>CM062818.1:501409336-504318076 GCA_031772625.1 Pinus tabuliformis | reverse complement strand
AAGCATGAGCAAAATAATATTGGCAGTTTAAATTTTTTAAAGGGTGGAACCAACTGGTGGGAAGGATAAAATGAAGCTTGTTGTGTGCAATTTCTATGTCTTATGTGATGAATACACGAACTCTTACACAAACCCGTACACTAACCTCTGGATATTCAAGCAATAATGCTCTTCAACAACCTCTTGCCAACACAAGAAAAATGTCCCTCGATCATCGGTGAACCTCCGGCGAACCTCGAATGAACCTCTCCTCTCACAGAATATTTAAAATAACATAACAGAACATAAACTCATGTAGAAAATTTTGAAAAACTTCTCTCTTTTATTGATTTCAAAAGATGAATTGCAAGGCTGGAAGATTTAGAGAAACTTCAATTAGAGATAGACTGCTTGGGCATTTACCAAACACTACACCTTAAATTAAGATGCACTCCAAAGGCTACCTGGCCCTTTGCAGACTCTGTCTTTGAACTTTATGAAACAAACACAGACTCAAACTTAATGAGTTCAACCACTTTAGGTTCTTACCAGGGTTTTTAGGCCCTGATATGCAGGCTTTTCAAACTTGACTCTAAAAGATACTTTCTTCGTGATGCAAGCAGATCGAACACAAAAGTTTGCAAATGCAGAGTAGCAATATTATCTCATACTTCAAAAAACAAGACTCTCACTCTCACTCTTAGACTCTCTAACTCCGAATGTCCCAATGAGCCTTACTTCTCTCTTTTTATAGGATGAGAAGGGGACAAACATCATACAATCGTACTGAGATTCTGAGATATGGATCAAATCACACCAAAAGACAATCATACTGAGATTCCGAGATGTGGATCAAATCACACCAAAAGTCGGAGAAGTGCTCCGAGTCTCAAAAAATCAGAATTTTTACAAAGTAGAGATTATTCCAAATCCTACGGAAAAGATATTTACAATGTGGAGATTTTTGTCATAAAATCCCACGAAAATTGGTCACTATCAAAGTCAAGTGACAAGACATTACTGTACATTGTGGATGCTTTTCAGGAGAAGCCCACAAGAACCCTTGGAGTCTTTTAAGTTATGTTCCTAATGGATTTGTACTAGGGAATCGACCATTATTATGATGGTATGCTCCACTAGTATCCCATGCTTTTTATAAATCCTTTGGACAATCATTGGTTTCCCGAGGATAATGTGATGGTTTATTTTGGTTAAGGCTAACCATTGATGATGTCCTCTCATGAAGCCTAATATGTGATCATCAAAAAATAAAAATAAATAAAATAAATAAATAAATAAATCATTATAAATATAAATAAATAAATTAGATCTGCAATAGTCTTACAGGGAAGTTGAAAACACTCCATGCCATTACACTCCATGCACTCCTGGTAATCACCTTGAAAGTCTCTTTCAAAGTACCTTGGATCCATAGCAGTCTTATTTATCTCATATCATCTCCACCATTCATGTAACCAAGTTGGTTGTAACAATAATTTTGTAATGAAGACAAGTCCAAATTTTAATAATGTATAATGTATTTCTGATCTTTCTTCTCTACATAAAATATCGCACTAGAGATCTTTAAAGCCCTGGAAATTATAGACAATGTCAGGATATACAAGGCTCGGATCCTTTTGTGGCCACATTATTCTTGCAAGATATTCAGAATATCTGGTTCTATTGATAGTATAAAATTTATGAAATGTTTTGGTTCTATTGCTTCCCTCATTCCATATCAAACTGATGTCATGAAAACTTTCCCTTAATGCTTCGTCTGCAAGATTAAAAGACATCATTGAATTCTTATACACCATATCATGTATCCAAGTGTTGGACTTAGGGTTAATCTTTCTTTCTGGTGCAAGGTGCTATAAGTCTTGATGAGGTTGTAGATTTGCATCCATAACTTTGGTGTTTCTAAATTGCCAAGTGGGTTTCCACTTTACAACATAGATTGACCATGAGGTGTTGTCTAGGATATTTCTAAGTTCTTCTTGCTATGTTTTAGGGTCCCATTCAGTGACAATAACCATTAGATGATTTTCTTTTTTTAGATACTCTCGACTCAAAAAATCTGGTAGACAGTTTCTTTCTCCCTTTATATGCTCGACATCAAAATCAAAATTTGCAAACAAAGCTTGCCATCTGGAAAACTTGGATTCTCCAGGCTTTTTGATGTCTTTTGTTAACACTTTCTTTAAAGCAGAAGCATCAGTCCTGAGAAGAAACCTTTTATGTATGAGGTTGATGTCAAATTTGTCTATACAATTCCATGCAACTTTTACCTCTTTTTCAATTGTAGAATAGTTTTGTTCTTCTTGGTTCCATGTGCCTAAAGCAAACTGTATAACTTGTTCTTCTCCTTTAGTTTGCTTGAGAATACCTCCCCATCCAATGTTGTTGGCATCACTTTCTACAATTTTTGGCAAATCCTCATCTGCAAGGTAGAGAATAGGTAAAGTTTTTACCTTAGATTTTATTTTTCTAATGGCATTGGTATGTTCTGAAGTCCAAGGCGTTGGATATTTTTTCAATCTTTGATTTAACAATTTTCTATCATGGGCACATCCTTCATAGAAATTGTTGACGTAGTTCAAACAACCTAGGAATCTCTGCAATTGTTTTTTATATGTGATCATATCTGGAAATTTATCAACAAATTCAAGTGCATGCTTTTGTAATGTGATTTGGCCATCCTCAATAGTATGTCCCAGGAATTTGATCTTTGTCTGAAACAATTCCATTTTCTTCTTGCTTAGTATGAACCCACTTCTCTTGACTACCTATGTAAAAATTTATACATGTTTGAAATGTTCTTCTACAGATTTAGAGAAGATTAATACATCATCAATATATATAATGAGCAGTCAAAGTATGGCTTGAAAACCTGGTCCATGACCTTTTGAAATTTGGATGGTGCATGTTTTAGGCCAAAGGGCATAACATTCCACTCATAATGACAAGAAAGAATGTTGAAGGCAGTTTTGAATCTATCTTCTTATTTTACAGCAACCTTCCAAAACCCATATTTCATATCAAATTTGGAGAAAACTTTAGCTCTTGCTATTCGGCTTATTAGGCTTCCTTTGTGGGGAATATGATATGTATCACCTGCTAGTACAAAATTTAGAGGTTTGTAATTTATGAATAATCTAGGAACACCTCTAATCTATTCTGAGTGTTTATTTACATGGAACCCGTAGTAGTTCCAAGGACTATTAGATTCTCTGATCAATCCTCTTTTTAAGAGATCTGAGATTTATTTTGGCATAGAGTTATGTACTCATTGTTCATAGGTATGGCTCAGCTCTTGCATGATTTTCCATCATATTCTTGTTTGAACAACAATGAAACTCTGTGTTGCTTTCTATGCCAAAAAGCATTTGGGTTTTCAAAACAACAATCCTTTTCTAATTGCTCTTTGAGATTTAAGATTTTTTTGTTGTACCTTTGGGGATTGTAGTTATTCTTTTATTCTGAGAGAGGACTTGAAGCCTTTTATTTCTGCCAGTTTTCTTTCTGTTAGATTCACTTCCTGCAAAGTCTGAACCATGGTGGATATTCTTGGTGTTGAAATAAAATGCAATGTGATGGTTTGTAATAAACCTTTGTTATCAAGGACATATATAAAATAACCAGCTTTGCCATCCTGTAATCTGGCCGATCCATGTGGTTCAACAGCAACAAGAAAAATATTGCCTAAAATACAGTGAATTGGAATATTTCCGACTGCAAACTTCATTTTCATACAATATCTTGAAAAACAAAGAGTTGCATTGGAGACTTCATATTGAAAATCCTGTGTACCTACTCAGTGACTTGCCTATATGCAGGTGTCCAGTATTTGGCTGGGATCACTTTTTTGCTTAAAACATTTATGTCTGCACCCGAATCTATTAATGTTTTGAGAGTGAAGTTTTCTTCTTGTATATTAACATTTAATAGTACATGGTGTTGCTGATACTGAGTGGTCATGATCTTCATATTGCCAAACACTATGCCACTATTTTGCATATCTTCAAAAATATTGACATTAGGCTTTATGCTAGTTCTTTCCATTTTCCCTTTTCTATCTGAGAGATTTTTGCTTTCAGCTCAACTATTTCCTTTTTTAAATGATGAATCTCATGATTGACTTCTCCTAGATTCAAAGACCTTGGTTTTTTATGCTATTGATTCCTTTGAAAAGATTTTGTGTTTTTCTCATAAGAAGCGTTAAACCATGCTTTAGAAATATTACTTTTTGAGGTATTACCAAGATCTCTGTGTTTGATTTGTAAAAAAGTTTCTAGAAGTTTTTCTTTCATTTCTCCTTCTACAAGCATCTTGATTCCTACCAAAACTTTGGATTCATCATCATCAATAATGTGTGCCATACACACTTTCTCTTTGGCTGGTGCCTTTTCTGTTTCTGTTTCTGAGTGAAACTCTGAGTCTGTCTTAGAAGGGTTGCAGTTTCACTCATCAGTATCTGTGAAATTGCACGGTTGGAAATTCACATGTTCTTCACTATGTTCAGACTCAGATAAACTCAAATCAGGTGATTCTGATGAACTGCAACAATTTTGCTTCATTAGGTGTACTTCTTCCTTGAAGTGGATTCTATGCCTAAAAGACAGTGAATTGGAATATTTCCGACTGAAAACTCCATTTTCATACAATATCTTGAAAAACAAAGAGTTGCACTGGAGACTTCATATTGAAAATCCTGTGTACCTACCCTAGTGACTTGTCTATATGCAGGTGTCCAATATTTGGCTGGGATCACTTTTTTGTTTAAAACATTTATGTTTGCACCCGAATCTATTAATGTTCTGAGAGTGAAGTTTTCTCCTTGTATATTAACATTTAATAGTACATGGTGCTGCTGATATTGAATGGTCATGATCTTCATATTTCCAAAACCTATGCCACTATTTTTCATATCTTCAAAAATCTCGACATTAGGATTTTATGCTAGTTATTGTCATTTTCCCTTTTCTATCTGAGAGATTTTTGCTTTCAGCTCAACTATTTCATTTTTTAAATGATGAATCTCATGATTGACTTCTCCTAGAGTCAAAGACCTTGGTTTTGTATGTTGTTGGTTTCTTTGAAAATATTTTGTGTTTTTCTCATAAGAAGCATCAACAAACAGTGCTTTAGAAATATTACCTTTTGAGGTATTACCAAGATCTTTGTGTCTGATTTGTAAAAAAGTTTCTAGAAGTTTTTATTTCATTTCTCCTTCTACAAGCATCTTGATGCCTGCCAGAACTTTTGATTCATCGTCATCAATAGTGTGTGCAATACACACTTTCTCTTTGGTTGGTGCCTTTTCTGTTTCTGACCTAAAGTCTGAGTCTGTTTAAAAAGGGCTGTAGTTGCACTCATCAGTATCCGTGAAATTTCACTGTTGGACATTCACATGTTCTTCACTATGTTTAGACTCAGATAAACTCGAATCAGATGATTCTGATGAACTGTAACAATTTTTCTTCATCAGGGGTACTTCCTCCTTGAAGTGGATTCTAGGTCTTCTAGAGGCATATTCTTGTGTCTTTTTGCCTCTATTTTCCCTTGACTCTCTTCCTTGAGGACATTTGTTTGTTGTATGTCCAGTTTGTCCACATAACCAACAGGTAATCATATTTTTTATTTGAGACTTGAGATGAATATCTTTGGGCTCATAGTAGTGTGTTCTAGGCACTATTTTATATGATCCTTTCTTGTGCTTATTTGACTTATGAGGATGACTTTTAGCCGACTGTTTATGACCTTTATTCTAGGATTTTCTGTGTTTTCTTCTTTGCACAATTGGATCATCAATTCTCGATAATCAATACATACCCTCCATTTACCATTCTTTTTAGACATAATCACTAGAGGAGAAACCCATTGGCTGTCTGAAATTGGGTAAATGAAATTTACATTCAACAATTTTTTCAACTCCTCTTTCACAATTTCCCTAAGATTTGGATTCATCCTTCTTTGAGGTTTTCTCATAAGTTTACAATTTTCCTCAATGTAAATGTTATGTATACAAGTCTTAGGATTAATTCCTTTCATGTCAATGTATTCCCATGCATATGCAAAAGAATGTTGTTATAGAGTTTTGATTAGCTTTTCATTGTGTAATTTTTCCAAGTTATTGTTTATGTTCAATGTTTTCCCTGGAAAGATTTCAACTGTAGAGCTACCAAATTCTTCCATAAAATAAAGAGACATCTGCATAGATGACAAATATTCAATATTGTATTTTTCTTAAAATTGATCATGTTCATATTCTGGAGATGATTCAAAATTTTCCATTATATTTAAGATTTGACTATCTTCACTAATGGTTGAAATAGTAAAGAGAGGCTGAATATCATTTTTATCATCAATCCATTCTTTGTCATCTATCTCTGTGATTGTTCTTGTTGGAGGATACAGAGTGAATTTCTTAGTTGAATTACCATCAAAGATATACATATCACTAGATCTACAACTAATGAAAGCATCAGTTGTAGCCAGCGAAGGTATTCCTAATATAAGTGGATGTCCTCCTAGATTTTTCTTTGGGGTCAAGATCATAAAATCAACAGGGTACTCCCAAGAGTCTAAAGACACTGAAATATCTTCTAACACGCCATCTAGTTTGATTACAGATATATTTGCCAATTGCAGTAATGTAAGTGTATAAAGAAGATTAGGAAGTTTGAGTTGTTCCATGGTTTGTTTGCTCGTGATGTTTATTGCTGCTCCTAAATCAATCAATGTATTCGGAATTTCAACTCCATTGATATGTGTTTTACAACTGGACTTCCTGGATCTACATATTTTTGTATGGCAATTTTCCCATCATTATGTCTACTATTTTTCTTGCTAGCTGAATTCTTTTTACTTCTTTTGTTTTTCTTCCTGGTTTCTTCATGCTCAATTCCTTTATTGTTTTAGCTAGAATTGGAATCTCCTTAATGGCTTGTAACAAAGGGATTTTGATACAAACATTTTTCAATTCATCTAGAAAATCATAATTAGGCAACATAATATGCTTTTCTACCCCTCTATCAACTTGTAATCTTTCAGGAAAAGGAGGTGTAGAAGTGGATACTAGTGGTTGCTCTATGATAGGAGTTGAGTTTATTGGTTCTTTTTGTTTTTCATTTTCAATATTCTGGTTTTAAGGAGATGTTCCGTCAAAACTTTTATTTTGCTGTAGAGAACCTTTCTCATAATTGTCTTGTTCTTGAATAACTACAGAAGGCTTTTTCTTTTATAATATCCTACCAGATCTCAGTTGGACATCATTGAGATCTAAAGGAGTGATCACATAAGTTGGAAATTGTTGTACTTCCACCATATAGGTATTATGAGGATTTTTATTGTTGGGGTTTGGTAATGGTTGGGCAGGTAATTGATTTGGTCTCTGTGGGAATGGCAGTGAAAGTTGAGGGTTTTGGTTTTGAAGTTAGGGTTGTTGATTTTGTTGAGGAATTTGTTGGGGAGGATAAGTTGGATATGATGGAGGATATTGATAGTATGGAGAGAATCTTCCATAAGGATTTTGCATTCCTTGAGCCCAATGTTGAGATTGAGATTGAGATTGAGGCCAAGGTTTCTGCCAAGAATTCCAATTTGGTGGGGGTTGCATATACATTTGGTTGTTAAAACCCTGGTTTTGTTGCCCCTGCCAACGTCTTCTAGAGACAAAGCAAAGAGTTTTTGTTGGACTTGAAATTGTTTCCTCTTGAAAAACAGCCTTAAGACTAGGAATTGAAGGACAACTTTTGGTCTCATGGTTTTCTGAACAAATCACACAAGTCTCTATGATTTTTACATCCAAAGGGCATTCTCTTAAAGCGTGCTTCTTTCTGCATTTGGGACAGAAAATAGCTAAAGCATCAGTTTCGGCTTTCTGTTTGTTTTGTAACTTGAGGGTGTCTATCTGTTCACTAAGGCTCCCTAGAATATCTATTTTAAATTCATCAAGCATGTTTCCAATTTCTACCCTACTCACTGATCCAGTTGCAGATTTATTTACTCTAACAAGAGAAGGATCTCTTAGACCTTTCCCAGTTTTGGACTTTCCTCTTGAGAGTGAACACATAATTCTCCAATGTCACTTAATTGGAGTTGGGAGATATCTCCCTTCCCCATCGTGTTAAGGATGTCTATCCACTCGTCTGTAATGGCTTTTAAAGTATCTTGATCTAAGTTATCCATTTTTTCTCTTTTTAAGTTATAATTGAATCTTTCAATTAAATCCTCCAAATTTTCATCCTCTCTTTACATCATTTTGAACACTTCATCTTTGTGATTTATAGGCATGCAATAATCCAAATATCTGTCCAAAAACACCTTCTTCATGTCATTCCATGTTCTAATAGACTAAGTGACCAATCCCATGAACCATTTTAAAGTAGCTCCTTTCAATGTTGAAGGAAACAATTTGAGTTTTTGAGAGTCTTGTAAATAATCATAAGTTTTGCACAAGACTTCAAATTCAAATAAAAAGGTTTCAGGATCTTCACTTTTTAATCCATGAAAATTTGGGAGGACAGAAGGTGAGATATTTTTCATTGTGGCATTAGTTTCTTCATCAACTATAAGGAATCCAAAAGAATTATCAACTTCCATATTTCCTCTACCTCTTCCATTATTTCCTCTACCTTCTCCATTATTTCCTCTACCTCCTCCTCCTCCAAATACTGAAAATTCTCCATCCTCTCCTTCTTCTGCCATTATAGTTTCTTCAGAGTTAATATAAGATTAAACCTACAAGGTTAATTACTCTGCCTCTAGTTCCTCTATCAATGGTATGTGGAAGAAAGGTTCTTACTTCTTCCTCTCCGCTAGGTATTCTTAATTCTTCAACTAAAATATGTTCCCCTGTAGAGGTGAAAAAGGCTACTCCTTCTATTGGAGATCCAAGATTTTCTTCCACTAGAACTGCCTCAGTAGATGAAGTAGGACATCCTCTTGATTGGATTTCTGACCTTAGAACTTCAGGAGGTCTATGGCTAGGAATATGAGTTTGAGATGGAGGTGTATCTCTTCTTAGTCTTGGTGAAGTAAGTGGTGTTTTAGGAATTAAACTCCTGCCTCTAGCTATGAATCTACCCCTAGAGTCTCTTTCTCTACACATATCATTTTTTTTGGATGTAAGAGATTAAGTTACCTAATTACACTTCCCCAGCAATAGCACCAAAAATGTTTAGTCAATTTAGTGTCCTAAATTTCATGCATAAATTATCAACCGAGGTTTGTAAACTGATAAAGTGTTATGCACTATATGTGCTTAGTTAACCCTTCTCTTACTTCGTTGTTTTGTATTTTATGTTTGTTTTGGGGGTTTTTGTTCTTTGATGTCTAAGAATGTACAACCTATGAGAATATTTAAATGGATCTAATGAATTTTTAAAGAAAAGGAAAGGTTCCTAAGTTAATCTAATTTCCTAAAAATGGACCAAGAACTATTGACTAGTTAGAATCTAATAAGAAAACAGAGTATCTATCTTATCTTATCATTAGTCCTAATCCATGGATCTAATTCTTAAAACCAAGAATGATATTGATGCAGAAGGTAACTTAGTAATTGCATTCATTTAAACATTCAACCATTCAATTTTGGAATATGATGAAATCAATCTCCTTGAAATAATTTCTTGGAATCTTAGTGAAGCAACTAAATAAGGACCTGAGAGTAGAAAGGAAAAGGTAAAAGCATGTAAAACTAACAATGTACTGAATAAATTCAATCACTATATGAATTAGATATTTAACCATTGAAGTTAGGATCATCATCATTTTGAAATGGTTTTTTGAAAACATCTATTAACACAGTTAATTGACAGTTTTGTTCCAAGAGAATGAATAACAAAACAGTAAGAAAACTAAGCAACTGTGTATTCTTATTACTTCAATCTTAATTCAGTTTTGGAAACAAAGTCATTTTTCCATAAAATATCTTAGAAGAACAAGGCTACACAATTGTGATTTTATCCTTACACTATTGGTTAGAAACTGAAATGAAACATCATTCTAAATTAGAAAACGGACTTGTTGAAAACAGAGTAATAGAAATTAAACTGAAAACAACAAGTGAAAAACCTCCTTCAGTGCAGGGGTCCTCTGCAACTGATGTGGTTGGAATACTAGCTAGTTAAAGATGCACTTTAAATGATCATTGACAAAACGAAGTTTGTATTATGAACAAAATGAAGTATGAATATAGATTATCAGCAAAAAGCCTGTAATTCCTTCTAGCTTCTAACTACTTCTCTTTCCATGCAACTGATATTTATAGGAAAATAACATAACTGTTTAGGAGAAAAACTTGCTACAGGTGGCTAATTCGAATTAAATCTTCAACAGAACTGTTAGAATCTTGATTAGCTACGAAAGAGCAAATCAAGAGTCCTACTGCTTCTAGATAACGTATTTTGACTCCATATTTGACC
Organism: Pinus tabuliformis; assembly: GCA_031772625.1. Classification (NCBI taxonomy): domain Eukaryota; kingdom Viridiplantae; phylum Streptophyta; class Pinopsida; order Pinales; family Pinaceae; genus Pinus; species Pinus tabuliformis. Next base: position 504,307,670 of record CM062818.1, on the reverse strand, counting down.
ATGACCTTAGGCTTGCTTTTCCGTCGATCTGGACCGAGTGAATAGGATAGAATCCATGTGGAGATGATTATGGAAATGCCCATGTGGCCCAGTTCTTCATTTGACACCTGTAACCTGCCAAACCATGAGTAGCTACGAAACAGTTAATTGTTAAAAATATGGTTCGTTCTGTAGCTAATTTGCAAGAATCTATTAAAATAGCAAGAACATGAAAATATAATATGGTGATAATTTAAATGCTTTCCCTAAGACAAAACCTAGCATTTATCATTGATTGGGTCTATAATCTTATGAGAAAATGAGAGAAAAAGGTGAGAACAAATGTCAAGGCGAGCGTAATTATGAGGTTCAACAACATCACGATATGCAAGTCGTATATTTCTGCATTGATAGCTTCATGCTCTTTTATGCAATGGTCACACACCATGGAAGCCAAGGAGACTGAGACCGAGTAGTTAGAATACATAAAAGGGCCATAATTATGCATGGACTTAGTGAATAGGACTATAGATGCAGGGCAACATAGGGAAGAGTACCCAAGATAATTAGTAGAGGGCACAATGGTCGAGAGGTTTCAACATAACAACCAGATAACACAATTTGAATTGGGAAACCAACTTATAGAACCATGACTTAGTAAGAAGGAGCGAGCCGCCACCAATTGAGCAGTGAAATGAGGACAAAGCTGAGACCTGGGGCATAAAATATGTTGGTGCTGGAACAATAACTCGCAAAGCAAAGAATAACAATAATTGGAAAGCTCACCTCCGACCTCGAAAGGCCAAAACAACAAAGCACCCAACAACAGTGGTGTTGCACCCACATTAGATTCTAATAGTAGAAGGATGCCCTCTAAGAGACCTGAAGTGAATCTCAGAGCTTCCAACTATGCCAATGTCTAGACGTCACCCTTGAGATAGGGGAAGCCCACTGCAAAATCCACCAAAAACCTTTGAATTCTGAACCAACTCCACCTACATATCGTGAGTGAGGCTAAGCTCCCACCATTGGATTTAATCTCGTCGTGCCATAGGAGTCGCACTTGAGCTTTCATTTTGACATAATTGCTTTTAGTACCCTAAGGTAAAGAAATCACCATGAAGCAATCCAAGATGATGCAACCATAACTGACCAGGAGGTCGAGACTACGAGCAGGTCTATTCCACACAAGGGATATTAAGGCAGACACACTTGCATGGAGCATGTAGCTAGTTCCTACCATGTCTATCTAACAAATAAAGCATTATGAAGAGGATGGGGGAATTAACACGATCCAATAAGTAAATATAGTCGGATGAGAGGGGAGGGATGAGCTTGTGATGGGGCACAATGGTTCAAGGGGAAAGATAAGCCTTATTGGCCTGATGATCCGCCTTGGAGTTAAGATTTCTAAGGATGTGAAATAAGGAAGAGTTGGAGAAGGAGAGAAGGGTTCTTTTATTTCGATGATACAAAAGTCTTAAGGTATTATCTTTTGGAGAAGTGCCAGTTCTTAAATAACGAATAGTTATGAAAGAATCACCCAGAATGATAATGTCCCTGATGTTTCGATCTTGGGCTAGAGATACCCCCAGAAAGAGTCCTTACATTTCTGCCTGGTTGTTAGATTTTTTCCCAAGGCCCCATAAAAATTTATCCACAATGTGGGGATTAAGTAATATCCCTCCTCCTCCTACCACCCTTACAAGATTCAAACAATTTTGAATTTTGACTATCATATGAATCAATATATACAACAACCATACAAGTCTCATATAACCCAAAAAACTATATCCATTGTCCAAAATAAATAATGCTAATATGAAAATGTCCCATAAGGCTCCAACAAGAAAAACTATGACACAAACCTGAAAACCAAGTTTGATGAAGAAGGTAATCTGCAAGAAAAAACATAAAGGACCATTATATTAGTGCTGAGAGACCTGTTCATCCATATACAGCCTGTGATAATAATTGTAATGTTCTTCGTTCATAATTTCTTCAACATGCCAAAGACCCGGAACCAACTGCAGGCCTTCCTTAGAAAGCTTGTCTGCCACTCGATTCTTGTCCCTGTAAATATGAGTGCATGTGAAACGTGAGTAAGAATGCTTTACCCTTTGCAAATCCTCCAAATTATGAAAAAGATGAATATTACGACATTGTTGAGTCATGTTAACCCAATTTATAACGAGTAAGAAGTTACCAAAAACTTGCAACTGATCACAACCCTTTTCTTTAGCAAAAGAAACCAAAGAGTGACATGCTAAAAGTTCGTCGAGATTGTTTGTACTGCTTCCTAAACCCATACTGACATCAAAAAAATGTTGTTCAAAAATACGTAAAATAAAACCACCATAATGTTGAGAACTAAGTACCAAATATTGGTATCATAACATAAGAGGTATTACATGTTGATATAAACCTCGAGCCTACTAAGATGTGGAGGCTCTATAAGAACTCTTTAGTAATTTTAATTCACTAAAATTCCATAACCATACTAAAATTTTCCCATGTTGGTCATTGTATGATAAATCTCTTTATTTATTTATTTTATATAATTGTTACTTACATTATCTTTACATTGAAATTCACAAATAAGAATATTATACCATAACTAAAAAAAATACAATATAAATTAATGAAATTTAATGTTAAAAGTTTGTTTTCATGAATCATATCACGATAAATTTAGCAATTATATAATATGTTTAAATTATTTAATTACACCGAAGGTGTCTCTTTTTGAATTTGGTCAGGTTAGGCATTGTCTACCCTTTTCATTTCCTTTTGACATCTGTTTTGTCTCTCTTTTTGAAATTGGTCAAGCTAGGCATTGTCTACCCTTTTCATTTCCTTTTGACATCTATTTTGTCTCTCTTTTTGAAATTGGTTAGGTTAGGCATTGTCTACCCTTTTCATTTCCTTTTGACATCTACCAGTCTGCTATTTTGTCCATTAAGTGACATCTGTTCAAAAATTTTATACCGAATTTGAGTTTGACGAGGTGAGTAATTTTAGAAAAAAAATGGTTGGTCATGGCTGAATTTTGTATTTTTTCTTCGTGAAGGCGAAATTTTGTTGTTGACGTTTCAATGAATCCTTATGCACTTTCCATGTGGAGTAACAAAGTGTGTACTTTTCAAATCACGTTGTGCCTTCTCAATATCCTTTTCTTGATCTTCTTTATATCAACCACAAGTATACCCCTCAATGCTTTCCCAGGTATGTCCATGTCCAGTGGTACCACCACACAACCAAAAAAAGTATTGGAAGCATATTGTTAAACACACATGGGAGCAAGAACAATATGAATGATAAATCATGAGAGTACAATTTTTATTAACAAGAGATATACATTTATAGTACATTATGTGACCGTTGGGTTTCACATCCCAAGGTCTCTTGGACTCCTTTTGTCCATTCGGCTTCCACACTAACCCATTGAGGATTAGGTGTCCAACATTCCCCCCCTTAATTCGAAGGGTTATGTATGAGTCCAAGAAGAGAGCTGTAATACAACATGTGAAAAAAATGCATGGCAACACTAGGCTGAATGTGCTCTCTGAAATGTTGGTATAAAGGGCGGTGGTTTAAGGATGACCACCAACACTGGAACGCTTAGTGCAGTTCCCGGAACTCTTCCAAAACTGGCAAGAAACTGAAGTCTTCTGCTAGAGGAAGTGATCCTATTGTTTTAAAGAGGGAAACCTTCAACCATGAAAGGGAGGCCTCACCTCGCATAAAAGGGATAACTTCAACCTGAAAAGGGAAGTCTCAACCTGTGATGGTTTAAGGATGACCAACAACTCTGGAATGCTTAATGCAATTCCTGGAACTCTTCCAAAACTGGCAAGAAGCTGGTGTCTTCTACTAGAGGAAGTGTTCTCAATTTTGTTCCTGGAATTCTTCCAAAACTGGCAAGAAGTTGAAGTCTTCTGCTAGAGGAAGTGTCCCAGATTGCCAACTGAAGGCATGTTCACGGGCATCTTTGTCTCTGGCTACAACTCTGAAACTGGTGTGGCAGGTTGTGGCTCAGGCTTGCTTGATGTGACTTTGAAGCTTGTAGATGACCATCATTTCCCCCCTGTCAGATACAAGGTGAGATGATGGAAAAACTCAACTGCAAGACTGTTCAATACTCTAGAAGAAGTTTTGACATGTGATTGGAATATCTTCTTGGCTGTTGATGCCCATTTCCAAGAAGCGATCCATCCAAGATGAATCTTTGTTCTTGCAGGACATTTGTTTCTGAAGCATCTTTGTGAAGAATGGTTGGTTTTATGACAGTGCTTACATGGATGAAGATCAAAACAATGATCTTTCAGATGGCCAACTCGGTCACAGTGTTGGCATTTTATAATCTGTTGTTGTTGTTGTTGATGTTGCTGTGGAAGAGGGGCAGAGTCTGGAACAACTGAAGCTGAACTGTCATGAGGAGCAAGTGAACTATCATGAATGAATCCAGCACTCTGAAACTGAATGGGCTTGGAGTAGTCTGGAATATGAAAGGACAAGTCCTTTTCATATCCAAGACCAGTTCTGTGCTTGTTGTGGACAAGTTGTTCCCAAGGTCTGATGATGGGCTTGGGAAGAGCAGACTGAGTTTCTGCATCTGCATGTACAATTGCTGCTTTATTTGAATGAACTGTAACATTATTGACTTGCTGCTGATGGGTGGTTGTCTCAAAGTTCTGAACAGAAACAGATTCAGAATGATGACTCCACTGCTGTAATTCTTCTTATTGTAGCTGAGATTCAAGCTGCAAAAAATCAATCTTTTCTTGTGCATATTGTAGACATGTATGAATTTTTGAGAGAGAGCCTTTGCTGATTTGTAATGTGTCATCAACAGTGGATTGTATAAGAGTTTTCATGAACTCTAATACTTCAGTAATTGTAGCCATTTTTTCTCAATAGAAATGCACCACTAGAAACTTGTTTTGGAGTGAAAATGTACCCTAAATAATCACAATGCTTGCAACAAATAGCAGACAATCTGGTGTATATAATGCTGATATCACCCCAACAATTAAAGCAATCTTCTCATTAGAATCTGTTGAGAAAAACAAATTTGTTTGTTGCACATAAATTTATGCCCAAAATACAATAGGAACAAGTAAATTGAACAAGCAACGACTTTAAATTGAATTGGATCTTTCAAATACTCCTTCACTTTCTCGGCCAGTGGAAAAGAATAGTCAAATTCAATAGCGATTGCTAATACATTCTTGTAACTATTGATGATAGCATGTGGAGCAGCTACAATTGTGATATTATAGATCGCATGGTTGAAATGATGGTCTCCCAGAACTATTGCATATGCCTAGTGGTTAATTCATGCATCATATGATACTCTGTCTTCAAAATACAAATACCAGATATAGCCCAAAACAACCAACGCACAGTGTACGGAGCCACACTAAAATGACCAATGCGCATATATAAACCAACTCAATATTGCAATTTACAAGGGTTTCACAGCATAAATTCACCAACAGTTGATGTGACTACCAATTAATCACCAACAGCTGATATGACACATGACTTGCACATACTAGTCAGTTTTTAAAATCTCGGGCACCCAACATTCTTCAGGCCAGTAAAAACTATACCCAAATCATAAATGTGCGTTGGTGATCTACAAGAATACTGCAACAAATAAGCACATTCTCTATACCCAAATCATGAATGTGCGTCGGTGATCTACAAGGCTACTACCGACATATAGAACACACTCTAACAAATAGTGAATCTCGTTACATCTTATGGGCAGATCTAAAGTGGCAACACAGTAGTGCAAAATCTACAATCACAAAGTTCTCTGTTGCGTTGCGAGTAGCAGCTTCCCAGTGTACATGGGCAGAGCAAAGGAAGGCTCCTGATCTCCTGAGAATAAATCACACCCAATTAGATTGCTAACCTCAGAAACTTGATCTGCGACTCTCTTGATCAGTGGGTTCGATCTTCATAATTCGGCTCGTTCAAAATAAATGTTAAACTCAACCCAATTTGGCATGGAGGCTCGGTTAGGTCACGACTCTATCAACAATCAACGAGCCCAAACTTCTGCTAAACAACAAACATGCCCAGAATATCGAAATCGCACGTTGAAGATTCTACCCATGCTTAAGGTATCTCTCGGGCCTCCTGAAGATGAAATTATGGCAATTATATACTGAAAAACTCTCGTTCTCCGGGAGAGAATAACACCGTTTCTGCAATAAAATTCATGGATAGACGACTGCTTGGACTTGAGGAAGCTATGCTCGTTTTCAATGGAATCTGTCCTTCGATACAAGCATACCACGCTGACAATGCACTTCACACGTAGTATGCTCAAGATTCTAATGCATAGGGGCAACCGACAATTGATACCCCACCTCGACCCTCGATGGTTTAATTTAACACTGGGAATCCTTGGTATGCAACGCGGTCGATTTCTTAGAATTTACCTCGACCGATGCCATAGGATAAAGTCAGCTTGAAATTGTCCTTTTTACGTAACACAATTTCAGCCTTCAAGGAAAATAATCCAGCTTAATTCTGCAATCTGATGCCCACCGATCGGTTAATTCCTTGAGTGTGGTTGAGCTTTACTGTGTATAATATATATACTCCGCCCAAATTTCATTCGCAGCCCCAGAAGATTTCTACACGGCTTTATTATAACATTAGGCAGGCCCCACGACTATTTCACTCATGTCTGTCATCAATACGCAGCTCAAGAAACAATGAAACACGGTTCTGTGAACAATGTTTCCGTCCCAACAAAATAATGTATAGAACTCGGCCTCCACAAAAGTATAATCGTGCCACCTCGCTCTAGTCTTGGAACTAGTGAAGAAAGAAGGCGCTCTTCCACAATTTTCAACCTATTCCATGCTCACCTTGGTCTCCATGCTCACGGCAGCAGCGTCAGACAGAGAATAATGGCAGAGGAAATGGCATTCAATGCACATGACGAGGAGCGTTATGTGAAGCGTTAACTAGGCAAGGTATTTTTCTATTTCAAGACTGCAAACAGTGCAGAGACTAGGCGTTACAATGCACAGAATGAGAATGAATTAATCATATTCGATGACTGGAAAAGAATAATGGGTTAGTGTGCGCAGACGGGTTCCGGTAAAACTGCAGCCTTCTGTTTCCCTGAGACGTTACTGTGCATAAGATAGAACAGAGCAGAATGATATGATGTTCTGATGATAGTACTGAAAAGAAATGTTTGGTAACCGGCGTGAGGCTTTATGATGACTACACAGAGCAGAATATGGAGCGTTGCTACCAGGTGAGGGATAGAAAAACGTTGCGTATGGGAATGCAACAGTCCAACAAGACAATCCAATCTTCAACGCTTTTCGAAATAATTGGAGAGGTCGGCTCGTAGACTAGATTCGACTATGCAAATTCGTTGGGACAAGCTGCAAACGGTCCAATGGAGCATAGCGGTAGCAATAATTAATGTCAGCAAATTGGCAGAGCTCAAGTGCACAGGAGCGTTAAGTTTCCTTGGGAAGATAAAATGCCCAAGCCAGAATAGGAAAAACCAGCGTTACATATCAAAACTGCATGAGATGCCAGGCCAGCGTTTTCAATGAGATGTCGGCCGGGACAGTGCTGATATAATGTATATGGACAGTGTGTCAGAGACCAAAAATAGAGACTAGGCATAAGCAAAGGAGGAAGGTCAGAACTAGTTTCAGATTTGACAACACTGACATGTGCAGAGTGCGCTCAATAAAATGGAACGGCTAAAGGAGTCTATAATCACCATTACGCACAGAACTAAACAAGTAAATGTAGAAACCTAAATGTTGAGCTTGATTAGTCCATAAAACTCATGGAAGGCCACACATCATAAAACTCATTAAAACATAGAAACGTTGGTTTACACAGGCCACAAAAAACAAGTGGCTTACACAATATTGAGAAGGTTATGAACGTACCAGCTCCGATACCATGTTAAACACACATGGGAGCAAGAACAATATGAATGATAAATCATGAGAGTACAATTTTTATTAACAAGAGATATACATTTATAGTACATTATGTGACCGTTGGGTTTCACATCCCAAGGTCTCTTGGACTCCTTTTGTCCATTTGGCTTCCACACTAACCCATTGAGGATTAGGTGTCCAACACATACGCATCTCACCAAGTTGCAACCACCATCTTTATGCATGTTCTGGCCAAACTTAGGGCAGGACTTGGTATTAACTACAATCTAAATTAAACTCTTAGACTCGTCCTGATATTTCTTATCCCAAAGCTCCCAAATCAAACAGGAGCAAGGAGAGTGTGGTTGAGCCAAACAATTGAAGCAAAATTGATGCCCACAAGTGCACTGGATCTCACAGTAAACATCTCCTTCAACTCGAACTGCATTTCCACAATTGGGAACACTAGGGCACCACTTCACTTTGTTGTTATCGTCAATATAATACTCAAATAGGAAGCGATCGAAGTGTTGAGCCACTTCAGGATCTTTTGCAGTGACTAGCTTTCTTATAATGTCTTCGTCACAGATGATATTACAATCGGGAGCCATGCACTTAATCTGCTTGCTTTGTCCCTCTCTTATCTGAGTAAGAAAGTGCTGCGTCCAACAGACATTGCAAAAAGTGTGACCACAATCCATCATTGTGGTGTCCCCCTCCTTCAAATCTTCCTTGAAATAGACATTGCAGATGGTAACTACGGAATTTGTGGATTCCGGTCTAATGGCAACACCCGCTTGTGAAAGCAACCAGTCAATTCCTCTTTCAGGAACTACATCAAGTAATCTTTCAAAATACCAACGATAATGGATTGAGAGTGCACGAGCATGTTGTTCCTTTACATCAAAGATATCTATCACCTTATGTAGAACCTCTATTTGTGCTTGCAATAAAGATTCTTGTGTGATGAGATGGATGGTCTGTGCAGGGACAGGCATGGAGGTGGGAACAACTTCGTCGTAGTGCTCACTTCCTTTAGTTTCCTCATCCAGGCTCAGCTAATCCTCGTCATTGCTTGTCGTCGACTCTGCCATGCCAAGTCCTTAATGTTGATCGTATTAGACCAACATAGATCCATCTTAAGTATGGATTTAACATGAGCCGAGAGGGATCAAATTTCTTCACGTGCAAACTTTTTTAGAGTGCAAAATACATTGTGTTATTTTTCATTGTCTAAATTGTATTTTGAATGTTAAATAGACTATATATAGAGTATTTTTTCTATATATAGATATATATGAAGTTGATATCGACATAAATTAGTTAACATAGATTTTCAAATAGTTTATTAAATCTCTCGTTGAAATATTTTTGAAAAGTATAAGATTTAAACATCTCATTCACATAATTTTTTTTACTTCTAATTATTTTACAATGTTAATGTTATTTTTCTATTTAGAACATAATTTTAATATTTGTATTCATGAATCATATCACGATAAATTCAATAATTATAGAATATGTTTAAATTATTTAATTACACCGAAGATGTCTCTTTTTTAATTTGGTCAGGTTAGGCATTGTCTACCCTTTTCATTTCCTTTTGACATCTGTCGGTCTTCTATTTTGTCCATTAAGTGACATTTGTTCAAAAATTTTATACCGAATTTGAGTTTGACAAGGTGAGTAATTTTAGAAAAAAATGGTTGGTGACGGCTAAATTTTGTTGTTTTTCGTGAAGGCAGAATTTTGTTGTTGACATTTCTTCATGCGCTTTCCATGCTGATTTATAAAGTGTGTACCTTTTCAAATCACGTTGTGCCTTCTCAATATCCTTCTCTTGTTCTTCTTTATATTGACCACAAGTATGCCCCTCAATGCTTTCCCGAGTATGTCCACGTCCAGTGGCACCACCACACAACCAACAAAAGTGTTGGCCACATAAGCAGCTCACCAAGTTGCAGCCACCATCTTTATGCACGTTCTTCCCACAGTTGGGGCAGGACTTGGTATTAACTACAATCCAATTTAAAGTCTCAGACTCGTCCTGACATTTCTTTTCCCAAAGCCCCCAAATCATGCAGGAACAAGGAGAGTGTGGTTGAGCCAAGAAATTGATGATGCCCAAAACTGCATTGGAGTTCACAGTAAACATCTCCTTCAACTCGAACTGCATTTCCACAATTGGGAACACTAGGGCACCACTTCACTTTGTCGTTATCATCAATATAGGACTCAAATAGGAAGCGATCGAAGCGTTGGGCTGCTTCAGGATCTTTTGCAGTGACTAGCTTTCTTATAATGTCTTCATCACAGATGATATTACAATCGGGAGCCATGCACTTAATCCGCTTGCTCTGTCCCTCGCTTATCTGAGTAAGAAAGTGTCGCGTCCAGCAGACATTGCAAAAAGTGTGACCACAATCCATCATTGTGGTGTCCCCCTCCTTCAAATCTTCCTTGAAACAGACAATGCAGATGATAACTATGGAATTCATGGATTACGGTCTAATGGCAAAACCTACTTGTGAAAGAAACCAATCATTTCCTCTTTCGGGAACTACATCAAGTAATCTTTCAAAATCCCAATGATAGTGGATTGAGAGTGCGTCAGCATGATGTTCCTTTACATCAAAGATATCTAACACCTTATGTAGAACCTCTCTCTGTGCTTGCAATAAAGATTCTTGTGTGATGAGCTAGATGGCCTGTGTAGGGATAGGCATGGAGATGGGAACAACTTTGTCGTAACGCTCACTTCCTTTAATTTCCTCATCCAGGCTCATCCAATCCTCGTCGCTGCTTATCGTTGAGTCCGCCATGCCAAGTCCTTAATGTTGATCGTATTAGACCAACGTAGATCCATCTTAAGTATGGATTTCACATGAGTCAAGAGGGATTAAATTTCTTCATGTGCAAACTTTTTTAGAGTGCAAAATACAATGTGTTATTTTTCATTGTTTAAATTGTATTTTAAATGTTAAATAGATTATATATAGAGTATTTTTTCTATATATAGATATATATGAAGTTGATATTGACATAAATTAGTTAACATAGATCTTCAAATAGTTTATTTAAATCTCTTGTTGAAATTTTTTTAAAAAGTATAAGATTTAAACATCTCATTCACACAATTTTTTTGACTTCTAATTATTTTACAACATATTCATTTTTTTTTTTAATTGTAGTCAATATAATTTTTCTATTTGAAATATAATTTTTATTTTTATTTTAAAGAAATACAAACAAACAAATAAACTTACACATCCCCTCATACTAAATTGTAAAATAAACATATCGAATTAATTATACGTTTACGATCAACCAAAAGTTAATAAATTGAACAACTTCAAGATGGGTGTGCTCTTTTTCAAGAGAAGGAAAGGTGTTAATCTCACAAGTTGGCAATAAAAAGGAAAGAGCATGACCCCATGCAATCGGAAATGGGCACATCCCTGTAATTTATAGCCATAACTTTAACGAATGCTCTCTAGCCACGTGCCAATGGACTTAAACCGAGACAATCTGATAACCGTTTGTAATCTTCACGGTTGGACAATTTAATTTCATAACGATTGAGGGTGAGGTGTGAATATTAAATTTGAAATTTCTGGTTTGAGATTTTAGTTATAAAAGATTATTTTGAGGATTTTAATTCATTAAAATAATTAAAAAAAAAAATTGATTAGAATTGCAAAATTAACGAATTAAAAATTAATTTTACTTTAAATTATAAACAAAGCCACCCAATTTTCTGAATTACAATATTTTTTATATCACTTTTACTCTCATGTATAAATTGAGTAAATAATAAAGTTTTCTTAAATATATTATTTTTTCTTACAAAATTTTAATAAATTATTATATACAAATTTAAATTTTATCTAATTTTATAATTTGTATATATTCATTTTTGCGTGAAGATAATTGTGATTCATTTTTGTGTGGAGATGTATAATCAGGTTATATTTAAAAATAATAAAATAATATTTATCAATTAAAAAGAATTATAGCAGTCAAGTTTCATTCGGACGAGTCTTGTTACCAAAGCGATCCAAGATCAAAACTTCACGGAGGTTGTTGTGCTCGTGCTAGGGGGAGGAGACACTAAAATCTAGTTAGCTTAGGTCTGCTTTCGGTTGGCGATAATACTTTGTTGACCAAAGGCCCTCCATAAACTTGGAAAGTCTTTCCACTATTTCCTCTAGCTGCTATTGTTGATCTTCGAAAAGTTTTCGTTTCAATTCTTTTTCCGTTGCTGTCAACTTATCGCTCTCTATGGCTTCTCCATACACGTCAAATGCAAAAGTATAAGAATAAGCAAGGGCATGCCTGGATCTAAAATGCCATTACACTACATTTATTAGCCAACCATAGTCACTGAGATCATATTCTTTACTTTATATGCATTATGATATTAATATTTGTTTATCACACTGAGACATCATTTTTTTCCAATTACAAAGATGTTTGTGGTTCATCATATTGCAACATTGTTTATATTTTGTCACATGGTGATGTTTTTTGCTGTTAGTCACTTTACAATGTTGTTTGTTGTTCATCACATTGTCACAACACTTGTTTATCACATGGTGATGACATTTGTTGTTCATCACATTTTGATGTCATAACATTGCAATGTTGTTTGTTATTCATCACATTGTGAAAACATTCATTGTTCATCACATTGCAAAGCCATTTGTTGTTTGTCACATGGGTAATGGAATTTGTTATTTGTCACATTATGACATCAATTTTTTTTTTTTTCCAATTGCATATCACTTATTGTTCGTCATATTATGACATTATTTGTTGTTCATCATGTTGGGACAATAAAATCATTATAAATTCTATATTCAAAATTAAACAAGGTGTAAGATTTAGAGTTTTTTTTTTTTTTAAAACAAATTTTGTGTGCATGTAAAGTTTTAGCAAAAATGAATATTTGTTTGTCATCATTATGTTGAATGTAGTTAAATTTCTTTAGTTATTTTTTCCCCAAGGAAAAATCGTAACTTTTCATTAATTAGAAAAATTACATGTAGTAGATGTTTGTTTGGCATATGCAGTATGTTGGCCATAGCCTTAAAAAATATATAAGCATGTTGGTGGTAGCCTTTCAAAAATATATAGTCTGTACATAATTTACCATGTAGGGTATACTGATAAGTTCATGAGCAAAAATATATACAAACTATCAACTAGTACTAATATAATTCACTGTTGTAAACTACAAAAATTAGGTATTGTCGACCCTCTGATAGGCCCAATCTATATAGGGATGATGATAGTTTTGGTAGTGTTCATCTCCATGCTGCTCATGAATTATCCACAGTCCTCTGGGATGTGCCGTGGCCTCCTTAGAAAGTTGGTCAGCAGCCGAATTATGTTCCCTGTAAATATGTTGACATGAGATATAATTAAATTGTGTTTTTAAGATCATGATTTCATCCAATATGTTCCTGAGAGAGTGCTCAATATGTTATTAAACCAACTGATGATGATTTTAGAATCTCCAAAATTTGAATATGATTGCATGCATGTGCAAGAGCAAAATGGAGAAGATGTCTAAGAGAGATCAATTATGCATAGTTGTTTGTCTATGTTCCTAAACCCATTTGTATTTTGTAGTGATGATTTTTAGATTTATGTAGTAGAATTCCCCCTCCACAACCCTGTGCTTGTGCTGCACCATCAAAATAGGCCCAGGGAATATTGCGATCAATGGTTTCAGGTAAAACAACACGACCAACAGGTGTATGATTTTCATCTGGTATTTCGTGATATGCAACAACAATTTTGGCAATGGAGGACTGCCATCGAGCCATTTTATCTCTGAAAATGATCCCATTTCTTGCGAGCCAAATAGACCAACAAATAAGCAGCGGAAGGCAATGGACTTTTGGATTCAGGGATGTAGCTCGCTAAAGATCCCAGGCATCAGTTACATTGAGTCCATGCCATTTGATTGTTATTGATAGGGCAACCATGATCTGTTCCCAAATATGATTCATTGTTGGGTAAGACAGGAATAGGTGGTCATTTGTTTCCTCTACCCGATGATAGAGCACGCACCAGGTGGGACCAAAGAAGGATCGATGCATTAAGTTGTGCCCTATTGGTGTCTTATTCCATAAGACATTCCACATAAACAGTTTCGTGCACGGAGGTGCTTTTAGCTTCCATAGCTTGCCCCACCAATCCAAAAGCACAAGTGGTCTGTGGGCATTATGAATGATAGGATAACCAGCCTTAGGGGAGTATGTGCCATGTTCAACAGGGGCCCATATGAGTTCATCAACACCATCTTTTATGCAGACATGTGATTCAGTTAACACAGTGAGATAGCCCTCCCAGCCTTACTGCCAATGAACATGAATGCCCAGGTGCTTTGCTGAAGTCCATGCTTGTGAAAAGATTGTACTATTCCCCAGATCAGCTATATGGGCAATCACATTAATATTTCTATGTTTAAGAAATTGAATGAGGTCAGAAGGTAGTCAAAACATGTTACTAGAGCTCGTCCAGGGATCAATGCCGATTCGCACCGATGTGGCATCGTTGATTCTCCAAGCGAGTCCATTCCTGATAGTAGGCATGGTGTGTAGAATCACTCGCCAAACCATTGATATCCCAAATCGTTGCCAGGTGGGCAAACGAATCCAATCCATAATATGATGTGGCTAGATTTATTTGTAGTAGATCACTTCTGTCCAGAGACCGTGGGAGGTGAGGGTAAGCCAACCCATCTTTGCGGCTAGTTCATGTGTGAAGGAAGATAGATCCTTCTATCCCCAACTGCCCCATTTCTTTGGTACTGTAATATGCTTCCAACCCACCCAGGCAAAAGGTTTTCCTTCCTTATAGCCATTCTGAAGGAATTTGCAGCAAAGTTTTTGAATCCGGGATAAAATTCCTTTAGGAATCCATGTCAGGGACATCCAATAAACAGGTGTAGCCTCCAAGACTATTTTGATAAGCACTAATCGACCCGCCCTGGAGAGGAATCTATGATTCCAGTTGAGCAGTCATTTTTCGATCTTGACCACAAGCCATAACCAATCAACAATCTTGTAGTAGTGTGGCTTGATCCATAAGCCAAGATATTTGAGTCCATCCTCCAATTGATGGCTCTGAAAAGGAAATTTTTGCAGTGCAATCCGAGCTTCCTGTGGGGTGCAGGTTGATAGAGTAATGGTGGATTTAAGTTGATTTGCTTCCATACTTGTGGCCATAGAGAAAAGTAGTAAAATGTTAAAGAAAGTAGTAGTGTCCCGTAAGCCTCCATTGAGGAAGATGAGCACATCATCCACGAAGAGGAGGTGAGTGAGTATACAATGTTCTGAAATATTGAGTCCCTGTAATTGTCCATCTTGCATGGCAGTAGCTATCAGTCGGCTAATTCCTTCCATGACAATCAAAAAGAGGAGCGGGGAGAGTGGACAACCTTGTCTGAGTCCATGTTTTGCATGAAAGAAGTTTGAAGCATAACCATTTATCAGGACACTGAAGGAGGCAGTAGTGATGCAACACATAACCCAATTAATAAAGGGAGGAGGAAATCACAGGCTTTGGCTAGGTCAATTTTGAGAATGAACCTTTGAGCTTTTTAGATTTCATGGAGTGTAGGGCTTCTTGAGCAGTACCAATAGCCTCATGTATTTGTCTATTGTGGAGGAAAGCAAATTGTTCTGGAGAGATGTGACATGAGAGAATAGGCTTAAGTCGATTGGCAATAGTTTTGGCAATGATCTTGTAAAGACAGTTGCAAAGAGAAATAGGTCTGAAATCATTGAAAGATGTGGGGGAGTCAGATTTGGGAATAAGGGCAATGAAGGTTGAGTTAATAGCCTCATACATTCGCCCTGAAGTCCTGCATTCCTCCACCACCTTTAGAAGATCCTGACCAATAGTTTCATAAAAGGCTAGATAAAACTCAATAGTCCATCCATCTGGCCCTGGACTCTTGTCTTTTTTGAACCATTTTAAAGTGCTTTCCAATTCTCCCATCGTGACTGGAGATGTAAGCTCCTCTGCCTCATCTGGGTCGACAAACCGAGGGAAGTGACCTGCTATCCGGACAATTTCAGCAAGGGTGGCACCGGGGGGGCCTTGAAGAGTTTCTGGAAGTGAGAGTTTCCCAGGTGTGCCAGTTGATTAAAAGATGTTGCAAGATTACCATCCTCCTTAGGCATGTGCCAAATGGTGTTGTTGACTTTCATTCCCTTTGCAAAATTGTGGAAGAACTTTGTATTCTCATCTCCAGCTTGTATCCAAATAGCCCGACTTCGAAGGCACTAAGTTTCTTCCCTCTCTTTAAGGATTTTGGATCGATGAGCCTCCAGGTCAATAAGGTGAGATTTAGCCTCCACAAATGCAAATCCCTGCCTCTGCTCATCCATGAGATTGGCAAGAGTGGACTTAATGGTATTGAGGGTTTGATCATCCCAATCTCTTTTGTCCTTAACCCATTTAATGGATAATCTCTTGATTTTTTGTATGTTATAACAGAAACCCTCAACAATGGTTCTCCCCAAGGAAGGTGGATGAGAACGCTAGAAATTGGTAACCAGGTGGATGTAACTGGGATCCTTTAGCCAGGTGGAGTTGAATTTGAAGGGTGCCCTAGGCTTCTGAAAGGGACCGGACAGCTCCATGAAGATGGGAGAGTGATCGGATATGCCTCCAAAACCAACCCATTGTCTATAATTTGATAGTACTCTCACCAGAGGTTCCTTTATGAGGAATCTATCCAAGCACCTGGCTAGTGCAGCATCCCCAATTCTTCTATTGCGCCATGTAGGTTGTGATTTGACCATTGGGATATCAATCAAGTGATGTTGTTCAAGGAGCTGCTCCATAATGTCTGATAAGGGATCCACCTATGCATTGCTTCCCCATGATTCCCCATAGCCAATGGAGAAATTCAAATCTCCTCCCAAAATGATATTATCAGAATTTACAAAGGAAATATTTAGGAGGTGATTCCAAAATGCATCTCTGTTTTGACAAGGGGCATATACATTGACAATTTTGAGATCCATGCCCAAATCCGAGGAAAAGATATCCATGCCTAAGAAGCCAACACCTCCCCAGGAGGCCTTGAGGTGAATAGTGCGAGGGTTTATACCCAAAGCAAGCCCTCCAGAGCATCCAATGACATCAAGTGCTTGGAATGTCCTGCCCGAATTCAAATATTGTAGCACAGGTATGATATGGTCAGCCAAGCCAAGTGTTTATTGCAGGAAGATAATATCAGCAATCTTAGATTCAAATAATCTTTTGAGGGCTAGCTAGACCTCTTAGTTAAAGGAGAACCACTTCATAGGGGTGGCTGAGTGTGGGTAGACTGTGCTCTAAGTACCCAATCAAGTGTGGATTATATGCCATATGCAACTTCCACCCTGGCTTGTTGGATGGCCATAGATATATGAGATTTTCGGCCCCTGTTGGTCTTGGAAGAGCAAGGAGGGGAGGCCAAGCCGAGCCCAGAATTCACAAAATTCTCAAGTGGATGAGATGCACGAGAAATGAGATTATATGAATGAGAGTGGTCAGAGATGATCGAAGGATATGAAAGAGGGGATGAGTGAACCAGTTCGGGGATAGCAGGAGGAGTAGTCGAGTTAACCAGAAGGTGAATATATAGGGGGCAATTAATAACAACAAATGAAATGTCTAGTATAGATGCAGATGCAGGGTGCATATGCTATGCAGAGCAATAAAATGAAGCATCAGAAATAGAACAAGGGAGAGGAGGAATACCTGATGATCGAGCAGCCGCAACAACAACCATGGATCTTGTCATAAGTGGGGAGGGAGGACGAGGAGTGTTCAAGGATGGCATCTGAGTCGAACCACCTGCCATTGCCTGTGGAACATTTTCCTGTGGTGTCTATTAAGCAGTTGAAGAGGGTGTAGAAGGCGCAGTTTCCTTTGCTTCTTTAGAAGGAGAAGCAGTCTTACAAACCAATGGGCATTCCTTGTAAAGATGCCCTACCTTATGGCACCTTCGGCATTTGAATGGCACACCTTCATAATCCAAGATTTGAATCCAGGTGAAATTCTTCCACTGCAGAGTGATTTTTTCTTCCAACCCTTCTCTGGTGTCCAAATAAACCAGAATACGAGCCATAGACCGATTGCCAGAGTTGATGTATGATTTGTCATAATCCAGATAGGAGTCGAGTGCATTGTCGATGCAGATGAATATATCTTCAGACCAAAAGTGGAGGGGTAAACCTAGCAGCCTGACCCATAGTGGTCCAACTCCAATTTGTTCCCGCTCTAGATTGAATAGAGGGCTCCAACGCTTAAGCATGACTAGGGCCATCTCTATATGCCAGTATCTGGAGAGTGCCCAATTTGTATATTCCTCCTGCTGAAAGTAGAGTGCAAACCACCCCCGAGCCAACGTTTGAACCTCTGGGAGTTCTTTGAAAATGCTCCCCCATATCTCTTTGACCCAGAGGCAGAGTCTCTCGGTTGAATAAGCACGACCACAGACTCTTCCAACAAGAACCCTGCTCGTCGTATCTACAACTTCCCCCATTTGGACCCCTTCTCCAAATTTTAGGGTCAGATCCTTGCTCGTAGCCTTTACACACTTTAGTTTTCTCTTTCCAGTACGTGGTGCAGTCGGGTGATCCTGCAAGGGGTCTTGAGTGCTTTGGTGCTCCTGCTGTGGCTGTTGGGTGTTAGGACGAGCTTTGATCACCAGAGTTTCAAAACAGCCTGATGGGGTGGAAGATGGACCCGGCTTAGATGCAAGAGGGGTGAGTAGAAAGGATGATAGTTGAGAGGGGCCAGCGAAAAGGGTGATGGTTGAGAGGGGCTAGCCACCAAATCGAACCCTACAGAGGAGGGTAGCTCAAAGGATGTCTGATGGGGCAAATCTTCGGATGGCAACAGGTCCAATGGAGGGTATGGTGACGTGCAGGAGGTAAGCAAATGGAGAGTAGCTGATGAAAGGGGAGGGAAATCGAGTTTTGGGGAGTCGATAGAGGGGGCGGCGAACAGAAGGCCGGATGAGGAAGGACTGAGGAGCGACAGGGAGGGAGGAGTAACGATAAAACACGAGAATGACGGACACTGAACCCCAACAAGCATAGCTTCCAGCGGAGCGTTAGGGCACGACCAAATAGGGGCATAAGAGTTAGGGTCGTTGAGTAGTCCACCTCTTTTGCATCCATGTTCGACATCCTGCAGGCAGCCCCGACAATAGCGAAAGGGAATGCGATGACAACAAACCCAAAGTGCAAATGCCAACAATGATGGTGAGAATGACAACACAATTGTGAAAATTAGCATGCGGGAGTTCAACTGCAAACAGTGGAGGGGAAACCCTAACCGCACTCCCAGTTCATAAAGGGCATGAGCTCCCAATTACCCATCGCCGAAATTTCTTTAGTTATTTGTATTTTATAAATACAAAATTATGATTATTTTTGTTATTAAAAGTTTTTCATTTGTTTGTTTGTTTGTTTTTTTTAATTATGTAGTTGATTTCGAATTCTAAAATTTAATCATGAGCTTATTTTTGTCTCTTAATAGATGATTTTAGCAAATCTTCTATTATTTAGGAGATGATCTTCCCAAATCTTATATTTCTTCGGTATCTTTACGCCTTTGAGGAACTTAAATTCAAATCTAATGTATATCTTTGCACTTTTTAAGACCATTGCTAATACATATAAATTCGAGATGAATTCATTTCATTATATCTTTTAATAAAAAATATGATTTGGTGGTTTATAAACTCAAAGTTCAATTTCTTCATAAATAAAAAAATAAGTCGTATAATCGAAAGGGACCGTGTCGTTTAACGATGAAGACAATGGTGAAGTGAGGACACCCACCTAGGCCCACTTTTGCCCCAAAATACAAATACATGGCTTATAGGCTATGTCCAAATCTGGGATGGCTTGCCCAATTAGTGTGCCCTAAAAATACTGTCGTGGACAAGAGAGAATTGCCCGTTGGCCAGGCGTTGGAAGGTTCTAGTATAAACCGTTCTTTATTTCCCCGAAGCCGATCTACCTAGGTTCATCATTGAACAATTTCATTTGGACAAGAGAGAGTTGCCCGTTGGCCAGGCGTTGGATGGTTCTAGTATAAACCGTTCTTTATTTCCCTGAAGCCGATCTACCTAGGTTCATCATTAAACAAATTCATTTCGACTTTGCTCGCAATAAAGGCCTGTGGAGTTCTGTTTGCGATCCGCTATCTTCACCAGGGTACAGGTACAAATTTGACCCACTTTCTCCCTCTGATTTTCGTTCTTGCTTTTAGCCACCTCTCATGTTATATGTTTGAAATTCTGCCACAATTATTGTTCTCCACAATTCAGAAGGGTTTGTGTTTTCTATATATGTATGCCTGGATATTTTTTCCCCGACCCTTTTCTAAAACCAGCGGGAGGATTAGCTTGTCAGGGTTTTAAGGGAATAAATGTGGAAAGGTTTTTCGTAGACGCTGCGACCTGCACCCGAAACTTTTACCAAATTTGTGAGATGTTTCAAGGTAGGGCTGAAACTTGTGCTTCTGTTTCTGGATCCTGAACTGTTATTTCAGAAAAACAAAAGCAGCCCTGAAAAGTTTTGGCGGTGTATCTTCTCTGTTTCAGAATCTGAAATGGGGAATGACATTTCGATGCACCTCCAAAGGTACTTGTGGTAACTTAGTCTAAAGTTCTTTCATCCTACACAGCAAATATTTAACTTAAAAATTGAATCATATCGGTGGACTAACGGAATGAGGCGATTGAACATTCTCTGCTGGTCTGGTTTCAATTCTGTGAATCTTGCTTTATTTGCTGGTATCCAGGACGGAATAGTCAGATACATGATAAATCATCTTGGCCTTCCTATCTAGGTGGGATTGAGTACATTTTTTGTTTTGTTTTGTTTACCAAGGTAACATAATCTTGAAATTCAGTTTCATCTGCAGAGTCCTTGGAAAAATGATTCCAAAGTGCTTGATAAGCATACCTATTATGTATGCACGTCATGTGTTGATGACTTCACTTAACTTTTGCTCTCAGTATAGGTGACAAACTTATAAGCTCCAAAACATACGTTTCTGATGGGAGTGGACGTATAATTCCATAAAATGTATGAAACTGAGAGTCTGGAGAAAGTGGTATCAAACACAGCTCATGAGAAAACAAAATTGACTGCTTAAACTATATTCTAATATCAAGTAAAGGACGTTTTATATGCAGGCAATATTAGTTTACACAATTTTCACAGATAATCGAATTGGACTCAAACTTGGATTGCCCATTTCTCAATTATTTTAACGTGACTTTGGTGTGTCGTATTTACATCATGAAAACAATATGTACAGTGTACATAATGAACATTCGTATATAGCAGGCAAAAGATGAGTTGCAGAGAGTTGGATCACATGATAACAAAAGCAGAGTTAGTCAACAGTTATGTTGACCAGAACAGACTTCAATCTAACTTTGTAAACAGTGAATTTTTGTCCCAGCATTTATGCAACATTGTTTTCAGGATGCTAAGCTTTCAGATTTAGTTGTAAATACGTGTTTTCTAGGAGGACATTTTAAATCATCGGTAATATTAGGATACAAGGTTTTCTTCAAATCTATTTTAAAGTCATTTTTCTCGTTATTATCAGGCTTACTTTTGGAGAAACCTAAGTCTTGACTTCGGCATGCTTCTGTAGGGTGTGCTGCAATTAAAAGTGAAGGTCAGTAGGCCTCCCTGCAGAAATCATTCCTAAGATCCTGATAGTTCATATTTTCTTGCAAAGGCATGCAGATTTTCAATTTTGTGTAGCTGTTTCTTTCATTGTGCCTTGAAAAGTCCTCGTGTTCCACAGAGGTCTGCAATCTACATCATTTTCTGGGATTTTTCATTAGTGTTCTGAAACCATGCGTTGCTTTAATATATTTCCAATTACCATTAACTCTCCCCGATGGGAAACAATGACTCCTAGTATCTTACTCACTGGTATAAAGGACTATTCATTGAATCCCTGCATGTGGTAATAATCTAAATTATTTCATCTGTGGTTTGACTTAGTGTCTGAACAGTTGCAAGGAGGATATTGCCCTCTGGTGACATGATCATTTTCAATCCCTAATAAAATATTGAAACAGAATTCTTGGTAATGCTTAAAATATGAACTAGACATTATGCACTGACTCACCATTGGGATTCTATCATTACTATAGCTAGTATGTTTCCAGAATAAAATGTAGCTAGTTTGTCCATGTGATGCCATTTCCTAAGGCTGCTTGATGAAACCTAAGTCTGATTTGTGCCATGGCCCCCACTTTCATATTTCTTTATTTTCCAGACATTCAATTTTGCTCTAGTGCATCCAGTTGAACAGCAGACAATTTGGAATGTTATGTTTGCAATAAAATAGGCACTGCAAATTGCTATTAAGAAAGTTGCGTAAGTTGAATATATTTACAGCTATGTTGTGCTGCGTTTAAAGAAAGGAGACACTGGGTCGGATGTTTGGGGGGGGGGGTTTGTAGATGGCTTGGAAGGAACGCTCAAATTTCCACATGATAGGAAAATGGGGACATATATATATATATATATATATATATATATTTTTAATGTTATGTAACTTTCTATCTAATGAACAAAGATCCTAGAACATAAGACTGTGATACATCTTAAAATCACCAATTTCTAGATATTATGTTTGAAAAGCCTTCCTGCTATTGATATTAGAACCTTGAAAAAGAGCTGATATAGGGTACATGAACCTAACAGACATGGTAGTTGAAACTGTTGTTATAATTATCCCTCATTACAAAAAACATTTGACTTAGTATTGTAGAACACACTGCATAGATAATACTTTTTATGGCCTGAATGGTGAACAAGTGGGTGAATATTTTTCTTGTAGAACTGGCACCATATGTGAACAAATTTGTATTAGGGGTGTGTAAATGTTGTCCCAAAAACCATTGAGGGATGTCTCTTGGGGAATTTGAGGGAGGTCTCCACGTCCTTGGGGGCTTATCCTTTTGAATGGGGGCTTTCCCCTGCAGTCTCCTAGTCCTTTGTGATGGGGATCACATGGGTTGTGTTCCACAGGGGTGGAGATGGGTTACTCTGCAATGCAGATCAACAGACATGTTAATTGCTTGCCAGACAAATCACTTCTTTGAGTATGTCTAGGAAGCAAAGTTTTCCGTTGCTGTACTTTTCATCAGCTTGGATCCCTTCTCAGAACTGCTAGCAATAAAAAAATGGGTGTTACCATTACAAGGGTGTTGTCAACTTAACTAACCCAGCCTAAATTCGAAACAAAACCATTGTTCCAAGTTTATGACCTAAATAAATCAGTATCAAGAAACTAATTTTTGAATAAAATACATCCTTTAAACTTCCATTGCAGTGGAATGATATGTATATGCATTTGATATCAAAAGGTTGGCTACATATGTAGCTGTCACAAGCAAAAACTAGAAGCTAGAGGCACCCCAGCAGCTGTTGAAATATGCCTTAAAGGGGACACAAGATAAAAAATCACATGGCCAAGGACTAGAAATCAAGGAACCAAAAACAAAGTATGGGGGCCAGATGGTCCCAATAAGGATAACCATAAACATGAAGCAGCAGCAATGGATCTTAGATCTAGTGGACGGTAAACATTAGGGTTTGGGCCCCACCCAGTAAATTTTGGATCATCAATAGGTTCAGTGGTGTCCCATCAATCTTCCTTCTGCTCGTGGCATCTCTATTGAAATAGCCAATTCCAGCTTGAGGAACTTGTCATTCTTTGGCCAAGGAGGTAGCAGATGGCTGTGGTGCTCACAACTTTGGCTTCCACATTCATTGTGCTTTCAAATTAGGTTGTTTGTTTTATAGCATGACTTGCTAACATGGCACAAATGAGCTGAGTTAGGAGGACAGTGAACTTTTGAGGGAAGCGAAAACATACTGCACATGGGACTGACCCCCTAAAATTCCATCAGTTGCTGGAGGTGTGCCAGTGTTAATTCTAACTTCTTGCCTTAGATTTGTTTATTATAATTAATAATTATAGGTTGTAAGGGGATTTTCAATTTCTGGAAAAGTAATTCTCTTTTGTAATTCACTTTTTAGTCTTATATATAGCAGTTGAGAAGGTTGAGCAACAGAGATAGGGAGAGAGTGCAGCGAGGCAGGAAAGAAGAGGTGCTTTAGGGCAGTGTGTAGTTCCGCACAATGTATGGAACAGTTCCCCACAATCATATATATGCTTGTAAGGGTTTGCATGGCTGTATAAACATCACTGTGCGGATCCATACAATAACATAGACAGTCCATACAGGCACCAACAAGTTTGTACGAGTAAGCTGTACATTTGTATAGTAGTCACTTTGCTTTACTTCAAGGTATTTTGGGTAGCTGTACAGTGCTGTTTTGGGCAGCATGTGGAGGTTTCCTTGTAAGTTTTTTGAAAGAATGAACAGCTGATTTGAAATTGCTTGCTTATGTGGGAAATTATTTCTTATGCTTCTGCTATTTGATATCTAGCTATTGTGTAATTGATCCTAGGGGCTGAAATTTAATTTCAGTATTAATTAAATTAAAAAATTTTGGCTATGAAACTCCTAGATATTTCAGGGTCTGACAAAGAGGAAGGCTGGGACAGAATCAGGCACCAAACAAATACATCTCTTTGAGGCTTGATAAAAGATTTGCACTGAATGGAGCTAAACCAACTACGTAGATTGTTTAGAGCCAGGCCTTCATATTTTGTTTAATTTGGCATCTAGCATTGGCTTCATACTTAATCACCAATATCCCTCTGCTGGTTTCATGAACGATTTAGAACCACTCCACTTCCAGTCTGTCCACCAAGCCATTGGGATAGCCACACATAGTTTAGGAAATAAGTCCTCTGTTATCAGATCTCAGACCCTATCAACAATAGTCTTGTTGGGTTGAGCAAGACAATTCCTGTTTTAAAGTTTCCCATGTTTTCCATCAATTGAAGCTGCCATCAGAAAGATCCAGCGCTTGCACAATACTCTTCTGAAAAAGCCTGTTAGCTGAAAACCAAAAGGAATTCAGCCATAGTTCTTCCTTCAAAAAGGGCCAAGGGAGACCACCAAATGCAAGGACTGTTAAAAGATAGGCCAGTGCCCAAAGGGTCTCCTTGTCAGCTTAAATGCTGCCTGATGGCTTTCTTGGCCGTCTAGATCCTCTGCACCATGAAGGTGCCTAGAATATGGGGCTTTGTTGGAGTTAACAGTATAGATTGGAAACTAAGATTCCAAAAGGGATCGTTGCAGAATATGGTTGCAGAGAACCTTCCAGTTGCTCTGCTCTTCCATGTCTCGTATAACCTACTCGGCACTAACCTGCTTGGCATATAGGGTCTTGTGCTTGGTGGGCAGAACCAATCATCCCCAAGCTACCCTGATCTTTCAAAGTGCAATTAATTATATGAACGCCCTTCCATCCTTGCAGGCTGACCCAGAGAAAGTCACATCACGAAGGAACTTCTCAAGCTGTTGAGAGGTTGCTTGAGAAGGGTCCCAACATGACAAATAAATTATAATAAATGAATGGCTGCTAGAATCTTAAAACAAATGTGAAATCTTGTCATGATGGACAGAGGCTGAGAAATCCATTTGTTGACATTCTTATCTATATGCTGGAACACTACTTCCCAAGGGGTCTTTGACAAGGTGAAGTTTTGACCACGGTGAATCTGCAATCATTGCTGGCTGGCAAGCCAGTCTGGAATGGCTTCTTGGGCTCACTGATAGCACTGACTATTGGCTGGTTGGATCGTAGACCTGAAACTTCATTAAAAATATGAATACATTCCACAGTGTTGTCCATTGGCACCTTGTCCTCCAGAATGGTAAGAAAAGAGTAATCAGCGAAACTCTAAGTGACCATTTGGCTTTTTGGCCTGGGTAGTGTAAAATCCTGCAAAGTCCAACGATGAAGGTAACTCAGAGCTTCAATGGCCTCCCCACATAAAGTGCTAGCAAGGCAGTCTGGAATGGCTTCTTGGGCTTACTAGTAGCGCCAATTCTTGGCTTCTTGGATCTTAGACTTGCATCTTCATTAAAATTATGAATACAGTCTACAGTGTTGTCCATTGGCTCCTTGTCCTCTGGAATGGTAAGAAAAGAGTCATTGGTGAAACTCCCATTGACCATTTGGCCAGTTTTTGGCCTGGGTAGTGTAATACGCAGCAAAGTCCAATGATGAATGTAACCCACAGCTTCCATGGCGTTAACCAAGGGAGAACCCTGCCTTGTCAATGTATCAAGAAACTAACGAATAAATTGTTTTTCGAAAGCAAAGGGAGGCTGACTCTCAAATTACAGAAAAAATGGATGGTTACTTTGTAATGTAATAGCTTTCACTTTCTCTTCAATAAGTATGTGCAATAAAATACATGATATCTATTAATCTAAAATAAGGTTAATTTTAAACAAAATCGTGGAACCAAAATTTATGGTGCAATTAAACTGGTATCTGAAAAATATCAAACCATATTTGAAAAACTGGAGGGAGGCTACCTGTTCAACTACAAAAAATGATGGATCCTTGTAATATGTTTTTTACCCATGACTTGTACCTTATCACTCATGGGATATTGGAAGGAGTGATACCTTCAAACTTCAAATCTTAGCCTTTCATCTATGAATGGCATCTAGATACCTACGGCAGTATGATTTTTAAAACCTTAACAGGCCATTGTAGTTTGACAAGTAATCCTTTCTATGCTTCATATTGGGGTTTCAAAGAGCTTTCCACTACTGCACCAAATGATGCTCATCTGTGTTCCAAAATCCAATGATGGAATTGTGGTTGATTTACTGCGATAAGGAAACTCTCAAGCAAATTACTCCCAAGTTAGTCGTGATTTGACGTGGAATGATTTCTGCTGTATGTGTTCTTGAATCTAGCTTCAGGTCAAAAAACCAGCATGGTATATGCATAACACCAACGGCGTTGGTCATTCACCGCTGAAACTCTTGTGAGCTAATTTCAACTCGTAACTCGCAAGTGGTCCTTGCAGGCCCTTTTCAAGAGCTCAAGATGGGACTTGCATCTATTTTGGCGCTGACAAATGTGGCTTGCAAGACTCAAATGAGGATTGCGGGGTGTTTGTTAAGTCCTGAGTCTGATGGTTGATTAGGAAACTTTGTTTGTGATTTCTGTCTGAGGCAACTGCTGAGTCATTTCTAAATCAAAACACTGGAGGAAATAAACAGATAAGGGTCCCAATCATGAAGCACAGTGCGCAAATGCAGCTCCATACAAATAAGCCCCCATGTTCTCACCATTGTTTGGGAGTTTTGTACTGTCAGCTCATGGAGTAGTACTTCAAGCTGAAGTATAAATGCAGGCTTTTTTCGAGAGCTCTAGATGGGAGTTGTGTCTATTTGGATCTGACAAATGTGGCATGCAAGACTTACAAATGAGGATTGCGGGGTGTTTGTTGGGTTCTGAGTCTGAGAGTTGACTAGGAAACTTTGTGATTTCTTAGGCAACTGCTGAGTCATTTTTAAATCAAAACACTGGAAGACAAAAACAGATAAAGGCCCCAATCATTAAAAAAGGAGGTGATTTTGAGCTGGTGAAGCACAGTACACAAATGCAGCTCTATACAATCAGCCCCCCATCTTCTCACCATTGTTTGGGAGTTCTGTATTGTCAGCTCATGGAGTAGTACTTCAAGGTGCAGTATAAATGCTGTGAAATCTAAAACTTGGCTTGAAATTTCGGAGAATTATTTCTTACCAATTGCATGAAGATATACAGTAAATCATGTTTGGTAATATTAATATCAAGTGCAACGAGAATCTCAAGGGACAAGGATTAGAAGCAATTTTATACCTCTGGCAGGAATTTAAGGATGTTGCTCCAAAGAAGCACTTTTATTCTAGTGGATATTGAAATGCCCCTTTCATGAATTGGTAATACTTATGCCAAAACCGTAGCTAACATTTGACAGACAACCATGGTTGTGTGAATTCACTAATTTATTATACATCTAGAAGTCTGAGATGAGGATAAAAAGATAAGCGCACGTTACGAATGTCAACTTTGATATATCTAATATATTGATAGCATTTAAGATGCTGATGAAGCAAGTGTTTCGGTGGCCAATGCAGTGAATTAAACCTGAGCAAAGGATCATTAAAAATGACGTTTTTTCTATTTCCATTTCGAAAAGTTAGGACATTAGGTTTCATCCTAAAAGTTCAGTGTCAGGTGCTTCAAATGGTTATGCAGAGAGGTGATGAGAGTTAGACATCATTCATTGAAACCAAAACGTCTGGGTTGAGTCTTGTTTCTACACAGGGAAAGTTATGAAAACTGTTGGAGAGTTCCTGGGAAATGTTTCTGGAGTTGTTAATTTTAGATAACAATGGTATGTTCTATGCTTTAGCACAATTTACATCAATGTTCCTTATCAGCCCAATGGCAATTTCCAATTATTTGCAGAATACAAGCCAAGACAAGAGGACACAAGATTTGCCGGATGCAAGGGAAAAACCCCAATGTGGGAAAAAAACCTTTGATCAAATTTTATTATTATTCAATAGTTCAGCAGAGAGAGTACAAATATCAAATTTGCTTGCCCAAAACTGTCCTGTCAAAATCAGCAGTCAACAACAGTCAACTGCAGCCCTAACTAGAAAGTTAATGTTGGTCAAAGCAGCACCAAAATGTCCTCCAAGCAACTTCGTCAACAATAGTCCAATTCAGCCTTCCAAGAGAGTCAAAGTCAGCCCAAAACAGTTTGGTCAAACCCAGTCAAACACTGCTGCAATTTCTGTGGTCAAACGTGGAAGTCAACGCTGAAGTCAACCCTGGTCAAACTGTTCCAATCACTTCGATTCCTGTTCCAATAAATGGAGCCTCCATAGATCGATTTTTTGCCATCAAAATCGAAGTCAACGGAGGTCAAATAAGCCCTGGTCAATGCTTGTTTGTTTTCTTGAAATTCGATTTGTTCCGCCCCAGAAGAATTCAGCCTCCTGCCACGCGTGCAAAGAAGAGAGAGGATGCCACCAAGCTGTATGAGCCAATCAAGAGAGGGGAGAGAGGTGTGATGTGATGAGTGATGTCCAAATGAGGAGAGAGGTCACTCCTATTTATACAATTCGTTGAGGGTGTGGTGACACATCTATTAGGCTTTATTTCACTGGTGATGTGATGAGTGATGTCCAAATAAGGAGAGAGGTCACTCTTATTTATACAATTCGTTGAGGGTGTGGAGACACATCTATTGGGCTTTATTTGACTGAGGCTGACCTTGACAATTTGTGCATGAGAGAATAAGTTCAAAATTCCACTTTTGCTTGTCAG
Organism: Pinus tabuliformis; assembly: GCA_031772625.1. Classification (NCBI taxonomy): domain Eukaryota; kingdom Viridiplantae; phylum Streptophyta; class Pinopsida; order Pinales; family Pinaceae; genus Pinus; species Pinus tabuliformis. The sequence goes on along the minus strand of CM062818.1, from coordinate 504,278,422 downwards.
AATGAGATGAGACCTCTTGAAAAGAGGAATCCAATGCAATAATCATCTCCATCATATGAGCTGTCATAAGGTGGAATTTGGCCCTAGTTGCCAATTTTAACACTCCTTCTCAACTAGGGGAGAATTACACCTGCCAGTCTGTCTGTCATCATGTACCATCTCTGTCATCACTGCCTTGCTCTGTTGAACCATGAAGTAATAATGAAGAAGTGATCAAGAGTGAGTCATAAGATCATACCACTCTCCACTAACAAAAGTCAGTCCTTGATACCAGATCAAGTTGTTGAACACCATGCATCCTAGTCATAGGGAGTGCGACAGTACACGACACGTCCATCGATAGTGCTATGGTCCCTAACCATCTTTTCCCAACTCATTGGTCAGATGAGAGGTACTTCCCATGAGTCCCGGACTCCATGGGTAGGATGTGTGTTGGGGCATTGGCAAGAGAAGGTGAACCACTCATCCTGCGCATATGCCATAGGAGAAGGTGAACCACTCATCCTATGCATATGTCAATTGTAGGTGAAGGTGAACCACTCACCCTACATACATGTGTTCGCAATGGTAGGGGAAGGTGAACCACTCACCCTACACACATGTCAACCATAATGGGGCATCATAGGGGAAGGTGAACCACTCACCTTGTATCTAGCGCACCAATAGGGGAAGGTGAACCACTTATCCTATAGTTGCCCATAGCTCCCAGAGGTACCCCAAGCCCTCCCAGAAGTACCCCAAGCCCTCAGGAGCTCCCAGAGCTGTGTGTCCAACTCATACGGGACCCTCATAGGAGGGTAGTTTCACGATTCCAAGTCTCTCTTAGAAGGTTAAGAATTTGACCTTCCCCAAAGGCTTTGTGAGAATGTTTGCGATGTGCTCATCTGTTCTAATATGTTGGAGCCTTATTGCTCCCTGTTGTACCATATCCTGGACAAAGTGGTACTTGATATCAATGTGCTTGGAGCGGTCGTGGAACATGGGATTCTTTGATAAGTGAATCCCACTCTGGTTGTGGCAGAAGATCACAGTGGTATCCAACACATGCTCAGATAGCTCACTGAAGAGCTTTCTTAACCAAACAACTTCACAACAGGCCATACTTGCAGCAATTTATTTGGCTTCGGTGGCACTTAAAGAAATCGATTTCTGCTCCCTACTCATCCAAGATATTGAAGCAGACCCCAAAGAGAAGCAACACCCAGACGTGCTCTTACGATCCACCACACTGCCAGACCCCAAAGAGAAGCAACACCCAGACGCGCTCTTACGATCCACCATCCACCACACTGCCATCATCTGAATATTCGTGTAGCATAAAGTTCTCGACAGTGTATCTCAGTCTACAGTGGATTGTGCCCCGGAGATATCTCAAGAGATTCTTAGCAGCAATCCAATGAATGTGATGAGGCTCGACCATAAATTGACTCAACGTGTTCACAATGAAACATATGTCAGGAGTCAGGACAAGAGTTGACCAAGAACATCAGGGCCGCCACTAGTTGACGATACTCGGAAGGGTTTGCTAATTCGGACCCAATAACACTTCCACATAGCTTTTTGAAGTCGAGTTCCATAAGAGTAGATATGGACTTGAAGCCCACCATCCCACATCTCTTGAGTAGCTTCACAATGTTTTTCTGGAGAAAGGAAAATCTCACTTGGCTTTTGCCAGACCTCCAGCCCTAGGAAGTAGTGCATCAATCCTAGGTCCTTCATTTCGAATTCAGAAGCCAACTCCTCCTTGCATTGATGAATGAGAGGGTCGTCACTTGTCAGAAAGAGATCATCAACATAAAGGACCAGAATGCGAGGGCTGTCCTTTGCAACCTTGAAGTATAGGTTTGGGTCAACATTGCTCCTTGTAAATCCCAACTTCATAAGATAGCTATAAATCTTCTCATACTAAGCCTTGGGTGCTTGTTTCAACCCATAGAGGGCTTTCGTCAACTTGCATACATGTGTCTTTCAATCTTGGACTTCGAACCCCTTGGGTTGTTTTACATAGACTTCCTCCTTAAGCGAGCCAGGCAAGAAGACAATTTTGACATCCATTTGGTGAAGGCTTCATCCTTGTGAGGCAACAAGGGTTATATCTCATCATATTCTACTCCTTTTTGAGAGAAGCCTCTAGCAACAAATCTGGCCTTGAACTTTTCAGCACTCCCATTAGCTCTATGTTTGATCTTGTAGAGCCATTTTGAAGTGACCATTGACTTGTCCTTGGGTCTAGGAACCACATCCCAGACATCATTCTTCATGATCGACTCATACTCCTCGTTCATTGCATCCTTCCAAACTTGGTGTTTCACGACTTATTCGAATCTATGTGCTTTGTCAAAGGGAAGTAGAGATAAGTCATGATATCACTTTCGATGAAGATTCTGCCCTTAGGAAAGTCTGAGATCTTCATTATCCCTAGGAAGGACAATAATGGTGATGATGCAGGAAAGCAGGATGAGCCTCCTACTGATGATCCAATGCTCGATGTTGAAGTTTTGATGGATCCCATTGATCCACCTTCTAGTGAGCCTACTACTTCAAGAAAAAGACTTTTGTGGCTTAAAGATACTCTTGAAGATGCTGAGAAACATATTGTACCAATGGGGACATTTTGTGAAAGAAAGAAGCCGAATAGGTACCAAGGGTACTTAGCTGCCATGAGTACTATTGTACCATTGCTTTCGAAGTTTCATTGTAGCCTACAAATGTTCCATTCTTCTCAGATGCATCTAGTTTGTTTCTTTTCTCTTTTGGCACATGAAAATATACAGGATAACCAAAAATTCTGAAATGAGAAACATCAGGTTTCTTAGTAGTGAATACTTTTTTGGGTGTTTTGAAGTCCAATGCTTGAGGTGGGCATTTGTTTTGAACATACACAATGGTGTTGGCAACTTCTCCCCATAAGAACTTCAGTAGACCTTGGTCATGAGGCATGACATGCATGGCTTCTATGATAGTTTGATTCTTCCTTTCAAGAACACCATTTTGTTCAGGAGTATATGTAGTAATGGTCTCCCTCTTAATGCCAGCGTCTCTACAATAATCATTGAATTCATTCGATTCATATTCAGTTCCATTATCAGTCCTCAATATTTTGATCTTCTTCCTTGTTTGATTCTTGACCAAGGCTTTGAAAGAATGGAACAACTTTAACTCTTCGTCCTTTTTCTTTAAGAAATAGATCCATGTTTTGCGAGAGAAGTCATCCACAAAAATTGCATTTTACAAATATCCACCCAAAGATGTCACAGGCAACATACCTGATAGATCATAATGGACCAATTGAAGGATATTAGTAGCTTGAGTTTCACTTGAGGGGAATGGTTTCCAGCTTCACAACCCTGACAAACACCTTCATGATCTAAGTTGAATTCGGGCATACTTGTGACCATCTTCCTTACATCAGGTAAGGCTTTGAAATTAAGGTGAGCAAATCTCCAGTGTCATAATTCAGATTGAAGAGAAGCATCACAAGTCATTGCTCCCAACGATTTTCTCCAACCTGATAGAGACCTTCAATCCTGAATCCAAGAGTGAATGCATCGCTTGGCTTCCTTTTTCAAACATGAACCTTCCCACCTTGAAACCTTTATCTTCCATTGTAGAAATAGAGACCAGATTCTTTTTCAGATCAGGCACATACAATACTTATTGTAAATGAAGGGTTTGACCTTGATTAAAGTGAAGAGTAACAGTCCCAAGTCCTTTCACAGGATACATGGCATTATCCAAAAGTATAATCTCCATATTCGTCTTCTTTTCAATCAAGTTTGAAAGAGCCTTTTTGTACCCACTGAAGTGCCTTGAGGCACCACTATCAATCAACCAATGATCTAATGTATTTGGAGGAGAGGCGGTGGTGAGGGCAAAAATAAGATAAAATTCTTTTTGTTTTACACCAACATTAACTTCTTCATACGTAGAGTTTTTTGACTTCTTGGGAGGACGACCATTTCCATTTTGAGCAGCGGGAGCATTCCTCTTTCCTTTGTTGTTGAACTTGTTGTTCCTTTGATTGCCATTTCTCTTGAAGTTGTTGTTATGGTTGTCATCATCTCTTGGAGTATTCTTCTTGTGAGGACACTCTTTAGCAAAGTGGCCAAACCTGTTACAATTGAAGCATTTTCCTTTTCTTCCTTCTTTGAATCTAGCCTTGAACCCTTGACCTTGTCTTTTTGGATTAGCATAGTTCTTCCTCTTATCATGAGCGGAGAAGGCGGTAGGATTGTTTCCATTTGAGGGCTTGTCTCCTTCCATCATCCTTATCTCTTCTTGAGTGCATCTAGCCAATAATTCATCAAATCTCGGAATTCTGTCATTGTTGAGGATGATAATGTTGAACACATCCCATTCTGTTGTAAGGCCTCCAAATGCTATAAGAGTGAGCTATCTGTGACCAATGACTTCTCCAATAGATAGGAGATCATTCTTGATTTCGGTAATCCTCATGAAGTAGGATTGGATGGATTCTCTTGCGATGCGTGCAAAGAAGAGAGAGGCTGCCTCCAAGCTGTACGAACCAATCAAGAGAGGAGAGAGAGATGTGTGATGTGATGAGTGATATCCAAATGAGGAGAAAGGTCACTCCTATTTATACAATTTGTTGAGGGCGTGGAGACACATCTATTTGGCTTTATTTGACTGAGGCCGACCTTGACAATTTGTGCATGAGAGAGAATAAATTCAAAATTCCACTTCTGCTTGTCAGAATGAGATGAAATTTATATCAAAATTGGACCTCTTGAAAAGGGGAATCCAATGCAATAATCATCTCCATCATATGAGCTGTCATAAGGTGGAATTTGGCCCTAGTTGCCAATATTAACAGGAGGTATCTATAGGAAATGCTTGCCAGGCAGTTCCCGGAAGAGTTGAGTATAAAAACGTCACTTCCTTTTAAATACCTTTTCAACTAGACATGTAGCATGATTTTTTAGAAGCTAGAAATTAGAAACCGTCAGTAAACTATCCATACATCTATGTTCCAGTGTATAGAAAGAATTTGCTTCCTGCTTATACATCTAGATGGAGATATGCTGTTTCCCGGTTTCCTTGAATTCTGAAAGTACCATATCTGGCAACTGTTTACCTGCTACAGGTGTCATGATCACGATGTAGATGAGCCAGTCAAGAATGTGAACTTTGTTCTGGCAATTCTGAAAGTACCATATCTACTTGCAACTGTTTACCTGCTACAGGTGTCATGATCACGATGTAGATGAGCCAGTCAAGAATGTGAACTTTGTTCTGGCAAAGAAGCGTTATACTTAGAAAAATGAACACATAATTCTTAATAAAGATAAAGGAAATTGTCTCACTAAGCAGAACGATTCAGTGGAAAGATGAATCCCATTCTACTAAGTTTGGACTGGAATTTGACACATGATATAGGCTTTGGTCAAAAAGGTCAATGCAGGCTCTTGAAATGGCTATGCAGAGAGGATGAGAGGAAAATTCATTACTATATATAAGCCAGAGAGAAAATAACCTCTTAATGAAAAATAAAAAAATAGAGAATACAGGCTTTCGCAGTTGGGACTCATTGTTGTATTATTTTGGATAAACTCATTGTCGTAGATATTTTGGATAAACATTAGTGAATATATATTAATTTTGTGCAGTTGTATCTCATATATCTATGACATAATCAATAAATTGGCATAGATCTATCTTACCCTCGATCTATTATTAAACACGGAAGGATCAAAATATGACATGGTATGACATGGAAATATCAGTATCATTAAATAATCTTTGAGGATGCACATCTAGAGTTTTCAATTTATCTTGGTTTTTAACAGATCTGGGGTTAAGATTGGCTCTCCGCTACATATACATATATATGTATTTGCTGTTTCTAACATGTTTACTCAGATTGCTATATGGTTTTGGGCTTTCTTAAAACATTTCTAACGGTAGTAGTTTATCAGTGTTTATACATTTATGGGGGGTAATATTGTTCTAGATCTCTGTGTTATGTGCATGCACTTAGGTTGACGTGAGCAATGGGTTGCATCTCTGCTGATAATATTCGTTTCTCTGTAAAAGAGTTTGTGGGGTGGGCTCGGATGTTTGCCCACCTTTTTTTATCTGAATGGGTTTCAATTGAAAGTTGGATTTATTTATATAGATTATTTTGACGTGCTTCCAGCACACCTTTTCTTCTGATTGAGATTCTATTTTAGCACAAAATTTTCTGTGCCTCTCTTTAAAATTAATTGGTTGAGAAACCTCTTCCCGTTTGGTCTGGGATCTGATTTTGCTATCCAAGTAAGGGAGTGAGGGCTATGAAATTTTAATTCCTTGTACTCCATTTTATATAGTTCAACTAGCTTTCAGTGAAATTCTGACTATTAAATTATTTAGTGTTCATCATTGGAAAGGATGTCAGCGTATGGAAATGTGGCGGGAGGAAAGCTGAAGCTGAAAGGCAAAGCTCTCGATGTAAAAGCTGGCGGCATTAAGAAGAAAAAGAAAGAAACGAAACATCACGGGCAGAATTTGGCAATGGTAGAAACACGAAAATCATCAACAAATGATTCAGAATCTGATCCTAAACTGACCGGTGAGGCTGAAAACGGAGGCACTGAAGCACAGCAATCTGTTTACGAAGACCATCGCACGGCAGCTGAGAAGAAATACGAGGAACAAAGAGACCAGTTAGATGTAAGAAGGTTGGCAAGATTGGCAACCAGATCACACAGACAACGAATTGAAGATTTCAACCAATATTTAGCAAATCTCAGTGAACATTATGACATTCCTAAAGTTGGTCCAGGATAAATTATTAACGTCACCTGAGACTGTGTCCAAGTCTTTACAAGCTCTGTACTTTCCGTGTAACTTGTGATAATTGCTTTTGACAGTTTTAAATATCAGGGCAAGCAGAACGACTTTATACTTGTTATAGCTGTGATTATGGCTATCTGTTATAGGTTTGGAAGAAATACAAATTATGGTTTTAGTATTGCTTATTGCAATGTAATATCCAGTTGTGACTCTTCGCATTTCTTTTCCCCTATCATCTGAAGTCCTTATCCAACTCAAACTGCTGCATTTTATGTTAATATCTGTATCATTGAAATGCGGTGGTCATGTCTATGTCTTATTTTGATGTGTGGATTTTCATCTCTATTACTTGTCATTTAAGCTGCTGGTGAACATGTGGTTGCATTTGGATCAGTGAAGCTGATGCTGTGTATAACTACTAATTATACATCTCACAGCACCCATCTTCTCGTCTATTTTGTTCCTTCGCCAGAAGTTCCTTTGCACATGAAGACCTCCCACCAATTGTGACCTAGTTCAATTCTTTCCATCCACACCACCCCACAACCTTGACTAGATTGCTTGGAAGGTACCTTCTCCTTATAGCAACATTCGACCTGGCTTAACCAAAATAGATCCTCCCAAACACTCCCCGTCTGCTTTGTGGCAAAGAGTTTAACATATTTCACGAGTGGCATTGCTAAGCTAGATCCTCCCAAACGCTCCCTGTTTGCTTTGTGGCAAAGAGGTTGACATATTTCACAAGTGGCATTACCAAGCGCAAACAGAGAAAACAATGCATGCATAACTAGGCCCAAGCCCCCAAGCGTGAGCAAGCTTTAGTGTTATTGTCATATGATCATTTCACTGCAGCTTTGAATGTTCCGTTACTTGCGATGATCATCATAACAGACATACACCCAGATCCTTCATGTACATAGGTGGATGATTGGGTACAAAATGTTTGTCCCCAAACCCCCTTCCCCAATGATTGCTTGATACTTAAGATGTATTACGAGGGAAGAGAGGGTGAATAGACCGTTGGAGAATATCGATATCTCTTCCAAGGATTCTGTAAAAAAATCCAAAAGAGGATCTACATCTCTTAGGTTCACTGACCCTAACTTCCCCATCTCCTTGAAGCATTTAACTTTTTCTAAAATGAGAAAGTAATTATTGATTTATTGTTATGAGATTAGATGGTATAAAATCATGTAAATTATAAAAGGACATCAATTTAGATTTTGGTACTGTGAACAATATACCACAGCACGAGGCAGAATGTTAGATCACAGGTACATGGATTATGTTGAATTATCATCATCCTATAGATTTTATTATTGTGAATAATATGCGTAGACTATGTTGAATTATGAACATCTTATAAAGCGATTCAATCAAAACCCCAAAATTTGGGCTGGAAACCCCAAATTTTGGCCTGGGAACATATTATTTGTAGCATGTTGCTCAATCTTAATGGACTTTGTTTTAAATATGTGATATGCATCATAATCAATGCCATCTCGTTATTTACAACGTTACATGCACCAAACCTTCCATTTTTCGTATCTAACAATTGTCCATGACTATATATTTATTTTATTAAAATTTCTCCATTTATTTGATTAAAATTTATCTATTTTATGTATTTTTTCGAATGACCCCCACACATATATATATATCATATATATATATATATATATCACAGTTGTTGGCTGGTTCCACATTTCAATCTAACGCTCGGTCAATTCTAGTCCCAGTTTTGGCACTGATCACATTAATCATATTTCTTATTTTGAAGGCAAATATTCCACTAAACTGACCTAAGCAATCTTCCGACTCAATTGAAGGCAACTAATTCAACTAACTATTAACCTTGACAATATTTTAACTAAAAGTACCCCTTGGCTCAAGTCTCTTAGCACCGACTCAAGACAAGTAGTCTTTACTGTTTCTCCTTTTTCTTTAGAGAACACACGGGTAAACCAGTATCTTCAATCCAAATAGCCTATGAACTAACATTTTACCAAAACTAACTAAATAAAGAACAATTTCTATGCAAAACTCGTATTTATACTAGGTAATCACATTATTGTTTAGTGAGGAAGATCTAATTATTGTGATTGATGTGCCAAAAGCCCTATTATTTTTAATGCTGATGAGCATTTCAAGAATGTAGTTATAGACAAATGAATCCAAGCTGTTTTAAATGAAATAAAATTATAAGTTTTTTATATTATAATAATTTAATTAGAATGTAAATAAATGAATGGCATTTTGATGGGTAATTAGGGTTTTAATATGAAATAAAAATTATTGGGATAATGGACAGATGAGGTTTATTGAAGTCACAATTTTGATTAGCTGACAAATTTCTTGTCAGAATTTGGTGAGAATTTTAAAAAAAGTTGATTGTTAGAATGTTTGAATCACTTTTTTGATGGCGGGAATGGATTCAACACCATCAAAATGAGGCACCATCCTGATTTCCAAAAATTTCAGCAAGAGTTTGTCAAAATCTTGCTGGAATTTTCATTATTTTCCGAGTGAAATTGTAGCCTCGTTAGACTACTCTTATGGAAATTATGGAATGAACAATGCAAAATGTGGCATGTAATTCATTACATTAGGGAATTGAAAGGAAATGCTTGAAATGTGTATGGGCTCCTTTTGAATCTCTTTGATTTAACATCTTTTTGTGTTTGGTTTTTTGAATATGTTTATTGTGTGCTTGGTTTTTTATATCTATTTGCTTGTGGTGTTAACCCTAGTAAGGGTGAGGGTGATGTTATATGTGTGTGCATGTGCATGTGAGTGTATAAAACAATTCAATAGGTGCATCGGAATTGGACATTAATGCAAACCTATTTAAATTTGGGTTTGATATGAACATTGAGCTTAAAAGCTTGAGGATGCATGCATCTATTTACACAAATGACACGTATTAAACATTATCCAACCTCCACCCTTGAAATCTTGAGGTGCATATTAGACCTAGGTTCACACATGTTTGTGCTAATTCTAACTCCAATAATAGATTTGGTCATTTGTTTGGTTGTTGTCACCTAACACTGCTAGTGAACTATATATTGGATTTTGAGAGAGACTTTTCATTTGATTACTTTGGTTGATGCAATATTCCTCTTTGTATGTTGGAAGTGTGAAAATCTATGTGGCCCTTTTGATATGTAGAAAAGTCATTGCTGATATGGCCACACTAGTCCCACATATTGCTTTTTTGATAAGGGCCCAATGCTTTCCGCATGACATTGCTTTGCTGATTTTGGGTTCATTCATTATTTCTGACTTTCAGACTGTTACATGATTCTAAACCACCAAACTAAAAACATCAAAAGTGTTATCTCACCATCTTTTTGGTATTTGGGGAAAAATGAGCAAATATATGATGTTTCACCTATTCCCCTGTTACATTGATTTTCACAACCTTGCACAATATTGTTCTTTAGTGATTTGGGCATTCAATTGTCAAGAAGCACCTCATTCTTTTGATCTCTTTTCACATTGTTACTTGATTACTATCACAAGCTTGCAATTTATTTCAATGTTCTGAAAATCATGATCAGGATAAAATCAAAGAGGGTTAGGAAAAAGAAAAAATTGTAAAAATCGGATATATATATATATTCATTTTTTTTAGTATCTAAAGCATCCATGTTTTTTTTTGACATTTTTAATGATTTTTTGGTGATTTTTACGATTTTATTGTAATTTTTTCGTTTTTGAAAAAAAGTGACCAAAATTTCATGATTTTTTGGGGAGTTTTACAAATTTTTGGAAAAATTACAACCTTGCATTATATTGTTCTTAAGTGATTACTGTCACAACCTTGCACCATATTGTTCTCAAGTGATTGGGCATTTATTAGTCTAGGAAACACGCCATTCGTTTGTTATTTCACTCTTTATATTGTCAACCAATATTGAAAGCCAAAAATGCCAAAACCATATTGAATATTTGATTCTTTGCTTGTTTTTACAATGACTATCCCCTCTTTAAGCCTTCTTTCCTTTATAGTTCTCTTCAATTATTTTTGTAAAATAACAAGGAACCACCAATGTTTATGTTGAAGCATCCATATATGGTCAGCAATTGCATAAACAAAGATAAGAGAATATATAATGCAAGTGAAAGAATCCATGATATTGGCGAAACATTACAACAAAAGATATAAAAGATTAAATTAGTTACAAAGGTTGATTTTTAACATCAATACTTCAATAGGAAGCCACAATGCATATACTCAACTCATTGACAACTAAAGGATAACATAAGATAGTGATTGAAAATGATTTCGATTATTGATATTGTAAAATATCTATTGCCTACTAGGAATTGGGACATCACACACACACACACACACACACACATATATTGGTTCATTGGAATGAGGAGTTTTAGAGAATCAATAACTTAGATAAGATTGACATATGATACAACTATTTCATATATGTCACTAACAAGCAAATTGCAATATGTCTTTAGACACTAGAACCTACACAATTGGGGAAACAAATTGTGCACCAAACCACTCGAGCTAAGATCCTTTGACATGAATTTGGACACCATTAACATTTGATAGAATATCTATTAGTTATTAAGAAGTGGGACACCATTAACATTTTGAAGGTGTGAAGGAGTTTGATATTTTTTTCAATAAGAAAAAACCCACAAGCTTTCTATCATAGTAAAAAGTTCTTTACATATACTCACTATTCAAAATCTTCCTCATTTACTCTAATCCCACTTTTGGGAAAACTGGGCATCATTTTGCTATCTAGACTATATATTTTGAACATGGCTCTCTAAATTCTTACATAAAATGTATCATTCTACTTTCAACCCTCCACCCAAATCAGATTTACATATTTCTTGTTTAAACTTACTAGACAAATTCTCTTCAAAAAAACTAATTTGTAGAGAAAACTACATAATTGTGGCTTAATCTTAAAAAAAAACACAAACTAGCTAAGTTATATTTATGCTCCCAAAACCATGATGAGTTCCATTGAAAAATTCATATAAATATACCTTTTTCGACGACTTGCTGCATCCTTCTTTGGACAGAGAATCCGCGATATGATTATGTTCCTTGTAGATATATGAAAATGATAGATTCTAGATTTTTTTATCAATGATCTTATGCAGTATATCTAGTTTTTGAGCATTGGTGGACCAAAATTTGATCTCTTCAATACCCAATCGATAATCACTTTGGAATCTCCAAAAATGTCCAAAGAATCAATTCCAAGCGATCTTGCACAAAATAAGACCCCCCAAAGAGCTAATAGCTTTGCTCTATTATTTGTACTGTCACCACTGTTCCATCTGAAGAGACAAAATCTCCAGGCTTCAAGACAATATAAACTCTGTTGCCACTAGCCCCATCAAAGAAACCTATTGGAAGTCTTTTCCATACATCCTCCAACTGATAAAACTCTCCTAGATAATTTCTTCTTTTTTGGTCCAACTTCCATATAAAAACTTACTATCTTTTGGCAAGTGCTTCTTAAATTTGCTATTGTCTCTTTGAAAATGTATGCATTTCAGCTTCTTCTAATACCCCATAAAATGTAAAAAGGCAAAGTCCTATATTCCTTTTGTTCATTGGACCATTGAAAAAGACATTGATCAATGGAATTCCTTTCCCAATCAGAGGATAAATTAAGCAAATTCATCACACTGAACCAAATTGATACCACAAATGGACAAGTCAAGAAGGGATGTACCTCATCTTCATTTTTCGCTTGGCATAAAACACACCTCTTGGGTTATAGGAACCCCCTTTTAAGAAGATTATCCTAAGTTAAGATCTCGTCCTGTAAAACCAAACATACAAAACATTTCAACTTTACGGGGATCTCCCACTTCCGCATTTTCTAAAACCATGAGTGATCCACTCTCGAATAAAGTGTAGAGGATAAGTAGTTGTATATGCCTTTTACTGCGATATGCCCTTTGAAATAAATGTCATCCCATGAAAGAGAATCCTCCTTATCTGACATATTTAAACTTGCCATGTTTAGATGGTAAATGTAACTCTCCCATTCAACGACCGACAACCCTGAAAGGCCAATCTACCTTGCACTCAACCAGGGACGTGAGGGAGAAAAACGTTCTCGATACACATAGATTTGGCTTCGGAAAATAATACCATTATTTTGCAAATGCAAATAAGTGGGACAGATAGCGAGGGGTCACCATTGAAACCCTTATGGAATCCAACCCAATCTCTACCTTATTTCCAGATCCTACCTCCCATTTCAGGTTCCCTAACAACAACATTTTAATATTAATCATGCTTCTCCATATGTATGAACTGGGGTTTTGGACAGATCCTTGTTTAATCCACGACACATAATGTTTGTTTCTCAAGTATTTCCCTTTAATGATCTATTGCCATAAACCCTTTCCATTCAAAACCATCCATAAATTCTTGACCAACAATGCCCTACTAAAACATTCTGTATATTTTATTCCCCAACTGCCTTCTTCCACCCTCCTAGAAATCTCTTCTAGATGAACAAGATGTATTTTCTTTACATCTCAGGCCTTCCAAAAAGGAATTTTGCGATAATGGAATCCATCCTCTTGAAGATCTTCTTTGGCAGCATAAAGAGGTGCATCCAATATACAGAGATACCTTGCAATATTAACATAATCAGAATCAACTTCCCCATCAATAACTATTTGTTTTTATCTTACTACAACTCTATTACTTTACAATTACCTCTTTATATAAGCTAGCTACTTGAGAAAGAAAAATCCATTACTATTCGAGAAATCAAATTTAAGTGAATATTATCACAATTCCTCACTTTCTATAACCTATCTCACTTTTCACAACTACAATTAAGAGAAGACAAATATTATTACTCTTACATATTGACAACTCTAAAAAAGACATTAAATTACTTTTATGGCCTCTTCCCAAATCTCGTTAATTATTCCTTTATAGTACATTGAAAATATTGTTTCTATTAAAAAGAATGGAAGAAGATAACTAAACTCACGGTGTGTAAATCATTCCTTTAATTATGTTATCCTCTTTTTTGGCTTAAAAGAAATATACAATTTCCAAGAGTTGATCAATATAGTTGTTGCAAAAAACATTCCTAAATTGATATCACCACTTATCTATTGAAAATATGAATCAACACATACTCATGCTTGAACGGCTTGTATGCCAAAAGGTTCAGTGAACTGTAAATAGAATAGATGTTAATTCCGAAGTGTTTATATACCTCTATGGATAGTCTTCCATATGTGAATCAGTAGAAATAAGAAGTATGAGAGTAAAATAAGGTAGTACATAATTATTTTAAGGGGACATGACTCAAGGCATCAATTCATGTATTTATATTTAATGAAAAGGGTAATTAAAAGGGATGAATTGCTTTTATATGTGTATATTACATAATTCCTTATTCTTATTTATGTATTTATGTAAGAGGATTTCATTTATAATTAGTGAATATAATGAATTATTTAATTATATGGTTTTAAGTTAGTAATTTGGTAAGTATATTAATTATAAGTGAATTTATTAAATTTTAGATCAATTATAGTTAGAAACTTAATTTTTTTTTTACAGATATATTAAACAATTGATATTGTGTGAAACAAGAATAAATTAGTTAATTAATTAATATCTTTGTGAAACAAAGATAAATTAGTTAATTAGTTAAATACAAATCCTTAGTAAGAATAGAGGGGAGTAGTTGAGGGTCATTATTAATCCATTTTAATTAAATATAATATAGTTTATTATATCTCTATGTCAAAACCATAATTAAATACAACACAATTAGTTTACAACTAAATATAATATAGTTTATTATTTGTTAAGTTAAAATTATTTATTAAGAAGTTTTAATATAAAAAATATTAAATTGATAAAATATTTATGGTCGAATTCAAATTATATAGTAGGATGGTGTCAATTCTAAAAACCATGTTTCTTGTAAATAATGAAACATGGTTTTTAGAATTTACATCATCTTACTCTATAATTTGAATTCGACCATAAATATTTTATCAACTTAATATTTTTATATTAATTTTTTTTTAATAAATAATTTTAACCTAATGAATAATAAACTATAATATATTCACTTGTAAACAAACTATATCATATTTAATTAAAAGTGACTAACTTCATTAAAGTGATATTTAAAGTATGACCCTCAACTACTTCCCCTTTTATTCTCAGAGCGGATTATATTTAACTAATTAATTTATTTATTTTTATGTCACAACAATATCATTTGTGTAATGTATCTATAATTAGAAAATTAGGATTCTAACTATAATCGATTTAACATTAGTCGTTGGTATAAAACATTTATAGAATATAACTTTGAATTCCTTGCGTGAGAAATTATACAAATGCCACATGACCTTATATGGGGTTGGAAGATTAAGAAAATCCTCTTTGGTTTATTAGTGGTGCCAATTATCCTCTATGGTTGTGAGATATGGGGAGCAACATGTCAAGCCACAAATGGAAACAAATAGAAAGAATTCAAAAACATCTAATCACAAGTAGTTTCAAAATCAAATCAACGATCCCATATGATATCCTTTTAGCTGACGTTGGTATGCTTCCAATTGAGGCTTCAACAATCATTCATTTTTTAAGTTACCTGAAAAAGGTTGAAAATATGGATAAGCACCTATGACCCAAAATGGTGGTTGAAGAAGAGCTAAGTTGTCGGAAAAAGACATGGATGAAACAAAATAGAAAGTGGTTGGGCAAATGGGACATAAATCTACATGTCTGTCCTCATGCTAAGGAGGAGATATAAAAGTGGGCTTTAGAAAAATTCAGGACTCCCATGTGGACAAAACAGGTAGGGAAAAAACATATTTTCCAAAGAATTTAACCCCACGTGGAAGCATAATGATAAAGAGTATTTGAGATCCTCAACCAAGGGAAAATCTAAAATTTTAATTGCACAACTAAGGACTAGCTCCCATCATCTAAGATGTGAAACTGGCAGATGGATGGTCCCTAAAGAAGATTGGGAAGAAAGAACTTGCATTTTTTGCAGCAGAGGGGTGGTAGAAACATAATGACATTTTATCAAATAATGTGCAACATATGAAGATATTCGTCATCAGTTTGATAACAACCTAAAGGTGAATAGTCTCAATGAACTTTTTGAGGAGGCAAGACTTCACAAAACAACGAATTTCTTACTCAATATCCATAACAGGAGAAACAACATGGAAAAGAATTTGAATATGGATTAAGTTTCTATTGGGTGATCCCTTAGATAACAAGGTATTGTGAACGTCATTAAAAATCATTGAATTCATTTCAATAACTTCCTAAGAAACCCTACCACATGTGCTTCCATCACGAGGCTTTCCGCTTTGAAATGAAATAGGTTCAATCAGGAAGTAGAATTAAAGGATTGATCAACTTCAGGAGTCCATCCAGAGGCATGCACGGGAAGTTGATTATTAGATGGGATAGATGCTCTGTGGATGTGGAAGAAAATAATACATATTTATTTACCTTCAAACAAGCAGGGATGGTGGGTAAAGGCCTTAACTTCATCTCGATCTTTTGGTACGAAAATGAATTGACAAACAAGGTCTGTATAGGAACTAGCAAATGAATTTTGGGAAAACAATAAGAACATGCCATCCTAGGACTAGACTCGTTACATACACAATTACAACTTATCACTGGCTATCCGTTTCGGGTTAAGATTGCAGCAAATATTTGGTGGTTTGATTATGAATGATAAGCATTGATAGATTTTTCGCAGCTTGAGACACCACTTATCTGAATGGTGATTTGAATTATATGCATGATTCAAGTGAAATTTCATTCCACTAGTTATAAAACATGTCGAGTTGCATTTTTGGAGGCTAATGAAGATTAGTTGACCACAACTATCAAGAAATCATTCAACGGCCCGAGTGCACTCATCAAATGACTAAGTGGTGCCCAATTGATCCAATAGGTGAAGTGGCATTTATGTAAAGTGCCACTTGCGCTTTTAAAATGACCAGTTGGTGGCCATAACGAACAAATTGGCAGACAAACATGTGTCACTTGTCAGGAAGCCACTTGGCACACATTGACAATGCCATTTGGCATGCATACAGAGGAGCAAGTTCCTTAGATTTGATGGGCCAATTGGTGCCATAGTTTGACAGACAAGGATGCCACTTGACAGGTAGAGAGTGTACCACATCTTGGGATGCCACAAACTTCGGTGCCACTTGGAAGGTAGATAGGGTGCTACAAGTCAGGAAGCAATGGTGCACCAAGTGGGCCAAGAGCAGTGCCACATGTTGACATATAGTTTTTCCACCAGGTAGGCCAACAAGGGTGCCACACGCTGAGCAGCCAAGATCACACCTCGCAAGTTGATTGACGTGCCACATTTTAGGCAAAAGGGTGGCACTTGGCAGGCCGACAAAGTGCCACATGTTAGATGGAGGATGTCACATGTTGTGGAGATAGGGGTGCCACTTTGTGAACCAACAAAGGTGTGACATGTTGGGTAGTTCTGGTGCCACTTGGAAGACCATAAGTGCCACATGTTGGGAAGAAGGGGTGCTAGTTGCTGGTCCAACATGGTGTCACATGTCAAGGAGAAGGGGTGGCCGTTGGAAGGCCAACAAGGTGCCACATTTTATGGAGAAGGGATGCCATATGGGTGCCAATCTTAGGTAGACAAGTAATACTTAATTTCCAAGTGGCACCCTTTCTTCTCGACATGTGGCACACCTCTTAGTGGTCTAATGGCACCACGTATTGCTTAACATGTGGCTCAAGTGGTAATGGCCTTTCAAGGTGAGTGATTTCACTTGTTAGGAACCTCTTCTCTGGCCAACATATAACCTATTTGCTTGCCAAGTGGCCCTAGTGTGTGCCTGACATGTGGTGCTGTTGTCTTTCTAATTGGCATTGCTATCTTGGGAAGTTACACTCTTGTCTCATGAGATGTGTCATATTTTTCACTTGTATATTGTGGACAAATCGCTCTTGTGGACAAGAGAAATCTCCCTAGGTTTGGAAATCAAACACTAGAAAAAAAAATCAAATACATAGAAATATTCCCTAGATAACCATTAAATCATAGATGTAGGATTGAATGAATGGTTCATACCTTTTTCGAAATGATTGTCCTTAATGTTGTTTATTACAACTTTCGATCTCGTTCTCAATGCTCTAAGAGAATCTCTGCAAAGACACAAACATACAAATTATCAGAACATGTGATACATAAATGATTTCACATAATCTATACAAGTGATCAAGGAATATGCATTTGTATTAATAAGTAAAAGGAGAGAGTTATAACCAAAGTCTTCATGTTGATAGATTCCTCCCGATATTCCTCAATTCCAACCTTTCCATTCAAGAGCCTTTAATGGATGCTTCAACAGAGTGGAAGTATATTTTAAAGAGTAAAAAAAGACAACCCATCTTCCCTTTAGTGCGTTGTATTTATAGGCCAAGGATGGAAGTTTGAGACCCACCTAGGTAGGAGTTAGATTCACAATGGAGGGGATGGGATCCACTATGGTAGGGATGAGATCCATCATGGTAGGATTTCAAGCCCATATCCTCACCGCTTGGAAAGATACCTTCACAAGGCTTCTAGAATGGAAGATTTGTAACCTTTTTTATTTTGTATCCATGTAAGAAGACCATCGCACTTGTAATGAAGGAAAGTTGCGACAACATCACAACACATTTATTATGCAAGTAGCGATGTTGCAGGTTGTAATACTGGCACTTGAGACAATCTCCAAAAATAGGGTTTTTAAGGTATCATAATCTAGGATTCTTATGCTTATGGAGAGGTATTTCCTCCACCTTTCTCAGCGATTGATGAAAATAGTTATTCAGATGGTAAAAGATCCGTATTTGACATCATTTGCATGGATTTGACACATTTATGTGTAACAATTTGGCCAATCGCATGTGCTATGACCACCCCAAGTGGTAGCACTATTAGACAGACATGTGTCAATGGCTGGCCAAGTGGCGCGCTTAGGTTGTTGGCTCACTATATGGCAACCTCGTTTTTCCAGCATGTGGTGACCCTCTCGGCTTGTCAAGTGGTGCACAATATTCCATACATGTGGCACTCATGTTTGTCGTTAATGTGGCACTGTTGTCTATGGGCCAAGTGACACCCCTACCTACCCAACATGTTGTACGCCTCTCAACCTATTATGGAACCCCTATCAACCTGCCAAGTGGCACAACTACTTTCTCAACATGTGTCACTACTCTAGCTTACCAAGTGGTCTCCTACTTGATAGACATGTAGAATCAGGCTTCCAATTGGCCTCCCGTTTGCTTAACATGTGTTAATTATTGCGTAGGCCAAGTGACAACCTTCTCAACCTTTATGTGGCACTTTTGTGCACTTGAATTGTGGCACAAATTTTCCATTAGACAAGTGGAAAACCCATCGACTCATTATGTGGCATGCTGTGTGCCCAACATGTGACATAGTTGCCTGCAAGAATTTTATCCTCTACGACTGACATTTGACATTGTTGTTATCCGGTCAAGTAGCGCCCTACTTGCTTGACAAATGGAATCACTGTTGGTCGACCAAGTGGCACTCTGCCTGCTTGACATGCGACACCACGTCTATTTTCTTGTTAGGTGGCATGTTGATTACTTCCTGACATGTGGCATTGATATTTTCCAACGAGGTGGCACTCTCTTCACCTAACACATGGCACCATTGCTTGTCTCCCAAGTGGCACCCTCGCTACTTTACATGTGCCCTGTAGGCCAAATGAGACGCTGTTTGCATGACGCATGGCACATTTTTTGGCATCCCAAGCGGTTCTCTATCTGCTAGACATGTGGCACCACTCTTGTTGCCTAGGTACTACCCTTTTCCCAACATGTGGCATTGTTATGAGCTCGCTAATTGGCACCCCATCCATTGAAATTCGACAATGATTTCAGTAAGACAAGTGGTCCCCTATTCACTTGACATTGGAATGGCTGCCAAAGGGACATGTTCTAGCGTGTTTTCTCAACATGTGGCACCCTAATCACATATCAAGTGGCGCCTTGTCTAACATGTGGCACCCTGTCTGCCTGCCAATTGGCATCCTGTTTGCTTGCCAATTGGCTCCTTGTACATTGGCCAAGTGGTACCTTATTAGCTCGACATTGGTACCCTGTTCGAAGACCAAGTGGTATTGTGTCAGATTGAAATTTGGTACCTTGCGCTTCGGCCAAGTGGCACCTTATCAGCCTAACATTCAATACCTTGCACCCTACCGTAAGCCAAGTGGCACCCTGTCTGCCGATTGTGTGGCACCCTACCACTAGTAAAATGGAATGTTGTCCGATCGATGTGTGGCACCCTACCACTACCCTAGTGGCACCCTGTTCATCAGATGTGTGCCACCATATAATTGGTCGTGTGGCACCCTACCACTACCCTAGTGGCACCCTATTCATCGGACGTGTGCCACCATATCATTGGCAGTGTGGCACCCTGTTTGATTGAAATTTGGCACCTTACCGCTGGGCATGTGTAACCTTCTATCCCGACATGGGGCACCCTCCCACTCAACATATGGCACCTTAATGCTTTTTGAATCTAGGTGGAACTTGATACGCTAGACATATTCCACACTCATCATGACATGTGGCACCCTATACAATGGACATGTGGCATGCTCTACACACATGTCACCATATAAATTAGACATGTAGCACCCTCTGCTCGACCCATGGTACCATTATTTTCCAACAAAGTGGCACCCTCCTCATGACACGTGGTACGATCGTTCACTAGCCAAGTGGCACCCTCTACATGATATGTGGTATGGCTATTCGCCAACTAAGTGGAACCCTCCACATGACACGTGTACGATTGTATGTGGGCTAAGGATTACCTTGTTTTCCTGACACTTGGCATGGATTCAACGAGTAAGTGACACCTTGTTTGCTCGATATTTGGCATGATTATCAGCCTGCAAATCACGCATTGTGCACTCAACATTTTTCATGACTTTCATCCAACCAAACGGAATCTTGTTCGCCCAAAATGGCACCCTTTATATCGAACAAGTGGCATCATTTGTGCCTGCAAGTGACACACCTTTTTGCCAACCAAGTGGCATCATCTTTGCCTAACAAGTGGAAAACTGTCCATCAACCAAGTGGTATTTTCCACCTGACAAGTGTCACACCTTTCCACCCACCATGTGGTGGCATTCACCTTCGAAGGGGCACACTGTTCCACCTACTGTGTGACATTGTTGTTTTCCTGCCAAGTGGCACACCTATTCACCTACTATATGGAACCAATATTGGTCAACCAAGTGACACAACTTCTACTCACCTTTTGGAATAATTGTAGGCTGACCAAGTGGCACCTTGTGTGCTCTCCATTTGGAAACACTATCTACCTACCAATTGGAAACTTGTCTCGGGATGTGGCACCACTGTTTGCTTGCCAATTGGCACCCTACCGTGGGACATGTGGCATCATTTTCTACGTGTCAAGTGGAATGTTGTTCATGGGTATGTGGCATCATTGTATGCCTATCTAATGACACCTTTCTCGACATGTAGCATCACTATTAGGGATCAAATTTGAAGGGAAGGGTTACATTTCAATTTGAAGGGTTAATTTCATTTTGGATTTTCAATATTGGTAAGTGAAAATACACTATTCCTTTCATATGAAAATGAAAAATAGTTTTTTATTGGCAATAAAAAACCATCTTGGGAAAAGTTTTAGTAAAGCATTTTGAAACATAGTAGGAGATACTCTTCTGCATTAACAAAATTCTAAAGCAAATGAGGAAGTTGATCTATAGGGTTTTGGTTCTATCCAAAAATCTTGTAGACATGGATTTCTCTACATTTGAAGAAGAGGAAGACATACTTGATACCATTAAGGTGCATTCTCCATCTAGATAGATACATTTCCTTTATTTTTTGTTATATATGTTAGTAGTTGATTTGCTACAATCCTAACTATTGATAACTCTAAGTTTGTTAGTAAATTGTTTGACTAATATAGACTGTAATCTTTTTGGTTTTATCATCAAGTTTAAGTTGCTTAAATGGGAAAAACTTTTACTGCTATGCTATTGGTTTGGTTTTTCCAATCACATGACAATAAGTATAAAGAATGATGTATGTTTATTTATGAATGAGTAATACAACTGCTTCATGACTTACAAAAAAAATTATATGAAAAATAATATAAATTTCATGTATTCATCATACATCACACCTCTTATTTCGTCAAGTCTACGGAGTAGATCAAAACTATTAAGGATGCTTAAATGGGTCCACATAGATATCATTGGTTCAACACTAGTTCATTAGTATTACAATATATAAAGGGATCATATGGAAAAAATTTAATAGGACTATTTACTTACACTCTACATAAGAATCATATGGAGGAAATTCAATAGGACCATTTATTTGTAGTCTATATTGAAATCTTATGGAAGGAATTCAATGGGACTATTTACTCTTTCATCTTGGACTCCATTCCTCAAATGCAGTGAAATGTTTTTCTTATATGTTCTTATAGGGTAATTGGTCCAATTATTCAAACAATTGCAAGGAATTTTTTAAAGACTAAAAACATAGTATTATTTTATGGATATCACTACAATGTCCAATAGAAAGAAAAAAAAAACATCTATTTAAAATCTCCAATAATGTATTTTTATATTAAAAAAATATAACTTACCAGAAGATTTTTCCATAACCATGATAGGCCTAGTGATTGGTTCACATGTGCATTATGATGCAGAACACCATATGTAAAAGAACACAAAAATAACATTATATTTTGTTAACAAAAATGAATGTTTAAATTGAATTCTACTTATTCAACGTGAATGAAATCTACATTGAAACAATTTTGATCCCTAGTGCTCGTTGTTGTGTCCTAATATTAAGTGGATATAAAGAAGAGATGGAATTGATATTCATAAATCCAAGCAAGTGGAACAAGTAGTAAATGCAAGCAAGCAGAGTAGGTAGTAAATACAAGTATGTGTTTCAACATGTGTTAGTTCTATCATTGGGTAAATCAGTTTACTATGTCTCATTTATAGATGGATACTCGAGGAATACATGGATTTATTTCCTTAGGAAGAAATTTGAAGTCTTTGACAAGTTCAAAGAGTTTAAGGCTTTTGTGGAAAATTAGATAGAGAATAAAATTAAGGTGTTGAAGAGAGATAATGGTGGAAAATTCTATAGGAATGAATTCAAAGAATTTTGTAAGAAGTGCGGTATAGCAAGGCAAAAGAATACTCCATATGCACGTTAGAAAAATGGAGTTGTAGAAAGGATAAACATGATAATGATGGAGAAAGAAAGGTGCATGCTCAATGGTGTTGAGTTAGGATAGTAATTCTAGAAAGAGGAAGTGGACATTTCGTGTTATCTAGTAAATATACCACCCTCATTAGCATTGGTTGACAAGCCTCCACATGAGATATGGAATGGTAAGAAACATTCTCCTAAACATATTCATGTATCTTTCTATGATGGTTATGTACATATTCCAAAGGAGAATAGGAGTAAGATGGATAAGAAAGCTGAAAAGTGTAGTTTTATTGGATACAAATATGGTTTGGAAGGTTATATGATTTGGAACCTAGAAACTAAAAAGGCCATGTATAGTTGAGATGAGGTTTTTTGAGAAGTCAAGGATGCTATCACATGACAAGTCATGACAAGGGAGAAATAACCCAAAAAGATAAAGTTTGAAATGAAGGATGATGAATCAGACTCTATAAAAGAACACAAATAAGAAGAAGAAGAACCACATACTTTGGTATTGAGGAGATTGGTTCGCAAAAAAGGCAACCAAAAATGTATACTCCACCTGATTTCTATTAAAATTTTGATTTTTTTTATTACTAATGATGATCCTAGAAATGTTATGGAGTAAGTGGATTCAAAGGATGGAAACTATCAAAATATGCCATGATTGAAGAAATGGTAGCCTTAGAAAAGAATGAGGATTGGGATATAGTATAGTTATAGGCTGGAAGAAAGTCCAATGGAAACAAATAGGTGTTTAAAAAAAAGTTGAATGCAAAAGGAAGAGTGGAGAAATACAAAGCTCAGTTAGTAGCAAAGGGTTATTCCCAGGTAAAGGGAATTGAGTTTGGTGATATATTTTCTCTTGTTTTGAAGTTAATTGCTATAAGATTTCTTTTATATATTGTTGTTGCTTTTGATTTTGAAATAGAACAAATGGACGTGAAGAAATCATTCTTAAATGGGGATTTGGAAGAAGAAATATATATGAAACAACCACAAGGCTTTGTTGTGAAAAGAAAGAAAGAGCTAGTATGCATGCCGAAAAAATCCCTGTATGTGTTAAAGTAATCATCAAGGATGTCGTATCAAAAATTCAATTCTTATATACTGGGACTTGGCTTCACGAGGAGAAAAGCATATCATTGTGTATATTTCAAATTAGTTGGTGATTGTATTATTATGTTGATTGGAAATGATATGGAAATTATCTAGGAAATGAAAACTCAGTTGTTCTCGAAATTTGACATGAAGGATCTCGGTGCTGCAAATTTTATCTTGGGCATGGAAATTAAAAGAGATCAAGAAAATAAGAAACTCTAGTTAAGTCAAAGGAAGTATCTAGAGATAATATTGCAAAGGTTTAATTTGCAAGAATGCAAACTGATAAATGTGCCTATTCATGTAAGTGTAAAGTTATCTACAGATCAATGTCGCAAGACACATGAAGAAGAAGAGGACATGTCCCATGTTCCATACGCTAATGAGGCTGGAATCATGATGTATGAAATGGTATTTACTAGATCAGAAATTGCACATGCAATGGGAGTATTGAGCAAGTATATGTTGTTGAGATTGCAACAAGATGATGGAGCTTAGTGAAAAGAGTCGCCTTCACTAAGTGGGCCCACAGGGAAATTATGGCGCAAGTTCTATTTTTGGATCACAGCAGTCTTGACCACAGCAAGAGTGATCACAGCAGGAGTGATCAAAGTCTATTTTTAGACTGGATGTCAAAAATAGAAAAGTCAAATATTATTGTCTCATAATAATATTTGGACTATAAACTTGATCTTATTCTCTTGGAGCACTTCAGTTTGAGCTACAGATGTGGCACATGCAGCTGTCAGAAGGAAGTACGCTTTCTTTGTGGGTCAGTTGAGTTGTTGCATGCATGACTTCAGTTAGAGCTCAATCAATTGAGCTTGGTGGAGTTGATGGAGTTGTGTTCAGTTTGACTTGGTTAAACTAGTTGTAATTAGTCTAACTGCAAATAGACTAATGATGAGTTGTTAAACTAATTATTAACTCATAATGCAACTATAGAATACATCAGTTAACTCAGTTGCATGTCAGTGCATGTTCAGTTCAGCAGGGACAGGTGTTAGAGGATCAGATTGCTATTAGTTGTGACTATAGTTGTGCATGAGGATTTGCACAATCAAGGGATTGAGTATGCCAATGAGTATTGCCCAGTATTTGCCCAGTATTATAGCCTCTTCTCACGTCTTTCCCAGTGTGAGTGATTCTTTGGAGGTAAATACGAGTTTGGTTAATCCATTCTCATTCATTCTTGAGCAGGTATTGAGCAGTGGAGGCAGGCAAGCAGTGGAATAGATTTGGAGATCAGATCTGAGCTGTATTGTGTGTAACAGGTGGAGATAGTGCTGGATACTTGTGAGAAGTATTGAATATTGTAATGTTACATGTTCTCAATCATTAATATACAGATAGTGTGGGGTTTTCAGCTGTAAGCTTTCCCCGGGTTACATACTGTGTTAATGTGTGAATGCTCTTGATGTTTTATTGTTATTGATGCTGCTAAATTGATGATCAACATAGAGGAGCTTATGTGTTGTGTATGTATTCCGTAATAGTACATGATCAGGATAATGTCCATTGAATATGTGTTTATTATTCAAAATTTCTACATGGTATCAGAGCAAGCTGATTTGTAGAAGAAGTTCTACATGGTATCAGAGCTGTTGATCATCAGATCTACTATTCAGGAAGTGTTTACATTCTATTTCTCCAGGCAGAGCCTGTAATCGGGCCAGGTAGCCTCTGGATTCATCCTTCCTTTGGAAGGTGAAATATCCGGTAAAATCCCATACAGTCAATCTCTGTACGAGAAATATTTTGTTCTCACGAATCTTAGATCCGAGGCGGTTGAGTTTGGAGCTGGTGGAATTCGAATTTGCAACAGTGTTTTCTTGGTGGCAACACAACAATGTCTTTCAATGGATTGCGATTGGAGTATGCTCTTGAGGGCAGCTCAAACTATATTGCATGGAAGGACAGGATGGAGGCAGTATTGGATGATAACGGGCTGAAGGAGTTCATAGAGATGGATGTCCCAAAGCCTACTGATGCTACTCAAGTTGATGCTTGGCAAAAGAAGACCGCAAAATGTCGAAGGATTCTGTTGGAGGGCGTGAAGGATCACATTGTGTCCAGCCTGCATGGAAAGAATTCTCCATATCTGATGTGGAAGGCTTTAATAGATCTATTCCAAAGCAAGAGCGATCAAAGGAAGCTGGCGCTCAAAGATAAACACAGAAACATCAAATGCGAGAAGGGTGACAGTATGCCCAAGTATCTCATGAAGTTCACTCAGTGTTGAGATGAGCTGGGAAGTGTGGGGGTCACTGTCGATGATGAGGACTTGGTGAGCTTGGCTCTCCTTGGTCTTCTGAAGAGTTGGCATTCCTATCAGGACTCTGTCAATGGTCGGGAGAAATTGCCAGGATGGGAAAGAATGTGGTCAGATCTTGTGCAGGAGGAGATCAGGCCGAGTACCAGGGACGGATCTTCGTCAAAGGGAGCTGATGAAGAAAATTGCGCTTTGGCTGCTAAAGCAAAGAAAGGGAAGAGCAAGAAAGATTCTCAGTCTGGTGCGAAAGGAAAGAAGCAGGACATGTCCAAGGTGAAGTGTTTTCACTGTCACCAACACGGACACTATGCCACTAATTGTCCGCAGAAGAAGAAGAACAAGCAGGCTGCTGGATCTGCTGTAGGAGAGGCTCTAGCCTCACAGTTTGAGCTTGATTTTTCATTGATCGCATGCTTGGTTACAAGTGTGATGGGATCGGTGTGGTTCTTGGACAGTGGTGCGTCTTTTCACATGACGGGAGATCGAGATTTGTTTTCTGATCTGGAGGACAAAGATCTTGGAGTGCACATCGAGATGGGTGATGATGGTAGATACAGTGTGACCGGTATCGGTACCATTTCCTTTGAGAGGGAGTCTGGTAAACCCTTCGTATTGAAGGAAGTCATGCATGTTCCAGGATTGAAGAAGAATCTTATCTCTGTGGCGACGTTAGAAGACAAGGGGTATGATGTTGTTTTCAGCAAGGGAAAAGATTTCCTGTGCAGTAAGACAACTGGTGAGACACGGAAGATAGGGGTTCGAGTGAGGAACCTTTATCAGTTGCATGTAGATGGATGCGCAACAATGGCAGGCAAGGCAAAAGGATTGGTGGGCCGGGATGATGGCGAGTTGTGGCACAGGAGATTGGGTCACCTTCACCATGGAGCCTTAAAGATACTGCAGCAGATCAATACAGGGCTTCCTAAAGGCACTCTTGCGCAGTCAGATCAGTGCAAGGGGTGTACTTTGGGGAAGTTTGTGAAAGCCACCTTTCACGAGAAGGATAGTCGCACCACGACGATCCTTGAGAGAATTCACACAGACGTGTGTGGACCTTTCTCAGTTGATTCGAAAACAAAACACATGTATTATGTGATTTTTGTTGATGATTTATCTCGTAAGTGCTGGATCTTCTTCATGCAGAAGAAGAGCGAGACATATTCAAAGTTATGTGAATTCAAAGCACTGGTCGAGAAGGAGTCGAGGAAGAAGGTGAAGGCTCTTAGGAGCGATAATGGTGGTGAATACATCTCGGACGAGTTCAAGGATTTCTACAAGGCAGAAGGGATTCGAAGAGAGCTCATAGCTACCCATAACCCACAACAGAATGGGGTAGCTGAGCGGAAGAACAAAATGATTATGGGTGTTGCACAGGCAATGTTGCATGATCGGGGCCTACCCCTTCACTTGTGGGCGGAAGCATGCAATACAATAGTTTATGTGCAGAACCGTTGTCCTCATAGGATACTTGGCATGAGTACACCCGAGGAGGCTTATTTTGGTGAGAAGCCTGATCTTTCTCATTTGAGGATTTTTGGTGCTAACGTTTAAATGCATGTGACAAAGGATGCCAGGAAGAAGTTGGAGCCGACCACTGAGGTTGGGATATTTGTGGGGTACACTGATACGCCCCACAACTATTGTGTGTATTTGCCAGACAGTGGTAAAACTGTTGTGCGACGGGATATAAAATTTCAGGAGGAGAAAGCCATGAAGTGTTCGCTTGAGAGGGGGCTACACTTGCATGCAGATGAGGAGCTATTAGTTCCTAAGGATGAGCTTCAGGACGTGGATCAGCCACAGGAAGAGGTTCATGGAGTGGAAGATACCACTCATGCAACGCCAACCATAAAAGGACGAAAGCGCTTGACAGAAGCTGAGCAACTGGCTCAAGACACAAAGAAAGTTGTAGGACCACCTACAACCCAACGCAGGCAGAGACAGTCACCTGATCGGTACACTGGATACATGGCTCTTATGAGCAAGTGTGTTGTGACTGAGCCATCCTCTTTCGAGGAAGCTGTGGAGGATCCTGCATGGGTAGACGCCATGGTGGAAGAGTATGATTCTATTGTCAGAAATAGTGCATGGGAGATTGTTCCTAGATCAGAAGGGAAATTAGTGGTGGGTTCAAGATGGATCTATAAAGTTAAGTAGGCAGCTGATGGGAGTGTGGAGAAATACAAGGCAAGATTTGTTGCCCGAGGCTTTTCATAGATAGAGGGGATTGATTATGAGGAGACCTTTGCACCTGTCGTAAGGTATTCTTCCATACGGATGATTATTGCTCTCTCAGCGCAGATGGGGTGGCACATTCATCATATGGATGTGAATACTGCATTCCTCAATGGAGTCGTTGAGGAGGAGGTGTACATTGAGTAGCCCGAAGGCTTTGAGGTCTTCAGCAGTGAGTCGCATGTGTGGAGGCTCAAGAGAGCACTGTATGGGTTGAAGCAAGCACCACGTACTTGGTACACACGGATAGACATCTATTTCACAGGACTTGGATTCTCCAAGAGCGAGGCAGATTAACCTATACCAGATTGTGGTGGAGGGTAAGTTGCTTATCATTGTACTGTATGTTGATGATTTGATTCTAACGGGTGATGAGCTGTTAATACTTTCATGCAAGTATGATCTTGCTAAGGAGTTTGAGATGAAGGACGTGGGCCTCCTTCACTATTTCCTAGGATTGGAAATATGGCAACACAATGGTGGACTGTTCGTTTCTCAGGGCAAGTATTCTCGGGAGATACTGGAGAAGTTCAACATGCATGGCTGCAAGCCTGTTGATACTCCTCTTCCTGGAGGTTGGAGGAAGGAGGATGCCACTTCGGGAGAAGAAGTGGATGCCACTGTTTATCGACAGTTGGTGGGGTTGCTGATGTATTTGGTCAATACACGACCCGATATATGCTATGCAGTTAACCAACTTTCACAAGCTATGGTTAAGCCTACCAAGCTCTTCTAGAAGGTGGGAAAGCATGTATTGCATTATTTGAGAAGCACATCAGGATATGGATTGTGGTACAAATAGGAGGATGAGGTGAAGCTATGTGGCTTCACAGATGCAGATTGGGTATGGAGCCCAACGGACAGAAAGAGCACATCAGGAGGGGTCTTCACTATCGGATCGACAACAGTTTCTTGGTACAGCAGGAAGCAGAGATCCGTGGCACTCAGTTCAGCAGAGGCTGAGTATATGGCAACAAGTTTGGCTTCATGCGAGGCTATATGGATGAGGAAGATATTGGTTGGTTTGTTCGGTTCTCATTTGGATCCTAATGTGATTTACTGTGATAACCAGAGTTGCATTAAACTCTCGACTAATCCTCTATTTCATGATAGATCTAAGGATATTGACATCAGGTACCATCATATCAGAGATTGTGTGCAGCGGAGGATCATGTTACTTTCATACATTCCAACGGAGGATCAGGATGCTGATATTTTGACGAAGGCTCTCACCAGGAGAAAATTTGAATACCACCGAGGCAACATAGGGGTTGCTGATAATCCATATCTTGTTGAGAGGGAGTGTTGAGATTGCGACAAGATGATGGAGCTTAGTGAAAAGAGTCGCCTTCACTAAGTGGGCCCGCATGCAAATTATGGCGCAAGTTCTATTTTTGGATCACAACAGGGATGATCACAGCAGGAGTGACCACAGCAGGGATGATCACAGCAGGAGTGATCACAACAGGAGTGATCAAAGTCTATTTTTAGACTGGCTGTCAAAAATAGAAAAGTCAAATATTATTGTCTCATAATAATATTTGGACTATAAACTTGATCTTATTCTCTTGGAGCACTTCAGTTTGAGCTATAGATGTGGAACATGCAGCTGTCAGAAGGAAGTATGCTTTATTTGTGGGTCAGTTGAGTTGTTGCATGCATGACTTCAGTTAGAACTCAATCAGTTGAGTTTGGTGGAGTTGTGTTTAGTTTGACTTGGTTAAACTAGTTGTAATTAGTCTAACTGCAAATAGACTAATGATGAGTTGTTAAACTAATTATTAACTCATAATGCAACTATAGAATACATCATTTAACTCTGTTGCATGTCAGTGCATGTTCAGTTCAGCAGGGACAGGTGTTAGAGGATCAGATTGCTATCAGTTGTGACTATAGTTGTGCAAGAGGATTTGCACAATCAAGGGATCGAGTATGCCAATGAGTATTGCCCATTATTTGCCCAGTAATATAGCCTATGCTCACATATTTCCCAGTGTGAGTGATTATTTGGAGGTAAATACGAGTTGGGTTAATCCATTCTCATTCATTCTTGAGCAGGTATTGAGCAGTGGAGGCAGGCAAGTAGTGGAATAGATTTGGAGATCAAATCTGAGCTGTATTGTGTGTAACAGGTGGAGATAGTGCTGGATACTTGTGAGAAGTATTAACTATTGTAATGTTACATGTTCTCAATCATTAATATACTGATAGTGTGGGGTTTTCAGCTGTAAGCTTTCCCCGGGTTACATACTGTGTTAATGTGTGAATGCTCTTGATGTTTTATTGTTATTGATGCTGCTAAGTTGATGATCAACCTAGAGGAGCTTATGTATTGTGTATGTATTCCGCAATAGTACATGATCAGGATAATCTCCATCGAATATGTGTTTATTATTCAAAATTTCTACATATGTCAAAGCTGGGGAGGGAGCATTGGGCAATAATTAAGAGGGTTTCCAGGTATTGCGTTGCACTTGTTGATTTGGGGTAGCATCGGATGTGCTCTAGCCACGAAATTTGGTGGAGAGGTTGGGGCACATGAGATATCCAATACCCATAAAGGGTTTGGGTAGATTCTTAACAGATCAGGATATATTAAAATAATTAATATTTTTAATGGAGTCCTTGAGTCTAAACTTAGGGAAAAAAATATTAATGTGTATTAATATGAATCTGTGTTAGAGTGGTCCAAAAGACATGCATCAAGCCAGATCTAATCTTAGTCATTGATTAGGCACTTAATCTCGGTCGTTGAGATGTCAACAGGAAATGTATAAGAGGAGGCTTGAGGGTCACTTGGAGAATACACCAGAGTGATTAGTCATTCTATTCTCTAGAGCGAGGTTTTCTAAGAGAGATAGAATCAGTGATTAGGAAAGCAGCTAAGGGGCATTGACTACAAAGAGACAGAGAGGCATAGATAGTGCCAGGTTAGCAGCAGAGTAGCCAGAGAGAGAGATGCAAGAGCAGCCAGTGCTCACGCAGGGCCACTCAGAGGTAGCTAAGTGCTGTGCAGAGCACCAGAGGGGCCAACGTAGCTGACACAGAGGCTCAGAGAGCTGATGCAGGACAAGATAGGCTGACATAGTTCCAACGCTGGGCTAGGAGAGGTTGAAGCAGTCCAGATTGGGTAGACACTGGGGTCTCTGGGACAGATTGGTGCTAAGTAGCTATTGGAAGGATTATTCGGGGTTTCAACTAGTAGATTTGTCAGAAACCAAGAGGTATTACTGCTAAGGAAATTCTCTATTGGGTAGGCCAATTTCGGCACTCAGATTATACTCTAAAATTGCTTAATAAGAAAACCCTCAGATAGCTGCACCGATTTTCCCACATTGGGTTTTTCTGGGGACATTAGTCCAAAAATAATGGTGTCATGTGGTGTGTTTGTTCTTATTTCTTTTAGTTGCTGATTTGTAATATATTGAGCATGCATTGGTGTTTATTTTCAGTATTTACTTTGTAAATAACTTGTTAAGGAAAAATAATAAGTAGGTAGGAATAAATTAGAAAAAGTGCATGAAGGGTTTCTAACTACGAAATCTTAGAAACTTAAATAACACTGCTATATATGGATTGTGCTACCAAGGAAGACCAATACTGGATAAAGTGTTAGACATACATGGCTTTGTTGATGCAGACTAGGTTGGAGATATCGAGCACAAAATATCTACAAGTGGGTATACATTTAACCTATTTGGAGGAGAAATTAGTTGGATGAGCAAAAGAAAATATGTAGTGACACTCTTAGCTACAAAAGATGAATACATGGCAACCACTCATACAAGCAAGGGAGTAATATGGTTACAGAGATTATGTTTAGATATTGGGATGATGCAAGACGCTATAAGGATAGGTTGTGACATAGTATAATTCAAAATAAATATAAGCAATATAAATTGTGATAGTCAGAGTCCATTCTTCATGGTAAATAACCAAGCTTATCATTCAAAGACAAAGCTCATTGATGTTTATTTTCACTTCCTGAGAGATAAAATTGAAGACAAGAAGGTGCCATTGGAAATAGTGGACACTTTGAAGAATGTTGCAGATTCATTAACAAATTTGTGAGCACTGAGAAGTTCTCTTGGTGTAGAGAAACAATGGGCATTATTGTCCTAGATTATTGATCATGTACTCCTGTGAACCTCTTTGTGCAAAGAAAACAAAACGTGTGAGAATGTTGGGTATATATTATATTCTTTGCATGAATCATTGACTAGGCTTATTCATTGTACGTTGCATGGGGCACAATGCCCCCAAAGTTTTTTTGGGTGCATTTTGCGATGCTTTTGGGAAATTTTGACACATGATTTTTTACTAAAAGCAATATTATGGTACATGGTGGTTTTTCCATGGTTTTGCAGTTTCTGTTAAGGAACTACAATTTTATTCTAATATAGCATAAATTCATTAGCAATTCGTGGATTTCATAGGACATATATTGTGTTATAACAATGCACATCAATTTGTATTTAAAAAATATTGCCATTTTTCCTAGTTTTGGGTTTCCACGATAAAATCTCTCTGTTAATGTGTGTGTTTTCTATTGTATATATATATTTTTAATTAAGAATTTGTTTGAAACATATTAATTGTACATGGTTAAAATCTACAATGAATTCCTTTAATTTTTACGCTTGAGTATCAAGATTTTGTAAAGTGTTTTAGGCACTTTATTCAAACCTAAAGTTCGTAAAATTATTCTTCTACTTTTTCATAAAGCTATTTCGAGAGTTCATGTCATTTATGGTTTCAATGATTTTAAATGAGCAAAGAAATCTCATAAATGTTCTCCTATGATTTTTTATGATCTTTGAATAAATGAGATCATTTTCGAGTTCTCTAAATATTTGGACCATTTCTCTACTTTATATTGTTTTTTTGCTTAAAATGTGTTTTCCTCATAATGTACAAATGGATGTATATTTTTTCCCCAAAGGAAAAATCATAATTTCCATTAATGATAAAATTAAAATTATATGTAGTAGATGCTGTCAAAGCATATCCAAAAACTGTGTACCTGTTCTATGATAAATGTCCAATGTAATTGTATAATTCATTTTGTGCAGATCCCTACTAATTATCCAAAAATGAAAACATTAGACATGACCTGTATGAAAGAATCATTTTGTGTCATACATACATCTAAGCAACAAAAAAATAACATAAACATAAATATATACATGTTAGATTTACTATTAGAAATATATGAGTGTCAATTTTTTTTCTCCATATCCTATATCTCTCTGTTATTCCCTGCCATCATGCCTTCCAAAAAGATCAATGAATGGATGATGGTAATACTGGTAATGTTCAACTCCATTGTGCTCATAAATCAACCATGTTCTTGGGTTCTACTACACATCTTCTATGGATAATTGATCAGAAATGGCATTCCTTTCCCTATATATATGTAAACAAGATATATGATCAAATTGAGATTTTATCAATAATGTATCATACAACAAATTTTTGAGTGTGTGTGTGTGTGACATTGAGTTGTATGATTGAACCAATCAATGACTATTTTGGAGTTACCAAATACTTATAGTTGTCAACAGAATTTTTCCAGGGGAAAAAGAAGAATGAGCTTCAAATTGTATAGCTCAACAAAATTATTTGTTCTAGGTCCAAAACCAAAACTCATCTTAAAGAAATTCTCATTATTCAGGTAAAGGATAGCGCCTCCTCCACTGCTATTTTCCCTTGCTAATCCATCAAAATAAGCCCAAGATTTGAGTAATCAATGACTTCCTGTAAAGTGTTGTAGTTTGAACCATATCGTTCCTCCTCCAGTATAAGCTCATTAATGACAATGATTTGTGTCCCTAATTTTTCAGGCATGAATATATAATCTTCAAATATTTTCCTATTTCTTCCTATCCAAATCGCCCAACAAATGAGGATCGAGATATTCCAAAGTTATTTTGAATTTACCTCATAACACCAACCCTGTCATGCTTCGATGAGCAACACTCCTTGCCATCTGAATAGAATGTCCAAATCATATCATATTAACAACATGATAGTACAAAAATAAATGGTCAAATGTTTCTTTTGAACAAATTCATAATGCACACCATCATGGTCCTCGAAAAACCCTTCGTTTTAGATTATCCATGGTAGGAATTTTATTTGATAGAATACACCATAGTAAGAGTCTTGCCTTTGTAGGACTCTTCAATTTCCAAATGATTTTCCACAACCAACACGTCTCTTCAGGTTTCTTGTACTTGTATGCAACTATATAACTGTCTTTTGGATTGTAAATACCCCTTTTCGAGTGTACCCCACTTCATCTACCAAATCCATTATCCCGCCATGTGAATTTTCCAGGGTATTTTTATAATCCTGCCATACTTGATGCCAATGTATGGGAATATTTAAGGCCTGTGCAAATAACCAACCTTGACCCCATATGTACAAGGATTTTGGATATGATATCTGATTTATCATCTTGATAGTATGCTCATTTAAAAAAGTAACAAAATCAGGAGGGAGTATATTCCTATTGCCAGACCAAGGATCGATCCCCACCAACACATGCTCCCTTGTCCCTCAAATGGATGTATACTCTAGGATGAACTGTTAGATCATATTTATTTATAATTTTCCTGGTCCACTAACATGTGAATGCGTTGAATGATCATATTTTTATGCTTTGAGTTATTTTGAATACTTGAGTGAATGAAAAGAGGAGTAGCACCTCTACAAAAATGCAAAGGGAACATGCACAAGGCCCTAGGAATAAGCACATTTATTTCCCTTTATAATTATGGATTTGTAGATCACTGTTAATAGTGCATGCATGTGAATTAAAATTAGGTAGAAAATAGAGAACAATGAGATAAAATCTCAGAAACACATTTGAAACAATGTTGAAAATGCAACAAGATGATGGAGCTTAGTGAAAAGAAGTCACCTTAACCAAGTGGGCTCGCAGGCTATTTTTGGCGCAAACTCTATTTTTAGACATATGGATCATGGTCTATGAGTTGCAGGATGCTATTTGTGGATGATTGGTCATGTTGGTAAAAATAGATGGACTTCTATTTTTAGACATATGGGCAGAATCTATTTTTAGACTGCCAGACTAAAAATAGAACAGTCGAATATTATTAGCTCAAAATAATATTTGGACTATAAACATCATCTTATCCTCTTGGAGCACTTCAGTTTGAGCTACAGATGTGGCACATGCAGCTGTCAGAAGGAAATACGCTTTTCTTATGGGTTAGTTGAGCTATTACATGATGGACTTCAGTTAGAACTCATGTGGTTGAGTTTGGTGGAGTTGATTGAGGAGTTGATGGAGTTGTGTTCAGTTTGACTTAGTTGAACTAGTTGTATTTAGTCTAACTGCAGAATACACTAGTGATGTGAATTAATTATTAATTAATTCACTAATTATTAACTCATAAATCAACTAAAGAATACATCAGTTAACTCAGTGCATGGACAGTTCAGTGGAGACAAGTGTTAGAGGTGACTGAAAGGGCAAGACAACTGTCAGTTGTGACTATAGTTGTGCATGAGATTTGCACAATCAGTGGGATTGAGTAATGAAAATGAGGATTGCGTGGTTCAGCCAAGGAAATACGAGTTTGCTTCAACCATTCATCATTATTCTCATGCAGGATTGCACAGTGGAGGCAGGCAAGCAGTGGAGGAGATTTGAACCTGTGATTGATTCAGATCTGAGCTAGTTTGTGTGTAACAGGTGGAGATAGTACTGAGTACTTGTGAGGAGTATTGTACTATGTATTGTTACATGTTCTCAATCATTATAATATACAGATAGTTGGGGGTTTTCAGCTGTATTCTTTCCCCAGTACATACTGTGTTAATGTGCGCATGCGATTGATGTTTCATTGTTTTTAATGCTGCAAGATTGATGATCAACGTAGAGGAGATTATGTATTATGCATGCATTCCGAAATAGTGTATAATCGGGATAATCTCTGTGAATAAGTGTTTAATTATTCAAAATTTCTACACACAAGATATGACTTGGGAAACCCTTTCGGGAGAAAAACCTAGCTGGAAGGTCAGGTCACTTTGCTTTCTTTCTTTGAATAGAAAAATGCTACATGTATAAAGAAGTATGGTCTATGTCCCATGGCTACTACAATTCACAAATCCTCTCTTTGTGCTCTATCTCCTATCCCTATCAACCATATTTTGCTCATCTATGGAACAAATGCACAAAGAGGATCTATTGGCTATCAAAATGTAGAGGTGTTAGCATGAAGATACGAATGAAGTTCCCCAAAAAATGGAATGAAATAATCCCACAACCAAAAACATGTAGAACAAAATATAAGAATGTAACAAAAAATAATAATAAGGAACATGCCACAAGAAGTGCTACTGAGCTAAATCCATCTCAGAAATACATGGATAGGAAAGTACCAGAAGTTAATTGCAAATTAGTTCACAATCAATTACCAACATAGTGTGAAATAAGAAAGCATTGATTCAAAGTAAGCATGCAATCCATAAACCACGAATTAGTTCATTAACATATCACTCACATGAAAGCACACATACAAACACAATGGAAATACTGGTAGCCAATACTACCACTATGAATATGCACAAGAATCAATTCTGAAAGTGAGAAACTTCTCATTATTCTTGCTACAAGTTCAAGTACATGTTTTGCAAACCATCAAAGCCCAATAGTGGAACATGGGCTACTCATACCATCTTAAAATCAAAACACTAGTCTCAACACAACTCACCCTACAATATGCCAAGAGTTAAGTGCCTCTATCTCCTTAAGCACAAAACAACTATCTAAAGCTTGCCTAGCTTAAGTGCTAAAGTCCATTACAAGTGAGGCATGGGGGTATATTTACAGAAATGAGGTGACTTTTCGCTTGCCATGACCTTTCATTTATTGATTATGAATTATTTCCTAATTGACAATGAACATGAAAGCATTTAAAAGAACACAATCCCATGTATGATATGTTTTCAAATAAAAAACATAGTTCATTAATATAAACACATGGAAACAAAACATATACCATGAAATCACCGCAACTGAGAGTCTCACAATACTCAACAACACATGTAAGGAATTGCATGCATGGGCTCAAATAGCTTCTAAATTAAGCAGAAATATCCACAACACCATCACATGATATGCCCATGAAATCCATTAGTGGAGATGCAAAACCACCATTTGAATTCAAAAAAAGATCTATCATCTCTCAAACAATATGCACAAATCAAGTCCAAAACTACAAGTCCCTTTACATCTATCATGAGGGTTTATTTATATAAGATAGAGTGAATTTTCACCTACCATGACCTTTCACCTACCTTAATGACTCTTCAAATTCCACATGAGTTTTCACATTCCATATTAATCTCTACTCTGAATCCTAATTTACTTTTAATAAAATATAAATTACATCAAAATTGAAGAAACAAAATGTTCTCAATTAGCTAGTTTGGTGATGGAATGATCCAGAGCCTCTGCCTGTAGATCTCTAACCAAACATGCTTTCCAAATTTTGTATTCACATGTGATCGTCAGAATCTTGTGTTGTAGCTCATCCCCATACCTCGCGAGGCATTCCATTAAATTTGGTATCAAGGTTGGATTTTTAGCTTGTAGCTAGTTCAACAACATTGCGAGATTTGTTTTCAACTTCACGGTCTCAACCACATACTACACAATTACTTCTTTTGTAGCCTCCAAAATGTCTCTTGTAGCAATTTGCTTAATCATATCCAAAATTACTTGAATGTCTTGCTTGACCTCTAGTTTTGGTCTTGTTTCACTTAGTGCACCAATGGAAGATATTTTGTGTACCTTAACAAGAGATTCCAACCCATTATACAAGGTCTTATAAGAGACCATTAATGTCTCCAAGTATTTGCTCAACTTCTCATGTGATTGCATCTTGATCCCAATGTCAACTTTATCCTTCTTTGTAGTTATCAAAATTTTCCTTGGTAGTTCTTTAGGTGCATTAGGATATTTCATCCTCCATTCATACATGAGATCAATTTCAAAGGATGGTAGTTTAATTAACATTCCTTTGTCTTTTGACTCACTTTGTATGTTGGGGAATGAAGACAGAACTTGATGTAGGGTCAACATTTCATTATCAACAAGATGCATAGCTTCTTCTAGCACCTTAAAATTTTCAAGAATGGATGTATGCAAATCCTCACCTTAGGAATGTGAGATAAAAAAAGTTTGGTTCTCATTCTGTAGCTGTAGATTCTTCCGCTCATAAATGACCAAATTTTCTTTCAAGTCTTTAAATTCTTTTGATAATCAATCTATATTTCTTTTTGTGGCAACTACAAAAGCAGTCTTGATAGAAGCTATTGCTCTAGGGTTAATTGTAGTATCCATTACTATATCCCTTTCTATAATGAATGATATGGGATTCCTAGATTCTTGACCAAGAATATGTGCCTTTCCTATATGATCTTATACCTAACTTGATCAAAATTAAGCCCAAAGAGATCTAATACCTCTTCCTATTCTACTATGATGCCTAGCTTATGATATGGGAGATGTTTTCTAGTGACAAGGGTGCTTGGTCTAGGGAAATGTCCTGATAGTCTCCTGGTGTCTAGGAAGCTTATAATAATTTGCAATGTTTGCTGTTGTAAATGATACCACAAATTCTCCCTTATCACTTTTAATTGCATACCACTCCTCGTTTGTGTGCTGAAGAATCCATTCTATAGTATTGGCACACTGGAGGACTAATGGGTGTTCAACAACTTTATGGAGCCAATGTTTCTTCACATTGATATATACTTGAAAGTCCTCTTCATGTTGTGGGATGTCCTTTTTGGAGAAATTTGAATAAATATCACCCCATGTAAGCGCTGTCATATTATAGATGTAGCAAGTAGTATCACCATAAATGGGCAATTTAGGAGGGTTGTTCACAACTCCCTCTACGTTGCTTTCCACTCTGCCAGAACTTCTGTTGGATCCTCTTATAATGGGCGAGACCATTTCTATGAAAGAAGAGGATATGCACAATCTAGATCAATTATACCTGACATGTCAAATATAATCATTAGCGAAGAAATATGTTATATTATGTCAATGCTAATCACTGATTGCAAATAAAAAATACCATGGTTTAGGTCACGTTTTAGGATGGCAAGGTTAGGTCACATATGGTTTTCGGAAAAGAAGGTTTTTTGCAAGTCACAATTTCAAATTGTATAGCAAGTCACATTTTTGAATTATAGTGATACTAAGGACTGCAAATGCAACTTGTGACCTAAGGAAAGGGGCAAGCCTAGTCTAATCGCAAATCTAGTTTAGAGTGAAAATCACAATTCAAAGTCTTAATCTAAGTTTCACTTTCAAACTAAAAGTGCGATTTACAATTTTAGTGAAGGAAGATTAAGAGAAGTTGCATTTGCATGATCTAGTCTCGCTGTAGACTGAAAGTGTGACTTGTAACTTGAAGGTAAGAGTCACTGATGCTAGTTGTAGACTTGATCTCTAGATTCACTAGAGTATAAAATTGTGATATGTGTCTTAATAAGAGGAGCCTCCTTCTTTAGTCACAGATATGATTTTCACTGTCATTGGAGCCTGTAACAACGATTTGCGACCAAAGGAAAGGATTCCAAGCTAAATCACCGATTGAATCTCCAAATCATAGTGGTTTTGACTAGAATCTAACAACACAATTTACGATTTGGGGAAAAGAGGCTCTTTTTGCTTGAGAATTGCGAGGCTTGAATGGAAAACTTGTTAGACTTGGGAGCACTAATGAAATGAAATTATATAAATTCAAGATGGTTTCGTCCTATGCACCATACTAATTAAGCCAAAAACACAATGGATTCCCCTCAAATAAATTCATAGAGCTTCACGCCACAAACCCATACAATTTCACCCATCAATGAATGCAAACAATTATATTATGCTATTTCAGTTAGCACATTCATTCAATTTCAGTAACAATTCTTATGAGTATGAATTCATGAAGTTGGGGCATTGAAACACTAAAACGTGGGTTCAATTCGAGGAAGAAACCACTACAACAAGAGATGAGGGGCCAGGGTTTATGGGTGTAGATGCCAAGTATAAAAATTGAGGAGAGATCAAGGCATTTGCACAAGGGTTTATTTGAGAAAGAAATCACATTTCAAGGCTGGGTGTAAAGAGGAGAATTTGGACAAGCGTATGGGAGGCATAAGTACTCAGCGCAAGGGAAGATGAATCAATTAGGTACCATACATAATAAGACAAAGATTCATGATGAGAGGGGTCACATTAATTACTAAGAGTGTCACAATTGAAAATCTTAATCGGAGAGGAGGTTTGTTTGTCCAATGTTGAAGTGCATAATAGAATGAGAGAAGAGGGATTTATTATATAAGCGAGAACATGTGCGAGAATTTGCGATTTGAAAGTGTGACTTGGCTTTGTTGCATGCGATGGAGGAATTCCTAGTCACAAATCACACTTTTAGAAGGCCTTCATAAGTCACTGGGATCTAGAAGTGTGACTTACAACGTAAGAGGATGGGGTTCATGGTGTAAGTCACAAATCAAATTTTTAGAGGCTAGGTAGACTATCACTACAAGTTGCGATTACAATTTGTAACAATGGTAAAAAAATACAAGTTTTAAAATCTTCAATGCTATGATTGCTAGCATGCAATGCAACCATAGTCAGGTCAATGGGGGAGTAAAGTGTTAAGAAATCATAGGAAAGTTGAGTAAAGGGGGACTCCAAAATTTGAAATGGTCAAAATTTGGGGCTATTGTAGTGGCTACAACAATTGGCGATTTCCTGATCGGACCTCAAAATCTTTGTTTAGCCTTTACTCTAAGATAAAGTCTAATCCCTAGGAATTGTTGTCTTAAACTTATGGATTTGAATAGTTTCGCCATTCAACCCCGCTTATGGATGTAGTCTCTCTATCAACTTGATTGGCTTGCTTTGATCACCCTTCAGGAGTCGACACTAATAGCATTGATAGGGGATCAAGATAGTGAATATGCGAGTTGAATATGTTTGGAATTAAAGTGAGTCTCTGGTGTTTCTCTGATGCTAGTGAGCATACATAGCCCTGAAAGAGTCACTCAATAAATCACAAGCATTACTCTCTGCCAGCGGGCACCCATAGCCCCAAAGAAGTTACTTGCATCAATTCTCTACGCAGGAAGCCTTTCTCATTCCTTTACCCTTTATTTAATTAATTTTCTTTTGCATGCACATTGGCATAATTTATTAGGTGTTTACTGTGCCATGGTGGATAAGGGATATTGACTGATTTTATGGGAAAGAGAGGTTGTTTCTTGTTTTCAGAGACTTTAATATTTTTCGAAATGGGTTTTCTCACTATATGTTTCCCCCTTTCCCTTGTCTAACCACTAGGTCAACTCAATTGGAACACAATTTGAGTTTAAAATTGAATATAAGTAACATAAATCCTATGAAGGATATGGGGATGTTCCAGGTGATTAGAGTTCCCCACAAAGTCTAATCCATATTTTCCTTATGGATATCATTGACCTGTAAATA
The DNA here is from genome assembly GCA_031772625.1 of Pinus tabuliformis. Lineage (NCBI taxonomy): Eukaryota > Viridiplantae > Streptophyta > Pinopsida > Pinales > Pinaceae > Pinus > Pinus tabuliformis. The sequence goes on along the minus strand of CM062818.1, from coordinate 504,236,170 downwards.
TGTTCAAGCCTAAATAGTGGGAAGAGGTCTAAAGTTTCCCAATGATTGAACAATTTCCATAGTCTCTATAAAACATTTGACTTATTAAAAGTGTCCCATAACACTTTATTTATATACAGGGCCTTTATTTATGTACATAAGCCTTTGGTTAAGATAAAAAATAAAATGCATGAGGAAATGATAGGAAAATAAAAGCATGCCAAGAAATAAATTGCATGAAATAAATATGACATGAAAGTAATATGTACAAAGAGGAGAGAAGCTGCAAGCGCTGGTAGTGGAAATAAAATTTCAAGTCTTAACTATTCATAGGATGGAATCCATCTTTCTGTCTAAGGTTTAGACATGATAAGTATGTTGGCCAAGTTTTTCTTTGACTTGATATGGACCAATCCACAAGGATTGAAACTTGGTGTGCTTTCCCTTGTTTTCATGGGGTTTATCCCATTTCAAGGCAAGATCTCCCACACTAAATTCCCTATTACCTACAAATTTCTTGTTAAACCATCTCTTGATTTAGTTTGGTGAGAGGATTATTTTTCCTAGGCCTTTTTCCTTTCTTCCTCAAGGTGTCAATCATACTTTGCATAATTGGGAATGACCTACCATGGAATTCTTAGGACAAATGTAAAGTAGGGAGGTACATGTTGGGTGGTAGGATTGTTTCTTTTCTGTATATGAGGAAGTATGGAGAAGTACCAAGAGAAGGCTTAGGAGTAACCCGATCAACCCAAAGAGCATTTGTTATAACATTGTTCCAATTTCTCTGTTGAGTGAGCATGGTTTTGTTGATGATATAGATGAAGTTTTTATTGGCGGATTCAGTTAGGCCATTGCCTTGGGGGTAGTAATTAGCAAAATGTTTCAACAAAATCCCATTCTCCAAAGAAAACTCATAAAACCTTAATGATGAAAAACACGTTTCATTATAAAACACAAGTGAGGTTGGGACACGAAACCTAGTAATGATGTTTCAATTGAGAAACATAATTACATCCTGATGATTCGCTTGTCTGAGTGGCATAAATTCAACTCACCTTGTAAAGTAATCCGTGGTTGTGAGAATATACCTGTGCTACTTTGAGGAATGCAGAGTGGTTTCTCTAATCACATCCAAGCCCCACTACTGAAAAGGCTCTTCTACTGCAATGGGTTGGAGTGGAGTAACCGAATGTATCTCTCTTCTGTCACACATTTGACAAATGGAACATTTTCATGCATATGCATGAGCGCCTATGAATAATGTAGGCCAATAATAACCCATCCTCATAATATTTTGTGTTGTCGCATCACCAACATGATGTCCTCTTGCTAGTCCATCATACAGTTCCTTTAAAACCTTCTCGACATCAAAAGACTTCAAGAGTTTTAGCAAAACACCATTATGGTGTTTTCAAAATATATTACCATGGACAAACTAATAAGAATAGGCTTTTAATATGATGTCCCTTTTCTATTTCACTAATAAATGAGAAGGAAAAGTTCCTTGTTCTAGATATTGCCTCAATTCTCCATACCAAGATGATGGCATACTGAGTGTGGGTGAAAAATCATTATTATACATCTCAATCTCTTGTTCCCATCCTAACAATTTTTCTTCATGTGTATCTAAAACTTTGGTAGGAAGCTTACATAATCCATGGCCTTTCACTGCGTTAGCCGGTTTGAAATTAAGATCATATATTTTAAGAAAGTCATCCAATTGGCTCTTTGTTCCCCTAGTTCCAATTGCATAAATAAAGATCTAACTGCAGGATGATGAAAAACACTATGACATGATTTTTAAGAACATAAGGCCCAGAGTTTTTGAAATCCTTGTACACAACATAAGATTTCTTGTCCATATCAAGATAATTCAATTCTGATCGTTGCATGCCCATACTCATAAAGGAGATATGCTGTTTTTGGTAGCCCAACCGACTCCTTTCTCATTTTGAAAATGATATGGGTACCCTCTCTTTTTGTTTGTGTTTTGCTTTTGGTTATTATCTGGACTATAGTCAATCTAGTTATGCGGTCTTAAGGAAAATTTGATACTTGTTACTAGCACTTGGTATTCTTATTTTGATTTTGTAATGACCATGTAACTTGTGCTTTGATGCCATTTCATTCCTAAGATTATTATTGATCTTGGTCCAAGTATTTGGTATTATAGAGAAATATTTGTTTTATGATTGGTTTGAAGACTGGTTACATATTATGATGAGTGCATATTGTATATTCATATCGGATTATAAAGTTCTGGTGAATGATTTTTAAAATCCCTTATATTTTATTTATGTGCTATTTTCAAACCATTTGATAGGTATATGTACCAAGGCATGCTTTATTGTATTTTTACATTGGTCATGTTTATATTGTTCATTCGTATGTATGAATTCGGGTTTTAGTTGAGACCATATTTATATCGTTTTGGGCTATGTTTATTTATGTTATGATATAATATTTTGGTCACAATTGAACATGTTGCTATGATATTTATCATTTCCATATCCCGAGTGATATATGATAATGCGAGATGGAGTGGGTATGATTAACTTTGGATCTTGTGTTTCCTATTTGGTGCTCCTGCCTCTTGACACCCATATACGCTATAACCCATAGGCATATCTTGACCTGTAAAAAATTAAAGCATTCCCTATTCATGATTGATCTATGGTACATTCAGGAAACCTCACATTGTGATCTTTTGAAATTCTCTGTAGGGTTTTCATTTTGACATTTATCTGGTTCCCATTTTCTATGCATCCTTCCCAGTTTCTCTACAAATTTCCAATAATTTTTCCTTCTATGTGCCTGTCTATTTCTGTCGAGCTAAAACCTGGCTCAAATCTCATTTCTATAAATACCCATGCTCATAATCAGAACATAACTGGAGGGTTTGATCTTGTCAAAACTTATGATGAATATCGATCCATTTTGAGCAGGTGGGTTGGTGTCATTTTATACAACAATTCCATGGGTTTAATGATGGCATTGTCAATGCCTTTGCTTCCACTTTTGATGGAAAGTAATTTAATATTGGTGACTTGGAAATGGTGATTGATGTAAGTTTTATAGCTAAAGCTACCTCCCTCCCCACCAAAGGTGAAAAATGGTCTAATAATTGTCTTGTGAAAGCCATCCCATGGTGAAAGCTTATGGAGCATAAAGACAAGGATTAATCCATAAAAGGTATGCATGTGAACTATCTCAAACCGAAATGGAGAGATTTATTGTATTTCATATGCCATTATATAACTTGTGAGGGACAATATGGGTTGGTGTTTATGTATGACATTTGAATATTGATGGTTTTTCTTAGTAATGATCTTAATTTACCCTATTTATTGCACAAGGGTTTAGCCAAAATGGATAAAACCTATTAGTATGACTATAAAAACCTAGATAGGTCACTCTTCCACCATGGTCTTATATGTATTCTGGTTAATTGTCATTTGTCTAAAATTGACCAATAATGGGAAAGTTTTCTCCTGCGAAATGGTTTTCAACAAACCATATAGTCGACTCAACATGAGGTTTCACTAGAGACTCCATATAACTGACCCTCTCCAGTTTCGGCTCCACTTGGTGCTTATGCCGATGAGGTGGATACTTTTGAACATTTTGGCCTCAAACAGTAGTTCGATTCTTTTAGCGATTGCAGGGATGAAAGCCCTGAACCTCCACTGGATCAGGTCACTAGAATCAAGGTAAAGGACACTTTGTTTCATCATACTGAATTAAAACCAAAATTTAAGAAACCAGATGAAAATACGAAGAAGCCAGATTCTCACCTTGATAAAAAATCTGCATGTCAAGAAACAAACAATTAGTGTAAGCAGAATCTCGAATCTAATGTCAAGGTTAAGAAAAGAGAAATAAAATTATCTAGGCTAAGGTGAAATAGGCGAACGAGTCCTCCTGCTAAATAGATCTTTGTTGATCTTGAAGCTAATACAAATCCTGCACCTAAAAAGAATAAGCCTAAGGCTTGAGAAAACCTAAGTGTTTTTAATAATTAAAACGATACACTTGAAATTGAAAATGATTTTGGGAAAGATGAATCTTTGTTAGATCTATAATGGAATCAACAATTCATAATCAATGTACCATTCCTAAATGGTTGAATTAATTAGCTTATGCAAGAAAATGAAAGACTCAGGGCTTCTTGCCGAGATCAAGAAACACACCGAGAACAAACATCCTTTAGCTTAGAAAACAAATCATAGGTTTTTCATTAGAGGGAATTTTATCCTAAAATTTCCCATGAAATTTTCATGTAGATAATATGTAAACACAATCAAAATCATTTAAATTTAAAAAGAGGTACATGTAAACATTTTGGAGGGAAAATAAAAAAACTATATATATATATATATATATATATATATATATATATATATATATATTTTAAATTGTATTTTTGGCTTATCTCCTTATATGTTTACTCAAATTTCAAGTGTAGACACTCGTTGGATGCAAAATTAAATTCCACATCCAACGAGTACTCATTATGCATACTTTTGTGAAAACCTATGTTGATAAATATTGAAGATACATTAAAAACATGTTCAGTTGACATGTTTTTTTTAATGTATCTTCAATTTTTATCAATGTGGGTCTTCTCAAAAGTTTGCATATTGGGTACTTGTTGGGTGCATAATTTAATTCTGCATCCAACGAGTATCTAAACCTGAAATTTGAGTAAACCTATAAGGAGATAAGAAAAAAATACAATGAAAAAAGTAGTTTTCTTCTTTTCCCTCCAAAATTCATAACTCTTATTTGATTATTTTCCAATTATGTTATTATTTTTCCTTAGGAGGCCATTTTTAATATGAAATTTCCTCTAATGGACACGCATATTATAGTGAAGTCATCACGGTTCAAAGTCATAATTTCTCTAGATATTGATGATCAGAATGATTCTAAATAAAGGTTTATATTGTTATTTATGTCCTATCCTTTGGAGATGTTAAGGTATGTTGCTATTTTGATTTTATTTGCTAAAATTAAAAAAGGTGTTACAAAATCAAATATTCTGCAATAACCTTCTTTCTTGATTATAACGAATAGTAATCTCAGTTTCTTAATTTGTCACAGGTCCTCATGTTGACTGAAACATTGCTCTCATCTGTCATAGAATGGATGCCTTTGGATAACCTCTAACTGCTGCTGATATTGGAAAAAGGATTCCTATTAGTTATCCTATTGAGTTTCTTTTATCTATTCACATATGACCGACAGGCTAAACAAACATACTCTATTATTTTGTAAAAGGACAATTTCGATTTTCAGCTAAAGACTCTTATCTGAACCTCCTATTTGTGATGAAAAAGAGGGGGGATACCCACAATATTGTAGGGGAGACTCTAGAGAAGAAATGTTTTTAAAAGTTGCATGTGATTGTGGATATTTTTGAATTATGCTCTGAGTTTTAAAACTTGGTTTTATTTAATTAATTACTTATTCTGTTTTAAATGGTTCCATGGTCACTATTATTCATCGCCTTCTATTTTTTGTGTGATTTGACTCTTTAGGATACAACAAGCAGTAACTACTATTTGTATGGTTTGATTATGCAAATAGTTAATAACTCGTCACATTTCTTTTCAGTCTTATATTACTTTAATTTGTATATATTTTTATTCGATAAGTTTAGTCTCTAGTGACTTGTGCCTTAAGGCTAATTATTAATCTGAGCACAAATCTAGTCCAAGTTCCCGTGGTTTAATCCCAGTAATGTATAACTTAGATTATGTTACTTTCATTATATGAATTGAATTGAATTGATGTAGTAATTACTATGTTTGTTATATTCATTTCAATTATTTTCTTATTGGTTTTATTCATAAGTAATGGGAGAATGTTTCCTTTTATGAAATTGTTATAGTAACTCCCTACATCTTGGTTGAGTAATATAAATAGATTACATTTAATTAGTTTCTTTTGCATTTATTCGTGATGATCACGTAACTTTCAAACCATTCGGATACAAAATTGGAGTGATGGCCTTGGTGCACTCGGGGTAAACTATAATAATTCTCTTCGTGATGATATGTCAGGCTAAAAGATTCCGTTCAGACATGAAAAAGATGTTTTTCTTAGGATTAAGTGATATACCGTATTTTCTGCAACACTCAAAATTTTTCCTCAGATGATGTAAATGATTTGATTTTTTCTTTGAGAACACTATTATGTCATCAAGGTACACCACCACAATCTGACCAATCAACCCTCTAAATGTAATATCCATTGGTATTTGGAATGCAACTTCAATGTTAATAACCCCATACATATAAAAGAAAAAGTTCCCTCTTTGGTTCTGAAAGTAGTCTTCAATCTATTTGTATTTGCAACCAATACCTATTTATAGTTAGAAAATCCATCCAGTAAGGATAACATCTCAACACTTGAAACCATTTCGAGAATTTGTTCCATGAAGGGAACTAGGTGGTTATCTTTATTCGAATCCTGATTGATATTTCAAAAATCAACACATAATCATATATCTCTAGATTTCTTCCTTAACATGACTAAATTTAAGATGCACGTCGAATACCTGACCCTGAAAATAATCTGTGCATTCAAAAAATTCTTCAATTCCTTTTTTATGAGAGGCTCAAGTGTCACATGTACCTTTCTTAGTTTATGCTAAAAAGGCTTGACCTTGTCTATTATTGGAATGACATGTTGGATAATCCATTTTTTATATATCTTTAAGTCTTCATAAGTCCATGAAAAAATATATTGATATTGTTCAAATAATTTAATGAAATATCATCTTTCCTTCAGGGAACAACATGTATCGAGATTGACGAAATTAGGTTTTTCTTCTGTCCCAAGATTTATTTGTTCGTGCAGTAACATCAAACTTTGAGTTTTCGTGTTGGGAGGTCCTTTAAACCGATTCTGCAAGTCAAATAACTTCTCGAGTGACACAACACCTTTGGGAATTAGATTTACCTCTAATGTTAACTCTTTTCTGTAAGGATCTATTATGTTCGTCCTCATCTATGGTTGTGTCTTTGAATATATCCACATTGGAAAGGAAGTCCAATATATATTGATCATCATTGAAAATTCATAAGTTAGTTACATTATTAAGGACAATAGGTTTATCAATTATTTTAATAGAAAAAACATCCCTAAGTGGTGTAAATATAGAAGTGGCATTAATTAACGTATCGATTGCAGAATTATTAATTCTTGGATAGATTTAATATCAAAATATTTAGTCCGCAAAATATGGTATAAGTCAACTGTGTCGAAGTCTTTCAATGTGTTTCGAATTCTCTGCAAGGTTTTGTTTAAAGCTGGGTTATGAAAATAATCTTTAGAGTTTAAGAGATTAATCAGAAGCTCTGAGTCTTCGAAATATTTGGATTATTTTATAACCTAACTCCTTCGCAATCTGGCAAGCTTTTAAGAGGCTGTAACTCTCTGCTTGATTGTTCGAACTTATGCCTAGGCCCCAACTGTAGCTGGTTTTATTCGATCTATCTGGGGAAAGAATCAATCCTCCTGCACCTGCAGTGCCTGGATTCCCCTTGGATGCTCCATCAAAGAAGATAGTGGCTTTTGAGGTCCCTTGCCACCACGTAAGAAAGTCACCTTCAGTGAGACACAGGCGCCAAGTAGGAGCTTTCATCGGTTTGCTGATTGAATCTTTCCTTTCTCCTGTCACGCAGGGTCCTAGCCACGCAGAGACTTCTGCAGATAAAATAAAGGCAAAAACTGATTTATCTACTATTTCCAACAAGAGAGCTTTTACTTTGGTAGCCACTTCCACTGAATTCGGGAGCCTGTTGTTGAAAACGCACTCATTTCGAGCCAACCACACTTTCCACCAAAGGCATTTTGGAATAGCTTGCCAAATGTTTTTCCAGCCTGCGTTTTTAGTTTTTTTCTCAGGGTTTTGATCTGCCTAGGAGGTGTAGAGAGAAACGACTGATATCTGGGAGGGGTGGGTACGCTAAGTCCGTGGAGGACCATCTTCCAGACTTCTTGTGTGAAAACACAGTCAACCAATAAGTGGTCAGAGGTTTCGATAGCAGAAGTGCATAGGCAACATCTAAAGGGGCCGTGGAACCCTCTTTTGTTCATATTTTCTCCTGTTAGTGCCTTTTTATGCATGAGTAACCAAGTGAAGAAATTCACCTTTGGAAGGCAAAAGGGAGACCAAACGGATTTCCAGAGCTTCGGTGTCAGCAATGATGCATGTGTAACTTGTAGAGAGGAGAATCCTTGAGCTGCTATATAAATTCCAGTTCTTCCCCACCCCCATTTATCTTTGGATGAACGATGGACAGGGCCGAGGCCAGAGAGAGCTGCACATAAAAAGTTTTTTTGTGATTCCAAAGGGTCAGGAACCCCTGAAAAAGTCTATCCCACTCAATTCCATTTGTTGTCCCAATAACATATGTCTGCAAGCCGGAGAAGGCCTTTGTTCACTAGCCAGATCTTTAAATCGTTACAGGAGTTTAGGGTGGCCCAAAGGTCTCGATAATTAACTCCCTCTACCCAGATAGATTGCGTAGCTCAAAGAGTGATATATTTTCTCATACTTTCTTTAGATCTTCAATGATATTATAATCCATACCACAAGATAAAAATCTCATCTTTGGATAGTTGGGATGAGGTCATGGGTTGAGAAGGTTTGTCAACTACTTCAAGGTTTTTAAAATTACATTTAGCACTCCCTGACGTACTCTTCGAAGACTTCCTGATTGAATATTTTGGAGTTGAATTCTAAGTAAGGTCTATTAGAGGAAATATACTTCTAAAAACACCTTCTTCTTGTCATCTAAAGTAGGTTCAACCACTGGAATTTTACTCCTAAGATTGTAAGTCTTAGGAGGATTAGAAGGAGGAGTCTCTCCAACTGAATCTTCCCCGACTGATTGAGACTCACCATATCTAACAATATCCAACGCCATTATTGATGATCCAACATTATCCTTATGAGGAGAGGACTATTCTTCTTATTTTGATTGATTAGATTGGTATTCAATCGTTTTATCATCGAGCACTTTATTTACCATTGGGGTCATGTTGTGAAGCACTGGGGATATGTTTCTCAGAATGTGCAACTTGGTGGAAAGTGCAATAGTTGTCCATGTAACAACCCTAGTAAAAATTCATGTACAAATATATATATAAGGCCACGGTGATGGGACACATATTCCAAGATAAATGGTGGGAAAAACATCCTAGTGGGTGTTCATTTCGATTATTATGGCTAAGGAAATTAACAAAGGCAATGGCTAAGGCTTTGGAAAGGAAAAATGGAATTTTTGGCACATTTATTTATGAAAATAATGGAAATTAGGAGAAAAGGGAGGTGAAAGGTCAGAGGTTGCATGTGAGGAGGGAAATGAAGGAAAATAATGGAAAATGAAGAAAATAGACGCCTCATTAATAAAAAGGCTTCTGAGGGTCAGTTGGTAATATTTTGTGAGTTCAGTTTTGGAGCTCTCTCATTATTATCTCTCTCTCTCTCTCTCACACACTCTTGGACACTTAGATTTTTCTTGGAGAACTTTCACATTGGATAAAGAAAGACAAAGAGGGAAAGAGGAAGGAAAGATCAAGCACAAGAAGGCAGGATCAAGCAACTACAACAAGATTCTTTGTAGGTATCGATTTGCATGTATATTTTCCTTGCTATATTTGGCATGCATGGTGTTTCATGTGGTTGTTTTATGTCATGGCATGGGTATTTCCAGGTGTGATAGTGTTTTTATCCTAGCCTTTCCATTTACTAATAGCCTTGATGAGATGGGTTATCATACTTTGGGCCAGCTGGATTGCCGGGTGGATTCGAAGCTGAGTGGGGTGGATCTCAGAAATGACAAACACATGACCTAGTGGTCCATGAACCAGACTGTGGATCACCGTAAATCCACTGGCCTAGTAACCCATGAGCCAGACTATGGGTTGCGTAAAGTCAGGATTGTGTGCCTCGGTGGGTCTAGGAATCATTTCCAGTGAATGGTGGGATATACGGTAAAGCCAAGAGGTGGATTGCTCTCCTTTGGGCCTAGTAGTCCTGGGATGGGATGTGTGGTAAAGCACGAAGAGTGGGTCTTGGTGTAGGGACTAGTGTTCCTAAATCAGACTATGGATTATGGTAAATCATGAGAGAATAAGAGGTGCTCAAATTCATCATGGTGTAGGTGGAGAACTCCGATAGAATCCATGCTTGTTTGGTTATTTTCGGTTGGTTATGATTCCCACATTCATGCTTGGAATATGACATAGGGGTGATTGGATGAAGAGAGATTTGGCTTAGCCAATCTATATTCGGGTGGAATGTGGTAGTCCCATCCCTGGTTTGTTTCTACATTAATTAATGAGAAATTCATTCCCTTGAATTTTCATGTGTAAATGTACTAGTTTATAGTGGGTCCTATGGCTGATGTATTCATGATATTTTGTTGTTATTATGCTGGTTATGTATATTTTTTATGATAAAAACTATGTATGGATCTCATCATGTTTTTACTTGTAAATGAATCGTTAATGTATCTATGACCTAATAGATGATAATGCAACAAATGACATGTGGAACATTGGTTCTTAGCAATTCTTAGATAAGTATGAGATCCCTAAGCTTAAATATGTTGTTTACAACTGTAGATTACATGTTTGTGATATGTTTGACAAATTTCCTGTCATGGCTAGTAGGGGTCTGGTTAAGGGATTGTTCAACTATTTGCTCTTGCATCATTGTTTCCATGTTATTTTACTTCTTTGAAGATGTCATTCCATTTTGGGCATTGACCTGGGATCTGGGCCCGAAAATGTGGCTCAAACCCCATGGACGCTGGCACAAAACTGGACAAAATGGTGCCTAGACATTGGCTTGCAGACTTGTGAGAGTGTCCAGAGGTCCCTGGATGCTGGCATGCCCATAGCATGAGAGCGTCTAGAGGATAAGTGATCAAAAACTTCAGTGGGACCCAGGGGAAAGATGCGTAAAGTGTTAACATGGTTCTCAGGGGTCCTGTAGCTGATGTGGAAGGCCTGTATCTTGTGTTTCCGTCCATTTCATTTCCTTAAGGTCACATAGGAGGTTGAATCCAATCATAGTAGCATCTTGTCGGATGTTTACCCTGGTTGGCCGGTTACTTGGGTAGATGTGGGAGGAGGGTGTTACAGAGTGGTATCAAAGCATGGTTCACCTCTTAGACTGGATGGGATGTGTGCTGGTCATGCAGTCATGTTGGTTGTATACGTGCTCCTTATGTGTGTAGTGCACGTGCTTGTTTCATTTTCATGGTGTTGATCATGGTTGTAGTGATGTCGCCATGAGAAGGTTGATGGTGGTGTGGTGGGATGTGTCGTCATGAGTGTATGTTCTATATGAATTTGTTATGCATGTCAATGTTTATATGTTGTTATGCATGCTTTGTCATGGTTATGGTTATGCATGTATGGTAGGTCAGACATGCATTGTGAGGTCATTGTATGCAGTTAGGTCATCATGATGTTATTGGTATGTTGTGATGCTAATGAATTGATTGAGATAGAGCAGGAGATGCAGACCATCAAAGTAAAGTTGCAACATTGGACCTCGAGGCAAGAGCATGTCGTCGTACATGTTTGTAGGTTGGGCATGTAAGTATGTAGGTTAAGGATTGTTATATGCATTAGGGTTATATACATTAGGTTTATGTATATGTCTATGGATGTTATGGTTACATGCATGATAGATGCCAATTGATTAGTGTAGTTATATGTACATGTGTCAGATAGTCATGAATGATAGTAACCTATGGTGGTATGCATTGCTATTGTTATTTTATGTTAGATAACTTGATGATTATGTTATATGTTGTTGATGAGTATGTTATAGGTTAACTTGTTGTTGTTATGTGATAATTAGCTTGATGATTAGGTTATATGTTGTTGATGAGCATGTTATCTGTTAACTTATTGTTGCTATATGCTAGTTAACTTGATAATTAGGGTTATATCTTTAATATATTTATGTTATATGTATCATGCTAAATTGGATTGGCCTATGTAGATGGTTAGGGTTACCACATTTAGGTATAAGTTAATATGTTGTGATATTATGTCGTACTAATCTAGACTGATCATACATACATGATTGTTATGCATGAATGACAAATATTTATGAGCTTATGATGTAAACATGTTAGTTAGTTACTATTATGGATATCATGATCTTATTTGTGCTTGAGCTGATGTGTTGTGAAGTTATATCTTGCTAATCTAGATTTATTGTGCAGACGAGATAGCCTACCCTGAGATACATTAAGGTATGAGCGTGCTTATGTCATCTACTTTGTGCTTGAATGTTTACTTATGTTGTATATTTGGTTCTTGACTATTTGATTATGTCGTCTATTTGGAGCTTGAGTATTTGGTGTTTATTATGTCATCTAGTTGATTTATCTAACATGGTACGTTTATAGTTTGTTTGAATTTTTGATTAATTGCATGATATGAGCATGCGTCTGTAAGATTGCATGAAGATATAAACTTGTTTTAAGATGGTTTTAATCACACATATGTGTTGAGATAGTTGAATGTACTTGAGTGTGGTAGGTAATAGTTGTAGCATTATGCCTAATGACTATGAGTTGACTATGGATTATGGCATGATTGTTAATATTGGTAAAGGTTGATTTCAAAATAGATATGATTGTCTTGATATTTGGAACGTGTGGCCGAAATGTGTGAAGATTTTCAGGAAACATGCTTGATATTAGCATGACAAGGTAATAGTTAATGTGTTTACATAAATAACAACTAGGCGACGTGATAACACATAACAAGCCTCGATTCCAACAAAGTAAAAGGGTAGAAGAAAGGAATGGGGAAAGAATTATTTTGGCTATGTTTGGAAACCCTAATTCCAAACGAATGAGTGCTTTGATTTTGTCTGACATTATGTGGGTATGTGCGATAATCATCAACATGTAATTAACATGTATAACAGCTAGTTTCTAGTTATGGATGGATTAGTTAAGGGAATTTGAGCCCCTTGAGAGATGGCATGGACATGTTCAGTTACAAGGAAATGTGCTTGGCACAATAAGTTAAGGTAACTAGTATGTTTTTATGTTTATTTATGCACTGACATTTATGCATTCATGTCAATATGATGCAAGGGATTGCATGGAAAAGAGACTACCATGAAATCTTGAAGAAGGCTCAGGTTGAGATTTCCTTTGGAAGCACTGGGAACCATGGGGATTGAGTCATGTTGTCTGTTGTTAGTCTTGTGAATTTTTGTCTTTTGTGAATTTCTTGTGCTTGATTTGTAGCTTTGTTATGTCTAGTGCATGATCATGCCACTTTGGTTGTGGTGTCGTATTGCTATTGGTTTTCATGATTTTATTTTTGTTTGTTTGTTGTCTTGTATTTTAAGTTTTGAGTCTTGGGAATTGGTTGGGAAAGAAGAAAGTTAATGGCGAACGGGGAGAGCTATGTGAATTCCAGTAGGAAATATAAGACTCATATGAAGGTGATTCTTGTATAAAGGAAGTTTAAGGCAAGAGTATGATAGCCAGTTGGATTGGTTGGGTCCATTGGTGTAAATAGACGATGACAAGAAAATCATGGGAGAGTGTTGTAGTGAAAACTCAACACCCCCACACCCCCATTTTCTATTTATTTTTAAATAATGGGGAACCTTTCCATAAATTTCTGATTAAATCACCTTTTTAATATTTTTCATTTAGTTATGTGTCCTACAATTTTGCCAATTTTTCATTTTTGTCAGATTTCTATTTTGATTGCTTCATTGAGTTTGACTTTTCTCTAGCTTTCCATCGATACTCCTTTCATCTCATTTAGTTACATGGTTTGCAAATGATGCTCATCCGAAGTTCAATAATTTTTACCACCCATGTTAAAAAATGTACAAATGTATAATATTTTAATTTTTGTAACTAAATTTTTTTCCGAGGAAAATAGAGTTCGTAATTTCTATTAAAAAGAAAATAATAGAGATTACATGTTGTTGATGCCAAGGCATATGCAGTAGTGTGGTTTTACCACTGATCAAAACAAGTTTTACAATAAAACATCCTGTAAGTCCAACTGAGGATACGGTGGTTCTGTATCCATCCAAAAAGAAGCAAAACAGTGTCTCACATATAACCATAAATAGACAGAGTTGAGGTATATGAGCCCTCATGCAGTGAAATAAAGTATAGTGCCGATCAGTACTATGCTGTTATATACAAAAATATGAACATGTAGATCAAAAAATTCTAGGTGGGGGGGATTTCCCCCTGTTGCAGGCCGTCAATATATGGACGATGATAGAATCTGTGCATCCCCTCTGGAGTGTATTCTTCAATCAGCCAGTCTCCTATAGGGCGATCCGCCGCTTCTTTCGAGAGCCGGTCAGCAAGTGCATTTCTTTCCCCGGATGAGTAGGTGCAGCCTCTGCCGACTTGGGTGCAACCTCTGCAGTCTTTGAGCGAGTACGCGGTGGCCCTAATGTAGACGATGCCTTCCTTCGAGAATTATTTTTTGCACTATCACCCGTCTTCTTGATAGGAGTCTCCTGTTGAGCCTGTTCACCTTCTGTTGTTATGTTAGCTCCAGCATTTTGTTCCACAGTAGTCTGCTGTCGAGGTCCTTTAGTATCCGCAGAAGTCACCCCCGAATTCAATGGACAATCCTTATACAGATGGCCAATTTTATGGCATCTTCGACAGCGGAAGGGAATGCCTTCGTAGTCCAGTAGCTGTTTGCGGGAGACATGGCTATGGTGCAGTATGATTTTTTCCTCTAGACCAGGTCTGGTGTCCAAGTGGACTAGGATTCGAGCCATAGTCCTGATGCCCGTTTTCTCGTATGATCTGTCGTGCTCCAAGTATGTACCAAGTGTGTCCCCGATTCTCTTGAAGGCATACGGGCTCCAAAATTGCCATGGCAGACCAGGTAGGCGAACCCAGATGGGTCCAGCCCCCAATTGTTCTCGTTCTGGATCAAATAGAGGATCCCATCGCTTGAGCATGACTGGAGCTAGCTCAATGTGCCAATATTGTGAGAGAATCCACTGGGTATATTCGGGAAGATGGAAGTGTAAGGCGAACCAGCCCCTTGTGAGAACCATTACCTCTGGTAATTCTTTTAGCAATGTACCCCATATCTCCTCCACCCAGAGGTTAAGTCGTTCCGCAGTGTAGGTGCGTCCACGGACCCTGCCGACCAGAACCTTGCGAGAAGCATCCATCACATCCAGAAGTGGAGCTTCTGGCCCAAAAATGACGCTAAAATCTGAATCAATAGCTCGAAGGCATCTGCCTTTCGTCACCTTCTCTGAACGCTTGCCAATGGGGGTCTCCTTCAAAAATTTGCGACAGGGATTAGATGAGCTATGCTGTGCGGAGCCAACAGATTGAACTGGTATCGGCGGGGTAGTGAAGCAGCCCGAGCGGATCGGGGAGCGAGGAGCCGAGGTGCTAGTGCCCGGAAGGGGGGGTAGGGAGGAGTGGAGGGGGAGCCGTTGGGCCTGCGGCATAAAGGAAACTGAGGGTGAATGTGAGCTTGATGGGGGCGGAGGCGGAGGGGGCGGAGGTAATGCAGGGCGATTATGAAGCTGTAGCGGAGCGTCCAGTGTAGGCGAGTTCTGGAAGCATGAACCCAATAGCTGTATTGTCGCGGGGGATAGGGGCGGGCATTCAAGAGGTGAGGCGTCCGCAAGAGTGAAGTCTGGAGTTTTATTCTTCCCTGTATGCGGCAAGTGCCGCTGCTGTGATGAAGCACCTGTCTCAAAGCCTAGAGCAGCACTTCGCGGAAGCATGTGAGGCCTATTTGAGTGAGCCCAGATGTCCTGGTGAGGCGTGGGGTCCGCCTCATAGTCAACCAAGTCTTCATCGCCCATGCTGACTGTCGGTGCAGAGTGAGACAGAACAGGAATCGATCCGGGGCCCGTCCAGCGGAAAGGAGGGAGGAGTTAGTGCGCCAGAGGAACCGAGAGGGGACCGCAGAGTAAGACAAAAGGCTTCGTGAAACCCGAAACCGCTATCGGTGATCAGGCCGTCAGTGTTGTCAAAACCCAAAAGCCCCAAGTGCAAGTCGCCATGAAAAGGGGTCCCTATAACAAACCCTAGGTTAGGGTTCCGCCATGGTAGCTGCCAGCGAGAGCTCTCCCGTGTCCGACCAGCAATTATATTATTAACTAATCTTTGTAACTAAATTAATAATTCATTGTAAATATTAATCCCTAACTAATTTTTACTAATTTTTTCATTTTTCACTAATGGTCCTACAAAATCGCCTAACCAAATTGTAGAACAATTAAAATAACGTGTTTTCGGGATCTCAATAATTTATTCCAATTCCCAATTTTAAAAGAAATTATGGGCCCTAAAATCTCAAAATCGAAATGTGACTATAGTTCATTTTGTTGGATTTTTAAAATATAAAGTGGCTGTATTTTATGGTCGGGTCCCACTCCTGTGGCCCTCCTCTTCTCTTTCAAACCATAATTTTCCTTCACTTCTTATCCCTCTCCATATCAAGCCCCGAGATATCGTAACAATTGCATCGTTCTCTAATAAAATTTTTGATATTAAAAAAAGGCCAATATAACATAACATAAGAATATCCGATAAGGATACTTCCGATGACTCTTAATAATGGCCACGAGGGTTTGTGTTAATGATTGGAAATTGTCGTTTTAGGATGGTTCTTAATAAAACCTCGGCAAACACATGATATCAGAACTTTAATAAACTCCCATGCTTTAAAAACCTTGATGCCCGAGGTCTCGATGTACCTCATCACCTCCAATACCCTCAACACCTCAAACAAACCTGGGTATATAATACCTCGACACTTATTATAATATTGGAACACCATGAAAAGGATTTATCGTAACACTTGTTTGAAAAACCCTGATATCCAAATTTTCTCGATATCCGATATCCTTCGAGGCTTAATGTAATTCTTTTTCTATTGGTTGAGGTTTGTTTAAAGCCTCCTCTCCTTTGTTTAATAAAGCCTCCTCTCCTTAAATATCCTCTTTGTATGGTTCATATGTATGAGCCCAAAAGCCACTCCTTGACCCATTCATTGGGACCAAAAGCCACTTGGGTCCATAAGTCATGGGCCAATAGTCACTTGCCATGTGTCTCACCATATTTTTAATATTAATTAATTTTTAAGTAATTAGTTTAATCATAATTTGTAATAATAATAATCAATAATTTAATTTAGTAATTTTTATAACTATTAAATTATTTAAAGTTTTTAATTAATTTGTATATAATTAATGAATTTCATAATTATAATTAATTATAATTTAATTAATTTTAGTTGTACATTTAATTTTAGATTTAGAATTTTTTAATTAAAATTTCTTATTTTTGGCCTATGCAACAAATTTTCCAGAATTCTTGTAATTTTGACACTTCAACTTTGGAAGCTCATAAGTTGAGTTTTATTCAGCCAAATGAGGTCCATGAAAAATCGTTAGATAGATAAAATCATGGAGAATATTTATGAAGTGGTTGCATGACTAGATTCAATTAGTAAATGAGTCTAAAATTTAGCAGGAAATCAAGCTCCAAATTTGTAAACAAAATTATTTTTCTGAGTTTATTTTTTGCATTTTCATTTGCTTATAACCTCTGTTGATTGCAAATATATTTGTTTGTGTTCTCTTTGACCAATAATATCTTTACAGGAATCAATGAAAATATCAAATTTCCTTTTATTTATTTCTTTAATTAAGTTTTGATTGGAAGATGTTTTATTTTCTAGATTTGGTATTTTTGATTTTAATTTGTATTTTAATTAAATTTTGATTGGTTTTGGTAGGAGAACAGTTGAAGAGATGAGGAAGAGAAGATTTCAATCAATGGAATTACTCTAACAAGAGGGAAAAATAATTTGAACCAATGAAACTTGTTGGAGAAAAATTGTTCTTCAACAACTTTCATATTTAGAATTAATTTTTGTAATTATAAATAGCAGTTTGTAGAATGGAGATAGGGTTTCTCATCTATGCAATTATGTAATTATTGTAGCATTACTGTAATAGGGGTTTGGAGCTGTAGGTGAGAGGAGAGTAAAATCTCATATATGGGGGATAATTTTGGGGATTTTCTTTTGCATTTTGGATTGTGTTCGAGGAGTCAAGTTTGCACTACTACAACTCGATTTTTGCAGTAGAGTTCAAGCATTCTAAAAGGACTGTTGGAGATAAGAGCTAGAGAAACAGGTTCAATAAGTTGGTATTTAAAATAATACTATTTTTTATACTTATTTCATTTTATAATGGCATAAATGTGTCATTTTCATTCATATTTGTGCATTGTTGTCAATATGAGTAATTTGCTTCAATAATATGTTGTTATTTATCTATGCTCTTATGTGGTGAACTCTGATTTCTGAGTAACTATTTAATCAAAAGTCAATCTTTTAATTCTGATTTAATAAACACTAATATTTTGTGAACTATTTCCTTGTATTGTTGTTTAAATCATTCAAGTTACTGATTTAATAATCATCATCATTTTGTGAACTTCCTAAATTTTGTTGATTAATTATTCTTGTTAATAAATCTTCGAACAAAATGTGTTTTGGTATTCATAATATCAGTTAACTAAATTAATTCGTTAGCTTTATATTCATTATAAGGCAGATATATTGAAATGTCAATCATTTAATTACTTTTCTATCAGTTGGGTTATATCTGTATCTTCCTAATCGAGATAGGCTTAGGATTTCTTTCCTTTTGCTTGCATTTAGATTTAATTCTACATTCCTAGAAGTCCTCTTATCAAAGAGGAAAAATTTAGTTGTGGCTTGGCTGAGCCCTAGATCAACTTAAGGATCACTTTCTTGTCTGATCATCAAGAAGAGTCGATCTGATGTCTCTTCTCTATTAGTAGCTGAAAGTCATACTTTAATCTAGTAGAGATAGAAAGAAGGTAACTAGACCTAGTTTAACCAGTTGGAACCACCATTCCAAATAGAAAAGGAGCTGCTATAAGGTCTCGACCGGGTGGTCTCCCTTATAATGTTGAGGTAGAGAATTTCAAGACTTCAACATAAAGGTAATCAAGAAAGGTAAGGTGAATGGATTTTAGGCATCATATGTCTTGGCTATGTTGGGAACTAATGTTCTCGATGTTGCGCATGTGTTGCATGCATAAAGGGAGTTCTCTTAACCTTGACCTTATGATATCTAGTAATTGCATTATGATCATGATTATGTTGATGTCTATATGTGTATAAATGCATGTATGTATGTATGTCATGTCTGATAGGGTCATCATGGATCATGATTGTTTTATGCTAATGTTTATATGTACATATGCATGTATGTATATCGTTTTCTGACTAGATCATTATTATTTCACGTTGATGTTTCTATGTATGTATGCATATCATCGTCTGACAGGATCATGATTGTTTATGCTAATGCTTATGTATGTGTATGCATGTATTTATGTATCTATGTCACTGTCCGATAGGGTCATCATGGATCATTCTCGTGGAAGAATGATTTCTTATGGAGGTGAATGGCATGAAGAGGTTCCTGGTCTTACGAGGAATCAATTGGGAGGAGTAGCCCTGACAAATATATGAGGTCATTATCATGTGTTTTGAGTTGATATTATGTGATTATATTATGTCTATGTTATGGGCAGACTATACAGAGGGATACATCAATGAAATGAAAGCAGTTAGGTCTGCAACATGCTGAGACAAGCATGGATAAGACACTAGAAGCAAGGTTTCTTGGTAGAGACAATGTGATTTTGGATGTATGGTATTAATGTTGTGCATATGTTGTACATGTTACATTTGTGATGTTGCACACATGTGCTGTTGTGTATATGTAATGTGTGTACATGTTGTTTATGCAATTATTATGTACAAAGGTGGTACAAATAGTGTTGTGTGAATGTTGCATATGCATTGTTGGGTGTAGATGGTGCTATGTACATGTTGGATATGCAGTGTTGTGTACATATTGTACTGTGTGCCTAATGGATATGTGGTGTTGAATATGCAGTGCTGTGTACACGGGTGCTATGTACATGTTGTATATGCAGTGTTATGTACATACTGTGTTGTGTGCATGTTGTACATATGGTGTTGTGTGCATGATTGTACAAGTGGTGCTGTGAGCATGTGGTGCCATGTACATGTTGTACATGTAGTGATATGTGCATGTGGTGTTGTGTACATGTTCTGCATGTGGTACTGTGTACATGTAGTATTGTGTAAATGTTGTACATGTGGTATTGTGTACATGTTGTACATGTGGTGTAGTGTACATGTGACATTGTGTACATGTTGTGTAGGTGGTGCCGTGTACATGTGATGCTATGCACACATTGTACAGGTGGTATTGTGTACATGTTGTTTATGCAATTATTATGTACACGGTGGTACAGATAGTGTTGTGTGAATGTTGCATATGTATTGTTGGGTGTAGATGGTGCTATGTACATGTTGGATATGCAGTGCTATGTACATATTGTACTATGGGCCTAATGGATATGTGGTGTTGTGCACATGTTGAATATGTAGTGTTGTGTACACAAGGTATTATGTACATGTTGTATATGCAGTGTTATGTACATATGGTGTTGTGTGCATGTTGTACATATGGTGTTGTGTGCATTATTGTACAAGTGGTGCTGTGAGCATGTGGTACCGTGTACATGTTGTACATGTAGTGTTGTGTGCATGTGGTTTTGTGTACATGTCGTGCATGTGATGCTGTGTACATGTGGTGTCGTGTACATGTCGTGCATGTGGTACTATGTACATGTGGTATTGTGTACATGTTGTACATGTGGTGTAGTGTACATGTGAAATTGTGTACACATTGTGTAGGTTGTGTCGTGTACATGTGATGCTGTGTACACATTGTACATGTGGTACTGTGTACATGTTGTACATATGGTACTAGTGTACATGTGGTATTGTGTGCATGTCATACATGCTGTGTTAAGGGCATGCGGTACTATGTATGCACATTGTGTAGTGGGGGTATTGTGACATGTATATTTGTTCTGTTGTACTTTGTGTACGTATATGTATTGTGTTGTACATTGGGTGTAGGTGTATGTATTGTGTGGTGGTGTACACTGGATGTAGGCGTATGTGTTGTGTTGTGTGGTACACTGGGTGTAGGTGTATGTGTGGTATGTCAAGTGTAGGTGCATGTATTGCATGGTGTTGTATATTGTATGTGTGGGATGCACATTTTGTGTATATGCACATGGTTGAGGAGAAGGCACGGGTTGTTTGTTGGTGTGGTAGCCGATCCAGGGTGCGTACGAAAGACAAAGGTAGAAGTTAATGATTGACTAAAGGATAAGTATCAATATTTTATTTCAATTTTATTATGCATGTGATTTATCATTGTGGTCTATAACAATTACATGTGATATATGATTTTGGTTTATGGTGGTTATATATGATTTATGATGGTTGTGGTTTTAGCTAACCTGATGATATATGTCTATACATGATGATTTGGTCAAAGATGTTAGTTTTACTTGTTGTGACAAGAAGGAAACATGATTGCAAGTGTACCTTATTGACGATATACCAATGAGGTATGATGTGAATTTATTTCAATTTATTTTAATCTAATGGAAGTTATGTGCTTGGTATAGGAAGCATGAAAATTCCTGGTTGGGTGGTTGAAATCAATTGCAAGAATTAGCAGCAACAATGAAATAAATTGGAACAAGCAACAGTATGCCAGTAAAGAATTCAAGAGCAGGACCATTGTGGGACACTGGTACCCAATAGTGTCCATTTATTTCCATGAGAATTCTATGACCGATATGATGGTTTTAAGGTAGGGATAAGCCTTTGTTTTTGTATCTTTCAATGCGAGGAAGCCTTGCTAAGGGATGGACTTCTCGAGATGGGGCTTCCAGCGGAACTTGGAAGGTGTGTAATTGCACAGACAGGGGTGGTCATATTTCACGAGGGAATGTGTAGTAGAGAAGGGAAGGTCAAGGATATTTTTTTTTTGGTCATTAGCATTTCTAGATGGAATCAGATGCACATTGGGAGTGCGCCTTGGAACAATGAGCTGGTAACTATTCTTTGAGAGGATAAGTGTCAGAGGATTGCAACGCTGGACATTGTATGCAAATTTGACCTTGTAGTAGATTCTGGACTTCCCGGGAAGGAGGTGAATCTTGGTATTACTTTGAGCGTGGAGGTGTGAGCCTCTGGATTCCCTTGTTGCGGGTGTAGGAATCATATCCTTTTATTTTCTTGTTGAGAAAATGTGTATGTGTATATATGCATATTATTGCAAATATTGTATCGAGTTGGTTTATAAAGCTCCATAGATAGTATGGTTACTTATGGGGCGAAGGAAATGTGTATGTGTACATGTGATTATTGTAAATACCATAATGAGCTATGTTATAAAGCTCCAGTAAACGATATGATTTTTATGTTTCAGAAGTGGTCATTGTAAATACTGCAACGAGCTGCGTTATAAAGCTCCATGGGCAATATGTTCTGTTTTCAGTAGTCTTGCTGGTTATAGGTGTCATTGAACACCAAGCCCAAGGGGGAGGGTTCTGTAACAACCCTAGTAAAAATTCATGTGAAGATATATATATATATATATATATATATATATATATATATATATATATATAAGGCCACAATGATGAGACATGTATTCCAAGCTGAATGGTGGGAAAAACATCCTAGTGGGTGGTCATTTCAGTTATTATGGCTAAGGAAATTGGTAAAGGCAATGACTAAGGTTTTGGAAAGGAAAAATGGCATATTTGGCACATTTATTTTTGAAAATAATGGAAATTAGAAGAAAAGGGAGTTGAAAGGTGATAGGTTGTATGTGAAGAGGAAAATGAAGGAAAATCATGGAAAATGAAGAAAATAGAGGCCTCATTAATAAAAATACTTATGAGGATCGATTGGTAACCTTTTGTGAGTTCAATTTTGGAGCTCTCTCATTATTCTCTCTCTCTCACACACACTCACTCTTGGACACAAATTTTTATTGGAGGACTTTGACATTGGAGCAAGAAAGGAAAAAAAGGGCAAGAGGAAACAAAGATCAAGTAGGGGAAGGCAGGATCAAGCAACTACAACATGATTCTTTGCAGATATCGATTTGCATGTGTATTTTCCTTGCTAGATTTGGCATGCATGGTGTTGCATGTGGTTATTTTCTGTCATGGCATGGGTTTTTCTAGGTGTGACAATGTTTTTAGCCTAAACTTTCCATTTCCTGATAGCCTTGATGAGATGGGTTCTCATAATTCGGTTGAGCTAGATTGCGGATGGATTCAAAGCTGAGTGGAGTGGATCTCCGAAATGAAAAAAATATGGCCTAGTGGTCCCTGAACCAAACTGTGGATCACGGTAAATCCATTGGCATAGTAACCCCTGAGCCAAATGTGGGTTGCGGTAAATCCAAGATTGTGTGCCTCGGTGGCCCTAGGAATCCTGTCCTGTGAATGACGAGATATACTGTAAATCCAAGGGGTGGATTTCTCTCCGTTGGGACTAGTAGTCCCAGGATGGGATGTACGGTAAAGCATGGAGAGTGGGTCTCTATGTAGGGCCTAGTGATGCCTAGATCAGACTATGGATTATGGTAAAACCCGAGAGACTAGGAGGCACTTAAATTCCTCATGGTGTAGGTGGAGAACTCCAGTAGCATCCATGCTTGTTTCGTTATGAGTCCCACATTCCTTATTGGGATATAGCACGAGGGTGATTGGCTTGAAGAGAGATTTGGCTCAGCCAATCTATGGTCGGGTGGAATGTGGTAGTCCCATCCCTGGTTGGTTTCTACATTCATTAATGAGAAATTAATTCCCTTGGATTTTCATGTGTAAATGTACTGGTTTATATGGGAATCTTATGGCTCATGTATTCATAATATTTTGTTGTTATTATGCTAGTTATGTATATGTTTTATGACAACAACTATGTATGGATCTCATCATGTTTTTACTTGTAAATGAATGGACAATGTATCTATGACCTAATAGATGATAATGAAACAAATGACATGAGGGAAAAATGGTTCTTAGCGATTCTCAGATAAGTATGAGATCCCTATGCTTAAATATGTTGTTTACACATGTAGATTACATGTTTGTGATATTATTGACAAAATGCCTGTCATGGACAGTATGGGTCTGTTTCTTAAGGGCTTGTTCAACTAATTGATCTTGCATCATTGTTTCCCTATTATTTTATTTCTTTGAAGATGTCATTCTATTCTGGGCGATTACCTAGGCTTTGGGCCTAAAAAAATGGCTCAAATCCCGGGGATGCTGGCACATAACTGGACAAACTGGTCCCTAGACGTTGGCTTACAGGCCTGTGAGGGCGTCCAAAGGTCCCTGGATGTTAGCATGCCCATAGAATGAGAGCTTCCAGAGGTCAAGTGATCAAAAACTTCAGTGGGACCCAGGGGAAAGCTGCTTGAAGTGTTGGCATGGTTCTTAGGTATCCTATAACTGATGTGGAAGGTCTCTATGTTGTGTTTACTTCGATTCCATTTCCTTAAGGTCACATAGGAGGTTGAATCCAATCATAGTAGCCTCTCGTCGCATGTTTACCCTAGTTGACCGTTTACTTGGGTAGATGTGGGAGGAGGGTGTTATAGTCCATGCCTAGTTCTTCCGCATTAAGATTCACATTTAAGCTCTGGGCTGATTTAGCTGGTTGGTTGTTACCCTTCTTGAAGAAATACTTGAAATATTTTCTACCAAAAGAGATTTCACTTGTCTTTCTTTTCAAATCAGACACCTCATTAGTTAATTATTTGAGATATTTTACTAAACTTTCAAAATAAAATGCAAATTTATCACCAGAATTACTAGAGGAATCTTGAGACTTCTTACCAATATCTTTTGGTTCATCTTGGACCTCATGTGATCCTATAGCAATCAAGTCCTTCTCAACGACAATGGATTTAACAAAATTCTTAATCAAAGTAGTCTTCGCTGCTCTATTAATGAACATAGAAATGTTATACGATTACATTAAAGTGTAGTAATCAATCGTGATAGAACCATGGGGAGGCACATCATTTGAAAACTTGTTCAAAATAGTTGTGAAATGCTGATTGAAATCTTTTACCTTTTCTTTCTTCCCCATCTTCAATGAGATTAACTCTTTAAGTATCATTGCAGGTGTCTTCTCTTCAACAAATTTTTCAAGAAAATCCTTTCAAAACTCATCCAAAGTTCAAATAGACTCCACGGGAAGAGTATGGTACCATACAACGACATTATTATCAAATGTGCATGGAAACAATATGTAAGAAATATATTCATGTTGCACATTTATAATTAGTGACAAATAGAAATTATTGATGTGGTCTTCCACAAAAATCCCTTTGTCTGGGTCATACTTTGTGAGATGTTTTTTGGGTTAGCGAGGTAAGTCGTGAAGAATACCTTGAATATCAAGGACAAAATATTCCATCCAGGCCATAGGTTGTGGTTGGTTTTTGGTCATGTTGTTGTTATCTTCGTTTCTTTATGAATCCGAGCCCGAACCTTCGTTACCGTTTAATAAATTTCCTTCGTTCCTTAAATTCTTTTCATTCTCAAGTCCTCCAACGTGTTCAAAAACCTCAATAGGTTCCTAATTTTCACCCTTTCAATATCCCCCTTTAATATTCTACCCTTTACTATTCTCTGAACCAAATTGACTTTCAATGCCCTCTATTGAGTTTCTTTTTGTAGCATCGGCTAAATCATCTAAAGAAACATTAACCAACTCTTGAACTGTACTAACTAACACTCCTTGATGAGTGGCATGAGGTTTGGTCACATCCTTATGGGGCAGGAAAAATATAATAAGAAGAAGTCCAATATTTCTGGCGTATTCACGGGTAATAGGGCGTAGGGCTCTTAGTTGGTCATAAGTCACTTTGTATACTGGCTCAGGATTGTGTGAAGTGGATTCAACTTCAAGCATTTCCAAAGGAGGACGATATGGAAAATGGGAACAATATTGGTTACTTGCTTGCTCAAATGCTTCAAGGAAAGAACAAAGATCTCATACGAGTCATACAACAGAGGTTCAGGCCATCCTTCTAGTGCCAAATACGGTTGACATGCCAGATTTTTATGCCAATAGTTAGGGGATCTCCCCGGTGCAAAATCCCAACTAGACGCTACACTGTTTGGGTTAGGGAGTCCCATCCAGTATGTAGGCCCGACTGCCACCATATTTCTTAATGATTAATTTTGGATAAGATGAAAAAAAGGGTTAAACACAAGTTA
Source organism: Pinus tabuliformis (assembly GCA_031772625.1). Lineage (NCBI taxonomy): Eukaryota > Viridiplantae > Streptophyta > Pinopsida > Pinales > Pinaceae > Pinus > Pinus tabuliformis. The sequence goes on along the minus strand of CM062818.1, from coordinate 504,209,915 downwards.
AAGCAACTTTATGGAAACTTTTCATATGCAGCCTTTGTAGACATAAAAAAAAAACTAAATAACATGAAATTAATCTTAAAGAAGAAATGTTAGAATTACTTCAATTAAAGCTCATGTATAAATAAATATTTATTTATCAATTATGAATTAGTTCCTAATCTAAAACAAACATGAAAGTATTTAAAAGCATACAATCCCATGTATGATATGTGCTTAAATCAACAAAGTAGTTCGTTAACATAAACCCATGGAAACAAAACATATGCCATCAAATCACCACGAGAAGAGTCTCACAATGTTTAAAAAACCATGTAAGGAATTGAGTGCCTAGGCTTAAAGAGATTCTAAAATTAAGTTGAAGTATCCACAACACCATCACATGAAATGCCCATGAAATCCATTAGTGGAGATGCAAATCCGCCACTTGAATCCTAAAAAAGATTTATCATCTCTCAAAAAATATGCAGAAATCAATTCCAAAACTAAAAGTCCCTGTACATCTAGCCATGAGGTTTTATTTATAAAAGGTAGATTGAATTTTCACCTACCATGAACTTTCACCTACCCTCATGACTCTTCAACTTCCACATTACTTTCCACATTCCATATAAATCTCTACTTTATATCCTAGTTTACTTTTGATAAAATACAAATTACATAAAAAATTGAAGAAACAAAACATTCTCAATCAGCTAGCCTGGTGATGGAAAGATATAGAGCCTCTACCTGTAGATTTTGCACCAAATATTTGTTCCCAATTTTTTATTCACCCACAATCTCATGATATTGTGTTGTAGCTCATCTACATACCTCGTGATGCATTATAATGCTTCCAATATCAAGGTTGGATTTTTAGCTTGCACCTAGTTTAAGTACATTTTGAGCCTTGCGTGTAGCTTCACGGGCTCAACCAAAAATTGTGAAATCACTTCTTTTGTAGCCTCTAGATTGTCTCTTATAGAGGCTTGCTTAATCAAATCCAAAATTTCTTTAATATCTTGCTCAACCTCTTCTTTTTCTCTTGTTTCACCTAGTGCACCAATGGAAGGTTTTTTGTGTACATTGACAAGAGATTCCAACCCGTTATACAAGGTCTTATAAGAGGCCATTACTTCTTCCATGTATATGCTCAACTACTCATGTGATTTCATCTTGATCCTGACATCAAATTTATCCTTCTTTGATGTTATCTAGTTTTTCCTCAGCAATTCTTTAGGTGCACTAGGATACTTCATTCTCCATTCATACATGAGATCAACTATTGAGGAGGCTATTTTAATTAACATTCCTCTATTTTTTGACTCACTTCAAATGTCAATGAATGGAGCCATAACTTGATGTAGGGTAAAAGTTTCATTATAAACAAGATCCATAGCTTCTTCTAGCACCTTAACTTATTCAAGTATGGATGTTTGCAAGTCCTCACTTTGGGAGTGTGAGATCGACAAAGTTTGGTTCTCATTACATCCTAAATAGGTGACCTTGGGAAAATCGTCATAACTTTCTCTATGAGTATCAGATTGAAATTTATTAAAAAGTTACAGAAAGAGGATGGAATGTAATTCTCCTTGTATCATTTGAAAGTCCAAAGGTCGAAATAGTGACACATGTCATTTTGTACAAATTCTCTCTACTAAAAAAGTATATAATCAGGTCATCTTGGGAGATTGGGAATAACACTTTCTGGAGGACACAGAGGGATACCGCAGGTTGAAATTATAGACCTTGGAGATCCGAACATTTAGAGATACAACAGATTCAATATCGGGATCCTAAAAGCAAGAAAAATAATGACTCAAAAGAAGAAAATAAAAATGCCTAGTAATCAAAATTGGATGGATGATTTGAATAATGTAATCGAATCTAAGATAAATAGTTTTATCTATTCCATGGAAGCTGATATCAATGGTATGGAAGAATATTGGAAGAAAAACATGGAATATTTGAAAAAAGACATGGAAGGTTTGAAGGAAGGTGGGATAAAGCTGCTGCAAGAAAGGCCTCCTAATGAGAAAAGGTAGTAGAGGAAACTCATGATGAGAACAAAAATAATGTTAATCAAAATTTCATAGAATCTAATGTTGGATTGAAGACCCAACATATTCCAAAGATATATATGAGGAAGTTTGATGACAAGGATCTCGTAACATGGATACTACAGATGGAGAATTATTTTGATCTACATAATGTTCAAAACACACAAAATGTACGTATTTCATCCTTATATTATAACCGAATAAAAGTGTATGGTATAGAGGAATTTGTTCTCGTAAACAACTTGTCACCTGGTCAATTTTCATGGAGGAAATGATAACACATTATGAGGATACAAAGAGCAACACCTTATTTAGCCAATTTATAAATCTCAAACAAAAGGGTTCAATGGTAGAGCACATTGAAGACTTCCAAAAATTGAATATAAGGGTAAATGACATTCCAGATAAGCATGAGGTTGAAGTCTTCATAAGGACTTTAAATGATAACATCCAACATGAGGTTCGACTTTGGGAACCTGATTCATTGGAGAAGGCATACATGTTAGAGAGAAAAATTGAAAGCAAAATTATGGCAAAAAGGAAGCCCACCACTCATAACTATAAAGATGGAACTGTTGTTGCTCATTACTCCTAGCCTTTCACCATCTACAAGGTTGAAACCAAAAAAATTGGAAGAAAAAAGAGCAAAAGGGATTTGTTACAATTGTGATAGAAAATACACTAAAGGTCATAATTGCGTTGAGAATAAATTAATTTACATAGATGGGGAAGAGGAGAAAGAAAAGGAACAAGAAATGTCAAAAGAAGAGGATATACACCAGGAACCAATTCCAAAGAAAGAAGAAATGAATCTGACCATATCTTGTAATGCATTGACAAGAATTACCACTCCTCAAACTCTGAAGATAGAAGGGCATATCAAGAAGAAAAAGGTAATAGTGTTGATTGATTCAAAAAGTACCCATAATTTTATTCATTGTAAGATAGCCAAGGAATTGAATTGCTTCCTATATCCAGCACCAGAGTGTCAAGTAATGGTTGTAAATGGAGGAACCATAAATTTCTCTGGAAAGTTCCATAATATCAAGCTATCCATGGGAGAATATGCCTTGAATAGTCCAATGGTTTCCATTGCAATGGGTGGTGCAGATGTTGTACTAGGAGTCCAATGGCTACAATCTTTAGGTACGATAGCTTTTAATTTTCAAGAAATTTTCTTGATTTTTTTTTTGGGGAAGGAAAGGAAGTTGAATTAAGGGGTATTGCAAGGAAACTGGGAAAGATAATAAGCTCTAACAACATGAAAAAACTTCTAAAGAAAGAACAATGGGGCGTAATTTCACAATTATGTTCACTAAAGGTTCCCACATCGAAATCATCTATTTCTCCAGATCTCCAAAAATTTTTGGACAATAATTCCAAGGTATTTGACACTCCCAAAGGCCTCCCACCCATTCATGATCATGATCATGCTATTCATTTGATTCCAGGAAGTGTTCCCCCAAACATCAGGCCTTACATATATCCATATGCCCAAAAGAGTGAAATTGAATGTATTGTTGCAGAAATGCTAGCGGTTGGTATAATTCAACCTAGTCATAGTTCTTTCTTTGATCCAGTGGTATTGGTACACAAGAAGGATGGATCATGGTGCATGTGTCCAGATTATAGGGAGCTCAACAAGCTTACTGTTAAATATAAATTTCCCATTCTTGTCATTGATGAATTATTGGATGAATTACATGGAACAATTTACTTTACCAAGTCGGATCTTTGTTCATGATATCATCAAATCAGAATGAAGAATGAAGACATTCCAAAAACAACATTTAGAACTCATGAGGGTCATCATGAATTTTTGGTCATGCCTTTTGGCCTTACCAATGCACCTTATACATTTCAAGGTTTGATGAATTTCATTTTCAAACCCTTCCTTCGAAAATTTGTGTTATTATTTTTTGGTGATATACTAATCTACAAGAAGTCTTGGAAGGATCATGTTTAACATGTTGAGAGGGTGCTCAAACTATTGGAGGAGAAACAATTATATGAAAAAAGCTCCAAATGTTTATTTGGAGTACAAGAGGTAGGATATTTGGGTACTCAGTTAGCTCATAACTCATCTTATCATCCTCAATCTGATGGGAAAACTGAGATAGTGAACAAATGTGTGGAAGGATATCTTCGTTGTTTTGTATCTGATAAACAAACACAATGGGTCAAGTGGCTATCTCTAGTTGAATGATGGTATAACACTTCCTTCCATACTGCAGCAAAACTGACCCCATTTATGTCGTTTTACGTATATCATGCACCGTCCATCACATCATCTTTAAAATAAAACTCTAAGGTTCAAGTTGTGCAAGATAACATCGAGCATCAAAAACAAGCTCTCAAACTCTTAAAGGATAACTTCACTTTGGCGCAAAATAGAATGAAACAACAGGCAGATCAACATCACAACGAAAGAAGTTTTGATGTAGGTGACTGGGTATTTCTACGAATGCAACCATACAAACAAATGTCCCTCAAGAAAAATAATAAGGATAATAAATTATCACCAAAGTATTATGGTCCGTACAAGGTGTTACAAAAGATTGGTACTATGGCATACAAATTGGAGCTTCCTGCATCTTCCCGAGTGCACCAAGTTTTCCATGTTTCATGCTTAAAAAATGTTACAGGTGAGAAGATCCCAATTCAAACAATATTGCCAGAACTTGACGAGGAAGGAAAAATCATATTGGAATCGGAAGCAGTCACAAAATCAAGAAATTGACAGCTAAGAAATCAATCAATTTTAAAGTATCTCATCAAGTGGAAGAACTTACTCGTTGAAGATTCTACATGGGAGGATGAGAATGTTATACAGAACCATCCAGAACTACTCAAGCGTCGAGGACAACACTTTTTGAAGGAGAGAGGCATGTTAGGTCCCTATACTACTAGTGTAACCCTTTATTGTATTATTGTGCCCATATAGCCCCCATGTTGTTATTATTATGCCCCATAGAAGACCACTATTGCTATTGTTGTGCCCCTACAATATTATTGTTATGTAAGATCTAATTGTATTTAGATCCATCAAACTCCTATATATAGAAAGGAGGTCTTGTCATTTGTATCATCCAAGAATTGTTCATTTGTGTAATTTAAAGGAGGTTTCCCCCCTCGAAGAGGCTGATTTTTAAGTCGTTGATCTATCTTTTCTATCTTTTTGTGAGCTAGTTTCATAAAAAAAAATGTAGCAAGAAAGGCTCAATTTGACTTTAGCCTTAGTCAACTTGAGTAAATCGAATTTACACATCAACAAGACAACTTCAAGATAGTTAACTAGTGTGACTTGGATCTTGTCACTCAGTTAGCTCAGTAAATTCGAGTTAGTGGGCTTGTAGTTCAGTCATGCATGCGTGATTGCTAAATTTTAGCAATCTAATTCAATTATTTTTAGTTGTATTTAGTTATTTGACCTCTAATTATTGATAGAGCTAGTTGAAGGTCAGTTGTGCAATGGAACAATAGTCTAACTCAGAGATCTATCAGTTAAATGATCAATCAACCCAAAATATCTAATGGATGCATCGAATTTTAATTACTGAGCTAAAGTGTAGATGACAAGTCATTGTAACATGAGTTGTATACTAGTTTGAGTGTACAATTGTTGCATGTAGTCATGAGATCAATCCTTGGGAATTGTGCAAGAAAAGAGGAGGAAATTACTAATTCTTAGGAGCTAATTTCCTCAAGGATTGCGGAAGGATATAAGAGGTTAGATGAGAAAATAATTGGCTAAGTGTTTTGCAGAGTTTCTCATTCAGTAGAGAGAACAATTTTATTTTTTATTTTATTTATTTATTTATTTTTTATTTTTATTTATTTATTTATTTTTATTTTTGTTATTTCTTTAATTTTTAATTTTATTTATTTATTTATTAATATTAATATTATTATTTATTTATTATTATTTTTATGATTATTTTTGTTTTTATTTATTTTATTTTATTTATTATTTATTATTATTATTATTGTATTTTTATTTTTATTTTTTATTATTTTATTGTTATTATTAATTTTTTAATTTTTTAATTAATTAATTAATTAATTATTTTATTTTATTTTATTTTTATTTATTTATTTACTTATTTATTTATTTTATTATTATTATTATTATTATTATTTTTTTTTTTAATTTTTAATTTTAATTTTAATTTTAATTTTAATTTTAATTTTAATTTTTTATATTTTTTTTTATATTTATTTAATTTTTTAATTAATTAATTAATTTTTTAATTTTATTATTATTATTTATTTATTTATTTTATTTTTATTTTATTATTATTATTTATTTTTTTATTTTTTTCTTCAGGTTGTGCCAAGAGCTAGAGCAAGCAATTGTAATAGTTTCTCTATTCAACTGATTAATGAAAAGAGGCAGCTGGGTTCCCCTAGAAATCACTGTGTACTTGTGGTTTTGATTATTGCTTGTCTATGCATGTTGTTCTAAATTGTGATTTTCATTCCACAAATCAGTAGAGTAGAATTGCGTCTCTTGTTTTTTAGTTTGAAATCTTGAGTAGTTGCAATTTCTATCAAATTTATACACTCTATGTTGCTTTCCACTTCGCCAGAACTTCTACTAGATCCTCTTATGATGGGTCAAACCATTTCTCTGGAATACGAGGATATGTTGAGGAAATATAGATCAGTTGTACCTAACATCTCAAAGATATTCATTAGCGAAGCAAGGTGTTAGATTATGTCAATGCTAATCCCTAATTGTAAATAAAAATACCATGGTTTAGGTCATGTTTTAGGATGGCAAGGTTAGGTTGCATATTCTTGTCAGAAAATAAGGTTTTTTACAAATCACAATTTCAAATTGTATAGCAAGTCATATTTTTGAATTACATTAATATTTAGGACTGCAAGTGCAACTGGTCACTTATAGATAGGGGCAAGCATAGTCTAGTCATAAATCTAGCTTACAATGCAAATCATAGTTTAAAGTCCTAGTTTAAGTCTCACTTTCAGGTGCTAGTCACATTGCAAACTAAAAGTGAAGTTTGTGATTTTAGAGTAGGAAGATGCATGAGAAGTCACATTTTCATGTGTCAGTCTCACTACTGACTGAAAGGTGTGAATTGCGACTTGAAGGTAAGAGTCTCCCATTTTAGTCACAGACATGATCTCTAGATGCAGTAGAGGCTAAATTGCAGCCTATAACTTAAGAAGATGAGCCTCCTTCTCTAGTCACAAATATAGTTTTCAATGTCATTGGAGCATGTAACTATGATTTGCAACCAAAGGAAAGGATGTCAAGCTAAATCTCCTATCACATCTCCAAATCATAGTGGTTTTGACTAGAGGCTAAAATCACGATTTACGAGTTGGGGATAAGAGGCTCTTTTCGCTTGTGAATTACAAGGATCAAATGGAAAACTTGTTAGAATTTGGAGCACTAATGAAATGAACCGATACGACTCCAAAATTGTTTCATCTAATGCCTCATACGAATTAAGATAAACACACATATGATTCCCCTCAAATAAATCCACAGATCTTCATGCCAAAAACCCATATGATTTCACCCATCAATGAATGCAAACGATTAAATTATGCAATTTCAATCAACACAGGCATAAGGTTTCATCGAAAATGCATATGAGTACGAATTCATGAAGTTGGGGCATTGAAATTCTAAATGTGGGTTTGATTTGAGGAATAAATCACTACAACAGGAGATGAGGGGCTAGGACTTAGGGGTGTAGATGCCAACTATGAAAATTGAGGAAAGATAAAGGCATTTGCAAAAGGGTTTAGTTGAGAAAATAATCACATGTCAAGGATGGGCGCAAAAAGGAGAAAGAGGATAAGCGTATGGTAGGTATATGTACTCAGCACAAGGGAAAACAGATCGATTGGGTACCAGACATAATAAGACAAAGGTTCATGACGAGAGGGGATGCATTACTTACCAAGACGTAGTTACAAATCCTATATGGAGAGGAGGCTTGCCTGTTTAGTGTTGAAGTGCATAATAGAATGAGAGGAGAGGCATTTATGATTTATTATATAAGTGAGGGACACATGTGAAGAAGTCATGATTTGAAAGCGTGACTCAACTTTGTCACATGCGACAGAGGAAGTCCTAGTCACAAATCACACTATTAGAAGACAACAAAAATTCAATGGGATATAAAAGTTTGAATTGAAACTTAAGAGGATGGGGTTCATAGTGTAAGTTGCAAATTTCACTTCTAGAGGCTAGCCAAACTAGCACAGTAAGTTGCGATTGTAACTTGTGACAATGGTAGAAAATACAAGTTTTTAAAGCTTCAATGCTGGGCTTGCTAGGATGCAATGCAACCACAGTCTAGTCAAAGGATTAATCAAGGCTTAAGAAATCATAAGAAAGCTTGAGAATGGGTTGAGTAAAGGGGGACTCCAAATTTTGAAATGGTTGAAATTTGGGGCTTTTGTAGCAGATACAACACAACCATCAACTTCCAGTAGTAGCTACCAATGCTCTATCCTTACTAACAAACCCTCATGAAAAAATAAAACCATATCACACCATACAATGGATAGATGCATACATCTCATGTTAGCAATGTCCTTACAAGAATCACTCATAGATTTACAAGGCTTTAACACAAGGTATAAGGAAATATAAAATACATGACAGTCCCATACAAAATCTCATTGATTAGCTCTATACATTCTTGTTGACAACACATACAAATAGTACATAGACTCACTTCCATGACTAAAAAAACATATATAAGAGCATGTACTCTAACCATACGTTGAAGAATCAACAACAAGATCACCACATAATTTGCTCAAAATTTACACAATGGAATTCACTAGCAAAAGAAGCTAACTTATAAATGGAAAGTGCTACAACTTAGGCACTATATTTATTCAGAGAAATAAATTTCAGAGAGATAACTTGATGGATTACTAACTCATAATATTAGCAACCTTTATTACTATTGTAATTCTTCAATAGAGGTTCCCAGGGTGCAACCTTCCCAAATTGGTAATGTGTCCTTCAAATAAATTTGATGATTAAATGTCACTCAAGCTTTGGTAAGAATAATCAACTTGTTTCCCAACAAATAAAAAACCCTCAACTCTTACTAACAATCTGGAAACAACATATACTAGCAACACATTTTTCCCATTAAACACACAACAACTTAGTCTTACTCCTTACACATTTTGTAACACTGTGCCCATTGACCGCAATAGTCTGTACATAACATAGACGACCTCTGCAATAATGTCAGAATAATAGAAAAATGACAACTACAATTATTTCCTTTGATCTCCACGCACCATGCCATGCTTATCATACCCTATAAACCACCAAAAAATGTCCATGCACACTTGCCTCAATGCTATATATCACATGCACCATAGTCATTCATAAATTTCCAAGTGTACCTTTGTTCAAGTGCACCTGCATACTCAAATATGCTAGAGGGTCGATCCAACTTACGCCATCAAAATGATTGTTCGATTGAGCTAATATACATGAAGAGACACATCACACAGGTGGAACAATACAGCTCCTAATCACTCCACTCTAGCTCTGCTGCACAACTAATACAACTCACACAACATTTAAATTTGTCCATGTGCTTTAGTTCTTGATCACACTTGTACAACATTAAGGTAATATTACTATTTTCTTTACTTTTTAGGAGAATACATGAACACCACCATGAAAATAATGTTGGCCTTCATAATTACACATTCGATCATCATACAACTCTTGATCATGCATGACACTTTGACTTTGACCCTCAAAAAATAAAAATATGAAAAATTAGATTGTTTCCAGTAATACGAGGAATATTGGCATTCAACCACCTTCAACTCAAATAACCAACTACTACTTCGTAACTTGGCTCAGACTTGGCCAACAATATACCTTATTTTTCAAACATGGCCTCAACAACTCAATCTCTCCATAGGAAAGAATCTTTGGCATCTGCGAACCAATAGATTTTCAAAATGATTCAACCCACAAATTTGTCCAAGGATTTAGCCTCCAAAGATCCACCAATCTGCACAACAATTCAACCTTCCAAAAATTTAAAGGATGTGGCTCCCACAAACCATGAAATTCGGCCTCCTTCCTTTAATGGATTTGGCCCAATGTGCATATTTATTTGGCCACATGAAAAATCAATAATTTTGGTTTGGTTGAGACCACTAGTTCGACCCCAGCACGCAAATTCAATTAACAAATAAAGTGATAATTCAAACTTTTAGTTAATTCACAGGGATTTTGGCCAACAATTTAACCTTCATGTGAATCAATCCACACTCGACCAAGATACATTTTTAGGTGACCCTCATATTCACACTAGATATCCTCAAGTAATTTCAATCTTTAGCAATTAAGATTTCAACTTGGTTCATCACAAACTTAGCTATCAAAATGTTGTGCAGTGAACAATATTCAGGAATGCAGTTTAGAATTCGACCTCCATGGCAACAAACTTTAAACAATATGAAAAACTTGGCTTGATCAATGCATCTAGTGTAAGGTATAAATATGATTAGAAATTGACATCTACACTGAAATCAATGCATCTAGTGCAAGCAATCAAATAGGATTAGAAATCAATATCTACACCGAAACCAATGCATCCAGTGAAAACAATCAAATAGGAGCAGAGATCAACATATACACTGAAATCAATGCATCTAGTGTAAGGTATTAAATAGGATTAGAAATCAAAATCTACACTGAAATCGATGCATCTAGTGCAAGCGGTTAAATAGGATTAGAAATCAACAACTACACTGAAATAAATACATCTATTTTAGTGAAAAACTAATATATTCATGAATTTCTAGATCTAACTTCTATGTTTGCATCTATCTCTATGTGTCTCTTTCTTCTTCCCTAGGCTCCCCACCTTCAATTCTGTGTCTATCTCTCTCCCTCTCTCCTTCTCTCTCCTCCTCCCTCTCCCCCCCATCTCTCTCTCCCCCTGACATCTATATACTTACCTCCCTCTATCTCTCCTTATTTGTCTCTCTATCTGAACCTCCTAAATACAACTCTCTCTCTCTCTCTCTCTCTCTCTCCATATCTATCTCTCTTCCTCCCTCCCTCTTTTTGTCTCTCTCTTATTCCCCCTCGCTCCCTCCATCTATATCTCTATCTCCCTCTATCTCTCCTTGTTTATCTCTCTATATCAACCTGCAAACATACACACTCTCTCTCCATATCTATCAATAGATCTATCTCTCCCTCTTCCTCTCCCTCTCTATCTCTTCCCTCTCTCTCTCTCTCTCTACCCCCTCCATCTATATCTCTATCTCCCTTTGTCATTATATCCCATTTTCTCTTTGTCTCAACCCCAAAACATACACTCCCTCTCCATATATATATATATACATATATCTCCATCTTCCCCTTCCTCTCCATATCTATCTCTCTCCCCCCCTCTTTGCCTCTCTCATTTTCCCTCTCTCCCCCCTTCACCTATATCTCCATCTCCCCTTGTCTCTCCTTCTCACCCCCAAAACATATACACACTCTCTCCATATCTATCTCTCTCTCTCCATCCCTCTCCCTCTCCCTCTCTCTCTATCTCTCTCTTTCCTTCTCTATGTCTCTCTCCCCATCACACACACTCTCTCTCCACCCTCCAACTCTATCACTATCTCCTTCCCTCACTCCTTCTTTCTCTCCCCCTCTCCCCCCACTCCATATCTATGTCTTCCTGTCTCTCTCTTCCACTTCTTTCCTTATCTCTATCCTCTCATTTTCTCTCTCTTTCCCTGTCTCCTCTCTCCCTCATTCCATCTTCATCTCTCCCTTGTCACCCTCTCTCTCTCTCTCCACCGCTATCTCTCAATGTATTTGTTCTTCCCTCCCTCTCTTTCCCCCTCCAAATCCATCCCGTCCTCACTATCTCTCTTCCCAAACCCCCACCCTCTCTCTTCCTTCTTCTCTCTCTGTGTCTCTCCCACCTCTATGCCTCTCTCCCCCACTCTATTCCCCCTCCATCTCACACTCTCTCTTAAATATGATCCCATTGTATTGTATTTAAGAAAATATCTAAATTAGAAAAAAACATAATTGGTTGTAAAATATTAAACCTATATTTTGGATCAATCATGTCAAAGAAAATACAATAATAAAAAACTTAAAAGAATCATGCACTATCTTTCCTCTATCATTTTTATTCACTTTGCAAAAACTTGAAAGAATCATGCACTATCTTTCCTCTGTCATTGTTAGTCACTTTTCTTTCCCTCTTCACTTGGATCCTTGGTTGAAATGCATCTATCTTGGCTATTTATAATATTATTTATATTTCGCATATTTATATATAAAAGTAGCCTCATTTTTAATTTATTAAAACCTCGATTTAATCTATATGGGAATATTTCTAGTAATTGTGAGGATTATTTATTCTACTATGGTTTAGTGGCCTCATTCTCAACAAATATTTCCAACTGAGGAGGTAAAAAACACGTACATTGCTCATGTATTTCGTTGATGTCATACCCTGGATCGATCTCTGATGCTCAACGCTGTCATGATATGATAACTACTCCAGATTTGCAGGTGGTAAGATATTCCGGTCAATAAATGTCTCCTTTTCTTTTTTCAGGAAATAAAAAACAATGGGCTTATATTATATAGAAACCAACTACATATTTTAATATATTGTATGCTATGTCAAGACCATATACTTACATTACAAATAAATCATTGTGTGAAGTAGGATCTCTATGAAAACTAAATATTCCAGAGTGCATCAACAACATGGGAGATCAACCCATGTGATACAATATACCAATTTCTATAGCATCTATATAAAAGTCCTGTGCATTATGCTTTAAACAACATTACCATGCTTAAAAAAATATATGAAACAAATACCAAGTCTGTTGAACCTATATAAGGCATGTGCATAAACTGTAACAAAATATACCTTGTTGCCAAAGCAATATATCCGAGCGCACCATAGCCGAAAGGTAGTTCATGTAACAAGAAATTTTCCATTGCAAAGGAAACCTTGTAGTTTATCTCACCCATCTGGAAGATAAGCCCATTTTAGATTGTGCATCCGTTGTAGAGTTCTGCTCCCGACTTATATGGGCAAAGGGGAGCTCATTGAAAAGCTTGATGAAAGTCTCGATGCGAACGCAACGAGTTGGATAGAAGTGGAGGATCAAACCTGAACCTGTGATTTAGCCAATCAATTGATACTTTAGAGCCCTCAAAGACACACATAGACTCGAGAGCTAACCTGTGTGCATAATATAGAAGACCCCATAGAGCGTACCACTGTTCCAGCTGAAAAGATAATAATGTCCTAGAGCCAAAGTGATATATGCACCACATCCACATACCATATTTTGTGTAGCCCCATCCAAAATCCAACTCGGTATTTCCTCCAGTAGTCAATTGGATGAAAAACTTTGTTAATCCCCATTCTAGCCTCAGGTTTATATTCCTTGAAGTAAGAACATATTTTGTTGCAAGTCCTCTCAATATAGAAGGGGATATTATCAAATATAAGAGCATGCTTGCATTTCCAAATACCCCAAAAAAATAAAAAAAGGAGTGCCTTGTCAGCCTTGTATTTATTATATCATTCCATAATGCACTCATTAGTTATAGAATATATCTAGCTAGTGTCAATGTTCAATCTCTGCATCAATCCAATCCAAATGGCAACAGAAAATGGGAATTGTAGGAATAAATGGATATAATTCTCTGTACCCCCCATACATGGCATCTGTCGGGCCCCTCGAAGCCCCTTTTGCCCATGTTCTTCCAAGTGAGAATCTTGTTGAGTCCCACAAGCCATCCGAAACATTTCAATTTTAGTGGCATATGCCAATTCCATATTTTCCAATACCATCTAGACATTGGGGGGCAATTGTTGTGTCAGAATAATATGAAAATAAATCTCTTCAACAAATATATTATCCAGTGTGGTCTTGCCATTCCATATGACAGAGTTGACTCCTTCCCTGAAAATGATGCCTACACCATAAAGGTTATCTATTAATACATCCCATGTCTCCGACAAAGATCCCACCAATCCCAGTGCTCTGGATCTAATCCAAATTGGATATATACCCATAGGATCATCTTAAAGCCACAACTAGTATATATGAATGATCCCCAATTTAAGTAAGTGTTGAATGATCTCCGTGGGTAATATGTGATTACCCTGAAACTACGTATTGGGTCCATACCTATTTCCACATCTGTACCCGAACCAATATCCCATTGTATATTACCAAGGAGCCAATGTTTAAGTTTCATGAAGCCATTCCAAATGTATGAACACTTTTTCGTGGATCCAACACCATTTTTGCTCCAAGAATGTGGTGTTTTCTCCTTTAAATATTTTTCTGAGATGATCTTCTACCCTAAATTAGACCCAAATACGGCTCTCCAAAAACTCTTTATATTCAATGACCATCCAAATCTCTCCATATATTTTAACTCCCAACCTACCTCATCTTTCCCTTGAGAGAGTACCTCCAATCGTACCATATGGATTTTATCATGTTTGCGAGCACCAAACCAAATGAAATGTGAGATAATGGAGTTGAATATTTTTATGAAATGCTTGGGAAGTAGGTATAAGTGCATCTACTATATAAATATGCTTTGTAAAACTGGTTGTGACAGAGTCAACCTTCCACCAATTGTTAACCATTTGTGAGCCTATGACATGAGTCCATCCTCATACTTCTTTACAAGCCACTACTAGTCCAATATTTTGTATCAGTTTGGTTTCAAATTAAAACTGAGATATTTGAAGCCACCACCTAGGTTAGAGACATCTTCAAAAAGGAGGATACAATCTCAGATTATATGCGAATGGTTCTCCAAGGCATGGATGAGCATATACTTCTTCTTATTCATGTACAACCCTTAAGTATCCCCAAAATTATTAATGATCATAAGTAGGGGTTCCTATTGGGACGAAGAGACCCAACAAAAAATAATAACATCATTCACGAATATGAGATGGGAGACATAGGTCTTCCTTGTGGACATTATACTGGAAATATACCCCTCTGTCTGGCCTTTGAAATCTGCCTACTCAAGCCATTAATTTTCAGAAGGAATAGAAGAGGGGATAGGGAGCATCCTTGTCACAACCCTCAAGAAGATTTGGAAAAAGGAGAAGGCACACCATTGATCAACACAACACAATTAACCAATGTCACACATGCCATAATCTATTCCACATTCTCCATCAAGAGGCCAATCTTATGTAGAATCATTTTGAGATATGTCCAATCAACACAATCATAAGCTTTGTGTAAATCCAACTTTAATGTTAGTGCCTCTTGCCTATGAGCCTGGATGGAATGAACACTCTCCTATGCAATGGCCATGGCGTCCTGAATCTACCTATTCTTTAGGAAGAAAAACTATTCATAAGAGATATAGTGGGAGATTTTATCCTTAATACAAGAAGCAATAATTTTACATATCATCTTATATGTGATGCTTCACAGATAAACAGGCTGAAAATCCATGAATGTGGAGGCATTAGAATTTTTTAAGGGATAAGAGAAATAAAGGTTGAGTTTAAGGAACCCAAAATCTTGTGACAATTCCTAGATTCTTTCACCAACATCAGTAGATCATGACCCATGATATCCAAGAAGTGTATGAAAATCTCCACAGTCCATCCGTCCATCCTGTGACATTTGTCATCATCAAAGGATTTGAGAACCATTACAATCTCTTCGATCAAGATCATACCTCCAACAACTCGATCATCCTCCTCATCGAACATATGGGGATATGATTGGATAAAACCAAGTTGTATGTCAATATCGACCCCCTGTCATAGCTCAGAAAATTCCCCCAAAATATCTGACATCTTCCTTGTGCAAGTTTTGCAATTTGTTGATTTTTCCCCTCACCATCCAATAATTCCAATATAGTGTTCATCTGTCTCCTACGGGAAGTAAATTGGTGAAATACTTTGGTGTTTTTGTCCCTAACATTGAGATATGTCACGTGACTCTTCAATCTCCAAGTTTCCTCTTGAATCCACAATATGTGTCACTTGCGTGCTTCTAGTTCCATAATTGAAGACTGATATTCTTTAGATAAAAATATTGGAGCAAAAGGGTCATATAATCTTGTCATTTCCCTCTCAATATCCCGCAATTTTTCTCTTTGATTTTGCTTCTTCTGAGTTTCCCAGCTTTGAATTGCCTTTTTTAAAGTCCGCAATTTGTCACCCACATACTATTGAGAAACTAAGTGTAGACTACATTAGGGTTGATTTCTATTACTTGATAATTACTTGTGAATATTTGTTGGTTTCTTATTAAATTTATATTCTCTTCATCAAGCAATTATCAAAACACAAACATCATAAAGAGACAAAGAACAAAAACAATTAGGCTCCAATCTAGGGAAAAAACCCACAAGGGGAAAAACCCAAAAATAATATTCTTATAGAATTAGATCAAAGTGAGATATCCAATACCCAAAACCAAGACCAAAAACTGTTACAAAGATCCAATCAACCCTCCTCCTGGTCTCCTCCAATCAAGTCAAAGTCAACACTGGTCAACGTTCTAAAATATGACCAACTCTTGAAATTTCAGCTCCTAAAATTTGAAGCCCGCGGTACCTTAGAAACATTCACACATGGTAGTGGAACTAGGGAAGGAAATTCATCTTCTCTCTCTCTACTGAATTTCCTCTCTCCCCTTTGACTTCCACTGTCTTCTTCTTCTTGTTTGGCATAGAAATCAATGTGAGAATGTGAATCAATGAATGAGCTTCCAAGAGGTCGAACTATCTTGTGTTTATAGCTATCCGGGAGGGTTGAATAGCTACCCCTAGGGCCAACTTGTTCAAGGAGGGACTACTTGGTCTTGTTGTTGACATTTTGACCTTTTAACTCAAAATAAAATATTTTTCTTTTCTTTTACAAAAATCCCAAATGGGACTTGACTAAAATATATTTCTTTTGGCTCATAATGATTTCTTTTTTGACTCAATTGTAATTATAAGGATGAAGAACATGCTTTGACTAAGAATAAAATAATAATAATGAATATACTCACTGATAAAAATTATATTTTATTACATTATGAAGACTGACACTAGTTCCATTTTCAACACTCCCTCTTAACTAGGGAGGTATTCATAACGATACAACAAGATACTCTCAAATTAAAATATTCATATAAGAAAGGATTTGGATTGATAAGCATCAATGATGATTTTTCATCATGATAACGAGTATTGTCAAAAATAGAAAGGCCTTGACTTTCAAGCTCTAGAGTCGTCATTAGATTAGAGCACAATGTTGGGAGGCATACATTTTCACCACTGCTTCTCTAGGAACATACCTCATTTGAATGTTCACTAGCTATGTCCTCACAATACTATTTACTAATCTACCAGGAACTATCAGTTCTCAGGACTATTCTTATCTTGGATTAATGTACAAAATACAAATCCTCAAAGAGTATCAGTCCCAGATGTTTATCAAATCCACAATTCTCCTTACTAGTGCCTTTACTAAGGCTTATGACTGTTGGTCCTCTCCTAGTACATGACACATAGAGAATACAATGTCCACCCTCACTCCTTCTCAACCAGGGAGGAGATCTTCACTCCCTCTCAAATAGGGAGAAGTAACCACAAGCCTAATATTGCTACAAACATAATGCATCGAATATTCACTTGATCAATGGAGACATATTGTCACTTCATGAATTCTTCTTCATCATATCATGAATCATAAAGTACTTCGACTTTACCGGTTTTCTGACAATATTCATATCGAATTCAATGTGTCATCAAATGCCTTATGGAGACAAAATTCTTCATAGCTGGTTTGCACAAGCCTTCACATCTTCTTTCTTTCTTCGTATTGCAACAAAATTCTACTTCACACTTTTCCAAGAAATCATATCATATCTCAATTAACAGTAGTATCTCTATTATCATCAGTACTATCAACCCAATTAACGTGTTTCTAGATCGAACCAATCAACCACCAGTACAATGATATAAGAACTCTTCAACTTAGGTCATCTTCTTTTGATCACAAGCTTCTCTAGGTTTTTTGTCAAACTTTAAGTAATATTGTATCCATCTAGCTAAGGTAAGTGAACTTATTCCTTTTTATTCCGTCATCTTTGATGCATACTTCAAACTACTTTGCCACATTCTTCCAATTCTTCCATATGTTAGTCAAGCTTAGATAGATCTTGTCTTGACCTGCAACCTTTATTAGAAGACTATAAAAGAACAAAAAGGCAAAGTACAAAGATAATAGCAATAGTAGTGATCAAGGATATGTAAAGTACTTATATTTTAAAGAAGGTCAACTCCCTCTTAATCTTGTACCTTGTTCCCACATCAACATGATGCCATTCTTTTCATTCTCAAGAACTAGGTTTTTCTTTTTACAACATAAAATATTAGTTAGGGTTTTCTAACTCAAATCTTTGCTAGGGTTTATAAACCCTAATCTCTTCAATGTCTTCAAGATCTTCCATTTTAGGAAATGAAAATTCTACAAGCATGCTATTGAGTTAGTTACAAAACCCTAGCGATGTTATTTACATGCTTTCTATACATGAGATTTCATTCCTTGATCATAAAACCTAGTCTACATATGCAAGGAGATACTTCAAATGCTAACATGTCAATGATCTCTACACAAGCCCTTTTATGATGCATTTCTATCTTACAAGAGATCATTATAGCATTACATGTACTTTAATTGACATTTATTGCAAATGAACAAAGTTTCATATGTACTTTTTTCAATCTTTACCTTATTCATTCTTGCATATATCAGATCATATGGATTTTCTTCATCTAACATGTACTAAATTTCTCCAACAAAGGTGCTTCAATCCCTCAATCAATGAACCAAAGAGAAATATTTGAGGTGCTTGCTTTGTGTTGTCTCCTTTCAAACTACATAGGTAGGTTGGATTCATTGATGTAAATCGTCCTTATTTTATTTATAGGAGAGTTGCATAGTGACTTCACATACTTTTGCCACTAATATGAACTTTATATGCCTTAATATGTCTTTTTCCTTTATTCTACCAAAATGGTTGATTTTGTATTTAGTCCTTCTTTTGTGTATGGTATGGCTTCCTGATATATTCATGTCACAAAGATGATATTTATATATATTCTTATTGCAATCCTTCATTATTCCATGTCTTAGGGATGTCGCTTTCAAATTTCACTATCTAACTTCATATTAGATCACAAAGATGAATCTTGGAAGGATTCAATCTTCAAGGGAGATGTCTTATGTATTTTTTGGTCACAAAATGTCATAATTTTTTTCCTTTTAGATGCCACATTCAATCAGATATCTCAGAGGTATGTTTTTCACAGGAAGATGTTGTTGCAATTGGTTCAGATTCCATAGAAAAGTGTTGCAATAAAGATTTGAAATGTTACCTTTTTTGTCTTTCTTTCTTACTAGAGTGAGGAAATAAGTTTCTTCTTACTTCATTATGACCCTTTAATTTTCCTTGCATTAATAGTTTGTATGTGTTGTTCTTCAATGGATACAAATATGATACAGTCTTCTTCATAAGCCTCAAATTCTTGTCTTATGTTGTCTTACTCAGAAAATTTAAAGGATTTTTATAGTTCAAACCTTGAAGATTATATTGCTATGAGGTAATTCAAATTTCTCCATATGATTCAACATGAATAATTTTATTTTTTGTGGTTATTATGCCTTTTTGTCATAGGAGTATAATACAATATTAAGATTTATCTCCTAGGTTTCCACTTAGACTTCTCTAGGACTTGGCCTAGCAATCATGCTCTAAAACGCCTTAACTTTGAACTTAAAAGAACAATTTATAAAGGTTTTGGTCCTATGGGATAGATGCTATACATTTCAGACCATAGTCTCAAACTTGGAAATAGACCTTAGTGTGTAGACATAGCGTATAGAGGAGTACTTACTTGTCAAATCATGGGAGTTGTTATGAGGATGTCTTCAAGAATATTGATTTGGCATCCAAGAATGTTCTTAAGTGATGGTTGGTACTATGTTGATGATATTCAAGTCTTATTATTTTTCCTTTGATAGAAAGAAATATAACTGCTGCAAGGATATCTTCAAGTATAACTGCTACAAGAGTGTCCTCAAATATGCCAACAAGATGTGATCTTCAAACTGCCTCCCTTTCACCTTATCTCTGGTACCATGTTGAGAAACCAAGTGTAGTAGATTAGGGTTGATTTCTCTTACTTGATAATTACTTGTGAATGTTTGTTGCCTTCTTATTAAATTTATATTATTTTCATCAAGAAATTATAAAAACATAAAGATCACAAAGATACAAAGAACACAATAAATTAGGCTCCATGCTAGGGAAAAACCCCACATGGGGAAAACCCCACAAGGGGAAAACCAAAAATCCTCTTCTTACAGAATAAAATCAAAGTGAGATATTTAAGACCTAAAGCCAAGGCCAAAAATTTCTACAAAGATCCAGGTTAACCCTCTTGCAAATCTCCTCCAATCAAGTCAAATTTAACGCTGGTAAACCTTTTGAAATCTAGTCAACTCCTGAAATTTTGGCCCCTAAAATTTTGGGCCTGCGATACCTCAAATAAATTCGCACATGTGAGCAGAACTAGGGAAAAAAACTTGTCTTCTCTTTCTCCTTTAACTTTCCTCTCTCTCTCCTTTTACTTTGACTGTCTTCTTCCTCTTGTTTGGAACATAAATCGATGTGATGATGTGAATGAATGAATGAGCTTCCAAGAGGTCAAACTGTCTTGTATTTATAGCTGTCTAGGAGGGTCGAATAACTTCCCCTAGGGACGACTTGTCTAAGAAGGGCCATCTTGGTCTTGTGGTTGACATTTTGACTTTTTGACTCAAAATAAAATATTTTTCTTTTCTTTTACAAAAAGTCCAAATGGGACTTGACTCAAATACATTTCTTTTGTTTCAAAATAAATTCTCTTTTGACTCAACTGTACCTATAGGCATGAAGAACATGATTTGAATGAGAATAAAATAATAATAATGAATATTATCAATGATAAAAATTATATTTATTACACCATGAAGACTGAAACTAGTTACATTTTCAACACATACCCCATCCAAGTGGTTCCCTAAGAAAAAGGCATAGAGGTCCGAATTATTGGCCCCCAAGCTATGTGTGATTAATTTTGAAGGGGAGTCTTGATCAAATATAGTCACCTTTCCACTGTAAAAGTATTGGAGAGTAGTCCGACAATTGGGCGAGGAAAACCCATGATTTTATGTATCCCATTCACTCCACCAAATTTTTGTGTACTAAGAAGCGGTCCAACCACTTTGCGATACTATCCAGACCAGTTCATCGATTCCTCCAAGTTGGGATAAGCGGGCACGAGGGGATGTCCATAAGGAAACTATTATTGAAAACGTCCCTGAAGAAAGGTCCCATAGGGTCCATTCTACCTTTAAACCCCAAAATTTTAGCCCATATATCGTAAGGTTCAAGTCTTCCACCAAAATAAGTGAATCAATATTTAGTAAGTCACACTCATCTAGCTTATTCCAGAAATCCATTCTGTACTCATATGGATTGTAGATATTTAGGATGTGGATTATGTTTTTTCGATCTCCTAATGAAACCAATTAGTAGAATTCCCGCAAATGTTTGAAATCCAAGAATTCAACCAATAAGGGATTCCACAAAGAAACCAAACCCCCGAAGAGCCCATTAACATTAGTAGCCACAATATTCCATTGGGGGCGTATTTTGTGAAAATAAGATCATTCCTGGTCACTTGCCACCATAGTCTCTTGTATCAATATAACCACATGAGAAACAAAGTGTATAAGGTGAGATAGGGAATTTCTCTTTGGAGAATCCATAATTCAACAAAGGTTGATGGACATAATATTCATATCAGGGAAATATGAATGTGAAATTTATCTCTAAGGGTCTGTGGTTCAAGTTCATGAAGAATGGAGGCCTCATGTAGGTCTACTTTGTCCAATAGATTAATGGAAATATCCATTTGTTCCGAACCTTTCGGAGGAGTCAATTTTGAGCGACCCGTCCTTTTCCTACGAATAATGATGTTCATCGCAGATTTCGTACTAATTTGAGGGCATGGTGACATAAAGTTTTGATGGAAATTAAGCAGTACCATCTGTAGGGCCTAGGTTTACCACAAAAAGTCAAGGTCACTACCCACAAAATTAGTGGGAGAGAGGGCACTCGTGAAATACCCAAATCTAATAAGGGGGGGTATATCAGGTCAGGGTAAATCTTGTGAAGGAGGGATGTCTACAAGATTTTCATTTCCTGATGGATCCAAGGTATTGTTAGTGGGAAGCATGGATGTACATGTCTGTAGAAGTGGAAGTGAATTATGGGATGTGGAATTAAATTTAGAACCCATATGTATCAAGGGATTTTTAAAGGGATCAATGTTCCTATTAGACCTATGAGAAGAATTAAAAAAATGAGCATCCAAATTACACATATAAAAAGTACATTTATTAGAAAAAGTAGAGTTGGGAGAAATGGTTTTATCATTGGTACATGTGTTTTTATAATGGGATCCTCGACAGGAAGGAACCTTATCCGCCTTGTCTCGTGTAGAGTTGGAAAACTTTCAATATGTATCCTGCCTCATAGCCTCGATGTCTTGCTCTGCAAAAAACCAAAAAAATCTATATGGGCAGTTCATAAGTGGGTGTCTAGTCTAGTGGAAAGTGATGTAGTGGAATGGGATGCTCCAATAATCTATATGCTTCCTGATGGAGGAGTCACCCCACAATAGGCCAATCTATGCTAGAATTCCACCAACAAAAATTGGTTCCACTAGCATCCAAGCTATTATTTTGTCCAAACCCCCAAGAATCCATTCATCTATGTAAATGAATCTGCTAATATAATGTCCAATCTCAGTCACAAATTTCTCCAGTGAGAGTTCCAAGAGCAAGCCCAAAAATTTCACCTAGAGTAAGCATCTACAAGGGACCTCAAGTAATGGATTAAATCCAATGTACCAATGTTGTAGGTTCAAGTAACTGCGACCTCACACCCATGGGGACTATATAATCCGTTTGGCATCCTCCTGGTGTAAGAAATTAAAACCGAACCATTTCTTCATTAAAACACTAACCTTGGGCTTATATTTTAAATTTGGAAACTAAAGTTTTTCCACCCTCTTCTTCATCCATTCCCCCTCCATCTGCCCAAATTCATAGTGACTGATGAATGTATAATTTTGTAGCCCTGATACTCGATCCTAGTAGATGTCTCTTCCAAAACACAATTATTTTACCTATGTGTATGCTTTAAAAACCTTCTGTTTGTGTAGATTTTGTTCCTAGTTTTTATAACAAAATAACAAAAAGAAATGTTGAAAATAGCACCAAGGAAATTCTAATTTAATTTGTCGTCGAATTAAAATGGGAATAAAATCGTAACTTCACATCTCATGACAACTTGTAATAGTTAACTAAGTTAATTTGACTTAGTTAGCTTAGTTAATTCGAGTTGAGGGCCTAACTAGAGTCATGGAGAGTGTCTCCTACAATTAGGAGCACTACTTGAGTTTGTTTTGAGTTGTAATTATTTAATTTAGTCTAACTGAGTTAAAGTTAGTTAAGCTAGTTCCAAATGATGGAGGAATTAGTGGGAGGTCCAATAGTGGGGTGTAACTTGCAATAGTGGGGTGTAGCCTGCAGTAGTGGGGTGCTGCCTATCAAATAGTGGGGTTCTGACTATAGTGATCAACTAGTAAACTGAAGATTCACTCATAATTAACTCATGCATGTCAGACCAGAGAAAGACCCAGTTGAGATTGGAGTTCAGGGACAATGTACTATCAGTTGTAAAATCATCGAAATTAAACAGATAGTGCATGTAGTCAGAAGAAGGCCTAAAATAAATCACTCCTTAATTAGAAAACTCACTAATTTTAACCATTCGAATTCCGTTTAAAAGGATGAATGAAGGCACAAGTTTAATCATTGTTTTGGTGAGAACGAGTTGGTGAGACCAAGCAATAGGAAGCACAAGTTTGTGTGTGGAGCTTGTGCGGGCAAGGAAGTAGGAGCTTGGAAGGCTAGGAAATTGGCTAAGTATTGGCCAAAGGTAGTTAGCCAGGAAGAGGATAGAAAGTACTAGTGCAGTTTGAGCTCAAGGTTGAGCATAGCATATTGTATTCATCCAAGGCTTGGCTAGGAAGCAGTGATACAGATAGAGATAGTGCAGAGGTTGTTCGGGCTTGAGAAAAGCATTGTAATCTCCTCATATCTTTTTATTGATGCAATATACAGATAGCAGAGGTTTTTAGCTGTGGCTTTCCCTAGAAAATCATTTTGTTATGTGTGATTGAATTCTTTTTCTTATTTGCTTCGTGATTTCATCGATCATTTATTTTTTCGGCTGATGAGTAGAGTAGATTCTAGTCAATTGTTTTAGCATATTATAATCTGCAGTTTGAATTTACAAGGAATTTCTACATGGTATCATAGCTAGATTTGTAGAAATTTCTACATGGTATCGGAGCTGAAATCACAATAGAAGAAAAGAATTCAAAGTTATCCTTGCAGATTGATGGAGCTCTAGTTCAAGGTAGATCCAGAGGACCGTATGTGCATACTTTTTAATGGAACAAGAAGGTTGCTAGTGGGCAGATTAGTGAGCAAATTTTTAGTGACACAAAAAGGAGTTGTGATAATTGACATTGGTATATTCAGAAGCAAATATATTTCCCACAGGGAGATCGAGACTCAGAGGGAGAAGCCCTATGAAAGATAGTTCTTCAAGACCTGGGAAGATCAGACTCATTATTTTAGTAGTTGCAACAAGAGTGCGGAAGCAGAAGCAAAGAAGTAGCAACAACAATATGAGTAGATCAAATTTGGCTCATGCATGCAAAGCCTTGAGGATCAAGGAAAAGACTAGATATTTGGTGGTTGAGAGGGAGCATGCATTACCTCTCAATGTGCAACCTTAGAAGCAACCTCAACAAGTTGTGGAGCAACCACAATTGGAGAAGCAAATAGGAGACATGGGGGAACCAACCACTCAAGAAGAGACCTCCAGTATGGGGAAATTTTGAGTCAAGTGGGTAGAGGGAGGACATCCAACCATACCTCCAAGTGAGACGTGGGGTGGTGTGAAGCAATAGTCCCAAGAGTGCGAAAATTTGGGCAGGATCCATTGAGGTGTTTTTTGTCTCATGGATCATTACCTTGCTATGGGGCCCCATAATATTCAGTAGTAGGAGGATTAGTGTTAGTCAAATACTGAGAAGTGCAGAGTAGTGTTTACAACAGAGCAGGAGGCTAAGTAGAAGAGTCAACAACAACACAATTTTTCCAGTAGACAATTGCATACACAGTTGATTTAGTTAGTTTGTTTTTTTTTTTTGGTTTTTTGGTTTCTTGGTTTTTTGTTTTTGTTTTCTTTGTTTGTTTTTTTTGTTTATTTTTTTGTTTTTCTTTGTTTTTTTGTTTTTGTTTTTTGTTTTTGTTTTTGTTTTTTGTTTTTGTTTTTTGTTTTTTTGTTTGTTTTTGTTTTTTGTTTTTTTGTTTGTTTTTACGTTTGTTTTTGTTTGTTTGTTTGTTTTGTTTTTGTTTTTTTTTTTGTTTATTTTTGTTTTGTTTTGTTTTTTGTTTTTGTTTTTGTTTTTTTTGTTTTTGCAGATGTTGCAGTAGAAACAACAACAATGAAAAGAGTTGCATGCATAACATTCCAAAGTTACTGGATTGGGATAGATGTGAATCAATTTCTTGTTGAGAGGGAGCGTTGGAAATAGAAACAAGAATGTTGAAAATCACACCAAGGAAATTCTAATTTAATTTGTCCTTGAATTAAATTGGGAATAAAATTGTAACTCTGTGCTCATGACAACTTCTAATATTTAACGAAGTTAATTTTATTTAGTGAGCTCAGTCAATTTGATTTGAGGGTCTAACTAGAATCATGTAGAGTGTCTCCTACAATTAGGAGCATTAGTTTATTTTATTTTGAGTTGTAATTATTTAATTCAGTCTAACTGAGTTAAAGTTAGCTAAACTAGTTCCAAATGATGGAGGAATTAGTGGGAGGTTCAATAGTGGGGTGTAACCTGTAGTAGTGGGATGCAACCTGTAGTAGTGGAGTGCTCCTTGCAGTAGTGGGGTGCTTCCTATTGAACAATGGGGTGCTACCTACAGTGATCAACTAGTAAATTGAAGGTTCACTCATAATTAACTCATGCATGCTAGATCAGATAAAGACCCAGTTGATATTGGAGTTCAGGGACAATGTACTATGTTATGAAACCAACTCACAAAAAGATATAAAAGATAGATAAACGCCTTAGAATTTAGCCTCTTCGAGGGGGAAACCTCCTTTACATTACATAAATGAACATTTCTTGGATGATACAAATGAAAAGACCTCCTTTCTATATATAGGAGTTTAAGGGCTCATAACATAATCAGAGTCGACATAACAATAATAATGTAAGGGAACAATAATAAAAATAGTGGGCTTCTATGGGGCACAATAGTAACAATATGGTCACTACATGGGTACATCATTATAATAAGGGGGTTGTACTAATAACAATAAGGGGTTACACTAGTAGTATAGGAACCTAACATGCCCCTCTCCTTCAAAAAGTGTTGTCCTCAATGCTTGAGTAGTTCTTGATGCTTCTATATAAAGTTCTTGTCCTCCCATGTGGAATCTTCAATGGTTAAGTTCTTTCACTTGATGAGATACTATGAAATTGATCGATTTTGTAGCTGTCATGTTCTTGTTTCTGTGACTGCTCCAGGTTCCAATATGATTTTTCCTTCCTCTTCAATTTCTAGAAATATTGTTTGAATTGGGATCTTTTGAAACTTTTGAATAAGTGGCCATACTTCTTCATCCTTCTTCCATTCATCCCTTGCTTCATTTATCCAATCTGGTTGGATAATAGAATAGCACAAAACAATGCTTCCACATCCTCATCCTTTCTTGAGAGTGCATCTGCAACAAATTTTTGCTTCCATTTTCTATAGATGATGTCAAAGTCACAACCCAACATATTTGTGACATATTTTTTCTGTTCTTCTAAAGATAATAGTTGTTCTAAAAAGTATTTAAGACTATCATGATCCATTTTTACCTTGAAGTGTCTTCCCATTCGGTAAGGTCGCCATTTCTTAAGTGCATGTAGTATTGCCAACATTTCCTTCTCATAAATAGCTTGCTTGAGATGTAGCAATAAAAATACCCAATCACCTACATCAAAACATTTTTCACTACGATGTTGATCTACCTGTTGTTTCATTCGATTTTGCACCAAAGTGGCATTATCCTTTAAAAGTTGGAGAACTTCTTGTTGATGCTCGATGTGATCTTTCACTGCTTGAACCTTTTTCTTCTTGATATGCCCTTCTATCTTGATAGTTTGAGGAGTGGTAATTCCAACCAATGAATTACAAGATATGGTTGGATTCATTTCTTCTTTCTTGATGTGATCTTTCAATTCTTGCACCTTTTTCTTCTTGATATGGCCTTCTATGTTGAGAGTTTGAGGAGTGGTAATTCTTGCCAATGCTTTACAAGATATGGTCTGATTCATTTCTTCTTTCTCTGGGGATGGGTCCTAGCTTATATCCTCTTATTTTGATGTTTCTTGATCCTTTTCTTCCTCCTCTTCATACTCTATGTAAAATAATTTCTTCTCAGCACACTTATGACCTTTAGTGCATTTTCTATCACAATTTTAACAAAGCCCTTTTTCTCCTTTTTCTTCCAATTGTTGTGGTGTAACCCTTGTAGGTTGTGGAAGGCTAGGAGAAAAAACACTTCCATCTTTATAGTTGTGAGGGGTATACTTCCTTGTTGCCATTATTCTACTTTCCACTATGTAACAAAGCCCTTTTACTCTTTCCAATTGTTGTGGTGTTGCTCTAAAGAAGGTGTTGCTCTTTGGATCCTCATAATGTGCTATCATTTCCTCTGTGAAAATTGACCACGTAACAAGTTGTTTACGAGAACAAAGCCCTTTATACCATAAAAATTGATCCGGTTCTAAATATGAAGATGCAATACATACCTTTTGTAATAGTGGTACACCATGTGGATCAAAATATTTCTCCATTTGAAGTATCCAATTTACCGGATCCTTGCCATCAAACTTCCTCATATCGCCTTTTCTTGATTTTAGGAGCTCGATCTTGAAATGGCTATAACTCTATAATTTTGGTTCTTCGAGTTTTGAAATTGCAACCTGCAGTAGCCCTCTGTGACCTCTTTCCAATGCCACTAGTATGATCAGATTTAGATTCTCCAATAAAGAGTTATGCACAATCTCCCAAGATGACCTGATTATATACCTTTTTAGAAGAGCGAACTTGTATGAAGTGCCACGTGTCACTGTTTTGACCTTAGGATCTAAAAAATATATACAGGAAACTACAGGCCATCCTCTTTCTGTAACTTCTTTCGAAATTTCAATCTGATGCTCAGAGAGACTGTTATGACGATTTTCCCAAGGTGGCCTATTTGGAATGTAATTCGGGGGTCTGCAAAACCCTAACTTCCTTTGACTATATCTCTGAAAATATAGTGAGACAGGATCTAAAATTTGGAGCCGAGGTTTAGATCGATTTATTCTGAAATGAGTTTTTTTTATTATCTTCTGAAACTTTGTAGCGAAAGATTTATAGCGAAAATCCCACGATGACCTGTTTTAGCTTAAATTCTAGAGCTTGCAAAAATCCTAACTTCCTCAGATCATATCTCTGATAATATAGTGAGATAGGCTCTAAAATTTGGACTCGAGCTTCAACCTGATTTCTTCTCAAATGGGTTTTTGTTTTAGCATCTGAAATGGTGCAAAAAAAAAATTATAGTGAAAATTCCACGATGACCTGTTTGGAATAGCGAAACCCTAGAATCCAAAGCTCTGATACAAAATGTTATGAAACCAACTCACAAAAAGATAGAAAAGATAGATCAATGCCTGAGAATTCAACCTCTTCAAGGGGGCAACCTCCTTTACATTACATAAATGAACAATTCTTGGATGATACAAATGAAAAGACCTCCTTTCTATATATAGGAGTCTAAGGGGTCATAATATAATCAGAGCCGACATAACAATAATAATGTAAGGGCACAATAATAACAATAGTGGGCTTCTATGGGGCACAATAGTAACAATATGGGCACTACATGGGTACATCAATATAATAAGGGGGTTGTACTAATAACAATAAGGGGTTACACTAGTAGTATAGGGGCCTAACATACTATTAGTTGTAAAATCATCTAAACTAAAAAGATGGTGCATGCATTAAGAAGAAGGCCTAAAATAAATCATTCCATAATTAGAAAACTCACTAATTTTAACCATTCAAGTTGCCTTTAAAAAGAGGAAGGAAGGAATAAGTTTAATCGTTTTTTTGGTGAGCACGAGTTGGTGAGACCAAGCAATAGGAAGCAGAATTTTGTGCATGGAGCTTGGGAGGGAAAGGAAGTAGGAGGTTGGAAGGCTAGGAATTTGGCTAAGTATTGGCCAAAGGCAGTCAGTCAGGAAGAGGATAGAAAATACTTGTGCAGGTTGAGTAGAACATATTTTATTCATCCAAGGATTGCCTAGGAAGTAGTGATATAGTTAGAGATAACACAAAGGTTGTTTGGGTTTGAGCAAAGCATTATAATCTTCTCATATTTGTTGATTAATGAAATATATAGGTAGCAGGGGTTTTTCATTGTGGATTTCCCCAAAAAATCATTGTGTTATGTGTGATCAAATTCTTTCTCTTATATGTATTGGGATTTAATCAATCATTTATTATTTTTGCTGATGAGTAGAGTAGATTCAAGTCAATTGTTTTAGCATATTACAATCCACAGTTTGAATCTACAAGGAATTTCTACACGGTATCAGATCTAGAATTGTAGAAATATATATATATATATATATATATATATATATATATATATATACATATATAATGAATAATTAACTAATAATTAGTGTTGAAGAGTCATGTATCTAAGAACATGACCATTATTTGAAAATAGTTCATACTAACGTAAATAACATATTTACCATAAGTTACTACCCACCATAATTTAAGCAAGTATTTGTGTAAAATATGGGATAAGGAAAAATATGTAAATAAATATACTTACCAAGAGTTACTACCCACCATTATTTATGGGGAGTCTTTAACACTTCAACAAATATGGGTAAACTTATGTAAATATGCAAACTTACTAGATTTTTTTTCCCTGGGAAAAATCACAATTTTCTATTAGTTAAGAAAATTACATGTTGTAGATGCTTGAATGACATATGCAGTAAGTTGGGCCGTAGCCATAAAAAAATATGTCTATACAAAATTACCCACATAGGATATACTATGACTGTTCATGTAGAAAATATATGTACAAAATATATAAAGCGAGTACTGATACAAATCACTGATAAATACTGCAAATTAGGGCCTATTGACCCACTGGTAAAACCGATCAATATAAGGCCGATGATAGTATTGAAAATGATCGGCATCGTGCTCCTCTTGTTTTAGCCAAATCCCCTTGGGCTGGATAGTGGCCGCCTTTGATAACTGGTCGATAGCCTGATTTCGCTCCTTGTAAATGTGTTGACAAGAAATATATTCAAATTGTGATTTTAAAAGCATAACTTGATGTGCAGATATATTATTGAACTAGTTTATGATGATTTTTGAGTCCCAAAATATATCTGAATATGTATGAAATCATGTGCTAGTGAAAAATGGAGCAAATATCTAAGGGTTAAGTTCAGAAAAATTATTAGTCCCAATCCCCAAGCCCATTTGTATTCGGAAAACATGATTTTCAGATTGGTGCAATAGTATTACTAGAATTTAATTTACAAAGACACGTGATCCAATTTATAAATAGAGATGTACCTGCTGCTGAAGTTTTAATGTGATTGATATTGGAATTTGAAGTAAAGTTTTTATTGGGCTAACAAAAAATTGAAGTAATTGTTGCAAGCATAGAAAATACCATAAAATTTAACACAGTATCAAAGCCCAGGTGAAGATAAGCCAAAGGAACAAGAGCAACAATCATTGTTTAACAATTATTGCTGTTGAACAAGGTCTGTTGGAATAAGTTTCCATGGCTACTCACACTTATTTCAAGACAAAAGATAAGCTCAATGACAAATCATATTATCATGTTTGGAAGATGAATCCTGATTTAACCTTAGAGGAACATGTAGTGTTGGATTATGTGCAAAGGAAAGTGGCGGAGCCTCCTTCAAATGCACCTTCTGCTGCGAGAACGAAGTATAGAAAAGGAGAGGTCAAAGCTATGAAAATATTAGTTGACTCCATGCAAAAGCATTTAATCTCTTATATTTCTAATTTGGAAACTTCCAAAGAAATGTATTATAAGTTGATAGGTATGTTCAAAGTCAACAATGCAAATCAAATTCTCTTTCTCAAGAACAAGTTGAAGGATATAAAAATGGACAAATGGGAGTCTATATAAGGATATTTCATGAGAATAACTCAAGTAAAGAATGAATTTCTATTTATTGGAGAAGTTACTGTTGACAAGTAACTCAGCCTTATTGCAATTGGATGTCTTTC
This sequence comes from Pinus tabuliformis, assembly GCA_031772625.1. Lineage (NCBI taxonomy): Eukaryota > Viridiplantae > Streptophyta > Pinopsida > Pinales > Pinaceae > Pinus > Pinus tabuliformis. The sequence goes on along the minus strand of CM062818.1, from coordinate 504,178,273 downwards.
AAGGTCATGGGAAAAATTTTCCACCACCATTCTCAACAATGACAAGATACTTGGTTTTGATGATCTATTGGCTAGATGCACTCAAGAGGAAATAAGGATGATGGAGAGAGATAAGTCTGTTAATGGAAGTGAACCTACTACTTTCTCTACACATGCTAAAAGGAGAAATGATGTTGGTCCATCAAATTCAAGAAGGCATGGTTTTAGATCTAAGAAGGGATTCAAAGGAAAAGGCAAAGGAATATACTTCAATTGAAACAAGTTTGGACACTATGCTAGAGAATGTCCTCACAAGAAGAATCCTCCAAGGGACAACAACAACAATTAAAGAAATAACATGTCTAACTACAAAGGAAAATGGAATGCTTCTGCTGCTCAAGAAGGAAATAATCAACTTCCCAAGAGGACAAGAAATGCAAGTTATGATGAAAATAATGTTTTTTGAAAAACAAGATGAGTATTATCTCATTTATGATTTATCTATTGCCTCTCCTCCAAACACCTTAGATTAGTGGTTGATAATGGAGCCTTAAGTCATTTCACTGGATACAAGAAGGTTCTCTAAAATTTAGTTTATAGGAAGACAAATCTAAATATTATTCTTGGAGTAATTCCACCTGCCCTATGAAAGGGATATGAATTGTTACTCTTCACTTGAACTATGGTCAAACCATACATATTCAATATGTTTTGTATGTTCCCGATTTGAAGAATAATTTAGTATCTATTTCTGTAATGGAGGAAAAAGGCTTTAAGGTAGCTTTCATTGATAGAAAGGTACATGCATGGAACAAGAATTTTCGAGATGCATTTACTCTTGATTTTAGGGTTGATGGTCTCTATCAAGTAGATGTAAGTCCTTTGGGAGTTTTGGCGAATGACACCTCTATTCAATGTGAGTTTTGGCACCAAATATTTTATCATTTACATTACAAAGCCTTACCTACTATAAGGAAGATCATCACAGGTATGCCCAAATTTCATATGAATCATGATTGAATTTGTCAAGGTTGTGCAATAGGAAAACATACAATGGGGCCATTACCTCTTAGTGAGAGGAAGACAATTGATATTCTTCAATTGATCCATTCTAACATGGATGGTCTTTTTCCCGTGACTACATTGGGAGGATACTTATGCTATGTGATATTTGTGGATGACTTTTCCCAGAAAACTTAGATTTATTTCTTGAAGAAGAGGGATGAAGTGGTTTCACCCTTTCAAACTATTGGTGGAGAATCATACAGGCAAGAAGATAAATACATTGAGAACTGATAATAGAACCAAATATAAATATAATGAATATAATGAATATAATGAATTCAATGAAATTTTCAAAGAGGAAGGTATTAAGAGGGAACTCAACGTTTCATACAATCCACACCAAAATGGAGTTGCTGAGAGAAAGAATTGTACAATTATGGAAGCCACCTGTGCCATGATTCGTGATCAAGGCCTACTAATTTTTTTACGGGGAGAAGTTGCAAGCACTATTGTGTATGTTCAAAATAGGAGTCCTCATCAAATCTTGGATTTCAAGGCACTCGAAGAAATCTTCATTGGTAAAAAAATCTGATGTTGCACATTTTAGAATATTTGGTTGTCCTGTATATTTTCATGTACAAAAAGAGAAAAGGAACAAGTTGGACGTGTATGGGAATAAAGGTGTATTTATTATATATAGTGAAGATTCACCTATCAAATTTATGTACCTAGTTATAGAAATGTAGTAGTAAATAGAGATGTTACCTTTGATGAAGACTTTGCCCTCGGAAAAGTAAGGGATATCCCCATCATAATGAAGGATGATGATGATGCTAAAAATCAGGAAGAACCTCTAATGGATGAACCTATGCGCAATGTTGATGACTCGATGGATCAACTTGATCCACCTCCTTGTGATCCCTCTATCTCAAGGAAAATACCACTATGCATTCAATATGTTAGGTTCCTATACTAATAGGATTCATAATTTTGAATTGACTATGGTTAGTATTGTAATATTATACATACCTTTTCTTTCCGCAAATGTTTTCTATATTAGAATTAAAAAATGTAAAGAGGGTATTTCTTAAAAGAAAAATCAAAGGACAAAAAGAATAAGAGAAGGTAAAAAAAAATGAAAATATATGAACCCCAAAAACAAAAAGAGACCATGAAAGTGTACAAGTTTAAATGTCACTACTATTTAATTTTATGCATAATAATGATTGTGTGCAACTTGTTATTCATGCCAAAATCCATGGTAATCAAACTATTTAATCTTGGTTATTTCATGCTTTGAATTTTATGTTTATATTTACAGAATAAAATCTGACCAAACCGTTTAATCTTGGCAGATCATTAGATAGGTAGAGAAAATAAAAGGAGCTCATCAACTTAATATGAGCCCTTGGAAGATGTAAAGTTAGAATTACATAGTTTAATTTATAAAAGAAAATGGATGATAAGGGTTTGATAGTCTAAATGCACCCAAATAAAATGAAGAAAAAATGTTAGGGTAAGTAAATGGGTAAGTAGAAGAAAGGTTTCTGAAATATAAAGTTGATTGGATCAAAACACATTCATCATGCTTAGACATATGTGCTAAAATGTATGATCAATTATGAAGGAAAAAACAAAGATTTGCAAGTTAAATGTGATTAACTCCCCCTCATTGATTTTCCCCCTTACTCACTAATTGCCTATCCACACATATATTCTAGAACTTTAAATCCTTTAAAGTCAAAGAGGCTCAGAGAATTTTTCTGAATTTTGGTGGGACCAGACCCTCGACTTAATGACTTACGGAAATCAAGTGTTGGAATCCCCTTCATGAAATTAATTCCCCCCTCATTACCCTAATAAAACCCCTTTTCCTAAGGATAAACTTCATTTACCAAGAAAAAGTGAAAACTCCCATGTAAGCCCCTTTTCATTCGAAAAACCCACAAAAAACATTTTATCCGAAGTATAAAGCGTATGCACAAACATCACCTTTTTACTTATGGGTATATCCACTCCGCCCATCATATTTCATATTTATTTTTAATTTAATTATGCAAATCCCAAAATACCTTTTCCCGTATATTAAATAAAACCTTATATAAATATCCCAACCCTTAGTTTTAGTAAAAACTATACATTTACCCCTTATCCTGACAAAACCCTCTTAATACACCCCTACGCGATGAACCTAAACTAACCCCGTCATTAAGCCCCGCCCAATCGTTTTAACCCATCATTAACTTAAATAATTATAATCCACCAAGGATTAAATCTCTCCCCCCCGAAAACCATGATTTTATCTCATGAGCGCTTCCCTCGCTCGATTGTCTTCCGATCACCATCCCCCTCATCTAACGGTCTACAGCCATATCGGCCACGCCTGATGGCTGATCGTTACCCGCCCGATAAAGTGGTTTTCCTTCGAACCCCAAAGGCTACGTTTCAATCATTGGAGTAGATCATGTGACCCATCCTAAATATCGCCTTCGCCTCATAAGCGGTGCGACGACCTCCAATATTGCCTCCCCGCCAACCCGATAAACCACTTACTCTTCATAAATATGAATTTCTGCGCCAAATTTGAAAAATTGCTTGTTAAACCTTGAAAACCCTCGTTTTCATTCCTTTTGCCCATTTCACAGTAAAACCTATCAAAACCCTTCGGTGCCACCCTTAACTCTGCAACACATTTCGACTGCCTATTGCTTTCAAAATGTTGCCATGACTGTTAGAAAATTATATATTACGGAGCAATGGAACACATAAAATATTGCAGAAATATAAACACAAAAAACACATAAAACAAGAGAGACACAGATATATGTGGTTCACCCAGTTTGGGCTACGTCCATGGAGAAACAGGCAATCCTTCTTTTTATATTATCCAACAAACTGAAGAGATACAACCTACAGCAGATCCGCTGTAACACCCTCTTCACTCTCAATATCCTCTCTCTTCCTCACTCAGAATACAAACATACATAGACACAATAAAAATTCCTCATATATAGTGAGGGGTTGCCTTCTAGGGAAAAAAACCCTAAATTAAACATAACTTCTACCGTCAGATCATCCACCTAATGAACGACCTAGATTGACTAGAAATTACTAAACTTTTACAAGGAAATTTTACATCTATTTCTAGCTTTGGGGACACTGACCTCGAACCCCCACCGGGGGACCGTTGGCCCCCGGACCCCTAGCCGGGGGGGATTACCCCCCCCGAACCCCCGCAGGGGGACAAGTCCCCCCCTCGCATGGAGGGGTGTATAATATTCCTGGGGTATACATCCAGCTGAGACCTTTGAATACAGAAGATAATCAGGCTCCACACCCAACAACGACTCTTTCCTCGGACATCCCTATGCAATAAAGCCATCAATTGAATTTCCTGCCAACATGTGTTTCCTTAATAATTGTTGAATTTTTGCAGGAAATTGGCAGAAGACCAGAGCTTGGATAAACAGTTTTGATACTAGTCACAAAACTTGTTTACTCCAAGACTCGAAAGAAAATCTATTTAAAAACCTTCATTCAGAAGAAGAAAACAATTATACACCGAACAGAGAAAGAAATCATCCACACAAAGACATTGACTGTTAAAACAAAGGAACTAGACAGAGCATATAGTCAAAAGACAAACAGATCAAACATACAGAAAGTTTATCAATATCCATTACCATATGCTGATACATATAAAAAAATAAATAATTTACTATTGAAATACACAGTAAAAAGTTAAAATGTATAGTAAAAGTAAAAACACAATAAAGGATATTGACAAGTCATCAAAGTAAAAGTGTATCATATGAAAGAGTATCAGATTGAAAAATCAAAGTGAAGATAGATGAAAAAACAGATTAGAAATGGTACATTTTCCAGAAATTTCCTATTTAAGTCATAATTTTTGAGAAACTACTGTGGCCAATCCAAGATTAAATTAGAGAAATTGAGGAGGTTTTTGTTCCTAAAAGGAAAATCTACAAACACCTATCTCACTTTTTACACAGGTATTACAAAAAGGGAGATAATTGCATATCGTTAGAGCTTATTTTTTAGACTGTGTAAAGTCTTGTTTTTGACATCTTTTTGCAGAGAATATTGTGAACAGCTGGATCTGAATTTTGGGAAAATGAAAGAGGATTATCTCCATAACATACTTATCTACAATAACCTCTTTCAGTTTTTACACATCTGACTCGGACTAAGATATAAAAAGGTATCACTGGACCCTAATTTTGTAGAATTTCTGGGGCATGATGCACAAAGGAAGGACTTAGTTAGTGACTTGGAAGCCTCATCATCAATTGAGAGTTGCTATCAAATTCTAATTTCTGTTATTTGTAACCATCAATCCATAAATATAGTGCCAAATAGATTCATTAGTTTTGAGTGTCCTTTATTTAAGTTCTATAAATGTAAAACAATTTGATATATTTGTAAAACAAATCTTGATATTTTTTCAAGATATTTCAGTTTAGAATTTGTATAAATACTTCTTCATTTGAAGTATTTTGGGTGTATTCTTAGACATTTCTATAGAATTCTTGATCAAAAGACTGTAAAGCTATTGTATCATGGACTGGACTAGCAAGCTGGATTGATGAATAAAGACCATATATTTCAAAGGATTCATGTGTTAAGCGAAGTACAGACAAGCATTTTCTCACGTTGTTATCTTTCTTAAAGTTTTTCCATAATGTATGTTTGAATCTGAATGCTATAACTGGATTATTATCTCAGAATTTGTTTAAATACACTTTGTTTTAACAGTTAGGCGAATACATGTTTTCTAATGATATCTAAGTTAAGGAATTCTTAGTTGCTCCTTAGTTTTGGTTGTTTCTTTACAATCTATAACAAAGGATTCTTAGTTGCCCTTTGTTTCCAATTACCCTTTGTTCCTTGTTTCAATCTCGGTCTGAGAATTTTTAATTTCTCTCTCACCCTGGTTAAAATATTTTCACCCCTCTGGCCCAATGACTTGCACTCTACTCTGCTATCTTTCCCTTTGAACATTCCCTTTAGTGAGTTGATCTAGTTCTGCTGCCCTTATGTTGACTCCATAGCCCAATGGTCTAGAGACATCATTCTATCCATCTGTTTAAAGAAACCCATCACTCAATCTTCAATACAAATAAAAAACCCCCTGAAGATTCATAACTAGCCTAAAATTCAAACAAACAAAGCTAAATCATATAGAGAGAGCCCTCTCTAAGCCTAGTTTGGCTAGAGTCTATGCTCCAAAAGTGGTTTGGGGTTACCTTGGTGATTTCTTTTTTAACCTTGAGAAATTCCGAGTGATAACACAGTGGCGACCATACTAGGGAAGAATAACATTTTCTTCAGAAATATTTTATAGGTTCAGATCTGATCTATGATGGTGGACAGTGGTCAGACACACAAAGGTTAGAATCATCCACCTGGTGACTCCAAATCAATTTCACAATCAAGACTCCACTGGAGGAATGAACCTGAAAGAACAATATGAAAAGATCAGGGTTTTAACTTGGATCGTTATCCAAGACATTATGTTCTTTCTCATCAATAAAGTTTTTCAATGTATATTTTATTTTAAAGAAGATCTTATATTAGTTTCTATTATTTTCCTTTGAAAATTGTAAATATAAAATCTCCTTACACATTTGAGCAACATTCTTCTGAATCTTATGATGATCTTTTTCCAATCAAGAAATCTCAAATAATCAAGAATGATCATACAATCCTTGTACATATTCCTGTACCTTGTAAAGTTCCTGATAGATATAAGCCCCTCATGTTACCTCATATACTCCATGATTTCCCTAATAATTATTACAAGTATCTCCCTAGGTTTGATGGAGAGAATGGTATCACTGCCCAAAAACATATTCAAGGTTTTGAGAATTATCTGGACTTATTTGAAATTGATGAAGATGATGTTAGAATCAGACTTTTTTCTTTCTCTTTGCAAAGTAAAGAGTTGGTTCAAGAATCTACCTATTGCAAGCATCTCAAATTTCCAACAGTTTGTCAATTTTTTCCTTGATAGATGGATAATCAAAGTCAATCTTTTTGTGATCATAGAAGAATATAATCAGTTAAAAAGATAGCTGAATGAAATAATACAACAATTTTCTGACAGATTTAATCAAGTCTATTATTCAGTGCCATCAAATATAAGACCTCCTCCTGATTCAACTCTCTTGCATTATCCAAAAGCATTTGATCCAGAGATAGAATTTCAGCTAAGAGAAAGAAACCCCTCAACACTGGAATAGATGTAGAACATTGCAGTAGATGTAGAAGTTATTCTGCAAATCAGAAGCGAAAAGTTGAAAGCAGGAGTGTGTTAGAGCCTAGATTGACCTCAGGCTGAAGGGAGGTAATCCTAGGATAACCACAAACCAAGCTTAACTTGGTAGCTAGCCCTACCAAGTCAAAATAGGGCTTTCTCCTTGTCAATCTCAGTTGAGATGACTAAATCAAATATAGATTTTAGGCTAGGTATAGTAGCTCTAGGGTTTTTTGGTTGATTTTCATGGTTTCGTTACTGGATCAAATGGAGCAGGCAGCCTTGGGTTCAGGAAATCAAGTTAGGAATGCAGGGTGTTCTGTGGGGCGAGGTAGGTAGGTGTTTAAGCACTTGTAATTGAGTGAGATGACAGTTCTAAGACTGATGAGGAGCTTAGGAGGGCATGTAGAGCTCATGTATCCTCTTCAAACTGTAGAAAACATAAAAAACTAAATGTATTCCCAAGGCAGAGCACTGTCACCAATGTATTCTACCTATCTATCTTGATTTTATTTAGTTTAGGAGAATGAATTAGATTTTGGCAGACATAACACATGAGAAAAACTAACGGCAGAAGGAGAAACTATGCAAAAAACACATTACCACAAGAATCCCACAAAAATAGTTGCAAATCCTGGTTTATTTCCTTGCCAACCTGCTGTAGAGATGTACAATGTAGCTCAAGGCATCCAAGAGAGTCCAACCTTTGCTAATGATTGAAAAAATACATAATATAGACATTAAAACCACCTATGCTAGCCTTCAGGGGTTGAATCCAAGAGATAAGGGACCGTTACAACCATTTCCCAACAAGGAACCAGAATATAGGCAGTGAAACAACTTGCCTCTAAAACCATGGAAACTGATTCATTTACCCCCAAACCACCTCAAAATGATGAATCTACCGTCTAAGGTCATTTTAAAATTAAATTTACATATAATAGCATCATATACAATCAAAAATTCATCCAAAATGAGAGAAATAGTCAACTTGTAGAAAAATTAGGCGAAATTTGGATTTTTGAGCAAACTGGCTATATGCGTAGCACCACTGGCTAGGTGCGTAGTGCCACTTTTTAGCTGATTTTGGAGGCCTTCCCATTAGCCAAATTGAGCCCAAGATATCCAATTGGAAAGGCTTTCCTGTCTAGTTTCCTGGAACATCTTGAATTTTTGCATTTGGAGGTCATGTTCCCCCTCAAAAGTGGAATCTCCCAAGGCTGCTTCCTGTGTGTCCAAAAAGAGGTAGAGAAGTAATTTTTTGATGGTTTTTTGACCTTTAGGTGACCAAGTTTTGCTCCAAAATTGCTGAAAATTTTAGGGATTGATGCTCTCATCGTGCTGAATCTAAATATGCAACCCATTTCTCCAAAAAGTCTCCCAGTCAAAAGCGTAGTGCCGATGGTGCTATGCACCTAGGGCAAATTTTTGTGTTGCAAATTCCAAAAATTGAAAATGACCAAAATTTGTCAAAAATTGCCTATATTTGGCACAAGGCTCCATCATTAGTTGCTTTGATGGGCTAGTGAGGCTTCAGCCAAGATTTTTAGCTTGTCTTGCTACTTTATGCTCCTCAAGGCTTTCCTCAACCTTGCCTTAAGCTTCCTCATCCTTATATTGCATATTTTGTTCCGGGTCATATAGTGTTACACTAAAAAATGTCACCTTGACTACTTACAGTTAGTATGGCTCCAATCAACAAGTCATGCTACCCTCTTAGGCAAGTCTCATGCCTCTGTTATCCATCTCAAACTCAAAGAAGAGAGAAAGTCTTGTAAAAATCATGTTTATCTCTGGGGTCGCAGGTTCTCTCTAGCCTTACCTGCGGGGACGCTGACCATGTTCACAAAATCTGCGTCCATAGACGCTCTGTATGTTAAGGGACAGGTGCGTCCCTCTGTAAAAGGCAAAATGCGCGAGTTTTATCTTGAAAAAGTTACTTGTGGTTACTTCTAGAACATTCTAGAGGTCGGTTTGATGAAATGGATGCGCCTCCAGTTGGTTCATGTATCTCTATTAAGGGGGACTTATCCCATCAATAAGGGAGCTATCCCACCCATAGAGGGGGATGATCCCATTGATAGTGGACCTGAATAACCTCTTTACAGCACTATAAATGAAGGCATTGAGCCAGAAGGAAAGGAGGTTGGAGCTATACATTTTCTTTGGGTAAATGCTGCAGGATTTAGGTCTTCCATTAGAGCCTTTGTGAGGAGAGATTGTCTTCACTTGATTCTACTTGGGAGAGGGTGAGCTTTGTCAAAGTAGAGGAAAACCCTTGATGGACCCTGGGAGGAACTTGCACAACACCAAGGCCAGGTTGTAAGAGTTTCTTTGTTTCGTTATTAATACAAACTGGTTTATTTTTCTCAATAGCTTGTGTTAATGAGTTATTTCATGTGTTCCTTGGTCTGCATGTTGAATATATGTTTTATTATATGAAATGCAAGTGCTTGGTAATTGTTTGATTGTTTGTGGTTGCAGGAATTGACTTGAAGGAGGAGCTCATCCGGATCGTCAAGAACGGACTTCAACAACAGCGTTTTGGAATAAGGTAAGCCTAAACACTTGTAGTTTTCATGTTGTAAAAGGTGTATTTAGAGAAAGATCACTCCATTTTGTCTTGTTTGTCATTAGAATGTCTTAGACTTCTAGGAAGGTCAGTCGTGTCCGCACCCTTGACAGATTCCGTGTGACAAATTGGCGACTCCACTGGGGAATCCATTAATGAGAGAGTCTTTTCCTTTATATGAACTTTGCTTTGAGAAAATCATTTTTATTTTCTGGTTTTTGACTGTGAGAATTAGTATTTGGGTGGCTTAGCTGTAGCTTTAGTTGGCTTTAGTTTTTCTTCCTTTTTCCAGAAGGACGCAGTCTCTGTGTGCTGCACAGTGCGTCCTTGGACGCGCTGTTGTCGACTGCACAGTGCGGGGCCGCACCTGTGACAACTGCTGGCCTGCGTCTTCCTGTAAAAGTTAAGAAAATTCCATTTTTGCCTTAAATTACTTTTAGATTTTGTTTTTTCTTAGTGTTTTCTGCCCAGATCCTTTAGTACCCTGTCAAGAATTCTCACCTGAACTCGTTTTGTGAGCTTTGAGTGTTTTAGTGGTTTTCAACGAAGTTTAGACCTAGGGTTTGATTTTTGGTAAGGCTTTGTAGTGACTTTGAGCTTAGAAAGTTGTCCAGCCTTAGATATCTCTGGTTAGTCAACCTTCTTAGAAGTTGAGCCTGCCGTAAAGTCTCCTTGTTTGAGCAACTTGTCATTTGAGTTGTTTTGGGTCAAATTTCGAATTGCTTGTTTTTAAAGTATTGATTTCCATTTTCAAAAAGGACAAAAAGATTAGAATTTTGTTTTGACTAGTTTTTGGTTCTGCAATAAGCTAGTCCTTGATTTGATTGTGATCAAGTAAAACACCTTAGAAATAATCATTGTTAGTTTTGGCCTCGTTAAGATTGCTTAGAGTAAATTTGCCTTTAGTTTGCTTATGAGTGCATTTTCATAGATTTTAAGAGTTGTTAAGATTGATTTTTGGTTATATTAGATTTATTTGCTTTATTAAAAGAAAAATACAAAAACATCTTCTTAAAAAGTCTTGTTTCAAGTAGCTTTTTGTTTTCAAAAGAAGAAAAGAGTTTTTTCGTGCATGTAAAGAGAAGTTATGTTTTTATGCTTGGAAAAGAAAAACGAATTGTTTCTTTGATTGTCTTCAATTAAGAAGTTGCTTTTATAAGGATTGCATTCTCTCAACTTTTTAGTTAAGCAATTCATCGAAAAAGTAAAGTAGTGGATAAATCATTTTAGGTGCATTTTGTAGTGGTTTCGAGTCGAGTCAACATACACCACTAGTTTCACTTCCATCACCTTTTGACTTAAGAAACAACCTTAAAAGTAACGCTTAAATTAAAATCAATCTAGTAATCTTTATTTTTCTAGGGCTCTGAAGCACCAACATAGCTTAGGCTAGGGTCTTGGAGTAGGTGAGTACTTAACTCTCCAAGACTACAAAACCAAACAGATAGTCTATCTTGAGTAGAACAAATCCAATTGTTTCAGTTACATTCTGGGAAAGCTCCTCTTAAAGGAGAAACACGAGCTCGTGTCCGAACCAGTGAGGGGATCATTCCTCCCTCGTTGGGAACGACGCCAGGCAGTACGTATTACAAACGGTAAACCTCGGATTAACCATTGTCGAGGAGCCAGGGGTCACTTATCGGTAAACCTTGGATTGTTGTCAAGGAGCCGGTAAGGGGATTGGAGCTTGCTACTCTGCCCTTGCGTGCTGTCGGAGTTTAGACTGTTCCCCCAGGTGTAATTGTTGTGATTGGTAACCTTAGTGGCCATAATATCTAGGATTCTACCCAAGGTGACGGTGGAGGGAAGGTCCCACTGTACCTGGAGCAGACGTCGGTTATACTCACTTGGATTTTCTGGGGGGTTCGCTTCACTTCGAGACGGTTAAAGTGGAGGAACTTGGTCCAGTCTATTCATTAAGCAGGTTGCCGGGGTAACTGTTCCACCCACTATTTCTGTACTGAATCCTGCGAGGTTGGGCCTAATCACCAACTAGCGCTTTTGGTCCGGAAGACTACTGTTTGTGTGTGGTTTGACGCTCTAGATTATTTAGGCGTGTGCTTCAAATTTGATTGGTTCTTTAGAAGACTTTAGGTGGTTTGATTTGAAATTTTTTACTTTGTTTTCGTGTGTTGTAGTTAAAATCTTTAATTGTGGCGGAATTACCGAGAAGGTCCCGTCGTATTGCGGGCCAGTCTCCTGAAGTTGTATCTGTGGCCGAATTGTTGAGAAGATCCCGTGAACTTAGGGGTTCACCTCCTCGAGACGACCCCAGTTATTTAGAAGGTTTAAAGGTCCTTGTAACTCCTCCTAGTGGCAGTAGAGTAGGTTCACCTGAAGAAGGAGAATCTTCTTTGGTAGTCCATCCAGATTACCAAAGATTAGAAACAGGTTACAATCCCGAAGCTGTTACAGTTTCCGAGCTTGCTGGTAGTTTTTCATCTGCCAGTGAAACAGGCGAAGAACCTGAAATTTCAGAACCTGTTACTCCAACTCCTAGTGTTCCTGATTCACCAAGAATAGAAAGAATTATCACCGAAAATCTTCCTGTTGGATTAATTGCTATAGAAGAACTTGTTCCAGAGGAAGAAATAGGCGTTTCTGATTCTGAAGATCTAATTACCCTTGATCTAAGGGAGCGTGAATCCATCTTTTACAGTCCTCCTAGAAGTGAGTCTTGGTACCTTGCATTAACCAATTTTTTAGACAACTCAGTAGGTTTTTCTACACCTCGTACTCCGGTTCCACCTAGAGGAATTCATTCTCCTGTAAATATGTCTGGTCAGTCGTCTGTGTTTTCGCAAAGTCCTGAATCATTTTTACATGGCGGTCCTTCTGTTCCTACTGGGTATCAGTCACTTTCTGGTACCTTTGCGGGAGCATCTCCTCAACCTGTTGATCATGGGTTATTAGTTGGAAACAGTGGTAATGTACCATTGAGTATAGGTGAAGTTTATATGATGTCAGGTTCAACTCCCATTAACCAACCTCAAGGTGGCCAATTACCGCCTGGGGGGCAACCTTCGTTAATGCCTGGGGGGCAACCTCAAGGTACTTCATTTGTGACTGGGGGGCAACCTCAAGGGTATCAACCCCAAGGGTATCAACCCCAGCCTCAATACGTACCCCAAAGTCAACCTCAGTATCAGTATCAACCTCAAGGATGGCAACCTCAAGGATGGCAACCCCAAGGGTATCAACCCCAAGGGTATCAACCTCAAGGATACCAACCTCAAGGTCAAGGTCAACCCCAGTATTCGTATTTACCTCAAGGTTATCAACCTACGGGTCAATACCCTGGTCAAGGTTATCAACCACCTCAAGGGCAATCATATGGGACTACACCTTACAGTTATCAACCCTATCCTCAATACGGCTATGGATCTCAGTATCCTCAACCTGTTACGAGTCAATACCCTGGAATGTTAACATGGGATCCGTCACAGGGTCAACAGATGTCGCAACCAAGTATACAGTCGGTACCTCAAGCAGGACAACCTGCAGTTCCTGGTCCACCCCAGCAACCGCAACTGTCCAGTCAAGTGTTCAGACCCCTGTAACTTCTGTAGTTACTCAGCCGCCAATTGCACCGAGTACTCCACCTCACACGGCTGCAGCAGCTACCGCTTCATCTACCATGCTTACATCTGGAGTATCGGCAGCTCCGGTTTCTACTGTCCCTGTAACCACTCCTCAGACATCTGTACCGTTGTCTGGACCCACGGTTCAAACCACAGTCCAGATGCCTGCAGGTCAACCTGGTACAAGTACGGTTGTTACTACTCAACCTCAATTTGTTCAACCTCCGTACCAGGGACAGTATCAACCTGGTCAAGCTGCCCAACAACCGGTTTACCAGTATCAACCGTATCCTGGGTACAATTATCAACCACCTCAACAACCCCAGTACGGTCCGGTTAATCCTGGTTTTCCAGGAGGATATAATATCCCCAATGCGAATCCTGTTCCTAGTTATCCTGGATATCCTCCTCCTGGGGCTGGTATTGTGACTCAGAGTTTCCGAGATCCTAACCGGCAGTTACCATTTATTGCGACTTTAGATTTACCCGACTTGACGCGCCTAACGAACGATCCAATTCAATATCTTCCGTTCTGGCCGCCAATGCCAAATAAGTTGCCCAGCGATATACCCAAGTTCGAAGGTAAGTCTGGAGAGGATCCGTCTAATCACGTGATGACTTACCACCTCTGGTGTGCATCAAATTCCATCTCAGATGATTCTATCCGCTTACGTCTTTTCCAGCGTACACTCATTGGTCTCGCAGCCAAGTGGTACATTGAGTTGCCACGGGCTTCTTTTTACAACTTTAGCCAGTTAGCTACTTCATTCTTAACTCATTTTCAGTTACCAGTCAGATACGATAATGGTACGGAATTATTAACTTCGCTAAAACAATCGACATCCACGTACATTTCTGATCACATCCATGAGTGGAGACGTCGAAGGAGATTAGTGAAAGTTTTTATCCCGGACCAAATCTTAGCTGAATGGTTTGTAAAATCATTATTACCAAGAATTACTGAAGATGTAGCTAAGGCCGGCGTAGTTACTGAGGAGCAAGTCATTGCTCAGGCACAATACCTTGACTTAGTTTACACTCAGTCGGGTACGTTACACGAGAAAATTCCGGATCTTCCAAAGTCAAACCAAATCGCTGCTGCTCCTTCGGGATCTCATGCCGCTGATGGTATGATCGGTATCGTGACTACGAAGAGTAAGAAGAAGTCTTCCAAGACCTCCAATACTCCAATTATCACTTTGCCTGATTCTCCGACAGGAGAGTCTTCTCCTCCTGAACTTACCGCCGACATTCACGCTGTAGAGTCATCTACGGCCAAATCCAAAAACGGTGGAAAGAAGAAAGGAAAGAAGAAGGCTAAAGCAGACAAGGCTCCAAAGGAGAAAACGGAAAAGTCGGAAACTAATGACGAAAAGCGCAAACCTCGTTATCCTTGTCTCATTTGTGAAGAAGATCATTTTACGAGAGACTGCCCTCATCGGGCCGAGGTAGTGAAAATAGTTAAAGGTTCTCCGACTCCTGCTGTGTTAAAGAATCCATTCCCCGAGCAGGAAAATAAGATGATAGGTTCTTCTTCGAATGCCAGTGAAGAACCCATTTTGATGATGTCTCATGTCAGGATTGCGACTCGATCGCAAGATTATGGTAGTAAGGCTCCTGTTGATGGTAAAGAAGCAGAATCTTCTAACTCTAACCCATCAACCTCAGCTCCTGGTTCCGATCCACTACAGATCGAAAAACCTAACCCAGACTTAGTGATTAAGCCGCCCGCCAAGGGTGTACTTCGAAGGTCTGCTTTCAATCCACATGCGAGAGCAGCCCAGAATTACAACATTGTTGAAGACTTAGCTGTTTCACCTTCAGCAATGTCGGCACTCGAAGTGCTGCAATCATGTCCAGCGCAACGAAAATTGCTTTTGTCGGCTATTGGAGCTGTCGATGTTCAGGACCCGAACCTAATGATCTTTGATCTAGAAAGTAGTACACCGCGTCTCCCCCATCAAATGGCTTTCCAAATTCCAGTGATAGTCAAAAACAGGCCTATTCATCGGACTGTGATTGATGAGGGAGCTTCTACGTGTATTATGTCGATTCAATGTTGGAGATCGCTTGGTTCTCCTTCGTTGAACCAATCCCCCACCATCCTTAAGGCCTTTGATGGCCGTGGGTTCCGTCCGTTTGGTATTCTACAAGAATTGCCTATAGGGGTCGAAGGTAAAACCGTTAGTCTGGATGTGGAAGTGGTTGATGCCCCTCTAGACTACAACCTTCTTTTGGGTCGAAGTTGGTCATATGCTATGACAGCGGTCGTTTCATCGGTCTTCAGAGTCATTAAGTTTCCACATAACGGTAAGATCGTGACTATTGATCAGCTGACATACTTTTCATCCGACCCAACCTCTTTAGAAACTATCCAGCATGTTGGTAAAACGACAATCCCTTATAGGGACATTGGTGTAGGTTTAGTTAAGGATTCCGGTTTACTGGGAACTTTTCCTCTCCCTCCACTCAATGCAGACCCTTCGTTCGCAACAATTCATATGATCACGTCAGAAAACATTATTTATGATGATCCTTGGTATGTTCCCTCTGACTCTGAGCTAGACTCACTCGGTGATGTTATGCCGTTGAGTCCGTATGAGATTGCTTATGAAGCTCTTATGTCTTTTACCGACTTTCATTCAACCGACCAAATGAATGTGGTCAGTGAAGAGTCACTTTTCACCTCACCCTTAGAACGGATAACGTTTCCCGAAGAAGTGTCATCTGACGAACAACTTCGCGAAATCCTAAGTGTAGATGATCTACCATGGGACGATCTCCATCACAGATCTTCGTTTTTACCTAAGGATGATGCTTTGAAAATGATTTTTCATCTATCTTTACCGCTGAATATGTCAAAGACGCTCAGGATCCAACGAAACATTCTGATTCAGAGCTGAATTTAGGGAATATTTCTCGTACTATTCCCATTGATATTTCAGTGAAGCCCGGAATCAAGGAGAACATTCATATAGGTGCCGCATGTACTGACGAAGAAATTGAAACTTACAAGGCCCTATTCCAAGAATTCCGCGACGTGTTTGCCTGGTCCTACGAAGAAATGCCAGGAATCGATCCTGCCATTGTTGTTCATGAAATCAAAACCTACCCGGATGCTAAACCCATTCGGCAACGGTTGCGTCAGATTCACCCTCGAAAAGCAGCTGCAATCAAAGCCGAAGTCGAAAAGCTGTTGAAAGCAGGTTTCATTTATCCGATCCCGTTAACGGATTGGGTATCGAATATTGTTCCCGTCAATAAAAAACAAGGAACAATAAGAATCTGTATCGATTATAGGGATATCAATCGAGCTTGTCCAAAAGACAACTATCCTACGCCTTATATCGATCAAATTATTGATGATTGTGCCGGAAGTGAGATGTTTTCCTTCATGGATGGTTTCTCAGGCTATAATCAAATCAATATTCTACCTGCCGATCAACCAAAAACGGCATTCATTTGTCCATGGGGGACATTTGCTTATTGCAAATTACCTTTTGGCCTTAAGAATGCCGGTGCTACTTTTCAACGGGCCATGTCTTATGCATTTCATGACATCAAGCACATTGTGCAACCCTATCTCGATGATTTGCCTGCTCATTCTTTACACCGAGCTGATCACCTTGTCCATTTACGAGCAATCTTTATGAGGTGTAGGCATTATCGAATTCGGTTGAATCCCCACAAGTGTGTTTTCTGTATAGAAACAGGTCGATTGCTGGGATTTGTTGTTTCCAAAACCGGCATTCGCGTCGATCCCTCGAAAGTCGAGGCTATCATCCAATTGCCTCCTCCTTCGAGTTTGCGCCAACTCCAAAGTTTGCAAGGGAAAGCAAACTTTTTACGCCGATTCATCCCTAACTACGCCGAGGTCACTAAAGGTTTTACACGGTTGTTGAAACAGAACGTACAATTCTTTTGGGACGAGATTGCTCAACAATCTTTTGATGCACTGAAACACGCGTTGACCCATGCACCGTTATTGCATCCTCCCAACTACAACCAGGACTACTTCTTATACCTCGCAGCTTCGCATTCCACCATTGGAATGGTGTTAGTTCAAGAAGATGAATTCAAGGCAGAGCATGTGATATATTACCTTAGCAGAACCTTAAATCCAACTGAGTTAAAATATTCGCATGTGGAGAAATTGGCCCTGGCAGCCGTTCAAGCTGTCCAGCGTTTTCGTCACTACATTCTTCTCCGCAAAACTACTGTTATTTCGGATTGCAACCCTATGATTTATATCTTGACAAAACAACTGCTAGGGGGCAAGTACTCTAAATGGATTGTCATCCTGCAAGAGTTCGACTTGGAGTTTGAGAAGTCCAAGTCTAAGAAATCTTTAGTCTTCGCGGAATTGATGTGTGATTTCCCGAGTGCTGACACAGAGACTGTGGCAGAGGAGTCCATTGCGGACGAATCTTTGTTTCTTATTAGCACTGTAGATCCGTGGTATGGGGATATAATCATCTATCTCCAAACCCAAACCTTTCGGCCTGAAGCTTCCAAGGAAAACCGTCGAAAAATTCGGTTTCAATCCCAGCAATACAGAATTATTGGAGATACACTTTATCGCCTGGGGGCAGACTTAGTTTTTCGACGTTGTTTAACTCACGATGAGGCTGAGAGAGTTTTGAATGATTGTCACTCTGGAGCATGTGGCGGTCATATGTCTGGGTATGCCACAGCTCAGAAGGTGTTGCGCGCTGGCTATTTCTGGCCGTCTATGTTTAAAGATTGTATCCTTGCCGTCAGAAAATGCCACAACTGTCAAGTGTTTGATCGCAAGATGCGCGCTCCACCTGCTCCTCTCCACCCTATAATTGCCGCTGGTCCATTCGCCAAATGGGGCATTGACTTTATTACTTGTAACCCTCACTCGGCCGGGGGGCATGCGTATATCATCCTTGCGGTTGATTATTTTACTAAGTGGGCCGAGGCGATGCCTACATTCGACGCAAGCGGCAAGACAGCTGCACTTTTCGTATTCAATCATATCATAACTAGGTTTGGTGTCCCACAAGCAATCATTACGGACCATGGAAGCCATTTTCGAAATGTCATGATGACTGAACTTACAAGCCAGCTTGGTTTGCGCCACGATAGCTCTACACCTTATTATCCGCAAGCCAACGGTTTGGTTGAGTCAATCAACAAAGTTCTAGTCGTCATGATTCGACGGATCATTGGTATCCATCGAACGAATTGGCATAACATGTTATTTTCGGCACTATGGGCATATCGAACTTCAGTGAAAAATTCAACAGGTTTCACCCCTTTTCAGCTAGTTTATGGCTTAGAAGCTGTGTTACCTATTGAGTGCGAAATCCCATCACTTCAAATGGCTGTCGAATTACTTCCAGCTACTTCCGAAGAGGAGAAACGGTTGTTATACTTAGCTAAATTAGATGAGACTCGACGTGACGCTACTTTAGCTATCGAGACTCACGCGAAACGAATGAAAGCTCAGTACGATAAAAATGTAACCCCTCGAAGTTTTTCGGAAGGAGACCTAGTACTATTATATGATCAAGCAAACGATAAGCTAGGTGCTGGAAAATTCGTTCCCATGTGGCATGGGCCCTACATTGTAAAGCGAAAGCTAGCAAAAGGGGCTTATGAGTTAGTTGATTTTGATGGGGACTCTTTGGGCAAACCCAGAAATGGACTTTACCTAAAGAGGTATTATGCTTAAAATGATGGATGGAGAAATTTTTAGATAGGTTAGATTTCCTTTCTAGCTAGCAAGTGTGTTAGTTTAGTCAGTGTGCTTAGCTTAGCAAGTGTGGTTTTTCGTCATTATTTTGGCTCATCTTGGTTTTACTCTTGATATTGTAGATGTCGACGCCTCTCCAAACATACATTGGATTTGCTGATGGTGCTTGTCGTAGTACACGGAATATCTCTTCCGCAGCTTGGGTTATCTATTCGCCCTCTGACGAGTTAGTTTCTATGCATGGGGTAAGCCTCGGTCAAACAACGAATAACATTGCAGAATACAGTGCAGTGGTTGAATTATTATCCGAATCTATTTCATTTGGAATTCGACGTTTGATAGTGAGGTTAGATTCTGAACTTGTTGTATTACAGCTTAATAGAGTTTATGCCATTAGAAATCCTGTGTTATTAAGGTTGTTTTTGAGAGTGCGTCTCTTGGAACGTGAATTTGATTACATTGAATATCAACATATTCCAAGGTCTTTGAATACATTAGCAGATGCAATTGCTTCTCAAGTGTTGGACAGACATTTATAATAATCATGCAAGTAAATTTAAAGACATTTCATCATACATGTTAAACAAGATAAGCCGATAATAGTGATATATAGATATAGATAGAAGTGTGTCCAAAAATATATACATCGTCTTCGATCATAGGTTTAACACACCTTATGATCGGCAAAATGATAGTGCAAAAAGTCAAAAATGTCACATGTGACTACAAAAGTGACTAGTCAATCACTGGTGGTGCTCTCTGTACGACACCACTGCGCGGGCTATCTTGCGCAGAAATCTCCTAAACGGTCCAGGGACTGCAACCACGAAGCGCTGAAGCCTCATTGGAATGTCATCCATAGTAGTCTCAGGTATATCTGCCGTGAGACGCTCTAGATCATGCTCCAAATCGGCTAGTACTTCTGCTGTCGCATCCTGTAAGGCCGGTGCCGGTGCAGCTGGATGTCGTCTGTCGTAAGGCCGGAGATTGGCTGGACGCTGTGGTCCAACATCTGCATTTTTAAAATTTTACTGTTACTTTGAGACGATATATATGAAAAATAAAAAATACATAATTAGAAAACTTGTGAAAATGAAAGTACCTCTGTCATCCCATTGTTCTCCCTGTGGAAGAACCATGTCCGGATCACCTCTGAAATCCATTCCGGCATATGGAAAGTCTTGTATCACAAAAAGCTGGCCCTCTAGCCAGTCGAAGTAACTGTCTGAGAATCGAACCACTGCAGCACCCTCGTCAGGATGCCGGGCCATCACCGCAACCCATCGAACAAGCTTTGGCTCCCGAGGACCCAAGTCATCAACAGTGAGTTGCTGAGGGATCAGCATAGGAACTCTCTCCAAGGCAAAGCTCACGACTAGAGGCCCATATCCAAAAGTCTTTAGTCGTCCGTTCTTTGCCTTGGTTAGTTGGCTCTTCATATGAGCCGACACAGCTTCGCACCAGTTGAAGATGGTGCCTTGGTAACAGTCAACTGCCATCCGCATTTGGGATCCGGAAGCAATGTGCAAGGCGGCCGCGCCACAAATCCTAGTGACCGTAAATGCAATAACTCTAAGTTCCGCCAGAGCGATGTGCTTTATCTCCACGCCCTTTTTATGGCGAGTCCCTGGTCTGCACCACTCCTCGCGGAGATCATCAAGGGATTGGCCACCCGGCCTGGTCCCCGCAAGGTTGAGTTGCTCACCTCTGTTTGGCAAGCCAGTGAGAAAGTATACATCCGAGGGCTCTATCTCGAGCTGGTGCCCTCCAATGTAAAAGCATTGATCTTGAACGTTCCATCGCTCAACTAGCCATTCCAAAAATCTTACCTGGCCCCTCATGCCCGGTATGGTCCAATATTTGTACAATCCACATGTTCTTAAGGCATCCAGAGAGGGTTGGTGGTTAATCGCAGCTTCATCGTCTTCTACGTGCTCTCTCTCTCTCCAGTCTAACATGTTTTGGCCCTGCACATCAAAAGAGTCAATTAGAAATTAATTTGAGAAAATTTGGTGGTTTTTTGAGAGAGTTAGGGTTTTGAAATGCGCCCTTTGCGGAAGACGCACCCCGGCTTTTTAGCACAGGGCGTCCGGACGCAGCTCGCCTGAAGGCGGACTGCGTCCCCAGACCTTTTTCCCGTGTGAGAAAAAGTCGGGGGACGCGGCCACCCGAAGGGCACCTGCGTCCGCCGAGGGGCGCATTTTGAACCCAAAACCCCCCCAAAAAATGAAACAGAGACCAAAAACAAAAAACTAAACGGATAAAAATGAAGAGTGGGATGTGTAAAATACCTCGGTGAAGCGGCGTTCGATTCCGACGGTCAGATTTTCCGCAGCAACCACGGGAAGTTTCTTGTCAAAAGCTCCTTTTTCAACCTCAACAGTGAAACGGTAAAAATGACATGGTAAAAGGTCTTTTTATAGGTTTTTTGGATGAATTAGTTCATTTTTTACCATGAAAAGATGTTTTCAAGTGTATTTTTGCCTATTTTAAACAGGTATGAGTAATGTGTCGCTTTTGTGCAGGACGAAGGGATTTCAGGGAAATTGTAATTTTTCACAAACAAAATTTCAGAGTCATCTTTTAAGCCCTTTTCTGACTCCTAAAACATGAAAAGATCGCCGAGTGTTTCTTTTTCACTCGTTAAAACGGAATTAAAAGACGGTCCCCTTTTAGCTCTTTTCTGACCGCAAAATCAGGAAAAGATTGCCGGGTTTTTGTCGTTTCAAACTCGATAAGGAAATAAAACGACGTGTCTTTGATCGCTTTTTACTTTTCAGGTCAACGATACTATTATGAAAGTACTCCTTGGTCGCAAGATCAAGCGGTTCCCCCAGGTATTATTTTATACTTTTTCGGGCTTGAGGGACACAAATATACGAAAAAGTTCAACGTGGAGTTTCCTTAAGTTTTTCAGACTCTCTAAAATTGAAAAACGCCGAGTTTTTCCTATACTGGGCTCGTTAAACTTTTACAGTAAAGGACCTGTTCAATTACAAACAGGAACGAACCACTCCTTCCTAGGGTTCGCATTTAAACTAGGTTGGACTCGTCCGAAGGATGAGCTTATAATCAAGCATATGTTATCCTCCTCAAGCTTGTTAAAAATAAAGAGGTACTTGCCAGAAATGGTGGGGGAAAAAGAGAAGAATGAACCTATTTGTCACCTTTTGCCTCAGAAGAAACTTTATTACCGCTCTTGAACACGACACTTTTCATTCACCTGGGTTGGGAAATCTTTTACCTCACAGTTGACTAAATCACTTTGAAAATCTTTAACCGGGTTCAGGGATCAACTTTGAGTTATTCGTCACCAAACCATCTGTTGTGTCGTTATGTGTTCAAGAGGTCTGCAAGCAAAACTTTCATCTGCAAAATACTTGTCATCCATTGACCATCCCTGAGTCAGTCCTTACAGCAACATTTCTTCAACTTGAACAATGATTTCGTGTTGCAGGCTTGCCTGCAACGGGTCGCTTTCTATCGACATCGACACATTATCTAGAAAGATGACTTAGGAATCGACAGTACCTTGAAGTCTGCATGCATCAATGGCAGGTTTCTCGCCTTTGACGTCAGTTTACATCATTGACTTTCGATCAGAGGATTCCGTGAAGTGTTCGACATCAAAACATCTATTCACATTTCACGGGTTGTGCTTGGTACTTTGAGAACCATTGACATTACTGGTGGTTTCTCTCACGCTTGTTAACAGTTTACATCATTGACTGGTAATCAAGTGGTTTCTACCATGTTCGACATCGAATCATTTAATCACATGGCTAGAATCGTACCAATTCGGGAAGTAGAAGTGAAGACCCTGGATCTAGTTTCTACCATCCAGGCTGCGAGGAGTTTTGTATTCATTATCTATGTAGACTAATCATAAACAGATGGCTGCGTCCATACTGTGTCTACAAAAGTCTATAAAAATGATGTACTGCAAGATCATTCCTGTATCAGAATAGTTAGTCCATTAGTTAAAGTTTTGAATCTGAGTATGGGAATGCCTACCTCAGTGATGATATAATCTTATCCATGTATTTTGTGTTGAAAATTGCAGGTTCCAACCAGGCCATCCACAAGGCAATCCTTGAAATGATAAAGCGCTTCACCCTTCCTAGAATTACAAAACCCTATTCTATTCCAGGCTTCGCACTTTAGGGGGCAATCTGTTACACTAAAAAATGTCACCTTGACTACTTACAGTTAGTATGGCTCCAATCAACAAGTCATGCTACCCTCTTAGGCAAGTCTCATGCCTCTGTTATCCATCTCAAACTCAAAGAAGAGAGAAAGTCTTGTAAAAATCATGTTTATCTCTGGGGTCGCAGGTTCTCTCTAGCCTTACCTGCGGGGACGCTGACCATGTTCACAAAATCCGCGTCCATAGACGCTCTGTATGTTAAGGGACAGGTGCGTCCCTCTGTAAAAGGCAAAATGCGCGAGTTTTATCTTGAAAAAGTTACTTGTGGTTACTTCTAGAACATTCTAGAGGTCGGTTTGATGAAATGGATGCGCCTCCAGTTGGTTCATGTATCTCTATTAAGGGGGGACTTATCCCATCAATAAGGGAGCTATCCCACCCATAGAGGGGGATGATCCCATTGATAGTGGACCTGAATAACCTCTTTACAGCACTATAAATGAAGGCATTGAGCCAGAAGGAAAGGAGGTTGGAGCTATACATTTTCTTTGGGTAAATGCTGCAGGATTTAGGTCTTCCATTAGAGCCTTTGTGAGGAGAGATTGTCTTCACTTGATTCTACTTGGGAGAGGGTGAGCTTTGTCAAAGTAGAGGAAAATCCTTGATGGACCCTGGGAGGAATTTGCACAACACCAAGGCCAGGTTGTAAGAGTTTCTTTGTTTCGTTATTAATACAAACTGGTTTATTTTTCTCAATAGCTTGTGTTAATGAGTTATTTCATGTGTTCCTTGGTCTGCATGTTGAATATATGTTTTATTATATGAAATGCAAGTGCTTGGTAATTGTTTGATTGTTTGTGGTTGCAGGAATTGACTTGAAGGAGGAGCTCATCCGGATCGTCAAGAACGGACTTCAACAACAGCGTTTTGGAATAAGGTAAGCCTAAACACTTGTAGTTTTCATGTTGTAAAAGGTGTATTTAGAGAAAGATCACTCCATTTTGTCTTGTTTGTCATTAGAATGTCTTAGACTTCTAGGAAGGTCAGTCGTGTCCGCACCCTTGACAGATTCCGTGTGACATATAGTGATAGGCCATGTGGTGAAGCATATTCTTGTCTCTATTGGCCTTCTCAAGTAGCCTCTCAAGGTGTATGTTTACCCTCTCAAGCCAAGTTTCCCGGTCATTCTCAATCTCTTGCTCAATGGAGGTCAACTTGACCTTTGCCTTCTTAGCCTTTTGCCTATACTCCTTGATCATTTGAAACTCCATGAGGACTTGCTTGTTGGTCAATTGTAGGCTGAAAAGTGGAAATTTATAAGGCAATATCAAACCCTTGAGAACTTTGAACACACTAGCTTCAAGAAGATACACGAGGTCCAATGCCGATCCCGATCCTCCTCCTGTATTTGAAAATCCTAATCTCATTCCGAGGATACTCCGAAAAGAAAGTGCATCAAGTCCTAGACCAATTTCCAGATCTCATTCATGCTCGGTAGAGTCGTTGTTCCTTGAAGATATTCCTTTTGACAAATACTTTGGTGTATCTCTGTTTAGAACCACATTTGATAGTGAATTTCTGGACATAGTCGCAGACCCAAAATTCACCAGAGAACTTGAAATCCAACGAGCTAACTTGATAAGTAACCAAAATCTTCAAACATCTTCTCAGTCATCCCTCACCACTGATCGAATTCCTGAACTCTCTGATTCTGCTTCAACATCTTTTGCCTCATCATCAATTCCCGATATTCCAGTCAATCATTCGACATCTCCATTTATACCTTCCCTCCCTCATCAACCTATCATTACCCCTCAAATTCCCATTACTTTTGCTACATTAACAACTCTTGTTGTCATAAATCCTCCTCTTTCTCCAAGACCAATTTCAAATCCGCCTCGAGCCATGGCTTCCAGATATGCACCTCTCGTTCTACCTCATAATTTGGATGATATGCCAGTCATTTACCAAAGTAAGATACCTCTGTTCGATGCCACTCAAAGTATCACAACACAACAACATGTTGATAGGATGAACAACTTCTTTGAACTTCATGAAGTAGATGCAAAGAATGTGTCCATGAGATTATTTGTGCAGAGGTTTGGAGGCGAGGTTTGAAAGTGGTTCAGAGCATTACCAGTGGGATCTATCAATACTTTGCCAGTTCTTCATAAACAATTCTTGGACCGATGGGAGGTAAAGGAAAATCCTCTCCAAATTCTATATGAGTATGAAAATATTAAAAGGAATGTTCGTGAAAGTGTCCAAGATTATTGCGTAAGGTTCAATACAGTTTATAATGCTATTCTAGCTGACATTAAGCCACTGATGGGGTTAGAATTGATCAAATTTCCCAATGGCTTTGATGATAATATGGTATATCAGTTGAGAGAAAGAGATCCCACCACACTTGAGGATATGCAGAAGAACGTAGTGAGTGTAGAGGAAAATCTGCTGACCAAAAGAGCAAGGATGAAAACTGAAAAGAAGGTGACTATAAAGGAAGAAGCATCTTCCTCAGATGTTAAAGCAGATCATATACTATGGAAAATTTAGAAGATGTTCGATCGGTTAACAATTGCTGGCAAGCTTGAAACCACGATAAAAAATCCAGACTTCAGAGGACAGCAACAACCTCAGTTCAAGATTAAACAAAGGGAGCAAAAGGCACAAGATCAGTCATCACAGCAGCAAGTCAAAAATCCTTTGTAGAAAAACTATGTACATGGAATGGAGAGTGAATATGATGATGATCTGGTGGTTGAGGAAAATCATTTCTTTACTGCTGATGGTTTGCAAATCTATCTCATGGAATATGAAGAATATTCAGAGATCCCTGATGTGCAAAAAGATGAAGATTACATATTGGAAAATGAAGTAGTTTTGGAGGACGAGTCAGATGATTATCAGCGAGGATATATGAATGCATTGACAACACAACAGAAACAATATTCATTGAGAAGCAGAGATGTACCAGTCAGCTCAGTTCAAAAGAGAAAGGAAGTGCAACCTAAGAATGACTCCTCAAGCATTCAAAAGAAAGGGAAGGAGCCCGCTGACCCAAATTCTAGCAAAGGATCATTTGCAAATGAGAAGACCAATCAACAAAGTGCAGCAAAGGAAAAGGTTGAAAAGAAGGACCCTCCAATCAAAGAGGTAGATAAAGTTTCAGATTTTAGTTTAGAAAATGAGATTGCTAAATTAACAGTTTCAATTCCTTTGACTCAATTGATGAAGAACAAAAGTTATAAACACTAAGTGTACAAAATTTTGAACATAGATCCTTTATTTGATATGGTCAATGCAGAAGATGATCACCCTGAGTTCATATTTGGCCCTGCTTTAGAAGGTCAGTCTGAGGATAGTGAAGTTCCTCCATTCTATATAAGCCTTAGATTGCACGAGTATGTCCTCCACAATGCCATGTTTGATTCCAGAGCTTCCCATAATTTGATGCCAAAATCCATTATGGAGAAACTGGGCCTTGACATTACTCGAAAATATCATGGCCCGTATTCTTTTGATTCGGGTAGAGTTCGTTGTATTGGTCTTATCAAAGACTTGGTGGTGTCTTTAGACCAAATTCTGGCAAAGAATGTTCTCATGGATGTGGTTGTTATAGACATTCCGCCACGATTTGGTATGATTTTGTCCAGATTGTGGAGTGCAAAGATTAAATGGACTTTACAACTAGATTTCTCCTATGCTACCATTCCCATGTTTGGCCAATTGAAAAAATTATATAGGGAAAAGAAAATGAAGTAGATGATTACAAGCAAAGAGAAACCGCTTAATCACCCAATCAATGCTGTACATATAGATTTAGAGTAATTTGTATTATATTCAGATAGTGGTTTAAATGATATTGATAGTCAGTTGAAGTAGAAGATGTGCCAGAGATTTCAGAAAATTTCAGAGCTATCCTTGATCAAGAAAGACAAAAAATTGCAAGTACCTCTGAGCTGTCTACATTTCGACAGCAGCAGAAAGATAATGAATAACAAAAAATTGAAGAGATTAGTCGAGGTAAGAAAGAGAATGAAACAAAATTCTAGCATCTTGAAGAAGAAGCGGGTTTATGGAGCATGGATTTTGACGGAGCCATGGGTAAGGATGGTGCTGGCATAGGGATTTGGATTCGTAGCCCTATTTTCTAACCAAATAAAGTCCCTAGTAATGTTAGAATTTGTTCATATAAATTGGCCTTTGACTGTTCTAACAATGAAGCCGAATATGAAGCGCTGATTGTAGGTTTGAAAATTCTCAAAAAGTTGAATGCAAAAAGGATATCAGTCTATGGAGATTCGGAGCTGATAATCAAGCAAGTTAAGGGTGAATATCAAGCCAAACACCCACAGATGAGGGCCTACCGTAATGCAGTTTTAGATATCTTAAGGATGTTTCCAGATTATACCTTGACAGTCGTACCTCGTGCTCAAAATGTTATTGCAGATTCACTTGCTACTGCTGCAAGTAATTTGAAGATTCCGATGAATTCCAACAACAAATTTGAAATCCATGTCAAGCATCGCCTTGCTATTCCAGACAACTTAAGGTATTGGCAGGTGTTTTGGGATGATAAGGAGATCAATAATTTCTTGCAGAATGAAGGGAATTACAAGGATGCTTCCATAGATTGTGATCATGATGACGAAGAACTAGAAATTGAGGTGAATCATATGGAAATATTGCAGCTGAAGGACAATATCATTCCTAAAGGTCTCATACCTTTAGAAGAACTTTTTGATCAAGATGATGTGGCTAGGAAGCCGAGCTTGGTGCCTATAGACAAAGGTGTTGAGGATGTAAATCTTGGAACAACCAAAAAACCCAAGTTTGTGAAATTATCGAAGACATTGTCTCCTGAGGTAAATTCCAAATATGTTAGATCATTATCTGAATTTGCTGATGTGTTTTCTTGGGATTATTCAAATATAAAGGTGTATAACAAAGACATAATTTAGCATACTATTCCCATCAAGCCAAATCAGAAGTCGTTCTGACAGAGCTGAGAAGAATCAATCCCAAGTTGCTGCCATCCATTGAAAAAGAGGTAAACAGATTATACAAGGCTAGTATCATTATCCCAATCAGATTTTATGATTGGATTTCTAATCTTGTTCTTGTGAGAAAGAAGACCGAAGAGATCAGATTGTGTATCGATTTCCGGAATCTAAATAAAGTGTCATTGAAGGATAATTACCCATTGCCGAAGATGGATCCTATCCTCCAGAGAGTGGTTGGAGCATCGCACATGTCACTGCTTGATGGATATTCAGCTATAATCAAATTTTAGTGCATGAAGATGACAAATATAAGACTGCATTCACCACCCCTTGGGGAACATTTCATTATGCTAAAATGCCATTTGGTTTGAAAAATGTTGGAGCCACATTTCAGCATGCAATGGACATTGATTTTGTAAATGAAAAGGATATATTTTTGGTTGTATATTTAGATGATTTGATAGTTTTTTCAAATTTAGATGATGAGCATCTTCACCATTTGAGGATTGTGTTTAAGTGATGTAGGAAATTTGGGATATCACTCAATCCGAAGAAAAGTCTCTTTGCCATGGATGAGGGGAAGCTGCTTGGCCATATTATCTCAAAGGAAGGAATTCACATTGATCCTTCAAGGGTAGAAGCAATTCAGCAAATAGATTTTCCCAGGAACAAGAAAGAGATACAAGCTTTTAATGATAAGATGAATTTCCTACGAAGATTTGTACCCAATCTAGCTGAGCATTTGAGAGAAATTACTAATATGTTAAGAAGGAAAGCGTGGTAAAATGGACGGAGGATGCTATGAAATTATTTAATTTGATAAAGTATGCTTTATCTACAACCCTGATTTTGATTAGTCCCGATTATATGTTGGGTGTGGAGCATGATTATCATCCTAATTTAGAGGTCTTTGTTTCAGCCGGATGTATACCCCAGGAAGATTGTATACCCTTCTACGCGGGGGGGTGTGTAGGAGCACTAGACACCCCTGCGGGGGTTCGGGGGGGCCGATCCCCCTCAGCTGGGGGGTCCGGGGGCTAGCGGTCCCCCAGTAGGGGTTTCAGGGGTAGTGCCCCCGTAGCTAAAAATATATGTAAAATTTCCTTGTAAAAGTATAGTAATTTCTAGTCAATCTGGGCCATTTATTAGGCGGATGATCTGACGATAGAACTTATGTTTAGTGTTATAGACATATTTGGGCACTGCAACCCCAATATTATATGTCAATAAACCAAAGGCTTTTTAACCCCTAAATGTGTTGTTTCATACCCTAAAGGATCATGGTCAACTGATTACATCATTCCCCAGAAGTTCCACTTGAAAAACCACTCAGAACTGGCCAAAACTGTACCATACTGACTGCTCCACTGTCAAGGTGCGATGCATACTGACTTCTACACTAGCCAGGTGCGATGCATACTGAAGAGGCCTTTTGTGGGGTGTAATGAGCGAGAATGGACAAATTTCTGAGACAGTTTTCTAAGTGGATGTTCCTGGAATCTTCTAGAAACTTCTCCCATGACACTTGCCTCTCTGAATTCGCCCAGGGATGAGTAAGAGATCCAAGAAATCTCCAAGTGGAACCAAGAACAACAAGTAGAATGACGCTAATCAAAAACCCAGATGTGAATCATACCCTTGTAGACATCTATAAATGGATCCCTCATCTTAGAGATCTGAAGGCTAGAATTTTGTAATTTGTAAGGACGTGCTGATAATTTTTCTTTGAGAGGGAACATTGTATTTTTGGGTGATCTTGCTTTTCATGAGGTGAAGACGACTTTGATGCTGGGAGGATGATGCTGGATCAAACAGCTGGGTTGTAATCCTCTATTCTATTGTTAATAAAGTTCTTTGAGTTTTCCTCCATACAATCATGTATTTGTGTATATTTTTATTTGTAAATGCCATTGTATGCTCATTGTATTTCTGATTCTGTAATGCTTATGATATCATAGATCGAGATGCTTTGATGGTGTTGTGTTACTTTGTTTCTATAGGTATCCTCTAAGCGGGACAAGTAGGAGAAGAGTTGCAAGCTCTGTCAAGGAGGAGAGAAATCAATCAAGGAGTCAAGCGGAAGATCTAGGTTGGTACCTTTTCTTCTCTCTTATCTATCATACATAGAGGAAATCACAAATTTCTTTGATTGTTTGTTTCTAGGATAACTGCCAATCCTAGTGGGACTAGTAGATCGAAAAGACACTAGTTTTCTCGGAAACAAAATGGCGACTCCACTGGGGAGCAAATAGTTTGTTTGTTTGTTGTTGTTGTTTGACTTATAAACTATAGACGAAGCCTGAAGTTAGCCAGATAGCCTTTGAACTGCTCTTTCTATGCAAGTGCAAAGTAGACGAATGCTACTTCAGTCAATCTCCAGTTTAGTTTATGAACTGAACATCTGACTTACAAGCATCCTAGATGCCCTTGTGGTAGCTCATTAACCTCCCAAGATCATATCCCTATAATTTTCTCTTTATTTTCCATAATAAATCAGCTTAATCCACTGAAATCGGCTGCAAATTTGAGCCAAAACCCATCTCAGTTGCGCTCCTAGCCCATCGCACTGTCTACAACTGAAAGCCAGTATGCATCACACTTCCTGAGTGTAGCAGGTGTGATGCATCCTTGTTTCTGTGAAGCAAAAGTGCGATGGCTGAGTGATCCTATTTCTCTCCTCGAAATTTGGGGTTTTTTGTCTATGTTTCCAGCTCTGTTTAGTTGTTTTTTGCTGCTTATGAACAATATCTCACTGTTGAAGCCTGCTTGCATTACATTGTTCAACCTCCATTGATAAATATTAGTAAATGTTTTTATGTATTTGTCCATCATTTACAATCTATTGTCGAAACGTTACTTGAATTGATCTATCGTTTTGGTGCAAAAAACTGTCGTAACTGTCATTTTTGTGTCAAAAAGAGAAGTGTCGTTGAGTATTCCTTCTCTAGGTAGTCGATTGAACTTTTTGATTTGTACTTGATTTGATTTTTTGTTATTTGAAGTGTCGAAATAATTTTCTATTCGAAATTGAAAAGTGTCGTTTAGTCTTCTTTTCCATTTTGAAAAGAAATTGTCGAAATGTTTCAGATCTATACTTAGTTCTCTTTTTTGGCATTCCTCACATTAAGGGAATGAAAAAAAAATACATGCATTTGCATTTTCATTTAGACTGTGTGCGAAATATGATCTAGGAAAAGTGCATTTAGTGTGTGCTCTTTGCTCTTTGGTTGAAAGAATCGTAATCTTCTTTCCTTAGTAGCTAGGATTTTCATTGCTAAAAATAAACAACGATTGTTTATCATTGCAGATTGCATTTAGGACTTTTACATCTACATCACGTGGTGAACCATTGAAAGGCAAACTTCTAAGCAAGATCAAATCTAAAATAAATTTCAATGAACTTAACAACACTTTGGAACCTAATGCAACACGTTTAGAGGTCTTGGCTAGAGACCTGTTCTGGCGTCGTAAAATCTAATAACTATTGTTTTCATTGAAGGTTGGGTGATTCCTCCTCTTTGATATGACAAGTGCTAGCACGGATTTGTACTCCCCATACCGTCGAGTATATATTGGGAGACCACAATAGGCTTATATCCTTTATCCATAGGAAGTCGTGTCTGTCGCCCTATCGATCGGAATGCAATGAACATAGCATTCAGAAAGATTTACTGCCATACATAAGTTCTTTATAATTTCTATTTAATTTACCACCAAGGTGTATATTGCAGTTTTGCGATTGGTTTCGTAATCCCTCTATCTAGATCTCCAAAGTAGTCACTTTTGTTCCTTTTTGTCTCCTTAAAAGAAAAAGGTCCATCTGAGCACTTGTCACTTTAGGCTCATTAAAAATTGAAGGGGACTAGAGTCATCTTTAGTTTTTTCTCGACTCTTAAAAATTGAAAAAGCAAAGTTGTGTCAAAGCATCATTAACATTTATTAAATTCGGAATAATATCCCTATTCCTTTGTTGATCTTAGGTTGAGATAATGGAGCCCACCAATCAAGGAATCCCTCTTGAGGGGAATCCTAGTCCATTTTCGTCTTGGGGAAATATTGGTGCTCCGTATATGGCCACATTGTCCCTTCCAAGATTCACAACTAGACTGTCGGTCTAGCTTTTCTCAAGCTCTGTGGTTCAAAATACTGTGATTCCTCAGCAATCGAATCAACAACCAGTTAATACTGAAGATGACCCTTTGCCTTCTTCTTCATTTGTTTCGCCTTCCCCTTCTTCCTCTTCGCTTGGTGAAAATAGCGATGCTAGTAACCAGGTGACTGAGAAGAAGAATAAAGGGAAGGAGAAGAAGAAGAAGTCAGTTAATCAAGGGGGCAACCATGAATCATCTGGTCGAAATCTGTACACTAAATCTCCTAGACATCCATGCATAATATGCAAAGGAGACCATTTTCATCGAGAATGTCCATGCATTCCTTAGATCTTGAGAGAATGGTCCCCCCATTCGCACCATCCGGTGTCATCAACCTCTAGTGGTCATGTTGACACCACACCATCAACTAGTAATAGTGAAGTTCACAGACAAAAAGGAAAGGTTAAAAATCCATGTAGGCTATGTGAAGGGGACCATACCCTTCCCCGTTGTCCCTTTTTGGATGAGGCGAAGAGAATCTTGCATAACCATCCTGCTTCACCGTAACAACTTCCACCTGGATACAAGAAACTCTCACCAAGTCCTTTACTAGTTGAAAATCCGATTGACATAATTCAGTTGTCGGTCAAAACACCTATCGTTGAGAGTGAATATTCTGAGTCCATACCGGACCAAAGTCAGCAGGTCGAGATGGCAGTCGACCCAGTTTTACCTTCAGAAGGTCCACCCTCAGAGGATATCATCCCCAAAGAGAATGAGAATGATACCATTCAAATTATTTTTATTACTTCAGAGTCCAATGAACTCGGGGAAAATCCACCCGTTCCTTCACAACAAGAAGGGAATCCCCTAGTTCCCGCTACTCAACGGGTTAATTCAACCGTTTATTTGGTACCCCCTCCAAGCATTCTGGTCGCTTCCTTCGATTGGAATTGACTAGCAAGATCCCACCTTCCGTCTAATGTACCATTCTGAATTATAGTACAAGTTCACAAAATGATCGTGTCTAGCACTATCATAAATGAAGGGGCTTCAGTGAGTATCCTTTCCTCAACTGCTTGGAAAGAGCTTGGTTCACCATCGCTTATTCCTGTTACTTAGAATTTTTCAGGCTTTAACAAAGGAACCAGTCGATCGTTAGGGACCCTTCCTAAGTTTCCGATAACTTTGAGAAGGAAAACCGTTCACTTGAACGTGATGGTAGTCCAAGAACTGTTAGATTACAATCTACTCCTTTGATGTGACTATGTTTATAGCATGGAAGCTATTGTTTCCACACTCTTTCAAATGATGTGTTTCCCGCATGAAGGCAAAATTGTCTAGCTTATTGACCAGCTTTCATTTCCCAGTTCAAACACATCTCCGAGTCAAACATCATCCCTAAATGGTCTCTTTGCATCAAGAGTGTCTCTTCAACATTCATTCCATCCACCTGATTGCAACAAGTAGTCCGGTGAATGTAACGAAGCTTAGGGGGCATGCACCCTAGTCTACTTCGTTGGACGAACCCAGCTGAAAAGATAAGTTTCCTTGTAGGTTATGTGATTGGAAGTGTTATCTCACACCATTCACCTTTGTCTGTTTGATGGAAAAAGCCCAGGAAGTGTATTGACCGCCAACTAAAACCATCCTGCTTAACCACAGTGATTTCCAGATTGTCACCTGGAGACTCTCCTTTTCTCGATGTCTAGGGGCATGCAAACCTTTTTATGCAAGCGAAAAACGACCAATTCCGTTTTTTAGCTTTTTATTTTTTCAACTTCTTAGGTTAGGTGATTGGTCTAACCCACCATTCACCTTTGTCTGCACAGAAGTCGAAGCAAAGGAAGCGTTTGAACCGTTTCGCGGATGAAACCATCCTACCTAACCTCAGTAGTTCCTTAGCTTTCTAGTTTTTTTTAGCTTTTTAGTTTGGTCGTTTCTATCTTACATAAAAATCAAAATGAGCAATCTTATCGCATGGTTCAAGATCGTTAAAAAATAAACCTACCACTAAGCGTATATTATCCCAGAGTTCAAGCTTGTTAAAAAATGAACTGGGCTATGAGCAATGTTATCCCATGGTTCAAGCTCATTAAAAAATAAACCTACCACTGAGCATATGTTCCCCTAGAGTTCAAGCTCGTTAAAAAATGAACCCACCTTCGGTAAATAACCTTTGTGATTTCCATAATATCAACCTTTTGAGCCTTGCTCATGTTCCTGCCATCACCTCCATCCTTTTGGCCGATCATACGCTTCCGCTTGATTGCTTACCTTTTTGAGGAACAATTGCGACGAGTGGTCCTGTTAGCCACCCTCTTCACATCACCATGCTTTGAGAAGTTACAAGCTTACCTGGAACGAGTAGCTACCATAAACAACACTCGTTCCTCAAAAAACGAGTCTACTTTAAACCCTTTTCAGACTCGTTAAGTATGAAAAGATTATCGAGTTATTGGCCTCTCTAGCTCACTAAAGTGATTGGAAGTGCCATCCCTCCTGTATATTTTAATCTTTTTCGGACCTGAGGGATTATCTCACAAAAAATTTCAAGCGCTTGTATTTTCAGCTCGGTAAAGTTATCAAAAGATCATCCATTTCATATTATTTTATCCTTTTTCGGACTTAAGGGATTATGCTACAAAAAAGAACTACTGGAGTTTCCTTTTAGTCCCTTTTCAAACTCTCTAAACATGAAAAGGACCGAGTTATCCTTGTCATTAAACTCGTTAAAACAATAATGACAAACTTGTCCACCCAGACAAGAACGAGTTTCATTGTCGCTAGGCTCGCTAAAACATAGCGACAGGTTTTCCTGAAGGGCAAACTATAGAAAAAGCATATGTTATCCACCTCAAGCTTGACAAAAATAAAGAGGTACTGGTCAACAATTACTGGGGAAAAAGGGAAGAAAAATTAAAGAATTTTATTGGTAGTAGGTCACTCTTGAACATGACACTTTCACTCCATCACCATGATTGAGTTGGGTTGGGTTATTCCATTCACCTGTCACATCACCATTGGTCCTACATACCATCCATCTTTTGGGGTTAACGCTACCAATCCATTTTAGTGTCTCCAATATGTTCAAGAGAAGTCATTTAGAGAATTCACCATCCAATTAATGCCTCATCCGTTGCAATACCTTCACCCTCCATTTTTTCATGACCGCCATTCCTGAACCTTGTATCATCAGATCGTTTTTCACCTCCAGAAAATCATTTTCTTCGTTTCGTGTCGTTGATGTGGGATACATTAAGGCCCTCCTACGCCGGGTCACTTCTTGTTGATAGCAGCTCATTATCCAAGAAGTTGACTTAGAAACAACCCTTTCAGTACTTTGAAGCTTGCATGCCTCAATGGCAAGTTTCTCACTTTCGACGACAGGTTTACATCAATGGCCTTCGACCGAAAGATCTTGTGTGGTGTTCAACACCGGATCATATATTCACACCACATAAATTGTACTGTAGTACCTTGAGGATCATTATCATTATTGGTGATTCCTCTCGCATCTGTTAACAAATTACACTATTGGCTGGTAATTAGGCGATGTCTATCCATGTTCGACTTCAGAACATCTTTTCACATGGATCGACTTGTACATCAAGCGAAGATTGAATGAGTTTGAAGACCCCGGATCTAGTTTCATCCATCTAGGCTGCGATATATTTAGGAATATAAAGACATCAAATGTACAAAGAAGCTACACAGATGATCATCCAAGCTAAGGGATGATGACTCTACATATAAAGAATCACCAGTTTGCAACTGCAGACGATTATATGTTCTATGCATAAGAAAACGAATTTATAAAGCTGAGCGTGGGAATGCCCGCCTCAGGTAGATCATGGAAAATAATATTGTGATGATGTATTGTATTGTATCTTATACAGGTCACCTTCCAGGTCGAATACCTCAGATCCTCATGATAAAGCATTTCACTCGACATCAAAAGATTTACGACTTCATGCTTTAGGGGGAAACTGTTATAGACATATTTGGGCACTGCAACCCCAATCTTATATGTCGATAAACTAAGGGATTTTTACCCCTAAAAGTGTTGCTTCATTCCCTAAAGGATCATGGTCAACTGATTACATCATTCCCCAAAAGTTCCACTTGAAAAACCACTCAGAACTGGCCAAAACTGGACCATACTGATTGCTCCACTATGAGGGTGTGATGCATACTGACTTCTACACTAGTCACGTGCGATGCATATTGAAGAGGCCTTCTATGGGGTGCAATGAGCGAGAATGGACAAATTTTTGAGTTAGTTTCCTAAGTGGATGCTCATGGAATCTTCTAGAAACTTCTCCCATGACACTTTCCTCTTTGAATTTGCCCAGGGATGGGTAAGAGGTCCAAGAAATCTCCAAGTGGAACCAAGAACAACAAGTAGAATGACACTAATAAAAAACCCAGATGTGACTCACACCCTTGCAGACATCTTTAAATGGATCCCTCATCTGAGAGATCTGGAGGCTGGAATTTTGTAATTTGTAAGGAAGTGCTGATAGTTTGTCTTTGAGATGGAACATGGTATTGTTGAGCGATCTTGCTTTTCATGAGGTGAAGAGGGCTTTGATGCTGGGAGGATGACGCTGGATCACACAGCTGGGTTGTAATCCTCTCTTCTATTACTAATAAAGTTCTTTGAGTTTTCCTCCATACAATCATGTATTTGTGAATATTGTTATTTGTAAATGCCATTGTATGCTCGTTTTATTTATGATTCTACAATGCTTATGATATCATAGATCGAGATGCTTTGATGGTGTTGTGTTACTTTGTTTCTATAGGTATCCTCTAAGTGGGACAAGTAGGAGAAGAGTTGCAAGCTCTATCAAGTAGGAGAGAAATCAAGAAAGGAGTCAAGCGGAAGATCCAGGTTGGTCCCTTTGCTTCTCTCTTATCTATCATACATAGAGGAAATCACAAATTGCTTTGATTGTTTGTTTCTAGGATAGCTGCCAATCCTAGTGGGACTAGCAGATCGAAAAGACACTAGTCTTCCTGGAAACATTTAGTTTAGGGTTTCTTGCCCTAGAAGGCAACCCTTCTCTTTATATGAGGGCATTGTATTGAGGCTGTGTAATAGATGTGTATTCTCCGAGCGAGAAACAGAGAGGTGAGACTGTGAGAGAAAACAAAGGATATTACAACGGATTTGCTGTAGGTTGTGTCTCTTCATTTTGCTGGATAATAGAAAGGAAGGAATTGCTGTTTGGGGTGGATGTAGCCCAAACTGGGTGAACCACGTATATCCGTGTCTCTCTGGTTTTATGTGTTTGTGTTTTTCCGCATATTATATTTCTTGCATTCTCTGTCATATACAATATTTTTCTAACAACTGGTATCAGAGCCGAAGGTCTATTTGGCTGATAAACTCGCAGGAAAGAAGGGTTCCTCATTTGAGTGGGAGAAATGGCGGAAGATGGTAAGTTCAGGGTCGAGAAATTTAACAACCAAAACTTCCCGCCGTGGAAGATGCAGATGGAGGATTATCTGTATCAGAAAGATCTGTACCTACCATTGAGTCGAAAAGCAAAGAAGCCGATGGCTATGATAGATGCAGAATGGAACATTCTCGACAGAAAGGCACTCGGAATAGTATGGTTTTCCCTCGCAACATCAATCACCTTCAACATTTTGAAGGAAACAACGACAAAGGGATTGATTCAAGCGTTGGTGAAACTATATGAAAAACCCTTGGCCTCAAACAAGGTATTTTTTATGAAGCAATTATTTAATATGAAGATGTCAGAAGGTGGATTTGTTGCAGAACATTTAAATGATTTTAATATAGTTACAAGTCAATTAAGTTTTGTAGGGGTAAAATTTGATGACGAAGTTAGAGCTCTATTATTCTTGTGCTCATTTCCAGAAAGTTGGAATGGTTTAGTAATGGCCATTAGTAACTCTATTTCTGGATGTAGCACTTTAAAGTTTGATGTGTTGTCGGTGCTATCCTTAGTGAGGAAATGCGACAGAAAAGCTCTGGTGAGACATCGGGTAATGCTTTGAGTGTAGAGTCTAAGGTAAGAAGAATGGAAAGACGAAAGAGCTTAGGATATTGTAGTAAATCAAGGAAAGGTAGATCCAAGTCCAAATCTGGGATAGTGTGCTAGAAATGTGGAAAGAAAGGACACCTAAAGAAAGAATGTAGATCTCGGAAGGGAAAAGAAGGAGATGCACAACAAGAAAACAATCATGAAGAAAATGTGACAGGTGAGGTGTTACAAGATTCTTTGACTCTTTATTTCAAAAATATTACTGATTCCTGGGTGGTAGATTCAGGGGCCTCATTCCATGCCACACCTGATAAGAAATATTTTCATGACTATGTTCAAGGATATTTTGGACAAGTCCGTTTGGGTGATAATAAACCCTGTAAATTTGTTGGAATGGGTAAGGTTCTTGAAAAACAGCAGAATGGAAACCAATGGCTACTAAAGGAGGTAAGGCATATTATAGATTTGAAGAAAAATCTGATTTCAATAGGGCAATTAGGCGGTGAATATTGTGTGACAACTTTCACAGATAAAGCTTGGAAGGTCACCAAAGGAGCCCTGGTAATAGTAAAAGGTGAAAAGGTTGGTACATTGTATTTATCCAATGGCATTTCTAACTCTCTTAATGCTTTAACTTCCAAAGGAGTAGATGCAACATTATGGCATCATAGGATCGGATACATGAGTGAGAAGGGGATGAAGATTCTTCACTCAAGGAATTTGTTGCCAGGTTTGAAGAATGTTGATTTGGATTTCTGTGAGAATTGCATTTATGGAAAATAGAAGAGAGTCAGATTTCTCAGAGTTGGGAAATAAAAGAAGAGCGAAAAATTCGAGCTTGTGCATACAGATGTATGGGGACCTGCTTAGGTATCATCTCTTGGTGGCTCTCGTTATTATGTTACTTTTATTGATGATGCAACTAGAAAAACTTGGATTTATTGTATTCAAAATAAATCTGATGTATTTGATACTTTCAAGAAGTGGAAAGATTTGGTTGAGATTGAGACAAGAAAGAAATTGAAGGGTCTCAGATCAGACAATGGAGGTGAATATTGTAGCAAAGAGTTTGATAGGTACTGTTCAGAGCATGGAATTCACAGAGAGAAGACAATTCCAGAACACCACAAGAAAATGGTGTGTTAGAAAGGATGAACAGAACAATCATGGAGCATGCAAGGTGCATGAGATTGCATTCAGGATTGCCTTTACAATTTTGGGCAGACACTGTAGATACTATTTTTTATCTAATAAACAGAGGGCCTTCAAGTTCCTTGGATGGTGGTGTTCCAGAGGAAGCATGGACA
The DNA here is from genome assembly GCA_031772625.1 of Pinus tabuliformis. Taxonomy (NCBI): domain Eukaryota; kingdom Viridiplantae; phylum Streptophyta; class Pinopsida; order Pinales; family Pinaceae; genus Pinus; species Pinus tabuliformis. The sequence goes on along the minus strand of CM062818.1, from coordinate 504,138,566 downwards.
GGTAAAAAGGTAAACTACTCATTTTTAACACCTTTTTTTTGTGAGGCCTTTGTCCATATTAATAAAGAAAATAGAACAAAGCTTGAGGCAAAATCAAAGAAATGTGCCTATATTGGATATGGTGTTAATGATTTTGGTTATTGCTAATATGATTATGAAAATCAAAAAATCATTAGGAGTAGAGATGTAATATTTAATGAAAATTTCTTGTATAAGAATCAGTTGCAGGAAAAGAAACAGGAAAAAGAAAACAAGGAATACACAGTTCTTGATGAGATCACTGAAAAAGTAAAGGTACCCGAAAATAATAATAATCAGCAACCACAACAACAACAACCACCACAACAGCAACAGGCACCCAAAACACCTTAAAGTGGTGTTAGAAGATCTACCAGGATAAGTATACCCGCTGAACGATACTCTCCTTCATTATATTATTTATTGTTGACTGATTCTGGTGAACCCGAATGTTATGAAGAAGAAATGTAGGTTGAAAGTAGGAAGAAGTGGGAGCTAGCCATGGAAGAAGAGATGGAATCCTTAATGCATAACCAGACTTGGGACTTAGTCAGGTTGCCTGCAGGTAAAACTACATTGAAAAATAAATGGGTTTATAGGCTGAAGGAAGAAGATGGACGAAAACAGAGGTACAAAGCTAGACTTGTGGTGGAGGGGTTTACACAGAAGAAAGGTATTGATTTTGATGAAATATTTTCTCCTGTTGTTAAAATGACTTCAATCAGAACTATTTTAAGTCTAGTAGTAGTTGAAGATTTGCATCTTGAGCAGTCAGATGTAAAGACAACCTTTCTCCATGGGGATTTGGAGGAAGAGATATATATGCAACAGACACAAGGATATGAGGTAAAAGGGAAGGAGAAACTAGTGTGCAGGTTGAAGAAGAGCTTGTATGGCTTAAAACAGGCTCCAAGGAAGTGGTATCTAAAATTTGACAAGTTTATGTCTGCACAAGGTTATACTAGATGTCGCTCTGATCAATGTGTTTATCTGAAAAAGAAAAATGATGGAAACTATATTATATTGTTATTATATGTAGATGACATGCTTGTTGCAGGGTTTAACATGCAGGAAATAGATGTGCTCAAAAGAAAATTGGCAAATTCATTTGCAATGAAGGATTTGGGAGCTGCAAAACAAATCCTTGGTATGAGAATAACTAGAGACAGGAAAAATTGAAAATTAACATTGTCTCAGAATGAGTACATACAAAAGGTGTTGAAAAGATTTAATATGCACAATGAAAAACCAGTTAGTACACATTTTGCTAGCCATTTAAAACTTAGTAAGGAGATGTGCCCAAAGACCCAAGAAGACATGGATTATATGTCTAAAGTTCCATATGCATCAGTAGTTGGAAGCTTAATGTATGCAATGGTCTGTACAAGGCCTAATATTGCACATGCAGTGGGTGTTGTAAGAAAATACATGAACAATCCAGGAAAAGAACATTGGATGGTAGTGAAATAGATTCTCAGATATTTGAAAGGTACCATAAATCAAGCATTATGCTTTGGTGGTTCAAACATTTCTCTACAGGGATATGTTGATGCAGATATGGAAGGTGATAAAGATAACAGGAGGAGCACTATAGGATATGTATTTACAGTAGGTGGAACAACTGTCAATTAGGTTTCAAAAATCCAAAGTGTTGTTGCACTTTTAACAACAGAAGCAGAGTATGTTGTTGCTATAGAGGCTAGTAAAGAAATGATTTGGTTACAAAGGTTTATAGATGAATTGGGTAAGAAGCATGATATGGGAACGTTATATAGTGATAGCCAAAGTGCCATTCATCTTGCAAAGAAATCAACATTTAATTCCAAGACTATACACATATAGCTCAAGTACCATTTCATACGATCAGTGTTGGAAGATGGAGAGTTGAAGCTGGAAAAGATACACACTAGCCAGAATCCTATAGATATGCTAACAAAAATTGTAACCAGGGAGAAACTGAGAATATGCTCAGTTTCAATTGGTCTTCAAGGATGACAATGAAGATGAGAAACAACTAGGTCCAAAGAGGAGTCATTGTCCATCAAATGAAGCAGCATGGAGTTGCTACAATCATTCTCCAAGTGGGAGATTGTTGGGTATGGAGCATGATTATCATCCTAATTTATAGGTCTTTGTTTCAGCCAAATGTATACCCTAGGAAGATTGTACACCCCTCCACGCGGGGGGAGGGTTCTTGGGGGCCGAACACCCCCCGGATGGGGGGTCCGGGGGCCAGCGGCCCCCCAGCGGGGGTTTCGTGGGCAGCGCCCCCGAAGCTAAAAACATGTGTAAAATTGCCTTGTAAAAGTATAGTAAGTTCTAGTCAATCTGGGCCGTTCATTAGGCAGATGATCTAATGGTAGAACTTATGTTTAGTTTAGGGTTTTTTTCCCTAGAAGGCAACCCCTCTCTTTGTATGAGGGCATTGTATTGAGGCTGTGTAATAAATGTGTAATCTCCGAGTGAGAAATAGAGAGGTGAGACTGTGAGAGAAAATAGAGGATATTACAACAGATCTGCTGTAGGTTGTGTTTCTTCACTTTATTGGATAATAGAAAGGAAGGACTGGCTATTCGGGGTGGACGTAGCCCAAACTGGGTGAACCACGTATATCTGTGTCTCTCTAGTTTTATGTGTTTGTGTTTTTCTGCATATTATATGTCTTGCATTTCTCTCTCATATATAATATTTTTCTAACATTATACACAAGATTTCATTTTATTCTCCTTTTCATCTGAACATACCATGGCAGCAATTTTAATGCAAAAAAGAGATCAGCGAGAAAAGCCCATTGCATGTTTCAGTAGGACCATTAGAGATGCTGCTTTGCTGTACAATATAATTGAGAAACAACCTCTTGCTTTTGTCGAAGCTTTGAAGGACTTCTGAATGTATATTTTGCACTCCCACATCATAGCATGCGTTCCTAATGCAGCAGTTAAGGATGTGCTGGTACAAACCGATCCAGTAGGAAGGTGAGGAAAATGGATTGCAGCAATGTTAGAATACGATCTGGAGATCAAGCCTACAAAGTTGATCAAAGGACAAGGCCTGGTGAGGTTGATGGTGGAATCAAATTTTCATGCTTTAGATATAAATCTTATTGCATCCATGTCTGAAGATGAAGAAGAAATATCCTTGATTCAAGTGTCTGAAATGTTACTTCAGTCATCATGGTATTTAGATATTGTGTATGTACTTCAGCACCTCTCACCACCTCCAGAAATGACAAAAAGCAAAGGTGGAACTCTCAAACTTAAAGTTGCTAAATTCTGAATTTTGAATAATTCCCTTTATTGGAAGGATCCAGGAGGTGTTTTGCTGAACTTTTTAATTGAAGAGGGAGCCCAACAAGTGATGAGTGACCTTCATAAGGGTGATTGTGGTGGTCACTTGTTCTGGAAGACAACAACAAACAAAATATTGTGAGCAGGTTATTACTGGCCAACCTAATTTTCAGATGTCTACAAGACAGTCATGAGCTCTCATGAATGTTAGGTCTTTCAAGGGAAAGGAAAGTTGCTGCCTCTTCCTTTAAAACCGATTAAAGTCAATGCACCATTTCAGCAATGGGGACTTGATTTTATCGGGGAGATCCATCCAACATCGTCAGCTCAGCCCAAATGGATCCTAACAGCAACCGACTATTTTACCAAGTGGATCGAGGCCATCCCAACTAGACAGGCAACAAACATGGTAATCATTCAATTTTTGGAATCAAATATTTTATCTCGTTTTGGTTGTCCTAGTAAAATCATCACAGATAACGCAACTGCATTCAAATCCAAGAAGATGATCAAATTCTGCAACAAGTATAAGATTACCTTGGGTCACCCCACAACATATTATCCGCAAGGTAATGGTTTGGTTGAATCATCCAATAAGTCATTGGTGAACATCATCAAGAAGCTGCTGGAAACAAATAAAAAAGGTTGGCATAAAAAGTTAGTTAATGCTTTGTGGGTGGATAGGGTGAGCCAAAAGAAATCTATAGGTATGTCCCCATTTGAAATAGTTTATGGCATTGACATAGTCTTTCCGACATCTCTTGCAGTTCCGGTTGTGAAACTTTTATAGGAAGCTAGCAGTGAGGAAGATGATTTTCAGTGAAGAATCAATCAGATGATCCATTTTCAGCAGACAAGGGAGGCAGTTTTCCAAACACTTTCAGATTGTAGGAGAAGATCAAAAAGATCTATGATCGGAAAACAAAAGCAGATAAATTCCAACTTGAGGATGTAGTGTTACAGTGGGATGCTAGGAATGAAGATAAAGGCAAGCATGGTAAGTTTGAAAACTTATGGAAGGGACCCTATAAGATTGCTGCATATAGAGGACAAAATGCATTCCTGCTCAAAGAGATGGATGGACAAGATTGTTCAGGAGGACCAGTCAATGGTAGGCTCCTGAAGTGCTACTTCTTCTAAGGTGATTTCTGAAATCATGAAGTGATCATTGTATATACCATTTTCCTTTCATTTCAAGTGTTCAAAAGTTACAATTCATTTCAGCTTGGGGCCCGAGGTGAAGGCTATAAAGTTGAGTGATTTGTATCAGTCTTTAAGTTTTGAATCAGTCTTTGAGTCTTGAGTTAGTTTGAGTCTTGAGTCCAGTTTCATAGTGTCAGTTTTATTCTTTGAAGTATATTGATCGTATTGCCCAAGGGATGAGGCACTAGTCTAGTTATCCCAGAGATTTATGGTTCTTGGCACCTCCAAGGAGCTACCATCCCCATTGGAGCCAATGTTGGTGTCAGTGTCTTCACACTGCCATCAGTGGTCGAAATTCACTCTTTGCATTCATATTAGAAGTCCCATTCTCAATGAGTTGCATTCCATTAGGTCATGGATCAACTGATGGTAGGTAGATTTCAGTTTTTCCCTCATGACACATATCCGCTGATCTCTTTTCATGTGTTATTCAGTCAGTGGTTCAAGTCCAGGTTCATTTTTAGTTTATTTCATTAAATAGGTCTTAGGTCTTAGGGTTATAGTCTCATTAGGTATAAGGGTTTCACCATGTCAAATTTTCAGTAACCATTGACTAATAATGGTTAGCAGACACTTAAGGATGACAATAATTATCAAGAAAGTTTTTATATCATAATTTGTAAACTTAATAAGTTTTTCACCTCAAAACTAGTTTGAGCTAAAAATAGAGCATTTGTATTTATTTGTAAATTTTATGTAATTTTATTATTTCTCATATGTAATTAATGGTCTCATGCTACTCCTGGTCACCTGCTAATATTTCCAAATACATGCCACTGCAAAAGCAAAAGATCATCAAGCATCAGTTCACCTATTTCAAACAAAAAATCAAGCATCCAAAAACAGAGTATTTGAAAAAGCCAATAGACATTATAAAGTGGGTTTTGAAGAATGAAAAATCAAAAGTTCCCAAGCCATATAAAGGTCATTTCTCTCTCAAGTTTTTTTCATTGTTTGAGTTGAGGTTCATGAGCAAAAACATGATTTTGAGGTGTTATTGAACAAAGGGAGTGAAATTGCTGTGTTTTTGGAGAAATCTGCTTGGCGCTACACACCAAAGTCTGATGCTATGCATAGGAGTGGCGCTACGCACCTGGGTTTTTCCTGTAGTGTAATTTTGAACTGGTGCTACTCACCAAACCGACACTATGCACCTGGGAGAGTGCACTACGCACTTAGAAGTTGAGCTACAAATCGTTGCAAATTGCATCAAATCGTCTCAAAACTCCCAAATTCCTCCATTGCAAGTAAGTAACATCACTATTCTTGCTGAAAAGAATTGTTGCATCAGTCTTGGGTGGTTTTGTCTCTTAAAAACATCAAACCCTAATTGTCACTAAATTGTCTCATATATTGTAAAAAAACTCACTCATTACTGCTGTCCTTTATAATCTTTTACTGTTTCCCTAAATCCCATCCTCCCATACATAATTCCCTAGATAGCATTCCATAAACTTTTCCCTAATTCTCAAACCCTATACACATACATCCCAAACCCTATACATACACCCCAAACCCTACACTATTCACTAAACCTACTCACTCCCTACATTCCTTTCCCACTCTTGTTCACCCTCACCTATTTTCCTATTCAAATCTCTTCATACTCATCTTACCTTCATTCACCAATCCACCACTCTTCATTCACCACAAAGAGAAACAATTGTACAACAATGGAGAGGGACAATGAGTATGAAGTGGAGGAAGAAACCCTTAGTGACAGTTCTGGGGAGAGAGACACACAAGGCAGAAAGCCTCATAAGGGAGGAAAACATATCAGAGAGAAGCCCACCAGTTTGAGGGAGTTGCAAGCCTGCCCATTTTCCCTTTCTTGTTTCAGACATTATTCATGTTTCAGTTTTTGTGAAATGGTGGAAAGGGTAAAATCTCATCATGAATTAGCAAGGTTGTTTGTGACACATTTGGAAAACAATGAGGTAAACATTGCTGGAGTTACATTCAATTTGTCACCAGCTTCCATTTCAGAGGCTACAAGTATTCCAAATGTGGGTGAAAGGTGGAACAAAGGTCAGGACATTGACATAGAGTACTATGAGCCTTACATCAAGGCTAAATATCATAACAGAATCCAGAGAGTATTCCCCTTTAAATTCTTGGAGGACAGGTTTGCTCCATTAATGAAGATCATCATCAAGTACTTTGCTTGTGAAGGTAGGTTCTCCCGACTGTATGCCTACCACATTAGGCTGTTGATGCATTTCACTAGGGTGAGAGTGATGAATATCCCCTACTTCATGTTCAGAAACATAGAGAAGATGACATTCATTGTAAAAAAAAAATCATACCCCCAACAGTTAACCAACACCTACCACTACTCCTTGATTAAAATCATTGTTTTGCATCAGCTGAACCTTCTTAACATGCCATGGGAGACCTTCATTTCTCATGAAATGTTCAAAGGCCCTCAAGTCTTTTCATTAGTGTCTCATGAAGAAGGTGGACCTTCAGGACATGAAAAAGTCCAAGAGACTGAAATTGTTGGAGTGCCAGTATTTGTGACATATGAGAGGGGGACTAGGAAACTATTTGTAGCTTCTAGCGAGTATTATCTCCACAAGGTGTGGAAGGGGTCTTGCCTTCATCTTTAGGCCATAAGAAAATGCTATCTCCACAAGGAGTGGAAGGGGTTTTTCCTTCTTCTTCAGCTAAACAGGTATAGGTTGGTCAACAACACAAGGGCAAAGGTAAAGGCAAGGGAAACATTCCTGAGAAGGATCCTAGTGATGGGCAAGAGAGAGATTTTGACCTTGTTGATCATGAGGAGACACAAGGAGTGGATGTCATTGACTTGGATGCTCAAGATCCAAGGATTGTCAAAGACATGATCATCAAGGAACAAGGTGCTGAGCCTTGTTAGTCAATTTAGAGAGGGCTAAATGGGTCATCAAATATCTAGAGCTAATATACCTAGCCTAAAATCTATATTTGATTCAATCATCTCGACTGAAATTGACAAGGAGAGATCCCTCTCCCGACCTGGTAGGGCTAGCTACCAGGTTAAGCTTGGTTTGTGGTTACCCTAGAATTGCCTCCCTTCAGCCTAAGGTCAATCTAGGCTCTAACAAAGTGGAGAAGAACAACATTGCAGAGGTAAAAATCGACATTTTGGTAAGAAAAATAGAGGAAAGGATAGAGAAGATCACCATGAAAGATATATATTTTTTTTCTCAAAATCACCATGACACATTTATTTCACAAAATGAAGACGTTGATAGCCATGAACAAATTCCTGCTAGTTCCAACTACCATAGATCAGAAGGTAGATTTATAGAGCAATATGTGGAGAAGCAACCTGCTGATCTATTGTGTATGTTTGATGACATTACTTATTTTAATGATTTGCCTAAATATGATGAGTATGATGCTAATTATGCTCTTCAAATCCATACTAACTTTACAAAACAATCAAAAACTAGTTTGGGAAACAAAGAAATTCAGTTTCAGCAGCTTGAAAATAGTGATCATCTTATTCATATCGGCTATGAAAGTGAGGAAGAAAGTGCAGAAAATTTGGAAATAAGTGAAGCTTTTTGCCTCTTTGTTTTGCTTCATTTCATTTCATCAGAGAAAAATTTAAAGCAACAAACAATTAGCAGTCTTTAGGAATTGACATTAACAACAAATAAGACAATAAAATACCTGATCAAGATCCTTCAGTTTCACAGTTACAGTTGTCAAATTCCACTGAAACACCTGATCAAATAATACAGGAAAGTTCTATACCACTATGTTTTGAATCATTTCAGTTTCTAAAGGAAATGCGTTATAAAATATCTAAAGAAAAAGATGAGCAGCTTATAGAAATCTATGAAGTTCCATTCGAACCTATGAGTAATAAGTTGTAGCAATCCTTCCAAGTTTTTCATGATCCCATAACTGATGGGTTGGATAGTGAATGCAATCAAAATTTTTCTTCATTAACTAACAATCATATTCAGGATCAAGATGATAAAGGTTTCATCAGTCAAACATTTCAATAAGAAGAAATATCATCACAAAGCTTGTTTGAAAATATGCAGGGTGATAAAGGTGAAAGTGATATTTCAGTTTCATGGCTTGGAGGCCATCCAGAGTAGATGTACAATTGCTTAAATCAGTTCAAAAATAGTGTATATATTTTGGAAGATCCTTTTGTATAGTTTTTAGAGTCCACCAAGGAAATCAAGTATTTCCTTATCTTCTCATTGGTTAACAAGGTTATATTGGGCTGTAGAACTTTAGTTTTAATCACAAACAAGCACAAGCGACAAAATACACCAATGTATATGATGCTTTAATGGTTGCATTGGCTATTTCATTTTACCTAACCAACAGTTGGACAACTGATTAGAGTAAGTAGGTAGCAATTCAGTTTGAATAAATTCAGTTTTTTAGCAACAAGTTTATTTCAGATCATATTTCAGTACAACATGTATCAGATTTCAGTTTACAAAAAAGGGTGTTTTTTTAGTTCAAGAGTTTCAGCCACAGAGATTATACAACAAAGCATATACATGTTTGGGATAGGCCCAATGGATCAGGCTACTAGTTGACGGTGTTCTTGACATCTCACAAGGAGATGCCATCCCCATGTGGAGCCACTGTTAGGTTCCTATACTAATATGATTCATAATTTTGAATTGACTATGGTCAATATTGTAATATTATACATACCTTTGCTTTCTGCAAATGTTTTCTATATTAGAATTAAAAAATGTAAAGAGGGTATGTCCTAAAATAAAAATCAAAGGAAAAAAGAATAAGGGAATGTAAAAAAATGAAAATATATGAAACCCAAAAACAAAAAGAGACCATGAAAGTGTGCAAGTCTAAATGCCACTACTATTTACTTTTATGCATAATAATGATTGTGTGTAACTTGTTATTCATGCCACAATCCATAGTAATCAAACTATTTAATCTTGGTTATTTCATGCTTTGAATTTTGTTTATAGTTAGAGAATAAAATCTGACCAAGCTGTTTAATCTTGGAAGATCATTAGATAGGTAGAGAAAATAAAAGGAGCTCATCATCTTAATCTGAGCCCTTCGAAGATATAAGGTTAGAATTATATAGTTTAATTTACAAAAGAAAAATGGATGATAAGGGTTTGATAATCTAAATGCACCTAAATAAAATGAAGAAAAAATGTTAGGGTAAGTAGAAGATATGTTGCTGAAGTATAAAGTTGATTGGATCAAAACACATTCATCATGCTTAGACATATGTGCTAAAATTTATGATCAATTATGAAGGCAAAAGAAAAGGTTTACAAGTTAAATGTGATTAAATTCCCCTCATTCATTTTTCCCCTTGCTCACTAATTTCCTATCCACAAGTATATTCTAGCACTTTAAATCCTTTAAAGTCAAAGAGGCTTAGAGAATTTCTCTGACTTTTGGTGGGACCGGACCCTTGGCTTAATGAATTATGGACATCAAGTGTTGGAATCCCCTTCATGAAATTCATTTCCCCCTCATTACCCTAATAAAACCCCTTTTCCTAAGGATAAACTTCATTTACCTAGGAAAAGTGAAAACCCCCTTGTAAGCCCCTTTTCATCCGAAAAACCCATAAAAAACATTTTATCCTAAGTATAAAGCGTATGCACAAACATCACCTTTTTACTTGGTATATCCACTCCATCCATCATATTTCATATTAATTTTTAATTTAATTATGTAAATCCCAAAATAAATTTTTCCGTATATTAAATAAAACCCTTATATAAATATCCCAACCCTTAGTTTTAATAAAAACTATAAATTTACTCCTTATCCTGACAAAACCATCTTAATACACCCTTGCGTGATGAAGCTAAACTAACCCCGTCATTCAACCTCGCTCGATCATTTTAACCCGTCATTAACTTCTTAAATAATTACAATCCGCCAATGATTAAAGCTCTTGCCCCCCCCCAAAAAAAAACCATGCTTTTATCTCCCGTGTGCTTCCCTCACTCGATTGTCATCCGATCACCATCCCCCTCATCCAATGGTCCACAGTCATATTGGCCACGCCCAATGGCCGATCATTACCCGCTTGATAAAGCGATTTTCCCCCGAACCCCAAAGTCTATGTGTCAATCACTGGAGTAGATCGGGTGACCCCTCCTAAATTCAACCTTTGCCTCATAAGCGGTGCATCAACTTGCAATATTACCTCCCCGCCAACCCGATTAACCACTTACTATTCATAAATATGAATTTCCACACCAAATTTGAAAAGTTTCTTGTTAAACCTTGAAAACCATCGTTTTCATTCCTTTTTCCCATTTCACAGTAAAACCTATCAAAACCTTTCGGTGCCACCTTGAACCTCTGCAACACATTTCGACCTCCGATTGCTTTCAAAACGTTGCCATGACTCCTTCCTCGGACATCCCTGTGCAATAAAACTATCAATTGACTTTCCTGCCAACTTGTGTTTTCTTAATAATTGTTGAATTTTTGCAGGAAATTGGAAGAAGACCAGAGCTTGGATAAATAATTTTGATACTAGTTGCAAAAATTGTTTACTCCAAGACTCAAAAGGAAATCTATTTAAAAACCTTCATTCAGAAGAAGAAAACAATTATACACCGAACATAGAAAGAAATCATTCACATAGAGACATTGACTGTTAAAACAAAGGAACTAGACAGAGCATACAGTCACAGGACAAACAGGTCAAACATACAGAAAGTTTATCAATATCCATTACCATATGTTGATACATATAAAAAACTAAATAATTTACTGTTGAAATACACAATAAAAAGTTAAAATGTACAGTAAAAGTAAAAACACAGTAAAAGATATTGATAGTTCATCAAAGTAAAAGTGTATCAGATTGAAAAATCAAAGTGAAGATAGATGAAAAACAGAGCAGAAATGGTACATTTTCCAGAAATTTCCTGTTTAAGTTTTAATGTTTCAGAAACTACTGTGGCCATTACAACATGAATTTCAAGAAAATGGAGGAGTTTGTGTTCCTAAAAGGCCAATCTACAAAAACCTATCTCACTTTTTACACAGGTATTACAAAAAGGGATATAAATGCATATCTTCAGAGCCTATGTTTCAGACTGTGCAAAGTCCTGTTTTTGACATCTTTTTGAAGAGAATATTGTGAACATATGGAGCTGAATTTTGGGAAAATGAAATAGGTTTATCTCAATGACATACTTATCTACAATAAACTCTTTCACTTTTTACATTTATATCTCGGATTGAGATATACAAAGGTATCACTGGACCCTAATTTTGCAGAATTTCTTTGGTAGAATGCACAAAGGAAGGACTTAGTTAGTGACTTGGAAGCCTCATCATCAATTAAGATTTGCTATCAAATTCGAATTTCTCGTCTTTGTCACCATCAATCCATAAATATAGTGTCAAATAAATTCATTAGTTTTGAGTGTCCTTTATTTAAGTTCTATTAATGTAAAACAATTTGAGATATTTGTAAAACCAATCTTGATATTTTTTCAAGATATTTCAGTATAGAATTTGTATAAATGCTTCTTGATTTGAAGTATTTTGGGTGGATTCTTAGACATTTCTATAGACTTCTTGATCAAAAGATTGTAAAGCTATTGTATCATTGACTGGACCAGCAAGCTGGATTGATGAATAAAGACCAGATATTTCAAAGGATTCATGTGTTGAGCGAAGTACAAAAAAGTATTTCCTCATGTTGTTGTTATATTTCTTAAAGTTTTTCCATAATGTATATCTGAATCTGAATGCTATAACTGGAGTATTATCTTAGAATTTTTTAAAATACACTCTGTTTTAACAGTTAGGCGAATACATGTTTTCTACTGATATCTAAGTTAAGGAATTGTTAATTGCTCCTTAGTTTAGGTTGTTTCTTTAAAATCTATAGCAAAGGATTCTTAGTTTCCCTTTGTTTCCGATTACCCTTTGTTCCTCATTTCAATCCTGGTCTAAGAATTCTTAATTTCTCTCTCACCTTGGTTAAAACCTTTTCATCCCTCTGGCCCAAAGACCCACACTCTACTCTGCTATCTTTCCCTTTGAACATTCCCTTTAGTGATTTGATCTAGTTCTACTACCCTTCTGTTGACTCCATAGCCCAATGGTCTAGAGACATCATTCTATCCATCTGTTTAAGGAACCCCATCACCCAATCTTCAATACAAATAAAAAACCCCCTGAACATTCATAACTAGCTTAAAGTTCAAACAAACAAAGCTAAATCATATGGAGAGAGCCCTCTCTAAGCCTAGGTTGGCTAAAGCCTATGCTCCAAAAGTGGTTTGGGGTTACCTCGGTGATTTCTTTCTTTAACCTTGAGAAATTCTGAGTGATAACACGATATACACTTCAAGATGCTGAAAATCATGCTACCCTAAGAGGAAATTTTCGACAAAGTAAGAAGCCTACCAAGTATCAAGGATACTTGGCTACCATAAGTACTATAATTCAAACCAAACCTTGCACTTTCTAAGAAGCTGTGAAGCACCATGTATGAAAATATGTTATGGCTAAGAAATATGAGTCAACCATGAAGAACAATCTTTTTTGAATTTTGTGGAAAAACTTGTGAACAGTTTTGAAACCAACGTTTCAGACTAGCTTAGTGAGTCCATCATCAGGGCAATGAGATTTGTATTTGAGAAGAGAGAGCGTGAAGCTACAGAGCTTATTAATATTTATTTGAAAAATAATTCTGATGAAGAACAATGTCTGGGAAGTGGTGCATAGACCTAAGGACAAGATCTAGTCACTTCGAAATGGATCTATAAGATTAAACATGGAGTTGATGGAAGTGCTGAGAAATAAAAGTTAAGGTTCATGGCTTGTTTATTATCACAAAAGGAAGTAATCGACTATGATGATATTTTTTCTCGGGTTGCCCGATACACCACTATACGATCCATAGTTACTCTTGCTGCAAATCAAGGATAGAGCCTCCATCAAATGGATGTCAAGACCACATTCTTACATGGCTCACTTAAGGAAGAAGTCTACTTGGAACAATTTCAAGGGTTTAAAGAGAAAGATAGAAAAACTCATGTGTGCAAGTTGAAGAAATCCCTCTATGGGTTAAATCAAGCCCCTAGGGCTTGGTATGAGAGGATTGATATCTATCTCATGAAATTTGGATTTACAAGCAGCTATGTTGATCCAAACTTTTACTTCAAGGTTGAAAATGACATGCCACTTAGTTTGGTCTTATATGTTGATGATCTTTTTGTGACTGGGGTTGACCCTCTCATTTATCAATGTAAGAGGGAGTTGACTTCTGAATTGGAGATGAAGGACCTAGGATTGATGCATTACTTCCTAGGCTTAAAGGTCTAGAAAAAGGAAGGTGAGATTTTTATTTCTCAAAGAAAATATATTATGAAGCTATTAGAAATATGTGGCATGGTGGACTGAAAGTCTGCATCTGCATCGATGGAACTAAATTTAAAGAAGCTATGTGGAAGTACTGTTGGAATGGTTTTGGCAAGTCCTACCAAATATAGAAAAATTGTGGGAGCATTGATGTTCTTGGTGAAAACAAGATTAGGCATCTTATTTGTTATTAATACATTGAGTCAATTTATTGTTGAGCCTCATCATATGCATTGGGTTGCTGCAAATAATCTTATAAAATATCTTCATGGTACCATAAACCATGAAATGAGGTATAATGTCAAAGATCTGAGATTACATGAATATACCGATGCTGATTGGGTTGATAGTGTGGTGGATAGAAAAATCACATCTAGATGTTGTTTCTCGTTGGGATCTAATTCCATCTCATGGATGAGCTGAAAAAAAAGTCTGTTTCACTAAGTACCACTGAGGTTGAATATATTGCAGCTAGTATAGCTTGTTGTGAAGGCATTTGGTTGAGGAAGCTATTTAGTGAGATATTTGAGCATGTGCTAGATACCACCATCATTTATTGTGAGAATCAAAGTGGGATTTAACATTTAGAGAATCCCATGTTCCACGTCTGATCTAAGCATATTGATATTAGGTACCATTTTATTTGAGATACAGTACAACAGGGAGCAATAAGGCTTCAACACATCAAGATGACTGAACAGGTTGCTGACATCCTCAAAAATATTATGGGAAAGTCCAAGTTCTTAGTGTTCAAAGAGAGACTTAGAGTCATGGAAAGAACCTCCCATGATGGTCCCAACTGAGTTACACATTGAGCTTTGGGATCTCTTGGGGGCCTGAGGTACTTCTTGGATCTATAGGAGCACAAGGTGAGTGGTTAACCTTCCCTTGTGGAGTACATACCCCAACATGTGAGCATAGGGTGAGTGGTTCACCTTCCCCTATGGAGTATAATATATGAAAATAGGGTGAGTGGTTAACCCACCCCTATGGAAACCCCAACATACATCCTACCCTTGTAGTCTGGACTCTTGGGAAGTACCTCTCATTTGGCCAATGAGTTGGAAAAGGTGGTTAGGGTTAATTAGTACCACTGACAGACATGTTAGGTACTAATGTATTCCCTATGACTAGGATGCATGATGTTCAACAACTTAATCACTAAGGATCAGGCTTAGTAGGGGTTCTCTCCCTGGACATGAGGACTTGCCTTTGTCATTTTAGCAAGAGTGGTAGGGTCTTGTGACCTAAGCTCTTTCAATTCTTTCTTGTTGATGTTCTATTTACAATTACTATTAATGATGATATAAAGTGAATGCTACTGATTTTTTAATGTGATTTCTATTAGAATATGAATTAAAGTTGTTATTGGGCCAATAAAACATCGAAGTAATTTTTGCAAGCATAGAACATACCATAAAATTTAACACACCATATTTAGAGTAATTAACTACAAACTGAAACACATAATAGAAATATTCATTATATGCCATAACCCTAAATGCCTCATTAAATTTTGAAGATGGCACTTAAGAATTTATGGAATAGAACTTGAGTCCTCTAATTAGTAAAAAAGAAATTAAATTGTTGAGAGTGGAGTTTGAAATGACGACATTTGAGGCAAGGTGTTAACCTATAACCCTAAACTAACTTGGCCATCCGAGGAGTTAGCATTGTATTTGTACTTTAATGCACATCTATATGCCATCCCTCATCGAAAGTTGGGTAAATAAATCCTCAAGGTTATGATATAAAAATTCTCTTCTCCTTTTGTTTCTAAACACAATTTTAAGTTTGTTCCTACTGTAATAGGTGAAGATAAATATGTCAACCCTTGAAGACATAAGGATGACATAGTTTGCATCTAAATTTTGAAATACAATTGTTAGAATTTTTTACCTAAATAAATATTAAAATTGTTACTAAGGATGAATGTGAATTTTTCAATTTAGTACGATAATTTGTTTTGTTGTTCAAAAATATATTTTAATTAAATATATATATCTAATTATATAAAAAATATATTTATTTTTAAATTATAATTTTGTAAATAAAATATTTAATTTTTATCTGATTACATAAATGTTTTGTTATTTCTTTAAAGGCTTTTCACCTCTCCAACTACCCAAAAAAGTCAAGTTAAAATTTTACACATAAAAAAAATCAAGTTAGAATTTTTTTGATGTTTAAGATAACACAACAAAGGAAATGAAAATTATTATGTGTTACCCAAGTCATATACAATAACCAATCATATGATGGATTGTATTTATAGTCCACTTGGTTAAAGCATTTAATCCAGTAATGATAATGACGATTTTTAAATATTTCATTAACTAAGGATCCATTCAAAAGTTAATGATGAGGTTAATGTAAAATTTAATTTATCATTTTAAAAATATAATTCTTTAAAACAATTTAACTTATTCTTGCAAACATTTTTCAATGCATTGACATGCAACCAATGCACTCAGATTGATTCCCTCCATGAAAATTGCATCCATTTGTCTTAGACACTATGATCATTTCCACATATCTTTTACCCATGTATACATAAATCTAGAAGGAAGACAGGTGCAAAATGTTAGCAAACAAAGTTTAATGATGTGCATGTAGCACTTGATGAGCCCAAATATCCTCATTTAATGCATTGTATTTTGTTGCTGAGAGAGTACTTAAGAGTCAAACCCAATGGCCATTAAGAGAAACAAACATATCAATGGGCTATATTTTGCACTATGCCTTCAAGGGTTAGGTTGACAAATCCACTTGAGAGGGAGTACTTGGGACTCAAACCCAAGATTTCATCCGAGTTATGAGGCTTATAATAGTATTTATATTTTATACAATAATCCATTATCACCCAAACTCATTGAAAGTTATTGTATTTGGATTAGATCGAGCGACTCATGATAACGAAATTGACATAAAATTTGGAATTAAGTCTACTTTATTATTTCTTTTCAATGTTAAATCTCTTTCACTTAAATTCATTTATTGTAAATGAAGTTTTTGTTTTTGTTTTATTTTGTTTTGTTTTATTTTGTTTTTCTTCTGTAAATCATGATCGTTGCTACTATCTACTATACAGTTCTACAAAGTTGTGGTGCAACTGGATTTGAAATTATAAGGACCAGTTCTATACTATATATATATATTTTTTTTAACAATTCACAATAAAATACAACCAGAAGAGAAAAACATTGAGAATTCAAATTAATTCAGCAACTGTCTAACACATTCCTAATTTCATTTCATTGTACATATCATAAAATTGACATATATTTAACTAAGGCCATAAAGAAATCATACAAAATAATATTGCAACACACATGTACCGTTCACCAGAAGACGAGACTCCACTTGATTTGCCGTTACTTGTCTTCCCTTGTTGCTGGTCACCTCTGAGCGTGAATGACATCGTACTTGATACGAATGCGATGACCCACCGGTTAACCTCCCATCATACTCCTTGAGTACTCTTCTTCCCCGCGGACCCCCGAGCTACAATGGGGTTGTACAATGGAGGAATGCAATAGCTAGTAGAGGAGAGCACTCCTTGGCTCAAGAGTCCCCTCTCTAAAATCCTCTACCTCACCAAACTCACTATAGTTCCGTAATCACTGCTCTGACATAGACTCATCCATCCAACCATAGGGTTCCAAAAAAGTCCCTTCTCCCATGGCTTGCCCCTTCTTTTATAGGAGTCCTCATAGGTGACACTTGGCATGTCATGCATAATTAATTATTTTTTTATAATTCAATAGTTTGATTATTCACCCACCCATGTGTCACTCTCTCATCAAGGGTCTCCCAAAATTATTTACTTAAATTTTAATTTAAAACTAATATTTTCCTCACCTCAACAAGATTCCTATTTCTTCTCCTAGTTGCCTTTTGATCCCCATTTTTATTCCTTAATTTGTGTTTATTACTAAAGTCAATTAATGAGTCAAGATTTGATCCCCTATCTACTCCCTAATTTAATTCAAGTTATCTCTTAGATGGATATTCTTATGTTGGTTGTTGCCACATGGAGGTTCTCTACATTTCTTTAAATTTAATTTATTATTCTTATTTTAATTCACCTTCCTCTTCTCTTAATTAGGTTTAACTAGTTTAGGATTAATATTTATCCTTACAATTATGTCCCTCTTTCCCTTTTTACCTAATTAAACTACATAATCTACCTAATAATTTCCAACATGGGAAGGGTAGAGCTTTTAAGGTAATCTATTTTATTTCTTCTTATGATCCTCTTAACCCAAGTTTTATTTTTGATTTAATTTCCTCGGTTTCTAACATCATTTACCCTTGATGTAAATTTACCTAGTTTTCATTTCTTGATTATATTTATCAATTAATTTATTTTTAATGATTCTAAGGGTGCCAAGTTTGGTCGTGCCCTTCAAGAACTTCCCTTGCAGTTCCAAGGGTGCCACGCCTAATAGTTTATTTGTGATGCCAAGGGTGCCAAGTTGGTTGTGCCCTTCAAGAAATTCCCTTGAAGTTCCAAGGGTGCCACACCACTTTCCCTTCAAGCATTCAGTGACTACGAGGGGAAAGTATAGGTGCAACGTCATAGACCACTATCATCTCTTATGTTGCCTGCTATAGTGAGACTAATGGTGTCGGGGATCAAGGAATCCGCCTTGATGCGCACCCCCCAGTAAAATCCTCATGAGCGACCCAACTTTGGGACCTGCCCTCATGGCATCGTGATCTTCAAAGCGAAGGTGTTTCAACCTTTCCAGCCCAAGTCACGACGGGAGTTCTAGTGGGTGAGATCAGGGACACTGTCCCACCCCTCCCATGTAGTTCCATCCACTTGTACAACCCCATCACCCACATGTGAGTCATTCGGCCAAGCAACTAATCTGTGCCTGCAACCACTAACACCTCATCAGAATATAGATAAACATATATAGCAGGTTTCAAAATCAACTTAGAATTTCAAAGATAAAATAATATAAATTTTCATCAAACCAGGTGTCGTCAACTCGTCATGTGTGAGTGCCTCTGGTGGTTTCCTGCCATACTCAATAATAATCAGTAACAAGGTTTCTCAGTGTTAGTCATTGTCATAATAGCATCATTACCATCACTTGGTCATTCACATCATTGTTCATTGTGAACCAGAACTACTGCAAGTAGGTAACATAGGGGACACATCCATCATGGCTATCATCATCATAACATTAATGGAAGCATACATATCCATCAAAGCTATCAACATCATAACATCAAATAGATAACAAACATAACCATTCATGCCACAATCATCATAAAATCAATAGAGAACATGCATAACCATTAATGCTATCTTCATCATAATATCAATGGAGATCATACATAACATCACAACCACTAATATCACAACCAATAATAATAGAGTCATGTGTCCGGATCCTCAACCTGAGGTCCTCAAATAATAAAGTGTGGGCCTTAGGGCTAAATCAATGTTAATCTCATATCGCTGTCAGTCAACTAGAGCAGGGCACTACAGAAATAGGACCATGCTCTATTTCTAATTGATACAATGATAATTTATGGATTGAATCCTATCAAGTAATAGGATATAATTTTATACACTGATGACAATCCCCCTTTTTTCTAAGTTCTCAGTCCAAAATTAAAGAAAAATGACATCCTAAGTGAACTTCACATATACAACAATTCCATCTTGTTATAATTTTTTTTGTTTATAAAGAAATAGAAAAAGGGAATTTCTAACAAGATCACATATCTGTTGAATCGTTAACCTACTGTAATGGCTAGCTTGTCTTTCAACCAAAAAGCAAGTGACTGGTTACCATTTGCGAGATCTCAAGTGTATGCTAGGCACTTGTTAACACCAGAAAATCATACACGCATTTGTATAGTTCAGATGAAACCCAAATTCATCTAGTAGAGGATACAGGTGAAGATTTTCCAGCTGAGGACATCATGGAAATTAAAAAATTTAAATTCTCCAAAGGTCTAATATGTAAAATTGAGCTACATGACCTATCTAAAGGCCAAAATTGACAACCACATGAATTTTCCTTTGATTGTCGTGCAGTAAAATAAAAATGCGACTCAACAGTTTGGGACCACTTCACACACTTGGAATACGAGATTCCTTGACATGTTCCAGTCAAGGAAAACCGAATTTGAGTCACTCTAAAGATATGTAGCCCCCAAAGGGATTCCCTTGTCCTACTTATGGGAAATTTTATCATTGATGGATGTTGGGCATGGAATCCCCCAACATGTTTTGGGACTCAAAGCCCAAGTTTTAGTCAAATGTATTGTAAGACTCTACAAATTACGGGAGCAGAGCGCGAAGTATATGATGAGTCATACGGTTATCTACCCTAAGTATTGTAAAGTAATTTAATGTCATGTCGGCCTACCCATGGTCTACAGACCATGGGATTGTATAAATAGAGCGAGGCTCTAAAGTTGTAAAAGGGGGGGAATAAGAATTAGAGAGATAGATGAATACACATGGTTCAAGCATAGAGTAAGAGTCTAAGTGTATTGGGTCGTAGTTGTAGGAAAAGGCTCTGCAGCTGAGTGTGTAGAGGCCTAGTAGAGTCCGCAGCTGAGTGCGTGGACCCCTGCAGCTGAGTGCGTAGGGTGTTGTGGGGAAAAATTCCTATGCAGGATGATCCTATCCACCTAAGGTGTGACAATGCCTTAGCAACAAATAGAGACAGCTATTCTAGTATTCTTCCTTTATGAATTAAGAATGAAGAGAGATGGATGGACTAACCGGTGTCTTCCGTTTGTCCCTCGATTCGGTTTCTCTTCTCTTTGAGAGTTCCCAGCTACTTGCCTTCTCGCTCACCCAGCTTCAACAAGTCTCTGCAAGATCACAAGAAGAGAACACTACACAAAGACATAGATTCATATTCATAACTAGTTCAGGATTAGAAATAAACTACACATACTAATGCAATCATACATCAAAGATACATCGGTATATAGGAGAAACCAAGATAGCTTTATTGATGAATAACAAGGTTCAGGAAGAGATACAACCAAGAAGGCTCTAATCCAGCATCTCCTTCCCAGCAAATGGAATTCCTATCTTCACCTCCCTTCAAAGCATTAAGCACCCAATGATTCCAGTCTCAAACCAACAAAAATTCTTTGCAATAACAAAATTCCCGCCCCCTAGATCTCATGGAGGAGAGATCCATATATAGATGTTTGGAGAGAGGATGAGTCAGCTTGAGATCTGACTAGTGTCCTCTCCCTCTATCAGTTCTTGTTTCCACTTGGAGGTTCTTGCTTCCACTTGGAGATTGAGAACCTCTTACTCATCACTAGTCGAATTCACTGAGGCAAGTGTCATTGAGGAAGATTCTGGAAGCTTCCTGGGTCTTGACACCTTGTTGAATGAACTTGCCATTTTTCAACTCTTGCTCAGCGCACCCTGGTAGTGCTTCTACTTGCGTTGCAGTGCAGACTTTGCATTTCAGTGCAGACAGCTAGTGGAGCCTCTGAATTGACTTTTTTTTGAGCAGTTTCTAGTGGAGAACTTCTGTGAATTGCTGTGGTTTGTTAGCCTTGTTCCTCTAGGGGTAGGAACAAAATGTTTAGGGACTTTGGATCCCTTAGATTATGGACATTTCATGCTCAATGTTGTAAGGCACAAAAATGTCTATAACAGTTGCCCCCTAAAGTATGAGGCCGTTTACCGGGTGAAATGCTTTATCAGGAAGATCCGAAGTTCATCCAATGCTGGGAGGAGACCTGTAATAAGATACAATACAATACATTATTTTTCATACTGCTTTCATGATCTAGCTGAGGCGGGCATTCCCATGCTCAGCTTTATAAATTCATTTTTCTGTACATAGAACAGACAATCGTCTGATGGTAGACTGATAATTTTGATGAAATTATCATCCTTTGGGTAGGATGATTATCTGCTGCAATGATGTACATGTCAATGTCTTTATCTTTCCTGAATATATATCGCAGCCCGGATGGATGAAACTAGATCCGGGGTCCTCAAACTCGTTCGATCTTCACTCTAAGTACAAGTCGATCCATGTGAGAAATGTTCTGAAGTCGAACATGGAAAGACATCGCTTGATTACCAGTCAAGCGCGAGAGGAATCACCGATAATGATAATGACCCTCAAGGTACTGCAGTACAATTCACGTGGTGTGAATAAAGGACTTGGCATCGAAAAACACGCAAAATCTTTCGGTCAAAGGTCATTGATGTATACCTGTCACCGGAAGTGAGAAACTTGCCATTGAGGCATGCAAGCTTCAAAGTACTGAAGGGGTTGTTCCTAGATCCACTTCTTGGATAATGAGCTGATGTCGACAAGAAGCGATCCGTCAAAGGAGGGCCTTAATGAATCCCACATCAATGACACGGAATGAAGCTAATGATTTTGATGGAGGTGAAAATGATCTGTGACATATGATTCAGGGTGGCGGTCATGAAAGGATGAAGGATAATGTACGGCAGTGGATGGGACACAGTTGACTTCTCTGAACGACTTCTCTTGAACATATGGCGACACTGATGCGATGGATCGGTAGCATTACCCCAAACATGGATGGTATGGCGAGACCATGGTGATGTGACCGGTGAATGAAACAACCCAACCCGATTGTGGTACGGAGGAAAAGTGTCATGTTCAAGAGCGACTTGCTACGATCAAAGTTTTCTTGAGTTTCTCCCAATTTTCCCTAGTCATTGCTGACCAGTACCTCTTTATTTTTGTCAAGCTTGAGGAGGATAACATATGCTTGTTCTATAACTTGCCCTTCGGGCAAGCCAATCGCTATGTTTTAACGAGCCTAGCGATAGTGAAACTCGTTCTCGTCTAAAGACAAGTTTGTCGCTAATGATTTTAACGAGTCTAACGACAAAGATAACTCGGTCCTTTTCATTTTTAGAGAGTCTGAAAAGGTACGTAAAGTCAACTCCGAAAGTCCTTTTTCGTCATCTAATCCCTTAAGTCCGAAAAAGTATAAAACAATACAGAAGGGATGAGTTTTCGATAGTTTTAACGAGTCGAACAAAACAAGCGCTCGATCTTTTTGTGCAATAATCCCTCAGGTCCAAAAAGATTAAAATCTAGAGGAGGGATAGCACTTCCGGTCGCTTTAACGAGCTGGAAGGCCAAAACTCGGCAATCTTTTCATATTTTACAAGTCAGATGAAAAGAGCTTAAAGAAGACTCGTCTTTTGAGGAACGAGTGATAAAACGGGTTAGCAGCTGATTCCAGGTACAGGTTGGAATTTTCCAATCACGACAGTGTCACAAGGATGGCTAGTGAAATCACTCTTCGCAGCTGTTCCTCAAAATGGGTAAACAATCATATGGAGGTGAACGATCGGCCAATGGAAAAGTGGAGGTGATGGTGCAAACACGACCAAGGCTTTAATGGCTGATAATGTTACATTCACAGTGGTTATTTACCGGGTAGTTCATTTTTTAACGAGCTTAAACGCGGATTGAAACACTTGCTCGATCTTATGTTTATTTTTTAACGAGCATGAACTATGTGCTAAAACTGCTCGGATCTTGCGTTTATTTTTTAACGAGCATGAACTGTGTGCTAAAACTGCTCGAACTTATGTTTGCATGCCCCTAGCATAATAACGCAAATCGAGGTGCATGCATATTGGTCACTATTTAAGCATAGTAACGCTTGAGGTACAACCCATTACGAGGTTGCGCCAGTGGAATTCCGTCATAATCCATTAACTCGTAGGCTCCTTTTGCTAACACTCGTTTAACAATATAGGGGCCCATCCATAAAGAATTAAATTTACCTGCTCCCAATTTGTCGGATTCTTGGTCGTAAAGCAAGACCAAGTCACCTTCTGAAAAGACACGGGGTTTGACATTTTTGTCGAACTGCGCCTTGACTCGTTTCTTATGGGCTTCGTTAGCCAAAGCGGCATCACGATGGGTTTCATCCAATTGGATTAATTCCAAGAAACGGGCCTCTTCTTTTGAAGTGCCGGGGAGGAGATCGATTGCGAGTTTAAGAGACGAAATTTCGCACTGGACTGGTAAGACTGCTTCCAGGCCATACACCAGTTGGAAGGGTGTGAAACCGGTCGCATTCCTTACTGATGTTCGGTAAGCCCACAAGGCTGAGTACAGGATTAGGTGCCACCTTCTTTTGTGAACTCCGATCATCCTTTGCAACATATGCTTCAGGACCTTGTTGATCGCTTCAACTTGTCCATTGGCTTGCGGATAATACGGGGTAGAGCTGTCGTGAGATAGCCCTAGCTTGGCAGCTAATTCAACCATCATGTGATTGCGAAAATACGATCCATGATCTGTAACTATAGCCTGTGGTACGCCGAACCTGGCGACTACATGATTGAAAAAGAAAAGGGCAGCAGTTTCACCAGTGTTATCTAATGTAGGCATCGCCTCAGCCCATTTGGTAAAATAGTCAATGGCGACTATGATATACCCATGCCCCCCGGTCGAGGTGGGGTTACATGTCATGAAATCGATGCCCCATTTGGCGAAAGGCCCAACAACAACTATTGGCTGTAAAGGTGCGGGTGGTTTTCTGGTTTTGCTATCAAAAATTTGACAAGCATGGCAACTTCTGACTGCGGTTATGCAATATTTGAACATGGTTGTCCAGAAGTATCCTGCTCGTAAGATTTTTTGTGCTGTTGCATATCCAGATTGATGCCCCCCACACGCGCCCGAATGACACTCATTCAGGGCTTTTTCGGCCTCCTCATGGGTGAGGCACCTCCTCAGAACTGTATCGATACCACGACTGTAAAGCGTATCACCGACAATCATGTAGTTTTTTGCTTGGTATCGTATACGTTTCTGTTCAGAGTGAGAGGTTTTAGGCCTGAAATTTTGGGTTTGGAGATAAATTATTATATCTCCATACCACTCACTGCTTGTAGATATCAGAAACAAATTCTCGTCCACGATTGATTCTTCGGATGTTTCATCGTTGGACGATGATGGGAGATCGCACAATAATTCTGCGAAAACTAGAGCTTTCTTTGATTTGGATTTTACAAATTCCAGATCAAACTCTTGAAGGATCGCTATCCATTTTGAATATTTTCCCCCCAGCAACTGTCGCGACAATATATAAGTCATGGGGTTGCAATCTGATAAAATGGTAGTTTTCCGAAAGAGGACATAATGTCGAAATCTTTGAATCGCTTGAACAGTTGCAAGCGCTAGTTTTTCAACATAAGAATATTTGCTTTATGTATCATTCAAGTTTTTACTTAAATAATATATAGGATGTTCAATTCCATCGACTTCTTGAACTAAAACCATCACAATGGTCGTATCCGCTGTAGCCAGATACAGGTTAAAATCTCTTTGATAGTCTGGGGCATACATTAATGATGCTTTTACTAGAGAATCTTTCAGAGTGTCAAAGGAAGCTTGCGCCACCTGATCCCAGACAAAAGGTACATCCTTTTTCAAAAGACAAGTATAACCTTTAGCAAGTTCTGCGTAATTTGGAATGAACCTCCTCAGAAAGTTTGCTTTCCCTTGGAGTTTCTGAATCTGAAGCAAATTTGAAGGTGGAGGCAAATTAATGATTGCCTGAACCTTGCAAGGGTCGAGACGAATCCCATCCTTAGAGACTAAAAAGCCAAGTAAACGACCAGAACCGATGCAAAATACACATTTGTGCGGATTGAGTCTTATCTTGTAGTGTCGGCAACGTAGAAATATCGCTCTTAAATGCTGCGTGTGATCAGTCCGCTTTCGCGAATGAGCCGGAAGGCCGTCGAGGTATGGTTGAATGATGTTCTTGATGTCGTGGAAGGCATAATTCATTGCCCTCTGAAACGTCGCCCCTGCGTTCTTTAAACCAAAGGGTAATTTTCGATAAGCGAATGTGCCCCACAGACAAATGAATGCAGTCTTTGACTGGTCCTGTGGGCGGATATTTATTTGATTATACCCCGAAAATCCATCCATGAATGAAAAGATTTCACATCCGGTGCATTCATCAATTATCTGGTCGATGAAGGGTGTAGGGTAGTTGTCTTTTGGAAAATTTTGGTTTACATCCCTATAATCGACACACACTCTAATTGTCCCTTGTTTCTTCATAACAGGGACAATATTCGATACCCAATCAGTTAGAGGAACTGGGTAGATGAAACCAGCATGGAGAAGCTTTTCAACTTCTGCTTTAATGGGAGCGGCTTTCTTGGGGTGCACCTGCCAAAGCCGTTGTCTTACTTGTTTGACATCAGGATACATCTTAATTTCGTGTTCAACGATACTCGAGTCAATGCCTGGCATTTCATCATATGACCAAGCAAATACATTTCTGAACTCGCGAAAAAGAGCGTTATATATTTCCAGTTCTGAATGAGAACAACTTTTGCCGACATAAATATTCTCTACAACATTTGTTTTAGTCGAGATATTTATGGCTATAGTCTCTTCAATATTGGATAAGTTTCGCTCGGAATCCACTGTATTTACAGTATTTGATAGGAATTCAAAACTGAAGGGTGATAAAGGTCATGTCGAGTATCTTCTTCATAATCTGGAAGAAGGGAACGATGGTGGAAATCATTCCACGGTGCCCCCTCAATCAACATTGATTGTAGGATTCCTTCGTCGGTTCTATGCACTCTCGACCAAGGATCTAATGGGGTACCATATTCTCTAGACCTATCTACCCAAACGCTTGATGAGCGTTGATTTGGGTTCGCCTCCCATGCCCGAAACATTGATTGCTACAATATTTCTATTGGGCTTGGGGGCAAAACCATTGCATGATCCATGTTGATATCATCTTCTGAGATCTTCGTGGAAGATATCATATTGCAGGCTCCTACCAACGCTACTTCTCCTATATAGATTGGAGGTGGAAGTGCGAAAGTTCCCATTAATGTGGGGTCTTTCAGTAGGCCTACTCCGATATTTTGAAGCGAATTGTTGCTTCCATGGATCATGGGAATGCTTCCTGTAACTTGTGAACCATTAGGGAGGAAGTTTTGTTGGTTGACGATCGTAATCCCTCCTTGAAAAGGGAATGCGATCTTTCTAAAATAAGTCGACACTACAGCTGCCATGGCATATATCCACGGTCTTCCCAGTAGGATGTTGTAGTCAAGATTCCCTCGATGACTTCAACATCTATTTCTACTGTTTTCCCCCCAGTTCAACCTTTAAGTTATTTAGGATACCGTACAGGGTATACGTCCTTCTGTCGAATGCTTTTAATGTCTTCGAAGATCGCGACAAGGTTGGAGACCCTAAATTTTTCCAGCAACTCATCGACATAATGCATGTAGATGCCCCCTCATCAATAATTGTTCGGTGAACAGTTTTGTTGAGGGCTTTCACTTGAATAAGGAAAGCTAGTTGAGCTGGTAACTGAGGATCGTATCCTTTGTGGTCGAAGGATAGAAGATTGGAATCCTTAGGATCAACCCCACCAATGGCTGATAACAAAGCCTGCCTTTGGGATGGACAATTTTGTAGTACTTCAAGAGTCGACATAGCGGATGGCGATTGGGCCAAATCTTCCACTATGTTATAATGTTGCGCCGCTTTGGCGCGAGGAATAAATGTCGACTTGTGTACTACTCCCTTTGGCGGTTTTATTGTTAATTCAGGAATGATGGGCGGTACAACTTTTGTCGAAGTTGTTGTCGAACTACTTGTTTGATCTTTACCTTTGTCGTTCGACAGTTGTGGATTCCCGTAATCTTTGTTCCTTGTCGAAATCAAAGCATCATTTTGTTGCTTGGAGATCGACAACATTAGCACTTGCAACGGGGAAGCATTTCCACTATCAACCAGATTTTGACCTGGATTTGGAAACGGATCAGTTAACACAGTTGAGGTTTGCGAACTTTTGAAGAACGTTTTAAGCTCAGCTTTGTATGGACATGCTCCTGTCCGATGATCCTTGTCACATATAAGACATGGATATTTTAGTTTCCTATTTCCAGGAGGGTTTGAAGAAGTTTTTCCGGGAGATGACTCACCTTGTTTCTTCTTCTTCCCTTTGTTTTGCTTCTTCTTGCTTCCTGGTTGTTTGGTTTCTTTGCCTTTATCTGCTAATACGACATTTACTTCCGAAGCAAGAATTTCGTCTTTTGCATTTTGATCTGAAATCTTACGGGCTTTCTTGGACGAAGCCTTTGCCGATTTCGCGTTTGTTGTGCCAATCACGCCATCGCCGGCATGAGAGTCATTATTTGATTTAGGAGGAGGAGGAATTGAGAATTCCGGTCTAGGGGCGTCAGGTATTTTGTCGTAGAACGTGCCAGACTGAGTGTAGACTAAGTCTAGATATTGTGCACGAGAAATAACTTGCTCCTCCATTACGACTCCCCCCTTGGCCACATCTTTCGTTATGGCAGGAAGTAACGACTTGATAAACCATTCAGCGAATAGCTGATCGAGAACGTACGTTTTCACCATCCTACGATGACGACGCCACTCATGTATATGATCGGATATATGAGTGGCCGTCGTCTGTTTGAAGTTGGTTAAGATTTCCGTTCCCGTTTCATACCTTATCGGTAATTGAAAATGGGTTAAGAAAGTCGTGGCTAGGGAGCTGAAATTGTCGAACGAGGCTCTAGGTAATTCAATATACCATTTTGCCGCTGGACCTGTTAACGTCCTCTGGAAAAGGCGAAGCCTTATCGAATCATCATTTAGGGTGTTTGATGAACACCACAGATGAAATGTCATCACGTGATTCGATGGATCTTCGCCTGGATTTCCATTAAATTTAGGAATGTCCGATGGAAGCTTGTGAGGAATCGCTGGCCACCAAGGGGCGTAAGCAATTGGATCGTTTGTTAACTGGTGTAAATCGGGTAACTCTAAAGTTGCCATGAATGGTAACTGTTGATTTAGGTTAGGTGAAGCATACCCAGGGTATGATGGAATTGCCTGAGCAGTTGGCCTTTGCATACCAGCATAATGTAATTGATGCTGGTATGAATGATACGGTTGGTGGACTTAACCACTGTAAAGCGGTTGGTTTTGACCGTTTTGAATGTACGGTTGTCCACTGTTCGCAAAGATCTGCTGCTCAGAACCTTGGTACACTTGCTGGAATTGTGGTTGTTGGTATTGCACCAGCCACGGTTGTGAAGCCATGTTCTGCTGCGCTATACTAACTGGCGGACCAAGATGTGGGGTAATTGTACCCGTTTGGACCTGTGTCGCCCCACCAGTTGGCGATTGTGGTTGAGTCACAGGGTCAAGGGGCTGTTGCATTACAACCTGAGAAATCTGAGGCTGACATACAACAGGCATCGTTTGAACTTGTGACACTGTTACAATAGCTGGTGTTGTCGGGATGTTCGACATGGGTACACATTGTTGCATAGAATACACAACTCTTGGTTGTTGGGGTAGTATAGGTACCCAACCACTTGTCGTAACTCTATTATAACCTGAATACTGTTGAGAACTCCCGTATGGATATCCTCCCGGAGGGGGTAATGAAAGGGCATACTGACCCCCGTACGGTGGCAATCCGGAACTCAAGGGGATTGTTTGCCCTTGGGGACTGGATTGCCCAAATTGACCTCCAAATGGATCAATCTGGCGAGTCTCAACATAAGAGTTGCTGGATATTATTCCGGAGGAACAAACTGGAACAGACCACACTATCGAAATAGTCCCTGGGTGGACTCCTTATAGCGGTTGCGAGCTAGTTGGGACAGATGGTACGCCGGAAAACATTGTCGGAGTGACGGCAAGGAGTTCGGCTGTCGCTGTGTCATTCGATACAGTCCTAGATGTTGACGGTTGTTCAGACATTTTGAGTCTATCCAATAGATTTCCTAGCGATTCTACAGGAACTTCCACTGGTGATAGACTAACTTCTGATGTAGAAGGAAATAGAGTGACCCCTACTCCAAAATGTGTTGGAGTACTTGCTTGCGGATCTTCTACAATTTCCTCTATCGCAATCAAACTAGGTGGAAGAGGAAGACTGTTAGGTCCGTAAAATATTTCTGGTGCCGAAGAAGGGGTTGATTCGGCAGCGACAGTTGTTTGAGGAGCATGACTCTCTGAACCGGTCACAGATGGGACTGGTTCAGTAACGCAAGTATTTGCTCTCAGACTGGGATCAGTGTCACTGTCCCTCTGTGGCTGTTGAACTTCTTCTATAGAGGTAGGGTTTCCAGAAACGTTTGGAGTAACCGGAATCTCAGATGTTGTTGGAACACTTGTTCTAACTTTGATAGGAGATTTCGAACCGGTTAAACGAGTTCGCTTTGTCCGTACTGTTTTCGATTCCGGAGACAAAGACGGTTGACTCGTAAGCCTCCACGAACGATGGGGTTTCAATTGACTTTCTTCCATGATTGCGGATTACTCGATCAACCAAAATACAAAAAGGGAAAGTGTGTTTCCGAATTAAATGAATTTTTAGACGCTTTAGACACAACTTGCTTTTTCACTTTTAAAGAGTCGAGAAAAAGCTAAAGATGACTCTAGTCTGCTTCGATGTTTTAATGAGCCCGAAGTGACAAATGCTCGGATGGACTTTTTCTGTTATAGAGTCTGAAAAAGGCCAAAATAAACTGCTCTGGAGTTCTAGGCAGAGGGTGTGCCAAACCTTTCGCAAAACCGCAGAATACTTTTTAGGGTACGGGCGGTCGATCTTCCTAAATGCTGTGTTCAGTGCATTGCGATCAGTAGGGCGGTCGACACGGCTTCCTATGGATAAAGGCTATATTCCTATAGGGGTCTCCCAATATATATGCGATGGCACATGGGAGCACAATCCGTACTGGTACTAATCGTCCCTCAGGAGGAATCACCCAACCATCAGTGAGGCGACCAGTGACCAGGTTTTACGATGCCGGAACACGTCTCTAGCCTAGACCTCTATGTTGTGCATTATGTTGCAAAGCATTGTTAAGTTCATTCAATTTATTTTAGGTTGATCTTTTTAGAAGTTTGCCTTTTTGGATCACCACGAGATGTATGATACAATTCCTAAATGCAGTCTAAAGATGATAAGCAAGCTTTATATCTTTTCAACTATGAAAATCGTAGCTACAAAGGGAAAAGAAAGACACCATCTTTTCTCAAAGAGCAATCAACACACTCTAATGCACTTTTCCTAAATCAAGCATACAAACTATCAAGATGCAAATGCACAATGCAGGTGTTTGTTTTCCGCTTTCTTAATATTGATGCCTAAAAAGAAAGCTTTTTGTACAACTTTGAATTTGCTTTTAAATGACAAATACAAACAAGTTTGCTTTTTCGAAATCAGAAAGGGTAGAAGAGAATACAACACTTTACGACTTTCAAAATGAACACTTGTTTCGACACTTAAAAGAGACAAACTCAAACCAAAAGCAAAAGTAAATGTACAATCAACTGTAAACAGCCAATGAACTCTCTCCTAAGATCACAATCAACAGATCTGAATCAAGGGCTACAGGATGATTATTTCACTCTTGCAAAGGAAAACTGTAAATTACGCCACAAACACATAAAAACACTCACAGTCTTTTTGTACAAAAGGAGGCGGAATTTAAGCAGAGAAAAGGAGTTATCAGACTGGTACCTATGCTGGTTACAGGCTGCAAAAATCAGAGATCAAAACAAGGCAAAACAGAGCAGAGAACCCCAGCTGCACAAGGCCTAACTGGATCAACGCACCCTCAACACAGGGGTTTTGACATTCAGCGCAGGTAGCCTTCACGGGACCTGCGTTGAAATGCAGAACCTCTTCACAGGGTCTGCGCTGAAGGAGAAACGAGAGTTTCTCACTGGGTTCTGGGTCACAGTTTGCTGATTAATCTACGGTTTCAGGCCAAATAAAAGCAACAAGCAAGGTACAATCAAAGGGATGCTTTGAGGGAGTACTAAGATCTATCACAAAGGATCATCAAATCATTTGTGAGTCCATTTTTCAGATCATAGACAAATCCAATGATTGGATCAAAGCAGCAGCTGTCTACTTTGCATTTGAGAATAGCAGATGCAGTTCGATTGTTGCTGTTGAGTCTATGAAACAAACAATGATAGAGACACAAATAAAATGACTAAACAGATCTCCCTAGCGGAGTCGCCAATTTGTTGTGGGGAAAAATGCCTATGCAGGACGATCCTATCCACCTAAGGTGTGACAATGCCTTAGCAACAAACAGAGACAGCTATTCTAGTATTCTTCCTTTATGAATTAAGAATGAAGAGAGATGGATGGACTAACCGGTGTCTTCCGTTTGTCCCTCGATCCGGTTTCTCTTCTCTTTGAGAGTTCCCAGCTACTTTCCTTCTCGCTCGCCAGCTTCAACAGGTCTCTGCAAGATCACAAGAAGAGAACACTACACAAAGACATAGATTCATATTCATAACTAGTTCAGGATTAGAAATAAACTACACATACTAATGCAATCATACATCAAAGATACATCAATATATAGGAGAAACCAAGATAGCTTTATTGATGAATAACAAGGTTCAGGAAGAGATACAACCAAGAAGGCTCCAATCCAGCATCTCCTTCCCAGCAAATGGAATTCCTATCTTCACCTCCCTTCAAAGCATTAAGCACCCAATGATTCCAGTCTCAAACCAACAACAATTCTTTGCAATAACAAAATTCCCGCCCCCTAGATCTCATGGAGGAGAGATCCATATATAGATGTTTGGAGAGAGGATGAGTCAGCTTGAGATCTGACTAGTGTCCTCTCCCTCTTTCAGTTCTTGTTTCCACTTGGAGGTTCTTGCTTCCACTTGGAGATTGAGAACCTCTTACTCATCACTAGTCGAATTCACTGAGGCAAGTGTCATTGAGGAAGATTCTAGAAGCTTCCTGGGTCTTGACACCTTGTTGAATGAACTTGCCATTTGTCAACTCTCGCTTAGCGCACCCTGGTAGTGCTTCTACCTGCGTTGCAGTGCAAGTAGCCAGTGCAGACTTTGCATTTTAGCGCAGACAGCTAGTGGAGCCTCTGAATTGATCCTGAATTGACTTGTTTTTGAGCAGTTTCTGGTGGAGAACTTCTGTGAATTGCTGTGGTTTGTTAGCCTTGTTCCTCTAGGGGTAGGAACAACATGTTTAGGGACTTTGGATCCCTTAGATTATGGACATTTCATGCTCAATGTTGTAAGGCACAAAAATGTCTATAACATAGGGCAGTGTCAAGTTTGAAATCTTGATAGAAGACTAATAAAGAGAATTTGGTTCCTATTTCTGTGTATTTTCTTGTGTATTGCCTTCTTTACATTTATACTATTTTGTTTATCGCGCACACTGATATGATTGTTGGATATGCCATTAAATTATCACTAGTCTTACACAAATAAGTTGAGTAATTGGGTAAAAGCAGATTAAACAACAAGGAACTTGGGTATAATACAAGTCGCGCCCCGAGTAGGGCTGCACGGAAGTAGCATCGCAGGTTGTGAGGGACGAACAAGTGCGCGTAATGACGAGCGTGCAGGGTCAAACCACAGATCTCCAGAAGCTCATCAGACATCTCCAGGGTGCGGAAACCTTGTTCTACCACCCTCCCATACTACTTCGGGTGAGACCTCAGTCCGCGCTCTGTGGACTGTTGCTGAAAGGGCCAGTAGTACCAGGATTTTCTTGGCTAAATCACCTTTGAACCTGGGTCAGGGCCATACAAGCCAACAAATGGTTTCGTTGCGGGGATCGGGATATGCATAAGGGATGTCTGATGCCGGGGTGCTGGAATCCAACAAAGAAAGAAATTAAAGAGTGATTGGATAAGAAGCTTCACGAGTTCACGGCGCGGGAAAACATAAATCCGCGAGTAACTAAAGAATGGTGGTTGGAGCGCTACTTGTATAAGAAAATCCATGAAATTTTCTTTGCATCTTTTCCTTCTGAGCTGTATAAGTGGATTGCGAAGCTAGCAAACAGTTAGGGAAGGTGTAGGCTCGACAAACCAATCGTGTGGACTACGTAATTAGTGCGCAGACTAGAAGCATAAGGAGATAAGATCACGCGAGCTGTGGACCATTGGGTCAACCAAAGTATAAGAGGATTTATCATTGAGTTCACGGTAGATATGACCATCAACTACAGTGAGGCGGAGCGATGTTTCCTCAAGGGACCATGAGATAAGTATATTAAATCTTTGAACACTTGGATTAAGATGCTATTGTGTGAAAAGCCGGTTATGCGAATAAATTAATGATTGGGACTATGCGAAGTGGGAAGATCTACATAAGCGGAAGTATAGAATAATTGGAAACCAGTCCCTTAATTCCCCCCTTAGGGGAAAGTGAGGAAGAGCTCACAAAAGTTTCTCCGAGAAGCATAGTTAGTCTGATAAGGTAGCACATTCCGCGTTTACCACCTTGACCCACACCACCATCCATCTCACCCTCCTCACCTCCATATCCACCCACCCCACCTCCGCCACGCCCATAGTTCATTATGGCAAGTGCGATCAAACTATCAGTATTAAAAGGAGTAGGGAATGAAGATCCAGACCAATTCTGATTCATGGTAAGAGTAGTATGGGAATCACAAGTCATCGCGGATGAAAATATTAGGAAGGCTACGTTTGTAAGCGCGTTGCAGGATTGCGCATTAACATGGTACATCAAGCATTCTAATGACCATCAAAATGTAGGAATTGCAGAGATCCAAGCTACGCTGAATGGGGAATTTAGCAGGCCAAAGTCGGAAACAAAATAAATCATCAGGTTTAAGGAGATCACGATGCTCCTGGGTGAGACCCCCTGGGATTTGGACCAAAGACTGAAGGGTATGATTCACGAAGCCAACATGACATTGACAGATGGACATCGATGCGCATGGTTTGTAGCATCACTGACACCGCACTTAAGGACGACGTTGTCACAGCAAAATCTTTCCACCCATGCCAAAGCTATAGAAATGGCAATGAGATTGCATGAGACCCCTATACAAGACCCTGGTCTAGGAGTCCAATAAATCCACGCACAATTGCAAAATCTGTGTCTAGAAATGCAAATTTTGAAACATGACATGACACCTCATGCAGAGGTAAGCGAGGAGGTAGGTGCATAAAATGCAAAGGCCAGGGGCATGACAAGGACCACTGTCTAGTGTTCATGAACTACTTGGCAGGAGGAGGGCCGATGCCGTTAAGACCTGAGGCACAGGTAGGGAAAAGAGCGAAACTTTCATTATGGTGTGTGATCTGTCAGATAGGCGGAAAACACACTACGAACAATTGTCATCTATTGCAGAAGTATATGTAGACGTCACAACAATTGTTTTGTAACTTCTGCAGGTCGGTAGGCCATGATGAGTGCACCTGCAGAAGCTACGAACTAATGATGGATTGGACCCCTACCTACCGAGTGTAGATCAAAACATGATCCCTCGACCTGAATGCAAGAATGACGTGTACTGGATTTTAAGGGTGCGGTCGAGGTCGAGGTGGAATGGGACCAGGAAGGGGTCGTGGATAGTTAATTTGTTACAATTGCGGAGGGCTAGGGAACTATGTCGGTGATTGCATAAACCCGAGGAGGAAATCATGTCTATACTACACTTAGTTTGATCATGAGGAAGAAGACTACCCTACACTGATAGCGAGATTGCGCCAAAAAGGGGTACTTCAGCCCCCCCAACTCAGAATTTACAGATGATGAGGTCTGAACTGCGTGAAGAAGACCCAAATGTAAACATGATGCTCAAGAGCGGTATGAACACTGGCGATGATAAAGGTAAGTAGCTAGAATAAAGTGCGTGGGTTCACAAGGCTCCTACTACGGAACCTGAATTTGATTTAGAACACGCAAAGGAGAGATTCATGGAAGCTAAGAAGAGCTTCACAGAGGCCTCCACTTCAGGTAGTAAGGATCATTTAGAACCAGGAATGGATCCTTTAATGCTCACTACCTTTCTGGAGACATGCATGAAACTGCTACGTGACAACAAGGCAGTAAAAGGGCTATAGGAACTTATCACTAGGTGCGCGGGGTCAGGAGAACCACGCGTGGTCCGGAAACTTGGAAAGCATGCATTGTGCACAGGAAGGGAAATGAGGTTGACTGCACAATTGACGAGTATGAAATGGATCAGTTAATCCTAGATCTAGGATCAGACGCCAATGTACTACCAAAGAAAACATGGGAACGCATGGGCAGACCCGTGCTACAATGGTCTCCTATTCAGCTACAAATGGAAAACCAACAAAAGATCTTGCCCATGGGAAGATTACAAGGGGTAACAATATATATTGAAGGTGTGAGTGCGCAAGCGGATTTTGAAGTGATAGAGATTGTCAATGATAGTAATCCCTATCCTGTGCTACTAGGAACAGACTGGGCCACCGATATGAATGGAGTAATAAATTTGAAGAAGCACAAAATGATCTTTGAGAAAAAGTCACTATGCGTAGTAGTATCGCTAGATCCAACTAAAGGAGTGCGATACACTGAACCGGTGCGTGACGATGATAGTGATAATGATCTCGATTG
Organism: Pinus tabuliformis; assembly: GCA_031772625.1. Taxonomy (NCBI): domain Eukaryota; kingdom Viridiplantae; phylum Streptophyta; class Pinopsida; order Pinales; family Pinaceae; genus Pinus; species Pinus tabuliformis. The sequence goes on along the minus strand of CM062818.1, from coordinate 504,102,268 downwards.
TATTTACAAGATAACTACGTGAGAAGAGGATTGGGTCAATCTAACTGCAGATGGAAGGATTTCGTGGGAGTGTGAAAGCTCCTGCACTTCGGATTCAGATGAAGAGATAGAGCAATGGCAAAATCGGCTACACGAAGTAAAAACACTTAATTGCAACATGATGGTTAGATCACTATGATGCATGACAACAGAAGTAAGGGATTTGCTGACATATGATGGGTTGACAGTGGTGGATGAATTCTTGAGAAAATTTGAAAGCGCAGTGCCAGAACAGTAGCGGTTTGATTCACTGAAGTGGGCACTGCGCACGATGCCCGCACGATGGTGGGGTATGCATCAAGGAAATTTTGAGGACTGGCGCGGATGTAGAAGGATGATGCGTCTACGCTTTGGAAAACCCCAACTCAGAACTCGAGCCAGTCACCAGGGGCAAACGATGTGCGCGCCCACCTTTCTTGATGGGTACAAACATATGCTATACATCCCACGCAAGTGCACACCACTCCCAAAATAGAGAATGGGAACAAATCACAGCAACAGGAAAGATGACACATGCTACCAATTATCCACGATGAAGCATTCGATAGGTTGTGTGGAGTACTGAACAAGGTTCACTAGGCAAGACACACTGATTGGGACCTCCGCATACCAGCGGTTCGATGGGCCTATAGGACCCTGTGCAAAACCCCGACCATGGAAACGATTACGAAGCTGCGAAATAAAGTAGCGACTGTAATTTCTGAAGAGAATGCAAACATGAATCCGAACGTAATAGCTCCCACAATGGTGACAGTACGCGAAGACTATGACAAAGAAATCACACAAATATGCGAGGTCGAACACATAGAGATTTAGGAAGCCATTCAGCGAGGGAACCTTAGACTTTGCGAACTCGAAAAAGACCGGGTATGACTGAGGAAGAAAAGCATTTTGATGGATGCCAAGATCAAAAGGTTGGAATACGAGATCAAGCAAGCAGGTCTTGTCGATCAACCAAGAATAACAAGACAATGTGCGGATGATCATACCACTGGATTAGAAGATTTTCGTTGGGAAATTATGACTCTTCTGCCATGGCTATGACTGCACCTCAACAAACGCAGTAACCAAGAAAGTGTGGCACCGGCTGTCGCGAAGGAAATTGAGGAGTTTCCGTGGACTATATTGGAAGGTGAGTTGAAGTCTCGCACAGGTGGTGTGACCACCTGACTAGCCGTAGGGAGCACAGTCTCAGTGCTCCAGGTAGTTGAAAGAGAGTGCAAGAATACAAAAGAGTTTGTTTGGGAGTTGCACGATGAGGGAGGTGTGTGAAGAATCAGCATGTCACAAGGGTCACACCACACACAGGGGGCTGTGCTGCCGCGTGGGTAGGTGGGGAAGTGAGCATTGGTGTCACTATTCATGACGAGATGTCCAATTTAAGGCAAAAGGGAGTGGGTGACGAGCATTTAAGACACGAATTAAGGACAAGATTTGGGGCAATCTACCACCAAGAAAGCATTGATGGCCCAGAATTGGGGGGAACGGTCAAATTTGAATTCAAAAGGCGCTATAAAAATCCAGGGGCTATCCACAACACAACACTTGTTCACTTGAGATTTGAGTAGTTGATTAGAGCACAAAGTGTTGAGTGCCAAGCAATATTCGAGCCTTGAAGTTCGCGAACGACCACAGACAGTTCAAACAGGATGACGACTACCAAGAGAGGTTTGGACTCTGCAGAAGGAACCGCCGATGAGGCCGCACAGAACCTCATGGTACATAATGTTCCCGGAGACACCGGGGTCATGCAGGAAATCTCAAATTCACCTCGGATGCCGAGGCCCAAGAAAGATAAGCAGGCAGCGGGACCTGTTCGCATGTACCCAAGGAATCCATGTTTTGGTAAACTCTCAATGGAAGAAAAGGGCAAGGTTGTCACCATTGAGACAGATGACGAGGAGGAGGACCCACAGGCTCTCATCGATGAGATAGAAGAAGCAGAAGACATGGAAGAGGACATCTAGCCGGTGCGCTCTGTAGCAAAATTGCCCAAGTATGTTCCTCTGTGGAAAGGGAAAACTAAGATACCAAAGGATCTAGATGCCACTAAGATCACACTCTAGACCCTGCTCCTCCTCGATGGAATTGTGTTTGAGGGCTCACACCTGGGCCGAGTGCCCACAATGAAGTTTGAAGATTAGGGCCTCGCGGACAACGAGAAGTTCCCACACTTAGAGACGGAGAGCCTCATGAAGTAGAGCACAGAGGGGCCAGTCACAACACTAGAGCGATGAAAATGGCTGCACGGTGTGAAGAAGGCTAGACTGCTTCATCTGCTATGGATTCCACACTTTCACCGGGCACCTATCACTATTTTCGTCAGCAGGCAGCTGCTTTGCCTGGTGCACAATGGGTACTTATGGCTGGGGGAGCTTATTCCCATCATGACGGATCTCATCCATAGAATTTCCCGGATCCCCTGTAAGGGAAAGGACCCTACGGCGATAGCAGGAAAAAGTGGAGATTTGGTGCTCGCAGAGGCCATGAAGAAAAAATACAAGATTGAGAAGAAAAAGAGGGGTTATGCAATAAGTAGCATTAAAGATAAAGGGATGCGCATAGCCACCCAACTCCTGGCCGGAAGGTAATGAGAAAATGCCGCGACGACGAGGTACCAGTTCCAGTAGTTGCATTGGCGGAACAATGTGCAGAGGGGGTCCAATGCAACTGGGCCGAGTTCCTCTATGAGGAATTCTTGACCAACTGCAAGGAAGCCCAAGAGTAGGGCAAGACCTTCCACTACGTGTGGTTGCTCTTGTCCATTTTGCTGGTAACAGGAGAACTGCCAGAGGATAGTTAGTTCCCTAGCATTGAATAGGACTTACCAGAGGCTGTAAAGTACGCATTGCTCTGGGCTACCAAGGACACAAAGGGGATTCACGAAATAAAGATCTTCTGGGTGCTCATGGAGGCGAGCATCCAGATGTGGATCAATAGACAGCCACGCCTGTCCCCCATAAAGCACAATAGTATGTGGAGCTTTACAGACTTCAAGGTGGACATGCATAATGTTTACATCAAGGTGCATAAGGATATGGCTCAGCAATGGACTAAGTGCCCCTTCATCACCATTGATGATGCAATCTTTTCAGTGCTAGAATCATAGCCTCCCAAGTGGCGCGCCCCGGATCTAGCAGAGATGGATAGGACAGTAGAACAAAAACAAAAGGATGAGGCCAAGTTGCATGTCACAAAGTTGGCCAAGAAGAGCCGCAATGAAAAAGCAGCCTCAGAGGTAAGGGCTATCTGTGAGGCAGTAAGGGTAGCTGCGGAGCAGGCAAAGGTCGCCGAAATAGCAGCAGCATCGTAGGCAATAGGGGCCACCACAACACAGGACGAGGAGGGCCAGAACTTGTCTATAAGATAGGAAGTAGAGGACACAGACCTCACAAAAGAAGGTGCAGACTCAGGTGCAACTTCCACCCAACTGAAAAGGCCACGCGTAACAAAGAGATCGGGTCCACGAAAAAAGGTCAAGGCATCCAAATTGGTCATCGACTTGATCACGTTAATAGAAGGTGACCTCTACGACATCAACGACACGGTTCGTGAGGTCACCAAGGAAGCGCTCCAGGAAGCCATGACAGAGCAACATATTGTGTTGGGGGCCCTACGAGCGCAGCTATAGGAACTAGAGGTGTGGTCCCCATAGGAAGGAACCATAGTCACCTATGACACAGCAGGCACATCAGCTGCTACGTGCAAAGATGGCCAACACCATAGTGCTACCGGAAGGAGCGCTAACAATAGGGAATGAGGACGACAGAGTCATGGTGGGCCAGATCAAGGGAATTGGCCTTAATTTGGCTGCCCTTCTGCGAGACACACTATACCAACTGTAGGAAGGAATAATAGCAGAGCTCTGTGCCAGGGAGGGCCGCGTAATTCAGGTGATGAGAGAGAAAAAGATCAACATCGAATAGGTCAACCTGCAGCGTGATGAACTGGTGTCACAGAACCAACAGTTCATGCATACAATTGATGAAGTGTGCCGGTGAGTCCCAAAGTTGTCCATCGCCGCAGACCTATCAACAGAGATGCGGATCCATTGTTTGGAAAGTGGAGTCCGAAACGTGCGCGAAGAAACAAAACATGTGCAGCTGGAGCTGAATCTCCAGATTGCTGAGCTATGGCTGAAGGCGCAACCTTCCACTCCTTTGGAAGTTAGAGATCAGCGCATTAGCTCTATTAAAAAAGAATTGGATGAAATTGGACGGGTAGTGCAGGAGTGTACCGGTAGGTTGGACCAAGCCTTTGGCATCCTCACATCCTTGCAGGAGGACCCCAACATACAACACCTGGAAATAGAGGCGCGCGAGCTTCAGGAGTAGTACAATAATGCAAGGGGAACTGCACAGACAGTCATCCTCACTCAACGGCTGGCAAAGATGCAACAAGTAAGGGCACTAAAAGAGCAGGTGGATGCCACAAGACAGAAAGAGGCACTTCCCAAAGCGTGCGTCCAACCATGGATTGCTGATGCCTTCACTATTACGACAGATATTGAGGGAAAGCTCGTACAGATGCAGGGACTCTACGCGTTAAGGCAAGTAGTTGATCCTCACAAAGAAGCATCAGAAGAGCGCATGCAACAGGTCCAACAAACTATAGAAAAGTTCCCCACAGACCTTCGAGCAGTATGGGACCAGTTGGAGGGGCTCCGCGCCAAGATCGCCACACCAACAAAGTGACTCGAGATGAGTCACGATGATTGTGTTGGGGGCCTGTTGGCATGGAATCCCCCCACAACATGTTTTGGGGCTCAAAGCCCAAGCTTTGGTCAAATGTATTGTAAGACTCCACGAATTATGGGCGCGAAGCACGAAATATAGGATGAGTCATAGGGTTGTCCACCCTAAGTATTGTAAAGTAATGTAATGTCATGTTGGCCTACCCATGGTCTGCAGACCATGAGATTGTATAAATAGAGCGAGGCTCTAAAGTTGTAAAAGGGGGAATCAAAATTAGAGAGATAGATGAATACACATGGTTCAAGCATAGAGTAAGAGTCTAAGTGTATTGGGTCGTAGTAGTAGGAAGAGGCTCTGCAGCTGAGTACGTGGAGGCCTACTAGAGTCTGCAGCTGAGTGCGCGGACCCCTGCAGTTAAGTGCGTGGACCCTTGCAGTTGAGTGCGTAGGGCGGTGTCAAGTCTATAATCTTGATCGAAGACTAATAAAGAGAATTTGGCTCCTATTTCTGTGTATCTACTTGTGTATTGCCTTCTTTACATTTATACTATTTTGTTTATCACGCGCACTGATATGATTGCTGAATATGCCATTAAATTATCACTAGTCTTACACAAATAAGTTGAGTAATTGGGTAAAAACAGATTAAACAACAAGGAACTTCGGTATAATACGGGTCGCGCCCTGAGTAGGGTTGCACGAAAGCAACATCGCAGGTTGTGAGGGATGAACAAGTGTGCATAACGATGAGCATGCAGGGTCAAACCACAGATCTCCAGAAGCTCATCAGATATACCCAGGGTGTGGAAACCTTGTTCTAGCACCCTACCATACTACTTCAGGTGAGACCTCAGTCGCGCTCTGTGGATTGTTGCCGAAAGGGCCAGTAGTACCAGGATTTTCTTGGCTAAATCACCTCTGAACCTGGGTCAGGCCCATACAAGCCAACAATGGATCAAGAGAGGCAAGGGGGATTCAAAATTCTATATAATAGGCCATTGGAGGACCAAAGACAAGGCAATTTTATGCTTGGCAAAGTTGTTCTCAAATAATCCTACATCTCTTTGTTAAGAAGAAGTAGAGCACTATTGTGTTGGGAGAGTTTTTTCTTAGCAACCCATCATTTTAGTGTGGTGAGGATTTCACCATTGAAAGAGTCTTGATACTTCTTTGAGAGAGAGGAGATGCTTGCAAAGAGTGTGAAGAAAGGAACCTCCTTGTTGAGTATTTTTTAGCACCTTTACTTAAAGAATTCCCTCCAAGTGTTTAGTATTCATCTTCTACTTTCAACAATCAATAAAGCGAGTTTTTTTCCATCATATTATTGACTTGTTTTCTTCATTAAGCATTATTTATGTGTTTAGTTTTTATTTTTTAGTTTATGTTATGTATGCATTGTTTATTACCATTTACAATGATTTGTTTCTCCTATTTTTCCACTAACAACAACCAATTTGATATGTGATTTCTTTGTAGGGAACAACCAATTGCTAAGAAGGTGTCTTTTGGTACCTAATTGCTACAAAAACACCCAAACAGATTTGGCGACTCTACTGGTATTTTTTTCATTCTAACAATTGTTTTGTAGGACCTCCTCTTTGCATTATCATTGTTTGCTACATTCAACATCTCTTTAGAATTTTCGCAGGACCTCCTGGACCTGTTCTTGTCTGGAAAACTTGACTGTTCAAACTACTATGTTGTCCGCACAACTTTTATTCAGATAGATGCACACACACATCTGTGCACAAGAAAACCCATGCAATTTACAGAGAGCACATAAAACATTGCAATTTTATCATCTTGGGTGATTTCCAACCTTTAGTGAATTGCCTTTACCTCTGCACTTTTTTTTCCAATTAGTTTAGATTGTTTAATTTCTTTACTAATCACTATTAGTAGAGTAATTAGATTATATTTGTTTTTATTTCAATTTATCACTTAGCTTAATTAGGGTAAAATTAAATGGTCACATCCACACATATTTTTCAACTTCTTTTGCTATTTTTCATAACTCACATAACTTAATTAGTAAGGATTAGGTGGCCCATTATCCACACATCTTGTTACTAACCAAAGAATTTTTTATTTCATTAGATTTTGGGACTAGGACCAAGTGTCAATACATAAAGTAAGTAATCTTTTCTTCCCTTATGTCCTTTATGTGAGACTGGGTTTTCATATGAAATCTTTCTTAAAGCACTTGTGCTTCCATCTCCCTTTAGGCACACATAGTGTAATAGAAAAAAGAGTAAGTGGCCCATTATCCACACGTTATTTTTTTTACATGCAAGGAACAATCCAAACATAGTGTAATTAGAGGATATTGCAACGGATCACCGCATATCCATATATTATCACACTTTCTGTGTTCACTATGCCACTTGCACACACATTACGCATTGCACACTAAGCTTCTATAAGATTTTTATAAGAAGGCATCTAGTTTCCGAAGCTTTTTGTACTTATCTTGTTTTTGCTTACATATCACACCCTAAGAAAAAAAGGACTTTTAAAAGAAACCATAACTTGAACCAACTAAATTCCCCACAAGGCCACAAAAGAATCAATAGTTCAAGTTAGGACCATTGTGGGTAGGCATCCCATAAGCCACCATCATACATGTTACATCTTTGAAACATAGAAGTTGACTTTTAGGGTGTTTAAAATCCTTCATCATCCCATAGAAAAGACTACCCGAGCATGTCAGAGACCCGATTCGGAGGGGATTCGACTTAGGTCTAGTGCAAGCGGTACTATTTGGGGCTACTTGACGTGTCTAGTTCTCGGTATTGGTAATTGGCTACCAAGAAGCTAAAGAATTGACTGCTCCTGTGGGACAAAGGTATCTTAGTGGCCAAAATTAGGGCATCCATCCCTATAAGTGGAGGTGTGGGAAACAATGAAGCCTCATCCGTTACCTTGGTTGATCCTTCAACTACTGGAAAGTGCCACTAGTCCTTTCAGGACACTACCCTAGTACCCATCATAAGATATCTCTGCAATAACTACTTACTTTGAGAGTGGCAAGGATGAACAAGTATTTATAGGATATTTTATCATACACAAAAACAAATGAAAAACATTTTTTTGTTTGTTTGATTGATCACTTAGCACAATTTAATGAGATAACAATCATTTTTTTTATGTATGTGATTTAATTGTGATGATATTCATCTCCTTCCCTCATCACGCCAAGTAACACACACTCTACTTGACACCATAGGGGACCCCACAAATCTTTGTCGATCTAGACATTTTCAAAACCTCCCTCCATTACTAAGAGGTGTGTCAGGTCTCTCATTGTTTAGGCGTAGAAGACACCAAACAACCACTATTTTAGGATCTTCATTTATCAGTGCAACTTTGATTGGGACCCCTCCTCGTCAAAGCACCACATTCACTACCCCTCAGAGGACCCCTCACACTACCCTTTAGGGGACCCCTAATGCTTGTTGAAATATGGCAACGAGAATATTCCAATTTAATTTGTCCTTTAATTAAATTGTCAATTAAAATCGAATTTAGTCTTAACAGATACTTGGAAATAATTGATTAATTTATTTTAAATTAATTAGTTGGAGAAATTCAAGTTAGAAGTCTTTCTAACGTCATGAAAGAGATATCCCTTAAATTAAGGAGATAAGATTGAGTTATATTTGAGTTGTAATTAGTTAACTCATTTTACTGAGTTAAGTCTAGTTAAATTAGTTCCAAACTGTTTGAGGGACTAATGGTGAGTTAATAGTCAGTTGATGCATGCATGCACTCAACTAGTGCTACTCCAGTTAGCTAAAGATTTCCTCATCAGAAACTCATGCATGTCGATTATGAGAAAGACCCAGTTGAGATTAAAGTCAAGGACAATGTACTATCAGTTGCATGTGTTTTCTCAAAGAGAAAAATCATGCAGGCAGTCAACGATTTAATCCTTGAGGATTGCGCAGTTTTGGAAGGTTATCATCCACTTGGTATATTGGTTTTCCACTTGGTAACAAGAGAATCATCCACAAGGAACAATGCAAGGAAATAAGAGCTTGGAGGGTAGAGAGGAAGGCTGAAGAGAAGCCAAGATTTCTTGTGAGCATCTGTGAGGATTGTACTCAGAGTTGACTAGCTGTGAGAGCTAAGGCTTTGTATACAGATAGTGGGGTTTTTAACTGAGGCTTTGCCCAAAGTATTTTCATGTGTATTGTGCATTGTTTGTTCTTTTATTATATTTTTCATCTCGATATTTAAGCTTCTGCAAATTGATAGTAGAAGTAGGTTATAGTATTCTGCTTTGAATTATATTGCATTATCGAGTTAACCTACCATCAAATTTTCTACATGGTATCAGAGCTGGATTTGTAGAAATTTTCTACATGGTATCGGAGCTATGAATAATATACTAAGAAGAGAATCCGAAGTTTGAAGTTCGGGGTTATAGGTGAAAATCGAATTCATATCATACTTCAAGGTTGTCCAATGGCGTTCTATGGATTGAGGCTCGAGTATGCCTTGGAAGGTAGCTGAAATTACAAAGCATGGAAAGATAGAATGGAGGTTGTATTAGAAGACAATGGCTTAAAGGAATTCATTGATCAAGAAATCCCAAAGCTAGCTTCAACTAATGCACAAGAGTTGGATGAGTGGAAGAAGTGTGTGGCGAAGGCGAGATGGATCATCCTTGAGGGAGTTCGAGACCATATTGTCTCGAGTCTCCATGGGAAGGATACTCCATTTTCAATGTGGAAGACATTGAAAGACCTCTACCAGAACAGTAGCGACCAGAGGAAATTGGCTCTCAAGGATAAGCTTCGAAGAATCAAGATGGAGAAGGGCAATACCATTTCCACATATCTGAACAAGCTCACCACATGCAGAGATGAGCTTGGCAGTGTGGGAATAACTACTACCGATGATGATATGGTGAGCCTCACTCTCCTTGGCCTTCCAAAGAGTTGGAATAGCTACCAGGACTCTGTGAATGGAAGGGAGAAACTGCCGGATTGGGAACAACTGTGGTCAGATCTTATGCAGGAGGAGATCAGGAGGAGTACCAGAGATGGTTCTTCATCCAAGAATGATGATGAAGAAAATATGGCCTTAGCGAGTAAGGCAAGGAAAGGGAAGCGGAAGGATTTCCATTCCAAATCGAATTCTTCTCGTGGAGGGAAGAATGGTGACATGTCTAAAGTGAGATGCTTTAATTTTCATGAGATGGGACATTATGCAACTAATTTCCCATTGAAGAAGTCCAAGAAGGGATCCTCAGAAGGATCGAAAGGTGAGGCATTAGCCTCTCAGTTCAAAATGAAATTTACCCTCATCACATGCATGGTGTCATCGATGATGGGTTGTGTTTGGTATCTTAACAGTGGAGCCTCATTCCACATGACTGGTGATAAAAATTTATTTAGTGCCTTGGAGGAGAAAGACCTCAAGATGCACATAGAGATGGGTGATGACAGAAGATAAGTGTTTCAGGAGTGGGCACGGTTTCTTTTCATAGAGAGCATGGAGCTCCTCTCACCTTGACAGATGTGAAGTATGTGCCTGGACTGAAGAAGAACTTGGTATCAGTCGTGATGTTGGAGGAAAAAGGCTGTGATGTTGTCTTCAATAAAGGAAAGGCATTCCTAAGACACATAGCCATGGGTTAGACCAAGAGGATAGGGATTCAGGTGAAGAATCTCTATAAACTAGAGGTAGATGATTGTGCAACATTGAGTACGAAAGTAGAATTGGTGCAAAGCCAAGACATTAGCGAGTAGTGGCACAGGCACTTGGGCCATTTGCATCATGGGGCTTTGAAGATAATGTAGCAGATATCTACCGGAATTCCCAAAGGTAAACTTGAGCAAGATGACACATGCAAATGTTGTACCTTGGGAAAGTACACCATGTCTTCCTTTCATGATCGAGACAGTCAAGCAGAGGCTATCTTAGAGTGAGTTCATACTGATGTGTGTGGACCATTCTTGACGAAATCCACAATGAAGCAAAGGTATTATGTGATTTTCATTGATGACTATTCTCGTAAGTGCTGGATTTATTTCATGCAGAAGAAGGACCAAACTTTCACAAAGTTTTGTGAGTTCAAAGCTTTGGTCGAGAGAGAGTCAGGGAAGAAGATCAAGGCCTTGAGAAGTGACAATGGTGGAGAATATTTCTCTAAAGAGTTTAAGGACTTCTGTGCAGTGGAAGGAATTAAACAAGAGTTGACGACACCTCATAACTCACAGGAGAATAGGGTGGCCGAGAGGAAGAACAAAACTATTGTAGGGGCAACGTGGTAAATGCTGCATGACCAAGGCCTACCACTTCATTTGTGGGCTGAGGCATGCAACAAAACGATCTATTTGCAGAATAGAAGCCCACATCGCATACTTGGGATGAAGACACTAGAGGAAGCCTTCTCCGATAAGAGACCAGATGTGGGTCACTTCAGGATCTTTGGCTCATCGATATATTTCCATGTGACAAAGGATGCACAGAAGAAGCTTGAGCCGACAACAGGTTTGGGGATATTTGTGGGGTACATTGATACACCTCACAACTATCGGGTGTACTTGCCTACCAGTCAGAGGACAGTGGTTCGTAGAGATCTCAAGTTTGATGATCAGAAGGCCATGCGAGTTTCCCTTGAGAGGGAGCTCCAACTACAAGTTGTGGAGGAACTGTTGGTTCTTAAGGAGGAGGATCCTTAGACTGATACGAAGTAGCCGCATGCAGAGTTTCCAGGAGTGGAGACATCCACTCAAGTAGAGTCTTTCGGAGATGAACGGAAGCGCACAATAGAAGCTGACAGATTATTGGAGGATGCAAGAGAGAATGTGGAAGCACCATCTTCTCAGCGCAGATAGAGGAGGTCACTCATGGGGGCTTCACTGGGGGAGCAATATCATACCACATGAGTTCATATTGGGGGATATATATTGAGGAAAAAATGAAATAATATATTGGGGGATATATAGGGGGTAAAGGGTTTTTATATTGACTAATATAAAAAATGGAGCTTAAAATTAATGAAAAAATATAAAGGGGTATAAAAAATGTTAATGAAAAATTGGATACCTACAATATCTATTGAAAGTAGGGGTTTTTTAAATTGGGAAGTTGTATTGGGTTCATATTGGTAGGGGGTTAAATAATGTGATTTTTAGAGGGATTTTCCAATATGTAGTCAAATTAAGGGTATTGTTTAATATGCCATGAACACACGTGATATGCTAGAGGTTCACTAAGTGAATCCCCCTTGAGGTCACCTAAGAGGTACACTGGATACATGGCCCTTGCTGGGGAATGTGTTGAGACCAAGCCATCTTCATTTAAGGAAGCAGTGCAACAACTGATTTGGGTTGATGCTCTAGTGGAGAAGTATGACTCCATAGTTCGTAACAATGTTTGGGACGTGGTTCTGAGACTAGAGAACAAGTCAGTTGTGAGTTCCCATTGGAATTACAAGGTAAAGAAAGATGTTGATGGTAGTGTGGAGAAGCATAAGGCAAGATTTGTTGCCCGTGGCTTTTCACAGGTCAAGGGGATTGACTATGATGAGAATTTTTCTCCTGCCGCAAGGTACTCATCTATCAGATCGATACTGGAACTATCAGCACAGATGGGTTGGAAGATCCATCAAATGAATGTGAGGACTGCATTCCTCAATGGCCAAATTGAGGTAGAGGTGTACATAGAGCAACCAGAAGGTTTTGAGACCTTCAAACGTGAGTCACATGTGTACCAACTCAAGAGAGCATTGTATGGGCTGAAGCAAGAACTTTGTGCTTGGTACACCAGGATAGAAAACTACTTCACTAGGTTGGGCTTCATAAAGAGTGAAGCAGATGCGAACCTGTACCACATCGAGGTGAAGGGTAAGTTGTTGATCATTGTACTTTATGTTGATGATCTCATATTGACTGGTGATGATCAGTTGATCGTGTCTTGAAAGGAGGACCTTGCAAGAGAATTCGAGATGAAAGACATGGGTCTCATGCATTACTTCCTTGGCATGGAAGTGTGGTAGAAGGATGGGGAGTTGTTTGTGTCTCAGGGCAAGTATGCCAATGAGATACTCAGGAGATTCCACATGGAGAAGTGAAAGCCCATGCAGACTCCTCTAGCTGGTAATTGGAGGAAGGAGGATGCTACTTCAGGGGAAGTAGTGGAAGCTATTGTAACAAGGAAGCTTGTGGATTCACTAATGTACTTAGTAAACACATGACCAAATTTGTGCTATGCGGTGAACCAACTGAGTCAAGCGATGGTTCATCCTACCAAGATGTTTTGGAAGGTGGCAAAGCATTTATTGAGATACCTCAAAGGCACATCTCAGTATGGATTATGGTACAAACAGACAAAGGGAGTGAAGCTATAGGGCTTCACTGATGTAGATTGGGCAGGGAGTCCATCAGCTTGGAAGAGCACATCAGGAGGTATTTTCAACCTTGGGTCAAAATTAGTTTCTTGGTACAGCAGGAAACAGAGGTTGGTTGCACTCAGCTCAGTAGAAGCAGAATACATGGCTGCAAGTCAGGCAACATGTGAGGTCATCTGGATGCAGAAAATCCTAGTTGGTTTGTTTGATAAGAGGATGGATCCAACTGTGATCTATTGTGATAATCAGAGTTGTATCAAACTCTCTAAGAATCCAATATTTCATGATAGGTCCAAGCACATCACCACCTGGTATCATCATCTCAGAGACTATGTAGAGAGGAGGATCATGTTGCTGCAATATATTTCGACAGAGGAGCAAGATGTTGACATTTTGAAAAAGGCATTGTCAAAGTGTAAATTAAAGTTCCATAGAGATAGGATTGGGTTGGTAGATAATCCCTTTCTTGTTGAGAGGGAGTGTTGAAATAGGGAAACAAGAATATTCCAATTCAATTTGTCCTTGAATTAAATTGTGAATTAAAATCGAATTTAGTATTAACAACTACTTGGAAATAATTAATTAATTTATTTTAAATTAATTAGCTGGAGAAATTCAAGTTAGAAGTCTTTCTAAGGTCATGCAAGAGTTATCCATTAAATTAAGGAGATAATATTGAGTTATATTTGAGTTGTAATTAGTTAACTCAGTTTATTGAGTTAAGTCCAATTAAATTAGTTCCAAACTATTTGAGGAACTAATGGTGAGTTAATAGTCAGTTGATGCATGCATGCACTCAACTAGTGCTACAGTTAACTGAAGATTCCTTCATCAAAAACTCATGCATGTATATTTTGAGAAAGGCCCACTTGATATTAAAGTCAAGGATATTGTACTATCAGTTGCATGTGTTTTCTCAAAGAGAAAACTCATGCATGCAGTCAAGGATTTAATCCTTGAGGATTGCGTAGTTTTGGAAGGTTATCATCCACTTGGTAAATTGGTTTTCCACTTGGTAATAGGAGAATCATCCACAAGGAACATCGTGAGGAAATAGGAGCTTGGAGGGTAGAGAGGAAGGCTGAAGATAAGTGAAGATTTCCTGTGAGAAACTGTGAGGATTGTACGGAGAGCTGACTAGCTTTGAGAGCTAAGGCTTTGTATAATTCCTATGTATTTCCACCTTGTATGGTAATACAGATAGTGGGGTTTTTAGTTGAGGCTTTCTCCAAAGTATTTTCATGTGTATTGTGCATTGTTTCTTCTTCTTCTAGTTATATTGTTAAGCTCGATATTTAAGCTTCCGCAAATTGATAGTAGAAGTAGGTTATAGTATTCTGCTTTGATTTAGATTGCATTATTGATTTAACTTACCATCAGATTTTCTACAATGCTATCCCTTAGGGGAGCCCACACAACTCCCCTCCTAGGAGTCCACATGGTTCTCACCAAGGTAACCATTCTCACCAGGGAACCCCTTTAAATATACTTGTTCAAAAATCGATTCGCGATGGCGGACAACTTGCAAGTCTTGTTTTTAGATTCCTTAAATCTTCTCAATTTAAGCAAGCTAACTAATGACCTTGTTTCAAATGGGCAGAATTGGCCACCCATGCCCACCAAGCTTCCTTCAGAAATTCCAAAATTTGAAGGGAAATAAGGTGAAGACCCAGAAAACCATGTCATGGCCTTTCACCTCTAGTTCTCATCCAATAGTATTACAAAATATACTATTCGTCTACGACTGTTTCAATGCACCCTTACAAGGCCTGTAGCAAAATGGTATATAAACCAACCTTTTGGGTCACATGGGAACTTTAGTTCCCTAGCCATATCATTCCTTACTTTCTTCTAACTCTCGGTCCACCAAGACTAGGGACCAAAACTCTTAACGCATTTCAAACAAACATCTGCTATGCACATATCAGACCATATCCATGAGTGGCATAAAATCTATAGTTTGTGAAAATCTAATCTATAGGCCAAACTCCTCCTAGACCTATTTCTGAGATATCTCATGTCAGAAATATCAAAAGATATAGAAATTTTCTCTCCATAAAATGAGGAAGAAGCCATCACCAAAGCTCAACAATTAGAGCTCATATACACACAATTTTGATACCTCTACCATGTGCTTCCAGATGCACCTCACCCACAAACCTTTAAATATCAGTTACCAGGCGCATCCAATGCTGCAAATGGATTAATTGGAACCATAACCCAAAATAAACAAGGAAACACCTTCCATTACTTTGGAAATACATATACTGGCCAAACATATGGTACCACACATGCAACACCCCCACCTCAAAACATAGGATATTACCCAACTAACCTACCCAGATGCAAAACCCGGCTATGCAGGTTGGCCCATACCCTCACATGGTAGCCAATATCCCCCTCCACAAGGTAGCTAAATCCTCCTCCACATGGAAACACATATTCTCCTAGGACCACAGAATATGTTTCCACTTTCCAAGGCACATATGCTAACCAAGGACAAGGGAACCAATATTTCCCTTATCCCCGACCTCAACAAAATAACCCACCAACACAAAATAATGCAGGCGTTAATTTTGTATAACCTCTCTCCCTCAACAAAAAAAATCATTTGAACAAATAAACATGGCTTATCCCCCAACACTGCTAACAAAAAGGGAAAGAACA
This sequence comes from Pinus tabuliformis, assembly GCA_031772625.1. Taxonomy (NCBI): domain Eukaryota; kingdom Viridiplantae; phylum Streptophyta; class Pinopsida; order Pinales; family Pinaceae; genus Pinus; species Pinus tabuliformis. Next base: position 504,086,507 of record CM062818.1, on the reverse strand, counting down.
AGCCCAAGGTTGAGCTTCCAATAAAAACCCACCAAGGAAAAACATGAACTCGAGTCTACAAACGAGTCATTCTTGTGCCATTTTTGGGGAATACAATCATTATACCCATCATTTTCCACAACTCCTTGAGTTGAAGAGGATGGAAGATAGCAGGGGGAAAGAGGGGGGGGGGGGGGAGCCAACAAACTGCAGTAATGAAATATCCCCCCCCCCATCAAGGAGTGGTAAATACCCAACCCTCCCAACAACACTATAAAAATCCTCTTGGAGGAAGTTCCCAAAGTACCTCAAACCAAGACATTTACATGGCAGGTGAAGAAGTTCTCGTGTAGACGTGCAACTAAGAATACAAAAATCCACCATAAACCAAAAATTCCACCTCGACTACTGCAACATCTACAACACCTTTGACAATCCCTCGACACACCATAGAGCCCATCCCAAAGATGGTTAAAGGACCTTTACAACAAATTAGACAACTCAAAGGCTACTCACAGATATAGCATAGTTGATGACTTAGCCCAAACTCCTTCATCTATTTTAGCAATGGAAGTTTTGCAATCATGCCTAGCCCAACGAAAAGCCTTAATTTTTTCATTAGAGGAAATTGACCCTGCCGATTCTCGCTTAATGGTCTTTGACTTGGATTAAGCTACCCCACTTTTGTCATTAGCCATTACTTTTCAAATTCTGGTCTTAGTATAAAATATCACCATTCACTGTTGCACAATTGATAAGGGAGCATCCACATGTATCATGTCCAAAATAATTTGGAAAAAACTTGGATCTCCGGAACTCAAACCATCTGACATCACTCTCACAGCATATGAAGGGTGCCCTTTCGCTCCTGTAGGCCTATACCAAGGTATCCCAGTACAACTTGTCTTAAAACGATACTCATTGACATAGAAGTCCTGGACGCATGTTGGATTACAATATCCTTCTTGGCCAAATTTACATGTATGAGATGAAAGCAATGGCATCCTTCGTATTTAGAGTAATGATGTTACCTCATGACGAGAAAATTATTACAATTGATCAACTCACATCTATGAGAAGAAGACATTAACTACCCTTGATAGTGTGCTACATTTTGTCGGATATTCTCCCGAGTTGATCACAACCTATACTGAATTTGGACCTAGATAATTTAAACCATCAACACTTCTCGAGACATACCTAGAAGACCCACAAGTGATAGAGGATACTCCTTTAGCCACAGGAGCCCTAGTGTGCATGATGAGTTCATCAAACACCCATCAATGTTAGGAACCAATTCTAGATACCAACACCAATGCAATTTCTGATCCTTTAGTCTTACCATATGCTATCACCCAAGCACCCTTCTTATTCCCTCCACCTGGTTTTGTCTTGCACCAAGTCATTACAACACTCACATTTCCCAATATGGTTCTAGTGATACTAGTATGGTATCTGGCCCCTTAGGCCATGTCGGAAAACTCAGATATCACATCGATATGCGTCTTTCCTATAGCCCCTCCTCAGGACAACACCCCATAATAAGAAATGCATGCCCTGACACCATCTAGTGCCAGAAAAATGTATAAGTAAAAAGGAGAGAAGGTGGAAGCTTCAAATTTTTCCTCCTATGGGGTACCTTTGCCCTGTGCTGTGTGTGAAGTAGTTGGTAACCATACCAATATGTGCCTCAAGTTAGACGAGTTAAAATCTCTTCTGCATGCCCCAAAAGTGCCAGTGAACCCTCCTCCCCTTACTGGAGAAAACACCACACCTGCGCCCAATAAGGAATTATGCGCCAATAATGCATGCGCCATACGCGCATAATACAAACACTACACTCATCATTTCCCCAAAATCCCTTGATATAGAGATGATTTAGGTGCACTCGCCCAAGCCAATACCATGACCCCACCACTACCAGCCAAACCAATGGAATATGATGGATCTAAAACTATTTTTTACATCACGAGGGAAGAAGCTTCATGCTCATATCCCTTTTGTAGTCACTCAACCTCCCACCTTACATGGAGACAACCAGAAATGGTGACACCCAAACATACCTCCGTGTGCACTTTATGTGACAAACCAGACCATTTCATAAACCAATGTCCTGAGTTACTGGCATTTAGGAGTTATTAACCTACCCTACACATCAACTCAAGCAGCGAACCTAGACATAGGTTTCATAGTCGCCACATTTGTGCAGGAAAACATTATACTAAGTGTTTCCCACACCTTCACCGATTCCACGAAACATTGGATTTCATAGGTAAATTCATCACTAAGAACTTAGATTTAGTCGAACCAAGTACCCAATCCCCAGATAACACCACACCAGTGGGGAATGATGGATCTAGGTCAATCTTGTGTGTATTCGAGGATAAAACATTGCCTTAGAAAAATTTAGGAACCTATCAATGTGTCAACCCCCACCACCATCGGTCAGGATCTAGAAGAAAGACAAAACAACCTCCGACCACATTGTCAAAATCACCCCACACATGTGCCCTATGTGATAGACCCAACCACCTAGTAAATCAATGTTGGGAATTGGGAAATATTCGAGCTGTCTTTTGCTTATTGGTACATATTCTGTGACCTAACTGCGGTAGACTCTCACGCCATCAATGTCACATCTTCTATCAAGCACACCATATGCAGACAATACCTTCCACATTTTCGAGTAGCGAGAGTAACATTGAGGCAACCTCACATTGGGGACACACATCATTCTGATACTAATATCCTGAGGCTTCCAACACCTAGGAATGCCCCACCTCATGACACCAACCAGGCATTATCATCTCACACTATGGACGATATTGACACCCACACCATTTATTGTGTTAGCACTAGTTTTGTGTGTAGTATTTTCACTAGTAATTCTCATAGTTCTGAGACATGTCCTATGTTACAAACACTTAGAAAGCTTAAAATTCAGCACCAACATCACATAGAGGAAGATACATTGACTCCTAGGACACCAATGGCATCACAGGGACTTGCTCCCACTCACCATCAATTTTCCATTATGGAAATTCCACCACCATCTAATGCTAACGACACACAACATCACATACTATTCATTTCCTCTTCCATAGGAACCGTGATTCATGTTGTCTTCCCATAATTTTTTAGTTTCAATATTGCTAAACCCACCACAACGGTGGTACCACCACCGTCTATGTAAACCCATCCCATCTATACATTGTCAACTTCACTAGGTTCTATGAAATTGACCACTGAATCATTATCTTGCTCATCTTTCAACATAGAAAAGATATACCTCCTCCCTCATCACCTCATACTACCCCATTCAATAGTAGATAATATTTTCTACTTAGAAAAATATATTCTAGAGGCCATGATGGAGCCCGAGTGTCCTTGGGATGCCATGCATCACTGCTCTTTCTCCCTACCTGAAAAAGCCTTTGTGCCTCTCGATGCACCGACACATGATGTTTGCACCATAGTTTCAAAGGATTTACTACCATTAGGATAGGTAGACTGGTTTAATAATAGCATCCCTGCACCAGACACATTTGAGGAAGTGAACATGTCTAATATCTTACCTACCAATGAGGTCGATATTTCAGTCAAACCTGGCACTGTCGACGAAATCTCATAGGGGGAAACATGCTCCCCAAATGAGGTAACCTCATACAAATACCAATTTCAAGAATATAGGGATATCTTCGCATGGACCTATTATGAGATGCCAGGCATCAATCCCACCATCGTGGAGCACCATATTGACACATAGCCTGATGCTCACCCTGTTTGGTAAAAACAACGTCAACTCCACCTTCTAAAGCCTAAGAGATCAAGTAGGAAATTGATAAACTACCAAAAACTGGTTTCATCTATCCTATCACTTACACCTCTTGGGTTTTTAATCCTATACCCGTCATGAAAAAGCAGGGCACACGTTTTTACTAAGTTTCTAGATTTTAACAAAGGTTATCCCAAGGACAATTACCCTACACCATTCATTGACGAAGTGATTAATGATTGTGCTAGTCATGAGGCCCTATCCTTCATGGGCGGGTTTTCTGGGTATAATCAAATTCATATTCGCCATACATATCAATATAAAACTACCTTCACAACCCCATGGGGCACATTTTCATACCGAGTTAGCTCCTTTGGTCTTAAAAACGATGGAACCACTTTCGAGTGGGCCATGAATTATATCTTCCATGATCTAGCTCACCTCATCCTCGCTTATTTGGATGATGTTACTGTACGATCCAAAAAGTGCGTCGATCATTTGGAGGACCTTCGCCTCATATTTCAGAGATTTTGACAATACAACCTACGCTTGAATCCTCTCAAGTGCATCTTCTGCGTCAATGTAGGAAGGATACTAGTATTCATTATTTCCCAACAAGGTATTAGAGTCGACCCTCTCAAAGTCCAGGCCATCCAGGAAGTACCCCCTCCAAAAATTTTAAAGCAGTTACAAAGCTTGCAAGGTAAGGAAAAATTCTTACACCGCTTTGTACCTGACTACATCACTTGTGCGTATGGCTTCTTATGCCTCCTTCGTTAGGACATTCCTTTCCACTAGGATGAATAGGCACAAAAATAATTTGAAGCCCTAAAATATGCATTATCTCAAGCTCCATTGATTAGTCCTCCTGACCACAATGAGGATTACACTCTTTACCTATCAACATATGACGTTGCCATTGCCGAGGTATTATTTCAAGAAGGACCTGATAACAGAGAGCACATAATCTATTACATCAACAAGAACCTGTCTGGGCTTGCCTTGCAGTATGAGTTAGCCGAAAAAACTACCTTAGCCCTTGTACACTCTGTAAGAAAGCTTCGGCATTACAGCATCCTACGGACCACTACCATAATAGAAAATATCACTCCCATGCGATAGTTTCTCACTCGTTGTATGATGAACCACAGATACGCCGGATTGGTAGTTATTTTGTAAGAATTTGACCTAAAATTTGGTTCCCCTAAAAGCAAGAAGGCATTTATCCTTGTTGAGTTCATCAGTGATCTCCCCATAGAGACCAAGGGTCCCCTGTTAATGATGCCTTCCCTGATGAACACATGTTCTTTGTATCAACAGATGACCCTTAGTACGGTGACATCCTCCTCTTTTTATGGACTCAAAAGTTCAAACCTCATCTTACTCATGAAGATCAAATATACATTTGCCACAAGGTCCTCGACTACCTCCTTACGGGATACACCCTTTATCATCAAGGCATTGACACCATCCTTCACCGATGCCTTACTGTTGAACAAGATGAGTAGGTATTAAATTATGGCCACAGTGGAGCCTGCGGTGGCCACTTATCAGGGATGGACACCGCTCAGAAAATTCTCTGTGCCTGTTATTTATGGCCTACCCTATTCTGTTATTGCATCCAAGCAGTCAAACTATGTGAGTAGTGCCAAAAATACGCTCAGAAGACTTGAGATCCACCAACCTTTTTAGGCCTGATGCATGCTCAGAGTACCATTCCAAGTGCACCTTCTGATGTTCTTCTACCCATCTTGTTCAACACATTTCCACTTCTATATGTTTTTGTCAAGTCGTTTTCACTTAGGGTATTGGTTGTCGAAGTCACAGATACTTCAACAACTTTCTGTCAGATTCAGTTTCTTAGTGGACATCGATAGTGAAGGTATCATTCTCCACCTAGCATGATAGGCTTCCTTCAAAGATTTGCATATCCTAGCATCATTTCTCCAAAATGCACCATAGGATCCATAATCTCGACCATGTTTACCAATCTCTCCCCTTGCACATGGTAAGTGTCCATGTCGGTCGATATAAATTTCCCATTCATGGACCACCCCATTTTGTAAACCCCTCACACCATTGGATCCATGACCATATACTCAAGCCCAAGAGCCATTTCACTTTCATTCCTTGAATATTAACCTCATTCTCATCTTCTTCATGTATTTCTTACCAACCCCACTCTTGGGCCACCCCATTAATTTTTCAATGGATCAAGTCGAATGCACTACTGTGTTTTACATTCTTCCTATCATCCCTCAACTCTCATAGCCCATTTTCATCACTTCATCTGCCTCATCAACCCCACACCAATACCAACTAATGGGGCCATCTCCCTCCACACAAAACACTGTACCTTCATCATGATGCAAGTCAACATTTTCATGGGGCACCCATATTCGCGTTTGTACATCCCAAACCAAATTTACATTCTTTTGGGAAGTGTACAATTTTTTTTTAGGAAAATGGTTCCCACCCATGTTTTCATGTCTTATACCTGATGATAGTCCCAAGTCGCCCCTGGTTGGATCTCACTAAGCACCACCTCATCCATTGATCATTCATCATGACAGTCAAAACACACTCACCCCTACCCTAGATGTCCTACCGACTCCAGGGATTTCCCCCAGACGAATTGTTTGACTGTCATCACTCGCATTACAACTCCAACCTCGAGAAGTTAATCGTATCCATTCATACCTTCCACTCTTATTATCATGCCTTATTGACCCATCATATTACAATAATCTTTCTACAACATGATTCCTCAAATAAACATTTCAGGCAGTTGATGCCTCTTTCTTGTCAACTTCAACACACATTTTCCAAGGTCGAGGTAGTACCTTGGATGCTCCCCTCTCTTAAGGGACATTATCGAGTGGCATAGTGGGAATCACCATCACCCATTGACGTCACTGGTCCCCCTAAAATTCAACACCAACATAAGCCTTCATGTAAGGGAGGTATCATACTTTGTGACCTTTGCAGTTCTCTCATTTAGTCGAAGACCCATACATCACTTAGCACCTATTTTAGCAGTGCTCACATTTTGATGCATGGGAGGTACCCACAGTTGAAGAGCCATGCACCCATGAGAACCTCACTCAACAGTGATTCACATTTTTGATGCATCCGGTTACCTCATTCAGTATATTTTTCAGAAGTGCCCTTGAGGGTGTAAGCAATTCTCAACAACCATCAGAATGTCATCCACTTCAACATTGACTTTATAAGAATATTTCCTATATGATTGTAATACTTAGTCACTATTCATCATAATGAGCATTTCCTATATGATTGAAATACTTAGTCACTAGTCATCATAACGAGCATGGGACATGCCCGCCTCATATAGAAACTTTTTTTAGAGCATGGACTCATCTCTACACCAAGTTATTCTCTCTCAAGAAGTTGATTAGGCTCTCAATCAGAAAAAAAAAATGTACTGTATTTCAACTATATGTCTACTCCTAACCTCATACATCAGGGGGGAATTGTTAACACTGGAAAATCATACACACATTTGTATAGTTCAAATGGAACTCAAAGTTGTCCAGTAGAGCATGCAGGTAAATATTTTCCAGATGAAGACATCATGACAATTAAAAAATTTAAATTCTCCAAATGTATAATATGTAAAATTGAGCTGCACGACCTCTCTAAGGGCCAAAATTGACAACTGCGCAATAGAAGGAAAATGTGAATCAACAATTCGGGACCACTTTACACACTTGGAAGATGAATATCAACATGAAGCCCCCAAAGGGATACCCTTGTCATACTCATGGGTCATTTTCTCATTGATGGATCAAGAGAGGTAAGGGGGATTCAAAATTATATGTAAATATGGAGGATCAAATACAAGGTATTGTTATGTTGGAAAAATTGTTCTCAAACAATACTACAGCTCATTGTTAATAAGAAGTAGAGAACTATTGTGTTGGAAGAGTTGCTTCTTAGCAATCCATCATTCTAGTGTGGAGAGGATTTCACCATTGAGAGAACCTTGATACTACTTTGAGAGAGAGGGGAAGCTTGAAAAGAGAGTGAAGAAAGGAACCTCCTTGTTGAGGAATTTTGAGCACCATTGCTAAAAGAATTCTCTCCGAGTGTTTAGTATCCATCTATTGTATTCATCTTCTACTTTCAATAGTGAATAAAGAGAGCCTTTTTCCATATATTACTAACTTGTTTTCTTCATTAAGCATTATTTATGTGTTTTGTTTTTAGTTTTTAGTTTACGCTATGTATGCATTGTTTATTACCATTTGCAATGCTTTGCTTCTCCTATTTTTCCACTAACAACAACCAATTTGATCTGTGATTTCTTTGCAGGGAAAAACCAACTGCTAAGAATGTGTCTTTTGGTACGTCATGGCTACAAAAAAAACCAAACAACAATTGCACCAGCTTTGAAGGGAGGAAATAAACCAATTTGTTACAAATATCATGTAGAAACTTTTGCCATTAAATTAGATCAATGCTTACATCCAACTACCTCTCCATTTGTTCTTTGCTGTAAATCTGCAAGCTTTCAATTTACCTTTTTTGTTTGTCTTTTCTATGCGAAGTCTACAATGCGATATTTGGATTCTATGAAATTTCCCTGGAGATGCAGTCACATAAATTGGGATACCCATCCACTAATGGCTCTCTTGGATCCTCTGGCATAGCTACAACACTTGATTAATGCAACATTGTTGGTCATTCTATAGTGAACTGGTTCCAATCTTTAACCTGCACAAAAGAAAGGGACAATTCATCAAATTAAGAGGTAAGTATATTAGAAAAAATTATTGTTAACATAAATAATTTAATCAACTAATGATGATGACGATTTTTAAAATATTTAATTAACTAAGGATCCATTCACATTATAAATGACAAGGTTAAATTAAAATTTAATTTTTCATTATAAAAACATAATTCTTAGAAATAGTGTAATTTTTGCCTATAAAACATTTTTGAACACACTGACATGTAATCAATGCACTAACATTGATACTCTCCATGAAAATTTCATCGATTGTCTTGGACACTGCAATCATTTCCATGTATCCACAGATCTACAAGGAAGAAAATTGCAAAATGTTAGAAAATAGAGTCTAATGATGGGCATGTAGCACTTGATAAGCTTGACTGTCCTCATTCGGTGGGTTGTATTTTATATCTGACAGAAAGTACCTAGGACACAAACCCAAGACTCTGAAGTTGAGTTCACAATTTATACAATTAAATCAATGGACATCGAGAGAAACTAACAATTCAATGGGTTGTATTTTGTACTGTGCCTTCAACAATTAAGTTTCCAAATCCACCTGAGAGAGAGTACCTGGGACTCAACCCAATATTTTATCCAAGTTATGAGGCTTAGTATAATATCTTTATTTCATACAATAACCCATTATTACCCAAATCCTTTGAAATTTGTTGTATTTGCATTAGATCAATCAACACATGATAATGAAATTGACATAATATTTGGAAGTAAGTTTACTTTATTCGTGCTTATCAATGTTAAATCTCTTTCTCTTGAGTTCATTTATTGTAATAAAGTTTTTTTTGGTAAATCATGCTTGTTGCTACTATCTACTATCCATACAAAGTTATGGTGCAACTGGATTTGAAACATGACCAAACCCATTTTCTGATTAATAAAATGATATTTTAGGGATTGAATCCTATCAAGCAACAAGATATAATTTTACACACTACTGTAAATCCATTTCTTTTGGTTTGTCCCTATTCTCAGTCCAAAATTAAAGAACAACACCATATTAAGTGGGCTTCACATATACAAAAATTCCATTTGGTTATAAAAGAAATACAAAAAGGGAAATTCTAATAATGTAACCAATCTATTGAGTTGTCGACCTATGTGAATGGCTAGCTAGTCTTTCAACTAGTAAGTAGGTGGCTGGTTAGCATTTGTGGGATCTCAAGTGTATGCTAGGAAGTTTCGCATGCCTTGAAGGAAATATACCATTTTTTATAGGTAGCATGTTCAAACCCTTGCCATTGAATTAACTCAATGTGTACTTCCAACTACCTCTTGAATTGTTCTTTTCTTGCAAGTAAATTTCATTTTGTAAATTTGCAAGCTTTCAATTCACCTTTTTTGTTTGTATTTTCTATGCTAAGTCTACAATATGTTTTTTTGTATACCATGGGATGGGAGGTCTATATTAGTTGGTTAGGAAAGTAACCCTATCATGAAAGCTTCAAAAGTTTTTTATTTATAAAAATTCAAATTTACATAGAAGTAGAAATTACTAAAAATGCAGATTTACATAGAGGTATAAATTGTAAATGTGAAAAAATTAAATACCTAACAATTGTGCAAGTTGTCTCTGCAACTAGTACTATTGAATGTAAACAAATTGTGCATATGATACTTAACAATTATGCAAGCTATATCTATAGCTAGTACTGTTGAACATGAACAAATTGCGCAGGTTGTCTCTGTCTCATTTACCAACAAGTATCCTAGTATGGGCATCTATATCATTTACTAGCATCTCTCCTATTTTGGGTGTCTCAAATGTAGTGGAATGGTTATGACGTTCGCGAGTGATATCATGTGAATGCCTCCATTTTTTTTACCAACATGTATCCTAGTATGGGCATCTCAACTATAGAGGAAAGCTACCACATGAAGTGAAGACATGTGGAGGACACAGATGTTGAGGCGGTATGCAGGGAGGTAGGTGTTGAGGTGGCACGCGATGACGTAGGTGGACACCTGAGAGTTAACTTTCATAATTTTGTATATATAAAAAATGTCACATTAAATGTTTCATACTAATGATAACTTGAAAGTTAGCATTAGTTCAAGTTCAAAAACGTTTTAGAATCAATACAATGCTAGTTATCCTATGTTTTAATAAAAATAATGAAAATCTTACATTCATGCCAAAATTAAGAGGTCCAAACTGAAACTTTGGATAAATTTCATTTGATAGAATATTTTTGTTAAACAGTGGTTAAAACATTAAATACATTGGTTGGTAAACCCAAATTAATATTGGGTCGATGTCGAACAATCAATATAGTCACTGTGATGCTGAAGGCAGGGATTAATAAGACCTTCAATAAAGGGGTTATGGTTTTTTAGTATGACATTATGTTCTTGAATAATTTAGGTAATTGAAAATGCATTGGATGAACACTTTTCTAGTTCTAAAGTTTATAGAATCAAGAGCTATGAAGATGGATCATCTCAATGGTAAGTTGTTAAATAAGTGCGTATACATAATAATAACGATTTTTTGAGCAATGACCACGATTTCATAGATGTTTACCTAATTCCAAATATACAACTTGTTGTATACAAGAAACAAGTAACCTTAGCTAGTGGAAAAATGCAACTGGTGTAGGAAGAAGAGTTCCATGACTTGAAATAATCCACTTTATTGAACTTATTGGAGGTTCCTGCTTTTGGAAACATAGGGGAAATAGATAGGTGTGTTAAATTTATTATCATTCAAGTTCATCAGGGATATTTATAAATTGACAAGCCTTACCCCATCACCATCCAAGCTATTCATTAAATCATGATCCTCTTGATGGAATTTGAGGAGGTTACTAATGGTTTCTAGGGACCTGGAAAGTGATGGGTAAACTATGATGAGGAAAATATGTACAAGAAGTATGGCACCACATGAAGTAAAGGAGTAAAAAATCAATCCATTCTCACATCAAAGTGGCTTGTTATATTATGGCCCGTTAAATTATGAGGAAGCAAAATAAAAGATAATGAACATTTATGTAGGTTTTAAACATATACAACTAATTTCTACAAATATATTCTTAATAAAATGGAAAATATACAACGATAAAAACACACAAAAATTAACATCAATATTTTAGCTTGGATACCCAAACTAGGAAAACCAAAATTTCTTCTTTACAATATTAAAATACAATATGTATGTCCCATGACATCTATGAACCATCAGTACAATATAACATGTATGTCCCATGGCATCCATGAGCCATCAATCCATTTATCTTGGATTAGAACATGACCATAGTTCCTTAGCCAAAATTGCAAAACCATAGGTTGAACCACCATGTGCCATAAAACTGTAAAAAGTGAAAACCCTATGCTGAAAACTGTTGAAAATGGATGAAAACAACCACCATTTGTTTTGGGGGGATCTTCCCCTAAACCTTCATACAAGGGAGCTTTTCGCCCCTCTATGACTACTCCACACGTGGGTTTATTCATGCAAATAATATAACACATACTCAACATTCTCTCACTTATTTTTTCTTTGCATATAGGCAATTACAAGAGTAAATGATAAATAATATAAGGTAGTGATGCCATTGTTTCTCTACACCTAGAGAATTTTTTAATGCTTATGAATTTGTTTAATGAATTTGCAACATTCTTCAAAGTGTTCACCTTTACCAATAAAACCTTCTTTTATTCAATCATACCTCTTACAGAGTGATACTAAACATAAATATGTTGTGTCTTAGAATGATAAGCTAGGGTCTTTTCTAGGAATATTGTCGTATGACTATCACAATCTATCCTTACAACCTGCGTGCCAACCCAATACTTGAACATAATTTCTGTAAGCATATTATTTTCTTGCTTACACAAGACGTTTCCATGTATTTAACTTATGTAGTTGAGAGTGATGCTATAGGATTTTTCTTGATCATCCAATGTTTTGATCTTCCAAATAGGTTAAGTACATTCCCACTTGCATATCTTTTGTGATCCAAATCTCTTACCCAATCTGTAACAACAATACTATGTATGTTCACCATTGTATAACCTTGGTCTTCCTTGGTGGCACAATCCATAACTGGTAGTTCCACACAAAAACCTAAAATACCTCTTTACTACTATGTAATTTTCCTTCCTCAATTTTGACATATACATGATCAATACTCCCATTTCATGTGAAATGCTTGATCTAGTAAATACCAGTGCATACATAAAACTTTCAACTACACTAGAATATGGAACACAAGACATGTCCTCTTTCTCTTCTTGTTTCTTGGAACACTAATCTGTAGAAAAATTTACACCTATAGGAATAAACACCTTTACTATTTTACATTCTTGCATACTATAAATTTTCAATTTATATTGACATATTTACTCTGAATTAACCCGAGTTTTCTATTTTCCCAATCTCATTTAATTTTCATGCCCAAAATGGAATGGGTAGCACCAAGATCCTTTATGTCAAATTTAGATGACAACTAATTTTTCACTTCCTAGACGATTTCCTTGTCACTTCCAATCAACAACATATCATCCACATATAAGATAAAATAAATAACATGACCACTAACTAATTTGAAATACACATAATGACCCACTTTTCTCCTTGTGAATCCAAGTCCCAATATATAAGTATCAAATTTTTGATACCACATCCTTGGTGATTTCTTTAACCCATATAGTAAACTTTTTAGCCTGCACACTAGTTATTTATTTCCCTTTATCACAAATTCTTCAATTTTATTCATGTAGATTTCTTCTTCCAGATATCCATTTAGGAATGTTGTGTTCATGTCCATCTATTCTACTTCAAAATCAAAAGCAATAACAATAAATAAAATAAATATAATAGAAGTTAAATTGGCAACAAAAGAAAATATTTCACAAAAGTCAATTCCCTCTACCTACGAATAACCTTTTCCTACTAACTGGGCTATGTTTCTCCACTTTTCCTTCTACATTCAACTTCTTCTTAAACACCCATGCTACCAATGGGATTTATTCCACCTAGAAACTCCACTAGATCCCAAGCCTCCTTTTTGTCTAAGGTTTCTATTTCTTCAAACATGGCCCTTTTCTAGAGTTTTCCATCTTCTAAATCCATAGCTTCCCAAATAGTTCTAGAATCATAATTAATAATAAAAAAATTAAAGTTTCAATGGAAATCAGGTGCAGCGTACCTTTCTGGCTACCTTATTTCTAGAACCAATCTCCTAATTACGAAAGTATGTGGTTTTTCTTCTTCTAATTGGACTTGTTCTTTTGTAGAGTTTGACTCACCATTCTTCAACTCAAATTCTATCTTCTTTTCTTCTTTCTCCCTTGGTAGGAATTTCAATATGAGAATATCTTTGATTTATATACTATATCTCGACTATACCCTACCTTACTAGTTTTTGGGTTCAAAAACTCATAACCTTTTAAACCATCTTTGTATCCAATAAAGATACACTTTTCAAATTTCTTATCTAGCTTACTCCTATTCTCCTTTGGAGCATGTACATAAGCATCTCATCCAAATACCCTAAGATTTTTAAGACCATTTTTTTACCAGTCCATATCTCATGTGGAGTCTTGTCATCCAATGTTGATGAGAGTAATGTGCTTACTAGGTAACACACAATGCCCATTGTCTCTGCCTAGAATTTTCGTCCTAACTTGATAACATTGCACATGTTCCTTGCTTTCTGCATCAATTTTTTATTGATCCTTTCTACAAAACCATTTTGTTTAAGTGTGTATAGAGTAGTGTTCTTCCTTGCTATACCACACTTATATAAGTCTTAACTCATTCCCATAGAATTATCTACCATTATCTATCCTCAACACCTGATTTTTTTTCTCTATTTGATTTTCCACAAGAGCCTTAAACTCTTTGAATTTATAAAAAACTTCATATTTATTCCCAAGGAGCTAAATCCATGTATTCCTCAAGAAGTCATATATAAATGAGACATAGTACACAAATTTACCCAATGATGGAACCAATACATGTCCAAAAAAATCACCCTGCACTAACTATACTATTCCCTCTTCCCTCGTAGCACCAGAGGAGAATATTAAGAAATTCTAATTCCCATATAAATTTTTTTCACATAAATTAATGTCGAGATGGCAATTAAACACACCTTCTACCATACCATTTCACTTTGATATGTCTCAAACTTTGATGCCATAACATAGTCTTTTCTCTAGATATTGTAGGAAATTTTCCTTCTTCGGCTCCACTCTCAAGAACAATGGAACTGTAGTGCCCATCACTAATAATGCTTTCAAATACTCATATAAATTTATAATATGAAATCCCCTTAGTAATACCATTACTCCTCAAACCATATTGTAGATTCCATTTTCAATCACTATTTTTAGAACCAACCTAGATCCATCTTAAAACTGTATCTATTAAGCACCGAGAGGGATGAAATTTCTTGAGGTGCAAACCTCTCTTTTGAGTTAAAAACTCGAGGAAATATTTTCACCTAGAGATATTTTATCCCTCTCAGAGATTTATAGATCCGGCCTTAAGATGGATCCCTCTCTCCCCCATATATCTCTTTTTCTCTGTGTATCCCTCCCTCTCTATGTCTCTCTCTTTTTCCCTCTCTATCCCCACACCATCTATATCTATATCTACCACTGTCTCTTCCTATTTATATCTCTACTCCACCTCCCCAAACACACACACACACACTCCCTATATCTATCTCTTACTCCCTCCCTCACTCCCTATATCTATCTCTTCTTCCCTATATCCCCCTCCAACTATTTATCTACATCTCTCTATCTCTCATTATTTGTCTCTCTATCTCAACCCCAAAACATACCTGCACTCTCTCCATATATCTATCCCTTTCTCCCTCCCTCTTCCTCTCCCTCACTCTCTCTTCCCCTTCTCTCTTTCTATCTTTCCCTTCTCCCTCTATCTCTCTTTCCTCCCACTCTCCTCTCTCCCTTACTCTTTCTCCATATCTCCCTTTTTACTCCCTCTCTATCTAAAAATTTCTTCCTCTATTTATTTCTTCTTCCCTCCCTCTCTCCCCTCCTTCAACTCCATATTTCTCCTTCTCTATCTCTCTCCCTATCTCTCTCTTCCATCCTCTCTCTCCCTTTCTCTCTGACCCCCCTCTGTCTCTACCCCTCCCATCACTCTTTCCATGGAAAATTTTAGGGGCTAATATTCACACGTGGGCTAATTTTCTATGCTTTTTCCAAAAAAATGACTTGAAAATTTTCATTTTTTCTTGAAATAATTTGCCCAAATTATATAGTATAAATTTCCTTACCTTAAAAATTGCCAAAATTTTATAGAGCCTATATAAAATTATTAGAAATTTAATATTTCTATAAAAGTATAGTCAAATATTTTATAGTTTTCATATTAGGGATTAGTAAGATTCGTCAATGTTTCTGAACTTTAAAATAAATTTCCATCCTTAAAATTTTCCTTAACTCTCTTTCTCTCTCTCTCTCTCTACCCTCCATCTTTGTCACTATTTCCCTCTCTCTCTCCTCTCTCTCCCCTCCATCTATGTGTCTCCCTCTCTCTCTCTCTCTCTTCCCCTTCTCTCCATATCTCTCTCCTCTCCTCTTTCCCTCTCTCTCTCCATATCTCCCTTTTCACTCCCTCTCTTTCTCCACCTCTATCTCTCTATGTCTTTATTCTCTCCTCCCCCTCTCCCCCCCTCCAACTCCATCTCTCTCTCTCTCTTCCCTACACCTCTTTCACTATCTCCCTCTCTCTCGGTGGCGTGGTCCCTCCCCCCCCTTTAAATTTGATACCACTGTATTGTGTTTAAGAAAGTATTTAAATGGAAAAAACACAATTGGTTGTAAAATATTAAACCTATATTTTGGATTAATCATGTCAAAGAAAATACAATAATTAAAATCTTAAAATAATCTTGCACTATCTTTCCTCAATTATTGTTAGTCATTTTGCTTGCTCTCATTGCCTGGATCCTTAGTTAAGATGGATCTAGGCTAGTTCTTAATAATATTATTTATATTATGTAAATTTCACTTCTTTATATATAAACCTATTTTCATTTTTAATTTTATTAAAACCTTGATTTAGTTTATGTGGGAATATTTTAGGTATTAGTGAGGATAAAGGGTTTAGATATATTATAAAAGTAATTATAACCTTTTTTCTTTTGGATTTAATTAAAAAAATGTTATAAAATTAATTTAAAATAAAATATTTATAAAATATCTTATTTATGAAATAAGTTATGGTTTTTGGGCATGTGGTATTGACTCCCATGGTATTGTATGGTAAAATGAGGGTGAGTATCTGTGGTTAAGAATCTTGTCATGTTATTATAACATATTTTGATTGTGAAAGAAGTTATGGTTTTTGGGTATGTGGTATTGATAAGCCATGATATTAGCCCATTGTATTGTAACAAAGCCTATTCACAAGTTAATAATATCCACCGTTAAGAATTTTGTCATATTGTAAGTTTATTATAAGTATTATGTTTTTATGTGCTTGTTAATTAAATTTAAATATGGTTATGGAATCATTATTTTAATTTATAACATAAAATGGATCTTAATTTATAGCTACTACTTACATGTTATATTTTTTAATGTGATATGTATATTATGATTTTCTTTTATCTAAAACAATGTTTACTTTTATTAATAAAAATAAAATCAAAATATAAGAAACCGAGTTTCATTATTTTTATTACTTTTAGCTTTTTATTATTAATTGAGCCAATATTTAAATGTTTACACTCTTCCGGGTTTATATTACTATTAAATTTTTATTATTACTTGAGCCAACATTTAAATGCGTACACTCATTCCAATGGGCTCTATATCACTTTTAACTTTTCTTTTAAATTTTGAATTGAGCCGACATTTAAATTATTTACATACTTACATTACACTTACAAATCTACCCTATATTGTGTTGTAGAGTGCCTCTTAGTGCAACTACATCTGATTCAGGTGGATATTAGTGGCCACGCACCTATTCCACTTGGACCCCAACACTATTTTCTTTCAATTTCCTAATTTCTAGCACAATTTCCTATTTCAAAAGTTTTCTAATTTTGGCACTTTTTCTGGTCCTAAACTTCTGGAGCCGTTTTTGAGATCCTAAATGACGTTCTTTTGAGAAACAGGAAAAAGGGAGGGCCTCTGTTTGCAGTCGAAATTTTTTGTTCTTGGATATATATTTCTAACAAGGTATTATGCATGTCAAACAAAGATCATATGCCAAAGTTATGACCCCAGGAAGTTGATGTTCCAACTAACTCCAGTAGGGCCCACAAGCTTTTGCGCTTCATATCCTAGGGTTAGGTATTTGGATGTTTAGGGTTTTCCATTATTTCTTGATGAGAAAAAAATCCTTTGAGCCTCATTGTAACACAGTTCAGAAGGCATGTAGCCTCCACATCTCTTCTCAGAGATAAGTTACCATCGCCCGAGCTAGTTTGTTTATTTACTACATGTAAATAACTTTCAACAGTTGATATTTATTAATTGAAATTTTGTTTTGCAGTATCTTTGTGTTTTCATTTAACTCTATATTTCATTTCATTACTTCATAAATATGGATCAACATTGCTCATATTTCTTATGGAATTTAAATTTCTTTCCAATCCTGGGATATTTGAGAACATCGAGGAGTGTTTTAATCCTTCCATCCATTAGCTTCAACTTGGATTTTCCTTTCCCAATGATTCTACTTGTCAATGTTGATAAGTTGTAGACGACGTTGGTATTTTCATCATTAAAAGTGAAGGAAATTTTTTATTGGTTTTTAGTTGTCCAAGTTGGCCCAACTTGTTAGGTCAGCCTCATTGCTTGAAGGGGTTTGACCCCTGGTAAAAATACCTTCCCATTGATCTAATTTATATTGGAGATTCAACTCTCTCGTTTGTGCATCATATCAACGCAACAAATTAAGACATGCTCCTTATAAGACATTTTCTCACACATGGAAAGAAGAAGAAGATTGATTTGACCAATGAGTTGACTTTTCTATGCTCTGTATTGATGAACATTGATCTGGATTTATTCTATTGTTTGACTCAATCCTTGATTATTTTGGAGGCCGAATATTCCCAAAATATTTGACTCTATGTTGACCGAGTTCTACAACTATTTTTTGGGTGTTGACGGAGGGTTGACCACAGGTCAAACCCTGTAATTTGACCAAATTTCTTTTGTGGTATTGCAGACCAAATTTTGGCCCTTTGACCAACTACTACAGGTTGAAATTAGGCCCTTTTGACCAGATTATGAACTATGAGAAGATCATTGAATTTCTCTCTCCTTTGACTATATTTGAATTAGCATTTAATGTAGTCAATGGTTGAACTTTTGACTAGAATAATTTGATGTACAAATTGGTTGATTGGGATATTCTCTCATAAGGAAATATTATCGGGTTTTCCCCCTTGTAGGTTTCGTCCCAAGAAAATTTTGGTGTCTCTTCTTTCATTGTTTCATTACGATCTCTATTTCTCTATTTATCTTAATGGTTGAATTTATTTAATTATAATTATTGGATTATTTTAACGGTATAAGACGTTAAAATGTATCATTGGAAGTACTTATCATATAAAAAATTATTCTAGTCTACTTAGATACTAGAAAATCAACATGGAACCAGAGCCATGGTGAAGGGAATAACATTGAGATCACAATTTAACTAATCAATTTCACATGATAAATGTTGATCTATGGAAGTCCTAAGTAGGCCAAAAGTTTAAAGAATTCCTAGTTTAAAATACTTGTTTATGGTTGTGCTACAAAACATTTGATTAAGGAAGAAACCTCAGTGAATAAATCTAAAAAGGGTTGAAGCCCTGGTTCAAGAACAAAAATTATTTCTTGCATTCGTGAGAATATTTGTATTGAATACTGAAAGCCTTGAACCTCAATATGTTGTCTTGATTGCAGAAGATCAAACATGTCCACAAGAAAAGAGAAGAATTTTAAAACCCTAAGACAAGATATGGGCTACGAGGATTAGTAGAAGATTCATGTGTAAGAATTTTATAAAAAGGATACCTTTTTATAAAGACCTAATAGACCTTAGAACCAAATCTCTGTAGGCCAAGAATATATCTATCAAAGAAGGAAGGTCAAGAGGGATAAATATTGAAGTGTGACAAGGGTTGGAAATTCAACTATCAAAGTTTGAAGTTAGACATTTGAAAATAACGTATGTATTGTCATCTTAGTAATCCTTTTTTTAAGAAGGAACTCTGTCAAGATCAAGTATGGATCTAGTATGGAAGGATTGTATCTCTTTATCTTGAATATTACAAGACTCATCAATATTGTATCAAGCCTTTAGAAGATCAAGAATAATGAGGATTGTCAAATTGGAGGTCTGAGATAATTTTTTTTCCAAGGAAAAAAACGGTAACTTTTTATTAAAGAGATAATGAAAAGTTACACTAGCAGATGCATTGAAGCATTCCGTAAGCTGCCACAAGGGCTCGAGTGCTTTCGCACCCCACGCAACGTTAAGGGACTAACGTGCACAAAGAATAAGGAAAGAGAAGAGAGAAGAGAGAAGAGAGAAAGAAAGAGGCAAAAAACTGAATTCCGGCAGTGAGTAGGACTCACGCTTCAAGTTTTTCTCCCCTTTTTCTTTTCGACCTTACGCCACTCTCCTTGAGTGGGCTCGATCGAAGCAATGACTAACTGTGTTTCTGCATTCTGTGGGCCAGTTTCTTTGTCTGAATCTGAAGTATCTGAGTGGTGGTGCCGTTTGATGCCTCCCGTGCTAGGATCCATGCTTGTCTTCTCTGCCTTGTTGTCTGATGGGGTTCCCTTCTGATTCTCCATTTCTTGAGATACCTCGGTCTTCTCTGCTGGGATCTCTTCCTCTGCTTCTTCTGATTCTTCGTCTTCTAAATCTTGGGGGGGAAATTGCCATCCTTTCCTCTGCTTCCCTTTCTGCTTCTTTTTATTCTTGGCTTCTGGGCATGAGTTTTGTAAGTGTCTAGTCTGCCTACAAAGCCTACATCTGAAAGCGGTGTTTTCGTAGTCTAGTACCTGTAACCAGTTCTGTTGTTTGTAGATCAGCCTTATATTGTCTGGCAGCCCTTTACTTAAATCTACTTCCACACAGATACGTGCGAAGGTGTAGATCCTTTCATCGATCCTGTCCAGATCTGATTTGATATATTTCCCTATGCTGTTCCCAATGCCTTCCAACACTCGTTCATTCCAAAAGTGCAGGGGAAGATTGTATAGTCTAACCCAGACTGGCATTTTGGTTACAGTCATTTTATTTGGATCAAAAACTGGAAACCATGGGGTCATAAACAGCCCCGATGTTCCCCAAAACCATGGCCCAGCACTGATGACTGTATCTCTGACTTCCTTGGATGTAAATCTTACTATGAAGAACCCCTTTGAACATAGATGAATATCACATTCCATGGTCCAGCTGGTGAATATCCAATGGAATAGATCAAAAGGTTTAGGCCAAAAGTTGTTGAAACGGAAAATTAGAGCTTGCGTTTCATAGGACTTAACGAAATCATCAAGCCCTGAAGAATCTAAGTTTAAAGCTGGGGTTTGCTCTGACTGATCTACTATGTATGGCCTGGGTGCGTGTCCGCCTTGATCTGGAGAGGGCCCTGAATTCCTGCTACCCTGTAAAATGTTTTTGTAGGATAACCCTCCCTTGGGTTGTTGCTGGGTTGCAGTTTTTTTCCCTTTGTCTCCCCCCAAGGAGCTTGTCTGTCCTTGAGGCAGAGCCCCTCCTCTCAATCTGAGGTTTAGAATAATGATTGATCCTGGCCCAATCTCATAACTTTCCAACAATCTACAGTCCTGGAGAGACCGCCCATCGCTGACCAGATGTTGGATCTGAACTGGATATCCCATTTCTGCCCATATTTGTTGTTTCAGCTGCAAAGAGGTGCCTCCTGCATGAACCCATACTAAACGAGTTTTCCCCTAAGGGGGTTTAATCATGGAGGTCTGAGATAATACTCTTGTTTTAGAGGAAAATCCCTTGTTGAAATTATTAAGAATGTTTTCTTTTTGACAAGCTTGTCAAGGTGAAATATGAAGCTTTAAATTATGACAAGAGGACAAAAGTTGTGATTTTTCATTGAAGTTAAGGCCGAAATAACATGAAGATATCAGATAATCTTAGATCGTGACCTAGAATGAAAATAAATCTTGATTTATGATTTGTCATTGTAAGCCTGGTTCCTATGGATAAATTGTGCTTTAAAAAAGGATCCACATAGCGAATTCTATGTGAAGAAATGAAGGTTAGAGGCCTATTGAGCCTCTGACTTGAACCTCTACGGAAGATCAAAGTTTACTAAAATTTTGTGATCAAAATAAGTATGAATCATGCATTTAGATTTAAATAATAATGCCATCTATGTGTGTTGTAGATATGTTTCTATGTAAGCAAAATTAAAATACAAAGCTTTACCCTCAAGGAGACCACCAAAGCTATGAGTTTTCCAAAGGGTATAATGTTCTAAGATGAGTAAGATACCAACAAAATCAAAGAAGCCTCGAATGCAAGAAATTATCAAAAAGGTTGGATATGAAGCAGATTGCAAAGCATGATTCATAAATGTCTGAGAGATGCCTCCTTGAACTCTTTAGATGTGAGTTATGCATAACCGTTATTTATATGCCTCCTTGACCTCTTATCACTAGAGGAGATTTTTCAGGAAGGATAAAATATGGGCCTACAATATTCTTATGAGCTAATGATATGCCTCAATCGGAAGACTATATTTATGCATTATATGGAGGACAATTATAATGATGTGTTCAAGTATGACTTGGGATGATTTCAGTAAGCCTATATATAAAGTTCTGAAGGTACAAATATGGTATGCTTCAATCTATTTCAAGATGTGAAACAAATAACATTGAGCACTTGAAGATGTTTCCAAAGACAGACTGTTGAAGAAAATTGCTAAGAACTAACATTTGTTGACATGAACCTTAAGTTATTACCTTATTTGAATGAGTTAGTTAGTTATGGGACTGTTATTAATATTTAAGGACAACTGTAAGTACTGAAGGTGTCCCTCCACTTTACTGAATAATATTCGATATTGCAAATGTGTGGCATAAAATTATGGCAAAGAGAAAAGACATTGACTCACAACAATATAGCCACATGTGAAAATATGTGACCTTACTCATATATCAAAATATTGAAGTGTTATGATGTTATTTAAAGCTATATGCATCTCTGCATTAATATTTAGAAAAATGTTCTCTGTTTCATAAACTATGGTTGCTCAATTTTGAAAGATGAAAGAAAGGCATCACTATCTCTATTCATACCTTTGAAGAAAGCTTGCCTACAGTGGAAAAGAGGTTGAGTTCCTCTTCAAGGATGAAGATCAAAGATCTTGCAGATTTTATATTGCTCTATCATTACTAAAGATCTATGTTTCTAAAAGAATTGATGCTGTGTATCATTTAAGCACTTGGGTACTGAAATCTTCCTTGATGAAATCCATTGCTACAACAATTTGAAGAAGCTGAGATACTTGGTTTGATGTGACCAAAAATGATTGAATGATTAAGGAAACTAATGGATTTGATCTCATAAAGAATATAGGGTTTTGACATTAAAAATTGAATATCAAATATTTGAAGACCCTTGTAAGCAACAAGGTTTGGATAAGTAAAACCCTATGGAAAGACACTAGGAAGAAGAAAAAAATCTAGGAAGAAATGACATGATGATGATGATGTGGATAAGGTTGATTTGCAAGTTGGATGTAATAAAGCTAAGATCAAGAGTGAGTAGACATGTTCTCAAAAGATAAGTATTTTATATCTGTTGTTACTATTATTACTATTAGTCTCTTGCCTTTGTATATATTGCTTGGTTGTATTTGTTCTTCCTTGGTCTTCTAGTGGGAATTGTAGGTACATAATGAAGGATACCAAGGCTGTGGTAGTAGATGAAAAGAATGGAAGAACAAAGTAAATCTTGTAACAAGAAGACGTCTATTGTGGACTCAGAGGGAGAAGATAGATTGAAGTATGCCTTGATCTATGCCGAAATGAAGTCAGTTATGACTTCCATGATGAATATAGTTAGAAGTAAAAAGCAAAGGATTGCTTCAATAAGAGGGAGAATATTATGAAGATCCATTTTCTCCCATTGCTAGGCACCTCATAATAGGCTATTGAGTCCTAGTTTCTCAAAGAGAAATGCTGATACAAGTTTGTACTATAAATTGGTTGAAGATGAGCCCATGGTTTTTCTACTATATGTTGATGATCTATTTTTGACTGGGGCTGAGGATATCTTTATCCACTGTTAGAAGGAGCTGTTTTTTGATGAAGGATCCGAGTCTAATGCATTATGAGAAGCTTGATGAAGTCCTTGTTAAGATCCTTTAGAAAATTTGGCATGATGGAATGCAAGTCCTTTGACAATCCTATGGTGACAAAAATGAGAAGCTACAAGACTCTCACTCTGACTTTGTTGATCCTACTATGTATAATCAATCAAGGCTCATTGAACTATCTGAGACT
The DNA here is from genome assembly GCA_031772625.1 of Pinus tabuliformis. Classification (NCBI taxonomy): domain Eukaryota; kingdom Viridiplantae; phylum Streptophyta; class Pinopsida; order Pinales; family Pinaceae; genus Pinus; species Pinus tabuliformis. The sequence continues at coordinate 504,062,490 of CM062818.1, read as the reverse complement.
TGATATTTGCTATATGTTGATGCCTCTAAAATAGTTGCACCAACATTGGGGGATAACCACCCAGTCCGGACCTTAAAGCGGCTCCTTTTCCGTTTGGTATGGTGGCTCCGAATGGATAGTATGGGACCAGTTTCCCAGTAAAGCGTGATTTGATGAATGGGTGTCTAAAATATATAACAAGATGATAGATGGTTTTATCTGTAAACTTATGAAAATATACAAATAGATCTATATAACCCGGGTGATTTAATATCAATGTGATTTATAATGATTTCTAGTAGACAAATGCTAATGAAAATTAATCACTTACCTACAAAAAGTTAAGCTTGAATGATGATCACTTTGAATAAGAAGTTAAAAAAAGTAATATAAAACATATCAGATATTAGAATAATATCAACTATTGACATATGTATTCAGAATATCAATTCTAACTTATTCAAAAGTGATATAATGTAGAATTGTGTGAGACATGTACATATAACAACAATATCAAATCAAAAGACTGTTAATTGCATAAAACAAGACAAAAAGACTGATAAAAGTACCATATGTATTTGAGTATTCTTATGAAAATACCAATCTGATTCACTCTTATTGTTCTGAAAAATTCAATAAGATAAAAAATGCAAGTCCTCTTGAAGTCCCTTTACAACAAGCTTGAACCTTGATCCACTGTTTTCACAAAAGTAAATTAAGAAGTGCAGAAGTGTTATCTTCTTAAATCTAATTTGATACAATTTGATGATCCTTTATTAGTTGACATGAAAGGGTATTCATAGGAAAAATAAGAACTAATTATTCGTACAAAGTGCTTAGGGAGGTTGGAAAAACCGTCCCTAAAATATGGGATTACATGTTCAAAATATAAATGTTGATAACATTTTGAAAGATGTATTGCATCCACTATTTATCCTGCAACTTAACTGATAAATCTCTAGCATAGTCTGGATTTTTGGCGAATGACTCATCCCAGACTGCAGCTGACCTGTGTATACTGCATCCGAGAGTTATGGCATCATGCATTCAATTGTGTCAGCGAGACATTTTATCATCATTTGTTGGTTATGTGGTTTAACTAGGTAGAGATAGTATGTTTCCCAATTGAGGCTTGTTAAATTTTTAATTGCTTCCTCTTTGGTCTTCGAATCTTGTGTCCATTGTTTCTCTAAAACTTTTGATTTTGGAAGACTTTTCGAGGAACATTCAAAAATTAAATTGGCGGTGTGTAGGTTATCATTTATCAGCTCAATGATGTTATTCATTACTACCCTGGCCCTTAAGGTTTCTCTTTTTGCTTTCTTCAGCTGTATATCCCATTTTGAAAATAACTTTTCCTTATGAGATTCTTCAATTAGCAGCCCTTCCTTATTTTGTGTTTTGCTAGGAGATGTAACTTGTTATTTTATCATATGCATCTTCAAATTCCATTCTGGAATTGACTGCTTGATCTATCAATGTCTTGGTTTTGATACACAATGGGTAAATGAGAGATATCTTCCTGCAGAGTTGGACTAGCTATTGAAATAACATAGTATTTATCTCTAAGGCTTCTTTGCAAACTCTTCAACCTTGGGATTGTCTTTCAACCATTTCATTGAAAATTGGAGCTACTTTATTTGCTCTTCCTTAGCTTTTATCTCTTCCTAATGTTCTAATTTTAGCTATTCAAAATCTTGATGGAGCTGTTGTTGTCTTTCTTTGACATGATGATCAATAACCTGTTTTTTAATCATTAATTGTTCCTCCAGTTGCTTAATCTTTTCATCCTTTTCCTTAACCAATTGATTTACTTCAGTTGCTTTATCTATTGTAGCAGTTGTATATGATCCCACAAACTGAGATAATTTGGTTAAGTCTTCATAGGGATTGACCCTTGAGTCTTTCCAGATGATATTCATAGATTCATCTTCAAGAATTGTTGCTGATGTTTGCTCCATATTTCTTTTCTTTATTTTCCTCTTGACTACAACTCTGTGTTTAGGGCTGTAGAACATGCTCAAAGGTGGAATTTCCTCAATGCTCAGTGTAATCTCTGATGAAGGATGTTTAGGGATTACCTCAATTTCTTTTGGAGTTGCCTCCTTGCTGGACGGTTTTTCAATCACTGGGTTTTGAATGATGGACTATTGTATTAAGGGGGGTCTCGGTGTGATAATATTTCCTGTATCATCTTGACCTTTGATTTGTTGGTCAAATTGCAACCACTCTTTGATTAATATTGGATCAAAGTTAACATCTGCGCTTAACTGTTTACTCAATTTGTCGCTTGTCTCAGCTCCACCTGAAGATTTCTTTGTATTTTGTTCTGTGCTTTTCTCTATTTGCTGAATGACTGGTACAATGTTCAACAAGTCTAGTGGTACTGTCTGAAGCCTTTACATTCTATATTGGATGAATTGTCCAATTTACTCTGAATCTAGCTTGATGTTTTCCAGTTGACCTACTTGTGAGAATGTTTCTGCTGATCTGAATAGGTCATCCAATTCATCCTTCTCATGGATGAACTGTCTAACCTTCACTTGAGTAGTGAAATTGTAGGCAACTTTGTTTGGGTCATATTATCTTTTGGGAATTGAAGCTAGATTCAAACCCTTTAATTTTTTGGCCTTAATTTGGGCATGTTTGTAATCATGCAATGAATAAATGACGCAACGAATAGGAAAGGTAGGCCATAACAGTTTCTTGGCTTCTTTAATATTTCTAGTGAGTCCTTTTTCCACTGTTTGATAGGCTATCTCCCTAGCCAATAGTTTGTCTGGGACATAAAGAGGAAGGACATGCAGGTCGGTGATGCTTCCAAAAACCCTAATGTATGTGAAAACTTCCTCCCCAAACAAACTTCCATTTGAGGTTAAATCAATAGCAACCTCCTCGGACAGCCGAGGAGCTGGTTTATTAAAAATGGCTTGATGAATGGGTAGGATGAAACCATGACAAATTCTGTAGAAATATTTCTTAAAATGGCTTTTCCATAGGAATTTATGGTAAATATGGATAGGAGTTGGGTCCTGGATAGTCCATTTCCATCCCATAATGGGAAACTCGGAATTGAAACAGATCGTATCAACTATGTAGGCACTCATAAAAAATGGGGGAATGACTCGAGTGGAAACATATCTATTTTTCCTGTAGTCAAGGATTTGGATGGCCATTTTATTTGATAGAATATTAGCCCAATCCATCACATAAGAGCCTAATGCTTCTTCTATTAATGGAACCATTTCAACAAAAAAATTACTAGTATTGGAATATCCAAATAGTCTACACATCATTACGACATCATAACAATATGGAGATGCTAGGGAGTCCACAAAATACATACCCGATGTTTCATGTTTGTGTTTATTCGAGAAGTGTCTCCATTGTCTGATGTGATATGATTCTACTTCATTTTCTTTTGAGAATTCTTGGAGGAATGATTTGTTGTAGAACTTCTGGGGTTATGGCAAATGATACATTTTCTTCAAGTCTTCAGGCTTGAAAGATCCAAACATTCTTCCATCAGCAGTGAGGAGTGTCTTGTCTATTATATTGATGCTTTCAATCACCCATTTTACCATATTAGTATATGGAAAAATATTTGGCTGAGCCGCTATTCGGTGAAGAAAAGAGTTGGATAAATCATTAAGTTTATCTCTTGATGGAACAAATTCATCAGCTGTTATCTGCACGACTGTTACCTTCGGCTTTTCTTTTTCTAACATATCATATATGTCTTCCCATGTAGCTGTTCCACAGTCCTTACATGTAGTTTCCGAGATTAACACAAGCTTTTTGGGTCCTTGCGCCGTTGCAGGGTGTGGGATAACTATTGTCTTTTCAGCCTTCTTCGACATTTCATCTGGTTGCAAACTTCTGGATTCAAACTGCAAAATGACACAAAGGGTAGTGATAGGTTAAAAAATTTCAGAGTAGATTAAGCTTGTAGAGATAGTTTTAACATTAACATAGACAAATATCAGAGCGGTAACATTTAAGCTGAAAGATTTCGAAATCTAAATTAAAAATAAATACGGGAAACTAAATCTTCTCAGGATCGTAGTCATAACTTTTATTAATGTTTGGCCATAACTAATGACGTGATACTTTAATGTTCATTGAATAGATTGCATCACAAGTTTTCAAAGGTTTTTCTTTGAATGTGTGCCGTAATGTTTCCGTTTTGTGATGAGCGATTTTGATATATTGATATTTATGAAATATTTCAATTATTATAGAGCAATCGCATATCGCAAATTAGGAGCTGTAAATGGCATATTCTTAAGAGTCCTTTGAATCTCTGCGATTGTGATAAATGATGAGTTGGCACATAGATTTGACGAATTTCTAACTTAGAACATGTTTTCCCTTAAATTGTTATTTGCTTTTTTGAATCACTCTATTACGTATTTAACATCGCATTGCAAGTTTTGAGGTGAGTGTTACATGTTTCCGCTGAAATTGCGATATGAGATAAGTGTATGTCGCATCGCAAGTTTTTATTGGGTTTTTTTCCTTTGATTTTGGTAGCATGCAGAATACGATAAATATATCACATCGCAAAATTTCAATGAATCGTTGTAAAAACATTCCTTTGGAATCAGTGATATGTGATAGGTTTATCGCATCGCATGTTTGTAAATAAATTGTTTTCAATTTATATTCAAAACCTTTGCGATAACAAATCACATCACAACTTTTCGGATAAATGAACCTTGGCCTTAAGCAAATGCGATTTGTGATGTGTGATTCTTAGAAAACTTGTAAAGCACTTTTTATTAAAATGCAAGAAATAAAGAAATCTATTCCTATCTAAAATTTTTATTGCCTTTTTTTTGAAAAACAAAAGGGACCCTATTTCCTATTTATCATCTTAGAATATTTTAAAAAAATTGAAATGGAGGGGTTGTTGTATAACACAACAATTGGCAATTCACTGGAAGAACCAATTATCTCTGAATAAAATAATGAAATTTCTAATCCTTTCTTAAGTACAAACAATTGAGGAAAAGGAAAGTATTTTGAAATTAATTAAACAAAAAAGATTACTCTGAATAAGAAAAATTCATCTGTTTTGAAATTTCTTTTACAAACCCTTATTATAAATGAAAACATTTTTGGTTTATTCTAGTTTTTGATTGGTTGTTATAGATAAAGTAAGGGGTTTTTCCAGCTTTAGCTTTTGAGTTTACTCATTTATCATAGGTAGAGCCACTGCTGCCAGCAAACGTCCATAGTCTCGACAGGGTTACCTTTTAACCACCAATGATTCAGTATCCCATCCATCTAAGAGTGTAATATTTTAAAGATAATTCAGAAACATACATACATACATACATACATACATACATACATACATACATACATACATACATACATACATACATACATACATATATATATATAGATATATATATATATATATATATATATATATATTTTAAAAGCCATTGTCCTGGTTTGGGGGCCAGAAAGTGACAACGCCATTCACTGGTTGTAATTGAACTGAACAAGTTGGCTCGTGATGAGACCTCTTATCTTTTAAGTCAGATATATTTTAGAATTACACTCTAAAAAATCATAAACCTAATGGATGGGGTGAATCTTTGGCTCCTTAAGAGTTATTGGATGACAATTATAGAGTTATAGATGCTTAGCTATACCAAGTCTTTACTTTTATAAAAATAACCTTTCTCAACTGATAAAACCTAAAATGATTCTCTATGTTTTCCAGGTTTCAAAGATTTCACAATTTCAAAGAAAATCTCAGAGTTTTATGATCTTTATCTAATTTTCAAAAACTATAATCATTTCCTTAAGAGTTTCTACTTTTAAAAAGTGAATATTCACAAAATGTTTTCAAAGAGATTTCAAAGGTGAAAAGTCAAAGGCATACTTCTTACAACATTATTTCTAAAAGCAAAATAAAACTTGCATGAAATAATATTACAAGTAAGAAGGAGTTACCTCCTCAAGAAAATAATTTCTTTAAGATAAGTCCATTCACAGGAAGAGAATCTCTCTTTCCTGATAAATCTTGTAGTAGAAACGTTGATGAGCCTATATTTTCCACAATCTGGAATGGTCCAAGCCACATTTTTTGAAATTTGGTATGATTACCTTTTTCCTCATGTGCTTTTTCCCATTTCAGAACGAGATTACCAATTTGCAACGTTTTTGGGCCAGCCGAACTTGCATCAAAAGAGGATTTAATGATTTGCTGATGTCGAGCAAGAGTAATCTTGGATTTTTCTCTTTCTTCATCTAATTTAAGAATTTGATCAAACCTTAATTGAATAGAGGAAGAAGGACTTTCTTCAATGAATTGTACTAGGGCTAGTGATGGGAGGGCTAAATTTGGTGGAATAACAACTTCTTTCCCATACACTAAACTAAAAGGAGAAGTGCCTATCGAGGCCTTTTGAGTTATGTGATCTGCCCATAGTGCAAATATTAAAGATTTATGCCAATTCTTTTAATAATCCTAATGAGGTTTTTGTTAGTTGATTCTGCCAAGCCATTTCCTTGTGGATAGTAATTTGTAGAGTATTTTAACTTAAAACCTCTCTTAAGAGAAAATTCGAGTATACTAGTTTTAGAAAAATAAGATGCATCATCAAAGATAAGTGCATTAGGTAAACCAAACCTGGTGATGATGAATTGATCAATAAATTCTATAATCGCATCAGAATTTGCTACCTTTAGTGGAATTGCTTCCACCCACTTAGTAAAGTAGTCCGTAGTTGTAAGGATGTATCTGTGCTGCTTGGAAGAATGGGGAACAATTTCTCCTATGATATCAAGCCCCCATTGCTCAAATGGTTTCTCAATGTTAACCAGTTGTAAAGGAAAGGTTGGTTTCCTTTGTCTTCCACTAGCAGTCTGGCATATCTTACATTTTCTCACGTATTCATGGGTATATTTGAATAAATTTGGCCAATAATACCCCACATGGAGTATTTTGTGTGCTGTAGTATCTCCTCCAAAGCATCCACTAGCTGGGCCCTCATGGAGTTCCTGCAAAACCGTTTGTGCTTTAGAATTTTTAAGGAATATTAACAAAACAAAATCATAGTTTCTCCTGAATAACACATTATTAGTAATTTCATAGTGTTTGGATTTTAATCTCAGAGCCTGTTTTCTTTTGTAGCTAAATTCAAGGGGAGCATATCCATTTTTCAAATAGAAAATCAGATCAACATATTGAGATTCAGAATCATTTAGACTTACCTCGTTTACTTGTGCAGTATTACCTGAATCTTCGTGATCTGGTATGTTGGAAGCTCCTACAAGTAACCTGCAAATACCTTGTCCTCTAACAATTTTCACTGGTTTAAGATCAATGTCATATTCTTGCAGAGATGTTACCCAGTTAGCTCTTTTCTCTCCTACTTCTCTTTGAATTAGCAATTGCCTTACTATAGAGAATGGGACTATCACTTTTGTATGTGTTTTCAGGAGGAAAGGTCTAAAATTTTTAACAAAATTAAATATAGCGTAGGCTTGTTTCTCGACTTCTGAATAATTTAGCTAAGCACCCTGCAAATTGGAGCTAAAGAAATATATGGGTGCTTCTACCTACTGATCATTTATTTGTGTTAAAACAATAGCATAGGATGATTGAGTGGCTAAAGTATATAAAATAAAATGTTTAGAAAAAATCGGAGTATTCAATGCACATGCATTAATGGTTGCTTGTTTGATTGAATTGAAAGCTTATCTCTCGTTATGTCCCCATTTGAAGCCTAAATTTTTCTTAATAATAGATTGCAAGGGTAACACAATATAAGAAAAATCAGGAACAAACCTTTTGACAAAATTTATCTGTCCCAGGAATGATTGCATAGTGTCACATGGAATTAGTCGATCTTGCGGACAAGACAGACCTTCCTAGAATCTAAATAAGACCTAATGACAAACAAACCAATCACACACTATATTTCTCTAAATATGCTTTTATAAACAAAGGCAAACAAGTGCTTTAGGCCTACCTTAGGTCCAACGCAAGTTTGTGGAAGCCTTCGCTCCTTCGATCCAAATGAGTTCCCTTGTCGCGATTCTGCAAACACAAACAAGCAAACAAATTAAATAGCACCTGAAAAGCCAATATCATAAAACATATTTAACATGAAAGTCAAGGAATTCATGAAACAAATGACATGAGACAATTTGTTGAGAAAAATGAGTTTGATTGTATTAATTCAAATCAAGAAGAACTTTACAACCTGTGCCTTGATGCTGTACAAGCTCCTCCCAGGGTCCAGCAAGAAGTCTCCTCTACTTTGACAAGTTTCACTCTCTTCCCAATGAAGCCAAAAAGGTATGTGATCTCTTCTCTTAAGCTCAACTAGGAAGTCTTAATTTCACCAGCATTTACCCTAAAAAATGTTCAGCTTCTAACCTCCTTAGCAACCAGCCCAATGCCTGAATTTATAGTGCAATGGAGGGAAGTTACTAAGTCCTCCTTCAAAGGGATAAAGCCCTCCTTCAAAGGGATAGCTCCTCTCATCAAGGGATTAGCTCCTTCTCTTTTGGGATGCATGAACCACCTAAGAGCAGCCAATCCACGTCAAAATTCCTTCTAGAATAATCTAGAATTAACCCAAAGTGAGTTTTTTAGAATAAACTTGCGCCTTTTTGACTTTCACAGGGATCCACACCCACACCTTTAGGGACAGAGCGGGCAGGTCCGCAGTTTTTGTAAACAGAAGGTGCGGGACTGGAGGCAATAGTGAGAGAAAGTGCAGAACCAGAGCTTTTTTGATTTTCAATGTCTTTCTCTCATTTTCAAAGCTTGAATTGAAGAGTTGAGGTCCGAGACTTGCTTAGGAGGACAATACAAATAGTGATAGATCCATACTGACTGCAAATAATCATGGTGACGATATTTTTGTGTAACATATTGCCCCCTAAAGTGCGAAGTCTGTAGTAGATGAGGATTTCATTTATCATTTAGGAAGAGTGAAGTACTTTATCATTTCGTGGATCATCTTGTGGAGAGACCGGTCAGAATCTGTAAAAACATTCAATGCAAGATATATATATGAGATCATATCATCGCTGAGGTAGGCATTCCCATACTCAGATCAAAACTGACTTAGAAAACTAACTACTACTCTGATACAGGAATGATCTTGTAAGACATCACAAGTATAGACTCATGTGGACATAGTATGGACGCAACCATCTGTTTATGAATAGTCCATTATAAAATGAATACAAAATTCCTCGCAACCTGGATTGTGGAAACTAGATCCAGGGTCTTCATTTCTACTTCCCGAAACAGTACGATTCTATCCATGCGAATAAATGTGTTGAAGTCGAACATGGTAGAAACCACTTGATTACCAGTCAATGATGTAAACTATTAACAAGTGTGAGAGAAACCACCAGTGATGTCAATGGCTCTCAAAGTACCCAGTACAATCCATGAGATGTGAGTAAATGTTTTGATGTCGAACATGTCACGGAATCCTTTGATCGAAGGTTAATGATGCAACCTGTCGTCAAAGGCGAGAAACATGCCATTGAGGCATGTAGATCCCAAGGTACTCAAGATTTGTAGATCATCTTTCTAGATAATGAGCTGAAGTCGATAGAAAGCGATCCGTTGCAGGCAAGCCCACAACACGAAATCATAGATCAAGTTGAAGAAATTTAGTTGCAAGGACTGACTCAGGGATGGTCAAGATGGATGACAGATATTTTGCAGATGAATGGCTTATTGGCAGTGACCTCTTGAACACATAACGACACGACAGATGGCTTGGTGACAATTGACCCAAAGTTAATACCCAGAAACCGGCTGAAGACTTTCAATGTGGTTTGATCAACTGTTAGGCAAAGGATTTCCTAACCCAGGTGAATAAAAGTGTCGTGTTCAAGAGTGGTTACAAAGTATGACAAACAGGCTCATTTTTCTCTCTTTTCCCCCACCATTTCTGGCAAGTAACTCTTTATTTTTGACAAGCTTAAGGAGGATAACATTTGCTTGATTATAAGCTCATCCTTCGGACGAGTCCAACTTAGTTTAAATTCGAACCCTAAGAAGGAGTGGTTCATTCCTGTTTGTAATTGAACAGGTCCTTTACTGTGAAATTTTAACGAGTCCAGTATAGGATAAACTCAGCGTTTTTCAATTTTAGAGAGTCTGGAAAAACTTAAGAAGACTCCAGGGTTGACCTTTTTCGTAAATTTGTGTCTCCCAAGCCCGAAAAAGTATAAAATAATACTTAAGAGAACCTATTGATCTTTACGACCAAGGAGTACTTTTCGTAATTAGTGCCCTTTATCCAAAAAAGTAAAAAAGCGATCAATGACACGTCGTTTTATAACCAATATCGAATTTGAAACGACAAAAATCCGGCAATATTTTCATGTTTTCACGGTCAGAAAAGAGCTATAAGTGGACAGTCTTTTAGTTCCATTTTAACGAGTTTAAAAGAAAAACTCGGCAATCTTTTCATGTTTCAGGAGTCAGAAAAGAGCTTAAAGGTGACTCTAAATGTTTTTTCATCGAAAATGATAGATTTCGCCTGAATAATCCGTTATCCTGAACAAAACGCAAACATTACTCATACCTGTTTGAAATGGATAAAAATGTTGCAAAAATACCTTTTCCAAGTGAAGCATAAACAAATTTGCAATTTATTTACTCAAAAAACTTATAAAAAGGGCTTTCGTCAATTCATTTTTACCGTTTGACTTTTGGGTGAGAAAATAGTGCTTTTGTTCAGAAAACTTCCCATGAAGATTGCGGAAAATCCAATCGTCGGAATCGAACGCCGTCTTCTCCAGGTAATCCACATCATCCCACTCTTCATTTTTAACCGTTTCATTTCTTATTTTAGGTTTTTATTTCATATTTTGGAGGGTTTTTAGGCTTAAAACCCGCGCGCGGGGGCCCGTAGGTGTACCACTGGCAGCCCGCGGACCCTGACTTTTTCTCAATAGGGAAAAAGTCAGGGGTCCGTACCTTCCATGTAGGCAAGGTGTGGACCCACGCACTGTCTCTAATGCAGAGGGTGCGGTCCCCGCCGCAAGGGTTTTTAACCCAAAAATTCTCAAATTGACCCAAACAAATTGATTTCTAGCATTCTAATTTGTCTTTTTACTTGATGCAGAGAGTAAATCATGCTAGATTGGCGTGAACAAGAGCATGAGGACATGGATCTAGCCACGTTGAATCACCAACCTTCGATCGATGCATTGAAGGCCTGCGGCTTGTACAAATTCTGGGCCATACCTGGCATGAGGGCTCAGGTGGATTTCTTAAGTGGCTGGTTGACAGATGGAGCATATAGGACCAGTGCTTCTTCATTGGTGGCCACCAGCTCGAAATCGAGTCGTTAGACATATATTTCTTGACCGGTTAGCCTAAGAGAGGCGAATACTTGACTTTATTCGAGGCTAGGCTAGGTGGCCAGTTTGTCGATAGCCTCCGGCTAGAGTTCTGCAACAGCCAGGCTAGAGACAAAGGGATAGACATAAAAACCATATCCCTTCCTGAACTCATGGTGATCGCGTTTATTGTCACCAGACTTTGCGGGAGTGATGCATTACATATTGCCACCGGATCCCAGATGCGTATGGCAGTTGACTGTTTTCAAGGCACCATCTTCAATTGGTGCGATGCTGTGTTGGCCAATGTGAAAGGCCAACTGACTAGAGCCAAGAACGGACAACTAAAGACCTTTGGTTATGGGTCGCAGTTATGGCCCGTCATCCGGACGAGAGGACAGAGGTTGTCCGATTCAAACCTGAGTATTTCCAGTGGTTGGAAAACCAGGTTTTTTCTATTCAGGACTTCCCTTACGCTGGGGTAGATTTTCGTGGTGACCCAGACATGGTTCTTCCACCAGGAGAGCAATGGGATGACTCAGGTAAAATAATTTTCAACATTTTTCCTATTTTAAATTTTATTATTTTTCTATCGTCCCAAAACTGACAGTAAAAGTTTCAAATGCAGATGTGGGTTCACAGTGACCAGCTGCTCTCTGGCCTTACGAGAGGAAACAACCAGTTGCAGCCGCGTTAGCCCCACAGGACGAATCAACAGAGGTTTTGGCCGAGTTGGAGGGTCATCTAAAGCGCTTGACAGGAGATATTCCGGAGACTACCATAGATGACATTCCTCATTGACTTCAGCGCTATGCGATTGGGGTCCCAGGACCTTTTAGGAGGTTCCTTTGCAAGGTGGCCCGTGCAGTGGTTTCTTATCGAGATCATCACCAGTGATAGGATGATCTCCTATTGTGGGCACATATGACATTTTTGTTTTTTGTACTTATCATTTTTGCCGATCATAAGGTGTTTTTCAACCTATGATCGAAGACGATGTATTTTTTGACACACTCCTATATATATATCACTATTACCGACTTATCTTGTAAATCATGTTATGTAATGGTTTTAAATTTACATGTATGATTATTGCAAATGTCTACTTAACATTCGAGAAGCAATTGCATCTGCTAATGTATTTAAACATCTTGGAATATGCTGATATTCAATATAATCAAATTCACGTTCTAAGAGACGGACTCTAAAAAATAATCTTAATAACACTAGATTTCTAATGGCATACACTCTATTAAGCTGTAATACAACGAGTCCAGAATCTAACCTCACTATCAAACTCCGAATCCCAAATGAAATAGATTCAGATAATAACTCAATCACCGCACTATACTCGGCAATGTTGTTCGCTGTTTGACCGAGGCTTACCCCATGCATAGATACCAACTCGTCAGAGGGCGAATAGATAACCCAAGCTGCGGAAGAAATGTTCCGTGTATTACGACAAGCGCCATCAACGAAACCAATGTATGTTTGGAGAGGCATCGACATCTGCACAAGAGTAAAACCAAGATAAGCAGGAATAATGATGAAAAACACTCTCTAAGCTAAGCACACTGTTTAAACTAAAACACACCAGCTAGAAAGGAAAAACTATCCTAACTAAAAATCTCCATATCCATTCTTTAAGCATAATACCTCTTCAATTAAAGACCATTTCTGGGTTTACCTAAAGAGTCCCCGTCAAATTCTACCAATTCATAGGCCCCTTTTACTAGCTTTCGCTTAACAACATAGGGACCATGCCACATAGGAACGAATTTTCCAGCGCCTAATTTATCATTAGCTTGATTGTACACTAAGACTAGATCTCCTTCCGAAAAATTTCGAGGGGTCACTTTTCGATCATACTGAGCTTTCATATGTTTTGCGTGAGTCTCGATTGCCAATGCGGCATCACGTCGATTCTCATCTAATTGAGCCAAGTATAACAAACGTTTTTCCTCTTCGGAAGTGGCTGGAAGTAATTCGATGGCCATTTGCAATGACAGGATTTCGCATTCAATGGGCAACACAGCTTCCAGACCATAAACTAGTTGGAAAGGAGTGAACCCTGTTGATGTTTTTACTGAGGTATGATATGCCCAAAGCGCTGAAAATAGCATGTTATGCCAATTCGACCGATGAATCCCAATGATTCGTCGGATCATGATGACTAAAACTTTGTTGATGGACTCAACCAGACCATTAGCTTGTGGATAATAAGGAGTTGAACTATCGTGACGCAAACCAAGCTGGCCTGTAATTTCGGTCATCATAACATTTCGAAAATGACGCCCATGATCAGTGATAATCACCTATGGGACACCAAACCTAGAAATTATATGATTGAACACGAAAATTGCAGCTGTCTTGCCGTCTGCCTCAAATGTAGGCATCGCCTCGGCCCACTTGGTAAAATAATCTACCGCAAGGATGATATAAGCATACCCCTCGGCCGAGTGAGGGTTACATGTAATAAAATCGATACCCCATTTGGCAAAAGGACCAATGACAATTATAGGGTGGAGAGGAGCAGGTGGAGCACGCATATTTCGATAAAAAATTTGGCAGTTGTGGCATTTTCAGACCGCAGTAATACAATATATAAACAAAGACGGCCAGAAGTAGCCAACGCGCAATATCTTTTGGGCTGTGGCATACCCAGACATATGACTGCCACACGCTCCAGAGTGACAGTCATTTAGAAACCTTTCAGCTTCCTCGTGAGTTAAGCAACGTCGAAAAACAGAGTCCGCCCCACGGCGATAAAGAGTATCTCCAATAATCCTGAATTGTTGGGATTGGAATCGTATTTTCCGACGTTCTGACCTTGAAATTTCTGGCCGAAAGGATTGGGTCTAGAGATAAACGATGATATCCCCATACCATGGATCTAAAGTGCTGATTATAAACAAGGATTCGCCCGCAATGGGCTCCTCCGCCACAGTTTCCGTGTTAGCACGCGGGAAGTCACACATTAACTCCGCAAAAACTAAAGATTTCATAGACTTAGATTTTTCAAATTCCAAGTCGAACTCCTGTAGGATAACAATCCATTTAGAGTACTTGACCCCCAGCAATTGCTTGGTCAAAATGTAGATCATAGGGTTGCAATCAGAAATTACTGTAGTTTTACGTAGTAAAATGTAATGACGAAAATGTTGGACAGCTTGAACAGCTGCCAATGCCAACTTCTCCACATGTGAGTATTTTAGCTCAGTTGGATTTAAAGTTCGACTAAGGTAATATATCACATGTTCAGTTCCAAATGTCTTCCTGAACTAAGACCATTCCAATGGTGGAATGAGAGGCGGCGAGATACAAGAAGTAATCCTGGTTGTAGTTGGGAGGACGCAATAACGGTGCATGGGTCAACGCGTGTTTTAGTGCATCAAAAGATTTCTGAGCTATCTCATCCCAATAGAATGGAGTATTCTGTTTCAACAACCGGGTAAAACCCTTTGTAACCTTGGCGTAGTTAGGAATGAATCGTCGTAAAAAGTTTGCTTTCCCTTGCAAAATTTGGAGTTGGCGAAGACTCGAAGGAGGAGGCAATTTGACAATAGCTTCGACCTTCGAGGGATCGACGCGAATACCGGCTTTTGAAACAACAAACCCCAGCAATCGACCCGTTTTTATACAGAAAACACACTTGTGTGGATTCAACCTAATCTGATAATGCCTACACCTCATAAAGATTGCTCCTAAATGGACGAGGTGATCGGCTCGATGTAATGAATGAGCAGGCAAATCATCGAGATAGGGTTGCACAATGTGCTTGATGTCATGAAACGCATAAGACATGGCCCTTTGAAAAGTTGCTCCAGCATTCTTGAGCCCAAAAGGTAATTTGCAATAAGCAAATGTCCCCCATGGACAAATGAAAGCCGTTTTTGGTTGATCGGCAGGTAGAATATTGATTTGATTGTATCCGGAAAAACAATCCATGAAGGAGAATATTTCACTGTCGGCACAATCATCAATGATTTGATCGATATAGGGAGTTGGGTAATTGTCCTTTGGACAGGCTCGATTAATATCCTTATAATCGATACATATTCTTATTGTTCCTTGCTTTTTGTTAACCGGAACAATATTCAATACCCAATTCGTTAACGAGATCGGATAAATGAAACCTGCTTTGAGTAATTTTTCAACTTCTGCTTTAATTGTAGCAGCTTTTCTTGGGTGAATCTGACGCAAACGTTGCTGGATGGGTTTAGCGTCTGGGTAAGTCTTTATTTCATGAACAACAATCACGGGATCAATTCCTGGCATTTCCTCATAGGACCAGGCAAACACGTCGCGGAATTCTTGAAATAGGGTCTTATATATTTGAATTTCATTTTCTGTACATGAGGCACCTATATGAATTTTCTCAACAATTCCAGGCTTAACCGAAATGTCAATAGGAATAGTTCGAGAGAAGTTTCCAAAGTTTAACTCCGAATCAGGATGTTTCATTGGATTCTGAGGTTCCTTGACATATTCAGTCTTAAAAATTGATGAAAAATCATTTTCAAAATGATCATTCTTGGGTAAAAACGAAGATCTGTGATGGAGATCTTCCCATGGTAAATCATCTACACATAGGATTTCACGAATTTTCTCATTAGAGTGAACAAGTTCCGAAAACGGGATTGAATCCGAGCTTGATGTGAAAAGTGATTCCTCACGGACCACATTCTTTAAGTCAATTTCGGTTGAAGATGGGTCGGTAAACAATTGCACGACCTCATACGCAATTTCATATGGACTCAAAGGCATGACATCACCAAATGAGTCTATCTCAGATTCAGAAGGGACGATCCAAGGATCATCATAAACAATGGTGTCTGATGTAATCATATGAATGGTTGCAAATGAAGACGATGCATTGATCGGAGGAAAAGGAAAAGTTCCCAGTAAACCAACATCTTTAACTAATCCTACTCCAACATCCTTATACGGGATAGTCGTTTTACCGACATGCTGAATACTTTCAGAAGAGGCTGGGTCAGATGAAAAGTAAGCCAGCTGGTCTATTGTGACGATCTTTCCATTATGTGGAAACTTTATAACCCGAAAGACCGATGAAACGACATCTGTCATAGCGTAAGACCAACTTCGACCCAAGAGAAGGTTGTAATCTAGAGGGGAATCAACCACCTCCACATCTAGATTAACGGTTTTTCTTTCAACCCCTATAGGCAAATCCTATAGAATGCCAAAAAGATGAAACCCACGACCATCAAAGGCCTTTAGAATCGTTGGGGATTGATTTAGCGAAGGAGAACCAAGCGATCTCCAAGACTGTATCGACATAATACACGTTGAGGCTCCCTCGTCAATCACAGTCCAATGAATAGGCCTGTTTTTGACTATCACTGGAATTTGGAAAGCCATTTGATGAGGTAAGCGTGGTGTACTATTTTCTAGATCGAAAATTATTAGGTTCGAGTCCTGAATGTCAATAGCTCCTATAGCCGACAAAAGTAATTTACGCTGTGCTGGACATGATTGCAACACTTCCAAAGCCGAAATTGCTAAGGGTGAAACAACTAAATCCTCAACAATGTTATAGTTCTGAGCCGCTCTCGCATGTGGATTGAAAGATGACTTTCAAAGTATACCCTTGGCGGGCAGTTTGATTACCAAGTCTGGATTAGGTTTCTCGATCTGTAGTGGATCAGAATCGGGAGCTGAGGTTGATGGATTAGAATGAGAAGATTCTGCTTCTTTACTATCAACAGGACTTTTACTACCATAACCATGCGATTGAGTCGCAATCCTAACATGGGACATCATCAGTATGGGTTCTTCATTGGCACTCGAGGAAGAACCTATCATCTTACTGTCTTGACTTGGAAAAGGATCCTTCAAAACAGCAGGCGTTTGGGAACCTTTGACAATCTTTGCAACCTCTGCACGATGAGGGTAGTCTCTTGTAAAATGTTCATCGTCACAAATGAGACAAGGATAACGAGGTTTGCATTTTTCATCATTGGATTCCGGTTTTTCAGGTTTCTCCTTTGAATTTTTGTCCGTTTTATTCTTCTTCTTCCCTTTCTTCTTCCCTTTCTTCTTCCCACCAGATTTTGATTTGGCTATAGATGACTCTACAACGTGAATATTGGCGGAAATCTCGGCTGAAGAATCTCCTGTCGGGGAATCAGGGAAGGTTATGATAGGAGAAGAATTCTTGGAAGACTTCTTCTTACTCTTAGTGTTAACTGTACCAATTATACCATTGGCGGCATGAGATCCCGAAGGAGCTGCAGCGATTTGATTTTGCTTGGGAAGATCGGGGATTTTCTCGTCTAACGTACCTGACTGAGTATAGACCAAGTCAAGGTACTATGCTTGAGAAATTACTTGCTCCTCAGTAACAACTCCGGCTTTAGCTACATCTTCGGTGATCTTTGGCAACAAAGACTTTACAAACCATTTAGCCAAGATCTGATCCGGAATAAAAACCTTCACTAAAAGTCGTCGACGTCTCCATTCATGAATATGACCTGAAATGTAAGTGGACGTCGATTGCTTCAACGAAGTTAACAATTCCGTGCCATTGTCATATCGGATTGGCAACTGAAAATGAGTTAAAAACGAGGTATCTAACTGACTAAAATTATAAAAAGTGCCTCGCGGTAACTAAATGTACCACTTGGCCGCGAGACCAATTAGAGTGCGCTGGAAAAGCCTTAGACGGATTGAATCATCTGAAATGGAGTTAGACGCACACCGGAGGTGATAAGTCATCAAATGGTTCGACGGGTCCTCTCCTGATTTGCCTTCGAACTTGGGAATATCACTAGGCAACTTATTCGGCATTAGCGGCCAAAACGGAAGATAATTAATGGGATCATTCATTAGGCACGACAAGTCAGGCAAGTCCAAAGTTGCGATAAATGGTAACTGATGATTAGGGTCCCTAAAACTCTAGGTCATGAGATCAGCCTTATGAGGATATCTAGGATAACTAGGAATAGGAATTGCATTTGGGATATTATATCCTCCCGAAAAACCAGGATTAACTGGACTGTACTGGGGTTGTTGAGGTTGTTGATATGTGTACCCAGAGTACGGTTGATACTGATAGACTGGCTGCTGCACAGCACGACCGAATTGGTACTGTCCCTGGTACGGTTGATAAGTAAATTGTGGTTGACTTGTGACAACCGTACTTGAACCAGGTTGTCCTACAGGCATCTGAACTGAAGTTTGAATTGTGGATCCAGACGGTGGTAAAGATGTCTGAGGAGTAGATACAGGAACAGTAGAAACTGAAGTTGTCGATACTCCGGAAGTAGGTGGGGTAGATTGAACAGATGTTGTGGTAGTTGCAGCAGTCGTTTGAGGCAGAGTATGAGGCGTACTAGGCCCAGGCTGAGAAACTACCGAAGGTACATAATTTTGAATATTAGACTGGACAGGTTGCTGGGGTGTACCAGAAACTAAGGGTTGTCCAGTTTGAGATGACAACTGTACATTTGGCTGTAACACCTGTTGATTTTGTGATGGATCCCACACTACATTCATTCTGGGGTACAGAACCATAACAGGTTGAGAATATTGAGGACCATAACCGGGTTGAGGGTATGATTTATAATTCAAAGGTACATTTCCCGTTCCATGAACATATGATTGACTGGAGGGTGGTTGGAAACCTTGGTTCGAGTACTGACCTTGGGGTTGATACCCTTGAGGCACGTAATGATACTGGGGTTGACCTTGAGGTATAAATTGATACTGGGGTTGACCTTGGGGTACATATTGAGTCTGGGGTTGACCTTGAGGAACGTACTGTCCCGTAGGTATGTACTGTCCTTGAGGTTGCCCCCCAGGTGGTAATTGGCCACCTTGAGGTTGAGGATTGGGAATAGAACCTGACATCATGAGAATATCTTCTATACTCAACGGCTTAGTACCATTGCTTCCAATTAATAACCCTTGTTCAATGGGTTGAGGAGATGCTCCCGAAAAAGTACCAGAAAGTGACTGATACCCAGAGGGAACAAAAAGACTGCCGTACAAAAAAGATTCGGGCGATTGAGTAAACATGGACGACTGTCTTGACATATTTAACGAAGGATAATAACCTCTAGGTGTTGGGTGATAAGGAACATGAGTTGGTGAAAAACTTAACCCTGGGTTTTCTAAGAAATTAGTCAAAGAAAGATACCAAGCACTGCTCCTAGGCGGACTGTAAAAAATTGATTCATGCTCCCTTAGCTCAATAACAGGTTGATTTTCAGGGATAGGGATGCCTACTTCTTCTTCTGGAGTAGCAAGTTTTTCGATAGCTATGAGTCCAGAGGGAAGATCTTGGGTGATTACTCTTTCTATCCTAAGTGAACCAGGACCACTAGAAGCTGGAGAAGCAAACCCCGATGTCGGAGTAGCAGCAAATTCACTTTCAGGTTCAGATATTTCAGGTTCCTCACCTATATCACTAGTAGACGAAAAGCTACCAGTAACTTCGGAAACAGACACTGACTGTGGATTATAATCTGCTACTCAAGCTTGAAATCAGGATGTACCAGAAAAGAAGACTCTCCTTCTTCAAGCGACCCAAATCTACTGTCTCTAGGAGTTACGAGGACTTTCAACCCTTTAGGCTAGCTTGGTGAAAACGCAGGAGGTTGGCCGCGAATTCTACGGGACTTCCTTGGTAATTCAACCATGGTTAAAAACTTTTAACTACTTCACACGCAAACAAAGTAAAATCCCAATAAAAACCACCTAAAGCCTCTAAAGAACAAAGCAAATTTGAATCACACGCCTAAAGAATCTAGGAGATCAAACACACACAAACAATAACTTTCCGTACTGAAAACACTATTTGGTGATGAAATCCAACGTCGCAGAGTTCAATACAGAAATGGCGGTTGGAACAGTTACCCCGACAACCTGCTTAATGGATAGACTGGCACAAGTTCCTCCACTTAACCGTCTCGAGTGAAGAGAACCCCCCAGAAAATCCAAGTGAGTCTAGCCGATGTCTGCTCCAGGTACAGTGGGATCTTCCCACCACTGTCACCTTAGGAAGAATCCTAAAGAATATGGCCACTAAGGTTACCAACTGAAACAAATATACCTGGGGGAACAATCTATGATCCGATATGCACGCAAGGGCAGAGTAGTAAGCTCAATCCCCTTGAAGGCTCCTTGACATAATCCAAGGTTTACCAACAAGTGACCCCAGGCTCCTTGACAATGGTTAATCCGAGGTTTACCGTTTTTAATACGTGAATATCTGGCATCGTTGCCAATGAGGAAGGATTGATTCCCACATTGGTTCAGACACGATCTCATGCTTCTCCTTTAAGAGGAGCTTTCCCAGAGCATAAATGCAACAATTGGATTTCTTCCCTACCACAAGATACAGCTACTTGTTTGTTTTTACTGTCTTGGAGAGTTAATTACTCTCCTACTCCAAGACACTAGCCTAAGATAAGTTGGTGTATCAGAGCCCTAGAAATAAAATGTTACTAGATGAATTTTACTTTAAGCGTTATTTTTATTGGTTTTTGTTTAATTCAAAAGGTGCGGAGATGAAACTCGTGGTATGAAGACTCGACTCAAAATCACTAAAAATGCACTTAAGATGATTTAAACAATCTTTTCTCTTCGATGAACTTCTAGCTAGGAAAGAGTTTGAGAATGCAAATACTTTGTAAACACAAATCTTTCTTAACAAACAAATTAAAATAAGAGCTTTTGTCCTTTCCAATGCACTCAAAACGAGACAACTAGTTATTTCACAAAAATTTCCCTTTTCATTTTCAAAGCACTCAATCACTACAAAAACAAACTTCTTCCAAAAGAGATTTTTTTATTTTTTTATAAAATACTCAAAACTATGCAAATGACTAACTTTGAGATCTACAAACTATAAAAACCTATTTGAAGTCAAAGCCTACAAGATGTCTTTTTTAAGGATGTTTTACTTAGCTAGATGTAAACTAAGGACCAATTTATGCAGAATCACAAATCAGTCAAAAACAACCAATTTTGTTTTCTTTTTAAAAATAAAAATCCAAACTTTTAAACACAAGCTTTTCGAAGTTTTGTAAAGAGAAAACACAAAGCGGATTCCTCAACAAGGGGAGATTTCATAAATGGTTAGACTCATAAGAAGGCTAGCAGAAACCAAGGTGATCTGAGGTCCCTACAGCTTCTAAGCTCAGAGCTACTACAAGACCAAAATGAAAAACAAACCCAACAAGCAAAACTCCTAGGAATTTCACCTACAACCCTAACACCAATGAAATCAACCTAAGGAAAGCTTCTGACAGGTTATATGCAGGTCTGGGCAGTGGATAATAACTTCTAAACAAAAAGTAACCTGACTAACAGAGGAAATCTTAGGTTTTTCAAAATTTTGACAGGGTCTACAGGCCCACAGTTAACATAGGTGCGGTACCGCTCTGTGCTAAAAGAAAAAGTGCGGATAAGTGCGCACTGTGTCAAAAGGCTAGGGTGCGGTCCTCTCCCAAAGTTATGAAAAACGAAAAATAACCTTGGATCTACAATCTCTACCCAATTTCACAC
Source organism: Pinus tabuliformis (assembly GCA_031772625.1). Taxonomy (NCBI): domain Eukaryota; kingdom Viridiplantae; phylum Streptophyta; class Pinopsida; order Pinales; family Pinaceae; genus Pinus; species Pinus tabuliformis. The sequence goes on along the minus strand of CM062818.1, from coordinate 504,040,632 downwards.
ACGACAAGCCAAAAACAGAAACAAAAACACAGTTTCTCAGGTCAAAGTGAAAGCAAGGAAAAAATCAAATACCCAGGGGAGTCGCCATTTTGTCACACGAAATGAGTCGATCTTGCGGACAAGATAGACCTTCCTATAATCTAAAGAAGACCTAATGACAAGAAAACCAATCACACACTATCTTTCTCTAAATATGCTTTTATAAACAAAGGCAAACAAGTGCTTTAGGCCTACCTTAGGTCCAATGCAAGTTTGTGGAAGCCTTCGCTCCTTCGATCCAAATGAGTTCCCTTGTCGTGAATCTGCAAACACAAACAAGCAAACAAATTAAATAGCACCTAAAAAGCCAATATCATAAAACATATTTAACATGAAAGTCAAGGAATTCATGAAACAAATGACATGAGACAATTTGTTGAGAAAAATGAGTTTGATTGTATTAATTCAAATCAAGAAGAACTTTACAACCTTTGCCTTGACGCTGTACAAGCTCCTCCCAGGGTCCAGCAAGAAGTCTCCTCTACTTTGAAAAGTTTCACTCTCTTCCCAATGAAGCCAAAAAGGTATGTGATCTCTCCTCTTAAGCTCAACTAGGAAGTCTTAATTTCACTAGCATTTACCCTAAAAAATGTTCAGCTTCTAACCTCCTTAGCAACTAGCCCAATGCCTGAATTTATAGTGCAATGGAGGGAAGTTACTAAGTCCTCCTTCAAAGGGATAAAGCCCTCCTTCAAAGGGATAAAGCCCTCCTTCAAAGGGATAACTCCTCTCATCAAGGGATTAGCTCCTTCTCTTTTGGGATGCATGAACCACCTAAGAGCGGCCAATCCACGTCAAAATTCCTTCTAGAATCATCTAGAATTAACCCAAAGTGAGTTTTTTAGAATAAACTTGCGCCTTTTTGACTTTCACAGGGGTCCACACCCACACCTTTAGGGATAGAGCAAGCAGGTCCACAGTTTTTGTAAACAGAAGGTGCGGCACCGCAGGCAATAGTGAGAGAAATTGCGGAACCGCAGGTAATAGTGAGAGAAATTGCGGAACCAGAGCTTTGTTGATTTTCAATGTCTTTCTCTCATTTCAAAGCTTGAATTGAAGAGCTGAGGTCTGAGACTTGCTTAGGAGGACAGTACAAATAGTGATAGATCCATACTGACTACAAATAATCATGGTGATGATATTTTTGTGTAACACATAGATTTCTTATTATGTGGTAAAGGAATATCAGAAATCTCCTTTATCCTATCAGGATCAATGTATATGCCATTTTTGGATACAATAAATCCTAGGAGTTTACCTTCACTAAGAGCAAATAATGATTTCTTAGGATTTAGGGAAATCCCATACTTTTTACAATGTTCAAAGATTTGCTTTAAATCATACAAATGGTTGTTCTTTTTCTTAGAATAGACAATTATGTCATCCAAGTAAACAACGACTGTTTTTTTGATCAAACCTTTGAAAGCTATGTCCATGGCTCTTTGGAAGGTAGCTCCAACATTTATCAAACCAAAAGGCATTTTTTGATAAGCGTATGTTCCCCATTTGGTTCTGAATGTAGTCTTTAATCTATCATCTGGATGTACCAAGATCTGATTATATCCTGAAAAACCATCAAGAAAAGACATTAATTCTGAGCCAGCTACTGATTGAAGTATCTATTCCATTGTTGGTAATGGGAAATTATCTTTTGACATGCTCTGTTGAGATTTCTAAAATCTATACAAATTCTAATATCACCATTCTTCTTCTTGGCAGGTACCAAATTTGAGATCCATTTCGAATGTCTGACAAGAAATATTATCTTGGCTTTAAGGAGTTTATTCAACTCTGATTTTTTCTGACTCTCGAGATTAGGGTGAATTTTCCTTAATTTCCGCTGGATAGGTTTTTCATTGGAAATCATTGGAATGGTATGTTGAATAATAGAGGTATCATAAGTTTTCAGATCCTCATAATTCCAAGCAAAAACATTTTTATATTTTTTCAATAAGTTGATGAAGGCAAATCTTTCATCAGGTGAAAGTCCAAGTCCTAGATTGACATTTTGTGGTTTGGCATCAGTACCAAGGTTTACTAATTCAAACCTTAAAGTTGAACTTTGAAGCTTTGAATTAGTGAATTTTTTGAATCTATCCTTAATATCATAAAGATCTTCCAGTTTAACCATAGATTTAGGAATAGGATTTTCATTGAGCTTCTGCTTTAATTGAAGATCATGATTGCTTTCAATGATAATTTGATCGTCATAAGATCCTTTAGATGTTAAGAAATTTAATATATCCTCATCATGATTGAACAAAAACCAATTGGTGACATTATCTGGGATGGATGGCCGAAAAATTAATTCAATAGAAAATCTATCTGGACTATAATCCTTAGATGGAAGGAGCTTAGAAGCTACATTAGCCAGGAGATCTGCTGTTGCATTCTGTGATCTGGGAATAAGAGAGATATCAAATGCCAGAAAATGAGATATAAGATCTTGAACAAGTGATTGATAATGTTTCAGATGTCTTGAAAGACAGTGAATAGTATTTCTCACTTGTTTGATGACAATTTCAGAATCACCAAATACTTTCAGATATTGGACATTCATGCCTATTGCTTGATATAGACCTTGATTCAATGCTTCATATTCTGTAGTATTATTGGTACACTAAAATTCTAATCTACATGATATCATTGTCTTTTCTCCTTCAGGATTGAATAAAATACATCCTCCCCCTGTGCCATCATTAGATTTAGATCCATCAAAATACAAAGACCAAAACAAAGGCTTAACTATAGGTTTATCTACAAAATTAACACACTTAGAAGTATCTGTCTATGAAAATTTCTCAACTTGTGATGTGACAACATTAACTAAAAGGGTGATTGCTGAGCATTGAAGTTCCCTAAAAATGATTCAGCATAATAGTTTCCCAGAATATTATTATTGAAAGCTATTGGTTCATTTTCTTCTTCGAATTTTGTCACTGTGTGAGTCAGATGTTTTTCGCGATCAACTCTAATTTGATTTGGCTTCCCATTATAAGGAAGCCACATGTGAGACCAGTTAGTTGAAATATAACCATGAAGCTTTTTGGACCAATCTCTGCTAAGAATCAAACCATAAAACTCAGGAATATCAGCAATCAATATATCAATAATTTGAACAACCCTTGGATAAGAGGATAGTCTAATAGTGACTGAATTTATTTCTCCTAAAACTTGAACTTTAGTTCGATTTAATTGAACAATATGAATTGCAGACTTCTGGGGTTCAATATTTAATTTGGAGCAAGCTGACGTTGACATTATATTTGATGAAGCCCGTGAGTCAATCAAGCAGTTATGCAAATTCCTATTGTAGATCTCATAAGTTAAGAGAAAAGGAGGAGTATGAGAATTTTATTAATCCCCAATCAAAACGACATTGGTAGAATCTACCTTATCAGATGGTGGCCTACCTTCTCCTCTAGCAGCCTTGGATAATACATTAGTTAAAAGAGGAGAATAAGGTATTGCATTTAATTCCTTAAGCAACAACTTTTATTGATGCTTGAGCTTGATAAGTTCATGAAGAGAAATATTTGCTCAAGTCTTCTTCATATCTTCAATTATGTTATAATCCATGGAATCTGAAACTACTAGAGTTTTTGATGATGATGGAGGATTGGATGAAGATGGTTTTGATTGGGGAGATGAAATTGGAGATTTCTTTGTGGGAATTTTCTCTTTAGTAACGGGAATTGAAATTTTTTCTTTTGAATTGACTGATTAGGCTCTATAGGACCTTTACTTCTGGTGTTTATCGGTAGGGCTTCTTGCTCACTCTCGTTGTCAGAGTTAGGTAGAATAAAGTCCCACATTCCATGAAGTTCAATTGTTTCTTCTTCCTCTATTTCTTCAGCTGATAAGACTATATCTTCTTCTTCCTCATTGTCTAAATCTGACTCTGCATTTGATATTGTGTTCAGAAGCTGAGGATTTGCTATCTGATTTCTTTTAAAACTCCTTAAAGGTCTTTTTGATGAAGATTCAACTACCTGCTTCTTTATCTCTACCATTTCCTTAGACATAGTTTTAAGAACTTTTTTCAGGCCTTCCATATCATATGGGTCTTTGTTTTCTTTCTTCTTTGCTTCATCTTTGAATGTAACCTTTTTAGTTTTGTTATCTTCCTATGCAGTTTTCTTATCTAAAGCAAGTATTCTTTTTTCAACAGACAATGCTTCTTTCAAATTCTCTAATAGAGTTTGCTTATTTGCTCTATCTACAAAAATAGCCATATTAGAAGGCAAGGCTGAAATATACCATTCTATTTGTACATCTTCACCAGGACGTGATGCAGTTGGGATTTTACACAATAATTTGTTAAATCATGAATTGAAATCTTTGACCTTTTCATCAGGTTTAATTTTGATATTTGAAAGATCATTGATCAAGGCTGCAGTTGTTCAATCATCACCAAATTTGGTCAAAAATTGCTCTTCAAACAATGCCCAACTATTAATAGATGCTGGTGGAAGGGAGAAATACCAAGAACTAGCTGATCCTTGGAGTGTATAAGGAAACAATCTAACTACACAATCTTCTTCAGTAACCCCATTGAGATTGATGGCTAACATATAATTATTGAGGTGTTCCTCAGCTGGTAATCCATCATCTGGATTATATTTAGGAAGCCATCATTTGTGGTGTTTGGGAAGATCATGTAAGGGTCCCTGCATCTGCACAACTCTAGGATTAGCCCAAGGTCTTGCTGCCATTGGAGCTTGGGGAGGAGTTTGTGTGAGTGATAAAGGTGATTGAGGTGAAGAATAAGGTTATAGATTAGATGGAGATGGGGATTGTGAAGCGGGGATGATGATAGTAGGATTTGGTGAAGGAAAAGAAGGTGTTTGTGGAGGTGTATTGGATAAAATCTCACTAGCTGAAGATTGTGACTCGGATTTCTTGGTCCTTTTCTTGTAAGATGGAAGGGGAAATTCAAAAGGGGGAATACCAAGTTTTTCACTTTGGGAGTGAGTCAAAATTCGAGTTGGTTGGAAGATTGAAGTAACACTTCCTTCAGATGTTTCAGATGGTCCAGATTTTTCTACTGAAATTGAAATTTCTTCTAATTTCTTTATCAAGGATTGGATCTCAGGAGATTTTGGATTATAATATGAAGACGATACCTTAGGAAATGTACTAGGATATTTAGGAGGTGACTACTCAACTTTAGATCTTGAAGAAGAAACTTTAGATGGTGATCTAGAAGTTGCAGGTGATCTTGAAGGGGATTGACTTCTTGAATGGATTTTAGATTCATATGGAATTCTTCTAGCCATTCATAGTCAGCCCTCCTTTTAGTGCCAAAAATGTTGATGCCTCTAAAATTGTTGCACCAACATTGGAGGATAACCACCCAGTCCGGACCTTAAAGCAACTCCTTTTCCGTTTGGTATGGCGGCTTCGACTGGATAGTATGGGACCAGTTTCCCAATAAAATGTGATTTGATGAATGGGTGTCTAAAATATATAACAACACGATAGATGGTTTGATCTGTAAACTTATGAAAATATACAAAATAGATCTATATAACTCGGGTGATTTAATATCAATGCATTTTATAATCATTTCTAGTAGACAAATGCTAATGAAAATTAATCACTTACCTACAGAAAGTTAAGATTGAACGATGATCACTTCGAATAAGAAGTTAAACAAAGTAATATAAAACCATATCGCATATCAGAATAATATCAACTGTTGACATATGTATTCAGAATATCAATTCTAACTTATTCAAAAGTGATATAATGATGAATTGTGTGAGACATGTACATATAACAACAATATCAAATCAAATGACTATTAATTGCATAAAATGAGACAAAGAGACACTGATAAAAGTACCATATGTATTTGGGTCTTCTTATGAAAAAAAAAACCTGGTTCACTCTTCTTATTCTGAAAACTTCAATAAGATACAAAAATGCAAGTCCTCTTGAAGTCCCTTTACAACAAGTTTGAACCTTGATCCACTGTTTTCACAAAAGTAAATTAAGAAGTGTTATCTTCTTAAATCTAATTTGATACAATTTTAGGACCCTTTCTTAGTTGACATGAAAGGGTCTTTATAGGAAAAATAAGAACTAATTATTTGTACAAAGTGCTTAGGGAGGTTGGAACAACCTTCCCTAAAATATGGGATTACATGTTCAAAATAGAAATGTTGATAACATTTTGAACAATGCATTGCGTCTACTATTTATCCTGCGGCTTTAGCTGATAAATCTCCAGCATAGTTTGGATTTCTGGCGGATGACTCATCCTAGAGTGCAACTGACCTGTGTATACTACATCCGAGAGTTCTGGCATCATGCGTTCAGCTGCATCAGCAAGACATTTTATCATCATTTGCTGGCTATGTGGTTTAACTAGGTAGAGCCAGTATGTTTCCCAATTGAGGCTTGTTAACTTTTTAATTGCTTCCTCTTTGGTCTTTGAATCTTGTGTCCATTGTTTCTCTAAAACTTTTGCTTTTGGAAGACTTTCCGGGGAACATTCAAAAATTAAATTGGTGATGTGTAGGTTATCATTTATTAGCTCAATGATGTTATTCATTACTGCCCTGGCCCTTGAGGTTTCTCTTTCTGATTTCTTCAGCTATATATCCCATTCTAAAAATAATATTTCCTTATGAGATTCTTCAATTATTTGCAAATTAGTAGCCCTTCCTTCTTTTGTGTTTTGCCAGGAGATGTAACTTGTTATTTTATCATCTTCATCTTCAAATTCCATTCTGGAATTGATTGCTTGATCTATCAATGTCTTGGTTCTGATACACAATCGGTAAATGAGAGATATCTTCTTGTAGAGTTGGAGTAGTTGTTGAAATAACACAGTATTTATCTCTAAGGCTTCTTTTACAAAATTTTCAACCTTGGGATTGTCTTTCAATTGTTCCATTGAAAATTGGAGCTGCTTTAGCTGCCCTTCCTTAGCTTTTATCTCTTCCTGATGTTCTAATTTTAGTTGTTCAAACTCTTGATGGAGCTGTTGTTGTCTTTCTTTGACATGATGATCAATAACCTATTTTTTCATCATTAATTGTTCCTCCAGTTGCTTAATCTTTTCATCCTTTTCCTTAACCAGTTGATTTACTTCAGTTGCTTTATCTATTGTAGCAGCTGTATATGCTCTCGCAAACTGAGACAATTTGGTTAAGTCTTTAGAGGGATTGACCCTTGAGTCTTTCCAGATGATATTCATAGATTCATCTTCAAGAATTGTTGCTGATGTTTGCTCCATCTTTCTTTTCTTTCTTTGCCTCTTGACTATAGCTTTGTGTTTAGGGTTGTAGAACATGTCCAAAGGTGGAATTCCTCAATGCCCAGTGTAATCTTTGATGAAGGATGTTCAGGGATTACGTCGATTTCTTTTGGAGTTTCCTCCTTGTTGGACGTTTTTCCAATCATTGGGTTTTGAATGATGGACTGTTGTATTAAGGGGGGTCCTGGTGTGATAATATTTCCTGTATCATCTTGACCTTTGATTTGTTGGTCAAATTTCTCCCACTCTTTGATTAATACTGGATCAATGTTAACATTTGTGCTTAATTGATTACTCAATTTGTCGCTTGTCTCAGCTCCACCTGAGGATTTCTCTGTATTCTATTTTGTGCTTTTCTCTATTTGCTGAATGACTAGTACACTATTCAACAAGTCTAGTGGTACTGTCTGAAGCCTTTCCGTTCTATATTGGATGAATTGGCCCATTTTCTCTGAATCTAGCTTGATGTTTTCCAGTTGACCTACTTGAGAGAATGTTTTTGCCGATCTAGTCATCCAATTCATCCTTCTCATGGATGAATTGTCTAACCTTCTCCTGAGCAGTGAAATTGTAGGCAACTTTGCTTGGGTCATACTGTCTTTTTGGAATTGAAGCTGGATTCAAACCCTTTACATTTTTAGCCTCAATTTGGGCATGTTTGTAATCATGCAATGAATAAATGTCGCAACGAATAGGAAACGTAGGCCATAAGAATTTCTCGGCTTCTTTAATATTTCCGGCGAGTCCTTTTTCAACTATTTTATAGGCTATCTCCCTAGCCAATATTTTATCTGGGACATAAAGAGGAAGGACATGTAGGTCGGTGATGCTTCCAAAAACCCTAATGTACGTAAACATTTCCTCCCCAAACCAACTTCCAATTGAGGTTAAATCAATAGCAACCTCCTCGGACAGCCGAGGAGTTGGTTTATCAAAAATGGTGATGAATGGGTAGGATGAAACCATGACAAATTTTGTACAAATGTTTCTTAAAATTGATTTTCCATAGTAATTTATGGTAAATATGGCTAAGAGTTGGGTCGTGGATAGTCCATTTCCATCCCATAGTGGGAAACTCATAATTGAAACAGATAGTATCAACTATGTAGGCACTCATAAAAAATGGGGGTAACGACTCGAGTGGAAACATATCTATTTTTCCTATAGCCAAGGATTTGGATGGCCATTTTATCTGATAGAATATTAGCCCAATTCATCACATAAGAGCCTGATGCTGCTTCTATTAATGGAACCATTTCAACATAAAAATTACTAGTATTGGAATATCCAAACAGTCTACACATCATTGCAGCAACATAACAATATGGAGATGCTAGGGAGTCCACATAATACATACCCGATGTTTCATGTTTGTGTTTGTTCGAGAAATGTCTCCATTGTCTGATGGGATTTGATTCTACTTCATTTTCTTTTGAGAATTCTTGGAGAAATGATTTGTTGTAGAACTTCTGGGGTTCTGGAAAACGATACATTCTCTTCAAGTCTTCAGGCTTGAAAGATCCAAACATTCTTCCATCAGCTGTGAGGAGCATCCTATCTTTTGTATTGATGTTTTCAATCACCCATTTTACCATATCAGTATATGGAAAAATCTTTGGCCAGGACGCTATTTGGTGAAGAAAAGAGTTGGATAAATCATTAAGTGTATCTCCTGATGGACCAGATTCATCAGCTGTTATCTACACGATTGTTACCTTCGGATTTTATTTTTATAACATATCATATATGTATTCCCATGTAGCTGTTATACATTCCTTACATGTAGTGTCCGATATTAACACAAGCTTTTGGGGTCCTTGCACCGTTGTAGGGTGTGGGATAATTGTTGTCTTTTTAGCCTTCTTCGACATTTCATCTAGTTGCAAACTTCCAGATTCAAACTGCAAAATGACACAAAGGGTAGTGACAGGCTAAAAACTTTCAGAGCAGCTTAAGCTTGTAGATACATTTTTAACATTAACATAGACGGATATCTATTATGAAACCAGCTTAAGAAAAGATAGATCAACGCCTTAGAATTGAGCCTCTTCGAGGGGGCAACCTCCTTTACATTACATAAATGAACAATTCTTGGATGATACAAATGAAAATACCTCCTTTCTATATATAGGAGTCTAAGGAGTCACAACATAACCTAGCCGACCTAACAATAATAATATAAAGCCACAATAATAACAATAGTGGGCTTCTATGGGGCACAAGAGTAAAAATATGGGCACTACATGGGTACATCAATATAATAAGTGGGTTATACTAATAACAATAAGGGGTTACACTAGTAGTATAGGGGCCTAACATGCCCCTCTCCTTCAAAAAGCGTTGTCCTCAACGCTTGAGTCATAATTGATGCTTCTGTATAAAATTCTTGTCCTCCCATGTGGAATCTTCGGCGGCTAAGTTCTTCCACTTGATGAGATACTCTGAAATTGATCAATTTCGTAGCTGTCTAGTTCTTGTTTTTATGACTGCTCCAGTTTCCAATATGATTTTTCGTTCCTCTTCAATTTCTGGCAATATTGTTTGAATTGGGATCTTTTGCAACTTTTGAATAAGTGGCCATACTTCTTCGTCCTTTTTCCATTCATCCCTTGCTTTGTTTATCCAATCTGGTTGGATAATAGAAATAGCACAAAGCAATGCTTCCACATCCTCATCCTTGAAGAGTCTTCCCATTCGGTAAGGTTGCCATTTTTTAAGTGCATGTAGTATTGTCAACGTTTCCTTCTCATAAATAGCTTGCTTGAGATGTAGCGGTAAAAATAACCAATCACCTACATCAAAACATTTTTCACTACGATGTTGATCTACCTGTTGTTTCGTTTGATTTTGCACCGAAGTGGCGTTATCCTTTAAAAGTTGGAGAACTTGTTGTTGATGCTCGATGTGATCTTTCACTGCTTGAACCTTTTTCTTCTTGATATGTCCTTCTATCTCTAGAGGTTGAGGAGTGGTAATTTCTTCCAATCCTTTACAAGATATGGTCGGATTCAATTCTTGATGCTCGATGTGATCTTTCACTTCTTGAACATTTTTCTTCTTGCTATGTCCTTCTATCTTGATAGTTTGAGGAGTGGTAATTTTGAACAATGAATTACAAGATATGGTTGGATTCATTTCTTCTTTCTCGATGTGATCTTTCACTTCTTGCACCTCTTTCTTCTTGATATTTCCTTCTATATTGAGAGTTTGAGGAGTGGTAATTCTTGCCAATGCTTTACAAGATATGGTCTGATTCGTTTCTTCTTTCTCTGGGGTGGGGTCCTGGCGTATATCTTCTTCTTTTGATGTTTCTTGATCCTTTTCTTCCTCCTCTTCATATTCTATGTAAAATAATTTCTTCTCAGCACACTTATGACCTTTAGTGCATTTGTTATCACAATTGTAACAAAGCCCTTTTTCTCTTTTTTCATCCAATTGTTGTGGTGTAACCCTTGTAGGTTGTGGAAGGCTAGGAGAAACAACACTTCCATCTTTATAGTTGTGAGGGGTACGCTTCCTGGTTTCCATAATTTTGCTTTCCACTATGTCACAGAGCCCTTTTACTCTTTCCAATTGTTGTGGTGTTTCTCTAAAGAAGGTGTTGCTCTTTGTATCCTCATAATGTGCTATCATTTCCTCCGTGAAAATTGACCACGTAACAAGTTGTTTACGAGAACAAAGCCCTTTGTACCATAAAAATTGATCTGGTTCTAAATATGAAGATGCAATGCATACCTTTTGTAACAGTTTTACACCATGTAGATCAAAATATTGCTCCATCTGAAGTATCCAATTTACTGGATCCTTGCCATCAAACTTCCTCATCTTGCTTTTTCTTGATTTTAGGAGCTCGACCTTGAAACGAATGTAAATCTATACTTTTGGATTGTTAAGTTCTGAAATTTCAACCTGTAGTATCCTTCTGTGTCCTCGTTCCAATGCCACTAGTCTGATCCAACTTGGATTCTCCAAGGAGTTATGCACAATCTCCCGCAGTGACCTGATTATAGACTAGTTCAGTAGAGCGAACTTGTATGAAGTGCCACGTGTCAATGTTTCAACATTTGACTCTAAAAAATATATAAAAGAAAACTACAGTCCGTCCTCTTTCTGTACCTTCTTACGAAATTTCAATCCGATGCTCAGAAAAAAGGTTATGACGATTTTCCCCAGGTCACCTGTTTTAAGTGTAATTCAGGAGTCTGCAAAAAGACCAACTTCCTCAGATCATATCTCCGAAAATATCTCGCAAAAAACTCTGAAATTCGGACCCAAGGTTCAATGCGATTTCTTCTCAAATGGGTTTCTTTTGCGACTTCTGAAACGTCACAGAAAAAAGTTATAGCGAAAATTCCACGATGACCTATTTGGAGCAGCGAAACCCTAGAATCCAAAGCTGTGATACCAAATGTTATGAAACCAGCTCAAGAAAAGATAGAAAAGATAGATCAACGCCTTAGAATTCAGCCTCTTCGAGGGGGCAACCTCCTTTACATTACATAAATGAACAATTCTTGGATGATACAAATGAAAATACCTCCTTTCTATATATAGGAGTCTAAGGAGTCACAACATAACCTAGCCGACCTAACAATAATAATATAAAGCCACAATAATAACAATAGTGGGCTTCTATGGGGCACAAGAGTAACAATATGGGCACTACATGGGTACATCAATATAATAAGTGGGTTATACTAATAACAATAAGGGGTTACACTAGTAGTATAGGGGCCTAACAATATCATAGCGGTAACATTTAAGCTGAAATATTTCGAAATTTGAATTAGAAATAAATACGGGAAACTAAATCTTCTCAGGATTGCAGTCATAAATGTTATTAATGTTTGGTCGTAACTAACAACGTGATAATTTAATGTTCGTTGAATAGATCACATCGCAAGTTTTCAAAGGTTTTTCTTAGAATGTGTTTCGTAATGTTTCGCTTTGTGATTAGCGATTTTGATATATTGATATTTATTAAATATTTAAATTATTATAGAGAAATCGCATATCGCAAATTGGGAGTTGTAAATGCCGTATTCTTAAGAGTCCTTTGAATCTTTGCGATTGCGATAAATGATGAGTTGACACGTAGAGTTGGTGAATTTCTAACTTAGAACATGTTTTCCCTTTGTTATTTTCTTTTTTGAATCACTTTATTACCTATTTAACATCGCATCGCAAGTTCCAGGGTGAGTGTTACATGTTTCCGCTAAAATTGCGATATGTGATAAGTGTATGTCGCATCGCAAGTTTTTACTGGGCTATTTTCCTTTGATTTCTGTGGCACGCAGAATACGAAAAATATATCGCATCAAAAAATTGCATTGGATCATTATAAAAAAATGCCTTTGGAATCAGCGATATGCGATATGCGATAGGTTTATCGCATCACATGTTTGTAAATGAATTGTTTTCAATTTATATTCAAAACCTTTGCGATAAGGAGTTTGCGATAACTCAGATCGCATCGCAACTTTTCAGATAAATGAACCTTGGCCTTAAGCAAATGTGATTTATGATGTGCAATTCTTAGAAAACTTGTAAAGCACTTTTTATTAAAAAGCAAGAAATAAAGAAATCTATTCCTATCTAAAATTTTTATTGCTTTTTCTTTTGACAAACAAAAGGGACCCTATTTCCTATTTATCATCTTAGAATATTTTTAAAAAATTGAAATGGCGGGGGGGTTGTTGTATAGCACAACACTATGCTATGAAATCCTTAAACAAATTCATGGTTGAGCCCTGGTGTGTCCATTGGATTGAAACTGTATGGATTTACAAATTCTGATTGGGATGGATGCACTAAAGATAGGAACAACACTTCTAGATAGCCTGAGATTGATCTGAATTTGAAACTACTTGAAATTTGTTTGCAAGGTATTCAAATCAGAATTAAACATGTTTAAAATATTTCCATGTGTTGCAGAAAGAAAACACATGAAATTTTCAGTTGTTCATGACCCATTTAAGCATAGCAGAGTTATTTCCTTTTACTGTTTAACACATTAAAACGAATTTGTTCTGCAAAATAAATCAACCACAAATGCAAAAGAAGTTGATAAAGTCGTTCACCCCCTCCAGGGCTACGTTTGCTGGGTCCAAAGCTCCCAACCGGGCTTGTCCTTGTTTTTATTAAATGCTCAAATTGAAAATACAGTTGAATAGAAGCATCTACAGGAGAAATAGATGGTAAAAATGGATTCAAAACACTTGAATCCTTCAGGATTGACTATTGGATCACCTCCAATGGATACCTGCAACCCTATACAGTCTTCACAAAACTGGGCCCTAGTGGCTCCTAGAACTTTCACGGTTCCAAAACCTCTGCAAATGACCTCAGATGGCTGTAATACCTGCACCAATGGCTTCAGAAGGTCGAAAATACCCAAAATAAAAAAAAAATAAAAAAATCGTCCAAAACCGACTTTCCTAGCCAAAGTTATGGCCATTTAAAGTTTCTCCACTTTTTCCCTAGAAAAACTCCAGCTAACTTTAGTTAACTCCAGATAGCTCTGCCAATTATGGCGGGTCCGCCAAATTTGGCACTCCTGCCAAAATTCCGCCAACTTAACTACAGTTACATTTAATGTTTGGGTGGTTGCCTCGGATTTCGTGCTGGCGGAATATTCCTTTTTTAATTTTTTTTGAAAAATTAAAATTTCTAATGTTATGGACAAATTCTTCTTTTTGCAATAACTTCCTCATACGACGACCGTTTTTCGAACCATTTACGGCACCGGAATCGGGTAGATGAGCACTTTCTAGTCATTCAAATTTGAACTAGTTCTAATCACTTTAAATTTTGAGCATTTTACGACACTTAGGACATGAGCACTTGATCACGCCTCCCCATTGGGAAGCTTTTGGACCCCAAAAGCCTTCAACTACATGTTAAAGAGGTGAGGGTACAGCTCCCTCACTCTGTCCACCTCCATCCACTTTGCCTTGTTCGGTTTGCTGCCTTTGAAACCAACCCGAACATAATCTACACTGCCCCTTCTTGAAGTGCGTGTCCTTCTATCAAGGATTGTATCTTCTTTCAGCTCATCTAAGAATTTTGGAGAGAAATATTCTATAGATGGCAGCTGAACAACACTTTCATGATCAGCAATCAAAGGAGGTTCATACAAACATAAGTTCTCCACATTGCCAACAGAATACATTTGCATGTAGGAATGAAAATCTAATTGAAAAGCATTATTTCCAACCTTCTTGAGGATTTTGAATGGACCATAATGAATAGGCTTCAGCTTTTTACCTTCTCCTTGCATCCTTTCCTTACTAATGTACAGCCATACCTCATCTCCTTCTTGAAACTTGTGATCGACTTTATGCTTGTCGTGTCTTTCCTTGTACTTGCCTTGACTCTTCTCAAGTTGTTCTTGAATTTGCTGATGTATTTCTGAATTCTTTCAATGAATGAACGAGATTTGTCAATGTCACTATGTCCCTCATGGCGACATCTTTCTCAAGAATGAAATCAAGAGGTGATTTTGGCAAGTAACCAAAACAAGCTTCAAAAGGTGAGGTGTTTGTGGAAGAGTGCTTGGCACGATTGTAAGCATGTTGTATGTAGTGTAAATGTTCATCCCAAAGCTTGGGATGCTTGCTGCAATAACCTCTCAAGAGGTGCACAATGGTTCTGTTCACAACTTTGGTTTGTCCATCTGTTTGCGGATGGAAAGCAGTACTTTTCTTCAACTTTGTGTCCATTATCTCCCATAGGTTGGACCAAAAATTCCCCACAAATCTGGAATCCCTGTCACTAATAATGGAAGTAGGAAAACCAAAGTGAATCCATACATGATGAAAAAATAATTCAGTAGTTTGTTCAATAGTTATAGTTTTCTTACAAGGCATAAGTATACACATTTTGTTGAAATGATCAACTACTACATATAAATAATCATGCTGCTTTCGAGATTTTGGCAAACCTCCTACAAAATCCATAGAGATGCTCTCCCATGGTCTAGAAGGTACCGGAAAAGGAGTATACAAACCAAGCTTCATGTTGCTAGGCTTGCTTGTAGCACATAATGAACAACCTCTTATGAACCTTGAAACAGAATCTACCATGCGAGGCCAATAGCAATACCTCTGTAGATGTGCAACTGTTTTGCTCACACCAAAATAGCCAGCAATAAGAGAAGAATGAGCTTCTCTTATGACATTGATCCTCTCCCCCTGTGGTATACACAACTTGCCCAAATGAAACAACAAATTGTTATGCATGTGATAGTCATTTTCCTCTACATGATTCCCTTTACTCAAGTTAGCATACACATCTTTAAAGTCATCATCAGATGCATATTGTTCTATGTAACTATCATGTACAATGGAATCATTCTTAAGTAAAGTAACAACACCAATAATAAGCCTTGAAAGCATATCAACAATCTTATTCAAAGTACCTTTCTTGTACCTTATTACCAAATGGAACTGTTGCAAGAAGCCCATCCATCTGAAGTGTCGTGACTGCTGTAACTTGCATTGTGATTGCAAGTACTGTAAGGGATGATGGTCGGTATGTATAACAGTTTCTTTGCCCATCAAGTAGTGTTTCCACTTTTTGATTCTTTGTACCAACGCATACAACTCCTTATCATATGTAGGATAATTTACAACAGCACCATTAAAAGTTTCATAATGAAAAGCAATAGGCTTACCATGCTGTAGAAGAACTGCACCCATAGCATAATCACTAACATCAGTTTGTATCTCAAATGGCTGTCTCAAATCCAGTAATGCAAGGACTGGAGCTGAAATAATCTTCTCTTTCAAAGATTCGAAAGCTTTTTGTTGCTTTCATCCCCATTGGAAAGCATGCTTCACACTTGTCACTGCATGCATAGGAGCTGCTATAGAAGAGAAGTTAGAGATAAACTTCCTCCAATATTGAGTTGCACCCAAAAAAGTTCTTACCTCTGTTATGGATTTGGGAGTAGGCCACTTCACAATAGCCTCAACCTTAGCAGGATCAATTCTTAAAGCACCTCCTCCTACTATGTGTCCCAAATAAACCAAAGAAGTCTTTCCAAATTCACACTTTGACATTTTAAGAAATAACTGATTCTTCTTCAAAACATCAAGTACTTTTCTAACATGCATGACATGATCTTCTCTAGACTTGCTGAAAATTAATATGTCATCTAAGTAGACAATAATGAAATCATCAAGAAAAGGACGCAAGACATCATCCATTACCCGCATGAAAGTTGCAGGTGCATTGCACAAACCAAACGGCATCACAAGCCACTCAAAGAGTCCTTGTTTGGTTTTAAAGGCTGTCTTCCAAATGTCACTTTCTTCAATTCTTACTTGATGATATCCACTGCGCAGGTCTAGCTTAGTGAAATATCGAGCATCTTTCAGCTGGTCTAGCAAATCATCTATCCTTGGGAGTGGGTAACGATTCTTTACCGTTATCTTTTTCAAGGCCCTGAAATCAGCACACATACGCCAAGTGCCATCTTTCTTTGGAATCAATACAATCGGTGACCCACATGGCGAAGTACTTGGCCTTATGAAACCCTTGTCCAACAAGTGCTTGATTTGCTTCTTTATTTCAGCATTCTCCATAATAGACATGCGGTACATGCCTATGTTTGGAAGAGGACAATCTGGATGCAAATGTATTTCATGCTGAATCTCCCTCTTAGGAGGCAAACCTGTTGGCTCCTAAAACATCTCATGATATGCATCAACTACATCATACAGATCTGATTTAAGTTTTGGATCACAATTGTCAAATGACTCATGATTCACATCAACTTGGGGCTTAATCATAAGAAGAACAAAATTCTTACTTGAATTGACCAGCCTTTTTACCTGTCCTGCATTCAACATCGCTATATTTGTCTTCTTGCGATGAGCTCTAACAATGAACTCCTTGCCATCTTTGAACATATGATATTTGTTTTCATGGCAATGAAAGATAGCTTTCCTGTCAAACAAGTAAGGACTTCCCAAAACAATTCCTGCTATATGAAAAGGTACCACATCAAGTTCAACTGTGTCAATAAAATGTGCAGTAATTGCAAAGCGCAATGTGCACTTTCTTGAAACTTGTAAATTTGCATCCTTGCAAATCCATCCAAGTGGATATGGCTTCGGATGTGGAACGGTCTCAAGTTTAAGCTGCTTGACCAAGTCCTCTGATATAAGGTTTGCTTGTGACCCACTATCAAAAAGTGTGTCAATTTTAGTATGTTTTGAAATCACCCTCACATGAAACAATTCAATTTTTTCTTCCTCATTAGGATCTTGTACATGGCAGTTTGAGGTACTAGTGTTGGCTTGAGTTTCAATTTCTTTTCCCTTCAAGTTTTTCAAACCCATGGCTGCAATTTTGGTTTCATCACCTGAATCTTCCCCTAAATCTTGTGGTGTAGATGTAGTAGCAATAGTTTTCTGTTTCCCTTTGGATTTGTTAAATTGAGGTCTTTTTTCAGGATATAATTTCCAACAATTTTTCTCCTCATGGCCTAGTTTAGAACAATGTTTATATATCACTTTCTCACTCTCCTGTTTGACAGATGCATTCTTTTTGCTCTTTCCCTTGGAGGTTTTCTCTTTGTTTTTCCCCTTGGGGGGCTTGTTTCTACCCTCTTCAAATGTGTTTTTTCCCCTTGCCTCTAAATGGGTAGCTTGGACACAAACCTCGTCCAGGCTAGTAGGGTTAAACATCAAGATGGTGTGTCTAAGGTAGCTATGCAAGCCACCGATGTATTTCAGCAAGGTTTCTTGGGTCTGTAAATCTACCCCTAACAAGAGAGCTCTTCTCCTAAATTCTTGGGTGTAGTCTTGGACACTCTGACCCTTAAGTTGTCTGAAATTTTGCCAATTCATAATGGCCTTATGCATGTGAGCAAGAGGATAAAACTGTTTTTTAATGGCTAACAGAAATTCAGGCCATGTTAAGGTAACCTTACCAAATTTATTGATCTCCTCTTTAGTCTTGGCCTCCCACCAGACCAGTGTTGGAAATAATATTGAGAGGGGGGGTGAATCAGTATTATCAGAACTATAAAACTTTTTCAATGCTCAGAAACATATACGCTACTTTCGTTAAGTGAACCAGCGTGTACACGCAACTGTGTATAAAGAAAACAGCGTATAACTAGAAATCTTATAATTCAATCAGTTTATCTTCAGTTAAGTGCATGAGGACATTATTCACCATATTAAGAGTAAGCAGATGCAGTAGAACAGATCACACAGAAACCATACACATGAACACCAAGATATAAGGTGGAAACCCAATGTGGGTGAAAACCACCTGCTGCAAGTCATCTCTATCTTTCTTTAATATGAAACTTCAGTTTACAATCTTTTTGTACTGGTGCAGCCTTATACCAGTACGCAGGCTACAACCTGCAGAAGGCTACAACCTTCTCTCGTTCTCCAAACTTCCTTGGAGGGGAGCTCCAACCCCCCTTTTCTCTTGTACTAGCTAAGATACTAGTACGTAGGTGCTGACCTACAATCTTCTTTCTTTCAGGTACCACCTTTCATACATTTTCAGACTGGATATTCCTGAAGCACAACATTACAATCTGTAGACCACAATTCATTCAACTTTCACAACAGATCATTGAAGCATAAAACAACCAATACTAGCATCATCAAACTTTGAATCACTGAACCACTGAACCCTGTCAATCACCAGTTACCAGAACACAGAGCAGTCTACAGAACTCTGCAATAATAGTCAGATCCAACTGCAAACCCAAAAATCAAGCTTTAAGAGATATACGCTACTTCAATGAGCGAAACCCGCGTATACACGCGCTTTTACCTAAGCCAACCTGCGTACAGATCTAAAAATAAATTCTCTCAACTTGCAGCTGTACCAGACATCAGTTAGACCCAGAACATAATATTGCGACAGTATGCAGATCTAGAAATACGCATAATCAACCATATCATAATAGTGCATTTCAAACCATTAGATCCCGATTTATCCTTAGATCTAGTCTCCCATCAACCGATGTGATTTCTCCTTAGCTCAGATCAAGCAACCCAGGACCTGCATATCAGATCTCTTTCTCTTTCAGATATTCAAGCCTTGTCAAAAGATGATCTTGCCTAATGATCTTCTTCTCCTTATATAGCCTTAGGCCTTGCTCAATACCAAGAGCCAAAACCATAGAAATCCAAAACCATCAACTTCAAAACTAGAGATCTACACGTCTGTCGAGGTACTTTGGTCCGAAGACATGGGCACAAGTACCGAGGACTAACTACCATGGACCAAAAGGAAACTTCCTGACATATACACCCTTTTCTGTTCATGCATCTGCGTGTATACGCGCCTTCGTATATAGCTCTCCTGCGTATACGCGACTTAGTATGCATATCACCAGCGTGTATACGCAACTTTGACTTAATTAACCTGCGTATATGAGATTTCTCTTCATTCTGTAGCCTGAACGAAGATCTGACATCAAAGAGAGTTGCCATCAAGGACAACACCTGTATCATAGCGTCACACCTGTGCCAAAATGCCAACAATCTCCCCCTTTGGACTTGATGGCAACCTCAAGATTCTTAGAATCATTCTCCCCCTTTGTCATCAAGGGCAAAGGGCAGTGCTCCCCCTGAGTACATGCTGATACCTCTGCTTGGCTGTGCTGAATCATGCTCCCCTTGACAGTAGGCCAGATCTGCAAAAGATGTTCTTCAACAAGAACCAAGACTTATATACCATAAGGGACCTTCCTATCACCAAAAGACTCAACACATACATCCATACTCCCTACAGAAACAACCAATTATATTACATCATTCATCCCAGGCATAGTGGGGAAACCAACATAGGCCGTTACATGACCTTGACATCATAAAAGAAATATCACAAAAGAGAGACATGACATAGAGACAACAGATCGAGACCAAGACTTATGAAAGTCACCAGCAGCATCTGATAAACATCTTTTAGATCAGCAACCAGGATTTCTTTCTGAGAAACCAATAACCAAAACATCTAAATGCAAACAATGCTTTATGAGACTTTTAAGCTGCTCCCCCTGAACCTGTGCCTGCTGCACCCCCCGAAACTGTGTCTGAAGAATTCTGACATACCCATCTCAGATCTTTTAAACCAGAGTTTGCACTTGCTGTTCAGAACTCCATATACATGATTTCTCCTGCATAGACCAGCGTATGTACGCGGATATACTCTCTGCAACATGCGTACAACATACACGCGACTTACCCCCCATAAATCAGCGTATATACGCGGATATCCCTTACGTAACTTGCGTATACCAACTTTTCTGTAGAACAGACAAGCTTTAACAGCAGGATGAAGCATCAACTACTCCCAGCTTTTGTCTGAGATATTCAAAAGTTTCCCTGGGCAGTGGTTTTGTGAGAATATCAGCAACTTGTTCCTTAGAAGGAACATACTCCAACTTGACCTTCTGCTCAAGCACTTCCTCCCGAAGAAAATGGTACTTGATTGGTATGTGCTTGGTCTTTGAGTGCATGACTGGATTCTTTGAAATGCTGATTGCACTTGTATTATCACATAAGATAGAGACTGGTGGAGTGCAAGTGATTTGAAAGTCCTGCAAGGTTTGCATCATCCAAAGAAGTTGTGTACAACAAGATGCCGCAGCCACATATTCTGCTTCAGCTGTAGATAAGGCAATCAAACTCTGTTTCTTGCTGAACCAAGATACTAGTCTGGAACCCATGAAGAAAGCACCACCACTTGTGCTTTTCCTATCATCCACACTTCCAGCCCAATCTGCATCTGTGTAAGCATGAAGAGTGAGATCTGTATTTCTAGGATACCATAAGCCATAGTTTTGTGTCCCTTGAAGATACTTGAAGATTCTTTTGACTTCCTGAAGATGAGTTTGCTTTGGGTTGGCTTGAAATCTTCCAACAATTCCTACTGCATGTGTAATATCTGGTCGGGTACCTGTCAAATAAAGCAAGCTCCCAATCATGGATCTATAAGTCTGTTGATGAACTGCTGCTGATCCATCATTTGCACTGAGGCTGCATCCTGTAACCATGGGTGTACATACAGGCTTTGACTCTTCCATGCCATACTTCTTCAAGATCTGCTTGAGGTATTTGGTTTGAGACAAGAAGATACCTCCTTCATTTTGTTGGATTTGCAATCCAAGAAAGTATGTCAATTCTCCAAGTAGTGACATTTCGAATTCTTTCTGCATAACCAATGCAAAGTTTTGACTCATAGTCTCTTCATTGCTGCCAAAGATAATATCATCTACATAAACAACAAGAATTAGTAATTTGTTATTTTCAACTTTTATATAGAGATTGCTATCTACTGATCCTTTTGAAAAGCCTTGTTGGTTAAGATATTTGTCCAACCGATAGTACCAAGACCTTGGAGCTTGTTTGAGTCCATAGAGAGCCTTTTTCAATCTGCATACAAGGTTTGGATCATTCCCAAGAATGAAACCATCTGGCTGTTCAATATATACTTCTTCTTCTAAGTCTCCATTCAGAAAGGCTGATTTCACGTCCATTTGAAATACCTTGAAGTTTTGAAAGCTTGAGAGAGCAAGGAACATTCGGATGGCCTCAAGTCTTGCCACAGGAGCAAAGGTCTCTTCAAAATCTATTCCTTCTTGCTGCGCATACCCTTTACAAACAAGTCTGGCCTTGTTTCTAATTACTTCTCCATTTTCATTTAATTTATTCTTGAAGACCCATTTTGTTCCTATTACATTCTTATCTTTTGGTCTAGGAACTAATTCCCAAGTGTTGTTCTTTTCGATCTGCTCAAGTTCTTCATCCATTGCTTTGACCCAACATTCATCTTTGCAAGCCTCTTTAACATTTTGTGGTTCAGTGGAGGAGAGTAATGCCAAATAGCTTGAAGCTTCTGCAAGTGTCCTTCTTGTTTGTACTCCTGCTCCTTTCTGCCCCACAATCTGAGATTCTGGATGATTCTTTTGAACATATCTGGATGGAGTCTTCTCTTCTATTCTTGTCTGCTCCTCTGGTTCTTCTTGAGGTTCTTCTTCTTCTTGAGGTTCTTCTTCTTCATCATTCCACCTTTGGGGGTAACCTTCATCTTCTTCAATGTCTTCATGATGAACTTGCCTAGGAATATATCCCTTCTCGTCAACCACTACATCAATGCTGTCAACAATTCTGCCAAGTCTTTTATTGTAGCACTTGTATGCTTTGCTATGTGGAGAATAACCAAGAAGAATGCCCTCATCTGCTCTTGGTTCAAGTTTGCCAAGTTGCTCATCAGTATTCTTGATATAACATTTGCTTCCAAAGATTTTGAAGTGCTTCACCGAAGGAGTCTTACCACTCCAGAGCTCATGAGGTGTTTGAGTGCTGTTTACTCGGACATTTGTTTTGTTAAGAATAATAACAGCAGCATGTGCAGCTTCACCCCAGAAGGTTGTGGGAGTACCTGATTCATCGAGCATAACACGAGCCATTTGTTGGATAGTTCTGTTCATTCTTTCCACAACCCCATTTTGCTGAGGAGTTCTAGCTGTAGAGAATTCTCTTCTTATCCCATGTTCGTCAAAGAAATCGAAAAATTCATTTGAGGTGAACTCCCCACCTCTGTTAGATCTGAGGCACTTAATTTTGTGTCCTGATTCATTTTCAACCAAGGCTTTGAAGGATTTGAATTTTTCGAATGCTTCATCTTTGTGCTTCATGAGCCCTAACCAAACAAATCTGGAGAAATCATCAATGAATAATATCAGATATTCTTCTCCTCGAGGTGTCCTCTTCCTAAATGGACCACATACATCTGTATGGACTAGCTTGAGAGGCATGCTAGCTGATCCTTCCTTCTCTGGAAAGTTAGTTCTGGTTTGCTTTCCAAACTGACAAGATTTGCATATGGTATTGTCTGGAATTTTGATATTTGGAAGACCACGAACTGCCTGATATTTGCATGCTTTCCTTATTTGTGAAAAGCTTAGATGCCCCAACCTTCGATGCCATAGCCAATGCTCATCATCCTTGCTTAAGTAGCATTGTTGTCCTTCCTCAAAGATATATAGATTATTTGGAGTCCTTCTTCCTTTGATCACTGTTTTACCTGTATCAAGATCGCGAACACAACATCCATTCAATCTAAATATTACCTCGGTTCCTTGATCGCACATCTGACTGACACTTAGAAGATTATGCTTCAATCCATCAACATATAACACATTTCCTGCTTTGACCTTCTCTTTCAACGGAGCAACACCTTTTCCTTTTATGGCTACAGAGATATCGTTCCCAAAAGAAACTTTCTTCCCTTTTTCTAATGCGGTATATGACTCAAGCTTTTCTTTGTCCCCTGTCATATGCTTCGAACATCCGCCGTCAATGTACCATAGACTTTCTTGACCTTCTGCATAAAAGGCTATCCCACATCTTTCTGGTTGTGATTCTTTTATTCTCCATGTTCTAACATTTGAGGTTTGTTCCTTCTGAGTTGTCTTCCGGAATCTGCTCCTGCATTCAGAGTCTTCATGACCAAAGTTATTACAAATAGAGCATTCAACTTCATTTTCAAGAACCGAAAAATTGTTATAAGTCCTTTTCATGGTTCCAGTCATTCTCCCTTGCTTTTGAGCTTCTCTAGTCATGATTGTTTTGTAGGCAACACATTGAGCTGCTTTGTGACCGAAGTTATGGCAAGAAAAGCATTGGCCATTAAAGAAATTTCTGCGATAATCAGATCTATCATCCAACCGATTGTAGCTTCTATTCATTCTTGGAGAAAATTGGGAAGATTTTACCTGTGGATGATTGTAGCTTCTGTTTGTCCTTAAGGCTGTTTGTCCCTGAATTTCTTGATGGTCTTTATTTGTTCTTGAGATAAACTGTCCCTGATTCACCTGATGACTTTTATTTGGCCTTTGCTCGCTTCTCCTTGCTGCATCAAGATAACTTTTAGAGGTAGAGGCTTGAGATGTTTCTCCATTATATCCAAGACCTGTCTTGATCAGAGGAGATCGCTGCACATTGATAATCTTATCCAAGGTTTCAGATCCTTTAACAAATTTAAGATTAATTGCTTTGGTTTTCTCAATCTCCTTTCTAAGACAAACAATCTCACATTCCAATTTTTCAAGATGTTTTTCCTTTTCAGCTAGTTGACATTGTAGAGAATCAATAATAGCACTCTTCTCTTCTAAACAAACTTTGAGATCTTTCATTTCTTCATAAAAGCCTTCTACATCTATAGCATCCATGTAGTCATCATCTTCAAAAGCCATTAAAAGTTTATATCTATTACCTTGTTCATCTTCATCACTATTTGAAAGACCATCACTATCCTCATGAGTGTAATAGCTTTTCTTCTTTTCATTCTGTTTCTTGTTCCATCTAACAGGTTCCTTTCCCTTGTCATTCTTATCCTTGTGAGGACATTTGGCAGCATAATGACCTACTCTTCCACAAGCAAAACATTTAAAAGGTAACTTACCTCTGAACCTTCCAGAACCCCTTTGAAGATTTCTGACAAAATTTGATTCTTCTTCTTCATCTTATGGCACATGACTTGCTTCATAATAATCTTCTTTGCCTGAAGCTTTGAAGACAACTTCTCTTCTGTCTGATGGACCTCCCTTTCTCATTTCATAAGCGGTTAGAATTCCATGAAGCTGAGACATAGTGAGAATTCAGAGATTTTCCTTTTCTTCTATTGCAGATACTTTAGATTCAAACTTGGGAGACAATGATCTTAGAACCTTTTCAACAACTATAGCCTCTTTTATTTCTTCACCCAAATTTTTCATACAATTAACAATCTCATCTACCCGAAGAAAATAATTAGCCACACTTTCATCATTATACATCTTGAGAGTCTCATACTGAATCCTGAGAGTTTGAAGTTTAGCACGCTTTACCTGTTCATCTCCTTCATAGCTTGCGACCATTTTGTCCCATATCTCTTTTGCGGATTTAAATTGCATTACCTTCATGAATTCCGTTTGGGATATACTTCCTAATAGAGTACTGACTGCTTTTACATTTATTTCATACTTCTTTTTCTCAGCTGGATCTGTAGGAGTAGCTGAAGGAAAAGCATAGCCTGTTTCTACAATGTCCCAAACTTCTGTACCAAGAGATTGAAGATATGCAGTAACTCTTACCTTCCAATAATTGAAGTTTGTCCCATCGAAAACGGGTGGCCTGATTGATGCTTCTCTCTCGTAGTTGCTCATGATGAACGATCTACCTTCAAGCGATCAAGCTTCTCTGAAGGACCTGCTCTGATACCAATTGTTGGAAATAATACTGAGAGGGGGGGTGAATCAGTATTATCAGAACTATAAAACTTTTTCAATGCTCAGAAACATATACGCTACTTTCGTTAAGTGAACCAGCGTGTACACGCAACTGTGTATAAAGAAAACAGCGTATAACTAGAAATCTTATAATTCAGTCAGTTTATCTTCAGTTAAGTGCATGAGGACATTATTCACCATATTAAGAGTAAGCAGATGCAGTAGAACAGATCACACAGAAACCATACACATGAACACCAAGATATAAGGTGGAAACCCAATGTGGGTGAAAACCACCTGCTGCAAGTCATCTCTATCTTTCTTTAATATGAAACTTCAGTTTACAATCTTTTTGTACTGGTGCAGCCTTATACCAGTACGCAGGCTACAACCTGCAGAAGGCTACAACCTTCTCTCGTTCTCCAAACTTCCTTGGAAGGGAGCTCCAACCCCCCTTTGCTCTTGTACTAGCTAAGATACTAGTACGTAGGTGCTGACCTACAATCTTCTTTCTTTCAGGTACCACCTTTCATACATTTTCAGACTGGATATTCCTGAAGCACAACATTACAATCTGTAGACCACAATTCATTCAACTTTCACAACAGATCATTGAAGCATAAAACAACCAATACTAGCATCATCAAACTTTGAATCACTGAACCACTGAACCCTGTCAATCACCAGTTACCAGAACACAGAGCAGTCTACATAACTCTGCAATAACAGTCAGATCCAACTGCAAACCCAAAAATCAAGCTTCAAGAGATATACGCTACTTCAATGAGCGAAACCCGCGTATACACGCGCTTTTACCTAAGCCAACCTGCGTACAGATCTAAAAATAAATTCTCTCAACTTGCAGTTGTACCAGACATCAGTTAGACCCAGAACATAATATTGCGACAGTATGCAGATCTAGAAATACGCATAATCAACCATATCATAATAGTGCATTTCAAACCATTAGATCCCGATTTATCCTTAGATCTAGTCTCCCATCAACCGATGTGATTTCTCCTTAGCTCAGATCAAGCAACCCAGGACCTGCATATCAGATCTCTTTCTCTTTTAGATATTCAAGCCTTGTCAAAAGATGATCTTGCCTAATGATCTTCTTCTCCTTATATAGCCTTAGGCCTTGCTCAATACCAAGAGCCAAAACCATAGAAATCCAAAACCATCAACTTCAAAACTAGAGATCTACACGTCTGTCGAGGTACTTTGGTCCGAAGACATGGGCACAAGTACCGAGGACTAACTACCATGGACCAAAAGGAAACTTCCCGACATATACGCCCTTTTCTGTTCATGCATCTGCGTGTATACGCGCCTTCGTATATAGCTCTCCTGCGTATACGCGACTTAGTATGCATATCACCAGCGTGTATACGCAACTTTGACTTAATTAACCTGCGTATATGAGATTTCTCTTCATTCTGTAGCCTGAACGAAGATCTGACATCAAAGAGAGTTGCCATCAAGGACAACACCTGTATCATAGCGTCACACCTGTGCCAAAATGCCAACAACCAGTGCTACTCCATCCATTCTCAAAGAAGCCAACTAAATCTTTGTGGCATCATCATGCATATTTTGGATCCTCAAGTAAACTTCCAACTGCCTAATCCAGTTGTTAAGCTTTTCTGCATTCACTTCACCATTAAACATAGGTAATTCGAATTTTACATCAAGCTTCAAAAAAGGACTTTTTCCAGAGGATCTATGCTTATGAATAGAAGAATACAAGGATGAAGAGGAAGAATGTGAAGATGGGGGTGGTGGATCACCATTTCCTCCATGTCCTTTCTTGGAATGATCATCATCCTTCTTACCTCCTGAAGAGCCCTCTCCTTCATGTGGATGTTTGGACCCTTCTCCAGCCAATTTCTCATTTCTTTCTTGGTACAATATCCTCACCATTTCAGTGAGGTCTAAGAAAGCCTTTCTAAAGACTCTTTCTTCTTCTCTTGGATCTGTCTCTGTAGGAATTTCTCCTTCATGTTCAGACATCCTTGAAGCTTCTGCTGAGACTCTTGAGGGTGAAAATGAAGGTGGAGGTGATGGCTCTTTGGCCTTCCTTGACTGAGGATTCTCTCGTTCTCTAGTCAACTATCCTTCCCGTCTTTTAAGTTTCAACCTGGTAAGCATCAATACTTTGCAAGACAGTTAGAAGATCTTTGCACAAAAAACCTCGAGCTCTGATACCAACTTAGTCTGAATTTGAAACTACTTGAAGTTTGTTTGCAAGGTATTCAATTCAGAATTAAACATGTTTAAAAGATTTCCATGTCTTGCAGAAAGAAAACACATGAAATTTTCAGCTGTTCATGACCCATTTAAGCATAGCAGAGTTATTTCCTTTTATTGTTTAACACATTAAAATGAATTTGTTCTGCAAAATAAATCAACAACAAATGCAAAAGCAGTTGATAAAGCAGTTCACCCCCTCCAGGGCTACGTCTGTTGGGTCTAAAGCTCCCAACCGGGCTTGTCCTTGTTTTTATTAAATACTCAAATTGAAAATACAGCTGAATAGAAGAATCTACAGGAGAAACAGATGGTAAAAATGGATTTATAACACTTGAATCCTTCAGGATTGACTATTGGATCATCTCCAATGGATACCTGCAACCCTATACAGTCTTCACAAAACTGGGCCCTAGTGGCTCCTAGAACTTTCACGGCTCCAAAACCTCTGCAAATGACTCAGATTGCTGTAATACCTACACCAGTGGCTTCAGAAGGTCGAAAATACCCAAAATAAAAAAAAAATTCATCCAAAACTGACTTTCCTAGCCAAAGTTATGGCCATTTAAAGTTTCTCTAGTTTTTCCCTAGAAAAACTCCAGCTAACTTTAGTTAACTCCAGATAGCTCCGCCAATTATGGCAGGTCTGCCAAATTTGGCGCTCCTGCCAAAATTCCGCCAAATTAACTGCAGTTATATTTAATGTTTGGGTGGTTGCCTCGGATTTCGTGCTGGAGGAATATTCCTTTTTTAATTTTTTTTGAAAAATTAAAATTTCTAATGTTATGGACAAATTCTTCTTTTTGCCATAACTTCCTCATACGGTGACCATTTTTCGAACCGTTTGCGGCGCCGGAATCGGGAAGACGTGAAATTTCCAGTAATTCAACTTTGAACCAGTTCTAATCACTTTAAATTTTGATCATTTTACGACACTTAGGACATGAGCACCTGATCAGAGATATACTATGATATTTTGGATGCAACCCTCTATTGCATGACTGAAGCTAAGTAGATAGAAGATTGATAAATTTTTTGTTGTTTGTTGGATTTTTTGATCAATTACTGGAATTGATTGTGATATATTATGCCAATCAAACATGTTTGAAGCTTTCTGAGGATCCAGTTTTTCCATGACAGGTCAAAGCATATTGAGATCCATTATCACTATATCTGGGATGTTGTCTAAAGAAGAGCTGTGGGAATCACAAAAATTTCTTCTGTTGAGAAGTTTTTTGATGTTATGAAAAAGCCACTATCCCATATGAAGTTTTAATGCTTATGTGAGAAGCTTGGAGTGGCTCAAAATTCCTCTTGGAGAAAGAGAGCATTAATTGTATAATATCAAGAGAATGGAAATATTCCTTGGACTTGGCTGAGAAAACATGATTTATGGTTGGGAAGATTGTTCTGGTTACTCCCTTGGGTTATTGAGCTTGACCAAGAAATCATTGTGGTTGGGGAGGTTGGTTCTCAGGCTTGGAGTGCTTCCTTAGGTCATTGTGTTTGAATAAAAGACCATATGGTCAGGGAGATTAACTCTTTTGACATTGAGATCAAGATTCCTCCCTTGGGTCATGGATTGAGATACTATATAGTGGGGGCATTTGATATCAAGATAGGGATTCCTCCCTTGGGTCATGGACCAAGATACCTTGTTTATGGCTGGAGAGATGGACCCTGTGTACTCTCTTAGGTCATTGGGTTTGACTGAGAGACCATTGGTATGGATGAAGAGTTTGATCCTGATTACTAGTTGAGCCATTGTGTTTGACTGAGAGATCAATGGGATGGTTGGAGAGATTGAATTTGATTACTCTCTTAGGTCATTGTGCTTGACTGAGAAACCATTTCATATGGTTGGAGAGTTTGGCCTCATGAACAATATTGATTTATCCCATGGTCAGTTGGGTTTTGACCTTGATGCCATTGGTTTTGGATTATGGAATGGACTTGATGTTATCACCCTTTCCTTATGATGAGATTTGTACATCTAATAGAGAGAATTGAAATTATCTCCCTCGCTAAGAGGGAGTGTTGATAAATTGTAGCTGCAGTCGATATTTTCATCATAAAAAATGAAGGAAAAAATTAATTTGTTTTCTACTGTCCATGTCAGCCCAACTTGTCAAGTCAACCCCACCTCTTGAAGGGGTTTGACACTTTTTCAAAACCCCTCCCAATGATCTAATATATATTAGAGATTCAACCCTCTCATTTGTGCATCATATCAACACAATAGATTTGAACTTGCTCCTTAGAACACATATGTTCACATGTGGAAAGAAGAAGAAGATTGGTTTTACCAACTAGTTGAATTTTTTGTGCTATGCATTGACCAACGTTGACCTAAACCTATTCTCTACTATTTAACACTGTCCTTGATTTTTTTGGAGGTTGAATATTTCCAACATCATTGACTCTGTGTTAACTGAGTTCTACAACTATTTTTTGGGGATTGATTCAAGGTTGAATATAGGTCAAACCCTATAGTTAGATTGAATTTATTATGTGGTGTTGCAAACCAAATTCCAACACTTTGACCAATTATTGTAGGCCGAAATTTGACCCTTTTGACGAGACTATGAACCGCAAGTAGTTCGTTGAATTTTTATCTCCTTTGACTATATTTGTCTTGGAATTTAATGTAGTCAATGGTTGACCTTTTGAATAGAATTATATGATGTACAAACTAGTTGATTTGGACATTCTCTCATAAGGAAAGATTACCGGGTTTTCCCCCTTGTGGGGTTTTGTCCCAAGAAAGTTTTGGTGTCTTTTGTTTCATTGTTTCACTGTGATCCCTACTTATCTATTGTATTAATTGTTGAAATTTTCTACGTGTAACTACTTGATGATTTGAATGATATAAGAAGTTGAAAGGTATCATTGGAAGCAGTTATCAAATAGACAATTGTTCTAGTCTACTTGGATACTAGAAAATCAACAATCGAGTCATCTCCTAGAAAAACATCATTGACATCATATCTTTCATACTTGCAAAACCACTCCTTGTGAGGAGTCAAATGAAATGATTCACTTGAGTCGATTAGCCATGTCTCATATATACATGCGTATTTGAAGAATCAAGGTACACATCCCCTCCTTCACCTAAGGAGGTTTTTGCTTCTATAGGAGTATCATTAGATCCCTTCCCTTTCTTAGTAATTTTGGATATATAGTATTTCTTGTAATGCCTTTCTTTTCCACATCTCCCACATACCTTTACAAATTTTCCTCTATATTTAGATATTTCTTTAGATTTAAATCTCCCATTTGAGGACCTGTTTTTATCTATAATCTAGGAGCATCCTCTTATAGACAAAGAATTTATGTTGTAAATTTCTATGTTTTTCCATTTCATCTCCTCCAATAATAAGGATGAGAAAATTTCATGAAAACTTAAAGTACTTATATTATTACCTATGTCAACAACCAGACTATTCCACAAGTCTCGCAAATAACATGACCATTAGAGGAAATTTTAGCCTAAAATTGGCCTCCTAAGGAAAAATAATAAAACAACAGCTAAAATAATAAAATAAGAGTTATGAATTTTGGAGGGAAATGTTTCTTTTTTAATTGTATTTTTGGATTATCTCCTTATAGGTTTACTCAAATTTCAAGTGAAGAAACTCGTTGGATGTGAAATTAAATTCCACATCCAACGAGTACCCATCGTGCATACTTTTGAGAAGACCCACATTGATAAAAATTGAAGATATATTAAAAAAACATGTTGAAACACATTTTTTTAATGTATCTTCAATTTTTATCAATGTGGGTCTTCTCAAAAGTATGAATAATGGGTACTCATTGGACGTGGAATTTAATTTTGCATCCAACGAGTGTTTACACTCAAAATTTGAAGAAACCTATAAGGAAATAAGCCAAAAATAGAATTAAAAAAAAAAACGTTTTTCTTCTTTTCCCTCCAAAATATTCACTTGTACCTATTTTTCATATTTAAAGGATTTTGATTGGTTTACATATTATGTCATGGAAATTACATGAAAATTTCATGGGCTCTTTTAGGCTAAAATTTTCTCTAATGAAACTGATACATTTATCTTCATATGAAATCATAATCTCAATAGATAATAATGGCTTATCACAATATTGAAGGCATTCAAATGTATTATTGACTAGGTGCTCAAAAAATCGCTCAAAATTAAAAGTTTTCTGACCGGTGTGGAACCTAGATGACCACATAGTGCGCGTCATACTGAATTCGGCACAACTCGTTTCGTGCAAAACGAACATCATATGCTCCCAGAATCATGTTCTTTTCACTTTCCTAAAGAGGTAATTTTTTCAAAAAAATTGACAGCCCAGTCAGCAGTCCATACTGCTGAAGTGGCGTTGACTGGGTAGGTGTATGTGGCAGGTTGAATAGTCAATGGGATCGATGAATCACGTCGTGCTAAGTGGCACATCCTCATGGTGCGATTTGGAAGAATTTTAATGGTTGGTTGGTGGCCAACCACGGGCTAACACGTGGCCCAACTAGAGGCTACCACATGGTAGCCCGGTGACCACCAAAATTATGGTTCAAGTCTGGGCAGAGGCAGCAGGGGTCGAACCCACAACCTCACACAACAAAGTCCAAAGCCTCCGCCAATACACCACGTATATGAGCCTTAACATATATGGGGTGAGAGTTTGATTTAAAATTGCATGCCCACCAGCTCGAAGGTAGGGCTAGCCCACAGAGGGCCGACCCTTGGTTACACCACCCGTACATGGCCACCATGGTAAGAGGAATGGGGGGCCCAGATGGCGAGGAGGGTCATTGTCCATAGCCTCGGGCATGTGGCACCGCACGTGACCTAACTTTTCGAACTTAAGGCCTTAGAGGCCAAATTAAGGCGGCCACAAATTGTGCAATTTTTTGGGAAAATAGTGCTTCATTAGCACTTTCTCGGGTGAAATTGTGGGTTAGGTGCCGGATTTTGGGTAGTTTGTAGAAAGAATAACAACTAAACCTAAATAAATCATAACTTGATGAGGTTTTGACCAAATCAAGAGCAGAAAGAGGCTACACATGCATTTTTGGGCATTCTGGAGCCATTGGAACAAGTTTCAGAGCTTTCTGAGCATTGTAAACTGATGTATTCACACTTTTGAGCATAATAGAGAGGGCCAAGCCATTGGAAGCTAGACCAAGGAGACGTAGCCCAGGAGGGGTGAACTCCTTCATCATGTGTTGTTGTGATATTGTTTATGGTGATGTTTATGTCTATTATATGTTATTGTTCAGTCATTTGTTTATGTTAATTTTCACATAAAATTTGAATAAAAACACTAAAAAACCCATGTTAAACTTGCAAATAATTTCGTAAATCCTCAAGCACTTTTAATATATTCTGAAAAGGAATTTTAGCACAACAAAACTAGTTGTCTCAATTAGATCAAGTTTTGGTATCAGAGCTCTTGGTTTTCTTTATGCAAGAAGGATTTAACTGTTTGCAAGTGACTGTCATGCTTACAAGGTTAAAACTCAAGAGAGGAGAAGGGAAGTTGGTTGAAATCCCTGAAGTTCGGTCAAAGGGAAGGAGGGAAAGGTTTCCACAATCTCCATCACCAGTTCTTCCTCAATTTGTAGTTGAGACTCCAGTGATCATGTCTCATGAAGGAGAACCTACAAACATGACAGAGGATGAGAAGGTATTTAGGAAGTCTTTCTTTGATATGATAGAGATGGTGAAGGTCCTCTATGAAGAGAGGAATACCAAATTGCAGGGTGAAAGCTCCAAACCTCCCAAAGGAGAAGGTTCTTCAGGAGGAGGTAATGGAAATGGAGGTAAACCTCCACCCTCTCCACCATCTTCTTCATCTTCTTCTTCATAGCCATCTTCACCCTCTTCCACTAACATAATCCTTGCTCATACCCATTAACGTACCTCAAAAGGAACTAGTAAATCACCCTTATTAAAACTTGATGTTAAATTTGAACTGCCCATGTATAATGGTGAAGTGAATGTAGAAAAGCTTGAAAATTGGGTTCATTAGTTGGAGGTCTATTGCAGAATTCAAAACCTTCAAGAGGATGACATAAATATTCAATTAGCTTCCTTGAGGCTGGAGGGTGCAACACTAGTATGGTGGGAATCAAAGACACAAGAAGAGATAAAAAAAATACTTTAAGATCTCAATTTCTTGGTATGATTTCATTGCTGAAATTAAAAGACTATTCTACTCTCTAGCTTATATGAAAAAATCCATCATGAATTGGCATAACTTTAGACAAATTAAACGTCAAAATGTGCAAGATTACACCCACGAATTCAGAAAAAGGTCTCTAATGTTAGGTGTAGATTTGTAATCACAATACATGTTGCTGAAGTACATCGGGGGATTACACAGTTACCTTAGGCATACTATCCTTATGTTTAATATCAATAATATAGATGAAGTTTGTGTGCAAGCCACTCATCTTGAGGCAAGAGGGAAAAACACTCTAGAATAGGGTAGTAAAAATCCATTTAAGGGTAAAGAAAGAGAAAAGGGTTTCAAAGGGAAGGGAAAGAAAAATGCATCCAATAAGAAGGAAGGAGAGAAATTAACATGCAAGCATTATTTCAAAGAGGGTCACGATGAAGCTCATTGTTGGAAGCTTCATCCTGAAATGAAACCAAAGAAATTCAACAATAAGGGAAAACAAAAGACAACTGCAACCACTCAACAGGATTTGAGATCTGATTCAGGTGATGAAACTAAAATTACAGCCATGGGTATGAAAGGAAAATAATACATTTCTAACTCTAGTACTTCAAATTCACACAATGAAACTCCAAATGAAAAGAAGAGGATAAAAAATTTTCACATAAGGGTAATCTCAAAACATAGCAAAATTGATACTCTTTTCGACAGTGGCTCTCAAGCCAATCTTATCTCTGAAAACATTGTCAAAAGTTTAAACTTGGAAACCATTCCACATCATAAACCATATCCACTTGGATGGGTGTGTGACAATGCACAATTGCAGGTAACTAGAAAGTGTAAACTGAAATTCGCCATTACTGCAAATTTCATAGATGAAGTGGAGCTTGATGTTGTGCCAATATATTGTGAGAGATCATAGCAAGAAACTAAATTTCACTTGTTAATGCGGGGCAGATGAAAAGACCAGTGAATTCAAGCAAGATTTTTTTGCTTCTTATGATCAAACCCAAGAATGATGTTGATCATGAAGCTTTTAAATGTTGTGATTCAAGATTGAAATCTGAACTGGTTGATGTTGTTAACCAATATGATGATATGTTTCAGTGACCAAAAGGATTGCCTCCCAAGAGAGGTGTTAGATACCTATACCAATAGGTTTCATATTTCATGATTGGCTATGGAAGGTCCAAATTTGTTCTGCTTTGATGACTCAAAGGTCACATATTTCCAAGAGAACCCAATCTATGTTTACAGCATGGTATGAGCTTCAAATTTTGATGGATGATTCAACAGTTTAATCTGGATCATTCCATGGTTTAAATTTACAGTTGTAGAATAGAGAAAGGAGTCTGTCCAAACTGTTTAATCTTGGCAGACAAGTAGTTCAGGTAGAGAAGGAAAGGCTCCCAACAGCTTAATCTGGGACCTTGGAAGAAATAAGGGTAGAAGTAGATAACAAAAACAAAAGAAAAGTCAAGTAAGGGTCTGCAAGTCCAAGTGCACCCTCCAAGAAGAAATAAAAAATGCTAGGCAAATAGCTGGGTAAGTAGTGGTGGTTGCAGAAAAGGCTATCTTTACCATTGCAGATATGTTGACTATGATTACCAAGGCAAAGTCTATCAAGTGACAAGGTGTTCATATTCATCAAGTTACAGCAAGGAGCATGACTAACCTCCCTCCTCCCCCCTTTCTTTTCATTGCTAACATCCCTCTATGAGCTGAGATTCAGGGAGGAAGATCATGGTTTCATGATGATTCTTGTTCATCCAAAGCCACATTTCTTGTCTAAAAATCTTTTCATTTTGATCTACTCCCTAAACTAAGTAAGTTTCAAGTAAACTTAGTATTTTCACCCTCCATTCACTTCCCCCATCCATATTAACTCTAACTCTAATATGTAAATCCCCTATATTGCCTTTCCCCTACTAGTATTAACACCATGGTGTATAAACCCCAAATTTTGTATAAATATCCCTCCCCCTTGGCATTATAGCCATATGGTCTCTAAAGGGATCAGATGACATCTGGTCATTGTGATAAGCCTAAGCCAAAACCCCTTTTCCCCTTTACAAATCCCTTTCTCACTTTCAAATCCCCATTTACACATAAAACCCCCTAAAAAGCCTTGTTTATACCCTTACCCGCTTCAAATGGCTAAAATATCTCAAAAACCACTTCCGCCGCTTAAACTAAGGTCTGGGTGCATTCATTTGTTTTTCGAAATACATTGAAAAACCTTACCAAACCACCATACCCCGATCGTTTTCCGTCTAAGCACACATCCCGAAAAATATATTAAATAAAGCCGCGCCTGGCCTTACCCCCCGATCATGTCATCGACCCCGACAGCCGTCCGATTCGATCTTGCGCATCCAATGACTCTGGTTGCATCGGACCCTCTCCAAGGATCGCTCGTTACCCACCCTATCCCCCTATCACATCTAACCTCCGATAGCCGTCAAATCATGTCCCTCCAGATCCGACAGCCATCGCTGCATCGGAGCAGATCCGCTGTCCGGACGATATCTTCCGACGGCCGTATTTTGGCTACGTCACACAGCAGCCATGCGTCACCTCCACGGCCCATCGGAGGTACCACTGACACTTACCGCCACCGTACCATAGGCGGTGCGATATAAAACCGCCGACGGTTTCTGGTTTCTTCCTTTCCGCCCACATTGCGTCATCCCCTCGTCATTGCTCCGTCACCCCACGTCACTGCCACTTATGCCGCCACGTCAACCTTCCGCTCAACTATTGGTCGACCTGTCCCGCCACCTCGCTATCCCCGTGGACCAACCAGAGCCCGCCACCTGGTCAGGTGACGTCCTGCTGACGTCATCCGACCCTGACCCCACCTATGACGTCATGCTGACGTCAGCATGAAAACGCGCCAAAATCACCAAAAACTATATTTATGTCAAAAGTCACGTTTTTTCCTATTTTTGGCGAGAGCTTTGTTGTCTATTCTACATGAAATTTTACGTTCAAACCTGCACCAGCCTGCTGAGCTAACTTCCAGACCGCTAGAGCGTCCATCCTTCACGCACTAGCAAGTTTTAACCGGCGAAATTCCACAGGTACTCTCCATCTTTACTCTGCAAATCCGTTTTTTCGTAAATTCCGACTGTAGCCTGTAAGCAGACTTTAAAACGCCGATTTCACCACTAAACTCCACTGAACCAGCAGTAATACCGAACCAGAGCTACCATTACACGTTTGGAAAACCACATTGGGCAAATTGAACATAAATTCCTCAATGGTTCGCGCAATCGTGAACCAGTTACCCACAAAAATCAAATTTGCCTCAAAAACAAACTCTGCTCAGTTCTGCAAATCATCTATTGGTTCAAAGGCAGTATTTCAATTGCTGCATCCTTCCCTATTTCATTCTTTCTCCTCAAAAATTCCCATCTTCCTCAGAAAAGCCCCTTTTGTGTTACTCTGCATAGTAACACCAGTCCTAAAAAGAACAGAATCCTAAAGAAAACATGGATCCCCCTATGGCTCCCATAGCCCTCAATGTAGCTCCTCTGAATGCCCCTCACAGAGCATTGGGCTGGAAAGCATTAGCTGACTTAGACCATAACATATCAGAAGAAATGCTAAGCAGGAGCAGATTTCATCTCCAAATATTAAATGCAATTAAAATCAAGCATCACAATGGGACAAACATCTTGGGAATTTGGGATTCCTCTCTCCCAATCTTCAAGCTACCTCAGGTCAACCAATTCCCAGAACTCATCCACCTATGTGCTGAGCATTATGATGCATCCCAGAGGGCAGTGCTTGATTCTTCAGGCGCAATTCTGTTTCTCATTACCCCTGAAGCCATCAGGGAGATGCTGCAGTTCAAAACAAATAAGAAGTTGGTCCCTCTATCACTAGCTGATTTGATAATAGAGGGAGCCAGAATAACAGAAGCCCAAATTACAAAGCTTAACCAGTTATTCATCAAAGCTGACACTGTACAAACTCCTCCCATCAACTCTGTCTACCTCAACCAATTGGGCCTGGACCTTGTTGACATGATCAGTCCCATCCTGGGATATGATTCAGTGGAATATGTGGATGAAACGGTTATGCACATAATGCTCATGTTTTCTCCAGGTAGAAAACCAGTCTGCTATGACTATGCCACATACATCTCAGACAAGATGCATGAGCAATTGATGAACCTATCAAGAGAAAGGGTATTTAAATACACTTCCTACATATATCATTTGCTTCTATACTTCCAGCATGAGAAGTTCTCATTCCCAATGAAGAGAGAAGATGCACAGGGAAATTTGAGATCTGTGGTGTACTGGACATCTGCTTTCCACCTCAGTTGCTATTCTCCATACACCTACTGTGAGTTCATTGATCACTTCATTCATCCAGCCATGACTCTACTTTTGGGCTCACCTCCTCCCAGATTGACAGATGAGATGCAAAGACTCCTGCATTTATCAAAAGCATACAGTATTGGGGATTGGTACTTCTACCAACACCACACCGTCATCAGAATATATGGGTGTGAGTTGCCCCCATTTAGACTACCCAGATTTGTGCCTATGAGGCTACTTGCCTTAGAATACTTCAGGCAGTTTGGCTTTGTGGATATGTTCCACTTTTCAGGCAAAGGTAAGAAGGCACAGCTAAAGGTCAAAAGTCAACTTGGCCATTTCCTCTATAACGAAAGGGAGGAAGGGTGGAAGGAAGCAGATAGAATGCTTGGGGGCCTTGGTCTCAAATACAGCTTCCTATGGAAACCTTACGACCCTAACAACTTCATTACCATGAGGAGGCTTAAATACAAATTGTCTGCTTATGATCATTGCAGCCTTCCTCACATAGAAAAACATGCCAATCAAAGCAAATGGAGGAGAGGGACTTTAGAAGAAGCTGTTACTCAAGAAGAGCTAAATCAAAGAGCTCTAAGAAACATAAAGAAAATGGCTGACCTTGAGTTTTATTCACAGGTCAGCTCACTGCCGAGCATACAAATTGGAGCAACAGCATCCTCTTCAACCGCCCAACAGCAAGCTACAAGAGTTGTTGGAAATATATCAGAGAAGGGAAAAGAACAGGTGATGGAGATTGAGCCAGAGCAGCGAGAGAAAGAACAGGCAGAGCAGGAGCAGCAGCAGCAGCAACAACAAAAACAGCAACAACAGCAAGGAGAAGGGCAACCTGAAACACAACAGCCCTTACAGCAAGAAAGAGTGGTAGATACCCCAACTACCACTGAGCAGCAGGCCCAAAATGTAGAACACTCAAGGCCTGAAAACATTACTGATGCCTCGGTCCTTCAAACTCCACAGAAGGAGGACCTAAGTAGAAAAAGGGACAGATAAACACCCATGACTTCATCCATTAACCAAGGGGAGAAGAGACAGAGATTAAATGACTTCTCAGAGGATGATGCAGCAATTAGACAAGCAATGGGTATGGGCCCACCCAGCAGGGAAGCCTCGGTCAGTTCCTTCCACCAAGAACAAGACAGAACCATGGGAGGGGAGGTCACTTCCTCCAGCCAGTAGAGGGAAGGAGAGGTAGGCATCAAACAGCAGTTTATAGACATCAAAAGAAGGAGTGAACCCATGAAAATCAAATTATATAACCATTTGTTGAAAATGGCTCCCTCCAACCAACAAAGATTAATGTCTGCCTTTGATGTGGACGAAGGCAAGTTGACTATGAGTCACTTCATACCCACAGTGCTCCAGCCACAATCTACTGCAGATTATCTCAGGACTAATCTAGAGGTCCTAGCCAAGGACATCCACCCAATGGATAAAATTGAGCTGCACAAGCAAACTGGCGAGATGGTGTATGCCTCCTTGGCAGACAAAACGTTGGAGAATTACAAATTAACAAGCAGCCTCAATGCTACAGCCTCTCAACTAGAATTGGGGAGGGCTTCATCTCAGGCCAAAGACAACAGGATAAGATCCCTAGAGGACATCATCGTGGAAATTGGTCATAACCCCAATGACATCAAAGGGATACAGGAGATCTTGAAACTAAGGGATGCTGACATGGCTGCATTAAGGAAGAAAGTCAAACTCCCAACTACCATTCACCCCCAAACAGATGAGGTAGCCCAACAAAGGATGGAAAAGGATGCCACAGATCTGCTAATATCTATATATAAGCAGCTCCTGCAGACACAAGAGAAATTAGGAGAGTCTGAAGCTACTCAAGCGGCCTTACAAGCAGCACTAAAGCAAAGACAAGAGGGTCAGACTTCTCAGCCTCCTCCTCAAGTCATCAATCTTGAGGACGCTGCTCCTACCACTGTGCCTCCACCTCAACAACCTGAACAAACAGCTACATCCACTTCAGCAGCACCTACAAGTACAGAACAGGCACAAAGCCTAGACATGCAGAAATTAAAGAATGAAATACAAATCTTGGAAGCTCAGATGACAGAGCTGCATGAAACCAGAGAAAAGCTGGACAAGGTCAATGAAAGGCATGATAAGACAAAAAGAGAGGTGGCAGAAAAGGGCAAGGAAATCAAAGCCCTTAAAGATAGGATCAAGGAGCTTGAGAATGAGCTCAAGCTAGATAAAATCATATCTGAGATCAGAGCAATGGTATGGTCCAATATTGGCCAATCCATCACCAACCAATGGCCATATATTGAGACAATCCATGAGCAACTAGAGCTCATCCCAAAGGCACAGAAGGAAATCCGAACATCAAGAGCCTTATTAGGAAATATGCCTGAAGTTGCTACAAGAATGATCAATGTGCTTAACCACAAAACAAGTTCTCAGTTAGCCACCATTGGAATCACAAATAGAACTGAGACTATTCAACTGATCAAGAGGGTTCTTACTCTTAGAAATCTGGTACAGACATTGGACAGAAGAACCCAGGATATGCAGACAGAGGTGAACAGGTTCATGGAGAAATTTCAGGTATTGCAGAGTAGAGGACTCCCTAGCTTACTGAACAGCGGAGGGAAATTATTCACCCATGAACAGTATGCTAAAAGAGTAAATGTTTTTGCCTCAGCACAGATCAATGAGAGGGCCAGCACTTCAGAAGACACAGGGCCTATTACAGGACAGGTTTTCTATAGTAAGATAGAAAATCTATTTTTTATAATGAATGAAATTAATCACTTGTTTGATGTGGCCCCAAATTTTTTCAAATATACAGAAGCAGAAGAGACAATGGAGGCCATCCTCAGGCATCAGCTCCCTACACAGGAATGGTGGACAGATGCAATACAGAGAATTTTATAAGCAGTAAGGCATTCACCAATTTCTGTTTTTTACAAATTTTTATA
The DNA here is from genome assembly GCA_031772625.1 of Pinus tabuliformis. NCBI lineage: Eukaryota > Viridiplantae > Streptophyta > Pinopsida > Pinales > Pinaceae > Pinus > Pinus tabuliformis. Next base: position 503,999,373 of record CM062818.1, on the reverse strand, counting down.
AAAAGCACAGTTCAGCAAAGTCAGCATGCAGCATAAATCAAAGCTGAGCCAACTCAGCGGATGTAGCGGCCAACAAAGCAGAAATAGAAGACCACAGCTGGCAAACCCGAGAATGCACTGCGTAGCCAAAAGTAAATGCGTATTTCCAGAATTAAAACAGAGTGATGCAACCGACTCAGTGACTCTCAAAAGTCAAAACAATCCTCTGACAGACATAAAGAGCATTTACGCTGCATTCAAAGTTGTAATAACTTCTTGTCTACTTTCTGAACGTAGTAATGAAGATATTTTCTCTCTCAGATGACTCAATGCCTGAGATATTTTGTATACGCATTCCTATAAAGTACCCTTCGCATAAGATTGCAAGGGTTGTTGTTGATTTCTCCTGAAGAAGTTCTTATGCTGTAATCTTTTCAGAAGTTAATAAAGAAAGTGATGGAATTTCTCGGATTTCTGGCGTGTCGAATGCATTCTGGTGTCTGTTGATAACTGCTGGACTCCTGTGTATTTCACCATACAATAAGTCTCTGTAACTCTCTCTGTTATTTACTTGTTTTGTTAAAATCCATATACGTTATCTGACTTTCAATACTGAGCAACAAGGAAAAAGAATAACTTTCAGGATTTACTCACTGAGTACCCTGGGTTCAATCTGCGTTGTTAACGAATGTTTTCCTTCAGCTGTAATCTAGATAAGTGTAATTCTTAACTGCTGCACTTTCAGAATACACCTTTCACGGTGGCCTTTTGTCACAGGAATTCAAGTTTTGCTCCTGTGCAACATGCTACACTTTCACCTCACCAACTTAATAGAAAATTCTTGATTGCTTTCTGTTGGTTGACATACATCACCATTTTAGCTAAATTTGTTTGTTTGAAATACAATATTGGCCCTACAGTTCCAGCACCATCAATCTTTCATTTTTAAACATCTCATGAGTCCAGACTCCATTGCGCAATGATACTTTCCTCTCTGAACACCATATCATAAGACCTGAAAGAAATCCTTCAACCAAAAAACATAAACAAAACCTGAGCATAATAGCTAGCCTAAAACACTATCATAACAGAGACAAATCACAAAGAGAGAGCCCTCTCTGGTTGCAGTTAGGCTAGGAACTGTAACCCAAAGATTGGTTAGTGGTTAGCCCGACCGTATTCCCTTGGGAGTCATAGGGAACAACCTGGGTGTTAACATAATTGGTGACTCCACTGGGGAACTTAGGATTTTCCGAATTTCTATATCTCTCAAACTCTGAAATCAAGCCTGAAACAAGTCAGGAGGCCTTTGAGCTGTTTCTGGATAACAGTGACAATTCTAAGGAAGAGCTTTTTCATGGAATCTTCATCTCAGATTTGAAATATATCTAGTCATTTCACAATCCTTATTTAGTCTAGTCAAGTTCTAAAGAATAGTTAGAAGCTGGCTCCTAAGAAAAACCCAAGGCACACTAGGGCAAATCCTGACCCTAATCCACCCATCATTGTTGATGATCCAAATACCATCCGAAGAAACATTAGGAGACAACAAAAGCAGGAGAAGCCTGCTGATTCAAATATAAGTTCAGATCATCCCAGCCTCATTCCCACTCCTTGCAAAGTTGTTTTCCGGTCCACCCCTAGTTCCCCTAGTTCACCATCAACATCTCAAAGTCCTCCTCTCACATCTTCATCCACTGCACATACTCCTTTAACCAGTTTCCCATTAGCTACTCGTCCCATTAACCCTGTTATACCAGTGATCCCTGTTGTCCCGTTTGTTCCTATCAACCCTCTAAATCCCATAAATATGGCTAACAGGTATGCACCTCTGCAGATACCAGCTAATGCTGCAGCTTTACCCCAAGACTACCAAACCAAAATCTCATTTTTTGACTCCAACGGCCCTCTGATATCTGTTCAGCATGCTAAGAAGATGCAAGACCACTTTGAGACCTATGAAATAGATGATGACAGCGTCAGAATGAGAATTTTTGTTCAAAGCTTAACTGGGGATGTTAGAACTTGGTTTAGATCCTTGAATGCAAACTCCATTACAACTCCTGATGAGCTTTACCAAGCTTTTACTAACAGATGGGAGAAAAAGAAAGATCCTCTCCACATACTTGGTGAATATGACACTATTAAGAGAGGTCCCCAAGAGACAGTTTTGGAATATTGTGCTAGGTTTAACATTGTATATAATGCTATCCCACAGAACTTAAGGCCCCCTCCTGATTTAGCCCTATATAAATTCCCTAATGGTTTTGACCCTGATATGGCCTATCACTTGAAGGAAAGAGATCCTCCAACCCTTGCAGAAGCTCAAAGGGTTGCTGTCACAGTGGAAGCTAACCTAATTGCCAAAAGAAACAGGGAAAAGTTGGAAAAAAGGACTGCCTTCAAAGAAGAACCCTCAGGCTTTGATCAAAAGCTGGATGCAATACTGAATAGCATGAAGAGATTGGGTGAAAGAGTGGAATCGGTTGAAAGAAAGTCATCATGGGAAGCACCACAAAACAACCCTCCTAGAAATCCGAATTTTAGGAGAACTCAAAACCCAAACATGGGTAAGACAAGTGCTGACCAAGACATTAGACCCCCTTTCCAAGAAAATTATGCAGAAACTTCCACATCTAATGAACTCAATGAAGATCCTGAGATTAATCTAATGGGTCTAGATGGTAAAAGCCAAGTTTTCTTAACACAAGAGGATCATGAGGATGATGAAATCAAAATATTCCAAACTAAATCAGGAGAATCCTTTGATTTTAAACAAGGATATGATACTGCTGTCTATGAAGTCCATAAACAGTACAAGCTAAGGAGTAGGACTGTGAAAGTTAATCAGCCTGAAAAGATAAAGGATAAACAGCAGTCTAAAGGAACCATAGTCACAGAACCTAATGACAAAACACACTTACCTACAGAAGAAGTAGTGGTTGAAGAGGTCACCAAGCTATTGTCACCACTACATCAGCCTATGGCAACTTCGTCCTCTCACCCTGATTTAAATATTACCCCTCAAGACATGAGTGAAAGGGGCAGGTCTCAAAGTCAAGATGAAAACCAACAAGAAGATTTAATGAACAAAGAAAGGGCTGCTATCCATAACTCCAAAACCCAAGCTGATAAACCTTTTGACCTAGGCACAGAGATTGGCAAGCTAAAGATAGCAATTCCCCTCTCAGAGCTGGCCAAGCATGACATCTATAAGCAACAGATCAAGAAATCCCTTCAACTCACTAATAGCAAAGATGATGTAAATGTGTTAGATGACACTCCGGAATTACTGTTTGGCCCAGAGGTAGATGGAAAAATAGTAGTCACAGGGATATTACCTTTTTATGTCAGCTTGCATATTCATGACAAAATACTGCATAATGCAATGTTTGACTCAGGTGCCTCTCATAACCTCATGCCAAAAGCAGTCATGGAAATATTGAATTTGGATATAACAAGACCATACAAGTACTTGTTTTCCTTTGACTCCAGCCAAGTTAAGTGTTTAGGTCTAATAAAAGATTTATGTGTGTCTCTGGTTCAATACCCTAACAAAACCATTCTAATGGATGTTGTAGTCGCTGATATCCCACCTAAATATGGGATGCTGTTATCAAGATCATGGGGAGCTAAACTCCAAGGCTCCCTGCAATTAGATATGTCATATGCCACCATCTCTGTCTTTGGGCAACCAAAAAGACTCTACAGAGAAACACTCATGAAATACATGGTCAGCAGTGAGGAAAAGCCTCAAAATTTTCCTATATATGGTGTCCATTCAGACATAGACTCGTTCATTCTCTTCAATGACAGCGCAAGCCTCTCAAACAATGATATTGGGACTAAAACACTCATGCAAGAACAAAACATTAATCAAGGAAGTACCACCCATAAAACATCAATCAGTCAAGCACTAGACACTACCCCTCCTCTAGTTGTCAAAGATTTTCAATCAAGTGATGAAACTGTCCTAGAAGACAAGCTAGAGAAGAAACCCCAGCTCCTGCTTACATTGCCATCCCATGAACAGATCTTTAAATCTCCTGTCAAGCAAGATATCCTGTGGGTCCTAGAATTTGATGGCTCAGTCAACAAGTTAGGGGCAGGAGCTGGAGTTTGGATACATAACAAAGAGAAAAACCATGCAGAAGGCAGAGCTTATAGATTAAACTTTAGATGCACTAATAACATGGCAGAGTATGAAGCTCTGTTACTAGGTCTCAAGCTAGTAAAGTCATTACAAGCTCCTAGGGTTTCGATCATGGGAGATTCTGATCTAGTGATTCAACAAGTGAAAGGAAATTTTGTCACCAATGACAAAAGGTTGAGGTCTTACAGGTCTGCTGTAATTGAAATATTGGACACTTTCTCTGAGTTCCTTATCACAAAAATTTCAAGGAGCCACAATCTCCATGCACACAGTTTGGCAACATTTGCCAGCACCTTCAAATTTCCACTGGAACCCAACAACTGCTTCACAGCCGAGGTCAAGTACAGACCCTCCATTCCAAACAATGTCAAAGAATGGCAAGTATTTGAGGATGATATGCAAATAAACAATTTTTTAACCTTAAAACAAGAGTTTGCAGGATTAAATATTGACACTAATGGAGCAAGTCAATCACAAATACTTGAGTCAGCAAGTCAATCACAAATGCTTGACAAAGCAAGTCAATCACAACTACAGTATCAACAAATTGTTCATCCAATATCACCTAGAACAGCAAAACAATTACTAAATCCAACCATTTTCAACAACGAAAACATTCAGCAAATTCACCAAATTGACTGTGAAGAGGTGACCAGCGTTGAAGCTGAAATCATAGAAATCAAAGACAACTTCCTTCCAACAGGCCTTACCCCGCTAGAGGACATCTTTGATTCAAATGACATTCCTAGGAAGCCAAAAATGCAGCCATTAGATGCAGCCGTTGAAGAATGCAATATTGGTACCATTGACAAGCCCAAAATAATAAAGTTGTCTGCTTCTTTGCCCCTTGATAAAAAACCCAAGTACATTGACCTCTTTAAAGAGTTTCAAGATGTCTTTGCATGGGGTTATGAGGATCTAAAGTCCTATGATACTTCTGTCATCCAGCATACCATTCCCCTCAAGCCTAATCAAAAACCATTCAAACAGAAGTTGAGAAGGATCAATCCTATACTCCTTCCTTCCATTGAAAAGGAATTGCAAAAAATGTTCAAAGCTGGTATCATAGCACCAATCAGGTTCTCTGAGTGGATTTCAAATTTAGTCCCTACAAGAAAGAAAACTGGTGAGATTAGACTTTGTGTAGACTTAAGGAATCTAAATCAAGTATCACTCAAAGATAACTACCCTTTACCCAAAATGGATCACATTCTCCAAAGAGTGGTGGGGGCTTCAAGGATGTCATTACTTGATGGATTCTCAGGCTTTAATCAAATCTTGGTACACCCTGATGACCAAGATAAAACTGCATTTACAACCCCATGGGGAACTTTCAAATATGTAAAAATGCCCTTTGGATTGAAAAATGCAGGGGAAACATTTCAAAGAGCAATGGATATTGCTTTTGCAAAAGAGATTCATGACTTCCTAGTCATTTACTTAGATGATCTTACACCCTTTTCAAAATCTGACCAAGAACATCTGAAACATTTGAGACAGATTTTCCTAACATGCAGGAAATATGGCATTTCCTTAAATCCCAAGAAATCATTATTTGGCTTGGAAGAAGGTAAACTCTTAGGACACATTATCTCAAAAGATGGCATAAGAATTGACCCAGATAGGATACAAGCTATCATACAAATGCCCCACCCAAGGAATGTCAAGGAGTTGCAGGGATTCTTAGGAAAAATCAATTTCTTAAGAAGGTTTATCCCAAACTTAGCAGAACTAATCAGATTATTAAACAACATGTTAAAAAAGGATTCAAAAGTAAAGTGGACTATTGAAGCAAATCAAGCCTTTGAAGGTATAAAATTGGCCTTGACTCAAACCCCAGTGTTAACCAATCCTCAGTTTGACAGAGACTTTATCATTTTCTCTTTCGCCTCCCATCATACTATTGCTGCTGTTTTGCTGCAAAAAGATGACCAAGGAAATGAGAAACCAATTGCTTTCTTTAGCAAAGCCCTTAGAGACGCACCTCTGAAATACCAAATCATGGAAAAGAAAGCTTATGCTTTGGTCAAAGCAATTAAGGATTTTAGGATTTATATCCTTTATTCCCATGTCATAGCATATGTGCCAAGTCCTATTGTAAAAGACATACTCACTCAAGAAAACCTAGAGGGCAGAAGAGGAAAATGGATTGCAAACATACTAGAATTTGACATCGAAATAAAACCTACAAAGCTAATAAAAGGGCAAGGTCTGGCCAAGTTAATGACAGAAGCAAATTTCCAAGCCCTAGATATCAATCAGCTGGATAGTGAAACGGAGCTGGCGACTCCAAAGATCAATGTAGCCTTTGAACAATCCCCTTGGTACTCTGACATCTGTTATGTGTTACAAAACCTGTGTGCTCCCCCAGGACTGTCCAAAACTAAGTGTAGGTTCTTAAAAATGAAAACATCTAGATTTTGCGTGATGGATGGAAATTTACTTGGAAAAACCATGAAGGTATATTGCTGCATTGTTTAATGGAAAATGAAACTAACAATATCATGCAAGATTTTCATGCAGGAGACTGTGGTGGACATTTGTACTGGAAATCCACTGTGGACAAAATACTGAGGGTTGGTTATTACTGGCCCACCATGTTCTCTGATGTCAAGAAATTCACTACCTCATGTCATAAATGTCAAGTCTTTGAGGGAAAGAGACAGCTGCTGCCACTTCCCTTGAGGCCTATTACAACAGAGAGACCTTTTCAACAATGGGGCCTAGACTTCATTGGGGAAATTCATCCCTCATCTTCAGGCCAACATAGATGGATTTTGACAGCCACAGACTACTTCACCAAATGGATTGAAGCTGCCCCATGCAGACAAGCAAATGACTCAGTAATCATTCAGTTTTTGGAGAACAACATACTGGCTAGGTTTGGCTGTCCTGACAAAATAATAACAGACAATGCTGCTGCTTTCAGATCCAAGAAAATGGTGAATTTCTGTCACAAATTTCATATTACTTTGGGCCATTCCACTGCATACTATCCCCAAGGAAATGGCCTAGCTGAATCTTCTAACAAGAGCCTGGTGAACATCATAAAAAAGGTGCTGGAAGAAAACAAAAAGAATTGGCACAAGAAACTAGTCAATGCCTTATGGGCAGATAGACTAACAACCAAAAGATCAATTGGGACCAGCCCATATGAGTTAGTTTATGGATTAGAGGCCAAGTTCCCCTCTTCACTAGGAGTGCCTGTCATGAAGCTTCTTCAAGAAAGCCAAGCTGAGTCAAATGATATGCAAAGAAGGATAAATCAAATCATATGTCTGTAGCAAACCAGAGATCAAGTTTTCAGCAGAGTTCAGGTATTACAAGAAAAACTAAAGAAAGCCTTTGACAGAAGAACCAAAGCAGAAGATTTCAATATTGGTGATAAAGTCCTCAAGTGGGATGCAAGAAGAGAAGAGAAAGGAAAACATGGAAAATTTGATTCCTTATGGAGAGGACCATTTGCTGTCCAAGCAGTACAAGGTAATAATACATATTTCCTCAAAAGTCTAACTGAAGCTGACTTGGATGAAGGTCCTGTCAATGGCAGGATGCTGAAGCATTATTTTGACTATTTCCCATGAGTGCAACCTGAGGTTCCCTTGTATATATGCAGATGTACATATTATTTTCTGTTTAGATTGTAAAAATGCAGTTTTCCAAGTTATTGACTAACCAGCAAAAGGTAAATAGAATCAGAGGTCTACCAAGAAGGGAAGCACAAAATTTGGCACTTCAAAGCAGCAAACTTCAAGGATGATATGGGCAGCAATGGAGCAAGGCAATCTGACCTGTTGTTCTTGGTCTTTCAAAAGAAACACCATCCCCATGTGGAGCCACTGTTAGATACCTATACCAATAGGTTTCATATTTCATGATTGGCTATGGAAGGTCCAAATTTGTTCTGCTTTGATGACTCAAAGGTCACATATTTCCAAGAGAACCCAATCTATGTTTACAGCATGGTATGAGCTTCAAATTTTGATGGATGATTCAACAGCTTAATCTGGATCATTCCATGGTTTAAATTTACAGTTGTAGAATAGAGAAAGGAGTCTGTCCAAACTGTTTAATCTTGGCAGACAAGTAGTTCAGGTAGAGAAGGAAAGGCTCCCAACAGCTTAATCTGGGACCTTGGAAGAAATAAGGGTAGAAGTAGATAACAAAAACAAAAGAAAAGTCAAGTAAGGGTCTGCAAGTCCAAGTGCACCCTCCAAGAAGAAATAAAAAATGCTAGGCAAATAGCTGGGTAAGTAGTGGTGGTTGCAGAAAAGGCTATCTTTACCATTGCAGATATGTTGACTATGATTACCAAGGCAAAGTCTATCAAGTGACAAGGTGTTCATATTCATCAAGTTACAGCAAGGAGCATGACTAACCTCCCTCCTCCCCCCTTTCTTTTCATTGCTAACATCCCTCTATGAGCTGAGATTCAGGGAGGAAGATCATGGTTTCATGATGATTCTTGTTCATCCAAAGCCACATTTCTTGTCTAAAAATCTTTTCATTTTGATCTACTCCCTAAACTAAGTAAGTTTCAAGTAAAATTAGTATTTTCACCCTCCATTCACTTCCCCCATCCATATTAACTCTAACTCTAATATGTAAATCCCCTATATTGCCTTTCCCCTACTAGTAGTAACACCATGGTGTATAAACCCCAAATTTTGTATAAATATCCCTCCCCCTTGGCATTATAGCCATATGGTCTCTAAAGGGATCAGATGACATCTGGTCATTGTGATAAGCCTAAGCCAAAACCCCTTTTCCCCTTTACAAATCCCTTTCTCACTTTCAAATCCCCATTTACACATAAAACCCCCTAAAAAGCCTTGTTTATACCCTTACCCGCTTCAAATGGCTAAAATATCTCAAAAACCCACTTCCGCCGCTTAAACTAAGGTCTGGGCGCATGCATTTGTTTTTCGAAATACATTGAAAAACCTTACCAAACCACCATACCCCGATCGTTTTCCGCCTAAGCGCGCATCCCGAAAAATATATTAAATAAAGTCGCGCCTGGCCTTACCCCCCGATCATGTCATCGACCCCGACAGCCGTCCGATTCGATCTTGCGCATCCAACGGCTCTGGTTGCATCGGACCCTCTCCAAGGATCGCTCGTTACCCACCCTATCCCCCTATCACATCTAACCTCCGATAGCCGTCAGATCATGTCCCTCCAGATCCGACGGCCATCGCTGCATCGGAGCAGATCCGCTGTCCGGACGATATCTTCCGACGGCCGTATTTTGGCTACGTCACGCGGCAGCCACGCGTCACCTCCACGGCCCATCGGAGGTACCACTGACACTTACCACCACCGTACCATAGGTGGTGCGATATAAAACCGCCAGCGGTGTCGTGGCGGAAAAAGTCATTTGGGCTGACACAACTGACCTCCCTAGGAGTATAAACTCGCTAGCGACAAACAAGACAAAATGGAGTGATCTTTCTCTAAATCTACCTTTTACAACATGAAAAGTACAAGTGTTTAGGCTTACCTTATACCAAAACGCTATTGTTGTAGTCCGTTCTTGCCAATCCGGATGAGCTCTTCCTTCAAGTCAATTCCTGCAACCACAAACAATCAAACAATTACCGAGCACTTGTATTTCATATAAAAAAAACATAGATTCAACATGCAGACCAAGGAACACATGAAATAACTCATTAACATAAGCTATTGAGAAAAATAAACCAGTTTGTATTAATAACGAAACAAAGAAACTCTTACAACCTGGCCTTGGTGTTGTGCAAGTTCCTCCCAGGGTCCATCAAGTGTTTTCCTCTACTTTGACAAAGCTCACCCACTTCCAAGTAGAATCATGTAAAGACAATCTCTCCTCACAAAGGTTCTAATGGAAGACCTAAATCCTGCAGCGTTTACCCAAAGAAAATGTATAGCTCCAACCTCCCCTCCTTCTGGCTCAATGCCTTTATTTATAGCGCTGTAAAGAGGTTATTCAGGTCCACTATCAATGGGATCATCCCCCTCTATGGGTGGGATAGCTCCCTTATTGATGGGATAAGTCCCCTCTTAATAGAGATACATGAACCAACTGGAGGCGCATCCATTTCATCAAACCGACCTCTAGAATGTTCTAGAAGTAACCACAAGTAACTTTTTCAAGATAAAACTTGCGCATTTTGCCTTTTACAGAAGGACGCACCTGTCCTTTAACATACAGAGCGTCCATGGACGCAGGTTTTGTGAACATGGCCTACGTCCCCGCAGGTAAGGCTAGAGAGAACCTGCGACCCCAGAGATAAACATAGTTTTTACAAGACTTTCTCTCTTCTTTGAGTTTGAGATGGATAACAGAGGCATAAAGACTTGCCTAAGAGGGTAGCATGACTGTTGATTTGAGCCATACTAACTGTAAGTAGTCAAGGTGACATTTTTTAGTGTAACAGATTGCCCCCTAAAGTGCGAAGCCTGGAATAGATTGGTATTTTGTAATTCTAGGAAGGGTGAAGCGCTTTATCATTTCAAGGATTGACTTGTGGATGACCTGGTTAGAACCTGCAATTTTCAACACAAAATACATGTATAAGATTATATCATCACTGAGGTAGGCATTCCCATACTCAGATTCAAAACTTTAACTAATGGACTAACTATTCTGATACAGGAATGATCTTGCAGTACATCATTTTTATAGACTTTTGTAGACACAGTATGGACGCAGCCATCTGTTTATGATTAGTCTACATAGATAATGAATACAAAACTCCTCGCAGCCTGGATGGTAGAAACTAGATCCAGGGTCTTCACTTCTACTTCCCAAATTGGTACGATTCTAAACATGTGATTAAATGATTTGATGTCGAACATGTTAGAAACCACTTGATTACCAGTCGATGATGTAAACTGTTAACAAGCGTGAGAGAGACCACCAGTAATGTCAATGGTTCTCAAAGTACCAAGCACAACCCGTGAAATGTGAATAGATGTTCTGATGTCGAACACTTCACGGAATCCTTTGATCGAAAGTCAATGATGTAAACTGTCGTCAAAGGCGAGAAACCTGCCATTGATGCATGCAGACTTCAAGGTACTGTCGATTCCTAAGTCATCTTTCTAGATAATGTGTCGATGTCGATAGAAAGCGACCCGTTGCAGGCAAGCCCGCAACACGAAATCATTGTTCAAGTTGAAGAAATGTTGCTGTAAGGACTGACTCAGGGATGGTCAAATGGATGACAAGTATTTTGCAGATGAAAGTTTTGCTTGCAGACCTCTTGAACACATAACGACACGACAGATGGCTTGGTGACGAATAACTCAAAGTTAATGCCCGGAACCCAGTTAAAGACTTTCAAAGTGGTTTGATCAACTGTGAGGTAAAAGATTTCCCAACCCAGGTGAATGAAAAGTGTCGTGTTCAAGAGTGGTAATAAAGTTTCTTTTGAGATAAAAGGTAACAAACAGGTTTGTTCTTCTCTCTTTTCCCCCACCATTTCTGGCAAGTACCTCTTTATTTTTATCAAGCTTGAGGAGGATAACATATGCTTGGTTATAAGCTCATCCTTCGGACGAGTCCAACCTAGTTTAAATTCGAACCCTAGGAAGGAGTGGTTCGTTCCTGTTTGTAATTGAACAGGTCCTTTACTGTAAAAGTTTAACGAGCCCAGTATAGGAGAAACTCGACGTTTTTCATTTTTAGAGAGTCTGAAAAAACTTAAGGAAACTCCACGTTGAACTTTTTCGTAAATTTGTGTCCCTCAAGCCCGAAAAAGTATAAAATAATACCTGGGGGAACCGCTTGATCTTGCGACCAAGGAGTACTTTCATAATAGTGTCGTTGACCTGAAAAGTAAAAAGCGATCAAAGACACGTCGTTTTAGTTCCTTATCGAGTTTGAAACGACAAAAACCCGGCAATCTTTTCCTGATTTTACGGTCAGAAAAGAGATAAAAGGGGACCGTCTTTTAATTCCGTTTTAACGAGTGTAAAAGAAACACTCGGCGATCTTTTCATATTTTAGGAGTCAGAAAAGGGCTTAAAAGATGACTCTGATATTTTTATTAGTGAAAATTACAATTTCCCTCGAAATCCCTTTGTCCTGCACAAAAGCGACACATTACTCATACCTGTTTAAAATAGGCAAAAATACGTCGAAAAACATCTTTTCATGGTAAAAAATGAACTCATTCACCCAAAAAACCTATAAAAAGACCTTTTACCATGTCATTTTTACCGTTTGACTTTGGAGGTTGAAAAAAGAGCTTTTGACAAGAAACTTCCCGTGGTCGCTGCGGAAAATCTGACCATCGGAATCGAACGCCGCTTCACCCAGGTATTTTACACATCCTACTCTGCATTTCTATCCGTTTAGAATTTAGTTTTTGGTCTCTATTTCATTTTTTGGGGGGGTTTTGGGTTTAAAATGCGCCTCTCGGCGGATGCAGGTTCCCTTTGGGTGACCTGCGTCCCCCGACTTTTTCTCACACGGGAAAAAGGTCGGGGGACGCAGCCCGCCTTCAGGCAAGCTGCGTCCGGACGCCCTGTGCTACAAAGCCGGGGTGCGTCCTCCGAGTAATGCGCATTTGAAAACCCCAACTCTCTCAAAAAACCACCAAATTTCTTCAAATTAATTTCTAATTGTCTTTTTTGATATGCAGGGCATTAATCATGTTAGACTGGAGAGAGAGAGAGCACGTAGACGAAGATGAAGCTGCAATAAACCACCAGCCCTCTTTGGATGCCTTAAGAACATGCGGGTTGTATAAATATTGGACCATACCGGGCATGAGGGGCCAGGTAAGATTCTTGGAATGGCTGGTTGAGCGATGGAACGTTCAAGATCAATGTTTTTACATAGGAGGGCACCAGCTCGAGATAGAGCCCTCGGATGTATACTTTCTTACTGGCTTGCCAAACAGAGGTGAGCAACTCAATCTTGCGGGGACCAGGCCGGGTGGCCAATCCCTTGATGATCTCCGCGAGGAGTGGTGCAGACCCGGGACTCGCCATAAAAAAGGCGTAGAGATAAAACACATCGCTCTGCCGGAACTCAGAGTCATTGCGTTCACGGTCACCAGAATTTGCGGCGCGGCCGCTTTACATATTGCTTCCGGATCCCAAATGCGGATGGCAGTTGACTGTTACCAAGGCACCATCTTCAACTGGTGTGAAGCTGTGTCGGCTCATATGAAGAGCCAACTGACCAAGGCAAAGAACGGACGACTAAAGACTTTTGGATATGGGCCTATAGTCGTGAGCTTTGCCTTGGAGAGAGTTCCAATGTTGATCCCTCAGCAACTCACTGTTGATGATTTGGGTCCTCAGCAGCCAAAGCTGATTCGATGGGTTGCGGTGATGGCCCGGCATCCTGACGAGGGCGTGGCAGTGGTTCGATTCTCAGACAGTTACTTTGACTGGTTAGAGGGCCAGCTTTTTGTGATACAAGACTTTCCATATGCTGGAATGGATTTCAGAGGTGATCCGGACATGGTTCTTCCACAAGGAGAACAATGGGACGACAGAGGTACTTTTATTTTCACAAGTTTTCTAGTTATGTATTTTTTATTTTTCATATATATCGTCTCAAACTAATAGTAAAATTTTCAAAATGCAGATGTTGGCCCACAGCGTCCAGCCAATCTCCGGCCTTATGATAGACGACATCCAGCTGCACCGGCACCGGCCCCACAGGACGCAGCTGCAGACGTATTAGCTGAGTTGGAGCATGACCTAGATCGTCTCACGGTAGACATACCTGAGACTACTATGGACGACATTCCTATCAGGCTTCAACGTTTTGTAGTTGCAGTCCCTGGACCATTTAGGAGGTTTCTGCGTAAGGTAGCCCGAGCAGTGGTGTCGTACAGAGAGCACCACCAGTGATTGACTAGTCACTTTTGTAGTCACATGTGACATTTTTGACTTTTTGTACTATCATTTTGCTGATCATAAGGTGTTTTCAACCTATGATCGAAGACGATGTATATATTTTTTGGACACACTTCTATCTATATATATCACTATTACCGGCTTATCTTGTTTAACATGTATGATGAAATGTCTTTAAATTTACTTGCATGATTATTATAAATGTCTGTCCAACACTCGAGAAGCAATTGCATCTGCTAATGTATTCAGGGACCTTGGAATATGTTGATATTCAATGTAATCAAATTCACGTTCCAAGAGACGCACTCTCAAAAACAACCTTAACAACACGGGATTTCTAATGGCATAAACTCTATTAAGCTGTAATACAACAAGTTCAGAATCTAACCTCACAATCAAACGTCGAATTCCAAATGAAATAGATTCGGATAATAATTCAACCACTGCACTGTATTCTGCAATGTTATTCGTTGTTTGACCGAGGCTTACCCCATGCATAGAAACTAACTCGTCAGAGGGTGAATAGATAACCCAAGCTGCGGAAGAAATATTCCGTGTACTACGACAAGCACCATCAGCGAATCCAATGTATGTTTGGAGAGGCGTCGACATCTACAATTTCAAGAGTAAAACCAAAATAAGCCAGAATAATGACGACAAACCACACTCGCTAAGCTAAGCACACAGATTAAACTAACACACTTGCTAGCTAGAAAGAAAATCTAACCTATCTAAAAACTTCTCCATCCATCATTTTAAGCATAATACCTCTTTAGGTAAAGTCCATTTCTGGGTTTACCCAAAGAGTCCCCATCAAAATCAACTAACTCATAAGCCCCTTTTGCTAGCTTTCGCTTTACAATGTAGGGCCCATGCCACATGGGAACGAATTTTCCGGCACCTAGCTTATCGTTAGCTTGATCATATAATAGTACTAGGTCTCCTTCTGAAAAACTTCGAGGAGTTACATTTTTATCGTACTGGGCTTTCATTCGTTTTGCGTGAGTCTCGATAGCTAAAGTAGCGTCACGTCAAGTCTCATCTAATTTAGCCAAGTATAACAACCGTTTCTCCTCTTCGGAAGTAGCTGGAAGTAATTCGACAGCCATTTGAAGTGATGGGATTTCGCATTCAATAGGTAACACAGCTTCTAAGCCATAAACTAGCTGGAAAGGGGTGAAACCTGTTGAATTTTTCACTGAAGTTCGATATGCCCATAGCGCCGAAAATAACATGTTATGCCAATTCGTTCGATGGATACCAATGATCCGTCGAATCATGATGACTAGAACTTTGTTGATTGACTCAACCAAACCGTTGGCTTGCGGATAATAAGGTGTAGAGCTATCGTGGCGCAAACCAAGCTGGCTTGTAAGCTCAGTCATCATGACATTTCGAAAGTGGCTCCCATGGTCAGTAATGATTGCTTGTGGGACACCAAACCTAGTTATGATATGATTGAATACGAAAACTGCAGCTGTTTTGCCGCTTGCGTCGAATGTAGGCATCGCCTCGGCCCACTTAGTAAAATAATCAACCGCGAGGATGATATACGCATGCCCCCCGGCCGAGTGAGGGTTACAAGTAATAAAGTCAATACCCCATTTGGCGAATGGACTAGCGGCAATTATAGGGTGGAGAGGAGCAGGTGGAGCGCGCATCTTTCGATCAAACACATGACAGTTGTGGCATTTTCTGACGGCAAGGATACAATCTTTAAACATAGACGGCCAGAAATAGCCAGCGCGCAACACCTTCTGAGCTGTGGCATACCCAGACATATGACCGCCACATGCTCCAGAGTGACAATCATTCAAAACTCTCTCAGCCTCGTCGTGAGTTAAACAACGTCGAAAAACTAAGTCTGCCCCCAGGCGATAAAGTGTATCTCCAATAATTCTGTATTGCTGGGATTGAAACCGAATTTTTCGACGGTCTTCCTTGGAAGCTTCAGGCTGAAAGGTTTGGGTTTGGAGATAGATGATTATATCCCCATACCACGGATCTACAGTGCTAATAAGAAACAAAGATTCGTCCGCAATGGACTCCTCTGCCACAGTCTCTGTGTCAGCACTCGGGAAATCACACATCAATTCCGCGAAGACTAAAGATTTCTTAGACTTGGACTTCTCAAACTCCAAGTCGAACTCTTGCAGGATGACGATCCATTTAGAGTACTTGTCCCCTAGCAGTTGTTTTGTCAAGATATAAATCATAGGGTTGCAATCCGAAATAACAGTAGTTTTGCGGAGAAGAATGTAGTGACGAAAACGCTGGACAGCTTGAACGGCTGCCAGGGCCAATTTCTCCACATGTGAATATTTTAACTCAGTTGGATTTAAGGTTTTGCTAAGGTAATATATCACATGCTCTACCTTGAATTCATCTTCTTGAACTAACACCATTCCAATGGTGGAATGCGAAGCTGCGAGGTATAAGAAGTAGTCCTGGTTGTAGTTGGGAGGATGCAATAACGGTGCATGGGTCAACGCGTGTTTTAATGCATCAAAAGATTGTTGGGCAATCTCGTCCCAAAAGAATTGTACGTTCTGTTTCAACAACCGTGTAAAACCTTTAGTGACCTCAGCGTAGTTAGGGATGAATCGACGTAAAAAGTTCGCTTTCCCTTGCAAACTTTGGAGTTGGCGCAAACTCGAAGGAGGAGGCAATTGGATAATAGCCTCGACTTTCGAGGGATCGACGTGAATGCCGGGTTTGGAAACAACAAATCCCAGCAATCGACCTGTCTCTATACAGAAAACACACTTGTGGGGATTCAACCGAATTCGATAATGCCTACACCTCATAAAGATTGCTCGTAAATGGACAAGGTGATTAGCTCGGTGTAAAGAATGAGCAGGCAAATCATCGAGATAGGGTTGCACAATGTGCTTGATGTCATGAAATGCATAAGACATGGCCCGTTGAAAAGTAGCACCGGCATTCTTAAGGCCAAAAGGCAATTTGCAATAAGCAAATGTCCCCCATGGACAAATGAATGCCGTTTTTGGTTGGTCGGCAGGTAGAATATTGATTTGATTATAGCCTGAGAAACCATCCATAAAGGAAAACATCTCACTTCCGGCACAATCATCAATTATTTGATCGATATAAGGCGTAGGATAGTTGTCTTTTGGACAAGCTCGGTTGATATCCCTATAATCGATACAGATTCTTATTGTTCCTTGTTTTTTATTGATGGGAACAATATTCGATACCCAATCCGTTAACGGGATCAGATAAATGAAACCTGCTTTCAACAGCTTTTCGACTTCTGCTTTAATTGTAGCTGCTTTTCGAGGGTGAATCTGACGCAACCGTTGCCGAATGGGTTTAGCATCCGGGTAGGTTTTGATTTCATGAACAACAATGGCAGGATCGATTCCTGGCATTTCTTCGTAGGACCAGGCAAACACGTCGCGGAATTCTTGGAATAGGGCCTTGTAAGTTTCAATTTCTTCGTCAGTACATGCGGCACCTATATGAATGTTCTCCTTAATTCCGGGTTTCACTGATATATCAATGGGAATAGTACGAGAAATATTCCCTAAGTTCAGCTCCGAATCAGAATGTTTCGTTGGATCCTGAGCGTCTTTGACATATTTAGCGGTAAAGATAGATGAAAAATCATTTTCAAATGCATCGCCCTTAGGTAAAAACGAAGATCTGTGATGGAGATCTTCCCATGGTAGATCATCTACACTTAGGATTTCGCGAAGTCGTTCGTCAGATGACACGTCTTCGGGAAACGTTATCCGTTCTAAAGGTGAGGTGAAAAGTGACTCTTCACTGACCACATTCATTTGGTCGGGTTCGGTTGAATGAAAATCGGTGAAAGACATAAGAGCTTCATAAGCAATTTCATACGGACTCAACGGCATAACATCACCGAGTGAATCTAGCTCAGAGTCAGAGGGAACATACCAAGGATCATCATAAATAATGTTTTCTGATGTGATCATATGAATCGTTGCAAATGAAGGATCTACATTGAATGGAGGGAGAGGAAAAGTTCCCAGTAAACCGGAATCCTTAACTAAACCTACACCAATGTCCTTATAAGGGATTGTCGTTTTACCAACATGTTGGATAGTTTCTGAAGAGGATGGGTCGGATGAAAAGTATGTCAGCTGATCAATAGTCACGATCTTACCGTTATGTGGAAACTTAATGACTCTGAAGACCGATGAAACGATTGCTGTCATAGCATATGACCAACTTCGACCCAAAAGAAGGTTGTAGTCTAGAGGGGCATCAACCACTTCCACATCTAGATTAACGGTTTTACCTTCGACCCCTATAGGTAATTCTTGTAGAATACCAAATGGACGGAACCCACGGCCATCAAAGGCCTTAAGGATGGTGGGGGATTGGTTCAACGAAGGAGAACCAAGTGATCTCCAACATTGAATCGACATAATACACGTGGAAGCTCCCTCATCAATCACAGTCCGATGAATAGGCCTGTTTTTGACTATCACGGGGATTTGGAAAGCCATTTGATGGGGGAGACGTGGTGTACTATTTTCTAGATCAAAGATCATTAGGTTCGGGTCCTGAACATCGACAGCTCCAATAGCCGACAAAAGCAATTTTCGTTGCGCTGGACATGATTGCAGCACTTCGAGTGCCGACATCGCTGAAGGTGAAACAGCTAAGTCTTAAACAATGTTGTAATTCTGGGCTGCTCTCGCATGTGGGTTGAAAGCAGACCTTCGAAGTACACCCTTGGCGGGCGGCTTAATCACTAAGTCTGGGTTAGGTTTTTCGATCTGTAGTGGATCGGAACGAGGAGTTGAGGTTGATGGGTTAGAGTGAGAAGATTCTGCTTCTTTACCATCAACAGGAGCCTTACTACCATAATCTTGCGATCGAGTCGCAATCCTGACATGAGACATCATCAAAATGGGTTCTTCACTGGCATTCGAAGAAGAACCTATCATCTTATTCTCCTGCTCTGGGAATGGATTTTTTAACACAGCAGGAGTGGGAGAACCTTTAACTATTTTCACTACCTCGGCCCGATGAGGGCAGTCTCTCGTAAAATGATCTTCTTCACAAATGAGACAAGGATAACGAGGTTTGCGCTTTTCGTCATTGGTTTCCGATTTTTCTGTTTTCTCCTTTGGAGCCTTGTCTGCTTTGGCCTTCTTCTTTCCTTTCTTCTTTCCACCGTTTTTTGGTTTGGCCGTAGATGACTCTACGGCGTGAATGTCGGCGGTGAGTTCAGGAGAAGACTCTCCTGTCGGAGAATCAGGCAAAGTGATAATTGGAGTAGTGGAAGCCTTGGAAGACTTCTTCTTGCTCTTCGTAGTCACGATACCAATCATACCATCAGCGGCATGAGATCCCGAAGGAGCAGCAGCGATTTGGTTTGACTTGGGAAGATCTGGAATTTTCTCATGTAACGTACCCGACTGAGTATAAACTAAGTCAAGGTACTGTGCTTGAGCAATAACTTGCTCCTCAGTAACTACTCCGGCCTTAGCTACATCTTCAGTAATTCGTGGTAATAATGATTTGACAAACCATTCAGCTAAGATTTGGTCCGGGATAAAAACTTTCACTAATCTCCTACGACGTCTCCACTCATGGATGTGATCAGAAATGTACGTGGATGTCGATTGTTTTAGCGAAGTTAATAATTCTGTACCATTATCGTATCTCACTGGTAACTGAAAATGAGTTAAGAACGAGGTAGCTAACTGGCTAAAGTTGTAAAAAGAGGCCCGTGGCAACTCAATGTACCACTTGGCTGCGAGACCAATGAGTGTACGCTGGAAAAGACGTAAGCGGATGGAATCATCTGAGATGGAATTTGATGCACACCAGAGGTGGTAAGTCATCACGTGATTGGATGGATCCTCTCCAGACTTTCCTTCGAACTTGGGTATATCGCTGGGCAACTTATTTGGCATTGGCGGCCAGAACTGTTGATATTGAATTGGATCGTTCGTTAGGCGCATCAAGTCGGGTAAATCTAAAGTTGCAATAAAAGGTAACTGCCGGTTAGGATCTCTAAAATTCTGAGTCACAATACCAGCCCCAGGAGGAGGATATCCAGGATAACTAGGAACAGGAATCACATTGGGGATATTATATCCTCCTGGAAAACCAGGATTAACCGGACCGTACTGGGGTTGCTGAGGTTGTTGATAAGTGTACCCAGGATACGGTTGATACTGGTAAGCCGGTTGTTGGGCAGCTTTCGCAGGTTGATACGGTCCCTGGTACGGAGGTTGAACAAATTGAGGTTGAGTAGTAACAACCGTACTTGTACTAGGTGGTCCTACAGGCATCTGGACTGTGGTTTGGACTGTAGGTCCAGACCACGGAACAGATATCTGAGGAGTGGTTACAGGGACTGTAGAAACCGGAGCTGCCGATACTCCAGAAGTAAGCATGGTAGATGAAGCGGTAGTTGTTGCAGCCGTGTGAGGTGGAGTACCAGGTGCAATTGGCGGCTGAGTGACTACCGAAGTTACAGGGGTCTGAACACTTGACTGGACAGGTTGCGGTTGCTGGGGTGGACCAGGAACTACAGGTTGTCCTGCTTGAGGTGCCGACTGTACACTTGGCTGCAACATCTGTTGACCCTGTGATGGATCCCATGTTAACAATCCAGGGTACTGACTCGTAACAGGTTGAGGATACTGAGATCCATAGCCGTATTGAGGATAGGGTTGATAACTGTAAGGTGCAGTCCCATATGATTGCCCTTGAGGTGGTTGATAACTTTGACCAGGGTATTGACCCGTAGGTTGATAACCTTGAGGTAAATACGAATACTGGGGTTGACCTTGACCTTGAGGTTGGTATCCTTGAGGTTGATATCCTTGGGGTTGATACCCTTGAGGTTGCCATCCTTGAGGTTGCCATCCTTGAGGTTGATATTGATACTGAGGTTGACTTTGGGGTACATATTGAGGCTGGGGTTGATACCCTTGAGGTTGCCCCCCAGGCATTAACGAAGGTTGCCCCCCAGGCGGTAATTGGCCACCTTGAGGTTGGTTAACGGGAGTTGAACCTGACATCATATAAACATCACCTATACTCAATGGTACATTACCACTTTTTCCAACTAATAACCCATGCTCAATGGGTTGAGGAGATGCTCCCGCAAAGGTACCAGAAAGTGATTGATACCCAGCAGGAACAGAAGGACCACCGTGTAAAAATGATTCAGGACTTTGCGTAAACACAGATGACGGACCAGACATATTTACAAGATTATGAATTCCTCCGGGTGGAAAAGGAGTACGAGGTGTGGAAAAAGCTACTGAGTTGTCTAAAAAATTGGTTAAAGCAAGGTACCAAGGTTCACTTCTAGGAGGACTGTAAAAGATAGACTCACGCTCCCTTAGATCAAGGGTAATTATATCTTCAAAATCAGAAACACCTAGTTCTTCCTCTGGAACAAGTTCTTCTATAGCAATTAACCCAACAGGAAGATTTTCGGTGATAATTCTTTCTATTCTTGGTGAATCAGGAACATTAGGAGTTGGAGTAACAGGTTCGGAAATTTCAGGTTCTTCGCCTGTTTCACTGGCAGATGAAAAACTACCAGCAAGCTCGGAAACCGTAATAGCTTCGGGATTGTAACCTATTTCTAAACTTTGGTAATCTGGATGGACTACCAAGGAAGATTCTCCTTCTTCAGGTGAACCTACTCTACTGCCACTAGGAGGAGTTACAAGGACCTTTAAACCTTCTAAAATACTGGGGTCGTCTCGAGGAGGTGAACCCCTAAGTTCACGGGATCTTCTCAACAATTCGGCCACAGAAACAACTTCAGGAGACTGGCCCGCAATGCGACGGGACCGTCTCGGTAATTCCGCCACAATTAATGATTTAACTACAACACACGAAAACAAAGTAAAAAATCTCAAATCAAATCACCTAAGTCTTCTAAGAACCAAACAAATTTGAAGCATACGCCTAAATAATCTAGAGTGTCAAAGCACACACAAACAGTATCTTCCGGACCAAAAGCGCTAGTTGGTGATTAGGCCCAACCTCGCAGGATTCAGTACAGAAATGGCGGGTGGAACAGTTACGCCGACAACCTGCTTAATGAATAGACTGGACCAAGTACCTCCACTTTAACCGTCTCGAAGTGAAGCGTACCCCCCAGAAAATCCAAGTGAGTATAGCCGACGTCTGCTCCAGGTACAGTGGGACCTTCCCTCCACCGTCACCCTGGGTAGAATCCTAGATATTATGGCCACTAAGGTTACCAATCACAACAATTACACCTGGGGGAATAGTCTAAACTCCGACAGCACGCAAGGGCAGAGTAACAAGCTCCAATCCCCTTACCGGCTCCTTGACAGTAATCCAAGGTTTACCGATAAGTGACCCCTGGCTCCTCGACAATGGTTAATCCGAGGTTTACCGTTTTTAATACGTACTGCCTGGCGTCGTTCCCAACGAGGGAGGAATGATCCCCTCACTGGTTCGGACACGAGCTCGTGCTTCTCCTTTAAGAGGAGCTTTCCCAGAATGTAACTGAAACAATTGGATTTGTTCTACTTAAGATAGACTAACTGTTTGGTTTTGTATTCTTGGAGAGTTAAGTACTCACCTACTCCAAGACCCTAGCCTAAGCTATGTTGGTGCTTCAGAACCCTAAAAAATAAAAGTTACTAGTTCAATTTTAATTTAAGCGTTACTTTTAAGGTTGTTCTTTAAGTCAAAAGGTGATGGAAGTGAAACTTGTGGTGTGTTGACTCGACTCAAAACCACTACAAAATGCACCTAGGATGATTTATCCACTACTTTTGCTTTTTCGATGAATTGTTTTAACTAAAAAGTTGAGAGAATGCAATCTTTATAAAAGCAACTTCTTAATTGAAGACAATCAAAGAAACAATTCGATTTTCTTTTCCAAGCATAAAAACATAACTTCTCTTTACATGCACGAAAAAACTCTTTTCTTCTTTGAAAAAACAAAAAGCTACTTGAAACAAGACTTTTTGAAGAAGATGTTTTTGTATTTTTCTTTTAATAAAGCAAATAAAACTAATATAACCAAAAGCAATCTTTAACAACTATCAAAATCTATGAAAATCCACTCATAAGCAAACTAAAGGCAAATTTATTCTAAGCAATTCTAACAAGGTCAAAACTAACAATGATTATTCTAAGGTGTTTTACTTGATCACAATCAAATCAAGGACTAGCTTATTGCAGAACCAAAAACTAGTCAAAACAAAATTCTAATCTTTTTGTTCTTTTTTTAAAATGGAAATCAATACTTTATAAACAAGTAATTCGAAATTTGACCCAAAACAACTCAAATGGCAAGTTGCTCACACAAGGAGACTTTACGACAGGCCCGACTTCTAAGAAGGTTGACTAACCAGAGAGATCTAAGGCTGGACAACTTTCTAAGCTCAAAGTCACTACAGAACCTATTCAAAAATCAAACCCTAGGTCTAAACTTCGTTGAAATCCACTAAAACACTCAAAGCTCACAAAACCAGTTCAGGTGAGAATTCTTGACAGGGTACTAAAGGATCTGGGCAGAAAACACTAAGAAAAACCAAAATCTAAAAGCAATTTAAAGCAAAATGGAATTTTCTTAACTTTTACAGGAAAACGCAGGCCACCCGTTGCCACAGGTGCGGCCCCGCTCTGTGCAGAAGGCAACAGCGCGTCCAAGGACGCACTGTGCAGACTGAGAGGGTGCGTCCTTCTGGAAAAAGAAAGAAAAACCAAAACTAACTAAATCTAAAGCTAAGCCACCCAAATACTAATTCTCACAGTCAAAAACCAGAAAATAAAAATGATTTTCTCAAAGCAAAGTTCATATAAAGGAAAAGACTCTCTCATTAATGGATTCCCCAGCGGAGTCGCCAATTTGTCGTGGCGGAAAAAGTCATTTGGGCTGACACAACTGACCTCCCTAGGAGTATAAACTCGCTAGCGACAAACAAGACAAAATGGAGTGATCTTTCTCTAAATCTACCTTTTACAACATGAAAAGTACAAGTGTTTAGGCTTACCTTATACCAAAACGCTATTGTTGTAGTCCGTTCTTGCCAATCCGGATGAGCTCTTCCTTCAAGTCAATTCCTGCAACCACAAACAATCAAACAATTACCGAGCACTTGTATTTCATATA
Source organism: Pinus tabuliformis (assembly GCA_031772625.1). Taxonomy (NCBI): domain Eukaryota; kingdom Viridiplantae; phylum Streptophyta; class Pinopsida; order Pinales; family Pinaceae; genus Pinus; species Pinus tabuliformis. Next base: position 503,975,257 of record CM062818.1, on the reverse strand, counting down.
AAAAAAACATAGATTCAACATGCAGACCAAGGAACACATGAAATAACTCATTAACATAAGCTATTGAGAAAAATAAACCAGTTTGTATTAATAACGAAACAAAGAAACTCTTACAACCTGGCCTTGGTGTTGTGCAAGTTCCTCCCAGGGTCCATCAAGTGTTTTCCTCTACTTTGACAAAGCTCACCCACTTCCAAGTAGAATCATGTAAAGACAATCTCTCCTCACAAAGGTTCTAATGGAAGACCTAAATCCTGCAGCGTTTACCCAAAGAAAATGTATAGCTCCAACCTCCCCTCCTTCTGGCTCAATGCCTTTATTTATAGTGCTGTAAAGAGGTTATTCAGGTCCACTATCAATGGGATCATCCCCCTCTATGGGTGGGATAGCTCCCTTATTGATGGGATAAGTCCCCTCTTAATAGAGATACATGAACCAACTGGAGGTGCATCCATTTCATCAAACCGACCTCTAGAATGTTCTAGAAGTAACCACAAGTAACTTTTTCAAGATAAAACTTGCGCATTTTGCCTTTTACAGAAGGACGCACCTGTCCTTTAACATACAGAGCGTCCATGGACGCAGGTTTTGTGAACATGGCCTGCGTCCCCGCAGGTAAGGCTAGAGAGAACCTGCGACCCCAGAGATAAACATAGTTTTTACAAGACTTTCTCTCTTCTTTGAGTTTGAGATGGATAACAGAGGCATAAAGACTTGCCTAAGAGGGTAGCATGACTGTTGATTTGAGCCATACTAACTGTAAGTAGTCAAGGTGACATTTTTTAGTGTAACAAGCGGTTTCCGGTTTCTTCCTTTCCGCCCACATTGCGTCATCCCCTCGTCATTGCTCTGTCACCCCACGTCACTGCCACTTATGCCGCCACGTCAACCTTCCGCTCAACTATTGGTCGACCTGTCCCGCCACCTCGCTATCCCCGTGGACCAACCAGAGCCCGCCACCTGGCCGGGTGACGTCCTGCTGACGTCATCCGACCCTGACCCCACCTATGACGTCATGCTGACGTCAGCACGAAAACGCGCCAAAATCACCAAAAACTATATTTATGTCAAAAAGTCGCGTTTTTTCCTATTTTTGGCGAGAGCTTTGTTGTCTATTCTGCATGAAATTTTACGTTCAAACCTGCACCAGCCTGCTGAGCTAACTTCCAGACCGCCAGAGCGTCCATCCTTCACGCACTAGCAAGTTTTAACCGGCGAAATTCCACAGGTACTCTCCATCTTTACTCTGCAAATCCATTTTTTCGTAAATTCCGACTGTAGCCTGTAAGCAGACTTTAAAATGCCGATTTCACCACTAAACTCCACTGAACCAGCAGTAATACCGAACCAGAGCTACCATTACACGTTTGGAAAACCACATTGGGCAAATTGAACATAAATTCCTCACTGGTTCGCGCAATCGTGAACCAGTTACCCACAAAAATCAAATTTGCCTCAAAAACAAACTCTGCTCAGTTCTGCAAATCATCTATTGGTTCAAAGGCAGTATTTCAATTGCTGCATCCTTCCCTATTTCATTCTTTCTCCTCAAAAATTCCCATCTTCCTCAGAAAAGCCCCTTTTGTGTTACTCTGCATAGTAACACCAGTCCTAAAAAGAACAGAATCCTAAAGAAAACATGGATCCCCCTGTGGCTCCCATAGCCCTCAATGTAGCTCCTCTGAATGCCCCTCACAGAGCATTGGGCTGGAAAGCATTAGCTAACTTAGACCATAACATATCAGAAGAAATGCTAAGCAGGAGCAGGTTTCATCTCCAAATATTAAATGAAATTAAAATCAAGCATCAAAATGGGACAGACATCTTGGGAATTTGGGATTCCTCTCTCCCAATCTTCAAGCTACCTCAGGTCAACCAATTCCCAGAACTCATCCACCTATGTGCTGAGTATTATGATGCATCCCAGAGGGCAGTGCTTGATTCTTCAGGCGCAATTCTGTTTCTCATTACCCCTGAAGCCATCAGGGAGATGCTGCAGTTCAAAACAAATAAGAAGTTGGTCCCTCTATCACTAGATGATTTGATAATAGAGGGAGCCAGAATAACAGAAGCCCAAATTACAAAGCTTAACCAGTTATTCATCAAAGCTGACACTGTACAAACTCCTCCCATCAACTCTGTCTACCTCAACCAATTGGACCTGGACCTTGTTGACATGATCAATCCCATCCTGGGATATGATTCAGTGGAATATGTGGATGAAACGGTTATGCACATAATGCTCATGTTTTCTCCAGGTAGAAAACCAGTCTGCTATGACTATGCCACATACATCTCAGACAAGATGCATGAGCAGTTGATGAACCTATCAAGAGAAAGGGTATTTAAATACACTTCCTACATATATCATTTGCCTCTATACTTCCAGCATGAGAAGTTCTCCTTCCCAATGAAGAGAGAAGATGCACAGGGAAATTTGAGATCTGTGGTGTACTAGACATCTGCTTTCCACCTCAGTTGCTATTCTCCATACACCTACTGTGAGTTCATTGATCACTTCATTCATCCAGCCATGACTCTACTTTTGGGCTCACCTCCTCCCAGATTGACAGATGAGATGCAAAGACTCCTGCATTTATCAAAAGCATACAGTATTGGGGATTGGTACTTCTACCAACACCACACCGTCATCAGAATATATGGGTGTGAGTTGCCCCCATTTAGACTACCCAGATTTGTGCCTATGATGCTACTTGCCTTAGAATACTTCAGGCAGTTTGGCTTTGTGGATATGTTCCACTTTTCAGGCAAAGGTAAGAAGGCACAGCTAAAGGTCAAAAGTCAACTTGGCCATTTCCTCTATAACGAAAGGGAGGAAGGGTGGAAGGAAGCAGATAGAATGCTTGGGGGCCTTGGTCTCAAATACAGCTTCCTATGGAAACCTTACGACCCTAACAACTTCATTACCATGAGGAGGCTTAAATACAAATTGTCTGCTTATGATCATTGCAGCCTTCCTCACATAGAAAAACATGCCAATCAAAGCAAATGGAGGAGAGGGACTTTAGAAGAAGCTGTTACTCAAGAAGAGCTAAATCAAAGAGCTCTAAGAAACATAAAGAAAATGGCTGACCTTGAGTTTTATTCACAGGTCAGCTCACTGCCGAGCATACAAATTGGAGCAGCAGCATCCTCTTCAACCGCCCAACAGCAAGCTACAAGAGTTGCTGGAAATATATCAGAGAAGGGAAAAGAACAGGTGATGGAGATTGAGCCAGAGCAGCGAGAGAAAGAACAGGCAGAGCAGGAGCAGCAGCAGCAGCAACAACAAAAACAGCAACAGCAGCAAGGAGAAGGGCAACCTGAAACACAGCAGCCCTTACAGCAAGAAAGAGTGGTAGATACCCCAACTACCACTGAGCAGCAGGCCCAAAATGTAGAACACTCAAGGCCTGAAAACATTACTGATGCCTCGGTCCTTCAAACTCCACAGAAGGAGGACCTAAGTAGAAAAAGGGACAGAGAAACACCCATGACTTCATCCATTAACCAAGGGGAGAAGAGACAGAGATTAAATGACTTCTCAGAGGATGATGCGGCAATTAGACAAGCAATGGGTATGGGCCCACCCAGCAGGGAAGCCTCGGTCAGTTCCTTCCACCAAGAACAAGACAGAACCATGGGAGGGGAGGTCACTTCCTCCAGCCAGTAGAGGGAAGGAGAGGTAGGCATCAAACAGCAGTTTATAGACATCAAAAGAAGGAGTGAACCCATGAAAATCAAATTATATAACCATTTGTTGAAAATGGCTCCCTCCAACCAACAAAGATTAATGTCTACCTTTGATGTGGACGAAGGCAAGTTGACTATGAGTCACTTCATACCCACAGTGCTCCAGCCACAATCTACTGCAGATTATCTCAGGACTAATCTAGAGGTCTTGGCCAAGGACATCCACCCAATGGATAAAATTGAGCTGCACAAGCAAACTGGCGAGATGGTGTATGCCTCCTTGGCAGACAAAACGTTGGAGAATTACAAATTAACAAGCAGCCTCAAAGCTACAGCCTCTCAACTAGAATTGGGGAGGGCTTCATCTCAGGCCAAAGACAACAGGATAAGATCCCTAGAGGACATCATCGTGGAAATTGGTCATAACCCCAATGACATCAAAGGGATACAGGAGATCTTGAAACTAAGGGATGCTGACATGGCTACATTAAGGAAGAAAGTCAAACTCCCAGCTACCATTCACCCCCAAACAGATGAGGTAGCCCAACAAAGGATGGAAAAGGATGCCACAGATCTGCTAATATCTATATATAAGCAGCTCCTGCAGACACAAGAGAAATTAGGAGAGTCTGAAGCTACTCAAGCGGCCTTACAAGCAGCACTAAAGCAAAGACAAGAGGGTCAGACTTCTCAGCCTCCTCCTCAAGTCATCAATCTTGAGGACGCTGCTCCTACCACTGTGCCTCCACCTCAACAACCTGAACAAACAGCTACATCCACTTCAGCAGCACCTACAAGTACAGAACAGGCACAGAGCCTAGACATGCAGAAATTAAAGAATGAAATACAAATCTTGGAAGCTCAGATGACAGAGCTGCATGAAACCAGAGAAAAGCTGGACAAGGTCAATGAAAGGCATGATAAGACAAAAAGAGAGGTGGCAGAAAAGGGCAAGGAAATCAAAGCCCTTAAAGATAGGATCAAGGAGCTTGAGAATGAGCTCAAGCTAGATAAAATCATATCTGAGATCAGAGCAATGGTATGGTCCAATATTGGCCAATCCATCACCAACCAATGGCCATATATTGAGACAATCCATGAGAAGCTAGAGCTCATCCCAAAGGCACAGAAGGAAATCTGAACATCAAGAGCCTTATTAGGAAATATGCCTGAAGTTGCTACAAGAATGATCAATGTGCTTAACCACAAAACAAGTTCTCAGTTAGCCACCATTGGAATCACAAATAGAACTGAGACTATTCAACTGATCAAGAGGGTTCTTACTCTTAGAAATCTGGTACAGACATTGGACAGAAGAACCCAGGATATGCAGACAGAGGTGAACAGGTTCATGGAGAAATTTCAGGTATTGCAGAGTAGAGGACTCCCTAGCTTACTGAACAGCGGAGGGAAATTATTCACCCATGAACAGTATGCTAAAAGAGTAAATGTTTTTGCCTCAACACAGATCAATGAGAGGGCCAGCACTTCAGAAGACACAGGGCCTATTACAGGGCAGATTTTCTATAGTAAGATAGAAAATCTATTTTTTATAATGAATGAAATTAATCACTTGTTTGATGTGGCCCCAAATTTTTTCAAATATACAGAAGCAGAAGAGACAATGGAGGCCATCCTCAGGCATCAGCTCCCTACACATGAATGGTGGACAGATGCAATACAGAGAATTTTATAAGCAGTAAGGCATTCACCAATTTCTGTTTTTTACAAATTTTTATAAAAAGCACAGTTCAGCAAAGTCAGCATGCAGCATAAATCAAAGCTGAGCCAACTCAGCGGATGTAGCGGCCAACAAAACAGAAATAGAAGACCACAGCTGGCAAACCCGAGAATGCACTGCGCAGCCAAAAGTAAATGCGTATTTCCAGAATTAAAACAGAGTGATGCAACCGACTCAGTGACTCTCAAAAGTCAAAACAATCCTCTGACAGACATAAAGAGCATTTACGCTGCATTCAAAGTTGTAATAACTTCTTGTCTACTTTCTGAACGTAGTAATGAAGATATTTTCTCTCTCAGATGACTCAATGCCTGAGATATTTTGTATACGCATTCCTATAAAGTCCCCTTCGCATAAGATTGCAAGGGTTGTTGTTGATTTCTCCTGAAGAAGTTCTTATGCTGTAATCTTTTCAGAAGTTAATAAAGAAAGTGATGGAATTTCTCGGATTTCTGGGGTGTCGAATGCGTTCTGGTGTCTGTTGATAACTGCTGGACTCCTGTGTATTTCACCATACAATAAGTCTTTGTAACTCTCTCTGTTATTTACTTGTTTTGTTAAAATCCATATACGTTATCTGACTTTCAATACTGAGCAACAAGGAAAAAGAATAACTTTCAGGATTTACTCACTGAGTACCCTAGGTTCAATCTGCGTTGCTAACGAATGTTTTCCTTCAGCTGTAATCTAGATAAGTGTAATTCTTAACTGCTGCACTTTCAGAATACACCTTTCACGGTGGCCTTTTGTCACAGGAATTCAAGTTTTGCTCCTGTGCAACATGCTACACTTTCACCTCACCAACTTAATAGAAAATTCTTGATTGCTTTCTGTTGGTTGACATACATCACCATTTTAGCTAAATTTGTTTGTTTGAAATACAATATTGGCCCTGCAGTTCCAGCACCATCAATCTTTCATTTTTAAACATCTCATGAGTCCAGACTCCATTGCCCAATGATACTTTCCTCTCTGAACACCATATCATAAGACCTGAAAGAAATCCTTCAACCAAAAAACATAAACAAAACCTGAGCATAATAGCTAGCCTAAAACACTATCATAACAGAGACAAATCACAAAGAGAGAGCCCTCTCTGGTTGCAGTTAGGCTAGGAACTGTAACCCAAAGATTGGTTAGTGGTTACCTCGGCCGTATTCCCTTGGGAGTCATAGGGAACAACCTGGGTGTTAACAAGAGGAATGCAACATGAGATACAATTGCAAGAAGATAGTCCTCTTCCTAAAATTGGCATGTATAGGATGTCAATGATTGAAAGTGCATAAATTAAAAAGAAAATTCAAGAGTTTTTGGATAAAGGGATCATCATGCCATCTTCTTTGCCATGTGGTTCACCTATTGTTTTGGTGCCAAAGAAGGATGGAACATGGCACATGTTTGCGGACTTCCGTGCATTAAACAAGATTACGGTAAAGAATCATTACCCATTGCATAGAATAGATGATTTACTTGATCAATTGAAAGATGCAAAGTATTTTACTAAGTTGGACTTAAGGAGTGGCTTCCATCAAATTTACTTGATCGATTGAAAGATGCAAAGTATTTTACTAATTTGGACTTAAGGAGTGGCTACCATCAAATTAGAATTGTTGAAGGAGACATTTGGAAGACAACATTTAAAAAAACAAGGTTTGTTTGAATGGCTAGTTATGCCTTTTGGTTTATGTAATGCTCCTGCTACCTTCATGAGTGTGATGAATGATGTGTTGAGGCAATTTCTTGATGAGTTTCTTATAGTCTACTTAGATGAAATCTTAATTTTCAGTAAATCTCGTGATGAACATGTCATGCATGTGATAAAAGTACTTGATGTCTTAAAGAAAGAACAATTGTGTTTAAAGATCTCAAAGTGTGAGTTTGGAAAAAAATCTTTAGTTTACTTGGGTCATATTATTGGAGGAGGTGAGTTGAAAATAGATTCCTCCAAGGTTGATGTCATTTTGAATTGGCCAAGGCCTAAGATAGTTATTGAGGTAATAATTTTTTTGGGAGCAATCCAATATTGGAGGAAATTCATTGCTAACTTTTCTTCTATAGCGACTCCTTTGCATGCATTGATAAGTGTGAAAAGGGTTTTTAGTGGGGAGGAAAACAACAAAAGGCCTTTGATGCATTGAAGGAAAAGAGAATTTTAACTCCAGTACTTGCACTTCAAGACTTGAGACAATCATTTGAGATCCAGATTGATGCTAGTGACTGCGCCATGGGTGTAGCCCTCATGCAACATGGTAAGCCTATCTGTTTTCATTTGGAAACTTTCAATGATGCTGTTAGTGTCAGTCTTTCTAGCCTTCCTCCAGTGATCAAATATGCTCTTACAAAGTGGTCTCAGAGTGTCAAGGTCAAATTTTGTCATTTCAAAGAGTTTTCAAGCAAAATTTGGTCACTAGGCATTAGGTCTAGGGTTTGCTTTCACTCTTTTCAAAATTACCCAAATGCCAATCTATGTCATCATCCTGTTGATTCTATCATCATTCATAGGGTTTTCATTATCATGTCAATGTCTAATGAGTAATTTTACATCTTGTTCATGCTTTAGTTGCGCCTAGGTAAGGTCATTTCCCTCTCCTTGGGTTTTGAAGGCAATTTCTCTTGGACGGTCAAATCATCAGAAAAACTTATATCCTGATGTTCATACACCTTCCCCTATCATTAAAGTACCTTATAAAACACTTCCCATCTCTGAGATCCCGCAAATTCCTCATTTTCGCACAAACCCTAGTTTCTTGCTACAACTGGCAATTTTCTAGGTTGGGCCTGTGTTTTTCCCTTTTCGACCCCTTCCCCTCACTCAATCTCTGAGATTCCACTTTCCCCTGCTTCCTAACATCCCTCCCTACTCCCAAAAATTTCCTCAAGAATTTAGAAGCCCCTTATCCCCTTCATTCCGCTTCATTTCGACAAAATCCCTTGTTCCACACATCAGGATAAGTCGCACTCACATGATGTTTCTGAGAAATCAAAGATGAATTTTGGAAAACTGAGAGATGTTTTTGTCCACAACATACCATTGAAGAAAAACCTCCTTCCCTTTTTACACAGGTGTCATGGTTTTAGAGAAATGTCAAAAATACAATTGATAGATCCAAGGAGGTTGAGCAAAGCACTAAAACGGAGAAAAAGGCCCGATCCACTCCAAATTTTGGCCGAAGCCTCTTTGAAGGAGCATGGTACTAAATGACACACCTTCAGCTCAAATTTCAAAGAATTTGGATCAATTTTGGTCATTTTTGAATTTTTTTGGTCAAAAAACAGGTTTTTGCCCTCAACGCATAGCGTGCTGTGCGCTACCCTGAAGATGGGCAAGTACATTTCTCAAAAACTCTGAATTTTTGGATTTTTCATGACAAATTACACTTTCTCAGCAATTTCCAAGACATTTCATCAGGTTTTGAGCCCTCAGAAGGTCAAAAAACATGCAAAAAATCACTTTCTGCCACTTTTTGGACACACAGGAAGCAGTCTTGGGAGATTGCAATTTTGGAGGGGAAAATGGACACCAAATTGAGAAATTCCACTTAGGTTGGAAAGTAGACATCCAGACCTTTCCAACAAGCCTACTTGTTCCTTATTGGGATGCCGGGAAGTGCCTCAAAAGTTGGCTCAAAGGCGCGCTACGCGTAGAGAATTGGGGCGCTACGCATCAGGGAAATTTGCCAGATTTTCACCTACAGCTCAGCAAAACGCAGATTTGACTAGATATGACAAGGAATTGTATGCATTGGTGCAAAGTGTGAAAATTTGGAAACACTACTTGATAGGCAAGGAAACAATCATTCACACCGATCATCATCCATTGCAATACTTGCAATCTCAATCTAAGTTGCAGCAATCAAGGCACTTTTGATGGATGGGGTTTCTTCAACAATTCCACTTGGTAATAAGGTATAAGAAAGATATCTACAATAAAGTTGTTGATATGCTTTTTAGGCCTATTATTAGTGCAACTACTTTACTCAAGCATAATTCTGTTTTGCATGAAAGTTATATTGAGAAATATGCATTAGACTATGACTTTCAGGATGTTTATGCAAGCTTGAGTCAAGGTAACCAAGTAGAGAAATTGGATTATCATTTGCATGATAACTTGTTGTACCATCTTGGCAAGCTTTGTATTCCACAAGGAGAAAGAGTCAACATCATAATAGAGGCACATACTTCTCTTATTGTTGGTCATTTCGGTGTAAGTAAGATGGTGGCACATCTACAGAGGTATTGTTATTGCCCTCATATGCTTGAAAGTGTGTCACATTTTATTAAAGGATGTTCATTATGTGTAGTCAGTAAGTCTAGCAATAGGAAGTTAAGATTGTACACACCAATTTCGGTCCCTTCACGACTGTGGGAGAGTGTTTCTAAGGATTTTGTAGGAGGCCTTCCATTGCCAAAAAGAGGTCATGACTATTTGTATGTAGTTGTGGATAGGTTCAACAAAATGTGTATTTTGATGCCATGTAAAAAGCAAATTACAGCTAAACAAATTGCTCAGTTATTCTTTCAAAATGTATGGGTGCATTTTGGATTGCTTGCATCCATTGATAGTGATCAAGATTATCGCTTTGTTGGGAATTTTTGGTTAAGCTTGTGGGGATTCTTGGACACCAAATTGAAAGAGTACAACATTTCATCTACAAACAGATGGTCAAACAGAGGTGGTGAACATGAAAGTGATACATCTTCTTCATGGGTATTGCAAAAGCATCCTAAGTTTTTGGATGAACATTTGCACTATATTCAACATGCTTACAACTTGGCCAAGCACTCTTCAACTCAAAAATTTCCATTTGGAGAATGTTTGGGATACTTTCCTAAGTCTCCTTTGGATCTCATTTTTGGAAAATATGTTTCTATTGATGGTCATAGCTGTTATCAGAAGAAGGAAGCAACCGAGGTAACCACAAACCAATCTCTTAGGCTTAGGCTCTAGCCAACCTAAGTTCAGAGAGGGCTCTCTCTTTATAATTTAGCTTTATTTTTATGGGATTTTAGGCTAGTTCTTAGTGTTCATGGGGTTTTGGTTTTGGATTGAAGGTTGGGTGGTGGAATTCTTGGAGCAGATGGATAGAGCTAGGTCTTCAAGCCATTGGGCTATGGAGTCAACAAATGGATAGCATAACTGGACTAGATCATTACAGGGAATGTTTACAGGGTAGGCTAGCAAAGCAAGATGAAAATATTTAGGCCTAATGAGTGAAGTATTTCTAACCAGGGTAAAAGGGCACTTAAGAATCCTTGGACCGGGATCAGAATGAAGAACAAAGGTGATCATGAACGAAGGGCAATTAAGAATCCTTTGCTATAGACCAAAGGAGAAACTACGAAAGCTAAGGAGAAGTTAAGAATTCCCTAGCTAAGATAGTGAAGAAAACATACAATCATGCATAACAGTCAAGACAAAGTGTATTTAAGCAATTTCTGAAATGTCATTCCTTGCTATACATTTATATTTTGGAAATTTACACAAAATATTATGGAAAAAACATAAGGAAAAACAACATTGAACATGGGAGAATACTTATTTGTATTTTGCTTTACACAAGAATCCTGCAAAATATCTGATCTTTATTCCCTGATCGAGCAAGCCAATCTAGTCATTAATATAATATAACTTTGATTTGAGAGAAAAAGTCTATAGAAATGTCTTGGAATCCACACTACATACTTCAAAATGTGAAGTATTTATACAAAAATATTTACAAAATATCTTAAAACAACTTGAGATTTAATCTAGGGAATTAAAATATCTTCTTGCATGAAGATAGAGACAGATGTTAAACTGCTTCATGTTGTCCCTTTTATTATGGTGTTGCTGGCTATTTCTCTTGAGTTGAAGCCCTTTACGCTGGCTGATATTTGTAGCAATTCTACGCTGGAATATTCTTTTATTTCAGCTTTCAACCGATACTCTTTGACCCTACTACTTTGCTTTTACTTGTTTCACCTAGTTGCCTTCATTTATTATGTAGTAACTTTCTAATGTATATTTATTACAGTAAATCTGTCATGTTTTGCCACCATTCTGCATTAGGCAGTTTTACATTCATCATGCTTTTGTAGATTTCATTGGCCTCTATGTACTTTGAAAAATTTGGCTTATTGAGGAAAAAGTGTTTCACCTCATGCTCCAGGAAAAACAAATTTTCAAATGTATCATATAAAACTTTGCCTGTTGGTAAAGCTTTAATAGCTGAAGAGTTGGCTTGTTCCTTGGCCAACTTCCTGAGTCTATCACTATAGTCCAACTGAGGCATTAGCTTTTCAATTATGACCATAGGACTCGGAAGACCCTTCTCCCTCAAAATCTGAAACTTAGCCATGAATCGGTCAATGGATACCTGCATGTTATGGCATTTCTCTTCTAGATTAAGCATAAGGTTTCTTTTGGAAAGAACCTTCCTAATCTCTAGAATGGCCTCAGTCCTATCTTCTATGTTAAGCTCATGGAGCTCATATCTGTTCTTGTTGTTTAAGAAATGGATGAGTCGATTGGCATCCTCTGGTTTATTCCCCAGTTCTTCCATTAATTTTTGAATAGGTTCAGTGGCTATCTTCACTAATTTTGTTTGCTCAAATATAGATTGAATTGATGGCCAAATATCATTGACAGAGTCAATGATATTGGCCCAAAGAATTTCTTTGGTTTTCCCTAGAGGTTTCTGTAATGTTAAATCCTTCTCCAGGATTTTGATTCTTTCACCCATTCTCTGGGCCTTCTATGTTTCTTGTTTCTATTGGAGTTAGGCAAGTTTACAGTCTGTTTCTAGACTTGCCACTTTCTCCTTTAATCTCTTTAGCTCTGTAGCGTAGATAGACATATATTCCATGAATTTCACAAGTTTTTCTGCTTTATTTGTTGATGTACCTGTTGCTGTAGTAGATTTTGCATTTACTGGCAATGTTGTGGTAGGTGGAGCTGTGGGTGCCAGTGACGCTGCCAATGTGGATGGAATTGTTGTAGATACTGTGGGGATGACAGTTCTAGAAGTTGTGGCCAAGTCACTTTGCTTCGACTGAATTAAAGTTTCCAACTCCTTCTCTATCTCCTTCAGTTGATTGTTTAGCTTCAGGACCAAGTCCATGAGCTCTTCATGTCCTTGTTGTGCTTCTAGGACTTCCTGTGTATATGGGTGATGTAGTTAGGGTATCTTTAGCTTCTTCTTGAGTGCAGATATGTCATCATTCTTCTTCTTAATCATCTACTCTACAACTTTTACATCTTTGGGATCGTGTCCCAATTCAATCACTAAGTCCTATAAGGACTTGATTCTATTATCTTTAGCCTGTGAGGAGGCTTTCTCCAACTGAAATTGGGCTGATATATTGTTCAGGGAGTTCTGTAATTGGTAGGCAACAATGGCCTTCCCTGTTAATGTGGAGTATATCATCTCCCCTGTTTTCTTGTGTAATTCAATCTGGTCAATGGGATGAATATCCCTTGCCAGTACTTCAAAGTCCACTTTCTTAAAATCTGATGTTGTCCTTGGTTGCTGAGTGGTTGGCTTGATGAAAGTCATCTGCATTTTCCCCTCTTTGACATCAAAGGCTAACATTAGCCTTGTTTGATTAGTGGGGGTCATCTTCAAATACTATGCATATGTTTAGGCCTTAAGCCTCTCATCCCTAGCCTTGATCTCTTTGTATCTCTCCTTAATATCTTGGTCCTTATCTGCAGGCATTCTAAAGGAAGACACTTCAATACCTTGCAGCCTTTCTAACATTTGAGTTTGTGATGTGGAAGGCTCTGGTATGCCTCCAGATGGAGTGGTAGGTCTGCTCCTATTTCCTTCCGCACTAGTGACCTCTGTTGTTTCCTCTATGTATTCCTGTTCAGAGACATGATTCACTCTTTGTCTTTTAGCTTGGCTTGTTTCTGCATAAGCTTGTGAATTTGCTCTTGTTGAAGTGGTGGCCCCTTCCCTATTTCTCTTTAGGGTTTTCTCCTCATTTAGAGGAACCTGTACAACTAGGGGGGTGCTCATGGTTGTCTTTGGTATGTCTGATTGTTTGGTAACCCTGGTGGTTCTGTCCTGGTTGACTGGTCTGGCCTATTTGATTGTTCTGGCCTATCTAACTGTTCTAGAACCTGCAGGAAAGAATCCTCATCAAGTTATTTTTCCAAATGAATTAATGTGTTTTCCACAAAAACTTCTACATTATCCTTGTCCTCTAAAGTGTTTTCCACCTATTTCAATTGGTTGGCATACTTTTCTATCTCAGGTATGCGGTGATGGATATATGGGGCCATCTTGTTCTTCTACCTTCTTTTGCAGATGAAGTCCAAGGGATCATATCTCCATATGAAGCTCTGTTTTAGTTTTAATCTCTAAAGGATTAGGTCTACCTCCTTTCCGGCTTCTCTGCTATTACAAATAAAGGGACCCAATTGGTCTTTGATATTGAGCTGGGCTTTCTTTTTTGCTTTAATGAAGCTAATCTCATATGAATTTATTATTTTCCTATAGTACTCCAGGGAAAATAACCTCATTGGGAGGTATTTAGGTAGTTTGTATGGGGCCAATTCACAACCATAAATTCTGATTTCAGTTTGGTTTTGGTACAGGTACCAATCTCCCACCCGATGATTAATGTTTAGATGAAGGACCCTCCTAATCTCAAGACTGATTCTTGGTGGAGGGGTTCCAGTGAGGATGGTCATCACAAGCTGGAGAAAGGAATCAACGAATTCATTATATGAATAGGGAGAAGGATGTTGATGAATCAATGGGGTTCAGAAGATAATTGATCTTGGTTGGCCCTTGGTGTCCAGTTTTTTCAAGGAAAGTGGGAATTTGTCTGACTGGTAATATAGGAAAAGGTGATACAAGATCGAGGAGTATTTGAGAACTCTCTCATTACTCATTCCAGGGAACTGTTCACCCATCCTGTCAGCTATGAATTGAGCATAGTCATATATGACAGCGGGAGGTTGTCCTGGAGTGTATATGGACATGAAGGCTAAAATAATCTCATCAATATATTCATTGGTGGTATAATCCAGGACTCTAGATATCGTATCCACAATACTTCTGCCCCATGGAGGAAATAAAGCTGCCACATATGGAGGGGTGTCTGTGGGGGTATACTTCTCTTCTACGATGAAGGTTTGGATTATTTAGGCCAATCTTGCAGGGCTGAGTTTGGGATATAAGTCCAACAGGTCTCCAATGGAGAGGGGAGTCAAGTTTTGGCCAGGTTGGAGTTGTAGCATCTCATTTATAGATTTAGCAGTGATAGTGAAAAGTATGGCCTAGTTAGGGGACATGACTTCTCTTTGGCTAGGGACATAGTTGGCACAACAATAATGTACAATTTTCAGGAAAATGTGGACTCTGGGGAACTGGTACTTAGGAAAATTGGACTCCCACAGACCAATTTCATCAGCTTGGTTCAAGTATCTATCCCTACTTTCACAGTATATTTTGAGTGGGGATTCATGGACAGTGCTGTCCTTTATCTGGTAATCCCTATCAGCTAGGGGAAGGTGGTCCAGGTCTAAGTGGGGTGTAGAGGTGGGTCTCACATCCATGGCAATTGGGACAACCATTCTCAGTTCTTGTAGATGTGAGAATGGGGTGGTAAATTGCAGTGTTTTTAGGGCAATGGTGTTTAACACAGAGTGGGTTTAAGTCCTTGAGCTTCTTTGATTAATTTTTATCTTTTAACTAAGAAAACTCATTAACCGGTTTTGAAATTGACAGGGTTTCTCAGTGAATTGTGGCTTAAATACCTGGAATTGAGGTAAACTGGCTATGAATAGGGTGGCTGGCGATTGCAAATGGTCGAAAGGGGTTTGGGTAGGCTGCAAGGTTGTTTGAGCGTCTTTGAAGTGCAACTGGGCGTGGGTTGACGGCTTCAAATGTTTGCAAACAACGTGCATGCACGCAGAGGTTTTACCATTGAAATTTCAAAGAGACAAATGATTTGGGGATTTTGGATTTTATGCGCGGAAAAATTAGTTTTGGCGGGTACGGGGGTGAATAGTGATGGTTTTGTCGCGTAGCGGGCAGGCGATAAATGGTTTCTATCGCACCGCTTACGGGTGCTTGGTGGTATTGGGGAGAGGCTGCCCGATGCCACTCATCGGCAGACACGTAGCATCGAGGGCTAGTGGAAAAACCACTTTTTTGGGTGGGTATAGTTCGGTGGATGCGTTGGCCCGATATGGATAAGGGCCATGAGATGTGGGGGGAAGCAATCGCACGGTTATTGGACGGGGAAACTGCATGGAGGGTAGTGGGGGGCCTGACGGGTGATTGAGTGCAGCAGTATCGGGTTAATGACATATTAAGGTGGGATTATGCTGTCAGGGTGATTAACGAAAGATTTAATTGGGGTTAACGATTAAGGGAAGGATTTTAATATCTTTGAGGGATAAGGGGTAGCGATATAGTTTATATTTAAACTAAGGGGTGGGGTTATTTTATATATAGGAGCTATATATATACGGGAAAATGGATTTTCATCGGGATTTAATATAATAAAATTGATAATTAATATGAATGGGTGGAAAAGGGACACAATACGCTAAGCAAATGATTTTTCATGATTTAAATGCCTCTTGCATATTAACATCAATACTTAGGGTAATGTCTTTTTGTGGGTTTTTTAGGGAAAAGGGGTTTTCCATGGGGGTGATTACTTTCTCTAGGAAAATAGTGTTTTAACAGTAGGAAAAGGGGTTTTATTAGGGAAATGAGGGGGAATAGAGGGAGATGAATTTTTATGAGGGGAATTTAGTACTTGATACCCATAAATCATTGAGCCGAGGGTCTGGTCCCTCCAAAAGTCAGAGAAATGCTCTGAGCCTCTTTGACTTAAAGTTTTTTAAGTACTTTGAAGTTTATTTATGGGAAATTAGTAAAGCAAAGGGGTAAAATGAATGGGGGAAGTTAATTAAATGACTTTGTAAATCATTTTCATGCTTGATTATTCATTGATATTTGGAACTTTTATGATGTGAATGATAAATATGCTTTTGTCTTATCAATCATCATACTTCTACAACCTTTCTTCTACTTACCC
This sequence comes from Pinus tabuliformis, assembly GCA_031772625.1. Classification (NCBI taxonomy): domain Eukaryota; kingdom Viridiplantae; phylum Streptophyta; class Pinopsida; order Pinales; family Pinaceae; genus Pinus; species Pinus tabuliformis. Next base: position 503,958,780 of record CM062818.1, on the reverse strand, counting down.
ATTTACTCATCCTACCATTTCCACTTCTCTTTATTAAGGTGAATTTGAGCTAGCAAACCCTTATAAAACATTTTTCTTTCTCTTTACAATAGTAAGCTAACTAAATCTAACCTTATTACATCCAAGGGCTCAGATTAAATAGTTGAGATCCTTTTATTTACCCTACCTATCTGACGATCTGCTAAGATTAAACAGTTTGGTCAGATTTTATTCTCTAACTATCAACATGAAATTTAAAGCATGGCATAATCAAGATTAATAAGTTTGATTACCATGGATTGTGGCATGAATAACAAGTTGCACACAATCATTATTATGCATAAAAGTAAATATTAGTGGCATTTTGGCTTGCTCACTTTCATGGTCTTTTTCCTTTTCTTGGGGTTCATATTTTTCACTTTTTTGGACTTTTATTATTCATTTTGTCCTTTGATTACTCTTTTAGGACATACCCTCTTTACATTTTTTAATTTTCAATATGGAAAAAATTTGCAGAAAGCAAAGGTATGTACATATTACAAGTTTTATCCTCAATAATTCAAAAATTAGGACTCGTATTGGTATAGGAACATGGAAATGGATCCACTTGGGGATGGCATTTCCTGGTGAAATGTCAAGAACTTTGTAGATCAATGGCCTTCTGAATTGTTGTGATATTACCTTGCAACCTTTCCCTTTTATGCTTCTGCATCATTACTAATTATGACAATAAGACTTTTAAAGCTTAGGGCCTTCTCTCTAAGCTTCAACTTCAAAAATCACCATCCAATCAACTCTAGAATTTTGAAAGTAAAGTATGTACAAATGACCAGTGAAATCAGTAAGTAGGTTCAATATAGTTTTTGAGCATTCGAACATTCACTGGTCCTCCTTCTACTTCTATGCCATCCATTTCTCTAAGGAAGAAAGCATTATTACCTCTGAAAGCATAAATGATATATGGGCCTTTGCATAGGAAATCAAATTTCCCATGTTTACTTTTATATTCTCTCCTTGAATCCCATTTTAAAACTTTATCTCCTAGGTAAAAAAATATTCAGACTTAGTCCTTTTATCAAAAGTATTTTTGATCCTTTCTTGCACAACCTGAGATCTAATGTACACTTCTTCCCTCGTCTGTTGCAAGTGAATTGTTTGATTGATTCTTCTTTGGATGTCATTTGGTTCAACCTGCAATTCTTGGAGAAACTTCTGGTGTCCCCAAGGAAGATGGGAAAACAACTTCCATTCCATAAACTAACTGATAGGGAGAAGTACTAATTGATTTCTTTGTGGTTAGCCTATCTTCCCACAAGGCATTTACTAGCCTTTTGTTCCATGTTTCCTTGTTACCCTCTAACAATTTTTTGATGATATTTACCAAACTTTTGTTTGAGGATTCTGCTAGTCCATTTCCTTGGGGGTAATAAGCTATGGAATGGCCTAGGGCTATATGATACTTACTACATAATTCTATCATTTTTCTAGATTTGAAAGCTGCTGCATTATCAATGATGATTTTGGTTGGGCACCCAAATCTAGATAGGATGTTTGCCTCAAGGAAGGTTATTATAACAGTGTCAGTGGCTTGCCTTGATGGTATGGCTTCTATCCATTTGGTAAAATAATCTGTAGCAGTGAGGAACCATTTGTGTTGGGTAGAGAAAGGTGGATGGATTTCACCAATCAAGTCAAGATCCCATTGTTGAAAAGGTGCTTCAGCAGAGATTGGTTTTAGGGGCAGGGGTAAAAGATTTTTCTTTCCTTCAAAAAATCTGGGGGTTACATATTTCTTTACATCAGAAAACAAAGTAGGCCAATAGAAACTGGCTCTAAGAATTTGGTCAGCAGTGGTTTTCTAGTAAAGATGTCCTCCATAGTCACCTGCATGAAACTCTTGTAACACTTTGTCAGATTCTTCTTTTAATAAACAGTTGAGAAGAATACCCTCATGATTCCTCCAAAAGAAAGCATTATCTACTATGCAAAATTTTAAGGATTTCATTTTTAAAAACCTGCTTTTGGTCCTAGATAATTTAGGAGGAGCTTGTAGATTTAGTAAAACATATATGATGTCAGCATAGCATGGTGATTCAATAAAGTCCTGGCTGATTGGTGGAGTTGCCATCTCCTCTCCATTATCCATTTCTGCAATAAAATTTATATCTAAGGCCTGACAATTTTATTTAGCCATGAGCTTGGCTAAACCTTGGCCTTTGATCAACTTCGTTGGTTTGATTTCTAGGTCATATTCTAATATAGTAGCGATCCGTTTCCCTCTCTTTCCATCTGGACCATCCTGAGTTAGGATATCTTTGACTACTAAATTAGGGACATATGATATTATATGAGAATATAAAATGTAAACTCTGAAATCTTTGATAGCTTTGACCAAAGCAAAGGCTTTCTTTTCCATTATATTGTATTTTAAGGGGGCGTCTCTCACGGCTTTGCTAAAAAAGGCAATTGGTTGTTCATAACCCTGATCATTTTTATGCAGTAGAACTACAACACTTGTATGTTCTAAAGCAAAGGAAAATAAAAGGAAATCTCTGTCAAATTTTGGACTAATCAAGACTGTTGTTTTACTTAAGGATAACTTAATGTCTTCAAAGGATTTCTTAGCCTCAACGGTCCACTTTATGGTCGAATATTTTTTCAACATATTTTTCAATGATCTAATTAATTCTGCTATGTTAGAAATAAATCTCCTAAGAAAGTTAATTTTCCCTAAAAAGGCTTGTAATTCCCTAATGCTCCTAGGAGGTTGTATCTGTAAGATGGCTTCTATTCTTGCAGGATCTATTTGGATACCATATTTTGAGATTATATGGCCTAATAAATTTCCCTCTTCTAACCCAAATAAAGATTTATTGGGATTTAAAGAGATTCCATACTTCCTGCATTTGATGAAAACCTACCTTAGATGATCTACCTTGGATAAGGATGTTAAGGGGTCTAGGACCTGGTCAATGAGGCTAAGGAGTGATTAAGGTGATTGGATTTGTTCAAGGATAGAGGAAGCAATGATGCACAAGAATGTAGAAATTAGGGCAAAGTGGGACAATGTGCAAATGAAGGGAAGGGATCTTGGATTAAGGGTTGGAGTAGGTTGTATGATGGAGGAATGGTAGGCAGGGAGGTATCATAGGTGTTGTGCACACTATTTTCCAAAACTAATCAACAAAGACTAGGAAAACCAAAGATCTAGCTATTTTGACCTAAAAACCAGAAACATGATGAACATAAGTTTATTGGCAGAAAATCATGCAAGATAACTATGGAAGCTAAGTAAGAATAGATTCCAAACATGCAAGTACCACTGGTATCAATTTCCCGAACTAAAAATCTAACACTAGCAATTGCATGGAAAGGCAAAAACAATGTTTTTGTGGCAGCAAGTATGCCTTGATCTCAGCTCATGGTCCCAAGGAGGGAGAGATGGGATCAAGGATTGCTTGATAGTCTTTTTGCAGATCTTTTCCTTCACCAAACTATCAAATCAACCTGAAGTATGAAAATTTATTTTAATCATCGAAAACAACCTAAGTAGCAAAGCAAGATCTTAACCTAAATAACAAAATTTATTCTAAGAATGCAGCAAAGACACATAAAAGTACACAAAGGAGGTACTGACACTTGGGTTGGGCCCAACCCTAAGAGCTACAACCTCCTAAGAAATATTAGCGCTGGTGCAAAGCTAAATTCATCTTTATTGATAAAAAAATAATAGTTACATACCAAAAACTATCCAAAAAAAAAACTCGAAAATGTGCTGATATAGAGCTGCAGTAAAGTGCGAAAATAGACTAACAAAATGACTAACCTATTGACTAAAATTTAACTACAATCTGACTAAAATATGACTAACTCCACTGAGGCCCTAAGCCTTCTTATTTATACAAATTGAGGACCCCAATAGTCCTTCTAAACTTTAGGAACTCGGCTGCCAAAACTTGCAGTTAACAACAGTCCTACTTGACTTGCTTGGCTGCCCCTTGTTCTCTGAGTTTTTGATGGAGAATTCGAGGTAAGGGCTCATAAATGAAGGGAACACCTTCCTACAAATCCCCCCCTTGTTCTTCCACGAATTTGGCTACCAAGTGCTCATTAAACCTTTGATTTTGTCTCAAAATTGACCAAAAATCTGCATAAAGCACACATTATACTTTTTGGCATAATGACTAACCCAATTCACTCTATTAGCGTAAATCTAATAAAAAACATGCAATAAACTAATGAGAATGGTGGATTAAGTCGAATTAGGAGGCTAAATGAGCCCATATAATTACCCATTTATGGGGCTCATCATCACCCTCTACTAAAAGTGTTGCTCATCCTCTGAGCAAGTAATCTATCTCTTCATCTTTGATGGCCCTGATGGCCTCCCTATCATCCAAAGCTTCTGATGTGGTCTACTCATGTGTACCATAAAATTTTGCCTTCTTGTCCATGTCCTTCCACTGCTCCTCCTATTCTGCTTGTTTGAATTCCTTTGCTTTTCCTGGCCTTTAAATACAGGGAGTCCTGTCTTTTTCTTTTTCCCTTTATGTTTTGTAGGTGTGCTTAATGCAGCAAGCACAGTTGCTGCTTCCCTTGCCAACATTGCAGGGGATTTCTCTTTTTGTTGTTCTTTTCCTTCACTTCCTGTAGAAATCTCTATGCTCCTTGTTTCTGCATGTGTCCCTGATATCTCAGGGTGTGTTTCTTCTTCCTTTTTTTCCCTCTTCTTTTTCTTCTCTGCCTATGTTAGCTTTGCTTCCTCACACTCTGTTTTGGTTTTCTTCTCATCTTGTTTAGTTTTTGCCTTCTCTACTTTAGTCTTTTTCTTTTCTGTTCTAGGTCTTCCTTCTCATATTCTGTTTTGATTTCCTCCTCTGTTTCAAGTTCTTCTTTCTCCATTTTGGTTTTTTCCTCCTTTTCTATTTCCTCCTCATCTTCCCTTGCCATATTTCTAAAAATCTCCCTGTCATGATGTGTAGTGACTGCTGAAAATGTTTAGGTGAGGAGGAAGGAAACAAACTTTCAAACCGGAAATAGAGAAATGGCTGAGGTTTCTCTTTCTGGAATCAAGAATTTCTCATGTTCTTTTTTTTCACAACATCAATTTGCAATTTTTTCTTCAAACAGTTTCCAACTTGAATTTGCTTCTTAGTTTTTGAGAAAAATCAATAATTTTGACATAACAGAGAATATTTATAACACAGTGTTTTTTCTTCAGAGTGTGGACAGTGTTGCAAATTTGTTTTTTCACAGGTTGGTTTCTATGGTTGCATCCATTTTTTCAGAAGAATGTGAGAAAGAAAGAGGCATATTTTGGATGCAGAGCAGAAAAACAGAGAGACTGTGTAGAACTCAAAGAAGGAAAAAAACAGGCAGAATTTTAAGCTTCACTTTCCTTTCTTTCAACCCAATATTGTGTTTTTAATCCCCCACCTTATATAAATATATCATATGCAGAGCAGTTTCCCGAGCCTACCTCTTTTCAAGCTTGAATTTTGACAAAAATCTCAAATTTTCTGGCTGCAAAACTGCTCTCTGCCCTTCCTGTAGAAATCTTCCTGTAGACAGTGTTCCTGTAGAATGAAACTATGCTTCCTGTAGAGCCCGATAGGCGGGAGATTTAAAAAAAACAAGCAGAAATATGGTGAAGGATGACTGGTTAGCTGCTCTGGAAGTGGTAGATGCGTACTCCAGTCGAGAACGTCGTGAAGGCACAGTGAACAAAGAGTGGTGAATGCGTTAACTGAGCTGTCTTTTAACTGCTGGCGTGATTTGTGGTGAGGAGATGAGGTGGCCGGATGTACGTTGGCCCCATGCAGACTGCAGTGCGGTTATGAAACTATATGCTACTTGCCCGTAATCACTTCTATCAATTACGTTGGAGTTTAAACAGCCACCACTACCTGTTTTCAGTTTTCTTCCCGAGAGGGCTGAGCACACATGCCGATTGCACCCACTGAGCGTTGTTTGAACTAGACGAGGCGCTGTCTAAACTGGATGAGGGTGGCCAGTTATATAACCACCGATCTTGTTTAATCACAACCATCTCATTTTCCATGCAGTTCTTAAATTACATTCATGCAACATAGGAATGGGTTTAGTCACGTACCTGGAAGTCGAATGCGTTTGTTGTGAGGTGTTGTGGCCTTTCCTTCTGCTGCATGCCTTTGTTTCTGTGGATGCATGTTGGTCTGGTTGCTGATACATGGCTATTTTTCTTGTGTAGGTCTCCTCTGACTGGATCTAAGCTGCGGGAGCTTGTTTCAACATTTAGATTTGCATCCTCATGCTGCTGATGTTGGATTTTTGCAGGACAGTGAATTGTTTCGTCCATAGCTCCCAAACGATAGACCAGATTGACCTGAAACTTTCTGAGCATGCTTCTATCATCATTATGCACCTCCCATAGAAAAATTGTGGTCAAGGGATGCACAGATTTTGAAAAAAACTGAAAATCGCTGAAGGTGACAGAGGTCAATTTCTCGGACACCGTGCATTGGAATTGGCTGAAATTGCTTGGGCACGTTACTATCACCCATATGCATCTCCCCATGAAACATATTTTGAAATGGATGCACGGATATAGAGAAAATGAAAAAATGGTTGAAGGTGATGGAGGTTGATTTCTTGGAAACCATGCACTAGAATTGGCTGAAATGGCTTGGGCATGTTACCATAATCCCTATACAACTCCCCATAAAACAATTTTTTAAATGGATGCATGGTTTTCAAGTTAGGGAAAAAACAAATTTATGCTCTATGTATTTTTGTATCAGAGCATTCTGCAGTTTTTGCACAGTAAGGAAAAAATGAGCTTGGGCTGTAATGCAGACTTGGGTCTCAACTGATGAGGAATCTAGACAGAGTGTAACAGGTATGGTGAGTAAAAAACTGCTGCTTGATTTGTCATTAAGGAGTTTTTGCTAGCAGTATGAAGAAAATAGGATTTCTATGTGTGACTGTGCAGGAACTTAGAAAAAACGAGTGCAATGGAGATGTACGGAGATGGGAAAAGGTGACATATGGCGATGGGTGGAAACAGGGATGTTTACAGGCCTCATGGATAGATTCTCAACCTTCGGGTACTCTTCAGAGATCAATTTTGGCTTGTTTGCAGGCTCTACAGGATCTTCTTGTAGAAGATAAAGAATTTACTGTAGAAGGTGAAATCTCAGTTTGAATGAGACCAAATATTGGGAAAGGGTAGTGGTCATGGAGGAATGGATTGTGAGGGATCCTTGCAGCCTGGTGCTGACCTTTGTCTTTGTTTTGTTCGATCCTCTTAACCTGCAATGTCCTTCCTGCAACCTGCAATTATTCAACAGAAATTAGGTTTATTTTTATTTTTCTCTTTTCTTCTTTCTTTTTCTCTTTTTTTGAAAACAACTAGGGTGCCTCATGGAGGTTTTCACCCTAATTTCCTGCCCTTGGTGCCTCCAAGGGAGGTTTCCACCCAGGAATCTTATTCTTTTTTTCTTTTCTCTTCTTTCTAACCCATTGACCGCCTCATGGAGGTTTTCAATGAATGAGCCAATCTAAAGCGCCTCCGAGGAGGTTTTCACTTTAGATTTTTATTTCCTCTTTTTTTATTTCCTTTTTTTTTCTACCCTACCCTACTTGAAAAACAAAATCATTTTCAAGTATAAGAACACTTCCAATGGAGCCATGTGCACATCGATATTAGAGACAAAATGATGTGGAGACTTGAAATGCATGCTTTGACAGGTATCCATATTTCAGAGACCAAATGATTTGACTTTGAAGGGATCAAGCATAGCTGAGGAAAAGAGTGTTGTTGCAACTTAGTGACCGTCTGGAACCATATCTCAATACAACTCTGATATCCTTGGTCCTTTTTCTGATTTGAATACATGGAGGATTTGATGGTAACCATGAGGGAGCTCTCTCGATCTCTAATTCTGTTGCCTTCTCTTTATCAAGTGCAACCCATGGTTCTTTGATCTCCTATTTTGAATCTTCTTTTTGCTGGATGTAGTCCTTCAATGCTGTCAATATAATCTCTTTTTTGCAATACTCTTCCTGAGCTATGGTGAATATCATTGAGCTCAAGAGGAGTTGTTTGGACATGTTGTGCCTCAGCATTGCAATTGAGTTGAGCTACTCCAATGTTTGGGTTTGGAAATGGTGGTACGGGTAGTTGAGTGGAGGTGTATATTTGAGATGGATGTGGATGGGGTTATGGTTGGGTAGGTGGTTTCCAACTATATACTTGCTGAGCTCGCCTGTTTTTTGGATTCGGGTTCGGTTGAGCAGGCATTTGGGGCTGCCTTGGTGGAATAGGAGGCGATGGTTGTGGTTGAGTAGGTGGTGGAAGAAAAGGAGCAGGGGGAGTGTTGTACTAGGGCCTCCACCCCTGACGAGGTGCATTCCATTGAGGTTGTGGCAGAGCATCGGGGTGAAATGGATGAGCAGCTGGTTGGGCATAATATGGAGATGTGAAGGACAAAGGAGGAGGTGTGGACTAGGAAGGATGAGCAGGGGGACCCCAAGAAGGCATGGAAGTGGCTTGATAGGGGTTGTAATAAGTCTAGGATGCCCCTTGCATTCCCTGCTGATAAGGTATGGGTCCATGTGGCCTCCTTTGGTTCATATAATAGAGTGGTTCAGTGGCTCCTTTGGCCCTCTAATATGCAGCTTTAATTCCGGGCAAGGAGGGGCACTGATTCGTAGGATGGTCTTTTTCACAAACAAAACACACTTCTATAGAGTGCAATGGACATTTGTTCCTAGGATGCTTTCTAGTGCACCTAGGACAAAAGATGGCCAAAGCCCTCTTGGCTTCCTCTTGCTTCCTTTGGATCCACAAGGTATCCATTTGCATGGCAACCATCTGCCTTATCTCACTCTTGCAATCTTCCCACATGTTTCCAATTTCACCTTCAATGGATGAGTTGGAAGAAAAGGTATTGCTCCCAACATTTCTGTTTTCAGCCATTTGCTCCAGAGGAATGTTTTCTTCTTCTTCTCCCCTAGAGGTTCTTCAAATATGTCCTGTTGTCCACCTAAGGGTTCTTCTTAATCACAACCATCGAAGAAGATAGAAGGTTGGTTGTGTGAAGTAGTGGGGGTGTTATGCAAACATTTTTTTGACTTATCTCTACTCCTTAAAGGCATGAAAGGAAATCTTTTTGGTTGATTTTTTATTTATTTTATTTATTTTTTTTTCTTCTTTTACCTGCAAAACTAAAATAGAATGAACAACAAATTGCAACTAACTAAAATAAACCTTGCTGAAATGAAAATTTAGAATTGAAATGAAAGCGAAAAATGACTAATCTATGTTGCTGAAATGAAATTGCAGAATTGAAATGCTAATCTACGGTTGCATAATTGAAATTGTAGAATTGAAATACTAATTTATGAAAGAGAGAAATATCTAACCTACGCTTGCTAAAATGAAATGAAAACAGGAAATGTCTAATCTACTTTTACGGAAATGAAATTGCAGAATGGAAATGAAACAACTACTCTACTCTTGCTGAAATAAACTACTTAGTAGAAGGTTGCAATAGAAAATAGAAAAAAAGTAGTAATCACTAATACTCTAACACTTCCCCGGCAACGGAACCAAAACAATGGTGGGCTCTAGTATTGCAGTAATGATGGTGCAACTCCTGTGACTCCCTTCTTTACTTTTATCAACTCGGTAGTTCCCAACAAACTTGGAAGCGACGATGCTATATGCACAAGTACTAGCTCTTGCTGCAGGTTGTCACTTGATTAGCTGGCACAAGTCTGCTAGGAGCTTAAGCCAACTTCTATGAGCTCTTATAAGAAGCTTTTAACTGTGATGGATGAAAGCTAACTCAAAGGAGGCTAGTCTACTTGCAGAAAGGAGATGAAAGCTGAAAGGAAATGCAAACCCTAGAAAACCCTAGTTTTACCGACTAACCCTAATGGTGCAAGAAAAGAGATGAAAGCTGTTGAAATGGATTCTATTGACTCTTGGAAAGGTGGAATGCATGTGACTAAGCTACTTCTGAAGTGGAATCTGAAAAAAAAACATCTTTTTGTATTTTTGAGTAATCTTGCAGAATTATTATGCATGTGCTTTAATTGTTTTTTACTATGCAGAGGTTGATTGGCGAAAGGAAATGGAGCGGGGGCTTGAAGGAGGTTGAGAAGTTGAGAAGAGGGCCTAAGGGGTCTCTAGCACCCTTCCAAAGAGTTTCACACTGATCAGATCTCGAGAAACTGCTCATGTGATCTTCTATAGGAAGTCTGCAAGGGTTATATAGGAAGATCCGATAGAGAATTTTGGAGGGTTGATGCTAGAAAAACGGTGGGAAAGTGGAAATAGAGATTGGATAAGGATGTTAAGGGGTCTAGGACCTTTTTGATGAGGCTAAAGAGTGATTAAGGTGATTGGATTTGTTCAAGGATGGAGGGAGCAATGATGCACAAGAATGTAGAAATTAGGGCAAAGTGGGACAATGTGCAAATGAAGGGAAGGGATCTTGGATTAGGGGTTGGAGCAGGTTGTATGATGGAGGAAGGGTAGGCAGGGAGGTATCATAGGTGTTCTGTACACTATTTTCCAAAATTGATCAACAAAGATTAGGAAAACCAAAGATCTAGCTATTTTGACCTAATTTGACCTAAAAACGAGAAACATGATGAACATAAGTTTATTGGTAGAAAATCATGCAAGATAACTATGGAAGATAAGCAATAATAGATTCTAAATATGCAAGTACAACTGGTATCAACTTCTCTAACTAAAAATCTAACACTAGCAATTGCATGTAAAGGCAAAAACAATGTTTTTGTGGCAGCAAGTATGCCTTGGTCTCACCTCATGGTCCCAAGGAGGGAGAGATGGGATCAACGATCGCTTGATGGCATTTTTGCAAATCGTTTCCTTTACCAAATTGTCAAATAAACTTGAAGTATGAAAAGCTATTTTAATTATCGAAAACAACCTAAGTAGCAAAGCAAGATCTTAACTTAAATAACAGAATTTATTCTAAGAATGCAACAAAGACACATAAAAGTACACAAAGGAGGTACTGGCACTTGGGTTGGGCCCAACCCTAAGAGCTACAGCCTCCTAAGAAAGATTGGAGCTGGTGCAAAGCTGGATTCATATTTATTGATCAAAAAATAATAGTTACATCCCAAAAACTGTCCACAAAAAAAAGCTCGAAAATGTGCTAATATAGAGCTACACTAAAGTGCGAAAATAGACTAACAAAATGACTAACCTACTGACTAAAATCTAACTACAATCTAACTAACATCTGACTAAAATTTGACTAGAATCTGACTAACTCCACTGAGGCCCTAAGCCTTCTTATTTATACAAATTGAGGACCCATCCAGTCCTCCTAAACTTTAGGAACTCGACTGCCAAAACTTGCAGTTAACAACAGTCCTACTTGACTTGCTTGGCTGCCCCTTGTGCTCCGAATTTTTGATGGAGAATTCGAGGTAAGGGCTCATAAATGAAGGGGACACCTTCCTACAAATCCTCCCCCATGCTCTTCCACGAATTTGGCTGCCAAGTGTTCATTAAACCTTTGATTTTGTCTCAAAATTGACCAAAAATTTGCATAAAGCACACATTAGACTTTTTGGCATAATGACTAACCCAATTCACTCTATTAGCATAAATATAATAAAAAACATGAAATAAACTAATAAGAATGGTGGATTATGTCGAATTAGGAGGCTAAATGAGCCCATATAATTACCCATTTTTGGGGCTCATCATCACCCTCTACTGAAAGTGTTGCTCATCCTCTGAGCAACTAATCTATCTCTTCATCTTTGATGGCCCTGATGGCCTCCTTATAATCCCAAGCTTCTGATGTGGTCTATTCTTGTGTGCCATAAAATTTTTCCTTCTTGTTCATATCCTTCCACTGCTCCTATTCTGCTTGTTTGAATTCTTGTGCTTTTCCTAACCTTTAAATACAGGGAGGCTTGCCTTTTCCTTTTTCCTTTTTTGTTTTGTAGGTGTGCTTATTGCAGCAAGCACAACTGCTACTTCCCTTGCCAACATTGCAGGGGATTTCTCTTTCTGCTGTTCTTTTCCTTCACTTCCTGTAGAAATCTCTATGCCCCCTATTTCTGCTTGTGTCCCTGATATCTCAGGGTGTGTCTCTTCTTCCTTTTTTTCTCTCTTCTTTTGTCTTCTCTGCCTCTGTTAGCTTTGCTTCCTCACACTCTATTTTGGTTTTCTTCTCATCTTGTTTAGTTTTTTCCTTCTCTGCTTTAGTATTTTTCTTTTCTGTTTTAGGTCTTCCTTCTCATCTTCTGTTTTGATTTCCTCCTCTGTTTCAAGTTCTTCTTTCTCCATTTTGGTCTTTTCCTCTTTTTCTATTTCCTCCTCATCTTCCCCTGCCATATTTCTAAAAATCTCCCTGTCATGATGTGTAGTGACTGCTGGAAATGTTCAGGTGAGGAGGGAGGAAACAAACTTTCAAAACCAGAAATAGAGAAATGGCTGAGGTTTGTCTTTCTGGAATCAAGAATTTCTCATGTTCTTCTTTTTCACAACATCAATTTGCAATTTTTTCTTCAAATTGTTTCCAACTTGAATTTGCTTCTTGGTTTTTGAGAAAAATCAATACTTTTGACAAAATAGAGAATATTTATAACACAATGTTTTTTCTTCAGAGAGTGGATAGTGTTTCAAATTTGGTTTTTCCCAAGTTGGATTCTATGGTTGCATCTCTTTTTTCAGAAGAATGTGAGAAATAAAGAGGCAGATTTTGGATGCAGAGCAAAAAAACGGAGAGACTGTGTATAACTCAGAGAAGGAAAAGAACACAAGCAAAATTTTAAGCCTCACTTTCCTTTCTTTCAACCCAATGCTGTGTTTTTAATCCCCCACCTTATATAAATATATCATATGCAAAGCAGTTTCCCGAGCCTACCTCTTTTCAAGCTCGAATTTTGAAAAAAATCTTAAATTTTATGGCTGCAAAACTGCTCTCTGCCCTTCCTGTAGACAATGTTCCTGTAGAATGAAATTGTGCTTCCTGTAGAGCCCGATAGGCGGGAGATTTTTTAAAAAACAGGCAGAAATCTAGCGGGGAATGACTGGTTAGCTGCTCTGGAAGGGGTAGATGCATACTCCAGTTGAGAACATCGCGAAGGCACAGTGAACAAAGAGTGGTGAATGTGTTAACTGAGTTGTCTTTTGACTGCTGATGTGATTCGTGATGAGGAGATGAGGTGGTCGGATGTAATTTGGCCCCATGAAAACTGCAGTGCTGTTATGAAACTGTATGCTGCTTGCTCGTAATCACTGCCATTAATTACATTGGAGTTTAAACAACCACCACTACCTGTTTTCAGTTTTCTTCCCGAGATGGCTGAGAACACGTGCCGATTGCACCCATTCAGCGCTGTTTGAACTAGACGAGGCGCTGTCTAAGCTAGATAAGGGTGGCCAATTAGCTAGCCACCGATCTTATTTAATCATAACCATCTCACTGTCCATGCAGTTCTTATATTACATTCATGCAACAAAGGATCGGGTTTAGTCACGTACCTGGAAGTCGAATGCGTTTGCTGTTAGGTGCTGTGGCCTTTCCTTCTGTTGCATGCCTTTATTTCTGTGGATGCATGCTAGTGTGATTGCTGATACATGGCTATTTTTCTTGTGTAGGTATCCTCTGGCTGGATCTAATCTGTAGGAGTCTATTTCTACATTCAGATTTGCACCATCATGTTGCTGATGCTGGATTTTTGCAGGACTGCGACTTGTTTCGTCCATAGCTCCCAAACGATAGACCAGATTGACCTGAAACTTTCTGAGCATGCTTCTATCATCATTATGAACCTCCCATAGAAAAATTGTGGTCAAGGGATGCACATATTTCGAGAAAAACTAAAAATGGCTGAAGGTGAAAGAGGTCAATTTCTTAGAAACCGTGCACTAGAATTGGCTGAAATTGCTTGGGTAGGTTACTATCACCCATATGCATCTCCCCATGAAACAGGTTTTGAAATGGATGCAAGGATATGGAGAAAATGTAAAAATGGCTGAAGATGATGGAGGTTGATTTCTTGGAAACCATGCACTAGAATTGGCTATAATTGCTTGGGCATGTTGCCATCATCCCTATACAACTCCCCATAAAACAATTTTTTAAATGGATGCACAATTTTCAAGTTAGTTAAAAAACAAATTTCCACTCTATGTATTTTTGTATCAAAGCATTCTGCAGTTTTTGCACAGTAAGGAAAAAATGAGCTTGGGCTGTAATGCAAACTTGGGTCTCAGCTAATGAGGAATCTAGACGGAGGGTAATAGGTATGGTGAGTGAAAAACTGCTGCTTGATTTGTCATTAAGGATTTTTTGCTGGCAGTATGAAGAAAACATGATTTATGTGTGTGATTGTGCCAGAACATAGAAAAATGAGTGCAATGGAGGTGTACGGAGATGGGAAAAGGTGACATATCACGATGGGTGGAAAAAGGGATGTTTACAGGCCTCATGGACAAATTCCCAACCTTCGAGTCCTCCTTAGAGATCAATTTTGGCTTGTTTGCAGGCTCTACAGGATCTTCTTGTAGAAGACACAGAACTTCCTGTAAAAGGTGAAGTCTCAGTCTGAATGAGACCAAATCATGTGAAAGGGTAGTGGTCATGGAGGAATGGATTGTGAGGGATTCTTGCAGCCTAGTGCTGACCTCTGTCTTTTCTTTGTGCAATCCTCATAACCAGTAATGTCCTTCCTGCAACCTGCAATTATTCAACATAAATTAGGTTTATTTTTCCTTTTCTCTTTTCTTATTTCTTTTTCTCTTTTTTTGAAAACAACTAGGGCGCCTCGTGGAGGTTTTCACCCTAATTGCCTGCCCTAGGCGCCTCCAAGGGACGTTTTCATGCAGGGATCTTATTTTCTTTTTCTTTTCTCTTCTTTCCAACCCATTGACCACCTCATCGACGTTTTCAACCAATGAGCCAATCTGAGGTGCCTCCGAGGAGGTTTTCACCTTAGATTTTTATTTTCCTCTTATTTTCATTTTTTTCATTTTTTTTTTCATTTTATTTTTTACCCTACCCTAATTGAAAAACAAAATCATTTTCAAGTATAAGAACACTTCCAATGGAGCCATGTGCACATCGAGATTAGAGACAAAATGATGTGGAGGCTTGAAATGCATGCTTTGACAGGTATCCAGATTTCAGAGACCAAATGATTTGACTTTGAAGGGATCAAGCATAGCTGAGAAAGAGAGTATTGCTGCAACTTAGTGACAGTCTGGAACTATATCTCAATATAGCTCGGATATCCTTGGTCCTTTTGCCGATCTGGATCATTCTTCATGTCACCTTCTACCATGACCTTCTCATCTTCCTCTTTTCGCTAATTTTTCTCTTGAATACATGGAGGATTTGATGGTAACCATGAGGGAGCTCTCTCGATCTCTAATTCTATTGTCTTCTCTTTATCAAGTGCAACCCATGGTTCTTTGATCTCCTCTTTTGGATCTTATTTCACTGGATGTGGTCCTTCAATGCTGTCAATATAAGTTTTTTTTTGCAATACTCTTCATGAGCTATGGTGAATATCATTGAGCTCAAGAGGAGTTGTTTGGACATGTTGTGCCTCAGCATTACAATTGAGTTGAGCTACTCCAATGTGTGGGTTTGGAAATGGTGGTACAGGTAGTTGAGTGGGGGTGTATATTTGAGATGGATGTGGATGGGGCTATGGTTGGGCAGGTGGTTTCCCACTATATACTTGTTGAGCCTGCCTGTTGTTTGGGTTCGGGTTCAGTTGAGCAGGCATTTGGGGCTGCCTTGGTGGAGCAGGAGGCGATGGTTGCGGTTGAGCAAGTGGTGGAGGAAAAGGAACACGAGGAGTGTTGTACTGGGGCCTCCACCCCTGACGAGGTGCATTCCAATGAGGTTGTGGCTAAACGTAGGGGTGAAATGGATGAGTAGCTGGTTGGGCATAATATGGAGATGTGAAGGACAAAGGAGGAGGTGTGGACCAGGAAGGATGAGCAGGGGGACCTCAAGAAGACATGGAAGTGGCTTGATAGGGGTTGTAATAGGTCTGGGATGTCCCTTGTATTCCCTGCTGGTAAGGTATGGGTCCATGTGGCCTTCTTTGGTTCATATAATAGAGTGGTTCAGTGGCTCCTTTGGTCCTCTGATATGCAACTTTAATTATGGGCAAGGAGGGGCACTGATTCGTAGGATGGTCTTTTTCACAGACAAAACACACTTCTATAGAGTGCAATGGACATTTGTTCCTAGGATGATTTCTAGTGCACCTAGGACAAAATATGGCCAAAGCCCTCTCGGCTTCCTCTTGCTTCTTTTTGATTCGCAAGGTATCCCTTTGCATGGCAACCATTTGCCTTATCTTGCTCTTGCAATCTTCCCACATGTTTCCAATTTCACCTTCCATGGATGGGTTGGAAGAAAAGGTACTGCTCCCAACATTTCTGTTTTCAACCATTTGCTCCAGAGGAATGTTTTCTTCTTCTTCTCCCCTAAAGGTTATTCAAATATGTCTTGTTGTCAACCTAAGGGTTCTTCTTAATCACAACCATCAAAGAAGAGAGAAGGTTGGCTGTGTGAAGCAGTGGGGGTGTTGTGAAAACATTTTTCTGACTTATCTCTACTCCTTAAAGGCATCAAAGGAAATCTTCTTCTTCTCTGCTTGTACCTGAAAAACTGAAATAGATTGAACAATAAATTGCAACTAACTAAAATAAACCTTGCTGAAACGAAAATTTAGAATTGAAATGAAAGTGGGAAATGACTAATCTATGTTGCTGAAATGAAATTGCAAAATTGAAATGCTAATCTAAGCTTGCAGAATTGAAATGCTAATTTATGAAAGAGGGAAATATCTAATCTACGCTTGCTGAAATGAAATGAAATTAGGAAATGTCTAATCTACTTTTGTGGAAATGAAATTGCAGAATGGAAATGAAACAACTACTCTACTCTTGCTGAAATAAACTACTTACTAGAAGGTTGCAGTAGAAAATAGAAGAAAAGCAGTAATCACTAATACTCTGACGCTTCTCCGGCAATGGCACCAAAAAGATGGTGGGCTCCGGTATTGCAGCAATGATGCTGCAAATCTTGGGACTCCCTTCTTTACTTTATCAACCCTGTAGTTCATAACAAACTTGGAAGCGACGGTGCTATAAGCACAAGTACTAGCTCTTACTGCAGTCTGTCACTTGATCAACTGGCACAAGTCTGCTAGGAGCTTAATCCAACTTCTATGAGCTCTTAGAAGAAGGTTTTAACTATGATGGATGAAAGCTAACTCAAAGGAGGCTAGTCTACTTGCAGAAAGGATATGAAAGCTGAAAGGAAACGCAAACCCTAGTTTTACCGACTAACCCTAATAGTGCAAGAAAAGAGATGAAAGCTAATGAAATGGATGCTATTGACTCTTGGAAAGGTGGAATTCATGTGACTAAGCTACTTTTGAAGTGGAATCTGGAAAAAAAAATAAAAAATAAAAAATAAAAAAATATCTTTTTATATTTTTGAGTAATCTTGCAGAATTATTATGCATGTGCTTTAACTGTTTTTGACTGTGCAGAGGTTGATTGGCGAAAGGAAATGGAGTGGGGGCTTACAGGAGGTTTGGAAGGTGAGAAGAGGGCCTAAGGGGTCCCTAGCACCCTTCCAGAGAGTTTCACAACGATCAGATCTCGAGAAACTGCTCACGTGATCTTCTACAGGAAGTCTGCATGGGTTCTACAGGATGTTCTATAGGAAGATCCGATAGAGGACTTGGTAAATGAGGCTAAGAAGTGATTAAGGTGATTGGATTTGTTCAAGGATGGAGGGAGCAATGATGCACAAGAATGTAGAAATTAGGGCAAAGTGTGACAATGTGAAAATGAAGGGAAGGGATCATGGATTAGGGGTTGGAGCAGGTTGTAAGATGGAGGAATGATAGGCAGGGAGGTATCACAAGTGTTCTGCACCTTATTTTCCAAAATTGATCAACAAAGACTAGGAAAACCAAAGATCTAGATATTTTGACCTAATTTGACCTAAAAATCAGAAACATGATGAACATAAGTTTATTGGTAGAAAATCATGCAAGATAACTATGGAAACTAAGCAAGAACAGATTCTAAACATGAAAGTACAACTGGTATCAACTTCCCTAACTAAAAATCTAACATTAGCAATTGCATGGAAAGGCAAAAACAATGTTTTTGCGGCAGCAAGTATGCCTTGGTCTCAGCTCATGGTCCCAAGGAGGGAGAGATGAGATCAAGGATTGCTTGATGGCCTTTTTGCAGATCTTTTCCTTTACCAAACTATCAAATCAACTTGAAGTATGAAAATCTATTTTAATCATCGAAAACAACCTAAGTAGCAAAGCAAGATCTTAACCTAAATAACAGAATTTATTCTAAGAATGCAGCAAAGACACATAAAAGTACACAAAAGAGGTACTGACACTTGGGTTGGGCCCAACCCCAAGAGCTACAGCCTCCTAAAAAATATTAGATCTAGTTTAAATCTGGATTCATCTTTATTGATTAAAAAAAATAATAGTTACATCCCAAAAACTGTCCACAAGAAAAAGCTCGAAAATGTGCAGATACAGAGCTGCACTAAAGTGCAAAATAGACTAACAAAATGACTAACCTACTGAGTAAAATCCAACTACAATCTAACTAACATCTGACTAAAATCTGACTAACTCCACTGAGGCCCTAAGCCTTTTTATTTATACAAATTGAGGACCACAACAGTCCTCCTAAACTTTAGGAACTCGGCTGCCAAAACTTGCAGTTAATAGCAGTCCTACTTGACTTGCTTGGATGCCCCTTGTGCTACGAGTTTTTGATGGATAATTTGAGGTAAGGGATCATAAATGAAGGGGACACCTGCCTACAAATCCTCCCCCTTTTTCCTCCATGAATTTGGCTGCCAAGTGCTCATCAAACCTTTGATTTTGTCTCAAAATTGACCAAAAATCTGCATAAAGCACACATTAGACTTTTTGGCATAATGAATAACCCAATTCACTCTATTAGCATAAATATAATAAAAAACATACAATAAACTAATGAGAATGGTGGATTAAGTCGAATTAGGAGGCTAAATGAGCCCATATAATTACCCATTTCTGGGCCTCATAAGTATTTATACAAAAATATTTACAAAATATTTTAAAACAACTTGAGATTTAATTTAGTGAATTAAAATATCTGCTTTCATGAAGATAGAGATAGATGTTAAACTACGTCATGTTGTCCCTTTTATTATGGTGTTGCTAGCTGTTTCTGTTGAGTTGGAGCCCTTTAAGCTCGTTGATATTTGTAGTGATTCTACGTTGTAATATTCTTTTCTTTCATCTTTCAACCGATACTCTTTGACCCTGCTACTCTGCGTTTACCTATTTCACCTTGTTTCCTTCATTTACTGTGTTGTAACTTTCTAATGTAAATTTATTATAGTAAATCTGTCATGTTTTGCCACCATTCCACATTAGGCAGTTTTACATTCATCAGAATTCTGTAGATTTCATCGACCTCTTTATACTCTACGAAATTTAGCTTATTGAGGACCAAGTGTTTCACCTCATGCTCCAGGAAAAACAAATTTTCAAATGTATCATATAACACTTTGCTTGTTGGCAAAGATTTAATAGCTGAAGAGCTGGCTTTCTCCTTGGCCAACTTCCTGAGTCTATCACTATAGTCTAGCTGAGGAATTAGCTTGTCATTTATGACCATAGGACTAGGAATACCCTTCTCCCTCAAAATCTGAAACTTAGCCATGAATTGGTCAATGGCTACCTGCATGTTATAGAATTTCTCTTCTAGGTTAGGGATAAGGTTTCTTTTGGAAAGAACCTTCCTAATCTCTAGAATGGCCTCAGTCCTATCTTCTATGTTCAGCTCACGGATCTCATATCTGTTCTTGTTATATAATAAATGGATGAGTCGATTGGTCATCTTCAGATACTATGCATATGTTTGAGCCTTAAGTCTCTCATTCCTAGCCTTGATATTTTTTTATCTCTCCTTAATATCTTGGTCCTTATCTGTAGGCATTCTGAAGGAAGACACTTCAATACTTTGCTACCTTTCCAACATCTGAGTTTTTGATGTGGAAGGCTTTGGCATGCCTCCAGATGGAGTGGCAGGCCTGCTCCTATTTCCTTCTGCACTAGTGACCTCTGTTGTTTCCTCTGTGTATTCCTATTCAGAGACATGATTCACTATCTGTCTTTTAGCTTGGCTTGTTTTTGCATAAGCTTGTGAATTTGCTCTTGTTGAAGTGGTGGCCCCTTCCCTATTTCCCTTTAGGTTTTTCTCCTCATTTAGAGGAGTATGTACAACTAGGGGGGGTGCTCATGGTTGTCTTTAGTATGTCTGGTACGTCTGATTGCTCTAGTATGTATGATTTTTTTGGTACCTCTGATGGTTCTGTCCTAGTTGACTGGTTTGGCCTATCTGATTGTTCTGGCCTATTTGATTGTTCTGGCACCTGTAGGAAAGAATCCTCATCAAGTTTTTTTTTCTAGATTAATTAATGTGTTGTCCACAGCAACTTTTTCATTATCCTTGTCCTCTAAAGTGTTTTCCACCCATTGCAATTGGTTGGCATACTTTTCTATCTTAGGTATGTGGTGATGGCTATAGGGGGCCATCTTGTTCTTTTGCCTTCTTTTGCAGATGAAGTCCAAGGGATCATATCTCCATATGAAGCTCTATTTTAGTTTTAATATCTGAGGATTAGGTATGCCTCCTTTATAGCTTCTCTGCTATTACAAATAAAGGGACCCAATTGGTCTTTGATCTTGAGCTGGGCTTTCTTTTTGGCTTTAACGAAGTTAACCTCATCTGAATTTATTATTTGCCTGTAGTACTCTAGGATAAATAACCTCATTGGGAGGTATTTAGGTAGTTTGTATGGGGTCATTTCACAGCCATAAATCCTGATTTCAGTGTGGTTTTGGTACAAGTACCAATCTCTCACCTAATGATTGATGTTTAGATGAAGGACCCTCCTAATCTCAAGACTGATTCTTGGTGGAGGGGTTCCAATGAGAATGGTCACCACAGGGTGGACAAAGGAATCAATGAATTCATTATATGAATAGGGGGAAGGATGTTGATGAATCAATGGGGTCTAGAAGATAACTAATTTTGGTTGGCCCTTGGTGTTCAATTTTTGCAAGGCAAGTGGGAATTTGTCTGACTGGTAATATAGGAAAAGGTGATACAAGACTGAGGAGTATTTGAAAGCTCTCGCAATACTCATTATAAGGAACTGTTCATCCATCCTGTCAGTGATGAACTGAGCATAGTCATATATGACAGCGAGAGGATGTCCTGGAGTGTATATGGACATGAAGGCTAAAATAATCTCATCAATATATTCACTGGTGGTATAACCCGAGACTCTAGATATCATATCCATAATACTTCTGCCCCACAGAGAAAATAAAGATTCTACATATGGAGGTGGGTCTTTGGGGGTATACTTCTCTTCTACGATGAATGTTTGGATTATTTGGGCCAATCTTGTAGGGTTTAGTTTGGGATATAAGTCTAGCAGGTATCCAATGGAGAGGGGAGTCAAGTTTTGGCTAGGCTGGAGTTGTAGCATCTCATTTATAGATTTAGCAGTGATAGTGAAAAGTATGGCCTAGTTATGGGACATGACTGCTCTTTGGCTGGGGACATAGTTAGCATGGCAATAATGTACAATTTCTGGGAAAATGTGGACTTTAGGGAGCTGGTACTTAGGCAAATTGGACTCCCACAGACCAATTTCATCAGCCTGTTTCAAGTATATATCCATAATTTAGGAGTATACTTTGAGTGGGTATTCATGGAAAATGGTGTCCTTTATCTAGAAATCCCTATCAGCCAGGGGAAGGTGGTCCAGGTCTAAGTGGGGTGTAGAGATGGGTCTCAAATCCATGGCAATTGGGGCAGTCATTCTCAGTTCTTGTGGATTTGAGAATGGAGGTGGTAAATTGTAGTGTTTTTAGGGAGATGGTGTTTAACACAGAGTGGGTTTAAGTCCTTGAGCTTCTTTGATTAATTTTTATCTTTTAACTAAGAAAACTCATTAACTGGTTTTGAAATTGACAGGGTTTCTCAGTGAATTGTGGCTTAAATACCTAGAATTGAGGTAAACTGGCTCTGAACAGGGTGGCTGGTGACTGCAAATGGTCGAAAGGGGTTTGTGTAGGCTGCAAGGTTGTCTAAGCATCTTTGGAGTGCAACTGGGTGTGGGTTGATGGCTTCAAATGTTTGCAGACGACGTGCATGTGTGTAGAGGTTTTATTGTTGAAATTTTGAAAAAAACAAATGATTTGGGGCTTTTGGCTTTTATGCACGGAAAAATTAGTTTTGGTGAGTACGGGGGTGAATAGTGATGGTTTTTTCACATAGCGGGTGGTCGGTAAATGGTTTCTATCGCACCACTTATGGGCTCTCGGTGGTATTGGGGAGAGGCCGCCCGATGCCATTCATTGGCAGACATGTAGCATTGGGGGCTAGTGGAAAAACCACTTTTTCAGGTGGGTATAGTTTGGTGGATGGGTTGGCCCGATATGGATAAGGGTCGTTAGATGTGGGGGGAAGCGATCACACAATGATCGGGCAGGGAAACTGCACAGAGGGTAGTGGGGGGCCCGACGGGCGATTGAGTGCAACAGTATCGGGTTAATGACAGATTAAAGCGGGATTATGTCGTCGGGGTGATTAATGAAGGATTTAATCGAGGTTAACGATTGAGGGCGGGATTTTAATATTTTTGAGGGATAAGGGGTAGTGATATAGTTTATATTTAAACTAAGGGGTGGGGTTATTTTATATATATGAGCTATATATATACGGGAAAATGGATTTTCATCGGGATTTAATGTAATAAAATTAATAATTAATATGAATGGGCGGAAAAGGGACGCAATACACTAAGCAAATGCTTTTTGATGATTTAAATGCTTCTTGCATATTAACATCAATACTTAGGGTAATGCATTTTTGTGTGTTTTTAGGAAAAAGGGGTTTTCCATGGGGTTGATTACTTTCCCTAGGCAAATAGTGTTTTAACCGTAGGAAAAGGGGTTTATTAGGGGAATGAGGGGGAATGGAGGGAGATGAATTTTTATGAGGGGAATTTAGTACCTGATACCCATAAATCATTGAGTTGAGGGTCCAGTCCCTCCAAAAGTCACAGAAATGCTATGAACCTCTTTGACTTAAATTTTTTCAAGTGTTTTGAAGTTTATTTATGGGAAATTAGTAAAGCAAAGGGGTAAAATGAATGGGGGAAGTTAATTAGTTGACTTTGTAAATTATTTGCATGCTTGATTGTTTATTGATATCTGGAACTTTTATGATGTGAATGATAAATATGCTTTTTCTTAATCAATCACCATACTTCTGCAACCTTTCTTCTACTTACCCAAATACTCATCCTACCATTTTAACTTCTCTTTATTAGGGTGCATTTGGGTTAGCAAGCCCTTGTCAAACATTTTTCTTTCTCTTTACAATAGTAAACTAGCTAAATATAACCTTATTACATCCAAGGGCTCAGATTAAACAGTTGGGCTCCTTTTATTTACTCTACCTATCTGATGATCTGCCAAGATTAAATAGTTTGGTCAGATTTTATTCTCTAACTATCAACATGAAATTTAAAGCATGGCATAATCAATATTAAATAGTTTGATTACCATGGATTGTGGCATGAATAACAAGTTGCACACAATCATTATTATGCATAAAAGTAAATAGTAGTGACATTTTGGCTTGCTCACTTTCATGGTCTTTTTCTTTTTTCTTGGGGTTCATATTTTTCACTTTTTTGGAATTTTCTTATTCTTTATGTCCTTTGATTATTCTTTTAGGACATACCCTCTTTACATTTTTTAATTTTTCAATATGGAAAACATTTGCAGAAAGCAAAGGTATGTACATATTACAAGTTTTAATCTCAGTCATTAAAAAATTATGACTCCTATTAGTATAGGAACCTAACAATAGAGACATAGACAAAGAAAGAAGGTTCATTGAACAAATCTAATTGGTACACCAAAGAGTTCAAGAACAACTTGAAAATAACCAATCCAAGTACAAAGCATGGCACAACAAGCATCATGTAGATCACAAGTTCCAAGTCGTTGATGAAGTTAGGCTTCACATTAGCAAAGAGAGGCTCCAAGGAGAAGGTAAAAATCTAAAACCAATTAAATACAGTCCATTCAAAATTTTGGAAAAGATTGGTAACAATTCCTTCAGGTTGGATTTGCC
Organism: Pinus tabuliformis; assembly: GCA_031772625.1. Taxonomy (NCBI): domain Eukaryota; kingdom Viridiplantae; phylum Streptophyta; class Pinopsida; order Pinales; family Pinaceae; genus Pinus; species Pinus tabuliformis. The sequence goes on along the minus strand of CM062818.1, from coordinate 503,934,533 downwards.
TTCATATATGAAAATTTATGTTGTTGTTAATGTTGAGAACTTAAATTTGTATGAGCCTCCTTTGATTGAAGATCAAGGAGAAAATGCCCAAATTCCTTCCATTAAGGATATTTCTCCTGAACACCTTGATGAACTACAACAAGACACCATTCTTGACAGAAGAACAAGGTCTTCAAATGAGGGAATGTGGATTACCTTCGAGTGGGGCTCAAGGGAAAAAATACTTCAAAGGCCAAATGGACCGAGATTGGAAAGGTGAGGGGACTGTAGCCTCACCTACTAGACAACTGAAATTGATCTTTTGGGATCCAAAAGACTTCCACTAGGGAGGAATGATCAGGTGCCCAAAAATTAACTCAAAATTCAAAGTTTTCGGATCGATTTGGAACTTAGACGACCACATAGTGCTTGTCAGCTTGAATCTAGTGCAACTCATTTCACATGAAACAAAAATCATATGCTCCTAGAATCATGTTCTCTTCACTTTCCCAAATAGGCTAATTTTTCAAAAAAATTGACAGCCCAGTCAATAGTCCATACTGCTGACTGGGTAGGTGTCTGTGGCAGGTTGAATAGTCAATGTGCTTGAAGAATCACGTCATTCCAAGTGGCACATCCTCATGGTGTAATATGGCAGTATTTTAATGGTTGGTTGGTGGCCAACCATGGGCTGACATGTGGCCCAATGAGAGGTCGCCATGTGGCATCCCGGGGGCCACCAAAATTATGGTTCAAGTTTGGGTATAGGAAATGGGGATCGAAACAACAACATCACACAACAAATTCCAATGCCTCTGCCAATACACCAGGTATATGAGTCTTAACATATATTGGGTGCAGGTTTGATATAAAATTGCACATGCACTAGTTTGGAGGTAGGGCCAGCCCACGGGGGGGGCGGCCATTGGTTACACCACCCGCACATGACCACTAGTGGAGATAGGAGCAGGGGCCTCGACCAGTGGGGGTGGGCCATTGGTCTTAGCCCCAGGCACATGGCCCCCACGTGCCCTACATTTTTGGAATTAAGGCCTTAGAGGCTAAATTAAGGCGCCCACAAATTGCACCGGTTTTTGGGCAAAATGGCACTCCATTAGCACTTTTTGGGGTGAAATTGTGGGTTAGGTGCCGGATTTTGGGGAGTTTGTAGAGAGAATAACATAAAAACTTGGGCAAATCATAACTTGATGAGTTTTTGACCAAAACAGGAGCATAAAGAGGCTACACAAGCATTTTTGGACATTTTGGAGCAATTGGAACAAGTTTCAGAGTTTTTTGAGCATTGTAAATTGATGTATTCACATTTTTTAGCATAATAGAGAGGGTCAAGCCATTGGAAGCTGGACCAAGGAGACGTAGCCCAGGAGGGGTGAACTTCTTTATAATGTGTTGCTGTGATATTATTTATGGTGATGTTTATGTCTGTTATATGTTGTTCTTTAATCATTTGTTTATGTTAATTTGCACATAAAATTTACATAAAAACACTCAAAAACCCATGTTTAAACTTGCAAATAATTTCATAAATCCTCAAGCACTTTTAATATATTCCGAAAATTAATTTTAGCACAACAAAGCTAATTTTCTCAATCAGATCAATTATCACTAAGTCTCCATTCTCTATCTTTAGGTTATTCAAAAGTTTACATAGGAACACTTTGTTCACCAAGGAAAGATTGATAGAAAACACCTAATTTGTTGCACAATGCTTTCGTTAGTAATAATGAATAGAAGAGACATAACCATATTGTGCTCTATGTCTTTCAATCCAACTTGGTCCAATATTTTATTAAAATCCCTATTGGTGCAGTATTGTTGGCAGGCCAACCTACTCCTTTTTATTTTTGAAAAATTAGAGGACCCCTCCTAGAAATTTTACTAATTTTGTTGTTTTGATTCAATTTGATTAATATTGGTTTGATCTCTGCATCTTTTCTTGTAATCATCATTTTTATTTTTATGGCGAATTCAACTTTTGTTCATGATTGGTGTTACATTGTATGACTTATTCTTTCATTAATTGGTGATATAATGATTATTTCCAATGACTGTTATAATTAGTTGTAATCTATTATTGCTCCTACTAGCAAGAAAATGTTTAAATTCAAAGGTCGCTACATAATTAGAGTTTTTGTAGTAGCCTTAGTTGAGTTTACAATGCTAATAAGTTGGTTTTCATAAACTATCATGATGACTCTTGTGTTAATCCTTATGTTTCCATTTAATAATGTGTGAGTCCAAATGTTGTTGGTTCAATGAATGGATATAATCTAAGGCATTCATTCTATATCTTCTACATCGGTGGCACTATATGTTTTGGAAGCACTTTATTTATATTAAAAGTTGGATTATATTGTGATCACCTTCGATATGTATTGATATAGTGATTCATTGATCCTGAATTAAATGCTAAAACCTTAGGGATTTGCACTGATCTATTTCATTTAGAACTTTGGATTCACACTTATGATAAACAATGGTTTTTTTGGTGATGGGTTATGTTGATCATGTTATATGGATTACACATTGGCTTATTTTAATCCTTGTCCCATGTTTCGACTTATTGTGATGCCAATTTTCATACAGTTTGTTAGTTTTCAATGACCATTCGTTTCCCACATCTTAAGGTTATTATGGCTTTGTCTTGAGCCAATACTTGATAGTTGTTGAATTCATTACTAAGGGATTTTTCAAGAGGGTTCTTCGATCAAAACCATTTCATTATCCTTCTCATTATGCCTTGAAGGCTCTAAAACCTAAGGTTTTGGATATTTGGTCAGTTGCATTTTGTTGAACCCTATTTCACCCTGGCCTGTAGACCTTTCTCCATAGCATGTTGCCTGTAGTGTGAACTGAACTCATTGGAGTAAAACTTGTTGAGGGCAATGGTGAATGTATAGCCATGTTCTACCAAGTTGGATGGTGGGAATTTTACAGTTGTTTTAGGGACACAATAACAAGTTCGTAAAAGCCTTTGTTGCTTCTTTTAATGGGAGGAGAGCCCATGTGGGCAACCTAGAAATAAAAATAAACCTGGAGTTTGTAGCAACACCCTTGCACCTTCCTCTTGAAGGAAAATGCTAGTCTAAGAATGGTGTAGTTTGAAATGTTCCATGGAGGAAGCTTCTCGCCAACAAGGAATGTGAGTACCATGTCAAAGGTAATGCGAGTCTCATCTTTATAGCCCAAATGGCATGATTTGTTGCACTTTATTCACCGGTATATAACCTGTGAAGGGAGATATAACGTAGTGTTTATATATCATATCAGACTCTTTTAATGTGAGGAGAGCCCATGTGGGCAACCTAGAAATAAAAATAAACTTGGAGTTTGTAGCAACATCCATGCACCTTCCTCTTGAAGGTAAATGCTAGTCTAAGAATGTTGTAGTCCGAAATGTTCCATGGAGGAAGCTGCTCGCCAATGAGGAATGTGAGTACCATGTCAAAGGTAATGCCAATCTAATCTTTAAATCCCAAATTGCGTGATTTATTACACTTAATTCACTAGTATATAACCCATGAAGGGTGATATAACATAGTTTTTATGTATCATATCAAAATTTTGATGGTTTTCTTAGGTCAAAAGCTAAACTTACCCTATTATTTGTTGAAGAGTTTAATGAAAATGTCTCGAACCTATTAATATGATTGCAAGTTCCCTATTCGACAATAGTTTGATCTACAAATTAGTCAAATGTCATTTGGCCCAAATATATGATAACCAAGATTCCTTTCTTGCTCAAAGAGATTATGATAAGTCTCTGTCATTTAGCCCTGCTTAGTTTTTTGCTACAATAGCCCCTAAACCCTCTCTTATCAGTTCAACTCCATCAATTACTGATGAATTCTGGAGGATGAGTCAGAGGGGATCTACTCAAGCACCAGGGCGACCTATTTCTGATGATAGTCAGGTTGAAGTCTTGAAAATTTTAACCTCCCTTCTTGGTACCCAAAGTGTGGAAAAAATACATGATTTGAAACCCTCCACGGAGTCTCCTCGTCCTGGACTAGAGTCGACTCAATTTTCTCAAGAACAAGAAATTGGTCAAATAAATTAAAATAAATAGGACATGGTCAAGGCAATGTAACTTCAAAGGAGAATTGCTTGAGCCAGAGGAACTAGGCACAAAATTACCCCTATGAATATCCACTTGGATGATTTGAGAACCAATCTCGAGCCATCACTTCTTGTCCAATCTGCATCTGTATATGCATGAAGTGTAAGATCTGTATCTCGAGGATACCATAAACCAAAATTATGTGTTCCTTGAAGATATTTGGAAATCCTTTTGATTGCCTAAAGGTGTGATTCCTTTGGATTTTCTTGAAATCTTCAAACTATTCCTATTGCATGCATGATGTTTGGTCGGGTACCTATTAGATAAAGTAGACTTCCAATCATGGATCTGTAAGTTGGTTGATGTATTGTTGTTGATTCATCATTTGATCTGGGACTGCATCTTGTTGCCATTGGGGTACATACTAGTTTAGAATCATCCATCCCATATTTTTTCAAGATCTGTTTGAGATATTTAGTTTGTGACAAAAAAATACCATCTTTATTTTGTTGAACTTGTAGACCAAGAAAATATGTAAGCTCACCAAGCATGGACATTTCAAATTCTTGCTACATTACTGAAGAAAAATTCCAACTCATGGCTTCTTCATTGCTACCAAAAATGATATCATCAACATACACAACAAGTATTAGTAATTTATTATTGTCAATCTTTGTATATAGATTGCTATCAGTTGATCCCTTTGAAAAACCTTATTGATGGAGGTATTTGTCAAGACGGTAATACCAGGCCCTTGGAGCTTGTTTTAGACCATAGAGAGCCTTTTTGAGTCTGCATACAAGTTTTGCATAATTTCCAAGAATGAATCCGTATGGTTGCTCAATATCTTCTTCTTCTAAGTCTCCATTAAGAAAGGCGGATTTTGCATCCATTTGATATACTTTGAATTTCTGAAAACTAGAAAGAGCAAGGAACACTATTATGGCTTTAGTTCAAGCAACAGGTGTAAACGTTTCTTCAAAATCTATACCTTCTTGTTGAGCATATCCTTTACAAACAAGTCTAGCCTTGTTTCTAATAACTTCTCCATTTTCATTCAGTTTGTTTTTGAATATCCATTTAGTTCCTATGATATTCTTATCATGAGGTCTAGGAACTAATTCCCAAGTATTCTTCCTTTCAATTTGCTCAAGTTCTTCATTCATGGCCTTTACCCAACATTCATCTTTGCATGCTTCATTTACATTTTGAAGTTCGGTGGAGGATAGCAATGCTAGATAGCTTGAAGCTTCTGTAATAGTTCTTCTTGTTTGCACACCTACCTCTTTCTGTCCCAAAATTTGAGTCTCTGGATGATTTTTCTGAACATACCTGGACGAAGTCTTTTCTTCTACTGTTATCTCTTCTTCTAGTGCTTCATTGGTTTCTTCTTCAAAATTAGTGGGATTTGATGTGGAAGGATAATCCTCATCTTCTTCATAATCTTTAGTTTTTATTTATTTTGGATTTTTTCATGCTTCATCAACCACAACATCAATATTTTCAATAACTTTCCCAAGTCTTTTATTATAGCATTTATATCCTTTACTTTGGGAAGAGTAACCAAGGAGAATACCTTCATCTGCTCTAGATTCAAACTTACCAAGTTTTTCATCAGTCCTTTTGATGTAACACTTGCTTCCAAAAACTTTGAAGCATTTTACAGTAGGAGTCTTACCATACCAAAGTTCATGTGGAGTTTGAGTGCTTTTTACCCGAACATTTGCTTGGTTGAGAATAGTGACAACAATGAATGCAACTTCACCCCAGAAGGTTGCGGGAGTTACAGACTCATCTAGCATAGCACAAGCCATTTGTTGAACAGTTCTGTTCATCCTTTCTACCACTCCATTTTGTTGAGGAGTCCTTGTGGTGGAGAATTGCCTTTTTATTCCATGTTCTTCACAAAAGTCAAAGAATTCATCCGAATTAAATTCCCCTCCTCGATCATATCTGAGGAATTTGATTTTGCGATCTGATTCATTTTCAACCAAATCTTTGAAAGCTTTGAACTTTTCGAATGCTTCATCTTTATGCTTTAGAAGTCCTATCCAACACATTCTGGAAAAATCAGCAATGAACAGTATAAAGTATTCTTCTCCACGAGGTGACTTTTTCCTTGATGGTCCACATAAATCAGTATGAACAAGTTCAAGAGGCTTACTAGCTAATCCTTCCTTTTCAGGGAAGTGCGATCTGGTTTGCTTACCAAATTGACATGATTTCCATATTGTATTTTCTGGAATGCTGATATCAAGAAGATCACGAACCGCCTGGAATCTGCATGCTTTTATTATTTGAGAAAAACTTAGATGCCCCAATCTTCTGTGCCATAGCCAATGCTCATCATTTTTGCTTAGATAGCATTGTTTTTGTCCTCCCTTGAGTATGCATAGGTTGTTTGGAGTTCTTGTCCCCTTAGTCACAGTTTCTCCTGTATCAAACTCACGAACAAAACATCCATCTGATGGAAACACTACTTCATTTCCTTGATCACACATTTGACTCACACTCAACAGATTATGATTTAAGCCATCAACATACATAACATTCCCAGCTTTAACTTTGTCTTTCAAGAAAATAGAGCCTTTACCTTTTATGACAGTGGGAGTGTTGTTTCCAAATGAGACACTCTTTTCCTTTTCTAAGGCATTATATGAGTGTAGTTTTTCTCTGTCACCTGTCATGTGTTTTGAGCATCCACTATTGATGTACCACTGGTTTTCTTATCCTTCTGCATACAAAGCTATACCACATATTTCTGTTTGCGGTTTTTTCTTTCTCCATATTTTAGGATTTAATGGAGTTTGCTCCTTTTGAGCTATTTGCTGAAATTTACTACTGCATTCAGATTCTTCATGGCCAAAGTTGTTACAGATCGAGCATTCTATTTCATTTTTAAGAAGAGGAAAATCTATTATAGGAACTTTTCTTGATCCTTGTCACATTTCTTTGATTTCTTGCTTCTTTAGTCATGATAGTTTGTAAGAAACACATTGAGCAACTTTGTGTCCAAAATTATGACATGAGAAACATTGACCATTAAAAAAGTTCATGTTATTATTGAATCTACTGACTTAATGATTATAGTTGAATTTCCTTCTATTGACCTATTGATTGATATTCTTTGAAGCAAATTGAGTGTGATTTACCCGAGGTTGATTGTGGCCTCTGTTCATTCTTGAAGTAAATTGAGCCTAATTCACCTAGTGATCTGCTTTATGCATTTGCTGACGATTGTCAAACTGTTCTGCTCTTTGCTGCATCACGATAGCTTTTAGTGGAGGTTGATGGCTTCTGTGATTGAGATGTTTCTTCAGAGTATCCAAGACCGGTATTTATCAAAGGAGAGCGTTGCACTTTGATAATTTCATTTAAGGTATCTGATCCTTTAGCAAATCTAAGATTGAGAGCTTTTGTTTTCTCAAGATCCTTTCTTAGACCCACAATTTCACATTCTAGCTTTTCATTGTGTTTTTCTCTTTCAGCAAGTTGGAATGTCAAGGTATCTATAATCATACTCTTTTCTTCTAAACATATTTTGAGTTTAGAGATTTCTTCATAAAGGTCATCTTCATCTAAAGCATCTAAAAAATCATCATCTTCATAAGCCATCAAAAGTCTATAGTCATTGCTATTTTCATCTTCATCATTATTTGATAAGCCATCGCTATCTTCATGAGTATAGTAGCTCTTTTTACTTACATTTTGTTTTCTATTCCATTTTGTAGATTCCTTACCTTTATGAAACTTATCTTTATGAGGACATTTGGCAGCATAATGACCGACTCTTCCACAAGCAAAACATTTGAAAGGTAGTTTACCTCTGAATCTTACGAAACCCCGTTGAAGTTTGTTGCTTCTTCTCCTTCTGAAATATGTCCTGATTGATTAAGTTTTTATTTTCTTGAAGCTTCAAATGCGGCTTCTCTCATATCTGATGGACCTCCTTTTCTCATCTCCAAAGAAGTTAAGATCCCGTGCAGCTGTGTCATAGTAATAGTCTGAAAATCTTTTTTTTCTTCTATGGAAGATACTTTTGATTCAAACTTAGCAGACAAGGATCTTAAAACCTTTTCAAATAAAGTAACTTCTTTTATCTCTTCTCCAAAATTCTTCATGCAATTAACAATCTCATCTATACGTAAGAAGTAACTAGCTATACTTTCATCATTGTGCATTTTGAGAGTTTCATATTGAATTCTGAGAGTTTACAGTTTTTCACGTTTTACCTGAGTGTCTCCTTCATAGCTTAGAACGATTTTGTCCCACATTTCTTTGGCGGATTTGAGCTGCATAGCTTTGAAAAATTCTGATTGTGATAGACTTCCCAATAATGTATTAACAACGTTGGCATTGTTTCAGATTTCTTTTTACCTGCCGCATCTGTAGGAATTGTTGATGGAAATGTATATCCTCCTTCCATGATTTCCTAGACATCTTTTCCAAGAGATTGAAGATAGGCTATGGTTCTTACCTTCCAATAAACGAATTTCTTTCCATCAAATATTGGAGGTCTGATGGATCCCTCTCTTTCTTGATTACTCATGATGATGGATCTTCCTTCAAGTGATCAAGCTTCTTCTGAAGGACCTGCTCTGATACCAATTGTTGGAAATAATACTGAGAGGGGGGGTGAATCAGTATTAGCAAGTCAATAATTTTTCATTTCCATAATCATATTTATATATGCTACTTCAGTTAATGGAACTCGCGTGTATACGCAACTGTGGTTAAGGAAACTAGCATATATACTGCAAACTTAAGATTCAGTTAATTCATCATATGTTGATCTTTAATCAGTGCATCAGAACCATATAAACAGTAACCAGGTGCAGTAAAAATAGAACAGACAATCACACACATGAACACAAGATATAAGGTGGAAACCCAATGTGGGTGAAAACCACCTGCTACAATCGTCTCTATCTTCTTTTTAATAATAAGAAACTTCTTTTTACAATTTTTATACTGGTGTAGACTTATACCAGTATGTAGGCTTCTACCTGCAGAAGGCTACAACCTTCTCTCGTTCTCCAGCTTCTCCTAGAAGGGAGCTACAACCCCCTAGCTCTTGTACTAGCTGATATGTTATTAGTATGTAGGTGCCGACCTACAGAAGGCTACAACCTTCTCTTTTCTTCCAGGGACCACGTTTCATAAATTTTTAGACTGGATCCATCAATAACATCATTCAATCATCAAATATATCTGCATCAACCAATCTCCTTTTCACAACTGAACCAATCAATCACTTTGACAACCCTTCAATCTAATTTTTCAGAATGCTATAACCAGAATACAGTAACCAGAACCCAAGCCAGAATCCAAAACATTGCAACAGAAAATATAAGTAGTTAAAACATATTTTACAAGGTATACGCTACTTCCCTATGTTGAACCTGCATGCATACGCTCCTTTCTCAAGGCGAACCTGCATACAGAACTGCAAATCAAACTTAAGATGTATACATTGCTTTGATATGCATAACCGACGTGTATACACGTCTTTTCTAAAGTGAACCTACATACAGATTTGTAAATGATGATATAAATATTACAACAATTCCAGACTTCAGTTATACCCAGATCATCATATTTACAGACTATAACATGCGCCAGTTATTCAGATAGATGATCAAACCACATAAATATACTTCACTTCAAGCCTTAAGGTCTTGACCCATCATTATATCTTATCCTTCATCAAGTGCTAAGGTTCATCCTTGGTTCAGATCCAGCTATGCACCATAACCCAATAACCTGTACACTAGATCTTGCTCATCATTGGATATTCAATACTTGAGTACCTTAGCCTAATGATCTTCTTCTCCTTATATAGTGCTAGGCCTTTCTCAATACCATGGTCCAAATTCACTTAAGACCAATACCTTGGACCAAATACCTGGGATCAATACTTCGGACCAGATACTTTGGACCAATACCATGGATCAAAATACCATGGACCAAATACCACGGACCAAAACTTAGATTTCCAACATGTACGCGCCTTTCCTTTTGTGAAACTGCGTGTGTACGTTATACAGACATTTTGGTCTATTAAACAGCATGTATACGCTACTTTGTCAAGGTGAATCTGCATATACTTCTCTTTCCTCATTCTGTGAAGTCTGATCTGTAACTCTGAGTTGTTAACCTGCTGAACTGTGATTCGTCATTTGAGTGAGTTGCCATCAAGGACAACACTTGTGTTCAAATCTGAGACATAATGCCAAAAATCTCCCCCTTTTGACTTGATGGCAACCCCAAGTCACTCTCCCCCTTTGTCATCAAGGGAAAAGGGTCATGCTCATCTTGAGTACATGCTGAACTATCTGATATGTTGAAGTGTGCTGAATGAGCTTCATGAACGAGTCCATGCTCCCCCTGTATGTAAGCAAGGTCTACAAAAGAATGTTCTAAAGGAAGAACATGACTCCATACATACATTATAAATGACCTTCCTATCAATGACTTATACATACATCCATCTCCCAACCAAGTGGGGATATACCAATTGTTTATACAAGTCAAAACAAAGACATGACATCATCCATCCCAGGCATAGTGGGGTAGCAAAATAGGTCGTTTCATGAACTCTTCATAAAAAGATATACATGACATATATAATAGAGACCAATACCATGATAGTCATCAGAAACTATCATCAGCAGCATTTGTCAATCAACATCCAGTCTAACAACCATGTTCTCCCCTTGAACCTGTTCCACCTGAATAAAAAACAACTGTGTGAATCTGTACCGAGATATTCTAAGATAATGCCAACAATCCATTATTAGAAGCATATGCTCCCCCTGAACTTGTGCCAGATGATCACTGTCAGATCTCATCATTTCATATAGAAGAGTTATCAAGGAATCATCATCAAACAGACATTCATCAAGTTATCCACAACTTATGAGAGCCAACATATCTCCACCGGTCATCCACAGACTGTAACCATCATCAAGGAAAGTAGATAATTCACTAAACCATATCAGACTCCTTTCTTCCTGAGGTTGGCCCTCTGCTTTTCTTCAAACCAACATATACGTTACTATATCCACAGAAACCAGCATATGTACGTGACTACACTTCATGAAACTCACATATAACCACTTTTCTCTGAAATAGATAGGATTTAATAGCAGGATGATGCATCAACTACTCCCAGCTTCTGTCTAAGATATTCAAATGTCTCTCTAGGTAGTGGTTTGGTGAATATATCAACAACTTGTTCTTTGGAAGGAACATACTCCAATTTGACCTTTTTTTCAAGCACTTGTTCACGTAGAAAATGATATTTGATGGATATGAGCTTGGTCTTGGAATGCATGACTGGATTCTTTGAAATACCGATGGCACTTGTATTATCAAATAGAATGGAGATGGGTGCAGTACATGTGATCTAAATGTCTTGCAATGTTTGCATCATCCAAATGAGTTGTGTGCAGCAAGATGTAGCAGCCACATATTCTGCTTCAGTTGTAGATAATGCAATTGAACTTTGTTTCTTGCTGAACCAAGACACTAATCTGGAACCCATATAGAATGCACCACCACTAGTGCTTTTTCTGTCATCAACGCTTCCTGCCCAATCTGCATCTATATATGCATGAAGTGTAAGATCTGTATCTCTAGGATACCATAAACCAAAATTTTGTGTTCCTTGAAGATATTTGAAAATCCTTTTGACTGCCTGAAGGTGTGATTCCTTTGGATTTGCTTGGAATCTTCCAACTATTCCTACTGCATGCATGATGTCTGGTCGGGTACCTGTTAGATAAAGCAAACTGCCAATCATGGATCTGTAAGTTGGTTGATGTACTGCTGTTGATTCATCATTTGAGCTGAGATTGCATGTTGTTACCATTGGGGTGCATACTAGTTTAGAATCCTCCATCCTGTATTTTTTCAAGATCTGTTTGAGATATTTGGTTTGTGACAGAAAAATACCATCTTTATTTTGTTGAACTTGTAGACCAAGAAAATATGTAAGCTCACCAAACAGGGACATTTCAAATTCTTGCTGCATTACCAAAGCAAAATTCTGACTCATGTCTTCTTCATTGCTACCAAAAATGATATCATCAACATACACAACAAGTATTAGCAATTTATTATTTCCAATCTTTGTATATAGATTGCTACTAGCTGATCCCTTTGAAAAACCTTGTTGATGGAGGTATTTGTCAAGATGGTAATACCAAGCCCTTGGAGCTTGTTTTAGACCATAGAGAGCCTTTCTTAGTCTGCATACAATTTTTGCATCATTTCCAAGAATGAATCCGTCTGGTTGCTCAATATAGACTTCTCCTTCTAAGTCTCCATTAAGAAAGGTAGATTTTACATCCATTTGATATACTTTGAATTTCTGAAAACTAGAAAAAGAAAGGAACATTCTTATGGCTTCAAGTCTAGCAACAGGTGCAAAAGTTTTTTCAAAATCTATAACTTCTTGTTGAGCATATCCTTTACAAACAAGTCTAGCCTTGTTTCTAATAATTTCTCCATTTTCATTAAGCTTGTTTTTGAATATCCATTTAGTTCCAATGATATTCTTATCATGAGGTATAGGAACTAATTACAAAGTATTATTCTTTTCAATTTGCTCACGTTCTTCATTCATGGCCTTTACCCAACATTCATTTTTGCATGCTTCATTTACATTTTGAGGTTCAGTGGAGGATAGAAATGCTAGATAGCTTGAAGCTTCTATAATAGTTCTTCTTGTTTGCAAACCTACCTCTTTCTATCCCAAAATTTGAGTCTCTGGATGATTTTTCTGAACATACTTGGACGGAGTCTTTTCTTCTACCGTTATCTCTTCTTTTGGTGCTTCATTGGTTTCTTCTTCAAAATTAGTGGGATTTGATGTGGAAGGATAATCCTCATCTTCTTCATAATCTTCGATTTTTATTTGTTTTGTATTTTTGCATGCTTCATCAACCACAACATAAATACTTTCAATAATTTTCCCAAGTCTTTTATTATAACATTTATATCTTTTACTTTGGGAAGAGTAACAAAGGAGAATACCTTCATCTACTCTAGGTTCAAACTTACCAAGTTTTTCATCAGTCCTTTTGATGTAACATTTGCTTCCAAAAACTTTGAAGTATTTTACAATAGGATTCTTACCATACCAAAGTTCATGTGGAGTTTGAGTGCTGTTTACCTGAACATTTGCTTGGTTGAGAATAGTGACGACAACGAGTGCAACTTCATCCCATAAAGTTGCAGGAGTTCCAGACTCATCTAGCATAGCATGAGCCATTTGTTGAATAGTTTTGTTCCTCCTTTCTACCACTCCATTTTGCTAAGGAGTCCTTGCGATGGAGAATTGCATTTTTATTCCATGTTCTTCACAAAAGTCAAAGAATTCATCCGAAGTAAATTCCCCTCCTCGATTACATCTGAGGCATTTGATTTTGCGATCTGATTCATTTTCAACCAAAGCTTTGAAATCTTTGAACTTTTCGAATGCTTCATCTTTATGCTTTGAAGTCCTATCCAACACATTCTATAAAAATCATCAATGAACAATATAAAGTATTCTTCTCCACGAGGTGACTTTTTCCTTGATGGTCCACATAAATCAGTATGAACAAGTTCAAGAGGCTTACTAGCTGATCTTTCCTTTTCAGGGAAGTGCGATATGGTTTTCTTACCAAATTGACATGATTTGCATATTGTATTTTCTGGAATGTTGATATCAAGAAGATCATGAACCACCTAGAATCTGCATGCTTTTCTTATTTGAGAAAAACTTAAATGCCCTAATATTCTGTGCCATAGCTAGTGTTCATCATTTTTTCTTAGATAGCATTGTTTTTGTTCTCCCTTGAGTATGTATAGGTTGTTTGGAGTTCTTGTCCCTTTAATCATGGTTTCTCTTGTATCAAGCTCACAAACAACACATCCATTTGATCGAAACGCTACTTCATTTCTTTGATCACACATTTGACTCCCACTCAACAGATTATGCTTTAAGCCATCAACATACATAACATTCCCATCTTTAACTTTTTCTTTCAAGAAAACAGAGGCTTTAACTTTTATGACAGTGGGAGTGTCGTTTCCAAATGAGACACTCTTTTCCTTTTCTAAGGCATTATATGAGTGTAGTTTTTCTCTGTCACCTGTCATGTGTTTTGAGCATCCACTGTCGATGTACCACTGGTTTTCTTGTCCTTCTGCATACAAGGCTATACCACATCTTTCTGTTTGCGGTTCTTTCTTTCTCCATATTTTGGGATTTAATGGATTTTTCTCCTTTTGAGCTATTTGTCGAAATTTACTCTTGCATTCAGATTCTTCATGGCCAAAGTTGTTACAGATTGAGCATTCCATTTCATTTTCAAGAAAATAAAATCTATTAGAGGTCACATTTCTTTGATTTCGTGCTTCTCTAGTCATGATAGTTTTGTAAGCAACACATTGAGCAGCTTTGTGTCCAAAATTATGACATGAGAAACATTGACCATTAAAGAAGTTCCTGCTATTATTGAATCTACTGACCTGATGATTGTAGTTGAAGTTCCTTCTACTGACCTGTTGATTGATATTATTTGAAGCAAATTGAGTGTGATTTACCTGAGGTTGATTGTGGCCTCTGTTCATTCTTGAAGTAAATTGAGCCTGATTCACCTGGTGATCTGCTTTATGCCTTTGCTGATGATTGTCAAACTATTCACTGCTCTTTGATACATCATGATTGCTTTTAGTGGAGGTTGACGACTTCTGTGATTGAAATGTTTCTTCAGAGTATCCAAGACTTGTCTTTATCAGAGGAGAGCACTGCGCTTTGATAATTTCATTTAAGGTATCTGATCCTTTAGCAAATCTAAGATTGAGAGCTTTTGTTTTCTCAAGATCCTTTCTTAGACCCACAATTTCACATTCTAGCTTTTCATTGTGTTTTTCTCTTTTAGCAAGTTGGAATGTCAAGGTATCTATAATCATACTCTTTTCTTGCAAACAGATTTTGAGTTTAGAGTTTTCTTCATAAAGTTCATCTTCATCTAAAGCATCTAAAAAATCATCATCTTCATAAGCCATCAGAAGTCTATAGTCATTGCTATTTTCATCTTCATCACTATTTGATAAACCATCACTATCTTCATGAGTATAGTAGCTCTTTTTACTTACATTTTGTTTTCTGTTCCATTTTGCAGATTCCTTACCTTTATGAAACTTATCTTTATGAGGACATTTGGAAGCATAATGACCAACTCTTCCACAAGCAAAACATTTGAAAGGTAGTTTACTTCTGAATCTTCCGGAACCCCGTTGAAGTTTGCTTCTTCTTCTCCTTCTGAAATATGTCCTGATTGATTAAGTTCTTCTTTTCCTAAAGCTTTAAATGTGGCTTCTCTCATATCTGATGGACCTCCTTTTCTCATCTCGAAAGCAGTTAAGATCCCATGCAGTTATGTCATAGTAATAGTATGAAGATCTTGCTTTTCTTCTATGGCAGATACTTTTGTTTCAAGCTTAGCAGACAAGGATCTTAAAACCTTTTCAACTAAAGTAACTTCTTTTATCTCTTCACCCAAATTCTTCATGCAATTAACAATATCATCTATATGTAAGAAGTAACTAGCTATACTTTCATCATTGTGCAATTTGAGAGTTTCATATTGAATTTTGAGAGTTTACAACTTTGCACGTTTTACCTGAGTGTCTCCTTCATAGCTTAGAATGATTTTGTCCCATATTTCTTTGGTGGATTTGAGTTGCATAACTTTGACAAATTTTGATTTTGATAGACTTCCCAATAATGTATTGACAACCTTGGCATTGGTTTCATATTGATTTTTACCTACCGCATCTGTAGGAATTGCTGATGGAAATGTATATCCTCCTTCCACTATTTCCCAGACATCTGTTCCAAGAGATTGAATATAGGTTGTGGTTCTTACCTTCCAATAAACAAAGTTGCTTCCATCAAATATTTGAGGTTTGATGGATCCCTCTCTTTCTTGATTACTTATGATGATGGATCTTCCTTCAAGCGATCAAGCTTCTTCTGAAGGACCTACTCTGATACCAATTGTCGGAAATAATACTGGGGGGGGGGGGTGAATCAGTATTAGTAAGTCAATAATTTTTCATTTCCATAATCAGATTTATATACGCTACTTCAATTAATGGAAATCGCGTGTATATGCAACTGTGGTTAAGGAAACTAGCGTATATACTGCAAACTTAAGATTTAGTTAATTCATCATATGTTGATCTCTAATCAGTGCATCAGAACCATATAAACAGTAACCAGGTGCAGTAAAAATATAACAGACAATCACACACATGAACACAAGATATAAGGCGGAAACCCAATGTGGGTGAAAACCACCTGCTGCAATCGTTTCTATCTTCTTTTAAATAATAAGAAACTTCTTTCTACAATTTTTGTACCAGAGAAAACTTATACCAATACGCTATCTTCTACCTGTAGAAGGCTACAACCTTGTCTCGTTATCCAGCTTCTCCTGGAAGGGAGCTACAACCGCCTAGCTCTTGTATTAGCTGATATGTTTACTAGTATGTAGGTGCTGGCTTACAGAAGGTTACAACCTTCTCTTTTCTTCCAGGGACCACGTTTCATAAATTTTCAGACTGGATCCATCAATAACATCATTCAATCATCAAATATATCTGCATCAACCAATCTCCTTTTCACAATTGAACCAATCAATCACTTTGACAACCCTTCAATTTGATCTTTCAAAATTTTGTAGCTAGAATACAGTAACCAGAACCCAAGCCAGAACCTAGAACACTACAACAGCAAACAAAAGCATCTAAAACATATTTTACAAGGTATACGCTACTTCCCTGTGTCGAACCTGCATGCATATGCTCCTTTCTCAAGGTGAACCTGTGTACAGATCTCAAATCAAACTTAAGATGTATACGCTGTTTTGATATGCATAACCAACGTGTATATGCGCCTTTTCTAAAGTGAACATGTGTATAGATCTATAAATGATGATTTAAACATTACAACAATTTCAGACTTCAATTATACCCAGAACATCATATTTACAGACTATAACATGCGCCAATTATTCAGATCGATGATCAAACCACATAAAGATACTTCACTTCAAGCCTTAAGGTCTTGACCCATCATTAGATCTTATCCTTGATCAAGCGCTAAGGTTCATCCTTGGTTCAGATCTAGCTATGCACCATAACCCAATAACCTGTACACTAGATCTTGCTCATCATCAGATATTCAATACTTGAGTACCTTGGCCTAATGATCTTCTTCTCCTTATGTAGTGCTAGGCCTTTCTCAATACCATGGTCCAAAACCACTTAGGACCAATACCTTGCACTAAATCCCTAGGATCAATACTTCGGACCAAATACTTTGGACCAATACCATGGATCAAAATACCATGGACCAAATACCACAGACCGAAACTTAGATTTCCAACATGTACGCGCCTTTCCTTCTGTGAAACTACGTTTGTACATTATATGCACCTTTTGGTATGTTAACCCACGTGTATACACTACTTTGTCAAGGTGAACCTGCGTATACTTCTCTTTCCTCATTCTGTGAAGTCTGATCCATAAATCTGAGCTGTTAACCTGATGAACTGTGATCTGTCATCTGAGTGAGTTGCCATCAAGGACAACACCTATGTTCAAATCTGAGACATACTGCCAACAATGTTGTGGTTGTAAATGATTATCTCATTTACATAATTTCTTTAGCTATTGGTTTATTGATTGTTTTCGTAAATCAAGATAAAAGAAAATATTTTTTAAAAGAAATCATTTACAGTTATCCTTGTTTATTTGCCTTGGCCAAGTAATAATAATAATTATATATTAGTTAGCCTCTGCATTTGTTCTTGATGTAAAATTTGAAAGAAAACATAGTTGATTTGTGTTTTCTTTATGAGAATAAGGAAATTTGATATTTACAATTACTTGTTCTGTCATTATTTACATTGAGAATTAATTTTGACTTAATTTGCAGCTGCATATTGATTTTATTTCTTTTAAGCCAATTACATTATGTTCTAGCCTGTTTTATTTGTTGTAACATAATTCTTTACATTTGGTATTATAGTATTCATTTACTGATTCTGTAGCATAATTCTTGTATTGTATTATATTTATTAATTGTAATTTCTAAATGAAATATACAAATTAGAATTACTTAACATATCATAGTTCATTAACAGTGAAACAATCATCCTTTGTTTTTACACTCATACCAAGTTTAAACTGTGTGGCTTTCACCTTTCATTTCATAGTTAAAATGATCATTAGGTTGTAGTTTTATTTTACCATAGGATAGTGTAGATTAGAATTATATTAGCATAAAATAATTGTAGTTTAGATTAAGATTAGTTTTCCCCAGATTCACTTCTTCCTAAGAGGAAAGGATCCAAGGCCAACAAAGCAGCGTATAAACCCATCGAGGGTAGCCATACCAAACAAATTGGGCTATTAAAGAGTCTCCATTTAGGCTATTCCTCCCTTGTTGACTTAGGTGTACAACGAACACATCAATAATTACCTGGATCCACAACAATCCATTGATATTTATCCACCAACAAGTCTTCCATTTTGAGGTTCCATGGCTCAGAGCTCTGCGAATTGAATTTCTTGATCTCTATCTTTAAACTACTCACCATTTCCTTCCACAACAAGACTCTTCCATAGATTTCTTTCTATGACGGGGTCTGTCACAAACCCAACCAAACCCCTTAGCCACAAAGACATCCCTTTGAAGCCAAAACTAGTTTGATATCAAATGTACAATTTAATACTGTACAATAATTGCTAACTTCTTATTAAAATGGAAAATATGTAATAACACACACAATAACACATATATTTTACCTTGAAAACCCAAACTAGTAAAGTCAAAAAGATTTTCTAGTGTATTTGTTTTTATAGTATTACAATAAAACATATATCCCACAACATTCATGCATTGCCAATCCATTTACCTTGGATTAGAATCGAATTGTAGTCCCTCATTTGAAGTTACAAAACCATGGGTTGAACCAACATGCACCACAAAACTACTAATAATTTTATAACCTTAGTTATTGATCTTAAAATATATATACTTAAAATATTATAATATAGGTTTATTTTTTATGAACTTTGCATCTTCCTTTTGAGTGCCTTATTTATTAAACAAATATTTTTGTTTTGGTTTGTACATTTTAAATTAAATCATTTTCCCCATTCACTATTAATATGATATAACTAGTGCAATAATATAAATCAAATCGCCAATAAACTTAGATATGCATCAATTCATAGTAAATATTAAAACATTTATATCATGAAACATCTCGCCTTGCCAAAATTAAAACTAGTACAACTACATTAAAAATATTAATGTGGTTGACATAGCCAAACGCTTCGTAAATATAACCAAAAAAACTATTGCAACACGAAGAATGCCTTATTAATGCAAATATTTACCTGATTAACCATGTATACAAAGGTTATGGGTCAACTTTAACTTAAGAAAAAAATGAATTACACATCTTATTGTAAAATTGACTATTTTTCTAAACCAACCTAGATCCATCTTAACTCCGGATCTATCAAGCACCGAGAGGGATCAAATCTCTCGAGGTGCAAAACCTCTCTTTTGAGTGCAAAACTTGAGGAAAGGTTTGCACTTTGAGAGATTTGATCCCTCTCGACGCTTGATAGATCCGGGGTTAAGATGGATCTAGGTTGGTCTCAGTCATGTGCAGTGATACGAAATTTGTTGAACATATAATTTTTTTGATCATTTTAACTAGGCTAAATATGTCTAATATTAATTTGGTCAATTTAAATTTAACTTTTCTAGTTACTTAAGTTTGTTGAGATGAGAGGGACTGTTAGTAACTTGAATGATGAAAATAATGAAACCAAAATTTTAATTGCAAAGTGACAATGTAATAATGTAACAATGTTGAACGATAGAAAATGTGAATAATAAGAATATAATGAATTACAAACAATCTTCATTGCAATCAATATGAAACTATTTTCTCCTACTATTCTTATTGTCACACCTATTAATTATTTTGTATTACTGTGTTTGAATGCAAAGTGATTAACAATGTTGAATGATGGAAATGAGAATAATAAGAATGTAACCAATTACAAATAGTTTACAGTTTTAAGAATACATTTCAAGTAAGTGAACATTTTATTTAGGATGAAAATTCAAGTATTGTATTATGGTTGAATTGTTGTAACAAAGAAGTCAATTCACATCATGAATAACGTTTATGTGCACACACTGAGAGAGAGTTTGTATGTTTTGGGGTGAGATAGAGATATAGATGTAGGGGGGGAGAGAGGGAAGAAGAGAGAGGCAAAGACATGGAGGGAGGAAGACATATATATATATATATATATATATATATGGAGAGCGAAGTGTTAGAAAGAGAGGAGTGGAAAAGGGAGGCAAAGAGAGAGATAAATAGATATGGAGAGAGAGTGTGTGTATGTTTTGGGGATGAGATAGAGAGATAAAGAAGGGGATACAATGGGAGATAGAGATATAAATGGAGGGGGAAGAGATGTGATTACACTGAAATCAATGCACACTATTAATCTAATTACTTTGAAATTAATGTACATCATACATCTAGTTGCATCAAATCAGAAATCAACATCTACACTGAAATCAATGCATCTAGTGCAAACAATCAAATAGGATTAGAAATAAGCATCTACACTAAAATCAATGCATCTAGTGCAAAGAATCAAATAGGATTAGAAATCAATATCTACACTAAAATCAATGCATCTACTGCAAGCAATCACATAGGATTAGAAACCAATATCTACACTCAAACCAATGCATCCAGTGCAAGCAATTAAATGAGTAGAAATCAACATCTACATTGAAATCAATGCATCTAGTGTAAGGTATTAA
Source organism: Pinus tabuliformis (assembly GCA_031772625.1). NCBI lineage: Eukaryota > Viridiplantae > Streptophyta > Pinopsida > Pinales > Pinaceae > Pinus > Pinus tabuliformis. Next base: position 503,913,546 of record CM062818.1, on the reverse strand, counting down.
ATAGGATTAGAAATCGACATCTGCATTGAAATCAATGGATATAGTGCAAGCAATCAAATATGATTATAAATCAATATCTACACTCAAACCAATGCAAGCAATAAAAAAGGAGTAGAAATCAACATCTACACTGAAATCAACGCATCTAGTATAAGGTATTAAATAGGATTAGTGTTATATACCTAGGGGGGATAATATGGGGTACCAAGGGAGGTACCCAAGGTAATAATGTAATAATGGGATGGGCCATAGTAATAAATAAGGTGGTTAACCCATGTCATGTAAGGGACCACAAGTAGTTAATAATAATGTAATGGGCCCATGGTATTAGTTGATGGTATGAGGAAACCATGGTAATGATGCATGGTATTGTATGTATGAGGCCTATATAGAGGCTAGAGACTCCACATGGAGGGATATGAAGTGAAGCATTATTGTATGAACAGACATATGGCTTGTGGAGTGTTCTCCTTCCTTAAGGAGTGAATGTATGGTGTTGCCCTACCATAAGGGTTTTGATTAATAAAGAAGAATTTCTATCTATTTTGATTTTGTTATTCTTGGGTTATTTCTATTCTCATATATCTTTTGTATTAGAGCTACAACAAGTGGTATCAGAGCTACAACAAGTGGTATCAGAGCACTTTCTTGGGAAAACCGTGGAAAATATGGCTTGTGGAGTGTTCTCCTTCCTTAAGGAGTGAATGTATGGTGTTGCCCTACCTTAAGAGTTTGATAATAAAGAATCATTTCATATTATTCTTGGGTTTATTTGCATTATCTCATATTTCTATATCAGATCTATAGTATTTCTGGGTTAGATCTACAACAAGTGGTATTGGAGCTACAACAAGTGGTATCAGAGCACTTTCTTGGGCAAACCGTGGAATTTTTTTTTATTTTTTGCAGGGATTTTTGGGTGGCGAAATTGCAGATCAGATTTGTACGTTTTGGTTCTAGATATGCAGAATCTAATTACAGATCTGTATTCCTTGTGAAAAAATACCCAAATTAAAAAAAAAAATCAGTTGAATCGGAGTCCGATGAAGGAGATATCGCTGATTTAAAAATCAGTAGGGTTGCAGACAAATTTTCGGGGCAGCGAATTTGCGGCGTAGATCTATACGTATTGGAACCAGATATGAAAAATCTAATTGTAGATCTGGAATCTTTGAGAAAAAACACCTGATTTCAAAAAAAAAATCAGTCGAATCGGAGTTCGGATGAGGGAGATATCGTTGATTTAAAATCAGCTCTTTTTGCAGAAATTTTGGGTGACGGCGGGAGAGTAGCAACGCAGATCTGAAATTCCAGTGCCTGAATGAGGATTTCTATCACATGGGCAGATGCAGAATGATTGTTCCATTTCCAAAAACAGGTTATAATAGAAATTCTGAGCAATATTGATGGATTTGTGGCCATTTCAAAATTTTCGCCAAGTAAGTGACTTTTTTCAAAACTCTCTTCATGGCTTCTAGCAAGGTTCTATATTTTACAGGAAAAGATGATGGTCCTACTATTGAAGAATGCATACAAAGATACAAGTCCACATATGGGACATTTTGGAAGTTTCAATTGCTGTCTAATATGAGAGGCGAGGCTCAAAAATGGGATTTCTCACTTGATAACAAACAGTTGACCAAACTCTCAGAGGAAGAATTTGAAAAATTACTTTTAGACAGATGGTCTCATGCTAGAAAACAAGATAAGGCGAAACATGTGGGTCTATTTCCTACTGGTATATCCTTATTACAGGTTCATGGATTGATTCAGAAGGAGAAGATCATTGTTTCTATCAATCCTAGTTGTAAACATAATTTTATCAGTGGTAATTTGGCAAAAAAATTGCAAGTCCCAGCAAAACAAACTGAACATACACAGGTTGATAATGAGGATGTTCAAGTGTACAAGGATTTGAAGATTTCTATGGATAAATATGTGTTGCATGGTGATTTTTATGCTTTAGAGATGGATAATATGGATGTTGTTTTGGGATATCCTTAGATGGAATCCGTGGGTACTATCAATATTAATGTGCAGAAGAAATTCCTGAAGCTATGGTATAAAAAGAAGAAAATTACATTACAGGATATTTCCATCCATAAACAGGTAGAGCACATGGAGGCTGAAGCAGAAGATGTTCAAGGGACTGACATATCAGATGATGAGCCTTTGATGATCGACAATCAAACACAAACAGAGGCTGCAGAAGAAAAGGTTACAGGTGATGATACATCAGAGGAGGGCTCAGTGGTTGAAGTCATATTGAAAAAGAAGACACCACAACATGCACCACAGCAGGGTGAAGTCAAGAAAAAGCCATCGTGGGTTAAAACTTCAACATATCATCACCCACATCACCCCGCAAGACAACCCTCAAGATGGAAACCAAGTAGTCACATGATGGATAGAAAGGAGAGACGATCCACCTACTACACATAAACACAGAAGAACTGCCACGGTCAACTTCCATCTCAAGCGAGCGAGGCACCAGCGAGATCGAGGGTTCACCTTTCTCTTGGATGGCTAGATGCACGTGCATGGTATCAGTGGACTACTCTTTTGAGTAGATCTTATTATTTGTGTTCTTCCCATGTTTCGGGGACGAAACATGCTTAGGGGGGTGAAATGTTATATACCTAGGGGGGATAATATGGGGTACCAAGGGAGGTACCCAAGGTAATAATGTAATAATGGGATGGGCCATAGTAATAAATAAGGTGGTTAACCCATGTCATGTAAGGGACCACAAGTAATTAATAATAATGTAATGGGCCCATGGTATTAGTTGATGGTATGAGGAAACCATGGTAATGATGCATGGTATTGTATGTATGAGGCCTATATAGAGGCTAGAGACTCCACATGGAGGGATATGAAGTGAAGCATTATTGTATGAACAAGCATATGGCTTGTGGAGTGCTCTCCTTCCTTAAGGAGTGAATGTATGGTGTTACTCTACCCTAAGGGTTTTGATAATAAAGAAGCATTTCTATCTATTTCTCTCTTATTGTTTATGGGTTTGTTTGCATTATCTATAATATTCTTGGGTTAGATCTACAACAATTAGAAATCGACATCTACACTAAAATCAATGCATCTAGTGCAAGCGATCAAATATAATTAGAAATTAATATCTACATTGAAACCAATGCATCTAGTGCAAGAAATCAAATAGGAGTAGAAATCAACATTTACATTGAAATCAATGCATCTAGTGTAAGGTATTAAATAGGATTATAAATCGACATGTGCACTGAAATTAATGCATCTAGTGCAAGTGATCAAATAGGATTAGAAATCAACTACACTAAAACCAATGCATCTAGTGCAAGTGATCAAATACGATTAGAGATCAACTACACTAAAATCAATACATCTATTTTAGTGAAAAACCAAAATATTCATGATTTTCTAGATTTAGCGTCTATGTTTGTATTTGTCTCTATGTCTCTCTTTCTTCTTCCATCTCTCTCCATCTTCCATTCTGTGTCTGTCTCCCTCCCTCTCTATCCACCTTCCATTCCATGTCTATCTCCCTCCCTCTCTCCTTCTCTCTCTCCCTCCACCTCTCCCACCCTTTCTCTATGTTTCTCTTCTTCCCTCTTCCCCCTGCTATCTATATCTATACCTCCCTCCATCTCTCCTTATTTGTCTCTCTATGTCAACCTCCTAAAAACATGTCACACACTCTCTCCCTCTGTATTTGTCTCTCTCTTCTTCACTCATGCCCCCTCCATCTATATCTCTATCTCCCCGTTTCTCTTTCTTTATCTCTCTATATCAGCCTGCATACACTCTCTCTCTCCATATATATCTATATATCTATCTCTCCCTCACTATCTCTTCCCCTTCTCTCTCTCTCTCTCTCTCCATCTATATCTCTATCTCAACCCCCAAACATACACACTCTCTCCATATCTATCTATTTACCTGCCCCCCCTCCCTCTCCCCCCTATTCCTCTCCCTCTCTCTCTTCCCTTTTGCTCTCCTCTCTCCGTCATCATCTCACTATCTCTCCCTCTCCCTCTCCACCTTTCTCTCTCTATGTCTTTCATCCCGTTCCAACTCCATCTCTCTCAATTCCTCTCTCTCCCTTTCTCTCCCACCTCCCTCTATCTCTCCCCCCATCATACACACTTTCTCTCTCCATCGTCCAACTATGTCACTATCTCCCTCTCTCTCCTTCTCGCTCTCCCCCCTCCATATATGTGTCTCCCTATCACTCTCTTCCACTTCTTTCCCTATCTCTATCCTCTCCTTTTCTCTCCCTTCCCTCATCTCCTCTCTCCACTATCACTCCTTCTCTCTCCACCTCTACCTCTTTATGCCTTTGTTCTTCCCTCCCTCTCTTTCACCCTTCCAACTCCATCTCTCTTTCCTATCTCTCAAGTCCCCTCTCTCTTCCTTCCTCTCTCTCCCTTTCTCTCCCACCTCCCTCTGTCTCTCCCCCCCATCACCACTCTCTCTCTTTCCACCCTCCAACTCTGTCACTATCTCCCTCTCTCTCCCCTTCTCGCTCTCGCCATCTTCCCCCTCCATATATATGTCTCCATATCTCTATCATCTCCTCTCTCCCTCATTCCATGTTCATCTCTCCCTTATCACTCCCTCTCTCTCCACCTCTATCTCTCAATGTATTTGTTCTTCCCTCCCTCTCTTTCCCCTCCAAATCTCTCTCTCCCTCTTGTTCTCCCCCCTCCTTTCTCTCTTCCTTCCTCTCTCCCTATCTCTCCCCCAATCTATTCCCCCCTCCATCTCACTCTTTTTTAAATATGATCCCATTGTATTGTATTTAAGAAAGTATATAAATTAAAAAGTACATAATTGGTTGTAAATTATTAAACCTATATTTTGGATCATTCATATCAAAGAAAATACAATAATTAAAAACATAAAATAATCATGCACTATCTTTCCTCCATCATTGTTAGTCACTTTGTTTTCTCTCTTTGCTTGGATCCTTGGTTAAAATGCATCTATCCTCGATATGGGAATATTTTTAGTACTCAAGGATGTAGGGTTTAGATATACCTCAAAAGTAATTATAACCTTTTTGCTTTTAGACTAAATTAAAAATGTTATAAAAATAAATTAAAATAAAATATTTGTAAAATATTTTGATTTTGAAATAAATTATGGTTTTTGGGCATGTGGTATTGATAAGCCACAGTATTGGCCCATGGTATTGTAACGAATAATTAAAAGCCTAGATCCATAACATAATAATTTTTCTTCCCTCCTCTCCCTCTCTCCCTCCCTCTCTTGATCTTTCTCTTTTGGGTATTGGCCCATGGTATTGTACAAAAATCTATTTATAAGTCAATAATATCCATGGTAAATATTCATGTAGTGTAAATACTAATTTTTTATCCACTTATTAATTAAATTTAAAGATGGTTATGCAATAATTACTTTAATTTATATGGTAAAACAGATGTTAATTTTTAAGTACTATTTATATGATATATATTTTAATGTGATATCTATATTGTACTTTATTTTATCTAAAACATTGTTAGTAATTTTATTAATTAAAAACAAGGTTACAATAAAATAAAATTGAATTTAAAAAACATCTCACATCTAACCCTCACCCATCTAACGCTCACACATCTAACTCTCACCCATCCACCTAAAATTTGCCTATATATAAATGAATGTTATAAATAACAATAAAGAACTTATCATAAAGGAGTTTATTAAAATTGGAATAATATCAAATCCCTAGGAAATTGGTGGGTGGGGAGCCAGGTGACATGAATATAATTTTTTAAGTTTATTAAAAGTAATGGACCATTTCGCTAAATAAAATTTGCTTATATAAATGAATGTTATAAATAATAATGAAGAACTTATCATAAAGAAAATTATTAAAATTGGAATAATATAAAATCCCAAGGAAATTGGTGGGTGAGGATTTAAATTTATTAAAAGTAACGAACCATTTTGTTAAATAAAATTTGCTTATATATAAATGAAAGTTATAAATAATAATGAGGAACTTATTATGGAGGAACTTATCAAGCTAACAAACTCTGTAATATTAAATTTATTAAATGTCAATGCAACGTAACAAAATTGGTAATACACTACAACCATTGATAAGCATTAAGACTAAAAATATGGTGAGCATATTTCTTTGTTAAACATTAAGACTACCATACGCTGAGCATATTCCCTTGAAAATCAATTAAAAAAATAAAAAAATCAACACATCTTCATCCACTTAAGTTGAAATAAAAAACCTTCCGCACAAATATAAAAATTAACTAGATTATAATTTTATTTTGGATGGTTATTATTATTAATTATAAAGAAATTAGTATATATCTTTTATATATAATTTTTTTTATTAAAACAATAATAAGTTATTATAAATAAAAACCAAATTTTAAATTTAATTAAATTTGAAAAGAGAAAAGAATATATCATTCAATTATGGAAATCCAAAGTGAATAGACTAGGCTATCAACATGATTAAAAAAAAGTTTAACATTTTATATTTAGTAAAACTTTAAGGAGTTGTCTTTAGTGCGACTTTCTGGAGATTCCGGTGACGAAATACGGCGGAAAAAATTGAGGTTAAATCTTGATTTGTATTATTTAAAATGGTTTTTTAACTGCATATTTGGATTCAGCACCCTAAAAAACCCATGGAACGCTTTGATTGTGCAGAAATTAGCTATCAAACTTGCGATTTCAATAAATTGCGGCCGAATTTTGACCGGAAAAACCCACCGAAAAAACTTCCAAAAAGTCTCTTTAAAGACAACTCCAAACTTTAATATGAATATTCAGTAATTTTGGTTAAAATTATTGTTATGTGATTAAATAGGTTATTAGAATAACAAAAACACTAATAACCAACAAATCAATGATAATGAACACCTTATCCATGAGTATCCATGATCCTAGATTGATCTGTGAATTAATTAGGCTGCAAGAGCTTTCTAGTTGCCACTGCATAGTCAAGAATTCAGAAAACAAGACAAAATGAAAAACTCAGTAAACCTGAAATCGAATAGTTAGAACGAGAAACATGACAAGTAAGATCTCAATGCTGGCCGAGCATGATTTAGTTGATAAATCCATTGCTATTTGCATGCATAATGAAGCTTAGCATTCTCCAACACATTGTTATGTACAAGTTCCAGAAAACCATTTTGCTTCTTTTCCCGGTGGACTTTTCAGAAAGCTTTATTCCAGAGTTATCAATAACAAAGCTTTATTATACACAGTTAGCCGTGCTACACAAAATGGAATACAATTAACTTCAGACATCAATAAGGAAAAGAAAAGGGCATCTCAACTTTTCACTCTGCTTTATCAGATTTCGAAATATTTCTAAAATCTGCAATCCAGAAATTTCAAAATCTGCAATTCAGATAAAGATAACTGTAATCAAAATCTGCAATTCAGATAAAGATAACTGCAATCAAAATCTGCAACTGAGAGAACAATAACCGCAATCGAGATCTCTGCAATTCAGAGAAAAATAACTGCAATCGAGATAAAGATAGCTGGGATAAACAAGATACACTGACAATCCAGAAGTTATGGCCTTCCTCATGGCAATCCAGAGGTTATGGCCTTCCTTCCTCCCTGAGTTAAGTTGATATGCCAGAATCCAATGTTATTCCACGGCACAAACAATGCCAAAACAAGCTACTCCAAACCAAAAATTCATGGAATAAGATGAAGTTGGCACCTAACTCAACTCATTAATACATCTAGATATTATACAACCCAAACTCACTTGTATCACATAACCAGCTGCAGCAATAAGAATGGCTTCTTTAAGAACTTTATTTTATATATAACTCAGATTTTCTGGCCAGACCAGAAAGAAGCCAGGAATGCCATTTCTTGTCCTGGGGGTTTTGTCTAACACTCTGCATCTCACCCGGAACAAACGCGCTCGTCATCTCACCCGGAACAAACACGCTCGTCGAACCGCACATGGCAGGCAGCCGTTTGGCCTTATGGGACCGAGAAGCCTTGGGAGTTCCATAAGAAACCTTGGGCCGGTTACTGTTACACAGGTCCCCAGAAATTCCGCGATCGATCCACGATTTCCCGCTCATGCCGGCCGCCGATTTACCGCGGGAGATGGCGCTCGACAAACCGCTTTCCAGCTGCCTGGAAACCACCGCCATCTCGTAGGAATCCAACAGAGAACTTCGGGTGAAAACCCTCTCTGCGCCGGGAAAATCGGCAGAAGCGTCGAGTGACATCGAGCGTCGCCGGCGAAAAACAGGAGACGGAGAATCAGAGAGGGCCAGGGATTCCATCTTGAATCTGGAAGGCCTGGGAACAGGCTGCGCGGCGCGAGGGTTCGATTCCTTGACCGGTCTAGTGGGTGCCCCCAACCCGTGCAGATACCAGGCCCATGCTGCGGCTTTCTTGATTTCGTCCTCTTCTTCCCTGGTGATCCTCTTCTCCTTCTTCCCCATTTTACAAAAATCTGTGGCTCAGATTTGGGCACTATATTCGGAATCCAAGCTATTCATCAGAATTGATAATCATGTGAGTGCGTACTTTTGTCAGAGAGCCGCTTTGGCCTTTTTGTTAAATATCCAGACTCATGGGTACAACCTTGTTCCTCCTGTGATTTTTTATTTGTAATAGAATCATGTGACAAACGAGTAGAGGAAAAAGGAGATAATGCCCAATTATTGGTATGTGTATGTGTGTGGAGGAAAGGAGGATAATGAGGTAAGTCTAGGGGGATTGAACGTGGGTCTCTGGTATGCCTCACACCCCTAGTTGGAAAGCACCATGGTTTGTCATACAGCTGGTGGGAAAGGAAAAGGAAAGAGCTGAAAGGTGCTGCCCCAGAGGAGTTGACAAGGAATCCATTGCTGACATGTGAGATAGAGGTCCTTTCAATTTTTAGAATGGAGGAGCATTGTTCAACTAATTTTGCCAAAAGATATATCAAAAAGCTAAAACTAAGGTTGAGATTTGGTTGAGGATAGCCATCATCAAGGTAGGGGTGACATTGTGTTTGTTCTATGCTAGGTTCTTGTATGGCTAATATTGTTACTTTAATGTCTTAATGTGTATTGAAGTTTTGTTGTGTGGTTGATGTTGTTACATAAAGATATATAGCCATAGCCATAACCATCATTAAAGTAGGGGTGATGTCATCTATGCTTTGTTGTTTTCTAACTATTATTGTTATCTTATAGTGCCTTGCCTTACTATGCAATGAAAATTTTATGGTAGGTTAATATTGTTACATGGTGTTTTGATGTAGATTGTAAATTAATATGTAAGAATAATATTGTTATCTTATAGTGTCTTAATAGGGAATGCAAATTTTATTGTAGAGTTAATAGGGTTATATAACAATGTTTTTGATGTGGATTGTAAATTAATATGTAATATTATATAAATTTAGTTATATTAATTGATTAGATTTGGTGTTGATAGAGAATCTAGGGGCCTACAATTTGTCTAGCTTCGTGTAGGTGTTGAGCTTTCTCTTGGGGATTTCACAAGATTTGAATCCAAGACTTCCAGTGGGTGAGACTTCATTTTCTAGCCATTTCCAATTGCGCTACCCAAGGGAACTTTGTATTTGATATTTTTATAAAAAAATTATTTTAAAATTAATTAAGATCTAGATCTAGTTCTATAGATAATTAAATGAATCTTAGTGATTTAAATTTTAGTGATTTCAACTAGTTTAAAGCCAAAATTACCCACAAAAAATCGAGACATTTTTAGTGTCGTTTCTCCCCACTTATTTAGTTTATGCTATGTTGTTCTATAGGTAATATTGTTACGTAATAATGCCTTAATGTGTACTACAAATTTGGTTGTAGGGTTAATATTGTATGTGGCAGTGCCTTAGTAATATCATTTACCATATAAATTTGGTGTTTGGTATGTGGTGTTTAAATTGCCTTATTTTTGGTGAGCTTTGTTTTTTTTTAAGTTTTTTGTTTGTTTGTGTATTTGGTATTTTTTGGAAAAATCGACAATTTGAATTATCTTAAAATTGCTTGAAACCCTAGGGGCCAAGTTTTATAGACAGCGAGACAAAGCTCCCCTTTATCCATTTCAATTGGATTTACACCCAAAATTACTTAGAAAAGCAGGGCACTTTAATCTTTGAGTGTTATTTATTCCACACTTGTTTCCAGAGTTGCATTCTACAACCTAGTATGAGGCAGATGTGTATTTCCTTTTGTGTTCAACTTAAAGTTGACAAGTGTCTATTTTAAAATAAAATAAAATATCAAATAAACAAAAGCTCAATGTTTATATATATATATATATATATATATATATATATATATATATATATATATATATATATAATCATCAATAATTTCACTCTCACTATGTTGTCAAGGAGAGATGGGTGTGTGTCTATCATGACAATAATAAAAATAAAAAATAAAAAAACAAATATATATGTACACATGCACATAATAACATTAAAAAATAAATCTATGCAAATCTATTTTAAATCTAGATTTATCAAGCATTGATTATTCAATATGAAAGAATTAATACATGACATGGAATTAAATGATAAAAAATTACACTTTAAGAAAAAATTGTTCCCTCTTTCGTGCTTAATAAATATGAATTTAAAATAAATGTATGAAGTTGCACGATGAGACATCACACCCAGAGTTTGGAGGACCATTGTGTTGTAGTGGTTGTGTTAGCTACCTATACCAATAGGTTTCATATTTCATGATTGGCTATGAAAGGTCCAAATATGCTCTGCTTTGATGATTCAAAGATCACATATTTCCAAGAGAATCCAATCTGTGCTTATAGCTTGGTATGAACTTAAATTTTGATGGATGTTCCAACAGTCTAATCTGGATCATTCCATGGTTTAAATTTCCAGTTGTAGAATAGAGAAAGGAGTTTGTCCAAACTGTTTAATCTTGGCAGACAGGTAGTTCAGGTAGAGAAGAAAAGGCTCCCAACAGCTTAATCTGGGACCTTGGAAGAAATAAGGGTAGAAGTAGATAGAAAAAACAAGAGAAAAGCCAGAGAAAAGAAAAGGCAGGTAAGGGTCTGCAAGTCCAAGTGCACCCTCCAAGAAGAAATAAAAAATGCTAGGCAAGTAGCTGGGTAAGTAGTTGGGGTTGCAGAAAGGTTATCTTTACCATTACAGGTGGGTTAACTTTGTTTACCAAAGCAAAGTCAATCAATTGAGAAGGTGTTCTTCTTCATCAACTTGCATCAAGCAGGAAGCATGTCTAACCTCCCTTCTTCCCCTTTCATTTCATTACTAACACTCCCTCATCAGCTGAGATTCATGGAAGAAGATTATGGTTTCATGGTGGTTCTTGTTCCTTCAAAAGCCACATTTCTTGTGTAAAAATCTTTTCATTTTGATCTACTCTTTAAGCTAAGTGTTTCACAAAAAAGCTTAGTATTTTCTCCCTTCATTCACCCCCCTCATCCATATTAACTCTAACTCTACTACATAAATCCCCTATATCACCTTTCCCCTACTAGTATTAACACCATGGTGTATAAACCCCAAATTTTGTATAAATATCCCTCCCCTTGGCATTATAGCCATATGTTCTCTGAAAAAGGAATCAAAATGACATCTGGTCACTTTGATGAACCTATACCTCCTCTCACCCCCTTGTTTCAAGTCATTCCACTCATCAAACCATCATTTGCAAAGAAAAACCCTATAAAACCCCTTCTTACCCCTAAAACCCTCTGAAGTTGCGAAAAAATCCAAAAAAACCCACTTTAGCCGCTTAACCAAAGTTGGCGCATATATGTGATTTTCCAAATACACCGAAAAACCTTACAAAAACCCATACCCTAAGGTTTTTCCGCCGAGCACAGATCCCGAAATGAATATTAAAATAACCCCGCCCCTTCCGTATCGGCCGATCATTTCATTGATCCGACAGCCGTCCGATGGAGAGCCTCTAATCCAACGGCTCTCATCCATGTCGGAGCGGCTCCGACGTCCGCCAATTACCCCGTACCGGTCGAGCACCTTACCCCCCCCCCCCCGTCAACCGTCGGATCGGGCCCATGAGATCCGACGGCCCTCATTGATATCGGAGCGGCTTAGATGGCGGACAGATACCTTCCGATAAATGACGAAGGGATACGTCATTCGGTCGCCACGCGTCTTCCCCACAGCGCATCGGAGGTACGCCTGACAAATACCTCGTCCGTATCATAAGCGGTGCGATATAAAACCGTTAACCGCTTCCGGTTTTGGTCATCCCGCTTGTCCAGCGTCACGCCCACGTCATCCCACGTCATTGCCACCCTGCCATCGCGTCAACCGCTGCGCCCGACCTTCTGCCAATGTGTCTTGCCACTTCATCATCCCCGTGGACCACTCAGAGCCTGCCACCTCACCTGATGACGTCATGCTGACGTCACCCGGCCCTGACCCCACCGATGACGTCATGCTGACGTCACCAGAAAAGCGCGCCAAAAGTCCGAAAAATCAATATTATAGCCAAATTTCGCGTTTTTTTGGCACTTTTCTACAAAAACGTTTGTTGCTCCTGCATGATTTTTCCACGTCCAACAGTGCACCAACCTGCAGAACTCGACCAGGAGACCGCCAGCGCACCATTTTCACCTGCATTCCTCTCCATTGCTCTCTGAAAACCAGGTATTTATCCTCGAAAATCCTTCCTTCGCCTGGTTTTGTCTGTAAATTGCCAAGGACGAGTAAATTTGTGAAAAACATATAATTGACCGGCAGAAATACTTGCGCCTGGCCCCATTTACAATTGTGAACTCGAAAAACACTAGCTGAGCCTTGTTTGCCCGCATTTTCACTAAAAACCATACTCTGTTCGCGCATTCGCGAAAGACTCATTTAAACAGAATTTACCTGCTGAGAAAGACAGAGTGAGGCCAGGCATTGGTCTTATTTAAACTTTAAACAGTATTTCAATTGTTGTTTATTAGAACTACTCTTTGTTCCTCATAAATTCACCTCCCTGGTAAAGAGACACTCCTCTATACTGTCCTGCTCAATTGAAACCACTTTACACTTCATTCAGAATCCTCTTTTGCAATGGAGACACCTGTAGTACTAAATGTTCAGCCTCTGAATGCCCCTCAAAGGAACTTGGAATGGCAACCCTTGGCAGATATGGACTATCAGATTTCAGAAGAGATGTTGATGAGAACCAAGTTCCATATGCACCTGCTCAATGAACTTAAGGCCAAACATGAAACTGGAGCAGATGTGTTGGGTATATGGGATTCTTTTCTGCCTATTTTTAAGTTGCCTCAAGTCAATCAATTCCATGATTTGATTCATCTTTGTGCTGAATATTATGACCCTACGCAGAGGGTTGTGTTGGATCCTTCTGGTTCTGCTCTCGTTTACATCACTCCTGAAGCCATCAGGAACATGCTCTGCTTCAAAACTCAGAGAAAATTGGTCCCCTTGTCACTAGTAGACTTGATAAAACAAGGGAATAGATTGACAGATGCCCAAATCACTAAGCTAAATCAGTTATACATTGACTCTGATTCTGTGCAATATCCTCCTCTGAATCAAGTATACCTTAACCAGTTGGGCAGGGACTTGGTAGATATGATTAGTCCGATTTTGGGCTATAGCTCAATAGAATTGGTAGACCAAACTGTACTGGTAATGATGCTGATGTTCGCTCCGGGCAGACCTCCAGTTTGCTATGATTATGCCACCTACATCTCTGACAAAATGCATGAGAAGCTAATGAATTTATCCAGAGAAAAGATGTTCAGATACACCTCCTATATTTACCATTTGATCTTGTACCATCAACATGAGAAATTTCATTTTTCAATTAAAAGAGTGGATGCCCAAGGGATTCCCAGATAAGTGGTCTATTGGTCCTCTGTCTTCCACACTACACCTAAGTCTCCATACACTTACTGTGAATTCATAGATTTGTTCGTCCATCCAGCTATGGCAATGCTGATGAGCTCACCTCCTCCGAGACTCACTGATGACAGGCAGAGAATTCTTCAGCTATCCAAAGCTTACAGCATTGGGGATTGGTACTTCTACCAAAACCACACCGTCATCAGGATATATGGGTGTGATTTGCCTCCATTCAGATTACCTAAGTATGTGCCTATGAGGCTATTTGCCCTAGAGTACTTTAGGCAATTTGGCCGGGTTGATGTGCTTCACTTTTCAGGAAAAGGCAAAAAAGCACAGTTGAAGGTGAAAAGCCAACTTGGCCATTTTGTCTATAACGAGAGGGAGCAAGGATGGAAGGAAGCAAATAGAATGCTTGAGTCCCTTGGCCTTCAAACCAGTTTCCTATGGACACCCTATGACCCTAATCATTTTATAACTATGAGGAGGCTCAAATATAAGTTGTCTGCCTATGATCACTATAGTATCCCTCACATTGAAAAATATGCAAACCAAGACAAATGGACGAGAGGTACCTTAGAAGAGCCCATGTCACAAGAAGAGCTAAATCAGAGGGCAGTAAGGAATCTAAGGAAGATGGCTGACCTTGAACTTTGTTCACAGGTATTCACACTTCCAAGCACACAAGTGGGAGCAGTTGCATCCTCCTCGACTGCCAAACAGCAAACTACCAAGGCCACTGAAAATATATCTAGCAAAGGCAAAGAAAAGGAAATGGAGATAGAACAATCGCTCCATGGCAAGGAGCAGCCACCTCCAGTGACTCAAGAGCAGGCAGATAAAGAAATGCAGCAGCAGGCAGAGCAACAACAACAACAACAGGAACTGCATCAAGAAGAAGGGCCACATGAGGGACAGCAGCCCTTACAGCAAGAAAGAGTAGTTGATACTCCAACTTCCACTGAGCAACAGGCTCAAAACATAGTGCCTCCTAGGCCAGAAACTACCTTCGATGCCTCGGTCCTCCAAACTCCACAGAAAGAGGACATAAACAGAAAAAGGGATAGAGAAACTCCCCTGACATCATCTATAAACCAGGGAGAGAAAAGGCAAAGGTTGAATGACTTTTCTGAGGATGACATAGCAATAAGGCAAGCAATGGGCATGGGCCCACCCAGCAGAGAAGCTTCAGCCAGTTCCTTCCAGCAGGAACAGGACAGAACTATGGGAGGAGAGGTCAGCTCCTCCAGCCAGCAAAGAGAAGGAGAAAGGAGCATCAAGCAGCAGTTTATAGACATCAAAAGGAGGAGTGACCCTATCAAGATACAATTGTACAACCATTTATTGAAAATGGCTCCCACCAATCAACAAAGACTGATGTCTGCATTTGATGTACAGGAAGGCAAAATGATCATGAGCCATTTTATGCCAACAACTCTGCAGCCCCAATCTACCTCAGATTACCTCAAAACCAATCTGGAGGTCCTGGCCAAGGACATACACCCAATGGATAAAATTGAACTGCACAAACAGACTGGTGAGATGGTGTATGCCGCCTTGGCAGACAAAACATTAGAAAATTACAAGCTAGAAAGCAGCCTCAATAATAGAGCCTCTCAACTGGAGTTGGAGAGCGCATCATCCCAGGCAAAGGACAACAGAATAAGGTCCTTGGAAGACATAATCATTGAGATTGGGCATGATCCCAAAGACATCAAAGGAATACAAGAGATATTGAAGTTGAGGGATGCTGACATGGCTGCCTTAAGGAAAAAGATCAAACTCCCAGCTACCATTCACCCTCAAACAGATGAAGTAGCTCAGCAAAGACATGAGCAGGATGCCACAACCTTGATGATTTCCCTTTATAAGCAGCTGATTCAAGCACAAGAAAAGTTGGGAGAATCAGAGGCTGCACAAGCAACATTGCAAACAACACTGAAACAAAGAGAAGAGGGTCAGACCTCTCAGCCTCCTCTGGTCATCAATCTTGAGGAAACTGCTCCTATCACTGCTCCTCCTCCTCAACAGACTGAACAGACAGAAACATCTACTTCAGCAGCACCAACAACCACAGAGCAGGCCCAAAGCCTGGATATGCAAAAGCTGAAGAATGAAATTCAAATCCTGGAAGCTCAAATGACCGAGTTAAATGAGACCAGGGATAAACTGGCCAAGGTGAATGACAGGTATGACAAATCCAAGCAAGCGGTGGCAGAGAAGGGCAGGGAGGTGAAAGCCCTCAAAGACAGGATAAAAGAGCTAGAAAATGAGCTCAAATTAGATAAAGTTATAGATGGGCTTAAGACAATGCTATGGGCCAACATTGGCCAGTCTATTACTGACCAATGGCAGTATATAGAAACAATCCATGAGCAGGTAGAGCTCATCCCAAAAGCACAAGCTGAAATTCACAAGTCAAGGGCTGCTCTAGGCAACATGCCTGAAATTGCCACCAGGATGATCAATGTGCTGAATAATAGAACAAGTACTCAGCTGGCAAACATGGGAATTCCCAATAGAACTGAGGCCATTCAGTTGATCAAAAGGGTTCTCACATTGAGAAATTTGGTGCAGACATTGGAGAGAAGAACCCAAGACATGCAGACCGAGGTAAAAAGATTCATGGATAAGTTCCTGGTGCTGCAAAACAGAGGACTCCCTAGCTTACTGAACAGCGCAGGGAGACTGCTCATTCATGAGTAGTATGCCAAAAGAGTGAATGCATTTGCCACAAATGAAATCAATGAGAAGCCCAGCAGCTCAGAAGAAACAGGGCCAGCTACAGGACAGACTATCTACAACAAGGTAGAAAATCTATTTTTTATAATGAATGAGATCAATCACCTGTTTGATGTGGCACCCAATTTTTACAAGTATACAGAGGCAGAGGAGACTATGGATGCAATTCTCAGGCATCAACTCCCTACGCAAGACTGGTGGGCAAATACAATACAGAAAATTTTATAGACAGGGAGCCACTCACCAAATTTTGTTTTTAAAAAAATATCAATTGTCATGCAAAGCACAGTTTAACAAAATCAGCATGCATCAAAGATTAAAGCTGAGCCAACTCAGCAAAAATTTTGGCCAACACAGCAAGAATAGGAAACCACAGCTGGCAGAGCCGAGAAGATACAGCGCAGCAAAAAGTAAAGACACATTATTCAGCGTTAAAGCAAAGCGGTTCAACCGACTCAATGACCTCCAAAGGTCAAATTATCCTCTGACAGACTTAAAGAGCATTTATGCTGCATTCAAAGTTGTAATAACTTCTTTTCTACTTTCTGTACGAAGTTATGAAGATATTTTCTCTCTCAGATGACTCAATGCCTGAGATATTTTGTATAAGCATTCCTATAAAGTCCCCTTCGCATGAGTTTGCAAGGGTTGTTGTTGATTTCTCCTGAAGAAGTTCTTATGTTGTAATCCTTTCAGAAGTTTAATAAAGAAAGTGATGGAATTTCTCGGATTTCTGAAGTGTTGAATGCGTTCTGGTGTCTGTTGAAAACTGCTGGATTCCTGTGTATTACACAATACAATAAGTCTCTGTAACTCTCTCTGTTATGTATTTTTGATTTGTTAAAATCCATATATGTTTTCTAACTTTGAATATTTAGCAACAAGGAAAAAGGATAACTTTCAGGATTTATTCAATGAATACCCTGAGTTCAATCTGTGTTGTTAATGAATGTTTTCTTCAGCTGTAATCTTGATAAGTGTAATTCTTAATTGCTGCACTTTCAGAATACATCTTTCACAGTGACCTTTGTCACAGGAATTCAAGTTTGCTCCTGTGCAACGTGTTTCACTTTCACCTCACCAGCTTAATAGAAAATTCTTAATTGCTTTCTGTTGGCTGACATGCCTCACTATTCAAGTTAAATTTGTTTGTCTGAGATACACAATAGGCCCTGCAGTTTGAACACCACCAATCCTGCATATCAAAGCATTTCACAACTCCAGACTCCATTGCCCAATGATATATTACTCTCTAAACACTACATCTTAAGCCCTGAAAGAAATCCTTCAACCAAAACATAAACCAAAACCTGAGCATAATACCTAGCCTAAAACACCATCATAACAGAGACAAATCATAAAGAGAGAGCCCTCTCTGATTGCAGTTTGGCTAGAGACTGTGATCCAAAGATTGGTTAGTGGTTACCCCGGCCGTATTCCCTTGGGAGTCATAGGGAACAACCTGGGTGTTAACATAATTGGCGACTCCGCTGGGGACTGCTTGAGATTTTTCAATTACTATATATCTTCCATAGCTACTATCCAGCCTGAAATCAGTCAAGAGGCCTTTAATCTGTTTCTGTATCACATTAACAGCTTTAGGGAGGATCTTGTTTAGGGAATCTTCATCTTAGCTCTGAGAATATATAGCCATTCCAAAATCTTCATCCAGTCCTTTCAGATATAAAAATTTCCTACAAAATCCTAAAAAACAGTTAGAAACTGGCTCCTAAGAAAAATCCACGGCATACTAGGGCAAACCCTGACCCTAATCCACCTATCATTGTTGATAACCCAAATACCATCCCAAGAAACATTAGGAGGCAGCAAAAGCAGGAGCAGCCTGCTAATCTAACCTCAGATTCAGATCATCCTAGCCTTATATCTACCCCATGCAAGGTCCTTTTCCGGTCTACCCCTAGTTCCCCTAGTTCACCATCCACATCTCAAAGTCCTCCTCTCACATCTTCATCCACTGCACATATCCCCTTAACCAACACTCTAGGTTCACCCCTACTTGTTACCCCTGTGATACCCACTGTTCCTATTATCCCAGCTGCCCCTGTTAATCCTCTAAATCCTGTAAATATGGCTAACAGATATGCACCCTTGCAGATACCAGCTAATGCTGCAGCTCTACCCCAAGATTACCAAACCAAAATTTCATATTTTGACTCCAATGGCCCTCTGACAGCTGCCCAGCATGCCAAGAGGATGCAAGACCATTTTGAGACCTATGAAATAGATGATGACAGTGTCAGAATGAGGATGTTTGTTCAAAGCCTAACTGGGGATGTAAGAACTTGGTTTAGATCCCTGAATGCAAACTCCATTACAACTCCTGCTGAACTGTATCAAGCCTTTACTAGTAGATGGGAGAAGAAGAAAGATCCTCTGCACATACTTGGGGAATATGACACTATCAAAAGAGGTCCCCAAGAAACTGTTTTGGAGTATTGTGCAAGATTTAACAATGTATATAACTCAATTCCACAAAATTTAAGGCCTCCTCCTGATTTAGCCTTGTACAAATTCCCTGATGGTTTTGACCCTGATATGGCCTATCAGTTGAAGGAAAGAGACTGTCAATCCCTTGAAGAGGCCCAAAGGGTTGCTATCACAGTGGAAGCCAACCTAATTGCCAAAAGAAACAGGGCAAGGTTGGAAAAGAGGACTGCTTTCAAAGAGGAACCCTCTGCCTTTGATCAAAAACTGGATGCAATACTCAATGGAATGAAAAGATTGGGTGATAGAGTGGAATCGGTTGAAAGAAAATCATCATGGGAAGCACCACAAAACAACCCTCCTAGGAATCCAAATTTTAGGAGAACTCAAAACCCAGGCATTGGCAAAACCAGTGCTGATCAAGACATAAGACCCCCTTTCCAAGAAAATTATGCAGAAACTTCCACATCAGCAGAGCCCAATGAAGATCCTGAGATTAATTTAATGGGTCTAGATGGGGAAAGTCAAGTTTTCTTAACACAAGAAGATCATGAGGATGATGAAATCAAGTTGTTCCAAACTAAATCAGGGGAATCCTTCGACTTCAAACAAGGCTATGACACTGCTGTTTATGAGGTCCATAAACAATACAAGCTAAGGAGCAGAACTGTGAATGTAAACCAGCCTGAAAAAATAAAGATCAATCAGTAGCCTGAAAGAGTTATAGTCACAGAACCTAATGACAAAATGAATTCACATACAAAAGAAGTGATTGTTGAGGAGATCACTGAACCACTGTCCTTAAAACAACAACCTATGGTCACTCCCCCTGCTCATCCTTATTCGACTATTTCTCCTCAAGAGATGAGTAAAAAGGATAAGTCCCAAAGTCAAGAAAAAAATCAAGAAGAAGATGTAATGAACAAGGAAAGGATTGTCACCTATAACCCCAAGACCCAATCTGAAAAACCTTTTGATCTAGAAACAGAAATTGGCAAATTAAAGATAGCAATTCCTCTCTTAGAACTTGCCAAGCATGACATATATAAACTACAGATCAAAAGGTCCCTTCAACTCACTAGCAACAAAGATGATGTCAATGTGCTGGATGACACCCCAGAACTCCTGTTTGGCCCAGAAGTGGATGGAAAAACAATAGTCATAGGGGTACTGCCTTTCTATGTCAGTTTACATATTCATGATAAAATATTACATAATGCAATGTTTGACTCAGGTGCCTCTCACAATCTCATGCCAAAAGCAGTCATGGAGAGATTGAATTTAGACATAACAAGACCATATAAGGATCTGTTTTCCTTTGACTCCAGCCAAGTCAAGTGTTTAGGTCTCATAAAAGACTTATGTGTGTCTTTGGTTCAATACCCAAACAAGACAATCCTAATGGATGTGGTAGTTGCTGATATCCCACCTAAGTATGGGATGCTGTTATCAAGATCATGGGGAGCTAAACTCCAAGGTTCCCTACAATTAGACATGTCATATGCTACCATCTCTGTTTTTGGGCAACCAAAAAGACTGTACAGAGAAACACTAATGAAATACATGGTCAGCAGTGAAGAAAAGCCTCAAAACTTTCCCATATATGCTATCCATTCAGACATAGACTCATACATTCTCTTCAATGACACCGCAACTCCCTCAAAAGGTGAGGTTGAAACCAAGATATTCATACAAGAGGAAGATTCAAATGAAAGTATTACCACCCATGAAACAACAGTCAATCAAACACTAGATGTTGCTGCTGCCCTAGTTGTCAAGAACATCCAATCAAACGATGAGACTGCCCTAGAAGACAAGCTAGAGAAAAAACCACAACTGCTGCTCACATGGCCAGCCCATGAACAGATCATCAAATCTCCTTCCCAACAGGATATTCTATGGTTCCTTGAATTTGATGGCTCAGTTAACAAATTAGGGGCAGGAGCTGGAGTTTGGGTACACAATAAAGAAAATAGTCATGCAGAAGGCAGAGCCTATAGATTGAATTTCAGATGTACTAATAACATGGCAGAATATGAAGCTCTTTTACTAGGACTCAAGTTGGTAAAGTTCTTGCAAGCTGCCAGGGTTTCAATCATGGGTGATTCAGATTTAGTTATCCAACAAGTGAAGGGAAACTTTGTCACCAATGACAAAAGACTAAGGACTTATAGGTCTGCTGTTGCTGAGGTACTAAACTTTTTCTCTGAATTCCAAATTACTAAAATTCCCAGAACCCACAATCTACATGCTCATAGTTTAGCCACCTTTGCAAGTACCTGCAAGTTGCCCTTTGAGCCCCACCATTGTTTTACAGCTGAGGTAAAACACAGACCCTCCATTCCAAACAATATCAATGATTGGCAAGTATTTGAGGATGACAAGCAAATAAATCATTTTTTAACTATGCAGCAAGAATTTGCAGGACTAAATATTGACACTGATACAACAAGTCAATCACAAATATTTGATGAAGCAAGTCAATCACAAATACTTGAGACAGCAAGTCAATCACAAATATTTGATGAAGCAAGTCCATCACAAATACAGTTTCAACAGATTTCTCACCCAATATCACCTAGAACTGCAAAACTAATGCTGATTCCAACCATTTTCAACAAGGAAAACATTCAGCAAATTCAACAAATTAACTATGAAGAGGTGGCCAATGCTGAAACTGAAATCATTGAGCTGAAAGACAATTTTCCTCCAACGGGCCTAACTCCACTAGAAGACATCTTTGACTCAAATGACATCCCTAGAAAACCAAAAATGCAGCCCTTAAATGCAGCCATTGAAGAGTGCAACATAGGTACAAGTGAGAAGCCCAAGATAATTAAATTATCTGCTTCCTTACCTCCTGACCAAAAGCCCAAATACATTGACCTCTTCAAAGAGTTCCAGGATGTTTTTGCATGGAGCTATGAGGACCTAAAGTCCTATGACACCTCTGTAATCCAGCACACTATCCCTCTCAAACCTGATCAAAAGCCCTTTAAACAAAAACTGAGGAGAATTAATCCTATGCTTCTCCTAGCAATGGAACAAGAGGTACAAAAAATGTTCAAGGCAGGCATCATAGCACCAATCAGATTCTCTGAATGGATCTCCAACCTAGTCCCTACAAGAAAGAAGACTGGTGAAATTAGGCTGTGTGTGGATTTGAGGAATCTGAACCAAGTATCCCTCAAAGACAATTACCCCTTACCCAAGATGGATCACATTTTGCAGAGGGTAGTGGGGGCTTCCAGAATTTCTCTACTTGATGGGTTCTCAGGTTTCAACCAGATCTTAGTTCACCCTGATGATCGGGACAAAACAACATTTACAACCCCATGGGGAACTTTCAAATATGTAAAGATGCCTTTTGGATTGAAAAACGCAGGGGAAACTTTTCAAAGAGCAATGGATATTGCTTTTTCCAAAGAGATTAATGACTTTTTAGTCATTTACCTGGATGACCTTACACCTTTCTCAAAATCAGACCAAGAACATATAAAACATTTGAGACAGATCTTTCTAAAATGCAGAAAATATGGAATTTCCTTAAATCCCAAGAAATCCCTGTTTGGTTTAGAGGAAGGTAAGCTATTGGGCCACATCATTTCTAAAGATGGCATTAGAATTGACCCAGATAGGATACAAGCTATCCTACAAATGCCCCACCCAAGAAATGTCAAAGAGTTGCAAGGATTCTTGGGAAAGATCAATTTCTTGAGAAGGTTTATCCCAAACCTAGCAGAACTAATCAGATTATTAAATAACATGCTAAAAAAGGATTCAAAAGTCAAATGGACTGTTGAAGCCAATCAAGCCTTTGAAGGTATAAAATTGGCCCTTACCCAAACCCCAGTCTTGACCAATCCTCAGTTTGACAGAGAATTTATCATTTTCTCTTTTGCCTCCCAGCATATTATTGCTGTTGTTTAATTACAAAAAGATGACCAAGGAAATGAGAAGCCAATCGCTTTCTTTAGCAAAGCTCTTAGAGATGCACCTTTAAAGTATCAGATCATGGAAAAGCAAGCCTATACTTTAGTTAAAGCCATTAAAGACTTTAGGATTTATATCCTTTATTCCCATGTAATAGCATATGTGCCAAGTCCTATTATCAAAGACATTCTCACCCAAGAAAATTTAGAGGGCAGAAGAGGAAAATGGATTGCCAACATTTTGGAATTTGACATTGAGATAAAACCTACAAAACTAATAAAAGGGCAAGGCTTGGCCAAATTAATGACAGATACAAATTTTCAAGCCTTAGACATCAATCAGCTGGACAGTGAACCGGAGCTGGCGACTCCAAAGATCAATGTAGCCTTTGAACAATCCCCCTGGTATTCTGATATCTGTTTTGTGTTAAAAAACCTGTGTGCTCCCCCAGGACTGTCCAGAACTAAGTGTAGATTCTTAAAAATGAAAACCTCAAGATTTTGTGTGATGAATGGCAATCTGCTTTGGAAAAACCATGAAGGTATTTGCTGCACTGTTTAATTGAAAATGAAACTGAGAATATCATAAAAGAATTTCATGCAGGTGACTGTGGTGGACACTTGTACTGGAAGTCCACTGTGGACAAGATACTAAGGTCTGGATACTACTGGCCCACCATGTTCTCTGATGTCAACAAATTTATCACCTCATGTCATAAATGTCAAGTGTTTGAGGGAAAGAGACAATTGTTGCCACTTCCTTTAAGGCCTATTGCAACAGAGAGACCTTTTCAACAATGGGGATTGGACTTCATTGGGGAAATTCATCCCTCATCTTCAGGCCAACACAGATGGATCTTAACAGCCACAGACTACTTCACTAAGTGGATTGAAGCTACCCCATGCAGACAAGCAAATGATTCAACAATTATTCAGTTCTTGGAGAACAACATATTGGCTAGATTTGGCTGTCCTGACAAAATAATAACAGACAATGCTGCTGCTTTCAGATCCAAAAAGATGGTGAACTTCTGCCACAAATTTCACATTACTTTGGGCCATTCTACTGCATACTATCCCCAAGGAAATGGCCTTGCTGAATCATCAAACAAAAGCCTTGTAAGCATTATAAAGAAAGTGCTAGAAGAAAATAAAAAGAATTGGCATAAGAAACTAGTCAATGCCTTATGGGCAGATAGACTAACAACCAAAAGATCAATTGGGACCAGCCCATATGAGTTGGTTTATGGATTAGAGGCCAAATTCCCCTCATCACTAGGAGTGCCTGTTATGAAGCTTCTTCAAGAAAGCCAAGCTGAACCAAATGATATGCAAAGAAGAATTAATCAAATCATATGCCTGCAGCAAACCAGAGATCAAGTTTTCAGCAGAGCTCAAGTATTACAAGAAAAGCTAAAGAAGGCTTTTGACCGCAAAACTAAGGCAGAAGATTTCAGTGTGGGAGAAAAAGTCCTCAAGTGGGATGTAAGAAGAGAAGACAAAGGAAATCATGGAAAATTTGATTCCTTATGGAGAGGACCATTTGCTGTCCAAGCAGTGCAAGGTAACAATACTTATTTCCTTAAAAGTCTAACTGAAACTGACTTGGATAAAGGTCCTGTGAATGGCAGGATGCTGAAGCATTATTTTGACTATTACCCATGAGTACAGCCTGAGGTTCCCTTGTATATATGCAGATGTATATATTATTTTCTGTTTAGATTGTAAAAATGCAGTTTTCCTAGTTTATTGACTATCAGCAAAAGGTAAATGGAATCAGAGGTCTACCAAGAAGATAAGCACACAATTTTGGCACTTCAAAGCAGCAAACTACAAGATGGGCAAGAGCAACTAAGGAGCAAGGCAATCTGACCTGCTGTTCTTGGTCTTTCAAATGAAACACCATCCCCATGTGGAGCCACTGTTAGCTACCTATACCAATAGGTTTCATATTTCATGATTGGCTATGAAAGGTCCAAATATGCTCTGCTTTGATGATTCAAAGATCACATATTTCCAAGAGAATCCAATCTGTGCTTATAGCTTGGTATGAACTTAAATTTTGATGGATGTTCCAACAGTCTAATCTGGATCATTCCATGGTTTAAATTTCCAGTTGTCGAATAGAGAAAGGAGTCTGTCCAAACTGTTTAATCTTGGCAGACAGGTAGTTCAGGTAGAGAAGAAAAGGCTCCCAACAGCTTAATCTGGGACCTTGGAAGAAATAAGGGTAGAAGTAGATAGAAAAAACAAGAGAAAAGCCAGAGAAAAGAAAAGGCAGGTAAGGGTCTGCAAGTCCAAGTGCACCCTCCAAGAAGAAATAAAAAATGCTAGGCAAGTAGCTGGGTAAGTAGTTGGGGTTGCAGAAAGGTTATCTTTACCATTGCAGGTGGGTTAACTTTGTTTACCAAAGCAAAGTCAATCAATTGAGAAGGTGTTCTTCTTCATCAAGTTGCAGCAAGCAGGAAGCATGTCTAACCTCCCTTCTTCCCCTTTCATTTCATTACTAACACTCCCTCATCAGCTGAGATTCATGGAAGAAGATTATGGTTTCATGGTGGTTCTTGTTCCTTCAAAAGCCACATTTCTTGTGTAAAAATCTTTTCATTTTGATCTACTCTTTAAGCTAAGTGTTTCACAAAAAAGCTTAGTATTTTCTCCCTTCATTCACCCCCCTCATCCATATTAACTCTAACTCTACTACATAAATCCCCTATATCACCTTTCCCCTACTAGTATTAACACCATGGTGTATAAACCCCAAATTTTGTATAAATATCCCTCCCCTTGGCATTATAGCCATATGTTCTCTGAAAAAGGAATCAAAATGACATCTGGTCACTTTGATGAACCTATACCTCCTCTCACCCCCTTGTTTCAAGTCATTCCACTCATCAAACCATCATTTGCAAAGAAAAACCCTATAAAACCCCTTCTTACCCCTAAAACCCTCTGAAGTTGCGAAAAAATCCAAAAAAACCCACTTTAGCCGCTTAACCAAAGTTGGCGCATATATGTGATTTTCCAAAATACACCGAAAAACCTTACAAAAACCCATACCCTAAGGTTTTTCCGCTGAGCACAGATCCCGAAATGAATATTAAAATAACCCCGCCCCTTCCGTATCGGCCGATCATTTCATTGATCCGACAGCCATCCGATGGAGAGCCTCTAATCCAACGGCTCTCATCCATGTCGGAGCGGCTCCGACGTCTGCCAATTACCCTGTACCGGTCGAGCACCTTACCCCCCCCGTCAACCGTCGGATCAGGCCCATGAGATCCGACGGCCCTCATTGATATCGGAGCGGCTTAGATGGCGGACAGATACCTTCCGATAAATGACGAAGGGATACATCATTCGGTCGCCACGCGTCTTCCCCACAGCGCATCGGAGGTACGCCTGACAAATACCTCGTCCATATCATAAGCGGTGCGATATAAAACTGCTAACCGCTTCCGGTTTCGGTCATCCCGCTTGTCCAGCGTCATGCCCACGTCATCCCACGTCATTGCGACCCTGCCATCGCGTCAACCGCTGCGCCCGACCTTCTACCAATGTGTCTTGCCACTTCATCATCCCTGTGGATCACTCAGAGCCTGCCACCTCACCTGATGACGTCATGCTGACGTCACCCGGCCCTGACCCCACTGATGACATCATGCTGACGTCACGAGAAAAGCGCGCCAAAAGTCCGAAAAGTCAATATTATAGCCAAATTTCGCGTTTTTTTGGCACTTTTCTACAAAAACGTTTGTTGCTCCTGCATGATTTTTCCACGTCCAACAGTGCACCAACCTGCAGAACTCGACCAGGAGACTGCCAGCGCACCATTTTCACCTGCATTCATCTCCATTGCTCTCTGAAAACCAGGTATTTATCCTCGAAAATTCTTCCTTCACCTGGTCCTGTCTGTAAATTGCCAAGGACGAGTAAATTTGTGAAAAACATATAATTGACTGGCAGAAATACTTGCGCCTGTCCCCATTTACAATTGTGAACTCGAAAAACACTAGCTGAGCCTTGTTCGCCCGCATTTTCACTAAAAACCATACTCTGTTCGTGCATTCGCGAAAGACCCATTTAAACAGAATTTACCTGCTGAGAAAGACAGAGTGAGGCCAGGCATTAGTCTTATTTAAACTTTAAACATTATTTCAATTGCTGTTTATTAGAACTACTCTCTGTTCCTCATAAATTCACCTCCCTGGTAAAGAGACACTCCTCTATACTGTCCTGCTCAATTGAAACCACTTTACACTTCATTCAGAATCCTCTTTTGCAATGGAGACACCTATAGTACTAAATGTTCAGCCTTTGAATGCCCCTCAAAGGAACTTGGAATGGCAACCCTTGGCAGATATGGATTATCATATTTAAGAAGAGATGTTGATGAGAACCAAGTTCCATATCCACCTGCTCAATGAACTTAAGGCCAAACATGAAACTGGAGCAGATGTGTTGGGTATATGGGATTCTTTTCTGCCTATTTTTAAGTTGCCTCAAGTCAATCAATTCCCTGATTTGATTCATCTTTGTGCTGAATATTATGACCCTACTCAGAGGGCTGTGTTGGATCCTTCTGGTTCTGCTCTCTTTTACATCACTCCTGAAGCCATCAGGAACATGCTCTGCTTCAAAACTCAGAGAAAATTGGTCCCCTTGTCACTAGTAGACTTGATAAAACAAGGGAATAGATTGACAGATGCCCAAATCACTAAGCTAAATTAGTTATACATTGACTCTGATTCTGTGCAATATCCTCCTCTGAATCAAGTATACCTTAACCAGTTGGGCAGGGACTTGGTAGATATGATTAGTCCGATTTTGGGCTATAGCTCAGTAGAATTGGTAGATCAAACTGTACTGGTAATGATGCTGATGTTCGCTCCGGGCAGACCTCCAGTTTGATATGATTATGCCACCTACATCTCTGACAAAATGCATGAGCAGCTAATTAATTTATCCAGAGAAAAGATGTTCAGATACACCTCCTATATTTACCATTTGATCTTGTACCATCAACATGAGAAATTTCATTTTTCAATCAAAAGAGTGGATGCCCAAGGCAATCCCAGATCAATGGTCTATTGGTCCTCTGTCTTCCACACTACACCTGAGTCTCCATACACTTACTGTGAATTCATAGATCTGTTCGTCCATCCAGCTATGGCAATGCTGATGAGCTCACCTCCTCCGAGACTCACTGATGACATGCAGAGAATTCTTCAGCTATCCAAAGCTTACATCATTGGGGATTGGTACTTCTACCAAAACCACACCGTCATCAGGATATATGGGTGTGATTTGCCTCCATTCAGATTACCTAAGTATGTGCCTATGAGGCTGTTTGCCCTAGAGTACTTTAGGCAATTTGGCCGGGTTGATGTGCTTCACTTTTCAGGAAAAGGCAAAAAAGCACAGTTGAAGGTGAAAAGCCAACTTGGCCATTTTGTCTATAACGAGAGGGAGCAAGGATGGAAGGAAGCAGATAGAATGCTTGAGTCCCTTGGCCTTCAAACCAGTTTCCTATGGACACCCTATGACCCTAATCATTTTATAACTATGAGGAGGCTCAAATATAAGTTGTCTGCCTATGATCACTATAGTATCCCTCACATTGAAAAATATGCAAACCAAGACAAATGGAGGAGAGGGACCTTAGAAGAGCCCATGTCACAAGAAGAGCTAAATCAGAGGGCAGTAAGGAATCTAAGGAAGATGGCTGACCTTGAACTTTGTTCACAGGTATTCACACTTCCAAGCACACAAGTGGGAGCAGCTGCATCCTCCTCGACTGCCAAACAACAAACTACCAAGGCCACTGAAAATATATCTAGCAAAGGCAAAGAAAAGGAAATGGAGATAGAACAATCGCTCCATGGCAAGTAGCAGCCACCTCCAGTGACTCAAGAGCAGGCAGATAAAGAAATGCAGCAGCAGGCAGAGCAACAACAACAACAACAGGAACCACATCAAGAAGAAGGGCTACATGAGGGACAACAGCCCTTACAGCAAGAAAGAGTAGTTGATACTCCAACTTCCACTGAGCAACATGCTCAAAACATAGTGCCTCCTAGGCCAGAAACTACCTTCGATGCCTCGGTCCTCCAAACTCCATAGAAAGAGGACATAAACAGAAAAAGGGATAGAGAAACTCCCCTGACATCATCTATAAACCAGGGAGAGAAAAGGCAAAGGTTGAATGACTTTTCTGAGGATGACATAGAAATAAGGCAAGCAATGGGCATGGGCCCACCCAACAGAGAAGCTTCAGCCAGTTCCTTCCAGCAGGAACAGGACAGAACTATGGGAGGAGAGGTCAGCTCCTCTAGCCAGCAAAGAGAAGGAGAAAGGAGCATCAAGCATCAGTTTATAGACATCAAAAGGAGGAGTGACCCTATCAAGATACAGTTTTACAACCATTTATTGAAAATGGCTCCCACCAATCAACAAAGACTGATGTCTGCATTTGATGTACAGGAAGGCAAAATGATCATGAGCCATTTTATGCCAACAACTCTGCAGCCCCAATCTACCTCAGATTACCTCAAAACCAATCTGGAGGTCCTGGCCAAGGACATACACCCAATGGATAAAATTGAACTGCACAAACAGACTGGTGAGATGGTGTATGCCGCCTTGGCAGACAAAAGATTAGAAAATTACAAGCTAGAAAGCAGCCTCAATAATACAACCTCTCAACTGGAGTTGGAGAGGGCATCATCCCAGGCAAAGGACAACAGAATAAGGTCCTTGGAAGACATAATCATTGAGATTGGGCATGATCCCAAAGACATCAAAGGAATATAAGAGATATTGAAGTTGAGGGATGCTGACATGGCTGCCTTAAGGAAAAAGATCAAACTCCCAGCTACCATTCACCCTCAAATGGATGAAGTAGCTCAGCAAAGACATGAGCAGGATGCCACAGCCTTGATGATTTCCCTTTATAAGCAGTTGATTCAAGCACAAGAAAAGTTGGGAGAATCAGAGGCTGCACAAGCAGCATTGCAAACAACACTGAAACAAAGAGAAGAGGGTCAGACCTCTCAGCCTCCTCTGGTCATCAATCTTGAGGAAACTGCTCCTATCATTGCTCCTCCTCCTCAACAGACTGAACAGACAGCAACATCTACTTCAGCAGCACCAACAACCACAGAGCAGGCCCAAAGCCTGGATATGCAAAAGCTGAAGAATGAAATTCAAATCCTGGAAGCTCAAATGACCGAGTTAAATGAGACCAGGGATAAACTGGCCAAGGTGAATGACAGGTATGACAAATCCAAGCAAGCAGTGGCAGAGAAGGGCAGGGAGGTGAAAGCCCTCAAAGACAGGATAAAAGAGCTAGAAAATGAGCTCAAATTAGATAAATTTATAGCTGGGCTTAAGACAATGCTATGGGCCAACATTGGCCAGTCTATTACTGACCAATGGCAGTATATAGAAACAATCCATGAGCAGGTAGAGCTCATCCCAAAAGCACAAGCTGAAATTCACAAGTCAAGGGCTGCTTTAGGCAACATGCCTGAAATTGCCACCAGGATGATCAATGTGCTGAATAATAGAACAAGTACTCAGCTGGAAAACATGGGAATTCCCAATAGAACTGAGGCCATTCAGTTGATCAAAAGGGTTCTCACATTGAGAAATTTGGTGCAGACATTGGAGAGAAGAACCCAAGACATGTAGGCCGAGGTAAAAAGATTCATGGATAAGTTCCTGGTGCTGCAAAACAGAGGACTCCCTAGCTTACTGAACAGCGCAGGGAGACTGCTCATTCATGAGCAGTATGCCAAAAGAGTGAATGCATTTGCCACAAATGAAATCAATGAGAAGCCCAGCAGCTCAGAAGAAACAGGGCCAGCTACAGGACAGACTATCTACAACAAGGTAGAAAATCTATTTTTTATAATGAATGAGATCAATCACCTGTTTGATGTGGCACCCAATTTTTACAAGTATACAGAGGCAGAGGAGACTATGGATGCAATTCTCAGGCATCAACTCCCTACGCAAGACTGGTGGGCAAATACAATACAAAAAATTTTATAGACAGGGAGCCACTCACCAAATTTTGTTTTAAAAAAAATATCAATTGTCATGCAAAGCACAGTTTAACAAAATCAGCATGCATCAAAGATTAAAGCTGAGCCAACTCAGCAAAAATTTTGGCCAACACAGCAAGAATAGGAAACCATAGCTGGCAGAGCCGAGAAGATACAGCGTAGCAAAAAGTAAAGACACATTATTTAGCGTTAAAGCAAAGCGGTTCAACCGACTCAATGACCTCCAAAGGTCAAATTATCCTCTGACAGACTTAAAGAGCATTTATGCTGCATTCAAAGTTGTAATAACTTCTTTTCTACTTTCTGTACGAAGTTATGAAGATATTTTCTCTCTCAGATGACTCAATGCCTGAGATATTTTGTATAAGCATTCCTGTAAAGTCCCCTTTGCATGAGTTTTCAAGGGTTGTTGTTGATTTCTCCTGAAGAAGTTCTTATGTTGTAATCCTTTCAGAAGTTTAATAAAGAAAGTGATGGAATTTCTCGGATTTCTGAAGTGTTGAATGCGTTCTGGTGTCTGTTGAAAACTGCTGGATTCCTGTGTATTACACAATACAATAAGTCTCTGTAACTCTCTCTGTTATGTATTTTTGATTTGTTAAAATCCATATATGTTTTCTAACTTTGAATATTTAGCAACAAGGAAAAAGGATAACTTTCAGGATTTATTCAATGAATACCCTGAGTTCAATCTGCGTTGTTAATGAATGTTTTCTTCAGCTGTAATCTTGATAAGTGTAATTCTTAATTGCTGCACTTTCAGAATACATCTTTCACAGTGACCTTTGTCACAGGAATTCAAGTTTGCTCCTGTGCAACGTGCTTCACTTTCACCTCACCAGCTTAATAGAAAATTCTTAATTGCTTTATGTTTGTTGACATGCCTCACTATTCAAGTTAAATTTGTTTGTCTGAGATACACAATAGGCCCTGCAGTTTGAACACCACCAATCCTGCATATCAAAGCATTTCACAACTCCAGACTCCATTGCCCAATGATATATTACTCTCTAAACACTACATCTTAAGCCCTGAAAGAAATCCTTCAACCAAAACATAAACCAAAACCTGAGCATAATACCTAGCCTAAAACACCATCATAACAGAGACAAATCATAAAGAGAGAGCCCTCTCTGATTGCAGTTTGGCTAGAGACTGTGATCCAAAGATTGGTTAGTGGTTACCCCGGCCGTATTCCCTTGGGAGTCATAGGGAACAACCTGGGTGTTAACAGGTTGGTTGGTATGAGTTGTGATATCACAGGTTGGGTCACGAGGGTTGTGGAACACAAACTTTGGAGTATGCATGTTGTAGGTTGGTCACGGATGGACATGCATGTGTTGGCATAACGCATCATCACTTGCATTGTAGTGGTTGGTTGGTATGAGTTGTGATATCACAGGTTGGGTCACGAGGGTTGTGGAACACAAACTTTGGAGTATGCATGTTGTAGGTTGGTCACGGATGGACATGCATGTGTTGGCATAACGCATCATCACTTGCATTGTGGAGCGTGCCATGGTTTGGATGCACCGTGCCATGGTTTGGATGCACCACAAATCGCATAGGTTGGTGGAAGATTTCAACATAGTTCTTTGGGTTTCCATATATAGGTAACATAGGATCCTATCACTTGAGTGGGGAGTTAGGGGGGTAAGGTTCCTCGCTCTATCTCTTGGGATCTTGTAAAAGGGAATAGGTGGGTAGGGTGCTTGGATTTATCTCTTGGAATCTTGTATTTGAGGGAACAAGTGCGGAATTTATGTATGTATGATTCAGACAAGGTTTTGTGACATGCATGCTATATAATTTGGTTAGTGAACCAAGTTATTGTAACATTACATTGTATATGTATATTGACATCATACTTCTAGTGTTAGGTCACAATTGGGTTGTTTGTCACAAATATCTTGTACTGGTATTATAAGGTGCATGTTTATGATATATATGAGATTTTGGATAAGTATACAAATTTTGCTAAAAATTTAACTAACATAGAAAAGAGAAGCATAGTCCAAATTTACTATAATCAAGTCGAGCATATCATGGAAAAGAAAGAAAATGATACCACACACTTAAAAATCTACTATATAAAAATACAAGTTTAACTAAAAAACATTAATACCATAAATTTTTTTAAAACATAACATACCAGTTTTTAAAGCCATGAAAACTAATATATATAATTTAATTTAAATTTTAAGTTTTATATATATATATATATATATTTTAACTCATCTTTGTAAATAAATATGTAAATTCACATATTACTTCTCAAAACAATATAATATCGTGGTTTGCCGTTTTGGTAAATATCATAATCTTTTTCAGAAAATTTCAACATGGACTCAATTAAGTCAGTAAAGGAATTCCCATCTTTTCAAAAAAATACGTGACATATATAAATGTCAATTTAATTTTATGATAGTTTGAATGTAAAAAATAGGACAATACGGATTTTCAGTGTGAGTTTATATATATAAAGAAAATGAATTTAATTTAAAGTATATAACTTCTTTTTAATGTAAAATATTATAATATTTTTGGTTTGATTTCTTTTTATTAATTTGTCTATATATTGTGTATATATTAGGGATAGTGGGGTAGAGTTAGTGATTATAGTGATAATAGATTTGGGAAGAATTGTAATATGCGATTGGGCTATGCAGGTTTTGTGAATGAATCGATGACTATTGTGTTGTAGTGGTTGGTTGGTACGTGTTGTGATATCGTAAGTTGGGTTACTAGGGTTGTGGAACACAGACTATGGAGTATGCATGTTCTAGGATGGTCGTGGGTGGACATGCAGGTGTTGATATAGTGCATCATCACTTGTGTTGTGGAGTGTGCCATAGATTGGATGCATCACAAATGGTACAGGTTGGTGACAAGTTTCAACATAGTTTTTTGGGTTTCCATATATATGTAACATGTGATCCTATCGCTTGAGTGGGGAATTAGGTGGGTTGGGTGCCTCACTCTATCTCTTGGAATCTTGTAACTGAGGGAAAATGTGGGTAGGGTGCTTTTCTTTATCTCTTGGAATCTTGTATTTGAAGGAACAAGTGAGGAGTTTATGTATGTATGATTGAGACAAGGTGGTATGACATGTATGCTATATAATTTGGTTGGTGAACCAAGTTATTGTGACATTACATTGTATATGTATATGACATCATACTTGGAGTGTTAGGTCACAATTGGGTTGTTTGTCTCACATATCTTGCACTTATATTATAAGGTGCATATTTATGATATATGATTTTATGGGTAAGTATAAAAGATTCACTAAAGATTTAACTAACATAAAGTAGAAAGACATAGTCCAAATTTACTACAATCAAGTTGGGCATAGCATCAAAAGAAAGACGTTGACACTATACACCTAAAGATCCACGATATAAAAATACAAGTTTAACTTAAAAAAAAAGACATTAACACTATAACATATCTTGCACTTATATTATAAGGTGCATATTTATGATATATGTGAGATTTTGGGTAAGATAAAAGATTTACGAAAGATTTAACTAACATAAAGTAGAGAGACATAGTCCAAATTTACTACAATTAAGTTGGCCATACCATCCAAGAGAAAGACGTTGACACTATACACCTAAAGATCCACTATATAAAAATACAAGTTTAACTTAAAAAAAAAAGACATTAATCCTATACAAGTTTTTTTCAAGACCTTGACAAGTAGAATATATATATATATATATATATATATTGTTGGTAATAAAATTTATTAACTTAAACCAAATAAATTTAGCTTAAATTAAAAATTAAAAAAATATTTTTTTTGTTAAGTCATTTTTGTAAATAAATATGTAAATTCACATATTATTTCTTAAAACAATATAATATTGTGATTTGCAATTATGGTGAATATTACTCTTTTTCAAAAAATTTCAAAATGGACTCAATTAAGTTACTAAAATAATTCCCATCTTTTCTAAAAATATGTCTTGAAGTTGACATGTATAAAGGTTAATTTAATTTTATGATAGTTTGAATGTAAAAATATATTAACATAGTTTTTACAATTTAATGTAAGTTTGTATATATAATTTAGAATTTTAAATTTAAAAGATAACAAGGTTATATAGCTAGTGTTTTCTTGCAGCTTAGTTCAATTATTGAATTTTGAAATGTATAAACTAACTAAGGGCTACTTTGTAGATATTCTTGCTTATTTTAAGTATCCTTAAATTAGAGTAAAAAATAAATAAGACATACACGAATGAATGAATAAAGTGTTTTTACTAGCCATAAAATACTGTTAATGACCTAAGACTTAGTACTTGAACGTTGAAACCAAAATTCTAGAACCATACTTCTAAACAAAACACTGTTTCTACCAAAAGTATTAAAAAAAATATTGATATCCAAGGTTGAAACCAAAATTCTAAAACCATACTTCCAAACCAAAAAATGTTTCTACCAAAACTAGTAAAAAAATATTGTTATCTTGCATTGGAAATCTGCGACCTAAAACTACTAACGTATACATATATATAACTTCTCATCGAATTCTATTTTTACACAATATTATATTTGTTCGAATGCATATGAATATGCTCAAGATAAACATCACAAATATATATATATATATATATATATATATGAATATACTAAATATGAACAAAAAGTATATGTTCTACATAAATGAAATGAACACTCAAGTAGAGATTTTTATCAAACACAATAAACGAACTAATAAATTAAGAAAATATTGACATTGTAATGTTTTATGTAATAAAGACACAATTACCTTATTAATTTTAGGTGATATAATTTTTAACAAAATAATGATATATATTTTTTTAATAATGTGTTTTTGAATGCATAGTAATTTAAAGATATTTTAATTAATTTTTATTTGATTTTAGGCAAAATTCACTAGTGACAATTTGACCGTGACTTACATAACTAGATTCCAATGTATTATAAAAAATATAAAAAATTTACATTTGCATTAATTATGTTATGACATTTCAAAATGAATAAAGCATTTGGCAAAACTGATATTAAAAATCTCATTTAAACAATATAAAATTATAATTTAACTAACCATTATATCAAAGGCTTTGAAAATAAATATGATTGAAAATATTTGAAAAATGGATATTTCAAGAACCAATCAATTAAAAGTTATGTAATCTAAGTACTGTAAAATAATATTTTAGCTAATTATTACATTTTTTAATAATTTCTATATTTCTCAAAGTGAAATGTATTATTTATTATTTGATAATTTATTTTTTATATGATGTAATTTGTTATTTTATATGATGTAATATGTTATTTGATAGTATATATGACAATTTTATAATTGTATCATTCTAGAAATTGAAATTTAATATAGTTTTTAAAATGCAAAACAATTAAATAAAGATTCAAAGATACAAAATAATTAAATACAACAAAAACTAAAAATATAGGGCATACTAAAATTTTGTGAAAAAAAATAATTTCCAAAATATTTAACATGAATTTGGGGAGACACTTAAGTCCATTGCACCTTCTTACTTTTACTTTTAGTTGAAAACCTCTGCTTAACAATAGACAAAATTCACCAAATCCACTATTTAAAAAACTTATATTGTTGTCATTCACCACGAATAATTATGAACAACTTAATGTTTTCTGGAGAGTGTATCAATGGCTTTGGAATCCCACCCATGCTCTCCACCTTCAAAACTAACCATGCACCAACGAACTTAGCACTTCAATAAATAATCCGAGAATGGATTATCCACCGCACGAACCAAGTTGGTCAAAAGGGGCTGTCTACGCATGAAAGTTTTCAATTAATGTTTTATTTGGGATAAGTTTGAGCGGGGACTGGGACGCCCATTTTCATCTCCCCGCTAATCAATAAACTCTGTTAATGTTCGTTGAATCTTGAATTGTCTGTCGAAATCTTGATTACATTCCCTCGATAACAGAAGCCGTTGCTGCTGCTGTTTGTCCGTTAAATAAAATCGAATGAAATCGCTAATGTTGTTAGTGAATAATTTTTTTTTTTCACCATAGGTTTTAATTGTCTGGAAGAAGTATGTCAGATTTTCGTAATCAATTAAGATTTTCTGTACATTGCCATTGATTTGTCAAAGTACATATTATCATTACAAAATAAGACTTTAACCAATAAAAATGGAGTTGTCTATAATGCGACTTTTTGGAGATTCCGGTGACGGAATCATGTGGAAGAAATTGAGGTTAAATCTTGATTTGTTGCAATTAAAATGGTTTTTTAACTGCATATTTGGATTCAGCACCCTCGAAAACCCTTGGGACGCTTTCATTGTGCAGAAACTAGCTATCAAACTTGCGATTCCAATAAATTCTTGCCGGATTTCGACTGGAAAAACCCGCCGGAAAGACTTTCAAAAAGTCGCGTTATAGACAACTGCAATAAAAATTAGAAAAAAATAGATTTAAAAAAATAAAATAAAAAATAAATTAATTATTTTTAGAAGTAAATACTAGATAAGATCATTTAATTTTTGGTAATTTAAAATTAATGTCAACATCAAATTTTTTTGAATACATTATTACCTTGCTGCTAGGGAATAATAAGTAAAGAAAACGACTTTTAGTTTTTAGGCTAGTTTATTAGGTAAAGTATACGATTATTTATTTATGTAAAATATTATAACATTTTTGGTTCAATTTTTTATTAACTTGTGTATATATTTATGAGAGATTTTTCGGCGTAAATTACAAGAAATTTCATTTGTCTACCCATTTCGAACCAACTAGTGTGGTTCATCGTCAAGACAAGTTGAAGAATAAGATCTAGCTTAGCATCTTAAATAGTTAGATTAGAACATCCAACGGCTAATTCTTGACCAGATAACGGCTATATTGTCTAACGACTAAATTTGACCGGGAAACGGTTAGAAGGACCGGATTAGGGGCAAAAAACCTATATATATTAAGGACATGTAGGGTAGAGCTAGTGATTATAGTGATAATAAAAAAAATTAACCCCTTGTCACGTGAATAAATTATTAAAGATATTTTATGTAGAGTATTTGAAACTTAATATGTAGCATTGAATAAAGTACCTTCTCTATGTAAATATGAACTAGGACAACCATATTCTTAAATCCCTTTTCAATGCTTAATAAATCTGGATCTAAAATAAATGTATGAAGTTGCATGATGAGACATCACATGAGAAATTTTTGGGGGCAATTGTAATCTAGGATTTGGGCTATGCAGGGTTTGTGAATGAACCGAGTACCATTGTGTTTTAGTGGTTGGTTGATACAAGTTGCGATATCGTAGGTTGGGTCAAGAGGGTTGTGGAACACATACTATGGAGTATGCACGTCGTAGGTTTGTGAGTGGACATGCAAGTGTTGGTATAACGCATCATCATTTGTGTTGTGGAGTATGTCGTGGTTTGGATGCACCACAAATCGCGTAGGTTGGTGGTAGGCTTCAACATAGTTCTTTGGGTTTCCATATATATGTAATAAGGGATTTTATCGCTTGAGTGGGGAGTTAGGTGGGTAGGGTGCTTCACTCTATCTCTTGGAATCTTGTAACTCAGGGAACATGTGGGTAGAGTGCCTGGCTTTATCTCTTGGAATCTTGTATTTGAGGGAACAAGTGGGGAATTTTTGTATGTATGATTCATAAAAGGTTTTGTGACATGCATGCTATATAATTTGGTTGGTGAACCAAGTTATTGTAACATTACATTGTATATGTATATTGACATCATATTTCGAGTGTTAGGTCACAATTAGACTCCTTGTTGCACATATCTTGTACTTGTATTATAAGGTGCATATTTATGATATATATGAGATTTTGGTTAAATATAAAAAATTTGCTAAAAATATAAATAACATAGAGTAGAGAAGCATAATCCAAATTTACTTCAATTAAATTAGGCATACCATTAAGAAAGAAGACTTTGATACCACACACTTAAAGATCCACTATGTAGAAAAATTAAAAAAAAAAAAAAAGCCATTAGTACTGTACAAATATTTCAAAGCCATGACAAATAAAATATATATAAATAATTATAATTATAATTAAATTGATTGATAATAAAAATTATCAAATTAAAAACATAAAACTTAACTTAATTTTCAGTTAAAAATAATATTTTTTAATAACTCATGTTTGTAAATAAATATATAAATTCACATATTAAAACAATATACTATCGTGATTTGCAGTTTTGGTAAATTTCCTAATCTTTGTCAAAAATAATTTCAAAATGGACTCAATTAGGTTAGTAAAAGAATTCCCATCGTTTCTAAAAATACGTGTCGAAGTTGACAGGCATAAACGTCAATTTAATTTTATGATAGTTTAAATGTAAAAGTACTATAAGGACTTTTTATATATATATATATAAAATTTAGAATTTTAAAAGATAATAAGTAAAGTAAATTATTTTTAGTTTTTGGGTAGTTTATAAGGTAAAGTGAACAAATTTTTCTATGTAAAATATGAGGACATTTTTTATTTGATTTTTTTGATTAACTTGTGTATATATTAGGATATATACTAAAATATGTGGGGTAGAGTTAGTGATTATAGTGGTAATAAATAAAATCGACTTTTTGTCACATGAATATGAGACTATTCTAATTGTCGATTTTATTCGACACACAAAAAACAAAAATTAAGAAAAAATTATTGAAGATATTTTATGTACAGTAATTGAAATTCAATATGTAACACTAAATGCAATACTTTCTTCATGTAAATATGAACTAGGGTAGTCATATAAATTAAATGGGTGGTAAATATCACAATGCATGAAAATAATAATAATAATAATAATAATAATAATTGAATTATAACTTTATTTTAAATTATTATCATTATTATTCTGGGGGCAATTCAATTAGTGATCGAAGTAATGTGAAATCTATGAAAACTGAGAGACCAAAGGTTCAAATCCCCCTATTGTGACCCCATTTACGGTGAGGAAGACAGGTCACACACCGTAAAGGTTTACTAGTAGTTATGTGTATGGCGAGCGCCCTATGGGGTACAAAATAAAATAAATATTATTATCATTATTAATTATAAAAAATAATATATGAATTAAAAAGAATTGAACATATATACATTTATAAAAGCATGTAATAAGATTCTTAACCACTAAGATTCATCTAACTTGTAAATAGACTTTGTTACATTACCATGACTTACTAATACTACATGCCCAAAAAACCATAACTCATATTCATATGATACTGGTTCATTTCACGATTTTTTAATTAATCAATTTAATTAAAAAGGAAAAGAAGGCATACCTACATTTGAGATAGATATGGACATATAATCTATGACTACTATTAAGAATATTCTAGAATATTGTGTTAAAGTTAAATCCCTACCATCCATCTAATACTTAGTGATAACTAAATTGAAAGTCTAGAATCTGTATTCCAAGATAGGCACTACTTACTAACCCAATTAAGATATCTTTTTGATAAATTTAGTATTTCCATCAAAAATGGAATTTGCCAATTTTCAATTTTTTTTAGAGATAATTATGATTAATTTTTTTTGTTAGAATATTTTTAATTAATTAATTTTATGAAACTGAATTTGAAACTATCTTATAGCTCATATCACAACTGAGCTAGGTTTTTTTAGGATGGCTAGATTTGTAGAGATTTTGAGCGTGGGGTTTGCAGAGATTTTGAACTTAGACAAAGAGCAAGAGAGTGTCCTCTTTCAAGTTGCGGAGATGGCAACGACGACAAGGACATTTTGCTTGCTCAATTTCTCGAGTCCGAGGTACTTTCCAGAGATTCTAATCAGCGAAATAATGGAATGGAAAACTCATCCCTGTGTCTAGCCAAGGGACAAGGGGCTTGCAAGAGACTAGTTAAAGGACAAGGGGGTTGCAGCTCTTTAGCAATTCACAACTTCAAAGGGTTTTGTCTGTCTTGTAGGCCGTTGCCACAACTTATTACTTATTTACGGTTCTTAGGCTAGGTCAGTTTACTGGTTTCCAAATCCATATTTTTGCAAATCATGTTGATATAGAATTCCCTTTCCCCCTAGGTCGCGATTTGGTGCTACCAGGATTAGTAATTTCAGAGGGAGTTAATTTTCTTCTAGAGTTTGCAAATCATGTTGATATAGAATTCCCTTTCCCCCTAGGTCGCGATCTGGTGCTACCAGGATTAGTAATTTCAGAGGGAGTTAATTTGCTTCCAGAGGAGGGTTTGAAGAAAACTTTCTTGCCTCAAGATTTGGCAAACCAAGGGAAATCTTGTCTAGTGTAGGGTTATTCTTTCATCCAAGATGAAGTTATTACTCTAGATTTGGAAAATTTCATGGTCTTTGCGAGACCAATCTTAGGGGTTCCCTTTATATGTAGGTCAAAGCCACATATCTAGTTTCATCACTTGCAACCAAGATACAAGATTGGATGAGCATCCCATTGTAGAAATTTTGAATAATATAGCACTTATTCATAGAGATTATCCTGATTATATACTATTTCGGAATGCATGCATAATACATAACCTCCTCTACGTTGATCATCAATTTTGCAGAAATAAAAACAATGAAACATCAATCGCATGCGCACATTAACACAATATGTAACCGAGGAAAGCATACAGCTGAAAACCCCCAACTATCTGTATATTATAATGATAGAGAACATGTAACAATACATAGTAAAATACTCCTCACAAGTACTCAGTACTATCTCCACCTGCTACACACAAACTAGCTCAGATCTGAATCAAGTCACAGGTTCAAATCTCCTCCGCTGTCTGCCTGCCTCTACTGCGCAATCCAAAAGCGAGAATAGGAATGATCCAAGCTCGTTTTCCTTGGCTTGTACTGCGCAATCCTCATTGGTAATCTCCATCAATGCATGTGCAAATCTCATGCACAGCTATAGTCACAACTGATAGCATTCTCACTCTTTCACCCACCTCTAACACTTGTCTCCACTGAACTGTCCATGCACTGATTTAACTGATGTATTCTTTAGTTGCTTTATGAGTTAATAATTAGTGAATTAATTAATAATTAATTCACATCACTTATCACTAGTGTATTCTGCATTTAGACTAAATACAACTAGTTCAACCAAGTCAAACTAAACACAACTCCATCAACTCCTCAATCAACTCCACCAAACTCAATCACTTGAGTTCTAACTGAAGTCCATCATGCAATAGCTCAACTGACCCATAAGAAAAGCGTATTTCCTTCTGGCAGTTGCATGTGCCACATCCGTAGCTCGAATTGAAGTGCTCCAAGAGGATAAGATAATGTTTATAGTCCAAATTTATTAAGAGCTAATAATATTCGACTGTTCTATATTTAGACTGGCAGTCTAAAAATAAACTCCGCCCATATGTCTAAAAATAGAAGTCCATCTATTTTTTACCAACATGACCAATCATCCACAAATAGCATCCTGCAACTCATAGACCATGATCCATATGTCTAAAAATAGACATAGTCTAAAAATAGACTTTGCGCCAAAAATAGCCTACGAGCCCACTTAGTGAAGGCGACTTCTTTTCACTAAGCTCCATCATCTTGTTGCATTTTCAACACTCCCTCTCAACAAGATATGGATTATCTGCAACCCCTATCCTGCCTCGGTGGTATTCAAATTTGCTCCCGGTGAGCGCCTTCGTCAAGATATCAGCATCCTGATCCTCTGTTGGAATGTATGAAAGTAACATGATTCTCCGCTACACACAATCTCAGATATGATGGTACCTGATGTCAATGTGCTTAGATCTATCATGAAATACTAGATTAGCCGATAGTTTAATGCAACTCTGGTTATCACAATAAATCACAGTAGGCTCCAAGTATGACTCGAACAACCTGACCAGGATCTTCCTCATCCATATAGCCTCGCATGCAGCCAAACTTGCTGCCATATACTTGGCCTCTGCTGAACTGAGTGCCACAGATCTCTGCTTCCTGCTGTACCAAGAAACTGCTGTCGACCCGATACTGAAGATCCCTCCAGATGTGCTCTTTATGTCCGTTGGGCTCCCTGCACAATCTACATCTGTGAAGCCACATAGCTTCACCTCATCCTCCTGTCTGTACCAAAATCCATATCCCGATGTGCCTCTGAGATAACGCAATACATGCTTGCATTCCTTCCAGAAGAGCT
Organism: Pinus tabuliformis; assembly: GCA_031772625.1. Taxonomy (NCBI): domain Eukaryota; kingdom Viridiplantae; phylum Streptophyta; class Pinopsida; order Pinales; family Pinaceae; genus Pinus; species Pinus tabuliformis. Next base: position 503,870,349 of record CM062818.1, on the reverse strand, counting down.
TGGTTGGCTTAACCATAGCTTGTGAAAGCTGGTTAACAGCATAGCATATATCGGGTCGTGTATTGACCAGATACATAAGCGACCCCACCAACTGTCGATAAATAGTGGCATCCACTACCTTCGCTGAAGTAGCATCCTCCTTCCTCCAACCTCCAGGAAGAGGAGTATCAACAGGCTTGTAGCCATGCATGTTGAACTTCTCCAGTATCTCCCGAGCATACTTACCCTAAGAAAAAAATAGTCCATCACTGCGCTGCCAAATTTCCAATCCCAGGAAATAATGAAGGAGGCCCAAGTCCTTCATCTCAAACTCCCTAGCAAGATCCTCCTTACATGAAAGTATCAATAGCTCATCACCTGTCAAAATCAAAACATCTACATAAAGTACAATGATAAGTAACTTACCCTCCACCACAATCTGGTATAGGTTAGGATCCGCCTCACTCTTGGAGAATCCAAGTCCGGTGAAATAACTGTCTATCTGTTTGTACCAAGCACGTGGTGCTTGTTTCAACCCATACAACGCTCTCATGAGCCTGCACACATGCGACTCATTGTTGAAGATCTCGAAACCTTCGGTCTGTTCTATTTACACCTCCTCCTTAATGACTCCGTTGAGGAACGCAGTCTTCACATCCATCTGATGAATGTGCCACCCCATCTACGCTGAGAGAGAAAGAATCGTCCGTATGGTAGAATACCTTGCGACAGGTGCAAATGTCTCCTCATAATCGATCCCCTCTATCTGTGAGAAGCCTCGGGCAACAAATATTGCCTTGTACTTCTCCACACTCCCATCAGCTGTCTGCTTCACTTTGTAGATCCATCTCGAACCCACCACTGATTTCCCCTCTGGTCTTGGGACAATCTCCCATGCACTGTTTCTGACAATCGAATCATACTCTTCCACCATGGCATCTACCCATGTGGGATCCTCCACAGCTTCCTCGAAAGAGGATGGTTCAGTCACAACACATTTTCTCACAAGAGCCATGTATCCAGTGTACCGATCAGGTGACTGTCTCTGTCTGCGTTGTCCTGTAGGTGGTCCTACAACCTTCTCTGCATCTTGAACTAGTCACTCAGCTTCTGTAGTGCGCTTTCGCCCTCTGATGGTTGGCGCTGCATGAGTGGTCTCTTCCACTCCATGAACTTCATTTTGTGGCTGATCCACGTCCTAACGCTCATCCTTAGGAACTAATAGCTCCTCATCTGCTTGCAAGTGTGGCTCCCTCTCAAGCGAACACTTCATGGCTTTCTCCTCCTAAAATTTGATATCCTGTCGCACAACAATCTTGCGACTCTCTGGCAAATACACACTATAGTTATGGGGCGTATCAGTGTACCCCACAAATATCCCAACCTCTGCGGTCGGCTCCAGCTTCTTCCTGGCATCCTTCGTCACATGCATGTAAACGCTAGAACCAAAAATCCTCAAATGGGAAATATCAGACCTCTTACCAGAATAAGCCTCCTCGGGTGTACTCATGCCAAGTATCCTGTGAGGACAATGGTTCTGCACATATACTGCAGTATTGCATGCCTCCGCCCACAAGTGAAGGGGTAGGCCCTGATCATGCAACATCGCCCGTGGAGCACCCATGATCGTTCTGTTCTTCCACTCAGCAACCTCGTTCTACTATGGGTTATGGGGAGCTATGAGCTCTCTTCGAATCCCTTCTGCGCTACAGAAGTCCTTGAACTCACCAGAGATGAATTCACCACCATTGTTGCTCCTAAGAGCCTTCACCTTCTTCCCCGATTCCTTCTCGACCAGTGCTTTGAACTCACAGAACTTTGAGTATGTCTCGCTCTTCTTCTGCATGAAAGATATCCAGCACTTCCGAGAGAAATCATCAACAAAGATCACATAGTACCTGTGCTTTGCTGTCGAAGCTACTAAGAAAGGTCCACACACATCTGTGTGAATTCTCTCAAGGATTGTCGTGGCGCGAATATCCTTCTCGTGAAAGGTGGCTTTCACAAATTTTCCCAAAGTACACCCCTTGCACTGATATGACTGCGCAAGAGTGCCTTTAGGAAGCCCAATAGAAATCTGCTACAGTATCTTCAAGGCTCCATGGTGAAGGTGGCCCAATCTCCTGTGCCACAGCTCGCCATCATCCCAGCTCACCAATCCTTCTGCCTTGCATGCCATTGCTGCGCAGCCATCTACATGCAATTGATAAAGGTTCCTGACTCGAACCCCTATCTTCTGGGTTTCTCCAGTTGTCTTACTGCGCAGGAAAGCCTTTCCCTCGCTGAAAACAACATCATATCCCTTGTCTTCTAACATCACCATAGAGATAAGATTCTTCTTCAATCCTGGAACATACATCACTTCCTTCAATACGAAGGGTTTACCAGACTCCCTCTCAAAGGAAATGATACCGATACCGGTCGCACTGTATCTACCATCATCGCCCATCTCGATGTGCACTCCAAGATCTTTCTCATCCAGATAGAAAACAAATCTCGATCTCCTGTCATGTGAAAAGACGCACCACTGTCTAAGAACCATACCGATCCCATCACACTTGATACCAAGCATGCGATCAATGAAAAATCCAGCTCAAACTGCAAAGCTAAGGCCTCTCCCGCTGCAGATCCAGCAGCTTGCTTATTTTTCTTCTTCTGTGGACAATTTGTGGCATAATGTCCGTGCTGGTGACAATGAAAGAACTTCACCTTGGACATGTCCTACTTCTTGCCTTTTACACCGGAATGAGAAGCTTTCTTGTTCTTCCCCTTCTTGCTTTGGTAGCCAAAGCACAATTTTCTTCATCAGATGCCTTTGATGAAGATTCGTCCCTGGTATTCCTCCTGATCTCCTCTTGCACAAGATCTGACCAAAGTCTCTACCATCCTGGAAATTTCTCCCGACCATTGACAGAGTCCTGATAGGAATGCCAACTCTTCGGAAGACCAAGGAGAGCCAAGCTCACCAAGTCCTCATCATCGACAGTCAACCCCACACTTCCCATCTCATCCTGGCATTGAGTGAACTTCGTGAGATACTTGGGCATACTGTCTCCTTTCTCACACTTAATGTTTCTGAGTTTATCCTTGAGCGCCAACTTCCTCTCGTCGCTCTTGCTTTGGAATAAATCTGTCAATGCTTTCCACATCAAGTATGGAGAAGCCTTTCCATGCAGGATGGATACAATGTGATCCTTCACGCCCTCCAACAGAATCCTTCGACACTTTGCTGTCTTCTTTTGCCAAGCCTCAACGTGAGCAACATCAATAAGCTTTTGGACCTTAGCCTCTATGAACTCCTTCAGCCCATTGTCATCTAACACCACCTCCATCCTGTCTTTCCATGCAATATAATTCGAGCTACCTTCAAGAGCATACTCCAATCGCAATCCGTTGAAAGACATTTCAACTTTGACACCAAGAAAACACTGCTGCAAATTCGAATTCCACCAGCTCAAAACTCAACCGCTTCTGATCTAAAATTTGTGAGAACAAAGTATTTATCGTACAGAGATTGACTATATGGGCATTCACCGGATATCTCACCTTCCAAAAGAAGGATGAATCCAGAGGCTACTTGGCCCAATTACAGACTCTACCTGAAGAAATAAAATGTAAACACTTTCTGAATAATAGATCTGATGATCAACTCTGCTCTGATACCATGTAGAAATTTTGAATAATATAACACTTATTCACAGAGATTATCCTGATTATACACTATTGCGGTATGTAACCGGGGAAAGCATACAGCTGAAAACCCCCAACTATCTGTATATTATAATGATAGAGAACATGTAACAATACATAGTACAATACTCCTCACAAGTACTCAGTACTATCTCCACCTGCTACACAAAAACTAGCTCAGATCTGAAACCAGTCACAGGTTCAAATCTCCTCCGCTGTCTGCCTGCCTCTACTGCGCAATCCAAAAGCGAGAATAGGAATGATCCAAGCTCGTTTTCCTTGGCTTGTACTGCACAATTCTCATTGGCAATCTCCATCAATGCATGTGCAAATCTCATGCACAACTATAGTCACAACTGATAGAAATGTCACGCTTTCACCCACCTCTAACACTTGTCTCCACTAAACTTTCCATGCACTGAGTTAATTGATGTATTCTTTAGTTGCTTTATGAGTTAATAATTAGTGAATTAATTAATAATTAATTCACATCACTCATCACTAGTGTATTTTGCAGTTAGACTAAATACAACTAGTTCAACCAAGTCAAACTGAACACAACTCCATCAACTCCTCAATCAACTCCACCAAACTCAATCATTTGAGTTCTAACTGAAGTCCATCATGCAATAGCTCAACTGACCCATAAGAAAATCATATTTCCTTCTGGAAGTTGCATGTGCCACATCCGTAGCTCGAACTGAAGTGCTTCAAGAGGATAAGATAATGTTTATAGTCCAAATATTATTAAGAGCTAATAATATTCGATTGTTCTATATTTAGACTGGCAATCTAAAAATAGACTCCGCCCATATGTCTAAAAATAGAAGTCCTTCTATTTTTTACCAACATGACCAATCATCCACAAATAGCATCTTGCAACTCATAGACCATGATCCATATGTCTGAAAATAAACATAGTCTAAAAATAGACTTTGCGCCAAAAATAGCCTGCGGGCCCACTTAGTGAAGGCGACTTCTTTTCACTAAGCTCCATCATGTTGTTGCATTTTCAACACCCATATGGATGTATTTGGCTTCTACATGGAGGTAGACAACTGTATGATCTAAAACCCCTCATGGAATATAACATAGCCAAGGATGCCTAGATTTATCTAGTATCAAGATTAAGAGGTGGAGCCAAAAGTTGGGGTGTGTCCTCCTCCTCCTAATCCAAATATTTTAAGGATGTCCTAAAGCCAGGACCTTCACCTCCAAACCCCAAAGAACTCTTAAGGCCAACATTTGCTATAGACCAGGCAACATAAATCCCATCTCATGAAATGTATAACCTTACATTTAGATTCTTAGCTGCAGATTATGAACAACATGTGATTATTTGTTGTTTTAATGATTTCTGGCCTTCAACATGTACTCTTTATGAATGGGTGCACCAAAATTGGTCTTAGAATAGAGTGCTGCACTTTTGTTCAAAATTATTCTTCGTTGTGGTCTTTAAAAATCTAGAGAATTGATAAAAGGTCTTTTATTAGGGACCTCGGATTTGGGGCCATTCTAGCTTCTCTTTTCAACCATGGTTTCTTGTTTTTAATCTTCTTTCCATGTCAGCTTTGGAAACCCCAGTTTGGATAAGGCTTCTCAACTTTCCCATTCATTTATTAAATCCATATATATTAGTTGATGTGGGAAACATACTAGGCCGCTCCACCAAATTAGACACTGAAAGGCTTGCAGAAGGAATTGTCATATTTGTTCACATATGTGTCAAAGTGGACCTTAGTAAAAGTTTGTTAGATAAAATCCTTTTGTTAAATCCATATATCTTAGCTATGTGGGAAACATACTAGGACGCTTCACCAAATTAGACACTGAAAGGCTTGCAGAAGGAATTGTCATATTTGTTCACATATGTGTCAAAGTGGACCTTAGTAAAAGGTTGTTAGCTAAAATCCTTCGCAAATGGAGGAGTAGCATTTATTCACAACCGGTGGATTATGAAAAAATTACTTTCTATTGCAGGACTTGTCAACAACCCCTGATTGATCTATAAACAACTTGTGGATATTACACATGACAATTTATCGCAACAAATATGAAAAAAAAAACTATATTTAAAAATTTGAAATCTACACTATCAGGGTTTTATTTTTCTTTAGATATATGGATTTGTAAAATACGGTTAATTGCATACCCATGCAAATTAAGATTATGCAGAAGATAGAGATTAACGAAATAAAAAATCACAAACTATGATTGAGACATGATATGACCGGGAAACTCTTTCGGGGGAAAATTATATGACATGACATGAGGTCCTTTCAATTTTTAGAATGGAAGAGCATGTGTCAACTAATTTTTCCAAAAGGTATATCAAAAAGCTAAAATCCAGGGTGAGATTTGGTTGAAAGATAGCCATCGTCAAGGTAGGGGTGACGTCGTGTTTGTTCTATGCTAGGCTCTTGTATGGCTAATATTGTTACTTGGTAGTGTCTTAATGTGTATAGCAAGTTTTGTTGTATGGTTAATGTTGTTACACAAAGATATATAGCCATCATTAAGGAAGGGGTGATGTTGTCTTTCATATATGCTATCTCTAATATTGTTATTTTATAGTGTCTGAGTATGTATTACAAATTTGATTATATGGTCAATATTGTAGCATGGCATTGTTTTGATGCAGATTGTAAATTAATATGCAATATCATATCAATTTAGTTATATTATTTACAATATAGATTTGGTTATTTGATATAGATTATTTATGTTATTTTTGTTTTTGTATATTTGATATTTTTATAAAAAAGTTATTTTAAAATTAATTAAGATTAGGGATCTAGTTTTATAAACATATTTTTTTAATATAAGTAAAACTTAGTGATTTAAATCTTAGCGATTTCAACTAGTTTAAAGCAAAAATGATCCAAAAAAACAAAGACATTTTGAGTGTGTTTATCCCCACTTGTTTCATATATGCTATGTTGTTGTATGGTTAATATTGTTACCTATTAATGTCTTAATGTGTACTGCAAATTTTGTTGTATGGTTAATATTGTTACGTGCGAGTGCCTTAATGTATATTACAAGTTAAAAGTATGTGATACCATATAGACTTAGTCATATCATTTACCATATAAAGTTGGTGTTTGGTATGTGGCATTTAAATTGTCTTTTTTTTGGTGAGCTTTGTTTTTTTTTTCTTTTAAAGTTTCATTTTTGTGTATTTAGTATTCTTAAGATTGCTCGAAACCTTAAGGCCAAGTTTTATGGAAAAATATTCCCAAGTGAAATTCATCAATTTCAATTGAGTTTAGATCCAAAGTTACTTGAAAAATCAAGACATTTTAAGCTTTGAGTATAGTTTATCCCATATTTGTGTGAGGGGTTGCATTCTACAACTTAATATGAGGGAGATGTGTAATTCCTGTAGTGTTCAATATGAAGTTGACAATTTTATATTTTAAAATAAAAATAAAATGTTCAATAAATAAAAAACCAATGTTGATTATAACCAAAAAAACAAAATTATATATATATATATATATATATAGATATTTGGTTAGTTTTAATTAAAAATATTATAAATCATTAATAATTTCACTCTCACTATGTTTTCTTAGTTCGTTGTTGATATTACAATCTACTATGAAGGAGATGTGTGAATGTGTGTGTCATGACAAAAAGAAAAAAATAAAAAAGAAGAAACTATGTATGCATACATGTCCATGATAACTTCAAAAAATAAATCAGTATAAATCTATTTTAAATCTAGATTTATCAAGCATTGAGAGGGATCAAATTATAATTCAATATGAAATAATTAATACATGTCATGGAATTAAATAATAAAAAAATTGCATTTTAAGAAAACTTGATTCCTCTTTGGTGCTTAATAAATTTGGATTTAAAATAAATGTATCAAGTTGTGATATGAGACATCACATGAGAGAGTTTCAGGGACAACTGTAATCTAAGATTTTGGCTATGCAGGGTTTATTAATGAACCTAGGACCATTGTGTTGTAGTGGTTAGTTGGTATGAGTTGCGATATTCTAGGTTGGGTTGCAAGGGTTGTGGAACACAAACTATGGAGTATGCACATAGTAAGTTAGTTGCGGGTAGTTGTGCAGGTGTTGGCATAGTGCATCATCACTTGTGTTGTGGCTTGGATGCATTGCAGATCACACAACTTGGTGATAGGTTTCAACATAGTTTTTTGGGTTTCCATATAAATGTAACATGGGAACTTATCGCTTGAGTGGGGAATCAGGTTAGTAGGGTGCCTCACTGTATCTCTTGAATCTTGTAATTGAGGGAAAATGTGGGTAGGGTGCTTGGCTCTATTTCTTGGAATCTTGTAACTAAGGGAACATGTGGAGAGTTTTTGTATGTATGATTCAGACAAGGTTTCGTGACATGCATGCTATATAATTTGGTTGGTGAACCAAGTTATTGTAACATTATATTATATATGTATATTGACATCATACTTCGAGTGTTAGGCCACAGTTAGGCTGCTTGTCACACATATCTTGTACTCGTATTATATGGTGAATGTTTATAATATATATGAGATTTTTGTTAGGATAACTATTTTGCTAAAGATTTAATTAACATAGAGTAGAGAGGCATAGTCCAAGTTTACAACAATCAAGTTAGACATACCGTCGAGAAGAAAGAAGTTAGCACTACACACATAAACATCCACAATATATCTTTGAATCAAACAAGTTTTTTAAGGCCATGATAAGTAGAAATCATATATATATTTATATATTTATTTTATTTTATTTATTTATTTATTAATTTATTAATTTATTAATTTTTATTATTTATTTACTTATTTTTATTTTTATTTTTTATTTTATTTTATTTTTATTTTATTTTATTTTTATTTTGAATTTTGAATTTTGAATTTTTATTTTAATTAATTAATTAATTTTTTATTTATTTTATTATTTTATTTACTTATTTACTTATTTATTTTTATTTTTATTTATTTTTTATTATATATATATATATATATATTTTTTTTTCAGGAAAAAAGCATAATTTTATTAGTGGAAACAAAATTACATGTTGAAATGGCTAAAAGCCACATCATCCAGTCAGAGACCAAATGATAAACAGAGACAAGCAGGAAAAATCAAGATAATATACATGATGGGAGAAAGCCAAGCTTTTCGCCCCTTTTTTTTCTCAACCCTTCGCCATTCCCCTTGGGATGGCGTCGAAGTGACCAGAGCAAGATGGTTCCCCGCATCCACTTTGGCATTGTCCTTGTCCGAGTCTGAGTTATCTGATGTGTGAAAGTGCTTATTCCTACTGATGTCCCCCTCGTCAGGGATCATGTCGGCCTGCGCCCTGTGTATCCTAGCTTCTGTTGGGTCTTGAGGGGTTCCCCCTTGTGTTTTAGGTTCCATTGGATTCTGACTTTCCTCTTGTGGGGATGGTTCATCCTCAGCTTCTTCCTCTCCATCTTCTGGTTTTGGTGGGGGATATTGCCATCCTTTGGGTTTTTTCCCTAGATTCTTTTTCCTTCTAGTATCATTTTTGGCTTATGGACACAAGTTGTGTAAATGCCCTATTTGTCTACAGTTCCTACATCTAAAAGTTGTATTCTCATAATCCAAGATCTGTGTCCAAATTCGCTTGTTGTGGATTAGTCAGATGCTGTTCGGAAGGCCTTCGCTGAGGTCTACCTCAACACATATGCGAGCATAAGTTTAAACCCTTTCCTCTATTATTTGGGAGTCCGTCTTTATGAACTGCCCCAAGCTGTTGCCAATGCCATCTAGAACTCTGTCCTCCCAGAAGTGAAGGGGGAGATTGTGCATTCGGACCCAGACGGGCATTCTAGAGACGACCATGGTGTTTGCGTCAAATTCGGGGAACCAGGGAGTGGTGAATAGGCCGGTTGAAACCCAGAACCATGGTTTTTCCTGTAAAAAATTGTCTCTAGCTTCAGGGGTTGGGAATTTTACAATAAAGAAACCTTTTGAGCAGAGGTGAATATCGCATTCTAATGACCAGTTTGTTAAAATCTAGTGGAAGAGCTCTATCGGTTTAGGCCAAAAGCAGTTAAAACGGAAAATAATTGCCAAATATTTGTAAGAGGCGCATTGCTCATCAATTTCTGGCATATCGATGTTTAATTCTGGGGTGTAGTTCAGTTGCTCCACTATATATGGGTTTGGAGCATTTCCTGTCTGTTTGGGTGGTTCAGAGGCTGTCTTTTTCCCCTGCAGAATGTTCTTGAATGATAGTCCCCCATTTGCTTGCTTCTGTTTTGATCCTGAGCCTATCTGTGTGCTGCCTCCCAAACCTGTTTTTCCCTTGGTTGCAGCCCCCCCGCGTAATCTCAGGTTTAGTATGATGGTGGAATCAACATGAATATGATACACCGTCAAGGGCTGATGGTCCTGTAGTATTTTTCCTTCAAACATCAAGATCTGTGAGTGGCCAGGGTATCTGTATTTCCCCATGATGCTTTGCTTCAGATCTAGAACTGTGTCTGTGTTTTTGACCCAGAGTAAGCCTGAAACCCCAGCGGGAGTTTTTAAAAAAATTTGAAAACAGTTTGGGCTTACCTGGTTCCTAGGTCCCATCTGATCCTTCTGGTGCGAGGAGACAGCTTCACCTTTAATGGTAGAGACTATCCGCGCAGCAGGGGGAGGATCGATCTTTGCCAAATGTCAGATCGAATAGAGTATCTTGGGCCTAACAGAGCGGGTGTATGCCAAAAACCCCTCTTCCTGGCACATGCCGTCCAAAAGCTTCATGGGAGGCCCAGGTCTGCGCGTGGAAGGGCAATGGTTCAGGCCGTCTGCCGCCGTAGAGTTCACAGGAGCGATAACCACTTGGAGGGCGAAAGGAACTCTAAAACCATCCTGTGCCCGCCACAGATCCCCTTGTAGCCAACCTCGAGCAAGAAATGAACGAGCCTGTCTGTCTGTGCAGTCATTAAGCAAACCCCCAACTAGGTCTGTCTCTTGTGTTCGAAGCCGTCTGGATTTAGATGTCTGCCACAGTCGCCAGGGGACTAGAACCTTCTGGGTCGGCGAGCAGCTGCACTAGGATGACCTAGGGGGGCAGTCCGTAGGGAGCTCACTGGGTAAGTCGGGAGGAGTAGCCGCGCAGGCCCGGCCCAGCCCTTGCCTCCTTGAATGGGGGTCTTCGTGTCTGTTCTTCGGGTCCTCCAAGAAGCGAAAATGGCTGCCGAAACCTGAAAACCACTTGTGCACAGAGTAAACCCTAGCTCCATTTTTTTCTTTTTTATGAGTTCCCACAATCAATACCGTATCAATCAAAATTCGGGCATATATATATATATATATATATATATATATATATATATATATGTATATATATGTATATATGTATATATGTATATATGTATATATATATATATATCTATATATATATATATATATATATATATATATATATATATATATATATATACACACACACACACACTAGCACAACCACATTAATAAATGTGGTTGATACATGCTGATAGGTGTATATCAATCACATGCACAACCACATTAGTAAATGTGGTTGAAATATGTCGATATGCGATAATGGTATAGATTTAGTATTAATATTAATATCGATATTGATAAATACATAATAATAAAAATAATATTATAAAAAAGTAATTATATTATAAAATATTAATTATTAATAATAATAATAGTAATGCTTTTAAATAATAATAATAGTAATACTTTTAAATAATAATAATAATATTTTTAATAATAATAATAATAATAATTTTTTCCCTCAAGGAAAAATTGTAATTTTCATTATATTATAGTGAAAATTACATTTTGTAGATGTTGTAGCACATATCAAAAATATGAGACTGTCGATCACTCAACAATCCTTAGAAAGATAAGTACAAAAACTGATTGATGCTACGATCCATATAGAGTATCAGATGCCTATATCTTGAAATATACAATAATATCATCCAAGAAATAACAGTGCCATACAAAAACTATTATCATCATATTATGTACTATCTGTGTATGATAAGATCCATAATGCCGAATATGAACAAAGTAAAGAATAATCCAAGATCTGAAACTGCTTGTAGAGGGTCATCAAATGGGTGATGATAGTACTGAAAAAATTTCAGTCCATTGTGTTATATTATCTATTAGGTCCTATGCCCCTGCTGGATAGACGATAAAAAAGCTCACTCTTTTCCTTGTAAATGTGATAACAAATATAATCAATTTGTGATTTTAACCTCATAACTTCATCCAAATGATTCATGAGTGTGTGAGAGTGACATGAATAAATATGATTGAACCAATCAATAACCACTTTTGAATCACCAAAGACTTGTAGCTACTGGCAACCTATTTCTAATGCAAAGAGAAGGAGCAATTTAAGACTGAGAAGCTCTACCAAATTATTTGTACCCACACCCAAGCCAACTATTAGATTGAAAAAATGAATGTTACTAAAATATAAAACTGCACCCCCTCTGCATTTTCCATTTTGTGCTGAGCCATCAAATTTTATCCATGGCTTAGATTTATCTGTGGTCTCTACTGAAACCGTGCATATATTGGTGTGCTAGTCCTCTTCCGGAAGTAGTTCATACATAGTTAATACCTATGCACCAATCATTTATGGGTGGAAATTAATCTCCTGGAATATTTTCTGGCTCCTCCCAATCCATATACCCCAAAAAATAAGTAATGGGATATTCCATATCTTATTCGGATTTTCTTCATTCCACCATTTCTTCCATGCTTCATTTAATGATTCACCCTGCCACATGATTTGTATTGTTATGGCTTGATAGATCATATTCTAGATCTGCATAGCTGATGGACATAACATAAAAAAATGATCTACCGATTCCTCATCATTATGACATAAAACACACCATGACAGTTCTTCAAATGCTCTCTTTTTGAGGTTATCACTAGTATGGATTTTATTTTAGAGAAAAAACCAAAAAAGCAATTGGGATTTTGAAAGACTCTTCAATTTCTAGATGCATTTCCACCACCATAGTAGAGTTTCTGGTTCTTTTTCAACATAAACAAATAAGTAACCTTCCTTAGGAGAATATAAACCTTTCTTTGAATTTATCTAGATAAGATCATGCTCCCTGTCCTGGATCCTTACATGTGAGTTTGATAAGGCTCTAGTATATTCATTCCAGTCCTGATGCCAATGTCCTTGGAAATTTAATTACTGGGCAGATAACCATCGTTGACCCCAATTGGTGGAATTTTCCTGGTCCACCACATGATTAAGTGTGTTTTCTCCATGCTCCACAAAAAACGACACTAAATTAGGAGGAAGGATGTGCAAATCACCACAGCCAGGCCATGGGTCTATTCCAATCTGAACTCGCTCACCCGAACCAATTCTCCGTACAAGACCTGTGCCAATGATATTGAAAGAGTCTATCACTACTTTCCATACTACTGATATATTAACTCTTATTTTATTCTATAGATGAATCTATTCTTCCACAAATATCGAAAAATATATGTTTGAGTTACTACCTTTGTCCAAATACTGATAGTAGTAATTAGACGCCATCCAAATCTGGCTGCAAGGACTTGCGAGAAACATGATAAGATTTTTAACCCCCAACCTCCCGATTTTTTGGGTAGGGAAATATGATCCCATATTACCCATGCATATGTTCTACCTTCCTTCGATCCCCTCCATAAAAACCACAACAAATTCTTTGGATAAGGTGCAATATGCCCTTGGGTATCCAAGATAAAGACATCCAAAAAACAAGAATTGTTTCAAGAAAAATTTTGATAAGTACAAGTCTACTTGCACGAGACAACAATCTATGACCCAAAAATTATAATACTTTTTCAATTTTTGCAAGTAACCACATCCAATTTTCCTTTTTGTAATCATTCATTTGCATATGAAACCAAAAATACTTGAGCCATCTGTGAAAATTTATAAGCTAGAAAGGGAACTAACCAATAGCACAATTCATTTAATCCATAGAGAAACCTATTGCTGAGAGGGTGGACTTCTGATGATTTATCTCCATGCCCGTGGCTTTGCAGAATAAACTAATCACCTGTTTAAATGTCATCATATCCCTATGAGAGCCATGAAGAAAGATAAGGACATCATCTACAAATAATAGATGAGTAAAAAAAATGTCACCTGTCAGTGGAGCACCTTTCAAATTTCCCCTTCTCTTAGCCTCCTTAAGTAGTTTGCTTAGGACTTCCATGATCAACAAGAAGAGAAGGGATGAAAATGGACAACCTTGATGAAGACCCTCTTAGCATGAAAAAGTTTGGATATTGAACCATTAATTAGGAAAAAAAAAGATGTAGACATATTGCAACACATAATCCAATTTATAAAGCTAATGTGGAATCCCAGGTGAGTAAGAAACATTATAATATAAATCCAAGTGGCTCTCTCATATGCTTTTGAAAGATCGATTTTGAGAACCATACCTTTCATATTTCTTATCTTCAGTCTATGTAATTCTCCCTGTGCTACTCCAATCGCTTCATGGATTTGTCTGTCCTTCAAAAAAGTAAATTGTTCCTTGGATATATGACGTGATAAGATAGGCTTGATCCTATTTGCTATGATTTTTTTTTATAATATTGTATATACAATTACGTAGTGAAATAGGAAGATAGTCATTAAAATACCCCAGATCTCAAATTTTGGAATGAGTGCTATAAATGTAGAGTTAAATGACTCATACATCCTTCCAGACTATCTGCATTCCTATACAACCTTGAGTAGATCTGACCCAATATGCTCATAAAATTCAAGGATAAATTCTGCTGGCCTTCCCTCCGTTCCAGACTCGTGTCCTTTTTAAACTAGTGCAAGGCCTCCTCTACTTCACTTGAAGAGACCAAAGCCATAAAATCATCGTTGGATTCCTCAACAATAAATGTGGGAAATAATTGGGTAGTCTATATGATCTCGACCACTAAAGCTTTTCTAGGGTTGAAAAAAGGGAACAAAAATACTGAGCTCCCATCCTAGCAAGATCTCTAAAGTTGAAAGCCCTATTTCCATTTTCATTCTCCAGTGACTAGATGGTGTTTATAGCTTTTTTTTCTCTGTCATATTGTTGAAAAAAATTTGTATTGTCATCCTATGTTTGTAACCAAATAGCTCGGCATTTGAGTCTCCAAGCCTCTTCTTTATCTTTTAACATCCCTCTTCTGTCAGCTTCCAACTGGATAATACACATATTTACTTCATTAGATTCACAACCCCACTAGGTTTCTTTAATTTCTCCAATTCATTGTCAATCTATTTCAAAGCCTCCTCATCTCCTAGTTTTTTACCTTTCACCCATTCAATGGTCCTTCTCTTTAATTTATTTAAGTTTTCTGCAAATTGGGATGCCACTGAGTGATCCTCCTCCAAACTACATGGGCTCCATATCTCACAAACCATGGCTTTGAACTCTTCATCTTTCATCTAGGATGCATTAAATTTGAAGGGCGCTTTAGGTTTTCTGAAATTTCTAGCAGTCCTAATATACCCCTCGAACCCACCCATTGTCCGAAGCAGGATATTTTATCCAAAAGTCCTCACGGATCATGAATCTATCTAGTATTCTATATATAAGAGCTTCACCAACTCTTCTATTCCTCCGCATGGGATTATTTCTTGCCAAATCAACTTCGACTAATCTATTTGAGTCTAGAATGTGTGAAAATATTAGGTAGATAATCAATGTGGGCATGTTCTCCCTAAATTTCCGACCTTCCTAGGGTAAAATTTAAATCCCTCGCAGAATAAGATATTCCTCCCTCATAAAATACCTCTTCATCAATTGATTCTAGAATGTAAATATCCCTTGACATAGCCCATAAACAATGACCATTCTAATTTCCAAACTAAATTCTTCAACAAATATGTCAGCTGCAATCATCCGTTCAAATCCTTAAACACTCAATAACTTTACTGATATGAAATTGATTCCCAATGCCAATCCTCCAGATCTCCCATGTGCATAAATTGCAATAAAATTCCAATCCTTCAACATACCTTCCAGAACATTAACAACATTGAGACTATAATCTAATGTCTCCTATAGGAAAACGATATCCAACTTTTTCGCTCTAAACAAATCCTTTAATTTTAGGTTTTTGGAGAGACTAGCTAACCATTTGCAATTAAAAGATAACAACTTCATCTGTGAATAGGTCCCGGGGCATTCCTTGCTCTAAGGACCCCATCCAGGGAAAGTTGCCTACTAGCGACAATATTTTAACTAGCCTAGTGAATAACTTTAGAGATGAGTGAATGGCGGCCATGAGGATTATTGGGGATCCTGGAAGGTGATAGGGGGCCTAGACCCATTCCATACTCATGTGAAAAACTAGATATGGGTGGATTAGACTAAGAATGAATATTATATCTAGATTTCCCACTCCTCTCAAATGAGTTCTCATTCGAAACCAGGAAAGATGGCATGGGGGCTGGAAAACATATAGGAATGGATTCTATTAGATAGGACAAAACCCCCAACAAAGCAACAAAACTGAGAACCCTCACTACAGATGAAAATACAAATGTAAGAAAATCCAAAGAGCTCACAAATGAATTAGGACAATGAGAGGAGGAGGAAAGGAAAAAAGTACTCGGGATTGAAGTGGATGTAGATGGTTCAAATCTCGAAGCCCTTGCATTCAGCTCCTCCTTCCGAGGAATCTGTGAGTCTGGGAGCTTACCATCTGCCCCATACTTCCCTTGCTGAGCCACATCTCGCTGAGATGGCATTGTTGAATTTTCCCCACAATCACCTCCTCTGATAAATTGACTACCTTCCTTCCCGCTACTATTACCATGAGCACTATTGAGAACCAATGGGCATTCTCTATAAACATGACCAACCTCATGAAACTTGCGACATCTAAATGGAACTCCTTTGTAGTCCAATTTCTGGTGGTGGGCATATCCTTTATAGTGCAACACCAAATTAGCCACTAATCCTTATCTTGTATCCAAATAAACCAATACCCTAGCGTAAGACATCTTTCTAGTCTCCAAGTATGACCTGTCATAGTCCAAATACCTCCCCAAGTCATCCCCTATTCTTCGAAAGATGTCTTCTATCTATAAATGAAGTGGAAATCCAGGTAGTCTAAGCCAAATCAGACCCACACCCAACTATTCTCTTTCTGGGTTGAAAAGAGGAGACCAACACTTAATATAAACGAGGGCTTATTCGATATTCCTGTAACTCGATAGTGCCCAACTTGCATGTTCTTCTTTCCTGAACTTTAGGGAAAGCCATCCCCTTGAGATTATGCAGATCTCTAGAAGCACACACAAAACCTAACCCCAAACCTCCTAGGTCCATTTTCTCAGGCGCAAGGAGGTATAATTTCTGCCCCGCACTCTCCCAACCGAAACCATTTTTGTCGTCTCCATAATTCCATCAAATTTGAGGTTGTCTCCCAAGATTAATGCCCATTCTCATTCTTTCACCTTTGTACATTTTGATTTCCCGCCCTTCCTTTTCAAACCTTCTCCTTTTGATGTAGCACTGACAAGGGTCTTAGCTAATGAGATCAGGATACCTGCTAATACCCCATCCATTTGCACTCCCTGTTTAAAAAGATAATTTACACGCCTCGGGTCTCACCTTAGATTTCACTTGAAACACACATTTTGAACCAGTGCATAATAAACACTTCAAAACCCTAGCTCCATGTGTCTAGTCTATTCCCTTGAATCCCTACCAACAATTCGAGAGGAAACTACCACTTCTATCCTCTAAGAAGGATAAGAAAAGTGAAACCCAACAAGCTCTTGTGAAGTTAGAGCCATTGAAATTTTTTCCCATGACTGTGGGAATTATTAGGGCTTATAAAACTATCCACAAATGCAAGGGCTTCCAAGGAAACCCTTGCTACATTGACATTTTTGTTTAAATGCACCGGCCAAACTTGCAATGCGACCTTTGCAATCTCTGCATCGCTCAAGATGGTGTGTTCTGTATCAACCGACTTTGATTCCCAATAAAGGGGAACTGTGTGATTATGACTAGATCAGGAGAGTTGAATATATTCCCAAGTTCGGGGACTCATATGTCAAGCCCACGTCCATTTTGCTGTGATGATGTGGAAGCTCCTTCCAAATGGAAGCCACTTCATGAGGGTCCACTGAGTAATCCATTATTTCAGTCTCCATAACAACGAATAATCATTTGTATAGGGTAAAACCAAACAAAAGCCTCGATAAAATCATAACTCTTGCTAAACCACCAAATTCCTGACCACCAGAGATCCTCAACAACACAAATTCCCTTAGAGATTACCGCTATAAACATCAAACCCTAACATCTATCAGTTCGGGAAAATAAACCCTACAGGAGGCCTAAGAGATAATCCGGGTTACTGCGTGACCACCTCTGTCGGTGAGTTGACAGATAAACTCCCCACCCTTTGTTTGTACTCTTGCGTTGACCTCAACTGTGCTCGCCCCAAGAAATTCCAATAATAATAATAACTAATAATAATAATAATAATAATAAATGCAGGGGATTAATAAACCTAAGGTATATGTATTAAAAAATCAAGGACTAATATTTTAAACCCAAGGGATTAATAAACCCAAGTCATTAATATTAAAAACCCCAGGGATTAAAAATCTAGAGGATTAATATTAGAAATTGATAGAGAATTAGAAAGATATGCTAAAATTTAATAATAAGAACAAGAATAATTAAGAATAATACTATTATTCCACGATGGGGGTGATAAACACGGAAGATATCTGAACACGTGGATGATGACGTTGAACACCTGGTCATTAATGTGGGGGATGGCCTCCCTATGCTCTCAGCCCATTCTAAGTATGGGGGAGTAAATGTTTGGCGTGCGAAATTCCCATCATCCTCGTTGGGAGTGGGAGTGGGCAAACGATGTTGGTATATGGAGGGTGACACTCTTCTAGTCTAGTATGTAGATGTGGTTTTGTGGTGGTCTGATGGGCATCAATTGAGCTTTGGTGGCCTTCTTGACCTCTTCCACTGGTTCCCTTTCTAGGAATGGTGGCGCTTCCGCAGTCGACGCCCCCTCCTCAACATTAGGGTCACAAAATTGGAAGGTCTCCTTTCCCATGTGCGGTTTTTGGCTTTTCTAAGTGGTTTCAGTGCTCTGTATCTGGTTATTGGGCTGACCCACGAGCCTTGTTGTGGGTGGTTGGGTAATTCCACTCTTGGTTTTCTTCTATGTTTTCAGGGCAGTCGGTCTACCCTATCAAGTGGTTTTCCTCTGGGGTTTTGTATTCTTGAGGGATTTCCGTGGCCGTCTGCGAATCAAGGTTGGATAATTAGATACTTGGGTTGCCGAAAGGTCGTTTTTCCTAAGGACTTCCAGTCAATGATTTATCCGCAAGGGTTCAGGGTTTGTGAGTCGATGGTTAGTTGTTTTTCCATTGGGCTTTTGTCTTTGCTTCCTATTGCTGACTCAGTCAGTTTTGTAGGTGGCCCTCTAGTGTGTTTGGGGAGTCTCTTTGCACTCATTTCACTGGTGTGCTTTGTTAATGGTTGGCTTGCTCCACAATTAATTGGTTCCTTTTGCTCTGTTTCAATGCGCCCTATTTGCGCAATTCTTGTTCTCTCCCCCCGTTAAACAGAATTTCGACCTGCCAAGGGGGTGGGGCTCGTAGCTGCAGGTGGTGATGGTAGTTGAGGGGCCTCCAAGTTCTGGTCAAGGTGGTCGAACCGCTGGAAGCTCGGGCCAGATGGCTTCGAGGGCATGTGGTCGTTGAGGCGGCTTGTTAGCCGGTTGTGGGGGGCGAACCACACAAACATCGAAGAGGGGTGGAGTGATGCATAGAGGTGGCACTAGGAGATGGGGTAAGGCGTGACAACCTGGGCGTGGGGAGACTACAAATCAACATTGTTGTTTGGAAAATTATTAGGATCTGATTCAGTCTATATTGGACTGCCTGGAAAATTCTGAGAGGGCTCGGTAGGAAGAACATGCAGAGCTTATTGCTATGCTGAACAAGATGCATTACTTTCAGTGTCATGTATAGAAGAGGGTGGTGGTGGTATTTCGTGGTCAAAATATGCTATCTAAGAAGGTGGAGTCATGGATGGCTCACTTCGAAGAGCACGTCTAGTGTTCCTTCCGTCCATCCTCCTCCTCCAAGGACTGCTCCGGACAATCTTGCTTCTATTACCTCTGATGAGTAAGCATGGTTACATGTGTTTTACTTGTTTTAAGTGTTTTCTGATGCTTTTGGCCTCCTAAATTGTGGACTGTGTCTCTAGTTGTTATTTTATTTCTTTGTCATACACTGATAGTGATAGTCAACAAACCTGATCGAGGTGAGACTACCTGCATTTTGCTACTGATATACTCTTCTTTTATGAATAAATAAAACTTTGACTAAAAAAATAATACTATTATTAAATAATTAATAATTAATAATAATTATTATTAAATATCCAACTTGTATCTTTGAATCATACCATTTTTTTTAAAGAATATATATATATATATATATATATATATATATATATATATAAAATTATAATAAAAATATTATTATTTAAAAAATAAATTAATATTTTTATTAATTAATTTCTCTAAATAAATATGAAAATTCACATATTACTTTAAAACAATATAATATCGTTGTTTGTAATTTTGGTAAAATATCATAATCTTTTATTTTTTTTCAAAATGGTCCCAATTAAGTTAATATTTTCTAAAAATACGTGTTGAAGTTGACATGTATAAATGTCAATTTAATTTTATGATAGTTTGAATGTAAAAATATGACAACAAAGATTTTTAATATAGTTTTAATATATATATAAATAAAGTGTTGAATTTTAAATTGGAACGATAATAAACTGAGAAAATGATTTTTAGTTTTGGGCTAGTTTATCATATATATTTGATTTTTTTTTTAATTTGTATATATATTAGAAATATGTGTTGAAGTTGACATGTATAAATGTCAATTTAATTTTATGATAGTTTGAATGTAAAAATATGACAACAAAGATATATATATATATATATATATATATATATATATATATATAATATATATATATATATATATATATATATATATATATATATATATATATATATATATATATATAGGGTTGAATATTAAATTGGAAAGATAATAAATTAAGAAAATGATTCTTAGTTTTGGGCTACTTTATCATATATATTCGATTTTTTTTTAATGTGTATATATATTAGAAATATGTGAAGTAAAGTTAGTGGTTATAATGGTAATGGACAAAATTTACCCCTTATCATAAGAATATGAGAGAATAGGAGACTCCAATTGTCTTTTATTAGTCATACAAGAAAACAAAAAAAGAAGAATAAATTATTAAAGATATTGTATATAGAATACTTCTATTAGTCACACAAAGAAAACAAAAAAGTCACACAAGAAAACAAAAAATGAAGAATAAATTATTAAAGATATTTTATATAGAGTACTATCATTCACACAAGAAAACAAAAAATGAAGAATAAATTATTAAAGATGTTTTATATAGAGTACTTGAAGCTTAATTTGTAGCATTGGCTATTAGGGTAACCATTTACTTTTGGGTGGTAAATATTGATAGACATCAAACTACTTATCTTATAATACATCTCATATTACCAAATTTGAAAAAAAATCATAAAAATAAATTAAACTAGCCTAGATCCATCTTAACTCCAAAGAATCAAATCTCTTTGCATCTTAAGATATTTCCAAGAGATTTGATCCCTCGCTTGGTAGATTTAGAGTTAGGATGGATTTAGGCCGCTTTAATTTCACCCTTTAAATATGCTATATTCCACTTGAATACTATGGGTTCTCATAAACCTCGAGCTCAAAAACCACAGTAACTTGATCAAGTCAAGTGTACCTTAACTCATCAATAAAAATTAATTAAAAATAATAATAATATAGAATTTCTATTTTAGCATAGCGTTATTTTTATTTTACATTGCTTTACATTAATCCTTTTATTTAATTTTGTTTTTATTTTTATTTTTGTGTATTTTGACCAAGTCAAAATGTTGACATGACAAGACAGGATAGGACATTACATCTCTTGCATATTGGGTTGGAGAGAATCTCTTGGCACAATTCCATCTTAACTCCAGAAGCACAGAGATTTGATCCCTCTAGGTGCTTGGTATTTTCTAAGTTAAGATGGATATGAGCTGGTTTAATTCCCCCTTTAAATAGGCTATATTCCACATGGATACCATGGGAAATACCATGGGTTCTCATAAACCTAGAACTCAAAAACCATGGTAACTTGACCAAGTCAAGTTTACGTTAACTGCCCAACAAAAAATAATTAAAAAACTACTAACCTAGAATTTTTATTTTAACATAGGATTATTTTTATTTTTATTTCAATTTTACCTTAACTACCCAACAAAAATTGATAAAAAAATAACAACGTAAAATTTTTATTTTAAGATAGGGTTATTTTTATTTTTAATTTAATTTTATTTTGATTAAGTCAAAATGTTTACATGACAGGACATTACAACATCTCATACATACTCGGTTGGAGAGCACCTCTCAACACAATAACTTTATTTTAAATTATTATCATTATTAATTATAAAAAGAAATAATATATGAGTGAAAAAGAATTGAACATATATACATTTAAAAAACCATGTACTAAGATTCATCCCTACATTACCATGAAAATTCTTAACTTGTAAATAAGCTTTCTTATATTACCATGGCTTTTTAATACTGCATGCCAAAAAAATTATAATTCATATTCATTTTTTTTTTGTAAGCTTCGTAGGACCTCTTCTTTCATTCATAATCAAGGCAGGTTACAATCATAAAAAGTCGTTCGGTGGCCTCAACTTGCCCAATGGGAAACCAAATTTGTTGGCCACCAAAACACATTATAAGCTATCCAAAATATCATAAGTTTAAGTCTATCAAACTTGGCCTTATAGGCCTGAGTGTCTAAGTACCAAGGTGCATCCACAACAAAATAACTAAAACAATACCTACTATTCGACATTTACAACATATATATAGATTAAAAAAAGTCATCAAACATCCTAAACATTATTCATCTTCAAAGGACTCTATTGGAGAAGAGTCCTTAGCACTAGAACCAGGTAACTCTAATTGAAAGAGACACGAGAGTTGCTTCTCAATATGACCCAAGTGAATATTCTGCTGTTGGATCTGGAATTGGATCAGTTGCAATTCCTTTTGGATATCTTGGAGGCTAGGGTTTGACTTAGCTACGTTGGTTGACACAGTCATAATGGATTTAGCCATCAAATTCTTCATGAGCCAATACAAAAGAATTGTCTGCTTGTACTGGGTGGTACGACCATGGGTATGCCTTGGATCCAGAGTTAAGAGATGCCATTCCGTCACCTGCATTTCAGTCTCCGTGTGCTAGTTACGATTTGATTCCCAAGACACGATCATCTAAAGCACCAGAGCCAGAGTACCAACTATATAATATTTCATTGGTTCCTGTATGACTTGTACATCCGACCTTCTGCCCCTTTTTTAGAGGCATAATAGAGGGGGAGCCTCTGCCACCTTTCATTTCTTTCTTCCTGTTCTTACCTCGACTGCCATTTGTTGACGAGCAGGCACCAGGGGTCGAACACACCATCTTTCCTGTTATAAATTTAACTAAACACTCGACAAACCCAAAGTAAGGAGATTATGAGAGCTGGTTCTAAAAGGTCAACTTGTAGCCACAAAAAAACTCTGATCACTCAGACCTGAGACAATTACATTAAAGACATGCAAGAGACATTGACTGTTAGGAGAGATCCAAGTCCAAAAATTGAGAGGAAACCTTGGAGGCTTCCAACATCGAGGGATGCCACAACATATCACTACAGTCATAGAAGAACCATAACATAGAGCAGGACTAAATAATTTAAGTCTTTGCATGAACCAAACAACAGAAATCGACTCCCTAAGCTTCAAGATTATATATTTCACCACAAAATCATCATAAATCAAATGCAAAGCGAAAGCTTTCAGAGTGAAAGTAAAAAAGCACCCAACCCTTACATAACCCTCCCTCTCCGCACACCAGTTGGTATCGAATTTGCAGGGAGACCAACTACAAACACACATACCCATTTTAGATAAAAGTATGCCAAATAAGACTAAAATAGGCAAAGACACAACACTCGTATAACATACATAGATGCCTAGAACTGTTCGGGTTTCCAAATTATGATCCATGAACCACCCAAATTTCCCATTTCCGAAAATAATATTGCCATCACACCCCGAGAAGTTAACGATAACATAGACTTTCCATGGCACCAAATAGTCATTTTTGGACCTTCCATCATTCCTATTACCAAAATCATGACAACTTTACCTACTTTATTCCATTCGAATAGGCCACAAACTCCGAGGAAAACACATAGAGAAAGAGACATACCCACATACCAGCACCATATACCAGAGGGCGGTAAGCCTGTCTAGGTCTTGACGATGCCAACCCGAGCAGGCCGACGTTCTAACCTTCGAGCGCCAAAGACCTCCACTGTAACCACCACCTTCAACTAGGGAAATTGCATTAAACATGTTTCCTTCCTCCACCACTTGGTGATTTACCTCTACAGCACCCTCTGTCACATTAAACGCCATACTCCCAACTGTCGTCCTTCGCCAGCTACCACACACGCTTGGGACGAGAGGTGGTCACCCTTTGGTTGATTTTCCCATCTTATCACCCATGTCGTAAATCCCGAGAGGGATATTGTGATGATTCACACCTTGATTGAGGGATAACTCATATTCATTTGATACATGTTCATTTGATATTTTTTTAATTAATCAATTTAATTAAAAGCGCAAAAAAGGCATACCCACTTTTGAGATAAATCTATGGTTACTATTAAGAATATTCTAGAATATTACTTGAAGTTAAATCCCTACTATCCATCTAGTACTTATTGATAATTATATTGAAATTGTAGAATCCCTCTTCCAAAATAGACACTACCTATTAATCTAATTAAGATATCTTTGAGATAAATTAAGTATTTCCATCATGAATGGAATTTGTCAATTTTCTTTCAAAAATAATTATGATATATATATATAGATATATATAATGAAATTTAATTTGAAATTATCTTATAACTCATATCACAATCGAGCTAGGGCTTTTCAGGATGGTTAGCTTTGAAGAGATTTTGAACACAGGGTTTGCAAATATTTTGGATTAGATAGAGTTGGAGGAGGATCCTCTTTCAAGTTACGAAGATGGCAATGACAACAAGGATGTTTTTCTTGCTCAATTTCTCGAGTTTGAGGTACTTGCCAAAGATTTTGATCAACAAAATGATGGATTGGCAGACTTATCCCTATGGCTTCATGAAGCCGTGGTGCAGGTAGGTTTGAAGGGCTTGAAGGATCAGTAATTTCAGAGAGAGTTAATTTTCTTCTAAAAGAGGGTTTGAAGAAAATTGTATTGCCTCAAAATCTGGAAAACCAAGCAACATATTGTCTATTGTAGGGTTCTTCCTGCATCCAAAATGAGGCTATTACCCTAGATCTGGAAAATTCATGGTTTTTGTGAGACTAATCTCAGGGGGTTCCTTTTGTCTGCAGGTCAAAGCCATAGATCTGGTCTCATCACTTGTAGCCAGGATATAAGATTGGATGCACATCCCATATGATAGTATTTGACTTCTACATGGAGGTAGGAAACTTTAGGGTCTAAAACCACTCAGTGAATACAACATAGCTAACAATGCCTTGATGTATCTAGTATCAATATTAAGAGGTGGAGCCATAGGTTGGGGTGTGTCCTCTTCCTCTAAACCCAAATCTTTTAAGGATTTCCTAAAACTGGGACTTTCATCTTCGAGCCCCAAAGAACTCTCAGGGCTAACGTTTGTTTTGGATTAGGCAACATAAATCCTATCTCTTGAAATGGATAATCTTGGATCTAGATTCTTTGCTGCAAATTATGAACGATATGTGATTATTGTCATTTTAATGGTTTATGGCCATTAACATCTGCTCTTCAGGAATCAGTGCACTAGAATTGGTCTCAGAATACAGTGTTGCATTTTTGTTCAAAAGGATTATTTGTTGCATTATTCTTATTAGAGAAAATTTGAGGTAAAAAATGGGCCTCAAAAAAAAAATGTATAACCAAAATCAACTTTATAAGAACCAATATGATTCAAGATGATGATGTCAATCATGGGGGATGATTCACCATTTTTGGAGTAAAAAAATAAAAAGATTAAAAAATTAAAAAAATCAAAAACCTCTTTTTCAACTCGTATTTTCAACTTATCTCCCTACAGTTTTACTCAAATATCGAGCAAGGCACTTGTTGGATGAAAAATTTAATTCCTCATCCAAGGAGTACCTATGTTCCATACTTTCGATGGAGATTGCTACATATAAAATGAGAAATACATGAAATACGTGATTGCAATCACATTTTTTAATGTATTTCTCACTTTTCATGAAGCAGGGTCCATCGAAAGTATGCAACGTGGGTATTCCTTGGACAAATAATTAGATTTTGTGTAAATTTTGCATCCAACGAGTGCTCTTGCTCACGATTTGAGTAAAACCGTAGGGAGATAAGTTGAAAATAAATGTTGAAATAGTCACTTTCTTTTTTCCCTCTAAAATTCAATGATCACTACAACAAAACCCTGTGATTAGCTCCCTTTTTTGATCTTTTTTTTTCTTTCTTCCAATCACTGTTTTAGTGTATTTTTCTCTAATTTTTTGAAAAAGTTGGTGCCATTTATTGGGATGGCGCAATTTTTGGCATTTCTTTGGTCGGCCGAAATATTTAGGCATTAATTTAGGAAATAATAGCATCGTAAATAGTGACGGAAGTGGGGTCAGAAAATAGCACCAGAAGTAGCATCATAAATAGGGTTGGAAACACCATCAATTTCCATAGAAATATCACAATTGAGAGCATCGGGTTTAGCTCATTTTTTTGCATCTACATTACCTCCTTGGTTAGCTCCCTTTTTAGCCCCAAAATTAGCACAAAATGTGCCTAAATTGTTAATTAATTGAGGTTTTGGGGGTTAAGTGGATAGGGGCTTTGAGGATTATGGGATTTAGGGTATAGGGATTATGGGTTAGTTTTTTAGGGATTAAGGGTCAATATCTAAGAGATTTGATGCTTACAGATTAGGTAATTTAATGGTTAATGGTTGGGATGTTTTAGGTCTGGATGGTCTATTGAAGCCTGTTGTTATAGGAATACATTTCAGTTCCTTTACTAATCCATTAATGAAAAAGGTATTCGAAGACTATGTGTGAATTCATTTATGTTACTTAATGCAACGGATCGAAAAGATTGTGAATAACATAAACACATAAAAAATTTGAAGACACATTTAAACACATCAACACAACCAAATTTAATAAAGGAGGTCACCAGACTTTCTGGTTACGTCTCCTTGTCCTTTCGCTTCCAGTGCTAACCTCTTTATGTTGTCTTCAAAATTCTGTTACAGGCATGAGCTCAAAAACAGAGTCTCAAATAAGAAAATGGACCTCACCACTGAACTCAGCTCGAAATTTTGAGTCAAATGAGTATAAACTTGTCCATATTTGGCCACTGTGACCTCTAGACCCCCTGGAATGAGCAAAACCGCATCTGTCCCTGCAAAAACCACCTTTGTAATACAAAATACTGCCTCTACAAAATCGCGCGCTCCTTGGGTATATGTACCTAAAATGGTTTATAAAAAAGGTGGTTCGACTTTCTCTCAAGCCTGAACATTGACACACTGGTTAGCGTATTGGTGTGAAGTTGTTTGTATATATGTGTTTTGGAAGGTCGGCGGTTCGAAACCTCTACCCGACCCTTCCGCCATATCCCATTAACTATGTTTAATATATATATATATATATATATATATATATATATATCATATGATATTTGATAACGCCGCACATGTGGGATATTATTAGCATATGGTTACACGTATATATGGTTTGCGACTATGGTGTCATCTGCTGGTTATGGTAACAACAAATGTTAAGGGACCGGAGGTTGAGGGGTTGACCCTAACCGTCCGACCCTTTTTCGGCGGTTTCCACCTAACCACAATAAATACAAATGTATCACTTCAGATAACAAGACCCAAAGGAGCACGATCGGTGCGTTGTTCCGGTGAAGTCTTAGCCTTTTAGGGAGGTCAGGAGTTCGATCTTCCCTAACCCCCAAAATTTTGGGATTCATGCCAACATTGGGAAAATCCGTGCTGCCACATGTCAGCACCGGATTGGCCCATATCAACCAATCAAATTATGACACATCATCAACCTTGATGACATCACCCTAGACATATGGCACATTCTCGAGATGAAACATGTCCTGTTGAAATCACCCTGTGTTGACTATTGACTTTGACTTTGACTTTTCCTCCTTTTGTCCTAGTTTGCCTTGAAACTTTGACTAGCCTTAACTTCTTCATCCGAACTCGGATTTACGTGTTGTTCACACCGTTGCAATCGTCTTGACGAGAAATTTGACTTGATCCCACATTAATATACATTTGAAGACTTTGATCCGGAGGCAAAATTGGATCCATTTTGGATCACTCCTCCCCATTGGAAGCTTTTGGACCACCAAAAGTTGGTTTTAGTTATCGAGTAAGTGAGGATAAAGTTCCCTCACTTTTCCAATCTCTATCCATCGTGCTTTACTTGGATTTGTACCTTTGAGTCCAACTCGAAGATACTCAACATTTCCCCGTCACAAAGTCCTTATCCTCCTGTCAAGAACTATGTCCTCCTATAGCTCATTGAG
The DNA here is from genome assembly GCA_031772625.1 of Pinus tabuliformis. NCBI lineage: Eukaryota > Viridiplantae > Streptophyta > Pinopsida > Pinales > Pinaceae > Pinus > Pinus tabuliformis. The sequence goes on along the minus strand of CM062818.1, from coordinate 503,841,902 downwards.
ATACTTGGGAAAAATATCTTCAATGGAAGGTAGCTAACCTTGCTCTTCGGGATCTTCAATCAATGAAGGTTCGTACAATCTCAAGTTTTCAATATTTACGATGGAATAGATCTGCATATAAGCTGGTAGATCTAGGCGGAAATCATTTTCACTAATTTTATCAAGTATTTTGAAAGGACCATATCTAATTAGTTTCAACTTTTTACCTTCCCCTTGTAGTCTTTCTTTGCTGATATACAACCAGACTTGATCACCAACTTGAAAACTATGCTCAACTCGATGCTTGTCATGCAACGCTTTATACTTTGCTTGGCTTCTTTCCAGCTATTCCTGTAATTCTTGGTGAATTTCCTGGATTTGTTCAATGAACTTGGTTTCCTTGTCCACATCACTGTGGTCCATCAACTGCTATGTCTTTACCAAAGACAAAATCCAAGGTTGACTTTGGTGTAAAACGAAAACAAGTCTCAAAAGGAGATCTCTGAGTAGAAGAATGTTTTGCATGGTTGTAAGCATGATGCACATAACACAAATGCTCATACCAAAGTTTGGGATGCTTGTTGCAATATCCTCGAAGCAATTGTATCACTGTCCTGTTGACCACTTTTGTCTGACCATCTATTTGTGGATGAAATTCCGTTCTTCTTTAACTTTGTGTCCATTAACTCCCATAGACTTGACCAAAATTTCTTGACAAATCGAGCATCTCGATCGGATACAATAGAAGTGGGTAACCCAAAATGGACCCATACATTTTGAAAGAACAACTTTGCAGTTTGTTCAACTGTGACCTGTTTACTACATGGTGTCAAAATACACATCTTACTGAACCTATCCACAACTACATACAAATAATCATGACCCTTTATAGACTTTGGCAATCCCCCAACAAAATCCATGGAAACACTTTCCCAAGGATGAGAAGGAATTCGCAATGGAGTATACAAGCCTAATTTTCTATTACTTGGCTTTCTTGTAGCACACATAGTACATCCTTTAATATATCTAGAAACTGTCTCATTCATTCGTGGCCAATAGTAAAATCTTTGTAATTGTGCAACTGTTTTACTTACACCAAAATGACCTAATATGAGAGAAGTGTGTGCTTCTCGGATTATATTAACTCTTTCAGTTTGTGGAATGCATAACTTTCCCAAATGATATAAGAGTTTTTCCTTTATGTAATAATCCAATTCTTCTACCTACTTGCCATGACTTAAAGTTGCATATACATCCTTAAAATTTGTGTCTTGAGCATATTGTTCAATGTAGCTTTCATGAATTACTGAGTTATGCTTAAGTATTGTGGATGCATTTATGTTTGGTCTTGATAACATGTCTGTAATCTTATTATGTATGCCCTTCTTATAGCTGATAACAAGATGAAATTGCTGTAGAAAACCCATCCACCTGTAATGTCATGATTGTTGCAATTTAGTTTGTGAGTGTAAGTATTGAAGTGGTTGATGATTTGTGTGTATGATTGTTTCTTTACCCATTATGTAATGTTTCCACTTTTTAACACTCTGAACTAATGCATATAATTCCTTATCATATGTAGGATAGTTAACTACTGCTAATGTGAATGTCTCATAATGAAAGCATATAGGCTTTCTGTGCTACATCAACACTGCCCCCATGGCATATTCACTTGCATATGTCTCAATCTCAAATGGATGTTGAAGATCTGGCAGTGCTAGTATTGGCATTGTACTAATCCTTTCTTTCAATGTGTCGAAGGCTTTTTGCTGTTTGCCTCCCCACTGAAACACCTGTTTCACACTTGTCAAAGCATGTAAAGGAGCTGCAATCAAAGAAAAGTTAGCAATAAACTTTCTCCAATATTGCACTGCCCCTAAGAAACTTCTAACTTCTGTAGCAGTATTGGGCTTAGGCCAATTTACAATGACTTTGACCTTAGAGGGATCTATCTTCAATTCACAAACCCCTACAATATAACCCAAATAATTTAAAGATGTTATGCCAAATTCACATTTTGACAGTTTTGCATATAGATTTTCTCTTTTCAAAACATCTAAAATCTGCTTTACATGCTTAACATTTTCATCCCATGTTCTACTGAAAAAACGAATATCATCTAAATAGACTATTACAAAATCATTAATGAATGGTCTAAATACATCATTCATGACTCACATGAATGTAGCTGGAGCATTAGTTAACCCGAAAGGCATAACCATCCATTCATAGAGTCCTTGCTTTGTTTTGAAAGCAGTCTTCCATACATCCCATTCTACAACTCTGATCTGATGGTAGCCACTTCACAAGTCCAATTTAGAGAATTAAACTGCATCCTTTAACTGATCTAAAAAATCATCAATATGAGGAAGAGGATAACGATTCTTTATTGTGATTTTATTTAATTCTCTAAAATCAATGCACATTCTCCATGAACCATCTTTCTTTCGCACTAACACAATAGGTGATCCGCACGGTGATGTGCTTGGTCGAATAAACCCTTGATCGAGCAACTCTTGTTCCTGCTTCCTTATCTCTACATTCTCTAGAGATGATAACCTATACATTCCGTTGTTAGGTAGTGGAGCATCTTGCTAGATCTGCTTCTTGTTTAGGATTATAACCTTGGAAGGCATCTGATTTATCAATATCCTTTGCTTTTACAATCATAAGTAAAAATTGTTTGCTTGCATTTACAATTCTTTTCATCTGTCCTGGATTTATGAGAGAGAAATTATCTTTGAGTTTATGAGCCCTTACAATATATTCAATTCCATCCTTGGTGAGTTGATACTTATTTTCATTTCGATAGAAGATAACATTTCTATCGTACAAGTATGGACTTCCTAATACAATTCCACATATGTCCAATGGGACTATGTCTAACTCAATGTCATCTACAAACTTTGACCTAATAGCAAAACAAAGTTTACATTATTTCGTAACTTGTAGCTTAGTTTTATCACACACCCAACCTAATGGATATGGCTTTTTATGAGGTTTTGTTTCTAGACCCAGCTTCTTTACAATTGCTTCAGAAATCAAATTAACTAGTGACCCACTATCAAATAAAGTATCAATTTTAGTATGCTTGGAAATGACTCTTATGTGAAATAGCTCATTTCTTTTCCTCTCATTATTATCATTATCAACAGAATGTGAAGAAGTACTTGTAGATGCTTTAGAATATTTACCTTTTATACCTGTAGCTGTAACCATTTTCTCGTCACTTGAATCCGATCCCAAGTCCTTTTGAATAGCAACAACATTCTTTCGCTCTTTACCTCCAAACTTCTTAGGCTTCAATTCCGGATGCAATGACCAGTTGTGTGCCTCATCATGTCCTTCCTTTTTAATAGTAGAAACAAATTCATTCCAAGTTGAAATGATTTTACCATGCTTTTGGAGACTTGCTTGTGTCTTGCCTTCCCACCATACAAGTGCGGTTCCTCCAAGTCTAAGGCTAGCAAGCTGGATCTTCTTTCTTTCTGAATCAATTTTCTGCACCCTGTAATATACATCAATTTTCCTTATCCAATTATCAAGTTTTTCTGCATTAAGTTCTCCATCATAAATTGGCAAATCAAATTTTACATCTAATTTGATCAAAGATACTTTCTTTTTCTTCTTCTTATAAGAACCAGTTTTATGAGAACAAGATGATGATGATGATGATCATGGTGATGATGGAGGAGATGGAGGAGGCTTTTCTCCTGTTCCTTTATCTTCTTTATCTGGAGGAGTAAAAAGAAAAGGTTCCCCTACTCCTTTGTCTAGTTTAGGTGATGAAGTGCGTTCATCTTTACCCTTTTTAAACTCATGATACATCTCTTCCACTATGGCACGTATCGTCATGAAACTATCCAAGAATTGGGATTTTGGCCCAAGTGGAGTTTCATCTGCCATCCTTCTTTGTGAAAAGACCCTTCCAATCTCTAGATTTGCCTCAACAAGCTCCCATTCTCCTTGTTTGAGCCTCAACCTAATAAGCATCCAAATATTCACACAAACTTGTCCAACTTTAAAAACCTTGCTGCTCTGATACCACTTGATCCATTAATGAGAAAGGTATTATAGACTTTGTGTGAATTCGTTTATGTTACTTAATGCAACGGACCAAAAAATATTGCGAATAACATAAACACATAAACAATTTGAAGACACATTTAAACACATCAACACAACCAAATTTAATAAAGGAGTTCACTAGACTTTCTGGCTATGTCTCCTGGTCCTTTCGCTTCCAGTGCTGACCTCTTTATTTTTTCTTCAAAATGTTGTTGCAGGCATGAGCTCAAAAAAAGAGTCTCAAATAAGAAAATGGACCTCACCACTGAACTCAGCTCGAAATTTCGAGTCAAATGAGTATAAACTTGCCCATATTTGGCCACTGTGACCTCTAGACCCCCTGGAATGAGAAAAACTGCCTCTGTCCCTACAAAAACCACCTTCTGCTAAGTGCAAAACCACCTCTGTAATACAAAATACTACCTCTGCAAAACCACGCACTCCTTGGGTGGACATACCTGCAATGGTTTATAAAAAAGGTGGTTCGACTTTCTCTCAAGCCCGAACATTGACACACTGGTTAGCGGATTGGTGTGAAGTCGTTTGTATATATGTGTTTTGGAAGGTCGACGGTTCGAAACCTATGCCTGACCCTTTCGCCATATCCCGTTAACTATGTTTAATATATATGCTATTTATATATCATATGATATTTGATAACCCCGCACATGTGGGATATTCTTAGCATATGGTTACACGTATATATGGTTTGTGACTATGGTGTGGTCCGGCTGTTATGATAACAACAAATGTTAAGGGACCATAGGTTGTGGGGTTGACCCCGACCGTCCGACCCTTTTCTGGTGGTTTCAACCTAACCACAATAAATACAAATGTATCACTTCCGATAACAAGATCCAAAGGAGCCCAATTGGTGTGCTATTTCGGCTAAGTCTTAGCCTTTCTGGGAGGTCAGGGGTTCAATCCTCCCTGACCCCAAAAATTTTGGGGTTCATGCCAACATTGGGCAAATCCGGGCTGCCACGTGTCAGCACCAGATTAACCCGTATCAACCAATCAAATTATGACACGTCATCAACTTTGATGACATCACCCTAGACATATGGTGCATTCCTGGGATGACACGTGTCCTGCTAACATCACCCTGTGTTGACAGTTGACTTTTACTTTTCCTCTTTTTTCCCTAGTTTTCCTTGAAACTTTGACTGGCCTTAACTTCTTCATCCGAACTCGGATTTACACGCCATTCACACCGTTGGAATCATCTCGACGAGCACTTTGACTTGATCCCACTTTCACCTACATTTGAAGACTTTGATCCAGAGGAAAAAATGGATCCATTTTGGATCATTTATTGATTTCGATTAATTAAGGTTCAAGGAGCTATTATCATTACACAAATAATTGCTTAAGCACATGTTTCCTTTCCTAATCAGATCGAATATAGGATATCCAATTATTCATCCAATTAATACATACCTCAACCCGCCATAATACTGCATTATCATACCATTATGACACCATTATAATTTACAATTAAACTAATGTAACCATTTCCATTAGTAACAATACTGCATCATTATTACTTTTTTTTTCTTTATTATCCGTGTTGTTACATCCGAAGATCAGTGCAATAATTCATAAACTCCTTTTGATTTCAAAGTTTCAAATTGGTAATAAGGAGGAGTAAGCGTCGGTAATTCCAACACCTTGACGTTCTCCCCTGAGCAAGAATCTGTGTGCGCTGAAGCAACTCTGTAACAACATCCTAGAATTGTTGTGTAGTGTGCTTGTGGGAAACTATGGGTGGATCAATGATCAGACACAAACTTGACATTATTAATATGTTGTTACAACATGCAGAAGTATTGGAAATTTTTTGAAGGGATGGATGGCTGAGTTATTTTGAAAATTTTTAGGGTTTCAGTGAATTGACCGCTTTAGAATTTTCCCAAGCCTTAGTTGAACAACACTCTGTGGTCAGGAGCTTCAGAATTGTTGTTACAACAGAAACTATCGCAAAAGTGACATGAATGCTTAGGACATGAGAACAATGGTTCTCAAGGAAAGTGGCCAATCCTGAAGCTAAGGCCATATTCTTATGGGAGGCAGAATAATTGATTCCCAAGCACAGGGGTTTTGATAGAACACCTCTTCATCACCCTTGGGAAGATGTAGCCCTCTTCATCCAAAAATTCATTACCTATGAGGACCATTTTGGGATTATTTTCAATTACCACTTTCAATTGCTGGCACACCTAAGGACAGGGCAGTTGATTAATTGACCATACTACTTTTTGATGTCATTAGATCATACGATAGAGGTCATGAAAGGGGAAAAACATCGAGAAACTTGCGTCACTAACCATGCACTCATTAAATTAATCATTATGCATTCATTATAGAGAAAAGGGAGCTCATGGCATGCTTTGATAGTGAGACCTTATGATGGTGTGAATGAGGAGCATGAAGAGAGTGTTGAAGAAACACCCAGCGCCGAAGCAACACCCAGTGTTGAAGCATCTCAGAAACAACACCAAGTATTGAAGCAAGACCCAATGCTAAAACAAGACCTATTGTTGAAACTACTACATCGTCCAAGAGAAAGACAACCATATGCTCTAAGTGGAGTAGGGGTGCTACACATCCTATGACTGGTCGACGAAACCCAGGGAAAATTTTAAGAACCACCCTAAATTTATATGTATAATAAATGGGCGAATCCCCATGATACATAGGAAAAATGGGAGGTGATTTTATCAATAATATAATATGTATATATAATTTTTTTGGCGAATCTCTCACCAGATTATATTATCTTGTAAAGTCATGGCGAATATTTCACTGAATTATAAAATCTTGTAAGATCTTGGCAAATCTTTCACTGAATAATAAAACATTGTGAAGTCTTGGTGAATGTTTTGTTAAAGTATGAAACCATATATGATAATAGGAAAACATATTCATTAAATTGTAATATACTAACATACATGTTTGGAAAAAAGAAACATAATTTTCTCTTCCTACAAACAATGTTGCAAGTTTCAGTGGCCGTGTTTGTCAAGGTTCTTACTATACACTCTTTCATATCCTTCTATTAGTTTTGATAATATTCCACAACATAGTTCTTGTAGATGTTGATATTGATCATCAGTTCTGTCAAGTTAGGAGAGATTAATCTTTTCTCTACAACTTTTTTCAAGCTAACAAATTTCTTTCTTATTCCATAGACGTTAACTGCCAGATAAAAAAGAACAGATCAAGTTTGTTTACCCCAACATGCCAACAAGTAGCAGGCCCCAACTATATAATATAAGAAAGTAGTAGGTATCCCAAAGGCCCGAAGGGGATCTAATGGAAAGAATTCCAATCAATATATAAATATATAAATGTATATTTATTATTATTTTAAGTGGAAATCTTCAATTAAATAATAAAATTTAATTACGTCTCTCCCAATCTATATTGCTTATTAGCATAATTCACTACTTTCATACCTCTTGCATTTTTTAATAGCCTTGTAACATGTGGATTAATTTCCTTTTTGGTGCACAATCTCTGCCTTTTAGGACAATATGGTACAGTGGCCCAACCCCTATAGGTCATTACGACAAACTAAAAATAAAAAAGAAGATGAAAGTTTGTACAAACCAACATATTTTTCAAACAACTAATCCAACATCAGTACCTTAACTTTTTCATGAAGATATCACATTGAGAACGTTTGAAAAATGGTGGGAAATTTGGGCAGTGACTATTTCTCTTCTGCGAGGACGACGCGGAAAGAGTGATAAGATTTCACTGTTTTGATTTTTTTTGTTAAATTAGAAAAACCAATATTAATGGAGATATTGGTATTTTTTACTAAATTTTGTGAAGTGACTAAATGTAGCTTTAACCATTTACCTTAAGATGTTTTTTACAATATAATTTCCTAAGTCTATTCAATATTTTCATTATCATAAAAACCAACCAATATCCATCTTAACTCCATGTCTACCACTCTTAGAGGGATGAAATCTATTTATCCCTCTTAGCACTTGGTAGACCCAGAATTAAGATGGATCTAAGCTGATAAAATTTCCTCGTTAAATAGTATATGCTCACATGAATACCATGGTATTACCATGGGTCAATACCTACTATTAATAATTTATAAAAATTAATAATTGATTTTTATTTTATTTTTTTATTTTAACCAAGTTAAAATGTTTAAGTGACATTAAATTACAAGATCCATTTTTACTCTTGATCTACCAAGCCTCCAGAGGGATCAAATATTTTTCACTCTATGCTAGTTTGCATATCATGATATTTGATCCCTCATCCCTCTAGGCGCTTAGTAGATCCAGAGTAATGGATCTATGCTAGTTTAATTCCCCCCTTTAAATAGGCTATATTCCACATTACCATGGGTCAATACCATGTGCCATCTTTATTTTTATTAATACTAATATTAGGGTTAATAATGTTTTTTGCATGGTATTAATAATAATTTGGCCCATGGTATTTGTCTTTAAATATAAGGTGACTTATGGAGTAAATATAAAAAAAGTTTTATTTATTTACCATACCTCTCATTTACTTATATTTTTATTAATTTACAATACCCTTTTTTATAAATATGGTATTTGGCCCATATGATTCACTTAAATAAAACCTCTTTCTTGAGCCTTCTTAAATAGAAAGAGGGTTATGGACTAAATATAAAAAGAGGTTTTATTTATTTACCATACCTTTGGAGTAAATATAAAAAGAGGTTTTATGTATTTACCATACCTCCACTTTATTTATATTTTTATTTATTTACACCCTTGCGTGTTCTTAAATATAAGGTGACTTATGGAGTAAATATAAATTATTTATTTATTTATTTACCATACCTCTTGTTTATTTATATTTTTATTAATTTACCATACATCTTTTATAAATATGGTATTTGGCCCATAGGATTCACTTAAATAAAACCTCTTTTTTGAGCCTTAAATAGAAAGAGGGTTATGAACTAAATATAAAAAGAGGTTTTATACCTCTAGTTTATTTATATTTTTATTTAGTTACCATACCTTTGGACTAAGTATAAAAAGAGGTTTTATTTATTTACCATACCTCCATTTTATTTATATTTTTATTTCTTGGGACCAAATACAAGCTCCAAAACTAGAAAATGGGCGATTGCAAAGTAGAAAATTCGGCGATTGTAATGGAATATAACCTCATAGTTTATCTGCCACCTTTTTTTTTTGGCTAAAATGAAAAAATAATTATTTGTTAAATAAAAGTTGGGCTAAATATATGAAATGAGTTTTTTATAAAAATTTCGCCGCTCTAAAATAAAAACCCCTTAAATTTTTCCTTGGGCTAAAATTTGCCCTTAAAATTTACCATGACGAAACCTTAAGAGGTGGAGATTAATTAGAATGGTCCCTAGTTCATCCTCAAAAAGAAAGGAGACGTATATAGAAGAAAATTTGGTGGTGTATAGTGACTCATTAGAGGAAATTCGAGTTGGGTGCCCAATTGTAGAGGAAGTGTTGGAGGAAGAAACTGCTGGAACAAAAATTATGCTTGAAACTAGAGCTGAGGATGTGAATACACTTGAAGGGACCAGGCTAGGAGTATCAATGAAGGTAATAGTGCAAAAAAGGAAAGTGAAAAATCCAATTAGTGGAAGAACCCCTGGGAAAAGGGTGCAAGTAGCTATTATACCAGCAGAGACTCAAAAACCTGCTGCTACAACTGAAGGGGAATGTGATGATACGAATGGACTTGTTGGGTTTGAGGAGAAACACGAAAAAGAAAAGTAGGAGAAGTCTGCAAAGGAATGCCCCTCTACATCTAAAGTCACGATTATTACACTCGAGCCTGATCAAGAACAAGAGAAATAATAGGAGACAAAATGACCAGTAACAAAAGAGTAGACATAAGAACAAGAGGACATTACTTCACCATGTAAGACGAAAATTGATCCTCTTGTTCAAATTGAAAATATGAGAATGGAAAATGAGGAGTTAAAGAAACAATTTTCCTTAGTTAAATAACAACTCCATTTTAAGAATGAAACTAGATTGGATATGTTTCCAGAGGCTGTAGAAATGACATCATCTACTATCTCATAAAAACTTTGTAAGGGTTTCCAACAAATCCTTGAGGAGGATAAAATCATGGTGATTGTTATTGTTTCAGTTGGAGTACAAGTGGGTAAATAGGACAAATAATTTCGACCTACTATTCTACAAGAACCTGTTGATGGCGTTGCTGTTACATAAGAACTAGTAGTTGAAGTAGAGTAGGAAGAAGAAAAACAATCTGCTAATCCATAAGAACATGTTTATGATGCTGCTATTACACAAAAACCAACATTTGAAACAAAGAAGACTAAAAATAAAAACACTGTTGTACCACATGAACCTATCGATGATGCTGTGATTACACGGGAACCAATAGTTGAGATAGAGTAGCAGGAGGAGAAAATGGACCAAAAGGAGGATCTGAAACAACATCTGAAACAACTCACGTTAAATTTGAATATTTGATGAGGGTACTAGGGAAGTGGGAGAAATTAGCACTCTTTCCCAAATATGAAGTCATATTCCTAAAGAAACACGAGGAAATGGTCAATAATCTTAAGAAGGAGTGAGATGAATAATTAAGAATTGCAGAATTTGTGAAAATTCAGAAGGAGAGGAATTAAGCAATGAAAAAGGGGAAGGAAATGCAAGGAGAGATTAAGTTGTTACAACAAGAAAATGATATCATTTATGAGATAATTAATGGCTTATTGTGTAGTAGGATTCCTTCTCCTTCTTATCCTTTATCTTTGCAAGAAAACCATTATCTCTTCCAATTAACAAACTTGAAGGAAAATCGACCATATAAGACAAGGGAGATACACGACTTCCTAGAAATGTTTCAAAGTGTTAATTTCTCAGAATAAAATTTGTTGTGTGATATGTACCTGCATGATATCACTTACTTTAGGGATGAATCATTCAATATGACACCCTATGTAGGAGATGTACAACTTAGGATTTTTGTTTCTTTTATGCAAAATTAAATAGGCTAGAAAGCTGCCCATGGTACTATAACAACTAATGAAGAACAAGTAGAATTGTTTATTAGAGGAGAACTTGGTTCAATTGAAGTTGTTGCACACAAATACAATAAAATATGGTAGTTTCCATCCACTAAGACACTGCTAATGGACCATCGAGAATCATTTCTATGGAGATTCCAGATAAATATACAAGGAATGAGAACTGGTTCCTTAGAAGGAAGCAAATTGAGATGGGATATTTCCTGAAAATAATTGAAGAAGGGAGACCCTTATTTTTATCAGAATTTTGAGCAAGTGCTTTCCTGAGTTCATCGATATGTTGATTGTATTAAGAATATTGGAGTAGGATGAATAAGACTTAGATTCAAGTTCCCTCTTGTTTGGTTACCCACCCATCGATATCAACATCCATATATTATTACTGATAAGTGTTGGGAGGGATAATTGGTTATTTCTTGAGGATACAGGGCTAGAGGTGAATACATGGTAGGAAAATACAACCTCACACAACTTCACTCTCAGCATGCTAGGCATCAGTGACATGAGTTTGCATGAGGACATGCAAAAGCTTAAGATAGGGGGAGATGTTGGGTCATGGAATTACCATCTTTTTCCTACTGATTTTCTTATTTCTTTTATCCATTTTTGACCAGCATGACCATATCTGATTACTGTAACAACCCTTATTCACCTAAGTATGTCCTTTTTCACTTGTGTCTTTATTAGTCCAATTCTACTTATAATTTGACATTGGAACTACTTTCTTAGGCTGATTTTTATCATAAAACTAATGTATGGGATGTTTTAGGTTTGGATGATCTGTCAAAGCTTGTTGTTACATGATTATAATTTAATTCCTTTATCGATTTGGATTAAGTATGGTTCCAAGAGATGTTGTTGTTACACATAAAGTTTCTTAAGCACGCACTACCTTTCCAAATCAAACTGGATCGAGGTGCATGTCAAAGTCAAAAGAAACAACTCATGACTTGGAGATATTTGTGGATCACCCATATCATTTGGTTGAGATATTTTGTAACTCTATTTGTAATTAAAAGTAACTATTATAGTTGTACCCCTTCCATGGAAATAATTATGTAATTGCTAAGATATCATTTTATTTTAAGATCACATGAGAATCGAAAGATTCTCATGATGATCTTCTCATTATAATTAAGATCTCTAAAATAAAATATTTTTTTCCCATGAGGGCTAGAGCGAAAAATTAGAGAATAGAATTGGAAAGGGGAAACACTAAATATCTATAATCCTGATACTTTTATTAATGCAAATCTCAACTTTGTGGTTCAATAATTTCCTCTAAGTAGTTTGTGTGATTTTTAGTGCACCAACCCCTGTTAAGGAGGAAGGGCCCTCCTTCTTAGTAGGGATCACTAGTTATTTAGAGTGGAATACATAATTGCATACATATTTCTCTGTTATTTGATTGTTGTTACTGCTACTTTTACAGTTAATTCTGTGTGTAATTTAATTAATTGCAGTAAGATTTGGATGGTGTGACAACTTAAGTCCTAGACTAGTCCCTCAGTTTAGTGTGGCAGTGAATTATTTTCTTTGCTGTTATAGTTTGGATTGCACTTCATTTTATCTTTGAAAATTGAATGAGTGATGGTTTTCAGGAGTGTTGTGAGAGTGGTTGAATGACAAATTAAATAAATATTTATCAGTTCTATGATTGTTGTTACTCCTGCTGTTACAGTTAATTCTGTGTGTAATTTAATTAATTGCAGTGAACTTTGGATGGTGTGACAACTTAAGTCATGGACCGGCCCCTCAATTTAGTGTGGCAATGAATTTTTTGCTTTACTGTGACATTTTGGATTTTACTTCCTTTTATGTGTGCATATGTAATGAGTGATGGTTTTTAAGAGTGTTGTCAGAGTGGTCAAATGACAGATTGCATAAATATTTCTTAGTTATGTGATTGCTATTACTGCCATTATTACAATTAATTCTGTGTGTAATTTAATTAATTGCAGTAAGCTTTGAATGTTGTGACAAATTAAGTCCTGGACTGGTCCCTCAGTTTAGTGTGGTAGTGAATTATTTGCTTTGCTGTTACAGTTTAAATTGAACTTCCTTTTATGTATGCAGATTGAATGAGTGATCTTTTTTAGGAGTGCTGTGAGTGTGGTTGTATGATAGATTGCATAAATATTTTCAATTATGTGATTGTTGTTACTTCCACTATTACAATTATATCTATGTGCAATTTAATTGATTGCAGTAAGCTTTGGATGGTGTGACAACTTAAGTCCTAAACCCTCAGTTTAGTGTGGTAGTGAATTATTTTCTTTGTTGTTATAGTTTGGTTTGCACTTCCTTTTATGTGTGTAGATTGAATGAGTGCTGGTTTTTAGGAGTGCTGTGAGAGTGGTTGAATGAAAATTTACATAAATATTTCTCAGTTATGTGATTGTTAGATCTAAGACTTTTGTGATCCATAATGTATATAGATGTCTTTCGGATTAATCACATAATCATGAATTGGTCAATATTTCAAACCAACTAATGTGGTCCATCCTTAGGACAAGGTGAAGAATGAGTCAATCTTAAGGAATAAATAGTATGGATGCATCATTGCCCAGAATTCGCTGTTGAAAACTAGCTATTGGTAAAGTAGTTAAATTAGTTAAAAAGGGGTAAGTAAAATAATAAAATAATATATTTTATTATTTTACTTACCCTCTTTTTAACTAATTTAACTACTTTACCAACAACTAGTTTTCAACAGCTAATTCTGGGCAATGATGCATCCATACTATTTATTCCTTAAGATCGACTGATTCTTCACCTTGTCCTGAGGATGGACCACATTAGTTGGTTCGAAACGTCGACCAATTCATGATTATGTGATTAATCTGAAAGACATCTATATATGTGTGTGATTGTTATTACCACTGCTGTTATAGTTAATTTTGTGTGTAATTTAATTAATTGCAACAAGATTTGGATGGTGTGTCAACTTAAGTTCTGGGCCGTTTCCTCAGTTTAACATGTAAATGAAATATTTTCTTTGCTGTTACAGTTTGGATTGCACTTCCTTTTATGTGTGCATATTGAATGAGTCATGGTTTTTAGGAGTGTTATGAGAGTGGTTGAATGATAGATTGCATAAATATTTTTCATTTATGTGATTGTTGTTACTACTGTTGTTATAGTTAATTTTGTGTGTAATTTAATTAATTGCAGTAAGCTTTGGATGATGTGATAGCTTAAGCCCTGGACCAGTCCATCAGTTTAGTGTGACAATGAATTATGTGATTTTCTGTTACAGTTTTGATTGCACTTCCTTTTATGTGTGTATATTGAATGAGTGATGGTTTTCAGGAGTGTTGTGAGAGTGGTGGAACGATAAAGTAGCTTATTCTACAATATTTCTTCACATTTAATCTGTTTATAGTGTGTAACAACTTTGTTGATTATTGAGAGGATGTGTGTAATGAATTTGGCTTGATATTATTTTATACTAGTCATCATCTACCTTAACATAGACTTTGCACGATAGTCTTGTAAAAATTAAATCCTACCTATATCGATAATTAAATGAAAGAGTGGGTTGACCAACATTAAAATGTAAACAATATAAAAATAATGAAGTTAACAAAGTTTCTTATTCAGACCATTGTGAGATACGCAAATTAATATTTTATTAACTTTTATGTCTTCATGAACATGTGTTGATACAAAATGAATGGAAGAAGCATTCAAGTGATCCTAAATTTTCTGCCAACAATTCATACCATATCTTGAACATTATATTAATTGAACAAAATATACAATATTTACAGCCATGAGGTTCATCTTTGCTTCAAAACGAGGAAACCAGAGAGAAAAATAAAAAGTTCTCTGCCCTTGAAGGGGGAAACCAGAGCTTACAACTTCCAAATTGTTTCTCAAAAATGTGTGGTCATACAAATTACACAGGAGGGTTGAGCCTCGCAGCGTTTGAATAATATATTGAGGGGTGGTAACAAATGTGAATTGCAACAAAATTGGGGGTGCCTCAGTCGCAAGCTTGGCACTTATGGGCTAAGCATGAGGGGTGTTATCGCATTGATCACCACTAAGCCAAAACAAGATTTTCTGCAATCCATCAAACAAAAAAGAGGAGAGAGAACCAACCTTGTGCTGATAAAGTGGTTGACGGATAATGCGTGCTGCTGTTAATGCAAATTGATGCTGAATTGGAGCCGTTACATGATTGAGAGTTGCCATGATCTTGCACCAAACTAGTAGCCTATGAAAGCCCCTCCACAACGAAACACCCGTATGGGCTGGGTCGAGGGGGAGAAGGGGGGGGAGCTTCAGTCATCGATAGGGGAGTGAGGGGCACATAGGGAGGTAGATGAGATTTGTGAGAGGGGGGAGGGGAGTACACAAGAGACACAACAGGGTAAGGGACATTATGAGGGTAGTTGATATCCATATATCTGGCCAAACACTTCAGGGAGGAGGACGAGTGGCCGAAGATCCTGAAGAGATCAACAATTCATTTGGTGGCCTTGGTTTTAGCTTCTTCCTTGTCCTTCAGATGCTTGGCCATGAGGTGACAGAGGGCCCAGAGGGAAAAACGTGAATGACGAGTCTCCTCTTCTTCCATGGCCACCACCTTTTTATTAATGTGATTAGGTATGCTATGGTCAAATAAAGTGGCTATGGAGGTGTCGTCCAAGGTGGTTAGGGGTTGTCCACGACCTCTGCCCCGACTTGGGAAATGAACTCTCCCTCTATCACTACTCATGACTGTGATGCAAGGAAAATGAGGTTCGGGGATGAGGTTAGAGGGAGCGACATAAATCATGGAGGTAGGTAACTACATAAAGAATAACAGGGAGGCTAGGCCACTATGGGATAAAGAGCCTCAATTGACAGGGTGGTCTATGCATTCTAAGGAGAGTGGACATATGGAGTAATGAGACCAATTCTTTTCCATGAGATGAAGGATGCCTTGCACATGCATGCAACCATCATTCTTCCTGGGTGATTACCCTTAGGTCACCCTGATTCAGGGGACTACTATTGTTATAGTCAATTATGTGTAATTTAATTAATTGTAGTAAGATTTGGATGGTGTGACATCTTAATTCCTGGACTGGTCCCCCAGTTTAGTGTGGCAGTGAATTAGTTGCTTTTCTATTACGATTTGGAATGCAATTCCTTTTATGTGTGCATATTGAATGAGTGATTGTTTTCATGAGTGTTGTGAGAGTGGTTGAACGAAAAAGTAGCTTATTCTGCAATATTTCTTCTCATCGAATTTGTGTGGAGTGTGTAACAACTTTGTTGATTACTAAGAGTGTGTGCAACGAATTTGGGTGTAGATTATTTTATACTAGTCATCATATGCCTTAGCATAGACATTACAGAACAATCTTGTAAAAATTAAAGTGTACTTGGATTGACAATAAAATGTAAGAGTGAGTCGACCAACAATAAAATGCAAGCAATATAAAAATAATGAAGTTAACAAAGTTTCTTATTCAAATCATTGTGAGATACTAGCATTAATATTTTATTAACTTTTATGTCTTCACGAACATATGTTGATACAAAATGAATGGAAGAAGCATTCAAGTAATCGTAATTCTTTCTTCCAACAAATCATACCATATATTGCCCTCGATCGAGGTGCATGCTTGAGGCAGGAGTGGACACCAGACATATATGGTAGTTATAAAGTTTAATGGCAGGCTACCATCCACCGCCCCCCACATGCTCATGGCGATGGGTGCAGTGGCCTCCCGCATGAAATTTGACAGAGGAGATGGGAGAAGTGGTAGGTATGGCCAGGACGGAGAAGGAGGTGAGGTGGCCAAGGTAGGATGGGTGATGCAACAGAGCAAGGTAGAGTGGGAATTTGAAGGAATTTGGGACAAATAGAATAGTATTGTTGCGATTGTGGGTGGATGGAGGAGTAGGGAGCAAGTCAGTGGAGCTGCTAGCGATGGTTTCAATGAAGCGTTCTCGGGTATGTATCTTGGTCTTTCAAGCCCCTTACTATGGAAAATTTTTTGATTTATGGTTGGGGGGTTTGGCAGATGATAGGGGAGGGAAATTGGAGGGATGGTCAAGGAGACCAACGAAAGTTGGGGGTGATGGTGATCAGGCTTGGGTCGGAGGTGAGAGCCATGAGTGATACCCGGGGTTGGGAATGAGAGGCCCCTCCTATGAGTGGGTGAGAAAGTCGGTATCCCAATATGGGTGGTGACGCTGAGGCTAAGCATGAATGATGACCAAGGGAGGGGTGGAGGAGTGAGGCAAATCTTCTGGGTAGGGGAGAGATGTAACAACACTTGGTAGAGGGGCGGGGGAAGGCATCGCGACTGGGAGTGACAGTGACCCGGCTTGATGGTTGTGAGAGCAGTGAGCGATAACTAGGTCTGGCACTGTGAAACCAATCTTGTGTGTAGTCTAGAGAATCACTACTACCATGTGGGTGGTTAGGAAAATGAATGGCAGGAGCGAGAGAAAAGTGAGTGGCAGAAGAGTGGTGCAGTTACACCAGGTAGAGGAGTGGCACAACATTTCGGGGCAAAGGGGTACCCAGGCAGAGGAAATTGTGCCTGGCTGCATGAGGGGTGGGGCACCCGTATCGAGCCATAGAGGCATGAGACAATGTATCGAGAGATAATTCATTTTTCTTGTGAACGGGCAAGGAATAGAAGAGAGATGGCCCGACCTGCACATGGAAGAGGATGCAGCAGAAGGGGGAGGGAGTCGACTCGAGAAATAGACCCCGAGAACTTTGGAACCAAGACGTGGGAGGAAGGCTGTAGAATGCCTCATTAGTGAAGCGGTGACAACCTACAAGGAAGGAACAGATGCGGGAATCCGTAAGCTTTTAGACGTATGGGAGGGGAAAATAAAACAAGAGGATGAATTCGAAGAGGAGATGGAGAATTGTTGGGCGGTAATCCCAGATCTCGGGAATACCAGGGGAAGACTCACCTAGTTTAAACATACCCTCTATCTATATTGGCTCATGAAGAGCCTTATGGGGAAGGCAATGGAGAAAATTTTAGTGGGGATGACTATGAATCTCCAGGACATGCCCAATTACAAAAAAGACTTGCAGACGATCCAATTCCAGCTGCACAAGCAGGACATCCACCTAGACATAATCCAAAGGCACATCCCATGCATTATTGAGCTAACTGACATGCCTGGCGACTCAGCTAATGACCCAGCTCTGGTTGAGTCTACCTCAGAAGGACAATAGGATTAGTCAGTTTCTTGGGCATTTTTTTGTTTCTTGCGGGTAGCATTTACTTTTAAAGATGCATGCTTATGATAGATAGACATATAGACTCTTATCATGATACTGATACGTATATAGCTTGGTTAGAACGACTGATACTATATTGTTTTTGGATGGATTATAACGAGGATAGGTGGCCAACAGACTTGGTTTCCCATTGGGCAAGTTGAGGCCACCTATCTCATATATGTGGTGTAAACTTGCTTTTTATAAATAGAAAAAGGAGGTCCTGCCAAGCTTAACAAAAAAAAAATCATACCATATCTTGAACACTTTAATGATATTGCAATAGGTAACTTGTATTGACACATATAATATTGAAGCATTTCAAAGTTTAAGCTATAAGAATCATCATTTTTTAAACACAGATTATAAATAATTATTAAAATTTAGAAGTCTTGGTCATTAACACCATTGTCTGCAAAAATGTCATCCAGTGTATCATTTTCAATGTACATATGATCTTTCAAGTAGTTAATATTATCATTATCCTCGTATTGACTTGCATCATCTTCAAGATTATTCAAATCTGATTGTAGACCACCCATATTGTTACTGTATGTATTTAGATCATCATTTTCTATACCATCCATATTGTTGTCTTCTGTAACATCATGTAACTCTGTATTAATGTTATCTTCTTGTGCCTGAACATAAACATATTCATCATCATCATGGATGTTAATTTCTTTGATGTTCTCTAATCCCTCTCTCTCATTTTGTTGGCCATCATTGTTTTGCTCAGTATCCACTAATGCATCATCAAATGCATGCCTTAATCTCATATCATAATGTATGACAAATATCCATTTCGGGTCTAGAATATCTTCATAGAAAAAGACCTACTCATGAACGAGTACATACATATATTAGACGTATGTTATAACAATTTTATTGATTAATAAACACATGTATGTATTCACAATAAACAATGTGTTAATACATTATTGATCACTATCGCTCCCAATTCTTTGAGTTAAAGAAATACCTACTCACAATGAATTGGTAGAACATAAGGCTCCTTATACTTCGGTAGGAATTTTGAGGAATATATAGAAAAAAATCCACTATGGGTGTCATGTCTTCGTGTCCTCTCAAATGCTTCATACCATCTACACTTAAAAATACAACATTTCAAAGAGAGATAATCCAACTCAATAATTTCTTGTATTTTCCCAACATATTATAGATTCCCTTCAATAATATTCTTATCTTTTGAGCATGATCAAATGGATTGATTCAATTCAACCATGATGCTACAACCGAAGGCTTGTCTCTTTACATCTACATGTTCTACATGATAATTTCAAACATATGCCCACATTGCTGGATATTTCCTTGCCTGTGAAAGACCATTTATTTCAGTTAAAACAAATATAATGACAAATATTAAAATAGTTAATAGTGTCACAAATGTAAGGAAGCAACATTCTATGAAATTCCAACTGTACCTTTGTTGCACATCTTCTAGACATGTTGATTTCATCTTCTGTTATGTTTGAATTTATACCTTCATCTTCTATTTGATTTTGATTTTGTTCAATAACCCATTTTAGTGTGCAATATTTGCCCCACTCCCCTCATAGATTAGTAGGAAATGGGGTATTCCTTGGGTTTGATCTCTTAAATTATCTACTTACTTCTAACACTTCTATGTTTTTATCATAAAAATCAATCCATTTGGTCATAAAGATCACGTGGTGCATAATGAACTTGTTGAGTATAACACTTTCGTCTACACCTATTACATGTCAACATCATTATTTCAAACTCCAAAGGCCATGTAGTTGATTTGAAAAATAAATTACAGAGTAAATTAATGATTTCAATAAAAACAACCACACTGATCATGAGTTTACTTCCTAATTTATACTTGAACACCATTAGATTGTGGTTTATGTCCATCAATAATATCTAATGATCATTATTCATCCCAGAAACGCGGCCCATCTTTAAAATCCTTGCCAAGGAATTCACATAGAAAGAAAAAATGCTTCATTCAATGCATACCCTTCAGCGATGCAACTGTCTGGATGTGCCTTTTGTTGGACATATCTTTTTAGATTTTTCATATACCTCTCAAAGAAAAACATCCACCTCATCGATATGACACCCACCAATTCAATGTCATCAACTAGGTTTATAAGTAAATGGAATTCTAGGTCCATGAAACTTGTAGGGAGCTCCTTATCAAATACACATATAATTTCTACAATTTCCTTCTTCCATTTTGGCACTTCACATTCATGGATCTCCTTGGATGTTGCCCACCTAATATAAGAATACTAAATTAGTGTGAGACTTTAGGCAAAAATTAAAATGCAATATAATATTTCTATTTCTCTCACACATGAACATTCCATACCACATAACAATCAACTTATTGCATTCCTCAAGTCAATGGTAAGACATCGATCCGTCCTAATTTCAAATGGCATGATATGCTATCAAACAGATTTATCAAAGATCATCATTATTTATCTTTGTCACGCAATATAATATCAAAATATATTTAGTACCTAGTCAATTTTACTAATGAATGTTACATGATGATATATAATACCTTCATAAAATTATGAAAATAATGTGTTTTAAATCTTGTGATATGTCCATCAATTGTAAAAGATTTATTTAATGATGACCCATAGCCAGTAGGTGTCCTTATTGAACGTATGAAATTTTTTAGTTGGTCTAGCTCTTTCTTTTTCAAAATTCATGGAGCTTCTACATATTTTTTATTTTCCCTATTTGGCCACAAACGTTTTCTATCAAATTTGGTACGCAAAAGAGCAATTTTGCTCATCAAAGACAAGGTGTCATTCTCTTTGCTTGCTATATGTAGAAAAAATGAATCTAGGACATTTTTTAATATGTGCATGGGATGTAATAGTTGAGATATTAATAGATCCTTCCAATTTGGGAGCTCATAAAATATGTATTTCCTTTTCATCCCTTCTGGCATCTTAATTCCGACTTGTTCTGGTTCTTCAGTAGAATCAACCCCTTCAAAATAATCATGCCAAGCTTTCAGTTCATCATCTTCATACTTTTTAAGCCAATAAGTTGGACCCATAATCATGGGAGGGCCTCTATTTTCAACTTTTCCATCAAATTGATTCTTATGGAGGTTTCTAAACCTATGATCTGGTGGTAGAAAAACCCCGTTGTTTGCTTAAATAAATTTACGAAGATCTTTAGAATACCGCCCTTGAAATTGTTTTGCACATCTTGGACATGCAAATATCCCCTTTGTTTGAAGCCCCAAAATTCAATAAGGTTAATAACATCAAAATAATAGTACAAAACTGAGTATGAAAGTTGGGATGACAATAAATTATGA
Source organism: Pinus tabuliformis (assembly GCA_031772625.1). NCBI lineage: Eukaryota > Viridiplantae > Streptophyta > Pinopsida > Pinales > Pinaceae > Pinus > Pinus tabuliformis. Next base: position 503,820,215 of record CM062818.1, on the reverse strand, counting down.
GTGTAAATAGGTAATTTTTTTTTTTTTTTTTTTTTTTTTTTTTTTTTTTTTTTTTACGGGAACAACAACCAAGTCTTGGGAAATCATGAATAGTACAACATAGCACACCATACAACATGAGGGAACTATTTTATGGAGTACGTGATAGGTCATACATTCTTATGCCTTTCCATAACAGTTGCATCTCATCAATAAAAGGCGTAAGATAAACATCAATGCTTTTAACTTGATGTTTTCCTAGAACAATGAGAGTCAGCATAAGATGCTCCTTTCTAACACTCATCCATGGGGGAATATTGTATACTATCAATCTGACTAGCCAAACACTATAATTTTAGCTCATGAAAGAGAATGTGTACACTCCATCAATTACAAGACCAAACCTGATACTACAGGGTTCATCTTTGAATTTTGTTGGCCATTTTTACTCTATGTGTTTAAATGCTTTGGAGTCAGATCGGATTCACATGAATCCATATTTACTCCTATTATTTGCATGCCAGTCCATCAATTGTGCAAGTGACTTGCAACGAAGCATTCGTTGAAGTCTAGGTATAATTGGCATGTGATGTAAAACCACCTTTGGAACTGTAGGACCTTGTACATCTGTATGATATTTGGTCTCTTTGCATACATGGTATTCTACCTTATCTTGATATTCATCTATGTATAAAATGCAATAATTTTTACATGAATGAATTTTCTTATATTCAATCCCCAACTCAACCAAACATTGACACACCTCTCTATAAGTTGATGGAAACACATTCTCTTCAGGAAATATTTTAGCTTTTAGTGCCCTTTAAAATTGCAAAATATTAGGTCAATTGAATGTTTGACTTATGATGTATGTGTTTGATATGTCAATATTCTATATTATGACTATTCATATATAATATATGGTTTGAAATTCTTCTTAAAGAAATATAAATGAAGTCGATGAATGTTTACGAATTACGTAGGCCAATTGACAATGCATTGTAAGAAATAGATTTCAACTCACTCCAATAGGGCGGTGAATCCTTTATCTGACCAACCAAATAGTTACTTGATTTCTAATAATATTAATGTTCATGCTAGTTTTGAGGTTCTACTTGCACCCAATTTGAGAAAATGTGTCTTTTTTTCTTTCTTGATGGAGTCTTTCAACGAGTTGTTATCATCGACATTACATTGGTGGTAATTACCCCTGTTGTCATCGTTACTGTCAACCATATGATCATTATTTTCATCATTGTTTCCATCCCCAAAGAAACCTATAAGCATATCATTCAATCCTTCTTCATGCATTTCATTTTCATTGTCATGCTCATCATCATTAAGGCCGCTAGTTGGTAGCATATTGCAGTCATCAGTGTATGTGAATCTCATCAGCTGTTCAAATTTCTTAGGTGGTAGAGTTCTCTTTAAATATGCTCTTTTCGCCCTGGTATGGTTTAAAGGATGGTTTGGATCATCCCATACAAATATTAATATCCTAGTTAGATCAACTTGGGTATTAGTAGTTATTCTTTCATCATCATCTTCTACCTATTGACAAACAAAACCATTATTTAATATTTGGAAAGAATTGGATAAATCATAAATGTATCAATTTCAAAGAAATATAATCAAATATCGCTTGAAAATTCTCATTCCATGTACTCTAGTCTTGACCAACTTATTCTTCAGTGGAATTATTTGTTGTGTCTGAAGTATCCATTGTCATATCCTCTTCCAACCACCGTGTTATTCATGATTTAATAGTTTTAGGTCGATGCCCACGTGCATTTTTTTCTTTCTTTTCCTAGTTGAACACTTAGGCTGTGCACTTGTTCCAATATCCATCTAAAATGTAAACAAAATGAATTAATTTATTTCAAGGTTGGATAATGCACTATAAATTGTAATAACACTGTGAAAGAGGATGGATGTATCACAAAATGCTTCCTAAGTTAAGTCAAAATTTGATAATTACCTGATGTCCTGCGACATCTGTTGTGTCCTTATTTAATATGACAATATGTTTCCATGGCCTCATCTTGCCCCTATAATACATAACATAGTCAATGATGTTTAGTACACCAATTATATCATTTCAATCAATATTCTATCCAACAAGAAACCTTACTTTACTCATATATTTGACACATCGATATCATGTTTTGGATTTGAAAAAATAACAACACATTTTATATAACTTTATCTCGTCTGTGTTGTAGCATTTGTGAATTCATAAACAACATCCTCCTTTGGTTGATATTTCTTTGTCTTCTTACCTTTATTGTATCTGGAGATTCCGTATCCGATTCTAGGGCAATCCACTTTCCCATCGGTTATTTAGTAGGTCTACATCATCCACATTTTTTGTCCATGGCCTCCTCTAGATCATATAATACACAACAATGACATTAGTCACATAACAAATATGAACTTCGTTGTTGCTCCATACTATTCGCTAAACACACAATTGATTTAAGATCAACTAGTTTTCACCGCACCTTTCAAACTAAAATGCCCCTATTTTCAATATATACCTTTTTTGTTAATTTCTACTCCCGATATGGTGACATGACAAAACTCTAATAAATATTAAATAAGGTTTATGAAAACTAATGGACTAATCTATTTATTTATTTATTTATTTTCATATTTTCATTTAACTTAATTCAAACCCTTCATCCATAATTTTAAACTGCCAAATATTTGTATTTTTGTATATTTGAAAAAAAATCCATTGACCCTATATGTTAGAGAATAGGCTATTTTCAAACTTTGTTTTTTAAGTCTTCTAAATGAGCTCAATATATAATATAATAGTTTGTATAACTTAACTTGTGGACGCAATATATTTTTAATGCCACCATCGACCCTATAAAGGAGTAAAGAGTGAGAGATGAGACCAATAATGTTTGTGTCACATGTATACATAATCACTAAGCAACACAACCTTTAAAGGTGAAAATGTGTGTATGTGACTATAACTAGTGGATTGTTACATTATGAGTCATTGGCTATTAAAATAAAATTATAAAGTTTGAAATCACACCAAATTCATTAGTGGGCTAGGAAAATATGACATAAAACACCCTTCATTGTAGGGTCAAAACACCATTTATAGGGCTTTACATCAACCAACATTTCAACTTATCCCATGTGCCTATGCACATCGCACATCCAATATTGGTATTCAACTAGCACAACCACATTAAAAATTTTGGTTGATAAACGCCGATAAGTGTATATTAAGCACATTTAATAATAATAATAATAATAATAATAATAATAATAATAAAAATAATAATAATAATAATTATATAATTATGGTTATATAATAATAATTATAATTATCCCATGTGCCTATGCACATTGCACATCCAATATTGGTATTCAATTAAACCTCATAAAAAATGACAATAACATGGAATCCTCCCACATCGACATTGCAAATTGCAAAGATGACAATGAATACAAATTAGACCAAATCGAAAAAAAACCACACCAATTTATAATTGGCATGTACAATGGATAAACATATTGTGTGTCTCGACTATTCAACCAAAACAATGTAGTACATTCACCTTATTTCCATTCTAATACTCACCAATTGAAAATTGAGGGAGATTTGAAGTTCTGTGTAGAGTTGGAGCAGACCATGATTGGAGCAATGCATTGAGGCTATGAAAGAAAATAACTAATCAATTGACACAACAAGGAAAAGACCTTCTAGCAGAGGTTTTTGTGGAAGATCCTATAAAAATAGCCCAAAAATCCGTTTGTAGTGGAAGTCACTAGCGGAGGTGGGCAGGTGAATGTTTTAGAAAATGTTTTTTGAATGGTGCATCTAAAATATACAAACAAACCTATGCTTTACTATCCATAAAACCACTGCTGCTCCAAATAACATGGTGCACTATCGAAAATTTATTTTTATAGAATATAAAAAAACATGATTCACTAAATACCATAAAGCATCTGGGCTTGAATAATCGATAGCATCGATGCCCTTAACATAGTAAAATGTCCTAGTGCATACTAGTAAGGAGCACCACTATAGTTTTAAATTTCAGAGAAATGTGGTGCTAGTTTTAAGCTTAACAAAATGCCCTGGGACATCTTCTAAAGAGCACCGCTAGGCAGTTTTTAATTCTAAAAAAATAGCGGTGATATAGTAAAACCACAACACCGGTGTGGTACCTGTGGAGAAATGCCTCAAGGCATCTCAAGAAAAACACTGCGATATTTTTTAATTTAAAAAAATGCAGTGCATAAAAAAAATCCTCTCGGCCATAAATTTCATTTTTACAATCTACAACGTGGGAGAGAACTGAAGCATTGGTTCCACTCTTTCCACATCAAAGTGCCCTGACATTGGTGCTTCTCTTGTTCACCATCCTTCCGTACCGTGCTCACTATTTAAGTTTTCAAAATTTTCAAACCGTCCTAATTTTTTTTTCTCCTTTACATGTCCACAGTGCCTCCCCAATGAAACAATGTCCATGTAATGTCTATGTTTCTTTGTAATTTATTTTTTTAGCAGATTAGAATTGTAAATTAGACTGCATTTTCCACTGTTTTTTATTTTTTTCACTGTGCGATGCATTCGATACGTTTAGCTCGCACTGATAGCGGTGCACCCTGTAAATTTACAGGGTGCACCGCAATTCAGTGCATGAACATAATGCACCACTATTGTTGCGATGCATTTTGTAAATTAAAACACACCGAGAATGATGCAACATATTGTACGTTGGTGCGTCATGATTGGTGAATTTATAATTACCAAACACACCCAAACTTAATATTTAAAAATATAGCCATAGCTCGGTGTGTTCGATAAGATGAACGTTTCGTAATGGTACAAAAAGGTTATTAGTGCACATCAGTGCACAAGTTTTCTGCACCGCTATTAAAAATTAAAATTGTGAACCAACAAAAGTGCATCATACTTATGTGCACACTGATTTCAGTGCAGTATAGTGTAAAGAGTACCAACTTTGGTGCATGACAATGTTTTGAGCGCATTGGTGTTTTTTTTTTAATTGAAAGGTATGTTTCCATATTTATAAATACATGTTTCATTTAGTAAAAAAATTGTATTTTATGTATGAGTTTGATGTATTTTATATGTCAATCATGTAGTGGAGACATCAGGAGAAGGAGCATCATCAGGAGTAGGAGCAACTGACGGACCCATACAATATGTTCCGAACATGGAATTCCAGGGAGAGGGAAAGTGATTTATATCATCACCCTATTACTGCAATTACCCAAGTGCGGTTGAGGAATGTAAGCCTCGTCAAATACTATGAGGAGGCTACATCCCTAAAGGCACACTCTGTCTTTTTAACACATCTGATCCACCAATGGAGTGTCCAGGAGTAGGATTTCCGTGTTAGTCCTAGGGTATGGTATAGGCCCACTAAGGAGGACATATAATTTATCACCGACCTATCTAGGAGAGGGGAGTATTTTCCCTAGTTCCCTGATGTCCCCCATGGGGTTTAAGCTAAGAGTTAGTTTACATACACTCAGAGATATTTCGGGCCTCATGCGATCCATCCATCTGATTTTTAGGTCCATGGTGGACAACTACATATTTTTTCTTTTGTTACATAGGAGGTTAGGTGCATCTCATTATTAGTCACCACCATTGCACACTTTAGTAGTGACAGGTAACGAATTAATTACCCTTTTTTGTATTATGTTGATTCTTTTATTCATATGCCACATTGCATCAGATGGTATGCCATGTTTTTGAGGAATTTTGTGCATGGATTTAGATAGATGTTGTGCATTGAGATATGAGAGGGAGACCTTCCCTTTCGCTTTCAAGTTTTTTAGCTTATTTTTTGAGAGGTTTATAGAGACGAGGCCTACATTTGTCCATCGCTCTCCTAGGCCGATCATTGAGGTCCATATGTGCATGTGGGGGAAAATGATGCCCAAGAGGGGCTTGCCGAAGTTTCTGGCCAAGATTTCTCGTGAGGCACTAACCAGTGAGGATGACCATGCATTTGTCACGTTGGCGTTTCTGTACGTGGGGATTGAATGGAGAGGGTGTCCAAACATATTATTCACAGTGAATGAGCCTCAAGATGATAGAGATAATATTAACGTTTATTTAAAATTAATCAATTAATTTCATTTTCTTGTTTTAATGAATTATAATAAAATTTATTCTAGCACATTATTTAACTTGTTTAATGAAATTGTCTAATTATTTATTTGTAGTATATATTTTATAGATATCAACACATTCCATGTGGACATGCCTCATCCCCCACTGGATGTAGGAGGAGATGAGGAGATGGGTGAGGCCCAAGAGGGCGAGGCACATCCTCAAGGAGGTGTGGGCATCCGGGGCCGCAGGGATGGTCTGTGAGTTCATATAGACTACTGTGCAAATTGGCCATAGTTTTGTTTGATGTGGGAGTCTGCCCTACGAGGGATCGAGATATCATTGCAAGTCCCAGTTTCGTGGGTTAGTACAAGGACTATCTACGTGAGATGATGTCTCTTATGGGGCATATCATCAGAGCTAGTAGGGTACTACCAGTGATGAGGGATGCATAACAACATCATGAAACAATATATACATCAGATGAGGGTGGTGATGATGATGATTAGGGTGATGATCATGATCATGATGATGAGGGTGGTGATCATGATGCTTTTGGTAGTACCAACCCATCAGATCATGGCCGTCAGGGTGTCAGTGATCCTTCTAGTAGTACAACTCCTTGTCAGTCACTTGATGATGAGATGCTAGAGCTAGAGGATGTGCCTCATGTTTCTCCTGACAAAGCAGACTAGCCACCTCCTCCTCCACCTCAGAGTTCACTAGACCACGTTTAGGGTGGAGATGTAGTTGACCATCCATCGTCTTCTACTCATGTAGATCAACCACCTCCTTCACCACCTCAATTGAGCTCGACATATGTTGATCGTGTAGTAGGTGACCATCCATCATCTTCTACTGCAAACCAACCTGACACTACGTCTATTTTATCAGATATTTGATTACACTTATTTGACTTGATGTAGTTATTTGAATTGTTTATATATATATATATATATATATATATATATATATATATATATATATATATATATATATATATATATATATATATATATATATATATATATATATATATATATATAGATATATATATGGTGCATTTTTTTTGTTCATGTTTATGTACTTAATTTATATGTTGGTGTTGATGTGTATATTGTTAGGTCATGTTAGATATGTTCATTTAATGTGCTTGCAGATAGATGTGTATGTGATAACAATTATTTGACATGAGATTTATATTAATTTGAGGATGTGTGTGGTGATGATGTTAGATTAGAATGTTTGTGTTTTGTTAGATGTGATCACGATGATGATGCCCTATTAGATTATTAGATTTTTGTGATAGCTAATGACGTTTATATGTGCTACACATGGATATAATTAGATGATGGCAGTGAATTCAAATGTGTATATTATATGATGTTTATGATTATTAGATGGTTATCATCATGATTCTTATTTTTATGAAATAATATCTATTATAGATTATGTATTGGTGAACTTATGTCAAAATCATATATATTAAATTGCATCTAAAACGACTTACTTAAAAAAATGCAAAGATATTTTTATAAATTACAAAGTTTAGTATGGTTGAAACTATGATTGTAAAATTAGGTTGATATAATAGGCTGATATGGATCTAGGCTGGTATAATATATATGTAGTTGACATTGAAATATTTTATTTACAATTCATGTTCTCTAAATTAAAATGTTAAAATAAACCCCCTCATAATATTTTCCTATATGTATACATTTAATTATTTTTATTATTAATATTTTTTAAAATATTACATATCAAATTCATATTAAACATTGAAAAATTTACAAATATCCCTCATACATTGAATTGGAAAGAAACTATTAATAGAATAAGATTTCTCTCCATCTTTCTCACTAAAGTGAAAATATAAGAAAAATATCAATTTAAATTACTTTACTTTTCTCTCTATAAAATTATGTTATTTAATATGGGCATTGAAATATTTTACTTATGGTTGTCGTAAAGTATTTTTTGTTATAAATATATTTTTGTTTTGAATATCACATGTAAATGGAACATAAAATGAATTACACATAATGTAATATCAATAATACTATTTCTTGTCTTGTGAAAAAATTACATTTATTCCTTGTAGTAAAAAGTAATTTATATTTTTTTACTCATTACATTTCTTCCTCATAATAAAAGCTTCTTTTTTTTTTACTTTCGGTTACTTCATATCTCTATATAAAATTATATAATATTAAGGTGTAAATTCAAGAATTGTAATTATGGCCAACATCAATTTCTTTTGTTATTATTATTTTTAATTTGTTAATTGAAATTATTATTTTAATATTTTTAAATGTAACGTTGTGTGACAACATCTCTCCCATGCCGAGTTTGTCACATACCCCGGTAACCTCGCATGTAAAAGCAGGGAGTTAGAATTTTTTATACAAATTACCCACAAGTAATTATCCAATTCACAACTCCACAATTCCTCATTAACCATTAGATATAATGTTCATTAGTACATCAAGTAAATTGCAATAAAAGACAGTAAGTTGCATAACCATTAACCACCATTGTGGTAGTGTAATAACATAAACTATCTCATGAATCCTTGCATCCATTTCATGATTTCCTTAACCATATTAATTTATCTCATATTTGGACATTATGGTTATGCCATAAAATAAAGAACCATCAACATCAAGGATTCATCATCATCAAACTGACACAAAAGGCAATCACACCATTGAACACCAATATACCCTGGAAACCCCGTAGGGTGAAAACCAACAAACGTTTAATCTTATTATTAAATGCTCGTGAGGGATTTCACCCCTCACTCAATGGCTTATAAGGGATTCCATCCCTTAACCATTGTTATAAAATTATTACAATGAATTATCATTAAGTTGTCACATAACTAGCTAAAAGCTAATACAATTTCCATGTAATCTTTTACTTACATACCGCCACATGCAACATTCCTTGTGGCATGATTGTTCTAGCAATGTACAATTCCCGCAACTCATACTTATCTGCATGGACCATTAATCCTTTTCTTGCCACAATGTTAAACTTCACTTTTCTTTGGCACCAACCACCATCGTTTCCTGTCAATGATGTCATCAACAAGCTTTGGAAACAAGATTAGATACCATATTAATCAATCAATAATCAACCTCTAACAGAGATCTTTAAATATCTACTCATATGCATGAGCAAGCATGACATACTATTTAACTAGTACATATACTCAAGTAAATATTGTTTTACCTCCACAATGTTTATCCACACTAATGCATAATTATCTTTAAGAGATCTAACTCATTAGTTTTACTAACATGTATAACACAATTGTTATATCTTCATACATGTAATAAACTATTCTTTCTATGCTTAAGCACACATGTTCTTTTCACATAGTTATTTTTTGAGAACCCAACATAGTTTCTCTATCATACAAAGAACATAACTCTTATATCACAATGACTATTCTTTGTGCGTACATTAGCTTATCATAATAGCCCTTCTTTAATATATGCAACACATATTCCCTTCACTAGAATGCTACCATCATTTCATGTAACAAATCACATACTTCTTTCTCAAAGGGAGTCATTATAACCTCATTTCTCTATCTTCCTATATGAAGGTTTCTCAAGCTTCCCTTTTGAGAAATTATTAAAGATATCCATCTTTATGCATAAAAATCAAGATACAAAAACAAGGTTAACTTACCCTTTATGCATCAAAATCAAGAAGTCAACACAACTCATCTAACAAGACAATCTTTTCAAGAGATTATATTTTTCAAGAAAGTTAACATGATCACTTTCTCTATGTACACACAAAATCATATTTCCAAAATCACAATAGCTACCCTTATGTGCATGCAACATGTGTTTTTTCCTAACACAATTACTTTTACTTCAATGCACATAGTCTTTTCATGAAACAAGTATGGATTCTTGCTCTTGCATGAACACTATTCATGTGTGTCTTTTAAGGCAAGAATCTCTATCTTTGTTTTTCAGGAAATCTCTTATAAAGTTATTATTTTCATGCATGAAGAATGCTCTCTTTTTCTAAAAAGACACTATATTTGTGTATATAAAACATACGTTTTTCTTCAAGAAAGTTAGAATGATTATCGATGTGCCAAGAAGCACATCATATAGCAATTTCTATCATGCATGCAATGCATAAATTTTCCACAAGAAACTTCGAAATTAACTAGTATCCCAATGCAATAAAGCATATATCCCTTTTCAATAAAATCCAACTTAACTTCTATTTCTTTTATATGCATTCTTTTTTTCCATAAATGCAATATTAACTTCTATTTCTTTAATATGCATTCTCTTTTCCAAAAATGCAATAGCTATTGTTTGAATATGTATTCTCCTTACCCAAAATAGCTATTTCTATGAGCAAAATAACATATACTTATCTCAAATACTAACATAAACTCTTATATTTTCCAAGATTGTCATAAATACTTATCTCGTCAGTGGCTCTCTCCATGCTTCCACTGCATGCCTCCATCACCTACAACACGGAGAAAGAACCTCCCTCGGGGAGGGAAACTCTAACATGGACCCAATCCATTAAGCTTGCTAGATAAATCTGCTCGCTAGATAAATCTGCTCGCTAGATAAATCCGAGCACTAATAGGCAGATAATAAAAGAGCGGGAAGCTCTGTTCTTAAGAAATCAACGCTAATTCCTTCTTAGCTTATAAACCCAACCACAGAAAGGAAAAATAATCTTTAAAACAGTGAACTCAACATCATGAACGAAACAATTCACTTGCTTAGCAGAACACAAAATTTTACGGCAAAAGGAAATCTAGACAATCTACACTGAATAAGTCTAGAATAGAAGCGTACTCGCAGCATCGAGATAAGTCTGCGCATATCAATATAATCAACAAATAATTGCAATTTTGTGTGTAATTTCTAAATAAACCAAGTTACCAAGAACAGTTCACCCAATGCTTGGTGTCTGCTTCATTCCCACGCAAAACTTCCTTCCATCTTCCGTAAGAGGTTTCTTTATAGTTGCCAACACAAACTCAATGCCTGATCTTTGAAATGCATGCTCAGGCATTCAAAGTTACCAGATGACAACGAATACATCTAGCAAAATGATTTCTTGTTGCCACCTTTCCCTAAACTTCGCAGTCATTAATGAGGTGTAACATATACCCAGGAGCATAGTTATACATTTCTTAAAGGGTGCGGTAGTTGGAGGAATAAGTTGTTAGAGGCTTCCCTCCATTATTCGACACCCAGCTATTAGTTCCTCATTTAGTTCCCCGCATATCAAGAATCAGTTAATAACTGATTCGTAACTATTAATTTACGCCGAGTTATTATGGTAGGGATGTTACATACTCCCCCCCTTAACAAGAACACCGTCCTCGGTGTTCATCTCTCGTTGGGAACTAGAGATTTTACTCATGATATACAATCTAATCCACACAAAATGTGATCCTTCCTCTTTAAAATCCAAGATTTCATTCCAAAAAATGATAACAAACAAAATAATAATGATATAATCATAAGAAAGATCAATAGTCATAAGCATTCGTAATTGCAAAAAAATATGCAAGTTCTAGTTGCCACCACTTGGCCCTTATTCAAATTCAAAAACCAAACTCTATATCAACTTACCATTACTTACCATCTACTCTCGAAAATCATGAGCACTTTCATGTAAGCATCTTAATAGTGGTTGGACAACCCATCAACCCTCCATGGTAAGTAATCCTGTAATGTTTGACAAACAAATTCAATTGCATTAGTCACAATATTCTGAGTCAAACAAAATACTTTTAACTATCAATCAATTGTGAAATGTTAGATGATTTTTAAATCACAGTACTTTTACAAGTACTTAAGAGCTCATCACTGCTCCACATGCACACTGAATTAACTCTCACTAAAGACATCCAAAGAGTACTTCTAAGAGTACCAAAAGAGCACCTAGCTTTCTAATCATCAAAACAGTGAATCACTGCATCAAGTAAAAATTGTCTTAGCCCCTACTAAGATGTTCACAAGATTAATAAAACGATAAAGGAATTAAAATTTCCAATAACTCCTTATTGAGCACTAAGATCATTTCCTGCTAAATGTGCATGACATTTTTTTACACATCTATATATGAAATTCATTTTTAACATAACATATAGCTGATTAGTTAATTTATTTAGCTATGAGAACCACAATAGGCTAAAGAATTCCCAACCCATGGGAACTAGTTTCCACAACCAAATCAAGTCATTTTCACATCCAGACAGTTTCTTTGATAGAGACCTTACCAGGTCTAACATGGAATTCCACTGGCCAACCAGCTCAAGAATTCCAATGACCACATAAACTCTTTTCCCTTATTGAGATAATTTATCTCTAGGGAGAAGAAATCCAGGCAGACAAGTACCATCAACCCCTCCGGGCAGGTAACTGCCATCAACCCAAGGCATTCTAGCCTTTCACAATCCGGGCAGACAAGTACCATCAACCCCTCCGGGCAGGTAACTGCCATCAACCCAAGGCATTCTAGCCTTTCACAACTATCTGCAACTGTCTGGCATGTTAAATTTCTCTTTTATCACTATCCCCAAAGTAATTTACATAATGAACCATATAATCATTATCGTTAACAAAACAAACATGCATGTATACCATGCATCTACACTTAACCCTCAACATGGGTCCACAACATCTAGATTGTTAGGAAACACAAATAACATACATGTTGCATGCATTCTGATTTCCAAATAACACGATCATGCATATCATATCACATTATTGTTTCTCATTTATGATTGCAATTCTCATTGCAACATTTTACGTGACTAGTTTCGTTGTTTCCATTAAGCTACCACTACGTAATCCCATTAGCAACATTAGTTATACATATGCATCCTTTAACAAGTATTCACTTCCCTAATATTTTTAGTTTGTGGCACAATACTATCATGCATAAAAGTATATGCAAATATTCATTACTGTGTAAATGCCTATGATAGTTGAGGTAACAATCTAAACATTTCCAATTTCCCACAATGTATTGCCATCAACAGACCAATACAGGAAGTAACTACCACAATCACTTGTTTGTGAATTGTGATAAGCTTAAATCCAATTCAATTCACGCACATAAGTGCTATCAGTTAGTCATACAACACTAACCAATCACAACTACTAATCATCTTAATGGAACCATGTCAAAACTTATCAAAAATTAGTTATGACAATCAAGTCTCGCTACTTGACTCATTGCATATTTTCAATATCTAAGGGGTTCTTCTAATGTCCTTTTAAAACAATTTTTCATCCTATTCAAGGATGTTCCCCATAATTTATATTCATGCATTGACTCATTAAATTTTGTTCATTGTAACTTCAATCTTGTTCAATAAATGCATCATTGTTATTGCCATATTTGCAAATCCAAAGTTGGTAGTTGATTGTCACTTTCCTAAATGAGTGTTCAATATTGTTCTTAAGTGCGACAAAAGTTTCATTGTCTTTTATCCTCATCAGGAATCCAATGTCATGAACATAGTATGCAACAACTTTATTACTTACTACTCAAAGCAGTTTAAACACGAATCACACTTATCATGGTGAAAGTAGTGTATTACATAAATCAATATGTGAATGGTTAAACTCATACCTAAGTTAATGTCCACTGATGGTGTACCTCAATTTCCTTTCCTCTTATCAATTCCCAAAGGCGCCAGTGCTGCAACCTTTAGCTCTGATACCACTTGTCACATACCCTGGTAACCTCGCATGTAAAAGCAGGGAGTTAGAATTTTTTATACAAATTACCCACAAGTAATTATCCAATTCACAACTCCACAATTCCTCATTAACCATTAGATATAATGTTCATTAGTACATCAAGTAAATTGCAATAAAAGACAGTAAGTTTCATAACCATTAACCACCACTATGGTAGTGTAATAACATAAACTGTCTCATGAATCCTTGCATCCATTTCCTGATTTCCTTAACCATATTAATTTATCTCATACTTGGACATTATGATTATGCCATCAAATAAAGAGCCATCAACATCAAGGATTCATCATCATCAAACTGACACAAAAGGAAATTGCACCATTGAACACCAATATACCCTGGAAACCATGTAGGGTGAAAACCAACAAACATTTAATCTTATTATTTAACGCTCGTGAGGGATTTCACCCCTCACTCAATGGCTTATAAGGGATTCCATCCCTTAACCATTGTCATAAAATTATTACAATGAATTATCATTAAGTTGTCACATAACTAGCTAAAAGCTAATACAATTTCCATGTAATCTTTTACTTACATACTGCCACATGCAAAATTCCTTGTGGCAAGATTGTTCTAGCAATGTATGATTCCCGCAACTCGTACTTATCTGCATGGACCATTAATCCTTTTCCTGCCACAATGTTAAACTTCAATTTTCTTTGGCACCAACCGCCATCATTTCCTGTCAATGATTTCATCAACAAGCTTTGGCAACAAGATTAGATACCATATTAATCAATCAATAATCAACCTCTAACAGAGATCTTTAAACATCTACTCATATGCATGAGCAAGCATGACATACTATTTAACTAGTACATATACTCAAGTAAATATTGTTTTACCTCCACAATGTTTATCCACACTAACACATAATTCTCTTTAAGAGATCTAACTCATTAGTTCTACTAACACGTATAACACAATCGTTATATCTTCATACATGTAATAAACTATTGTTTCTATGCTTAAGCACAAATGTTCTTTTCACATAGTTATTTTTCAAGAACCCAACATAGTTTCTCTATCATACAAAGAACATAACTCTTATATGACAATGACTATTCTTTGTTCGTACATTAGCTTATCATAATAGCCCTTCTTTAATATATGCAACACATATTCCCTTCACTAGAATGGTACCATCATTTCATGTAACAAATCACATACTTCTTTCTCAAAGGAGTCATTATAACCTCATTTCTCTATCTTCCTATATGAAGGTTTCTCAAGCTTCCCTTTCGAGAAATTATTAAAGATATCCATCTTTATGCATAAAAATCAAGATACAAAAACAACGTTAACTTACCCTTTATGCATCAAAATCAAGAAGTCAACACAACTGATCTAACAAGACAATCTTTTCAAGAGATTATATTTTTCAAGAAAGTTAACATGATCACTTTCTCTATGTACACACAAAATCCTATTTCCAAAATCACAATAGCTACCCTTATGTGCGTAAAACATGTGTTTTTTTCCTAACACAATTACTTTTACTTCAATGCACATAGTTTTTTCATGAAACAAGTATGGATTCTTGCTCTTGCATGAACACTATTCATGTGTGTCTTTTAAGGCAAGAATCTCTATTTTTTTTTTCCAGGAAATCTCTTATAAAGTTATTATTTTCATGCATGAAGAATGCTCTCTTTTTCTAAAAAGACACTATATTTGTGTATATAAAGCATACGTTTTTCTTCAAGAAAGTTAGAATTATTATCGATGTGCCAAGAAGCACATCATATAGCAATTTCTATCATGCATGCAATGCATAAATTTTCCACAAGAAACTTCGAAATTAACTAGTATCCTAATGCAATAAAGCATATATTCCTTTTCAATAAAATCCAACTTAACTTCTATTTCTTTTATATCCATTCCTTTTTTCCATAAATGCAATGTTAACTTCTATTTTTTTAATGTGCATTCTCTTTTCCAAAAATTCAATAGCTATTGTTTGAATATGTATTCTCCTTACCCAAAATAGCTATTTCTATAAGCAAAATAACATATACTTATCTCAAATACTAACATAAACTCTTATATTTTCCAAGATTGTCATAAATACTTATCTCGTCAGTGGCTCTTTGCATGCTTCCACTGCATGCCTCCATCACCTGTAACACGGAGAAAGAACCTCCCTCGGGGAGGGAAACTCTAACATGGACCCAATCCATTAAGCTTGCTAGATAAATCCACTCGCTAGATAAATCCGAGCACTAATAGGCGGATAATAAAAGAGCGGGAAGCTCTGTTCTTAAGCAATCAATGCTAATTCCTTCTTAGCTTATAAACCCAACCGCAGAAAGGCAAAATAAACTTTAAAACAGTGAACTCAACATCATGAACAAAACGATTCACTTGCTTAGCAGAACAAAAAATTTTACGGCAAAAGGAAATCTAGACAGTCTACATTGAATAAGTCTGTAACAAAAGCGTACTCGCAAAATCGAGAGAAGTTTGCGCATATCAATATAATCAACAGAGAATTGCAATTTTGTGCGTAATCTCTAAATAAACCAAGTTACCAGGAACAGTTCACCCAACGCCTGGTGTCTACTTCATTCCCACGCAAAACTTCCTTCCATCTTCCGTAAGAGGTTTCTTTATAGCCGCCAACACAAACTCAACGCCTGATCTTTGAAATGCATGCTCAGGCATTCAAAGTTAACAGATGACAATGAATACATCTAGCAAAAAGCTTTCTTGTTGCCACCTTTCCCTAAACTTCACAGTCATTAATGAGGTGTAACGTATACCCAGGGGAATAGTTATACATTTCTTAAAGGGTGTGGTAGTTGGAGGAATAAGTTGTTAGAGGCTTCCCTCCATTATTCGACACCCAACTATTAGTTCCTCATTCAGTTCCTCGCATATCAAGAATCTGTTAATAATTGATTCATAACTATTAATTTACGCCGAGTTATTATGGTAGGGATGTTATAGAGTTGTAGAGCGCCTCTTGGGCAATTAATTTAGATTTAATATAACTTAAAAAATTCTTAAGGAATTTAGACTTCTGTGATCCATAACATTGTTTAGTAATCTTCGGCAAAATCACATAATCAATCTTTTGTCGACGCGTTTCGAACCAACCAGTGTGGTTCATCGTCAGGACAAGTTGAAGAACTGATCTGGCTCAGCTTGAATAAATAGAGTGTGCAGAGACCCCAACGGCTATATTGCAACGGCTAATTTTGACCTGATGATCATAGAGTTAGGAATAACCGAGGAATCTCTGCACTGTTTAAGAAATACCAGATTAGATTTCAACTTAGTAACCTGCATGCGTGACCGCTCGAATTGATGAACCTTTTTAGCCACGGCTTCTCCGTGCAGGGAAATTATTAAGGAATTTAGACTTCTGTGATCCATAACATTGTTTAGTAATCTTCGGCAAAATCACATAATCAATCTTTTGTCGACGCGTTTCGAACCAACCAGTGTGGTTCATCGTCAGGACAAGTTGAAGAACTGATCTGGCTCAGCTTGAATAAATAGAGTGTGCAGAGACCCCAACGGCTATATTGCAACGGCTAATTTTGACCTGATGATCATAGAGTTAGGAATAACCAAGGAATCTTTGCACCGTTTAAGAAATACCAGATCAGATTTCAACTTAGTAACCTGCATGCGTGACCGCTCGAATTGATGAACCTTTTTAGCCGCGGCTTCTCTGTGCAGGGAAATTATTAAGGAATTTAGACTTCTGTGATCCATAACATTATTTAGTAATCTTCGGCAAAATCACATAATCAATCTTTTGTCGACGCGTTTCGAACCAACCACTGTGGTTCATCATCAGGACAAGTTGAAGAACTGATCTGGCTCAGCTTGAATAAATAGAGTGTGCAGAGACCCCAACAGCTATATTGCAACGACTAATTTTGACCTGATGATCATAGAGTTAGGAATAACCGAGGAATATCTGCACCGTTTAAGAAATACCAGATCAGATTTCAACTTAGTAACCTGCATGCGTGACCGCTCGAATTGATGAACCATTTTAGCCGCGGCTTCTCCGTGCAGGGAAATTATTAAGGAATTTAGACTTCTGTGATCCATAACATTGTTTAGTAATCTTCGGCAAAATCACATAATCAATCTTTTGTCGACGCGTTTCGAACCAACCAGTGCGGTTCATCGTCAGGACAAGTTGAAGAACTGATCTGGCTCAGCTTGAATAAATAGAGTGTGCAGAGACCCCAACGGCTATATTACAACGGCTAATTTTGACCTGATGATCATAGAGTTAGGAATAACCGAGGAATCTCTGCACCGTTTAAGAAATACTAGATCAGATTTCAACTTAGTAACCTGCATGCGTGACCGCTTGAATTGATGAACCTTTTTAGCCGCAGCTTCTCCGTGCAGGGAAATTATTAAGGAATTTAGGCTTCTGTGATCCATAACATTGTTTAGTAATCTTCGGCAAAATCACATAATCAATCTTTTGTCGACGCGTTTTGAACCAACCAGTGTGGTTCATCGTCAGGACAAGTTGAAGAACTGATCTGGCTAAGCTTGATTAAATAGAGTGTGCAGAGACCCCAACGGTTATATTGCAACGGTAACCGAGGAATCTCTGCACCGTTTAAGAAATACCAGATCAGATTTCAACTTAGTAACCTGCATGCGTGACCGCTCGAATTGATGAACCTTTATAGCAGCGGCTTCTCCGTGCAGGGAAATTATTAAGGAATTTAGACTTCTGTGATCCATAACATTGTTTAGTAATCTTCGGCAAAATCACATAATCAATCTTTTGTCGACGTGTTTCGAACCAACCAGTGTGGTTCATCGTCAGGACAAGTTGAAGAACTGATCTGGCTCAGCTTGAATAAATAGAGTGTGCAGAGACCCCAACGGCTATATTGCAACGACTAATTTTGACCTGATGATCATAGAGTTAGGAATAACCGAGGAATCTCTGCACCGTTTAAGAAATACCAGATCAGATTTCAACTTAGTAACCTGCATGCGTGACCGCTCGAATTGATGAACCTTTTTAGCCGCGGCTTCTCCGTGCAGGGAAATTATTAAGGAATTTAGACTTCTGTGATCCATAACATTGTTTAGTAATCTTTGGCAAAATCACATAATCAATCTTTTGTCGACGCATTTCGAACCAACCAGTGTGGTTCATCGTCAGGACAAGTTGAAGAACTGATCTGGCTCAGCTTGAATAAATAGAGTGTGCAGAGACCCCAACGACTATATTGCAACGGCTAATTTTGACCTGATGATCATAGAGTTAGGAATAACCGAGGAATCTCTGCACCGTTTAAGAAATACCAGATCAGATTTCAACTTAGTAACCTGCATGCGTGACCGCTCGAATTGATGAACCTTTTTAGCCGCGGCTTCTCTGTGCAGGGAAATTATTAAGGAATTTAGACTTCTGTGATCCATAACATTGTTTAGTAATCTTCGGCAAAATCACATAATCAATCTTTTGTCGACGCGTTTCAAACCAACCAGTGTGGTTCATCGTCAGGACAAGTTGAAGAACTGATCTGGCTCAGCTTGAATAAATAGAGTGTGCAGAGACCCCAACGGCTATATTGCAACGGCTAATTTTGACCTGATGATCATAGAGTTAGGAATAACCGAGGAATCTCTGCACCGTTTAAGAAATACCAGATCAGATTTCAACTTAGTATCCTGCATGCGTGACCGCTCGAATTGATGAACCTTTTTAGCCACGGCTTCTCCGTGCAGGGAAATTATTAAGGAATTTAGACTTCTGTGATCCATAACATTGTTTAGTAATCTTCGGCAAAATCACATAATCAATCTTTTGTCGACGCGTTTCGAACCAACCAGTGTGGTTCATCGTCAGGACAAGTTGAAGAACTGATCTGGCTCAGCTTGAATAAATAGAGTGTGCAGAGACCCCAACGACTATATTGCAATTTAATTTATTTATAAAGTTATGAGATTTTCAAGCAATTTAAATTTAATATTTATTGCAACTCTTACCAATTTAAATTAGAAATTTCTCTCTCTAAAGATGAGGATAAAGAAATGTAACATGATATAACATGATAAGGCTTCATGTGAAATTATTTGTAGTTGGAGATTTCCTCTATTGGAAGTTCTTCGTTAATGAGGCACCTGATTTTTTTTCTAGTAATAAAGATATAACAATTTGATGCTATTTTGGTTCTTTATTTGCTACTTTACTTGTTTAAATTTAAATCTTTAATATATTTGATTATTGTTTAATGAACAAGTCATAAAATATTGTTTTTCCCACATACTTATCATGAGATAGTCACTAAAATTCATGTTTTTCACATTTCTCCTAGTTAATATTATATCATGTTCACAATGATAAAGACATGTCTACTTTAAATAATTTAGTTATAAATACATAAAAAATAGATATTTATTTCACATAATCTAAATAGGAGACAAAAATGCATCACCAAGTCTATTTGAAAGTCAAACAAATGCCTCTTAATCACCATCACAAATTCGATTCACTTGATATGTTCCTATTTGAGAAGGGTTGTGACCTTGAATCCTTATTATCA
Source organism: Pinus tabuliformis (assembly GCA_031772625.1). Lineage (NCBI taxonomy): Eukaryota > Viridiplantae > Streptophyta > Pinopsida > Pinales > Pinaceae > Pinus > Pinus tabuliformis. The sequence goes on along the minus strand of CM062818.1, from coordinate 503,799,789 downwards.
TAAATGAAGTACACAATTGGAAATACTTAGTTTTATGTACTGTAAAAATGTTTCCACTGTAAAAAAACGTGTAAAAACATTTGTAAATATTACAAATTATATTATAAAATGTCAACAAGGGGAATGAAAAAATAATATAATTAGCGAAATAATCACAACAAAAACATACGACAAAAGTATAAATGATGAAATAACACATGTACATATCACTCTCCATTGTCATCACCCAGATTATCTTCATCACTTGGCATGATAACATTGTTGTTCTCAAAAATATATTTTGATCTAGGGTTGTGTCTTAATTTGAACCACCAATTCCTATCCAACACATCTGGGTAGAAAACCACCTAGTTGCAGTGTTTTTGGAAAACATAAGGCTACCTAGCTTCATGCCACATCTTTCTAGTGTTTATAGATATTAGTCCACTATTGCGATCTTCCTTTACATTATTCTAATCAAAGGTGTCACACCACTTGCACCTAAAAATAACACATTAGAATAATTTTTTTTCACTTGAATGATCTCTTGTATCTTTCAACGTAACCTAATGTACCCTGCATTAGGCTTTGATCATGGTGGCTACCATGATTAGATTGTTTGAATTCGACTTCCACTCGACAGTCTTGTGTCATGCATCCATAATCGACATCCTTCATGTGAAAATGATGTCCATATGCCCATATAGATGGGAAAAAATGCACCTATAAAAAAGTGAAAAAATCATAGTGTCACGTGTCTAATAACCTGAACATAATTAAAAATAAAAAAATATATATAGATGTTACAATTCAAAGGTGAAATGTGAAGATAAAACTATACAGAAAGAGAATATAATTACTGAGTTGCTACACTGAATCCCTATGTTTAGCACATCCTCTTCATCACGTAGGTAACGACTAGATGCAACATATTTCTCTCTGACTTGATCAAAAACCCAATTGTTAGGGCATGTCATTGGCATATTTTATTTTTAAATGATCACGATAAGGCACACTTCTACCATTCAACTATTTGTATTCTTTCCTGTCATTGTCCCATTTCCTCCTCTTCTCTTTGTACAATGCGACCCATGGCTGTGTCGTTGCCATATTGTAAAGAATGAATTTGTTGATGGCTTCAATTTTTTAATTCACTGATGATCAAATCAAACCAACATATATATATATATATATATATATATATATATATATATATATATATATATATATATATATATATATATATATATATATATAGTACTTATTGGATCAAAATTGTTGGGTTGTGTTATATTCTTTCCACGACTAGCCCACGTAGTTAACCAGGGGGTTAGAGGGGGGGCAAAGCCCCCCCTTCATTGTGCCGATTGCGTAGTGGGGGGGTCACAGGGGGTTTGAGGGGTGCAGGTAACCCCACTCTATGGGGTCTAGGGCAGCGCCTTAGAAAATTTTGGTTTTGGAACCTATGTTAGGTTGGGCGGACCCACCTATGGTTTTGTGCATGATTTTCGCACATGTTTTTGGACACAATGGTTTTCGGTCCATGGTTTTGGACGCGATGGTTTTCGATCCATGGTATTCGATGCTTCAGCATGTATAAATATGTATTATAACATTGAAAGGAACATAATGAAAAATGAAGCTGGTAGTCCCGGTTTTGGGATCCAGGGGAAAATCTCTATGTATATGTGTTTTATGTGTTATGCTCTCGCATTGTTTATTTTCTGTGTTTTAGAATTCATATGTAGGTAATTTCTGTATGGGGTTAAATCCTACATTTGGTATCAGAGCTATTTTGGCTTCAAGGGGACGCCTTTGTTGCTGAGGCGTTTCACTCAGGCCTGTGGTAGACCCTGTTTAGTGGGAGATCTGTGGGATCAATTCTGGTGGTGAAAGAAGATGGCGAGCAGTGGAAAGATAGAGATCAAGAAATTTAATGGTCAGAGTTTTGAGTTGTGGATACTCAAGATAGAGGATCTGTTGGTGGATAAAGATCAGTGGATCGCGATAGATCCAGGTACTAAACCAACGAGAGTGATCGATGAAGAATGGAAGAAGTTGGATCGAAAGGCAAAGAGCACAATACAATTGTGTGTCCTACATTCGGTATTGTTGAATGTATCAGGGGAAGCTACAATGAAGGCTTTGTGGGACAAGTTAGGGACTTTGTACCAATCTAAATCTCTGGTGAATAAAGTGTTCCTGCGGAAAAAGCTGTATAACCTGAGGATGAAAGATGGAGACTCGGTGACAGAGCATCTGAATGCGTTTAATACTGTGGTAAGTCAGTTATCATCTGTTGATATCAAAATTTCAGATGAAGATAAGTGCATTAGTTTGTTGTGTTCTCTACCAGATTCGTAGGATAGTCTGGTTATTACAATAGGTAGCAATGCAATTGCCTTGCAGTTTGATGAAATAGTCTCATCCTTGCTGATGGAGGAGATGAGACAGAAAAATATGGAGAGTCAGAATGGTGATGCCTTATATGTACGAGGACGGTCCCAAAACAGAAACAAAAATAAGTCATTGCGTGGGAGATTTAAATCTAGAGGGAGATCTAAATTTCCATGAAAACCTGTAATGGTGGTGTGCTGGAAATGCAGAAAGGAAGGGCACTACAAAAGGGATTGTAAATCTAAAGCTCCTGATAAAGGAAAGGGATCTGATGATGCTCATTATGCAGAGGCAAAAACTACCTCAGATGAAGGTGGGGATGTGTACTTGGCTTCTTCAAGTACACATGTAGATAATGAGGCATGGTTGATTGACTCAGGTGCATCATTTCACTTCACTCCCCATAGAGAGTGGTTTTGCGAGTATGAGAAATACAATGGTGGTGATGTCTTCTTAGGGGATGATAGGAAGGCTAGAATCATTGGTCGCGGAAAAGTAAAGTTGAAGTTGCAAGGTGGAAGGGTTAGAATACTTCCAGGTGTTCTGCATATTCTTGCTTTGGCCAGAAATCTGATTTCTGTAAGCAAGTTGGATGATGCAGGTGTAAAAACAGTGTTCGAGAAGGATACCTGCAAGATGGTTTGGGGAGAACTGGTATTGATGCGGGGAGTTCGGATTGGAACTCTGTACAAGCTGCAAGGTAGCACGGTTATTGATGGGTGCCACAGCTCTGTGGTTCTTGAAAGTGGAGCAGAAAATTTAGTGGTCTCTGGAGAGAAGACCATGCTATGGCATCAAAGGCTTGGACATATTGGAGAGAAGGGCCTTCAAAGACTTCATGGTAAAGGTATGAGTAATAGCTCTCTGAATTTTCATTTATGTGAAAATTGTGTATATGGGATGATCTGAAAATCACCCTATGAGTGATCTCAGTTAAAGATTTATTAAATGAAGGTATTACAAACTCATGTGTTGTTGTGTGTCTATGTTATTTAGGCAATGGATCGATTAGATTGCAAATACACAGACACTTGAAATGGAAAATAGTAGAGAAACACATTAAGCAAATACAAGAACACAACAATTAATAAGGAGTTCACCCTATCCTCCGGGGTTACATCTTTGGTCCAGCTCTCAGTGGTGGCCTTCTTTTATTGTGTCTAAAAACAAAGAATTACAATGAAGGAGCTCAATAGGAGTCTCCTAAACAGATTTGCTTGGTAGGGTGGTTATTGGATTCCCCAAGCCATTAAAGTGCACAGACTCTTTTCCTTACCAACTCTTTAACCTCTATGGTCTTTAATGGAAGGAGCCCAATGTGGTGCTCAGTCCTGACAGATCCTCTCAGGGATGGCTTGGATCTCTCAAGCTCTCTGGTGCTCGATGCTGCCTTTGGTCAGCTCGGCTCTCTGTCTTCTTTCTGCTTTTTGCTTCATTTTCTTTTCTTCATTTTCTCTGTCTTATTTCCTTTCTTCTCTTTCCCCATCTTCTGTCTTCGGGTATTCTGCTTTGTCTATTCATGGATTTAAAGCCATTCGAGCTCATGGCTGTTCGATTCTCCTTCCACTTCCCGTCAGATCGCCTACTGCAGCTTCGCTTGGAGTTCCCTGTTTCGGCATCATCATCAGGCTCACAGGGAGTGGCCACTTGTCCTCCTGCAGACTGTGCATAATTTTTCCTTGTCGGTTCAATTCTTCGATTACATTGTGGAATGAGTCCTCTTCCACCTTAGCATCAAATCAGATCTCAAATTCTTATGCATTTTGGCTTAATCCCCTGCTAAATCCGGTTTCCCCATCGGGCGCGATCTCAACCGTTAGATCTAGAGCCCCCAGATACGATTCCATTCGCTCATTTCGCGCGGTTGACTTGCTCGACCGTTAGCGCGTGATGAGCGGTGGTTTTCTCTCTCCTCCGCTTGCCACGCATCGGGCGCTGAGTGGAATCACTCTGTTTTTGCCAAATCTGCTTACTGCCCAAGGGTGCCCCCAATAAATACTGTTGGTTTTTGAGCGCGGGTCCTGCCTTAGCCTTTAGCCTTTTCCCCACGGTTTTCCAGGATATCATGCGACCGAGCACTCAGGGCCTCTCCTTCTCGAGGGGTTTTTCCCAGCGATGCGCGATTAGTGTTAATCGCGCATCAAAAACTGCCTCCTTTTCCCGGTCTGGGCTTCCTAGGGGCTCATTTCGCCTCCTACGTAGTCTCCATGGGCCTCGATCAACGCGCTTTGACCGAGGTCCTCATCGTTCCACACTGGCTGTTAACTGCCACTGTTTAGAGGTGTTTCTGATCGCTTCTCTTAATTCTTTGAGGCCTATCCCGACCTGATACAATCATGGTTCTCTAATAACTCTTCTTGGATCCAATTTGGAACACTACCTTCCCATTGAAAAAAAAGCTTTTGGACCACCAAAAGTTGGTTTCAAGCATCGACTAAGTGAGGGTACTGTTTTCTCACTTGTCCAATCTCAATCCACTTTGCACTGCTCGGCTTTGAACCTTTGAGCCCTACTCTGAGGTACTCAACATGTCCCCTGCGCGTCATCCTCACCTTTTGTCCAGTACTGTGTCTTCCTGAAATTCATTAAGATATTCAGGTAGCAGGTCATCAATAGAAGGCCACTGACTTTGCTCTTCAGGATCCTCAATCAGTGAGGGTTCAAACAATCTCAAGCAATCTACATTTACGACTGAGTAGATGTGCATGTAAGCTGGTAGATCAAGGCGAAAAGCATTCTCACCAATATTCTCAAGTATTTTGAAGGGTCCATACCTGATAGGATTTAGATTTTTACCTTCACCTTGCATCCTGTCCTTACTGATATACAGCCAGACTTGGTCACCAACTTGGAAACTACGCTCCATCCGATGCTTGTCATGCCTAGCCTTGTATTTGGCTTAGCTCTTTTCCAGCTATTCCTATACTACCTGGTGGATCTCCTGGATTTGTTCAATGAACCTAGTTTCCTTGTCCACATCACTGTGTCCATCAACTATGGTATCTTTACCAAAGACAAAATCCAAAGGAGACCTTGGTGTGAAACCAAAACAGGTTTCAAAAGGACATCTCTGTGTAGAAGAATATTTTCTCTGTTGTAAGCATGCTGCACATAACACAAATGTTCATCCCAAAGCTTAGGATGTTCGCTGCAATATCCTCTAAGTAACTAGATCACTGTCCTGTTAACTACTTCTGTCTGGCCATCAGTTTGTGGATGAAAATCTATGCTTTTCTTCAGTTTAGTGTCCATCAGTTCCCACAGACTTGACCAAAACTTTCCCACAAATTGGGTGTCTCGATCAGATACAATGGAAGTGGGTAGTCCAAAATGAACCCATACATGTTCAAAAAACAGTTTTGCAGTTTGTTCAGCTGTAATCTGTTTATTACAAGGTATAAAAATACACATTTTGCTGAACCTATCCACAACAACATATAGATAATCATGACCTTTCCTATATTTAGGCAGTCCTCCAACAAAATCCATGGAAACGCTTTCCCAAGGGTGAGAAGGAACTGGTAGTGGAGTGTACAAGCCTAGTTTTCTGTTGCTGGGCTTGCTTTTTGCACACATAGTACACCCTCTTACATATCTAGAAACTGTCTCATTCATTTTTGGCCAATAACAAAATCTTTGCAACTGTGCAACTATTTTACTTACCCCAAAGTGACTTGATATCAGAGAAGTGTGTGCTTCTCTAATTATCTTTACTCTCTCAGTTTGTGGAATGCATAACTTCCCACAATGGTATAAGAGTCAGTCCTTTACATGATAATCCAATTCTTCTACTCTTTTGCCTTGACTTAAAGTTGCATATACATCTTTAAAGTCTATATCTTGAGCATATTTTTCAATGTAGCTTTCATGTAGCACATAATTATGCTTAAGTATAGTAGATGCATTTATAATGGGTCTAGATAACATGTCTGCAACTTTATTATGTATGCCCTTTTTATATCTGATGACTAAATGAAACTGTTGTAGAAAACCCATCCATCTATAGTGTCTTGATTGCTGCAACTTACTTTGGGAGTGTAGATATTGAAGTGGTTGATGATCAGTATGTATTACTGTCTCTTTGCCAATTAAGTTATGTTTCCACTTTTTCACACTCTGAACTAATGCATACAATTCTTTATCATATGTAGGATAGTTAACTACTGCAGGATTAAAAGTCTCAGAATGATAACATAAGGGTTTACCGTGTTGTGTCAAGACTGCTCCCATGGCATAGTTACTGGCATCTATTTGGATCTCAAATGGTCTTTGCAGATCAGGCAGTGCTAGTATAGGTGCTGTACTAATCTTTTCCTTCAAGGTGTCGAAGGCTTTTTGATGTTTTCCTCCCCATTGAAACACCTTATTCAATCCCGTTAAAGCATGTAAGGGAGCTGCAATTGAGGAAAAGTTAGAAATAAACTTCCTCCAATACTGTGCTGCTCCTCAAAAGCTTCTAACTTCTATAGTAGACTTGGGTTTAGGCCAGTTTACAATAATTGCCAATTTAGAGGGATCTATTTTCAATTCACCACCCCCTACTATATGACCCGAATAATTTAGAGATGTTTTCCCAAATTCAAAGTTTGAGAGTTTAACATGAAGTTTTTCTCTTTTCAAAACATCTAGTGTCTGCTTAACATGCTTTAAGTGTTCTTCCCACGTTTTGCTAAAAATAAGAATGTCATCTAGATACACAATAAAAAAATCATCAAGAAAATGTCTGAGTACATCATTCATTAATCTCATGAAAGTAGCAGGAGCATTGGTTAAGCCAAAAGGCATAACCAGCCACTCATACAATCCTTGCTTTGTTTTGAAAGCAGTCTTCCATGCATCTTGTTCTAAAACTCTGACTTTATGGTATCCACTGTGCTAGTCTAGCTTGGTGAAATAAACAACTTCCTTCAATTGATCTAAAAGATAATCTATGCGAGGAAGGGGATAATGATTTTTGATTGTTATCTTATTCAGTGCTCGGTAGTCAATGCACATTCTACACGAGCCATCTTTCTTTCTCGCCAAAACGATTGGTGACCCACATGGTGATGTGCTAGGCCTGATGAACCCTTTCTCAAGCAACTCCTGCACCTGCTTCTTGATTTCAGCATTCTCTAAAGCAGACAACCTGTACATTCCAATGTTAGGCAATGGATCATCTTGCTGCAAAATAATATCATGTACTATTTCCTTTTTGGGTGGCATATCTTTAGGTTCTTGAAACAAGACATCATACTCTAAAACAACCTTTTCTATATAAGCTTGCTGTTTAGCATTACAACCCTCAAATACATTGGTTTTATCAGGTTTCTTTTCCTTTACAACCATCAGTAAGAATTGTTTGCATAAATTTATCATTATTTTCATCTGCCCTGAGTTTATGAGAGTGTAATTATTCTTGAGCTTATGAGCTCTTACAAAGTATTCGATTCCATCTTTAACAAGTAGATACTTGTTCTTAGCTCTATAGAAAATAGCCTTTCTATCATACAAGTAAGGACTTCCTAAAACAATTCCACATATATGCTAGGAATTATGTCTAACTCAACCTCATCTACAAATGTGGACCCAAAAGAAAACTTGAGTTTGCATTGTCTAGTCACTTGTAGTTGTGCTTTATCATTCAACCATCATAATGGGTATGGTTTCTTGTGAGGTGTAGTTGCTAATCCCAATTTCTTTACAATTGCTTCAGAAATTAAATTTACTTGTGAGCCACTATCAAACAAAGTATCAATCTTTTGATATTTGGAAACAACTAGAATATGGAAAAGCTCATGCCTTTTTCTCTCATGTTCTTCATCAATAATAGATAGAGCATAATTACTAGTAGATGCTTCAGAATTCTTACCTTTTATACCTATGGCTGCAATGGTTGTTTCATCTCTCGAGTCTAACCCCAAATCTTTCTGAATAGCTGCAACAGTCTTCTTCTTCTTGCCCTCGAATTTCTTAGGTGTGAGCTCTGGATGCAGAATCCAACAATGCTCATCATCATTCCCATCCTTTTTACAGTGATTGCATGAAGCTTTGCTTTTCTGTGCAGTGTTAGCCTTCCTTGCTTTCCACTTCTGCTTGCTTTTCTCCTTGCTCTTGCTTGCAGTGGGTTGGGATGGTCCCCCAACTTCTAGATTTCCATTCTTTCCTCTAGCTTCTAGATGAGTAGCCTGTATAGATACCTCATCTATACTAGTGGGATTAAACATGAGGATGGTATGCCTCATGTAGCTGTGTAAACCACCAATGTACTTCAACAGAGTTTCTGGTGAGTCTAATGAGATTCCTAGAATCAATGCTCTCTTTCTAAATTCTTGAGTGTACCCTTGCACACTTTTCCCTTTCAACTACCAAAGAATTTGCCAACTCATCGTGGCTTGTTGCATGTAGGCCAATGGATAGAACTGCTTTTTGATTGCAGAAACAAATTCACTCCAGACATAGGTAGCCTTACCATGTCTTTTCAGATCAACTTGGGTTCTTCCTTCCCACCAAACCAAGGCAGTGCCTCCTAGGTGTAGGCTTGCCAGCTAAATCTTGCTCTTGTCTGAGTCGATGTTCTGTACTCTGCAATAAACATCAATTTGTCTAATCCAATTGTCCAACTTCTCTGCATTTAACTCTCCATCATATATAGGTAAATCAAATTTAACATCTAGTTTGATCAAATATGCTTTCTTTTTGTGTTCAGGGCTATTAGGAGGTGTGAGAAAGCTTTCCTCTTTCCCTTTACCTTTTGAGTGGTCATGGAAGTAAGACTCATCTTCTCCTTTGTCTTGTTTAGAGCCTGATGAATCTTCATCCTTGTGTTTTCTAAAGTCCGTATACATTTCTTCTACCATGGACTTTATGGCGAGGAAACTTTCTATGAATTGAGGGTCTGGTCCCATAGAACCTTCCTCTGGCATTGTCTTCCGAGGATAGACTCTCCCAATTTCAGGATTAGTTTCGACCAACTCTCCTTCTCCTATTTTGAGCTTTGACCTAGTGAGCATTCAATAGCCAAACCAGCACAAGCTTGTTTAACCTTACAGCCTAAAGCTCTGATACCACTTGATCTGAAAATCACCCTATGAGTGATCTCAGTTAAAGATTTATTAAATGAAGGTATTACAGACTCATGTGCTGGTGTGTGTTTATGTTATTTAGGCAACAGATCGATCATATTGCAAATAAACAGACACTTAAAATGGAAAACAACAAAGAAACACAGTAAGAAAATACAAGAACACAACAATTAATAAGGAGTTCACCCTATCCTCCGGGGCTACATCTCCGGTCCAGCTCTCACTGGTGGCCTTCTTTTATTGTGTCTAAAATCAGAGAATTACAATGAAGGAGCTCAATAGGAGTCTCCTGAAATAGATTTGCTTGGTAGGGTGGTTCTTGGATTCCCCAAGTCACTAGAGTGCACAGACTCTTTTCCTTACCAGCTCTTTGACCTCTTTGGTCTTTAATGGAAGGAGCCCGATGTGGTGCTTAGTCTTGACAGATCCTCTCAGGGATGGCTTGAATCTCTCAAGCTCTCTGGTCCTCGACGCTGCCTTTGGTCAGCTCGAACCTCTATCTTATTTCTACTTTTTGCTTCACCGTCTTTTCTTCATTTTCTCTATCTTCTTTCCTTTCTTCTCTTTCCCCATCTTATGTCTTCGGGTCTTCTGCTTTGTCTGTTCATGGCTTTAAAGCCATTCAAGCTCATGGCTGTTCGATTCCCCTTCAACTTCCTGTCGGATCGCCTGCTACAGCTTCACTTGGAGTTCCCTGTTTCGGCGTCATCATCAGGTTCACAGGGAGTGGCCACTTGTCCTCCTACGGACTATGCCAGCCTTTTCCTCGTCAGTTCAATTCTTCGTTTACGTCGTGGAATGAGTACTCTGCCACCTTGGCGTCAAATTGGACCTCAAATTCTTATGCATTTTGGCTTAATCCCTTCGTAAATCTAGTTTCTCCATCGGGCGCGATCTCAGCTGTTAGATATGGAGCCCCCAGATCCGACGCCATTCTCTCATTTCGCACGGTTGACTTGCTCGACCATTAGCGCACGATGAGCGACAGTTTTCTCTCTCCTCCGCTTGCCATGCGTCGGGTGCTGAGTGGAATCACTCTCTTTTCACCAAATCTGCTTACCGCCCAAGGGTGCCCTTGATAAATACCACCGGTTTTGGAGCACGAGTCCCACCTTAGCCTTTAGCCTTTTCCCACGGTCTTCCTGGCTCTCATGCGACCGAGCGCTTGAGGCCTCTCCTTCTCGAGGGGTTTTTCTCGACACTAATTGCGCATCAAAAACTGCCTCCTTTTCCCAATCTGAGCTTCCCAGGGGCTAGTTTCTTCTCCGTCACAGTCTCCATGGGCCTTAGTCAGCGTGCTTTGAGCGAGGTCCTCGTCGTTCCACGTTGGCTGCTAACTGCCACTGTTTAGAGGTGTTTCTGTTTGCTGCTCTTAATTCTTTGAGGCCTGTCCCGACCTGATACAGTCATGGTTCTCTGATAACTCTTCTTGGATCCAATTCGGATCATGGGAAGCAGAATCGAGTGAGTTTCCCCTCTGGTGGTAAGAGGGCGAAACATATATTAGAGCTTGCGGATAGTGATGCGTTTGGACTTGTGAAGGTTCCATCACTGGGTAAGTTTGTGTACTATGTGTCATTTATAGATGACTTCTTAAGGAATACATGGATATATTTCCTTAAGAAGAAATCTAAAGTCTTTGATAGGTTTAAAGAATTCAAGGCTCTAGTGGAAAACCAGACAGAGAAGAAGATAAAGGTGCCGAGGATAGATAACGGTGGAGAGTTTTGCAGTATGGAATTTGAAGAATTCTGTAAGAAGTGTGGCATAGCACGGTAGAAGACTAATCCATATACACCTCAGCAAAATGGAGTTGTAGAAAGAATGAACAAGACGTTGATGGAATGGGCAAGAAGCATGCTTAGTGGTGCCAGGTTAGGACAAGAATTCTGGGTAGAGGTGGTGGAGACAACATGTTACCTAGTCAAAAGATCACCTTCATCAGCGTTGGAGGATAAAACTCCACAAGAGGTATGGACTGGTAAGAAACCCTCTCTTTCACATCTGAGGGTATTTGGATGTGATGCATATGTACATGTTCCAAAGGAGAAGCGAACCAAGTTGGATAGTAAATTTGAAAAGTGCATCTTTATTGGGTATAAGGATGGTTTAAAAGGTTATAAGCTTTGGAACCCAGTAACAAGGAAGGTTGTGTACAACCAAGATGTGGTGTTCAGAGAGGTGAATTAAACATGAAGTCCAACCAAAGGAACCTGAGAAGATAGAGTTTGAGCTAAAGGAGGAAGAATCAAACTCTACAATAGAGGAGGAATCATAAGATGAAGAGCCACAAACTCTGGGTGTGAGAAGATCAAATTGAGAAAGAAGGCAGCCAGAAAGGTATAGTCCATCTGCTTTCTGTTCAACTTTTGCTTTATCTATTATTGATGATGATCCAAGAATTGTGAAGGAAGCAGTAGATTCAGAGGATGGAAAACTCTGGAAAGAGGTCGTGGTTGATGAAATGGCATTTTTGCACAAAAATGAGTCTTGGGATATGGTGGAGTTGCCAGCTAGAAGGAAACCCATTGGCAACAAATGGGTGTTCAAGAAGAAGACAAATGCAGAAGGAAAGGTGGAGAAATACAAAGCTCAGTTGGTAGCAAAAGGTTATTCCCAGGTGTTGGGGATTTATTTTGGTGATATTTTTTCTCCTGTTGCCAAGATAACTTCTATTAGATTACTTTTATCTTTTGCTGCTGCTTTTGATTTTGAGGTAGAACAGATGGATGTGAAGACAACATTTCTTCATGGGGATTTGGAAGAGGAAATCTACATGAAGCAACCTGAAGGCTTTGCGGTGAAGGGTAAGAAAGAACTGGTATGCAAGTTAAATAAGTCTTTGTATGGGTTAAAACAGTCACCAAGTATGTGGTATCAGAAATTTGATACATTTATATGGGGACTTGGCTTCACCAGAAGAAAAGCAGATCACTGTGTGTATTTTAAATTAATTGGTGACCATGTTATTTATTTGGGCTTGTATGTGGATGATATGTTGCTGGTTGGAAATGACAAAGAAATTATCCAGGATTTGAAGACCCATTTGTCCTCCAAATTCGACATGAAAGATCTTGGTGCTGCAAACTATATTTTGGGCATGGAAATTAAAAGAGACCAGGCAAAGAGGAAGCTTTGGTTAAACCAGAGGAAGTATGTTGAGACAATATTGCAAAGATTTAATATGCAGGATAGTAAACCGATGAAGGTTCCTATTCCCTTAGGTGTAAATTTATCTGCTAAACAGTGTCCCAAGACACAAGAAGAGGAAGAGGACATGTCCCGTGTTCCATATGCAAGTGCAATTGGTAACCTGATGTATGCAATGGTCTGTACTAAACTAGACATTGCACATGCAGTGGGAGTATTGAGAAAGTTTATGTCAAAAACAAGAAAGGAGCATTGGATAGCAGTGAAGCAGGTTTTCAGGTATTTGCATGGCACTAGTGATTATCGTTTGTGCTTCCAAGGAAGACCATGATTGGACATCGTGTTGGATATTCATGACTTAGTTGATGCAGATTGGGCTAGAGATCTGGATCAGAGAAGATCTACAAGTGGGTATGTGTTTAACCTATTTGGAGGTGCAGTCAGTTGGATGAGTAAGAAATAATCTGTAGTGGCACTATCAACTACAAAGGCAGAATACATGGCAGCCACTCATGCAAGCAAGGAAGCAGTTTGGTTGCAGAGATTGTGTTCAAGTATGAGGTTAGTACAGGGAGCTATAAGGATAGACCGTGATAGCCAAAGTCCAATTTTCTTGGCAAAGAACCCTGTATATCATTCAAAGACAAAGCACATTGATGTTCAGTATCACTTTGTGAGGGATATGATAGAAGAAAAAAAGGTGTTACTGGTAAAGGTGGACACTTTGAAGAATACTGTAGATGCATTGACAAAATCTGTGAGCTTTGAGAAGTTCTATTGGTGTAGAGAAACAATGGGCTTTGCAGGGCTAGATAAATGACTAAGCTCTCTTTTGACCCCCTGTGGAAAGAGAAAAACAAGTGGGAGAATGTTGGGTTGTGTTATATTCTTTCCACGACTAGCCCACGTAGTTAACTGGAGGGTTAGAGGGGGGGCGGAGCCCCCCCTTCGTTGCGGCGATTACGTAGCAGGGGGGTCACAAGGGGTTTGCGGGGTGAAGGTAACCCCACTCTATGGGGTCTGGGGTAGTGCCCCGAAAAATTTTGGTTTTGGAACCTATGTTAGGTTGGGCGGACCCACCTATGGTTTTTTGCATGATTTTCGCACATGTTTTTGGACACGATGGTTTTCGGTGCATGGTTTTGGACGCGATGGTTTTCAGTCCATGGTATTGGATGCTTCGGCATGTATAAATATGTATTATAACATTGAAAGGAACATAATGAAAAATCAAGCTGGTAGTCCCGGTTTTGGTATCCAAGGGAAAATCTCTGTGTATATGTGTTTTATGTGTTATGCCCTCGCATTGTTTGTTTTTTTTGTTTTAGAATTCGTATGCAGGTAATTTATGTATGGGCTTATATCCTACAAATATATGCATTAATATGAAGTTCGGTACGAATAGTTATTGTGTAGTAATTTGACAAATGATAACTCTGCACTTACTCTTTATCATGTGCCTTTTTCCATTCGTTTCGAGAAGCTCCCCTTCTTTTTTGTCTTCATCCTTTTCGTCGTCCCAAATCACCACATCTGGTGTGTTTTTGATCTCCTTAATGTACTCACCGACATAATAGAAAGACTCATATGATATATACCCCTCTGCCATAGACCCCTCAAGTTTTTCCCTTTGTCGAACAAAACCTTTCAATTTCTTCATGTACCTCTCTAAGAAGAACATCCAATGATAAGAAATGATCCCAACTAATTCAAACTTATCTACTAGGTGAATTAGAAGATGAACCTACAAGTCAATGTGTTGGCTTGTTGGGGCCTGACCCAGGTTCGGAGTTAATTAGCCAAACAAATCCTTGTACTACTAGCCCTTTCGGAAATAGTCCACGGAGCGTGGGTTGAGGTCTCACCCGAAGTAGTATGGGAGGGTGCTAGAACTAGGTTTCCACACCCTTGAGATGTATGAGAGGTTCGACTGGTCCATTGTTGGTTCCCGCGCATAGGTTGCTTCATGCACTTTCCCGTTCCTCACGACCTGATACACTGCCTTTGTGCTGCCCTAACCAGGGGCTGTGGAGCTCCTGTGCTACGCTCTGCGTTATTACTCGATATCTTACTTATCTTCTAGTACTAGTTAATTACCTTCGCCTACTTGAATGTCTTAACTTATAATTGGTTATACGAAACATTCATATAGGTTCGTGCAATGAATAAACAATATACGTGCAAATTATATCGAATCATGTATTAAACCAGGACTTCTAGTACTAGTTAATTACCTTCGCCTACTTGAATGTCTTAACTTATAATTGGTTATACGAAACATTCATATAGGTTCGTGCAATGAATAAACAATATACGTGAAAATTATATCGAATCATGTATTAAACCAGGAAAACATATACAAAAATACAGTAAAACTTCTCTTTATTGATTCTTCCAATGGTTACAGACTCGACCTGCCCTGCGCACTCAGCTGCAGGGGTCCGTGCACTCAGTTGTGGACTACTAGGCCTCTGCGCACTCAACTACAGAGCCTTCTCCTACTCTAGGACCCACAAAACACTTTTCACTTTGACTCAATCCCTTAGACTTCTCCTCTTATATTCTATCTTCTCTATTAGTTATCTTATACACTTAGAGCCTCACTCTATTTATAAAATCCCATGGTCCGTGGACCATGGGCAGGTCTATCCAGCCGATATTAAATTACAAAAACTAGGGCGGAACCCCCTGTGACTCTATTATGACTTCGCGCTCTGCACCCGCAATTCACGGAGCTTTTACAAAAGGATTTGGTCAAAACTTGGGCTTTAAGCCCAAAAACATGCCTTGGGGGGATTCCATGCCCAACAGGCCCCCAACACAAACATCGTGACTTGCCCTCGAGTCACTCTATCAGCACAGAGATCTTTGCGCGGAGTCCCTCCAACTGTTCTCGACTGCGGCAAGGTCAGTAGCACACTGAGAGCTACGTTGTTCCAAGACCTTTTTGTCGAAAGTGCTTCTCTGCATTAATGCATGTATCCCCTGCTTGTGTGCGAGATTGCCTTCAATTTCTACTGTGATGGTGAAGGCCTCGTCAATCCAAGGCTAAACGCACGCATTCAGGACTACTTCCTTATGTTGTGTTGTGTCCACCCGTTCTTTCAGTGCATTGGCCTGTTGCATCCGGGTGAGCCTCTGAGTGAGGGCCACTGTCTACGCAGTTCCTTTGATGCTGTCATACTATTGTTGGAGTTCTCGCGCCTCTGTTTCTAAATGCTGGATGTTGGGGTCCTCCTGCAGATTTGTGAGGACCTCAAATTATTTTTCCAACATGCTGGTGCAGTCTTACATTGCACTTCCAATTTCGTCCAGTCCCACTCTGATAGCACTAGCGCACTGTTATTTGACTTCCGGAGGGGTGGATGGCTGCGCCTTTAACCGCAGCTCGACGATCTGAAGCTTCAGCTCCAGTTGAACCTTTGACATTTCCTCCCATGCCTCATGTACCCCTGTTGCTAACCCATGGACACGCGCCTCTGTTGGAGTGTCTGCTGGGATGGCCAGCTCCGGGACGCTTTGACAAGCTTCATCTATGACCTGTACCAGTTGTCGATTCTGCGACACCACTTCGTCGCGCTGCAAACTTGACTATTCCATATTGATTTTTTTCTCGCTAATGACTTGCAGTGCGCAGCTCTCCCTAGCTCGTAGCTCTGTAGTTATCCCATCCTACAAAACATATAAGGTATCTCACGGGAGTGCTGCCATATTGATACCGAGACCCTTCAATGCGCTAACCATAGGCCTGTTGGCCTCATTTGTTGTCACTAGTGCTCCTTCTGACAATACTAAGGTATTTGTCATCTACGCACGCATCATCTGTTTTGCTACCATTGTTCCGACTGCGAGGCTGGTTGAAAGGGTACCAGCTTGAGGAGTGTGCACCTTCAACTCTTGTACTTGCACTCTGAGGGACCCCAACACAATCTGGTTCTCCTGCATGAAATTTTGGAGGGCCTTAGAGGTGACATCACGCACTATCTCACTGATGTCGTGCAGATCACCCTCAGTTACAGTGATTGGGTCAATAGACAACTTTAATGCCTTGACCTTCTTGCACGACCCTGTCCGCTCAGCTAAGTGTTAGCGCTTCAACTATGTTGACGCAGTTTGTGGGTTTGCACCTCCCTCTTCTTCCTCTGCTTCCTGCCCATGCGAAGGTGACGTTTGGCCCTCGCGTGCCTTCGCGGCTGCCTCCTGCACTGCTACTGCTGCTGCGACCTTTTCCTGCTCAGTTGTTGTCTGTGCAACATCCCACACCACCCGCACTTCTGCTGGCACTTCTTCCTTCCTTCTCTTTTCTGCCAACTGTGCAATGCACAACTTGGCCTCGTCTTTCTTCCTCTGTGCTGTCGACTTCTCTATCTCTGCGATGTCTGGAGCATGCCACTCCAGCGGCCATGCCTCTAGTACATTAAAGATGACATCGTCCATGGCTACAAAGGGTATCTTTCTCCATTGTTTGGTTGGGTCCTTGCGCACTCTGATGTAAATGTTATGGATGTCTGCTTTGAATTCCACAAAACTATGCAGGTTGTTGTAGACATTGGGCGACAACCGCTGGTTTCGGTTGATCCCCATTCTGAGGTTCATCTCCATGAACAACTAGAATATTTTACTGTCACAGATCCTCTTGGCATCCTTTGTGGCCTAGAGTGAAGTGTACTTCGCGGCCTCTGGCAGATTCCTGTCAATTGTGGGGAATTGACTATCCTTCGGTAATTCCCCTACCACGAGCACTATGGATAACAGAAGCCATGCATAGTGGAATGTTTTTCCCTATTCCTGAGCTTCACGACAATTCTCCAAAAACTCCTTGTAGAGGAACTCAGACCAGTTAAACTGGACCCGCTCTGTGCATTACTTGTCCAGTGCTACCACCGTCGCGGGTACCTCGTCTGCACGACACTTGTGCATAACCTTACTCGCCAGTATTTGGGTTGCCACTTTCACTACCTTGTCATTGATGCTGGATATGGTGTAGCCCCTTTTCTTCTTTGCCAACTTGTACTTTTTCTTCATGGCCTCCACAATGGCTAATTCACTGCTTTTCCCTTCCAAGATGTCCGTGGGGTCCTCTCCTTTTCATGGAAGCTGGGAAATGTGGTGAATCAAGTCTACCGTGATGGGGATGCGCTCTTCCAGCCACAAACACCCATCATGTACCAGTCAGAGCAGCTGCCTGATGAAAAAAATGGTTATTGGGGTGTGGTGGAAATGCGGCACCCAGAGTAGGTTCAATAGCCTGGCCTTTTCCACTCCACGCAGCCACTTTCGCGGCTCTAATTTTGTAACCCTCGCCATGGTGTTCTACTTGGGCTTCATGAGGTGCGAGGTCTCAAGGTGAAGGAAATCCTCATGGTCAACAAGGTCCTAATCTTTGAATTTTAAGCTCGACACCTGTCCCAGGTGCGTGCCCTAAAAAATAATGTTGTCAGGGAGAAGCGGGGTCTGGAGTGAGCTCTTGGTCTCGTAAAGGTCCCTGGGCACTTTAGCCTTCCCTTTTTGCAAGGGGACATAGGCGAGCAGCTTTGTCGGAGAGTGCAAAGGTTGAGTTTCCTCCTCCATGCCTTCATCCTCGTCCTCTGCGATGATAAGATCCTCCAGGTCTTCTTCTTCTTCATCGGTCTCTATAGTGACAACTTTCCCCTTCTCCTCCATTGACAGCTTGGTGTGCAGCGGGTTCCACGGGGACACACATAAGGGAACCACCGCTTGTTTCTCCTTCTTGGGTCTTGGCATGCGCGGAGATTTCGGGATTTCTACCACAATCCTGGTACCTTCCAGAGCATCCCCCACAGTCAGGGCTTGCGCGGCCTCTTCGGCGGTCATTTCTATTATCTCCATAACATCCCCAGTTGTTGCTATTGTGTCCATCCTGAAATCTAGCACTCTTGAAATTTGGAGCTCAATCAACGCTCGACACACAACAATCAGGGCTCTGCTCAATAGCTCAATTTACAAAGGACCAAGTGTTGTTTTCTGGGCAGCCCCTTGTAATTTATAGTGCTTTTTGAATTTGAACTCGACCATTCCCCCCAAATCTGGTTCATTAATGCTCCCTTGGCAGCAGATTGCCCCAAATATTGCCCATAAATCGTGTCTTAAATGCCTGTCACCCACTCCATTTGGTCTTAAGTCGAGCATCCCATTGTGAATAATGACTTCAATGATCACTTTCTGGCCAACCCGCGCGGCAGCGTAGCCTCCCGTGCACAGGCGCGGACCTTGTGACTCTTTGCTTCTACGCGCATCTCCAACATCGCGCAGCCCTCGGGCAGAATATTTTATAGTCCTGTGCTTCCTTTCAATTGCCTGGAGCGCTAAGACTGTACTTCCTTCGGCTAGTCAGGTGGTCGCACCACCCATGTGAAGTTTCATCTTGTCATTCGTCATGTTTCCTGGAGAATACCAACCTTTTATTGTTACATTCAGCATCGCGCACTTTATCATCTACAATGCACTACCCTGGTCAATACGCTTAGCAATGTGCGGTCCAAGCGAAGGAATCAGGATGATGAATTTACGGCGATAGGCCTTAAACCTGTCATTGTGATCGTTTGCATCCTGCCTTATCACCCTGGTCTTTTTGCTAAGAAAATCTTCCTTTATCTCGTCCTCCAGCTTCTTGACTTCCGCGTCCACTAGAGCGCTTTTCTTCCTTAAGCGTACCCTTTCTTCTTCAAGTTCTTGGAGTCTAAAATTTCCCTGTTGGATTTCTGCTTCCAAGGTTTCGCGAACCGTCGTATCTACCAGTGCTATCATGTGCGTTCTAAGCTCTCCAAGTACTATAGGGCTTACTGCGATTACTTCATACTCCAGCCTTGGCGGTGCCTGCACGGTCATGTTTTTGCACGCGATCCTCTAAGCCTAGAGAACCACTGGTATGCGGAGGTCCCAGTTAGTCCGCTTCACATTGTGGACCTTGTTCAATGCTTCACGTACTTTGTTAAAAGCTTCTGCATGGATATTCTTCTGCGCACTTGGTCTTTCCATACTTCGTGGTCCCAACTAGAGGGGTCATTCGCACCATTGCCTTACCCGCACCTGCTTACTGATCATATCTCCTACTGCGAGGATGATGTACATTCATGTAGGTTCCACACCATATGCCTATATCCACTTGGATAGGTGGGTGTGTGGGCCGGTTTGTCTGTCATACTTTTCTTTTAACTGCATTTGAGGCTTCCCAAACCGCATGCACATCATCCTTTGGTAGTCGCGCCAGTCCTCAAAACTTCTTTGGTGCGTACCCCACCACCTCGCGGGCATAGTGCACAGTACCCACTTTAGAGCGTCGAAGCGCTGCTGTTCTGACACTTCTTGTTCAAATTTGTTTAGGAAGTCATCCACCTCGCTTAACCCGTCATATGTAGGTGGATCTCTTACCTCTATTTCTACGCAGTGCATCGACCTCGTCATCATGTAACATTTGAGCGTGGTTACCTCGTGTAACCGGTTTTGCCATCGTTCTATCTCCTCATTAGAATTTGATGTGTAGGAGATTTTGCGCTCCCAAGAGATTCAACCATCTACGGTTGGATTTACCCAATCTTGCTCGCGTTCGATTATCTTGTAGATGAAGTCCATATCGTCATCACTATCGTAGTCCACACTGGCTCGGTGTAGCGCGATCCTTCTGTAGGGTCTAAAGGTACCACTACACGCAGTGACTTTTTCTCAAAGATCATCTTGTGATTCTTTCGATTTATGACTCCATTCATGTTAGTGGCCCAATCTATTCCCAATAGCGCGGGGTAGGGATTGTAGTCATCAACAATCTCTATCACTTCAAAATCTACTAGCATGCTTGCTCCTTCGATATCTACTGTGATTCCCTACAATCTCCCCATAGGTAGGATCTTTTGCTGGTTTGCCATCCACACTTGGATTAGAGACAATTGCAGCGCAAGCCTACCCATGCACTCCCATGTCTGCTTTGGCAGGACATTTGTGTTTGATCGTAGATCCAGAATCACTTGGTCCATCTCATATTCCCCGATCTGTGCGGTCAATCTCATTTCCCTTCTTGTTCACGTCGTGTGCTTTTAGAGCTTCTGGACTACGCGCAGTTCTCCTGGCGTGGTCCCAGCACATCTAGTTATGAGTTCTTGCGGCCTCTTTATAGCCTTGTTGTTGTGCAACAACTTCATGCATGTCTCCAAGAACGTAGTGAGCATTGATGGGTCCATTTTCGGCTCTAGTCTGCCTTTACTTCCCTAAGTGTAGGCATCAGCGAAGCTCCTCTTAGCATCCATGAAGGTCTCCTTAGTGCGCTCCAAATCAAATTCTGGTTCCTTTGTTGGAGCCTTGCGAACCCAGGTACTTTCTTCAGGTTGCTTGCCTTTGACATCTCCTATCGTAATTCCACTCTAGAGCATGATATTTACATTAGGGTATTTCTCGTGCGGCTCAGACCTCATCATTTGCAGGTTCTAAGTTGGGGGAGGTTGGAGTGCTCCTTTATCGCGCAACCTCGCTATTAGTGTGGGACAATCCCCTGTCTCATGATCAAACAACGTACAATACAAGCATGATGGTTGCGTTGGATTCGTACAATCGTGAGCATAATGCCCCAACCCTCCGCAATTGTAACATATCAGCTGTCTGCGACCTCATCCTGGTCCCCCTCCACCTTGGCCTCGTCTGCACCCTTGAAATACGGTACGCGCCATTCCTGCGTTTTAATCGAGGGGCCATGTTTCGGCTTGAACTCTATAGGTAGGAGTTCAATCCATCATCAGCTCATAACTTCTACATGTGCACTCATCATGTCCTACTGACCTGTAGAAATTACAAAACAACTGCTACGAATTCTATGTATACTTCTGTAATAGATGGCAGTTATATGTAGCATGCTTTCCTCCTATCTGAAAAATCACGCACCATAATGCACGTGCCGTGATTGGTCTTGCTTGTGCCTCTGGTCTTAGTGGCATTGGCCCTCCTCCCACAAGGTAATTCACGAACATCGGGCAGTGGTCCTTGTCATGCCTCTGGCCTTTGCATTTTACGCACCATACCTCATTGCGCATCTTTGGGCGGGTTGTCCTATCTTGTTTCAAGCTTTGCATATCCAGGCACAAGTTTTTCAACTACATGTGAATCTGCTAAAATCCCAGGTTAGGATCTTGTATCAGAGTCTCGTGCAATCTCATCGCAACCTCCAAAGCCTCAGCCTAAGTGGTTAGACTTTGTTGCGACAGTGCATTTCATAGATGTGGCATTAACGATGCTACAAACTATTCGTGGTGTTGCCCATTTGTTAATGTCATGTTCTCTTTGCAAATTGTGCACTTCAATATTTGATCCAATTCCCACAGGGTCTCACCTGGTAGCATTGTGATTTCCTTGAATCCAATGATCGACTGTGCCTCAGACTTTGGCCTGCTAAATTCTTTTTTTAGCGCAACTTGGATATCTACGATCGCTGCATTCAGATTTTCATTGGAATGCTTAATGTACCAGGTCAGCGCGCGATCCTGTAGAGTGCTGACCAGCGTTGCCTTATTTATATTTTCGTTCGTGACACCCTGTGCTTCCCATATAGCTTTTATCACTAACCATGACTGGTCCAGATCTTCATTCCTTACTCCCTTGAACACTGATAGCTTTATTGCGCTTGTCATACTGCTTCATGGTGGTGGTGGAGGTGGTATGGGCGAAGACAGGGGTGAATATGGTGAAACTGGTGGTGGTGTGGGTGGGGGTGGTATGCGCGGAATTCTCTGCCTTATCAGATTGATCGCACTTCTTGGCGAGACCTTCGTGAGCTCTTCTTCACCCCCTCGCGGAGGTGAAATCAAGGGGCTAGTTTCTAGTTCTGTGCTACCTTCGTTTTTGTAGATTCTCCCACTCCTCGTAGCCCCAAACATCAATTTATTCACATAACCCACTTTTCACATAGTAGCATTTTAATCCAAGTGTTCAAATATTTAATGTACTTACCTCGCGGTCCCTTGAGGAAGCATCGTTCTGCCTCGCTATAGCTGACTGAAGTATCTACTGCGAATTCGGTGATGAATCCTCCTATGATTCGATCGAGCCAGTGATCGACAGCGCGCACGATCTTATCTTCTGATGCTTCTAGTCTGCGCACCAATTCTGGAGTCCACACAATAGGTTTGTCGAGTTTACACCTTCCTTGGCTATCTGCTAGCTTCATGATCCACTCGTACAACTCAGTGGGGAAGGATGCAAAGAAAATTTCATGGATCTTCGTATATAAGTAGTAGCCTAACCACTCTTCCTTTGATAGTTGCGGATTCCTATTTTCCTATGCTGCGAACTCATGAATCTTTCTGTCCAACCAATCTTCAATTCCTTTCTTTGTTAGATTCCAATGATATGACATCAGACATCTCTATGCAGATCCCAGTCCCGGCAATAGAACCATTTGTTGGCTCGTTGGGGCCTGACTTAGGTTCAGAGTTAATTAGCCAAACAAATCCCTGTACTAATGGCCCTTTCTACAACAGTCAACGGAACACGGATTGAGGTCTCATCCGAAGTAGTATGGGAGGGTGCTAGAACCAGGTTTCCGCACCCTTGAGATGTCTGAGAGGTTCGATTGGTCCATTGTTGGTTCCTGTGCATAGGTTGCTTCGTGCACTTTCCCATTCCTCACAGCCTGATACATCGCCTTCGTGCTGCCCTAACTAGTGGTTGTGGAGCTCCCGCGCCACGCTCTGCGCTATTACCCAAGATCTTACTTATCTTCCAATACTAGTTAATTACCTTCACCTACTTGAATGCCTTAACTTATAATTAGTTTTACAAAACATTCATACAGGTTCGTGCAGTGAATAAACAATATACTTGCAAATTATATCCAATCATGTATTAAACCAGGAAAAGATACACAGAAATATAGTAAAACTTCTCTTTATTGATTCTTCCAACGGTTACAAACTCGACCTGCCCTGTGCACTCAGCTGCAGGGGTCTGCCCACTCAACTGCAGACTATTAGGCCTCTGTGCACTCAGTTGCAGAGCCTTCTCCTATTGCAGGACCTACAGACACACTTTTTACTTCGACTCAATCCCTTAGACTTCCCCTTTTCTATTATATCTTCTATATTAGTTATCTTATACACTTAGAGCCTCGCTCTATTTATACAATCCCATGGTCCGCAGACCATGGGTAGGTCTATCCAGCCGACATTACATTACAAAAACTAGGGCGGACAACCCTGTGACTCTATTATGACTTCGCGCTCCGTGCCCACAATTCACGGAGCTTTTACAAAAGGATTTGGTCAAAACTTGGGCTTTAAGCCCCAAAACATGCCTTGGGGGGATTCCATGCCCAACACCATGAAACTCGTTGGAAACTCCTTCTTGGACATACAAACAATCTCAACTATCTCTCTATACCACCGTGGAATGCTAGACATATGAATCTCCTTTGATGTGATCCAACATACAAATATAGATAATTTAGATATGGCACATTGTAGGTTTTCGGGGAAGTCATGGTTCACACACCCACACACGAGCATAAGATAATGAAATTGCACAGTAAATAGTACATTATATAAAGAATAATTATAAAATATCCCATTACATAAAAATAAAAAAAATAATAAAATCATGTTTTTGACATACATACTCTTAGAAGGTTCAAATGGTCATGCGATTTCAATCTCGACAAACGATATTCCATAGTGAAGCATTACTGTAGTGAAGACCCACATAGAAAAGGTACCCTCACACTCATTATAACTTCCTTTGGAAAATAAATATCATCTTTCTTTAAAGTCCATGTGACATCACCTTCTTTGAAAGACCAAAAGGCACTAGCCTCTCCTCTAGTTTCTTATCTTGGACAATGTTTCTTTTTAGTTTTAAAGAAATAATATCTATCCTAACAACGAATGCATCTCTTTGTTTCAATGATATGTGCCTCCATAAAGAAGATGAATCATTTTTAAATATATGCATGGGATCTAGTAAGTGGGAAATCTTTATATGCTCACAATATCACAGCTCATAAAAGAAAATTTTCCTTTTCATCTCAATGGGAAATTTCTAAACATAGGTGTAGAAGAATACTTGATCATCGAACATAGGCTCCCCATTTGAATCGAAAATTTATGCAAACTCCTTCTCCTTCTCTCTCATATCGTCTAAGCCATTCAACTAGTGTCATTCTTGTAGGCCTTTGGGTTCTCTTTGGTTTACCATTGAAAGCGGATGTTGCTCTTTTGTAAGGGTGTTCTTGTTACACTAAAAACATGTCACCTTGACTACTTACAGTTAGTATGGCTCAAATCAACAGTCATGCTACCCTCTTAGGCAAGTCTTTATGCCTCTGTTATCCATCTCAAACTCAAAGAAGAGAGAAAGTCTTGTAAAAACTATGTTTATCTCTGGGGTCGCAGGTTCTCTCTAGCCTTACCTGCGGGGACGTAGGTCATGTTCACAAAAACTGCGTCCATGGACGCTCTGTATGTTAAAGGACAGGTGCGTCCTTCTGTAAAAGGCAAAATGCGCAAGTTTTATCTTGAAAAAGTTACTTGTGGTTACTTCTAGAACATTCTAGAGGTCGGTTTGATGAAATGGATGCTCCTCCAGTTGGTTCATGTATCTCTATTAAGAGGGGACTTATCCCATCAATAAGGGAGCTATCCCACCCATAGAGGGGGATGATCCCATTGATAGTGGACCTGAATAACCTCTTTACAGCACTATAAATAAAGGCATTGAGCCAGAAGGAGAGGAGGTTGGAGCTATACATTTTCTTTGGGTAAATGCTGCAGGATTTAGGTCTTCCATTAGAACCTTTGTGAGGAGAGATTGTCTTTACATGATTCTACTTGGAAGTGGGTGAGCTTTGTCAAAGTAGAGGAAAACACTTGATGGACCCTGGGAGGAACTTGCACAACACCAAGGCCAGGTTGTAAGAGTTTCTTTGTTTCGTTATTAATACAAACTGGTTTATTTTTCTCAATAGCTTGTGTTAATGAGTTATTTCATGTGTTCCTTGGTCTGCATGTTGAATCTATGTTTTATTATATGAAATACAAGTGCTCGGTAATTGTTTGATTGTTTGTGGTTGCAGGAATTGACTTGAAGGAAGAGCTCATCCGGATTGGCAAGAACGGACTACAACAACAGCGTTTTGGAATAAGGTAAGCCTAAACACTTGTACTTTTCATGTTATAAAAGGTAGATTTAGAGAAAGATCACTCCATTTTGTCTTGTTTGTCGCTAGCGAGTTTATACTCCTAGGGAGGTCAGTTGTGTCAGCCCAAATGACTTTTTCCGCCACGACAAATTGGCGACTCCACTGGGGAATCCATTAATGAGAGAGTCTTTTCCTTTATATGAACTTTGCTTTGAGAAAATCATTTTTATTTTCTGGTTTTTGACTGTGAGAATTAGTATTTGGGTGGCTTAGCTTTAGATTTAGTTAGTTTTGGTTTTTCTTTCTTTTTCCAGAAGGACGCACCCTCTCAGTCTGCACAGTGCGTCCTTGGACGCGCTGTTGCCGTCTGCACAGAGCGGGCCCGCACCTGTGACAACGGGTGGCCTGCGTCTTCCTGTAAAAGTTAAGAAAATTCCATTTTGCTTTAAAATTGCTTTTAGATTTTGGTTTTTCTTAGTGTTTTCTGCCCAGATCCTTTAGTACCCTGTCAAGAATTCTCACCTGAACTGGTTTTGTGAGCTTTGAGTGTTTTAGTGGATTTCAACGAAGTTTAGACCTAGGGTTTGATTTTTGGATAGGTTCTGTAGTGACTTTGAGCGTAGAAAGTTGTCCAGCCTTAGATCTCTCTGGTTAGTCAACCTTCTTAGAAGTTGGACCTGTCGTAAAGTCTCCTTGTTTGAGCAGCTTGCCATTTAAGTTGTTTTGGGTCGAATTTCGAATTGCTTGTTTATAAAGTGTTGATTTCCATTTTACAAAAAGAACAAAAAGATTAGAATTTTGTTTTGACTAGTTTTTGGTTCTGCAATAAGCTAGTCCTTGATTTGATTGTGATCAAGTAAAACACCTTAGAATAATCATTGTTAGTTTTGACCTTGTTAGAATTGCTTAGAATAAATTTGCCTTTAGTTTGCTTATGAGTGGATTTTCATAGATTTTGATAGTTGTTAAAGATTGCTTTTGGTTATATTAGTTTTATTCGCTTTATTAAAAGAAAAATACAAAAACATTTTCTTTAAAAAGTCTTGTTTCAAGTAGCTTTTTGTTTTTCAAAGAAGAAAAGAGTTTTTCGTGCATGTAAAGAGAAGTTATGTTTTTATGTTTGGAAAGGAAAATCGAATTGTTTCTTTGATTGTCTTCAATTAAGAAGTTGCGTTTATAAAGATTGCATTCTCTCAACTTTTTAGTTAAAACAATTCATCGAAAAAGAAAAGTAGTGGATAAATCATCCTAAGTGCATTTTGTAGTGGTTTTCGAGTCGAGTCAACACACCACTAGTTTCACTTCCATCACCTTTTGACTTAAAGAACAACTTTAAAAGTAACGCTTAAATTAAAATTGAACTAGTAACTTTTATTTTCTAGGGTTCTGAAGCACCAACATAGCTTAGGCTAGGGTCTTGGAGTAGGTGAGTACTTAACTCTCCAAGACTATAAAACCAAACAGTTAGTCTATCTTGAGTAGAACAAATCCAATTGTTTCAATTACATTCTGGGAAAGCTCCTCTTAAAGGAGAAGCATGAGCTCGTGTCCGAGCCAGTGAGGGGATCATTCCTCCCTCGTTGGGAACGACGCCAGACAGTACGTATTAAAAACGGTAAACCTCGGATTAACCATTGTCGAGGAGCCAGGGGTCACTTATCGGTAAACCTTGGATTACTGTCAAGGAGCCGGTAAGGGGATTGAGCTTGTTACTCTGCCCTTGCGTGCTGTCGGAGTTTAGACTGTTCCCCCAGGTGTAATTGTTGTGATTGGTAACCTTAGTGGCCATAATATCTAGGATTCTACCCAAGGTGACGGTGGAGGGAAGGTCCCACTGTACCTGGAGCAGACGTCGGCTATACTCACTTGGATTTTCTGGGGGGTACGCTTCACTTCGAGACGGTTAAAGTGGAGGTACTTGGTCCAGTCTATTCATTAAGCAGGTTGTCGGCGTAACTGTTCCACCCGCCATTTCTGTACTGAATCCTGCGAGGTTGGACCTAATCACCAACTAGCGCTTTTGGTCCAGAAGATACTGTTTGTGTGTGCTTTGACACTCTAGATTATTTAGGCGTGTGCTTCAAATTTGTTTGGTTCTTTAGAAGACTTAGGTGGTTTGATTTGAAATTTTTTACTTTGTTTTCGTGTGTTGTAGTTAAAAATCATTAATTGTGGCGGAATTACCGAGACGGTCCCGTCGAATTGGGGGCCTGTCTCCTGAAGTTGTTTCTGTGGCCGAATTGTTGAGAAGATCCCGTGAACTCCGGGGTTCACCTCCTCGAGACGACCCCAGTAATTTAGAGGGTTTAAAGGTCCTTGTAACTCCTCCTAGTGGCAGTAGAGTAGGTTCACCTGAAGAAGGAGAATCTTCCTTGGTAGTCCATCCAGATTACCAAAGTTTAGAAACAGGCGAAGAACCTGAAATTTCCGAACCTGTTACTCCAACTCCTAGTGTTCCTGATTCACCAAGAATAGAAAGAATTATCACCGAAAATCTTCCTGTTGGGTTAATTGCTATAGAAGAACTTGTTCCAGAGGAAGAACTAGGTGTTTCTGATTCTGAAGATATAATTACCCTTGATCTAAGGGAGCGTGAATCCATCTTTTACAGTCCTCCTAGAAGTGAACCTTGGTACCTTGCATTAACCATTTTTTAGACAACTCAGTAGGTTTTTCTACACCTCGTACTCCTTTTCCACCCGAGGAATTCATAATCCTGTAAATATGTCTGGTCAGTCATCTGTGTTTACGCAAAGTCCTGAATCATTTTTACATGGTGGTCCTTCTGTTCCTACTGGGTATCAATCACTTTCTGGTACCTTTGCGGGAGCATCTCCTCAACCCATTGATCATGGGTTATTAGTTGGAAACAGTGGTAATGTACCATTGAGTATAGGTGATGTTTATATGATGTCAGGTTCAACTCCCGTTAACCAACCTCAAGGTGGCCAATTACCGCCTGGGGGGCAACCTTCGTTAATGCCTGGGGGGCAACCTCAAGGTGCTTCATTCGTGTCTGGGGGGCAACCTCAAGGGTATCAACCCCAAGGGTATCAACCCCAGCCTCAATATGTGCCCCAAAGTCAACCTCAGTATCAATATCAACCTCAAGGATGGCAACCTCAAGGATGGCAACCTCAAGGGTCTCAACCCCAAGGATATCAACCTCAAGGATACCAACCTCAAGGTCAAGGTCAACCCCAGTATTCGTATTTACCTCAAGGTTATCAACCTACGGGTCAATACCCTGGTCAAAGTTATCAACCACCTCAAGGGCAATCATATGGGACTGCACCTTACAGTTATCAACCCTATCCTCAATACGGCTATGGATCTCAGTATCCTCAACCTGTTACGAGTCAGTACCCTGGATTGTTAACATGGGATCCGTCACAGGGTCAACAGATGTTGCAGCCAAGTATACAGTCGGCACCTCAAGCAGGACAACCTGTCGTTCCTGGTCCACCCCAGCAACCGCAACCTGTCCAGTCAAGTGTTCAGACCCCTGTAACTTCGGTAGTTACTCAGCCGCCAATTGCACCTGGTACTCCACCTCACACGGCTGCAGCAACTACCGCTTCATCTACCATGCTTACTTCTGGAGTATCGGCAGCTCCGGTTTCTACAGTCCCTGTAACCACTCCTCAGACATCTGTTCCGTTGTCTGGACCTACAGTCCAAACCACAGTCCAGATGCCTGTAGGACCACCTGGTACAAGTACGGTTGTTACTACTCAACCTCAATTTGTTCAACCTCCGTACCAGGGACCGTATCAACCGGGCAAGCTGCCCAACAACCGGTTTACCAGTATCAACCGTATCCTGGGTACACTTATCAACAACCTCAGCAACCCCAGTACGGTCCGGTTAATCCTGGTTTTCCAGGAGGATATAATATCCCCAATGCGATTCCTGTTCCTAGTTATCCTGGATATCCTCCTCCTGGGCTGGTATTGTGACTCAGAATTTTAGAGATCCTAACCGGCAGTTACCTTTTATTGCAACTTTAGATTTACCCGACTTGACGCGCCTAACGAACGATCCAATTCAATATCTTCAGTTCTGGCCGCCAATGCCAAATAAGTTGCCCAGCGATATACCCAAGTTCGAAGGTAAGTCTGGAGAGGATCCGTCCAATCACGTGATGACTTACCACCTCTGGTGTGCATCAAATTCCATCTCAGATGATTCCATCCGCTTACGTCTTTTCCAGCGTACACTCATTGGTCTCGCAGCCAAGTGGTACATTGAGTTGCCACGGGCCTCTTTTTACAACTTTAGCCAGTTAGCTACCTCGTTCTTAACTCATTTTCAGTTACCAGTCAGATACGATAATGGTACAGAATTATTAACTTCGCTAAAACAATCGACATCCACGTACATTTCTGATCACATCCATGAGTGGAGACGTCGAAGGAGATTAGTGAAAGTTTTTATCCCGGACCAAATCTTAGCTGAATGGTTTGTCAAATCATTATTACCAAGAATTACTGAAGATGTAGCTAAGGCCGGAGTAGTTACTGAGGAGCAAGTCATTGCTCAAGCACAGTACCTTGACTTAGTTTATACTCAGTCGGGTACGTTACATGAGAAAATTCCGGATCTTCCCAAGTCAAACCAAATCGCTGCTGCTCCTTCGGGATCTCATGCCGCTGATGGTATGATTGGTATCGTGACTACGAAGAGCAAGAAGAAGTCTTCCAAGGCTTCAACTACTCCAATTATCACTTTGCCTGATTCTCCGACAGGAGAGTCTTCTCCTGAACTCACCGCCGACATTCACGCCGTAGAGTCATCTACGGCCAAACCAAAAAACGGTGGAAAGAAGAAAGGAAAGAAGAAGGCCAAAGCAGACAAGGCTCCAAAGGAGAAAACAGAAAAATCGGAAACCAATGACGAAAAGCGCAAACCTCGTTATCCTTGTCTCATTTGTGAAGAAGATCATTTTACGAGAGACTGCCCTCATCGGGCCGAGGTAGTGAAAATAGTTAAAGGTTCTCCCACTCCTGCTGTGTTAAAAAATCCATTTCCAGAGCAGGAGAATAAGATGATAGGTTCTTCTTCGAATGCCAGTGAAGAACCCATTTTGATGATGTCTCATGTCAGGATTGCGACTCGATCGCAAGATTATGGTAGTAAGGCTCCTGTTGATGGTAAAGAAGCAGAATCTTCTCACTCTAACCCATCAACCTCAACTCCTGGTTCCGATCCACTACAGATCGAAAAACCTAACCCAGACTTAGTGATTAAGCCGCCCGCCAAGGGTGTACTTCGAAGGTCTGCTTTCAACCCACATGCGAGAGCAGCCCAGAATTACAACATTGTTGAAGACTTAGCTGTTTCACCTTCAGCAATGTCGGCACTCGAAGTGCTGCAATCATGTCCAGCGCAACGAAAATTGCTTTTGTCGGCTATTGGAGCTGTCGATGTTCAGGACCCGAACCTAATGATCTTTGATCTAGAAAGTAGTACACTACGTCTCCCCCATCAAATGGCTTTCCAAATCCCAGTGATAGTCAAAAACAGGCCTATTCATCGGACTGTGATTGATGAGGGAGCTTCTACGTGTATTATGTCGATTCAATGTTGGAGATCGCTTGGTTCTCCTTCGTTGAACCAATCCCCCACCATCCTTAAGGCCTTTGATGGCCGTGGGTTCCGTCCGTTTGGTATTCTACAAGAATTGCCTATAGGGGTCGAAGGTAAAACCGTTAGTCTGGATGTGGAAGTGGTTGATGCCCCTCTAGACTACAACCTTCTTTTGGGTCGAAGTTGGTCATATGCTATGACAGCGGTCGTTTCATCGGTCTTCAGAGTCATTAAGTTTCCACATAACGGTAAGATCGTGACTATTGATCAGCTGACATACTTTTCATCCGACCCATCCTCTTCAGAAACTATCCAACATGTTGGTAAAACGACAATCCCTTATAGGGACATTGGTGTAGGTTTAGTTAAGGATTCCGGTTTACTGGGAACTTTTCCTCTCCCTCCACTCAATGTAGATCCTTCGTTTGCAACAATTCATATGATCACGTCAGAAAACATTATTCATGATGATCCTTGGTATGTTCCCTCTGACTCTGAGCTAGATTCACTCGGTGATGTTATGCCGTTGAGTCCGTATGAAATTGCTTATGAAGCTCTTATGTCTTTTACCGATTTTCATTCAACCGAAACCGACCAAATGAATGTGGTCAGTGAAGAGTCACTTTTCACCTCACCTTTAGAACGGATAACGTTTCCCGAAGAAGTGTCATCTGACGAACACTTCGCGAAATCCTAAGTGTAGATGATCTACCATGGGAAGATCTCCATCACAGATCTTCGTTTTTACCTAAGGGCGATGCATTTGAAAATGATTTTTCATCTATCTTTACCGCTGAATATGTCAAAGACGCTCAGGATCCAACGAAACATTCTGATTCAGAGCTGAATTTAGGGAATATTTCTCGTACTATTCCCATTGATATATCAGTGAAGCCCGGAATTAAGGAGAACATTCATATAGGTGCCGCATGTACTGAAGAAGAAATCGAAACTTACAAGGCCCTATTCCAAGAATTCCGCGACGTGTTTGCCTGGTCCTACGAGGAAATGCCAGGAATCGATCCTGCCATTGTTGTTCATGAAATCAAAACCTACCCGGATGCTAAACCCATTCGGCAACGGTTGCGTCAGATTCACCCTCGAAAAGCAGCTGCAATTAAAGCAGAAGTCGAAAAGCTGTTGAAAGCAGGTTTCATTTATCCGATCCCGTTAACGGATTGGGTATCGAATATTGTTCCCGTCAATAAAAAACAAGGAACAATAAGAATCTGTATCGACTATAGGGATATCAATCGAGCTTGTCCAAAAGACAACTATCCTACGCCTTATATCGATCAAATAATTGATGATTGTGCCGGAAGTGAGATGTTTTCCTTCATGGATGGTTTCTCAGGCTATAATCAAATCAATATTCTACCTGCCGACCAACCAAAAACGGCATTCATTTGTCCATGGGGGACATTTGCTTATTGCAAATTACCTTTTGGGCTTAAGAATGCCGGCGCTACTTTTCAACGGGCCATGTCTTATGCATTTCATGACATCAAGCACATTGTGCAACCCTATCTCGATGATTTGCCTGCTCATTCTTTACACCGAGCTGATCACCTTGTCCATTTACGAGCAATCTTTATGAGGTGTAGGCATTATCGAATTCGGTTGAATCCCCACAAGTGTGTTTTCTGTATAGAAACAGGTCGATTGCTGGGATTTGTTGTTTCCAAAGCCGGCATTCGCGTCGATCCCTCGAAAGTCGAGGCTATCATCCAATTGCCTCCTCCTTCGAGTTTGCGCCAACTCCAAAGTTTGCAAGGGAAAGCGAACTTTTTACGCCGATTCATCCCTAACTACGCCGAGGTCACTAAAGGTTTTACACGGTTGTTGAAACAGAACGTACAATTCTTTTGGGACGAGATTGCCCAACAATCTTTTGATGCATTAAAACACGCGTTGACCCATGCACCGTTATTGCATCCTCCCAACTACAACCAGGACTACTTCTTATACCTCGCAGCTTCGCATTCCACCATTGGAATGGTGTTAGTTCAAGAAGATGAATTCAAGGCAGAGCATGTGATATATTACCTTAGCAGAACCTTAAATCCAACTGAGTTAAAATATTCACATGTGGAGAAATTGGCCCTGGCAGCCGTTCAAGCTGTCCAGCGTTTTCGTCACTACATTCTTCTCCGCAAAACTACTGTTATTTCGGATTGCAACCCTATGATTTATATCTTGACAAAACAACTGCTAGGGGGCAAGTACTCTAAATGGATCGTCATCCTGCAAGAGTTCGACTTGGAGTTTGAGAAGTCCAAGTCTAAGAAATCTTTAGTCTTCGCGGAATTGATGTGTGATTTCCCGAGTGCTGACACAGAGACTGTGGCAGAGGAGTCCATTGCGGACGAATCTTTGTTTCTTATTAGCACTGTAGATCCGTGGTATGGGGATATAATCATCTATCTCCAAACCCAAACCTTTCGGCCTGAAGCTTCCAAGGAAGACCGTCGAAAAATTCGGTTTCAATCCCAGCAATACAGAATTATTGGAGATACACTTTATCGCCTGGGGGCAGACTTAGTTTTTCGACGTTGTTTAACTCACGACGAGGCTGAGAGAGTTTTGAATGATTGTCACTCTGGAGCATGTGGCGGTCATATGTCTGGGTATGCCACAGCTCAGAAGGTGTTGCGCGCTGGCTATTTCTGGCCGTCTATGTTTAAAGATTGTATCCTTGCCGTCAGAAAATGCCACAACTGTCAAGTGTTTGATCGAAAGATGCGCGCTCCACCTGCTCCTCTCCACCCTATAATTGCCGCTGGTCCATTCGCCAAATGGGGTATTGACTTTATTACTTGTAACCCTCACTCGGCCGGGGGGCATGCGTATATCATCCTCACGGTTGATTATTTTACTAAGTGGGCCGAGGCGATGCCTACATTCGACGCAAGCGGCAAGACAGCTGCAGTTTTCGTATTCAATCATATCATAACTAGGTTTGGTGTCCCACAAGCAATCATTACTGACCATGGGAGCCATTTTCGAAATGTCATGATGACTGAGCTTACAAGCCAGCTTGGTTTGCGCCACGATAGCTCTACACCTTATTATCCGCAAGCCAACGGTTTGGTTGAGTCAATCAACAAAGTTCTAGTCATCATGATTCGACGGATCATTGGTATCCATCGAACGAATTGGCATAACATGTTATTTTCGGCGCTATGGGCATATCGAACTTCAGTGAAAAATTCAACAGGTTTCACCCCTTTCCAGCTAGTTTATGGCTTAGAAGCTGTGTTACCTATTGAATGCGAAATCCCATCACTTCAAATGGCTGTCGAATTACTTCCAGCTACTTCCGAAGAGGAGAAACGGTTGTTATACTTGGCTAAATTAGATGAGACTCGACGTGACGCTACTTTAGCTATCGAGACTCACGCAAAACGAATGAAAGCCCAGTACGATAAAAATGTAACTCCTCGAAGTTTTTCGGAAGGAGACCTAGTACTATTATATGATCAAGCTAACGATAAGCTAGGTGCCGAAAAATTCGTTCCCATGTGGCATGGGCCCTACATTGTAAAGCGAAAGCTAGCAAAAGGGGCTTATGAGTTAGTTGATTTTGATGGGGACTCTTTGGGTAAACCCAGAAATGGACTTTACCTAAAGAGGTATTATGCTTAAAATGATGGATGGAGAAGTTTTTAGATAGGTTAGATTTTCTTTCTAGCTAGCAAGTGTGTTAGTTTAGTCAGTGTGCTTAGCTTAGCGAGTGTGGTTTTTCGTCATTATTCTGGCTTATCTTGGTTTTACTCTTGATATTGTAGATGTCGACGCCTCTCCAAACATACATTGGATTTGCTGATGGTGCTTGTCGTAGTACACGGAATATCTCTTCCGCAGCTTGGGTTATCTATTCACCCTCTGACGAGTTAGTTTCTATGCATGGGGTAAGCCTCGGTCAAACAACGAATAACATTGCAGAATACAGTGCAGTGGTTGAATTATTATCCGAATCTATTTCATTTGGAATTCGACGTTTGATTGTGAGGTTAGATTCTGAACTTGTTGTATTACAGCTTAATAGAGTTTATGCCATTAGAAATCCTGTGTTGTTAAGGTTGTTTTTGAGAGTGCGTCTCTTGGAACGTGAATTTGATTACATTGAATATCAACATATTCCAAGGTCCCTGAATACATTAGCAGATGCAATTGCTTCTCGAGTGTTGGACAGACATTTATAATAATCATGCAAGTAAATTTAAAGACATTTCATCACACATGTTAAACAAAATAAGCCGGTAATAGTGATATATATAGATAGAAGTGTGTCCAAAAAATATATACATCGTCTTCGATCATAGGTTGAAAACACCTTATGATCGGCAAAATGATAGTACAAAAAGTCAAAAATGTCACATGTGACTACAAAAGTGACTAGTCAATCACTGGTGGTGCTCTCTGTACGACACCACTGCGCGGGCTACCTTACGCAGAAATCTCCTAAATGGTCCAGGGACTGCAACTACAAAACGTTGAAGCCTGATAGGAATGTCGTCCATAGTAGTCTCAGGTATGTCTACCGT
Organism: Pinus tabuliformis; assembly: GCA_031772625.1. NCBI lineage: Eukaryota > Viridiplantae > Streptophyta > Pinopsida > Pinales > Pinaceae > Pinus > Pinus tabuliformis. The sequence goes on along the minus strand of CM062818.1, from coordinate 503,763,931 downwards.
GAGACGATCTAGATCATGCTCCAACTCAGCTAGTACGTCTGCAGCTGCGTCCTGTGGGGCCGGTGCCGGTGCAGCTGGATGTCGTCTATCATAAGGCCGGAGATTGGCTGGACGCTGTGGGCCAACATCTGCATTTTGAAAATTTTACTATTAGTTTGAGACGATATATATGAAAAATAAACAAATACATAACTAGAAAACTTGTGAAAATAAAAGTACCTCTGTCGTCCCATTGTTCTCCCTGTGGAAGAACCATGTCCGGATCACCTCTGAAATCCATTCCGGCATATGGAAAGTCTTGTATCACAAAAAGCTGGCCCTCTAACCAGTCAAAGTAACTGTCTGAGAATCGAACCACTGCCGCGCCCTCGTCAGGATGCCGGGCCATCACCGCAACCCATCGAATCAGCTTTGGCTGCTGAGGACCCAAATCATCAACAGTGAGTTGCTGAGGGATCAGCATTGGAACTCTCTCCAAGGCAAAGCTCACGACTATAGGCCCATATCCAAAAGTCTTTAGTCGTCCGTTCTTTGCCTTGGTCAGTTGGCTCTTCATATGAGCCGACACAGCTTCACACCAGTTGAAGATGGTGCCTTGGTAACAGTCAACTGCCATCCGCATTTGGGATCCGGAAGCAATGTGTAAAGCGGCCGCGCCGCAAATTCTGGTAACCGTGAACGCAATGACTCTGAGTTCCGGCAGAGCGATGTGTTTTATCTCTATGCCTTTTTTATGGCGAGTCCCGGGTCTGCACCACTCCTCGCGGAGATCATCAAGGGATTGGCCACCCGGCCTGGTCCCCGCAAGATTGAGTTGCTCACCTCTGTTTGGCAAGCCAGTAAGAAAGTATACATCCGAGGGCTCTATCTCGAGCTGGTGCCCTCCTATGTAAAAACATTGATCTTGAACGTTCCATCGCTCAACCAGCCATTCCAAGAATCTTACCTGGCCCCTCATGCCCGGTATGGTCCAATATTTATACAACCCGCATGTTCTTAAGGCATCCAAAGAGGGCTGGTGGTTTATTGCAGCTTCATCTTCCTCTACGTGCTCTCTCTCTCTCTAGTCTAACATGATTAATGCCCTGCATATCAAAAAAGACAATTAGAAATTGATTTGAAGAAATTTGGTGGTTTTTTGAGAGAGTTGGGGTTTTCAAATGCGCATTACTCGGAGGACGCACCCTGGCTTTGTAGCACAGGGCGTCCGGACGCAGCTTGCCTGAAGGCGGGCTGCGTCCCCCGACCATTTTCCCGTATGAGAAAAAGTCGGGGGACGCAGGTCACCCGAAGGGCACCTGCGTCCGCCGAGAGGCGCATTTTAAACCCAAAACCCCCCCAAAAAATGAAACAGAGACCTAAAACTTAATTCTAAACGGATAGAAATGCAGAGTAGGATGTGTAAAATACCTGGGTGAAGCGGCGTTCGATTCCGACGGTCAGATTTTCCGCAGCAACCACGGGAAGTTTCTTGTCAAAAGCTCCTTTTTCAACCTCCAAAGTCAAACGGTAAAAATGACATGGTAAAAGGTCTTTTTATAGGTTTTTTGGGTGAATGAGTTCATTTTTTACCATGAAAAGATGTTTTTCGACGTATTTTTGCCTATTTTAAACAGGTATGAGTAATGTGTCGCTTTTGTGCAGGACAAAGGGATTTCGAGGGAAATTGTAATTTTCACTAATAAAAATATCAGAGTCATCTTTTAAGCCCTTTTCTAACTCCTAAAACATGAAAAGATCGCCGAGTGTTTCTTTTACACTCGTTAAAACAGAATTAAAAGACGGTCCCCTTTTAGCTCTTTTCTGACCGTAAAATCAGGAAAAGATTGCCGGGTTTTTGTCGTTTCAAACTCGATAAGGAACTAAAACGACGTGTCTTTGATCGCTTTTTACTTTTCAGGTCAACGACACTATTATGAAAGTACTCCTTGGTCGCAAGATCAAGCGGTTCCCCCAGGTATTATTTTATACTTTTTCGGGCTTGAGGGACACAAATTTACGAAAAAGTTCAACGTGGAGTTTCCTTAAGTTTTTCAGACTCTCTAAAAATGAAAAACGCCGAGTTTCTCCTATACTGGGCTCATTAAAACTTTTACAGTAAAGGACCTGTTCAATTGCAAACGGGAACGAACCACTCCTTCCTAGGGTTCGAATTTAAACTAGGTTGGACTCGTCCAAAGGATGAGCTTATAACCAAGCATATGTTATCCTCCTCAAGCTTGATAAAAATAAAGAGGTACTTGCCAGAAATGGTGGGGGAAAAGAGAGAAGAATGAACCTATTTGTCACCTTTTGTCTCAAATGAAACTTTATTACCACTCTTGAACACGACACTTTTGCATTTCACCTGGGTTGGGAAATCTTTTACCTCACAGTTGACCAAATCACTTTGAAAATCTTTAACCGGGTTCAGGGATCAACTTTGAGTTATTCGTCACCAAACTATCTGTTGTGTCGTTATGTGTTCAAGAGGTCTGCAAGCAAAAATTTCATCTGCAAAATACTTATCATCCATTTAACCATCCCTGAGTCAGTCCTTACAGCAACATTTCTTCAACTTGAACAATGATTTCGTGTTGCAGGCTTGCCTGCAACGAGTCGCTTTCTATCGACATCGACACATTATCTAGAAAGATGACTTAGGAATCGACAGTACCTTGAAGTCTGCATGCATCAATGGCAGGTTTCTCACCTTTGACGACAGTTTACATCATTGACTTTCGATCAAAGGATTCCGTGAAGTGTTCGACATCAGAACATCTATTCACATTTCACGGGTTGTGCTTGGTACTTTGAGAACCATTGACATTACTGGTGGTCTCTCTCATGCTTGTTAACAGTTCACATCATCGACTGGTAATCAAGTGGTTTCTAACATGTTCGACATCAAATCATTTAATCACATGTTTAGAATCGTACCAATTCGGGAAGTAGAAGTAAAGACCCTGGATCTAGTTTCTACCATCCAGGCTGCGAGGAGTTTTGTATTCATTATCTATGTAGACTAATCATAAACAGATGGCTGCGTCCATACTGTGTCTACAAAAGTCTATAAAAATGATGTACTGCAAGATCATTCCTGTATCAGAATATTTAGTCCATTAGTTAAAGTTTTGAATCTGAGTATGGGAATGCCTACCTCAGTGATGATATAATCTTATACATGTATTTTGTGTTGAAAATTGCAGGTTCTAACCAGGTCATCCACAAGTCAATCCTTGAAATGATAAAGCGCTTCACCCTTCCTAGAATTACAAAACACCAATCTATTCCAGGCTTTGCACTTTAGGGGGCAATCTGTTACACTAAAAAATGTCACCTTGACTACTTACAGTTAGTATGGCTCAAATCAACAGTCATGCTACCCTCTTAGGCAAGTCTTTATGCCTCTGTTATCCATCTCAAACTCAAAGAAGAGAGAAAGTCTTGTAAAAACTATGTTTATCTCTGGGGTCGCAGGTTCTCTCTAGCCTTACCTGCGGGGACGCAGGTCATGTTCACAAAAACTGCGTCCATGGACGCTCTGTATGTTAAAGGACAGGTGCGTCCTTCTGTAAAAGGCAAAATGCGCAAGTTTTATCTTGAAAAAGTTACTTGTGGTTACTTCTAGAACATTCTAGAGGTCGGTTTGATGAAATGGATGCGCCTCCAGTTGGTTCATGTATCTCTATTAAGAGGGGACTTATCCCATCAATAAGGGAGCTATCCCACCCATAGAGGGGGATGATCCCATTGATAGTGGACCTGAATAACCTCTTTACAGCACTATAAATAAAGGCATTGAGCCAGAAGGAGAGGAGGTTGGAGCTATACATTTTCTTTGGGTAAATGCTGCAGGATTTAGGTCTTCCATTAGAACCTTTGTGAGGAGAGATTGTCTTTACATGATTCTACTTGGAAGTGGGTGAGCTTTGTCAAAGTAGAGGAAAACACTTGATGGACCCTGGGAGGAAATTGCACAACACCAAGGCCAGGTTGTAAGAGTTTCTTTGTTTCGTTATTAATACAAACTGGTTTATTTTTCTCAATAGCTTGTGTTAATGAGTTATTTCATGTGTTCCTTGGTCTGCATGTTGAATCTATGTTTTATTATATGAAATACAAGTGCTCGGTAATTGTTTGATTGTTTGTGGTTGCAGGAATTGACTTGAAGGAAGAGCTCATCCGGATTGGCAAGAACGGACTACAACAACAGCGTTTTGGAATAAAGTAAGCCTAAACACTTGTACTTTTCATGTTATAAAAGGTAGATTTAGAGAAAGATCACTCCATTTTGTCTTGTTTGTCGCTAGCGAGTTTATACTCCTAGGGAGGTCAGTTGTGTCAGCCCAAATGACTTTTTCCGCCACGACAGTTCTTCTGGGAGGAATACCCTGGAGTAGTCATGCACTGGATTTCGTAGGTGGTCGGACCACCTAACCTTCAAAGAAGGTCCACAACATTTACATCCATGATACCCTTTTGTTACAAGACCTGTGAAATTATTGTATACATGTCAACACATTAGTGACCATGAAGATCTAAACAATTGCAGCGAATTAAATTAATATGTGAAATAATATTGTTACTAAACAAATTAATAGGAATGTAATTTACCAGAGAAAACTCCTAAGCCTGGATAATCGTGTATGGTGTAAGCACATATGCCATACAACATAAAAATCCTCTCTGCTGCTATGGGTTTTAATACATCCCATAATCCCTTCAATTCATCTACCAATGGTTGTAAGTAGACATCCATAATCTTCACTTGTATTATACTATGGATTATGAGAGCCAATAGAAGATGTTTATTCCTCATGGAAAACCATGGGGTGATATTGTTATTGATCACTACTATAGGCCAAAAAAAATAGTTGGTGTTTTCGATGAATATGAGTTAACGCCATCCATGGCTATGCTGAGTCGTAGACTTTGTATTTCATCCTTGAATTTTGTGGGCCATGTATCCTATATATGCTTCATGGCTATTGAATCTGTTGGGATTTGCATAACTCCTAACTCACTTTTGTGTGAGGCATGCCATCCATGAAACATAACTAATTATTTTCAATGAAAGATTCTTTTAATCCTTGGGATTATAGGCATGTGCCTCAATATCTTATGAGGATCATGTGATTTACCCATTTTTTTTAAGTATGGTACATGTCATGCCCAAATTTCAAACATATATCTTTTTCTACATATTATCCTCTATATAGAATAGAATCATTCAGACATGCATGATATGATATGTACTCAAAACCCAACATTTTCAACAACTACAATGCCTCTTCGCATCTACTTGCCAATACATTATCACTCGGAAGAACGTTATCTTTGAATATCTTGCAGTTGGTGGGGAATATAATTGTACAATGTCAATATTTAACATTCATAAAATCGACCTTTTTTAAATTTTATTGTGTGAAAAAATATAAGGAACTTGATCGATCATGCAAGTCAATTACCTCAATATTTTCGAGAAACATGCATTCGACATGTAAAAATTTGCTTTCACATTATACAACAACATCGTTGTCCCCAACTGAGTAGACTTTGACTTTTCGCTAGGTCTAAAGAGAGGGGTGGTGGAAGCAGGTTTCAGGCTTTCGAATAAGGTACCAGTGATATGCACATCATCCCCTATCTCATCGTTCTGGAATGCATCTACCAATATTTCCTCCATGGAAGTAATATACCATTAGTAATCATCCATACCAACCTTCAGTTGATTGCCTCCATTTCCAACTTGTGATGAAGAACTACTATTTTTGTAATCATTCCTAAATGGTGAATCTAGATGTAGTGGGAATTGAATAAGTGGTTGATTCAACCATTATTTGTATGCTTCCTCTTCAGTTCTTGCTCTTATTGCAGCATTCTCTTGAGTTGAAATCGTAGTCGGGTGCTCCAGAAGATTGTGGGTGGGTCGCTCATCATCACTAGAATCCTAATTCCAAAAAATATTGAACGTCATTAGTACAATATTAGTGATATTAGTAAGCACGTGAATGCAATTATTTTGTTGAAATTACATTATACCAAACAATTATTACCATCATTGATCCAGGATTGCAGCTGGAAGATGCCATGTTCCAATTGGTAGGGTGAAGAGGCTTTCCATTTTCATCTACCAACTGCTTGCGATATGTTGCTCCTAATAAGAGCTTCTGAAGTTTTTGAAAATACAGAGTAATATTTTCTGCATCAGATATCGATTTCAAATCAGGTTCCTGCAAATTTGGATACATTTTTATTCATATTGACATGGATTAAAAAAAAGAAATTCAATTAGATAGTCAAAATATAAATAAAATATGAACTCTTTAGAGATGAAAAGGGAGATCTCCGTGAACGACTTTGATCAACAATATGGAACTAGTTAAATTTTGAAGAATTAGCCATTTGATATTATTGAGATTTTGTCCCTACATTTGAGAAAAATCAGAGATAAAAAATTGTGTGTATATCCAAAATTAATCTTGACAACCATATAACCACAATTTGGATTTCAATATAGTTTTCAAACCATTTTTCAATAATAAGGCGTATTTAAGCAGAAAATGTCTACTATGAACTACTATAATTCATATGGATGCATTCTAAAAGATAATTTGAGATTAATATGCCATTTTTTGTGAAATTAAAATTTCAGCTAACTTTTAAACCAAACCGATGAGCTTATGATGCTTTTAAAACATCAAAAACACATGGGCATTCAAATAATACCTGCAACAATTTCTAGCGCTAAGAAAAAAATAGGTTATCATATCAGTGCTCTTCTACAAAAACACACCGATATGTTTAAAAAAAAAAACAGCACTGCTACACACTTGTTTCTTGATTTTAAAAAATAAAAATGAATTCAACCAACTCGGTGCTCTTATACCAATTAGAGCATTGATGATTTTAAATAGAAATGAAACTGTTGTGTTAAAAAAATTAATCACACCATTTTGGGATTTCGAAAATAAAAAAAATTATATCATGTTGGTGCGTTGAAAAACTTTGCTGCCCCAATAATGTCGGTGCATGATTTTTTATAAACGCACCGACGTGCTTGACTATTGAACACACCAATGTGCAGAGAAATTGAAAAAAAAGAGCTATTTTTTTTCTTTTCTAAAATTAAAAAATGAGTGGAAATTGATTTTTTGAAATCTAATTTCATAAAGTCTTTTAAATAATAAAATGTTATTCACAATTTCATTATTTGACCCAAAATTTCAAGTGAGTGATTTGCAAGATAGACATACCAGGAGAAATGTGCAACAAAAAATATAACTTTGGAGCAACATAACTATTTAGAAGACCAAAAGCTGAAAGGTATGTTGATTCAATAAAAAACTTGTATAGTAAAAATTTTAAATTTTATTGTTTATTTTACTATTAAAAAAAATTACAATTTATGTTAGGGTTTAATTAAAAGAGAGATCATCTGCAAGAGAGGCATAGTGAGAGTACTGTGGAGATGCCAAATATTTTGGATTCTCTGAAAGATCAGAAGTTGAAAAGTATGGTGACTCACTCAAAACCCTAGATAACAAAAATATTAAATTTTACTGCTAAAATATTTTACAATTTCTGTTCAATTTATTCACAATTCAGAGAAAAAAAATTAAATACCCAGTGTAATAAAAAATTTACTATAAATTTTACCTTTAAAATTTTTTACGATCTAATTTCCTATTTAAATTTAAATAAAATTCAAACAAAAACAAAAAAAAGCAATACTTAGCTTAAACCCTTGCTTCTTCCTACAAAATTTCACCTTAGGGTTTAACTTCCTCTACCATTTCACAATTAGGGTTTTTAAATTTAATGGGTTTGTGTAGTTACGATATATAAGGCATTTGTCATGTAAACTAGGGGAATCAGTTATTGAACTAGATCCAAACCGTATCGACCGTTTCCATTTTTTTTTAATGACTATATGTTCTGCGGTGCGCCCTATGTAATATAACACATCGGTGCTCCTTTTGCAATAATACACACTGATATATTAATTATTGAATTAAATCCTAACCCTACCTACTGAATTTGTTTTTTTTTAAATGGATATATGTTCTGCAGTGCGCCCTTTGTAATATAATGCATAGGTGTTCCATATGTAATACAACGCATCGACATATTAGAACACTGTATTTTGTCTAGTCTGTTAACCACTGCTCCCGGTGTAATATAACGCACCGACACACCTCTTCCAAATAGCACTGTTAAATCATTTCAATGCATTTATCCTTACATATTGCACCGTAATAATTTAAAATTATTTTTAAAATTTAATTTTCCATGAGGATGTTGAACAATTAAACGCCCAATGTGTTTAATGTCCTAAACACATCGGTGTGTATATTTAGATAAACACATTAGTTACCAGATTTTTTTTGGCTGAAAATTATTTGATTTATTTGTAAAATATATCTAATGGCTTTTATATTGAATGCTACAGGTTTTATATTGATTGGAAATGTCTTAGAAATTCTCAAGTAACAAAAATACTAATCGAAACAATGATAGCCCATAAAGGAAACATGGAAGACAAGTTCTTTGTAAACTATTTACAAAATTAATATGTTTGAGCTATATGTAAGTTTAACTAATATGTATTGGTTGGTATGTGTCATGCAGAGCCACAAAATGAATAAGGTCAATAAGATTATTTCTAATTTAAGTGCATAAGAGCATAAAATCCTGACAAAAAAATTGCAGAATGATGAATTAGGTAAATGGAAAAATACTATTCAATATGAGTTTTTTTTTTAATTTGATTAATAATAAACTTAAGAATATTAGATAACATGTTTCAAGGAATCTATTAATTCATATATGTTTAATGTTCTACATGGAGCAACAACCAAGGAAAAGCTCAATGTCCTTTTAAGATTTTTTTTTTTTAACATGTAAATGATGATGAATTGGTCTTTAGCTCATCTGGAGTGGTACTGGAGGTTAATGAAAGGGGGGAATTTTTTTACAGGACTATGGAGGATCTAGTGGAACGAACATATAGACATACTTTCCACTTACAATACAAAAATCAATCCAATGATTCTAATAGCCAAATTATATCTAAGCTACATGAAGCATTTCTAGAGAAATGGTCAATGAGACATGTCAGATTTGCAATGGAAAAACATACAACAACAAAAAAGAATCATTCAAAAGGTAATATTCTTAATTGTATAAAATGATTTGTTGGAATTATATGTATATATTACTAAAAACTATTAATTTATTAATATCGATTTTGTTATATTTAGTTTTCATATATTATTAAAAAAATAGTTTATCACATTTTTCAGGAAGATTATGAAAATACCAAATGATCAACGTGCTGATATGTGAAACATGCTAGTAGGAATGTCCAAAAATTTGTATAAGGAGACGGTAAAAAAATGGACATAATTGCATCATAGGAGGAGCCATAAAAACAAAAACGTGCTTCAAATGTATGTAATCATGATTGAATTTGTACATATAAAAATATAATTTAACATTAAATATTAATTTTCAAGTATTTTCTTGCAGAAAATAAAACAAGATGGAACTCATTCAATACATAAAATAGGAAGACAAGGAAGAAAATGGTTGATTTCAAAGATTGTGAGTAATTTTTAATATTTCCTTATGTTGACACCTAATCCGAAACGGATGAGGTGAAGTTGGACAGTCATCTAGAAGATGAACTGATCCGTTTTTGTATATGTATAAATAATAATAGTCTAATGAATAAAATCACTCAGTTGTTTTGCGCTCATTAATTTCTGAGCTAACCTGGCCTGACATGGTATCAGAGCACAGGTCCCAGAAATAGCTCCTGCCTCTGCCAGGTTTCTACTGCCTCATGAAACCTACCTCTGTCCTGAGACTGCGTGCTTCTGGCAGTGATCTGAGCGCCTCTGGCATGACATGACTGTCCAGCTCTATGCGTTGATGCGTGGAATGCGCTGTTACCTATACATTGATGCGTTTCTGCTGTTGGTAAAAACCTATCTCATTCCATTCAAACAAAATGGTATTGCTGGTGACTGCGTTTTTTTTATGACTGTGTTGTAATGTATAGAAGTTACGCTGCCCTATATTGTTCTTTTGAAGCCTGCGCTGCGTTCTTTTAAAGAACTGTGGTATCGTTTTTTTTAATGGTGCGGAGTTCTTCATCTGCTAAGAAAAAAACACTCAGAAATTTGTTGGTGAAACTGTGGTATCGTTTTTTAATGGTGCGGAATGTTGCATACAGTTCTGAATGGTGGTTATGCGATGTATTAAAGTATTGAAGACTGAGACTACGTTTTTTTATAGACTGCATTGTATTATATGCACATTTTAAATGTTGTGGACTGCGTTTTTTTTTTAAGACAAGACATCTCATGGTATATACATTTTAAATGCTGTGGACTGCATTTTTATTTGAAGACTGAATGCTGTGATTATATGCGCATTTTTAAATGCTGTGGACTGCGTTTTTTGAAGACAAGACATCTCATGACATCTCATGGTATTCGATACCTTTGTGGCTTCTGCACATCTGGAAAGCAAACGAAGTCGAGGCTGTGGTGTGGTGCCTGACGGTGTTTTGAGGGTTGTTTCTTTGAATAACCCGTTTGTAATGTGCTAGCAGCGGAGTTTATAGTATACTTGGAGCAGAGTTTTAATCTTGTTAAACAAATACAAATGCCTGGACCATCTCAGAGTTTTATTACGCTGTCCTCTTGAACAGTCTTTGCATTAATATATATATTGAAATGATATATATTTGAGCGCCCTCTTTTTTCAAAACAGTGATATATGTTGAGCAGTGGTATTTTTTAAACAGTGATATATATGTGAGCAGTGATATATATATGCTATGGAATGTTAGAAGAAAAATAAAATGCATAAGGCTATCATATAAGGATTTTTTTCTCTCTCAACAGAAGTGTTTTTGGCAGAGATATATTTTTTTTACAGAATGTATAAGGCTATGACATAAGATTTTTTTTCAGCAGAAGTCTTGCTGTAGCATAAGATTTTTTTTTCTCAGCAGAAGTCTTGTTGTGGCATAAGAATTTTTTTTCTCCAGCAGAAGTCTTTTATCAACAGAAGTTTTTTTAGCAGAGATATTTTTACAGAATGCATTCAATCATTTCAATGGTCGGAATAGTTCTCACTGGCAAGGAGAACTATTCTGAATGGTCTCGGATGGTAAAACACACCCTCATCTACAATGAGCTGTGGAAAGGTGTGTGTGTCGGAGAAGAAGACAGAGACCCTGTGCAGCCCACATCAGACAAAGAACTCGCCATTTGGGAAAACAAGAACAACAAAGCCTTTGCATTGATCGCAGCATCCATAAGTGAGGAAGTAAGTCGTCATATTTCATCCTATTCCACTGCCTTTGAAGCTTTACAAAAGCTGAAAGAACTCTATGATACACATTCTGCACTTGAAGTTGTTCAGCTCATGATTAAACTCTTCACTCTTGAACTGAAAAATAATGATCCTCTTACTCTTGCATCTGAAATAAAGTCTATAGTGCATGATATTAAATCCACTAAGGTTGAGCTGGATATCTCTCTTATTGCCTTTCTCAAAGCACTCTATCCTACCTACTCTAACTATCTTGAGTCTTTACAAGCAAATGGAAATCTTAAAGATATAACCTTTGACACTCTTGTGAAAACGTTTGCTGAAAGAGAGAAAGCCTTTGGAAAGAAAACAGTCCCTGAATCTTCTGAAGAGACTGTTTGCCTTGCTCATAAACAAAAGCAGCCTGCTCAAGATTCTACAAGAGGAAGAGGTGGACGAAGAGGAAGAGGAAGATACTTCAGAGGCAGGGGGGGCAGACATCCTCAAGCAGAAAAGGCAGATCTGCATTGCATTCGATGCAAACGAAATGGATCACATGATGCTTCTACATGCAAGCTACCATGGGACAAGGTTGAGCAGAGAAGAAATCAGCAGAAAGGTAAAACTGATGACTTAGACAAAGGTAAAGCACCTGAATCCGCTCACTATATTGAGGCACAATGTAACATTGGAGTAAATGAAGATTTGTTTAATGCTTCACTTGCTTCTTTGAAAAATCACTGGTTGCTTGATTCAGGAGCAACCTGTCATATGACTCATAGGAAAGAATTTTTTGAATATTTCATTGACAATGTTGATGGAGCAGTATACTTTGCAGATCAGTCAAAAATCAAGCCATCAGGGCTTGGCACAATCAGGCTTAAACTGCCTGGTCTTCCAGATTTTCTTCTGGATCATGTTCTATATCTCCCACAGCTCAAGAGAAACTTGCTGTCCCTAGTACACATCCGCCAGCAAGGTCACTCCATTCATATGTTTGATGGAAAGCTTGAGGTAAGAAAGGCATCTGACCATTCACTTGTCATGAGAGGTATCTAGAAGAAGAAAGACTTCTTAAACTGCAAGGAACCTCTGCCCATGCACAACATTTCTCATATATTTCTCATCATGAAGAAGGTGCACTTTCATCAAGTTTATTATGGCATGCTAGATTTGGACATTTAAACTATAATAGTCTCTGCTTGTTGAAGAAAAATGGTGTTGCTGGTTTGCCTACAATTCCTAGAAAACATAAACAATGTGATGCTTGCATTCTAGGAAAGCACAACAAACAATATTTTCATGATTCACATTCAAGAGCACATAGGAAGCTTGAACTTATTCATTCAGATTTATGTGGTCCAATGCCTGTTTCTTCTGCAAATGGAAATAAATATATCATGACATTTATTGATGATTACACCAGAATGTGTTGGGTTTACTTATTGAAGAACAAATATGATGCTTTTCAAACATTCAAGAATTTTCATAAGTGGATTGAAAATGATGCACAATCTCATATTGGGTCTATTCGCACTGATAATGGAAAAGAATATACATCAAACGAATTTGAACACTATCTTCGCCAACATGGGATTAAACATCAAACAACTGTGCCTTATAATCCTCAACAGAATGGTGTAGCTGAAAGAATGAACAGAACAATTTTGAATATGGTACGATCCATGCTTTTCTTCAAAAATGTAAAGACAATGTTTTGGGCTGATGCTGTTCTATGTGCTGCATATATAAAGAATAGATGTCCATCTAGTGCTATAAGAAACAAGACTCCTTATGAATTGTGGTATGGACATGTTCCTTCGGTAAAACATCTCAGGATATTTGGTTCCACATGTTATGCTTTAATACCAAAGGTACATAGAAACAAACTTGGTGCTAGAAGTCGTAAGTGTATCTTCCTGGGGTATTCAAACACATCTAAAGCATACCGCCTTTATGATGAAGTAAATAAAAAGTTTGTTTTATCTAGAGATGTCATTTTCTTGAATCATCCAAATCAGACAGTGTTGTTGAGCGGCAACTTGATCGCTTGGATAGATTCACAAAACCGAAATCATTCCAAGAGTTTGATAATCAGATTCCACATCTTGAAGGGGGGATTCCTATACTAAATCAACATGTGGAATCTTCTTCTGAAGAACAATCTCCCCTGCATGACACTTCAACAACGGATGATGCTTTAAGTGATGTAATTGATAGAATTGGGAGATTCAATCTTGATTCAGACCCAACTCAATCAACAGAACAGCCTGGACCATCTCAGAGAGGTCCCCCAAAGTGGTTGACAAAGACACTTGAAAGTGTTCATCCTGATGAAATTGGAAAAACAGGAACCAGAAATTCAAACCGACAAGATGGAGGTGATGTAGATAACTCTAATTCACCTGTTGATATGGATGTTACTTATGATTGTGAATTGAACTTGTCTACAGATTTTGAACCAACTTCCTTCAAAGAAGCTGCTTCTCATGATGAATGGAAAGAAGCGATGCAGAAGGAGTATGATGCCCTCATAAAGAATGGCACTTGGAAGCTGGTTGATCCTCCATTTGGAACCAAACCAATTGGCTGCAAGTGGGTCTACAAGAACAAGTACAAAGCTGATGGCTCACTTGACAAGCACAAAGCTAGGCTTGTGGCAAAAGGTTTTGCACAGAAGGAAGGGGTCGATTATGAGGAAACTTTTGCTCCCACAGCAAAATGGGCCACCATCCGGACACTCTTTGCACTAGCTGCTCAGAACGGTTGGAAAGTCCATCAAATGGATGTAAAAACTGCATTCTTGAATGGAGATCTAAAAGAGAATGTTTTTATGTCCCAGCCTGAAGGATTTGCTGTTAAAGGACATGAACACAAAGTATGCAAACTTGTGAAGTCCTTGTATGGCCTCAAACAAGCACCACGAGCCTGGTATGAAAAACTAACTGAGCATCTTCTGAAACTCAACTTCAAACATTTTGATCTTGATGATGCAACTTTATTTGTCAAGAAAGTTGGCAAAATAGTTGTATATCTTGTGGTATATGTAGATGATCTTTTAATGACAGGGAACAATGAAAGCTATATTGCATCCATAAAGAAAGAATTAGGAAACTTTTTTGAAATGACTGATTTGGGCTACGTTCATTACTATCTTGGCATAGAAGTAACCCAACATCCAAAGTACATATTTCTTTCTCAAAAGAAATACATTGGAGATTTGTTAAATAGATTTGGCATAACAGAATGCAATCCCCTTTCTACTCCAATGGAACAAAAATTGAAGCTCACATCTATTGAAGGAAAGGAATTTGAGGATGCAACAAAGTATAGACAGCTTGTAGGAAGTCTTATCTACCTCACTACTACCAGACCAGACATTTCATTTGTTGTTGGAATCCTCTCCAGGTTTATGCAAAAGCCTTGTGAGGGACATTGGTCTGCTGCAAAAAGAGTTCTAAGGTACTTGAAGGGAACTCAAGACCTTGGAATCAAGTATACACAGGTGGACGACTTCAACTTGATTGGATACTCTGATTCAGACTTCGATGGAGACAAAGAAACTAGGGTATCTACTTCAGGATATGCTATGAGTCTTGGATCGGGAGTTGTCTCCTGGAGATCACGCAAACAATCAGTACCAACAGATTCCACAACCGAAGCAGAATACGTGGCAGCAGCTGAAGCAACGAAAGAAATTGTGTGGCTCAGGAAAATTCTTGAAGATTTGCAAGTAAAACAAATACAATCTACTCCACTCATGATTGATAACACCTCTGCAATAAAGTTGGCCAAGAACCCAAAGTTCCATGATCGTACTAAGCACATCAATACTAAATATCATCTGATCTGACATCATGTTGAGGCCAAAACAATCCATCTCCGTCATTGTTCCACAAACGAGCAAATTGCAGACATCTTCACCAAAGCGCTTGGAAGAGAAAAGCTTGAAAGATTCAGAACGATGCTTGGACTCACCAACATCCCTTCAGATTAAGGGGGGGAATGTTGACACCTAATCCGAAACGGATGAGGTGAAGTTGGACAGTCATCTAGAAGATGAACTGATCCGTTTTTGTATATGTATAAATAATAATAGTCTAATGAATAAAATCACTCAGTTGTTTTGCGCTCATTAATTTCTGAGCTAACCTGGCCTGACACCTTATAACAACTCGAGTTTTCATTTTTGTATATTTTAAGTTGTTTGACAACAACCATCCTTGAATGTCTTCAAATAGATGCTAACATACAAAGAAGAGCTATCAGAAGAATTGATTGACATTGGGTTAAATAAGGGTTGTGAGTATATGTTTGCATATCAAAAATTAATTGTGGAATTTGTAAGCATCTATGTTGTTTTACTTCTTTGAGTTTATAATTAATAGAACAAAAAAATACTATATATCAAATCTATGATTTATAACTGGGTTTAAAACATGCAGGAAATAAAGTATGGAACCACGCCACCAAAAGACTTGTTGCAACAAGCATGAAACTTGGTTTTGAAACCATGTGCACAATTTATGAGTCACAAGTTCTTGCTATGGTACATTTCTATTTGATTTACATTGATGTATATTATTTATTTCAATTTTCATGGTTCTGACCAATGTAGATACACTCATTACACTTTATTTTTATATTTGCAGATGGAACTACAAGATCAGGAAGACAAAAACAATCAATGCAATCAACAAAACATCCCTCCAAATAACCTAAGCCATGGAAGTATCTTGAGAAGTGACAACAATTCCAACGAAGAATGATGAGTGATTTGGATATCAGTGCAACCTATTGTATTTTTTAAAATAGTTTTCTATGAAAATTAGACATTTTGTTTAATTTAATGGACATAATGTCACAATTGAAATACAAGGGGTTACCAATAAAAATCCCATTTTGTATGACAAAGAGCCTCTTACTAATATATAATAAAATACATTTTAATTTATTCTATTGTGTTATCTAATGTCGCTGTGAAATGTTACACCACTAATTAAATATATGGATGATTAAATATTATAATGAAGAGATGCAAAATCTAATAATATAAAAAATTAATCCAAACATTATATATAAATGCACTAATCAAATTTTAATTTATACGAATACTATTATAAGATATATATTTATTTTTCGATGAATAATAAATTTAAAAAATTACAATAATTGCACTGTTACATGTCGATGTTTCAAAAAGGGAAAATATCATTAAAAAAACTAGTGCATCTATAACATAAAAAAGCATTGGTGCGTTCTGTTATATAAAAGCACCGTGACAACATTTTTTTCATTTACGATGCCTTTTAAGAAAACGAGAGCACCAATCCATTTATCACTTCAAACACTGATCTTATTTGAGATTAATGGCCAAGTGCATTGTAATTTTTAATGCACCAGTGCTTTCATATAACTAACTCTCTGGTCCTACAAAATATTATTTCCATCTTGGTTCTTTATAAAAACTGACATCACCAATATTTTTGTATAACTAACACACGGGGGCCTTTGTACTAACGATATGCATTGACACTGCAAGTTTAAAAAAAGCATCGGCAAAACAATTATTTTTTGCATGCCCCGATGTCATTCCTTAGAAGAATGCTCGAGGATTTTTCATCTCTTAGCACCGGTGTGGTAGATATTACACAACAATATTCTTTGCATTCAATGCCTCAATGAGTTTAGTTATGTATGACACTTGATTCTTTTATGTAACCGATGCTACTTTTTCTGTAAAGCACACCGAAAAAATAAAAAATAAAAAAAAATAAAAAAAATCGCTAGAACTTCCCACTGAACCTCCGATTTCCAAGATTTTTTCAGTTGTGATGAAGTTCCATTAAAACTTCCACTATCTCAAACGAATGTTTTAGTAGATGTTTTTTTGACAATTTTTTCCAATTTTATAACACTAAAAACCTCAGTTATAAAGCTAACCTTTGTTATAAGGCTCCGTTAGAAGGTATTTTCCTTGTATTGTGGATCTCTTTTGATGGTGGACAGAGATATTGATGGACCTCTCCTCCCATGTTGCATATTTCAATAAAAAATTGATTTGTGGGTGTGATTCAACATCTAACAGTCATGGAATCAATTTTTGCATCTCATTCACACCCTACTAGAGATGAAAATCAAACCCTTGTCTATCCATTTTTCACTATTGATATTTAAAACAGTTAGAGGGAAGGGAGCAAAACATAATGAGTAAAGAGAAGGGATTTTCTACAATGTGGAGGAAAAAATCACCTTAGGAGGTTAAAAAATGTCAAGCAGTAGCAGAGGGAAACAAGAAAAGGGATATGATTCTTGCGAAAATGAGGTATTTCATACTCAATTTATAGATTTGCACATGTTTCCATTGCTTGTTTGAATTTTATTTTTTAGTTTCAACATTATGAAACAAGAAATTAGGGTTCAGTTTTTTATTATAATTTTAAAATATATTTTTTATTTTAAATATATAGGGACATGAAAATGAGAAACTGAAAGAGGCAATGGATTCTATATTGGGGGTAGAAGCCGTGAATAAACTAGAAGGTATGGACTTGTCCATGCTTGCCAATTACATGGAAGAACATACTAAAGGCATTGAAATAAGCTAACCAAAGCAACCTTGTCAAAGGGAATCGATTGATTCCCCATCAACTCTTGGATCGAGCAAAATATATAGGAAAAAATCAATCACAATAACCTCTAATAATGTGGAACAAGGAATAGAGATGCCCAATGTCCCACCCACTCCTGGGACACAAATTTTTTCCACTAGTAGTACAGGTACTTATGCATCTTGCATTGGTATATATGAAACCGAGGTAGAATATGATGTTGTCTATGGGGAAATAAGAATTGAATATGTTGGTAAAGTGTTCAATCGTAGGTTGAAGGAATCATGCCTTCAACACTTCAAAGAACATCTACATATTCCATTATCGAAGATACCCATGCACCTTCAAAAGGAAGTCATCCATGACATGCAGATTGAATTTGGGACAGGTTGGTCAATAAAGCAAGTAAAAAAACAAATGACTCAAAACTGCAAGAGATTCCGTTGCAACCAAACAAAAAAGATAAACAAATTCCTCTCGAGCTAAGTTAAAACAAGGCCAATTGATATAAGCACGAAAGTATGGAAAAAACTCGTGAAAGCATATAATAGAGTAGATGCATGGAGGAAGTCCAATGAGGAGAGCATACAAGTATTTAAATTTGGTCATAATATTATTTCAAATTCATTAAATGATTTTTATATTTTATTAGCGCATAATTAAATTAAATTAGTGTATTTTTCAGGACAAGGCCTCGAAGGCCAGACTTGCCAAATATCATGCCACACATCACAGTGGCCAAATAGGTTTAGAATCCTTAACATGCAAATTTGAAAATATATTTAATATCTGAAATTATATTTTTGTTAATTTTTTATAAAAATGTAAATGATTGGATATTAATTACTTTAACTTCTTCATATGCCATGTTTTGATAGGAGCAACAATATGGCCATTATCCATCACAATTGGAATTTGATATGATGCAAGAAAGAAAGTGGTCTGATTTTGTTATCTGGATGGAGAATAAGGTATCATTAGTTGAATTTCAATAACTTACTTGGATATTGTTATGTTAATATGTCTATTTTGATTTCTTCTGTTGATTTGTTTATTTATGTGTAGCTTGACTTCTTTTTTGCTCTCATCGGTTATAACACCCTTATAAATCACCAACCTTTCACTATGATCAAATCCTTAGAAATCAATATCCAATTATGGATTTATCAAGTCCTTTGCCAAAATCCCTAGGCCAAAGGAGCGGTGCAAGACCATGTAATACATAACCCGTAGATAGCAAAAAAAATTACATGGGATTGATTATAGATGCTTGGGTTAAGAGCACATTACATGAGATTGATTATGGGCCCAAGATACATGTGTTGAGGAGCATGGGATGATTTTCTTCGAAAACAAGAATCCTTGTGATGAAGAGCACCTGACACTTGTAACCTATGCTTAGAGTTTGCACCACCTGAGGATTGGTCTCTTGACGTGTATACCTTGGAAAGAGAGCACTTCACTTGGAGACTTTATCTTGTGCATTAAATTAAATTGCTTGTGTAATTAGTCCACTTTACCAATTTTGACCTCCCTCACCTACTTTGTATAGAGGGAAGAGAATGTCTTTGTCTACATTGTACTCATTATTTCATCTTTATAATTGTCATGGAGAGTACTTAGTGCTTGTGTAATGCAATAGAGGAAGACTTAGAGTTTGTGACATAAAACCTAGATAGGAAATGAAGATGAATGCTAGCACTAAGGATGATATTGAGTCTTGAACATAGTTACCGATGAAACGAGAATTATTACCTCAAAACGGGTACTCGTGCCCAAAAACCTAAAAAAAACATGAAAAAACAAATCAAAAATGAAAATTGCTTATTCCAAAATGGTGTTTTTTTTTAGAGTAAGTTTTTAACTTTTTTTTTAATGGAAGTAAAACCCATTTTTTTTTTTAAATTAATGAAAAAACACCCTTAATTTTTTTTTTTATTGTAGAATAACAAAAAAAAATCGGGTTACAATTTTGACATTTTTTAGCAATGGAGTTAAAGAGAAAATATCCGGACTTTGAAAAACTGTAAAATTCCAACAATTCTCGGACATGATGTTAAGGATAAAATATCATGTATCGAATCCTGATAATTCAAAACTATTTCCATCCATATTGTTAAAGATAAAATATCTTTACTTTAAAAAACCTTGAGATTGTAATTGTTTTCGACCATAACATTAAAGATAAAATATCATGACTTAGAAAAACATTAAAATCTTGACAATTTTTCAACCATACAATTAAAACCAAAGATTATGACTACAAAAAAATCTCAAGTTTTAAAAATATTTCAAGCATGACATTATGAAAAAATTTTATGACTAAAAAAACTTAAAAACTAAACACCTAAATGAAAGAGTTATTATACCAAGAGTATTTTTTTTAAATGTTAAATGTATGGCGATTTTAAAATCTTAGCCTATGACAACTTGAGACATTGCAATTTTTTTTAAATAGTCAACTATCAAATTGACATGCAGTGTAAGTGAGCTCAACTCATTGTAATGAAAACTTAAAGACCAACCGTGAAATTAACACATTGTGGGGCATACTCGATTCATTATAACGAAAAAATAAAAATCAACTATCAAATTGCACATAATTTGAGCGGGTTGCTAGACAAGCATCGACACGAACCCTACAAGAATATATATATATATATATATATATATATATATATATATATATATGAAGGATACATTAAAAACAAAAATTCAAATATTAAAAAAAAACAATAAAAAAAACACAAAAATACAAAAGAAAAGAAAATTCAAATATTGAAAAGAAATAAAAATAATAACAAGTAATAAAACATAAAAAACATAACAAAAAAATCAAATATAAAAAATATATAATAATGACATAAAAAAAACTATAAAATGTAAAAAAAATTAACCATACCATGTAAAATTAAAAAAATACAATATATATATATATATATATATATATATATATATATATAGAGTAAAATAAAATAAAAACCGAATAAAAAATAAAAAATACAAATTAAAAAATTACAAAAATAAAATACAACATTAAAAAAATTTAAAAACTTAAAAAAAATTAAATTCGCCCACTCACCCCGAGGCCCAACCAACTAGGAGTGGCAAGGAAACGGTTCATGACAAAAAATAAATTAAATATCATGACATATATAAAAAATTAAAGAAACAAAAAAACCATAAAAATGAAAAAAAAAAAATCAAAATTAACTTGAAAAAATGAATTTTTTAATAAAAATAAATAAATAAAACAAAAAAATAAATTAAAAAATATAAAACAAAAAACAAAAAATTATAAAATATATATAATTTAAGAAAAAATAAATAAAGATTAAAAACAACCCAATTTGTTTTAAGTTAAAAAAAAAACAAACAATATCATTTAAAAAAAATTAAATAATTACCAAAACATAAAATTAAATAAAAAAATTAAATTAAAAATAAAAATAAAAATAAAAATAATTCAAAACCATTAAAAATAAATAAATTTCAAATTAAAATTAAAAAAAAAAAATTAAATTTAAAAATTAAATTAAAAAAATTGATCTCTCCCCCATCCGCTCGTTGAACCCAACCCCAATCCCATCCCGTTACCTCTCCACTCTCCCAGCCCAGCCCACCTGCTCCATTCCCGACCCCACCCGCTGCCCACCTATACCTCCTCCCTCTCTCTCCCTCTCCCCTACCTCCTCCCTCTCCCTCTCCCTCTCCCTCTCCCCTGCTTCCTCCCTCTCCCTCACACCTCGGCGCTCTCCACCTGGCTCTCCTCGCCTACCCGACCCCAGCCAGTGGCCAAGAGGCCGCAGGCTGGGGCCAGGCTGACGTTAATAAATAAAAAATTGTAATGTATATAGGTTAGATAAAATTGTCTAACGTAATTTGTTGCACAACCAATGTTTAAATGAAAAAGTGGAACAAGTCTTTAACAAATTTATGCACATATACCTTGACTTTGTCTTTTCGTTGAAGTAGTTCGATCGTTGTTGTTTATGTTTTGATAAAAAAAAATTGTGATAAAATATATTTGAATTATATATAACATGTTTTGTAACAAAAATATGAAAGTTATTTACAAATTAATATAACTAGCATTTGCACCAGATGTTGCAAAGGAAACCCCGTAAGGCATAATTTGAAGAACACAAATACAACAAAAGAATACTTTGATAAAGAATAAAAATATATTGAACGCTCAAATCAATGCCCCATTAACTGAAACCAGTTAGTAGACATATCTATCAACATTAGGATTATACACAATGATCAAGAAATTTCCCATATACAAACAACACCTTCCACAACAACCTTTCGTCACATCCACATTTTAAAAAATGCCTTGGAACGTGATTGGAATCTCCCATATTGTCTTTTTAATTATGCAGATAAATCTTCCATATTGCTTTTTTCATCATGAATATTGTTAGTTCATTGTTGTAAAGTGTTAGTGTGTTAAATTCAATACTGTAAGTTTGACAAGCGACAAAAATTCCTCAATTAGCATAATATGCATTTTTCTCTCACCATGTATTTTTCAATCATGCATTACAAAACTTTCATCAAAGAGCACAAGTAACATATTAACATGTATTTTCCCTTCATTATTTTCATCACAGAGCCAAGAAATCTACGCCTTATCTATAAAGTAACAAAAACATTTTGAAATAAGTTTAATATTTCAAGCCAGTGTCTAACCTATAAAGTAACAAAAACTTTTTGAAATAAATTTTATAGTTTAAGCAATTGACTAACCTAATTTAATAATTGAAAAATTCTCAAAGATGAATTATACTCCATATAAGAGAGCCAACATTGGAGCCCATACTTTCACTAAAAGGAAAAGAAACACAACCACTTGTTAAGAAGAAATTCAAGTAATAATAATAAAACAAAAATAATAAACATTAAAGTATAAAATGGTATTTCCAACGCACAGGTATAAATATACATGCTCAATGTCCATTGTTAGATTAAATGGGTGTGGAGAAAGGGCAAGAAGCATGTTCAATTTGTTTCTAAATGAGTGGTTATCTAAGCTCGTAAACATAATAAAAAAGATATTTATTACAACAACTTCTATATGATTATTCTTTTTGAAACATAGTTAAAATCGTAAATTAACAATTTCAGAAACCTACACATGTTAGAAACAATCAGATAAGCCATGATGATTGAGTTTTCCGTTACTTAAAGTCTTTGTTGATTGAGTCCACTGAATGAGCCAAGTTCATGTTAGCTTTGGCTGAGTTGATGTAAAAATGTGTAGTGGAGTTGATATCAACTAAGGTCTAGTTGTAGAATCACCAAACTGAGTTGAAGTTGGCTTAGCTAGACATACAAGGTAAAACCAGTTGACCGATAAAGTTTGTCATAACTATAAACAGAGATTTATTCAAGCTTAGCAACAATTACTATCATCATCGGCTAATGTTTAAATACTAAATTGCAAAATGCAGTTAATGCCAAATAATGTATACATTTTTTAGGGCATTGGGCAGTAGCAACACCAGAGCTATGTTGTGGGTTTTGTATTGGGAAAATTCGTATTGTGGAATTTGGGTTTTGCATGAGTATTGTTGTTTCCAGAGAAAACGATGTTGTACATAATGGTGGAGAGATGTTGTGCAATTGTTTCAGGTTCCGTAATTTGATGATATGCACAGAATGGGTAATGCCATGAGGCCCTAAATGTTTTTGGTCAAATGAGGAGAGTGTTTCTAAGCCAAACAACTTCAGCTTTGGCACCATTTTCAAGGCCTGTGTTGGGTAATGCCATGAGACCCTAAATGTTTTTGGTGAAATGAGGAGAGTGTTTTTAAGCCAAATAACTTCACCTTTGGCACCATTCTGGAACATCTAAAAGCTCTGAATAGCTTACCTGCCTAGTACTTAGTATGTTGTACAGGCCTGGAACTTATATTTGTGTCAACAAATGAGTATGTGGTTGAACCCACAGGTGTCTTCATCGACAAAAAGAAAGCAGCCGCTCACTTGAAGGTTTGAATATTACCATTCCACAATTCAATTATAATTGATTTTTTCCTTCAAAGGTTATCCGACATGCTACTAATTAAAAATACAATGTAGGTAAAAGTTGAGAAATGATATTTGAGGTAACTAAGGAGTTGTCACATGTAATGCCACTCCCTTTCTATATGAGAAAGGAGATTTGGCAATAGCATGTCCGCTTTGGCTCTTTCTCAATTTATAAAATTCACACTGTTGACTAATATCGGCATAACCAACCCTATTCTAAGTTGAAACTTCTTTGAAATTGAGCATTCACCTCATGAAAGGTTACCTTAAAATTTCTCCATAGTTGTGACTATTCGAAATTGACAAGGTGATTGAAAAATAACATGTTTGTTTTAAGTTAATGGTTTCAATCATGAATCCATTGTGAAATTTCTCGCATTCTAGATTCTAATTGTTCAATAATGAACCCATTGTGCATTGTTCCAATTGTAGAAAATTCTAGCCCTAAGTGATTCTTTCCCTTATGATCTCAATCAAACAAATCAATTATTGAATTTAATTAATGTAGAAATTAATTTCGGCCCATAGCAACAATCATACAATAGTTGGAAAAGTAAATAGGATGCATAAAACATTTTTTTTTCTAAGTAAGACTAATTCAATAAAAAAAGGCAAAAATATAATTACACCGAGGCCCCGCCTCAAACTCTGTTTCTAGCTTTCATCGAAACAGTTGATACTGCCCCAGATTGGGGAAACCAGCATGAAATTGCAAAACAGTTACCATATAACCCTGAACTGACATCAACAGACACCATAATACGACCTTGTTACACAGAAAAAAGGTGCAACTCAGCAACACTGGACATGACAGCAAATCAACAAAACTACTGAGCTGCTAAACATACGCAAAAATATCAAGCGACTGGACCAAACCGTGATCTGCCTGAGGCCGATTTGGTTCATGGGTGGCTGCATTTTCCAGAGGGCATCAGTTGTTTTGCTACTCCTCCGGAGTTTCCTCGATTGGGAATAGTATGTGTGTGCCAAAGAAGATTGATAAGCTAGATACTCTCACTATTCAAAGGAATTAAAATGTTTAGATATTTGTTTTCACATATTCTAATATGATCCCACTGTAGCAGAGTGAGGTACAAATGTTGGAGGAATTCCTAAAATGATCGAGATTTTTTCAATTTTAGGACTCGAACTCAGATAGTCAGATTGCTGCCACTCCTCCTTCCATATTTCCCTGCAGATTTGATTGAATGAGGCCTTCAAGCATCAATGTACAATTACAAGGCACCATGGCCCGCTGGCAGAGAAAGTAAGTTGCAAGTTGAACATCCCATGGCTGAACACCGTGGCAACACCTATCTCCTATGTAGCATGTGCATTAAACTGCAACCCTTGAAAGCACGTTGTGTTATAGACATTTTTGTGCCTCGTGACATGGAGCATGAAATGTCAATAATTACAGGGATCCTCAGTCCCTAAACATGTTGTTCTTACCCCTAAAAGAACAAGGTCATCAAACCACAGCACTTCCAATCAGTTCTCCACCTGAAAACACTTCAAAACAGGTTATTTTTGGATCATGTCAGCTGCTCCATTGAGCATCTGCGCTAGAATGCAACTGCTCCTCCTTGTACCTGCGCTGGAAGTCAAATCTAATGAAGGCTACCTGCGCTGGGCGAGATTGGCCAAGTGGCACAGTCATTCTGCAAGGTGTCAGCTGCCCAGGAAGCTTCCAAACTGACACTTGGTTCATGAGATTCACCCTGTGATGAGTAAGAGGTACTTGATCACCATGTGTAAGCAAGGTTCTCCAAGTGGACTCAAGAACTGAAGATTAACTGAAGAGGGAGAGGACACAAGGCAGCTTCATGTCAGTCTCAAGTTGACTCATCCTCTCTTCTTCTCTCCTATATATAGAGCTCTTCTATGAGGTCTAGGGAGGCTGGAATTTTGTGTAAAGCAAGGAGGTGTTGTTGGTTTACAGTTAGAGCTATTGGGTGATTGTTTTACTAGAGGTGAAGAGGAGAGTTCTTGCTGCTGGGGAGGTGATGCTGGATTGGAGCCATTAATGGTTGTAACCTTCTCAGAACCCTGTTACTTCTATCAATAAAGTTTTGCATGTTCTCCTATATACTTGTATTGCATTGATGTATTGTATTTACTTGTATATTTGATTCACTCTAATCCATGCATCAGTTATGAGTACATGTATCTTGTAGTTTCCTCTCTTGTTTTGTGCAGGATCTGTGTGTAGCTGGACCGACAAAGAGAGCAAGGAGCTGGGAACAAGAGACAAAGAGAGAGGATAAGGATCGACTAAGCGAAAGACACCAGGTTGGTTAATCTTTTCTTCCTTCTCTCTGTACTTTCATAAAGGAAAATATCAAAGCTTTACTTTCAGTTGTTGCTAAAGACTGTCACCTTTAGAGTAGGGATAGGGTCATCCGAGTCGGATGCTTTTCCCCACAACAAACTGGCGATTCCGCTGGGGAGCCTAGTATCTTGTTGGTGTTTGTAGTATTTTTCTATTCATTTCTTGAAGAAAAGAGTACCAAATCGAAAAGCTTTTGACTATATCAAAAGCGAAGTAGAGGGACTGCTACTCTTGCTCATTTGCTGAGCAAATTCAAGATTTGAAGAGCTTATCTACAAAAGACTCTTTACTCTTTGTGATAGCTTTTCATCCTCTTGATCATCCCTTAGCCTGTACTTGACCTATAGCTTTTTATTTCAGCAAAAACAGTGCATTTTTGAGCTTTTTATGACCCGGAATTCCTTGTAAACGCAACTCTCGTGTCCCAGAGCAGGCTGTCCACAGGCAGTCTGCATTACAGCGCAGGTACTCCCTTCGGGAACTGCGCTGGAAGTCAATTTGATAGACCAGAGCCTGCGCTGGTCTAGTTAGCCAGTGTCTTGATGAGGTTTCCCTTTGTGTCTGAGCCCTGTTTTCACTGATTTTTGCTGATTGCTTGCTGGTTATTGTACTTGCTGTAAACCATTCTCCTTGACATTATTCCGCCTCAGTTGTGTGATGAAACTGTGAATGTTCTTTCAGTATTTCTTGTTTCAGTTACAGTTTCCCATTGTGAAAAGCGAACCAGTATAGCTGTGGCCTCTTAGATCCTGAACTGTAAAAGTGTCTTTGTGATCTTAAGAGCTAGTTTTATTACTGTTCATGGCTGTTTGAGTTTGTTTGTTTTTCATTTTATGGTTTGGATCTATACATTTCCTGTGTTTAAACAAGTCGATCATAAGGTGTCTTTTGATTATTGGACAAGCTTGTTTATTTCTACTTGAAATTAGATTCAAAATTATACAACAGTTTCCTTTCTGTCTTACATCAACATTAAGGATAACGAAAAGAAATACATGCATTGTGCATTTTGCATTTGACTGTGTGCTTGACGATTTAGGAAAACGTGCATTTTAGTGTGTGTTCTATGATCTGTGGAAAAAGTTGTGTCTTTCTTTTCCCTTAGTAGATTAAGGTTTTCAAAGTTGAAAGATTGAAAAGATTTGCTTCTCATCTTAGATTGCATATAGGAAGTTGTATATATACATCTCGTGGCGACCCTGAAAGGCAAACTGTTAAGCAAGATCAACATTAAAATAAACCCAATTTACATAACAACGCTTTGTAACATAACGCAAACATCTAGAGGTCTAGGTAGAGACGTGTTCCGGCGTCGTTAAACATAGTGACTGTCGATCTCTACGAAGGTGGGTGATTCCTCCTGAGAGTCGGTGGCACTAACACGGACTTGTGCTCCCGCGTATCATCGCGTATATTGGGAGACCCCTATAGGCTTTTATCCTTTATCCTTAGGAAACCGTGTCGGCCGCCCTACTAATCGCGATGCAGTGAACATAGCATTCACGAAGATCGACCACCCGTACCGTAAAACGTATTCTGTGGTTTCGCCAAAGGTTTGGCACACCCTCTGCCTAGATCTCCAGAACAGTTTCTTTTGGCCTTTTTCAAACTCTATAACTGAAAAAGTCCAACCGAGCATTTGTCACTTCGGGCTCGTTAATACATCGAAGGTGACTAGAGTCATCTTTAGCTTTTTCTCGACTCTTAAAACATGAAAAAGCAAGTTTGTGTCTAAAAGCGTCGTTAATAAAATTTATTTTAAGCGGAACATAATCACCTGTTATTCCCACGTTGATCTTTCAGTTGAAAAGTATGGAGCCCACAAACCAAGGAAGTAACCTTGGCGGAAGTCCAAATCCCTTCTCCTCTTGGGGAGATGTTGGTGCGCCTCATATGGCTACATTGTCCCTTCCAGGATTGACAATCGGCCTCCCTGTATGGCTCTTTTCAACTAATGTAGTCCAGATCGCCACTAATCCTGAGCAGTCGAATCAACAGTCAGAACAATCTAGAACTACCCACCAGCCTTCCACTTCTTGTGATACTTCCTCTGATCCTTCATCTTCGCAAGGTAGAGCTGGCAAAAGTCAGCCTCCCAAGGAGAAGAAGGAAAAGAAGAAGAGAGAAAAGAAGCAGAAGGAGCCTATGGCGAAGGCGACTGGGGGCAAGCAGAAGAAAGCTGACAAAAACCCACACACTGCACCGACCGGGCCTAAATCGCCATGTGTCATTTGCAAAGGGATCCACTTCCATCGTGATTGTCCTTGTATTCCCCGGATACTAAGGGACTGGTCCCCAAGGTTGCACAATCCGGTAGCATCAACCTCTGATTGTCATGTTGATTGCATTCCGTCAACTAGCGAGAGTGAAGGACGAAGAAGGGGACCAAGATCAACCTGTCTATTGTGTGAAGGCAATCATGCCATCCACAAATGTCCATTCTTAGATGAGGCAAAGAGAGTTTTGGAAGATCGCCCGGTTTCACCGTTGCAACTTCCTCCTGGATACCGAAAACTCGCGCCTAATCCCTCAATAGTTGAAAATCCAGTTGACCCGCTCAAGTGGTCAGCTGAAGTGTCGGTCATTGAGAATGAACCTACTGAATCCAGACCAGACGAAAGTCTAAAGGTCGAAATGGCAGTTGACCCGGTTCTTCCTTCAGAGGTTCTATCGTCCAATGACTCCGTCATTGAAGACCCGTCTTCAAATGACACCGTCGCCGAAGAGTCATCTTCATGCGACACCCTCACTGAAGAGAATAAGGATGACACCATCCAGGTTCTTTTCATCAGCACCAACTCCGATGAGCGTCAGGGCAATGCGCCCATTCCTTTATCGCAGGAAGGAACATCATTAGAGTCATATCCGGCCGTATATTCGGTCCCACCACCAAGCAACCTGGTTGTATCCTTTGATTGGAATCAACTAGGCAGACCCCGGTTACCAGCCAGTATACCATTCAGAATCATTGTCCAGATCTATAGAATGATTATGGCTGGTACTATCATTGATGAAGGGGCGTCTGTGAGTATCCTTTCCTCTGTTGCTTGGAAAGCACTGGGTTCTCCAGCGCTTTTACCTGAGTTGAGAAATCTCTCAGGTTTTGATAAAGGAACCAGTTGACCATTAGGAATCCTCCCCAATGTACCTGTTACATTGAAAGGGAAGACCGTTAATATAAACGTGATGGTCATCCAAGGACCCTTGGATTATAACCTACTCCTTAGACGCGACTATATTTATGGCATGGGAGCGATAGTCTCCTCACTCTTTAGAGTAATGTGTTTTCCACACGAAGGAAGGGTGGTCAAGCTCGTAGACCAACTTTCATTTCCGGGATCTCGCATCGCAAATAGTCAAATACCATTCCTAAATGGTTTGTTCACTCAAGATTCGCCTCCACCCCCAGTCCTCCTTCCCGATGAATGCGAGTGATTCGGAAAGAAAGACTAGGACCCAGGGGGCATGCACCCTGGTCTGCTTCGGGCAGAAGAAACCCCGGGTATAAGGAAGAATTTCCGCAGAA
Source organism: Pinus tabuliformis (assembly GCA_031772625.1). Classification (NCBI taxonomy): domain Eukaryota; kingdom Viridiplantae; phylum Streptophyta; class Pinopsida; order Pinales; family Pinaceae; genus Pinus; species Pinus tabuliformis. The sequence goes on along the minus strand of CM062818.1, from coordinate 503,734,116 downwards.
GAATATGACTAGTCCGTACCCCGTCCGTGGAAGGAAGTGGGGTTGTTCTGGAATAGTGTTCTTTTGTTAAAGTTATGTGTTTGGCAAAAGAGTCATTCACCTTTGTCTAAAAAAGTGGGCAATGCCCAAGTAGGAATTCGCTTATCGCAACGAATAGTAACCATCTTTGAATTCAAGCCTCGCCCATTAAAACATATGTTTTGAAGGATAAGCAGGGGCAGCCTACAAAGTAGGGGACTATATTGTTGTGACAGAGGGTAACCATCTTTGGACAACCCAATGATAGACACCGCCGAAGAAAGAGATTGATTTGCGGCAGCGAATAGAATCCTCTTCTGATAATAACAAAAAGGCAAGCCTCCCTCAATAATACCAATGTTTTGTCTTTGAGTAGTGTTCTTCTATTGTCACAAATAGTTGTTTGTTAAAAGTGGGCCGACGGGAAGCCTGAGTACTGCGTAAGACCCCTTAAAATAACGAGAAGACAAGTATCGTTAACATTAGATTAGCAAGATGACAAATAACTGTGAAAACCCAAAGAAAAGCAGAGGTAGGGGAGAGGAGGGGCAGCCTCGAAATTCTATCCTATACCTGGGGGCATGCAAACTTTTGGAATGCAAGCAAGGGACGACTATTTATTTTTTAAAATTTTTAGGTCCTCCCTTTAAACCTGTAGGTCTAACCCTTTAAACTCGTAGGATTAGCCGTTTCCGACCTTGCATGAAGAAAGCCTGTGGGGCAAAAGTAAAATTTGCCAAAATTGGAGCATAGCTTTGTGAGATAAAGCTCCTTAAAAAATAGTTATCTCATAGGAGGCGTTCTTATTATGACTGGTATATCGAGCAGTTTTAGCATATAGTTCATGCTCTTTAAAAAATAAACGCAAAATTCGAGCAGTTTTATGACTGAATTTATGCTCGTTAAAAAATAGAAAAGTGTGAGCAAAAGTTTCCCCCAGAGTTCAAGCTCATGGAAAAAATGAACCTATCCCGGTAAATAACCTTTTGAGATTGTAAATTCGTCAGCCATAAGAACCTTGATCGTGTTTTCATCCATCACCTCCACTGTTCATTTGGCCGATCATTCACTTCCATTTGTGTGTTTACCTCTTTTGAGAAACAGCTGTGAAGAGTGATTTCACCTAGCCATCCTTGTGACACTGCCGTGATTGGAAAATTCCAACCTGTACCTGGAATCTGCTGCTATCCCTGTTTATCACTCGTTCCTCAAAAGACGAGTCTTCTTTGAGCTCTTTTCACTGACTCGTAAAATATGAAAAGTTTGCCGAGTTTTGGCCTTCCAGCTCGTTAAATGACCGGAACGCTATCCCTCCTCTAAATTTTAATCTTTTTGGACCTGAGGGATTATTGCACAAAAGGATCGAGCGCTTGTCTTGTTCGGCTCGTTAAAAGTACCGAACAACCATCCCTTCTGTATTGTTTTATACTTTTTCAGACTTAAGGGATTAGCTGACGAAAAAGGAATTATGGAGTTAACTTTCTGTACCTTTTCAGACTCTCTAAAAATGAAAAGGACCGAGTTTTCCTTGTCGTTAGACTCGTTAAAATGATTAAATAGCGACAAACTTGTCTTTAGACGAGAACGAGTTTCCCTATCGCTAGGCTCGTTAAATCATAGCGATGGGCTTGCCCGAAGGGCAGGTTATAGAACAAGCATATGTTATCCTCCTCAAACTTGAAAAAAATAAAGAGGTACTGGTCAGAAATGACTGGGGAAAAATTGGGAGAACATCAAAGTTTAATGGTAGCAAGTCACTCTTGAACATGACACTTTTCCTCCGTACCACATCGGGTTGGGTTGTTTCATTCACCGGTCTCATCACCATGGTCCTCTCCAAACCATCCACATTTGGGGTAATGCTACCGATCCATCGCATCAGTGTCGTTATATGTTCAAGAGGGGTCATTCTGAAAGTGTCAACCGTGTCCCATCCACTGCCATACATTATCCTTCATCCATTCATGATCGCCACCCTGAATCTTATGTCACAGTTTGTTTTCACCTCCACTAAAATCATTAGCTCCGTTCCGTGTCATTGATGTGGGATTCATTAAGGCCCTCCTTTGACGGATCGCTTCTTGTCGACTTCAGCTCATTATCCAAGAAGTTGATCTAGGAACACCCCCATCAGTACTTTGAAACTTGCATGCCTCAATGGCAAGTTTCTCACTTCCGGCGACAGGTATACATCAATGACCTTCGACCAGAAGATTTTGCGTGGCGTTCGACGCCAAGTCCTTTATTCACGCCACGTGAATTGTACTGCAGTACCTTGAGGATCATCGTCATTATTGGTGATTCCTCTCGCGCTTGTTAACGGTTTTCATTATTGACCGGTAATCAAGCGATGTCTTTCCATGTTCGACTTCAGCGAAATTATCACATGGATCGACTTGTACTTAGAGTGAAGATTGAACGAGTTTGAAGACCCCGGATCTAGTTTCATCCATCCGGGCTGCGATATATATTCAGGAAATATAAAAACATTTGCCATGTACATCATTGCAGCAGATGATCATCCTATTCAAAGGATGGTAATTTCAGCAGAAAATTATTAGTCTACCTTCAGACGATCGTCTGTCATATGTACCAAAATGTATTTATAAAAGCTGAGCATGGGAATGCCCGCCTCAGCTAGATCATGAAAATAGAATGAAAAATGATGTATTGTATTGTATTGTATTACAGGGCGCCTCCTCAGCACTGGAATGAACTTCGGACCCTCTAGATAAAGCATTTCACCCGATAAACGGCCTCATACTTTAGGGGGCAACTGTTATAGACATTTTTGTGCCTCGCGACATGGAGCATGAAATGTCAATAATTACAGGGATCCTTAGTCCCTAAACATGTTGTTCTTACCCCTAAAAGAACAAGGTCATCAAACCACAGCACTTCCAATCAGTTCTCCACCTGAAAACACTTCAAAACAGGCTATTTTTGGATCATGTCAGCTGCTCCACTGAGCATCTGCGCTGGAATGCAACTGCTCCTCCTTGTACCTGCGCTGGAAGTCAAATCTAATGAAGGCTACCTGCGCTGGGCGAGATTGGCCAAGTGGCACAGTCATTCTGCAAGGTGTCAGCTGCCCAGGAAGCTTCCAAACTGACACTTGGTTCATGAGATTCGCCCTGTGATGAGTAAGAGGTACTTGATCACCATGTGTAAGCAAGGATCTCCAAGTGGACTCAAGAACTGAAGATTAACTGAAGAGGGAGAGGACACAAGGCAGCTTCATGTCAGTCTCAAGTTGACTCATCCTCTCTTCTTCTCTCCTATATATAGAGCTCTTCTATGAGGTCTAGGGAGGCTGGAATTTTGTGTAAAGCAAGGAGGTGCTGTTGGTTTACAGTTAGAGCTATTGGGTGATTGTTTTACTAGAGGTGAAGAGGAGAGTTCTTGCTGCTGGGGAGGTGCTGCTGGATTGGAGCCATCAATGGTTGTAACCTTCTCAGAACCCTGTTACTTCTATCAATAAAGTTTTGCATGTTCTCCTATATACTTGTATTGCATTGATGTATTGTATTTACTTGTATATTTGATTCACTCTAATCCATGCATCAGTTATGAGTACATGTATCTTGTAGTTTCCTCTCTTGTTTTGTGCAGGGTCTGTGTGTAGCTGGACCGGCAAAGAGAGCAAGGAGCTGGGAACAAGAGACAAAGAGAGAGGATAAGGATCGACTAAGTGAAAGACACTAGGTTGGTTAATCTTTTCTTCCTTCTCTCTGTACTTTCATAAAGGAAAATATCAAAGCTTTACTTTCAGTTGTTGCTAAAGACTGTCACCTTTAGAGTAGGGATAGGGTCATCCGAGTCGGATACTTTTCCCCACAACACGTTGGCTCCTGAGGAGTAAGGTTACTGACTAATGATTGATCCACATACATGGTGGACCAAATTTTGTTGAAATTTATGATTAAATGGATTGAAATTGTAGAGCCTGATTGGCACTGATGGACTCAGTAACAAATATCTACTTCACCCTGATTATGCTCTATGGGTTTCATATACAATTTCATGGAACAAACAAAAAATTTGATTAAAACTGTAGATTGTGTGGTATGGCTGGATTTAGCAATAAACATATACTGCATCCTGATTTCTGCAAGATCATGAAAGTAAACAAATAATTTGGCTGTAATTGTATTTGTAGATTTTGATAGCATAGAAGGATTCAGTAACAAACAACTTACTGCACTTTAATTATGCCAGTTGTAACATACAATATTCTCAATCAAAGAAACAAGAATATTTTTAGAAATGAGGGCCAAGGTCGCTATTAAATGCAAATTCTACATAACAGATAGGTAGAGCCAATGTCTTTAAATGAGATTTTTTGGAGTTTCCTAGTGAAAAAATTTGTGGCCAAATCTTGATTTGTGTTGTTTAAACTGGTTTTTTAATTGCATATATAGATTCAACACCCTCAAAAATTTCTGGGGCACTTTCTTTGTGAAGAGTTCACCTCGAGAGCTTGTGATTTCAATGAATCCCCAGCAGATTTTAGACAAATTTAATAAGAAAACTTTCCAAAAAATCACATTTAAAAACTATTAGAATCTAAAAATATCTTGCAATCCTAAAAATAAGAGAAAGTTCAAACCATTAACCTTGTTGTTATCTGCCAGATTCCTGATATATATAAAAATGCCCATGGTTGCCCCTATAAACAACATTTGCTCACCTGAAAACAAAGCACTGCTATCAAAGAGAGGGGAGACTGCACGAATCACAAACAAACGAAAGAGACTGTTAAACATTGTTGCTTGTTGCAGATTCTGTTTCTTTCTTGCTTGCAGTTATAGTATCTATCCTTACCTTTAAGTATATTGGCTGTGAGATAAGAAGTGAAGAGAAGCGGAGGACACCATTAAAGCAGCAGTAGCAGAGGAGGTTTCGACTGGGGCGACCTGGGAACACGTCGACATTACTCTAAACTCTTGATCTCTCCATTAGTCCTATGAATGTGTTGCAAGGTCACCCCAGTCGAGCCTGCTCTGTCTCATTTATTCATCATGTGACCCAATATGCAGGGGAAAGCCTTTCTAAAACTGCGTCAATGAATTTCTGTAATTTATAATTTATTGAAATGAGATTGATAGAGAAGGAGAAAGGAACCAAAATCTGGTAGTACAAGCAGTACACGTGAAGTGCAGATATGGCCCTGAGATTTATGTTGAGTTAGGTCGAAAGTAGATGGTTTCACACACTGTCGGTGGAAGCAATGAAAGGGCTTAATCTCCTCCATATTTAGGTTGAAAGGACAGTTGCCACGATGGGAGGTCAGTATGAAATTGCAATGTATGGAATGCAGTCCAGTACTATTTTTACCAGAAAAAATTGAATAGTACAAACAATAATAATTTATTATAATAATAGAACGAATTGAAATATAGTAAGGTTTGAAGGTGTCAAAGCCAGTGTGAATGCTGACATGTCTAACAGTGACTATTGAGACTATGACATTAGCCAAGGACTTGCACACCAAAACCCAAAACCAGTTTCTGGCCCGATAAATCTTTTGTTCATGGATGATATGATATAAATCATATACATTTCACAACTTGCTTGACCACGGTAAGATAAGCACCGTACCTACCTAATGTATAAAAGAAGACTGATAAGCAGGAGGAGGGGCAGGCAATCCACTGCCAAAGCGATGGTTGCTGTAATTAGTAAAGGAATTGTAAGAACCACGCTCTAATATGTCTGATTTTGAGTCTGAGTCAGTAAAGAAAAATGCTCAAATGTAACTATGTGCTCCTTCAGCAACCATGATGTCATGGTGACTTGGGAGCTCCACAGGCAATTTGTGAATTTATAACCATTACATTAACCCACTTGCAACTTCTCTCGGTAATTCTTTCCTCGCATCTCTATTAGATACTTAATAGACATTTTAACATAGGATAATGTCTAAAACACATGGAGAACATCAAGGTCTACAATGGAATTTGTTGTGAGTATCAAAATGTTTAGATATTTGTTTTCAGATATTCTAATATAATCCCACTGCAGCAGAGTGAGGTACAAATGTTGGAGAATTCCTAAAACAAAAAATATTTGTGCCATTTTGACTTCTTTTGAAGTTGAAAATTCTTCGGAGAAAGACTAATTTCGAGATTTTTTCAATTTTAGGACTCGAACTCAGATAGTCAGATTGCTGCCACTCCTCCTTCCATATTTCCCTGCATATTTGATTGAATGAGGCCTTCAAGCATGAATGTACCATTACAAGGCACCATGGCCCGTTGGCAGAGAAAGTAAGTTGTGAGTTGAACATCCCATGGTTGAACACCGTGGCAACACCTATCTCCTATGTAGCATGTGCATTAAACTACAACCCTTGAAAGCACGTTGGCTCCTGAGGAGTAAGGTTACTGACTAATGATTGATCCACATACATGGTGAACCAAATTTTGTTGAAATTTATGATTAAATGGATTGAAATTGTAGAGCCTGATTGGCACTGATGGACTCAGTAACAAATATCTACTTCACCCTGATTATGCACTATGGGTTTCATATACAATTTCATGGAACAAACAAACAATTTGATTAAAACTGTAGATTGTGATGGTATGGCTGGATTTAGCAATAAACATATACTGCATCCTGATTTCTGCAAGATCATGAAAGTAAACAAATAATTTGGCTGTAATTGTATTTGTAGATTTTGATAGCATAGAAGGATTCAGTAACAAACAACTTACTGCACTTTAATTATGCCATTTGTGACATACAATTTTCTCAATCAAAGAAACAAGAATATTTTTAGAAATGAGGGCCAAGGTCGCTATTAAATGCAAATTCTACATAACAGATAGGTAGAGCCAATGTCTTTAAATGAGATTTTTTGGAGTTTCCTAGTGAAAACATTTGTGGCCAAATCTTGATTTGTGTTGTTTAAACTGGTTTTTTAATTGCATATAAAGATTCAACACCCTCAAAAATCTCTGGGGCACTTTCTTTGTGAAGAGTTCACCTCGAGAGCTTGTGATTTCAATGAATCCCCAGCAGATTTTAGACAAATTTAATAAGAAAACTTTCCAAAAAATCACATTTAAAAACTATTAGAATCTAAAAATATCTTGCAATCCTAAAAATAAGAGAAAGTTCAAACCATTAACCTTGTTGTTATCTGCCAGATTCCTGATATATATAAAAATGCCCATGGTTGCCCCTATAAACAACATTTGCTCACCTGAAAACAAAGCACTGCTATCAAAGAGAGGGGAGACTGCACGAATCACAAACAAACAAAAGAGACTGTTAAACATTGTTGCTTGTTGCAGATTCTGTTTCTTTCTTGCTTGCAGTTATAGTATCTATCCTTACCTTTAAGTATATTGGCTGTGAGATAAGAAGTGAAGAGAAGCGGAGGACACCATTAAAGCAGCAGTAGCAGAGGAGGTTTCGACTGGGGCGACCTGGGAACACGTCGACATTACTCTAAACTCTTGATCTCTCCATTAGTCCTGTGAATGTGTTGCAAGGTCACCCCAGTCGAGCCTGCTCTGTCTCATTTATTCATCATGTGACCCAATATGCAGGGGAAAGCCTTTCTGAAACTGCGTCAATGAATTTCTGTAATTTATAATTTATTGAAATGAGATTGATAGAGAAGGAGAAAGGAACCAAAATCTGGTAGTACAAGCAGTACACGTGAAGTGCAGATATGGCCCTGAGATTTATGTTGAGTTAGGTCGAAAGTAGATGGTTTCACACACTGTCGGTGGAAGCAATGAAAGGGCTTAATCTCCTCCATATTTAGGTTGAAAGGACAGTTGCCACGATGGGAGGTCAGTATGAAATTGCAATGTATGGAATGTAGTCCAGTACTATTTTTACCAGAAAAAATTGAATAGTACAAACAATAATAATTTATTATAATAATAGAACGAATTGAAATATAGTAAGGTTTGAAGGTGTCAAAGCCAGTGTGAATGCTGACATGTCTAACAGTGACTATTGAGACTATGACATTAGCCAAGGACTTGCACACCAAAACCCAAAACCAGTTTCTGGCCCGATAAATCTTTTGTTCATGGATGATATGATATAAATCATATACATTTCACAACTTGCTTGACCACGGTAAGATAAGCACCGTACCTACCTAATGTATAAAAGAAGACTGATAAGCAGGAGGAGGGGCAGGCAATCCACTGCCAAAGCGATGGTTGCTGTAATTAGTAAAGGAATTGTAAGAACCGCGCTCTAATATGTCTGATTTTGAGTCTGAGTCAGTAAAGAAAAATGCTCAAATGTAACTATGTGCTCCTTCAGCAACCATGATGTCATGGTGACTTGGGAGCTCCACAGGCAATTTGTGAATTTATAACCATTACATTAACCCACTTGCAACTTCTCTCGGTAATTCTTTCCTCGCATCTCTATTAGATACTTAATAGACATTTTAACATAGGATAATGTCTAAAACACATGGAGAACATCAAGGTCTACAATGGAATTTGTTGTGAGTATCAAAATGTTTAGATATTTGTTTTCAGATATTCTAATATAATCCCACTGCAGCAGAGTGAGGTACAAATGTTGGAGAATTCCTAAAACAAAAAATACTTGTGCCATTTTGACTTCTTTTGAAGTTGAAAATTCTTCGGAGAAAGACTAATTTCGAGATTTTTTCAATTTTAGGACTCGAACTCAGATAGTCAGATTGCTGCCACTCCTCCTTCCATATTTCCCTGCATATTTGATTGAATGAGGCCTTCAAGCATGAATGTACCATTACAAGGCACCATGGCCCGTTGGCAGAGAAAGTAAGTTGTGAGTTGAACATCCCATGGTTGAACACCGTGGCAACACCTATCTCCTATGTAGCATGTGCATTAAACTACAACCCTTGAAAGCACGTTGGCTCCTGAGGAGTAAGGTTACTGACTAATGATTGATCCACATACATGGTGAACCAAATTTTGTTGAAATTTATGATTAAATGGATTGAAATTGTAGAGCCTAATTGGCACTGATGGACTCAGTAACAAATATCTACTTCACCCTGATTATGCACTATGGGTTTCATATACAATTTCATGGAACAAACAAACAATTTGATTAAAACTGTAGATTGTGATGGTATGGCTGGATTTAGCAATAAACATATACTGCATCCTGATTTCTGCAAGATCATGAAAGTAAACAAATAATTTTACTGTAATTGTATTTGTAGATTTTGATAGCATAGAAGGATTCAGTAACAAATAACTTACTGCACTTTAATTATGCCAGTTGTGACATACAATTTTCTCAATCAAAGAAACAAGAATATTTTTAGAAATGAGGGCCAAGGTCGCTATTAAATGCAAATTCTACATAACAGATAGGTAGAGCCAATGTCTTTAAATGAGATTTTTTGGAGTTTCCTAGTGAAAAAATTTGTGGCCAAATCTTGATTTGTGTTGTTTAAACTGGTTTTTTAATTGCATATAAAGATTCAACACCCTCAAAAATATCTGGGGCACTTTCTTTGTGAAGAGTTCACCTCGAGAGCTTGTGATTTCAATGAATCCCCAGCAGATTTTAGACAAATTTAATAAGAAAACTTTCCAAAAAATCACATTTAAAAACTATTAGAATCTAAAAATATCTTGCAATCCTAAAAATAAGAGAAAGTTCAAACCATTAACCTTGTTGTTATCTGCCAGATTCCTGATATATATAAAAATGCCCATGGTTGCCCCTATAAACAACATTTGCTCACCTGAAAACAAAGCACTGCTATCAAAGAGAGGGGAGACTGCACGAATCACAAACAAACGAAAGAGACTGTTAAACATTGTTGCTTGTTGCAGATTCTGTTTCTTTCTTGCTTGCAGTTATAGTATCTATCCTTACCTTTAAGTATATTGGCTGTGAGATAAGAAGTGAAGAGAAGCGGAGGACACCATTAAAGCAGCAGTAGCAGAGGAGGTTTCGACTGGGGCGACCTGGGAACACGTCGACATTACTCTAAACTCTTGATCTCTCCATTAGTCCTGTGAATGTGTTGCAAGGTCACCCCAGTCGAGCCTGCTCTGTCTCATTTATTCATCATGTGACCCAATATGCAGGGGAAAGCCTTTCTGAAACTGCGTCAATGAATTTCTGTAATTTATAATTTATTGAAATGAGATTGATAGAGAAGGAGAAAGGAACCAAAATCTGGTAGTACAAGCAGTACACGTGAAGTGCAGATATGGCCCTGAGATTTATGTTGAGTTAGGTCGAAAGTAGATGGTTTCACACACTATCGGTGGAAGCAATGAAAGGGCTTAATCTCCTCCATATTTAGGTTGAAAGGACAGTTGCCACGATGGGAGGTCAGTATGAAATTGCAATGTATGGAATGTAGTCCAGTACTATTTTTACCAGAAAAAATTGAATAGTACAAACAATAATAATTTATTATAATAATAGAACGAATTGAAATATAGTAAGGTTTGAAGGTGTCAAAGCCAGTGTGAATGCTGACATGTCTAACAGTGACTATTGAGACTATGACATTAGCCAAGGACTTGCACACCAAAACCCAAAACCAGTTTCTGGCCCGATAAATCTTTTTTTCATGGATGATATGATATAAATCATATACATTTCAAAACTTGCTTGACCACGGTAAGATAAGCACCGTACCTACCTAATGTATAAAAGAAGACTGATAAGCAGGAGGAGGGGCAGGCAATCCATTGCCAAAGCGATGGTTACTGTAATTAGTAAAGGAATTGTAAGAACCGCGCTCTAATATGTCTGATTTTGAGTCTGAGTCAGTAAAGAAAAATGCTCAAATGTAACTATGTGCTCCTTCAGCAACCATGATGTCATGGTGACTTGGGAGCTCCACAGGCAATTTGTGAATTTATAACCATTACATTAACCCACTTGCAACTTCTCTCGGTAATTCTTTCCTCGCATCTCTATTAGATACTTAATAGACATTTTAACATAGGATAATGTCTAAAACACAGGGAGAACATCAAGGTCTACAATGGAATTTGTTGTGAGTATCAAAATGTTTAGATATTTGTTTTCAGATATTCTAATATAATCCCACTGCAGCAGAGTGAGGTACAAATGTTGGAGAATTCCTAAAACAAAAAATACTTGTGCCATTTTGACTTCTTTTGAAGTTGAAAATTCTTCGGAGAAAGACTAATTTCGAGATTTTTTCAATTTTAGGACTCGAACTCAGATAGTCAGATTGCTGCCACTCCTCCTTCCATATTTCCCTGCATATTTGATTGAATGAGGCCTTCAAGCATGAATGTACCATTACAAGGCACCATGGCCCGTTGGCAGAGAAAGTAAGTTGTGAGTTGAACATCCCATGGTTGAACACCGTGGCAACACCTATCTCCTATGTAGCATGTGCATTAAACTACAACCCTTGAAAGCACGTTGGCTCCTGAGGAGTAGGGTTACTGACTAATGATTGATCCACATACATGGTGGAGCAATTTTTGTTGAAATTTATGATTAAATGGATTGGAATTGTAGAGCCTGATTGGCACTGATGGACTTAGTAACAAATATCTACTTCACCCTGATTATGCACTGTGGGTTTCATATACAATTTCATGGAACAAACAAACAATTTGATTAAAACTGTAGATTGTGATGGTATAAATAGATTCAGCAATAAACATATACTGCATCCTGATTTCTGCGAGATCATGAAAGTAAACAAATAATTTGGCTGTAATTGTATTTGTAGATTTTGATAGCATAGAAGGATTCAGTAACAAACAACTTACTGCACTTGAATTATGCCAGTTGTGACATACAATTTTCTCAATCAAAGAAACAAGAATATTTTTAGAAATGAGGGCCAAGGTCGCTATTAAATGCAGATTCTACATAACAGATAGGTAGAGCCAATGTCTTTAAATGAGATTTTTTGGAGTTTCCTAGTGAAAAAAGTTGTGGCCAAATCTTGATTTGTGTTGTTTAAACTGGTTTTTTAATTGCATATATAGATTCAGTATCCTCAAAAATCTCTGGGGCACTTTCTTTGTGAAGAGTTCACCTCAAGAGCTTGTGATTTCAATGAATCCCCAGCAGATTTTAGACAAATTTAATAAGAAAACTTTCCAAAAAATCACATTTAAAAACTATTAGAATCTAAAAATATCTTGCAATCCTAAAAATAAGAGCAAGTTCAAACCATTAACCTTGTTGTTATCTGCCAGATTCATGATATATATAAAAATGCCCATGGTTTCCCCTATAAACAACATTTTCTCACCTGAAAACAAAGCACTGCTATCAAAGAGAGGGGAGACTGCACGAATCACAAACAAACGAAAGAGACTGTTAAACATTGTTGCTTGTTGCAGATTCTGTTTCTTTCTTGCTTGCAGTTATAGTATCTATCCTTACCTTTAAGTATATTGGCTGTGAGATAAGAAGTGAAGAGAAGTGGAGGACACCATTAAAGCAGCAGTAGCAGAGGAGGTTTCGACTGGGGCGACCTGGGAACACGTCGACATTACTCTAAACTCTTGATCTCTCCATTAGTCCTGTGAATGTGTTGCAAGGTCACCCCAGTCGAGCCTGCTCTGTCTCATTTATTCATCATGTGACCCAATATGCAGGGGAAAGCCTTTCTGAAACTGCGTCAATGAATTTCTGTAATTTATAATTTATTGAAATGAGATTGATAGAGAAGGAGAAAGGAACCAAAATCTGGTAGTACAAGCAGTACACGTGAAGTGCAGATATGGCCCTGAGATTTATGTTGAGTTAGGTCGAAAGTAGATGGTTTCACACACTGTCGGTGGAAGCAATGAAAGGGCTTAATCTCCTCCATATTTAGGTTGAAAGGACAGTTTCCACGATGGGAGGTCAGTATGAAATTGCAATGTATGGAATGTAGTCCAGTACTATTTTTACCAGAAAAAATTGAATAGTACAAACAATAATAATTTATTATAATAATAGAACGAATTGAAATATAGTAAGGTTTGAAGGTGTCAAAGCCAGTGTGAATGCTAACATGTCTAACAGTGACTATTGAGACTATGACATTAGCCAAGGACTTGCACACCAAAACCCAAAACCAGTTTCTGGCCCGATAAATCTTTTGTTCATGGATGATATGATATAAATCATATACATTTCACAACTTGCTTGACCACGGTAAGATAAGCACCGTACCTACCTAATGTATAAAAGAAGACTGATAAGCAGGAGGAGGGGCAGGCAATCCACTGCCAAAGCGATGGTTGCTGTAATTAGTAAAGGAATTGTAAGAACCGCGCTCTAATATGTCTGATTTTGAGTCTGAGTCAGTAAAGAAAAATGCTCAAATGTAACTATGTGCTCCTTTAGCAACCATGATGTCATGGTGACTTGGGAGCTCCACAGGCAATTTGTGAATTTATAACCATTACATTAACCCACTTGCAACTTCTCTTGGTAATTCTTTCCTCGCATCTCTATTAGATACTTAATAGACATTTTAACATAGGATAATGTCTAAAACACAGGGAGAACATCAAGGTCTACAATGGAATTTGTTGTGAGTATCAAAATGTTTAGATATTTGTTTTCAGATATTCTAATATAATCCCACTGCAGCAGAGTGAGGTACAAATGTTGGATAATTCCTAAAACAAAAAATACTTGTGCCATTTTGACTTCTTTTGAAGTTGAAAATTCTTCGGAGAAAGATTAATTTCGAGATTTTTTCAATTTTAGGACTCGAACTCAGATAGTCAGATTGCTGCCACTCCTCCTTCCATATTTCCCTGCATATTTGATTGAATGAGGCCTTCAAGCATGAATGTACCATTATAAGGCACCATGGCCCGTTGGCAGAGAAAGTAAGTTGTGAGTTGAACATCCCATGGTTGAACACCGTGGCAACACCTATCTCCTATGTAGCATGTGCATTAAACTACAACCCTTGAAAGCACGTTGGCTCCTGAGGAGTAGGGTTATTGACTAATGATTGATCCACATACATGGTGGAGCAATTTTTGTTGAAATTTATGATTAAATGGATTGGAATTGTAGAGCCTGATTGGCACTGATGGACTTAGTAACAAATATCTACTTCACCCTGATTATGCACTGTGGGTTTCATATACAATTTCATGGAACAAACAAACAATTTGATTAAAACTGTAGATTGTGATGGTATAGCTAGATTCAGCAATAAACATATACTGCATCCTGATTTCTGCGAGATCATGAAAGTAAACAAATAATTTGGCTGTAATTGTATTTGTAGATTTTGATAGCATAGAAGGATTCAGTAACAAACAACTTACTGCACTTGAATTATGCCAGTTGTGACATACAATTTTCTCAATCAAAGAAACAAGAATATTTTTAGAAATGAGGGCCAAGGTCGCTATTAAATGCAGATTCTACATAACAGATAGGTAGAGCCAATGTCTTTAAATGAGATTTTTTGGAGTTTCCTAGTGAAAAAAGTTGTGGCCAAATCTTGATTTGTGTTGTTTAAACTGGTTTTTTAATTGCATATATAGATTCAGTATCCTCAAAAATCTCTGGGGCACTTTCTTTGTGAAGAGTTCACCTCGAGAGCTTGTGATTTCAATGAATCCCCAACAGATTTTAGTCAAATTTAATAAGAAACCTTTCCAAAAAATCACATTTAAAAACTATTAGAATCTAAAAATATCTTGCAATCCTAAAAATAAGAGCAAGTTCAAACCATTAACCTTGTTGTTATCTGCCAGATTCATGATATATATAAAAATGCCCATGGTTTCCCCTATAAACAACATTTGCTCACCTGAAAACAAAGCACTGCTATCAAAGAGAGGGGAGACTGCACGAATCACAAACAAATGAAAGAGACTGTTAAACATTGTTGCTTGTTGCAGATTCTGTTTCTTTCTTGCTTGCAGTTATAGTATCTATCCTTACCTTTAAGTATATTGGCTATGAGATAAGAAGTGAAGAGAAGCGGAGGACACCATTAAAGCAGCAGTAGCAGAGGAGGTTTCGACTGGGGCGACCTGGGAACACGTCGACATTACTCTAAACTCTTGATCTCTCCATTAGTCCTGTGAATGTGTTGCAAGGTCACCCCAGTCGAGCCTGCTCTGTCTCATTTATTCATCATGTGACCCAATATGCAGGGGAAAGCCTTTCTGAAACTGCGTCAATGAATTTCTGTAATTTATAATTTATTGAAATGAGATTGATAGAGAAGGAGAAAGGAACCAAAATCTGGTAGTACAAGTAGTACACGTGAAGTGCAGATATGGCCCTGAGATTTATGTTGAGTTAGGTCGAAAGTAGATGGTTTCACACACTGTCGGTGGAAGCAATGAAAGGGCTTAATCTCCTCCATATTTAGGTTGAAAGGACAGTTGCCACGATGGGAGGTCAGTATGAAATTGCAATGTATGGAATGTAGTCCAGTACTATTTTTACCAGAAAAAATTGAATAGTACAAACAATAATAATTTATTATAATAATAGAACGAATTGAAATATAGTAAGGTTTGAAGGTTTCAAAGCCAGTGTGAATGCTGACATGTCTAACAGTGACTATTGAGACTATGACATTAGCCAAGGACTTGCACACCAAAACCCAAAACCAGTTTCTGGCCCGATAAATCTTTTGTTCATGGATGATATGATATAAATCATATACATTTCACAACTTGCTTGACCACGGTAAGATAAGCACCGTACCTACCTAATGTATAAAAGAAGACTGATAAGCAGGAGGAGGGGTAGGCAATCCACTGCCAAAGCGATGGTTGCTGTAATTAGTAGAGGAATTGTAAGAACCATGCTCCAATATGTCTGATTTTGAGTCTGAGTAAGTAAAGAAAAATGCTCAAATGTAACTATGTGCTCCTTCAGCAACCATGATGTCATGGTGACTTGGGAGCTCCACAGGCAATTTGTGAATTTCTAACCATTACATTAACCCACTTGCAACTTCTCTCGGTAATTCCTTCCTCACATCTCTATTAGATACTTAATAGACATTTTAACATAGGATAATGTATAAAACACAGGGAGAACATCAAGGTCTACAATGGAATTTATGGTGAGTATTAAAATGTTTATATATTTGTTTTCAGATATTCTAATATAATCCCACTGCAGCAGAGTGAGGTACAAATGTTGGAGAATTCCCAAAACAAAAAATACTTGTGCCATTTTGACTTCTTTTGAAGTTGAAAATTCTTCAGAGAAATAATCCCAACAACAATGTTAAAATACACACAATAATCCCAAAATAGGGACATCCAGTTATGCCACTGCAGTAAGATCACCTGAAATATCACATAGAAAACAGCCACAAACCAAAGATCACCCATGTGGCATGGCATTGAAACTGTTTACAATGTTAGTAACAAAGTGAGGAAGGATACTATGACATTAGCCAGGGACTTGCACACCAAAACCAGTTTCTGGCCTGATAAATCTTTTGTTCACGGATGATATGTTATAAACCATATACATTTCACACTTTGCATACGTATAGAAGTTCAGTTCGGCTAAACTTAACAGAAAGGAAGTATATCTCTAGGTGATAATGACAACTCTTCCATGTTACACTTAAGCTCAGTACCTTGTAAGGATTTTGTGCTAGAGGGTGCAGATTTGTGTAATAGTAGATAAAAATCAACTCTCTAATACCATTTTTAAATATTTCTAATAAATTTTTATATTTCTAAATCAAATTCCGTGAATTTGCCAGAATTCTTAATTCCATTGCTAATTTGTAAATAGCTGCACACATATGTTATTGCAGTTTAGGGTGGGATAACTGTGTACACTGTTCCAGGTGGGAGAAATCTGTGCATAGATTGATAAAGGAAAAAAAAACCACTTGCTATTCAGAAAAAATACCAAAAAAAGTCGCGAGGACAAGTATGGTACAAAAAATTGTTCCTATTTATTCAAGCTATGTAATTTACTTCAATAATGCAGATTCATAAGGATGTTTAACTTCACTTAAATAATGCAGATTCATATAAGGATGGTATAAGAAACACGTAGAAGCCATTCTACTTGAATATAAGACTAACCCAGGTAGACCTTTTACTTGAATATCTAAGCCTAACCCAGGTAGACCTTTTACTTGAATATCTAAGCCTAACCTAGGTAAACCCAAAAAATTAAACTCACGGCTCGTAACAGAGAACCAACAAAGAGGCAAGTGGATTCGACAGATCATGCTACCCTTCCGGGATAAATGCATTATTCACTTTGCTACAGGCAAAACTATGTTGCATTTTTAAAACCATTTTATGGACCCTGCACCCTACTTTTCTTTCCGGCATAAATCAAATTGCTTTTGAATACTGTTTGTCTACACTAATTAACCCTTCAAAATCCATATTTTCTGAGCAAAAGAAGGAAAACTATATTGCAAGACTTACCTCTAGATTCCTCAGAGTGCAATGATGAATAAATCCAGATGTATAATTATAATACATATATTTGGTCATAATACCATATGCTGCATATGTGTACTTGGACTCCTCAGGGCCATACAGGACAATACTGGTTCCAGGCTCTGATGGTGTAATCCAAGAGACAATAACAGTTGTACCCTCATAGTCTCCTTGAGTGATATGAACCTGGTAAAATCAAAGCCCTAAACATCAGCTGATTCTTCCTTAGATGCCATTTAAAAAATTAGACTGTTCATTCAAGTTGAAAATAACAAAGAAGAAGAAGAGACAGCATTACCTGTTGGGGAGCATTGTAACCAGGGGGGACATAAAAAGCACCACTGTCCATGGGCATATCCACATTATCGTTAACCCTACGCACATATCTGCTAGTAATTCCTGCTTCAACTGATATACAAAAACTGAACGCCACCAATACAAATAACATTAATGAGTGCTGTTTGATTGCTTCCATTTTGCAGCCCAATCAAAACACAGAGTTTGAACTCTGTCAAGTTCTCTGCATAAATGTCTACCATTGATATTCTCCAATGTATATCTATCCTTTATATTCTCCGCTGTATATATATCTGTAAACGCTGAATGATTGAAGAACTCCTACGAAAGTGGGCTTCTCCGAATATGCTCAATGGATATTCAAAATACATCAGATTTTAAATGGGTTTTGTTCTTGGTCAAGGCATATGGTACTGCAAGTATTTTAATGGTTGATCGAGATATTGCGCTGCAAGGGTTTCGTTGTATCTGCCCAATGGGTACGCCCTTTGCATTCCTGTTTACCCACGACTCTATTGGTCGAGTCAGCCCGTGACATGAGAATGGCATCTCTGGAATAAATTATGTAATGGATATTCGAACACCTCACCTTTCTATTGATTTTGACTCTGTTATCTTCTCGATGGCACTGCATTCCAAAGTATTTTAAATCGTAATCTAGGATAAGGACTGATTTCTGAAATATATGGGGAAGCCGATGTTGTGGGCTTTACTGCAATAATGCAGATTTATGAAAGAACGGTACAAGAAACAGGTCTTTTATTCAGGTTGTGGGCTTTACTGTGATCATGCGAAGTTGGGATTCTTTTTCTCTCACAAAGCTATACAAAGGGCAGGAATGAGGACAAGTGTGGTACAATTTTTTTTTCCCACGGGCGACATCGAGGGCAATGGATTGAAATGGAGTGATTCCATGCATACCTGCATTTTCAGGGGCCAGATAACCAAAAGTGCCGGCTAGCCTGGTTTCAACAGAAAGCTTTCCATCAGGGGCCAGCTTGACCAACTCGAAATCCGAGACCTTGGCCCTCATGTCGTCGCTCAGAAGGATATTAGAGGGCTTCATATCTCTGTGAATGAAGCTCGTCTGTGCAAGGCTGTGCAGGTACTCAACTCCGCAGGCGACATCGAGGGCAATGCTAAGCCTCTGTTTCCATTCTAGCAGCCTC
Organism: Pinus tabuliformis; assembly: GCA_031772625.1. Taxonomy (NCBI): domain Eukaryota; kingdom Viridiplantae; phylum Streptophyta; class Pinopsida; order Pinales; family Pinaceae; genus Pinus; species Pinus tabuliformis. The sequence goes on along the minus strand of CM062818.1, from coordinate 503,715,230 downwards.
AGCTCGGTCGCCGCCCATTCAAACAGATGCAGACTCAGCGGCCCCTCGGGCATATACTCGTACACTAGCATCTTCTCCCCGTCGTCGATACAGTACCCAAGGAGACGAAGCCGATGCGCTGCTCAGGCAGTTAAGGAGTTGCAGCTACCTCAACATAATCTAACGACTCAAAATGGCTCAATCGTCTAACATATCATCTAATGGTGCAAAGTAATGACACGTAGGCAGAGAGCAAAGTTGATTTATATGAGAACAGACCGTTAAAAACTATATGCTATTCATGCATGCCCATTATAACGAAACAAGAATATACCTAACCTTCGATATATTTATCTTTACAAAGTAACATACTGAAACATCAATGAATTTTAACTTTTAAAAAGCTACGCTTCACTGCAAGCCATACAATATGATGTTATTGGGTGGGTCGTTTTGACGGCCCGTTGCCTGATTTCAACTGTATCATACACCCGGGAAGCTGTACAATGCAAATTTGATTCGATGATGGGATTTTAACAGTGCCTAATTCAACTTTAGCATACATATTAATATGTCAGGAATTAATCTAAGAAATTTTGAAGGACCAATCTCACAAAGATCACTGAAATGCCAAATTCCGTTTTTTTGTACAAAATGGAAATATATGTATACACCTTTTGAGCGCAAGTCCCTGTGGTGGTGAGAAATATATAAAACTTAACCAATAAAATATCCTACATACACCTTTAAAATCAAACTCTCACCATGGAATGAGAGGTGCCTAACAGACTCTGGCTATGAGAATTATATAAAACATAGAATTGGGCTTGAAGCTGTTAACAAATTATCAGCTCTTTTTGTCTTCCTTCTTTTCTTCTTTGGCAGGACCCACGCTTACTAACTCTGCCCTGAACCCTATTTTCCTCAGCTTTGTTGCGAGCCACACAGGATCTGCTTCTCCAACCACAGTTATCTTTCCCTCTTTCATGTCCACAGAAACGGAGACCACTGAAACAGAACATGGGAAACATTAGTAAGCGTAAATCACATACCTAAATATATTGTAAATGGTAATAAAATATTGTGGTGGAAGCAGGCAATGCACATTCGTGCCTCCGGTTTCTGCAACGGCCTTCATGGCTCTTCTCTTGCTTCTCTCATCTTCCATAGTCGATTTCAACACTATTTTCTGCAAATCCAAATTATGGTTAACCATGAATTTGATATAAAATATTTCAAATCATTAACCCAACACGAATCTGCAAAAGATTAATTGATATAAATATACCTTCATTTCGATAGCCGATTGGAAATACCGACCTGTGAATGAAGCTCGTCTGTGCAAGGCTGTGCAGGTACTCAACTCTGCGGGCGACATCGAGGGCAATGTTAAGCCTCTGTTTCCATTCTAACGGCTTTAGCCCGCCGCTGCCCATTCAAACAGATGCAGACTCAGCGGCCCCTGGGGCATATACCCGTACACCAACATCTTCTCCCCGCCGTCGATACAATACCCAAGGAGACGAAGCCGATGCGCTGCTCAGGCAGTTAAGGAGTTGCAGCTACTCAACATAATCTAACGACTCAAAATGGCTCAATCGTCTAACATATCATCTAATGGTGCAAAGTAATGACACGTAGGCAGAGAGCAAAGTTGATTTCAGAAGGGAACGCCTTACGGCGTAAATATTTTGATTTTCCATTATTTGAAAACAAATCAAACTTAATTAATTTATTAACGTGTATTATTACTTTTAATTGTATAGAAGGATGACGCTCATTATGTTAGGTTATAAACGTTATAGAGCTTTATAAAGGTCGATCTATTCAACGGATTTTAGTTAAGAAAAACATAATAATAATATCTATTTTTAAGGTCACAGCGAAGCCAAACACCAAATTGGTGTATAAAACCTCCTTGTTAGTGGGACGCAGCGATTTGACTGCTAAATTAATATATACTCTACAAAAACATACATACTCTACCTCTCTAGTTTTGAACTTGTGACCTCTTAGGAGGAAACACATGCTCTTAACCATTAGGCTCACTCAAGCTATATAAGATTAATTGGGTTTACATGCTTTCAATTTTCCTACCAATGAGATTAATTGGGTTTACATGCTTTCAATTTTCATACCAATGGGATTAATTTGGTTTAGAGAAAGGTATAAGATTGGTTGAAATAGTGACAAAGGTTGATTGAGTTAATGGAATTAATGGAAGTGGGGTATTGTTTTTATTATAATAAAAAATTTCAATCATATATTTTTGCTTTTGTTTTTCTTATTAATAGAGCTAATATTTATGTTGATATTTGTTCATACATACAGGTAAAAGTTTAAATTGATTTGTTTTATGTACGATTCTCCTGGCATATTAAATTAAACATGATTATAATATAAACATGTATTAATAAAATGTTTTAGTATTTTAAAAAGTTGTTTGGCATTAGAATATTTTTAAGTTTGGGCATGGCATAGTTTTGAGTTATGTTATTTGTTGGTTTATATATAATGATTAAAATAAAAATGTTTATAAGAATGTTTTTTTTTTTTTTTTTTTTTTGTTTTAAAATTTTTAAAATTTAATTTTTTTTGTTTTTGTTATTTTTGTAATTTCCTTTTATGTTATTTCTTAATTTTGTTTTTTTTTATGGTTTTTTGTTTTTGTTTATTTTGTTTTTTTATGGTTTTTTGTTTTTGTTTTTGTTTTGATTTGTTTTTTTGTTTTTTTTAATTTCGTTTTTTAATTTTATTATTTTTGTTATTTTAATTTTCTTTTGTGTTATTTTTTAATTTTGTTTTTTAAATGTTTTTGGTTATTTTTTTGATTTTATTTTATGTTATTTTTTTATTTTTATAATTTTTATTTCAAAAAATAATTCTTAATTTTTTTTAATTGAAATTATTTAATTTAAATAAATTTTAATTTTAATTGATTTAATTTTTTATTTTTTTTCCTTAAATTTTTTGGTAGTTATTTTAAGTTGTTTTTTTAATGAGGTTCTTAATTTTTATTTTTTATTTTTAACTTAAAAAAATGTTTTTAGATGTTTTTTTAGTTTAATTTGCTTTTCTTTATTTTTTTTTGGAAAAATTTCATTTTTTATTTATTTTTTGATATTTTTAATTTTTTTTGGTTGTTTTTCGTTAATTTTTTATTCATTTTTTTTTAATTTTCACGAGTTAATTTTGTTTTTACATTTTTATAGTTTTTGTTTTGTTTTGTTTTTATTTTATTATATATATATATATATATATATATATATATAGTATTTGATTTTTTTTGGTCATGTTTTTTTATTTTTATTTTTATGTTTTATTACTAACATGAAAATCACTAACATTTAAAAAAAATATCCACACTTAGTTCATTAGAAAATTTAAAGTGTAAAAACTAAGCCCTCTAAACAAAAAGGGTTGATGCTTATTAGCACTTTTCAAAATCAAGATGAAAATCACTAACAAAAAAAAATGTTCACACTTGATACATGAAAAAATTTAAAGTGGCAAAAATAAGCCTTCTAAAAAAATGTGTTGATGCTGCATCAACACTTTTCAAAATCAGCATGAAAATCACTAACATTTAAAAAAATGTGTTGATGTTGCAATAACACTTTTCAAAATTAGCATGAAAATCATTAACATCGGAAAAAAAATGTTCATATTTGATACATAAGAAAATGTAAAGTGCCAAAAATATGCTAAAAAAAAGTGTATTCTGGCATCACCATTTTTCAAAATCGGGTGATTTTTTGCTACCTCAAAAAAACGGGTACCAATTCACTTTCGCGTTTGATCGGTAACTATGTTCTTAGCACTTGTGTTAGAAATTATTTGCAATATGGTAGGATGAAGGATGTATTGAGGTTTTTTTTTTGTAATGATATATATATTGAATGAATGAATCAAATATGTAGGGACATGACTATTAGAATAGGAACATTTATGATGTAGGACTATGTTAGAGCCTGTTTGAACTTTGAAGTTCTAGTTTGAAAGAAAGGACTTGAAACTCTATAGGAAACTTCCTTTTCTAGTCTTATGGGGAGTATGGTTAGCACACAACTTGGTGATTTTTCAAAACAGAATTATTCCTACATTCTAGACTACAACACAAGCCTGCTCACTATTCTGGCTCTATCAGACCCCTATTAATCCTAAAACAATCAGAAAAATGGGGTAGGTGATGATAGACCTATAGATACAATGTGAACTAGTTTTTGGAGAAATTAATGAACAAATTCAACTGGCCTACTTATATGTGATTACATCCTTTAAAATTGATGTCGTAGTATGGAGGGAAGAACATAAAGAAATTTGAGGTTTAAAACATAGGGCTAAACAAACCTTATGCATTATATCTACAACAGAGAGAATGAAATGAAAGAAAATAAGATGCAAAGACTACAAAGTGATTCATTAAGCTTTCTTAGATAAAATTCACAGGTATCTCAATTATTAACACGACATTGATAAATTTGTTAATGAAAGAGACCAACAACTTTATTACACATGTCGCAGAATAAGAGTAACACAAATTCAAAGTTACTAAGAAACACCTCTTTGGCTACCCCCTTTCAAGCTTTGATAAGAAAGATGTAATGGATTATGATTACAATGCCCATTGTTACAACATCTGTTATGGCATATGTTGTTACAACATCCATTATTACAATGTTTGCTTCTCAATCAACTGTTACCTATGTTTTTGCTTCTCAATTTGTTTTCTTGACCCCCCAAGTGTTGGTGTAGTATTGGATGGCAGAAACATGTCTTTGGTTTCCCACTTTCAAGATTTGACAAGTAGGATGAAATGGATTTCTAACCCCTCAATTGTTACAACATTTTCTGTTACAACATCCATTGCTACAACATATGCTGTTACAACATCCGCTGTAATGGTCATTGTTTCAGTTTCTATTACAACCATTTTTATAACATATTCTATTACAACATTTGTTGTAATGGCCACTATTTTAGTCATTTCAATAGTAGTAATTGTAATAGCATTAAATTTTACAACAATTTCATCATTTTCAATAGTAATGAGTGTTACAACATCAACTGTTACAACATTTTCAGCAAATTTTAACATTGGCATGTTGTTATGGCATGTGTTGTTACATCATCTATTGTTACAACATCTACTTCTCAATCCGATGTTACCTATGTTTGTGCTTCTCAAATTTTTTTCTTGATCCCCCATATTGTATCTTTGTAGACAGTCATTGGCTAAAGAACTGAGCCAAATCATTAATGTGAGGAATTGAGAGGAATTTAGAAGGCTAAAGATTCACCCTGAATATTTAATCATTTAATAAGAGTAGAGATGTATAGATGGACCTCTATAGTTAACACAAATATATCCAAGTACAACATAGAAGTAATAATCTAAAAATTTTTGGGCAGTAAATTAAACAGATTGTTCAATTTCTAACTCAGTTGTGAACTTAACTTTGTAGAGGGACGTTAGGGAGATTGATACTCAATCTAGCCCTTCCCAATGTCCTATACTATTCTCAAATATACACAGAAATAGACTATGAAATTACAAGAAGAACTCACAAGTACACAATTGTTGTCATGAATGAAAACCATAGGATTTTGATTATATCCATGTTGAAAGTATAATAAAAATATTACAAAATCTTTCTCCAGGTATCAACCCTTTATTATTAAAAAATAAGGTATATATAGAGTGCCTTACAAAATATCCTATCTCTCAAATATTTACAGTCAAAGTATTCTTTATCCAAAGCTTTGGATAATGTTTAAACAACTTTTAACCAATGTTGTGAACATCGACATTTGGATAAATCGACAAGGGTTCAGAGAACAAAAAAATTGTAAAAGTAAGGAAAATATCGATCAAAATTGGCAAACATCAACAAAATCAAGATACCATCAAAATATCGGTTAAAATCGGAAAACATAAGCTAGGAAAAAAAATTGTGATTTCGAGATAAAATTGGGAAGTTATCGAGATGTTCGCAACACTACTTTTAACTAAAAATAGAAAATTTCTCAGAAAATTGCTCCAAAAATGTTTGCAATTGCACTTAATTTTTGCATTCAGGTTCAATGTATTTGAAACTGCTCTGTTCTTGTTGCTCAAAATTCTTAATAACTATGATCTGTTGCTAATATGCTACATTGATAAGCTGAATTTATTGCAAAAATTTGACCAACTGCTCCCATTCTTCATCTGTTGGGTAATTGAGATCCATCATCTATCTATACAATTCATCTGCATCAGTATACTTCTCATAAGAAGGTTTTACTATGAACAAGTGTTTGATTTCATAATAGATGAAAATGTCATCAACTAACATTTGAATTAGATTATGAATGCTAATATCTCCCTTTATTAGTAATAGAAGTGAGGGGGGAGAGGTCGGCTCTGCAGTCTAGGGTTTGAACATCTGTAGTGACGGCAGGCTCTGTAAATCTGCAGCATTCTGCAATCACTGACGGATTCAGGTCCATCTCTTCAACGGACTGAGGGTACACAACCTCATGGAGCCCCAGCCGGGGGGGGGGGGTGGGGGCGATGAACCTCCCCCACAAAGCGACAATGAACAGTTCTTGAATGAGGAAGGAAAGGGAGCTACAAATCAGAATGAGAAAAATGAAGTTCCGGAAAGCCAACAGGCAAGACAAGATGAAAAGTCACCAGAAGTACACTCTGCTACATGCAAACCAGTGGCCTCTGTTCGCCCAAGGGTAGAACTACCAGGCCATCGAATCGATGCGAGGATCCAGTTCATGAAAGATCATGCTCTAATAGGGAAATTCATTGGTCTGTGGCCAACCGAAAAAGCTTTAAGAAGCTGGATAAATGCGAAATGGCACCCTAAGGGGCATATCACCCTGCAGCTGGGGCCGAAAGGGTTCTTCACTGCTATCTTCAACTGCTTGGAGGACAGAAATAGGGTTCTTGATGGCGGGCCCTATTTCTTCAATGCAGCTGGTTTGTTTCTCAGAGGATGGGTGGAGCGCTTCAACCCAGATAAGGAGGACCTCAGCTGGGCTCTGGTGTGGATCCGCTTATACTCGCTTCCAGTGGAATACTGGGAGGAAGACTCCCTACAGGCGATAGGAAATACCCTGGGTGAGTTTGTCAAAATAGCGGAGGAAACGAAAACATGCAGATACACTTCTTATGCTAGAATCTGCGTATATATGAATCTCAATCAGGCTCTTCCAGATGCGGTAAGCATTTCTCACTTTGACATTGAATGGATACAAACGATTGACTATGAACATGTGCCCTTTCGATGTCGAAGATGTCATGCCCTTGGGAATTTATTCAGGGACTACCCTCTAACATAGAAACCCCCTCCCGCCTCGGATCCGGAAGCCTCTGAAGCAAGTGGCTTCATCAAGGTCACAAATCGCCAGAAAACCCACAAGAAACATGCTCCAAAACTAAAGTTAGCGCAAAGCAATCAACCTGGGCCATCAACAAGCAATAGTTTTGGTGCCTTATCCAACTAGATGGAAATGCAAATGAATCCACCGGAGCCAGAATCAATGAGCGGCGACCATTCAAAGGAAGGAAAACCCACAATGTCACAAGCAGATACTCAAGGTAAGGAGGCTTCGACCTCAGACAAGAAAAAAGAAATATTATGGAGTGCTCAATTTATGGAAGAAGAAACGGAAACAATAGACATTGGGGATCTGGACCTTCCCGGTCTAGAAAAAGCTTGCACCACAAACAACTTCGACAACTTTCCGGCAGGACAACTTAAGAACCTGGAAGAAGTGTTATCTCAGGCGCAGAGGCAGAAATATTTGGGTATACAGACAGGAGGCCCATGGGATGGTCGATTCATAACCAAAGATATCAAAAAGCGAGGAAGGAAAACCATTCTTCAGAGAACAATCAAGGTTGGTCAAATTTTAGTGGAATCAGGCAGGTATGCCAAGTTAACCAAGTACTATCGTCCTGAAAACACTCTTTCCCAATGAAGTTAATCTCTTGGAATATAAGAGGGCTCAATGGCCCCAGGAAAACCCGAATCCTTAAAAACATGATAAAGCAAGAAAACCCTCAGGTTTTATTCTTGCAAGAGACAAAATGTGATTCCAATGCACTTGATAGACTAGCTGCTAAATTCTGGCCCGGGAGTCATAACATAGCAGTAGATGTGGATGGTGCCTCGGGAGGCCTAGCCGTTATATGGGACTCAAGAGCCATCGTGCTCAACAAATTTCATGCACACAGGAATTTCCTCTAGGCAATTTTTCATATCATAGGCACAAACCAACATGGGCTCTTAACTAATGTTTATTTTCCACAGGAAACATCTCGAAAAGCGGAGATCCTAAACTCCATCTCGGCTCTCAACCAGAACAAAACCCATTATGGATCGCAGGAGGTGACTTCAATATGATCACAAGACTGGAAGAAAGGAGAGGGGGTAGATGCAGAAGTTCTCAGGAAGGATCGCTCTTGAAGGACTTCATCCAGAATAACTGGCTTATCGACCTCCCTTCCAATAATGGAGTATTTACTTGGAACAACAGACGAGCAGGGAACCAGCAAATTGCTTCTCGGTTGGATAGGTTTCTACTCTCTGACAATGCCATTCATCTTGGGGGTGATTTTGCGGCCTCCATCCTGCCCTTCACGGGTTCTGATCACTGGCCCATTTCCCTCCAGTGGTCTCGACCAGGAAACAATATCCGCAGGCCTTTCCGCTTTGAAGCCTTCTGGATGACCCACCCAGACTTCCACAAATTAATCAACACAGAATGGAAAAGCTTCCATCCTCCTCCAGGCTCCAAAATGTTCCAATTCCAACAAAAGCTCAAGCACCTAAAAGGTAAGATCAAGCACTGGAATCACACTTCATTTGGCAATATTTTTCAGGGGAAAGCAAACATTGAGTTGGAAATGAAGCAGCTACAACAGAAGATCATCACAATGGGCAGATCAGAGGACCTGGCAGAACAGGAAAAAACCCTTGAAATGCAACTAGCAGAAAAGGAAAAGCAGGAAGAAACGTTGTGGAGGCAAAAATCAAGAATCAGGTGGCTCAAAGATGGAGAGAAAAACACTAAATTCTTTCATAGCACTACAATCCAGTGCAGGATGCATAACAATATAACACATATTCAAAATGAGCAGGGCATCAGAGTGGAAAATCATGAAGAAATAGAGACTGAACTTTTAAATTACTTTAAGCAGGTGCACAGAGAACCAAACAAAGACAGATCTCAGGCCATAGAAAAAATTACCCGCAATATTCCCAAACTTATTACAGAAGAGCATAATCAAATTCTCCTCAAGCCTGTTGATCTCCAAGAAGTGGAACTTGCAGTGCGACAACTAAAAGCCGGCAAAGCCCCAGGCCCGGATGGATTCACCTCTAATTTCTTCCATAATTTTTGGGACCTAATCAAGATGGAGGTTTGGCAGGTGGTTGAAGAGTCTCGCTCTCTCCGATGGATGTTTCCAGGGGTAAATGCTACATTTATAGCCCTGATCCCCAAGGTGGATAAGCCAAGCAAGCCTGACAAGTACAGGCCGATAGCACTCTGCAACATAATCTATAAGATTGTTTCTAAAATTATAGCTTCCAGACTCAAGCTCCTGCTTCCACTCATCATCTCACCTGAGCAATCCGGATATGTTGAGGGAAGGCAGATCACGGATGGGATCATCCTTACTCATGAAATAATTCATTCTCTGAAGATCTCCAAGAAGCCAGGTATGCTACTCAAACTAGATCTTTCAAAAGCTTTTGACAGCCTAAGTTGGAAGTATATTGAAAAGATTCTTACAACATTTGGTTTTGATGCTTCCTGGGTTCGATGGATTATGAGCCTCATCTCATCCTCATTCTTCTCTGTTCTAATTAATGGCATACCCTCCGCGACCTTTCATCCTACTCGTGGTATCAGGCAGGGAGACCCCCTCTCCCCTTTCCTGTTTGTCATTATGGCGGAGGGTTTAGGGCGAAGTATCAAACATGCTCAGCAAGCTTTCCATCTCAAAGGCCTCTCCTTTCACAACTCCCCTGTTTTCACCCATCAACAATTTGTTGATGATAATATGCTTTTCGGGCATCCCTCAGTCCAAGAGGCTAGACAACTCAAAACTCTTTTGACGGACTTCTCGGAAGCCTCTGGTGCCTCCATAAATCACTCCAAATCTCAAATCTTCTTCTTTCATACTCCCTCAGTCACTCAGTCAACCATTTTACACATCCTAGGCTTCTCCTCTGCTAAACTTCCCTCCTCGTATCTAGGCGCTCTGCTCATAGCCTCTGGCTTAAAGCACTCTTCCTGGAGAACCCTCCTAGATAATCTAGAAATGTGGCTCTCCTCTTGGACTCACAGATCTCTTAACATGGCTAGCCGTCTTGTTCTGATTAAAGCTGTCCTTCAAGCTATGCCTTTATACCTCTTCTCCATCCTTGCGGCTCCCAAATGGGTTCTTAAAGAACTCAAAACTATCCAAAGATCGTTTCTCTGGGGTAGCAGTGGACTTCGGCGCAAGTGGGCTCTTGTTAAATGGGAAATCGCTTACCTTCCAAAGAAAGGAGGCGGCATCGGATTAAGAGACCCCACTCACAGCAATGTTGTTATGGGGGCTCGAATCTGGTGGAAATGGCTTTCGGAACCTCTCACTCCTTGGGCCTTGTTATGGACAGCCAAATATGTGGGAAATTGTCCAAGGGAGGAACTCATCAGAATATCAGAGACCAGCAATGGCTCAATCATGTGGAACTCGGCCAAACAGCACAAGAACCTCATACAGCAGCACAACTTTTGGGAGGTGAAGAATGGTGATCACGCCAGATTTTGGGACGACTCTTGGCAACAGTTGCCCAAACTCAGGGACCTTTTCCCACCAAATGCACCTCTGGAACAGGATATGCACCCCCAAAACACGGTGAGGAATTTTTGGTGCAACACCTCACACCAAGATTACAGAGAGTGGCTCAAAGCGACTCAGATCATAGGACAGGGGACGAGGCAAGACCAACAAATTCTGGATACAGAATTAATAAAAAGGAAAATTCAGCATTCTGAGGAAAAAGACATTCTTAGATGGGGATATGAAGAAAAGGGAACCTACTCCACTAGAGAGGCCTACAATATACTTATCAAGGAACAAATGAGGCTAGACCCGCTCTGGAGCAAAATATGGGATCCCTCCATCTGGCCGAAAGTGTCTACCTTTCTTTGGCTCCTCTGTCACAAGAGGATTCTCACATGGGACAATCTGAGAAAAAGAAACTTCTGTGGACCCTCCATATGCCCCAACTGTAAAAAAGAAGAGGAAACCATTGAACACCTCATGTATCACTGTCCGGTGGCACACAAGCTCTGGCAAAAAATCAGTTTCCGTTGTCAAAAAGAAGGAGGAGCCAATGGAGATATAACTGCTACAATACGCAACTGGGACCCCCACCCCTTTCAAAGTAAGATCCTGAACTTTCTCTGGAAGCTCATCCCAGGATTTGTTATATGGGCCATATGGAAAGAGAGAAATGGTAGAATTTTCAAAAATCACTCCAAAACGCTGGATGACATATGGAAAACCATCAATCAAAACATTGAAGAAACCATATCTCTTAAAACATGGTACCAAGAGGATCTCCCCACTATCCCTCAGGAACAAACAATATGGAATAATTGGAACTTCCGTAGAAAGCAAGAACAGTTGATCAAAGGAGCAAAGCCTCCGAGAGGTCCCTCAATGGTGAAATGGTTCCCTCCCCCCATGAACATGTATAAGCTAAACTTTGATGGTGCATCAAAGGGTAACCCAGGGAACTCTGGCTTTGGAGGGATCTTCAAAGATTATAAGGGAGCTCATATCATAACCTTCTTAGGCTCACAAGGGTGGGACACCAATAACTCAGCGGAGTTAGAAGGTCTTTGGCAGGGGCTACTTTTAGCGCAAGATAGGAATCTCTTCCCTCTTTTAATAGAGGGAGACTCTCAAATTATCATCCAAATGGTCTCGAGAATTCTACAGGGCTCCCCCTCCTCCAAGGTCAGTAACAGTTGGAGAATGGCACAACGGCTATTGCATATTGAGCGCTGGTTTTCCTCCCACAGAGCGGTCTCCTTGAAACACATTCGGAGGGACGGGAACAAAGTTGCGGACCTCTTGGCTAATATGGGAGTTGAATGTGGGCGGCATTTACATGTTGGATCACTCGCAAATTTAATTTCTGAATCTCAACTCCTAGACTTCAATAATCTTGTGCAGAAGGAAATGCCTGAGATCGAAGAAATACTCCCGGATGCGGGTGGCACCATCACCCTTACTGTTTCCCATGCAAGGAATTAATGTCCGGTACTGCCAGCTGCAGAGCAGCGTGGCTTCCTGGGACTTAAACTCATGCGAGCTGGGGAAAGCTATTAATGCTAGATCGGTTGGAGAATTCGCATTTATGCACTGCGCTGATCGACACAACATTCCCTCCGTTATAATCATGCTGCTCCATAGCTGTTTCACCATGCCTTGTGCTCAATCCCTCAGCAACGGATCCTGGTTTGCAGAGGTTGTTGGTGATGGACTGATTCTGGTTCAACGCCACGAGCTCCAAGCCAACTCTATCAAGGGTAAGTTCTCCCCTGTTTTGGATTCATGCACTGTGTTATTGTCTGCAAGTTCTGTGGTCTTTGGCAAGTTCTGTTGGGCATCCCTCTCGCCTCAACCGACTTTGTTTTGTTGGCTCTCCTGTCTATAATCTATTCGTGCCCTACCTCTTGTCTGTCATCATGGTTCGTTCGGGCAAGAGGCATCGTTCAGGGGGGCGTCGTGACAGTCGCTTGCATCCCCCAGCCGGTCATGCTATGGAAACTATGTCGGAACCCTTCAATCCCTCCCCCGTCCATGAAGCTGGGCCATCTTTAAGCTCTGGTTGTAAGCCTATTCCAAACAGTGCCTTCCAAACCACACACTTTAAATTTCAAAGTAATTTGCATAGGCCCCTTATTACTGCTCACATCACCATTATTCTTTCAGAAGAGGAAAATCAGGTCTCCCCTCTGGCCTGCATTGCCCCTGATCCTTCCCAAAGCAGTGAGCATTCCACGGACAAAGACAGCTTGGAGAATTGGAAAAATGAGAATTCTGAACAGGAGGATTTTCTCAAAAATCTTCCTCCCCTTGAAGATACAGGACCTGCTGCTGAGGAAGGGACTCATGGTGAAGCAAGCCATGCCATGGCAATCCCTGGCAGCGACTTGGGCGGCAATGAAGGTCTGAGGACTGGTGGTGCAGGTCTGGCTGAGAAGAAGAACCATGGCACGACAAAGGAGGAGTAGCGCCACCTGGGTTTGCCTCCTTTTTTTGTTTCGGCTACTGTTTCAGGCTCACGGTCAAGCTTCAGTGCTAATGTCCTACTGTTTTTGGCTTCCAGCTGGGGATTTGGTGACACATTATGTGCTGGTTTGCAATGATTTTGTGTTTCTGTGCTGGCTCAGTTCTCCTTCTCGGCAAAACATGTCTCTCTTTATGTCTTTTATCTGGTTTCTTGATCTTTGTAACTGGTTTCCCCAACTTCTATTTGTAAAGGGGTAGTTCTATTTTGTCGAGCGCTTCCAAGCCTCGACACTATGTAAAAATAATTTGCCTTACAGTTAATAGAATTTAGTATTTGCAGAGAAAAAAAAAATATCTCCCTTTATTCCAACAAACTTTGTCGTGTCCTCTACCTCTCTCTTCAACAATCTTTCATATTGGTCTTCTGTTACCATATGGTCATATGAATTCTTAAATGATGGAATACCTCTCTCTTGCAGAATAGAAAATTTTCAGTAGAATTTATTGATTTGCACTAGAATATTTTCACACTTTTCCTTTTCCTTCAATATCTGAGTTTTCCTCATGAGAACTTTTCTAGTTTGAATAACTTATTATGTTCTGTCTACAATTCCTAGTTCTTCAATTTCTTCTTTGAACCTTGTGTTTAGAGCTTTTATTATCTGACTTACTTGTCTAGGTTTATTTCCCAATTGTATTTTGACATCATTAATAACTTCTTTGGCTCTTTCAATCAACTCCTCCTATTCTACAATAATCTCCCTAAAATGCCAAATATCAGACACATATGACATAATTCATATCCAAGCTTGTTCTTTGGCCTGTGATATGTATTGAATACTATTAGAACTGCTCAAATATTGTTCTAATTTCTTTTGCAAATTTTCATTTTTCTTTATTTCCTCGATTAAGGAATTGTCTGGTTCATTTTTGTTCATCTCAGCTCTGCCTAATTTTTCTTTCAAACTATCAATCTCAACATCTTTTAGTTTAAGAGAAGATAATTCCTATGATATAAGTCATGTGGAACCTATTTCTTTTGTTGGAATTATACAATGTTAGTTTGGGCCTTCTGTTTTAATAACCCTTCCATCCTTTCTTGCATTTTCTGAATGTGCGGGTTCTATTCAATTAGATAGGATAATATAATTTCCTTCTCCTTCTCTAATTCCCCAATTTCTTGTGTTTGGGGATGCTATATTGCGGGCATATTCAATTGTCTTCTAAGTGCTTGAAATTCTTCATTTTTCTTCTTAACAATCTCTTGAGTTGCATCCACATTTTTTGGATCCAAACCTAATTTAATTACAAGTTCTTCCAGTGATTCTATCCTAACATCCTTGGCCAAAGAAGAAGCATTTTCCATTTTAAGTTCTGCAATAGTATTATTCAAATAATTCTACAATTTTTATACATTTGAAGCAAAACTAGTGAGAGAGGAATTGATCATGTCACCAGTTTTTCTATGCAAATCAATCTGATCTATATGATGGATCTGTTTAGTATTGAAAGCTAAAACATAAGTCTTATAATCTCCAACAGCTCTAGGAGTAGAAACTTTAGGTTCAATAAATGCTAACTTAAATTCAACTTTTTTAGTATCAAGAGATGAAAGCAACCTTTTTTTACTGGAAAACATTTGCTTCCAGAACTCAGTATAAGTTACTACATTCAAAGCCTCATTTTTTTTTTCATTTCCAAAAACTCAGAAAAGATGCTTTGGTTAGAATAAGAAGGAGAAGGTTGTTCTATCCTTGGATCCAATTCTTGCATTCTTAAAATAGGCTCACCTAAAACAATAGTAGCTAGTGAAGAAATGTTGGATGAGACATTTTCTGATACCGCTCCCTCCATATTGTTTGTCTTCTTTCTCTTGTATACTCTTAACTGTTCCATTTTTGACTCTGATAAGCTTTGATTTGTCCTCTTAAGTTATTTTTATTTCAATGAAGGTGTAACCAAATTTTTTTGTCCTCTTGAATGCTCCATAGTTTGTTCTTCGGTCACTCCCTACAAAGTGTTTTCCTCCCAAGTGTCCTTATTAGCAAATTTCTCTATCTCAGGCTTGGACACATGAAAATAAGGTGGGGATTTCTGTTGAACTCTAATGGCTGAAACTCTACCAATGGGGTCATATGGCCAAGTAACCCCCAATTAAACTTCATTTGTGCCAATAGTTGTTCCACATCTTTTTTTTCTCACCTTTGATTCACTATAAATAGCCATACCCATGCCTTTAGTTTAAACAAGCTCTATTTCCTTCTAGGCAAAAAATGCACTTGATATACATTGAGGCTTTGTCTGGTGAATTCAAGCGCAAAAATATGCATAGGAAAAAAATGGAAACTGATAGGGTGGAAGTTCACACCCATACAATCTAATTTCTGGAAAATGTTGGTAAAAATACCAATCACCAAGACTTGTGATGAGCCTCGATATTGCAGCAAGAATGCTGCAACTCCCAAGGCTACCGACTTTTAATTATCAACCCGGGGTTCGTACAAACTTAAGAGGTATCGACACTATATGTGCAGCATACAATGTGTCCTTCTTTTGCTGTCATGATGTAATGTAGTGCATGTACTGAAATCAAACCCTAAACTAATTTCATAAAATGAACTGAAATAAAAACCCTAACCTATTGCAAGAAATATAGTTCAAGGAAAGAAACATATTCTAATTGCATAAAGATCATGAAATAAAGGTAAAAGAAACCTAAATTAACCCTATTTCTCACATGTGATGATTTAAACAAACTAGGCATGGAATTTTATATAGAGAGTGCTAATTGTTGTGTGCATGAATAAATATAAAATAACTTTTTCCTTTTTATCTTTTTGCTTGAAAAATGTAAATGCTAATCTTGCTTGGTTCTTTGGCAGGGGAGACAGGTGTGGAGGAAAAGGATTACAATGGTTTATATGGATTGGAGGGAAAGTAGGGGCCTAATCTTGGCTTTTAGTGATGATTTTTCTCAATTCAGGCTCAAAACAGGCCACTACAGGTTTTCCTACAGGATGTCTACAAGAAGTACTAGTTCCTACAGGATGTCTACAAGATCCCCTGTTTTATTACAAAAAGCAAGCCGAAAGCTTAGGAAGTGGTCTAGAAGGTGGAATGGAGCTTGGGAAAGGTGGATAATGGAAGAATAAGGCATGGAGGTGGTGGACACTACCTAGAACTCAAGCAAGGGCTTCAATATGGATAGACTTTCTTAATGGAAATGACAAATGTTTATTATAAAACAAGAATTCAGATTGAGACTTTAGTGTATTTTGGCGACATGTGTGGATGAGGCGAGATGAAGTCTCCCTGCAATCTAGAATCTCCTACAACAACACACATTAATGTCTGCATCAATCCACAAATTCATCTATATATGAGAAAGATTTATTAAATAATGGAAAATTACTTAGTCTAAAAATCAGAAATTCGAGAACTAGTGAGCTAGTAAATATATCAAATGCCTAACCTAATCAAGTGAAAATGAAATGGGGTAAATTTTGTTATTAAATAGAATGTTTTTGTGATCTAATGCAAGTGGAACCAACTCGATTGAAGCTCGTTAGCATGCTCTAAAAAATAGTAGAAATTTATTGTTCTTTGCTAAAAAGGAGTTCCAAAAATCTAGATTTGGGAATAAGAAGACTAATCCAAGTAGCTTAATGATTACTATGACCTTCCAAAGCTTTTCTAAGGATGAAATGATGCTTGTGATCCTGAAAAAGAACTTACATCAACCATTTAACCCAATCCTACAACAAGAAATCGTTAATACTAAATGCAGAAATAGAAAGAAACAAGAACAAGAGATGCATGCGAATAAGAAGTGAAAAGAAAAAAATGGTATAAAAAGGGCTCTAAGGTTCCTGGGATGGCCAAGCCCAAGGAAAATCAGAACAAGATTTAGAAGTTGAGCATGACATCAATCTTCATTATTTTTTTCAATACAATTACATCCCTACAAGAAAATACTATGGAGCTGCAAAAATTACGAGTTCTCTCAACAAGAAGACTAATAAAATTCTCTCCCTAGAGGCAAATTCAACTTGGTACTTATACAAAATGATTAGGAATCATTCCCCATGAATGGAAGAAGCTCTCCCCACCAAAATACCTTGATTAGTGGATCTAGTTCTCAATACTAGGAATCTGCATTAAATGGGAGGGAACACATTCTTAGATTTTCTCAATCATTGGAATTCCACAATCTGTGCCATAATTCCATAATATCTTGTTGATTTATTATTTAATATTGATCCTACTATAGTAAGGAGCAAGTCCGTAAATTATCTCCTCCTCCAAATCTTCATAATCTGTCCAATATTCTCATAATATTCCACAAAAATAAATAATATTAAGCACAAATATTCAATTATTCATAAACCTTCCTAATGAATATATTAAAGTTAAAAATACATTATCTAATGCAAAAAGAGAGGTTTAATATGTTGGAGGATGGTTATATGGACCTTAATTTATGTTTAATTTAGAGGCATGGGCTTTAATTTATGTCTAATTTAGATGCCCATAATACCCCCTACTGAAAGTGTTGCTCATCCTCTGAGCAACTTAGTGACTTCATTGTGCCTCATTTATGGCCCTGGTGGCCTCTCTCTTGTGCACCCCTTAGTCCTTTCTCTTAAGAATCTTGGCTGTGAGTTCTGCAAGGATAAGCCCAAAAACCTATGTGTGCATAGAAAAATCACTGTTTCTTGAGACCGTTAGCTTGCCTTCTTCCCCTTATCCAAGTTGGGTTCTTGAATATTTTTTAGTTTGACAAGGTATTCCACATCCTTATCAACCTTCTGCTATCTTTTTCCATCATTTGGACACCTCTAAAACCTACAAAATTCCTTTAGATGAGAACTAGGACATCTTGTAATAATTCCTGTCAAAACTACAGGAAGCCTACAAGAAACCCGTTTTGAGCATAAATGATTTTCTGAGCCTAGGGTAGGCTCTCAACTTGACTTCCATGCCTTTCTCCCATTTCTATAACATATTTTAGGCCTTGGAAAAAAGCTAGAAAGATATTAGTGATCCAAAATGGATCCTAAAAACCTCTAAGTCTTCATATACTTAACTATCACAAACACTATCGCAATGGAAAAACACTAAGAAATGGCGGAAAACAGAGCTAAGAGGAGGTTGAAGCAGCATTGCACCGGAGCTATCGGATCAGACCGATCAACGGTCCAGATCAAATCGGCATATCACAATTGGCAGAAGTCAGCGGAGTACATCGGAGGCAGCCCTATGGGAATCATGACAGCGATAAGCACGAGTTAACAAGGACCGTTGATTGAGCGTGGAAATCAACTTGCAATATCGCATCGCTAAGACACAGGGGAAGACTTACCGGAGACCCGAAGACCATGCGATATGCGATTGCTGTATATCGCATCGTAGGGATACAAAGGAGTGGGGCCGATACAATATGAAACTTGCGATAAGTCGGACCCGACGGGATTTATAGATGCGGCTTGATAAATTTTGAGTTCCGATAAAAAGGGATTTGTCGGGCTTTTCTGTGTATTTACGCATTTCCGTTATAAAACTGAAATACAAAGGAAATGTGCCCAAAGCGATAAAAGTCAGACTCGAAAGATTTAAAGACGCGACTTTATATTATTTGAGTTCTGTAATGAGCGGGATTTCGGGCGGGCCTCAGGCGGTAAGTGGTATTGGACGGGCTCCGCTCTATCTCATACACTAGCCGACATGTGGCTTGGCGTAGGAGAGAGAAAACCGCCTTTTCGGGCAGGTAATCTGCGTACACATAAGCTTCCCAAAATGAATATTAACCGTTGGATCAGAGATCATGCAGATCAACAGTGGGCTTGCGATAGCTACTAAAGGCGGACCCGATAGGGATTCTAGGGTGGATTTAATATTATTTGAAGTCCGATATAAAGCCATTTGTCAGGTTTTTCTATGTATTTGGGGTTTTTCCATTATAAACCCAAATACAAAGGAAACCACAACTTATGACTTACGATAACAATATAACAATAGACCCGATGGATTATAGGTCGGACTTGATATTTTTTTTGAAGTCCGGCTTGGCAGATTTTTCACTGTTCTTAGTGTATTTCTTTATGTAAACAGAGAATTGACTTTTTGGGGATTTCAACCGCGCCAATGGTCCTTTCCGTTTAGAAATAGGTGGCCACCATACCTGAAGGAATTTTACAATGATTGTTTAATGCTCAGAGGGGATTTGAATGGACAGAGGCCGGGAGCTAGAGAGCCCGAAAGGGGAGATGAACAGACAAGCGCCGATAGGCTTAAAATCCACTCAATGTCAGAGACAGAGGAGGCAGTTGCTGAGACAGAGAGAAAGCAGAAGATAAAGAGCAAGAGGGAGAGTCTGTGTACTCCTATAGACTTGAGGATTTCAAGTAAATCCCTGTTGTTTTGTCATTGCTGTGTTGAGACTCGATTTTGAGCTCACACTTGTAATAATCTGCTCTTGAAAACATAATATAGAGGTCAACACTGAAAGTTGGACCAGGAGACGTAGCCAGGAAGTTTGGTGAACTCCTTGATTATTTTGATGTGTTAATGTGTGTGCTTGTTATGTTTTCTAACTGTTCATTGTCTATATTATTCGCAATCTTTTCGATCCGTTGCATTAAGTAATATAGGCATTCCTGCACATGAGTCTGTAATACCTTAATATTGTTTTAAGATCTCATTTTCAGATCAATTAGAGACCTTTTGGAAAGCCTCCTTTCATCACTGTAGTTTCTGTTCTGTTTTGATGGTGAATGCCTTATTTCCTTTTGTTGCCTTCTTCTTCTCTTTTGTGGCTTAGGTGATTGCCTAATGACCTTGGAGTTTTCTGTTTTGATTAGGTCTCTCTTAGGCACTACCTTTTTCTTTTTGGTTTTAGCACCATTTGTTCCTTTCTTCCTTCTTGTAGCAACATTTTGTCTTCCTGTAGCAACCATTCCTTCTCTTTCAGAGTCTTTTAATTGTATGGGAGTGATGAGAAATGATGTAGAGGGTTTGGAGGATGATGCTAGGGCTCAAAGGGAGTAGTGTAGGTTTGTGAAAATGGAGAGGATGCTCTGTTTGTTTTTCAAGAAATTTTCAGGGTGAGACAAAGTGTAGGGTTTGTTCTTGAAATTATGAAATGGGATGGATGAATGATGGATAGATAGTGAATATGAAGTGGATGGAAGGCTTGGAGTGCTATGGTGACTTGGCCTTTGCAAAAATTTCTTCTTTTAAATGTTGTCCTCATTCCTTGAAATCATCAACCTTCATAATTTGACTTTTCCACATTGCATATGTGAATGAATGAGCTGAAATTAACTAATTGAAGCTGGCTGAGACTGCTGACCCATCATTAGCTTATAAAACCTCATCTCTCATGCATTGACAACAAATTTCTAACTATAATATGGTCAAAAGAAGAGGCCAAGAATATTGCATACCTATACGTACCTGATGGTTGTTGGAGAGACATGCATTCTGCTACTGATTTGATGTTGTTGTGTTGCTCCTGACTCAGGTACATTTTCTTAACTGCCTTTTCTTTTGTTGATCTTATTTTGCTGATGGGTTGTCTTCTTGTTGATGTGCAGGTGATAGGGGACTTATATCAACCTTCCCTAAAGAATATCTAACTTTTGACCAATTTCTCCATCATATTGTCTCTGGTAGCTTCTTCTCGGCCTTCCTGTAGAGATCCTATAGTAATTCAGAACTTCTTGTAGAGATTCTGTAGTAATTCAGGACAACCTCTTGTAGAAAACTTATTTTTTCCATATCTCTCAAATGATAGAATGGATTGACCTGAAATTTCCTGAGCATGTTTCCATCATCATTATGCACCTTCCCATAAAAAAATCTTGGTCAATGGATGTATGAATCTCGAGAAAAATTAAAAATGGCTAAAGTTTATGGAGGTCAATTTCTTAGAAATCATGCATTGAAATTTGCTGAAATTGCTTGGGCATGTTACTCTAATCAATAAACATCTCCCCATGAAACAAATTTTTAAATGGATGCATAGATATCGAGAAAATTCAAAAATGGATGTAGGTGATGGAGGCCGATTTCTTGGAAACCGTGTACTAGAATTTGTTGAAATTTCTTGAGCAATGTTACCGTCATCGATATGCATATCCCCAGAAAAAATTTGGCAAATGGATGCATGGTTTTCAAGTTATGACAAAAATAAATTTCTACTCTATGTATTTTTGTTTCCTGTAGTAAAACATAGCATTCCTGTAGTTTTTTTGGACAACAAGCAAACTGAATGGGAAAAACTTGAGAATGATGGGTGGATGGTGGAAATATATGAGGATGATGAATTGGCATGGCCTTGGCCTTGTTGGAGCATTTGAGCAAAGGAGGAGAAAGTCAAAATTTGACTTCTTTTGACTAGGCTTGACCAATTTTTTCCTTTGGTACCAACTTCTTTTTATTGCTTGCAGATGTTGGAGAGTACATGCATTCATCAGAGAGACACACAGGAAAGATTTTTTTTTTTAAAGCCTACTATCCGCCTCAATGAGGTTTTCAACTAGTAGGTCTGCCTAGTCACCTCAAAGGAGGTTTTCACCTAGGATCTTTTCTTTTTTCCCAACCCATTGACCACCCCATGGAGGTTTTCAATCAATGAGACACTTTGAGGTGCCCCAAAAAAGGTTTTCACCTAAAATTTTTGTTTTTTCTCTTATTTTTCAATATTTTTTCTACCTTATCCTACTTGAAAAACAAAATCACTTTCAAGTATAATAATACTTCCAATGGATACATGTGCACATCAAGATGACAGAAAAATTGATGTGTAGGCTTGAAATGTATGTTTTGACATGTACCTGAATTTGAGTGATCAAATGATTTGACTTTGATGATATCAAGCACAATTGAAGAAGAGAGTGTTTCTGCAACTTAGTGGCTGTCTAGAACCAAACCTCAATATAACTTTCATGCCCTTGTTTTGATTATCTGGATCATTCTTCATGTTTTTTTCTACCATGGCTTTCAAATCTTCCTCTTTTTTCTAATTGTTCTCTTGAATATATCGAGGATTTAGTGGTAACCATGAGGGAGCTTTCTCAATCTCTGATTTTGATGTCTTCTCTTCATCAAGTGCAACCCATGATTATGTGGTCTTCTCATTTGAATATTCTTCTTTTGCATGTGGTCCTTCAATGATATCAAGATAATCTCTTTTTTGCAATACTCTTCCTAAGTGGGCTGAGCTACTTCAATGTGTGGGTTTGGAAATGGTGGTACAAGTAGTTGAGTGGGAGTGTATATTTGAGATGGATGTGGTTGGGGTTGTGGTTGTGGAGGAGATGAATGGTAGGGATAACATGGAGTTGGGTATGGAGGATATTGAGGAAAATATTGAGGATATTGTGGATGGTTCCCATAAGTTCCTTAACAACCTTGTTTCCAAGATTGGTTTTGGGGTTGAGATGGCCAATGTTGCCAAGGAAGGGGTGTGTTCAAATTACTTTGAGATGGATGTGCATAAGATTGAAATTGTGAATTAGGCTCTTGTATCATATAAGGTTGAATATGATGCCATGGCCCTCTTGGAGCTACATAACATAGATGCATTGACAATTGATTTGCTCCATTGTCCTCTTGGTGAACTTCCTTCAACCTTGGTAATGATGGTCAATGTTTAACATCATGTGATTCTGCATGGACAACACAAATATCGACATCTTCTTTTTGCTCATTTTGTATTCTTAACATTTCTACTTGTTCACTTGGATTGCTAAGAATTTTTGTTTTAAAGTTATCAAGCAAATTTCCAAGTTTAGCTTGACTTACCGATCTTGATGCTGATTTACTTACTCTTGCTCTTTCTCTTGATATGTGTTTGCATGTTTCACAAATTTCTTCAAATTATAATTGGTATACATCACTTCTACTCATGAGATCAAGGAGATTAATCCACTCATCCCTAATTGTTCTAAGTAAGAGGGTTTTTAATGTGTCATATCCTAAAAGATGTAGTTTTTCCCTCTAAACATTATACATGAACCTCTCTATTAGATCCTCAAGGCTCTCATCTTCCTTTTGATTCATTCTAAATATTTCTTCTTTAAGATCATGATCATATTTTTCTAAAAATATCTTTTGCATATCATTCCATGATCTTATTGAATTAGTTCCTAAACTCATGAACCATTTAAGAGCTCTATCCTTCAATGTTGCCGAAAATAATCTCATTTTTTGAGTTTTTAATAGGTAACCATAAGATCTACAAATAATTTAAAATTCAAAGAGAAAGGTTTCCGGATCCTCTGACCTTAGACCATGAAATTTTGGAAGAAAAGATGGAGGGATGTTATTCATGTGCACATTACCATCAGTATCTTGAATGGGAAATCTGAGAGGATCTTCCTCATTGTTATCTTCTCCATCCATTTCTTCTACATTCTTTGTCATCTCTTCTTCTTATACCTGTAAAAGTGGATGGTGATATTTCTCTTATTGCACCATGTGATCAAATGGGAGGGGGTGGTGGGTTGGTGTTGGAGATTTTGTTTTGTTTTGTTTTTATGATTGAATGGAAACACTAGTGCAATGCACTTTTCTGTTTTTGAAATGAAATATGCCTAATGAAAATATTTTTTTGTTTTTGCAAAAAGTAAAAAGAGATGAATCAACTTAGGGAAGAAAAAAATGCATACTTTGAAACCTCCCCGATAATGATGCCAAAAAGTGATGAGCCTCGGTATTGCAGCAAGAATGCTACAACTCCCAAGGTTAATGACTTTTAATTATCAACCTGGGGTTTGTACAAACTTAAGAGGTATTGACACTATATTTGCATAATACAATGCATCCTTCCTTTGCTATCATGATGTAATGGAGTGCATGTACTGAAATCAAACCCTAAACTAATTGCAGAAAATGAACTGAAATGGAAACCCTATCCTATTGCAAGAAATAAAGTACAAGGAAAGAAACATATTCTAATTGCATAAAGATCATGAAATAAATGTAAAAGAAACCTAACTTAACCCTCTTTATCACATGTGATGATTTAAACTAACTGAGCATGGAATCTTATCTAGAGAGTGCTAACTGTTGTGTGCATGAATAAATATAAAATAAAATTTTCCTTTTTATCTTTTTGCTTGAAAAATGCAAATGCTAATCTTGCTTGGTTCTTTGGCAGGGGAGACAGGTGTGGGGAAAAGGAGTACAATGGTTCAGATGGATTGGAGAGAAATTACGGGTCTAATCCTAGCTTCTAGTGATGATTTTTCTCAATTTGGGCTCAAAACAGGCCACTACAGGTTTTCCTACAGGATGTCTACAGGAAGTACTAGCTTCTACTAGATGTCTACAGGATCCCCTGTTTTATTACAAAAAAGCAGGTTGAAAGCTTAGGAAGTGGTCTAGAAGGTGGAATGGAGTTTGGGAAAGGTGGATAATGGAAGAATAAGGCATGGAGGTGGTGGACACTACCCAAAACTCAAGCAAGGGCTTCAAGATGGGTAGATTTTCTCAATGGAAATGGCAATTTTTTCATATAAAACAAGAATTCGGGTTGAGACTTTAGTGGATTTTGGCGACATGGGTGGATGAGACAAGATGGGGTGTATGTAGAAGATCCTGAAACAACACACATTATTGTCTGCATCTATCCACAAATTCATCTATATGGGGGAAATATTTATTAAATAACGAAAAATTACTTAGTCTAAAAATCAGAAATTCGAGAACTAGTGAGCTAGTAAATCTATTAAATGCCTAACCTAATCAAGTGAAAATGAAATGGGGTGAATTTTTTTATTAAATAGAATGTTTTTGTGATCTAATGCAAGTGGAACCAACTCGATTGAAGTTCGTTAGCATGATCTAAAAATAGCAAAAATTTACTGTTCTTTGCTAAAATGGAGTTCTAGAAATCTAGATTTGGGAATAAGAAGACTAATCCAAGTAGCTCAATGATTACTATGATCTTCCAAATCTTTTACAAGGATGAAATGATGCTTGTGATTCTGCAAAAAAATTTACATTAACCATTTAACCCAATCATACAACAATAAATCATTAATACTAAATGCAGAAATAGAAAGAAACAAGAACAAGAGATGCATGTGAATAAGAAGTGAAAAGAATTAAAAAAATGGTACAAAAAGATCTCTTAGGCTCCTGGGATGCCCAAGCCCAAGGAAAATCAGATACCCATGGAGGAGAACAAGATTTAAACGCTGAACATGACACCAATCTTCATTATTTTCATCAATACAATTATATCCTACAATAAAATACAATAGAGCTGCAAAAAATACGAGTTCTCTCAACAAGAAGACAAGTTCTCTCAACAAGAAGACTAATAAAAAACTCCCCTTAGAGGAAAATTAAACTTGGTACTTATACAAAATGATTAGGAATCATTCCCCATGAAAGGAGGAAGCTCTCCCCACCAAAATCCCTTGATTAGTGGATCTGGTTCTCAATACTAGGAATCTGCATTAAATGGTAGGGAACACATTCCTAGATTTTCTCACAATCTGTGCCATAATTCCATAATATCTTGTTGATTTATTATTTAATATTGATCCTTCTGTGGTAGGGAGCAAGCCCCTAAATTATCTCCTCCTCCAAATCTTCATAATTTTCCCAATATTCTCATAATATTCCACAAAAATAAATAATATTAGGCAAAAATATGAAATTATTCATAAACCTTCCTAATGAATATATTAAAGTAAAAAATACATTTTATAATGCAAAAAGAGAGGTTTAATATGCTGAAGGATGGTTATATGGACCCTAATTTATGTTTAATTTTGAGGCACGCGCCTTATCTTATGTCTAATTTACCCCATCAATTATTATAACATCTACTGTTACAACATCTGTTGTTACAACATTTGTTGTTACAAGATCCAGTGTAATGTTCACTATTTCAGTAATTTCAATAGTACTAGTTGTTATAACATCATCTTTTACAACAATTTCAACATTTTCAATAGTAATGGGTGTTACACCATTAGTTGCTACAACAATTTCAACATATTTAAAATGGACATGCTGTTATGGCATTTGTTGTTACAACATCCATTGTTACAACATTTGTTTTTCAATATGTTGTTAACTATGTTTGTTCTTCTCAATTTGTTTCTTGATCTCCTAAGTGTCGTAGTGTTTGGTGGCATAAACACCTCTTTGGTTGCCCACTTTCAAGCTTTGAAAATCAAGATGAAATGGCTTGTTGTTACAACACCCGCTATTACAACATCTACTTCTCAATCCATTGTTACTTATGTTTGTGCTTCTACATTTGTTTTCTTGATCCCCCAAGTTCCGGTGTAGTGTTGGGTGGAAAAAACACCTCTTTGTCTACCCACTTTCAAGCTTTGACAAACAAGTTGAAATGGATTTCTACTCCATCAATTTTCTCCTCAGGGTGCTACATCTCCTTCAAGGCTAAAAATTAAGCTGCTTTAATAACATAAGATCCATAAACATTAGGCCTATAGATTGTTTATCTCATCAACATGGATCATTGTGAAAATAAATATAAAATACAACAATGATGTCTCTAATATTGTTTCCAATGCAATTCATTAATTAGTTGTCAATGAATTTCATTTACAAAACCAGAACTTTATCAGGTCGAGTTCAAAGATCCTTTGTTATTCCAAGTGAGTTAAAGGATCCCACCCATGATGCATTGTTGTAATACACGTAACCAATTCTCAACCTTCAACTTGTATACAATTGACCAAAGAAACATTTGTTAGGATCAATGCTCTTGATCAATAAAGGGCATAATCGAATATGTTTGCATCAGGTTTCAATCCTAATTCCAAATGGTTTCCAAGATTATAATTCATCAATAAGAGGCTATTTCATAAGGAAGTTTGATTTATTTAGTTGAAAATTGTTGCAACATCTAAAATCCATAGGTTCACCAGTGAATAGAGGTTCATCATGCCCAATCTGTGAAGTGATCGATGCCAATTCATAGATTCCATGGATTATCTTGATTTTGACTTTGACCCCTAATTACTATCCCTGGCAAACTCTACCTTGAATATGTTCTCAAACTATTAGGCAAGAACAAATAATTTGCAACAATAATCTATATGGAAAGTGTTTACCTTGTAGAAGTTGCAATAAACAATCAACTTATAGTTTTAGTGCAGACATGTAGCAACCTTTTAGGACAACCCTAGGTCACCTCTAAGTCACCTTCCTTTCCTTTATTCTTAGACTAAAGTCAATTTCTTTTGTCATCCCACAAGTCGTTGAATTGTTTTGACCTCTAAGCCTAAGCCTAGGGTGGAACGATCCCTCTATCCTCTAGTTATTCTATATGTGAGCTTCAAACACAACCATTTCTCTAGGAAGTGACATAGGAAAAGGGAAACTCCCTTTAACCATTTCTTGCAACTAGATAGCCAATGCTACCAGTTGCAATTGCACTTTTTCCATTCTTGCTGATCCTTCTGTTCCACCTGGAGTTAACTCTAGTTTTATTCCCCATAACCATTTCATCTTCAACACCTTTACTACATCTAGCTACTCAACATTGAAAGGAAACATTGACCATCCCTTCACTTGAGTTTGGAATTGTAGTATATATATAGCACAAAATTTTACTAAAGCTTGGCTCAAAGAGTCCTTATATCTCCCTCTCTCTCTCTCTCTCTCTCTCTCTCTCTCTCTCTCTCTCTCTCTCTATATATATATATATATATATTGTTTGAAAGAAAATGATAAAATAGTTACAATACCATATTTTAATAAAGACCTTCAAATTGATGAAAAGTGGTGATACTACCAGGTTGAAGGGATCTGAATGCGTGTTACAACATCAAATTAGACAACATTTTTAGCAGATGTAACATTGAAAACTATTATGAAATCTATTGTTACAACATCCTCTATAATGGTCACTATTTCTGTAGTTTCAATAGTATTAGTTGTTATAGCATCAACTTTTACAACATTTTTAACATTTTCAACAATAATGGGCGTTACGACATCAACTGTTACAACATTTTCAATAGATTTAACATTAATAGCTATTATGGAATTTATTGTTGAATAATATGCTATTACAACATCATGTGACAAACCAACCCATGGTTCTATCATAGAATTCATTGTAAATATTTTTTACATATATGTGAAATTAAGAAAAAGGGATCGATTTAAAGAAACGCAGATTCCAGAGTTGGGGAGGAGGCTTGCTTGCTTGGGAGGTAGAAGTTTTCTTTTGGATAAAATATGAAATGTTTGGGATAACCATTAAAAGCTAGTTTGATCCGGATTTAAACAGGAACACAACAAATTACAGAGATAACCATATACACAAAGATGCAGTAGAAATAATACTTCATTTCATTAATGGAAAATACTGAACTATGCTTACAACCAGAAATGGAAATAAACTAGCTAGGGCGATGGTAGCTTATCTCTGAGAAGAGATGTGATGGCTACATGCCTCTGAACTGTGTTACAATGAGGCTCGAAGGCCTATTTATTGTTGAGAAACAATGGAAAACCTTTAACATTCCAAAACCTAACCTTAGGAGATGAAACGCCAAACTGTGGGCCCAGTTTGGGGTAAATTGGTACATCAACTTCCTGGGGTCGTAACTTTGGCATATGATCTCTGTTTGACGCGTACAATAGCTCATTAGAAAGATCTATCCGAGCACTATCATTGTTGGAACGGGCAACATTGGTCCATTCCATGGACCCCGGATTCCCGAAAAAACGTCGTTTAGGGCCTCAAAACGGCTCCGGAAGTTCAGGACCCGAAAAACTGCTAAAAATAGTAAGTTGTGCTACAATTAAGGAAACTGAAAATGTTGAGAAAGACAATGGTGGGGGTCCAGGTGGACTTGGCAGGTGGCCACCAATATCCACCTGGATCATCCCTCCCCCCTTAGGAAGCAATGGTCCCCATTGCGTTGAGCTCCTCCATGAGATGAGGAAACTTCTGCTGAACTTGTTCCCTGGTGAGCCACTTGCCCTGCTGAAGGAGTTGGCCTGCTTTGACAACTCGATACAATTGGATATTCTGTTGGCGAGTGTTCTTGATCTGTTTGTCCATGATCCGATCAGTTGCAGCTTGTTCCATGCAATCTGGATTTAATTCTGTGGGTTTGAGCTATTATGCAATGGTGGAAAGTATGGCCGAAGGCGGTCCACGTTGAACACTGGGTGCAGGCCAAGGAATGGGGGAATTCTGAGCTCAAATGCATTGTCTCCCATGGCCTTAGTAATGGTGTAAGGACCATATTGGAGTGGTCTCAATTTCTGATAGGCTCCAGTAAGGCGTTCCTTCTGCAAATGCAACCAGACTTTGTCGCCCACCTGAAACTTGTGTGGCACCCGATGTTGATCATGTCGCTGCTTGTACTTGGAATTTGATTTCTCAAGAATGTCATGGACCTGCTGGCGAATATGTTGGATGTGCTCAATGAAGCTGGTGGCCTTATCTGTTTCGGACTGGACATGAGCTGAATTCATGTGAGTAGCTGTAAGTGGCATGGCCACATCAATGGGGCATAGTGGCTGGAATCCCAAACCCACCTAAAAAGGGCTATGGCTAGTGGAGCTGTGAAGAGCTCGGTTGTAGCTGTGCTGAACATAGGGGAGGCTATCGTCACATGTGCGTGGATGCTTTGAGTTATACATGCGCAAAATGTGCACAATCATCCTATTTACAACCTCTGTCTGGCCATCAGTTTGAGGATGGAAGGCTGTGGACTTCGTGAGTTTGGTGTCCAGCATTGACCAGAGACTGGACCAAAATGTGCTGAGAAACCGACTGTCCCGATCTGAGATGATAGACTGTGGGATCCCAAAGTGCACCCACACTCGTTCAAAGAAGAGTTTAGCAGTGGCTTCTGCTGTGATATTCTTCTTGCAGGCCATCATAATGGCCATCTTTGAGAACCTGTCGACGACCACAAAAACACAATCATTTCCATGTTTAGTGGAAGGAAGGCCTGACATGTAATCCATGGAGATGGATTCCCAAGGTCGACTAGGGGTAGGCAACGGGGTATAGAGGCCGTGCTTCTTAATGGTCAGTTTGGCAATGGCACAGGGAGTACATGATCAGATGTACTTCCCAACATCCTGTCGAAGATTCGGCCAATAGAAATAATTTTGTAGTACAGCCACTGTTTTCTCGACCCCGAAATGCCCAGCAGCCCAACTGTAGTGTGCTTCCCAAATCATCTTGACACGCTCGCTTGAAGGAACAGAAAGGTGACCGAGGTGGCATAATAGGGCATCCTGGAGGTGAAAATCTGCAACATGCCGACCCTCCAAGAGTGTCTGGTATGTGTGGCCGAATTCTGGATCGCTTCTGTAGAGAAGTGGCCAATCAGAAGTCTCGTGCCCACAAGAGTTGAGCACGGTGGTTAGCGCCATGATCAGTGGTCGACTGAGGCAATCTGCAACATTATTGGTGCTGCCCTTTCTATACTTGATATTCAAGTGAAACTGTTGCAGGTATGTAGACCACTTCTGATGGCGATCATTCTGCAATTTCCCTTGGGTCTGTATGAACTGCAGAGTTCAGTGGTTTGTGTGGATGACCGTTTCCTTCCCCAAAATGTAATGCTTCCATTATCGGCAAGCCTGTACAATGGAATACATCTCCTTATCATAAGTGGGGTACTTCCGGACTGTGTCTGAAAGTGTTTCACTGTGATATGCCACTGGATGTCCATGTTGAGTAAGGACTGCCCCAATAGCATAGTCAGAGGCATCTGTCTCGACCTCAAATGGTTGTTGTAAATATGGTAACGCGAGCACTGGTGCCGTGCAGAGGCAATCCTTAAACTCCCTGAATGCCTTCTGTTGAGATTCAGACCAAAAGAATTTTGCTTTCGCCCCGCCGTTGGTGACTTGACTCAAGGGCCAAGAAATATGAGAAAACCCCAACACAAACCTGCGGTAGAAGTTGGCAAGACCTAGAAAGCTGCGGAGCTCTGTTAGAGTGGTTGGAGAGGGCCAATCCTGAATGACTTGGATCTTGGCTGGATTGACATGCACCCCATGTTCATCAATGATGTATTCCAGATACTGAACCTGGGTCATGCCAAAAGTGCATTTCTCCAAATTGGCACATAGCTTGTGTTGCTGCAGTGTTTGGAGAACCTGTCGGATGTGGTGGAGGTGCTCTTCCAAACTCTGGCTGAAGATCAGAATGTCATCCAAGTATACTACTACAAAGGAGTTGGTGAATGGCCGCAATATGTCATCCATTAGCCTCATAAAGGTTGCAGGAGCATTCGTCAATCCGAAAGGCATGACCAACCATTCGAAAAGGCCCTCCTTGGATTTGAAGGCAGTATTCCACACATCGGAGGGTTTGATTGGTACCTGGTGATATCCTGACTTCAGATCGATTTTGCTGAAATATTTCGCCCCCTTTAGTTGGTCTAGGAGGTCATCAATCCGCGGGATCGGGTACCTATTACAGACAGTGATCTTGTTCAGCGCCTGATAGTCAATACAGAGTCTCCACGTCCCATCCTTCTTCTGTACCAACACGATCAGACTCCCACAGGGCGATGAACTCGGACGGATGTGACCTTTCTGCAGGAGCTCCTAAATCTACCTTTTGATTTCATCGTTCTCCAGAATGGAGCACCGATAAATTGGTCCATTGGGTAGCGGTGCACTTGGGGTCAGATCAATGGAGTGTTTGACTTGACAGTGCAGAGGAACCCCTGCAGTTGTCCATCTGTAGTTGTCGTGCAGAGGGACCCCGTTTGGAGGCCGCGGCCACTGTCTTCTTCTTTCCTTGAGGGCGTATCATCAGGAAAACAAATTTCCTAGTTTTGGAAATGATCTTACTGCATTGTTTTGCAGTAATCAAAGAGATGGCGGCAGGTGGTGCTACCTCTAAAATCCTGAACAACTTATTTCCCAATGTAATAATAACAGCACAAGGCCTTGATTCATACACAACATGTCACTTCCACAAGTATGGTTGTCCTAGTAATACATCACAAACTTCAAGGGGAGCAATGTCACACAATACCTCATCCGCGAAGGGCTTGATGTTGTATGGAAGGCGACACTGCTGGCTCACGCGAAGATCTCGTCCTTGGTGAAGCCACCCAATGGTGTATGGTTGTGGATGTGCTGTGGTTGGTAAGCCCAACCGCTTCACGACCTCTGCCGAAATGAGGTTCTTTTGACTCCCGCTATCAACAATGAACTGTATCAGGGAGCCCTTTACCCACATCTGGGAGTGGAAAGACGCTCCTCCTCCTCTGGATCTTCGGGTTCATTTTTCTGGATCTTTGCGGTAGCAACAATGGCGCTGGGATCTGCATCAATGATCTGCTTCCCTTTTTCATACCCCTTATCAGGTTCTGACTCAGAGTCGGAACATGCATCTGATTCTGAAACCTTTAGCTCAGCCACCATTGACTGCTTGGCCCGACACTCACTTGTGTTGTGAGTGGAGCTCTTATGGAACTCGCACCATTTTCCAGTGTCCTTTCTCGGCTTCGCGACGCTGTTATTTGCTTGCAGCTTCAGCTGGTTGTCTTGGGTTGTCCCGCCTTGGCTTTGTCCTTTGTTCTGTGGTTTAGGGGCACCTTTCCCCTTTGGATTCGCAGATCCAAAGTCTTGCTTCTTTTGTTTAAACTTCTGCTCGACCTTGACGACATATCGGTATGCTGCGCCGAGCGAGGGGATGTTTAGGAATTGTATTTCTTCCTAGATGTACTTGTGCAGGCAGCCACGGTATTTGAGTATCAAATGTTGCTCCGAATCCTTGATACCCAACTTTGTGCGAAGGGTATGGAAAATATTGGTGAACTCCGGCACGTCTTGGTCCCTTCCCTGCCGTAGCGTGGTCCACTTTATGTATTCATCCTCATAGCTTCCGACAGGGTAGTACTGCTCCTTGATGGCATCCCGGAACGAATCCCAGGTGGGTACGGCTGAAAATAGTGAGCCAGTACTTTCATCCTTCTGCTCGCAGTAGGTTTCCCACCAGTCCTTGACGTGGGGGGCTGCTTTGAGAAGAGCAAAAACAATCTTTTCCCGACTCGAAAATTCATGAACATAAAAATAACCCTCTAGCAGATTTAACCATTTATCTACGACATATGCGTCTATCTGACCCTCGAATATGGGGATTTCAAAACTAACTTGTACCTTAAAGGGTGTGGCGTTTCCAGAGTAGCTGCTGGAAGCCGATGCGTTGCTTCTGGGTAGCCGCTGAAGGATCTGGGCAAAGTTGTCCATCATCGCGTTCCGTTGTCGCTTGAGGGCTTCTTCGAACAAGATTTTGATGGGATCTCCTGCCCCCTCGTCTTTCTTCTCGTCTGCCATGGGAGGCCGTCGGGATTTGCGAGGCTGGTCTTGCAAAGGTTCAACCAGTTCAAGCCCTAACTCCTTATATCCCGACCTTGTTGGGGACATGCAAAGAAAAACAGAGAAAAAGCAGACCGCTTTGATACCACTGATCCGAATTTAAATAGGAACGCAACAAATTACAGAGATAACCATATGCACAAAGATGCAGCAGAAATAATACTTCATTTCATTAATGGAAAATACTGAACTATGCTTACAACCAGAAATGGAAATAAACCATCTAGGGCGATGGCAGCTTATCTCTGAGAAGAGATGTGATGGCTACATGCCTCTGAACTGTGTTACAATGAGGCTCGAAGGCCTATTTATTGTTGAGAAACAATGGAAAACCCTTAACATTCCAAAACCTAACCCTAGGAGATGAAACGCCAAACTGTGGGCCCCGTTTGGGGTAAATTGGTACATCAACTTCCCGGGGTCGTAACTTTGGCATATGATCTCCGTTTGACGCGTACAATAGCTCATTAGAAATATCTATCCGAGCACTATCATTGTTGGAACGGGAAACATCGGTCCATTCCATGGACCCTAGATTCCCCAAACAACGTCGTTTAGGGCCTCAAAACGGCTCCGGAAGTTCAGGACCCGAAAAACTGCTAAAAATAGTAAGTTGTGCTACAATTAAGGAAACTGAAAATGCTGAGAAAGAAAATGGTGGGGGTCCAGGTGGACTTGGTAGGTGGCCACCAATATCCACCTGGATCATAGTTGGTGCATGAATTAATGAATTTGTTGTTAAAATTGAATGAACTGCAAGGAAGGTACATAGGCCCATGCACTTGGGAACCTTCACAAGGAAAAGGGACAAGAAACCAAGAGGGGAACTACGTAGTGCAAGAAATCAAGGACGAAGTAGTAAATGCGAGATAGGAAAATAAGACTAGACATGGTATTTGAATTCATGCTAAAAGAGAGACGAGACACAATTCCAACAACATAAAAATAAATAAATCTGGTTCGATCAACAGACAATGCAGAACAAGAGAGAAGAGAAGGGAATTGACTCTAAGTTTCCCTGGAGGCTGTGGTTGAGATATGTTCCCTGGAGCCTTGTAACAACTTAGGTACCTAGTCTGTAGGTTTTAACCCCATACAGAAACTACCTGCATACGAATTCTAGAACACAGAAAATAAACATTGCGAGAGCATAACACATAAAACACATACACAAATATTTTCCCCTGGATCCCAAAACAAGGAATACTAGCTTGATTTTTCATTATGTTCCTTTCAATGTTAAAATACATATTTATACATGCC
The DNA here is from genome assembly GCA_031772625.1 of Pinus tabuliformis. Taxonomy (NCBI): domain Eukaryota; kingdom Viridiplantae; phylum Streptophyta; class Pinopsida; order Pinales; family Pinaceae; genus Pinus; species Pinus tabuliformis. The sequence continues at coordinate 503,680,318 of CM062818.1, read as the reverse complement.
GAAGCATCCAATACCATGGACCGAAAACTATCGCATCCAAAACCATGTGCAAAAACCATGCATAAAACCATAGGTAGGTCCGCCCAACCTAACATATGGTCCATTTTTTTTTTCTTGGGGTGCTGCCCCAAACCCCATAGAGGGGGGCTACCCACCCCCCTCAAACCCCTCAAACAAGGGGGGCTCCGCCCCCCCCGCATGTGAACCCCCTGCTACGCAATCGGCACAACGAAGGGGGGGCTCTTCCCCCTCTCTAACCCCCCGATTAACTACATGGGCTAGTCGTGGAAAGAATATAACACAACCCAACATAGTCACTGTGGGTTGGGACAATCTCTGGATCCCTGTAATAGCTTAGGTCCCTGGAGGCTATGTGCTAGGATTTAATCTATGGAGCCCTATAACAACTTGGGTCCCCTCGAGGCTGTGGGTTGAAATAGAAAGCTTAGGAGCCCTGGACTACTTGGAAAGAGGCTAATATTGTAGCAACATCAAAAGAAGACATGATTAAAGACCTTGTTTACTGCATTATTGTTACAGTGGATCCCCGACTCCCTGGAAGGAAGTGAATCACTGTATGCACTTGGGGTGAGGAAAGAACCTTTGGACTCCTTGTGCTGAGAAGATGGAAACGTCAACTGGTGGGATTGAGGAAGAGGCCCTCTAAATTTCCTGTTTCCATTGGCAGCTGGTGTTCTAATCCCTTAAGCAAGAACCCCCCTTAGAATCTGGAATTTGGCTCGCGGGTGACAAATCGAAGTGTGGATGCAACTGTCTATGGTTGGGCAAAGAGTTGTAGCTGTCTATGGTTGGGTGGAGAGTCCTTGTCCTAGAATCAATTTCCATGCAACTTTAAAGATAAATATCTGTTTGTGTTGCTTAAATATTAATGAACTTATGATGCATTTCTGGTTGAAATGGTTTGGATTATTTTTGGATTGTAACAACATTGTTAATGTGATGAACATATGGGTGTCTCTCTATGCAAAGATAGATTTATAATTATGATAAATAAATGCATACATAAACACATATGTCACACCTCTGAAATGAACATTGTTGATAAAAAAGTTGAACTAGTGTATGCATCTGCAATGGAATGAAGTGTTTTTTTAAATGATCATTATCGCAGTTCATAACATATACTCTGTAGTAGAATGTGTAATTTTGTATACAATAACATAACTTGAGTCGTGCTCTTGAACCAAAATTGTATCTTAGGATAAATGCTCATTCATACTGATTAACAACGCATATGTAAGTAATACAAAGATGTCATGAAACGCCACAGATAGTGGAAGGATCGATAATGATCTGGAATAAAAACTTGGAACATTGGGCACAAAGACCTTTTCTATTAACATAAAATAAGTACATAAGAGTTCTCCCACTTGGCAGGGTTTGTACATATACGTGGATGTTCCTTCACCAGGCTATAAACCCTTGAACTTGTGCAAAAGGAGTTGAGTCAACACTGGAAGGTTTATCCTCTCTTTAAGTGTAAGAATATCCGAAACCCATGCAAGCAGGCTTCGCCAGACTTGCATTATAAGAAACCTGTATATCTTCTGCTTGCATTAAGGTGTAACTAGTTTGACCACTCAAGTATCTACATATCACAATGGAGCTGCTTATAGGCATGCTTTGAAGCGTGAAACCTTTGGCATGTGGCATGCGAGGTGGATACCTTTAAGGAGTTCACATGTAGCCAATAGTAGGTAAGGGTTGTGGGAACACTTATGCCAACATGCATGGAATTCCTTGTATTAGAACAGGGAATGCAGAAGGGATAGGAACTCCTTGAATTTTGACTAGCTGAAGCTTAGGAGGGGTAGCATCATAGAGCACCTTAATATTCCATCGGTGTCAAAACCAAGTACTACCATTGATTCATAGGTTTGTAGGACCTTTGAGATAGAGCCATGGTCAAAATAACCAGCTCAAGGAAATTATGGTTGGGTCGAGACTTGCTCTTATGACAGTCGTAAAGATCCTCGTCTGATGCATTTCTTAAGGTAGGGTCAAGATCCCTTAGTCGATCCGTGGTAGAGATAGAAGAAAAATTCAATGTGGCATAGGAGGGAAAGCCTTAAACTTATAACAAAAATTTGGAAAAACCTTGCACCGCCCCAAACCCTAGCTGTGGAGACTTTTCATTGGCATGACCTAATTTTTCCTTTAAGGAAATTAGAAGAGTAAGTTATGATGTGACCCAGAGGTACAAACCTAGAATATTACCTCAAAGGATTGTGTGGCATAGCTATGGGATTGACTAGGATGATGTCAGATGGGATGAGATGGATGACATGCCAACCCAAAAGTTTTACGATTGATCATGGATGGACCTTCTTAATAGATCAATGACAGAGTGATGTGGTGAGCAGAGGCCATTGCATTCGGCAGGGCTTGATATATATATATATATATATATATATAAGCATGTAGAGTAACAACTCTAGTTGTGAGGCCCTTATGACGAGTTGGGAAGTCAAGTAGAGCCCAGAGGAAAAAATAAATAAATATGTTTTACCCCATTCCTTTAATAGTATGAGGCATTGGGTGATGTTAGACATTTGTTTTTACAACATCTGCTGTAATGTTCACTTATTCAGTAGTTTCAATAGTAAAAGTTGTTATAGAATTACCTTTTACAACAATTTAAACATTTTCAATAGTAATGGGTGTTACAACATCAACTACTACAACATTTTCAGTATATTTAACATTTACATGTTGTTATGGCATCTATTCTTACAACATCTTCTATTACAACATCCGTTGTTACATCATATGCATCTTAATCCGCTGTTAGTTATGTTGTGCTTCTCATTTTTTTTTCTTGATCCCCCAAGTGCTGGTGTAGTGTTGGGTGGTAGAAACACCTCTTTGGATGCCCACTTTCAAGCTTGACAAGAAAGATGAAATGGCTTATTGTTACAACACTTTTTATGGCATCTATTGTTACAACATGTGCTTCTTAATTTTCTGTTACCTATATTTGTGCTTCTCAATTTGTTTTCTTGATCCCCCAAGTGTTGGTGTAGTGTTGGGTGGCAGAAACACCTCTTTGGCTGCCCACTTTCAAGCTTTGACAAGCAAGATGAAATGGATTTCTACCCCCTCAATTGTTACAACATTTTCTATTACAACGTTCATTATTAAAATATCTGTTGTTACAACATCCACTCTAATGGTCACTATTTCAATAGTTTCAATAGTAGCAGTTGTTATAGCATCAAATTTTACAAAAGTTTTAACATTTTCAACAGTAATGGGTGTTACAACATTTTCAGTAGATTTAACATTGACATGTTGTTATGGCATCCATTTTTACAACATCTACTGTTACAACATCTGCTTCTCAATCCATTCTTACCTATGTTTTTGCTTCTTAATTTTTTTCTTGATCCCCCAAGTGTTGGTGTAGTGTTCGGTGGAAGAAACACCTCTTTGGCTACCCACATTCAATCTCTGACAAGAAAGATGAAATGGCTTGCTGTTACAACATCCGTTGTTAAAACATCTGCTGCTACATCTTAGTTTTATTTGAAATTTTGTTATCGTATGTGCACTTTGATCTGATGTAATATAATTATTGTTTCATTTCATATGATTTAATATTAGATATATAAGAGAAAAATTATTAATTAATTATTGCATGAAATAAATAATAACTTTTCATTTTAAATGTTGTTTTTTGCAAAACAAGGATCTTCCAAAAGATAAGAATGATCCTCATCTCATAGATCCAGATCATGTTGGCTCTGATGCTGAGATGGCAAATGATGCTCATGATGACACAAATACAGATGGTAATGAGGTTGATGACGATACAAAAGATGATGATTATGATGATGATGATGATGATGAGGCAGTTGTTGGTAACAACTAGTGATATTGACGATCATATAGACTACATCATGGATCATTTTTGATATATTTTTATGATGCCAATTTTCATGGTTACTATCATATGTATCATTTTCATGGCCTGCTATACCATATTATTGAGTTGTATCTTTTTGACATGTATCATTTCAACTTATATCATTTGGACATGATACATCATATTGACTTGTATCATTTTGTCTTACATAATTCATCATTTTTATTTATATCATGTGTACATGATGTATTATTTTGAATTATATCGATTGTTGGACAAGCATCATTTTCACATGTTATCTTTGTTTTAAAGGAATGAATATATTTATATTAATGAAACTGGAATCTTTCCAGTGCCATTTCAAAATCATCAAAATTTATAGAGTCCTCCAAATTTTCTCTAACTAGTGTCTTTGGGTATGCAGTAATGTTTTTTCCAAATTTACTACATCATTGTTCGTGTAATTTCTCAAAAATACCCCATTAATAATTACATACCAACATAACATAATCTACCTAGCTATTACTATGAAATTAACTACCGATTCCATCCACATTGTTCTAGAAGAGTTGCTCCGTAGGAACCTTGTCTGCATCCTCCTTCTGGAATGGTTATGCTGCTCCTTGCCTCCCCTACTCTTGCTCCAAATCCTGTTGATCAGGAAACACTAAAGGGAGAGTCCCTCCCTCACCAATTGTCATATTATTTTCACCATTTTCATTGAGGTCAAATATTTATTTTAACACTGAAACAACTGCATTCTCCACATTGACTTCAGAATTATCCACCTTGTAATTAGGATTTTATATCTTGGATATTATTACCTCCATCGCCGCTTGCACAATTTCAACATATTTTTTCAAACCTTCCAACTACTCGTTACCAAGGTGAAATGAGATCGAGCCTCATAAATTATTTTCTGACCTATCCTTGAGATCATCTCCTTGATTTCTTTCTTGAACGCCCGATCAATCTCAGCTAGTGAGCCACCAATGCCATTTCCTAATGAGGAGGCTATGATCTCTTTGGCTCAGAAATAATGTGTGGAGAGCCACTGTGCATGAATTCTGCACAACCATCCTCTTATAGCCATACTTAACTCCTAAATGATGGTGTGGAGAGTCCCTTCGAGTTTAATGTTGTTCACATTAAAAATTGTGAATTCTCTACTTGGTCTAGATCATAAACAACACGGTCGAATTGAGACATTCTTCCTCGGCCACAGAAAGATCAATTCCTTTTCTAACAACATCCCACTTGGACACATGCTTAACATCAATCCTCACGTTTAACCATCTGTTGGATGAATGTCCCGTCATTCTGGTGGAGCCATCATTGATGAGCTGGAGCGATCACTGGTGAGAATTTGTACCATGAAATGACTAAAATATTTATGCAACATGTGAGTCAAATTATCCACCTTAATTACCCTTAAGCATCTTTATATCCTCGAGTTATGATAAATCATGGTATATGACATATATTTGTTATGCTGCCCTCCTCCATCAACTTGTCTTGAACCAAATTGACTCCTTTGTTGGCTTAATTTTCTGCCAATGAGTTTTTCTCTCTCTTGATATGATATAACTCCAAAATTTCAAATTCATCCATGATCAATTAGATTCTTTGTAGAGTTGGTCTTGTATTTTGGTCCTTGCAATGATTTAATAGGATACATTTTTGAATTGTAGTGAAAGAGTATCCAAAAACATATATGATGATGAACTTGTCAGTATTGACTCGTCAATTTTTATATGTTAAAAGTGGTTTATGATTTGGATGCATATTTATTACGTATGATAGTTTTGATTTAATGCTAATGATGGATGTTGTCAAATTCACTTAAATTTTAGATATTTGATTCACTTATTTTAATTATAGATGATGATCATGTTACAATAATTATCTTTTTATTTTATATATATTGAATGATGTAGATTCTATTTTGATTGAGATTTAATAAGTATAATGATGTTATTAATTTGTATGGATGTATGTTTCCATATTTTTTTATAAATGTTATCCTATAAAATATGTCAAATGCATTCATATGATGTATAATCATATAAATTATTTAAGAGACATGATATATTTAACTAATTAAATTGAAATAAAACATACTAATTTAACTGTATGAAAAACATTAATCATTTTTTGGAAGCAAACAAAGCAACAATAATGGAAGCCAAATTGGAAGCCATACTAGAAGCAAAACGGGAAGCAAAGCTGGAAGCCAAATCAAAAACCAAACTAGATGCATAGTCTGGCACTAAACCTGGTGCTATATCCCACGATTGGAAGAAAAAAATGAAGCAACAATGGAAACCAAATTGGAAGCAAAATTGGAAGCCACACTAGAAGCAAAACTAAACACAAAATTGGAAGCCACACTAGAAGAAAAATTGGAAGGAAACTTGGAAGCCACACTAGAAGAAAAGCTGAAAGAAAAATTGGAAGCCAAATTGGAAGAAGAATTGGAAGCCACACTAGAAGCAAAGCTTGGAAGCCACACTAGAAGAAAAACTGGAAGCAAAATTGGAAGCCACACTAAAAGAAAATCTGGAAGCAAAATTGGAAGCCACACTAGAAGAAAAATTGGAAGTAAAATTTGAAGCCACATTAGAAGCCACACTAGAAGAAAAATTTGAAGTCACATTCGAAGCAAAATTGGAAGCAACACTGCAAGAAAAATTGGAAGAAAAATTGGAAGCCACATTACAAGCAAAACTAGAAGAAAAATTGGACGCCACACTAGAAGAAAAATGGGAAGCAAAATCGAAATCCACACTAGAAGAAAAACTATAACCAAAACACAAAGCAAAATTGGACATTAAATTGGAAGCCAAACAAGGTTCCAAACTGGAAGCAAGTCCTGGTACTATTTATGGTGCTAAAATGGCACTATTCCAGGTGCTATTTATGATGCTATTGCTCATACAACTTACGACATTATTTCTAGCACAATATCCAACGCAACTCTAGGAAAATTGTGGGGTGCTATTTCGAGCATTATTTATGGCACTATTTTTCTGGCAATATTTCTGATGTTGTTTATAGAGAAATTTATGGCACAAAAATTGGCACTAGTACAAACATACATAGTCGTGGCCATTTTTGTATCGGGAAAGGTGTCCAATTCGTGAACTGAAAAACACTAAATTTTGATGCAATTTTAGGCACTATTTCCCTGTTATGTTGTAGTGGATGTAATCTAATCTTATTTTCTTATTTCCACTATTATTTTGTAATATTCCTTAGGAGGCCCATTTTAGACCTTAAAATCTATCTGATGTTAAAAATCTAGAGGATCGACAAAAGATTTTTCATTAGGGAACTTAGTTTTGGGGTTGTTTTGGTATCTCTTTTCAACCATGGTTTCCTAATTTTAATCCTCTTTCCATGTTGACTTTGGAAACCCCAATCTAGGTAAGGCTTCCCAAACTTCCCATTCATTTGTCACATATAGATATCTTAGTCGATGTGGGGAACTTATTATGTCACTTCATTAAATTAGAAACTAAAAGGATTTTGGAATGAATTGTCACTTTTTTTCACATATGTGTCAAAGTGGACCTTAGTAAACAGTTTCCAGATAAAATCCTTCTCAAATGGAGTAGTAGGATTTATTCACAACTAGTGGATTATGAAAACATTGCTTTTCATTGTAGGAGTTGTCAACATCCTAATCATCTTCATAATTCCTGGGGCCCAATTCTCACCCGGATACTAAGAAAAAGAGTTGTGGATGGCAAGATACAAAGGGAATAAAAGGATCCAAGACTACTTTGACTCACAAGTAAGACAACACACATCAACAAAAGGCATCTACTACCAAATAAAATCCTTCCAACGCAACTCATATGCATGTAGAACCATCTCAACCATCAACAAAGGAATCTCATCCTTTGACCAAAAAGGAAAGATACTCAACCATAATTTTGTCTCTATCAACAAGTGGGCACAAACGTACCCACAAATCAGATCACTCGGAATGTGGCAAGGAAACAACAAATATGATAGAACCTTCAACAATAGAACCATCTCAAGGAAATGTAATTGTCATCTCATATAACTATATATGTTCTTGAGAATTTCCCAAAATGGATTGACATCCACAAGAGAAAAGAAAAAAAAAGAAAAATCCATGAACAATCCTGAGATCTAAGACCAGGAAGGTAGTAAATGTATTTTCATTTATTGTGCTTATCAGTGAAGGAAGGAATGATGTAATTTGATATTTTGAGGTAACACAACTCAATTTACCAAATAAAAGAGATTGAATTTGAAATTTAATAATATTATTAAAACAATGTTTTAATATCTATGTAAAGTAAACTATTTTATTATAATTAATCAATAACAAATTTTTTATATATTGTTGAGAAATGGCAACAAGAAATTCTAATTTAATTTTTCCTTGAATTAAACTGAGAATTAAAATCGAATTCTATTCTCATAGCAACTTGTAAATAGTTAATTAAGTTTAATTAACTTAATTAGCTTAGGAATTTCAAGTTGGAAGTCTTTTAGAAGTCATGTATATGTTCTCCCTAAGTTTTAGGGGTCCAGTATGAGTTTAAATTGAGTTGCAAATTAGATCACTCAGTTTATAGAGTTAAGTTAAGTTAAATTAGTTCCAAACTATTTAAGGAATTAATAGAGAATTAACAGCCAGTTGGTGCACTAGTGCATCCACAAGTGTCACTCTAGTTAAATGAAGATTCTCTCATTAGAAAATTATGCATGTCAATTCTGAGAAAGATCCAATTGTGACTAGAGTGCAGGGACAATGTACCATCAGTTGTATTTTTTACTAGAGTATAAATATCATGCATGCATCAGAGATTGATCCTATGTTTGGATTGCACAGTTTTGGAAGCATGAATTCCCTTTTAATACAGGCTATTCATCCTAGGAATTATGCAAGAGATTAGGGGCTTGAAGAGTTGCAAAATTGGCTAAGTGTTGGCCAAGAGCTAGCTTGTGAGCTGAGAGAGTTGAGCATACTTGTGCGAAATTGTTCTAGTGAGAACAAGGTTTGTATCTTCACTCATATTTCTGATATATGTAATATAGATAGTGGGGTTTTGAGCAGTGGCTTTCCCCAAATACATCTTGTGTTATGTGCCATTGATGTATCTTATTCTTGTTCATATTGTTTTCATTGATCTATTGGCTTCCAATGGTTGAAAGTAGAAATAGATTATTGTTCTATGATTTAGTACATTGCATGAGCTTGTGAATCTACAAGATTTTCTCTCTCTCTCTATGTATATATGATAAATTAGGCAATTTATTTTTTTCAAAAAGAAAAAATCATTATATTTCTTTTCAAAAAGAAATATACATGTTGCTTCGCATTTATGGGTTACTGCAAATCACACAATTATCCATTTCTACTTACAATAAAACCATCCCACTCTTTCAATATTTTCTATTATAATTTGACTAGAATTACATTTTTTATCATCTTACGATCTAAAAATACGATAGCAACAACACTTATTTAACACTGTCAACTATCTTATTTTTTATTTTTCCCTTCTAAACCTCTTCTTTCTGGATAGTAAAACTCTTAATATCTATATTTATATTTATCTATATATATGAAAATGAGTCATGTGTCAAGCCTAGACACATTCATGGATAAGGAAAAATTCCATTGGCAGAGACAATACCTCTTTTGAAAGTTTGTTTGCTACATTTTTTCCCGTTGTGGATATGAATAAAGAATATCCATTAAAAAATAAAATGTAATCCTTAATATGATTAAAGATTGCTTGTAATCCAATATTCTTGTACATTATTTCTTACCCACCAATTTTGAGTCACCCAGCATTTACATTTTTTCAAACAAACTTTTACATCTAAAATAAAAGTATCCACATAAAAACAAAAAAATTAGACAATTTATATTTAAAAATAAAAACATTGTTTTCATTTGATTAAAAAACAATTAAATATATATCAACACAACTTTGTCCACCAAAAAAATAATTGAATCCTATTTTAAAAAGTTCTAAAATATTAAAGAATCAAAACGGAGATGTTATCATTTATGTATATCTATGAACAATCACCAGAAATTGATTTTAATGATCATTTTTAATTATTTCCCCATATATGTATAGGAGATAAAATTTATAATAATTTAATGATTAATGGATAATGAAAATAAACAATATTTGCTATTATTTTTGAATGTAGATTGGCTTTTTATTTTGTTTACTTGTAAATGGGAAACATACATATTTACATAGAAGTAAGAAGGTTTTAGGCTTGGGTGGTATAAAATAAGTCTTATGGTCTATGTGATTTATAAAAAAAACAACTATAAGAACTTTCGAAATTAGGTTAAAATAGAGTTGAAGGATATTGATTAGTTTAGAGAATGTAAGACTACAATGTTATTTTCCTAGTGAAGAAATTAAATTAAATTTTCTCGTGGTTGAAATTTTTTAATACTAAAATAAAAGAATTAATAATAAAATAATTTATTAAGGGAATTTTGAAGTTTAAAATGGGTTTTTTTTGAAAATAATAAATAATAGTAAAAATAATAAAATAAGAGTTATGAACTTTTAAAAGAAACAAAAGAAAGCTACTTTATTCTCTTTTAATTGTATTTTCGACTTATATCTTTATAGATTTATTCAAATATCAATGTGGGCACTTGTTGAAAGTGGAATTAGATGCCTCATCCAATAAGTAACCACTTTGTATACCTTTGAGTATGTTGTGGCTATGCTGAGAAGTATACAGAGTGGGTACTTATTGGATGAGAAATCTGATTCTGCATCCAATGATTACCCATATTTGAAATTTGAGTAAACCTTTAAGGAGATAAGTCAAAAATATGATTTAGAAAAAGTAGTTTTCTTCTTTTCCCTCCAAAAATATTTACCCCTATTGATGAGATCATCATCTTAAATCCGATTGGTTATTTTAAAGTTGAATTTGTTATTACATTTTTCACTTTGAGGCCCACTTTTGACCTCACAATTCCCCTAATGCATCACCAAAACAAATATCATGAAACGTAAAGATAATGGTGGAATTAAAGTTCATATGGTATTGAAGAAAAGGTGATGTCAATAAGGTTATCCTTGGAGCATTTGGTGCAATATAGAAGAAGTCCACCATGATTCTTCGCCAACTAGGCAGAGAAGGTGACAAGAAAGCAACTTTGTTTCTCCAGTTTATCCATATGTTTCTTGGTTTGAATATGTATACTTCCCAGTGTCAAGAGCATGAGCAATGGAGGTCTAGATATGCCAATACAATTCTAGATTCTTAAAGAATTTAGTGTCTAAGGGTTGACTTGTGTTGAATTTTGGGACAAAGTCTTTCATCAAGAGATAAATATTCACATCCTCTTGGTATGGCCTTTCCACTTTAACATCCTCTTCCAATGCTTAAAGCTCATTTTTTATTGCTGATGAGAGAGTGTGATGGAAGGAGTTGTATCCATCATTCCCCTTGAAGTTTTTTGTCATACGGTCGGATATTGATTACATGTGCAGAGAAAGACAAATAGGGAAATGACGAAGCAAATAGGTTCCTAGGCACACTTTGTGTGCATGAGAAAAATAAGAATGAAATGTTAACCTCAGTAGCAAACTCACTGATCAAGGAGTGAGAGAAAAGAATAGGGGTCTGCTTCCGCAAGTGTGAACATAGACAGTTAAATTATGAGCAACTTCCCGATGGATCATTGGTCATTACCGCTTAGCCAGCCCTTGGAAGCATTACGGTTGGGAAACTGATGCGACAAATACACTCGCATTAGCTCCCAGAGGAGAAAAGTAAAAAGAGAAGGGCGAGACGATCTATGGTCTAGATTTACTCAAGGGGGGAAAGCTTACCCCCAATCCCCAATCATCCACCCTGTCAGAGAGTGGGGACTATGCCTGCCACAAAATACACCAATATAGTGTCAACGTTGGAAAATGAGCGCGTTGCATACGAGGTCAATGGAATCTCTCTCTTCCCCCCCACCTAGTCATCCTACCCAGTCTCATGGTGCCACTTGTCACCCACCTCATGATCCCATCTTAGGTCATTTGACCATTTTCTCCCGTCTATAAAACCATGACCCGTTGGCCATTAGAATTTGAAACATTATTTTTAGATTCGGGCTCTCCTAATGCTCTACTGGTCCACCACGTTGTCTTACTGTTAACCAGTGCAGAGTCATCTTAGCGTCGTTTTGTCCGATTCCACCTGGTCATTAGGTAACCTGCAGACATCAACTTCTAGTTTTTATTCCTATGCTTAAAATGAAGAAACCTATGCCTAAAAATCCCAAACCTCGAGAGATTAAATCCCCTTCAAATATTGAGCCCCTCATGGATAAGGAAGCCGAGATTCATGACTCACCCTGCCCATACCACCTGTCGAACCTCCGGTTCGACATGTATGACCGAAATTTTAAGGGAGAGGACCCCTTTAGGGTAGTAGAGTCAAGATTATATTATAAAATCACCCCCTCTGTCTACCACTTCCCAGAATTTATTTCTTGGCTCACTACATCATACGTTGAGGAGAAAAATTTCTTCATATCCTCTTGTGGAGTGAAAATTCTGGAAATAACTCCAGAACTAATTCAAAAGGATTTCATTTACCCAGTTTCCCCCAACCCTAAGAAGTTTACAGAGATGACCTTGTTCTATAGCTATAATTCCCTCTCAGTCGGGGAACAACAAGATTTCCTTTAGATGATCCTAGCCCTTGTCCACCAAACCCTACCTATCTCAGATTCATTTCTCATACTAATGTTTACTAAAGCTGTGCAACCTATCCTAACCATTATTTCCCTACTATTTGGGGAAGATGACACTTCCAACATCACTAAGGATACCATAGGGCTTTTACGTTCAGTGATGCATCCAAGTCACATTTTTTACATACCCTCATTCCTCACCGAGTCTATAAAGTTCCAGTTACATCATTTTCCCATTACTGCCTATTTTAGATACTAATCTGTTTTGTTTTACCTTTTCTTGTATACCCATGTGGATGAATTTGAATATTTGGGCCTTAGTCTTATGGATTCCCGCAAGCAGAGAATATGTTTTTGATTGGGATAATGCTTTCAAGAAAAAAAACCCTACAACAAGGGTTATTCCCATTTCATCTCCACCTACATGTCCACTGCCTACAAAATCATAAATAATGTCTCTCCCCCAAGGATTCTACCCCAACAGAAAACAATCCTCCAGCTCAGCAAGGATACCAGGGTGGGAGATTGGTACTTATTTGAAGAATACACTGAAATTAGGGTCTATGGGTCAGAGCTTCCCCCTTACCATTTTCCCGTTTTCATTCCCATGAGAATATTTTCCTTAGAATTCATTCAGCAGAGCCTGCACGTTAATCAAATCCATTTCATTCCTTCCAAGAAGGGCTACATGTTAAAATTGGGTAAACCAATAGGTCCTTTCATTGTTAATACTAGACAAGCCTTTCAGCAAGTCGAAGACTTATTGAAGGAACTAAATTTTGAAATGGGAGAAATTTGGCACTATGACCCCCATGGTATCATATCAAAGAGGAGGAATAATATTAATGCCTCAGCTTATGATCATGAGTAAAAGCCTAAACTTGAATGGAAGGATAACTTAGATTCTTGACTTATTAATACAAATATGGAGGTTGAAATGTTGACCTCAAAGAATAAAGCTCAGAAGAGAAATGTAGATGAGGTTGGAGACATTGAAATGGAAGTGGCACACTTGAGCAAAATAGATAATATTCAAGAATCAACTGATGAAGAAATTGAGATCAGGTTGACTGAGACAAACTTGAACCAACCAGGCTTTCAAGTAACACTGGAAAACCCCCTCAAACTTCCACCTCAACTTTTATAGAGGTAGCAATTATGTGTTTTGCAGAAATCTCAACAACAACATGCCCTAGTTGGGAAACAAGGCATTTGACAAAGGAGAGTAACAAAATAATCAAGGATGAAATGCAACAACAGTTAGCATCACATTCGGTCCCTTATCATACCAGACTTCTAGATATTGTGGACCTAGAGAGAAATTAGATGAATTTCTCCTTACATCACCCCTCAACACAGTCCCTCCCTTCGGGACTATTATCACTCCAAAAATTTTTCCAAGGTAAAAATAAATGATAGAGGTAACCACTAACCACTTTTGGAGATCAGGACCTAGCCTTCCTAATCTCATAGAGGGCTCTCTCTTTTTTATTTAACTTTGTTTTAGTTAATTAATTTTAGGCTAGTTATGATTGTGCTTGGGTTTTGATTTGAATTTGGGTAGTGGGATCACTACTTAGATGAAAAAGGATTGTCTTTTACCATTGGGATATGGGTTTGAATGTCAAACAAACAAGATTGGATTAAGTTCTAAAAACAGTGTATAGATGGCAAGATAGAGGAGTTACTGTAGATCTCAAAGGCTGGAAGGTGAAATGGTTTCCAATCAGATCCAAGGAGAAATTAAGGTTTCCCTAGGCCGTATCATGAAGAGAATGAAAGAGGTCAACTGGGATGGGAGAGTAATTAAGGGTTCTTAAATCTAGGTATCAGAGGAAAACATATAAATGACTAACTATGCAAAATAGAGTGTACTTAAACAAATTTTGAGTGATATTTCCAGTGAATTCATTCAAATTTAGAAAACAATTAAGTTTATGAAACACATAAGAAGGTAACAAAATCAGACAAAGAAGATACTTCACTACAATAGCTCATTTCATGAATCCTCTAGTGCAATATTTTTATTACTTGCTCTAGTCTGTTGACTTGAAAAATGGTACAATCACCCTTAGGTTTAAGATCAAAATAACTCTACAAATGTATAACAATCCACCCTCAATACTTTGAATTATGAAGTATTTATACAAAAAGAATTTGCAAAATATCTCAAACTGCACTGAGAACTAATCTAGGAAAAAGAAATATCTTCTTGCAAGAAGATAGAGACAACTATTGAACTACTATTTGCTGTCCCTGTTATTTAGGTTTTGTTGTCTTTTATTATTTGATCTTTTTCCCTTTAAGTTGCTTGGTTGTTTGGTCTTCACGTCGGATGTCATATTTACTTATGACCTTTCATCTGATACTCTTTGACCTTGCTGTACTGTCCTTTCACTGTGCTCTTTTACTTTTTACTGTACATTTATATTTTTATGATGTATTTACTACAATAAATCATTGAGTTTTTCCCATGTCTCAGTGTCTGGTAATTGGATATTGAGCATCTTTCCGTATATTTCATCTGCCTCTATATACTTGGTAAAAGTTGGCTTATTGACAAAAAAGTGTTTACCTGATCTCTGGCTACTTCTCTGATCTTCTTATCATAATCTTCCTGTGTCATTAGCTTATCATTTATAACTAAGGGATTTGGTAATCCCTTTTGCCTCAAAAGTTTGAACTTAACCATGAACCTGTCAATGGCCAATTGCATGGTTTGACACTTATCCTCCAAGTTCAACATCAAATTCCTCTTAGTGAGGACTCTTCTAACTTCCAAAATTGTACCTGTCTTGTAAGGTATCTCTAGTTCTTGCAGCTCATACTTGTTCTTGGGGTTGAGGAAGTGGATGATTCTTGCTGCCTCCTCTGGCATATCTCCAAGTTCTTCTTTGACTTTCTGAATGGCTTCTATAGCCTCCTTTATCAATTCAATTTGTTCAAAAATGACCTGAATGGATGGCCAAATATCATTGATAGAGTCAATGATATTGGCCCACAGTTGTTCCTTAGCCTGACCTAGAAGCTCATTAAGTGTCAGCTATTTCTCCAGGCTTTTGATTCATTCACTCATCCTTGTGGCCTTCTGTTGTTCTTCTTTGTGCATGATTTGGGCCAATTTGTAATCTGTCTCTAGGCTAGTGACTTTCTCCTTAAGGCTATTCATCTTAGTGGTCTGAATGGACATCTCTTCCATTGCTTTGACCAACCCGTTTGCTTCATCACCTGTGGAGCCTGTTGCTATTGATCCTGTTGCTAATGTAGTTGCCAATAGTGTAGTGGCCATTGGAGTAGTGGGAGCTAAGGATGCTGCCAATGTAGAAGGTACAACAATAGTAACTTTTGGAATGACAGTTGCAGGAGCATTATCCAGACTAGCTTGTTTGAGCTGCATCAAGCTATCCAGTTCTTTCTCCATCTCCTTCAACTGATCATTTAGTTTCAGCACTAGGTCCATCATCCCTTCATGATTTCTATGACTTTCCAAGACCTCCTTTGTCTGTGGGTGCTGTGAATGAGGCATCTGAAGCTGTTTCTTGAGGGTTGTTATGTCCTCATTCTTCTTTTTTATTAGTTTCTCTGTGGCCTTAACATCACTTGGGTCATGGCCTAGTTCAATGATCAAGTCCTCCAAGGATTTTATATTGGTGTCTTTGGCCTGTGAAGAGGCCTTCTCTAATTTGAATTGGGCTCACATTATCCAATGAATCCTGTAGCTTGTGAGCAGCCATGGCCTTTCCTGTAAGGGTGGAGTAAATCATTTCTCCAGCCTGCTTGTGGAACTCTATATGATCAATGGGATGGACATCCCCAGCCAACACCTCAAAATTTGTCTTCTTTTAATTTGATGAGGTCTTTGGTTATTGTACAGCGGACTACAAAAATGATACCTACATTTTCCCTACTTTGATGTCAAAGGTTGACATCAGTCTGGTCTGGTTTGGTGGTGTAAGCTTGAGGTATTGGGCATATGTCTCGGCCTTCAATTTTCATTCCTCATCTTTATCTCTTTGAATCTATATTTGATATCTTTTCCTTGTCAGCTGGCATGACAAAGGAATAAACCTCCATACTTTGCTACCTCTCTATCATTTGTGTGTTGGAGCTTAATGGTTGCTGTGTTTCACCTGATGCAACTATTTTTTCACTTCTCTGCCCCATTGCCTCAGTGTCAATTATTTCCTCTAAAGTAATGTTATCCTCTTGTTCAAATACATGATTCAACTTGGGCCTCTTGCTTGGCTCAAACAACTCATCAGTAGTCTCCATGGTAGAGCTAGATGCCTCCTCCCTGTTCCTTTTAGGGTTCTTCTCTTCATTGGCTGGGGTCTAAAGGACATGAGGAATGTTCATTGGCTCCCCTTTTTCTGGAACCTATAAGAAAGAGTTGTGATAAAATTGTCTTTTCCATAGAAATCAAGGTGTTCTCCACCCACTCAACCTGGTTATCAAACTGTTCAATGTTAGGGCTTAGGTGGTGGATGTATTCTTCCAACTTGGCCCTGAGTCTATGTTTAGTTATAACCCTCTGAGGGTCATACTGCTATATGAAGTTGTTTCTGAACTTCATCTTTTGTAGTAAACTGTCAGCCTCTGGTTCAACCTCTCTATTGTTGCAAATGAATGGGCCCAATTGGTTTTTCACTTTGCACTGGGTTTTCTTCCTATAAGCTAGAAAGTGGACCTCATAAGAGTTGATGATTTGTCTGAAGTATTCAAGAGAAAATATCCTCATAGGGAGGTATTTGGGAAAATTATAGGGGGATAACAGGTAGCCATAGATTCTGATCTCAGTGTGGTTCTAGTAGAGGTACCGGTCTCCCACCTTGCTGTTCTTTTCCAATTGTAGCACTTTCTTGATCTCTGGATAGATTCTAGGCCGAGTCTTAGAAGTCAGCGTGTTCATGACATGGTATACAAAAGAGTCTATGAAGTCTTTGTAGGTGAATGCTATGGAAAACTTGTGGACCAAGGGTGTCCAGTAGATGACTGATCTCTCCTTTCCCTCGGTATCTAGCTTCTATATGCTCAAAGGGAACTTATCTGTCTGGTAATACAAGAACATATGAAACAACACTAAAGGGTATTTGAAGACTCTTTCAGTGGGCAGTCTAGTGAATTGTTCATGCATTCTATCTGTAATGAACTGAGCATAATAAAACATGATAGCAGGAGGCTTGCCTGGAGTAAAAATGGACAAGAAGGCCAAGATGACCTCATACACATTCTCATTTGTGGTATATCCAAGGATGCATGAGAGCATGGTGATTATGTGCCTGACAGTCTCTAGGAAAATGGTGGCAGCATAGGGTGGGGTATCTGTGGAGTATGGCGGTCTTCAATGATAAAATTATAGAAGATTTTCTTGACTTTCCCTTGGTCTAATGTAATGTATAAGTCCAATAGGTTCCCAATGGATAGAGGGGTTAGATTGGGGCTAGATTGGATTTGAAGCATCTGGTTGATTGAAACAGGTGTAATAGTGAATAACAACTCTTGGTTTGGGGCAACAATAGTCCTTTGGCTAGGGACATAACAGTCATGACAATAATTTACAATATCTGGGAAAGGGTGAACTTTTGGAATGTGTATTTGGGTAAATTGGATTCCCAGAGGTTGATGTCATCTATATGGTTCAAAAATCTGTATTTACTCCAACAATGGAGCTTTAGAAGGTGAGCTGGAGTTGCAGTGTCCTTTATTTGGAAGTCCCTGTCTACTAGGGCCAAATGGTCAATGTCTAGGTGAGGGGTTGAGACCGGTATCGCATCTAGAGAGGTTTGGGCAGCCATCTTGAGGATAAAATGTGGGAATTAGGCTTGTACAGATTTTATAAGTGAAGCTTTGAATAGTTTTGTACAAAGATAGGGTATTGGCAGTTTGCAGGATAGGGGTTTGGGTATTTCAGGGGGGAATATTCTCAATTTAGGGGAAATCAATTAAATTCAATTAATTATTTCTTGAATTCACTGTACATTTTTAAACTGAGAGGGTCGTTCTGGTTTTTTGTTAAAATACCTGGAAATGGTGGTATAGGATGTAAACTGGTGTGAATGCTGGCTACAGAGGGTATTGTGGCTTCAGTTATGCCCTAGAGGGCTGAATTAGGCTTTCAGAGCATGTTCGGGAGGCAGTTGGTGGTCAAATCTGGTTGCAGAGGCTCAGGGTGGCACAAGAAAGCTTAGGAGGCTTTCACAGAGCAAATGAGTGAAAAAGGGTGAAAATGGGCGTCTTTCACCTTTTAACCAGCAACGGTTAGAAATTGGCGGGAAATTTCATAATGAACAGTGATGGTTTTGGGCCTACGCAGGGAGGTAATTTCATTGTTGATTGCACTGCTTTTGGGAGTGGGGTGGTATTTTCCTAAGAGCATGCGAGTTAACAAGGAGATGTCACGTAGCGAAAAGAGGCCTGAGAAAAACCATGAATCTGGCGTGCTCTCAGGCAAGTAAAGGTCGGGAGGTGAATGAATGTGATATGGATGCACGTCGTCAGATCTGGGGGTGACATATCTAATGGCTGTCGCGCGGTGAAGTTGTGCGGCGAGAGCAGGGGCAGAGATTTGTGGGGCCCAGAGGAATTAATTACACTAAATTGTAATTAATTAATGAATCAACGGGGTTAGGTGTATAATGAACGGGTTATATAGTAATGGGGGAGTTAATAAAGTAATGTGGGGTGGGGTGGGGGGGAATTTAAACTTAGGATAAGGGTTTTTAGTGGGTTTTTAGGCAAAATAGGGAAATTAATAAGGGGAAAGTGGTTTCTTCAAAGGGGAAAGGGTTTCACACTAGGGAAAAGGGGTTTTGGGTTGGGAAATGACTTTTGGAAGGTAATTTGTTAGGGAAATGTGTGAAACCAAGGGGCAAGGGTGAAATGAAGTGAAAAAGGGTATTTTCTTAAGAAATGATGGGATAATGGGGAAATTAGTAAGTATGTAGTGGGGGGTGAAATGGAATGAGGGGAAGTTAGCCAAATCAACTTGTGAACATCCTTTCACTTTCATAATTGTTCTTGCACACTGAAACATGTGATTAAGCATAACAAATGTGCTTTTGCTTCAATCAATTTTCTACTTCTGCAACCTTTCTTCTACTTACCCTTTACTTACCCTAACATTTTTTCTTCACTTTATTGGGTGAATTTAAGCTAGCAGACCCTTTCTTTCCTTTTTATTTTGAAAAGTAAACCATCTAATTGTAACTTTATATCTTCCGATGGATCAGAGTAAGCTTATGAGCACATTTGATTTCTCTACCTAATTACTGATCTGCCAAGATTAAACAGTTTGACAAGATCTTTTATTCTCTAACTATAAACATGAAATTTAAAGCATGAAGTAGTTAAGATTTAACAATTTGACTGTGGCATTTATGACAAGCTGCAGACAACCATTATTTTGTACTGTAAAGTAAAAAGTAGTGGCACTTAGACTTTCACACTTTCATGATCTGTTTTTGTTTTGGGTTAATATATTTTCACTTTTTTGATCTTTTGTTATTCTTTTTGACCTTTTATATTTCTTTTAGGACATACCCTCTTTACAACTTTTTAAAATTTTAATACGAAAAAAATTTGCAGAAAAGAAAAGGTATGTACAATATTACAAGACTAACCACACCCAATTCAAAATTATGAATCCTATTAATATAGGACCCTAACAGGGACCATAATTTAGGACTGTAGATGTGTCACTTCACATGGACAGTGTCCCTTTGCTGGAAAAAATAAATTTTCATAGACAAGTAGTAGAAATGCTCTATAGTGAGATGAGACGAAACACTTTGACGTATACCATGGATGAGAAGTTACTTGAGAAAGGTGCCACCAAAATAAATCAAGAAAGAGCTAACTCTGGAGCTCTCCATCTACATAATGAAAACTTCAAAGAGCTGATTGTCAAATTGGGAGTAAATCTAGAAGATAAGACTATGGTAGAGACTCTTATTCAAAGTTCTCAAGCTAAGATTCAATACCTAACACATAAGCTGAAAATGGATGCCAGTGAACATGTGAAATCCAAGGAGCTAGCCCAGATGGAGGGTAAGAAAGAAATCCTAGCTAAATAGCTAATAGACAAACAACAAGGTGCTGGTTCTCAAGAAACATGAAGCATAGGTCCAACAGAGAATCGATTTCATATTTGTGTAATGATAATACCAGAAGACCCACAAAATCCCACTGAATAGATAACTAAGACCCTCACCGAGTTGAAACTTTTTGAAGGTGAACTCAAGAAGGTGCAGTTCGATCTAGAAAATACCAAACGTGCTCTCGCAAAAAATGAAAATCAATTAGAGACTGTTAGAGGAAATGTTGAGCAAATTACCAAAAAATTGCAGACTATAAACGAGGGGATTACGAAGCTAAAAAATAATTTGAAAGGTAATATTTCCCTCATCCAGGCTAGGTAGATGATTTGAGATGAGATCATAATTGAGGTAAAAATCATTTGGGAGAATATAACCTTGATGGTAGAGTAGAAAATTGTTATCAAGGACTATGAATTCTTTATCCTATCAGCTAAGGAGGAAGATGGTAAGAATGCTGAGACAACAAAAAAATTCATCTGGTACATCAATGAAAATCTAGCTAGTGAGTTAAGGACCATGGATATCATGGAAAAAGTTGGTGCAATCATTGAAGTTTCTAAGATGATTCAGAAGGAGACTACTAGAGCCAAGGCTGAGGAATGTCTGGGAAAGGTGTTAAGAGTTGTGGCCACATTTGATTCATATTTTGATCAAAGGGTTAGAGCTATATTGCCTAACATTTGGGACATCCTAGGGGGACTGGTCCCATGGGAGAAATATAATCTAATGTTGGTTGAAGCTAAAAGCAGGGAAAACTCTTCTCATGAGAAGACCTCCACCCTCAAAGGCAAGACTATAGTTAATTATTTGCAGAGGGACTTCTAGTTGTTGTGGCTAGTAAAGACATTATTTCCCACCAAGCCAAATTATGTAGAGCTCACGAGTCTGAAGATAGCTTATCAAATTTTCTTTCTCTCCTCTACCAATCCCAATGTTGTGGCAAAAGTGTGATCAGTTTATCAATCCATTGCAAATGTGAATCATTAAACCAAGATCCTTTCCACCAGAATCAACCCAACAACAATGAAGATATTTTGATTATGTCAATCATGACACTTTATGATTTTCATGTTTTTGTAAATATTCTATTTCAAGAATGCAATCAAAGTAGTTATGTGATAGTTAGGACAATTGTGCTAGTAGCACGCTCGAACAATTCAACGTTAGGAAATCATGAGAAGATCAAGAAGGAATATTTTGTAAAGGGATACTCATCTATGAGACCCTATAAAACTACTTATGAGATATTTTTGAAGGGTTCAATTTTTTTGTTCCAAAGGCAACTTTGAACTGTGAATTTTTGAAGTTTTTGAAAGAACTGCAGATGTATGCTCTATTTGTGGATTAATAAAGAAGTTATGGTGATTCCAATTGCATGAATATGTAGTATGTAATCTTTCATTTGTTTACTTTATTATGTGTTTCTTTCTTCTCAGATGGTACGTAATTGTAGTTGTTGGATTTAGTCTCAGAGTTATGGATTCATCTGTGTCAAATTTTGATGAAATATGCATGTGATGTATGAGGTCTAATGTCCTTAATATGCACTCTGTGCCCTCTAAATTTTCATTTACAGTATCCACTTCATTGTTTTTTTGCTGAAGTTCGATGCATGGGATTCTAAAATCAGCCCTATGTATTAAATTTCTCTTCCTTATATTATTCTTTCATCCATACTATAACGACCAACTTAACTATGTGTTTCTGCAAGTAGGCCACCAGATCTAAATGTTAAGTCCTCTTTGAGAGTATTCAATGTGTGCTAATGATTGAATCTTCCCCTTGGAAGAGATATCTGAACCAATTTTAGTTAAAAATGTATTTCAAATGCTAAATGCTAAGGAAAAATCCTCCAAACACTCTAATATGTCCTAGGAACTGACCTCTCTCAACTCAGAGGTTGTCTCTAGGAGTTACAACATCTTTTGGCACTGTTGCTGGGGAACGAATCAAAATACTTTCCTTGGGTATGACATTTATACACCCCTTTGTTAGGTGAGCGAAAGGGGGTGTGGGTTGAATATCTCTCACCTTGGGGACTTCACTATAAAGATTCTCAGTTGGCCACCTTGGCTTTTAGGAGGCCTCGTACTCACTCTGATACTTCATAATAGAAGACTCCCCCTATATTTGACCCATAAATAATTGTTTCCAAGAAAGTGTGGAAAGAAAAAACTCTTAGGACTCCAGATCCTGCGATCTTATCCCCTGAAATTTTATCTTCTATCTCACATAAGACTGAGATAAATTACCCTGATTCCTCGTCTAAAGTTTTGGAGTACTTAGAAAAGCATTTCCCATTGCTTATCTCCTACTCCTCAAAAATTAAATCTGAAGAGATCTCCATTAGTTCACATCTTTTCACATTTCATACTTTCCTAGAAGCTAAATAAGTGAAGGAAATAATTATTACCAGTCTGACTCAAAGCCCCGTCAACACTTCATTCTAGGTCCAGTTAGGTGTTGTTCACACAATTCCTCAACCAGACCCACCATTGAAAAACATGGTTTTCCCTATTTTCTTACTTAACAAATATGCCCCACTTAATTTGTAGCAGCCTCTAAATGGAATACCTCAATATTATACTAAAATCTTGCCAAGATTCATTGGGGAGGATGATTTTTTAGCACCAAAACACATAAAAGTCTTCTGTGAATTTGTCAAGAATTTAAATGTAGAGCATTTGGACATAGTCTTGAGACTTTTTGTTTAGTCCTCAGATGGGGAGGCTAGGAAATGGTTTAAGACCTTACCAAATGCTTCAATTAACACTTGGGAGGAAATGGATAACTCTTTCATGCAGAATTGTGGAGAGAAAAAGGACCATGGGTATGTTCTCACTGAATTCAATGCAATTAAGAAAAAACATGATGAGGATGTCTAAGAATTTATAAAAATATTTAATAAACTATATAACAGTGTCCTTAGTGAAATTAAACCTCCTCATGCAACTGTTAAAGTGGTTTTTTCTAGATCCTTTGATCCAAACTTTGGGTTCACTCTTAGGCAAATAAAATCTCGCACACTGGATCAAATCCAGACTAATGCTCTAGAAGTTGAAGCAAGGAAAATGGAAAGGGAAAGCCAAATATGCTGATAGGAGAAGGGGAAAGGAAGAAGCTATTTCTTCAGGCCATGCAAGAGAAACCCAAGAACAAAAGTTGGCATGAGATGAACAAATTAATAAGGTAACTATCAAATAAACTTGTGAAGTTGGAATTCGAGAGCTAAAATCCTCCTCAACAAGGTCAACAAGCTCCTAATATGAACTTTAACCCCCAGTGTCAGAGGCCAACTTTGTAACTCTTGCAAAGGGAAAGAAAGGATCAAAAAAACTATATAAATCCTCCTTTGTATTTGGAAGATGAACCTAAGGAAAATATTGAAGATACTATAGAAGTGCAGGATAACTAGTTCTCTTCTCTCTCAAAAGGAGAAAATGAGTTAGAAGCATAGGAAAGAGAAGGGGAGAATTTGAATATCCCGCTGGATAATGATGAGATAAACACCTACTGCAAAAATTTAGCCAATTTCAAGCAAGCCCAATTGCATAGGAAGTATGATTTGAGATCATCTAGGAAGAGGTCCAAGATGCAAGATCATAATGAAGAAACTGCTCAACCCATTGCCACTAAACCAATAGATAAAGGGAAGAAACCAATCAAATTGATCTTATCGATCAAAGGAGGGTCCTCCCATCCCATCCATCTTGAATTTGAAGTCTTGAAAAGAGAACAAAAACTAGTGCAAACAAAGACGATTTATAAAGAAAGTAATGAACCATTTGAGTCAATTAAAGTTGATAGGAACCCCTATGCTTTCAAACTGCAAAAAGAATTAGAAAAAGTCAAGATATTTGTTCCTTTGACCAAATTGTTGAAGCAACCTAGTTATAAAGCACAAGTTTCTCAGTTCATGGGCTCATCCACCATTACCCTGCTTCAAGACAGTCTTAATCTATAGGAAGAAAGGCCTATGGTTGTGTTTGGTCCACATGTGGAGGAGAAGGACCCTTCCACTCCCCCATTCTATGTCACTAGTGATCCATGATTTATTGTTGCATAACTGTGTGCTCAAATCAGGAGCTTATCATAATTTAATGCTACTATTTGTAATGGAACAATTAGGTCTACAGATAATAAAACCATATAACTATTTATATTATTTTAATTCTAAAAGAGTAAAGTTCTTGGGTATGACCAAAGACATAGTGGTTAATTTGGTACAAATCCCAGTGAAAAGCATGGTGATGGATATCGTAGTTGCTGACATCACTGCAAGGTTTGGTAGGCTCATTTCTAGGTCATGGGGGCTGAAAATTAGAGGATCTATTAAGCTTGATATAATCTATGCCACCATTCCAATGTTTGGTGGAGAAGAGCACAAATTATACAAAGGATCCATATTTGTAAAGGCAACAACTAAAGTTGATTGTTCAAACAATGCTCCTGTGTATGGATGGGAAAAAGAATTTTCTTGTCTTTTGTTGGAAGAAGATGATTAAATCATGGAAGATACCTAGGTGGAGTCTTCCGCTCAGCTTGGTAAGAGACAACTAGAGCCTGGTCATGTTTGGAAATTATATTTTGATGGTGCTTATTCTAGAGAAGGTAATGAAGCAAGTGTGTTGTTGGTATCCCTAGAGGGAAACCTTGTCCCTTTCTCTTTCAAAATAGAGTATGAGGCCACAAACAATGTTGCTGAATATGAAGCATTGTTGTTAGGGCTGTAAGCTACTAAAAACCTTAATATTGAGTGCTTAACCATGTTTGGGGATTCCGAGTTGGCTGTGAAACAAGTAAAAAATTAGTGTCAAACCAAGAACTTGAGATTGAAGTCCTACACAAATGAGATATGGGATTTGGTTGAATTTTTTTCTTGGAATTTAATTTTTAGTTTCTGCCTAGGGAGCAGGATAGGATGACTAATTCCTTGGAAATTGCTGCTAGCAATTTTAAACCTCCTCAAAACCCATTTCATAGGTATGAAGCTGAGGTTATATACTGACCTTCAGTACTACATAATGTCAAATATTGGCAGGTGTTTGGGGATGAGGACAAAATTAAGCGCTTTATGGAGGTTATTGGAGAATTATTTAATTTAGTGATTAACCAAGAAGGTGAAAATACAACAGAAGAAAATCAGGAAGATTGGGAGGAATCAATTGTTGGTCATGTTAGTGTCAGTATCTTCATCCCTCCGTCAGAGATCTTGCATTGCATATTAGGTGTCTCATTCAGTCAGCTACATTCCATTAGGAGCATGGATCATCTGACGGTAGTGGCTTGTTGTACATTTTCCCTCATGTCCTTTACCTGCTGAACCATTTCCATTCATCAAGATTATCTGCAGTCACCTTTTGTCTTTAAATTTGCAAGAGTCAATTCTAGGGTTTCAGTTTCATTAGGTCTAGGCTTTCATAAAAAAGGTCTTCAAAATGTCCAATAACGGTCAGCAGGTGCATGAGAAGGTTGAATAAAGTTCTAGTACCAATAAATTTCACAATCTCATGCTTAACAATGTATTTTATGTAATTTCAGTTCTCTTATATGTAAATCAGTTCAGTGGCAACCCTGGTCACCTTGCCAAGCTTCAGTATCTCCATCCCCATAAGGCAAAACAAAAATCAAGTCATTTAGTTCATCAAAGGCACAAATAAAGTAAACTGCCAAAAAACAGAGTTGAGAAAGTAAGTCACAATGCAAACATTATAAAAGTGGGTGTTATGAATGAAAAATAAAAATCTCTTGTATATAAATCATTTTTCACAATTCAAAAAGCTCATTGGCATTCAAAGAAGAAAGATTGAGCAAGTGGAGGTCATGTTGAGCAAAGGAAGCAAGCTTGGAGTAAAACTGTGCAAGTTTGTGGGCACGACGCATTGGGTTAGAGGCACAGCGCATACAAGTGGCGCGGTGCATTGGGCCATCCTCCACAGTGTTAAAATTATATTGGTGCGGCGCATACAGGAGGCACGACGCGTTGGGTTAGTGGCATGACACATAGAGCTGCCAAGCCCGATTTCATCATAAACTCCCTCAAATTTCCAAAGTTGATCAATCCAATGGTGTACAAGTAAGTCTACAACTCTTCCCTTGCTAGTGAAAGAGTTCTTCTTAAAATTTATGGTGGTTTAGTGTGAAAAAACTCAAACCCTACCTCTTTGCAATTTCTCAAAAACAATTGCCTAGGGTTTGCATTGGTGATTTTGCTTCCATGTTCACTCCACCACCTTACTCTTTGACTACTCAATTTATTTTCTAGTTTCATCCACTCATTCCCTAATTCCTATATTCCTAAAAGTCATTCACCCCTATCCCCAATTCTTATTTTCCCAAATCCCCAACTACAAAATCCCCAAACCCTAATTGTTGTCCCTAAGATTACACAATATTCCCTAAACCCCCTATTTCCTAAAAAACTTGTCATAATGTTCCCAAAACCCCTCATACCCTCTCCCTTCACAGTCCCTCATACATTCTTACCCTTGGTGGCAGAAAACTAAAATCACCATAAATCTCTTCATACTCATCAAGAAAACTCACACATTAGCAAACATGGAGTTTGATCCTTCCTATGTCGAGATGAGGAGACACTTAGTGATTATTCTAGAGAAATTCATGCACCAAGAAGGCCAACAGAGAGAAAAACTATGTTGAGGCACATGGCATACCACTACTTTGCGAGAAACAAAAGTTGCAAAGCAAGAATCCGGAATTTGAAAGCCAAGTTGAAGAAGGCATCGAGGAGGAAAAGGAGCAAGATAGACTTTAGATATTGGCTTAGGTTTCCTTGGCCCAACACAACACTTGATGGAGAACACTTAGCCCAAATTTCAAAAAATTTGGGACACTTTTTGCATTTTTGAAATTTTTGGGCCAAAACACAGGTTTTTCTACCCAATGCACCGCGCCACCTGGCGCTCGCTTTTGATGGAGGCCTCCAAATGAGGAAAACTCAACATTTTTGGATTTTTCATGAAGAAATATGCATTCTCACCAATGGCCAAGAAATTTTGACAAGTTTTGAGCCCCCAAAAGGGTCAAAAACACCCCAAAAATGACCTTTCTGCCCCTATTTGGACACACAGGAAGTAGTGTTGGGAAAACTCAGTTTAGGAGAGGTAACTAGAGGCCAAATTCAAAAATTCCACTTGTTCTGGAAACTAGACAGGCAAACCTTTCCAACAAGCACACTTGAAGAAAATTTGGGCACTAGGAAGACCTCCAAAAGTGGCTGCAAACAGGCACTATGCATAGGGAAATCAGCGCGACGCATTGGAGAAATTTTGCCCAGTTTGACCAAGAATACTTTGTTTTTCGCCTAGTTTCTTGACAGTTTGACTTTTCTCCTTCTTAATGTCAAAATTATGAAGTAATTTAATGTAAATTGATGGATATTGATGTAATTATGTCAAATTTTCACTCATGGAGGTAGATTCATCTATCAAAAAGTAGTTGAATGAATCAATTCCCTAGTTTCTAGAGGCAAGCTTTTCCACTACCTAATTTTTAGTTCTCAGTTTAGAATTAGTTGGAAAGAGCTCCTAAACTTATGAGCTTGACCCCTAGAGGCTAGGATGAGTTATGGTTTGCTTATATCTTGTGATTTTATAGTCATTAGCATGTTTGGACTTTTGAGAAAGCTCGGAGCTTCATTATATATTCATATCAGCAGTTTTGGCTAAGGAATAGACCAGGGTTTGCAACACTTTATGGGATTCATGTGGCATCTTGCTTTGGTATTGTGTTTCCTTTAGTAAATTGTAAGTTTATATGTATTTTATTTATTCCATTATCTCTCTTGCTTCTTCTTAAGTAAAGCAAACAAGGATAAAGGTAGAATCCATTGAAATTGCAATGCTCTACCTAGGGTTTGTTTAGTTATTGATGTTTTCAGCTGTTTGAAGAGGATCCCTGAGGTTTTCTTACCCTCTTCAACTCCTCACCTCTCTAAATCTCTCCATTTCATTCATTTTGAAGTGACAAATCAGTTTCTTACCTTGCCCCATAGAGATCTCTGCAAAACTGAGCCTCATTCCCTAGACCCAGATCTGCCTTTCCATTTGAGCCAACAAAACATCTTTAAATTCAATCAAAATATTTTTCACACATACCTAGCCTAAGATTAGTATTCATATCAGTCATCTCAAGCCATCATTGATCATATTTTGCTGAGAATGACAAGGAGAGAGCCCTCTCCTGACCTGGTAGGGCTAGCTACCAGGTTAAGCGTGGTTTGATGTTGTCCTAGATCCTACCTTTATCAGCCTGAGGTAGATTTAGGCACTAACATAGTGGCGACCATACTAGGGAAGAAAAGTTTATTATCATTGTTTTGCTTTGTAGACTACAGATGGAGCCTAAAGTTAGCCAGGTAGCCTTCGAAATTCTCTTGCATTGCATTAGAGAAAGTAGATGAATGCTGCTTCAGTCAATCTCCGGTCTAGTCATAAAAGCTGAACATCTGACTTGCAAATTTCCATAGTACATGAATCAAGTTAGATCTGATTGTTGATGGTGGACAAAAGTCAGACACACAGGAAGGTTGAAATCATTCACCTGATGACTCCAGTGTCGAAAATCCCAAGGTTCAGACTTTTTATGGCAACTCCACTCTTCAAGAACCAGTAGCCTGAAGAATTTCTTGGTGAATTCATTGTTATCAAAATGGTTTCGCTGGATCGAAGGTATGCTCCCATGAGCCGAGATCACATTCCAGGTTTCCCAAATAAAATTACTAAGGTAGATTGGCAAAGAAATTTGCCTACATTTAAAGATGATGATAGGAAGGATGATGCTTTACATCTAGTTAGATTTCACATGCATATTCACAAGTTGAAGGTTGATTTTCCTGAAGATTGCTTGATGAAGATATTCATGGCCACTCTGGAAGGTGAAGCTGGATCTTGGTATGAATGTTTTCCACCTACTTGCATTTACTGTTTAAAGGATCTTCATGCCATGTTCTTTGCAAGGTATAAATAATCTTATCCATCACTAAATTTAGTTCAGAACTGATGCAAACATGTTTATAGTTTTATTGAAAATCTTGAGAGAATTTATGAAGATGATAACTTCATGGATGATGAGATCATGGAAGCCCTGTATGAAAATCGATTTCAGCAGCATAAAGAGAAATTAGAGGATATTTATCAAGAAGCGTAGGAAAAATTGCAGCTGGATCAAGATCTTACTACAGTGGAAAATTATAAAAGAGAAGGTTTTATTTCAGATCTGTCCATAGAAGAAGACAGTATGCAGGAAAGTCAAGTTCAATTTTAGAATGCGATAAAGTCAAGTCGACTATTTTAGATTTAGATTTAGATCGTGATGATCAAGAGTACCTTGGTCTGAATCCCATGAAGGAGAGCTCTGTTATTGAGATCATCTGGAATGAAGAAGAAAAAGTTACTGACTCAAGCCTCCATGAGGAGGTAATCCAGTCATTTCATGAAAAACAAGATGAGATCTTTGTTCAAGTAAGTGAAAAATATTCTTTCAATAACTCAATGGTAAATGATAATTTGATTTCCATGTCATATGAAGATGATCAACAATGTTTTCAAAATTTAGAAGATCAGGGAAATGAGGACTGTCATTTTGGTTTTTCATGTTTTGAAATGTTATTTCAAGAAAAAATTGATCACTTGAGCAAAAGAAAACAAAAAGTAGTATCCCCTCTGTCTGAAGATGAGATAGATCAACTCCTGAAAGGTCAGGTTACAACCCAAGCTAATGCAGATTTGCAGTGTGCACATGGTCAAGAAAGTGTTGGTGAAACTTCTTCCTCTTTTAAAAATGCTGACAGTCTTGTAATTAGCTTTATAGATCAGCAAATAGATAATATTTTCTTTCATGAAGATGATAAGGCTGTCATGTTTGACAATGATCAAGATTGTTTTCTATTTAAGAATGACCTAGACCATGAAATTGAGGAATACGAGCCTGAGAGAGACAATATGCCAGAAATTCTCATGATCGAGGAATTTTCAGCTGACACTCAGATAGAAAAAGCTAATACCTCTCCATGCCTTCCTATCACTCGGCAACCAGTTGTTCTTTCAGATCAGAATGAAGGGAGTACTTGTATTTTTGTTGCTGGACCTCAAGACAAGCTAGTGCTTCAGGATCTTCAAGATCCTTTCGGCATTCTTTTGCAAGAACCGATGAAGATGAATGTTGCCTGGTTTTTTAGCATAATCCTTGGTTTCAGTTCTTATTGTGATTTGCTTACATGTACATTGTTCTGCCTGCTCGAGGAAAGTGAGAGCAGAATTTCAGTATGTAGCCATCTGCTGGATTGGTTACATTGGAAGGCCCACTTCACATGATTGTACATATTTCATCAGTAGGCAGGTGGTTGTCATCATGATTTGAAGCCCTCAAATCTCGATGGTCTGCTTCCATTTAAAAGCTTTGTAAGTACTTGTTTCAATTAAGTCAGTCTTGAGTCATTTTTTGTTTCAGTCAGTTTAAAGATAGTTTCAGCTGAGTGTCCAGTTTCAGCTTTTGAGAGTCTTGTTTCAGTTTTGAATTAAGTCAATTCAACTATGATTTTTGAGTCAAAGTTTCATAGTAATTGGTTTTTGGGTGTTTCGAAGTTATTGACTCCATAGCCCAATGGATGAAGGCACTGCCTGCTTTCCTAGAGATATGTAGTTCTTGGCACCTCCAAGGAGCTACCATCCCCATTGGAGCCAATGTTAGTGTCGGTATCTTCATCCCTCCATCAGAGATCAAATTCTCTTGTTGCATTGCATATTAGGTGTCTCGTTCAGTTAGCTGCATTCCATTAGGAGCATGGATCATCTAATGGTAGTGGCTTGTTGTACATTTTCCCTCATGTCCTTTACCTGCTGGCCCATTTCCATTCATCAAGATTATCTGCAGTCACCTTTTGTCTTTAAATTTGCAAGAGTCAGTTCTAGGGTTTCAGTTTCATTAGGTCTAGGGTTTCATCAAAAAGGTCTTCAAAATGTCCAATAATGGTCAGCAGGTGCATGAGGAGGTTGAATAAAGTTCTAGTACCAATAAATTTCACAATCTCATGCTCAGCAATGTATTTTTCCTCAAAACCCTATTTTGAGGAAAAACAGAGTATTTTAGGTTTTTGTTGTATAAATTCATGTAATTTCAGTTCTCTTATATGTAAATCACTTTAGTGGCAACCCTGGTCACCTTGCCAAGCTTCAGCAGCTCCATCCCCTGCAAGGAAAACAAAAAATCAAGTCATTTAGTTCATCAAAGGCACAAATAAAGTAAACTGCCCAAAAAACAGAGTTGAAAAAGTAAGTCACAATGCAAACATTATAAAAGTGGGTTTTATGAATGAAAAATCAAAATCTCTTGTATATAAATCATTTTTCACAATTCAAAAAGCTCATTGGCATTCAAAGAAGAAATATTGAGCAAGTGGAGGTCGTGTTGAGCAAAGGAAGCAAGCTTGGAGTAAAACTGTGCAAGTTTGTGGGTGCGGCGCATTGGGTGAGAGGCACGACGCATACAAGTGGCGCGGTGCATTGGGCCACCCTCCACAGTGTTAAAATTATATTGGCGCGGCGCATACAGGAGGCGCAACGTGTTGGGTTAGTGGCATGGCGCATAGAGTTGCCAAGGCCGATTTCATCATAAAATCCCTCAAATTTCCAAAGTTGATCAATCCAATGGTGTACAATTAAGTCTACAACTCTTCCCTTGCTAGTGAAAGAGTTCTTCTTAAAATTTATGGTTGTTTAGTGTGAAAAAACTTAAACCCTACCTCTTTGCAATTTCTCAAAAACAATTTCCTAGGGTTTGCATTGGTGATTTTGCTTCCAAGTTCACTCCACCACCTTACTCTTTGACTCCTCCATTTATTTTCTAGTTTTATCCACTCATTCCCTAATTCCTATATTCCTAAAAGTCATTCACCCCTATCCCCAATTCTTATTTTCCCAAATCCCCAACTACAAAATCCCCAAACCCTAATTGTTGTCCCTAAGATTACACAATATTCCCTAAACCCCCTATTTCCTAAAAAACTTGTCATAATATTCCCAAAACCCCTCATACCCTCTCCCTTCACAGTCCCTCATACATTCTTACCCTTGGTGGCAGAAAACTAAAATCACCATAAATCTCTTCATACTCATCAAGAAAACTCACGCATTAGCAAACATGGAGTTTGATCCTTCCTATGATCAAGATGAGGAGACACTTAGTGATTTTTCTAGAGAAATTCATGCACCAAGAAGGCCAACAGAGAGAAAAACTATGTTGGGGCACATGGCCTACCACTACTTGGCGAGAGACAAAAGTTGCAAAGCAAGAATCCAGAATTTGAAAGCCAAGTTGAAGAAGGCATCGAGGAGGAAAAAGGAGCAAGATCGACTTCAGATATTGGCTCAGGTTTCCTTGGCCCAACATAGCACATGATGGAGAACACTCAGGCCAAATTTCAAAAAATTTGGGACAATTTTTGCATTTTTGAAAATTTTGGGCCAAAACACAGGTTTTTCTGCCCAATGCGCTGCGCCACCTGGCGCTCGCTTTTGATGGAGGCCTCCAAATGAGGAAAACTCAGAATTTTTGGATTTTTCATGAAGAAATATGCATGCTCACCAATGGCCAAGAAATTTTGACAAGTTTTGAGCCCCCAAAAGGGTCAAAAACACCCCAAAAATGACCTTTCTGCCCCTATTTGGACACACAGGAAGCAGTGTTGGGAAAACTCAGTTTTGGAGGGGCAAATGGAGGCCAAATTCAAAAATTCCACTTGTTCTGGAAAGTAGATAGGTAGAACTTTCCAACAGTCACACTTGGAGAAGATTTAGACACTAGAAAGACCTCCAAAAGTGGCTGCAAATAGGCGCTATGCATAGGGAAATTAGTGCGACGCATTGGGGAAATTTTGCCCAGTTTGACCAAGGATACTCTGTTTTTCACCTAGTTTCTTGACAGTTTGACTTTTTTCCTTCTTAATGTCAAACTTATGATGTAATTTAATGTAAATTGATGGATCTTGATGTAATTATGTCAAATTTTCACTCATGGAGGTAGATTCATCTATCAAAAAGTAGTTTGCAACTGAATGAATCAGTTTCCTAGTTTCTAGAGGCAAGTTGTTCCACTGCCTAATTTTTAGTTCTCAGTTTAGAATTAGTTGGAACAACTCCTAAAATTATGAGCTCAACCCCTAGAGGCTAGGATGAGTTATGGTTTGCTTATATCTTGTGATTTTCTAGTCATTAGCATGTTTGGACTTTTGAGAAAGCTTGGAGCTTCATTGTATATTCATATCAGCAGTTTTGGCTAAGGAATAGACCAGGGTTTGTAGCACTTTATGGGATTCATGTGGCATCTTGCTTTGGTATTTTGTTTGCTTCAGTAAATTGTAATTTTATATGTATTTTATGTATGCCATTATCTCTCTTGCTTCTTCTTAAGCAAAGAAAACAAGGATAAAGGTAGAATCCACTGAAATTGCAGTGCTCTACCTAGGGTTTGTTTAGTTATTGATGTTTTCAGCTGTTTGAAGAGGATCCTTGAGGTTTTCTTACCCTCTTCAACTCCTCACCTATCTAAATCTCTCCATTTCATTCATTTTGAAGTGCCAAATTAGTTTCCTACCTTGCCCCATAGAGATCTCTGCAAAATTGAACCTCATTCCCCAGACCCAGATCTGCCTTTCCATTTGAGCCAACAAAACATCTTTAAATTCAATCAAACTCTTTTGCACACATACCTAGCCTAAGATCGGTATTCATATCAGTCATCTCAAGCCCTCATTGATCATTTTTTGCTGAGAGTGACAAGGATAAAGCCCTCTCCCGACCTGGTAAGTCTAGCTACCAGGTTAAGCGTGGTTTGATGTTGTCCTAGATCCCCTACCTTTCTTAGCCTAAGGTAGATTTAGGCACTAATATGTCATAAATTTTTTAGTGGAAGGGAAATACAATCCCCAGAGGGTTGGTTCGACTAGAGATGTTGTTTAATGCAAATGATGTGGCTGCTAAGGTAACTAAGTAGGAGCTTGAGGAGGATATAGAGTATTGTAATATTGGCACAGAACAAGAGCCTAAAGTTATTAAATTGGGTAAAAGAGTTCCAAAAGAATACAAACAAAGATATCTTAATCTTTTTAAAAATTATATGGATGTGTTGTCCAGTCCTATGATGATTTAAACACTTTTGAACCCAGTGCCACACAACACAAAATTCATTTGAAGGATGGAATTAAGCCCTAAAAGCAAAATATTAGGAAAATCAATCACTTAATTCTCCCGTCAATTGAAAAGGAATTGAAGTAGTTGCTACATGCTAAGATTATCGTACCTATGAGATATTTAGATTGGGTGGAAAATTTATTCCCTGTTAAGAAGAAAAATAGGGAGATCATATTATGTGTGGAATTTAGAACTTTGAATAGGGCTTCACTAAAAGACAATTACCCTTTACCTAAAATGGACTATATTTTGTAGAAAGTAGTAGTATCATCCAAAATTTCCACGATGGATGGGTTCTATGGATACAACCAGGTTGCTATACACCCTAGGGATCAGAATAAAATAAATTTTACCACACCATGGGGAACATTCAAGTATGCCAGGATGCCTTTTGGCCTCATAAATTCTGGAGCAAATTCTCAAAGGGCAATGGATATAATGGTCGTTGGGGAGAAGGAAAAATTCATAGTAATTTATCTAGATGACTACTATTTTTTCGAAATTAGATGAGGAACATCTGCAACACTTGCATCTCACTTCTGAAAAGTGCAGGAAATATGGCTTATCTTTAAACCCAAAGAAATAATAATTCGCTCTGAGTGAAGGTAAGTTTTTGGGTCATATAGTGGCAAGAGAAGGAGTAAATATTTATCCCAAGAGGGTGGAGGCCATCAACATCATTCCATTAGAAAGGAATAAAAAGGAAATTCAGGTTTTTGTAACACCCTCATCCTAATTCTACCCAAGTAACTAACCATACGGGGTAAAAATGTGATGAGAAGTTACAATGGTGTGATTCGAACTCTAAGTCACGTTAAGGAAGTGGAATCGATGGGAGAACACCATACAATCCTTCAAAATCAGTAGTAGGACCCCTAGGAACCATCCCAACCTTTCTACTAATTACGAGCCCCCTCGGTCCCACTGCGTCTTTAAGCTATTAAACCTTTGGATGCCCCCATGATATGGGTATGCCAGTGTCGAGAGAGCTCTGGATGCTCCCACAAGCCTGCATGCCTACATCCAGGGACTATTTCCAGCAGACCTGTCTCAGAGTCTGGGGAATTTAAGCCACTTTTCAAGCCTAGAATTTCGACCACTTTCTAGAACTTGTTGTAACTTTTGCAATCCATTAAACACATGATGATAATACTAATAAACAAAAAACTAACTCTAGGACTAGACCTTACCATCCCCAATCAGGACTGACATTCTATCAAACACTTGGCATCAATTCAATCTACATGCTTAAATAACATATCTAAGCATAGGGGTCTCATATTTATCTGAGATTCGATATGAGGCATTGTTTCCTTATCAATTTAGCTATAGTTTCATCCATTAGGCCATAGATTCATTGTTCATTCATATACAAGTAAAAACATGATGAGAGCCATACATAGCCACTGTCATAATACATATTAAGAACTAGCATAATAACAATAGAAATACCAAGGATATAATAACCATCGAATCCACATATAAACTAGTATAATACTCATGAGATAACAAGGAAAAATAACCTCATATTGATGCAAAAGCCAACCCTGTATGAGCCTACCAAGTTCCACCCGATCGTAGAATGGCTGAGCCAAATATCTCTTTAGCCATTCACTCCCGTGCCATATTCCAAGCATGAATTGGGATCTCATAAAAAATATCAATCAAAACCATCTAGGGATTCCAGAGGCCAAACCATCTCAACCCATCAAACAGTGATTCCACCTCACAGTTGGACATCACAAAACCATCATTAGATTGGTCTTTACCCAAGCCTTCCAGGGTTCTAGAGCATTTGTTCCAACCAAGGCTTCCAAGAGTAGTAACTCAACCCACAACAGCCACCAGAATTCTAGAGCATTTGTCCAATCAGAGCTACCAGGACTACTAACTCAACCCACCAAGGGCTTCCAGATCATTTTTCCTACCAAGGCTTCCAAGACTAGTAATTTAACCCAAGCTTTTACAGGGCTTCCAGAGCATTTGTCCAACAAAGGCTCCAAAAACTAATAACTCAACCCAAGCCAAAGGAAACATGATAACCAACCAAAAAAATAAAGAAATAAACCCACAACACCATGCATATCAAGGAAATGGAAAGACTAGGCAAAACCATTGTTAATCCAGGCAATCCTCCATGCCAATGACAAATCATAACCAATAAACCATATGCATGTGCCATGCATACCAAAAATAGTGAGGAAAACATAGATGAAACTCAGTACTTGTAAGAAAATCCCATTGTACTTGTTGATCTTGATGTCCTCTTGCGCTTTCCTTCTTTTCCTTTGCTTTCTTGCTCCAAAACTCCAACTATGCCACACCCTCCAAGAGTGCTCCATGAAAAATCTGTGTCCAAGAGTATGAGAGGGAGAGAGAGAGAATAGAAGAGATCTTTACCCTGACCAAGCCTGCCCACTGATCCTCAGAAGCCTTTTTATCAATGAGGCCTCTATTTTCTTCAATTTCCATTATTTTCCTCCATTTTCCTCCTCAGATGAAACCTGTGACCTTTCACCTTCCTTTTCTCCTAATTTCCATATTTTCATAAATAACTGTGCCAAAAATTCCTTTTGCCTTTTTAATGCCTTTTCCTTTGCCTTTGCTAATTTCCTTAGCCATAATAAACCAAATGAGCACTCCACTAGGATCTTTTCCCCACCATTCAACTTGGAATATGTGTCCCGTGTTCGTGGTCTTATATATTTTTACATGGATTTTAACTAGGGTTGTTACAGAACCCTCCCCCTTGGGGGAACACCATCCTCGGTGTTCAATGACACCTATAACCAGCAAGACTGTTGAAAATAAAACATACTACACATGGAGCTTTATAACATAGCTCGTTGTAGTATTTACAATGACCATATGCTAAAACATGACAAAGATATCATTTACTGGAGCTTTATAACACAACTCATTACAATATTTACAATCCACATATACTTATACACATTTGCTTCAACCAAAAAATAATGATACTGTCTATGGAGTTGTTGTGGTATTCAACAACCCCCCATTTATTAATGGTAGTAGTTAATATTACATTAATAAATTGGGACCCTTCAAAAAAATCCATCCAAAAAACAAAACTTAGCATTTAGGAATTTATTTTATTTTTTTGGAATAAAGAAAAGATAACAATCAAAACCCCACTTTTTAGAAAAACTACTAAAAACTTACCTTCTCACATATAGCATGATTAAAACCCACCAAAAGACCTTTCTAACCCTCCAAAATCAAGAAAAATGATTAAGGACTCTATGATCGAAACTATCATAAAATCCGACATAAACTAAGTCCTTAAGCTTTTTAGGCTTAAGTCTCGCATCACATATCACCATTCATAAAGGGCCTACTTTAAAAAGTTCATTGCAAAACATGCAAGATGCGAAACTACGATGGCGTTGTAACCTTTATCACATCGCATTTCGGGCATTCAAATGAACACCATGTACTTACCACCAACCGATATTGCGAAATGTGATTAAGACATGAAGCCACTCCTTAAATATCATAAGCAAATTTTTTAAGTCCGCCACTCAGTAAAAAGGGTCTTTTACGTAGGATAAACCTAGAAATTAACTACGTTTTGAAACAACTAACGAGTAGCTCGCATATCACATCTCACAGAAACACAAAGGGTGGTAAGAAAGGCAGAAAGACATATTGCAATATTGTGATCTATGATATTGCTTCGCAAATCACACAATTGCTATCATCGCAGTTCAAAGGCTCGTCACCCTAGAAGCTTTTTTCCTGTTTTACGATGCAAACATTTATGAGTATTAAAGCTAAGGGATAACGAATCATTAGTGGGAATTTAGTAAGAGATAATTGCATTTATGTGTGAAAATCCAGTTAGCATGATATGATATATTCTTACGTGTGTTCAAATAAAACTCCTTTTATCACCTTTACAAGTTATCTACATTATTTTTTTTATGTTCATCTTTGTGTATCTGATAGTTGTTGTTCTTCACTTTCAGGAAAAATCTGCAGAGAAAAGCATTGAGAACAATGGTGAAGAAAGGCAAGGCAGCTGCCTCTGAGAAGTCAAAAATGACTCCTTTGTTTACAGATACTACATGCAACAGAGAGAGAGGAACCTCTACATGGGAGGCTATGTATAATATACTGGAGGAGGAGCAACCGAGGATTATGGAAACAAAAATTATAGTTGACGGACGTGATTCCTCAGATGCTTCCATGTTAGAGATGACATGCTCATTTTTGCACCGCATAGCCGTGTGGCTGAAGATAATCCCTTATACCGACATGGTTAAATGGGTTATTGATGAAGCCTACATTTCAGAAAGAGAATTCAAGACAAGAAGCCAAGAGGTTATGTGATATTTTACCCCAGACAACCTATGGCTTATGTACCACCTTCCAGAGCCACAAGTCATCTACAACAAGTAGTTCGTGGAGAAGTTTGCCAAAGAAAATGACGACCCAGCAGACTGCACCCGGACCTGGTCGAATAATGAGGAAAAAATCAAGAAAGACAAAAACGGTATGTACACTACTTTGTTTGTTTCTCCCCCTCATAGTTTTGTAGCGGCCATGTTATGTAGACTATTCTCCAGACCCGATAGTACTAAGTTCTCCCCAGAGTGGTTGTCGTTAATAGATGCAACTGTTAACGCAACTGTAATGAATTGGGCACAAATTTTTTCTAACAATTTAGCAAAATCAATTATCAAGTATAAAAGGAAAAGAAGTGTAGCTTCGAGGGTTTACCCTCCATTTTTTATGATCAATGCCTATGTTATGGATGCAATTTGTTTTAGTTCAAAATTCCCTATCATGGGATGGAAATGAACTGTTTAGAATCCACTTCCCATTCACATATACCACAAGGACATGTGGGAATCCCATTTTCAACCACATTTTTTCAATATTTGTTATGGATTTATGTTCCCTATTCACAAGCGGCTTTATAATTGAGATGCCCCCAGGTTTTCCCAAGAAGCTAAAGTAGACATCCTCTCGGTGGCCAGATGGTTTGGGAGGAAACATTTACATATATCAAGGTTTTTGGTAGCATCACCTCCCCCTGTGTCCTCCCATACTATGTTCCAGATATATTGATGGCTAGAGAAATAGCTATCAAATAGCTAGTAAGGGAGGAATGAGCAAGACATTAAAGGAATCAAATAAGGCCATCTAGCCTACATTCCCTATACAGTGTGGAGCATTTGCATTACATGACCTAGGGCATGCATTGAAAGAAGCATAGAACATGCTATCTCTGTGATTACCTAAATTCCCTGGAAGGCAATATGATCCGTTCGACATTGTCGAAAATTTCACCACTCTGGTGAAAATAAAAGTATTCAGCAATGAGGTAGATGCCTTTGATGATATATTTTTGTAGCAAAACACCTTCACAGAGGTGAAGCATATGGCACAACTACTTTTTGACCGTGAATATCTGGAATTTACAGTTACAAAGAAAGGAGGTTAGCAAAGTTCCCATTAGACCAATAAGGGAGCCTAATTCTAGTGTTACTATAGAAGGTGACTCCAAAGAAAATTCCAAGATTGATTCTGGAGTAGAATATCAAGAGAAATATACCAGGGAATCACAATAGTCATCGCAAAATGGGAAAAGTAGAAGCATGGAGTTAGTAAAGGATACAACCCAATCTACACAGAAGATAGCCGAAGAAACTTCAGCTAGCAAGCAAGCTAAAATCCCTACTACCTTCGCATAGCCAATAAAACCCTTGGTAATTTATTTAGAGGAAGAGTGGGACAATTTTAATAAAAGTCTCAACACAAAGGAATAGGTGCCAGAGTTGCAAACTCCACAACAGAAAACAACTCTGGAAATTACAGTGGAAGAGACTACAAATACATAAGAGGTAGAGCACATCCTTGCCACCCCCACTCCCAAAATAATTTTGAGAATTGAAGAAATTCCCCTCTAGATGTGTTTTATAGCCCACAACATAAGGCCGTGGTGAAAAGACAAAGAAAGAAAAGGAAATTGGACTCTACAACTGCTACTACCCTTCAAAATGAACCAATGGATGTTCTATGGAAAGACTCACCTGTTGACCCATTCGCCAACCTTACTAGACTCTCACAGTTTGTAGGTGCTTACACTACAACGACCATGGAAAAAGCAACATAAATACAAATGTTGCTTAGAGAAAAGGAAGATAAAATAACATCACTTGAGCAACAATTACAACAAGTAAAATCCAACCACCAGACATAGATACAACTGGCTAAGCTACAACAGGTATTCGAACAGATGCAAATAGAACATTGAAATAACTAATCTACACAAAGACGATCCAAAAATTGATCAGTTTGTTACTGAAGCACTCGGTCTTAACTCCCAACTGATGCACTAGAAAGAATTATTCTACCAGAAGATTTCATAGTGGAAATCTTATTGCGAAACAAGCGATAAATTGACAAGTCAAGTCATGGAAATGAGACTTGAATATGATGAGATCTTTAAAAGGGTCTCCGATTTTATCGCCTGGAAAAATACAGAAGATGGGAGAAAGGACAACTTTCCCAAGATAGAAGAATCACATAAGGAAATCATATTTGCGCGCTGGGATTCTCGGCTTAAAGAAGCAGAAAAGGCAATAACAGACGCGGTGGCAGTAGCAAACAGTCTCATAGAAAATATCAATGAGAATTTACATAGTGCCAACTTTGTGGCAGATTCCATTCTGGGTTTCCTTCCTAATGCGAAACAGCTTGAACAACAATGGAAACAGGTAGCGGAAGAAAAAGTAGAAGTGATAAGGCAAATGACCAGGTTAAACTGGGAGGCATATTGGCAACATTTGGTAAAACCTCACAGCCAATGGATGACCCTATGATGCCTAACCACTTCTACGGAGAAAATGGTGCTAGCACTGGCCGATGCCATATTCGCTGGACATTTGAAAGCTGAAGTTGGCCAACCAACACAACTCAAGCCCATGATGGATATTTGCGATCTGAAGGATCAAATGTAGGATAGTTAGTCATCTTGTTTATTTCCATTTTGGTTTTATTTTTTCACAAATTGAGATAGGTCATTTAAACCTCCTCAACTATTTTTGTAATAATCTATTTTTAGTTTTAGAGTTTAAGTATTTAAACCCCTCTCATGCATTTAGAGAGGGGTCCAGAATTTTATCAAAAACAATCTTCAAAACATGCACTTTTGTACCTTTGAGAAAGTTCTGGTGAAATCAATGGAACATGATTTATTTTCTATTTGATTTAGCATCTTCTACTGAAATTGCACTTTTGTACTCTTAGATGGTGTTGAATGGACTGAAGATAGATCAATATTGTTGAAACACATGAGTATGACATATTATAAATGGTACTTTTATCTCATAATCCTTTTTACTTATGTATTAAGAAATGATTTCTTTTCGAATTGTTTATGTATGAAAGTCTGAATCTTGATTACCATTATTGCACTTCTATATGATGATGATCTATATTTTATGTTGAATATATGAATAATTCCTTATGTGATATATCTTTCACAATCGTTTCGGCTAAATTTTTATACAAAATGATTATTGTTAAAATGGATTCACTTCTCATCGCAATTGAATGATCTTTATTACCAATTGATTTCAGATATTATTATAGATCACATATATCAATTTAATCTTGGGTATATTTATAATTAGATAGTGCTTAAATTAGGATAAAATGCATGTGATTGTTAGTTAAGATTAGATTACTTTTAGCTTAGACATTACTTTAAAACCTCACATATCACCCCATTAACACAAGCATTAAATAGATTGGGAAACTAGTCCCATTATCCCCAGTCAGAGCCACTACAAATAAAAAAGGAGCTGCCAACCAAGGTTCAGACCGAGTGGTTTTCCCCCATGTTGAAGCAGCAATTTTCAAGGTTTCAACATTTTGGCACTAGAAGTAGGGCCTGACTATGAATGGCAAGTAAATCTAAATTAACAGGCCATTCTAAGAGTAAAACTCCCTCACCCTCACCTCCAACTTCTCAAAATTCTTCCAAATCCCCTGATCCTAAGCAAGAAGTTGCACAAAATATTATACAACCTGTTGTTGAAATCACAAACAAGCCAGATCATTATTCTTTTACTGAAGCCCCTAAAGTTCAATCTTTGATTCATAAATTACAGGGGATTTCGCTATCTCAAGAAGAATCTGAGTTATCCCAGGATAGTGTTACCTCTCAATTCACTCCATCTCAACAGTTAACTAGAGCACAGAGCGAAAAGTTCGAAATTCCTTTGTTCGAATTTCCTCTGCCAAGCCGGAAGAAAGCTAAGAAAACACCATCTGAATCTCACAGCGAGGTTCTATCATCATCTTCATTCATTCCATCTATACCCTCACAAGATCAATCATCCACCTCACCACTCCAGATCGTGATTCACATAGGTATAGGAGCTACATCTTCCTCTACCCAATCACCTTCAAACACTACTACTACACCTTCCCCTACTATCATACTAGCAATGGCACAAAATCCTCCAAGGCCATGGACAAATCCATGGGTTGTTAGGATGGCTGGACCTTTACACCAATTACCAGCACACCCAGAGAAATGGTTGCCCAGATTCAATCCTGATAATGGCCTATTAGCTAAGGAACATATAAAGAATTTTATGTTGTCCATTAACTTGAATGAAGTAGTGGAAGAAGATGCAGTTGTAAGATTATTCCCATATACTTTACAGGGAGCAGTAAGATCATGGTACTTTTTGTTACCATTAGGTTCTATTAACAGTTGGGATGCTTTTCAAGAGAAATTTTTAACTAAATTTGGAGATGATAGATCTACGACTACCCTAATCAATGATCTCTCCAATTTGAAAGCCGAACCGAAAGAACCCATTAAGGACTTCAACTCTCGCTTCAATAAATTATTGAATAAGATACCAACAGAATCTAAGCCTA
Organism: Pinus tabuliformis; assembly: GCA_031772625.1. Taxonomy (NCBI): domain Eukaryota; kingdom Viridiplantae; phylum Streptophyta; class Pinopsida; order Pinales; family Pinaceae; genus Pinus; species Pinus tabuliformis. The sequence goes on along the minus strand of CM062818.1, from coordinate 503,636,482 downwards.
GCGATGAGGTCCAAAATGAGTGGTACATCTCTGCTCTATTGTCAAACACAACTATCTTCGTTGATAGAGTTTCCAAACCCACTTTGGAAAAAAAAATGAAAGAGGCAATAACTGTGGAAAAGAAAAACACATTAGAAGAATGGAAATCTAAGAAATTAACCTTCAGAGATGACTCTAAGAAGAAACCACCAAAAGATCCTTTTGATCTTGAAGGGTTATAGAAAGTCCTCAAGACCATGTCTAACGAAATGGTTGATATTAAAAAATAGGTAGCAGAGACTTCCTCTAAAAAACCTTTCAGGCCAAAAGGAATTCCTCTGTTGATCCTAAACCCCCAAATTCAATATCAAACGCTGACTTAGATGGAGATGAGGATGAAGTTTCAAAAAACAAAGAACAAATGGACAATGAAGAAGTAGCAGAGTTACAAGGGATGTGGGATTTTATACTTCCCAATGAAGAAACTCAAGAAGCATTACTTGTTGCTACCCAAAGTAAAAATCCTATTGAATTTTCACAAACAAATCCAAAACAGAAGGCTTCAATGCCACCCCCTAGGGACAAAGCAACAAGTAAGAAATTTGTACCAAAATCCACTCAAACTACACCTACTCAGTTGGATCCTTCTCCTTCATCTAAAACTTTGATAGTTTCTGATGAAATGGAATATAATATTATTGATGATATGAAGAAGACTAGGGAAAACATCACATTTCATGAGCTTAGTAAATTGAAACATCAGCAGAAGTTACTTCTCAAAGAACTTAAAGCAGTACCTATTGCACTGCTTCTTGCTGTCATGATCTCACAAGCTGCCCAAGAAATGGGGAGAATCCTAGTGCTTCTTTGGACAATATTGATCTAACTGATATAGCTTTAATTGGGGGAAGATCAAAATCCCACACTCTGCCATTTCTCCTTACTTTTGAAGTCTTTAACAAAAACTTACATAGCTGTCTAGTTTATTCTGGAGCTTCATATAACATCTTACCCAGAACAGTTTGTGCAAAGTTGAATGTTCAGCCTCAGAAATATACTGTATGAATAGTTCAGTTAGATCGCTCTCAAGTCGAAGTTGTTGGGGAACTTAACCAAGTAACCATCAGACTTTCATCAAACCCTAAAGTTTGCCAAGTCATTGACATACTTGTAGCTGACATTCCTGAGTTCTATGGCTTAATCCTTAGTAGAGACTGGTCAGAAAAACTTCATGGTTATTTTGCAACTGACTGGTCTCACATGTGGCTTCCCTATAATGGAAAACCAAATCAAATAAGGGTTGATCGCGAGAAACATCAAAAGTTCATAGTGACAGAATTAGAAGGAGAAAATGAACCACTTGCAAATAGCAACAGTATCATCAGAAATTATTTTGTAGAATCATTTCTAGGGAATTTCAATGCTCATACTTCACCTTTCTTAGAAAACTCTGTTGTCTCTCAAGTTGAAATTTTTTCTCAAACAAACACTTCTAAATGTGTAAATTTTGTAGATAAACCTATAGTTAGATCTTTATTTTGGAAATTATTTTTTGATGGATCTAAATCCAATGATGGAGCAGGAGCAGGTTGCATTTTAGTTAGCCCAGAGGGGGAAAAACTATGTTAGCATGCAGAATTGAATTCGATTGCATAAACAACACTGCTGAATATGAGGCACTAGTTCAAGGTTTGTATAAGGCAATTGGCCTTAACGTTAAATACCTCCAAGTATTTAGAGATTCAGAGATTATCATAAAACATGTAAGAAATACTATACACTGTTTGTAAGGACATTTGAAACATTATTAGTCATTAGTCCAAGACCTGACTCTCCACTTTACAGAGTTTAATATTTCCCCTATTCCAAGACTCCAGAATGCTAGTGCCGATCTTCTAGCCAATTTCATTTCCAAGCTTATCTCACCAGAAGATTACAACCAAGATCGATTTTCCATTGAATTAATTTTTAGGCCTTCTATTCTTGAAAATATCACCAATTGGAGAGTCTTTAATAACGTTTTGGATATCATAAGCTTCCTGACCTCAGAAGGCTCTTACAATGACCAGATAGTTGATGAGGACCAACATGATAACCAACTTAAACAAGAAACAATCATTAATGCTATACCAAAATCTGTAGTTAAGTTGGAAGATTTATATGACCTTAAAGACAGATTTAAACGAACCACCAATTCAAAACTTCAGAGTTCAACTCTGAGGTTTGAATTGATCAATATTGGGATTAATTTAAAACCTCAAAATATTAACTTAGGTCTTGGTCTTACATCAGACGAAAAAGCAACTTTTATAGGCTTGTTGAAAAGATACAAGAATGTCTTTGCATGGAACTATGAAGATCTCAAGACATACGACACCTCTATTATTCAACATATTATTCCCATGATATCTGACGAAATACCTATACAACAGAAATTGAGGAAGATCCATACTAATTTAGAAAGTCAAATTAAATCTGAGTTGAATAAACTGCTGAAAGCCAAAATTATTTTTCCTGTCAGACACTCCCGGTGGGTTTCCAATATTGTCCTAGTCAGGAAAAAGAACGACGATATTTAGATATGTATAGATTTCTGCAACCTCAATAAAGCTTGCCAAAAGGAAAATCTCCCATTACTCCCTATGGAATAGATTTTACACTCAGTAGCAAGCTCAGAGTTAATGTCTTTCTTGGATGGATTCTCAGGTTATAATCAAATCTTAGTGCATCCATATGACCAGCTAAAAACTGCGTTTAGGACAAAGTGGGGCACTTACGCTTATTAGAAGATGCCATTTGGACTAATTAATGCTGGTGCCACTTTCTAGAGAGCTATGGATATATCCTTCAAAGGTTTGGTGAGAAAATTAGTAGTGATCTACTTGGATGATATAACGGTATACTCCAAAAAACGTAGTAATCATCTAAGAGATTTAAAACAAATCTTTGAACGTTTCCAAAGGTATGGAATTTATCTAAACCTGAAGAAGTCCTTTTTCGCATTAAATGGAGGAAAGCTCCTTGGATTCATTGTGTCCAAAGCAGGAATTCATATTGACCTTGACAGAATTAGACAAATTTCTGAAATACCTTTACCCCATAACAAAAAACCAATGCAATCTTTCCTGGGTCAAATAAATTTTGTTAAAAGATTTGTCCTTGACTTCTCAAGAATTTTTTTACCTCTTCAATCCATGATAAAGAAAAATTCTCTGTTTAAATGGGGACATTCGGAACATGAAGCTTTTATCTTGATAAAACAAGCAATTATAAACGCCCCATCTTTAGCAACGCCAAATTTTTCCAATCATTTCATTCTATATACTTTTGCTTTCGAGAAATCATATGCGGCCATATTAACACAATTAAATCAAGAAAAAGCTGAAGCGCCATTCTTTAGCTCCAATTTGCAAGGAGCTAAATTAAATTACTCAGATGTTGAAAAATAAGCTTTTGCTGTTTTCAAATCTATAAAAAACTTCAGACATTTTCTCCTCAAAACCCACACTAAAGTCATAGTACCATTCTCAACAAAGTGAAATCTTTAATACAAAAGGACATAGGAGAAAAGAGAGAAAATTGGGTGACATCCTTGCAAGAATATGACATAGAAATTAAACCAACTAAAATTGTAAAAGGTCAAGGTTTTTGCAGGATGTTGGCAGGAACATCGAATCTATCAGAATTGCAGCATTTAGGTGACAATGTACAAATCTATGAGGTAGGCCTTAACAAAATAGAATCAAGGTATGCCGATATCATATTTTACATAAAAAATGGATATGCACCAACCTAATTAAATTATACAAAGAAAAGAGCCTTGAGATTAAAATCTAGGCAACATCAAATTTTCGAGGATGTGTTGTTTAGAATAAACTATGATTCTATTTTACTTAGATGCCTTGAAAAAATTGAGGCAGAGAAGGTGTTGCAGGAACTTCATAATAGACCAACTAGTGGTCACTTTAGAGGTGATACTACAACACATAAAATCCTACATGTCAGCTATTACTGGCCAACATTGTTCAAAGATGCACACAGTTATATAAGGATATGTACGATTTGTCAAACAGCTGCTGGAAGACAAAGAAAACCCGTGCTACCATTACAGCCAGTCAACATTGACCAACCATTTGAACAATGGGGATTGGATGTAATAGGTGAGATTGTTCCTCATTCTTCTAAGAAGCATAGATACATCCTTACAGCCACTGATTATTTCACCAAATGGGTAGAAGAAATTCCACTCAAGGTAGCCAATTTAGAAAATATTATTGAATTTATAGATCAATTTATCATCACCAAGTTTGGCTTACCATCTTCTTTTATGTTTGATAATGCATCTTATTTTTCAGGCAATGCTATGACAGAATTTGCTCTTAAAAGAGGTTTTAAGCTTAGGTATTCAACCAATTACTATCCGCAAGGAAATGGATTAGCGGGATCCATAAACACAAATATCATTAGGATTATTAAATGAACTATTGACCAAGGCCAAAAGAACTGGCATAAGTCTTTAGTGTTTGCTCTGTGAGAAGATCGAATAACTCAGAAAGCGTCTATTAGCACTTCTCCTTTTAATTTGGTCTATGGGAAAGAAGCAGTCTTACCAACAAATGTAGCTATTCCCTCCTTAGCCTTAGTTCAATTCATTGGAGAAAATCCTTCCTCATCCATGCAAGTTAGACAATCACAAATTATTAAGCTTGAAGAGGAAAGGGAAAAAGCTAGGATCATGCACGCACATCATCAACAGTTAGTCAAAGCGTCCTTTGACTCAAATTTTGTAACTTCAAAGTATTTTAAACTCGGAGACCTAGTACTAAAATGGGATAAATACCATGAAGAGAAAGGTAAGCATACCAAGTTCCAACAAATGTGGCTTGGCCCATTTCAGATTGTGGAACAATTAGGCCCATCAACTTTTCTGCTACAAGATTTATCAGGTAAGAGAGAATCTCTACCTATTAATGGACAGGTTCTAAAGAAATACTTTCCATAGAAGATGGTCTCTTCTGTTCACTATATATTATTGCCTTTAGTTAAAATTTTCCTTTAGAAATAATAATACCAATTGAAAAGCATTTACTTTTGGTTTTACAAAGGATAGTCTCTTTTTAATTTTGACTTTTCGCTTGTATAAGTAATGATTGTTATGAAAGTAATTTTCACATATGAAATATACTGTTAAGTTCTATTGCTCTTAAACTGCCTGTTTTCTGCCTCAATTATCTAATTTTTTGATGAAACTTAGCTTTAAGAAAGAAACTTTTCCTTTACATCAGTCCAGAAAAGTATCTATAACAAAGCAAAGTCCCTCTCCAGAAAGGCATCTTTAGAACTCTATAATTGTCATCCAGAAATTCTTAGAGAGCCAATGATTCTCCCCACTTAATCAGCTTTCATTTTTAGAGTGTAAATCCAAAATATACTTAAACTTAAAGGATAAGAGGTCTCATCAAGAGTCGACTTACCATGATCATAATATTATAACTAATTGACATTACCAATACTGCATATCAAAACAGGGCGATGGCTTAAGATTATAATAACCAAAATACAAGGGGTCTCATCACGAGCTAGCATGTTCAGTTAAGTTACAAATAAAGTGAATGGCATTGTCAATATTGGTCACTTAACCAAGACATCATCCTTTAAGAAATAAAAAATGAAGAGCTGAAGCAAATATACTGGCGTAAATATTCTCAACAAAGAAAATGTTCAGGTAAATAGTGATCAAACTCCATATGAACTTTGGTATGATAAGCCTCCTACTGTAAAACACTTTAGAGTTTTTGGAATAAAATATTTCATCAAAAAGACTGATGAAAAACTTGGTAAGTTTGAACTCAGAGTAGACGAAGGAATTATTCTTGGTTATTCATCTAGAATTAAAGGATACAAATGTTATAATAAAAGACTTCGAAAAATTGTTGAATGCATTGATGTAGTAATTCATGACACATGCAAAAATTCAGAACAGATGAAATCAAAAAAGGAAGATGACAATGAGGAGGACAGTGAATGCTTTCCCATATCAAATAAAAATGGTATAAAGGAAGAAACCAATGAAGAATCAGAAGAAGATATAGCTGACAGGGAAAGGACTCCATCCATGTATGTTCAAAAGAATCATCTAGAATCTCAAATTCTAGGAGAAAAAGGGTATGGAGTACAGACAAGAAGAACTCTTCTAGGAACTTCCAGTTATCTCGCATTACTATCCTCCATAGAACCACATAATGATAATGTAGATAACAAAGATGAATGTTGGGTTAAGGCCATGGATGAAGAACTTGACCAAATTGAAAATAATGATACTCAGGAATTAGTTCCTAGACCGCATCATAAAAATGTTATAGGAACAAAATGGATATTCAAGAATAAGTTGAATGAAAATGGAGAGGTTATTAGAAACAAAGCAAGACTTGTTTGTAAAGGGTATGCTCAACAAGAAGGTATAGACTTTGAAGAAACGTTTTCACCTGTTGCCCGACTTGAAGCCATAAGAATGTTTCTTTCTCTTTGAAGTTTTCGAAAATTCAAAGTGTATAAAATGGATGTAAAATCTGCATTTCTTGATGGAGATTTGGAAGAAGAAGTTTATATTGAACAACTAGAAGGATTCATTTGAGGAAATGATGAAAAACTTGTATGCAATCTAAAAAAGGCTCTATATGGACTGAAATAAGCTCCAAGGGCCTGGTATTATCGTCTTGACAAATATCTATAACCACAAGGTTTCACAAAAGGATCTATAGACAACAACTTATACACAAAGATTGATAATGATAAACTGTTAATCATTGTTGTTTATGTTGATGATATCATCTTTGATAGAAATGAATAATATATGAGTCAGAACTTTGCTTCGGTTATGCAACAAGAATTTGAAATGCCCTTACTTAGTGAACTAACTTATTTTCTTGGTCTACAAGTACAACAAACAAAAGATGGTATTTTTCTTTCACAAACTAAATATCTCAAGCAGATTTTGAAGAAGTATGGAATGGAAGATTCTAAACCAGTATGTACTCCAATGGTAATAGGATGTAGTCTTAGTTCTAATGATGAATCACCTATAGTAAATCAACCAACATACAGATCTATGATTAGAAGTCTACTTTATCTAACAGGTACCATACCTAATATCATGCATGTAGTAGGAATTGTTGGAAGGTTCCAAGCAAATACAAAGGAATCACATCTTCAGGCTGTAAAAAGAATATTCAAATATCTCCAAGGAACTTAAGACTTTGGTCTATGGTATCCTAAAGATACAGATCTCACTCTTCATGCATATACAAATGCGAATTGGGAAGGAAATGTTGATGATCAAAAAAGCACTAGTGGATGTGCATTCTAAATGGGCTCACAGTTAGTATCTTGGTTAAGCAAGAAACAAAGTTCGATTGTCTTATCTACAGCTGAAGAAAAATATGTGGCTGTTGCATCTTGTTGCACACAACTACTTTGGATGATGTAAACATTGCAAGATATTCAAATCACATGTTCTCCAACCATCTCCATTCTATGTGATAATACAAGTTCCATTAGTATTTCGAAAAATCCAGTCATGCACTCCAAGACCAAGCACATACCCATTAAGTACCATTTTTTACGAGAACAAGTGCTTGAACAAAAGGTTAAATTGGAGTATGTTCCTTCCAAAGAACAGTTTGCTAACATATTTACCAAATCAGTTCCCAGATAAACATTTGAATATCTCACACAAAAGTTGGGAGTAGTTTCTGCATCATCCTGTTGTTAAATCCAGTTTTCAGAGGAATGGGTCCTATACGTGGGTTTCATGAAGAAGAATTGTGTATATACACGAGTTTCTATGGTTGCAGGAGCATATGTGTTTTTCTGATAGAAAAACAGTGGGTCGGATTCAAAATCAGTCTCTGACATGGGTGTTTAGTCTGATATTGATGGTTAGAGTAGACTGATATGATTTGTTCATTATTGTTTATTTGACTGATGAAGATGCCTTGATGAATGATTTGTTGACAATGCACAGGTAGCATAGGTTCAGGGGGAGCATTAGCCTTCAAAAACATTATGCATTGTTGGCATCATGGTTTCTGAATTCAGCTATGGTTTCAAATATTCATATCATTTGTTGTAAAGGTCATGTAAAGACCTCTGTTGTAATTATATGTATTTTCCTGTCATAGTCTATAAATGAGTCCTTTTGGACATATAATGTAATTTTTACCCCCACTATGCATGGGAAGGATGATGTAGTAATTGCAATTATTCAGTCATGTATGAACATTTGGTATATCCCCTCTTGGTTTGGCGATTGATGTATGTATGAATCGTTGGTGATAGGGAGGCCATACTCACTTAGTTGAGTTATAGAGTCATGTTATTCTTTTGAAAAATATCTCTGCAGATTCTCCATGTACTCAAGAGGAGCGTGGATAGCATAGTGTATCTCAAAGGGGGAGAATATCTTGGTCGGCCCTTTGACCTTGATTTCAAAGGGGGAGAGTATTTTGGTGCTTCTTGATATCTCTACCAATTTCTACAGCTTGAAGTAATCAACACCTATATGGTTGCCATTGAGTCCAAAGGGGAAGATTGTTGGCATTATGGTACATGTGATGTCCTTGATGGCAACTCACTCACAGGTTAGTTCATATTTTATAAAGGGAAACTCACATTGTAACAGGACAATTCAAAGGTAACAGGGAAATGGTACAGAAGAATAGGAAGTTGAAACAAAGGACTACTGATTAGAATCAAGAAGTTGAAGAAAAAGGACGTTTTAAGTTAGTTTAAGTTGTATACGTAGGTTCACCTTTTCAAAGCAGTGTATACACATGGGTTCACTGGAGAAAAAAGGGTGTATACGTATCCACACACTTTCACAAGAGGAAAAGCGTGTATGGGTTGGAAAATCAAGGAAATTTAATATTAAAGAATACCAAGGGTCAATACCATGGTATTAGCCCACAATATTGAGCAGAGTAATGGTTATTTGATCCCGTCCAAGAATACCACAGTTTCTAAGTGTTGTTTTGGTCCAAGGTATTGAGAAAGGCCAAAAAATATATAAGGAGGAGAATATCAAAGGGCTAAGTGTGAAAGTGAAAGGGTTTCTCAAGAATACCTCTATCTGAAGTATATTTTATGTTACATGGCTATGATTATGATATGATCTGAAATATTTTGTGCACCTTGGATATAATGTTGGATCAGGATCATGAGACCTGAAATGACTTATCATTATATGATATGATATTGGTTGGGCTAGATCTGATTACTTACGCTTGTTTTATTCTTTAAATGTCATGATCTGGGTATGTGTGAAGTCTGGAATAGCAGCGACATTGTAAGTTAGTATTTGCATATCTATACATTGGTTCGCCTTGGTGAAGCTGTGTATACACACTGGTTCGACTCTTCCAAGTAGCGTTTACAAAAAAAAAGCTTGTTGTTTAGAAATGACTGATCTATCTGATCAGTGGTACTATTTTATTGTTATCTGTCAATGATGTCTTCTTAGATCTGAAAGTAGAACTGAATGCATAAGGAGATTGAGTTTGATTCATTGATTGATTAAGTGAGAAGGGTGATATTTGTTGTTGTATGTTTAGATCTCTGTAATTTTAAAGTAGATCTTCAGAATGTTACTGGTTGATACAGTTTAGATTCATAGGTTTTTATGATTAATTAATTTTGGAGGTATACGCAGGTTTGGTTAAAGGAAGTAGAATATACATGTAGTTTGTCTTAAATAAAGTAGCGTATACATTCTGACAGATGATTTTTGAGGTTACAGTTGGTTCTGGTTGATGATGCAGGTTTCTGGGCTCAGCGCAGTGTTCTGGTGACAGTGATCTAACTGTTCAGATTGACTGTTTGATGGTATATGCAGTTATTGCAGTGGTGATTAATTGTATGCTTATGTACCAGGAGTATCTAGTTTGATAATTTATCAAACGTGGTCCCTAGAGCAAGAGATAAGGTCATAGCCTTCTGTAGGCAAGCGCCTACATATTGCTAAACATATTGACTAGTACAAAATCTATGGGGTTGTAGCTCCCTTCCAGTAGAAGCTGGAGAACGAGAGAAGGTTGTAGCCTTTGCAGGTGGGTGTCTTCATACTAGTATGAGTCTACACCAGTACAAGATTGTAAATAGATTTTCTTTATATTAAAAGAAGACATAGAAGACATTAGCAGGTGGTTTTTCTCCTGCATTGGGTTTCCACCTTAAATATTAGTGTTCATGTTTGTTTATTATGTGTGATGGGTTATTTTTGTTATTACTGCACATAGCTACTATTTAATAAACTACTGATGCACTGATTAAAGACCAACGCATGACGAACTAACTAAATCATAAGTTCATTGGATATATGTCGGTTTCCTTAACAACAGTTGCATGCATGCGCAAGTTCAATTCACTGAAGTAGCTTATTAAATATGATTATGAATGAAAATTTATTGAATTGTAAATACCAATTCACCCCCCATAAGTATTATTCCAACAGATTTCTTGAATATCCATAACATAGGCAAGTCAAGATGTCTCTCCATTGTAGACCTGTTGTGATTTCTTGTTATTCAAGATTGAATTGGGTTGAGTAGGAATCTAAGGTTTCTTGGGTGGATCAAGATAAGGGAGATGTGGTTGAGATGGAGGTGGAGGCAGTAAAGTAGGAGGTTGGCTAAGTTGCGGCCTCCACCCTTGTGATGGGTTATTCCACTAAGGATGTGGAGAAGCATATGGTTGAAATGGTTGATTGACAGGTTGTGGAGGATATTAAGGTATAGGAGGCCAAGAAAGAGGTTTGGACCATGATGGATGAGTAGAAGAGTACCAAGGTGGAAAAGGTGCATTCTGGCTGGGATGTTAATAAGAGTAGGATGCACGTTGCATGCCCTACTGGAATGGCTAAGGTCCTTGAGGCCTCCTTTGATTGATAAAATAGAGTTTCACATCCCCACCTTCTGCCCCTTGGTATACAGCTTTCAATCCAGGTAAATAAGGAAACTTATCTGTGGCATGGTTTTCCTCACATACTGAGCAAACCTCTATGACATTTAATGGACATTCATTTCTGGGGTACCTTCTAGTGCATTTAGGGAAAAAAATAGCTAAGTTAATCTCTGCTTCCTCTTTTCTCCTATTGATTTTCATGTATCCATTTGCAAAAGAAAAGGTATGCAACATTTCACTTTTAAATTCCCCCAACATGTTTCCAATTTCATTCTTGATGGATGTTGTGGAGGGCGAGGAACTAACCAAAGCTTTACTAGCCCTACCCTTCTTCCTAGCAACCTTAGAGTGGTTCTTGAACACTGTTTTGGTGTCTTCATAGGATAACTGATAGATATATCCCCCAGATAGCATGTTGAGGGTTTCCAGCCTTTTCTCCCTGATCCCTCAAAGAAGAACTAATTTCGTTGATTCAGGATCAAGGGTGCATCTCACCCTCATAAAATTGAGCTAGAATCTCTTCTCATAGTCCTCTAGGGGTTCATTGGGTCCAAGAGTCATTCTAAAGATTTATTATTTTGTTTCTTTGGACCTACAATAGTCCCTATACTTTTTGTTAAAGGTTTTTTTCATCTGAGCCCAGGTAGTGATGTTATCCCTAGGCAGACCTGTAAACCAGCACAAGGTTGCATCATTAAGGGTAGATGGGAATAACTTCATATTTTGGTCATCAAAGGTATAATCATAGGTCGTAAAAACAAAAAAAAAAACTCAAACATAAAAGTGTCAAGGTCCTTTGAGGTTAAGCCATGGAAGTGAGGAAGGGAAGTAGGATTTATATTCTTCATTCTAGCCTCTCCATTAGTTTCCATGATAGGGAAAACCTCCTCATTCATGTTTTCAACCATGGACTAGGTAGGTGAAATGGGTTCTTCTTCTTCCCTAATAGGTTCTTCAAAAATATCAGGTTGTTCACCTAAGGGGTCTTCTAACTCCCCTGTAGTTAGAGAGGGAAGTTGACAGTCACCGAAGAAGAGTGAAGGTTGACTGTTTGATGGTGTGGGGGTGTTTGGTAAGAATTTTTATGAGTATCTCTATTCCTATGAGGCATGAATTTTTTTGTTTCTTTTATGTTGATTTTCTCAAAACCGAATGCAAAACAAAAATAAATGGTTAAGTAGAAATAAAATCTACCTAGACACCTCCCCGAAAATCGTGCCAAAACGTGGTGAGCCCTGGTATTGCACCAAGAGTGTGGCAACTCCTAGAGGCTCCTCAACTCTATTTACCAACCTGGGTTTCATACAAACTTTGAGGTAACAGTGCTATATACACAGTATATGGAATTATACTCATGCCACCCTCAACTAGGTAATTGGACCATTAGGGCTCCAAGATCATTCTTCTACTAAATTAGGTGGAATTAACCACTGAAAGTGTAATTCAAAATATAGCCCTCGTGTAGAAAAATTAAATTATTTTCTTGTTATGCTCTTGACTTGTGAGAAGATACCAGAATACCAAATATGTGAAGAAATATACCTAGAACATAGAACAATAAGTAATAACAACATGTATTTTATTATTCAGAAAGGAAAGCAATGTTCACTTGCCTCTTTAAGGGGGCAACCTCCAATAGATCTGGGTTCAATTACAAAATAAGACACGACGCTCCTCGAGGGGAGTCTCTATCCTTTATATAATATTCATACATGCAATACCATGGGTCAGTACCATGGTTCTTATTAATACCATCTATCTAATAGCATGGCCCATTTGCAACTAACTATGGTCCCTTATTTAAATGTGGGTCAACCACTTACAATTATTAATATGGGCTTTATTGACTCTTTAACTAACTATAACTATGACTCGACCCTATTACATAAATAATGGGGTTAGGGTTAGACTCTAACATGCCCTCCCCCATAAAAATAGCCTTGTCCTCAAGGCTGAAGCTGCGGAAACTGCTAAAGAATAGTGGCTGATTCCTAGGTCGCATCTTCTGGAGAGGTGTCTTTCCACATGACGAGGGATTATTTGATCGTGCGGCCACGCAGGTGTCGTTATTGCATGTCAAGAACCTGTTCAGGTTGGAGCCAGATTGAACCTTCATCATCCAATTCTGGTAGACTGGTTTGAATTTTGCAATGGTTCCCAACCACTTTCTTGAGGCATGAGACATGGAAGATGAGATGGATTTTTGCAGTGGGTGGCAAGGCTAGCTTGTAGGCTACTTATCTGATGCGCTGAAGTATTTGATATGGTCCGTAGAATTTTGGAGATAATTTCTGACAACACTTGTCTTTGAGTGATGTTTTCTTATATGGTTGCAACCTCAAGAATACCTGATCCCCTTCTTGAAATTTGCGCTCTAAACGATGTTGGTCTGCCTATTGCTTCATGCGATTTTGAGCTTGATGGAGATTCTCTTTGAGGTGGGCCAGCATGGTTGCACGGTTCTGTAGGAGTTGATCCATTGATTGTACCTTCGAGAATCCCTGGATATAATTTGGATAATTTGATAAATAATTTGTGCTTCCGGAGCAATTGCAAGAGCAGATCTACATGATGAAGATGTTTTTCCTAGGTGAGGCTGTAGATGAGGATGTCATCAAAGAAAACAAGGAATTTTTTTTTGAGATATGGTTTGAGCAGGTTATTCATGAGGCTCTAAAAAGTGGATGGGGTATTACAAAGACCAAATGGCATGACTAGGAATTCATAATGGCCTTCATGAGTTCGGAAAGCAGTCTTTGGAATGTCTACTTCTTTCATGTGAATTTGGTGATAGCCTGAGCAAAGGTCAAGCTTAGTAAATAATTGAGCTCCATTTAGTTCATCCAGCAAATCATCAACAATTGGGATGGGAAATTTATCTTTGACCGTCAGCTTGTTGAGGGCCCTGAAGTTTGGACACATACACCATTCCCCATCTTTCTTGAGCACCATGACCACAGGCGATGAATAATGACTAATGCTAGGACGAATGACACCTGCTTGCAGGAGTTCCTTGATGATTTTTTAAATTTCATTCTTTTGGGCGAAAGGATACCTATATGGGTGCACATTTGGTGGTTGTACCCTTGGGACCAAAGTAATGCTATGATCATGTTCCCCTCTCGAGGTTGGAAGCTCATGAGGCTTGTCAAAGACTGACAGATGGTTGTTTAAGACCTGTTACATCTCAGGATGAATATGAAGAGAAGTGGGTTCGAACGCCTGGATGGCATTAAATTGGGCTATAACTCCATGGTGGCCCCATTTTTACAAATTTTCCATCCTATGCAAGCTGATGATAGAAGGAGCACATGCCTGGAGTCCACGGAGGGTATGTGTGTGGTTATTCTACTTAAAGCTCATATATAACTCTTAGAAATCCATTGTGATTGGGCTGAGTGTGCGGAGCCATTCAACACCCAAGACAATGTCACACCTACCCATGTTGATGGAAAACATGTGGGTATTTAGGTGATAATCCCCCATTTGAAGTTTGAAATTTTCATAGTGGCCGTCACATTTCATTGTCCCCCCATCAGCAATCTAGACCTGGAAATTAGAGACTCTGATTTTGAGAGTTTGGGGAGAAGAAATTCCCGCCAAAGCATGAAGTGAGATAAGTGCTTCTTCAGGTGTAGCTGGGAGCTCAATGTTCGGCTCGCTGTCCTCATCTTCCTCCTCTGGTCGCTCAAATGGTGGGTCTTCCTCAGATGAATTGTGATCAGTAGCATCAATTTGAAAGAATTCGGGTTCCTTGCATTTATGCCCCGGGGAGTATTTCTCATCACAGTAGTAACACAATCCTTGCTTTCTTCTTTCCACCATTTTTTCTAGTGACGCCTTTTGAACCTTAAGTGTTTGGGTAGTGCTCGGAGCCTGGGTGGGGCAACCCTTGGCTATGAAATTTGGACGAGTTGATTGGGCCGCTAATGCACGTTCAACTTCACGAGCTATCTTGCAAGCTGCTAGCCATGAGATTGGGTGTTGTAGTCAAACGTGGGCTTGTATGACATCTTTGAGACCACTAACAAAACATTCCAAGTAGAATTCATCTGCTAGACCTCCTGTGCAGAAGGCTAATGCTTCAAAGGCTTTAATATATTCTTGCACTGTGCCTGTCTGTCGGAGCTTAGTAAGACGACCCAAAAAGTTAGATTCATGGTCAAAGCAATCAGAAAGGGCTTTTGAGAATATCTTCCAAGTCACTGGCATTTCATAGCAGCGTTGATGTCACTGCCACCATTGCCATCTTTCTTGGTCCAAATATAGGTTCCCACACTTAGCTTAGTTGCATCATCTCTGATGTGATTCAATGTGAAATATTGCTCCATTTGTGCTAGCCATGTGGCCGGATGAGAGCCATCAAATTTATACATGTCTAGCTTGGGTGGTCAAGGCTGGGACGGTTGGTGGTTTCCTTAGAAGTGAAGAGAATGGCTAGACTCGCCCTCAATGTTTTCATTAAAATCATATGCCTCCGATTGTTCCCCCTACTTGCCTTTTGTGACTGTGTCATCTAAGGTCTAGATTTGCTTCGTTAATGCCTCCAACTTTTGTTCAAGGGTGTCTATCTTCTCATTGGAGATAGCTTGAGCTTTGGTTTGTACCATGCACATATCCGGTGCACTTGTCATTACTGTGAAAAAAAAATTGGGACCACCCGAAATTTTGATGCTGACAAGTGAATGGTACCACCTTGCTCAGCCCGTCGACCTGATTCTTATGGGCTAAGTCTCCTATAAGCGTCCTGGGAGTGTCTCAGATTATATCTATATCTATATATATATATATATATATATATATATATATATATATATATATAATTAATTAATTATTATTTTTACTCCGAAAGGAGTTTTACTCCTCGCTTAGGAATACTGTAGTAGTCGATTCCCAGAAAAGTTAATTCTGCGCAATGTCCTGCGAGAATCACGCCCAAGTATAGGAGCCACACAAATAGTCAGATCTATTGGTGAAACCCTCAACTGCATAGTATGCGTAGAAATGTGGAAGTGATAAAACCCTTGTTGCTAGATCTGGATGGTGGATCTACTACACAACCCAAACTACTGCATCTAAATGACGGATCTGATAGATCTGATTAGCGGATCTGATAGATTTGAATGGCAGAACTAATTGTTGCGGCTGTGACTGAACCCAACCTACTAGATCTGATTTGGCAAAGATGATGCGTGATTGAGAGAGAGACAAGGGAACTATGG
The DNA here is from genome assembly GCA_031772625.1 of Pinus tabuliformis. Taxonomy (NCBI): domain Eukaryota; kingdom Viridiplantae; phylum Streptophyta; class Pinopsida; order Pinales; family Pinaceae; genus Pinus; species Pinus tabuliformis. Next base: position 503,620,325 of record CM062818.1, on the reverse strand, counting down.
TGTCAAGGAGTGTCAGGTGTTACAGATCACAATATACATAAGGGTTTGACAGTAGCACTCGACCCAATCTTTCAGGGCACTAACCAAGGAGGATCAACCGTACCCTTAGCCACACAACCTGACTACCCTATTGTACGTGTGAGTAATCTCCCCGAGTGTTGTTCTCGGTGTACTGTAGCAGCAAGACGATTGACGGTTTATCCATAGCGAGGTTTCAAGAGAGCCTATGGGGCTTCTGATTTACCTAGAGGGTACTTGGAAGACAGTCCGTGCGTGGTTCTGTCTAATGTGCTACTACTCAAAGGGGTACCCACAGGGGTTACAAGGGAGTCCAACTAGTGTGACCACCTCTTATATTTCCTGTGTGCATGCCTCCCCAAATCCGCATGTTTATGTGCTCAATGATAGATCCTGTGGTTTAAAGACGCCGGAACATGTCTCTAGAAAAACAAAATCTACTAAAAATAGAGATCCCATTATAGATCTGATCAGAAAATATATGACAATGCAAATATACCCAAGAAAGTGCTCTGATACCACTTGTTATGCTCTTGACCTGCGAGAAGATACCAGAATACCAAATATGCGAAGAAATATACCCAAAACATAGAAAAATAAGAAATAACATCATGTATTTTATTATTCAGAAAGGAGAGCAATGTTCACTTGCCTCTTCGAGGGGGCAACCTCCAATAGAGTTGGGCTCAATTACAAAATAAGACACGACGCTCCTTTAGGGGAGTGTCTATCCTTTATATAGGATTCATACATGCAATACCATGGGTCAGTACCATGGTTCTTATTAATACCATCTATCTAATACCATGGCCCATTTGCAACTAACTGTGGTCCCTTGTTTAAATGTGGGTTAACCACTTACAATTATTAATATGGGCTTTATTGACTCTTTAACTAACTGTAACTATGACTCGACCCTATTACATAAATAAGGGGGTTAGGGTTGGACCCTAACATTTCCTAACTTGTAAATTCTATCAACTTGTAAATGCTACTGAATCAATTCATGGAAGAACACAAGAGTTATGCTACCTACATAAAGGAAACTACACTATTTGCAATCAACCATCTAGATATCAAATTCACTTGAAAATAGAAAATTATTCTACCAACTCACAATTCAAGATTTCATGCATCGTCTATCTAATTCACACTTGCATATAAAGTAATGTCCTATTTTCCAAATATGTGATGAAGAAACTAATGATATTTTCCCTTGTAGTGAAGGAAAAGTAATGGAGGGAATGGCCTAGTGATCAAGTGCTCAAAATTATGCTCAAAAATAAAAGTGTCAGAATCATTTCAAACACAACTTCAGATTGAAGAGCTCATCATTCTGAATCCAACGATGTGAACGAAACTCAAAAACGAGTTCGTATGCAGAAGTTAGAGCAAGTCAAAGTTCATGTTTGACTTGCCTACATGACAGGATTTGGATGATGTGGCAAGTATTAAACGAATAAGGAGGCGCCAAGTGGCAGTCCGCCATTGGCCCTCGCAAATCGCATATCGCAATGGTAAGTGTTTCGGTGTTACAAATCGGCCCCCGATATGCACAAGGTTGCGATGCGATGAGATCGCATATTGCAATCACAAGAAAGAAGTGGCAATAGGAATCGGCCCCGGCGTGGTTGAGTTCCAAATGGAACAGACCCGGACGCGATAATTTTTACGCTACAGTTTAATACACTCGTGAGTCTGCGAAATCGCAATTGCAGTGTTCTATTGGGTAAACAAGACATTCCGCCTGCCAAAACCTACCGATTGTGATATGCAATAAGGACGATAGGATATGGCCCGTGGTGCAGCGAAAGTATTGCCCAGTTAGTGGATTTTGGGGCTAATTTGTAGTTTTTTGCCAGTTTTGGAGCATTTTCTGGAACATTTAGTGGAGAAATAGGGAGAAGTCATAAATTCTTTAGTTCTTATCCAAATTTGATGTAAAAATAGTGAATTTAGGCATTTTTGAGTATTCTGAACTCATTGAGACGGGTTTTAGAGGCATCTGAGAATTGTAAACATACTTTTGATGTAATTTGAGCATAATAGAGAGGCCCAAGACATTGGAAGCTGGACCAAGGAGACGTAGCCCAGGAGGGGTGAAGTCCTTTATCATGTTCTTGTTGTGTGTTATATTTTGATGTTCATTATTGTTATATTGCTGTTGTTCAACATATGTTTTTATGTTAAATTTTTTATAACATTTACATAAGAAACTCTCATGGGAATCTATTAATTATGAAAATGTTTTGAATCCTTAAGCACTTGTAAAAGCAAATGATAAGCATATTGGGTTTATTTATGAATGGGGAATTAGCACATCATTACTAATCTACTCCAATTCAGATCACCTAGGTGGTACCTCTGATCATGGATTCTAAGCTGGGGGGTCAACCTCCTCCTAAACTAATCCATACTGGCATTACAGGTCAAAACAAGGGGAAAATGGGTTGCTACAGGAACCTTGTATTGCTATAGGAAGTTATGTAACGCTACAGGAAGGATACTGAGAGGGTCTGGATGGTAACGATGATGGGATCAAGGGATGGAAATATGGATGAAAATTGTGGTGGATGGATGGAAGGTGACCAATACCCCTAGCCAAGCTTAACACTTCAGGTAGGTCAGTTTTGGACTAAGAGGGCTGCTCACAGTGACCTAAAAAGTAGGGATCAGGAAAAGTGGTTTGGGTTCATCAAAAGATAGTGGAGAAGTCCTAGATGGAGATGGTGAAAAGGTCCCTTTCTTGCAGGTCCAACAATCCTGCAACATCACATGCACCTTATCTTCTTTTCATTTACAAAATATTATAACCAATGGTGGAAAAGATGAGTTGAATTTGGAAACTATCTACCTGATGCTAAAAACTTTGATCTATGAAATGAATTAAATTCTAAGCTACATCAATCATATGTAAAACAAGATAACTATTGTAGAACTTTTTCCAATAAATCATCACATAGTGTTTTTTGTCTGTGATTGTAGAGTCCTTTGGTTAGGTTCCCATGAGAGAGATGAGATAGAGGCAACAGTCATAGGGTTTTTGAGGAATTAGATTCTACTAAAATGCAACAACTAATAAACATTCTAAGCTAAAAAGAATATAAATACATAAGAGTAACCTAATCCAATAGGGTTAGGCCCAAACCCAAGAGCCTAAACTCTTCAAACTAACTCAGTGATGGATCAATAAGAAACATCTCATTATCATTGAAGAAATGTCAAATACATCACATAATAAGTAAAAAATAATAGTCAGAAGTGCTTGAGCTCAATATCTCCTTAGCTACAAACAAAATTTGAATCCTAATAAGTTCCTTGGAATGTTTATTTATACAAAAGGGTAGCTACCAACATCTCCCTGGAAAATAGAGATGTTTGTCTCCAAAAAATTCGAGAAAGGTGGATGTAGATCTTCCTTGAACTACACTAGCTTGGTTGCCAATGACCTCGTCCTACTTGGTTGCCAATGAATTCAAGTTGATGAGAGATAAAGTGGTGATTTTGGTTGATGGAATGAGTTAAGGAGGTGGAAAACCTCCTATAATCTCTCCCTATTGTCTATTATGGGCTTCTGCATTGAAATTATCTCAAAATTTCTCCAATTCCCGCATTTAAACCATATTAGGCCACATGACATAGCAACGCATCTTTCACCCCTCACACTAACCATAATATAAAAAAAAATGTAAATAAATGTGAGAAAGAGATAATTTTAAATTTGGAGGGTGGCATTGTGACCATTATGATATACCTATTGATGAGCCTCATCAGGAACTACGTGGTGCAAGAAATCAAGGAAGAAGTAGTAAATGTGAGCCAGGAATAGAGGAGACACAATTCGAGCAATAGAAAAATAGAGAAATTTGGTTCTATCAGCAAGTAGAACAAAAAATGAGAGAAGAGAAGGAGATTGGTTCTTATTTTCCCTGGAGGCTATGGGTTAAGTTGTTAGTCTTTGGATCCCTCTAACAGTTTGGGGTTCCCTAGAGGTTGTGGGTTGAGGTAGGATCCCTAGATCCCTATAACATCTTGGGTTCCTGGAGGCTATGGGTTGTGATGTAATCTATGGATCCTTGTAACATCTTGGGTCCCCTGGAGGTTGTGGGTTGAGATAGAGGACTCTGAATCCCTGGGAAGATTGGGAAGAGGCTAATCATGTAGCAGCATCAAAATAAGACTTGATTAAAGACCTTGGTTACTACATTACTATTACAGTGGATCCTAGACTCCCTAGAAGGGAGTGAATCACTGTGTATGCACTTGGGGTGAGGAAAGAACCTTTGGACTCCCTATGTTGAGAAGATGGAAACATCAACTGGTGGGATTGAGGAAGAGGCCCTTTGGATTCCATGTTTCCATTGGAAGATAGTGTTCTTATCCCTTAAGCCAGCACCCCCCTCAGAATCTGGAATCTGACTTGAGGGTGACAGTTGCAAGTAAATGTGGTTGAAACTATCTATGGTTGGGTGGAGAGTCCTTGTCCCAGACTCCGTTTCCCTACAACTTTAAATATATTTATATGTTTGTGTTGCTTAAATATTAATGAACTTATGATGAATTTCGGGTTGAAATGGTTTGGATTCTTTTGGGACTGTAAAAACGTTGTTAATGTGATGAGCATGTGGATGCATATCTATGCAGAGATAACTTTAAATTTATGATAAATAAATGCATACATAAACACATATGTCACACCTTTGAAATCAATGGTGTTGATAAAAAAGTATAACTAGTTTATACATCTACAATGGAATGAAGTGTTGTGTTAAATGCTCATTACATCAATTCATAACATATACTTTGTGGCATAATGTGTAATGTTGTATACAATAAACTAACATGAGTCATGTTCCTAAATTGGAATCTTGTCTTGGGGTAAATTCTCATTAATACTAGTTAACAACACGTATGTAAGTAATACAAAGAAGTCATGAAATTCCATAGGAACCAGAAGGATCTATAAGGATTTAGAATAAAAACTTGGAACATTGAACACAGTGACCATTTTTATTAACATAAACTAAGTACACAAGAGATTTCCTACTTGGGAAGATATATACATATACATGGATATTCCTTCACCAGCCTATAAGCCCTTAAACCTATACAAAAGGTGTTGAGGTAATGCTGGAAGGGTTATCCTCCCTTTAAGTGTAGGAATAATCGAAACCCATGTAGGCAGATTTAATCAGCCTTGCATTATCAACATCATGGATATCTTCTACTTGCATCAAGGTGTAGCTAGCTTGGCCTCATAAGTATCTGCATAGCGCCATGGAGTTGCTTATAGGCTTTAAGCATGGAACCCTTGGCATGTGGTAGGAGAGGTGGAGACCTTTCATGAGTTCACACCAAATTGGTGGTAGGTAAGGACCGTAGGAGTGCCTATCCCAACATGTGTGGGATTCCCTATCCAAGAATAGGGAATGTAGAAGGGCCAGAAACTCCTTGGAGTTGGATTGGTTCAATCTTAGGAAGTGTATCACCACAGGGCACCTTGATAAGACATCAATGTCAACATCGAGTATTAGTGTTGATCCATAGGTCTGCACAACCTTTGAGATAGAGCCATGGTTGAAATAACCAGCTCATGGAAATTATAGTCGGGTTGAGACTTGCTCTTACGACATTTGTAAATATCCCTATCTGATGCATTTCTTAAGGCAGGGACAAAATCCCTTAGTTGATCCATAGATGAGATTGAAGGTAAGCTCGATGCAGCACGGGAGCGAAAGCCTCAAACTTATAACAAAAATTTGGTAAAATCTTATCCTTGCACCGATTCAAACCCTAATTGTGGAGACTCTTCATTAGCGCAGATTGTTTTTTCCTTTAACGCATTTGGATGAGGAAGTGACGACGTGGCCCAGAGATACAAAACCAAAATATTACTCCAGAGGATTGTGTGGCACAACTATGGGATCAACCAAGATGATTCCATCTGGGATGAGTTGGCTGACATGCCAACCCAGAAGTCATGCGATTGGTAAAAGATGGACCCTCTTGATACGTCGATGGCGGGTTGATGCAGTGAGCAGAGGCCATTGCATTTGGTATGGCCCGATATATATATATATATATATATATATATATATATATATATATATATATATATATATCGATAAGCACGTATAGTAACAACTCTAGTTGTAAGGCCCTTATGATGAGCTGGGAAGTCAAGAAGAGTTTGGAGGAAAAAAATAAATAAATATGCTTTACCCCATTCCTCTAATAATATGAGGGGTTGGATGATGTTACACATTTGTTGTTACCTACATTTTTTCTTCTCAATTTGTTTTCTTGATCCCCCAAGTGTTGGTGTAGTGTTGGGTGGAATAAACACCTCCTTGGTTGCCCACTTTCAAGCTTTGACAAGCAAGATGAAATGGATTTCTACCCCCTAATTTTTTACATCATATGCTATTACAAAATTCATTGTTATAGCATCTGTTGTAATGGTCATTATTTCAGTAGTTTCAATAGTATAATTTGTTATAACATTAAATTTTACAGTCGTTTCAACATTTTCAACAGTAATGGGTGTTACAACATCAGCTGCTACAACATTTTCAACATATTTAACATTGACATGTTTTTATGGCATATGTTGTTACAACATCTACTTCTCAATCCACTATTACCTATGTTTGTGCTTCTCAATTTGTTGTCTTAATCCCCCAAGTGATGGTGTAGTGTTGGGTGGCATAAACACCTCTTTGACTTTCAAGATTTGACATGCAAGATAAAATGGCTTGTTGTTACAACATTTGTTATTGTATCTGTTCTTAGAGCATCTACTGTTACAATATCTGTTGTTACAACATCTACTTTCAATCCATTGTTACTTATTTTTGTGCTTCTCAATTTGTTTTGTTGGTCCCCCAAGTGTTGCTTTAGCGTTGGGTGGTAGAAATGCCTCTTTGTTTACACGATTTCAAGATTTTAAATTCAAGATGAAATGGCTTTCTACCCACTCTATTGTTATAGATATAATACTACAACATCCATTGTTACAACATCCGTTGTTACATCATTCGTTGTAATGGTCATTGTTTCAGTAGTTTCAATAGTAGTAGTTGTTATAGCATCAACTTTTACAACAGTTTGAACATTTTCAATTGTAATGGATGTTATATCATCAATTGTTATAGCATTTTCAGTGGATTTAACATTGACATGTTGTTATGGAATCTAATGTTGTTACAACAGCTATTGTTACAACATCCGATGTTATAGCATTTTCTTCTCAATCCGATGTCACCTATGTTTGTGCTTCTCAATTTGTTTTCTTGATCCCCCAAGTGTTTGTGTAGTGTTTGGTGGTAGAAACACCTCTTTGGATACCCACTTTCAAGATCTAATAAATAAGATGAAATTTCTTGTTGTTACAACATCTGCTTCTCAATCCATTATTACCTATCTTTGTGCTTCTCAATTTGTTTTATTGATCCCCCAAGTGTTGGTGTATTGTTGGGTGGAAAAAACACCACTTTGGATGCCCACCTTCAAGCTTTGAAAAGAAAGATGAAATGGCTTTCTACCCCGTCAATTTTCTCCTCAAGGTGCTACATCTCCTTCAAGCCCACAAATTCAGCTGTGTTGATAACATATGATTCATAAATAGTAGGCCTATCACATTTTTATATCATCAACATGGATCATTGTGAAAGCAAATATAAAAGAAAACAATTATGTCTCTAAAACTCAATTATTGGTTCCAATTCAATTCATTATTCAATTGTCAATGCAATTCATCTACAAAACTAGAACTTTGTCAAGTCAAGTTCAAGGATCTTTTGTTATTCCAAGCGAGTTAAAGGATCATACCCATGATACATGGTTGTAATTCATGTAACCAATTCTCAACCTTCAACTTGTATACAATTGACCAAAAGAAACATTTGTTGGGATCAATTCTCTTAATCAACAAAGGGCATAATCTACTATGTTTGCATTAGGTTTCAAGCCTAATTACAAATGGATTCCATCACATTTCTAATTCATCAATAAGAGGTTATTTCACAAGTAAGTTAGATTTATTTAGTTGAAAATTACTGCAACATCTAAAATCCATATATTCACCAGTGAATGGAGATACTTCATGCCCCATATGTGAAGTGAACAATTCCAATTCATAGACTCCAAGAATGACCTTGATTTTGATTTTGACCCCTAATTACTAGCACTGACAACTCTACCTTGGAAATATTCTCAAATGGTTAGTCAATCACAAGTAATTTGCAACAATCATCTAGATGGAAAGTGTTTACCCTATAGAAGTTGCAATGAATAATCAGCTTATAATTTTAGTATAGACCTATAGCAGCCCTTTAGGATAGCCCTAGGACACCTCTAAGTCACCTTCCTTGTCTTCATACTTAGACTAAAGTCAATTTCTTTCGTCCTCCCACAAGTCGTCCACTTGTTTTGACTTCTAAGCCTAAGCCTAGAGTGGAATGACCCCTCTATCTCCTAGCTATTATAAAAGTGAGATTCAAACACAACCATTTCTCCAGGAAGTGGCATAGACAAAGGGAATCTCACTTTCACCACTTCTTGCAACTAGAGACAGCACTACTAGTTGCAATTACACTTGTGCCATTGATGCTGATCCTTTTGCTCCACATGGAGTTGAATGTAGTCTCATTCCCTATAACCATTTCACCTTCAACACCTTTACTACATCTAGCTACTCAACATTGAAAGGAAACATTAACCATCCCTTCACTTGAGTGTGGAAATGTATTATATATATAGCACAAAATGGAGAATAATTTTACTTAAGATTATGTAATATAAATGACAATTGATAGTTAAGTTGAATAAAAACAAATTTTATGATCTTTACAAGTAACGTTTATTAGAATTGTTGAATGATTTACATCATTGGAATGACATTTTAGTTGTAACTTATTTGAAATTTTATTATTGTATGTGCACTTTGATATGATGTAATATGATTATTGTTTCATTTCATATGTTGTAATGTTAGATATTAACAAAGAAATTAATTATTGCATGAAATAAATAAAAACTTTTCATTTTAAATGATTTTATATTTTTTTTTTGTGTAGAGCAAGGATCTTCCAAAATATTTAAGGGATCCTCATCATATAGATCTAGATCAAATTGAGTTTGATGTTGAGATGGCAGATGATGCTCATGATGACACATATATAGATGACAATGAGGTCGATGTTGGTAAAAATGATGATCATGATCATAATGGTGATGATGATCATGAGGCAATTGTTGGTAGCAACTAGTGACATTCATGATCATATAGAATACATCATGGATCATTTTTTATATATTGTTATGATGTCGATTTTCATGGTTACTATCATATGTATCATTTTCATGGCCTCCTATACCATATTATTGAGTTGTATATTTTTTACATGTATCATTTTGACTTATATCATTTGGAAATCATGTATCATATTGACTTGTATCATTTTGTCTTACATAATTCATAATTTTTATTTATATCATTTGTACATGATGTATTATTTTGATTTATGCCGATTGTTGGACATGCATCATTTTCACATGTTATTGATCTATTAGTATATGTGAACTTCACTTGTTTTAGTTATATATTATCATGATATTATCAATATTAAATTGTCAATTTTTATATGTTGAAAGTGTTTCATGTTTGGATGCATATTTATTATGTATGATGGTTTTGCATGATATTATCAATATTAAATTGTCAATTTTTATATGTTGAAAGTGTTTGATGTTTGGATGCATATTTATTACGTATGATGGTTTTGATTTACTACTCATGATGGATGTTGCCAAATTCACTTAAATTATAGATATTTGACTCACTTGTTTTAATTATAGATGATAATTATGTTACAATAATTATCTTGCTATTTTATATATATTGGATGTTGTAGATTATATTTTGATGGATATATAATAAGTATAGTGATGTTGTTAATTTGTATGGTTGTTTGTTCCCTAAAAATTATTTATAAATGTTATCCTATAAAATACTTCAAATGGATTCATATGATGTATAATAATATAAATGATTTAAAAGACATGATATATTTAACTAATTAAATTGAAATAAAACATATTAATTTAACTGTATGAAAAACAATAATCATTTTAATAAGCAACAATGGAAGCCAAATTGGAATCCACATTAGATGCAAAATGGGAAGCAAAATTGGAAGCCAAATTAGAAGCCAAACTAGACACAAATACTGGCACTATTCTTGACGCTTGGAAGAAAAAAAAGAAGCAACAATGTAATCCAAATTGGAATACACACTAGAAGCAAAATTGGAAGCCACACTAGAAGCAAAACTAGACACAAAATTTGACGCCATATTGGAAGAAAAATTGGAAGCCACACTAGAAGAAAAATTGGGAGCAAAATTGGAAGCAAATCCTAGCGAAATTTCTGGTGCTAAAACTAGTGCTATTCCCAGGTCTATTCCTGGTTCTCTTTCCAACACTATTCCAACCATTATTTTTGGCTTTATACCTAGTACTATTTACGACACAACTCTAGGCAATATTTTGGGCATTATTTATAGCACTATTTTTTCGACGCTATTTATGACATTACTTATGGAGCAATTTGTTAGCGCTTGGAATTCACCTAGGCTGAGATAGACAAACTATCAAGGCTACATCAAACCATTTCACCTCGTAGCTAGCCCTACGAGGTATGAGAAGGCTCTCTCGGGTCAGATTTGGTAGATCTTTCAATATGATAAGCTGACCAATTAGGAATAAAGATTTTAGGCTAGTAAATTGATAAGGGAGGTTGATTTAAAGATTTTTGGGGTTTTTGGTGGCAATTGGAGGGAGTGCAATTCAGGGTGCGGGGATTGGGCTCAGTTTTTGCAGGGGGATCTTTGGGGCAAGGTAGGAGTGAGTGCTGATGCCTTAATCTGAGATGGATGATAAGGAATGATAGAGGAGGATCTAAAGAGGGCAAACAACAACTTTGAATCCTCTTTAGACAGTGGAAAACATAGATATTGAAAAAAATTAAAAGCTGAGCATGGCATGCATGAATTCAAACTTTATCACTTCATCTGTTCAATTAGCAGCAAAGAAAGAGATGGAACACATAAACACACTTACAATAACATGTAGAGAACACACCATCAACACAACAATCCACAAGAATCCACAATGATGTCTGCAAAACCGTGGCCTTCCTTTTCCTTAAATTGCAGTAATAGATGTACAATATACAATAATGCTTCTCCCACAAGAGTCCCACCATGAAAATGAGCAAGAGAAGGCATAATATAGACCATCTAACTCCTTTCCCCACCTCTAGGGGTCGAGCTCAGCTTCCTAGGAGCAGTTTGAACTAATTCTAAACTTAGCACTAGATAATAGGCAGTCAAAACAACTTGCCTCTAAAACTTAGCTAACTCATCCATGCATTAAATATTCACTATTTACATCAAGGAAGCTTCTAGAAGGGTTAAGAGAGATTAAATCTATCAATTTTCCATGAAAATTATCCATACATCCATCATTTACAAGTACAAATGATCAACCAAGGTAAAAAACAGAGTTTGCAGGCCTGAAAAGTCAAAACTGGCAATTTTAGCTCGAGTGGTCGCGCCCCCTGCTCGAGTGGTTGCGCCCCTTTGCAGCACTTTTTGAGTGGGTTCCAGTTATCCAAATCAAGTGTAAGATGGCTCATTGGAAAGCTCTATGTGTCTACTTTCCATCCCAAGTGGAATTTCTGGATTTGGAGTTGATTTGACCCCTCAAACGTCAATTCTCCCAAGGTCACTTTCTGCAACTCAAAAAGTGGGCAGAAAGTCAAAATTTTGATGTATTTTGAGCTTTTGGAGGCCCAAATCTCAAAATCAAGTTGACCCCAAGTATAGGTAATTCTAGTTTTTGCATGCCCTTTCCAAAAATGTCAACTTTTTGTGATTCTGAGCAGTCCTCCCGAGTGGTCGCGCGGGGGGTGAGACCACTCCACAGGCAAAAACCTGTAAATTTCCAAAAAATTTCCAAAATGCTCCAAAACTCTCAAAATTTTTTGATTTTGGTGCTGGATGAAGGCTAATGAGTACCATGGTGAGTGAGGGATGCCTCAGCCAAGATACGGAGTGGGTTTGTCCTTTTCTTCTTCTTCTGGGCCTCTGACAGCTTCCTTCGGAGAATTTTCATTTTAGCCTTGCAAACATGCAATCTTGCCCAATAGTGTGTTTTCATGTTGCGTAGCAGCTCTTTGTCATGATTTTCCTTCTCCAACAATCTCTCCAAGCGAAGATTTTCTTGGATGAGCAATGACTCCCTATCAGCGGGCAATGGGTCCCCGGGCCTCCTGCGGTTCAAGCCTCTGTTACCGCGGATTCTCCATAGTTCATCCAGCTCTTTCTCCGTCTCTAGCTGTTTGTTCCGCTGCCCTAAATAAGTGATGGTCCACTGAGCCATTTCAAGCTTCCGCTGCAACACAAGGTTCTCCTCCTCTCTCTGCCTAATGAGCTCATAGAAATCTGAAGAGGAAGGAGAATGAGCATCAAGATCAATGAAATCAGGATGTGCCTCGCCAACTGCCTCATCCTCAACCATGGGCTGCTTGCCCTCTCGTACTGCCTCTGCTGCTGAAGGATGCAAGGCCCCTTCCACCTGGTGTGGAGATAACACTCGCTGATCTGAAGAGGATGACGAGACCCCTTCCACCTGCTGTGGAGAAAGTACTCGTCGAGCTGCTGCAAATAAGGTCCTATGACCTCTCTGATAAGTGATCTGAGGAGAAGAAGCCATATGTCTCGGAATACTAGCCTCGGGCTGATGTGATGGCTCTCCCTCCTCATGAACTGCCTCTGGCTATGGCTGTGGCTGTGGCTGTGGCTGTGTGAAGAACTCACGGGAGATAAAATCTGCCCAAGAAATGCCCTGCTGGCTCAGCTGATGGGAAACAACCAGCTGGATGAGACCATGATGACACAAGCTCCTGAGCTGCTGAGCCAGGGTCTGCTTCTGGAATATAGAAACCATCCTCTGAATGTCATGAAAAAGGTAAATCGGGATGTTCATCATCCTCACCCTGGTAAAGTGCATCAGCATGCGAATGTGGCAAGCAAATACTCGTGAGAACCTCCCCTCGCATGTGAAATAGTGCATAATAAGCCTCATGATAGATGCATATTCCCCTCGGAGGAACCTGATAGGAAAGTTCCTTGACAAGTTGTGTATGTATGTTGGCCTGACATATGGCTCAAAGTAAACAAAATCCAGCCAGTTGCGCTTTGGCCACACCTCACCCACATTGGGTATCCCGGTAGCCTGTGAAATAGCCTCTGGAGAAAACACGAAATTCACCCCTGCAAGGGTGACCTGCCCGTCATGAAGGTGTAGAACAAATAACCGGGCCAGCTCCCTATGATGTTGAATCTGTGCAAGCCTCTCGCAAAACTGATAGCATGACATGTACTGAAAGCAAGTCACTGCCAATGGGCAAGCCTGCAACTCTGCCAAGGATGTGGGCTCTTCTCTCTTGTGGTGACCACCCTTGCCACCCTTACGAGGCCTCCGCTGTGTCTCAATCTCCGTGGATGAAGATCGGTCATCACCTTGCTCATTAGTCTCAGTGGTTGACATGATGTTATTGAGCAAGGTGGCACAAATAAGCCAAGATGACTGCTGCCCTGTCTGCAAAAATGCTGAGAAGTATGCTGTTTTCAAGGGGAAAAATCATGAGGGAAATGTTAGGGGACGAAATTTACATAAGGAAAGGGAAAATATATATAAACAACAAGGAACATTGAAGGAAATAATCACATAATGTCAAATATGTCATTCTATCTCTCATCATTTGCAAATAAATACTTTATTACGGAAAATAGGTGTTATGATCACCAAGGGAAAGGATGATATAAATTTTCATCATGGAGAGAATGAGGGCATGAGCATAGGGGAATAGGGTAGCATCAATTATGAATAATTAACAGGCTGCTCCTTTTTATTTTGTATTTGAATGTCTTTCATGAGCATACTCTGTTTTTCAACATTTGATGCTAATGGGAAACAAGGATTTTTACTTATTTGATCATAGGGGAAGGAAAGGGTTTTTATGACAGTTTTGAAATGGAAATGGGATACTTTGTATCAAGAGAATTAGGGAGATGGAGCGAGAAAGAAAATTAGGGTTTTGGGACTAGGGAACACATTAACAATCTCTGCCAACTATACTTTATGACAGCAGGTCCTTAGACAATACTTGCAGCTTCATGAATGTTTTTGTCATAGGAGAAATGAGGCTTTGTTACATGCTTGACAAAAAGGAAGGGATATATCAATTGCACAGGGATTTTAGGGAATGGATAAGCAATTGAATTAGGGTTTTAGTGAAGGGAAGGGTAGGAAAACAGAGTTTTGGGATTAGGGAGATGAATCATGCCCTTGTGCAAACCCTAGCACAACAAACTGCCTATTTTAATAACTAGCACAGCGGCACAATGATAAAATTTGTCATGGACACTCCCACAACTATCTAACCTCTGAAATTTATACAGCAACATGTCTTTACTCTGTTTTTTATAATATTCATGTGCATGCCTCTTGCCATCATATTCTTTCTTTTCACAATGTTTCTTTTCATTTTTTGCTGTGTTTTTTACATATATATTTGTTGTGTGACATAGTACTAGGGTTTGGGTAAAAGGCATGGGAGAATTTAGGGTTTATATAGGGTTTTAGGGAGGGATTAGGGTTTCATGAAATTGGGATAGGGTTTAGCATTAAGTTGCAAATGTGATTGAATAAATTAACACTCTGACATTTGTGCATAATGATGGGAAAACATGGAGGGAAATAACAAAGGGATAATAAACCTTGAAGAACAAACAATAACCTAGCATAATGCTTGCAAAGGCAAAAAATCATTTAACCTATTTCTTCATTAATTTCTCATGATAAAAATGACCATAATCATCCATTGAATCCATGGCACAATCATTAACAATGCAAGGGAGGCCTACCTCAGAGAATTCACGAGCAATCACAATTTTTTTTGAAGTTTTGATGCGTTCTGGAGCAAGCTGGCCGAGTGGTCGCGCACCAGCCTCGAGTGGTCGCGCCCCCCTCGAGTGGTCGCGCCCGACCAAATTAACACAGGGAAATGTTGCTGGAGTGGTCGCGCACCTCCCAGGTGGTCGCGCACCCTGGTGGAGTGGTCGCGCACCCTCAAAAAGCCTGAAAACTGCTAAAACTTATCAAATTCGCCCTCTTGCCTCTCTCCTTGTGTTTTCTTGCCTTCAAATGCACAATGAGTCTCTTTTGAGAGGGAATTGGCCTTTATATGCTCACATTTGAAAAAATTAACTTGAAAAACCCACTTTATAATGTTTTCACTTTTGCATTCTTTTTAACACTGTTTTTGAGTTGATTTTGTCCTGAAATTAGCTTTTTGAGGCGTTTGACTCCCTTCTTTTTGCAGGTTGACCATCTGATGGACTGTGGCGAATGAACCAGGGTTTTTGCCGGCACTTTTGAAAATTTTTGAAAATTTCTTTATTTTTACAAATTTCTCATGACCTTGGACTTTAAAAACAGGTTTTTTAAATCCAAGGCATTAAATGACCTGTAGCTGATGAAAATAACAATGAAACATATGTTCATACCTCCTTCTGGCTTGTTGGGCACTCACTAAACTTGAACTCATGACCTTGCAGTGATTTTGACTCAAAACCCTAGACCTAAGACCTGGGACCTCAAGACAAAAATAAAAACAAACATGACTCAATTTCATTGTGGTATGACCTGATCCAGCAAAGCCAAGAAGGGAACAAAGACCAGCCCTCCATTCAGTTTTATGGCATGTCTAGCGGGATGCAAAACTGACACTAATGAGACACCTACTTATGCAAAATGCAAAGAGCTTTTGATCACTGATGGAGGGCTCAAGACCGACACTAAAATTGGCTCCAATGGGGATGGCAGCTCCTTGGAGGTGCCAAGAACCTTAGACCTCTGGGAGAGCAGACCAGTGCTTTATTCATTGGGCAATGGAGTCATTATTTCGGCAAACAACACAAGACTTTGACTCATTTATTGACTGAAAACTTGACTGAAAACTGACTGAAACTTAACTGGAACTTGACTCAAACCGACCCGATGGCAAACTGAAATAACTTGAAAAAACTCACTCAACAGACCAAACACAAATGACTCATGACCGACTTAAAACAAAACTTTACAAAGCTTTTTGAAGGGCAGCAGTCCATCAAGATTTGAAATCATGATGACAACCACCTGTGTTTCTTACAAGACAATATACATCAAACTATATCAAAATGCCAATGCAACCAATCAAGCAGATACCTTCTTGATTGATTCTTCTTATCAGATCTCATGATGAACAATAGATACTGATATTTGGGCATCCAAAAACATAGCTGACCATGATCTCCTTCATCACTGAACACTACCATAAACACTATCACTGCTGGCTGCAACAAACTTGCTAGAGGATCGTGAAAAACATGAAGAGTTGACACTGCCACCTCCTGCTGAAAGAACAAGGCGTCTTTTGTTTCAATTTTTGATCTGCCTTCATCATGTGCTTCAGTAAAAGTATGCTCATGGGCTTCAAAAATTTCTAAACAAATGGATGAGCAGATCTCTTCTTGGAAAAAAAATTCAGCACATGAAACATATGAAGAATCTGAAAGGTAATCCTGTATGCTATGATCTTCGGTAGTCAGACAATATGGTGGGTCATCTTCAAATGATATGACAGCTAGATTATCATCTTTGTGAAGGAAAACATTATCTATTTGCTGATCTACAAGACAGTCATCTTTTTCAACAAAGGAAGGAGTTTCCCCAACACTTTCCTGACTATGTGTGCATTGCAAATCTTCTTTAGCTTGGGTTGTAGCATGACCTGATCTATCTCCTCTTCAGACAAAGGAGATAAGACTTTCTGTTTCCCTTTGCTCAAACAAGTCTTGTCTTCTTGAAATAACATTTCAAAACATGAAAAATCTGAATGACAGTCCTGATCTTCTGAAACTTGGAGACATTGTTGATCATCTTTATATGACAAGGCATTAAAACTATCATTTATTACTAAGTTATTGAATGGAGGTTCATCACTTACTTGCACAAAGATCTCACCTTGCTGTTCATGAACATCTGAATCCAAAACTCTGTCTATGATCTCAACAGTAGAGCTCTCTTTGATAGGCTTCAGCACAAGATATTCCAGGTTATCACAATCTGAATCTAGAACTGAAGTAGGTGTCCTGTCTTCTTCAATCTGCATGCTGTCTCCTTCTGTGGGTAGATCTGAAACAACATTTGCTCTTTCCTCATTTTTAGCCATATTATCTTCAACCTGCTGATCTTGACAAGTATCCTCTAAGATTTCTATGTGCTGCTGAAACGGCTTTTCATACAGGGCTTCCATGATCTCTTCATCCATGAAATTATCATCTTCATAAAACTTCTCAATACTTTCAATAAAACTATAGGCATGCTTGCAACAGTCTTGAACTAAATTCAATGATGGATAAGAGTCCTTATATCTTTCAATAAACAAGGCATGAAAATCCTTCAAACAGTAAATACAAGCAGGCGGCAAACTTTCATACCATGATTGAGCTTTACCTTCCAGAGTGGCCAAGAATATCTTCATCAAGCAATCTTCAGGAAAATCAACCTTCAACTTGCGAATATGCATGTGAAATCTAACTAGATGTAGAGCAGCATCCTTCTTACCATCATCGTTAAATATAGGCAAATTCCTTGAACAATCTACCTTTGGAATTTTATTTGGAAAACCGGGGATGTGATCTCGGCTCAAGGGAGCATATCTTCTTGCAATCCGATCCATCTTGAAAAGCTCAAAGCTACTGATCTCTCTGCAGTGAAGTCACCATGAAGCACTGATCACAGGATTCTTCAGTGAAAGGAGTCGCCAGTGAATGATTTCAGCCTTTCAAGTGTCTGATCGTTGTCCACTATCAACAATCAGATCTGAACTTGATACATGTACTGGGGTAAAATGAAAATGAAGTGGTCGTATTCACAAGCTCACGGAGATTGACTGAAGCAGCGTTTATCTGCTAACGCTGATGTAAAACAAGAGCGTTTTCGAAGGCTACCTGGCGTAACTTCAGGCTTCGTCTAAGACTTATGAAATAACACGTCTATGAACAAGAAATTAGATGTTCTCCCCAGTATGGTCACCACTATGTTAGCGCTTGGAATTCACCTAGGCTGAGATAAACAAACTCTCAAGGCTACATCAAACCGTTTCACCTCGTAGCTAGCCCTACGAGGTATGAGAAGGCTCTCTCGGGTCAGATTTGGTAGATCTTTCAATATGATAAGCTGACCAATTAGGAATAAAGATTTTAGGCTAGTAAATTGATAAGGGAGGTTGATTTAAAGATTTTTGGGGTTTTTGGTGGCAATTGGAGGGAGTGCAATTCAGGGTGCGGGGATTGGGCTCAGTTTTTGCAGGGGGATCTTTGGGGCAAGGTAGCAGTGAGTGCTGATGCCTTAATCTGAGATGGATGATCAGGAATGATAGAGGAGGAGCTAAAGAGGGCAAACAACAACTTTGAATCCTCTTTAGACAGTGGAAAACATAGATATTGAACAAAATTAAAAGCTGAGCATGGCATGCATGAATTCAAACTTTATCACTTCATATGTTCAATTAGCAGCAAAGAAATAGATGGAACACATAAACACACTTACAATAACATGTAGAGAACACACCATCAACACAACAATCCACAAGAATCCACAATGATGTCTGCAAAACCCTGGCCTTCCTTTTCCTTAAATTGCAGTAATAGATGTACAATATACAATAATGCTTCTCCCACAAGAGTCCCACCATGAAAATGAGCAAGAGAAGGCATAATATAGACCATCTAACTCCTTTCCCCACCTCTAGGGGTCGAGCTCAGCTTCCTAGGAGCAGTTTGAACTAATTCTAAACTTAGCACTAGATAATAGGCAATCAAAACAACTTGCCTCTAAAACTTAGCTAACTCATCCATGCATTAAATATTCACTATTTATATCAAGGAAGCTTCTAGAAGGGTTAAGAGAGATTAAATCTATAAATGTGCCATGAAAATTATCCATACATCCATCATTTACAAGTACAAATGATCAACCAAGGTAAAAAACAGAGTTTGTAGGCCTGAAAAGTCAAAACTGGCAATTTTAGCTCGAGTGGTCGCGCCCCCTGCTCGAGTGGTCGCGCCCCTTTGCAGCACTTTTTGAGTGGGTTCCAGTTGTCCAAATCAACTGCACGATGGCTCATTTGAAAGCTCTGTATGTCTACTTTCCATCCCAAGTCGAATTTCTGGATTTGGAGTTGATTTGGCCCCTCAAAAGTCAATTCTCCCAAGGTCACTTTTTGCAACTCAAAAAGTGGGCAGAAAGTCAAAATTTTGATGTATTTTGAGCTTTTGGAGGCCCAAATCTCAAAATCAAGTTGACCCCAAGTATAGGTAATTCTAGTTTTTGCATGCCCTTTCCAAAAATGTCAACTTTTTGTGATCCTGAGCAGTCCTCCCGAGTGGTCGCGCGAGGGGTGAGACCACTCCACAGGCAAAAACCTGTAAATTTCCAAAAAATTTCCAAAATGCTCCAAAACTCTCAAATTTTTTTGATTTTGGTGCTGGATGAAGGCTAATGAGTACCATGGTGAGTGAGGGATGCCTCAGCCAAGATACGGAGTGGGTTTGTCCTTTTCTTCTTCTTCTGGGCCTCTGACAGCTTCCTTCGGAGAATTTTCATTTTAGCCTTGCAAACATGCAATCTTGCCCAATAGTGTGTTTTCATGTTGCGTAGCAGCTCTTTGTCATGATTTTCCTTCTCCAACAATCTCTCCAAGTGAATATTTGCTTGGATGAGCAATGACTCCCTATCAGCGGGCAATGGGTCCCCAGGCCTCCTGCGGTTCAAGCCTCTGTTACCGCGGATTCTCCATAGTTCATCCAGCTCTTTCTCCGTCTCTAGCTGTTTGTTCCGCTGCCCTAAATAAGTGATGGTCCACTGAGCCATTTCAAGCTTCCGCTGCAACACAAGGTTCTCCTCCTCTCTCTGCCTAATGAGCTCATAGAAATCTGAAGAGGAAGGAGAATGAGCATCAAGATCAATGGAATCAGGATGTGCCTTGCCAACTGCCTCATCCTCAACCATGGGCTGCTTGCCCTCTCGTACTGCCTCTGCTGCTGAAGGATGCAAGGCCCCTTCCACCTGGTGTGGAGATAACACTTGCTGATCTGAAGAGGATGACGAGACCCCTTCCACCTGGTGTGGAGATAACACTCGCTGATCTGAAGAGGATGACGAGACCCCTTCCACCTGCTGTGGAGAAAGTACTCGTCGAGCTGCTGCAAATAAGGTCCTATGACTTCTCTGATAAGCGATCTGAGGAGAAGAAGCCATATGTCTCGGAATACTAGCCTCGGGCTGATGTGATGGCTCTCCCTCCTCGTGAACTGCCTCTGGCTGTGGCTGTGGCTGTGGCTGTGGCTGTGTGAAGAACTCACGGGAGATAAAATCTGCCCAAGAAATGCCTTGCTGGCTCAGCTGATGGGAAACAACCAGCTGGATGAGACCATGATGACACAAGCTCCTGAGCTGCTGAGCCAGGTTCTACTTCTAGAATATAGAAACCATCCTCTGAATGTCATGAAAAAGGTAAATCGGGATGTTCATCGTCCTCACCCTGGTAAAGTGCATCAGCATGCGAATGTGGCAAGCAAATACTCGTGAGAACCTCCCCTCGCATGTGAAATAGTGCATAATAAGCCTCATGATACATGCATATTCCCCTCAGAGGAACCTGATAGGAAAGTTTCCTGACAAGTTGTGTATGTATGTTGGCCTGACATATGGCTCAAAGTAAACAAAATCCAGCCACTTGCGCTTTGGCCACACCTCACCCACATTGGGTATCCCGGTAGCCTGTGAAATAGCCTCTGGAGAAAACACGAAATTCACCCCTGCAAGGGTGACCTGCCCGTCATGAAGGTGTAGAACAAATAACCGGGCCAGCTCCCTATGATGCTGAATCTGTGCAAGCCTCTCGCAAAACGGATAGCATGACATGTACTAAAAGCAAGTCACTGCCAATGGGCAAGCCTGCAACTCTGCCAAGGATGTGGGCTCTTCTCTCTTGTGGTGACCACCCTTGCCACCCTTACGAGGCCTCCGCTGTGTCTCAACCTCCGTGGATGAAGATCGGTCATCACCTTGCTCATTAGTCTCAGTGGTTGACATGATGTTATTGAGCAAGGTGGAACAAATAAGCCAAGATGACTACTGCCCTGCCTGCAAAAATGCTGAGAAGTATGATGTTTTCAAGGGGAAAAATCATGAGGGAAATGTTAGGGGACGGAATTTACATAAGGAAAGGGAAAATATATATAAACAACAGGGAACTTTGAAGGAAATAATCACATAATGTCAAATATGTCATTCTATCTCTCATCATTTGCAAATAAATACTTTATTAGGGAAAATAGGTGTTATGATCACCAAGGAAAAGGACGATATAAATTTTCATCATGGAGAGAATGAGGGCATGAGCATAGGGGAATAGGGTAGCATCAATTATGAATAATTAACAGGCTGCTCCTTTTTATTTTGTATTTGAATGTCTTTCATGAGCATACTCTGTTTTTCAACATTTGATGCTAATGGGAAACAGAGATTTTTACTTATTTGATCATAGGGGAAGGAAAGGGTTTTTATGACAGTTTTGAAAGGGAAATGGGATACTTTGTATCAAGAGAATTAGGGAGATGGAGGGAGAAAGGAAATTAGGGTTTTGGGACTAGGGAACACATTAACAATCTCTGCCAACTATACTTTATGACAGCAGGTCCTTAGACAATACTTGCAGCTTCATGAATGTTTTTGTCATAGGAGAAATGAGGCTTTGTTACATGCTTGACAAAAAGGAAGGGATATATCAATTGCACAGGGATTTTAGGGAATGGATAAGCAATTGAATTAGGGTTTTAGTGAAGGGAAGGGTAGGAAAACAGAGTTTTGGGATTAGGGAGATGAATCATGCCCTTGTGCAAACCCTAGCACAGCAAACTGCCTATTTTAATAACTAGCACAGCTGCACAATGATAAACTTTGTCATGGACACTCCCACAGCTATCTAACCTCTGAAATTTATACAGCAACATGTCTTTACTCTGTTTTTTATAATATTCATGTGCATGCCTCTTGCCATCATATTCTTTCTTTTCACAATGTTTCTTTTCATTTTTTTTTTTGCTGTGTGACATAGTACTAGGGTTTGGGTAAAAGGCATGGGAGAATTTAGGGTTTCATGAAATTGGGATAGGGTTTAGCATTAAGTTGCAAATGTGATTGAATAAATTAACACTCTGACATTTGTGCATAATGATGGGAAAACATGGAGGGAAATAACAAAGGGATAATAAACCTTGAAGAACAAACAATAACCTAGCATAATGCTTGCAAAGGCAAAAAATCATTTAACCTATTTCTTCATTAATTTCTCATGATAAAAATGACCATAATCATCCATTGAATCCATGGCACAATCATTAACAATGCAAGGGAGGCCTACCTCAGAGAATTCACGAGCAATCACAAATTTTTTTGAAGTTTTGATGCGTTCTGGAGCAAGCTGGCCAAGTGGTCGCGCACCAGCTTCGAGTGGTTGCGCCCCCCTCGAGTGGTCGCGCCCGACCAAATTAACACAGGGAAATGTTGCTGGAGTGGTCGCGCACCTCCCAGGTGGTCGCGCACCCTCAAAAAGCCTGAAAACTGCTAAAACTTATCAAATTCGCCCTCTTGCCTCTCTCCTTGTGTTTTCTTGCCTTCAAATGCACAATGAGTCTCTTTTGAGAGGGAATTGGCCTTTATATGCTCACATTTGAAAAAATTAACTTGAAAAACCCACTTTATAATGTTTTCACTTTTGCATTCTTTTTAACACTGTTTTTGAGTTGATTTTGTCCTGAAATTAGCTTTTTGAGGCATTTGACTCCGTTCTTTTTGCAGGTTGACCATTTGATGGACTATGGCGAATGAACCAGGGTTGTTGCCGGCACTTTTGAAAACTTTTGAAAATTTCTTTATTTTTACAAATTTCTCATGACCTTGGACTTTAAAAACAGGTTTTTTAAATCCAAGGCATTAAATGACCTGTAGCTGATGAAAATAACAATGAAACATATGTACATACCTCCTTCTGGCTTGCTGGGCGCTCATTGAACTTGAACTCATGACCTTGCAGTGATTTTGACTCAAAACCCTAGACCTAAGACCTGGGACCTCAAGACAAAAATAAAAACAAACATGACTCAATTTCATTGTGGTATGACCTGATCCAGCAAAGCCAAGAAGGGAACAAAGACCAGCCCTCCATTCAGTTTTATGGCATGTCTAGCGGGATGCAAAACTGACACTAATGAGACACCTACTTATGCAAAATGCAAAGAGCTTTTGATCACTGATGGAGGGCTCAAGACCGACACTAACACAATTTATGGCACCAAACCTAGTGCTATGATAAACATATTTGGTTGCACCCATTTTTTCACTGGGAAAGGTGTCCAATTCATGAACTAAAAAACTCTAAATTATGGCATTATTTTAGGAGTTATTTGTATGTTCTGTTGTAGTGGTAATATGTGTCTTGGAGATGGATTCATACATATGCAGGATGTTGATGCTACATATGATGAAAGACCATCATAAAGAGGTAATTTTGATTTATTTTTCATTTTGATTTTTGAAAACATATGGTTGGGTTGTTACAAGGCTATCAAAAGAAGGTTGTAGAAGTCACCTACAACTAATACTCATGTGATGATATAGAAAATCCTGAAAGAAACATGACTTGGAATAGGTAGTTGTATGAAGAAAAGCCATATGTGGACTAGAAAATCACTTTCCGATGAAAAAAATGATGACATGACTATTGGTTCAACACTATTGTTTGTTTAAGGGAAAGTGATGGAGAATATGATCAATGACCTATGATAAAGTGATGATGAAGAAGGATCCATGATGAAGAAGATGAAGTTAATGACATGCTACAGAAAGAGGATCCCTACAAGCAATTGATAGTACCATGATCTCCACCAAAGAGTAGATAATTGTTGTTAAAAACAAGTCCCTAGTTGAAAGGGAGCTTGGGAAAGTCCCTTGTTAAAAGGGAGCTTGGGAATATTCCTTTTATAGGAATGTGTAGATCCTCCGTAGTTGAGAGGGAGAGATAGACACATCATTTTTCTCTTCACATTATGAATAAAGAATGGAGGATTGGGTAAGCATATGAGATTGATTCTGATACTGTTTGAGGATGTAGTAAGGCATCTAATAGGCAAGAGTAGTCAAAGAGGAAATTCCTTGAAGATGTGTTATTTCAAGACATGAATGGTCCTACAAGGACATACCTTGTGAACATCTAGATGGGGTATGTGCCTTAAGAGACAATGATGAAGGTTTATATGGATCAGTGGTCTCCCCGGCATTATGCTCTAATCCTATGGAGAGATAGAGTTATTAGTCAAGACCTTGCTATGTTATAATGTTAGTTGATATGTTTGAGATGCACTGGTATAGGCTGAGAAAATAGCTTATGAGATGGCTTACAGATTCGAATCTTCTTATGATAATTCTACAATATGAGAATGTCGAAGTATTGTGTATGGATTATACATTCCTCCCTAGTTAAGAGGGAGTGTTGAAATATGTAACTAGGTTCAGTCTTCATAATTATATTATAATCATGATTTTATATAACTTTTTTTCCGAGGAAAAAAGCGTAATTTTATTAATGAAAAAAAAATTACATGTTGCATCTTACTAAGAAAAATAGCATCATCAAGTCCATGACTGATGATAATCAGAAACCTACAAAACACAAAGTTATATACATACGAAGAGAAAGGCTAGGCTTTTCTCCCTTTATTTTTCTCAACCTTGCACCATTCCCCTTCAGACGACACCAAAGAGACAAGTGTGATCTGATTCCAAATTTCAAGTCTTGCATTATACTTGTTTGAATATGAATTGTTTGATGAGTGTATACACTTGTTCCCACTGTTATCCCTTTCTTCTGGTATCATGTCTGATTGCATCGGCTGGTTCTGAGGTTCAATTGGATCTTGTGGGGTTTCCCCTTGTGTTTCTAGTTCATTTTGCGTTTGGTTGTTCCCATTGGGTGAGGGTTCACCCTCAACTTCATCCTCCTCCTCTTTGGACTCAGGCAAGGGAAATTTCCAACCTTTGCACTGTTTCCCAATCTTCTTCTTTCTTCGGGTATATTTCTTGGTATTTGCTTAGTAGGTCCTAACCCAGGTTCAGAGTTAGTTGTGCCAAAAAAATCCCTACACTACTGGCCCTTTCGGCACCAATCTGTAGAGTGCAGACTGAAGTTTGACCTAAAGTAGTATGGGGGGATGTTGGAACCAAGTTTCTGCACCCAAAGATCAACTTGATGTTGTTTCGAGACCTAAATCTGCCTTCATGTAGATTGATAAGCCCTTATGGCTTATCGATGTAACTCCCTTTAATAAGCCTCTAGACCTCTGCGAAGGTCTACGACTGGATTTTGCGAACCCTTTACAAGCGACCTAACTACTTATGCGCATCATAGATTACTTGTAACCCAGTATTTACTGAGATCTACTTAAGTGTTCGATAATTGTACCATACAATGATTTATTCTTCGTGTAAACACTTAACATCAATTTCATTCATATGAAAATATAAATCAAGTAAAGTCACGCATCAATACATTACTATTTCATACAACCAGTATTCATCACAACATAAGGCGCATTCATAAATAACAGAAGTAAATGGATAAACACAAGAATTTATGCAATAATATTTTTTATTGATAATCAGTTAAGCTTACAGACTCAAGACTTCCCTACGCACTCAGCTGCAGGGGTCCGTGCACACAGCTACGGACACTACTCTAGGCCTCTGTGCACACATATGCAAAGCCTTTCTTCCTAATCTTTTGCACTAATTCTCTAGGCTCTTTCCATAGATCAAACTCATCGCTTGCCTTAGACATCCCTAAGACACACCTTTTTATACAATCCCGAACCATGGGTAGATCTTCAAAAGTCAACTCAAGTTACATAAAAGAAGGATAAAACCCTTTTTGACTCTTTAACTATTTATGTGCTTCACGACCACAATTTACGGAGACTTTACATCTTTTTACATAAAACTTGGGTTTTTTCCAAAAACTTAGGCTGCCCCAAAATTGACCCAGGGGACCTCATCCCAATAGGCCCCGAACACAAAGACCATGACTCGCTCTCGAGTCACTCGGCTAGCACAAATATCTTGCTGTGAAGATCTCCCAGCTCCACTTGTGCAACCACTACTTCAATTGTGCTCTGCATAGCTGCATGATTGATCTATTCTACCAGCTGCACTATGCCTGGTCCTGCACTGTCCTGCTTAATCTTCTGTTGCATACTCTGTAAGTTTGCTAAATTTTCCTATATGTTGGTCGAGACTATGTAGGCTTCATCCAACCAAGGCCCCAACCTAGCCTTAAGGACTTCCACTTTCTTTCGCGTTGCTTCCACCTGTGTAAGCCATTTCTTAGCCTCCTACAACTTGGCGAGGCGTTGTGCTATAGCAACGGTGCACACCTCCACCCTCACTTCATCATATTGTTGCTGGAGCTTGTGGACCTCTGTATTTAATACCTAAAGGGTGGGATCTTCTGCAGGGTAGTCACTACTTCCATAGCTTGTTCTAACAGCATGGTACAGTCCACCACTACGACATCCACTGTAGAAAATCCATTTTTAACAACGACTTTGTGTTGTTCCCTAACCTCTTGTGGGGTTGAAGGCTGTGAATTTAGCTCCAGTTCTATTATCTTCATGTTCAACTCTAACTGAACTCTAGCCATCTCTGCCTTGGCATCATGCACACCTGCAAAATTTTTTCTGACCTTTGCCTCCAGCGGTGCCTCCATAGGGATATACAGTTCTGGCACCGTTATGCATGCTTTTGCTATCGCGGTTGCTATTTGGGCACTCTGTGCCTATATTGTCTCCTTTTCCTTCAGTGCCTCTATCTTCTCAGCGAACATCAGTTCATTGTTTACTCTATATCATTGATAAGGCTGAGCGTGCATTGTTCCCACACTCTAAGATCCGTTGTCACACCTATCTGTAGTGTGTGAAGATACTCATTAGGGAGCGTGGCCAGGTTGAGGCTGATGTTCTTCAGAGAGTTTACGATGACCTTGTCATCGACTGCCTTCGTGCTCAATGATCATTCCGGTAGCACGACTGCCCAGAGATCTAGTGATCTGACCATCTCTGCTGCCTGATTGGTCCCCAGTGCCAAGCTTGTTGGTGCAGCGCTTACCTACCCTGAGCCTACCTCGATCCTGCTGGTTTGGATCTGCAGTTCACATAAATTCTTCCGAATGGTACTTAGCACCTACTGTTGCTGTTGTTCAAATAGCTCAAGTAGTTCCACTATAGTATCGCATACCTTATCTCTGATCTCTTCAAGATTTCCTTCTGTTACTGTGATTGGATCCAGCGATGGTTTTGTTGCTTTGAATTCTTCAAGGGCTCTTCCTTTTCTTGCTCTCTATACCACTTCACCCAGAATGGCATGCTCTGTTCTTCCTCTCTGCCATCACCCTACTCTGATTGTTCCTCCTCTATTTGGGGCGAAGGGGACTTACCACTTCACTTGGAATCACGCTTTGCTTGTTCAACCTACTGCTTCACAGCGTGCTCCTTTTCTAGTTGGGCCTTCTCCTTGGCCTCTTTCCTTCTCTTCTCAGCCAACTGTTAGACCACCTGCTCCGCTGCTTCCTTCTTTTTATTATTCATTGATTTGCTGGTTCCTGTGGCCAAATCGGATGGATAATTCCAATCTATCGGTAAGTGCTTTATGGTTTCCTGGATGGTGTCGTCTGTGGCCAAGTAAGGAAGATCAATCTTGTTTGTTGTGGATCCTTCTACACCCTGATGTACACAAGATGGAATTCAGCTTTAAACTCTGCATATTCTGAAAATTGTTCAAACACAATTTGTGACAACCGCGACTTCAGGTTTATGGCCATGTGAAGGCTCGCCTCCATCAACACCCAGAATACTTTGGTCTATGTGAACCACGCGACATCCTTTGTGGCCCAAAGAGAGGCAAACTATGTAGCCTTTGGTGATCCCTTGTCCATGGGAGGAGACAAACTATCCTCGAAAGCTCCCAAGCTGTGAGCACAATGGAGAGCAACAACCATGCATAGTGGAAGGTTTTTCTCTCGTCTTAAGCCTTGCAACAAGTTTAAAGGAACTCACTATGGAGATAGCGTGACCATTTGAATTCCATGCCCTCCATGCACTGTGTAGCTAGTGAAATTACTGGCACTAGAACCTCATCTACGCGGAATTTTCTCGTGACTTCCCAGCTAGGACTTGTGTAGAAATTTTCACCGCGGGGTCGGTGATGGATGTCATGGAGTATCCCCATGGCTTCTTGACTAGGTCAAATTTCTTCTTCATATTCTATACAAGGTCACACTCACTCATCTTTCTACCAAATTCCTTGGTCGGATTCAACCCTGAGTGCGGAAAGATCATGATCTGATGGATCATCATATTTGTAATCAGGATCAACGCTCTTAGCCAAAAACATCCGAAATGCACCAAGTTCAGCAATTGCTTGATAAAAATGAGTTTGATGTTGGAGCAATGGTAGTGGGGCACCCATAACAGGTTCACCAACCCCAATTGATTCACTTAGTGAATCCACTCCACACGCTCCAACGCGGTGACACTAGATTCCTTATGATATATCCTCTTCACATAGTTCTCTATTGCGAGGTGGGTGAACCTCTCATGGTCTACCAAATCCTAGTCTTTGAGCTTTAAATATGGAACTCACGCCAAGCACAGACCTTCAAATGTGATTCTCTCCGGTAACAGGGGTGTATGAATCAAGAATTTATCTGCATCTGGGTCTTTGGTTATCTTCACTTTTCCCTTACGCGGAGGGATATAATCCGACAATTTGGAGATAGGCTCCACGCCCTCGGCATCTATGTCCTCTGTGCCCTCTTCAACCTCCAAATCTACCACTTTCCCCTTATCCTTCGTCAACTGTTTTTCTTTCTTCTGAACCTGACTAGCAGAATGCTTCCTTGGTGACTTGTGCACCAACATTGGCCTCTTCTGCTTGAATTTCTTGGGTTTGGGGACTTCTCGTGCCAGTGTAGGTTTCGGCCTAGGTGAACTCGGCACCATAGGCACAACATCCAGAGCCTCCATACTCACAACTTTTGGGGCCGCTCCTTCAGAGGAAATAGTCCCTCTGGTGCTTGCAATCTCTCCTAGTCCTGACATAGTGTGGCAAATGAACTGCTCGGTATCCTTGGGCAAGGTATCAAACGCAGAAATTGTGCCTAAATTTGCAAAAAACTGAGGATTCATAAGCGGAAGACAGTAGAGCACAAAACTTCTAACGATGCAAAGTGTTCTCTGCTGGATGGCCACGCATAATTTCTAGGTGAATTTAAATTCAAATTTGACTATTCCCCCCCAAAATATATCCATAAATGTTGATTTGGCGATAGATATCCAAGGATTTCACTCTTAAATTTAGCCTTAAAGGCCGCCTCCCTACTCCTCTTAACCGTCTCCTCGTTATCAAATCATGAGAAGTGATTGTAATGGTCATTTTCTGGCTATGCTCCTGGTACCGTGACATCACCCTTCTTCGCGCATCCCCCCTATCGTGTAGTTCTACAAACTGGGCAGTGTAGTTTATAGTCCCGCGCTCCCTTGCATCTTTCTAGAGTGCTAGGAATGTGCTACCATCATGTAGTCATTGGGCTAGATCCCCTGTATATGGCTTCAATCAGCTTCCATTTACCCTTCCGAGAAATGGATCTCCATTCAACTTCGCAAGATGAACTGCTCCACCACCTGTAATTTAGTTGATGACATATGGTCCCAGCGAGTGCATCTAAAACTTCCATGGAAACTTACCAAAATTACTGTCATATAATAAAACCAAATCATTTACATTGAAGAAGCACAATTTTATGTGCTGACCGTGCCAAGCTTTTTCACGTTCCTTCTGAACTTGTTGATGGAATCCAACCAAAAACTGATCTTCCTCAAGTTCCATTAGATGTGCAAGCCATTCTTCTAAGGCTCCGCGGTCTGCCATTCCTGTGAAAGCCATTATGCATAGACTAGGCACGATATACTCCATAGGCATCACATCTTCTATGCCATAGACCGACCTAAAAG
Source organism: Pinus tabuliformis (assembly GCA_031772625.1). NCBI lineage: Eukaryota > Viridiplantae > Streptophyta > Pinopsida > Pinales > Pinaceae > Pinus > Pinus tabuliformis. Next base: position 503,590,011 of record CM062818.1, on the reverse strand, counting down.
GTGTCTGACCTGTGAGATTTTTGCAAGTATTCTTGTATGCCCATAATACTGCTTGTACGCGCATGTCCCAATAATTTTTCTGCGTGTTGAAATTTTTTTTCAGCGCATTCAACAATATCTTATTAAAATCCTCAATCATTCCATTTGCCTGAGGATGATATGGCATACTCTTCTGATGGTAAACTTGGAACTCTTTTATTAGTGCGTTGATCGTTTCATTGAGAAAATGCGTAACACGATCACTCATCAATACCTTCGAGCAACAAAACTTGGTCAACACGTATTCAAACAAAAAATTTGTTGTTTTTGCCCCTATACAGCCCTTCACAAGTTGTACCTCTTCCCATCTAGTCAAATACTCTGAAGCAGTGATAGTATAACGTCCACCCATTTTCTTTCCTGGGGGTTGAATTGGTCCTAAAAAATCAATTTCCCATTTCTCAAATGGCTGCAATGACACCTACAAATTCAGAGGCAGTTCATCCCTCTGCGATTGTCTGCCCGTTCTCTAACATGCATCGCGTGCCCTACAATATGCTTTGGAATCTTTATGTAGTGTCGGCCACCATAACCCAGCACATAAAATCTTTTGCACTCTCGCGTTTCCTGCATAATGCCCTCCCACAGCTCCTCCATGAGATTCAACAAGGATATTGTTCTGTTCATAATCGAGCACATAACGTCGAAGTATCTCGTTCGATCCCATTTTATACAAATGGCCCACAATTAATGAAAAATTTTCCGTGCGCACCACCAATTCTTTCTTCTGTTGACTGGTGTATCCCTATGGATCCATTCCTGTAGTCAGGAAGTGGATAATATCTACGAAGTGATTATCTGCTACACACATCGCAAAGAGTTGTGCATCAAGCAATGCTTCCTCCAATTTAATAGGCTCCTCTCCTGTTTCAATGCGCGATAGATGGTCTGGCCCTACATTCAACCTTCCTGGATTGACAATTACCTCGAAATCATATTCTTGAAACAAAAACAACCACCTGCATATTTCCCCCCCAACATAGGCTTATTGACTAGGTACTTCAATGCAGAATGGTCTATTTACATCTTGAAATGTCCACCTAGCAGGTAATGTCTAAATTTTTGAAGCATGTACACCATAGCCAGACCTTCCCGCTCTATCGTTGAATAATTATTTTTAGCCTTTGACAAATTCCTGCTTGAAAATGCTATAGGATGATCCATCTCCCCTTCAGTAGCCTGTGTCAGCACTGCTCCCACCACAATACATGAAGTATCAACATGCACGTGGAATTCCTTCTTCCAATTCGAGAATACCAGGATCGATGTGGTGACCATTTTTTCCTTGAATACATCCAGACTGTGCTAACATTCTTCATCCCAACAGAATGTAGTGTCCTTCTTCAACAACATTTCCATAGGTGCAATAATCTGAGCATAACACTTGATGAATTTTCGATAGTATCTCATATGGCACAACGTTGCACACAGATGTTCGACACTTCTTGGCATCTCCAAATTAACTATGACTATAATCTTAGCGAGGTCCACCATTAATCCTTGCTTAGACACCACATGACCTAGCAAGATTCCGAAAGGGACACAAAACAAGCACTTTTTCAGGTTTAACACAACCTGACACCTTCAGCATGTATCCAACATTAGGCACAAATTGGCTACATGGTACTTTACTAGCCAAAATACTATCTAGTCATCAAAATATACTTCCAATAATTTTTGAATAAACTCTTTGAATGCCACGATGACTATGCGCGGAAATATCGTTGGCACATTCATAGGTCCAAAAGGCATCACTATATACTGGAAACATCCCCATTCCATCACGAAGGTCATCTTGCTCCTATTTTCTGGCGTGATCTTAATCTGATGGTACCCAGAGAACCCATCAGTTAATGAGTAGGCTTCCTGCCCTCCAATATTATCTAGTAGTTCATCTATTAATGGTGTCGAAACGGGGTCATGGACACAAGCATCATTAAGCTTCCTAAGATCTAGGAAAATTCGTATTTCTCCCTTCTCTTTCTTTTCCTAGACTACCACTGGGTGTCATGCGGAAAGAGTCGTTAGTGCGGACACAACCGACCTCCCTAGAAGCCTAAGACTTTCTAGTGACAAACAAGACAAATAAGAGCAATCCTTCTCTAAATATGCATTTACAATATGAGAAATCAAGTGTTTAGATCCTACCTGTAACCCAACGCTGTTGTAGTAGTCCAGCTTCGTTGATCCGGATGAGCTCCTCCTTCTCTTCGAAACCTGCATTCACTAACAATCAAACGATTAAATAGCACCTGAATATCACATAAAATAAGACATATTTAACATATAGACCAAGGAGTATATGAAACAACTCATAAATAACAAATTGTTGAGAAGAATGGACTTATTTGTATTAAAAGGTAACAAAAGGAACCATTACAACCTGAGCCTTGGTGTTGTGCAAGTCCCTCCCAGGGTCCACAAGAGTTCTCCTTTACTCTGATCAGCTCACCCACTTCCAAATGAAACAAGCAAAGATGGTAATCTCTCCTCACAAGCTTCTACAAGGAAGTCCTAATTCCAGCAGCATCTACCCTTAGGAATGTTCAGCTTTCAACCTCTCCTCCCTCTAGCCCAATGCCTGTATTTATAGTGCTCTAGAGGAAGTTATTCAGGTCCACCATCAATGGGATAAGCCCCTCTTTGGATGGGATAGCTCCCCTCTTGATGGGATAAGTTCCTCTTTGGTAGGGATACATGAACCATCTGGAGGTGCTTCATACACGTCAAACAAGCTTCTAGAATGCTCTAGAAATGACCACAAGTAACTTTTTTGGAGTGAAACTTGCGCCTTTTGACCTTTACAGGAGTACGCACCCATTTCTTTATAGACAGAGCGTACAAGTACGCAGGTATTGTGAACTTGGGGTGCGTACACGCAGGTAAGGCTAAGAGAAACTGCGTACCCAGAGATATATAGATTTTTAATGACATTCTCTCTTTCTTGGAGTTTGACATGGAGAGCAGAGGTATGAGGCTTGCCAAGGAGGATAGTATGACAATTGATGGAGCCATACTAACTGCAAATAGTCATGGTGACAAATTTTAGTGTAACAGATTGCCCCCTAAAGTGCAAAGCCTGTAGTAGATAAGGGTTTCATATCATCTAGGAAGGGTGAAGTACTTTATCATTTCAAGGATTATCTTGTGGAGAGGCCAGTCGGAACCTGCAAGTATTCAACACAAAATACATATATATGATCATATCATCGCTGAGGTAGGCATTCCCATACTCAGATTGAAAACTTTAACTAATTGACTATCTACTGCTCTGATACACGAATGATTCTGCAGTACATCATAATCATATACTTTTGTAGACACAATATGGATGCAGCCATCTGTTTATAGTTAGTCTACTGTATAATGAATACAAAACTCCTTGCAGCCTGGATGGTGGAAACTAGATCCAGGGTCTTCATTTCTACTTCCCGAACAGGTACGATTCTATCCATGCGAATAAATGAGTTGATGTCGAACATGGTAGAAACCACTTGATTACCAGTCAATGCTGTAAACTGTTAACAAGCGTGAGAGAGACCACCAGTGATGTCAATGGTTCTCAAAGTACCCAGTACAATCCATGAGATGTGAATGAATGAGTTGATGTCGAACATTTCACGGAATCCTTCGATCGAAAGTCAATGATGTAAACTGTCGTCAAAGGCGAGAAACCTGCCATTGATGCATGCAGACTTCAAGGTACTGACGATTCCTAGGTCATCTTTCTAGATAATGTGCTGATGTCGATAGAAAGCGACCCGTTGCAGGCAAGCCCACAACACGAAATCATAGATCAAGTTGAAGAAATGTAGCTGTAAGGACTGACTCAGGGATGGTCAAAATGGATGATGGGTATTTTGTAGATGAATGTTTATTGCAGAGACCTCTTGAACACATAATGACACGAAAGATGGCTTGGTGACATTTGACCCAAAGTTAATACCCGGCGGAAGACTTTCAATGTGGTTTGATCAACTGTGAGGCAAAGGATTTCCCAACCCAGGTGAATGAAAAGTGTCGTGTTCAAGAGTGGTGATAAGGCTTCTTCTGAGACAAAGGATAACAAATAGGCTCATTTTTCTCTCTTTTCCCCCACCATTTCTGGCAAGTACCTCTTTATTTTTTACAAGCTTGAGGAGGATAACATATGCTTGATTATAAGCTCATCCTTCGGATGAGTCCAACTTAGTTTTGATTCGAACCCTAAGAAGGAGTGGTCCGTTCCTGTTTGTAATCGAACAGGTCCTTTACTGTGAAATTTTAACGAGTCCAGTATAGGAGAAACTCGACGTTTTTCAATTTTAGAGAGTCTGAAAAAACTTAAGAAGACTCCAGGGTTGAACTTTTTCGTAAATTTGTGTTTCCCAAGCCCGAAAAAGTATAAAATAATACTTGAGAGAACCGCTTGATCTTGCGACCAAGGAGTACTTTCATAGTTAGTGTCTTTGACCTGAAAAGTAAAAAGCGATCAAGGACACGTCATTTTATTTCCAGTGTCAAATTTGAAACGACAAAAATCCGGCAATATTTTCATTTTTTTACGGTCAGAAAAGGGCTATAAGAGGACCATCTTTTAATTCCATTTTAACGAGCGTAAAAGAAACACTCGACAATCTTTTCATGTTTTAGGAGTCAGAAAAGGGCTTAAAAGATGACTCTGAGGTTTCACTTTTTCGTAAGTTTTAACGAGTTCGAAAAAATGATAAAAATGTACTCATGGTTTTCATTTCTTCGTAAGTTTTGATGAGTTCGAAAAAATGATAAAAATGTACTCATATGGCCGACTTTCAATTTAATTTACGAGCAGGAAAAGACGGAAAGAACTCGGCATTTTCATTTGTTTTACGAGAATGAAAGATAGCAAAATAATCTCGGGATTTTCATGAGTTTAACGAGTCTTGAAAATAACTGAAATTGACTTGAGATAGGTTTCATTTTTACAAAAGCTTGAAACAGAGAAAAACTATGCTTCAAAGTAGTTTCATTTTTTCACAAGCTTGAAACAGAGATAAAACTGTGCTTGATGCCCCCTAAGCATAACTGCTAGAGTGCATGCCCCCCAGCTTCATTTCATTCAACTAAGTACAAGCTGGATGGAATGAAGGTTCATGAACGAGATCATTTGAAAGACTCGACCTAAAACTGTAAGAAAATTATGCAAAACACTGAAATAACTAACCTAAATATACAACTTAACATTTACGAGATCTAGTCAAACTCTCGATTCAAGTAGAGGAGGATTTGTTTCATTTTTTAACGAGCTTGACACAGGAAAAGAACTATGCTCGGATTCAGTTTCATGTTTACACAAGCTTGAAACGAAAAACTATGCTTGTTATAAGTTCACATGCCCCCAGCATAATGACGCAAAACGAGGTACATGCCCCCCAAGCTTCATTGCATTCAATGAGGTGGATGGAATGAAGCTTTACTTTCAAGATCTTGGAAAGACTTGTGGGAGTTGTTTCATTTTTTAGTGAGGTTGACACAGGAAAAGAACTATCCTCAAAACCCTTGTTTCATTTTTTAAACGAGCTTGACACAAGATAAGGAACTATGCTCATAACTACTCTCTACAATATACCTAACAAAAAACTCTACTCTAAAAAACCTTGATTCATTTTTTAACGAGCTTGACACAAGACAAGGAACTATGCTCTAAAATCCTTGATTCATTTTTTAATGAGCTTGACACAAGACAAGGAACCATGCTCATGAAGTTCGCATGCCCCCCAGTATAATGATGCAAAGCGAGGTACATGCCCCCCAGGCTTCATTGCATTCAACCAGATGGATGAAATGAAGGTTTACTTTCAATATTTAACTTGAAAAGGGAGTTGTTTCATTTTTAAGGAGGTTGACACAAGAAAAGAACTATCCTCATACCTGATTCATTTTTTAACGAGGTTGACTCAGTAACAGGAACTATCCTCATACCTGATTCATTTTTTAACGAGGTTGACTCAGTAACAGGAACTATCCTCAAAATCCTAATTTCTACAATCTACCTACATATCCTAAAATCTAGCTGATCCATTTTTTAATGAGGTTGACTCAGTAAAAGAATTATCCTCATCCTAGCCTGTTTCATTTTTTAACGAGGTTGATACAGGAAAAAACTATCCTCGCATAACTGATTCATTTTTTAACGAGGTTGACACAGGAAAAGAACTATCCTCATTACCAACTGATTCATTTTTTAACGAGGTTGACACAGTAAAAGGAACTTTCCTCAAACACACTGATCATGGCTTCCAACTGGAAGAAAGACATGTCAATGGACACACCTTGATCATGGCTTCCAAGAGGTCTTCATCAGAAGGAAGAATAGTTCTCTGGAAGGAACACATGTCAAGGGACTCAAAAGGGATAAGAACATCGTGTTCAAGTAATCCCATAGAGTTTTCCATGTCAATTACCGGATCTAAATCAAAGGAAGATGAGCAAACAGTGAGAGGCTCACTTAAATCGGTAACTGAAAACATGGGACCAGTTGCCACATAATTAACCCGTGGCAGGGTAGATACCACTTTAGAATCAGAAACATTTAGGGGTGTCATATTATTGGTAGTTGAGACAAGACTAGGGAACAAAAGCTGGTCTACAGTCACAATACTGCCATTGCGAGGGAAAGACATCACACGAAAGAGTGTCGATATGATAGCTTTCATTGCATAAACATAGTCTCGCCCAAGGAGTAAATTGAAATCCAAGGGACCTCGAACTACCATAAGATCAATACAGATAGTTTTACCTTCCAAGGTAATAGAAAACTTAGGAAGGATCCCTAAAGGTTCACTAATGGTTCTGTTAAAAGCTTTCAGATTCTGCGTAATAGGCGCAAGCTGAGGGGAACCCAAAGCTTTCCAAACAGTTGAGGATAAAATACTAACAGAAGCACCCTCATCTACCTAAGTACGATGTATGTCCCTACCACCAGCCTTGACAATGATTTGGAAAGGGATGGAGGAAGGAAGACGAGTTTCTGTTAGTCTATTCCAATCAAAGGAAAAGACCTTAGTACTTGGAGGGGGTTCTGTAGAAACAGGTGAAATGCCCCTCGGCATAGAAGAATCTGATGTAACAAGAAGAACCTGAGCGGTATGAAGTTCACTCTCCAAAGGGAAAGTGGGATCGACCGAATGTGAAATTGAATCGACCACTTGATCAACTAATAGATCATCAACCTGAGTGACATGAGTTTCACTCTCCAATGGAAGAGTGCGATCGACTATACTTGAATTTAGATCAATCACTCTGTCAGTTGACGGTAGGTTGGGAGAAAGTTTACGGTAACCAGTTGGAAATTCTTGCTGTGGAATAGTAAGGTTTTCCAACAATGTTGAGGCTTCATCCATGTGAGGGCAAATGTGAGTTTGATGACTCCCTTTGCATAACTTACAAGGAAACCTAACTTTACCCTTTTTCCCAGGAACCTGACTATCACTGGTTGATGGATCAATGGAAAGTTGATGTGATTTTTCTGACCATACTTCCAAGACCTTTGGAATACCAGGACAATTGACAAGGAAGTGGTCACCCTTACATAGCCTGCAAGGGTATTTGGGTTTACGATGCATGTCGAAGTTTTCCTCAACACAACTAACACTTACAGTCGTGGTTGGTTGGTTGACTTCTTTCTTATCTTGCTTCTTCTTCTTCTTCTTCTTCTTCTTCCCTTTCTTCGTCTTCTTAGCCTCCTGGTTACTAGCATCAAGGATTTTACCAGGCGAAGAGGAAGAAATGGAGGAAGAAAAATTAGGCGAAGAAGGTAAAGGGTCAACAGAAGGTTGGTGATGTTGAGATGGTGAACTCTGTTGAGGTGAAGCATCCGGATGATATGGAACAATTGGAGTATTTTGGGCCAACGAAGTTGAAAATAACCATATCGGTAAACCTATTGTAAATCCAGGTAATGAAAAAGTAGCCATATAAGGAGGACCAACATTTCCAAAGTAAGGAAAGGTACTAGGATTCTCGTTAGGAGGGGTTCCTAGGTTGGTAAATTCCGGAACATTTGCCATTATATTCAACTTCAGTGAATTTTATTAACAATTTAAAACTAAAATTAACAATTCACAATTCACACCTAACAATTAAAATTCACAATTCACACCTATGGTCTCTAAAAGTAAAAACAAACAAATTAACACGCGCTATCAAATCTAGGAGTCAAACCACACACAAACAGTAGCCTTCCAGACCGAAAACACTAGTTGGTGATGAAATCCAACATCGCAGAATTCAGTACAGAAGTGGCGGGTGGAACCCTTACCCCGGCAACCTGCTTAATGGATAGACTGGACCAAGTTCCTCCACTTTAACCGTCTCGAGTGAAGTGAACCCCCCAGAAAATCCAAGTGAGTCTAGCCGACGTCTGCTCCAGGTACAGTGGGATCTTCCCTCCACCGTCACCTTGGGTAGAACCCTAAAGATAATGGTCACTAAGGTTACCAATAGCAACAAATGCACCTGGGGGAACAATCTACACTCCGACAGCACGCAAGGGCAGAGTATCAAGCTCAATCCCCTTGCCGGCTCCTTGACAATAATCCAAGGTTTACCGACAAGTGACCCCTGGCTCCTCAACAATGGTTAATTCGAGGTTTACCGTTTGTAATACGTGCGTGTCTGGCGTCGTTCCCAACGAGGGAGGATTGATCCCCTCACTGGTTCGGACACGAGCTCGTGCTTCTCCTTTAAGAGGAGCTTTCCCAGAGTACAAATGAAACAGTTGGATTTATCCTACCATAAGATGAGCTACTTGTTTGGTTTTGCTGTCTTGGAGAGTTAATTACTCTCCTACTCCAAGACACTAGCCTAAGCTATGTTGGTGTTTCAGAGCCCTAGAAATGTAAAAATTACTAGATGAATTTTAATTAAGCGCTGTGTTATTAAGGTTGTTATTACTCAAAGGGGTAAATGGATATGAAACCAATGGTGTTATGACCCGACTCAATTGAATGCAATAGAATATGATAATGTAATCTTTTCAATTCGATGAATCCTAACTAAAGTAAGGAGAGAGTTTCCATTCACTTCCGACAATGCAAAAAATTGATCACTAAGAGAAAATATAACAAATTCCCTAATGCACTAATTTTATCAAGAAAAACTAATGCAAATCAATTCCAAACCATGTGTTTATTTTTATTTTTGTGTAAATTCAAATCAAAGAAAGCTGATCTAAATCTACAATTGATTTTTCAGAATGTAAACTATGCAATTATAATCTATGCACAATTCACTTGAAAAGTATGCAAATGTAATCTATGCACATTTTTCATTAATATTCTGAAAATGAGAATTCTAATTATGCAAATGTGATCTATGCAAGAGAATCCTCAAACACAAGATGATTCCAATGTAATCTAAGAACCAATCAAGTGCAAGTCGAGAAAATTGGGTGAGAGTTCCAAAGATCATAAAATAAAAACACTCAAAGGCAATTAACACTCATACACAATTCTGCAAAAACGAAAGCAAAAAGATGCAAAATTGTGAAAGGACTGAGAGAAACCTCCAAGTAATGACCAAAGGAAATCAAATTAATAATTTCTCAAAAAAGAGACTCAAAACACCCAATTGATGAAAGCTTAAAGTAGGAATGCCAATGAAACAAGCCTAGGTGAAGATTTATGGCAGAAAACCAGTGGATCTCAGTAGGAAAAACAAAGTAAAAACAAAAACTAAAAGGCAAAAAGAAGAAAATTGAAATTTTCTAGGCTTTTGACAGGGGTACGCAGGCAGCCTGTTTGCACAGGTGCGGGTACGCTCTGTGTACAAAGCTGCAGTGCGTACAGGTACGCACTGTGCTCAACGCAGAGGCTGCGTACTTCTAGCAAAACCAAGAAAAACTAAAATCTAATCTAACCCTAAGCTAGCCCACCCAAATACACAGTCAGACAGCCAAAAACCAGAAAATAAACGAACTTTCTCAGATCAAAGTTTGATACAAAGGAAAAAACATTCACATCAATGGAATCCCCAGTATGGTCGCCATTTTGTGATGCGGAAAGAGTCGTTAGTGTGGACACAACCGACCTCCCTAGAAGCCTAAGACTTTCTAGTGACAAACAAGACAAATAAGAGCAATCCTTCTCTAAATATGCATTTACAATATGAGAAATCAAGTGTTTAGATCCTACCTGTAACCCAACGCTGTTGTAGTAGTCCAGCTTCGTTGATCCGGATGAGCTCCTCCTTCTCTTCGAAACCTGCATTCACTAACAATCAAACAATTAAATAGCACCTGAATATCACATAAAATAAGACATATTTAACATATAGACCAAGGAGTATATGAAACAACTCATAAATAACAAATTGTTGAGAAGAATGGACTTATTTGTATTAAAAGGTAACAAAAGGAACCATTACAACCTAAGCCTTGGTGTTGTGCAAGTCCCTCCCAGGGTCCACAAGAGTTCTCCTTTACTCTGATCAGCTCACCCACTTCCAAATGAAACAAGCAAAGATGGTAATCTCTCCTCACAAGATTCTACAAGGAAGTCCTAATTCCAGCAGCATCTACCCTTAGGAATGTTCAACTTTCAACCTCTCCTCCCTTTGGTCCAATGCCTGTATTTATAGTGCTCTAGAGGAAGTTATTTAGGTCCACCATCAATGGGATAAGCCCCTCTTTGGATGGGATAGCTCCCCTCTTGATGGGATAAGTTCCTCTTTGGTAGGGATACATGAACCATCTGGAGGCGCTTCATACATGTCAAACAAGCTTCTAGAATGCTCTAGAAATGACCACAAGTAACTTTTTTGGAGTGAAACTTGTGCCTTTTGACCTTTACAGGAGTACGCACCCATTGCTTTATAGACAGAGCGTACAAGTACGCAGGTATTGTGAACTTGGGGTGCATACACGCAGGTAAGGCTAAGAGAAACTGCGTACCCAGAGATATATAGATTTTTAATGACTTTCTCTCTTTCTTGGAGTTTGACATGGAGAGCAGAGGTATGAGGCTTGCCAAGGAGGATAGTATGACAGTTGATGGAGCCATACTAACTGAAAATAGTCATGGTGACAAATTTTAGTGTAACACTGGGCTCACCCAATCAAATTCCTCCACTGGATCAATAATTCCCACTTCAAGCACCTTATCCAACTCCAAACGGACCTTTTCTTTATACTTGGGATTAAGGCGATATGGCCTCTACTTAATCGGATTCCTGTCCGACTTCAAGGTAATCTTCATCACACCCAAGTCTCCTATGATTCCTTTCAGGTCTAAAATTTTTGTAGGAAACAATTCCTGATATTCGCAGAGCAACTCAATGACCTTATCTACTGTGACATCATCCCAATAATCCCCAATGTTTGGAAACTTCGGTTCTACTTCTGTACCAATGTTCACTTGTCTAGTTTTTAGTGGCACGGTGATGTCTGGATTCTATATTTGCAGTCATTCAAATTCGTGGTGGTTTTCTATTTCTGGGATGTTAATATTTCTTGAATCCTCATCTTCTCCTTCGGCAGTCATATTATAGCATTCCAGTGCATGGCGCAATTAGGTGCTCCAATATGGTTGAATCAATTCTAAAGGATCCTATGGTGTTCTGAATATTACTACATTAACCTCCTGTAGTGCTTCGTCAATGCTTTCGAACCTATCCTCAAAGCTGAAGGTCATCAAAAATCCTTCCCTTAAGATATCCCACTCCATAGTGTCATGGCAGAGCTTTGCCTCTAGATACCAATTCATAGGGATTATGTCCAAAGTGTGACAGAATATATGCACCCACTTTGGCTGCGGCTCTGTTCCATAAACCTTAGTACATCTTTCCAAATGATCACACAGATCATTTCTCCCATCATATTTCTCAGTTATCCAAACTTTTGGGTGACAAAACTACAATCTCATCATTCTTCAGTACTCACGCCATTCATCAAAACTGTCTTTATGCATACCCCACCACCATGCAGGCGTAGTACGTAGCGCCAAATCCAGTGCTTGGAAGCGATGTTTCTCAGATAATTCTCTTTCAAAGGCATCCAAGAACTTATCTACATCATTCAAACCATCATAATAAGGTAAATTTCTTACTTTGGATGATACATAGTGCAGCGACTAAGTCACCATATTACAACGCATCATATATACTTCGTGCAACCTATTATGCCAATGCTCCAACTCTTCATATGAATCTGATGTACCGGAAATTTCGCAGTCCCATGAAATTCGTCTGTCCACCTTTAGATTAACCCAATATTGGTCTCGCATTGTTATTTTATAGATCTGATCCCATTCATCATCACTTTCCTCATAATCGCGGACTAGTTTAGTATAGCTCAGTCGTTCTGCAGGGTCTAATGGTACTACTATGCGGAGCAATTTTCTTTCAAATGACATCGTCCACTTCTTCAAAATAATGACTCCATTCTTATCAATAGCCCAGTAAATTCCCAAGCACACGGGGTATGTATTTCTATCATCAACAATCTCTATCACTTCAAAATCAGCCAGCGCGCTCGCTCCTTCTATATCTACGATTACTCCATGTAATTGTCCCATAGGGATAATCTTCTGTTGATTTTCCATCCTTAGTTGATTAGAGACCACTGCAGTGTAGGTCTCCCCATTATTTGCCATGTTTGTTTAGGCAAAACGTTTTCATCAGACCTCAGATCCAAAATAACTTGGTCCATCTCATAGTCTCCTATTTGTGCGGTGAGCCTCATCTCACACGTTGTTCTTGTCTTGTGCTTACCTATTTTTTTGACTACGTGGTGTCCTTCAGGAGCACCTTCCTTACCAGCACATTTATTTATCAATTCTTATAGCCCCTTCATAGCCTTGCTATTGAGTAGCACCTTCATATAATTTTCCAAGAAGGTAGTAAGTGCAGTGGGGTCAACTTCGACAAATAGGTTATCTTGACTTCCTAAGGTAGAGGCCTCGGTGAAGCTTTTATTTGCTTCCATTGACATTTCCTTCATGAACTCTAGATCAAATCCAACCTCCTTTGGGGCCTTGCAGACCCATCCAATTTCTTCAGGTTGTTTCTCTTTATCCTCACCAGTCGTCATTCCGCTCTGTAGCACAATATTTACATTAGGCTCCTCCTCGCGGGGCTCGACCCTCATCATCTGTAAATTTTGGGTAGGTTGTTGAGGCTGTGCCTTCTTCTCCTATATTTTAGCTATTAATATAGGGCATTCTTTTATTATGTAGTCAAACTGAGTGCAGTATCGACATTACGACCATGTTAGGCTCATACTTCCCGCGTGTAGTGTCATGACATTCTGAAATTATAGCAAATAACTTGTCCCCAACCTCTACTAGGTCCTCCTCCTTGGCCTCGTCTACAGCCCTAATATCCTCCGTGCACTCCCCTAGTGCCCTGAGCTAGAGGCCGAGTTTCTTCTTGCATTCGATACATGGGCATTCTATCCATCATTAATTCATATCTACGGCAGTTATGCTCATCGTGGCCCACCGATTTACATAAATTGCAGAATAATTGTTGTGGTGTTTGCACAAACTTTTGTACTAAGTGACGATTATTCGTTACATGTTTTCTAGCCACTTAACAGATAGCGCACCATACCGCGGGCCCTATACTTGGTCCTGTTGGAGCTTCCTGCCTCAAAGGCATTGGTCCTCCTCCTGTAATATAATTCGTGAAGACAAGGCAGTGATCCTTATCATGCCCCAGGCTTTTACACTCCAGACACCAGACTTCTTCACGCACCTCTAGCCAAGCCGCTTTTTCCTTTTTCAAGCTTTGCAAATCCAAGCAGAGATTCTGCAACTCTGTGTGAATTTGTTGAACTCCCAAAGAAGCATCCTAGATAAGTGTCTCATGCAGTCTCATCGCGATTTCCAGAGCTTTCGCCTAAGTTCCTATCTTTTTTTGTGACAAAGAAATCCTTAAGTGGGGCAGGAGCGCAACTATAAACCAATCACGATGCTGACTATCTGTGAGATTCATATTAGCCTCATGGATCCTACATTTCAATATTTGATACAGATCCTACGGTTTTTCGCCGACCCTCATCGTGATTTCCTTGAACCCCACTACTGATTGCGTTTCAGACTTAGGCCTACTGAATTCCTTGTTCAGAGCGTTCTCAGTGTGCTAACATTTTCAACGGATTGTCAGTGTAGTAGTTAATGTACTTAATCTGTTGTGTTGTCCACACAGCCTTCGCAACAAACCAAAACTGATCTGGGTCCTCACTTCCCAAGCCCTTGAAAATGGGTAACTTCATTGTATTTGACATGTTGAACAACAGCAGAGGTCGTGGTGGTGTGGGTGAAGGTGTATGTTGTGGAGGTGAAGGTGGAGGTGGTGTGGGCAGATGAGGTATTCATGGTAAACCTTGCTTTATCAACTGTATAGTGCTTTGCAGTGAGCCTTGGACCGCTCCCTCATCGTCACTCGAAGGAGGTTCTATCAACGGGCTATATTCAACACCTGCTCTCTCTTGATTTCTAAAGGTTCGTCCACTTCGCATAGATCCAAACATCAAGGCAGTGGCATACCTTCTTTTCACACAAAATCCTCTTAATCCAAGTATTCAAAGATCTCAAATACTTACCTCGCGGTCCTTTGAAGAAGTGTCGTTCTGCTTCACTATAGCTGACTGAGGTATCGACAACGAATTTTGTACAAAATCTTCCTATGATTTGATCAAGCTAGTGATCAACAGCACGTGTGATCTTATCTTCAGAAGCTTCCAACCTTCACACTAGCTCCAGGGTCCACTCTATTGGACTGTCAAGCCACCACCTACCTTGGTTGTCTGCCAATTTAGCGATCCACTCATATAGTTCGATTGGGAAGGTGCATAAAAAAATCGCGTGTATTTTTGTGTACAGATATGTATCCAACCACTGTTTTGTCGTCAAGTGCAAATTTTTGTTCTCTTGCATTGCAAATTCATGGATCTTTCTATCCAGCCACTTCTCAATTTCTTTCTTTTTTGGATTCCAATGATACGACATCACACATCCCTTTATGTAGATCCCAGTCCTGAAAATGGAACCATTTGTTGGCTTAGTGGGTCCTGACCTAGGCTCAGAGTTAGTTGCGCCAAACAAATCCCTAAATTATTGGCCCTTTCGACATCAATCCGTGGAGCGCAGACTAAATTCTCACCCGAAGCAATTTCAAGGGATGCTGGAACCAAGTTTTCGCACCTAGAGATCAGTGTGATGTCGTTTTGTGACCTAAATCTACCTTTGCACAGATCAATAAGCCCTTATGGCTTATCGATGTAACTCCCTTTTATCAGCCTCTAGACCTCAACGAAGGTCTACGACTAGCTTTTGTGGACCCTGAGCAGGTGACTTAACTACTTACGTGCATAATAGATTACTTGTAACCTAGTATTTATTCAAATCTACTTAAGTGTTTGATAACTTTAACATACAATGATATATTCTTCGTGTAAACACTTAACATCAATTGTGTTCATATGACAATATAAATCAAGTAAAGTCGCACATCAATACATTACTATTTCATACAACCATTATTCATCACAACATAAGGCGCATTCATAAATAACAGAAGTAAATGGATAAACACAGGAATTTCTGCAATAATCTTCTTTATTGATAATAAGTTAAGCTTATAGACTCAAGACTTCCTTGCACACTCAACTACAGAGGTCTGCACACTCAACTGTAGACACTACTCTAGCGTCTGCACACATAGCTGCCGAGCCTTTCTTCCTACTCTTCTACACTAATTCTCTAGACTCTTTCCATAGATCAAACTATTCACTTGCCTTAGACATCACTATGACACACCTATTTATATAATCCCATGGTTCGTGGGTCGTGGGTATTCAAAAGCTGACTGAAGTTATATAAAATAAGGGTAAAACCCTTTTTGACTCTTTAACTATCTACGTGCTCCGCGAACACAATTTGTGGAGACTTTACATATTTTTACATAAAACTTGGGCTTTTGCCCCAAACTTGGGATTTTTCCCAAAAATTGACCCAGGGGACCCCATCCCAACACTTGGCTTCAGGACACGTATTATGAAGGTGCCCTGTCTACCTACAATTTCTACACCTGAAAGTTGTGTTGTCATAATTTATCATTTGTATCCACTTCTGCTGTCTATAGGTCAGTT
Source organism: Pinus tabuliformis (assembly GCA_031772625.1). Taxonomy (NCBI): domain Eukaryota; kingdom Viridiplantae; phylum Streptophyta; class Pinopsida; order Pinales; family Pinaceae; genus Pinus; species Pinus tabuliformis. Next base: position 503,573,864 of record CM062818.1, on the reverse strand, counting down.
GAATGCAATTCGGTAATCCTTTGCAGAGATCTACTTCCACACATATTTGTACAAATATGAAGACCCTTTCCTCCATTATTTGGGTGTCTATCTTGATGTACTTCCAAATTTTTTTCCTTATGCCTGCTATGACCCGGTTGTCCCACAAATGAAGGGGGAGATTGTGCAGCCGAACCCAAACAGACATCCTAGAAATGACCATGGTATTTGCATCGAAAGATGGAAACCAAGGTTTGATGAAGAGGCCTGACGATCCCCATAACCATGGTCTTTCTTGTAGGATAATGTCTCTTGCCTTTGATGATGGTAATTTTACAATGAAGAAACCTTTGGAGCATAGGTGTATTTCACACTGTAGTGTCCAATTATTAAAAATCTAGTGAAAAATCTCTATTGGTTTTGGCCAGAAGCAGTTGAAACGGAAAATAATGGCTTATGTTTCAAATATGACACAATGCTCATCTATTTATGGAGTGTCTATGTTTAGTTCTAGAGTGTAGTTCAGGTGCTCCACTATGTATGGACTGGGTGATGTACCAGCTTGCTTTTTTGGTTCTGTGTTTGCGTTTTTTCCTTGTAGAATGTTTTTGAAGGATGGTCTTCCATTTATATTCTTTTGTTTTAATACTATGTTTTTTGATGTGCTTTTCTCAATACCTCCTCTTGCACTTTTAATTTTGCTAGAAGCCACGACTCCTCCTCTAAGTCTCAGGTTAAGGGTTATGGAGGATGTTGATAGGATGTAATAATCCATCAAGAGCAAGTAATCCTGCATTATTCTACCCTTGTATATCAAGTTTTTCATATCTGTAGGGTATCCAGTTTTTTGTGTGATGTAATGCTTCAGTTATATCACTTTGTCTGATGTATTCACCAAATTAATAAGGAATGCCCAATAGGGGTCATTAGAAATATTTGAAAGTAGGGAGAATTTACCAGTTTCCATGCGTCGATATCATTCTTTTTGCTGAGAACCTGATCTACTTCAGATGTTCCATATGGCCCAATTCTCTGGCTGGTCTGATGGATGAAATAGGTCAAAAAATGGGACACCCCTTCTGGGCCAAGTCATCGTTTTTGATAAGGTTCTGTCTTAGTAGAGTGTGAAATAGTGTGGCCATCTTGTATCCATGGGTCTTTGTCCCCTTTTACCATAGAACCATGGGCATCCAAATCAGTTATTTGCCCCTCCAGCATAGAGGAAGTGTGCAGGTATGGTAGTTTTGAGTGCTCGGTCGTGACAACAATATCGATATGGAGGAATTTCAGCATGTCTAGGCAAAATGTAGTTTGTCCAAACAGGTAAGTGCCAGCAAATAATATGAGACTGTAGTGGAGTCCCAAAGAGTGGAACCAGAGATACCCAAAGACAAAGGCAACTGTATAATATGTTGCTGCCTCTGTCCAAGTAACATTGTTTAGCCAATCTAATAAGGATGTGTCAAATCCAACTATCTCGAGTAGGGTTGTGAAATTCTTTCACCGAACTGGAAATGCCATTGTAGCCCTAAGTGTGAGACTTGCTGCTTGGCCATGTTTTCCTCCATTTGAATGTTACTAGTCCCCTAAACTCCACCAACCAAGATGACCTCGCCTCTTAGGAGAAGCTACAAGCTCCCACCCATATTTGAGTGCCCACCAGAGGCCTGTAGTCTCAGTCTTGTGTTTTCCCTTCGCATCCATCAAGAGGCAGTTCCTGGTTTCCAAACCTCTTCCCACATTTCTATTCAACGAAACCCTCATGAATACAGACACCATTTTTATCCATGATTTTATATAACTTATATTGAAGAGAAAAGAAATTTATTATGGTCATTCTTCATGCTCAAGATAGATTTATTTATAGGTCAAGCACCCGCTGAGTGCTTCTAGGTTTCTCATAGAATTATGAAGTCAAAAGAGTTATTGTCATACATGTAAGACCCATTTGGGCATGTTGTATCTTGTAAAGAAACTTTTTGTAAAGTAAAAAGTGTGATAAAGACCCGTAAAGACCTTTTCAAATAAGTCAGCCTATAAGAAGGATCAAGTTAGCCTCAAGGACTACAATTTGACCTCGTACGAAGCCTATATATAAGGGAACCTTGACTTCATTAAGAAGCATAATTCAATCAAGAAAGAAGCAATTCAATCTCCTCAAGAAAGAAGATGGAAGAGGACGGAAATCAAGCAAAAGAAGAAGAAAAGCAAGATCGAAGTTTTGGGCCTCTTTCTCTTTCTTATTAGGGTTTCTAAAGTAGCTGCTAGACCAAAATGGCAGAATTTTCTAGGGAAGTCAAAGTTGCAAAATAAGTTTATGGGAAATAAAATTTGTTGCTAGGTAACAAGTGTTGGAAGCTCAAAGTTGTTCGAAGTTGTTTGGTCGAAATTGTTGGAAGTTTCTAGGTCAAAGTGGTTGGAAAAATTCATCATGAATAAATTTGACTTGGTCTTGGAGGGGTATTTGACAAGGGTCTTAGGTTTTGGAATTTGTCATCTAAACATTCTATAAGAAGAGAATAATTATTGTGGGTGTTCCTCTCAAGAGGATAGGTTTTGGCCCTGGCTTAATTTACAGCCTATATTTTGTGTCCACTTGCCTATTTGATGTTCATAGTTTGTTATTTGTTTCATGATAAGAACATAATAATAATAATAAATTGAAAGATTAATATAATAAAGTTAAGTAAAAATACATCACAAGCAATTATCAAAGAAGAGAAATCACCTAATCTTGTTGCCCTTGTATTTCTCAACAATAGCACTACCTATGGAGTAAGAGGTTAAAACATGGAAAATTTGGAAGTATAAGAAAGATTATGGATTAATGATCTGACTAAAATATAAAATCCTCGTGCAACCTTCAAGGAGGGATATGAAATAAAATGAATAATTGGAAATCAATAATAAAAAATAAAAAATGGAACACCAGTTTTGTAGAAAACACCATCATATCCTCTTCTTTGATGGAGCCTTGAAGGGAAACCTAGGGGTGACATGCATGGAATGTGGGGTCATTTTTGGCCTGAAGAAAATTGATAAACTTCATTTTCTTGGAAAATAAATGAAACTAAAATTAATCAGGCTAAAGCTCTATCCCTTTAGAAAAGGAATTATGAATATAGAGAGAGAGAGACTGAAAAATACACTAGTGGTTGGTGATTCAATGATCACCATATGTTGTATACTAGTTAGTTATTATACTCTTCCCTAGGAACCACACATGAACAATCTATTCTTTTGTACCCAAAAAATGATAGAAGGATAAAAAAATGTTAAGTTATGTCATTCTTTGAGAGGCCTAAAATAATCAGCCAACATTATGGGCAACGTGGATTATAGTTTAGCTCTAGAGACAGTGATGTCTTTAACAACCTCCTGGTAACATCTCCTTCTTCTATCCCTACTTATTGTAATTATAATTTTGATTACCACACTAGTGTGGAGAGAGACACAACTGGTTGAAACTTTGATTAAATATATGAAAATTTTTAATTAGAATTAATTAATTAACACAACAAAAGAAGGGATAACCTTATGAATCCTTGGTCTGAGGGAAGCTTGTTTACTCAACAATTTTTCCTAAAGCTTCTTTCTTTCCCACCTATTTTAAAAGTCCATGAACCATATCTTGATGAATAAATGCAACAATTTCTTGTAACAAATAGAATTCATTTTCTAATAGGTTGAATTTGATGTAATTAGGGATTAATTAAGTTCACATAACCATTAATAGTCATTACATGATTGGACTAGGGAAGTGGAAGGACGGGAAATGCCCATTCCTCTTTTTTTCCTCTTGAAAATCGAAGAGATAACCTAGAAGGTGATGGCACCAAAGAGAAAATGAAATTCTCTTTCTCAGTTGTGTGAAGGGATGGAGAGGGAGTTCTATATATTGACACTGTAGAAATGAATTTAGGTTTTTTCATTCATTGGATTATTGGAATAAAAATGAGATGCCCAGTAATAATTTACTGTCCAAGTCTCCAGTGGACTTAGATTTCCCTTATCCATCTTATTTCTTAGGCTTTGTGACCTTGAGCCTGCACCTTGTGACCTTGAGCGTTAGCTACCATTATGGTGTTTGAGGCCATTAAAATATTTTTTTTACCCTATGTTGTCAAAGTGCAGTTGAAGGATTGAAAATTCAATGACTAAGTGCCTGCATTTTCTGTTAAACCACTGAGTTCTTGTAGTTTGGCTATTCCACCACTATTAAATCACTTAGTTCCTGCCAAACAATTAAACAAACCATTGGGTGCCTTCCAATTGGTTTTTAAACCACCCTCACAGTGGGTTTAATCCTCATAAACTGATAAACATGCCTATTCCTTGAATTTTGGTGATACCTTATGTTTTGAAGCTTAGAGAGTAAGCGAGTCCCTCGGTGTGTACTACTAGAGAGTATTTGATGAACCACTTGGACAATGGACTCCATTTCCTGAGTATTTTACCAATCCATTGGTGTGAAATACTCGTATGCAATAATTTCCCCTTGGACTCTAGATCTAACTCGGGGTGGTTAGTTGCAAGAAAGACCAATGTATAGTTGACCTACAGTCGGGTGGAGAGTGGAAGTCCCTCCTTAAGTTTCCAACTGTTCTATCACACTCAGATAAGTAAAATTGGTCTTTTCATATTTGTATTTCAAGTTATGTTTGTTCCTTGTGATTATTAACTAATGCATGGTATTGAGTTCTCTTGAAGGAATGCTTGAACTGTGTAGTTACTTCCATGTTCATGAGTTGCATAACACCTTCATTATTTATATTTTCCAATATAAATTTCATAGTTAATCTTGGGGTTGATAAGATGCCTTACAGGTTTACAGTTGTGTTGAATGCTTGAATTATGATGATTTCTTCCATACTTGCAAATTGCAGTTGTCTTATCTATGTATAATAGAAATAAAATCTTGGGTTGTACAAGTTGATATTATGTTCATGATGGAAGTATTAAACAATGTGTTCATTTCTTTCCTTTTCTTTACATGAATATATTGCTCCATAAATAATAGCTAAATTTTTTTATAATGGTACAGAGTGGTAGACAAATTGTAATTCCTCTCACTTAGTTATGTGTGTTTTCAACTAATTGGTGTTTTAGTTTAGGTATCCTGTAAAAGGTGGAAGTGCTTGAGGTTTTTTAGGACCTTGGGTCCTTTTTCCATGATACATAAAAATATGGAAGATAGGGTGGTCACTATTCCTTTTGTACATGTATGGAAATTAAGGGTTCAAGACCTCATGCCTTATGTTGGTTACCATACAGAGAAATGGAAGTTTGATAGACACTCCCTTTTTTGTAGAATGTCTAAAGTTTGAAACTTGTTCATTTCATTGAATTTTAGGGCAAAATGATCCACATACATATACAAACTTATACGCAAAAGGAGAGAAATTTTGACGCTAAGAAATTATGCCAAGATGACGTGGCTTAGGTTGGACCCTACTCTTGAACCTCAAACTTCGATGAGTACAAGTTGGAATGTAACTGAGGTAGAGTAAGGAGTTAGGCTTTGACCTAATTGATATTCCATTGTGGAACCCTAAAATTCTCACATCTCGGTCTTGGGGCTTATGAACTACGGGAGAAAATAACCAAAGAAATGGTATGACGTGGTTTTTTAGACCCATCAGGATTGAATTCTGACTAAGGATTAAAATAGAGAATAATTTTGTGCTCCAAATGTGGAGGATTCAACGGGACCCATACTATATAACACATTCTAGGCACCATGTGGGGTCCTACACCACCCACCACTCACTGTCAAGGAATTATGGTTATCCTCATGAGGATGGAAGGTTATTGAGAAGATGGTTAATTTTTCCAAGGATCCATCTCATGCAACCATGCTGTCAGGCTACGACCCACTTCCATGATATAAGTGATGTGAATTTGATATAAGGCATGGGACCACTAAGGTCAAGGCCAACCTAGTCGAGGTTCCAGTGTGGAACCCTACCACCACTCATCACCCACCACTAGATCTTTTACTCATGATGAAGGTTGGAAGTGGTGATACAACTAAGTAACATGACGTGGATTTGACCTAGCGAACCCCTTTTTTGTTGACATCTCAGATTTACTTTCAAGCCACATGGTGAACTTAATGATGTGGCATTTTCTTTGTTATGCAAAAATTTATCTAAGAATAGTTTTAATCTAGGTTTTGGATTAAGGTATAATTTATATCATCGAAAACCTATCAAGGAACTGGAGACAATGGTGGTATCATAATATAATTTTGAAAAAATTGTAAAAGAAACATTTTTGTGACCCCATCTTCATAAAAAAACCTTGTAGGTCAAGTCAATTTAGTAAGTAACACCACCCATGGCCCGAGATAGTACAAGGGGCTGGGATGGAGTTTTACATAGTGGCATCAGAGCTCAGATTCAACACTCATATTGGATGGGCATTGGAAAAGAAAATTTATTCTAATAATTTATTTATATATATGCTAACTTTGAGCTTACAAATTTCATTATTGTTATTTTATGGATATAAAATGTTGAAACTATTTGTATTTTATGTATATGACATGGGTGTTATATGTTTGAACAACATCATATCAACATGTGTCATATTAACATACCTAGTTTTGGCATGGCAAGGTAACAAATTAATACATTTATGCTTGATATAATTAACAACTTGATAAGAAGCTAGAAATTGTAGCAAGAAATAGAAGAATCGACAACAATGTTACAACTATGAAAATGACTTAAGAAGGAGGTTTCCTTACATGAAATGTTGCTTGGCTTATAAATGTTTTATATTTTATGAGTATGTGAAAAATGGGGAAATGAGATAAAGGTATAATGATGCCATTTCATTGGAAAGGTCATTTATTTAGAACCATCATAGTAGGAGAATAATTAAATTAATTTTTAAAATTTGATGATTTTTTGAATGGTATGGTTTGGGTAAGATGATGAGGCTACCCAATGAAACTCCCTGTCACGTGGAATATTCATCTAGAAAGAGTGCAAAAGTGATCTCTTGTTAGTTAAGTACTATTGTTAGTATGCATTTGATATGTTGGGATTATAAGCTTGTTCATGTAAATATTTGAAAATAATCAAAACTGAAAGTTGACTTTAAAAGTGACAGAACAATGCTAGACTTTGTAAATTTTATACCTAATGAAAATGCCTTTATGAAGTTTCATTGAAAATTGTAAGCAACTAAGTTGATAGAACAATGACTAATATATGAAATTGAGATAATTTCAAGGACTGTTGAAAACTACAATTGCAGGTATGCTACAAGATAGGTGGATTCCTTGAAGAGACTTCAAATAAGAATGCTTCTAATGACAACCAAGTAAGTAAAGAAAGGATCAAACAAAGGTGAAAAGGTAAAGGATAATAATTTGGTGAGAATTCCTCTCAATTGAATTATATATAATTTGTTTCAAAATTAATGAATGTATTCTTTGAATGCCCAAAAAAGGGTATGGTTAAGGAAACAAGCCTTCACAGTGAAAATATTTCAATGAATTTTGGTAATACATGAAAAACCAAAGTGGAAACTAATTACTCATGAATTTAAACATAAGTAGCTCTCAACTTTTCCTCTTTGGGTTACTGGAATAAATGTGATGCACACATATGATGCTATGCTAGTTTCATTTCAATCTAACTGAAATAAGAAGGAATGATAGAATTTGTATATGTGTAATAAATCATAGATCACTTCAGGATGTTGTGAATCCTTGAAATAAAAGGAATGTATGTGTGAATATTAATAGTTGTTTGGTTGATTGAAAGATCAGATTATGAGTAGAAACTTGGAAATTATGTGTGAGATAGAGGCCAACATGACATAATAACACCACATGCAAGGGAGTTAAACAACATGACTAAAAGTCTCATAGTTATGAGATATGGCTTTTGAATGAAGAAAAGTTGGGCAAATGAAATTTATGATTTGAAAATTTGAGTACATGTCATGAAAACTAAATGTTTTGATTCAGGTGAAATGATCGAGTAGGAAGCTCAGAAGGAAGAATTCTAATAATAAAGGGGTCATATGTGCAATGTGTGGATAGGTATATATAGAAATTTTGTATTCATTACGGAGGGATATGATTTGGGGATGTATCAAAGTATTTGGGCATTTGGAGGAGTTTCTCATATTCTTTTTTCTATTGTATTTTGCTACATTCTCACATTGTTTTACATAGTGATTACTTCTAATTTTTATGTATTTTGATCACAAAATTTAGTATCAAATCTCATGATCCTAGTATTTCGATGATCCGAACAAGTCATTGTGGCATTTTCACTATAACTATTTTTTTCTAGGAGGTTTCAGATGGTAAAACGTGGAGAATATTTAGAAGAAATATCAGGTAATATTTAGTTCAAATTTTAGATATTTTTTCCTTATATTTTCAAAGATCTATTGCAAGGAAGTTAGAATTCCTAAATGCTCTTGAAATTAGGGCAATTCATAAATTTCGCTATAATTTTTTTTCTAAGGTTTTAAACCATGAAACTTGGAACACATTGCGACAAAAGCTTGATGGATATCTGGTTCAGATTTTAGATCTCGGTTTGCTATAATTTCAAACATATGCTCTAAGGAATTTTAGGTTCCTGAATGCTCCTGAAATCAGTTTCCAATAAGTCATTTTGGCATTTTTTCAATAACTTTTTTTTCTAAGAGGTTTTAGAAAGTTAAACTTGGACCATATGAAGAATAAATCTTAGGAAATATGTTGGGTCCCTATAATATTATTGATTACCCCATTACTATTGTAGTTATACCCCTTATTTATATTGTTGTGCCCCTATTACCCCCATATTGTTATTTCGATGCCCCATAGAATCCCTCTATTGTTATTTTTGTGGATTTATATTATTATTGTTAGGTAGGCTGGATTATATTGTGATTCCATAAACTCCTATATATAGAGAGGAGGTTTTGTCATTTGTAGAATCGAAGAATTGTTCATTTATGTAATGTAAAGGAGGTTGCCCCCTCGAAGAGGCTGAATTCTAAGGCGTTGATATATCTTTTCTATCTTTTCTTGAGCTGGTTTCATAACATTTGGTATCAGAGCTTTGGATTCTAGGGTTTCGCTGCTCCAAACAAGTCATCGTGGCATTTTCACTATAAATTTTTTTCTGTGACGTTTCAGAAGTCGCAAAACAAACCCATTTGAGAAGAAATCGCGTTGAACTTTGGGTCCAAATTTCAGAGCTTTTCGCACGATATCTGCGGAGATATGATCTGAGGAAGTTGGTATTTTTGCAGACTCCTGAATTACATTCAAAACAGGTGACCTGGGGAAAAGTGTCATAACTTTCTCTCTGGGGATCAGATTGAAATTTCGTAAGAAGCTACAAAAAGAGGACGGACTGTAGTGTCTTTCATGTGAGTTTCAGATCCAAAGGTTGAAACAGTGACTCGTGGGATGTCGTACAAGTTCACTCTACTGAACTAGACTAAAAGCAAGTCACTGTGGGAGATTTCACATAACTCTTCCTTAGAGAATCCAATTTGGGTCAGACTTGTGGAATTGGAAAGAGGACACAGAGGGCTACTACAGATCACAAATTTAGAACTAGATGATTGGAAAGTACAGATATACATCAAAGGCAATATCGAGCTCCTACAAAGTGAAAAAAGGTGTGTAGATTTTCTTAAATTTTTGCTTAAGCTTGGTTTGAAAATTTATTTTGAAGGAATTCAAAGGGCATAGTAGAGCATTATTATGGGTAATTGATGCCCTGAGGAAAGAAAATGAAAACACCTAGTAAGGAACCTGAAAGCTCTAGCATGACTCATGAAGAAGAGGAAGAAATGCAACATGATATATCAAAATTACAAGACCAAGTGCAACAACTGTCCCTTGCACAAAAAGGAACAGAATCTAAGATGGATGGTTTAAAGAAAGATGTAGAAGCTAAGATGGATGGTTTAAAGAAAGGTGTAGAAGCTAAGATAGACTGTTTAAAGAAAGGCGTAGAAGCTAAGATGATTGACGTGGAAGCTAAGATGGATGATTTGAAGATAGATTTGAAGACAGACATGGACGAATTGAAGATGAATATGAATAATTTGCTACAAGAAATGGTCCCTAAGGGTGAAAGGATACTAAATGAAACTCATGATGAGAACAAAAGAAATTTTAATCGTGATTCCATAGACGCTAATGTTGGATTGAAGAATCATCATATTCCAAAAATCGATATGAGGAAGTTTGATGGCAAGGATCCCGCCACATGGATATTACAGATGGAGCAATTATTCGATCTCAATAATGTGCAAAATGCACAAAAGGTACATATGGCAACTGTATATTTGGAACCAAATCAGTTTGTATGGTATCAATGGCTTTGTTCTCGTAAACAATTTATCACTTGGGCAATTTTTACGGAAGAATTGATAGCACATTATGAGGATACAAAAAGCAACACTTTTTTTAGCCAATTGATAAGTCTCAAACAAAAGGGTTCAATAATGGAGCACATTGAGGAGTTCCAAAAATTGAACATAAGGGTAAAAGATATTCCAGAGGAGCACAAGATTGATGTGTTCATAGGGTCTTTAAAGGATAATATCCAACATGATGTCCGCCTTTGGGAACCTGATTCATTAGAGAAGGCATTCAGGTTAGCAAGGAAAATGGAAAGCAAAATTATGGAAACTAGGAAGCATACCACTCACAACTATAAAGACGGAAGTGTTGTTGCCCCTAGTATTCCACAACCTACAAGGTTGACACCACAACAATTAGAAGAAAAAAGAGCAAAAGGGCTTTGTTACAATTGTGATAGCAAATACACAAAAGGTCATAAGTGTGCTGAGAAGAAATTATTCTACATAGATTGTGAAGAGGAAGAAGAAAAGGAGCAAGAATGGTCAAAAGAAGAGAATATACTCCAGGAAAAAAGCCTAGATGAAGAACAAATAAATCCGACCATATCTTGTAATGCATTGGCGGGAATTACCACTCCTTAAACCATCAAGATAGAAGGACAAATCAAGAAGTAAAAGGTAATAGTGTTGATTGATTCAGGAAGCACCCACAATTTTATTCATTTTAGGGTAGCAAAAGAATTGAATTGCTTCCGATATCCAACACCAGAGTGTCAAGTGATGATTGCAAATGGAGGAACAATAAATTGCTCTGGAAAGTGCCATAATATCAAGCTATCCATGGGAGAATATGTATTGACTAGCCCAATGCTTTCCATTCCAATGGGAGGTGCTGATGTTGTACTAGGAGTCCAATGGCTACAATCCTTGGGTACAATAGCTTTTAATTTTCAAGAACTTTTCATCAAATTTTCTACGGAAGGAAAGGAATTTGAATTAAGGGGCATTGCAGGGAAACCAGGAAAGATAATCATCTCTAATGGCATGACTAAGCTTCTTAAAAAGGATCAAAGAGGTGTAATTGCACAATTATGTTCGCTAGATGTTTCCACATTGGAATCATCTATTTCTCCAGATCTCCAAAAAGTCCTGGACAATCATTCCAAGGTATTTGAGACTCCCAAAGGTCTCCCACCTATGCGTCATCATGATCATGCTATTCATCTGATTCCAGGAAGTGTTCCTCCAAACATAAGGTCGTACAGATATCCCTATGCCCAAAAATGTGAAATTGAACGTATGGTTGCAGAAATGCTAGAGGCTGGTATAATTCAACCGAGTCAAAGTTCTTTCTCAGCTCCAGTAGTATTGGTGCACAAGAAGGATGGATCATGGCGCATGTGTCCGGATTATAGGGAGCTCAATAAGCTCACTATTAAAGATAAGTTCCCCATTCCTGTCATTGATGAATTACTGGATGAATTGCATGGATCAATTTACTTCACCAAGTTGGATCTTCATTCGGGATATCATCAAATCAGAATGAAGATTGAAGACATTCTGAAAACGGCATTTAGAACTCATGAGGGTCATTATGAATTTTTGGTCATGGCTTTTGGCCTTACCAATGCACCTTCAACATTTCAAGGTTTAATGAATTCAATTTTCAAACCATTCCTTAGAAAATTTGTGTTAGTATTTTTCGATGATATACTAATCTACAACAAGTCTTGGAAGGATCATGTTGAACATGTTGACAGGGTTCTACAACTATTGGAGGAGAAACAATTATATGCAAAAAGATCCAAATGTTTCTTTGGAGTCCAGGAGGTGGAATATTTGGGTCATATTGTATCTCATGAAGGAGTTAAGGTAGACCCTAGCAAAATTAAAGCCATTAAGGAATGGAAAATCCCCACATCCATAAAGCATCTGCGAGGATTTCTTGGGTTGACAGGGTATTATCGCAAGTTTGTTAAGAATTATGGGAGAATAGCAGCACCTCTAACAGCATTATTGAAGAAAGATTCATTTTCATGGACTCCGGAAGCAACAAAGGCCTTTGAACATCTTAAAGAGGCAATGTGCCAAGCACCGGTCTTAGCTACACCGGACTTCACAAAAAACTTTATTGTGGAATGTGATGCTTCAGGAAATGGAATTGGTGTTGTTCTAATGCAAGATGAAAGACCCATTGCTTTTGAAAGTCGTCCAATCAAGGGAAAGTTTTTAAGGAAAGCTATTTATGAAAAGGAAATGTTGGCAATACTCCATGCACTTAAGAAATGGCGACCCTACCTAATGGGAAGACACTTCAAGGTAAAAACAGATCATGATAGCCTTAAATACTTTTTAGAACAAAGATTATCCTCTGAAGAGCAACAAAAGTGGGTCACAAAGATGTTGGGTTGTGACTTTGAAATCATCTATAAAAAAGGGAAGCAAAATGTGGTGGCAGATGCACTCTCAAGAAAGGATGAGGACCTGGAAGCATTGTTGTGTGCCATTTCTATTATCCAACCAGATTGGATAAACGAAGCAAGGAAGGAATGGAAGAATGACGAAGAGGTGTGGGCACTTATTCGAAAGCTACAACAAGATTCCAGTATTTCTGATACATTTAGCTGGAAAAATGATTCGTTATGGTACAAAGATCGCTTATACCTCTGTAAGAATTCCCAGCTAAAACAAAATATTCTTATGGAATTGCACACTTCTCCCCTAGGAGGGAACTCAAGATTTTTAAAAACTTACCACAGGGTTAAGAAGGAATTTTTTTGGGATGGCCTTAAATCAGATATTCAAAAGTTTGTGGCGGAATGTTTGGTTTGCCAACAAAATAAAGTTGAAACAGTTAAGACATTGGGTCTATTACAACCTTTATCCATTCCAAGCCAACGTTGGGAGGAGGTTTCAATGGATTTTATCACAGGTTTTCCCAAGTCTGAGGGAAAGAGTGTCATCATGGTGGTAGTTGACAGACTTACCAAGTACGCACACTTTTGTGCATTATCACATCCATTTAAAGCTAGTACAGTTTCTACTGCATTTATGGAAACAGTTCAAAAGCTACATGGAAACCCAAAGATTATTGTAAGTGACAGAGATCCCATTTTCACTGGAAATTTTTGGACAGAATTATTTTCTTGTCTTGGTACTCAGTTAGCTCATAGCTCATCTTATCATCCTCAATTTGATGGGCAAACTGAGATAGTAAACAAATGTTTGGAAGGATATCTTTGTTGCTTTGTATCTGATAAACATACACAATGGGTCAAATGGTTGCCTCTGGCTGAATGGTGGTATAACACTTCCTTCCATACAACAACAAAAATGACCCCATTTATGGCACTTTATGGGTATCAACCACCATCCATCACATCATATTTAAGAGAAAATTTTAAGGTTCAGGCAGTGGAACATCACATCGAACATCAACAACAAGTCCTCCAACTCTTAAAGGATAACCTCGTGTTGGCACAAAATAGAATGAAACAACAGGCCGATCAACATCGCAGTGAAAGAAGTTTTGATGAAGGTGATTGGTTATTCCCACAGCTACAACCATATAAGAAAATGTCCCTAAAGCAAGCTAAGAAGGATAATAAATTATCACCAAAGTAGTACAAGGTGTTGCAAAAGATTGGTACTATGGCATACAAATTGGAGCTTCCTGCAGCTTCTCGATTGCACCCAGTTTTCCATGTTTCATGTTTAAAGAAGGTTATAGGTGACAAGCTCCTAATTCAAACAATATTGGCAGAAATTGATGAGGAAGGAAAAATTATATTGGAACCGGAAGCAGTCACAGAAACAAGAACTCGACAGCTACGAAATCGATCAATTTCAGAGTATCTTATCAAGTGGAAGAACTTATCCACTGAAGATTCCACATCGGAGGATGAGAATTTTATGCAGAAGTATACAGAACTACTCAAGCGTTGAGGACAACACTTTTTTGAAGGAGAGGGGCATGTTGGGTCCCTATAATATTAGTGATTACCCCATTACTATTTTAGTTATACCCCTTATTTATATTGTTGTGCCCCTATTACCCCCATATTGTTATTTCGGGTCCCCATAGAATCCCTCTATTGTTATTTTTGTGGCTTTATATTATTATTGTTAGGTCGGCTGGATTATATTGTGACTCCATAGACTCCTATATATAGAAAGGAGGTTTTGTCATTTGTAGCATCGAAGAATTGTTCATTTATGTAATGTAAAGGAGGTTGCCCCCTCGAAGAGGCTGAATTCTAAGGCGTTGATCTATCTTTTCTTGAGCTGGTTTCATAACAAAATATCTAGTTCAATTTCCATAATTTGGTTCACTATACTTTTAGAGTAATACCTTGTCAAAGTTAGGGTTTGTGAAGAATCTTGAAATAAATTTTAAACAGGTTAGCGTGGTTATTTTGCTATATTTTGTTCTTTGGGACTTTTTATACTGTGAAATATTTAGGAATTTCAGGATACATTTATAAGTACCTTCGGTAAAAAATTTAGAATTATATTTGAAGAATTAGACATGTGGCATGGTATACAATTTTTTCTCATGGGAAGAGGCCAAAGTACAACACGTTTTGAGAAAGTTACCATAACTTTCACTTGGCACATGAAATTATATTCACGCCTATGGAATTGTGGAAAATACATACCATAATATTATTGACCAAATTTTTTGATCCAAAATGACTCAAATCTTATATACATATGTATGTATGTATGTATGTATATATATATGTATTTATGTATATATGTATGTATGTATGTATGTATGTATGTATAAACACATCCATTCAAATATTTTCCAAATTAAGTTTTGTAACTTACAAGTGACCTAATTATGGATTAGAATATCTCATTTGTTTAATGAGTAAAAGCTGTGATAAAAAAAAGTAATATTATTATTTTCCAACATACCTACAAATAAAGCTACTATGTCAATTAAATATATTGAACGCTCATCCTTGACTTATGAAGGAAGTGAAGACTTGGATTTTATATTATCTCAATTACAGAAGAAATTTAATGATATAAATGGTAATATGTTGAAAATGGTGGATTTATCAAGTTATTAAGAAAAACTAGAAGAGAAATAAAAAAGAAGATGAATAAAAATAAGGAAGAAATGCAAACTTCCATCAGTGAAGAAATGAAAGAATTACAAAACATTATATTAAAAAATCTCCCTAGGAGGGATGTAAAGATACAAGGATATCATGAACAAAAGGAGAAGAATTCTTTTTAGAATCAATCATATATGGGGAGTATGTTATCACAATTGGAGAGAAAAAATATTAAATCGCAGGAACCATAATCATGAATTTTCAATCCAAGGTCTACATCATAAGGGCTTGAAGTCAACACCAAGGAACTACTATATTCCAAAAATCAATATGAGGAAGTTTCATGGAAATGATATTGTAAAATGGCATTTCAAATGGAGAAATAATTTGATCTACACCAAGTGGAATCATTAAAAAAGGTGAATATTGCATCCTTGCTGTTAGAACAAGACCAACATGTATGGTATCAATGACCTTGTGAAAGTAGAGAGGATTTTTTTATATGTTGGTTGAATTTCATAGAGGAATTTTTAGTACATTATGGGGATATTAATTGGAATACATTCTTTAGTCACGTGGTAAATCTTCAAAAAAATTTCCAGTTATAGAGAAAAATCAACAATTCCAAAAGTTGAGTCTCAAAGTAAAGAATATTTCAAAGGGTAATTGGTTAGACCTATTCATGGGAGCTTTAAAGGAAATCATCCAACATGATGTGTGTCTCTTTCAAAAGAAATCTATAGGGCATGTTTTCAGTATAGCAAGAAAAGTTGAAGATAAAAATATGGCCACTAATAACTATAGAGAAAATCATTCTCCCTTTGTTAACCCAACAAGGTTGACTCCTCGGAAAATGGATGAAAGAAGAGAAAGGGGTTGTGTTTCAACTATGAGAGTAAATACAATAAGGGGCATAAATGTTGTGAGAAAAAAATATTCTACTTAGACTATGAAGAGGAAGAAGGTCAAGAATTGAAACAATCATAAGATCTAGATCTAGAAGGGACTACTCTAACAATATATTTTCATGCATTGGATGGCATCTATACTCCAAAAACCATCAATATAGAAGGACGTATCAAAATGAAAAATGTAATGACGTTAATTAGTTCATACATAACCCATAACTTCATCAATTAAAAATTAGCAAAACTTCTCATTTCTTTCATATATCTAACACCAGAGTTTCAAGTAATGAATGTACATGGAGGCACCATAAATTATTCAAGGAAGTACCATAGTATTAAGCACATTATGGGGGAGTATTTTCTATATAGTCCCATGATTCCAATACAAATGGGTGGAGCTGATGTTGTATTGTTGGTCCAATGATGACAATCATTGGGAATATGTTGGCTTAGTGGGTCCTAACCGAGGTTCAGAGTTAATTTTGCCAAACAAATCCCTACACTACTAGCCCTTTTGGCATCAATCCACAGAGCGCAGACTTAAGTCTCACCCAAAGCAGTATGGGGGGGGGGTGACGGAACCAAGTTTTCACACCCAGAGATGATCGTGATGTCATTTTATGCCCTAAATATGCTTTCACATAAATCGATAATCCTTTTAGGGCTTATCAGTATAACTACCCTTAATAAGCTTCTATACCTCTGCGAACGTTTACGACTGTCTTTCACGGACCCTAAATATGTGAATCAACTACTTACATGCATCAAAGATTACTCTTAACCCAATAATTACTTTGATCAGCTTAAGTGTTTAATAACTCCCACATACAATAAGATATTCTTCACATAAATAGTTATCAGTCATTGCATTCATGTATTAATATCAATCATGTAAAGTCACGCATTCATACACCATTATTTCATAAACCCATTATAACATAAGGCGCATTCATATAAATAGAAGTAAATAGACAAAACATAGGAATTTCTGGAATAATCTCTTTATTAATACTTCAGTTCTACTTACAGGCTCAATACTTCCTTGCACACTCAGCTTCAGGTTTCCGCACACTTAGCTGCGGACTTTACTCTAGGCCTTTGCGAACACAGTTGCAAAGCCTTGCTTCTACTCTAAGACTTCTTCGCTCTTATTCTTACTGACCCATTACATTCGTCTTCATCATCATTCTATCTATCTTAGACTCTCTAAGGCGCACCTACTTATGTAATCCCCTTCCTTCTACTCTAAGACTTCTTTACTCTTATTCTTACTAACCCATTACATTCGTCTTCATCATCATTCTATCTATATTAGACTCTCTAAGGCGCACCTACTTATGCAATCCCATGGTCTGCGGACCATGGGTAGATCTTCAAAAGCTGACTTAAATTACACAAAGGAAGGGTAAAACCCTTTATGACACTTTGATTATATACGTGCTCTGTGACCACAACTTGCAGAGACTTTACATTTTGTACAACACTTGGGCTTTTCCCCCAAAACCTGGGCTTTAGCCCCAAAATCGACGCTAGGGGACCCCATTCCAGCAGGCCCCCAAAACAAATATCATGACTCACCCTCGAGTCTCTCTACTAGCGTGGAGATCTTACTACAAAGACCTCCCAACTCTACTTGTGCCACTGCTACTTCAACCGTGCTCTACATGGCTGCCTGTTTGATTTGCTCCACCAGCTGCTTTGTTGCCGATCCTACACTATCTTCCTTGATTTTCTGTTGCATGCTCTGTAGGCTCACCAACTTATCCTGAATGCTGGCAGAGATAATGTAGGACTCATGTAGCCAAGGCCCCAATATGGCCTTGAGGACCACCTCTTTCCGCTGTGCTACTTCCACCTATTCAAGCAGTAGTTTCACCTCCTGCAGCTTGGCCAATCGTTGTGCTATAGCGACGGTGTGCTTCGTTGCTCGCTTCATCATACTACTGCTACAATTGACAAGATTCTATGTTTAACCTCTATAGGTTAGGATCTTCCTACATATCCATGACTACCTCCATGGATTTCTCGAAGAGCATGGTGCAATCCACCACTGCGACATCCACTATCGCAACTCCCTCCTTCATAGCGGCTTCGCTCTGTTCTCTGACTTCTGGCAGAGTTGAAAGTTGTGAATTCAACTCCAACTCTGTAATTTTTAGGTTCAGTTCAAATTGAACCTTGGCCACTTCTATCTTAGTGTCACACACACCTGCAACCAGCTTCCTCATCTTCACCTCCAATGATGCTTCCTCTGGTATATGTAGTTCAGGTACTGTTCTGCATGCCTCAGCCACCACAGTTGCAAGCTAGGCATTCTGTGCCTAAAATTTCTTCTCTGCCTCCAGCATTGTTGATTTCTCTACGAACATATGTTAATTTTTTACTTTGTACTCACTTATCACGCTTAGTGCACGCTGCTCCCGGGCCTTAACCTCTACTATCACACCTACTTGTAGTGTGTCAAGAAACTCGCTGGGCTGTGTGGCTAGGTTGAGGCCAATGTTCTTCATAGAGTTGACAATAGCCTTGTTAGCGGCCACATTTATGCTTAAAGCTCCATATGGCAGCGCGATTGTGCAGAGATCCAATGATCGAACCATCTCTGCTACTTGAGTGGTCCCCGATGCCAAACTGGTTGATGTTGTGTTGATCTGTCCTATACCTTCCTGGATCCTAGTCATTTGGATCTGTAGCTCATGCAGATCCTTTTAGATAGTGCTCAGTGCCTGTTGTTGTTGTTGCCCAAACTACTACATCAGCTCTGCTGTAGTATTCTACACCTTGTCTCCAATTTCATTTTGGTCATTGTCCATCAAAGTAATCAGATCCAGCGACGACTTGGTCGCTTTTGTTTTCTTCCGCGGCCCTGCCTTTTCCTACTACCTGTACCACTTCACTCTGAAGGGAGTGCTCTCCTGCTGATCACCTCCACCCTGCTTTGACTGCTCTTCCTCCTCAGTTTGCGGCAAAGGGGACTTCTCACTTCGCTCAGAGCCGCATTCTTCGTACTCTATCTATTTCTTCATGGCATGCTTTGCTTTTACCTGGGCCTTCTCCTCGGCCTCTTTCTTCCTTTTCTCAGCCAACTGTTGAACCTTCTATTTGGCCGCATCCTTATTCTTCTTCTCTGCAGACTTGCTAGTCCCTAGAGCCAAATCGGAAGGAGCATGCCAGTTTGCTAGCCAGCACTTGATGACTTCTTTAATAGCATCATCGGTAGTAAGGTAGGGTAGGTTGAACCACTTCCACCCTAGATCCTTCTGTCCCCGAATGTATACATGGTGGAAGTTTGCTTTGAAATTCGTGTACCCTGAAAGTTGCTCAAACACGGTTGGTGAAAACCATGGCTTCTATTTGATGGCCATGGGAATGCTCGCCTCCATTAGCACCCTAAAGAACTTGCTCTTTGTGACCTGCGCAGCCTCTTTTGTGGCCCAGAGAGACGCAAACTTTGCTACTTCGGGCATATCTTTCTCCATAGGAGGAAACTGGTTGTTCTCCGACAAATACCAGGTGACCAGCACAATTGAGAGCAACACACATGAATATTGGAAGTTTTTTCTCTCATCTTGTGCTTCTCTGCATTTCGCAAGGAACTCACTACACAGGTAGCACGCCCAGTTGAACTGTACGCCCTCCACACACTATGCTACCAATGAAACTTCTGGTGCCAGCACCTCATCCACACAGCACTTTCTCATAACCTTGCGAGCCAAAATCTGTGTGGAAACCTTTACCATGGGGTCAGTAATTGAGTACCCATGCAGCTTCTTCACAAGTTTAAACTTGTCCTTCATCTTCTCAGTGAGGTCACGCTCACTAGTCTTTCCGCCAAAAGCCTTGGCTAGATTTAATCCTGAATGTGGCAATAACATGATCTGATGGATTAGCATATCGGTGATGGGGATCGACTCATTTAGCCACAAACACCCGTCATGCACCAGGCACATAATATGCTTAATGACAATCAGGTTTATATTTGAGAGATGTTAGTGGGGCACCCACAACAGGTTCAACAACCCTTACTTGTTTACACCGTGAATCCATTCCATAGGTTCCAATGCGGTGACACAAAAATATTTTTAGAAGACTCTCTTCATGTAGGTGTTTGTAGCAAGGTGGGGGAACTGCTCGTGGTTCGCCAAATCCCAATCTTGTAGCTTCAAGTGCAGGATCCGCACCAAGTGCGGACCTTCAAAGGTTATGTTCTTTGGTAACAGTTGTGTGTTGAGGAGGAATTGTCCTACATCGGGTCCTTCGGGACCTTCACTTTGCCCTTGTGTGGAGGGATATACTCTGGCAACCTAGATATAGGGTCCATGCCATCAATGTCTATATCTTTTGTGCCTTCCTTAGCCACCAGATCCACCAGATCCACCACTTTCCCCTTCTCTTTCACACTCGGCTTTTCTTTTCTCTGCACCTATGTAGCAACATGCTTCCTCAATGACTTGGACACTGGCACCGGCTTCTTTTTCTTATCTTTATTCGGCTTGGGGACCTCTCTCACTGGCATAGGATTTTGCCTAGGTGACCTTAGGGATGTAGGCACTGCTACTGGAACATCCACACTCACAACTTCCATAACCGCTCCCTTAGAAGGGACATCTCCACCAATACTCATAGTTTCCGCAGGGCTTGGTCCTAGCATATTTTCTAGGATGATGTCTAATTCACCTTTGATAACTTGGAAAATGTAGGGCTCACAACTAAATCCTCCCAATACGAGTGATTCATAGGCAATTGATAACACAGTGAAAAATTCTAAAAATGCAAAGTGTTTTTCGCTAGATGACCACGCGTAATTTATAGGTGAATTCGAATTTGAATTCGACCATTCCCCCCAAAATCCATCCATAAATTCTAGATTTGCGATAGATTTCCAAAGATTTCACTCTTAAATTTAGCCTTAAATTCCTTAAATGACCCCCCCTGCTCCTCTTAACCGTCTCCTCACTGTAAAATCATGAACATTGATAATAACGGTCACTTTTTGGCTGTGCTGCACGGTCTCTCCCCCTATAACACAGCTCCCTTGGCACTTCTTCTGGTACTGTGACACCATCTTGTTTCGCGCAGACCCCTTTTCACACAGCTCTACAAATCGGGCAGTGTAGTTTATAGTCTAGCACCTCTTTGCAGCTGCTTGGAGTGCTAAGCCTATGCTACCATCATGTAGTCATAGGGCTGGATCCCCATTGTATGGCTTCAATTGGCTTCCATTTACCTTTCCCTGAAATGGATCTCCATTCAATTTCACGAGTTGAACTGCTCCAACATATGTAATCTCTTTGATAACATATGGTCCCGGCCAATGCATCTGAAATTTTCCTGGAAACTTATCAAAATTACTGTCATCTAATAAAACTAAATCATTTACCTTCAAGGTGTGTAGTTTGATGTGCCGATCGTGCCAATATTTTTCGTGTTCCTTCTAAACCTGCTGATGGAATCCAGCCAAAAACCTATTTTCCTCGAGCTCTATCATCCGCGCGAGCCTTTCTTTTAAATCTATATGGTCCGCCATTCCTGTAAAAGTCACTATTTGTAGACTAGGCATAATGTACTCCATAGGAACTATAGCCTCTATGCCATAGACTAGCCTAAATGGCATCTGACCAGTAAGCTTTTTACAAGTAGTTCTATAAACCCATAACACTGCTGGTACACACATGTCCCAATCATTCCTCTGTGCATTGCAAACGCTTTTCAGCACATTCTCCAATATCTTATTAAATGCCTCAACCATCCCATTAGCCTAAGGATGGTATGGCGTACTCTTCCGATGATAAACCCAAAACTCCTCTATCGGCGCGTTGATTGTTTCATTGAGGAAGTGCGTACTGTGATCACTCATTAAAATATTCAGGCAACCAAACTTGGTTAGCACATATTCAAACAAAAATTTTACAATTGTTTCCCTTGTACTGTTAGTCCTTCACGGGTTGTGCCTCCGCCCATATGGTCAAATATTTGGTCACGGTGATGATATACCATGCACCTGTCTTCTTGTCGGGAGGTTAAATGGTCCTACAAAATAAATTGTCCGTTTCTCAAATGGCTGCTATGATACTTGTGGATTCAAAGGCAACTCATCCCTTCACGATGGTCTGTTGGTTCTCTGACATGCATCGAATGCCCTACAATATGCTTTAGAATCCTTATGCAGTGTTAGCCACCATAACCCAGTGCACAAAATATTATGCATTGTCGCTTTCCCTGCATAGTGGCCTCCCGCAGCTCCTCCATGAGCTTTAGTGAGGATACTATTTCGTTCAAAATTAGGCACATAACGTCGCAGTATTTCATCTAATCCCATCTTGTACAAATGGCCTACAATAACTAAAAATTCTGCCATCACACCACCATTTCCTTCTTCTATTGAATCATGTATCCTTCTGGCATCGTTCTTGTAGTCGGGAAGTGGATAATGTTTACAAAGTGATTATATAATACACACACCACAAAGAACTACACGTCCAATAGTCCTTCCTCCAAATTGTTAGGCTCCTCTCCTATTTAAATGCACGACAGATGGTCTAGCCCTTCATTTAACCTTCCAGGTTTCATAATTACCTCGAAATCATACTCCTAAAACAACAACAGCCATCTGCATATTTTCCCCCCCAACATAGGCTTGTTGACTAGGTACTTTAATGTAGAGTGGACTATATAAATCTTAAAATTTTCACCTAGCAGGTAATGTATAAACTTCTGGAGCACGTACGCCATAGCCAACCCTTCGTGCTCTATCGTCGACTAATTATTTTCATCCTTAGACAACTTCCTTCTCACAAATGCTATAGGGTGATCTAGTTCTCCTTCACCGGACAATGTCAATACTGCTCCTAGCGCAATACATGATGCATCTACATGCACATGAAATTCCTACTTCCAATCCAGGAAGACAAGGATCGGCGCGGTGACCATTTTCTCCTTCAATACATATAGACTCCGCTACCATTCTTCATCCCAACAGAATGTAGCGTCCTTTTTTAGTAGCTTTTCCATAGGTGCAGTAATTTGAGCATAACTTTCAATGAACTTCCAATAGTATCTTGCATGACCCAGTGTTGCACACAGTTATTTAACACTCCTTGCCACCTCAAAATTAATTATAATTGTGATCTTATCAGGGTCCACCATTAATCCTTGTTTGCACACCGCATGACCGAGGAAGATTCCAAAAGGGATGCAAAATAAGCATTTCTTCAAGTTTAACACGATCTGATATCTCCGGCATGTATCCAACATCAAGTGCAAACTATCTACATGGTGGTTTACTAGTCCAAACATCGTCCAATCATCAAAATATACCTCCAAAAATTTGTGAATGAACTCTTTGAACGCCACGACGACTATGCGTGAGAAGATCGTTGGCACATTCTTAAGCCCAAAAGGCATCACTGTATACTGGAAGAATCCCCATTCTACCGCGAAGTTCATCTTTCTCCTATCTTCTGGCATGATCTTAATCTGATGGTATCTAGAGAACCCATCAGTGAATGAATAGGCCTCCTGCCCACCAACATTATCTAGTACTTCATCTGTGAATGGAGTTGGAAAAGGATCATGAACGCAATCATTGTTCAACTTCATGAGATCTATGCAATTCCTTATTTCATCCTTCTGCTTCTTTTCCTGAAATACCAAAGGACTCACCTAATCAGATTCCTCCACTGGTTCAATAATACCCGCTACAAGCATCTTGTCCAATTCCGGGCAGACCTTTTCCTTGCATTTGGGATTAAGGTGATATGGCCTCTGCTTAACAGGCTTCATGCTCGGTTTCAAAGTTATTTTCATCACTCCGAAATTTCCTATAATTCCTTTCAAGTTTGAAATTTTTTTTGGAAACAAATCCTGATATTCGCGAAGCAACTCAACAACCTTTTCCAGCATAGCGTCATCCCAGTAGTCCCCTATCTTTGTAAACTTTTGCTCCGCCTTTGTGCCAATGTTCACTTGTCTAGTCTTCAGTGGTGCGTTGATATTTGGATTCTATATTTGTGGTCCCTAAAATTCATGGTGGCCTTCTACCTCTAGGATATTAGTGTTCCTTGGATCCTTGTGTTCTTCTTCTGCAGTCACATTATAGCACTCCATCACATGGCGCAGCTGGATGCTCCAATTTGGTTGAATCAAATCCAAAGGATCCTGCAGTATTCTGAAGATCGCTGCCTTAACCTCCTGCAACACCTCGTAAATTCATTCGAACTCATCCTCAAAGCTGAATGTCATCAAGAATATCTGTCTCAAAATGTCCCACTCTTTAATGTCATGGCGGAGCTCTGTTTCCAGGTACTAATTCATTGGTATTGTTAGTCCTTACAATCTCCTTGGCTGATAAGGAAATCAACAAGGGTAACCTCAAACCACTTTAGCTCAGTGGCTAGCCCTACTGAGCATGAGAAGGATCTCTTTAAGCCTTTTATAGTGATATGACTTTAAAGCAAATGAATTTTACGCTAGATATGTGTATTTGTTTGTTTGTTTGTGAAAATTTGGTTTTTTAAGGATTTGCTGAACTTAGGGTTTGGAGCCACAAGTAGGTCTAGGCTGTGGGAATGCAGGAGAAAACATAAGAAGGAGCTAGATGTCAGAAGCCATAGTGTAATTTGATCATTTTTCAGTGTAGTATAGAGGATATAGTGTGGAAGAAACTAATGAGCATAAATAAACATGATTGCATTAGCTTAGGAAGACAAAACACATAATTATGAAAACTAGATAACAGAGCTTGAAAAACAAGAATTCAAAGTATTTTATCATAAGGAATTCATAGAAATAAGAGATATAATGTAGATAAATATTTTTAGACCATGAAAAAAAAAAGAATGAAGTACATGCACCATGAACTCACTGGGCTAGAGTTCCTTGAAAATAGTTGCAACTTGTATCTGTATTAGCTGAAAGATGATACAATGCAAGCCTCCTTCACAAAAAGTTCAACCCTCTTCTCCTAAAGTGAAATGATACTTATAGACTCTCATAAACCACTTTCCCACCTTCAGGAGTAAAATTCCTTGGTGGAGGAATTGAATCTAAGATTCTTTCAACCAACAGGTGAGAGTGAGAAGGTGCAACTCAAACACTTCATGAAGAGTTTGTTTAGGAGTTGGCTTCTTTTATGAGGCCTAATAAACATCAAAAACAAACTATGATGTAAATTTATTCATGCCTACATCACCTAACCTCATAACTAGTGCCATTACATAGAGAGTCTTGACTTTGACCAAGTCGGACTGAAAATTAGAAATTTTACACAGTGAAATTTTCCAAATAAAAACATAGAAAGTTCAGAAGCGCATCGCCAACTTTGAACTGATTTTGAGGTGCTTTCCAGGGGTCAAAATGAAAATCTGAGAGAACAGTAAATTATCCCTTCACACCAAGTTTCTAGAACAGTTTGAGTTTATGAATTTGGAGCATGGGAAGACCTTCAAAAATCCATTCTCCCAAGGTCACTCCAGAAGCGCAACGCGTGTCAAAAAATGGTCCAGAATGCTAGTGTTTTGCCACTTTTTTGCATTTTTCTCCAAAACTAAGCCACCTCTGCAAAATATGGGCAAATGGGTTCTTAGAGGATGTCAAGGTGTTTCCTCAAATGGATGCCTAAGGAAAAAGTGCAGCGCTAAGGTGCTGCGCTTCTGGAGCAACTGAATTTCTGAACTTAGACCAAAATTTGCCAAAAACTCAAAATGCTCAGAATTTGCTCAAAATTGGAGGGAAGGTGTAAAAATAGGTTTTTTATAGGTTTATGGATACTTCAAAAAGCATCTCCAATTTTCCCTCATCCTTTTGGTCTTTTTTGGCCTCCTTGAGCTTGTTTTCAAGTTGTTTTGCTTTGACATTGGCGATCATGTTTTGAGCTTGATAGTGATGCGCCAAGTGTCTGAGCATTTGATTGTCTCTGTTTGCCTTCTCCACGAGCTTCTCCAAGTGTTCATTCACCCTACTAAGCCAATATTCTTTATCTTGATGAACCTCTAGGGCAATCCTTTCTTCTAGGTCAAGGTCTTCGTTAAGAAACATTTGTTTTTGTTCCTCTTGCAAAGCTTTCTTGAGGCCTCTTGTTCTTAGTCTTTTCCTTTTCCTTTTCACCTATGATGCTTCAGGCATGCTTGATGTCATTATCTCCTTACCTTTGCAGACTTGTTGCATTAACGTAGCTTTTTCCTTTTCTAGGATCAACTCTTTTGCTTTGAGTTGACTTTTTTCCAATTCGAGGAATGATATAACATACTTTTCCCTTTCCAAATTTATCGCCGGCTCGATTTGGTAGTCTTTGTCCTTGATAGTCTATCTCATGCTTGTGGTTTGATCCTCAACCTCTGGATCAATTAGCTCAAACTCATGTTCCACTGTATCCTTATCCTTTGCTACCGATTCCTGCTTTGTCGATGAAGAAGGCTTGGCCCCTTTCTCTTTGTGAGAAGAAAACACAAGCCTCTGCCCTTTCTTATACACTTTGGTCACCTCCAGCTTAGGTAGCTAAGTCTTCTCCACTATTTTTCTAGATGACCCCATCTCTGTTTGTTGTTTTGGTGCACTTGGGGACTGAGATGCTGCATTTTCCTCGTGCCATTTTAAAGATGCTTCTAAAAAGGCTTCCCAAGCCACACCTCTCTCTGCCAGCTGGTGAAGGACAATGGTTTTGACGAGACTATGATGGAACAAGCTTGGGGAGTACTCTTTGTCCTTTAATTGTATATTTTCAGACGTTTTTGAAATTATCCTGAATAGGTAATTACACATGTTGAGTGGCTTTTGAGATGTGAAGTGCATCAAGAGGCGAAAATGATAGGCATACAACCTAGAGAACCTACCTTCACAGGTAAAGAACCTCATGATAGTTTTCATTAAAGGGGCATATTTCTCAGTAAATATCTAAAAAGCATGAGGTGAGTATTTGTATCTTTGTATGGCGTCTTTAAGAAGGGGTTGTAGTTTTCAAGATCTAGACTCATTCCTTTAAACCAATATTCGCAATTGTCTGGTAAACTAGTTTCTAGTGAGATGGAGGCCACTGAGAAACTAAACTCAATACCAAAAATGACAGCAGTATCTCCTTTCAGTTGTGTTGCTACCCAATCTGTCAGTTGCTCATAAAACCCCGCCTCACTTACCCTTTTGAAAAATTCCAAGCAGTGAACATCCTAAAAGCACTGTTTGATGAAAGGATAGGAGTTGATTGTGTTGTAGTCTAATGGTTCATATCTGAGAATCCTCCCTTCTTTGTGTTTCCTCTTTGTTTCTTGTGAAGATTCAGCCTCCATGATGACACTAAGTCCTAGCAGCAGGAAGTGAAAATAGATGTGAGGTGTGAACGGAAATGAAGTGATATGTAGGAGATTTTGTCAAAATGATCGGAGGGGTTTTATGAAAGATGAGATGACTTTGAAAAATGATGGAAATGAGTGAAGAAAATAGTGAAAATATGTTGTTTCTTGCAAGTGATACCAAGAAGGTTTATGATGAAATTTTCCCAAAAGAACTCTAGGAATGAGCTAGGGTTTTTCTTTTTCAGTGTTTAAACTTTGTTTGGAGGTGGATGAACTGGTCAAAATGACTCATCAAACATGTGTGCAGGTGTAGGATATCAATTTACATGTTTTGGAGATCAAAAATTATGATGGCCATTTTTACCCTAGCATTTCCCATGAAAAATTTGCTACAAACCCTAACTTGAAAAATTATTGACATGGAATGAAATTGGGAAAGAAAAAGATAGAGGGTGATGGTGTACTTACTTGTTCCTTAGGTTAGAAGACAGTTAAACCAAGCTTGCAAGTGAAAATTTGAAGTTTGGGAGAATTTTGGTGAGTTTCGGGGCACTCTGTCCTGCGCACAGCGCAGTGTTCCTACGCACAGCGCCAAAGTGTAGCGCAGTTCACAGAAGTGCAGCGCCTGTCTCCTAAGTGCAACGTAGTGTATCTACGTGCAACACCTTCAAATTTTTGCTATTTTCTCCTAGGGAAACAAGTTTTTTTATTTTTTGGGCGAGTGAGCTTGATGGTAAAGAGTGAATAGGATATGAATGAAAGAGTTATGGGGCTTTTTGAGTTTATATAGGGAAAATTTCCTCACTTTTTCAAAAAGCAAAAGAAACCTACCCTCCTTTACGAACTGATTTCACTTTATGAAGACAGATTTTACCTTTACCATTGAAAATGTGCTTTTTCTTTCCTAAGTACTAGAGCTTCCTCTTCTAAAACCTCTGATATCATGAGAATATGAGGAGTGTGTGGATAATCGTGATCAATTCTTCAACAATTGCTTTGTCATGTTTGACTTATTGCTAGTTTTTTTAATGGAAATGATGGTTCTTCGAGACCCTTGTGACCTAATGGATGACCTAAGACCTAATGAAATGATGATGATGACTGACCCATGTTCATTGTGAAACCTTCATAAAGCGTGATAAGAAACCAGCATGAGTGAAATTTCAAACGATGACTTCATCTTTGAACTGGCCATACAATGACCAAATTTCCTGTGTAAACCTAGTAATAGAAAAATTTGATGGTGAAAGCCTGAAAGAACATGGTAAAAGCATTTTTGATCTAGGTGACAGGCTAACAAGAAAGACACTAACATTGGCTCCAACTGGGGATGGCAGCTCCTTGGAGGTGTCAAGAATACCATAGATCAAGTAGCCTTATTCATTTGGGCAATGGAGTCAACATGCATAAAAACTGATTTTTTGACTTGAGACTGACTGACTTTTTGACAAGACAAAAGAACTAAAAAAAAAAATGAAAACAATACTGACTCAAAGAGCCTTATGGCCTTCACTTCAAGCTTCAAACTCTAATGATAGCTATCTAAAATGTTATAAGTAAAATACACACCGCTATGTACAATGATGATGACCTTTCAAGATTTTAGACATAGTAGTGCTTGAGAAGCCTACCATTGGTCACTCCTCTTGAATAATCTTTTCCATCCATTTCTTCCAACAAGAAAGAATTCTTTTCTCTCAAAGCAGAAATTTTGTATGGTCCCTTCCATAAGTTCTCAAACTTACCATGTTTTCCTTTGTCTTCATTTCTAGCATCCCACCAAAGGACTACATCTCCCAAATTGAAATTGTCTTTCTTGGTTTTGTGGTCATAAATCTTTTTTATATTTTCCTGGAGTTTGGATGTGTTTTGTATGTCATTAGTTTCACTATCCAATTCCTGTAGGATTTTCATTACTGGGATAGCAAGAGATGAAGGAAATACAGTGTCAACTCCATATACTAGCTAGAAAGGAAACATACCTATTGACTTTTTGGTGCTAACCCTATCTGCCCAGAACAAATTGTTGAGTTTTTTATGACAATTCTTCTTGTTCACCTCCAAGACCTTTTTGATGATGTTAACCAAAGATTTGTTGGAAAATTCAGCAAGGTCGTTCCCCTGCGGATGATAAGAAATAGAATGTCCTAGCACAATATGATATTTGGCACAGAAATCCACCATTATTTTTTATTTAAAAGAAACAATGTTGTCTGTTATTATTTTCTGTGGGCAACCAAATCTAGACAAAATATTAAACTCCATAAATTGAATGATGACAGAATTACTAGCTTTCCTAGTTGGGATAGCTTCAATCCACTTTGTAAAGTAGTCGGTGGCTGTTAATATCCATTTGTGTTGTGCTGAAGATGAAGAATGGATTTCGCCAATGAAATCAAGACCCCACTGCTAGAAAGGAGCTGAATTCAAAATTGGTTGTAGTGGTAATGGAAAAAGTTTCCTCTTTCCTTGAAAAATTTGACATTCATGGCAGCTCATGATTGTTTTGTATGTATCAAAAAAGAGGGTGGTCCAATAGAAACCAGCTCTTAAGATCTTATTTGTTGTAGTTTTCCAAAAATGATGGCCGCCACAATCTCCTTTATGAAAATCCTTCATTATATCTTTAGCTTCATTTTCTATCAAACAATTCAGCAGTGCACCTCCGGGATCTTTCCAAAATAAAACACCATCCAGAATACAATATTTTGAAGCTTTGAGTTTTAGTGATCTAAATTTACCTTTAGGGATTTCCAGAGGAGGATTCAAGTGTTGCAAGACATAGACAATGTCGGAGTACCAAGGTGAGGACATGAACATATTGGACGCCTGTAGGAAAGGGTCATTTTCTTTTGGTTCTTCTGATAGTGCAGCCATCAAATTAATATCTAGTGCATGTAGATTTGATTCTGCCATAAGTTTGGCTAACCCTTGTCCTTTGATGAGCTTTGTAGGTTTTATCTCCAAGTCATATTCTAGCATTGCTGCAATCCACTTTCCTCTTCTGCCTTCAGGATCTATTTGCACAAGAATTTCTTTTACCACTACAGTAGGGACATAAGCAATGGTATGTGAATGTAGAATATAAACTCGGAAATCCTTGAGGGCTTTTACCAATGCCAATGCCTATTTCTCAATGATATTATATCTCAATGCTGCATCTCTTATAGCGCGACTGAAAAATGCTATAGGCTGCTCATTTTTCTAATTTTTTTCTACATTGGGACTGCTACTAATGTGTGGTCAGAAGCAAAAGAAAAAATGATGAAATCTGAGGTATAATCCGGGCTAATCAAAATAGGAGCAATAGATAATGCAAACTTTACCACATGAAATGATTTCTTAGCCTCCAAATACCACTTTACCTCGCTGTCCTTTTTCAACATATTTTTCATTTCTTTCAAGTGCTCAGCTAGATTAGGAATAAATCTCCTCAAAAAATTAATTTTCCCATTGAACAATTGAATCTCTTTCTTGTTCCTAGGGAAGTCTAATTGCTAAATAGCCTCCACTCTGGCAGGATCAATGTGGATGCCATCTTTAGAGATGATGTGTCCTAGTAGCTTACCTTCTTCCATGGCGAACAAGCTCTTCTTTGGGTTAAGTGAGCTGCCAATTTTTTTGCATTTCTGAGAAACAATCCTTAAGTGATGCAAGTGATCTTCATCAGATTTTGAAAATATTGTTAGATCATCTAGATAGATAACCATAAATACGTATTTTTCATTTTCAAATGCTATGTCCATAGCCCGTTGAAAGGTAGTTCTTGCATTCTTCAGCCCAAAAGGGATCTTGGCATACATGAATTTACCCCATGGCGTTGTGAAGGCTGTCTTGAGCTGATCATCTTTGTGTAGCAGAATTTGATTGTACCCAGAGTATCCATCAAGAAGTGACATCCTAGAGGATCTGACCACCTTCTGAAGTATGTGATCCATCTTAGGTAGGGGATAGTTTTCTTTCAGGGACACCTTATTGACATTTCTGAAATCAATACATAAAAGAATTTCCCCGGTCTTCTTCCTCACAGGTACTAGATTAGAAATCCATTCAGAAAACCGAATGGGAACTATTATTCCAGACTTATAAATTCTATTTACCTCTTTTTCAATCGATGGGAACAACTTGGGATTGATTCTTCTCAATTTCTGGAGAAATGTCTTCTGATCAAGCTTTATAGGAATGATACTCTTATCATAAACTTTCATATCTGAGAAATCCCAAGAAAATACATCAGCAAATTCCTTCATTAAAGACATGTACTTACCCTTTGTTTCTGGAGATAAAGACTATGATAGTTTGACCAATTTAGGATTTTCAGTTGTGCCAATGTTTATATCTTCTACTCCCTTTTCTATTGGAACCATGGTGGGCTTCTTGGCGATATCATCCCTGTCAAATAACTCTTCCAAAGGCACCAAGCCTCTTGGAATGTTGTTTTCCTTGAGCTGTAATACTTCAGTGTCAGCTGAATGAATGTGGGGATCATCAATGTGAGAATTATGAAATTCTCCTTCCAACTACAGAAAATTGTTTATCTGCTTATCATCACCAAAAACTTGCCAAAACCTCATGTTATCTGGGATAGCTGGGTGATGCTTAACATGGATGGAGTACTTATGATTGGGATGAATAGGGATCTTCACCATATTGGCTGCAGTGGTGAGTGAATTAGCTATGACATTTTGAGTTCTAGGAATAAGAGATAGTGTATATTCTGAAAAAGTTTTGAGAATATCAAGTACAACATTGCGATAAGCTCTCATTCTTGGGTGTTTGGCCTAGTATTCCCCCTTGACTTTCTTGATCACTAATTTGGAGTTTCCATAAACGAATTTTTTTTTTCTCCCAACTTTTTTAGAGTTTTGAGGCCAAAAATCAATGCCTCATACTTTGCCTCATTGTTTGAACATTCAAAAGACAACTTGTAAGAGCTCATTCTCACATTTCGAGGGATTTTTCTTGACTGATGTAATGGACCATGTATCCAAACACCAATTCCTACCCCTTCTCTTCTTGATGCACCATCAAACTCCATGGTCCAAAGACCATTTTCTTCATCTGGAAAAAGAATTTCTAAAGACTGAATTTCTTGATTTTTAGGATTTTGAACGGCTAGCTCAAAACTTTCTATTTTCTGCACTATTTTTTGAATCTCCTCAATAGGATTTGCAAGGTATCTAAATTCCTCACCGACCTCTTTACCTTCTGTTGTAATACTTTCATGTATGTTTCCCATTAGGTTGGGAACCTCTAAAATTTCCACTAACTGAATTTCATCATCAATAGAATTCATATCACTAAACAAAATGAAAGAGTCAAGATCAGTATGAACAACATGTATAGGGTGATTTACTGACTTCTCCTTATTGCTGATCATAAATTTCATCTTCTTTTCTCTATAAAGTTTCCGGAGCTATCCAAAAACAAGGATAGTGGCGTATGAAAAGTCAAGCTGCAGAGTGCCCTTTAATTTTGCTCCCCCAAGATCTTGAAAGCAACATGCGAAACCTAGGAGGAATATCGGCAACTACAACATCCATAAGTACATTTTTGGCTGAGATTTGGTCTAAGGACACTACCAAGTCTTTAATGAGGCTAGGGCATTTCACTCTTCCAAAATCAAAAGAATAAAGATCATGGTAAGGTCGGGTGATGTTTAGTCCTAGTTTATCCATGATGACTTTAGGCATCAGATTATGAGAGGCGCCAGAATCTAGCATAACATTATGAAGGATAAAGTCATGAAGTTTAAGACTCAGATAAAAATGAGGAATTTCACTATCTTTAGGAGCTCCTTCTAAGGTTGGACCAAAAAGAATTGCTGGCTCATCATTAGCTACATTAACTATATCAAACATCTAATCAACCCTAAGCATTTTTGCAATCTGAAATTTATATTTGTCATTCCTTACCAATTCGGTGAGGTGAATGGCTATTTTGAATTTAGAAATTTCATTTTACAAACTAAAAAGATTATATTGCTTTTCTACCTCTTTTGAAGTGATGTCCTTCCTTTCTTTTTGGCCTTTAGCTTGAGGTTCCTTCCTTTGGCTTTCAGTTTGCAATTCTTTATGCTTCCTCACATTTCTAGTGGAGGCTTCATTGGTTCTATCTCGATTTAGTATGACAATATCTTTGTCTTTATTCTGGCCTGCAGAAGTGGTTTCTTTGCTTGGTGCATCCTTTTGTAAATTTCGTCTTTTATGAGTTAGAGTAACAAGTACATTAAATTGTACTGCTTTTGGAGATGATTGAGGGAATTTTGATATCCTCTTTGGTACTCTTTAGTCCTATCAGCCCACAGATCTTCACCTGCAAGCACAAATTGCTGATCATTTAGTATGAGAGAGTCTTCAGAAAACTGATCTTCCTCTGTTAGGAAAGTAAGCAGTTCATCTTCTTGAAAGAAGTGATTTTCTTCTACAATTTCTTCTTCATCTTCTTCCTGGCCTTCAGTGTAGTTTTGTTGAAATGGAGCTTTTACTTGACTTTGAGGATCTTGATTTCGCTGCTCTTTCTGTCGATTTCTGAACTTCTTTTGTTGTTGTCCATGAAACTTAGGATTCCTCACTGATGGTTCAACTTGTCGATTAGTTATGAAAATTGTATCCATCATCCTCACTATAGTTTTTATCGGACTGTCAATATTTGCATCAGAAGATGATGCAGGATTTTCTCAGAAGAAAAATTTCTTCTCTACCCTCTTTGGCTTTGATTTTGACTTCTTAATGAGCAAATTGGATTCAACACTGATTGCATTCCGTTGCATCTCTTCAAGAGTAGTTGGGTCTCTTTCTCTGAGCTGGTAGGCCATATCTGGATCGAAAACATCAGGATAATGAAGAAGAGCCAAACCAAGAGGAGGTTTTATATCATCAGGTATAAAATTGTACACTGTATTAAATCTTGATGTGAATTCTTGAACTATTTCATTGGGGTTCCTTTTCATTGAATTATACTCAACCAATATCTGTAAAGGATTTTCCTTCTCTTGCCAACGAGCTAGAAATAATTCAGTCAATCTTTGAGAACTGTTAATAGAATTTGCAGCAATAATTCGACACCATTTCTTAACATCTCCTGACAAACTCTAAGCAATAATCCTCATTTTGGCATTCTCCTCATCAATTTCTTCTAAATCAATGAAGTCTATTAACTTGTGAACATGCTACTGAGTTGTAATTTCTGCACTTCCGTCAAATAAAGGAAGTCTTTGACCACAGCTCTTAGGCAAAGCAATAAGTTGAGCAGGTAGTAAAAGAGGCACAAATCTTGCCATGACTGTTGGAGAGAGTGAAGGTGTTACAATGGATTGTGTAAGTAGGGGTGGTGATGCTGATGAGGATGATGTAACTACTAAAATGGGTTGTAGAGGCAAGGATGGAACAAATGGGGGAGGTACGAAAGATTATGAAACTGAAGCTTTAGTAGATGTGGTAGATGAGCTTGGAGGTGAAAAAGAGGATGAAGTTGTGGCTAGGTATTCAAGTTGGTATTGAACAAAAGCTTTTTCGGTAGTGATCTGAAGTTGGTCAGCAAGGCTTCAAAGCTTATCAAAGTTTAACCAAATTTCATGATTAGTCTTAGCAGACAAAGATTCTGAAGAAAAAGAGTGAGTTTCAACGTTTAAAAGTTCTAATGCTATATTAGAGATATAGGAGTCAGATTTGGACCTTGTAAGTGATAATTCTATCTGCTCTTCAAATGGAATTTGCTCAAAGGCGAATAGGTGTTTAGGTAAATAAGTTGTTCTTTTAATTTTATGAACTGCAGTTTTAGTGATAGTTAGTCTAAGTTTTCTGAGAAGTCTTTCAGGGTCTTCAACAATGAAAGGTGGTTTGGGTCAGGATTTGACCTGGTATGCCTTTTGGAAGCCAAAATGTATACACTGATGAGATTTATGATTTCAGCTTATCTTCGAATAATGGAAGTTGAGAGGTATAGAACTAGTTCTTTGAAAGCTCTTAGATATTTCCCAAGAATAATTTAACAGTCATTCCCCGGCAATGGTGCCAAAAATGTTAGTCCTTACAATCTCCTAGGCTGAAAAGGAAATCGACAAGGATAACCTCAAACCACTTTAGCTCAGTGGCTAGCCCTACTAAGCATGAGAGGGATCTCTCTAAGTCCTTTATCAGTGATATGACTTTAAAGCAAATGAATTTTAGGCTAGATATGTGTATTTGTTTGTTTGTTTGTGAGCAATTGGTTTTTTTAAGGATTTTTTGAACTTAGGGTTTGGAGCCACAAGTAGGTCTAGGCTATGGGAATGTAGGAGCAAACATAAGAAGGAGCTAGGTGTCAGAATCCATAGTGTAATTTGAGCATTTGTCAGTGTAGTATAGAGTATATAGTGTGTAAGAAACTAATGAGCATAAATAAACATGATTTCATTAGCTAGGAAGACAAAACACATAACTATGAAAACTAGATAACAGAGCTTGAAAACAAGAATTATGAGTATTTTATCACAATGAATTCATAGAAATAAGAGATATAATGTAGATAAAGACGTTTAGACCATGAGAAACAAAAATAATGAAGTACAAGCACCATGAACTCACTGGGCTAGATTTCCTTGAAAATAGCTACAACATGTATCTGTATTAGCTGAAAGATGATTACAATGCAAGCCTCCTTCACAAAAAGTTCAACCCTCTTCTCCTAAAGTGAAATGATACTTATAGACTCTCCTAGACCACTTTCCCACCTTCAGGAGTCGAATTCCTTGGTGGAGGAACTGACTCCAAGATTCTCTCAACCAACTGTTGAGAGTGAGAAGGTGCAACTCAAACACTTCATGAAGAGTTTGCTTAGGAGTTTGTTTCTTTTATGAGGCCTAATAAACATAAAAAACAACCTATGATGTACATTTGTTCATTCCTACATCACCTAGCCTCGTAATTAGTGCCATTACATAGAGAATCTTGACTTTGACCAAGTCAGACTGAAAACTAGAAATTTTACACAGTGAAATTTTCCAAGTAAAAACACAGAAAGTGCAAAAGCGCAACGCTGAATTTGAGCTGATTTTGAGGTGCCTTCTAGGGGTCAAAATGAAAATCTGAGAGAATGGTCAACTATCCCTTCAAGTCTAATTTCCAGAAAGGTTTTAATTTATGAATTTGGATCATGGGAAGACCTTCAAAAATCAATTCTCCCAAGGTCACTCCAGAAGCGCAACGCTTGTCAAAAAATGGTCCAGAATGCTAGTTTTTTGCCACTTTTTTGCATTTTTCTCCAAAACTAAGCCACCTCTGCAAAATATGGGAAAATGGGTTTTTAGAGGATGTCAATACCTTTCCAAAAATGTAGACCTTTCCTCAAATGGAGGCCTGAGGAAAAAGCGCAGTGCCAAGGCATTGCGCTTCTGGAGCAGCTGAATTTCTGAACTTAGACCAAAATTTTCCAAAAACCTCAAAATGCTCAGAACTTGCTCAAAATTGGAGGGAAGGTGTAAAAATATGCTTTTTATAGGTTCATTAATGCTTCAGAAAACATCTCCAAGTTTACCTCATCCTTTTGGTCTTTTTTGGCCTCCTTGAGCTTGTTTTCAAGTTGTTTTACTTTGACATTGGCGATCATGTTTTGAGCTTGATAGTGACGCACCATGTGTCTGAGCATTTGATTGTCTCTGTTTGCTTCTCCAAGAGCTTCTCCAAGTGTTCATTCACCCTATTAAGACAATATTCTTTATCTTGATGAACCTCTAGGGCAATCCTTTCTTCTAGGTCAAGGTCTTCATTAAGCAACATTTGTTTTTGTTCCTCTTGCAAAGCTTTCTTGAGGCCTCTTGTTCTTAGTCTTTTCCTTTTCCTTTTCACCTCTGATGCTTCAGAATCACTTGATTTCATTATCTCCTTACCTTTTCCAACATTCTACATTAACTTAGCTTTTTCCTTTTCTAGGATCAACCCTTTTGCTTTGAGTTCATTGTTTTCCTGTTCGAGGAATGATATAACATACTTTGCCCTTTCCAAATTTATGGCTAGCTCCTTGATTTGGTAGTATTTTCCCTTGATAGTCTGTCTCATGCTTGTGGTTTTATCCTCAGCCTCTAGATCAATTAGCTCAAACTCATGTTCCACTGTATCCTTATCCTTTGCTACTGATTCCTTCTTTGTCGATGAAGAAGGCTTGGCCCCTTTCTCTTTGTGAGAAGAAAACACAAGCCTCTACCCTTTCTTATACACTTTGGTCACCTCCGGCTTAGGTAGCTGAGTCTTCTCCACTGTTTTTCTAGATGATCCTATCTCTGTTTGTTGTTTTGGTGCACTTGGGGACTGAGACGCTGCATTTTCCTCATGCCATTTTAAAGCTGCTTCTAAAAATGCTTCCCAAGCCATACCTCTCTCTGCCAACTGGTGAAGGACAATGCTTTTGATGAGACTATGATGGAACAAGCTTGGGGAGTGCTCTTTTTCCTTTAATTGTATCTTTTCAGACATTTTTGAAATGCTCTTGAATAGGTAATTACACATGTTGAGTGGCTTTTGAGATGTGAAGTACATCAAGGGGCAAATATGGTAGGCATATAACCTAGAGAATCTACCTTCACAGGTAAAAAACCTCATGATAGTTTTCATTAAAGGGGCATATTTCTCTAGTAAATATCTGAAAGGCATGAGGTGAGTATGTGTATCTCTATATGGTGTCTTTAAGAAGGGCTTGTAGTTTTCAAGATCTAGACTCATTCATTTAAACCAATATTCACGATTGTCTAGTAAACAAGTTGCTAGTGAGATGGAGGCCACTGAGAAACTAAACTCAATACCGTTAATGACAGCAGTATCTCCTTTCAGTTGTGTTGCTACCCAATTTGTTAGTTGCTCATAAAACCCTGCCTCACTTACCCTTTTGCAAAATTCCAAGCAGTGAACATCCTCAAAGCACTATTTGATGAAAGGATAGGAGTTGATTGTGTTGCAGTCTGATGGTTCATATCTGAGAATCCTCCCTCCTTTGTGTTGTCTCTTTCTTTCTGGTGAGGATTGAGCCTCCATGATGACACAATGTCCTAGTAGTAGGAAGTGAAAATAGATGTGAGGTGTGAATGGAAATGAAGTGATATGTAGGAGATTTTGTCAGAATGATGGGAGGGGTTTTATGGAAGATGAGATGACTTTGAAAACTGATGGAAATGAGTGAAGAAAATAGTGAAAATATGTTGTTTCTTGCAAGTGAGACCAAGAAGGTTTATGATGAAATTTGCCCAAAATAACTCTAGGAATGAGCTAGGGTTTTTCTTTTTTAGTGTTTAAACTTTGTTTGAAGGTGGATGAACTAGTCAAAATGACTCATCAAACATGTGTGCAGGTGTAGGATATCAATTTACATGTTTTGGAGATCAAAAATTATGATGGCCATTTTTACCCGAGCATTTCCCATGAAGAATTTGCTACAAACCCTAACTTGAAAAATTATTGACATGGAATGAAATCGGGAAAGAAAAAGATAGAGGGTGATGGTGTACTTATTTGTTCCTTAGCTTAGAAGATAGTTAATCGAAGCCTGCAAGCGAAAATCTGAAGTTTGGGAGAATTTTGGTGAGTTTCGGGAACTCTATCCTACACGCAGCGCAGTGTTCCTACGCGCAGCGCAGTGTTCCTATGCGCAGCGCCAAAGTGCAGTGCAGTTCACTGAAGCACAACACCTGTCTCCCAAGCACAGTGCAATGTATCTACGCGTAACGCCTTCAAATTTTTTCTATTTTCTCCTAGGGAAACGAGTTTTTTTTTTTTTTTTGGTGAGTGAGCTTGATGGTAAAGAGTGAATAGGATATGAATGAAAGAGTTATGGGGCTTTTTGAGCTTATATAGAGAAAATTTCCTCACTTTTTCAAAAAGGAAAAGAAACCTACCCTCATTTAGGAATTGATTTCACTTTATGAAGACAGATTTTACCTTTACCATTGCAAATGTGCTTTTGCTTTCCTAAGTACTGGAGCTTCCTCTTCTGAAACCTTTGATATCATGAGAATATAAGGAGTGTGTGGATAATCATGATCAATTCTTTAATAGTTTCTTTGTCATGTTTGACCTATCGCTGGTTTTTTTATGGAAATGATGGACCTTGGAGACCCTTGTGACCTAATGGATGACCTAAGACCTAATGAAATGATGATGATGACTGACCCATTTTCATTGTGAAACCTTCATAAAGTGTGATAAGTGACCAGCATGAGTGAAATTTCAAACGATGACTTCATCTTTGGACTGACCATACAATGACCAAATTTGTTGTGTAAACCTAGTAACAGAAAAATTTGATGGTGAAAGCCTGAAAAACCATGGTAAAAGCATTTTTGATCCAGGTGACAAGCTAACAAGACTAACACTAACAATTATTACACCCAAAGTGTGACAGAATAAATGTACCCACTCAGGTTGTGGCTCCGTCCCATAAACATTAGTCCATTTTGCTAAATGATTGTGCGGATCATTTCTTCCATCATATTTCTCTGTTAGCCAGACTTTTGTTAGACCAAACCACAATCTCATCATTTTTCAGTACTTGCGCCACCCATCAAAACTGTCTTTATGCATACCCCAACACCTTGCAGGCATAGAACGTAGCACCAAATCCAAGGCTTGGAAACGATGCTTCTCAAGCACTTCTCTTTCAAATGCATCCAAAAATTTATCTACATCACTTAGACCATCATAATAAGGGAAACTCCTTACCTTCGACGATACACAACACAACGTTTTAGTCATCATGTTACAACGCAATGTAGATACTTTATGCAACCTGTTCTGCCAGTGTTCCAATTCCACATCTGAATCTGATGTACACGAAATTTCACGGTCCCATGCAATGCTTCCATCATCTGTTGGATTAATGCAATCTTGATCTCGCGCTATTATCTTATATATTTGGTCCAAATCATCATTGTTTTCCTCATAATTGCAGACCAGTTTAGTGTAGCGCAGTCCTTCTGCGGGGTCCAAAGGTACTACTGTGTGAAGCCATTTCCTCTCAAATGACATTATCCACTTCTTCATATTGATTACCCCATTCATGTCGATAGCCCAATCAATTCATAAGAGTGCAGGGTATGGATTGTTGTCATCAACAATCTCTATCACTTAAAAATCGGCCAACAAGCTTGCGCCTTCAATATCTACTATCACCCCATGTATCTCCCCATAGGGATAATCTTTTGTTGATTTTCCATCCGCAATTGGATCGGAGACCACTGCAACATAGGTATCCCCATTCTTTCCCATGTTTTTTTAGGCAATACATTTGCATCTGACCCCAGATCTAGAATAACTTGTTCCATCTGATACTCTCCTATTTGTGCAGTGAGCCTCATCTCATGCCCTGTTCTTGCCTTATGCTTACCAATTTTTCTGACTACGCGAGGTCCTTCAGGAGCATTTTATTTACTGGCACACTTATTTATCAACTCCTGTAATCCTTTCATGGCCTTGCTATCACATAGCAGCTTCATACAGATCTCCAAGAAGGTAGTAAGCATGGAGGGGTCAACTTCTTTAGACAGCTTGTCATGAATTCCTGAGGTATATGCCTCAGTGAAGCTCTTCTTTGCTTCCATTAATGTTTCTTTTGTGCACTCCAAGTCAAACCCAACCTCCTTTTCTGGAGCTTTGCGGATCCACTCACTTTCTTCACGCTGCTTACCTTTATCCTCGCCAATCGTCATTCTCCTTCACAACACGATATTCACAATGGATCCTCTTTGTGCGATTCAACCCTCATCATCTATAGGTTCTAGGTAGGCTATTGAGGTTGCGCCCTCTTCTCCTACATCTTAGCTATCAATACAGGGCAATCTTTTATTGCGTGGTCAAACTGAGTACAGTAT
Organism: Pinus tabuliformis; assembly: GCA_031772625.1. Lineage (NCBI taxonomy): Eukaryota > Viridiplantae > Streptophyta > Pinopsida > Pinales > Pinaceae > Pinus > Pinus tabuliformis. The sequence goes on along the minus strand of CM062818.1, from coordinate 503,532,451 downwards.
TGGCACGACAAGCGTGTCTGACGTGTACACTCCCGTGCGTAGTGTCTTGGAACTTTGTAATTGTAGAAAATAATTTGTCCCCACCCTCTCATAGGTCCTCCTCCTCCTCGACCTCGTCCATGCTCCTCATATCCTCCATGCACTCCCCTAGCGTCTTGATCCGGAGGCTGAGTTTTTGTCTACATTCGATATGCTGGCGTTCTTTCCATCATCATCTCATAGCTATGGAAGTTACGCTCAGCGTGACCCACCAATTCATAGAATTTGCAGAAGAGTTGTTGCGATGTCTACACAAATTTCTGCAGCAAGTGGCAATTGTTTGTTACATAGTTTCTAGCTATCTGACAAATAGCGTAGACCTTGTACTTGGCCTGACTTGAGCTTCCTGCCTTAGAGGCATTTTCCCTCCTCCCGCAACATAATTCATGAAGATGGGGCAGCAATCCTTATCATGCCCCTGCTTTTACACTTCAGGCACCAAAATTCTTCACGCACCTCTGGCTGAGCTGCTCTATCCTTCTTCAAGCTTTGAAACTCTAGGAAAATATTCTGCAACACTGCGTGAATTTGCTAAACTCCTAAAGCAACATCTTGAATAGGCATTTCATACAGCCTCATCACAATTTCTAGGGCTTACGCCTGGGTCCCTATCTTTTGTTGTGATAAGGTGACCCTTAGGTGAGGTAAGAGCAAGGCTACAAACTATTCACAGTGCTACCCATCTGTGAGATTCATTTTAGCTTCACAGATCCAGCACTTTAGTCTCTGACCCAGCTCCCAAGGTGTTTTTCCAGGCCTCATCATGATTTCCTTGAATCCAATGACTGACTGCAATTCAGACTTGGTCCTACTAAATTCCTTATTTAGTGTGGTTTGAGTATCCGCCAATGATGCCATTGAGTTATCAGTGTAGTACTTAATGTACCATGTTAGCATGTGATCCTGTAGAGCAGTAACCAACTACACTTTCTTCATATGATCATTTGTAATATTTTGTGCTATCCACATGGCCTTTTCCATGAACCAAAATTGGTCTGGGTCCTCATTTCCCAAGCCCTTGAAAATGGGCAACTTCATTGTATTCTACATATTGAATGGTCGTAGAGGTGGTGGCGGTGTGGGCAAAGGTGTATGTTGTGGAGGTGATGGTGGAGATGGTGTGGATGGATGAGGTATTTGCAGAAACCCTTGCCTTATCAACTGGACAGTGCTCTGTGGTGAAGCCTATGTTGCTCCCTCGTTGTCACTCAGAGAAGGCTCAATCAGTGGGTTATATTCAGGACAAGTTCTCCCTCTACCCCTGAAGAACTTTCCACTTCATGTAGCTCCAAACATCAAGGTAATGGCCTAACCCTCTTTTCACACAAGAAAATTTTAATCCAAGTATTCAAAGATCTTAAATACTTACCTCGTGGTCCCTTGAAGAAGCATCGCTCTGCTTTGTTGTAGCTGACTTAGGTATCGATTGTGAATTCTATCACAAATCCTCCTATGATGTGATCAATCCAGTGATCGACATTGCATGTGATCTTATCTTCAGAGGCTTCCAGTCTCCGCACTAGCTCCGGGGTCCACACTGTTGGACCGTCAAGCCTCCACCTTCCTTAGCCGTCTGCCAATTTAGCAATCCACTTGTATAGTTCAATCGAGAAGGAAAAAAGAAAATTTTATGTATCTCTGTGTATATATATCTATCCAACCACTATTATTTCATCATTTGCGGGTTTCTGTTTTCTTGCACCGCGAATTCATGGATCTTTCTATCCAACCACTCTTGAATCTCTTTCTTTGTTGGATTCTAGTGATGTGACACTACACATCTCCTTATGCAGATCCCAGTGCTGACAACGGAACCATTTGTTGGCTTAGTGGGTCCCAACCTAGGTTTAAAGTTATTTTTTGCCAAAAAAAATCCCTACACTACTAGCCCTTTCGGCATCAATCTGCGGAGCATGGACTAAAGTCTCACCCGAAGCAATATGGGGGGGTGATGGAACCAAGTTTCTGAACCTAGAGATGAGTGTGATATCGTTTTATGCCTCAAACTTCCTTCACACAGATCGACAAGCCTTTTAGGGCTTATCGATATAACTACCCTTAATAAGCTTCTATACCTCTTTGAACATTCACGACTGTCTTTCACAGACCCTGAATATCTAAATTAGCTACTTATGCACATCAAACATTACTCTTAACCCAGGAATACTCTGATTAGCTTACGTGTTTAATAACTCCCACATACAATAAGATATTCTTCACATAAATAGTTATTAGTAATTGCGTTCATGTATCAATCTCAATCATGTAAAGTCACACATTCATACACCATTATTTCATAAACCCATTATAACATAAGGCACATTCAGATAAATAGAAGTAAATAGACAAATCATATGAATTTCTGGAATAATCTCTTTATTAATACTTCAGTTCTGCTTACAGACTCAAGACTTCCCTGCGCACTTAGCTGTAGGCATCCGTGCACTCAGCTGCAGAATTTACTCTAGGCCTGTGTGCACACAGATGCAGAGCCTTCCTTCTACTCTAAGACTTCTTCGCTCTTATTATTAATGACCCATTACATTCATCTTCATCATCATTCTATCTATCTTAGACCCTCTAAGGCACACCTACTTATATAATCCCATGGTCCGCGGACCATGGGTAGATCTTCAAAAGTTGACTCAACTTACATAAAGGAGCGTAAAACCCTTTATGACACTTTGACTATCTACGCGCTTCGCAACCACAACTTGCAGAGACTTTACATTTTGTACAACAAAACTTGCAGTTTTGCCCCAAAATTGACCCAAGGGGACCCCATCCCAACATAATAGTAACCTTTAATTTTTATGATCTCTTCATAGTATTTATCTCAAAATGAAAGGAAATTAAGGTTAGAGGTATCCAAGGGAAACCCTCTAAAGTGATCAGTGCTAACGGAATAACAAAATTACTCAGAAAGGGGTACCATGGTGCAATGGAACAATTATGTTCACTAAATGCACAAACGTCAATATCATTTATGTCAAGGGATCTCTATAAAATTTTCAAAAATCATCCCAAGGTATTTGGATGAATGCCTAAGGGCCTTCCACCTAATCAAGGTCATGACCATGATATTCAATTACAACTGTGAAGTGTACTAAAGATAAATGATGAAGGGAAAATCATACTAGAAGTAGAAGCAATCCTTGAAACAAGATTAAGTAGCTGGGTAACCCAAACATTATGGAGTACACCATCAAACAGAAGAACTTACTAGTGGAAGAAATGACATGGGAAGATTACTTACTCCTGTAGAATCACTGGCAGTTAATCAAGTGTTGATTACAACACTTGTTTGAATAAAATGGGCATGTTAATTCCAATACATGCCCCATGTTAACCCTAAAAAATTTAATAAGCCCTAGATATTGAGTGATTATAGTTCTATTGTTATATTTCTATGTAGACTAGAACTGCGCATGGTCCCATTTTATTAAGATTTTTCCCCTTGTATCCTATATCTATACTAAGGAGACTTAGTCTTAGAATCATCAAATATTTTCTTGTACTTGTATTCATTGTAAAAGGAATTTTCCCCCTCGAACAAGACTATGTGTTGGGTGTGGAGCCTAACTATCTTCTTTATTCAGAGGTATCACTACATTGGACCCCAATTCGTAATGTGGCGGCAACGTCGCCCATAATATTTTCACTGCAAGGGGGGTCCAAGGTGGGAGATCTGACAATAGAATTTATGTTTAATTTATGGTTTTTTTCCCTAGAAGGAAACCCTTGTTATATATGAGGGAATTGTATTGCGTCTATGTAGATTTGTATTCTGAGTGAGAAAGAGAGAGGATATTGTGTGAGAGCAAAGAGGGAATTACAACGGATTTGCTGCAGCTTGTATCTCTTCAGTTTGCTAGATAATATAAAAGGAAGGACTCGTTGTTTCCCATGGATATAGCCCAAATTGGGTGAACCACCTATATTTGTGTCTCTCTTATTTTATGTGTTTTACGTATTTATATTTCTGCAATATATTTTATGTGTTCCATTTCTCTATAATATATAATTTTCTAACAATTGGTATCAGAGCTGAAGGTCTATTTGGCTGATAAACTTGTAGGAGAGAATGGTTCCTAGTTCGAGTGGGAGAAATTGCGTAAGATGATAGGTTTAGGGTCGAAAAATTTAATAGCCAAAACTACCAGCTATGGAAGATGCAGATGGAAGATTAGTTGTACTAGAAAGATCTGTACCAACCATTGAGCGGAAAGATAAATAAGCCGACGAGTATGACAGACACATAATTGGATATTCTCAACAGAAAGGCACTTGAAACAATACGGCTATGCCTAGTAGCGTCAGTAGCTTTTAATATTTCAAAGGAAACAAAAACAAAGGGTTTAATGTCGGCATTGGCCAAACTATATGAAAAACCCTCAACCTCAAATAAGGTATTTCTTATGAAGCATTTATTTAATATGAAGATGTCATAAGGTGGATCTTTTGTTGATCATTTAAATGAATTTAATACATTTACCACTCAATTAAGTTCTGTAGGGGTAACTTTTGATGATGAAGTTAGGGCTCTATTATTTTTGTGCTCATTGCCAGAAAGTTGGAATGGTTTAGTTATGGAAATTAGTAACTCTGTCTCTAGATCTAGTAATTTAAAGTTTGATGATGTTGTCAGTACAATCCTTAGTGAGGAAATGTGAGGGAAAAGCTCCGATGAGACATCAGGTAATGCTTTGACTGCAGAGACCAAGGGAAGAAAAATGGAAAGAGGAAAGAGCCCAGGATATTGCAGTAAGTCAAGGAAAGGCAAAGCCAAGTTCAAATCGAGGATAGTGTGCTGGAAATGCAGGAAGAAAGGACACCTGAAGAAAGACTGCAAGTCTCGGAAAGGAAAAGGAGATGCGTAGGAAGAAAACAATCATGAAGTGAATGTGACAAGTGATGTGTTGCAAGATGATTTGGTTCTTTCATTAGAGAATATTATTGATGCTTGGGTAGTAGATTCATGGGCCTCATTCCATGCCACACCTGATAGGAAACATTTTCATGATTATGTTCAAGGAGATTTTGGACAGGTTCGATTGGGTGATGATAAACCCTATAAAATTATTGGAATGGGTATAATTTTCATAAAACAATAGAATGGAAATCAATGGCTATTGAAGGAGGTAAGGCATATTCCAGATCTGAAGAAAAAATATAATTTCAATAGGGTAGTTGGGAGGTGAATGTTGTGCAACTACTTTTACAGATAAAACTTGGAGGGTCACTAAAGGAGCCCTGGTAATAGCAAAAGGAGAAAAGGTTGGTACATTGTATTTATGCAATGGTATTTCTAATTATGTTAATGCTTTAACCTCTACAGGAGAAGATATGACATTATGCAATCATAGGCTAGGGCACATGAGTGAGAAGGGGACGTAGATTCTTCACTCAAGAAATTTGTTTCCAGGTTTGAAGCATGTTGATTTAAAATTCTGTGAGAATTGTGTTTATGGAAAACAGAAGAGAGTCAGATTCCTCAGAGTTTAGAAAGAAAAGAAGAGAGAAAAATTAGAACATTTGCATACAAATGTATGGGGACCTTCTCAAGTATCATCTCTCGGCGGCCCTCGCCATTATGCAACTTTTATTGATGGTGCAACTAGAAAAACCTGGATTTATTATATTCAAAATAAATCTGATGTTTTGGTACTTTCAAGAAATGGAAATCTTTGGTTGAAAATGAGACAAGAAAAAGGTTGAATTGTCTTAGATCATACAATGGAGGTGAATATTGCAGCAAAGAGTTTGATATGTACTGTTCAGAGAATGGAATTCGTAGAGAGAAGACAGTTCCAGGAACACCACAAGAAAATGGTGTGTCAGAAAGGATGAACAGGAAAATCATGGAGCATGCAAGATGCATGACATTGCATGTAGGATTGCCTTTACAATTTTGGGTAGATGCTGTAGATACTGTTGTTTATATAATAAAAAGAGGGCCTTCAAGTTCCTTGGATGGTGGTATTCTAGAGGAAGCATGGACAGGTAAAAGGGTAAACTACTCATTTTTAAATACTTTTGGTTGTGAAGCCTTTGTCCACATTAATGAAGAAAATAGAACAAAGCTTGAGGCAAAATCAAAGAAATGTACCTTTATTGGATATGGTGTTAATGATTTTGGTTATCGATTTTATGATTATGAAAAACAAAAAATCATTAGGAGCAGAGATGCCATATTCAATGAAAAGGTTTTGTATAAGGATCATCTGCAAGAAAAGAAATAGGAAAAAGAAAATAGAGAATACATAGTGCTTGATGAGATCACAGAAAAAGTGAAGGTGCTTGAAAATCATAATGATCAACAACAAGAACAAATTCAACAACCACAACAACAACGAGCTCCTCAAACACCTAAAAGTGGTGTTATAAGATCTACTAGGATAAGTAGACCCCCTGAACAATAATATCCTTCATTATGTTATGTATTATTGATTGATTCTGGTGAACCAAAATGTTATGAAGAAGTAGTGTAGGTAGAACCAGGAAGAAGTGGGAGCAAGCCATGAAAGAAGAGATGGACTCCTTAGCACATAACCAAACTTGGGACTTAGTCAGGTTTCCTGCAGGTAAAACAACATTGCAGAATAAATGGGTTTACGGGTTGAAGGAAGAAGATGGAGGTAGAAAAATGGTATAGACTTTGATGAGATATTTTCTCCTATTGTTAAAATGACTTCAATCAAAACTATTTTTAAGTCTAGTAGCAGCTGAAGATTTTCATCTTGAGCTATCAGATGTAAAGACAACCTTTCTCCATGGGGATTTGGAGGAAGAGATATATATGCAGCAGCTACAAGGATATGAGGTAAAAGGGAAGGAGAAACTAGTGTGCAGGTTGAAGAAGAGCTTGTATGGTCTAAAACAGGCTCCAAGGCAGTGTTATTTAAAATTTGACAGGTTTATGTATGAACAAGGTTATCCTAGATGTCACTCTGATCATGGTGTTTATATCAAAAGGAAAAATGATGGCAGTTATATTATATTGTTATTGTATGTAGATGACATGCTTGTTGCAAGTTCTAACATGCAGGAAATAAATGTGCTCAAAAGAAAACTAGAAAACTCATTTGCAATGAAGGATTTGGGTGCTGCAAAACTAATCCTTGGTATGAGAATAACTAGAGACAGGAAGAATCGAAAATTAACATTGTCTCAGAGTGAGTACATAGAAAAGGTGTTGAAAATATTTAATATGTAGAATGAAAAACCAGTTAGTATACCTTTGGCTAGCCATTTCAAACTAAGTAAGGAGGTGTGTCCCAAGACTCAGGAAGAAATGGATTATATGTCTAATGTTCCATATGCAACAACATTTGGAAGCTTAATGTATGAAATGGCCTGCACAAGGCCTCATATTGCGCATGCAATGGGGGTTGTAAGTAGGTACATGAACAATCCAGGAAAAGAACATTGGATGGCAGTGAAGTGGATTCTCAGGTATTTGTGAGGTACCACAAATAAAGCATTATTCTTTGGTGGTTCAAACATTTCTCTACAGGGATATGTTGATGTAGATATGTCGGGTGATAGAGATAACAAGAGTAGCACCACAAGGTATGTGTTTACTGTAGGTGGAACAACTGTCAGTTGGGTTTCAAAACTGCAAAGTGTTGTTGTACTCTCAACAACAGAAGCAGAGTATGTTGCTGCTACATACGCTAGTAAAGAAATGATTTGGTTACAAAGGTTTCTGGATGAATTGGGTAAGAAGCAGGAGTTGAGCAGGTTATACAGTGACACCTAGAGTGCCATGCATCTTGCAAAGAACTCTTCATTTCATTCCAAGACTAAACATATACAGCTCATGTAACATTTCATACGGTCAGCATTAGAAGATGGACAGTTGAAGCTGGAAAAGATACACATTAGCCAGAATCCTACAGATATGTTAACAGAAGTTGTAACCAGGGAGAAACTGAGATTTTGATCAGTTTCAGTTGGTCTTCAAGTATGATGAAGAAGATGAGAAACAACTAGGTCCAAAGTGGAGTCATTGTCCAGCAAATGAAGCAGTGGTGGAGTTTCTATAATTAGTCTCTAAGAGGGAGATTGTTGGGTGTGGAGCCTGATTATCTTCTTTATTCAAAGGTATCACCACATTGGACCCTAGTTCGTAATGTGGCGACAACGTTGTTGTAATATTTGCGCTGCAAGGGGGGTCCATAGGGGGGAGGTCTGACAGTAGAAGTTATGTTTAATTTAGGGTTTTATGCCCTAGAAGGAAACCCCTTGCTATATATGATGGAATTGTATTGCGTCTATGTAAATATGTATTCTGAGTGAGAAAGAGAGAGGAGATTGTGTGAGAGCAAAGAGGGAATTACAACGGATATGTTGTAGGTTGTATCTCTTTAGTTTGTTGGATAATATAAAAGGAAGGACTGGATATATCCCGTGGATGTAGCCCAAATTGAGTGAACCATGTATATCTATGTCTCTCTTATTTTATGTGTTTTATGTGTTTATATTTCTACAATATATTTTATGTGTTCCATTTCTTTGTAATATATAATTTTCTAACACTGTGATTATTGATTTCTTATCATTTTTAACGTGCAAGGATTATAACTAACATATACCCATTCACTAATTGCACATGTTTCCCCTCTCTTACTAGTTAATCCCTTTTACATATACATTTAGACATTACAAGAGCACTAAACCTTATATATGCTCCCCCTTGGGGTCATATCATATACATTTAACTCCATATATGACCTCCTTGGGGTCACGTAACATGCCACCCCAGGTGTCCAAGCCTTGAGATGGGGTTCTTTTTCACTAACTTAGGCTCCCAAACACATCCTTAACACTACCTACATGTGGTTGAAGGCCTCCAACCAAACTCACAAGCCTTGCTTCATGTGGTTGTGACCTAAGTTGTTCAGTTTAGTTCCTGTAGTCTTGAGATCTTAGCCACAATTTGAGGCCAACCTCTAGACCACAGCCTAGAACCACATGAGAATTTTTATAATGATAAATGACATAAGGACGATGTTAAACATAAAAAACTTGAACAAGAACTTGACCTAATTAGACCTAACCATGACACTCATTTTGTCAAAGATATGATGAACATGTAAGCTACAAGTCATGAATGCATATATGATCATAGGAATCTAAAACTTATCTTAGAAGAACCAAGATGGTCTAATATCATCTTATGATAGTTGCAATAACATTTTTTAGTCCCTACATTCATCAAATCATGTCAAGAGCCATAAGTAATATACATCACATAACCAGCAAATAACCATTATAGAAACAACGGAAACCAAAGCATAACATCACCAACATAATAATTACAAATATACATGAATCAAAATAGAATAATATATCTTATTAACACATGAAAATACCAAACAAGTTAGGGACTTCCACGTACCACCTAACCATAGATTGGGTTGAACCAATTCTCTCTATAATCCAATCACCCCCACGCCATATTCCAAGCATGAATGAGGGATCTCGTGGAATAAACCAAGACAAAACCAAACCAAGGATTCTAGAGGCCAAACCACCTCAACCCTTAACCAATGATTCCTCCTCATGGTCACACATCACTAACACTAACCAAATCGGTCTCTACCCAAGTTTTCTAGGGATCCAAGAACTAGTAACTCAACCCACAGCTTCCTAGGGCTCTAGAGTGTTTGTCCAATCCATCTGCAAGGACTAGTAACTCAACCCAACAAGGGATCTAGAGTGTTTGTTCCAACCTAAGCTCCAAGACTAGTAACTCAACCGAATTTGTTCCAAATATTCCAGAGTGTTTGTTCCAATCCATATGCATAAGGAATTATGAGCACTGGTCCAAGTCTCTCAACGATCTCGAAAGGTCCGCAATATTGAGGTGCCATCTTGGAACATTATCTAATCCTCAAGGATCTTGAAAGACTTGCAATACTAAGGTGTCATCTTGGCACATGATCTAATCCTTAAGTATCTCCTCTTAAGCTTGAAGCACAAGTAAAAATGCTCCTAAACTTGAAACTTCTTAAATATCGTGTGTTGATCTGTATAACTCTTCAGCATGTCCTATGTTTCCCTTAGATTCTTCTTGATAACTTGCATTTCTATTCCATCTCTGCCAACATATCTAGTCCAATAAATACTCTATTCAATAGATCACTCCAAATTATTGGAGTATTACAAGTCAACCCATAAAATGCCTCAAAAAAACTCATTTTCAAGGACCCTTGATACCCATTATTATATGAAAACTCTACCAATGGAAGATACTCTTCCCACTTCCACTGTTGCAGCATGACATACATCTTGAGAATGTTCTCAAGAATCATGTTAACCCTCTCTGTCTATCCATCTATCTATGGATGATAAGTTGTACTAAAAGCTAACTCTATCCCCAAACATGTAAACAACTCTTTCCAAAACCTGGAATTGAATTTGGCATCTCTATCTGACACAATCTTCTTAGGAATATTTTTCAACCTCGCTATCTCCCTAATGAAAATATGAGCTATGTTGCTAGCTGATTTTGTAGACTTAACCACGATAAAATGAGCTACTTGCTCAACCTGTTAACCACAACCATAATATAATCATGATGCTTCGATGTCCTCAGAAAAACTATACTGAAGTCCATGGAAATGACCTCCCATTTCCACTCTGGAATTGGAATCGATTGCCATTAAACACCTAGATGCTTACACTCTGCTTGTACCTATTTACAATCCAAACATCTCGTAACAAACTCAACCACCTGTTTCCTCAAGTTCAGCCAATGATATAGCTTCTTAATTGTTGTCAATGTCTTCTGATATCTCGGGTGACTTGAATATGGCATAACATGAAATTCCCTAAAGATAAGCTTCTTGAGTTCATTTTTGTCCATTACATAGATCCTATCCCTAAATATAAATAATCCATATGACGTGAGATGATAATCCACATCATATTCACTTGTACCTTGTTGTTGTAACCTATGCTTAAGATGTTGGTACCTATCATTATGTTATCCTTCTTGCAAGATCTGCTCCTGCAAGTTTTTCGCTTAAGAACTCATTGTTGCAATGTGATTTTATTGTACTCTTCTACTAAGAGCATATGCAACCTTATTCTCTCTACCCTTAATGCACCTGATCTCGAAGTCAAACTCATTGAGCATATCCAACCACCTAATTTGTCTTCCATTCATATTAGGTTGATCAAATAAGTACTCCAATCCACTATTATCACTTGTGAGAATAAATATTCTGCCAAGAAGATAGTGTCTCCACATATTCAATGCATGAATGTTTTTTTCCAACTCAATATCATGAGCCACATAGTTCTGCGCATGTTCATTCAATTTTCTTGACTCATCGCATACCACCTGTCCTTCCTACATAAGGACTCCACCAAGTCCTTTGTTACAAGAATTTCTACATACCACACACTCTTTTTTTTTATCTGCAATCTTCAAAACAAGAGAATTTGTAAGAAACTACTTCAACTGCTCAAAACTAGTTACACATTCCTATGTCCATTCAAAATTTTTCCCTTTTCGCTACAAGGATATAATACGATAGGAAATACATGATAATTTGATGAAATGGCTATAATAACCTACTAATCCCATGAATGATCTCACCTCATATACATTCCTAGGATTTTCCTACTCCTTGATAGATCTAACATTTTCTGGGTCCACTGCTATACCTTCCTTGGAAACCACATGCCCTAAGTAATGAACTTTTATGAAAGAAACTACACTTACTAAGCTTGCCATACAATTGGTGCTCTCTCAATAATCTCAACATTGATACTAGATGTTCTGCATGCCCTTCCTCATTCTTTGAATATATCAATATGTCATCAATGAATACTATCACAAACTTGTCCAAATAATGACACAACACACTCTTAATCAAACACATGAAAGTAGTTGGAGCATTAGTCAAAGCAAAAGGAACCACAACAAACTCATAATTCCCATACATGTTCTAGAATGTGGTCTTGTATATGTCCTCTTCTTTGATGCATACCTGATGATACCCTAACCTCAAATCAATCTTCAAGAACACTATTGCTCCCTTCAACTAATCAAACAAGTCATCAATCCGTGGCAAAGGGTACATGTTCATAATCGTCGCCTTGTTAAACTTCCTGCAATCAATACACAACATTAGAGTACCATCCTTCTTCTCCACAAACAATATTGGTGCACTCGAAGTTGATACACTTGGCCTAATGTATCCCTTATCAATCATTTCCTTAAGCTACAACTTTAGTTCTACCAACTATAGAGTACTCATCATGTATGATGCCTTCGATGCTGGTGTTTCTCCTAGCATCAACTCAATAGAAAATTCCACTTACTTATGCGGTGGTAACCTTGAGATCTCTGTTGGGAATACATCCTGAAATTGCTACAAAACTAGATAGCTCTTCAAGACTTCAACATTCTCAACATATTTCCCTTAGTCACTAGAAAAATGCATTGCAAACAAGACACATTGCTATTGTTCTTTTCCTGCATAAATGTAACCATTCTCACAAATATAGGCTTCTTCTTATCCTATAATATTCTCTTCTCTCCATCATCATCCAAGCACTCAATATCCTTATCATATAAATCTACCTTAGTCCTGTGAATGTAGAACCAATCCATACCCAACAGAATACCATATGATCCCAACATAAGCACATTTAAATGTGGTGACATAGACATACCATTAAGCTAAAATTCACAAGATCTTACCCAACGATGAACTTTTTTCTTAGTACTTATAACCAACTACACCAACCAAGACTCTGTATGCACTTCTTTATTCAAGAAACACTTATCCATCAAGTGAGGACTAATATAACTATAGTTAGATCCAGGGTTAATCAAAATAGAAACAACTTGATCACAAAGATTACCTTCTATCTCGATAATAGAAGCTTGATGATCAACCTACCTATTATCCAATGTTGCATAAATTTGAGAAATATTTTGTCCAACATCCCCAGCTGTCTGTGCCTCCTAAGCACTGTAAATATGAGGTCTCTCACCTTGACTTTGTGTAAAATCTCTCCTACGATGATCCTTGTCACAAGCCAAACACTGTAAAGGCTTCCTACCATCACCCTTGTTCTACTCCTCAGACTGAAATCTCTATCCTCTGTTAGGTGCATTGAACTTCTTATGCGACACCACATTCTCCATGTTGTCTATATCCTAACTTTTTCCTCTCTTCTTATCCCCCTTTCCTTTATTCTTCTCATTGCCTTTCCAATCCTTCTTAGACTCAATCTTGCAATTCAATTTCTCACAACAGCGCTTCAACTTTCTGACTGTGTCCTTCAGTGACCTAGGCTCATCAAAATCAATCCTGTCTTTGAATGATACCGGTAACCCATTGATGAATCTATGAATATTTTCTTTCTCCTCCTTAAGATAAGGAACATATGCCAATAACTCTAATAATCTTCTAGTATATTTCTTGTTGGTCATAGATGCCATCTTCAACTCACATAACTCCTTTTCCCTGTCATCATAGTATCTTTGAGATAGATAATTCTTCCTAAAATGTATCTCGAACTCATAACAAGTCATATCCTCTTGTTGAATTTCTTTGAAATTCTTCACATATTTCCACCAAATGTTTAATTTTCCTTTAAGACTGAAAGTAGTTATCTTGGATTTCATATTTTCTAAATAATCATGCAATTTGAAAAAAATATTCATCCCAGGAAACCATACTTTTGCATCTTGTGACTTCTTCATTTCTCCATCAAATGTGGGAGGCTTTGATTTCTTGAAATCCTTTGGAAAGTGTTGTTTCTCACTCCTCCTATATGGATGGTGACAGTGATAATGATGATGTCTCTCTAAACTAGAACTAGAATATAAGCCACGTCATTATGCCTCCTGTCAAGTGTATCCAAGAACCTACCATATCTGACTGTGTCATCTCTATCAAACCTATATCCTGATTGATAATTGTTGGCATATGCTATATTGGTCCTTTTCTCCTATCTTTTACCAATCCTAAGCTACCCTTGTCTCTGCAAATCAAATAGACTTTGAAGGATGGCTACATTAACTTCTGCTTTCTTTTCCTATGCTCTGGCAAGTTTTTCATGTGACTAAATGATCATGTCAATATCTTCCTTACAACTTTTGATATCCACTTTCAAACTTCTCAATGTATCTACTATGTCATGCAAGTACTCATCGCCATGTTTTTTAGCTGACCTGTGTGGAGCACTTGAAAGGTATGTTTTTGACAAACAATTTAGTGACTTATCAGTAACATTTGTAACCTTTTCTGCATCATGAACTCAAAGAAATAAAGAATTCTAATAAAACGAGTGAGAACTAACATGGAAAGCTTAATCGCTAATAATTGTCATTTTTCTATGCAGGGAAAGGTGGAAACGAAGAGCTGCCGTTCAAAAGGGAAAGACAAAGGAGGAATAACTGTTGTCCCTCTAGAAGGGAACCAGATGCAAACGAGATCGAGCAGATCGAAGCATAACGACCTAGGAAAGGGAGAAGGGATACCAATTCGGCGGAAAAGGGAAAGAAAAGTAAAGGATTAACAGCTTGGCGAATCCCTCAGGATCTTTGATCCTGAGGGATCGTTGTTTTACTTATTTTGTTACCTAGATATCTCCACCGTTACTTTTATAAAAAGGAACAGCATCATTAAGCAAGGGGACTTTATGTAACTTTCAATTTCAGACTAAACTTTGATCATCGAGTCTCACTGAGACCTGGTTTACTGTACGTTTGTTGATGTGTTAATATAAAAGACTTGGTGTTTATTTCATCTTTGCGTCTGGAGTAATCTAAGGCGGTGTACCATTGGAAGCTAAGGGCCCAGCTCCGAAGGACACTTGCTTTTGTATCATTATAACTTGATTTCTGCGTGGTTTGCTTATCTTTATTGCTCGGTAATCTGATATGCTTTTCATGTGCTATTCCATGCTCTGCTACGATTAATTCATTAATGGTTCCTTCAGGAAATTCATGTAGTGACTCTGCATTGTATGATTGAATCTTTTCAGAGTTGATTGCATGTTATTAGTCTAAACCAGCTATTTCGGTTACAGAGCGTTTGTACTGAATATTACTGTTATTGGATTCATTTGAAATCCCGATTATTGGAATCCGAAAGTAATGTTATTCTATTTGGAAACATAGTCGTATTCTCCTTAATCATCAGATTACTATATTAGTGTGTTGTGTGTATATATGATTGATTCCTGCTGTCCCATAATTCATCAATGAGTGTTGTTCCATAAAGTACATTCCATCCAATTTGCCTTAAGAGAGAAGATTGTTATTTTATTGCAGAGTGTGAGTTTGGTTCAATAGAGCAAGTTTGGTTCTGACTCGCGAGACTTAGTTCATTTGATTGCTGTTCCATTTTCTGCTGTTCCATTTTAGACTTTTTGTTCCATTTCCTATTTGCTGTTCTATTTTACTTTCTGCCGTTCCATTTACTTGCATTTGATGCTTTGGTGTGAGAGAAGGTCCAAGGCTGTAGTGAGCCTCAGCAGTCGCTGCCTAGCTCCCAGACCTATGGTCCATGCTCTAATTTCCTTTCCATCAGTTTCTAGAGGGATGGGTTATCGTTTCCGCACCCTTGACTGATAAGCTGTCTTGTGTGATTTCATCCTTTTGAAGTAATTTAGTCATAGTTTAGCATCCGTTTACTCTTGTATTTTCTGAACGATGTACTATTAAGCATTACTCTGACAAATAGCCTCAGATTGAGATACTCTTTGCAATAACAAAACATTCCCGGATTGACTTGTTAATGTGGGATAATTAGAGGTGAAAGAGACCCTTGTTACAGCTCTACATTTTGGCGCCGTTGTCGGGGAAAGAGTATAGCCATTTGTCTTTTACAGAGTAGTGTACGAATCTATTAGGGGAGAGTTGGATTTTAAAAACGAAAGGTAAGAACCTGCGTACGGAGCATGTAAAAGCCCTGCTCCATAGTCCGCTTTCCTAGCAGAATTGTTCGTCGAATAGGATTTAGTAGTTTATTAGAGTGCATGACTAAGCAGAAAAATCCAGAAAAGAATATCAAACCTCCATTCAAACCCGAAAAAGCCAAAGGGCCAGTGACCCTTGGCCGAACAACCTTCATAGACGAAATCTATAAGAAAACTGAATCTCAACCATCAGTAGACCCCAGGAAAATCAATTCTAAATAGCCTACTAGCTCCCTTCAGGCCACAGGATCACCATTTGTAGCCTTCGCTGAGGTGCATAGTCAGACTGATGAACAGGACTTTCAAGAAATTGAAAATTCTATTCCAGAACGACTGCAGGAAGGGAATCTAAGCAATCTTTGTGAAGGAGAAGGGGAAACAGGGGAAGTTGGGGAGCCAAGTTCTCCTCCTAGGATAATTTAGCCATTAAATAGCCCAGATAAAGGGAACGCTGCAAAAATCATTATTGGGGGAATTCAATCTCCTCAAACAACAGGGACTTTCATTATTCCAGACAAAGGAAGTGCTATTAAAACAATCCCTGTCAAGGCCGTTCCTTCTCAGCCTAGGAATACCCTCCTAGAAATCCTGGAAGGTTATTGGCATATATTCGATCCCATGGCACAGAATCAGCCAAATACTCAGACTTCTACATTACAATATCCCATAGTGGATTCCGTAGCAAATGCTCCTATGAAAGCAACCCCCCTTCAACACATTCCTACATTTCACGGACTTACATCAGAGGACCCCGATGCATTCTTATTTGAATTTGATGTGCTATGCAGGGGATATGATTACACCACTGACCCCCAGAAATTAAAATTGTTCCCCTCCACTTTGAAAGGGGCGGCTTTAAGATGGTTTATGGGTTTAGGTGGTGGAGTTATAAATAACTGGGAACAAATGAAAGAATCTTTCCTAAAGAAATATCAAGATTACTGTAGGTCTAGAGAACTGAAAGATGAAATATTTCAGATGATAGCTAGACCAAATGAAACATTAGAAGAATACGTAGAAAATTTTCAGTATAATTTACAAAGATCTCTCTATGCATCACTACCTCTGCCTGATAATGTGTTAAAAACTGCATTGATCAGAGGCATGAAGGAACAGTGGATTGAAACATTAAATATCATGGGAAAAGGGGATATTTATCAAGAGAATTTTGCTGACATCATTGATTTATGTATCAGGAGTTCGAGAGGCAGCACAAGGATAAAACCAGCAGAATATGATCGGTTTGTCAGAGATAACAAAATATCAACAGAAGGAGTAACACGTGTAGAACTTGGAAATTTATTAGAAAATTTTAAAACTGATATTCTGGGGACATTAACTACACAACTTGATATTGTGCAGGCTAAACAGAAGCAGATGGAGGCGGAACAGAATTTGGCGATCTTCTACCCCCGATGTAGAAGAAAACATAGCCATAAGGAATGTCCACTGGATGCAGTTCAAACATGTGCTATTTGTACAAAATATCACCTTACTGAGAGCTTCCCCTCACTTCCTGGATTGAAGGCAGTATATAAGGGAGCGCAAGAAGAGCCAAAATCAGCATACTTCATTAACCAGCGTCGCCAATGGCAACCAAGGCAATCTGGTATGTTTACAGACCCAACTTCTTCTTTCCAGCCTTCGCAGTATAATGCTCAACAATATAGTATGTGGAAAAACCAATCTCAACCCCCATTTTCGAACTGGTCACCATAGTCGTTTCCTTCTCCAAATCCGTGGATGAATTAGACAAGCCAATTTGGTTGGCCGAATTTTCCTTACGCCCCACCATATTGGCAGAATAACACATATCCTCCACAATGGACTCCCCCTACTTCACAAGGTTCACCCTGGCAGACAAACTGGCCAAAATCGACATATCAGCCAGCAGGAACTATTCCGCTCCCTCAAACGACTCTGCCAGCTTTACAACAAAACCCCCAGTCTAATTTGAGACCGCAACTCCCAACCCAACCCAATCCCAATCCAAATAATAGATCGGTGCAATCCCTCCAAATCATGGAATCTTCAGAAATCGGACCTGACCTGAGGGAGTGCAATGATCTTCAGTTAAGATCTGAACGTATAATAGAAACGAAGGGAGACAAAACAGTTCACATTGAAAATCAGTTACCAATAGAACAGTCGTTACAACAAGAGGGTGTAAATAAGGAGCAGACCCATCATCAAGCAAGTACATCCTCTCCTCCCTTCCCAGAACGATTAGTCATACCACGACCTATACAATATCCAGACTTTGACATTCTAGGAGAGTTACAAAACCTGTACATAAGAATTCCATTCCTCCAAGCCATTCAAAACATCCCTATATACGCAAAAACTATAAAAGAATTGTGCATAAAGAAATCAAGGAGGAATGCAACCACTAACCCAAGATTCCAAGTAGTTGGTACTTTATCTGACCTGTTATCAGGAAAAGAGACACCCATTAAATATGAAGATCCGTGAAATCCAATTGTAACTGTTCAAATCTATGGTCAGACCCTAACTAATGCTTTAGTTGATCTAGGAGCTGCAATTAATATTTTGACAACCTCTACTTGCCAAAAGCTCGGCATTACATCGGTAGAACCTACTTCTACTTTGTTAGAATTGGCTGACCGATCTGTAGTTTGACCAGAAGGTACTCTATACGATGTCATGGTCTCTGTAGATTCCTGGGAATACCCAACCGATTTCCTGATAATTAATCCAAAAACCCGACTGGATGGACACCCGCTAATTTTAGGTAGACCTTGGCTTGCTACCGCCGATGCTTACATTGGTTGCCGGCAGGGAAATATGACTATAACCAGAGGACCAGATATTAAAAATCTAGTTCTATACCCTCCAGCACAGCCAAGTCTTACAATGATAAAAACTAACCAGCGCCCTGTGTCATACCTTACTGACAATATCAGATCCCCATTGACTGTACAGAAGGCTCTAGACTTTAAAGACCAAACAGAAGACGATGCCATCAATAATTTCATTAGTCAAACTGAATCTAGATCTCACACATAGTGTTTCATGATAGAAGCAGCATTCGATAGCGAACTAGAAGAAGATCCTTTGAAAGATACGCATGACCAAACAATACCTGTGACTTCTGTTGCTAATAGTAAAGTAGTGGAAATTGAACTGGGAAAGACTCTAAATATCAATGCCAACCTTACACCGGACCAAGAAATAAAGCTCATCCATTTGTTACGAAAGTATCAAGAAGCATTTGCATGGGATTACCCTGATATGAAAGGGATTGACCCCCAATTGTGCACCCACCATATTTATATAGAAAAAGATGCAAGACCTGTTCGTCAACCGCAAAGAAGACTCAACTCTCATCTAAAAGATGTTGTAAAAGCTGAACTTCAGAAACTTTTAGATGTTAATTTTATCTATCCTATTTCTGATAGTAAATGGGTCTCTCTGCTTGTGGTGGTACCCAAGAAGAATGGGAAATGGAGGATTTGTGTGGATTACAAGGAGTTAAACAAAGCCACACAAAAAGATCACTTCCCTCTCCCATTCATAGACCAAGTATTGGAAACTTTAGCAGGAAAGAAATTCTTTTCTTTCCTGGATGGCTTCAGTGGATACAATCAGATTCAGATTGCCCCTGAAGACTAGGATAAAACTACTTTTACTTGTCCTTGGGGAACGTTTTCCTATCGAGTTCTACCCTTTGGCCTATGTAATGCTTCTGCCACATTCCAAAGGGCTGTCCTTAGCATCTTTGCAGATTTAATAAATGATGGAATTGAAGTGTACATGGATGACTTTACACCATATGGAGATGATTTTGATCCAGCTTTAGACACTCTAGAAAAATTCCTACAACGTTGCATTACTACCAGGCTTTGCTTAAGCCACGAAAAATGTTATATGATGATGACTGAAGGGCTCATTCTAGGACACTATGTTTCAGCAGCTGGCATTCAGGTAGACCCAGCCAAAATTCAAATACTTTTGCTTATCCCCACCCCCACTACTCAAACAGAGGTACGTAGCTTTCTTGGATTTTCTGGGTATTATAGACGATTTATAGAACATTATTCACACATTGTTGCACCTCTATATGCACTAACTGGTAATGTTGATTTCTTGTGGACATAAAAATGCGACCGTGCCTTCAAGGAATTAAAGAAGCTTGTATCAACAGCTCCAGTCCTTCGAGGACCAAACTGGAATTTACCATTCCAAATCTCATCTGATGCCTCAGATACAGCAATCGGTGTAGTCCTTGGGCAGGAAGAGGATAAAAAACCATATGCTATCTATTATATCAGCAAAAATTTATCCCCTGTTGAATTAAATTACACTGTCACTGAAAAAGAATTCCTGGCTGTAATACATGCTGTCAATAAGTTTAGACATTATATCACAGGCTATCCCGTTATTTTATACACAGATCATTCTGCTATCAAATATTTAGCAAATAAGCCTGTCACAAATGCTAGAATAACTATATGGTTAATTTTATTGCAGGAGTTTGATATCGCAATCAAGGATAGACCTGGCAAGGAAAACCCTGTAGCTGATTTTCTCTCACGAATACCAAAATCAATTGAAGCAGCAGCAGTGGAAGATCAATTTCTGGATGAGCACCTGTTTTCTGTTGCTGTTCAAACACCCTGGTATGCTGATGTTGCCAATTACCTTGCAGTAGGTAAGCTACCAAAACACTTAACCCCTAATGAACGTAAGTAGATTGTTCAGAAGAGTACTCGATTTTTGTGGATTGGGGGCTATTTGTTCCACACAGGGGTAGACATGCAAATTAGGAGATGTATTCGAGAAGATGAAATTTTCAACATCTTAAAAGCCTGCCATGACGGACCATGTGGGGGACACTTTACTGAACAAAGAACAACACATAAAGTATTGCAGACATGATACTACTGGCCTATAATTTTCAAAGATGCGAAGAAATTTGTCCAAGCCTGTGACAGCTGCCAGCGAGTAGGACGACCTGGTCAAGCCGACGAAATGCCTCTAAGGCCACAATTAGTCATTGAACCATTTGAATGATGGGCTTTTGATTTCGTTGGACCCATCAACCCATCATCAAATCAGAGAACATATATCTTGGTGGTGATCGAATATGTCACCAAATGGGTTGAGGCCGAAGTGTTGCCTAGAGGTACAGAAGATTCTGTAATACAGTTCCTGTTCCATTTGTTTGTACGTTATGGCCTTCCGAGAGAAATAATTACAGATGGAGGACCACAATTTGTCGAAAACAAATTAGCTGCAACACTTAACAATTATCACGTCCAGCATAAAATTACTACCCCATATCACCCGCAGACGAATGGCCAAGTAGAAAGTAGCAATAAGGTAATATAATCAATTTTAACAAAAACCATTGCGTCACATAGGCGTGATTGGGCCGCCCGATTACCTGAAGCACTGTGGGCTTATAGAACCACATGGAGAAGTACCACCGGTTATTCACCCTATCAATTAGTGTTTGGAAAACAACCTATTTTCCCCATAGAATTCGAAATCCAAACGTTACGAACTGCACAGGAAGTTGGCCTAGATCTAAGTGAGGCACAAATTAATCGATTACAGCAGATTAATGAATTGGACGAAATCAAACTCTCTACATTACAGAATACATAACTTATTCAACAGCAGCGAGCTAAATGGCATGATGCACTCATCAAGAACAAAGTCTTTCACGAAGGAGACTGGGCTCTGTTATATGACTCTCGGTTTCAGGACTTCCCAGGGAAACTTCAGACTCGTTGGTTGGGACCATACGAAATCTAGAAAGTACATGATAATGGGACCCTCACTCTGATCACAATCGACGGTTCTAGATATGCATTCAAGGTAAATGGCCACCGAGTTCGTCTCTATCGCAAGCCACTCACTCGGAAATCCTTCTGTCAGCAGCTACATCGAGACACTGATATGGAAATTTTAGGAGAGGAAGCAAAATCTTCCTCACCTATAATTCAGTAAGGAATTCATTTTTTTCTATAACTTGTACATAAGTTTTTTTGTATATACGTTTTCTTAACATTTTCATTGATCTTTCTCTCTTTTTTCAAAATTTTGATTTTTTCATTCTGCGTGTCTTTGTTGTTCCTTTTCCAAAAGGAACAACATTTGCGTGTTTCTGCTGTTCCTTTTCAAAAGGAACAGCATTGTTGTGTTTCTGCTGTTCCTTTTCAAAAGGAACAACATTTGTGATTTTCTGCTGTTCCTTTTCAAAAGGAACATCATTTGTGATTTTCTATTGTTCCTTTTCAAAGGGAACAACATTTGTGAGTTTCTGCTATTCCTTTTCAAAGGGAACAACATTTGTGAGTTTCTGTTGTTCCTTTTCAAAAGGAACAACATTTGTGATTTTCTGCTGTTCCTTTTCAAAAGGAACAACATTTGTGAGTTTCTATTGTTCCTTTTCAAAAGGAACAACATTTGTGAGTTTCTGTTGTTCCTTTTCAAAAGGAACAACATTTGTGATTTTCTGCTGTTCCTTTTCACAAGGAACAACATTTGTGATTTTCTGCTGTTCCTTTTCAAAAGGAACAACATTTGTGATTTTCTGTTGTTCCTTTTCAAAAGGAACAACATTTGTGATTTTCTGCTGTTCCTTTTCAAAAGGAACAACATTCGTGATTTTCTACTGTTCCTTTTCAAAAGGGACAGCATTCGTGATTTTCTGTTGTTCCCTTTCAAAAGGAACAACATTTTTGCTCTTCTACTGTTCCTTTTCCAAAGGAACAACATTCTTTTTGTTGATTATTTTTGTTGTTCCTTTTAAAGAAACGACATCTCAAGTATTTGTTTGCATGGATTCTTCTCTGTTGTTCCTTTTTCAAAAGGAACACCATCGCCATGTTTTTTCTCTCTGTGATGATTTATATTGAGGATGCTTTTCGCCCATGTTCTCTCCAGTCTTTAAGATACAACTATGCACTTATGCAATGAACATAAATCACGACATACCGAAGTCAGCGGATCATAGATCGCTATCTTTATAAGGCCTAGTATTGATAAGAGGACAAGAGGAGGGGCACACTTAATTCTCATCTTTGTTGTCATTGTCTTATTACCGTTGCTGTGGTTGGTTATCTGTATCATGACGATTTCCCTAAAAAATAAAAATTCTTTGATTATTACTTAGGAATAAGAGCAGAGGATTTATCTTCTTGTTGGGATGATAAGACTTCTTCCACCATTCCCACTCTTAAGGAGTGCTGAACCACGCTTATGTGTAAATAAATAAGAAAAAGTGCTTTGCAAAAAGAAAAAAGAAAAAAGAGTAAATATGGATTATCAATTGTCAAATGCAGGATAGGGGGTCTCATCAAGAACCAGCCTACCATGATCATAAGGATGGAAGTGAAGTGTCATTCCCATTATGGACACCACACCA
Source organism: Pinus tabuliformis (assembly GCA_031772625.1). NCBI lineage: Eukaryota > Viridiplantae > Streptophyta > Pinopsida > Pinales > Pinaceae > Pinus > Pinus tabuliformis. Next base: position 503,509,062 of record CM062818.1, on the reverse strand, counting down.
GGGATATGGTCCAAAAGGTACACTAAATAAACAGACCTTGGAATAGGGGGTCTCATCACGAGCCAGCCTGCCCACGTTTTGCACCTTCCTTGTGAATGGCATTATGGCTACTTGGTTACCAAGCCAGCATAATGGCCTACATTTTGACAAAATACTCTTCAAAATACACACAAAGGATCATGGTTCTGGGGGTGAAATAAACAACTCTGCCAAGGTTATGAACACCTGTCGGCAACAGAGCTCTGTTAATGGTATCGAAGTCGTAATGGTTACACCAATAGGTATGATATCAATACTTCTTTGTCTCTTATATCCTATGAATAAATCATATTTTATGTCCCGATTTATACATCGCATGAACACTCATTAAGACCAATCATGGCAAAGGAACTAACAATGACCTCTGGAGATTTCGTACGATTGACAGACGTCCCATCCCCCGGCCTCGCATCATATCACGCAGGCTCTTATGTAAAACGCGATCCACCTTTTTGCCTCGATTTCGGTATTTCGTTGTCCATCTAAAACATGGCATAATTTCATATGTTGTTCCTTTATGACTTGGTTACAGAATGGCTGCTGCTCCTCTATTTGATGGCTGGGACAGCCTATCATATCGCGGGGGGGAAGGTAACCTCATTACTCCACGAATTACGTGTCAGCACACCATTCGGGGAAGATAGTGTACGAAGGTATGGCATGGTTTAACGGTATGATAATTCTATTTTTACGAAAGTTGCCATCCACAATCCATTTTTGTTTCATACTCTATTTTTTTTTCCAAAACCTTGCGATGATCACCCTCTCTGCGTCTCAAACAGCACAGGAAGTTGCTGTTCCATTGGGAATTCTTAGTGGAACCATGGGGGGAAAGGCAATCCGAAGCGAACCTCAGGAGTTGACAGTCTCCGCTGCTGCCCGGGAGATCCTGGAAAAGGCAGGGTGGCTGAATTATTTCAGTCGCCTACAAGAATCGAATGAAACAGTGGCGTTGGAGTTTCTGCAAAACCTGCAGGAGAACTACTCCATAGTAAGAGAGAGGCGGATAGCGGTCACTGATGATATAATTGCAGAAGTATTGGGACTACCAGCCGCCGGACCTGTATGGACGCTGAAGAAAGAAAGATTACAAAAGATTATGGAGATTTTCCAGGATGAAGGCCAAAGCTTGACAGTTAAGGGGAAGGGAGTTCTGCCAGCAACGTTAGGAGAACCCTAGACCGAATTAGCAAAGATAGTGCAGAGCTACATCACTTGCGAAGGAAGGAAAGACATGGTAAGACCACGTCATCTTAAACTCTTAGCTGTTTTGAAAGAAAAATGTTCTGTAAATCTGCCTGCACTTTTAAATTCATTATTGCATGATGCGGCCCGAAGCCTGAAAAAGGCACAGCACGTAGAAACAGTTGTTAGCCACCATGGATTGATTCGATTAATAGTGAGCCATAGTCTCACTCAACAGCAGAGCAGCTGGGAGGAGCTCATTGCAATGATCGAGGGGGGATTGGCTGCACCATCCCCAAAACCTAAACATTCCTCTAGCACACCAGAACGATCAGAAAAATGCAGAGAATTGGCAGGAGAAAAACATGTTTCTCTAAAATGAAAACATTCTTCAAGTACACCGGAACGACCAGAAAAACGCAGAGAATTGGTAGCAGAAAAACCTGTTGCTAGTACACCCGAACAACCTGAGAGACCAAGAAAATCAGCCCGGCTAGCCCGGATACGAGGGAGGCTGGAAAAGATCCAGGAGAGCACCAGCCAGCCAATCGAGATTACAGACGAACCTCCAAAACCAGAAGGAGGACCTTCCGAAGAAAATGCTGAACAATCTAGGGGCGAGGCTGAGCAAGCCGGAGAAGGAATCGAGGAGGGAGACGAGCACTCCGAAACAGAAACAGAAGCTAAACACTCCAGGGCAGTCACTGAGCAGTCCAATCAAGAGGAGGAAGTAGTACAACCGGAGGGCAGCCTGCTGCGGGACCCTGTGGGTGAAGAGGAATCGGCCGCAATCCTGGCCAATATGGGGGAGTATGGCCAACCCTCCAGCTCAGCAGGCCTCCCTGACGGACCTCCGGAGGAAGACATACCTGAGAAATCACATGCAGAAAAGGCAGGAGAAGAAAACCTACCTATTCATGATGAGGAAATAAGAGACACCAATCGGGAACAATCTGTTCCCAAGACACTAGGAGGAATTCTAGACGGAGTAGGAGCAGATTTAAGGGCCAGTCATGAGCCCTCTGCTGAAGCAATAGAAATCAAGAAATTAAGGAGGAAACAACAAAGGTTGCTGAACACTATAGCCCAGCTCCGACAGCAAACTCGGATTCTGAAAGCCAACCTGAGGATACGAAGGACCACAAGGAAAAGAAAAAGGGCCACTGCAGCAAAATCCCGTAGGACAAGAAGATGAAGGACTTATAGCCACCCTGTTGGTCAAAACCCCGCTGGAAGACCTAATGTCGTTCCAAATGAAATTGAAGAATAGACTATTGTTCCAAATGACATTGAAGAACAGACTGTTGTTCCAAATGACGTTGAAGAATAGACTGTTGTTCCAAATGACACTGAAGAACGGACTGCCATTCCAATTGAGGGAGAGGAACAGGATGATGTTCCATTAACAGGGGGACCACAGCAACCTTTCATTCGTGTTAAGAAAGAAAAGGAGAGTAAGGAGATCCAAACAGAGGCACCACCCTCAGGGGTAATTCGGGTTCTGAACTCCAAACAGCATAAATAAAAAGGTTCAGGTAAAACTCCCGGCCTCTACGGCTCTATGGAAAAAGGATCCGAAAATAAGAACCTTGCACAAGATGATGAAGCAAGCTCAGCAAGAAGCTGAACAGATGAGAGAACAAACAGTCCCCCGGGAGAAATATGAAGAGTTACAACAGCAACTTCAGGATATTAGTCAGTCCGAGAGCCAGGCCTTCGAAGGATGGCAAAAGGAGCAAGAAAAGGTTGCCAAGGTAACTCGTCGATTAGATATTGTTATTAGGCAGATGGACACTGTGTGTTCTTTGTATAATGACGTTCTGACCTGTAGGGCCCCTACTAAAAACTATGCTTTATTTTTGCTTGAACGATATTTACGATTAAAGATAAAAGCTGTTAGGGTGGGTGCCCCTATACAAATCAATACTATTAATGATTTCATAGATTGTTGAAAGCATTATGGAATTAAGGTTCAAAGATTATTGTGTGAATTTTACTTGCACAACCTCGTGCTAGAACAGAAAACTGACTTAAATCCAGGCCCTTTTTTTGGGGACATACAATTGCAAGCCTTCATGTCATTCGGGGTTAATCAGCTGAAATGGCTCAGAGCTTATAACACTTTTCAGAGATAGGAAAATAGCCTAGACTTGTGGGTGAGAGCCGAGCCTAGAGACCCAGTGCTGTTATGGAGAGCACATAGGAACCTTATGAGAACCCCGGGTGTCATGGAGACATTAGGACCCATGCACGAGGACTTAATCCAACACATTCTAGAATATTTTCTGACTATTAAAGACCTCGCCATCGATGCTGCAAAATTCCGATATCGGATTTCTAACCCAAACATCCAGCTCAGGGAACCATTCAAATACGAAAATTTTGAGCTGGCTGCCAGCCGATTGAACCTTTATGGCAAGCGTATTTTGCAAGCTGGGCCATCCTGGTTAGGGTATCGATTTCGTAGTCCAATCATTTGGCACCCTGCACCAGGATATCAGGCCTTGTATGAAATGCCTGAAGGACAAACAAATCAATTCTTTGATGATCTAGTTGCTCATCACGGTTGTAGGCCTCCACACGAGGTTCCCTCTCCAACCTATTCTCTTACCGCCTTGCATGTCAACTATAATGTTTTCATGAGGTCATGAAACAGGGTAAGCAGGGGGGTGTGTGGAGCACTTGAAAGGTATGTTTTGACAAACAATTTAGTGACTTATCAGTAACATTTGTAACCTTTTCTGCATCATGAATTCAAAGAAATAAAGAATTCTAATAAAACGAGTGAGAACTAACATGGAAAGCTTAATCGCTAATAAATGTAATTTTTCTATTCAGGGAAAGGTGGAAACGAAGAGCTGTCGTTCAAAAGGGAAAGACAAAGGAGGAATAACTGTTGTCCCTCTAGAAGGGAACCGGATGCAAACGAGATCGAGCAGATCGAAGCAGAACGACCCAAGAAAGGGAGAAGGGATACCAATTTGACGGAAAAGGGAAAGAAAAGTAAAGGATTAACAGCTTGGTGAATCCCTCAGGATCTTTGATCCTGAGGGATCACTGTTTTACTTATTTTGTTACCTAGATATCTCTGCCGTTACTTTTATAAAAAGGAACAGCATCGTTAAGCAAGGGGACTTTATGTAACTTTTAGTTTCAGACTAAAATTTGATCATCAAGTCTCACTGAGACCTGGTTTACCGTACGTTTGTTGATGTGTTAATATAAAAGACTTGGTGTTTATTTCATCTTTGCGTCTAGAGTAATCTAAGGCGGTGTACCATTGGAAGCTAAGGGCCCGGCTCCGAAGGACACTTGCTTTTGTATCATTATAACTTGATTTCTGCGTGGTTTGCTTATCTTTATTGCTCGATAATCTGATATGATTTTCATGTGCTATTCCATGCTCTGCTACGATTAATTCATTAATGGTTCCTTCAGGAAATTCATGTAGTGACTCTGCATTGTATGATTGAATCTTTTCAGAGTTGATTGCATGTTATTAGTCTAAACCAACTATTTCGGTTACAGAGCGTTTGTACTGAATATTATTGTTATTGGATTCATTTGAAATCTCGATTATTGGAATCTGAAAGTAATGTTATTCTATTTGGAAACATAGTCGTATTCTCCTTAATCGTCAGATTACTATATTAGCGTGTTGTGTGTATATATGATTGATTACTGTTGTTCCATAATTCATCAATGAGTGCTATTCCATAAAGTACATTCCATCCAATTTTCCTTAAGAGAGAAGATTGTTATTTTATTGCAGAGTGTGAGTTTGGTTCAATAGAGCAAGTTTGGTTCTGACTCGCGAGACTTGGTTCATTTGATTGTTGTTCCATTTTCTGTTGTTCCATTTTAGACTTGCTGTTCCATTTCCTATTTGTTGTTCTATTTTACTTTCTGTCGTTCCATTTACTTGCATTTGCTGCTTTGGTGTGAGAGAAGGTCCAAGGCTGTAGTGAGCCTCAGCAGTCGCTACCTAGCTCCCAAACCTATGGTCCATGCTCTAATTTCCTTTCCATCAGTTTCTAGAGGGATGGGTTATCGTTTCCGCACCCTTGACTGATAAGCTGTCTTGTGTGATTTCATCCTTCTGAAGTAATTTAGTCATAGTTTAGCATCCGTTTACTCTTGTATTTTCTGAACGCTGTACTACTAAGCATTACTCTGACAAATAGCCTCGGATTGAGATACTCTTTGCAATAAAAAAACTTTCCCGGATTGACTTGTTAATGTGGGATAATTAGAGGTGAAAGAGACCCTTGTTACAGCTCTACAACCTATAGGGAGAATCACATGAATTGTAGTCCAACATTCTTCTAGTCATTTTGATCTTATTCATCCTACAAACATACCACAAAAGATAAACCAAATATAAACATGATCAAACATACTTCAATTAAGATCAGGGGAGGGTATCTTGTATTCACAATCAATCTAGATTAGCGCAACATATGTATATATAATGAAATCAACATATCAATAGTCTCAACATCAACATCATCAACATAGTCAACCTCTACAATGACACAACTACAAAAATGACTATCAAAATGCATTCATAGAAACACATAGATAACTGACATGCATGCATGATAAACACATTCTTCCCATCCAATGCAAGTGTTTGAACTTGGGAGCTCTGATACCAATTTGTAATGTGCCACCTTAGGTGACCAAACCCTAAGTTTTGGATCCTTTTCACTAACATGTGCTCCCACCCGCAACCTTGACATTGCTTGCATGTGGTTGAACACCTCCAACCACAATCAAAAGCCTTGCTCCATGCAGTTGTGACCTAAATTTCTCAGTTCATTTCTTGCGGTACCGAGATCTAAGCCACAATTCCAGGCTAGCCTACAAAACCTTGCCCAAAACTTCCTAAAACTTCTCATAATCATAAATGACATATGGATGATTATAAACATACAAAACTTTAACAAGAACTTGACCTAACTAGGCCTAACCATGACATCCATTTTGCCAAACATATGGTGAACATGTAAGCTATAGGTCATGAATGCATATTTGATTGTAGGAGTCTTGTTGGGCATGGAATCCCCCCAAGGCATGTTTTGGGGCTCAAAGCCCAAGTTTTTACCCTATATTGTTGTAAAGACTCCGCGAATTGTGGGTGTGGAGAGTGAAATGTATGATAGAGTCACATGGTTGTTTGCGCTAGTTTTGTAATGTAATGTTGGCCTACCCATGGTCCACGGACCATGGGATTGTATAAATAAAGCGAGGCTCTAAGTGAGAAATAAAAGAACGGAAGTAGTAGAGAGAAGAAAGAGTCTAAGTATCTAAGTGTGTCTTTGGGCTGTAGGATAGGAGAAGGCTCTGCAGCTAAGTGCGCAGAGGCCTAGTAGTCTACAGATAAGTACACGGACCCCTGCAGCTGAGTGCGCAGGGTGGAGTCAAGTCTGTAACCAAGGAAGAAATTAATAAAGAGAAGTTTTGTTACCAATTTGGGTATCTATTTTTGGGTTAATGCATGTTTGATATAAAATGCAAATATACTGTTTATTTACTCTATGCACCTGTATGAATGATTTATATTGCTAAGTATAATTAAAGCATGCAAGTAGGCTAAGTTGATCAACTAATAGTGGAATATCAGTGAAGTGTTAGGTAATAACGCAGAAGCATAGTGTTCAACCCTTCAGTAGGGTTGCGCGAAGGCAGCATCTCAGGCTGTGAGGTACGGGAAAGTGTTCGTAGCAACATTCGCGCAGGCTGGAACCACGAACCACTTGAACTCATCAAACATATCCAGCGTGTGAAAAATTGGTTCTAGCACCCTCCCATACTACTTCGGGTGATACCTCAATCCGCGCTCCGTGGACTATTTCCAAAAGGGCTAGTAGTACCAGGATTTGTTTGGCTAAATCAACTCTGAACCTGGGTCAGGCCCCAATAAGCCAACAAATGGTTCTGTTGCTAGGACCGAGATCTACATAAGAGATGTCTGATGTCATGTCACTGGAATCTGACAAAGAATGAAATTGAAGAGTGGTTGGAACAAAAGATTCATGAGTTCGCAACACAGGAAAATGGGAATCCACAAGTATCAAAGGAAGAGTGGTTAGAGTGCTACTTATATAAAGAAATCCACGAAATTTTCTTTGCATCCTTCCCATATGAGTTGTACGAGTGGATCATGAAGCTAGTAAATAGTTAGGGAAGGTGTAGGCTCGACAAACCTATTGTGTGGACTCCAGAGTTAATGCGCAGAATGGAAGCGTCGGAAGATAAGATCGTGCGCGCTGTTAACCATTGGCTTGATTGGATTATAGGAGTTTTTATCACCGATTTCGTGGTAGATACTTCAGTCAACTAAAGCGAGGCGGAATGATGCTTCCTTAAAGGACCGCAAGGTAAGTACGTTAAATCTTTGAACACTTGGATTAGAATCCTACTGTGTGAAAAGAAGGTTATGCAAATAAATTGATGTTTGGGGCTACATGAAGTGGGAGGATCTATAGAAATGAAGGTAGCAAAGAATTAGAGACTAGTCCCTTTATTTCACCTCTGCAGGAGAGCGAGGAGGAGCTCGCGAAAGTTTCACCAAGAAGTGTGGTCAGTCTGATAAGACCACAAATTTGGTGCATACCACCCCCACCTACACCACCACCAGTTTCACCATCTTCAGCCCCATCTTCACCCACACCACCTCTGCCACCAACACAGTTCAATATGATGAGCGCAATAAAATTACCGGTGTTCAAAGGAGTAGGGAATGAAGATCCGGACCAATTTAGATTCATGGTAAAGGCTTTATGGGAAGCATAAGGGGTCACGAATGACAATATAAAGAAGGCAATGTTGGTGAGTGAATTGCAGGATCGTGCACTGACATGGTACATTAAGCATTCCAATGACAATCCAAATGCAGGGATCGTGGATATCCAAGCTGCGCTAAACAAGGAATTCAGCAGGACAAAATCAGAGACACAGTCAATTATTGGATTTAAGGAAATCATGATGCTTCCAGGAAAGACCCCCTGGGAGCTAGATCAGAGACTGAAGGGTATGATTCGTGAAGCCAACATGACCTTGACGAATGGGCAACACCACGCATGGTTTGTAGCTTTACTAACGCCGCATCTAAGGACCATGCTGTCACAGCAAAAGCTTTCCACTTAGGCCGAGGCCTTGGAGATTGCAATGAGATGGCATGAAACCCCGATACAAGATCCTAACTTGGGGGTCCAACAAATCCACACGCAGTTGAAAAACTTGTGCCTTGAGATGCAGAGTTTGAAACAAGATAGGACAACTCACCAAGAAGCGCGTGAGGAGGTATGGTGCATAAAGTGAAAAGGCCAGGGACATGACAAGGACCATTGTCCAGTCTTCACGAACTACTTGGAGGGAGGAGGGCCAATACCATTGAGACTAGAGGCACAAGCAGGACCGAGTGCGATGCCTACATTATGGTGTGGGATTTGTCAGATAGGAGGGAAGCATGCTATAGATAACTGCCATCTATTACAGAAGTATACACAGACATCCCAATAGTTTTTCTCTAATTTCTGCAGATTAGTAGGGCATGATGAGTGCACCTGTAGAAGTTTTGAACTGATGATGGATTGAAATCCTACCTATAGAGTTCAAACCGAAATGCGAGCCCTCGATCAAAATGTAGGGATGGCGCGTACTAGATTTCAGGGGCGCAGACGAGGTCAAGGTGAAATGGGGACAAGAAGGGGATGCGAACAATTGATCTGTTACAATTGTGGAGGGTCATGGCATTATGCCCACGAATATACAAATCTGACGAGAGTGTCATGTTTATATTGTTCTCAGTTTGATCATGAGATGGAGGACTGCCCCACACTGATTGCGAGGTTACGCGATAAAGGAACACTCCAACCTCCCCTGACTCAGAACGTACAAATGATGAGGTCTGAGCCATGCAAAGAGGACCCGAATGTAAACATCATGCTCTGAAGTAGTATCACGATAGGAGATGACAAGGGCAAGTAGCCAAAAGAGAGTGCCTAGGTTCACAAGACTCCAACAAAGGAACCAGAGTTCGATTTGGAGCGCGCAAAGGAGAAATTCATGGAAGCTAAGAAGAGCTTCACGGAGACCTCCACTTTAGGTAGTAAAGACAATCTAGAACTAGAAATGGACCCATCAATGATCACTACCTTTCTAGAGACATGCATGAAGCTACTACGTGATGGCAAAGTGGTGAAGGGGTTGCAAGAACTCATCACTAGATGTGCTGGACCAGGAGAACCGTGTGTACTCTGGAATCTTGGAAAGCACACAACACGAACGGGAAGGGAGATGAGATTAACTACGCAAATTGGGGAATATGAGATGGATGAAGTGATTTTGGATTTAGGATTGGACACGAACATCTTGCCAAAGCATACATGGGAGCGCATGTGCAGGCCCGCGTTGCAATGGTCTCCTATTCAATTGCGAATGGCGAACCAGCAAAAGATCTTACCAATGGGAAGATTGCAGGGAATAATGGTAGACATTGAAGGTGTGAGCGTGCTTGCAGATTTTGAAGTGATAGAGATTGTTGATGATAGCAATCCCTATCCTGCACTATTGGGAATAAATTGGGCCACTGACATGAATGGAGTGATAAATCTAAAGGAGCACAAGATGATTTTTGAGAAAAAGTCACTGTGTGTAGTGGTACCTTTAGACCCTGTAGAAGGATCACACTACATAGAGCCATTGCGCGACTACGAAAGCAATGACGATATAGACTAGATCTACAAGATAACCATGCGAGAGTAGGATTGGGTGAATCCAACAGCGGATGGCAGGATTTCGTGGGAGCGTGAAAGCCCCTGGACCTCAAATTCGGACGAGGAGATAGAACGATGGCAGAACCAGTTACACGAGGTAAGCATGCTCAACTGCAACATGATGACAAGGTCACTGCACTGCGTGACAACAGAGGTAAGAGATATGCCTATGTATGAAGGGTTGAGCAAAGTGGATGATTTCCTAAACAAATTTGAAAAGGAAGTGCCAGAAAAATAGTGGTTCGATGCTCTGAAATGGGTACTACATGCTACGCCCGCAAGGTGGTGGGGTATGCATCAAAGAGGTTTTGGGGACTGGTGCGAATGTAGAAGGATGACCCTCATGTGGTTTAGAAAGCCTCAGATGCGGATGAAAGCTGGGTATGATGGACGAAACAGCCTATGCACCCACCTCTCCAGCTAGGTACAGGCGTATGGTACGCAACCTGCATGAACGCATAGCATCCTAGCGATAGGAAACAGGACCAACAAGCAGGAGCGGGCAAGATGATGGTGCGAATGACAAAGTGTGATAAGACCAAGTGTGTCAACGATTATCCATTTGGAAGCCTTTAACAAAGTATGTGAAGTACTGAACACGGTCCACCAGGTGAGACACACTGACTGGGACCTACACATACTAGTGATTCTATGGGCTTATAGGACCATGTGAAAAACCCTGATGGCGCGGGCACTTTCGATGCTAAAGTATGAAGTAGATACTGTAATCCCTATGGAGCATGCAAAGCCTAGTCTGCGCATGGTAGCACCCATAGATACGATGGTTCGTAGAGCCCGGAAAGAAGGAATCACATAGCCACAAGAGACTAAACACATGAGACTTGAGGAAGAAATCCAACAGGGAAACCTTAGACTTCGCGAACTTGAAAAGGAAAGGGTATGGTTAAGAGAGAAAAGCACTTTGATGGACATGGAGGTCAAGAAGCTAGAGGATGAGATAGAGGAAGAGTTTCTCACTGAAAAAACTAGGATGATAAGGCAAGGTGTGCACGATCATACTGACAAGTTTGAGAACTATCACCATGAATTGGTTAGTCTGATGCCTTGGCTTGGACTGCATATCGCCAAGCGTAGTGACTTGGGTAGCGTGTTGCAAATGGTGAAGTGCGCGATGCTGACCATAATAGAAGGTGGGATTAACCAAGAACCCTGATGGAGGATAGGATGAAGCTCTACACGGGTGGTGCGACCACCTGAATAACTAGGGGAAGGATAGTCTTAGCTCTAGGCAGTTGGAAGGGAGCGCAAGACTATAAACTATTCTACCTAGGAGTTGCATGATATTAGGGATGCACACAGAAGTAGAGAGTCACAAGGTCCGTGACCACGCACAGGGGACTGCACTGCCAAGCGAGTTGGCTAGAAAGTGACCGTTGAAGTCACTATTCATGATGGGATGCTCTACTTGAGGCCAAATGGAGCGGGCGGCAGACATTTAAGACGTGATTTATAGGCAAGATTTGGGAAAATCTACCACCAAGAATGCATTAATGAACCAAAATTGGGGGGAACGGTTGAATTTGAATTTAAAAAGTGCTATAAAACACAAAGGGCTGACCAAAAAACAACACTTGGTCATTTGAGAATTGAGCGATTGAGCAGAGCCCTGAGCATTGTGAGTCGAGTGTTGATTGAGCCCCTAAATTTGCGAGTGACATATTACAACCCAAATACAATGATAGCAACTAAGGATGGTCTGGGAATAAAAGCGGTGACTGTTAGTGAGGCCGCATAGGCCCTAACTATGGAGGATGTCCTAGAAGGTGCTGGGGTTGTGGCAGAGATCCCCAAATCACCGCGTATGCCAAGATCCAAGAAGGATAAGCAAGTAATGGCTCCCGTACACGTGTCCCCGAGGAACCCGCTGCGTAGCAAACTATCAATGGAAGAGAAGGGAAAAGTTGTCACGATCGAAACAGATGAGGAAGAAGAATATTTGCGGGCCCTTATCATCACAGAGGAAGAAGACGAAGGCATGGAGGTGGATATTCAACCTACACACTTTGCAACAAAACTGTCCGCATATGTCCTCCCTGTGAAAAGGGAATGCCAAAGTGCCCAAGGACCTGGATGAAACCAAGAGTTCACTCCAGACCCAGCTCCTCCTAGATGACATTATATTTGAAGGCATGCACCTGGGCTGTGTTCCAACCATGAAATTTGAAGATTGGGACCTCGCTGACCACGAGAAGTTCCCTCACCTGGAGACCGAGAACCTCATGAAGTAGAACACCATGGGGGTGGTGATAACGTTAGAGCCGCAGAAGTGGTTGCGCAGAGTGGAAAATGCTGGGCTACTGAACCTACTATGGGTGTCGCATTTCCACTACACCCCAATAACCATTTTTGTCATCAAGCAGCTGCTTTGCCTGGTGCATGATGGGTATCTATGGCTGGAGGAGCCCATCCCCATCACGGTAAACCTAATTAATCACATTTCCTGGCTACCATGCAAAGGAAAGGACCTCGCGACCATATCAGAAGGGAAGGGTAGTGATTTCGCCCTCGTGGAGGCCATGAAGACGAAGTACAAGCTGGATAAGAAGAAGAGGGGCTACGCCATCTCCAGCATCAAGCACAAAGCAGTACGTCTAGCAGGAAAAGTTATGTGAAATTGTCGCGCAGACGAGGTACCTGCACCGGTGATCGTACGTGCCGAGCAGTGCGCGGAGGGGGTCCAGTTTAACTAGGTTGAATTCCTCTACACAGAATTCTTGAAGAATTGTCACGAAGCCTAAGAGTAGTGTAAAACCTTCCACTATTCATGGTTATTGTTGTCCATAGTGCTTGTAGCAAGGGAATTGCTGGAGGATAGTCAATTCCCCATAAGTGACAGAGATTTACCATAGGCCGCGAAGTACGCTTTGCTCTAGGCCATGAAGGATGCGAAAAGGATATGCAACAACAAGATTTTCTAGGTGCTCATGGAGATGAACATCCGAATGTGGATCAACCAGAAGTCACACTTGTCGCCCACGGTGTACAACAGTCTGCAGAGTTTTGCAGAGTTCAAAGCAGACATGCATAATATATACATCAGGGCATGAAAGGATCCGATGAAGCAGTGGACAAAGCTACCCTTTGTCACCACTGACAACACCATTTTCAATGTCTTGGAGACATGGCCACTGGAATGGCGTGCCCCAGACATTGTAGAACTTGAGAGATCGGTAGCACAGAAGAAGAAAGGCGATGCCAAGTTGTGCATTGCATAGTTGGTCGAGAAAAGGCGGAAGAAAATAACAACAGCTGAGGTGTGGGCAGCACGGGAACCGACACAGAAAGCCACCGAGTAGAAAAAGGTTGTAGAAGCAGCAGCAACAGCACAGGAAGCAACCGTGAAGGTAGGCAAGGGCCAAGCAACGCCCTCGCAGGGGCAGGAGGTAGAGGAAGCAGAAACAGAAGAAGGAGGTGCAGACCCACAAACCACATCCACACAATTGAAGCGCCCACACACGGTAGAGCGAGCAGGACCGAGGAAGAAGGTCAAGGCCTTGAAATTGGCCATTGACCCAATCACCCTAACCAAGGGTGATCTGCATGACATTGGCGAGATGGTGCGCGATGTCACAAATGAGGCCCTTCAAGATTTCATGCAGGAGCACCAGACTATGTTGGGGGCCCTCAGAGTGTAGTTGCAGGAGTTACAAGTGCACCCCCCTTAGGTTGGTACCCTTTCAACCCACCTCGCAGCAAGATCCTCGACAGCAGATCAGATGTTGCATGCACAGATGACAAACACAATAGTGTTGCCGAAAGGGTCTCTAGTGACATCGAATGAGGCTGATAGATTTTTGACTAGCATGATGAAAGGCCTTGGCCATAATCTGGCTACCCTTCCACGTGAGACACTATATCTGTTACAAGATGGGATAACGACAGAGTCACGCGATCTAAGTCCTCAACGAGAAAAAGATAAACATGGAACAACTCAGCTTGTCGTTCGACGAATTGGTGTCGCAAAATAAACAATTGGTGCAGGTGATAGACGATGCTTGTTGCAATGTCGCGGAGCTGGCCATCCTAGTAGATATACCAGTGGACGTGCGGATCCATAGGTTAGCAACAGGAGTCCATGAGGCTAGGGAAGAAATGACAAAGGTTCAGTTGGAGCTGAATCTTCAGATTGCCGAGCTGTGGTTAAAGGTGCAGCCATCCACTCCCCCAAAAGTCAGAGAATAGCGCACTAATGCTATCATAGCGGGACTGGAGGAAATCGGAGGTGCAGTGCAAGACTGTACCAGCATGTTGGAACAAGCACTTGAGGTTCTCATGACTCTGCAGGAGGACCCCAACATCCAGCACTTGGAAATAGAAGCGCGAGAACTCCAACAGAAATATGACAGTGTCCGAGGAACTATGCAGGCAGTAGTCCTCACCCAGAGGCTTGTAAGGATGTAGCAAGCTAAAGCACTGAAGGAGCAGGTGGATGCGATGCGACATAAGGAGGCAGTTCACAAAGCACGTGTCCAACCTTGGATCGACAAGGCCTTCACTATCACGGTAAACATCGAAGGAAAGTTTGTGCACATACAGGGGATGCACACATTAATGCAGAGAAGCACCCCAGACTCAAAGGTCTCAGAACAACGGATGTAGCAGATTCAACAAGCAGTAGCTCAATGTGTTACTAACCTCAACACAGTTCGAGAATAGTTGGAGAGACTCTATGCAAAGATCGTCGCGCTGACAGAGTGACTCAAGGGCAAGTCATGACGTTTGTGTTGGGGGCTTGATGGGCATGGAATCCCCCCCAAGGCATGTTTTGGGGCTCAAATCCCAAGTTTTGACTCGATATTATTGTAAAGACTCCACAAATTGTGGGAATGGAGCATGAAATGTATGATAGAGTCACAGGGTTGTCTACCCTAGTTTTGTAATGTAATGTCACCTACCCATGGTCCACAGACCATGGGATTGTATAAATAGAGTGAAGCTCTAAGTGAAAAAGAAAAGAAGGGAAGTAGTAGAGAGAAGAAAGAGTCTAAGTATCTAAGTGCCTCTTTGGGTCGTACGATAGGAGAAGGCTATGCAGCTGAGTGCGCAGAGGCCTAGTAGTCCGCAGCTGAGTGCGCAGACCCCTACAATTGAGTGCGTAGGGCGGAGTCGAGTCTGTAATCGAGGAAGAAATTAATAAAGAGAAGTTTTGTTACCAATTTGGGTATCTATTTCTAGGTTAATGCATGTTTGATATAAATTGCAAATATACTATTTATTTACTCTGCGCACCTGTATGAATGATTTATATTGTTAAGTATAACTTAAATCATGCAAGTAGGCTAAGGTAACCAAATAATAGTGGAATATCGGTGAAGTCTTGGGTAATAACATAGAAGTGTAGTGTTCAGCCCTTGAGTAGGGTTGCGCGAAGGAAGCATCTTAGGCTGCGAGGTACAAGAAAGTGTGCGTAGCAATGTGCACGCAAGGTCGAATCGCGGACTACTTGAACTCTTCAGACATCTCTAGGGTGCAGAAATCTAGTTCTAGCACCCTCCCATACTACTTTGGGTGAGACCTCGGTCCACGCTCCACAAACTGTCGATGAAAGGGCTATTAGTATTGAGATTTGTTTGGCTAAATCAACTCTGAACCTAGGTTAGGCCCCAATAATAAAACAAGTCTAAAACATATTTGAGAAGCACGAAAAGGGTCTAATTCCCTCTCATAATAGTTTCAATAACATTTTTTAGTCCATGCATTCATCAACCATTCATACATTCATCAAAATATGTTAAGATCCATAAGTAATACACATGACATAACCAGCATATAACCAACATAGAAACCATGGAAACCCATCCATAATATCACCAACATAATCACTACAAATATACATGAACCACAATATAATAAATATGGCTCCTATTAACATATGAAAATACCAACCAAGTCAGGGACTTCCACATACCACCCGACCATGGATTGGCTTGAACCAATTCTCTCTTTTAGCCAATCACCCTCATACCATATTCCAAGCATGAATGTGGGATCTCATGGAAAAAACAAAACTAGGGCTTCCAAAGGCCAAACCACCTCAAGCCTCAACATTTATTCCACCTCAGATTGAACAACACTAGCACAAATTAGATCAGTCTCTACCCAAGATGTCTAGGGTTCTAAGAACTAGTAGCTCAACCGATAGCCTTTTAGGGTTTCAGAGCATTTGCCCGACCTAGCTCTAGGGACTTGTAACTCAACCCACCAAGGGTTCCAAAGCGTTTATCCTAACCTAGGCTCTAGGACTAGTAACTCAACCCAAGTTGTTCCAAGGATTCCAGAGCATTTGTTCCAACCCATAGCCATAAGGAATTATGAGCATTAATCAGAAAACAATCAAGTGGAAAAACCTACAACACCATGGATATCCATTAAATGGCAAGGAAATGCTAAAATCATTGTCGATATAGGAAATTATCCATGTAGATGACATCACATAACCAAAAATTCACATGCATATACCATGCATCCATAAAATAGCAAGGGAATCACACATGAAACCTATTACCCGCAAAGCAATCTAACTATAATTGTTGATCCACATGTTCCCTTGTGATTTTCTGCTTTCCTTTACCTTCTTTGTCCACATCCAATTGAATACTATATTTCTCCAAGCATGCTCCAAGAATTCTCTATGTGTGCAAGGGTATGAGGGAATGAGAGAATAGAAGAGAGCTCCACCCAAAAATTGTCAAAAGGATAAAACTGACAAAAGTTGTGAACTGATCCTCATAAGCCTTTTTATCACTGAGGCCTCTATTTTCTTTATTTTCCTTCGGTTTTCCTTCAAATTCCCTCTCATGCAAATATGTGACCCTTGTTATCCCTTTTATCCTATTTTCCTTTATTTTCATAAAGAAATGCCCATTAATGTTTTTTTTACTTTTCCAATGTCTTTGCCAATTTCCATAGCCATTTATTAAGCACTAGTGGTACCCATCGATATGTTTAACCCAAAATTCAGCTTGGAATATGTGTCCCATGACCTTGGTCTTATTTTATTTACATAGAAAATAAACCAGGGGTTGTTACAGGTCAAAACATGGAAGTATCATTTGTATCTAACACTTTTTCCATAAGATAAAAAATGATATATCTTTATTTCAATGTTAAGTGGAATACCAACATTGGAACCTATATAAGCAAGTGTTTTCCATGCCCAAATGAGAAGAGAGTTAGTAGTATAATGAATAACACTAGTATCTTCAAAATATTTAGGTGGGTCCCTAGAATCAACAATAGAAATAATATATAGTACTTCTATATCACTTAGAGAAGTATTTACAAATATAGGATTAACCAAGAACTTAAGTGAATTCAAGGTATCATGAGGTTTTGTAGTATCTATTGATGTATATATTTATGGAATTTCACATCTATATGAATGATAACATCTCGAATAAATGGATCAAATAACATGTATGCTTTAGAATCCTTACTATAACCAGCAAAGATTCATTTAATATATTTGGCCTCTAGCTTATTTTAGATTAATTTCAAGAACATGAGCCCAACATTCATAGCCAAATACCTTGAAACTATTAATATCTTGTCTTATTCCACTCCACTTTTATTCAAGTGTCACTTGCAAAATTTCTTTGGTAGTAACCCTATTCGAAATGTACTTTTCACAACAAATTTCTTTAGCCCAAAATATTTTTTTGATGCCTTTTTAATGCAATATACATCTAGCCACTACAACTAAAGTTATGTTTTTCCTTTATCTAACTCCATTCTATTTGGGTTCATAGGGAACAATTTTTTGATGTTTAATTCCATGCTTTGAAAGTTATATTGAAAATTAAATTTTAGTGTACTCCACCACATTATCAATATGAAAATTATTAATACTCCTTCCAAATTATTTATTAATAGGCCTTCAAATTCTTGAAATACAACAAATGCTTCACTTTTATACTTCAAGAAACTTACCTAAGTTTTCCTACTATAATAATCAACTAAATTGATCAAGTAGCGAACTTTCCTGCAAAACTTCAGGTAATCCAACCCTCTGCAGTTTATTCTCAAATGTATACTTCAAACTACTTATATGCCTAGAAAATATGTAAAACTAGGTAAACACCCGCAATAAACTCTGTGGAAGCCCAGAAAATTGAGTCCCCAACTTCCTCACTAGGGATACACTCGAAGTTCTTCAAAATGAGGGTGGAATTATACCTGGTATTCCTGTGCTAAACAACACTCTAGCCTTTGTGCTAAACAACTCCAAGAGAAGATGAAATGTGAAGTGTAATAGTCAAAATATGTCCAGCAAATGAGCCTCTCCTCCTTATATAATTTTTCTCCATGTTTCTAGACTCCTTTTTAATATTATTTTATTGGTTGGGGCCATTTTCCACTTAATAGTTTCTTGCCACCATTTTAATAAACTAGTATTTTTTGTCATTCTCCAATAAAATATTATTTTGCTGCACTCTTCTAATAAAAATAATATCTTCCCCCTTTAATCAAATTTGGGCAAAACCACTTAGCAATTTTCCACTCACAAAAATTTGGAATATTACACTCTTTATCAATTTCCCTACTTGATCAATTTAGTTGATTATTATAGTAGGAAAACTTGGGTATATTTCTAGAAGAATAAAAGTGAAGCATTTTTGGTATTTCAAGAATATGAAGCCCTAATTGAAAAATAATTTGGAAGGTGTATTAATTCTTTTCATAATGATAATGTGTGGGAGTACACTAAAAATTAATTTTCAACATACTTATCAAAGCATGGAATTAAACATCAAAGGATTGTTCCCTACAAACCTTAATAAAATGGAGTTATAGAATGGAAAAACATAACTTTCATTGAAGTGGCTAGATGTATGTTGCATTCAAAAGGTCTCCAAAAAATATTATGGGCTAAAGAAATTTGTTGTTAAAATACATTTTGATAGGGTTCCTGCTAAAGCAATTTTGAAAGTTACTCCTAAAGAAAAGTGGAATGGAAGAAGATCAAATATTAGTAATTTCAAGGTATTTGGATATGAATGCTAGGCTCATATTCCTAAAGGAAACTGGAAATATCTATAACTCAAATCTATTAATTGCATCTTTATTATTTATAGTGAGGATTCTAAAGCATACATGTTATTTGATCCATTTATTTTGATATGCTATCATTCATAGAGATGTACAAATCCATAAAATATATACACCATTAGATACCATAAAACCTCCTGATACCTTGAATTTACTTAAGTTCTCGGTTGATCCTCTATTTGTAAATACTTCTTCAAGTGATATAGAAGTACTATAATTTATTGCTATTGTTGATTCTACTAATCCACCTAAATCTCTTGATGTTAGTGTTGTTCATTATACTACTAACTCTCTTCCTATTTGGGCATGGAAAACACTTGATTATATAGGTTCTAATGTTGGTATTCCATTTAACATTGATAGGAAAATATACCAAATTTTTATCTTATGGAAAATGTGTTAGATACAAATGATACTTCCATGCTATGACCCCAAGGAGGTCATATATGGGGTTAAAGGTATATGATATGACCCCAAGTGGGACCATATATCAGGTTGAATGCTCATGTAATGTGGAAATTTATATGTAAAAGGGTTGACCTAGTAAGAGAGGGGGCACATGTGTAATCAATGAATGGGTATATCTTATGATCCTTGCATGTTAAAAGTGATAAGAATCCAATAATTACAGTCTCGTTTGAGGGGGAAACTTCCTTTTACAATGGATACAATGTACAAGACAATATTTTATGATTCTAAGACTAATTATCCTTAGTATATATATAGGAGACAAGGGGTCGAATCTTAATAAAATGGGACTCAGAGGGGTTCTAGCCTACATAGAAATATAACAATAAAACTAAAATCATTCAATATATAGGGCTTAATAATTGGTTTTAGGGTTAACATGGGGCACATATAAGGCTTAACATGTCCCTTCGCTTCCAAAAAGTGTTGTAATCAGCACTTGACTAAATATTGGTGATTCTACAAGATTAAGTCATATTCCCTTGTCATATATTCCACTAGTAAGTTTTTATTTTTGATTATGTACTCCATAAATGTTGGGTTACTCGATTGCTTATTCCTTGTGTCAAGGATTTTTCTACTTCTGGTATTATTTTCGCTTATCTCTGGTACACTTCTCGGTTTCAATTGAATATCATGGTCATGACCTCAATTAGGTGAAAGACCCTTAGGGATTAATCCAAATACCTTGGGATGATTGTTGATAGCTTTATAAAGATCTCCTGACAGAAATGACATTGATGTTTGAACATTTAGTGAACGTAATTATTACAATACACGATGATGCCCCTTTTTGACTAATTTTGTTATTTCATTAGAGCTTATCACTTTACAGGGCTTCCCGTGGATACATCTAAGCTTAATTTCCTTTCGTTCTAAGGTAAATTTTATGAAGGGATCTTGAAAATTAAAGGTCACTATTCCCAATGATTGTAACCATTGGCCCCCTAATACAAAATCAACACCAAACATTTGTATTATAATAATGGGGTTATCCAAAAACTACTCCCCCATAATGCGCTTAATACTACAGTACTTCCTTGAACAATTTATGTTGCCTCTGTCTATAATCATTACTTCAAACTTTGGTGTTAGATATGAAAGAATTGATAAGTTTTGCTAAACTTTAATTGATAGCTTTTTCTTTTTGATATATCCTTCTATCTTGATGGCTTGTGGAGTATTGATGCAGTCTAATTAATACAATAAATCCTTGTGATTAGCTCCCTTTTTTGCTTCACCTGACTATTTTAGTGTATTTTTCTCCACCTTTTTGAAAAAATCGGCACTATTTATCAGGATGGCGCTAATTTTGGAGTTTTTCTCACCGATCATAGATAGTAAACACTAAAGTTGGCACTATCTAGAGTCATATAACACACCCAAATAAACCACTTCCATAGCTCTTGATGTAGCTTCATGTATAGCTTCTCGTGTAACGTCCTATTTTTCTCTTGGTTATGGCATTGTTTTAATGTCCATTTTAGCTTCCTTTGTAGCTTCCTTTTTATCTTCCTCTATAATGTCCTATTTTTCTCCTCATTATGGCATTGGATATGAATTTTTCCATTACACATGTTAAGGACAACTTTTGTAATTAATTTTCGGGGAGGAGTGTACGATATGTATTATACAATACACTATGACTATAGCCACATTCAGTAATTACCATATGGTGGATGCATAAAACACTTATCCTAAATTAGTAATTACCCACTGCCGCTATTACTCCTACTGTCATTTCTCAATCATTCATGGTGCCATACCTTTTTGTTGACTATCTTGTGTGTTGTGTAGTGTACCATCCCCTACTAGGAAGGAAGGACCGTCCTTCTTAGCATGGATCACTAGTTAGCAAGGTATTGTAGTTGTTTGATTTATTTCCTCTCAGTTAAATTCATGTGTGATTGTTGTTATTATTATTATTAGTCATGTTCATGCTTTAATGATTGTAGAATTATAACCTCTGTATTGTGTAACAACATAGGTCATGGACCGGTCCCTTTTTAGTGTGAAAGTTATTCAAGTCCTTTACAGTTTAATGGTGTGTTCATTTCATTTGAATGTGTGTTTCAACAGTTATTGAGAGAATGGTTTCTAGTAGTGCTCTTCTTTTCTTAATAAGAGTGATAGTGTGACAAAGTGGTTTTATTCTGCATTGTGTGTTTATTTCTTGAGAGTGTGAACAAGCTTTGAGAGTGTAACAACGTTAGTGTTGAGTTGTTGAGAGTTTGATTACAATGAGTGAGTTTGACATTCATTAGAACTAGTCATATTTTCCCGTGCATATATTTTGTGTAATAGCCTTGAAATAACAAAACCTACCTAGATTGACAATTAATGTGAAGAGTTGGAACTATTGCTCTAAATTAAAAGGACAATTGTTTTGCCCAAGAACAAGCTGAAGCAAAACCTATACACGACTTTTACATAATGCATGTTGAAGAAAAATTTGGAAGGTTGTATGATATCTGAAGAAAAAATATTTAAGTGCCAAAGTAAACATATAATAATTCAAAAGTGTGTAAAAATATGAAATAAACAGTATTCAATTTGAATCAATTAGATTTTCCAATAAATGAAGCATTGGTGTGCATTTGAGTGAAGCACGAAAATTTTGGGCTACTTCACAAAAACGCACGCCCAACCTTAATTACAAGGCCAAATTGAATGATTAAGATTGGAGAGTACTTTTTAACTCCCAATTAATAGTAACTCTGCACATAGAAATTAAATTTGTTGTGCAAGAATATGCCAAATTAGATCGATTTGGTGGGTTAAAGTGAAGGTTTGTGTGCCTCAAATAAATTCACACTAGGAACCATACTTACTTGACTATGTGATAATGATAATTACAACCTAAATATAAAACCATTTTATTCAATATATCATAGTCATTTTTTTAAAGGAAATGTTATACACTGAAATCCAAGTCTATCGAAATAATAATTAATCATATCTGCCAATGATCACATTCGCAACAAATATGCACTCCCGGGCCAAGCCAATTACACTCTTGATAATGAAAATTTAAATGGGACGTGATTGGAAAATTCCTAACCTTAGGATATAATCTTGCATCATGTCTAACAAATATCCTACATAACTACGTTTCCCACTTATACACAATTTTCCCATAAGGCAAGTCGAAGAAAAACTTAGAGTGTTGTATAAAATCTAAAAATATAAATATTTAAGCTAAAAGTAAAGATATAACAATGAAAAAGTGTGTAAAATCATTATATAAATAATATACAATTTGAACCAATTAGATTGGCCAATAAATGAAGTTGCAGCATGCATTCTAGTGAAGTAAGGCAATTATGATTTGCTTCACAAAACTGCACGCCAACCTTCATTTCAAGGCCAAATTGAATTATTCAACTTGGAGTGTAATTTTTTACCCATAGGTAACATTAATAAAATTAAATATTTTTAATTTTTCATCATTTCATTGAGATGGTGGGAAACATTCCACTGTTTACCCTAGGAGGATGCCATTTATCCTATCATGTTCCAACCATGTTCCAACAAATTTTACAATTAGAATGTACAACATTATTCATTGCCTAAATATGGAAAAAAATGGTATGTTACAAGCAATGAAAATTGACATATAAACATAAAAATACCCAAATAACTTATTGACATTCAACTATTGACACCTCGTTCTCCATCCAGATAACAAAGTCGGTCCACTTTTTGTTTTGTAACATGTCCTTTTCGAAGTTTAAATATTGACAAGTGAAATTAAATCATTCATTCAAACCAGGTGTATAGTGAGGTGGAAAATATTAGAATACACCATTTGCAACTAAAATCACTCAGAAAGAAGGAAGAATGAGGGTTATATGGTGGGCATTTTTCTTAGTTGTTTAGAATTGGTTTAAAAACTGAGAAATTCTCATTTTTGTCAAATAAATTACAAGAAACCGACACATAATTTGAGGAATGTGAAAGATGTTTTTGTCACAAATGCATCTATATTTAGACCCATGGGCTTATTTCCAATTAATGACAGTTGTACAGACTTCAACGAGCATTTTTACAAGCCCAATTTTGTATATTTGCACTATGTTCTTAACAGAACAAATCAAGAAAGTAAGTCACTAGTGTTGAATTTTGACCAAGAGAATTACAAATTGTGCAAAAGTGTAAATAAATCATTCATTCAAATTTGATCGTACACAATTTGCGTACAGTTGTATGTTTATGGCTTGCATTTTAAACCAAATGTCTATCACAGTAAAAATTGTTAACAGTGCACTTTTCATACATCCACTGTGAGCATATGAGGAAAGGTTATAAAAATCCAATAGAGGAATGTTCTTTCCCAATATGTGTAACTATTCCATTTCCAAATCCATTTACCAAAATCATTTCATAATAGGGATTGGCTTGTATTTTTATTAAACTAAGGGGGCATCTCTTGAATACATGACAACTTTTAGGTGTTTTTGCTCAACATGCTCTTTTTTAACCCAAATTGAAAAACCAGGCATATAGTGAGGTGGAAAATAGTAGAACACATATTTAAAACTAAAATGAATCAAAAATAAGGAAGAATGAAGGTATCAAAAGTATTTTTTTTGAGCTGGGAAAAACTGAAAAAATTCCATTTTGTCGAATCAATTGCAAGAAACAGACAAATAATATGAGGGATGTGAAAGAGGTTTTTGTCAAAATTACATATTTCTTAAGCCCTATAGGATTATTTTCAATTAATGATATATGTATAGTCTTTGGCAGACATTTTCTAAACGAATTTTTGTATCTTTGCACTTTGTTCTTGGCAAAACAATTCAAGAACTTAAGTCATTAGTTTACTATTTTGACTAACAGACTTACAAATTGTGCACAAGTGTAAATAAGTCATTCATTCAAATATGATCGTACCATCTTTGCATGCATTTGTATGTTTATGGATTGAATTTTATGCCAAATGTCCATCATAGTAAAAACTGTTAAAAGTTCACTCTTCATAGATCAAATGCTAATTATAAATCTTATTATATAAAAGTTTATAACATACAGTTTATTATAAATAAATTTTATGATTCATATAAATGTCCAAAAACCTACTTCTTTGGATTCTTGGCGTGCATCATGAACTTGCATTCTCACCGTGCATCCTCCACGTGCATCCTCAACATGCATCCTAACCTGTCATTTAGTTAATAATTTGAGACAAGGATGGGAAACTAAATGGTCGCGGGGTTAGCATGTACCAGAATTACATTGTGTTTCTCCCCTCATTCATGGAAACTAAATGGGGTGAGGATGTGGCATTTTCTCCCCACCCCACCACTTCACCCACATCTAGGTACTTACTATAATCATTTGATAATAGGGGCTAGCTTTCATTTTTATTAAACTAAGGGGACATCTCATAAATACAAGACAACCCAAAGGTGTTTCAATAACCACCTTTTTAGCCCAAATTGGAAAATCATGTGTATAATTAGGTGGAAAATAGCAGAAAACACCATATCCAACCGAAATTACTCTGAAAGAAGCAAGAATGAGGGTATAGTGGGCATTTTTCCGAGTTGGGTAAATTTGGTTTAAAAACTAAGAAATTTTAATTTTTTCAAATCAATGGCAAGAAACTGACACAAAATTTGTAGAATGTGAAAGACAATTTTGTTAGAAATACATTTGTCTTCAGTCTCATAGGATTATTTCCAATTAGTGACATATGTACAGTCTGTAGGGGGAATTTTTGTAAGCCTAGTTTTGTATATTTGCAGTATGTTCTTAACAAAAGAATTCAATAACTTAAGTCATTAGTTTTGAATTTTTACCACAAGACTTATAAATTGTGCAAAAGTGTTAATAAATCATTCACTCAAATATGCTCACACAATATCTGTGTGCATATGTATGTTTATGGCTTGAATTTTACTCCAAATGTCCATGATAGTAAAAGTTGTTAAAAGTGTGATTTTTTATTTTTTGAAGGTCGAGAGATCCAATGTCGTTGCCCCTGCTAGGGTTCCTGAGTAATTTCGAAGCCTTTCCCCTCTACGCCCTCGGCTTCCCAGTCCTACTCTGCTACTGATCCTCTCAATATGGATCCGCCCTCCGGAGGGGTGGGCTTTGCTCCCCCTCCCGCATCTGGCCCTTCCTCTAATACTCCAATAAACGTGAATGATCCAACCGGCTCCGGCTCCACCCCATTTTTCACCCTCAATACCGATCCTATCATTGACACCAATGGAGACTCTGCTGCAGGCCATTCAGCAGCGAAAGACAAAGGCACAGATCAAAACAACTCAATGTCACGGCCAAAAGCGTCTTCTACAACATGCATTCCCAAGTCTGCAGAAAGAATCAAAATAGATCTCCCCAGTGATCAAATCAACAACCAAATCCAATACATGCGGGATCATGCACTCATAGGCAAGTTCCTCGGATTCTGGCCAACTGAAAAGGCCTTGCATCGATGGATCACCTACAAATGGAAGCCCAAAGGACAAATCACCCTACAGCTTAGTCCCAAAGGTTTCTTCACTGCTACTTTTAACTGTCTGGAAGACAAAACTCGCATCTTCGAAGGAGGTCCGTACTTCTTTAACTCAACAGGCATGTACCTTCGAGAATGGAAAGAAAGGTTCAATCCAGATAAAGAAGATTTCAACTGGGCTCCGGTATGGATACGTATGTACTCTCTTCCCCTGGAATACTGGAACGAGGAGACCTTAAAGGACATCGGCAACAGCCTGGGAGTTTTCATCAAAGCCACTGAGGAAACCAAATCCAGAAGATACACCTCCTACGCCAGGATCTATGTACACATGCATTTGGCCAAGGAACTCGCGGATTCGGTAAGTCTATTTCATGACAATTTTGAATGGGTCCAAACAATAGACTATGAGCATGTTCCTTTTCGATGCAGAAAGTGCCATGAACATGGCCATCTTTTTAGGGATTGCCCTCTGAATCTTCAGTCCAAAGCTCCTGTAACTGAGACGAGTAAAGATGCTGAGGGATTTACAAAGGTCTCCAGTCGTAGAAAGCATGCCAAGAAACCTCCTATCGCTCCAGATGATCCCAAGAAACCTGAAACACGGAATAGCTTTGAAATCCTATCTTCACAAACCAACTTGGAGGATCATACATTCATCCCACCTTCAGATCCCTCCTCTTCTACTCCTACGCCTCCTCCAGATCCTACAGCCACGCCCTCAATCTCTGATCTAAATAGCATCCCCGTTTCTACTTCCACTGATAAAAAAAGCTCCAGAATTAGCCCTACAATCTTCCACCATGGAGATAGATGCAACACTAGCTCTCAGTATTCAGCAAAACTCAGATGAGGAAGAACAGAACAAACCGACACACATTGAGGAGGAACCAGAAAGTGTATATCTGGGAGGTCTGGACATTCTCAAACTAGAAGCTGCATGTCGATAGAAAGAATACAATGATATACCCTCTAGGGAGATCGAAAGACTTGAAGTAGTTTTAATCAGAGCACAGCAAAACAAATATCTTGGCATTCAGGCAGGCAGTCCTTGGGATGGTAAAAAAATATTGGAAGACTTGAAGAAACGTGGGCGCAAAACGGATCTGCAAAGGGCCATTATTATAGGAGAAATGTTGGTGGACTCAGGTAGATTCCCCAAGCTGACCAAGTTCTTCAAATCTCTTTCCCATAGTTCCCCATGAAGCTAATCTCATGGAATGTGAGAGGGCTTAATAGCCCTGCCAAACACCGAATGCTAAAAAATATGATCCAGCAAGAAAAGCCTTCATTAGTCTTTCTACAAGAAACCAAAGGCAACAGCACTGTAATGGAGAAAATCCTAGACAAAGCATGGACAGGATGCTGCTCAGTCTCTGTGGATGCCTCAGGGGCTTCAGGAGGGCTAGCAATCATGTGGAACCCTCATGTTCTCTCCCTTCAATATTTTCATGCCTCACACTTCTTCATTCAGACTATATTCCACCTAATCGGGACCAATATCCATGGTCTTCTCACTAATGTATATTTTCCACAAGACTTACAGAAAAAGTTGGATTTACTGAACACACTCATAGCTCTCAACTCTGGCAGGAGCCATCCCCTTTGGATAAGTGGTGGGGACTTCAATATCATCACAGTGTTGGAGGAAAAATCAGGAGGTCGAGCAAGGCTGGAAGGAGACAGCATCGACTTCAAAGACTTCATCCACAAAAATCAGCTAATGGACCTTCAAACTTCTAATGGTACATATACATGGACCAATAAAAGAAGTGGTCCACAGCATATAGCTTCCAGACTGGATCGATTCCTTTTATCTGATAATGCCATTCACCTGTGCGGAGACTTACATGCTTCCATCATGCCTCAAGCGAGCTTGGATCACTGACCCATAATTTTACAATGGTCGCATCCAGGGTCTAAGTGCAACAGACCTTTCCACTTCGAATCCTTCTAGTTTTCTCATCCTAACTTCAAAGAAGTGGTCATCACCGCCTGGAAATCCTTCATTCCCCCTGCGGGAGACAAGATGTTTCAATTTCAACAAAAACTAAAATACCTCAAATAAGTGCTCAAATCTTGGAATCGTACACAGTTTGGTAACATATTTGATCAGCGGAAAGTGCTGGAGCAAAAAATGAATACTCTGCAACAATTTATCATCTCTGAGGGAATAACGAAAGAATATGCGCAACAAGAGCAGGCCCTCCTTACCCAGATTGAAACACGAAGGCAACAAGAAGAGACTCTCTGGCGACAAAAATCCAGGATCAGATGGCTTAAAGATGGGGAGAAAAACACTAAATTCTTTCACAGGTCAACCATTCAAAGGAGAATGCACAACAACATCACTTTTATCAACAATTAGCAAGGGGAGTGTCTGGAGGTGCATGAAGAAGTGGCACAAGAATTCCAAGATTACTTTCAGGACATTCTTAGGGAACCCCCGGGTTGCAGATATCAAGCTATACAAACTATAACGCAGCACATTCCTAAAATCATAAATGAGGATCACAACAATCGACTTCTCCAGCCTATCTCTATGCAAGAAGTAGAGGACACAATGGCCCAACTCAAGGATGGTAAAGTGCCCGGCCCTGACGGATTCACAACCAATTTCTGTCATGCCTTCTGGGAGCACATCAAAACAGAAGTATGGGAGCTCTTGGAAGAATCGTGATTGATGTATTGGGTCCTTCCTTCCCTAAACACGACCTTCATAGTGCTCATTCCTAAAGTGGAAGAATCCAATACTCCTGATAAATATAGGCCGATTACACTATGTAATGTAATCTACAAGCTCATATCTAAAGTTGTGGCGAATAGGCTCAAACCTCTTCTCCCTCTCCTCATTTCGCTAGAGCAGACAGGCTATGTAGAAGGGTGCCAGATTATGGATGGTATCATTCTCTCCCATGAAGTGATCCACTCCCTCAAGATACTGAAAAAACTAGGTATGATTCGCGGATTCGGTAAGTCTATTTCATGACAATTTTGAATGGGTCCAAACAATAGACTATGAGCATGTTCCTTTTCGATGCAGGAAGTGCCATGAACATGGCCATCTTTTCAGGGATTGCCCTCTGAATCTTCAGCTCAAAGCTCCTGTAACTGAGACGAGTAAAGATGCTGAGGGATTTACAAAGGTCTCTAGTCGTAGAAAGCATGCCAAGAAACCTCCTATCGCTCCAGATGATCCCAAGAAACCTGAAACACAGAATAGCTTTGAAATCCTGTTTTCACAAACCAACTTGGAGGATCATACATTCATCGCACCTTCAGATCCCTCCCCTTCTACTCCTACGCCTCCTCCAGATCCTACAGCCATGCCCTCAATCTCTGATCTAAATAGCATCCCCGTTTCTACTTCCACTGATAAAAAAGCTCCAGAATTAGCCCTACAATCTTCCACCATGGAGATAGATGCAGCACTAGCTCTCAGTATTCAGCAAAACTCATATGAGGAAGAACAGAACAAACTGACACACATTGAGGAGGAACCAGAAAGTGTAGATCTGGGAGGTCTGGACATTCTCAAACTGGAAGCGGCATGTCGACAGAAAGAATACAGTGATATACCCTCTAGGGAGATCGAAAGACTTGAAGTAGTTTTAATCAGAGCACAGCAAAACAAATATCTTGGCATTCAGGCAGGCAGTCCTTGGGATGGTAAAAAAATATTGGAAGACTTGAAGAAACGTGGGCGCAAAACGGATCTGCAAAGGGCCATTATTATAGGAGAAATGCTGGTGGACTCTGGTAGATTCCCCAAGCTGACCTAGTTCTTCAAATCTCTTCCACATAGTTCCCCATGAAGCTAATCTCATGGAATGTGAGAGGGCTTAATAGCCTTGCCAAACACTGAATGCTAAAAAATATGATCCAACAAGAAAAGCCTTCATTAGTCTTTCTACAAGAAGCCAAAGGCAACAACACTGTAATGGAGAAAATCCTAGACAAAGCATGGACAAGATGCTGCTCAGTCTCTGTGGATGCCTCAGGGGCTTCAGGAGGGCTAGCAATCATGTGGAACCCTCATGTTCTCTCCCTTCAATATTTTCATGCCTCACACTTCTTCATTCCGACTACATTCCACCTAATCGGGACCAATATCCATGGTCTTATCACTAATGTATATTTTCCACAAGACTTACAGAAAAAGTTGGATTTGCTAAACACACTCATAGCTCTCAAATCTGGCAGTAGCCATCCCCTTTGGATAAGTGATGGGGACTTCGATATCATCACAGTGTTGGAGGAAAAATCAGGAGGTCGAGCAAGGCTGGAAGGAGACAGCATCGGCTTCAAAGACTTCATCCACAGAAATCAGCTAATGGACCTTCAAACTTCTAATGGTACATATACATGGACCAATAAAATAAGGGGTCCACATCATATAGCTTCCAGACTGGATCGATTCCTTTTATCGGATAATGCCATTCACCTGGGCGGAGACTTCCATGCTTCCATCATGCCTCAAGCGAGCTCGGATCACTGACCCGTAATGTTACAATGGTCTCATCCAGGGTCTAAGTGCAACAGACCTTTCCACTTCGAATCCTTCTAGTTTTCTCATCCTAACTTCAAAGAAGTGGTCATCACTGCCTGGAAATCCTTCATTCCCCCTGCGGGAGACAAGATGTTTCAATTTCAACAAAAACTAAAATACCTCAAACAAGTGCTCAAATCTTGGAATCGCACATAGTTTGGTAACATATTTGATCAGCAGAAAGTGCTGGAGCAACAAATGAATACTCTGCAACAATTTATCATCTCTGAGGGAATAACGAAAGAATATGTGCAACAAGAGCAGGCCCTCCTTACCTAGATTGAAGCACGAAGGCAACAAGAAGAGACTCTCTGGCGACAAAAATCCAGGATCAGATGGCTTAAAGATGGGGAGAAAAACACTAAATTCTTTCACAGGTCAACCATACAAAGGAGAATGCACAACAACATCACTTTTTATCAACAATCAGCAAGGGGAGTGTCTGGAGGTGCATGAAGACGTGGCACAAGAATTCCAAGATTACTTTCAGGACATTCTTAAGGAACCCCCGGGTTGCAGATATCAAGCTATACAAACTATAACACAACACATTCCTAAAATCATAAATGAGGATCACAACAATCGGCTTCTCCAGCCTATCTCTATGCAAGAAGTAGAGGACACAATGGCCTAACTCAAGGATGGTAAAGTGCCCGGCCCTGACGGATTCACAACCAATTTCTTTCATGCCTTTTGGGAGCACATCAAAACAGAAGTATGGGAGCTCTTGGAAGAATCGCGATTGATGTATTGGGTCCTTCCTTCCCTAAACACGACCTTCATAGCGCTCATTCCTAAAGTGGAAGAATCCAATACTCCTGATAAATATAGGTCGATTACGCTATGTAATGTAATCTACAAGCTCATATCTAAAGTTGTGGCGAATAGGCTCAAACCTCTTCTCCCTCTTCTCATTTCGCTAGAGCAGACAAGCTATGTAGAAGGGTGCCAGATTATGGATGGTATCATTCTCTCCCATGAAGTGATCCACTCCCTCAAGATACTGAAAAAACCAGGTATGATTCTCAAACTAGATCTCTCCAAAGCATTCGACAAGCTCATCTGGGCCTATATTAAACACATGTTACTTGCATTCGGCTTCAATGCTACCTGGATGCATTGGATAATGAATCTCATCTCCTCCCCCTGCTTCTCCATCCTCCTAAATGATTCCCCTACCCCACCCTTTCATCCTTCTTGGGGTATTCATCAAGGAGATCCACTTTCCCCATTCCTTTTTGTTCTCATGGCCGAAGGATTAAGCCGCCTTCTTCATTCTGCTTCCATCTCTCTCTCTTTAAAGGGCATTTCGCTGCATGGTCAATCCCCCATCACTCACCAACAGTTTTTCGACGATCATATGCTTTTTCGCCATCTGTCAGTTCATGAAGCCTCTGCCTTCAAGCTCCTGCTCAATCTCTTCTTAGAAGCCTCTGGCACCACCATAAATGCCTCCAAATCCCAACTCTTTTTCTTCCACACTCCCATTCTCACACAGAGAAATATAGCTAGGATTTTGGGCTTTTCGATAGCTAAGCTTCCTTCGAAATATCTTGGAGCTCCCCTGTTTGATTCTTCTATCAAACATGCTTCCTGGAGAACCCTCCTTGACAACTTAGAAACCAGGCTCTCCTCTTGGACTTATCGCTCTCTCAACATTGCAAGCAGGATTATCCTAATCAAATTTGTTCTCCAATCCATGCCTCTATATTTGTTCTCAATCTTGGCTACCCCTAAATGGGTTCTTAAAAAAATTTGCAATCTTCAAAGAAATTTTCTTTGGGGCTCCTCAGGCCACAACAGAAAATGGGCTCTGGTTAAATGGATGGAGGTTTGTCTTCCGAAATTAGCTGGAGGGCTAGGTCTGAGGGATCCCTTTCACAGCAACAACATCATGGGTGCGTGCATATGGTGGAATTGGATATCTAAACCGCATACTCCCTGGGTCATCTCTGGCAGGCCAAATATGCTCCAGGAAGTCCAAAGGAGGAGCTAATCCAATTCAATTCAACCACCCCTGACTCGCTGATTTGGAATGCTGCCAAGCAACACAACGCTTTTATTCAAGCGCATAGCTTCTGGGAAATCCACTCAGGCACCACTCCAAAATTTTGGGAGGATTCCTGGCAACAACTTCCCAAGCTTGCCTCTCTCTTTCACAAACCCAAGTGGCAAGAAACCATGCAGCAAAATGAGCAAATCCATCAATTCTGGCAGCAGCAACCTCCCAAGGTTTTCAACTTTGGAGACCGGAAAACACATGGCAGGCCAACTGGCAGTTGGAAACCTATGATGAGATTGATCAAGAGCTCAAACTTAGGAAAAATAATCTTTCTGATTAGAAGGACCAAGTGCGATGGGGATATACTCCCAAGGGCATGTTCACTACCAAGGAAGCATATCAAATTCTCTATCAACCTATGCAGATTATAAAGGATCAACTATGGGACCAAGTCTGGCAACCAAACATCTGGCCTAAGGTCTCCACTTTCCTTTGGCTTCTAAGCAAACAAAGGATCCTCACTTGGGATAATCTACAAAAGTGAGGATTCATTGGGCCTTCCAGATGTTCCAACTGCAATCTTCATTAAGAGACCATCAAGCATCTCTTGGATACTTTCCCATTAGCAGCTCAAATGTGGGAGAGAACAACACAGTGTAATAGAAGAACAGGTAGAAGGGAGGGAGACATCGTAAACACCATTAGGAACTGGCCTCGGTATCCTTTCCAAAGTCCATTTCTCAATTCCCTCTGGAACCTCCTTCTGGGCTTTGTTTACTGAATCATCTGGAAGGAAAGAAACAACAGGATCTTCAAAAATCACAGTTCGCCTCTTGATACTCTATGGCTACTCCTCAAGCAAAACCTTCAAGAAACTCTGGCTCTCAAATAATGGCAAGACTCAAATATGCCAGTTTTACCCCAAGAACGCCTCATTCTAGCCAACTGGAACCTAGATCTCACCTCCATAGATCATATCAAGCCTAATACATCAATTCACTCTGAGTCTATACAATTCTGGTCTCCTCCTGCCACCCACCCTTACAAGCTGAACTTTGATGGTGCGGTTAAGGGCAATCCTGGGCTGGCTGGATATGGTGGAATGTTTAGAGATGTGGAAGGCTCTGTTCTACATATTTATCACAGATCGCTGGGTAGAGACACCAACAACACTGCAGAGCTTGAAAGCCTATGGAAAGGTATATGCATAGCAGAAATAGAAATTTTTTTCCCTCTAGAGGTAGAAGGGGATTCAAAAATTCTAATATAGGCTACTATCCGGATACAATCAGGATCCTCAGCAACAAATATTTCTTCGAGTTGGAGGCTCCTACGTAGATTAGAACACATTGAAGAATGGCTCAAAACTCCTCGCAGTATCTCCTTCAAGCACATCCGGTGAATAGCTAATAAGGCAGCAGATAAACTGGCTAATTAAGGGGTCGATCAGCAGCTCCCATTCTTCTCTGGTCTGTTGAATAGTTCCAATGATACACAACTCAAACACGACTGCACTCTCCTGGCGCAACAAGATTTATCTCTCTCGGATCCAGGTGTTTGATTGTGGTATCGGTACGTGGATAGCAGATGGGGTGGGCGCATGTCTCATCTCCACCGCCTCTTGGCATCTCACAGTACTAGACTTTATTTCCCCTGCCCTCAATCTTAATGCTGCTTTATTGCAGCCTTTCCCTCCTCTACGGCCTGTTTATTTCTTAATCATGGTGCCCTCAGCCCGTCTCATTGTCGCTCCTCCTTTGCGCTTAAGTCCCTCCATCGCAGCTGTAGAGACGTGTTCTTAAACCATCCCGGGGATACGTTGGGCTCTGGTTCGATGGGTGGATTTCTGGCTAGTGCCTCAGATTTCTCACTGCCACACCTGCAATTTCGCCAGCTACTGGTCCTCTGCTCTCCCATCCACCCATCTGGGTGCTGATACCAAGCTTGTACTGATCCTTCTCTGATTCCTTAGTCTGGCAGGTCGCCCGGCTCTTCCTGTTCTTCTGGTTATGTCGAAACTTCACCAGAGGATGAGCTGCAAGAGAGGTAGATCCCGGGGACAATCGGGCCACCAAGCCTCTTCCTCCACGACGGATTCCTCGACTTTCTATTAGGACTTCCGCATGGACCGGTATCCAGCTACAAGGAGCGGTCTAGGAAGGTAGAGGACTACATAATTTGGTAGCGAGCTCCTTTAATTCTGCTACTAATTCCACTCGACTTCAGTTCCCCTACACTAATGGAAATTTCTCCTTCATGGCCTCTGTTACCATAGAGCTTAGCGAGATCAATGCTGGTCAGGAAGCTATTTCCCTTGGGGTGACTGAGG
Organism: Pinus tabuliformis; assembly: GCA_031772625.1. Classification (NCBI taxonomy): domain Eukaryota; kingdom Viridiplantae; phylum Streptophyta; class Pinopsida; order Pinales; family Pinaceae; genus Pinus; species Pinus tabuliformis. Next base: position 503,474,172 of record CM062818.1, on the reverse strand, counting down.
AACTGCATGCAAAGGCCTCAGGCTCAGGCAAAGGCATGGCATCCCAGAACATGAATGACCAGGCAGGCCCGAGTGTCCTTGTCGGTGGAGGCTCTACAAGCAAAGAGGGCCACCCCTTTAAGGACGATGATGACTACGAATATGGATGTCGCATCATTGAAGAGCAGTTCTCCACTTCTCATGACGTTTAAACAGGTTTGCACTCTACGGTTTTTTGGAATTTAGTATGCTCAATGATATTCATTTATCTTCTACTTGATTGTCATGATAAGCGCTCCAGCTCAAAATGTCAGTTTCCCCTGCGAGAGGAGCACTCCGCTAGCTTATGGTTTTTGGTCTCGGATGCAGTCCCAGGTGCTTCTGAAGTTTATTCTCAGTTCCAGTTCCAGGTAGTGCTTCTCGGTTCACTTGCCATGGTCTAATCATCCTGTCACAGATGCTATTTGGTCTCTGTTTAAATTGTTGTAATGGGCTTTTTGTTTTTTTGGTAACAGTCATGGTCAGGTTCCCTGCAATCCTTCAAGGCAAACATCAGCAGGGTATTTTTGGTTTTTGATCAGCTATGATATGTAATCATGCCGCTTCTATGGGCTAGCTTCACAAGGCCATGGCCTCGGTGTAAAAATATTTTGTATCAATAATAGGAGTAGACATATTTAGAAAAAAAGAAAAAAAAAAAGAAAAAGAAAAAGAAAACACCATTCCATCCCATTCCCAAATCCATATACTATAATCATTTCATAGTAGGGGTTGACTTGCATTTTTATTAAACTAAGTGGACATCTCATGAATAAAAGACAACCCTTAGGTGTTTCTTCTCAACAGGGACCTTTTTAGCCCAAATTGAAGAAAAGAGGTGTATTGTGAGGTGGAAAATAGTATAAAACACCATTTACAACTGAAACCACTCAGAAAGAAGCAAGAATGAGGGTACGTGTTAGGTCCCTATACTACTATTCTAACCCCTTATTGTTATTAGTACAATCCCCTTATTATATTGTTGTGCCCATGTAGTCCCCATATTGTTATTATTGTGCCCCATAGAAGCCCACTATTGTTATTATTGTGCCCTTACATTATTATTGTTATGTCGGCTCTAATACCAAATTTTATGAAACTAGCTCACAAAAAGAACAACGGGGTGTAATTGCACAATTATGTTCACTAGAGATCCCACATCGAAATCATATATTTATCTAGATCTCCAAAACATTTTGGAAAATCATTCCAAGGTATTTGAGACTCCCAAAGGCCTCCCACCTATTCGTGATCATGATCATGCTATTCATTTGATTCCAGGAAGTGTTCCTCTAAACATCAGGCCTTGCAGATATCTATATGCCCAAAGGAGTGGGAACTCATTCAAAAGCTGCAAAAGATCCCAATTCAAACAGTATTGCGAGAAGTTGACAAGGAAGGAAAAATCATATTGGAACCTGAAGCAGTCACAGAACTGAGAAATCGACAGCTATGAAATAGATCAATTTCAAAGCATCTCATCAAGTGGAAGAACTTACCCACTGAAGATTCCACATGGGAGGACAAGAATTTAAAGAAAAGCATCAAGAAATACTCAAGCGTTGAGGACAACACTTTTTGAAGGAGAGGGTCATGTTAGGTCCCTATACTACTAGTGTAACCCCTTATTGTTATTAGTACAATCCCCTTATTATATTTTTGTGCCCATGTAGTCCCCATATTGTTATTATTGTGCCCCATATAAGCCCACTATTGTTATTATTGTGCCCTTACATTATTATTGTTATGTCGGCTTTGATTATATTATGACCCCTTAGACTCCTATATATAGAAAGGAGGTCTTGTCATTTGTATCATCCAAGAATTGTTCATTTGTGTAATGTAAAGGAGGTTTCCCCCTCGAAGAGGCTTATTTTGAAGGCGTTTATCTATCTTTTCTATCTTTTTGTGAGCTGGTTTCATAACAGTATGACAACCATTTTTCTGAGCTCAGTAAAACTGGGTTAAAAACTAAAAATTTGTCATTTTGTCAAATCAATTGCAAGAATATGACATAGAATTTGAGGAATGTGAAAGAGGATTTTGTCAAAAATACATCTATATTAGGCTCCATAGTATTATTTCCTATTAATGACATATGTACAGTCTTCGGTGGGTATTTTTCTAAGTCCAGTTTTGTACATTTGGACTTTGTTCTTAACAAAACAATTCAAGAACTAGTCATTAGCTTTGAATTTTGACTGAGATACTTACAAATTAAGCACAAGTTTAAATAAATCATTCATTCAAATATGATCATGCAATATATGCGTGCATTTGTATGTTTATGAATTGCATTTTACACCAAATGTCCCGCATAGTATAAATTGTTAAAAGTGCACTCTTCATATATTGAATGCTAATTATAAGGATTATTATATAAAAGTTTAAAACATAAAGTTTATTATATATAAAGTTTATATTATAAATCTTATTATTCATATAAATGTCTTAAAACCTAGTTTTCTAGCATCCTTGATGTGCATCCTGAACTTCCATCCTTTGCCTGCATCCCCTGTGTGTGTCCTCCACATGCATCTTCCCCGTGCATCCTCAGTGTGCATCCTCAACGTGCATGCTTAGTGTGAATTCTCAAATTCCATTCTCAACATGCATTCAACTCTGATTCAAATACATCATTAACCATGGAAATAAGGGTTGCTAGCAAATTATATACTATAGAGCAATGGAACACACAAAATATATTGCACAAATATAAACACAGAAAACACATAAAACAAGAGAGACACAGATATACGTAGTTCACCCAATTTGGGCTATGTCCATGAAGAAATAGCCAATCCTTCCTTTTATATTATCCAGCAAACTGAAGAGATACAACCTATAGTAGATCTGTTGTAATTCCCTCTTCACTCTCACACAATCTCCTCTCTCTTTCTCACTCAGAATATAGATCTACATAGACGCAATACAATTCCCTCATATATAGCGAGTGGTTGCCTTCCAGGGAAAAAACCCTAAATTAAACATAACTTCTACTGTCAGATCTCTACCTAATGAACGACCCACATTGATTATGAAATTACAACATTTTATAAGGTAATTTTACATCTACTTTTATATTCGGGGGTGCTGCCCCCGATCCCCTGCTAGGGAGGGGGCTCTTAAAGATCAATGTTGGCCCCCACCCCCCCCCCCCCCAAGCCTCCCTTGTAGTGCAAATATTACGCGTAGTGTTGCCGCCACATTATGAAATGGGGTCCAATGCGGTGATAACTCTGAATAAAGAAGATAATTTTTCTCCACACCCAACAATCTCCCACTTGGAGACTAATGATAGCAACTCCACCACTGCTTCATTTGTTCGAAAATGACTCCACTTTAGACCTGGTTGTTTCTCATCTTCATCATCATACTTGAAGACCAATTGAAATCGAGCATACTCTTAGTTTCTCCCTGGCTACAAATTTTGTTAACATATCTGCAGGATTCTGGCTAGCGTGTATCTTTTCCAGCTTCAATTGTCCATCTTCCAACACTCACCGTATGAAATGGTACTTGAGATGTATATGTTTAGCATTGGAATGAAATGCAGAGTTCTTTGCAAGATGTATGGCACTCTGGCTGTCACTGTATAACCTTCCCAACTCCTGCTTCTTACCCAATTCATCCAGAAACCTTTGTAACCAAATCATTTCTTTACTAGCCTCTGTAACAGCAGCATACTCTGCTTCTGTTGTTGAGAGTACAACAACCCTTTTCAGTTTTGAAACCCAACTGACAGTTGCTCCACCTACAATAAACACATACCCTATTGTGCTCCTTCTGTTATCTCTATCACCTGCCATGTCTGCATCAACATATCCCTATAGAGAAATGTTTGAACCACCAAAGCATAATGCTTGATTTGTGGTACCTATCAAATACCTAAGAAACCACTTCACCGCCATCCAATGTTATTTTCCTGGATTGTTCATGTACCTACTTACAACTCCCACTGCATGTGCAATATTAGGCCTTGTGCATACCATTGCATACATTAAGCTTACAATTGTTGATGTATATGGAACTTTAGACATATAAGCCATTTCTTCCTGAGTCTTGGGACACACCTCCTTACTTAGTTTGAAATGGCTAGCCAAATGTATACTAACTGGTTTTGCATTTTGTATATTAAATCTTTTCAACACCTTTTCTATGTACTCACTCTGAGAGAATGTTAATTTTCGAATATTCCTGTCTCTAGTTATTCTCATACCAAGGATTTGTTTTGAAGCACCCAAATCCTTCATTGTAAAAGAGTTCGCAAATTTTATTTTGAGCACATTTATTTCCTACATGTTAGAACCTGCAACAAGCATGTCATCTACATACAATAACAATATAATATAGTTTCCATCATTTTTCCTTTTGAGATAAATACAATGATCAAATTGACATCTAGTATAACCTTGTTCAGACATAAACCTATCAAATTTTATATACCATTTCCTTGGAGCCTATTTTAAGCCATACAAGCTCTTCTTCAACCTGCACACTAGTTTCTCCTTCCCTTTTACCTCATATCCTTGTGGCTGCTACATATATATCTCTTCCTCCAAATCCCCATGGAAAAGGTTGTCTTTACATCTAACTTCTCAAGATGCAAATCTTCAGCTGCTACTAAACTTAAAATAGTCCTGATTGAAGTCATTTTAACAACGGGAGAAAATATCTCATCAAAATCTATACCCTTTTCTATGCAAACCCCTTCACCACAAGTCTAGCTTTATACCTTTTTCTACCTCCATCTTCTTCCTTCAACTTGTAAACCCATTTATTATACAATGTTGTTTTACTTGCAGGCAACCTAACTAAGTCCCAAGTCTAGTTATGTGCTAAGGAGTCCATCTCTTATTTCATGGCTTGCTCCCACTTCCTCCTGGTTTCTACCTACACTACTTCTTCATAACATTCTGGTTCACTAGAATCAACCAACAATACATAATATAATCAATGAGATTATCATTCGGGGGGTCTACTTATCCTGGTAGATCTTCCAACACCACTTTCAGATGTTTGAGGTGCTTGTTGTTGTTGTGGTTGCTGTTGTTGTTCTGGTTGTTGATAATTATGATTTTCACACACCATCACTTTTTCTGTGATCTCATCACGCACTATGTATTCTCTGTTTCCTTTTTCCTGTTTCTTTTCCTGCAGCTGATCCTTATACAAAACCTTTTCATTGAATATGACATCTCTACTTCTAATGATTTTGTGTTTTTCATAATCATAAAAGCGATAACCAAAATCATTGACACCATATCCAATAAATGTACATTCTTTGATTTTGCGTCAAGATTTGTTCTATTTTCTTTATTAATGTGGACAAAGGCTTTACAACCAAAAGTCTTTAAAAATGAGTATTTTACCATTTTACATGTCCATGCCTCCTCTGGAATACCACCATCCAAGGAACTTGAAGGCCCTCTGTTTATTAGATAAGCAATAGTATCTACAACATCTGCCCAAAATTGTAAAGGCAATCCTGCATGCAATCTCATGCACATTGCATGCTCCATGATTGTCTTGTTCATCCTTTCTCACACACCATTTTCTTGTGGTGTTCCTAGAACTGTATTCTCTCTGCAAATTCCATTCTCTAAATAGTACCTATCAAACTATTTGCTGCAATATTCACCTCCATTTGTCTGATCTGAGACACTTCAACCTTTTTCCTTTCTCATTTTCAACCAAAGCTTTCCATTTCTTGAAAGTATCAAATACATCAGATTTATTTTGAATACAATAAATCCAGGTCTTTCTGGTTGCATCATCAATAAAAGTAACATAATAACGAGAGCCACTGAGAGATGATACCTTAGCAGGTCCCCATACATCTGTATGCACAAGCTCTAATTTTTTGCTCTTCTTTTCTTTCCTAACTCTGAGGAATTTGACTCTATTCTGTTTTCCATAAACACAATTCTCATAGAATTTTAAATCAACATGCTTCAAACCTGGCAACAAATTTACTGAGTAAAGAATCTGCATCCCCTTCTCACTCATGTGCCCAAGCGTATGATGCCACAATGTCGTATCTGCTCCTGTAGAGTTTAAAGCATTAACATAATTAGAAATACCATTGTATAAATACAATGTACCAATATTTTGTCCTTTTTCTATTATAAGGGTTCCTTTAATGACCTTCCAATTTTTATCTGTAAAAGTAGTCACATAGCCTTCACCTCCCAACTGCCTTGTTGAAATTAGATTTTTCTTCAGATCTAGACATTGCATTACCTCCTTCAATATCCATTGATCTCCATTCTATTTTTTATGAAAACTGTACCCATTCCATTGATTTTACAGGGTTGATCATCACCGAATTGAACCTGTCCAAAATCTCCTTGAACATAATCACGAAAATGTTTCCTATCAAGTGTGGCATGGAATGAGGCCCCTGAATCTACCACCCAAGCATCATTAATATTTTCTAATGAATGAATCAAATAATCCCGCAACACATCACCTATCACATTTGCTTCATGATTGTTTTCTTATTGCGCGTGTCCTTCTTTTCCCTTCCGAGACTTCCAGTCTTTCTTCAGGTCTCCTTTCTTCCCACATTTCAAGCACACTATCCCCGATCTGGACTTGGATTTTCCTTTCCTTATCTTAATGCGATATGCTGGGCTCTTTCCTCTTTCCATTTTTCTTCCCCTAGTCTCTGCAGTCAAAGAATTACCTGATGTCTCACCAGAGATTTTCCATCGCATTTCCTTGCTAAGGATTGCACCGACAACATCATCAAACTTTAAAGTACTAGATCCAGAGATAGAGTTACTAGTGGCCATAGCTAAACCATTCCAACTTTCTGGAAATGACCATAGAAATAACAAAGCCCTAACTTCATCATGAAAATTTACCCCTACAGAACTTAACTGACTGGAAACTATATTAAATTCATTTAAATGATCGGCAATATATCCACCTTCTGAAATATTCATATTAAATAAACGCTTCATAAGAAATACCCTATTTGAGGCCGAGGGTTTTTCATATAGTTTAGCCAATGCTGACATTAAACCCTCTGTTGTCATTTCCTTTGAAATATTAAAGGCTATCGATGCCACTAGGCACAACCGTATTGTTCCAAGTGCCTTTCTGTTGAGAATATCCCATTCTTTGTCTATCATATTTGTCGGCTTCTTTTCCTTTCCGCTCAATGGTTGGTATAGATCTTTCTAGTACAAATAATCTTCCATCTGCATCTTCCATAGCTGGTAGTTTTGGACGTTAAATGTTTCAACCCTAAACCTACCATCTTCTGCCATTTCTCCCACTCGAACGAGGAACCCTTCTCTCCTGCAAGTTTATCAGCCAAATAGACCTTCGACTGTGACACCAGTTGTTAAAAAATTATATATTATAGAGCAATGGAACACATAAAATATATTGTAGAAATATAAACACATAAAACAAGAGAGACAAAGATATACATGCTTCACCCAATTTGGGCTACGTCCACAGAGAAACATCCAATCCTTCCTTTTATATTATCCAACAAACTGAAGAGATACAACCTACAACAGATTTGCTCTAATTCCCTTTGCGCTCTCACACAATCCCCTCTCTCTTTCTCACTCAGAATATAGATCTACATAGATGCAATACAATTCTCTCATATATAGTGAGGGGTTGCCTTCTAGGGAAAAAACCCTAAATTAAACATAACTTCTATTATCAGATATCTGCCTAATGAACGACCCAGATTGACTACAAAATTACAACATTTTACAAGTCAATTTTACATCTATTTTTAGCTTAGGGGGAACTACTCCCAATCCCCCACCGAGGGGGGGGGGGGTCTCCTAAATATCACTGTCGCCCCCCCTAGACCCCCCTTGCAGCGCAAATATTACGAGCGGCGTTGCCGCCACATTACTAACTGGGGTCCAATGCGGTGATACCTTTGAATAAAGAAGATAATCAGACTCCACACCCAACAAGGGCCTGCTCTACCACACCATCAACTGACAAATAATGTTTCCAAGTTGAGAGTTTCTCAGTGAAAAAGTTCCAAGAGAGCACTAATTAATGGAATTATAGAAATAAGTGTCTAGAAGGTATGCTAAATATACTCTTAAGAGCAGGAGTGCATCAATTTATTTTTGGAGAATTTAATTTTCTAACTGAAGAGATAGATGCAACTATTTTTAATTAGGATTGTGAGTTGAAGGAATTGGTGATTTTTGGGGATGAAGTTTGTTTGGATCCTGATTTGGTTTCCATAGGAACTAAAATACCACGCAGGGGAGGAGTAATCCTGGACCACTTGCAAATTCCAAAGGTAGAAAATACTGAGATGGCCAATAAAATCTATGGAAAAAAAATAGTTGTTTCTAGAAATGGTTTAAAAATGGAAGATGTTCCCCCAAGATTATACATAACCTTGATTCATATTGTCCTTAGGACCATTATGAATCACCACAAGAAAGATATTTCTAGTGAATGCATGAAGCTAGTCATACACTGGGTTGAAGACTTGGCCATAGATGTACCTTTTCTATTGGCTAAGAAATTGCACCACGCATTGCAAGAAAGTAAACTTAAGAGGGTCAAGTTCAGCTACCCGGGAACACTGCAAAAAATTATTTGACTTGTATTGATGCAACACAGTGTGATCAAGTAGTCCTAAACAAACATATAATAGGAGGTGTAAAGTGCAGGAAGACAATGACAAAATACCTCAACATTTTCCAGAGAAGAATGTGGAAGGGGTTGCTCCTACTACCACTTCACAATTACATGAAGAATTTTTGGAGGAAAATATGGAAAATGTGGGAAGTGACATCAATCATGAGAACCTTGATGAAATTGTTGTTTTTGTAGATTTGGCAGGCTTAAATACATGCCAAGATGTAGATATGGTGCAGGGATTTGTCAACACTGATGAAGAAACTATTGATGATGGTATTTCTACTTCTTTAGAGGGTCAAGATGATTCTTGTATAAAGAGTTATGAACTATTCATAACTAATGATAAGCATATTATTGAACTCATGCAAGAAGTCATAGATTTAGAGAAATCTAAAGAGTCATTATCTTCTCCAACAAATTCACCATAATTCCTAAAAAAAGCATTGTGAAATATGCATGAATAAGGATCAACAGGTTCTTCATCTAAAGCAGGAAGTCATAAGCTTGCAGAAATGTCTAGTGGACAATGAACAGAGGGAAAAGGTATCTAGAGACAAGTACAAAATATATATTGAAGAGTTGAAAGCTAAAAAATGTAAAGCTATAGATGATGGAATTAAGGAACTTAATGATTTAAAAGAAAACTATAAGGTTGAAACGAATAAATATGAAACCAAGATACTAGAGCTTAAAAATAAACTTAAAATCAAGCCCAAGGTTCTTAACATACTACCTCTAAAGACCTAAATTCCACATGCAGTAAATCGTGTGCAAGAAGTGAAGGAGAAAGAAAAATATATTCATACTTTAAAGGTTGAGTTTCAAAAGAAAATCAGTGAACTAGTTACTAAACACAGGGAGGAGATCGAAAATTATGAAGAAAGGTTAAAATGATAAAGAGTGAGATTGAAAAGAAAGATGAAGCGTTGAAATATACAAATAAATATGCAGCCAAGATACTAGAGCTTAAAAATGAGCTTAAAAATAGGCCTGAGGTTCTTAACATACCACCTCTACAGACCTACATTCCACCTGTAGTAAAACTTATGCAAGAAGTGAAGGAGAAAGAACAATATATATATATATATATATATTCAAGTTGTATGTGATTCTCCAGGCTTGACCAGTGGCTTTAGGAGCCGTGACCCAGGGGAATCTAAGTCATTAAAGTCATTCAGGGATCGCACCCTAGCGCAGGGAAAAACCACCCCCCTTGAGGTTTGAATAGTGGGTTGCGTTGCTAATGAGGCCCATCTTCAACCAATTTTGCTAGTGGGACTTGACAAGAATAATATATTTATACTTTAAAGGTTGAGTTTCAAAATAAAATCAGTGAACTTGTTACTAAACAAAAGGAGAAGATAATAAATTATGAAGAATGGGGTAAAATGATGAAGAGTGAGATTGAAAAGAAAGATGAAGCATTGAAAGATGGTACGAAATTGAAGGCCTTGTTAGAGTTTGAGCACTCAATAAGATAACGATAGAATAACTTGAATTAAGCTATTCAAGCAGTAGATACTAATAAAAAGAAACACAAAGACACTTTGATTAAGTATTATTGGACCTTGTGAGAGAGAGAGATATCATTTCTTAAATTTATTGCAGCAATGAATGCTAGAGGTGATGTATTTAACACATAAAAAATAAGGGACTCACTCAAGAACAAGCTAATTGAGAAGGAAGAGTAGATTAAGGAGCTTCAAATAAAATTATTGGACAAGCAATAAACAAAACATTTGGGATGCCAAAGTGAGATACAATATTTGAAATCCCAAATTCACGCTTTGCAGAATAAGCCCATACCTCTTACACTCCCAATTTTGCATATTTTATATCTATGAGATTTGAAGGTTGAATTGCATCAAGTTAAATTTTAGTTGAGACAATTGAAGGATTCTATTGAAGAAAAATAAAAAGAATACTCTAAAATGTATAATAATCATTTGGAGTTTTTGAAGAAGCACATTGTTGAAAAAATAAATTTCAAAGAAGATTGATATAGTATAAAAACAGAGTGAAGGGATTGGAAGATAAATTACAAGCAAGTGTTGTAACTTCCAAAGAACTAGAGGCTTCTAAACAAGGAAAGAGAGATTGTATAGAATTAGCTTCTTGTGAAGAGGAGGGCTTGCAGAAACCTCCCAAGCAGCCTAGAGTTCCATAACAACAATATTTGTATATGTAATTAATTTGTCTTGTATTTCATTAAGAAACATATGGTTCTTTGTTATTCATAGAATCAAAAGGACTTACATAGTCAAATCAGAGAGAAATCATGTTTCCATACTAGTTATAACTTATAAGAAAATAAAATTCATGTTTCCACAATTTTTTCCCTCGAGAAAAAAGAGAGCATAATTTTATAATTAGAAGATAAAAAATTACACTTGGTTGATATATAATCTAAATATATCAATACGCTCAGACCAATAGCCTTCTTGGTGAGAATATCTGCCTTGGAATTTAGCTCTCTATGGAGAAGTTTGTATCTTTCACCATTTTGCATACAATGTTTCATTTTGATCATCCATGACCTTTTTCTTTTTTATTGGTCTCATACTTCTTTTATTGGCACCAAGTTGTACAAGATTTTCAACTTCCTTCCTTTGGATTTCAACTACTTCCCCTGGAATTTCTCAGTTTCCCCCACTCTACCCTACACCATTTATCAAGGATGGAATATTCATTTTATTGTGAGTGATTGACTCCATCATCGACATATCAATAGTAGTTGTTCCACACACTTCCCGTGTTTCACTATGTTTTTCAAATACAACAACAACTGCCCCATTCATTTGATGTGTATCATCGGTTTGATAAAACTGACTTGGCATAGTTCCTGAAATCAACAACATTTACCATGTCAAAGTGCATGTAAAATATATACTTTACTAAAATTACAATGATGAGTAACATAAGAAACATCAAAATTGCAAATATGGAAAATTTACATATTTGCACCCTCTTTTTATAGATTTATACTCTGTTTTTTTACCATGAAGGAAGCATATGACTTTAGTTGCTTCACTTTAACTCCGTATGTGGAACCATCAGCTATTTCCCAACCCATATCAATATCCCTAGCTTCTTTGCTCCACTTGTTCATTTCATATGAAACAGGAGTACGTTTAGTTCCCTTAAACACACCATGAAAATCAATTAATTGCAAGAAACTGACACATAATTTGAGAATGAGAAAGAGGTTTTTGTCACAAATGCATATGTCTTCAACCCCAAAGGATTATTTCCAATTAATGAAACTTTTATAGTCTTAGGTGGGCATTTTTATAATATTGGTTTTGTACATTTGCATTATGTTCTTGAAAGAACAACTCACGAACTTAATTCATTAGTTTTTAATTTTGAGCAAGAGACTTATAATTTTCTCACAAGTTTAAATAAATCATTCATTCTAACCAGGTGTATAGTGATATGGAAAAAGTAGAGCACGCCATTTGCAACTGAAATCACTCAAAAAGAAGGAAGAATGAGGGTGGGGAAGGCATTCTTCTTAGATGGGTAAAATTGGTTTAAAACTAAGAAAATGTCATTTTGTCAAATCAATTGCAAGAAAATGACACAAAATGTGAGGAATGTGAAAGAGGTTTTTGTCAAAAATAAATTCATCTTCAACCCCATAGGCTTATTTCCAATTAATGACATTTGTACAGTCTTGGGAGGGAATTGTTTGAAGCCTAGTTTTGTACATTTTCACTATGTTCTTGACATAACGATTCAAGAAATTAAGTCATTAGTTTTGAATTTTGACCAAGAGACATACAAATTGTGCACATGTATAAATAAATCATTCATTCAAACTAGGTGTATAGTGAGGTGGAAAATAGTAGAACATGCCATTTGTAACTGAAATCACCTAGAAAGCGGGAAGAATGAGGGTATGGAGAGCATTTTTCTGAGCTGGGAAAATCTGGTTTAAAAAGTGAGAAATTATCATTTTGTCAATTCAAATGCAAGAAATTGACACATAATTTTAGGAATGTGAAAGAGGATTTTTTTAGAAATAAATGTCTTCAGCCACATAGGATTATTTCCAATTAATGACATTTGTAAAATCTTTGTCGGGAATTTTTCTAAGCCCAAGTACTTTTTCACTTTGTTCTTGATAGAACAATTCAAGAAGTTAAGTCATTAGTTTTGACTTTTGACCAAGAGACATATAAATTGTGCACAGGTGTAAATAAATCATTCATTAAAACCAAGTGTATAGTGAGGTGGAAAATAATAGAACACACCATTTGCAACTGAAATCACTCAAAAAGAGGAAAGAATGAGGGTATGGTGGTTATTTTTTTGAGCTTGGAAAAACTAGTTTAAAATTTGAGAAATTGTCATTTTGTCAAATAAATTGCACAAAGCTAACACAAAATTTGAGGAATGTGAAAGAGGTTTTTGTCACAAAAAGCATCTCTCTTGACCGCTATAGGCTTATTTCCAATTAATTACATCTGTACAGTCATCGACATACATTTTTCTAAGCCCAATTTTGTACATTTGCACTTTGTTCTTAACATAACAACTCAGGAACTTAAGTCATTAGTTTTGAATTTTGACCAAAATACTTACAAATTGCACAAAAGTGCAATAGTAGGAGAAACAATTTGCAACTGAAATCTTCTCTCCTCTATTCAAGTCTGCCAATGTAGCAATTCATCGTATCTGCAAATGTTCAAATTGGAACAATTATGCACTATGGGGCCAAACCAATTACACACTTCGTAATGAAATTTGAAATAATACATGATTGGAAAATACCTAACCTTAAGATAACCTTGCATCATTTCTGACAAATATCCTACATCACTATTTTTTCCACTTGTACATAACTATCACATAAGGTAGGTCGAAGCAAAACTTAGAATGTTGTATGAAATATAAAGTATAAATATTTAAGATCAAAGTAAATATATAAAAATTTAAACATGTGTAAAATAGTAAAATAAACAATATTCAATTTGAATCAATCAGATTGGCCAAGAAATGAGGCCTAGGCGTGCATTTTAGTGAAGCAAGGCAATTTTGGCGTGCTTCACAAAAATGCATGACCAACCTCCATTTCAAGGCCAAATTGAATGATTCAACTTGTAGAGTATTTTTTCATTGATAAGAAACATTAATACAATTAAATGGTTTTATTTTTTCACACCTATATTTATTTTTTTCAAGAATACTCCAAACTGTATTGATTTCATAGTGTAAAAGGTAGGGTTTGTGTGCCTCAAATAAATGCACACCAAGACATGTAATTAATTGGCAGTAATATCATGATCATTCCATCCTATGGGTCTGAAAAAATTTACCTCAGAATTGTGGTGTAACATTGCCCTAATGGCACCCAGATGCGGGTGAAATAAATGTGTCATAATGTTTCACAGGACAGATGGAGGTGCTTGGTACTGCCAAATGCAGACCCGCGCGATTCTCCAGAAGCTTATTTGGTTGATGTGTGTGACATTCAGGCGGCTCACTCGGTTCTTGAGGGATCATTTGCAGAGCAAAATATTTGGCACGCTCTCTGCATTTACTACTCGTCCCATCCAAGGTATGGCTTTGGTTATTTTATCCATGGCGTTCAAGGATTTCATTACCACTGTAAGCGCCATGCCTTGGTGTCTCTGGTTAAAGCTGGAAGTGGGTTTCGGGGGCTGGTTGTTCTCTGCAAACAACGTGAGTTTTCTTTGTGTATTTCGTTTCTTGTTCACCTGTAGCTTGGGAAAGTGTGGCGTTTAGATAGCGGTCTAGTCTCTGGAAACTTTGGCAAGCTTTCAACTTCCCCTGCTACTTTTCCTGCGTCGCTCTCCCTGCATTTACAGTCCTGCCGTCCGTGTCTTAAGTTGGTTTCTGTGTTGTGTAACCTCTCTCTGGGTTCTGCTTTCGGTTTTTCGGATTGTTTCATCACCCTCCGGTCTCGGCCTCTGTAGACTCTCCTCATCATGGTGCGCCACAGCATGAGGAGTCATTCCGGGGGAAGTCGGGGAGGGCATGGAAAATAGTCAGCTCCCAGCTCTGTGGATCCTACTCACAATCCAATTCCGTATCATGGGTTCCAAACAACTCATTTCACTTTTCAGAGCAATTTGAATAGACCTGTAATCACTGCCAATATCACCATTCTCTTCTCTGAAGAAGAAGCTCCGCCTCCAATTCGGGTGCGCCTGATGTCTGAGCCTCCTCAGGAAGCTTTCAACGGAGCCAACAGTCAAAGCAACAGACAGGTTACTACAGGGGAAAGTCTGGCAAAAGATCAGGGGGAGAGACTTGAAAGGAGCGAGGCTCCCAGTGCCTCTCGGCCTCTGGAAACCGCTATCTCGAGGATTCGGGAAGAGATGGATAGTGACACGTGTCCCCTGATGAGGCACCTAGGTGATGAAGATTTTGGAAATGAGGATGCATGGAAGGATAACGCCTGTCCGGTGGTGGAGGAACCTCAGCATGAGGACGCTGCATTTTGAGGCCATCTGGGCCCTTTCCTTTTTGGTTTTCCGGATGACTAACATGATCAAGCTCAAACGGTTTTGGATGCAGCTCGGGTCGGAAATCTTTAGACAGACGGTCTTAATTTTCTCTATGTTGCTTAGTATTGTAAAACTCTTCTGGAAATTTGAGCAATGTAATGGTCTTTCGAATTTTGAGCAATGTAATGGTTTCGTGCTCTGGTCATATGCTCTAGACAGACGGTTTTCACCTCCTCTTCATGTTTCCTTGGTTAATTCCTGGTGGCTATATCTGCTCTCTTGCTTATATATCTGGTTCTTCCCTCACAAGGGATAGTTTATGTTGTTCTTAGTGCTCTCGGAGGATGATTCCCGAGGCTTCGCCCCCTTTTATTTTTACTTTGTTTCACAGTTAATAGAATTAGCATTTGCCGAGAAAAAAAAAAACATTGCCCTAATGGGCCTCATTCTTTTGGTGCTACAGTTCCCTAATGGGCCTCAGTATTATGGTGTAACAACACCCTAATGGGCCTCAGTCTTGTGGTGTAACAATGCCCTAATGGGCCTCAGTTCTTAGGTATGGAAGTGACCTCTTTGGGCCTTCTTATCTATGACATGAGAAAAATTTATGACACATATATGAAGGAGATATTTTGAGCCCTATGACAGAGATATCATGACAGACCTATGATTGTTCCATTCCATTTCTATTGCTAATGTTATCTCTACATAACTACATATGATGATATGGGGTGAATGTAATTGGAAAATGTTGAAAATGTTTTAAAATGAAATTATCTACAACAACTAATTCTAGCCCTAAGAAAATGAACATGGTTACTACTCTATTGGTTAGTAAGATATAATGATGTAAACATGTGTAAAATAATAACATAAACAATCTACAATTTGAATCAATCAAAATAAAATGTAAATAAATAAGTGGATGGGTAGAATTATTGGTAGAATATATTTTGAATAGAGTATAATTCATCCTGACAACATAAATATTATTTGAGATTAACATTTTCTCCCCGTGAAACGCACTTTACCACTAGTGTGTATATCAATTTCATTTCTTTCCTCATTTCTAACTTAGTTTATGCAATCATTTTAGAGCTTATTAAATTACTCTATAATGAATGTAGTCAATTATTGAAATTATGGTTATTATACTGAATGCATTCTATTAATATTTCATTTTATTTGAGAATAATGCTATATTCTTGTAACATTTATATGTCTAATTTTTTATGGAAAAAAATTACCTTATGGCACTAGGCTAGGTGCCATTTTTGTCGACTTTAATGCCTCAACATGGTCATATTATTTGACTTGAGTCGACGCTAAAGTCAGTGATGGGCGAATCAAAATTTTTGGCCATGGGGGAGTCAAAATTTTAAAATTCCCATGTGCCCAAACTTTGAAATTAAACAGCCCCCAGCTGTTAAAAAAAAAAAAATTCAAAATATTTCTCCTCTCAGACATTTTTTTAGTGTCGATAGGTGTGGACCCGAAAAGAAAAGAATAGGCTCCTCTACTCTTCCCTGGGTGTCAATCTGAGAGCTTCAAAGTTGACCCATTCTGTGGATTTTAAAGGATGTAAATCATTCAGATGAAGCTTGCACGAGATTTTTATTTTTCTCCATTTTTGGTCTAGTAATTAGAGTTGCGGAGTAAAGCATTGTCGTTTATGTGAATAGAGGGTAGATTTAAGGTTAAATTGTGAGGCATTTATTCATGTATTGGTGCAGACTGGTTTGATTATCATAAAAGTTTGATGAAAGATTAGGTAGATTATGTGTATGTGATGGTTGGTGTGTATTTTATATATCTAGGGACATGATACTGACCAGGAGAAAGAGGCCTTGGCTTTGATATTGGGGATGGAGACATTTAAGAATCTCGATAGTGTGGACTTGAAAACGATTATTATATACATAAAAAAACGATCAATTAAAACCACTAAAACATTGCGAACACATCCAATGGCTGAAAGGGAATCAATTGATTCCCAAACCACTCTTGGATCAAGTAGAATATCAAGGAGGAAATCATTAAGCATAACCACTAAGAATTTGGAATAGGAAATAGAGACTTCCAATACCAATCCACTCCTGGGACAAAACTTTCTTCTTCTACACCACATTATGAATATTTCATTGGTAGCCACGATACAAGGATATAATGTGAGATGGTTTTAGGAAATTCATAGATTAGATGGTGGGAAATTTTTTGTGAATAGGTTGAAGGATTCATGCCTTCACTGGTTCAAAGACAATTTCCATTTTCCATTCTCAAATATATCGTTACACCTACAGAAAGTAGTAAGTCACGACATGTAGGATGAATTTTGTGTAGGTTGGTTTGTCAAAAAGGTTAAACTACAAATGTCTCAGAACTGTAAGAGATTTAGGTGCATTCAAACAAAGAAGATAAAAAACTCTCACCTAAGAAAAGGCTCAAAAGAAGGCCACTTGATGTAAGTATAAAAGTATGGAAAGTAAGTGTAAAAGTATGGTACATAAGGGGTATGGAAGGGTGACATGGATGTATGGGAGATGATGTGGAGTGGTGAGGTGGATTGATGATGTGTAAGGTCCCACTCGCTTGCCTAGCTCACCTGATGGGTACATGAGATATCACCAAATTTTGATGCATGCTTTTCATAAAAACCATTAACCACTTCTGATGGGTCTCCATGGCGGTTTTTGAAAAGCAAGGATACCCATCAAAATGAATCATGGTATTTAATTTGGAGATGGGTTTTTAGCCACCCAAATTTCCAATGCATCCTCATCCTGTAAATTTTGATTGCTTTAACCTATTGGAAAGCCTTTGATTCCTTAGGTTGATTCCAATGAGCAACAATTTGACCCCAAACTCATGCATGGTTTAATTTCCAATTTATAAAATTTTTAGACTCACTTTTATATAGTTCAAGGTTGCACTTTTAAGACTAAAAGGTTAGGCTTGTATACAAAATATAAATAAATTTTTTGAAAAGGGATTGTTATACAAAAATTACAATGTTACACCATAATACTAGGGCCCATTAAAGCACTGTGGTGTTATCACAAATAAGAAGGTACAAGGAGGTTGTTGTCATACCCAAGAACTAAGGCCCATTAGGGCATTGTTACACCACAAGACTAAGGCCCATTAGGGCATTGTTACACCATAAGGCTGAGGTCCATTAGGGAATTACACCACTGAGAATGAGGCCCAGTAGGGCACTATTACATCACAAGACTAAGGTAAAATTTCACAAACCCATAAGATGGAATGATCATTATATCACTGTTAATTAATTACAAGTCCTAGTGTGCATTTTATTTGACACACACAAACCCTGCCTTTTACCCTATGAAATCCATGTCATTTGGAGTATTATTGAACAACATAAATATATATATGAAAAATTAAAAATATTTAATTGTAATAATGTAACTTATGAGTAAAAAAATACTCTTCAAGTTGAATCATTCAATTTGGCCTTGAAATGAAGGCTCAGTGTGCCTTTTTTTGAAACAGGCCAAAAGTTCCTTACTTCACTAAAAGACATGCTCGTTCTTCATTTCTTGTCCAATATGATTGATTCAAATTGTATATTGTTTATTTCACTATTTTACACTCTTTTACATTGCTATATATCTACTAACTAGTAGACAGTAACGATGTTAATTTTCTTTGGCCTAGAAGTCTCTACTGTAGATAATTGAAATTTTCAACATTTTCACATTGCATCCACCCCATATCATCATAAGCAATTATGTTGAGAGAACATTAGCAATAACAATGCAGTAGAACACTCATAGGCCTGTCATGATATATCTGGCATAGATCAGTCATGATATCTCTGTCATAGGTTTGTCATGATATCTCTATCATAGGTATGTCATGGTATCTCTGTCATATGGCTCAACATGTCTCTTTCATATATATGTCATAATATGTTCTCATATCACAAATAGGAAGGCTCAAAGAGGTCAATGTCATACCCAAGAATTGAAAACCAAAAGACTAAGGCCCATTACACCACTGTTACACCACAAGACTGAGGTACAATTTTGTAGACCCATAGAATGGAATGATCATTATATCACTACAAATTAATTATAGATTCTATTGTGCATTTATTTGAGGCACATAAACCCTGCCAACTTTTACCCTATGAAATCCATGTTATTTGAAGTATTCTTGAACAACAAAAATACAGATGGCAAAAATTAAAACTATTTAATTGTGTTAATATTACTTATGAGTAAAAAAAGACTCTCCAAGTAGAATCATTCAATTTGGCCTTCAAATGAAGTCTAGGCATGCTTTTTTGTGAATCAGGCCAAAATTGCCTTGCTTCACTAAAATGGATCCCCATGCTTCATTTCTTGGCCAACCTAATTGATTCAAATTGTAGATTGTTTATTTCACTACTATACACATTTTTACATTGTTATATCTTTACTAACTTGTAGAGTAGTAACAATGTAAATTTTCATAGGGATAGAAGCATTTTTTTGTAGATAATTACATTTTAAAACATTTTCAACATTTTCACATTGCATTCGCCCCATATCATCATAAGAAATTATTTAGAGAGAACATTAGCAAGAACAATGCAATGAAATAATCATAGGTATGGCATGATATATTTGTCATAGGTTTGTAATGATATATCTATCATAGGGCTCAACATATGTCCTTCATATCTTTGTCATAATGTTTTCTCATATCACAAATAAGAAGGCCCAAAGATGCCACTACCATACCCAAGAGATGAGGCTCATTAAGGCATTGTTACACCACAAGAATGAGGCCCATTAGGGTGTTGTTATAGGACAAGACTGGCGTACAACTTCGCAGACCCATAGGATGGAATAATCATTATATCATTGTCAATCAATTACAGATATTGGTGTGCATTTATTTTAGGCATATAGACTTGGCCTTTTCCCTATGAAATCCATGAAATTTGGATTATTCATGAACAACATAAATATATATGTGAAAATTAAAAATATTTAATTGTATTAATGTTTCTTATTAGTAAAAAAAATCCTCTCCAAGTTGAATCATTCCATTTTTCCTTGAAATGAAGGTCGGGGGTGCATTTTTGTGGAGTAGTCCAAAATTTCCTTGCTTCACTAAAATGCACGCCCAAACTTCATTTCTTGGCCAATATGATTGATTCAAATTGAAAATTGTTTATTTTACTATTTTACACACTTTTGCATTGTTATATTTTTACTAACCAGTGGTGTAGTAACAACGTTAATTTTATTAGGGCTAAAAGTCTCTATTGTAGATAATTGCATGTTAAAATAATTCCAACATTTTCACATTGCATTCACCCCATAACATCAGAAGACATTATGTAGATAGAATATTCACAATAATAATGCAATGGAATATTCATAGCTCTATCATGATATGTTTGTCATAGGGCTTAGCATATCTCCTACATATCTTTGTCATAATATTTTATCATATCAAAGATAAGAAGGCCTAAAGAGGCCTCTGTCATACCCGAGAGTTTAGGCTCATTAGGGCAATGTTACACCACAAGACTAAGGCACATATGGTGTTGTTACATAACAATATTGAGGCCTATTAGGGCACTTATACACCACATTATTGAGGCCCACTAGGGTGATGTTACACCACGAGAATGAGGCACATTAAGGTAATGTTACACCATAAGACTGAGGTGCAATTTCGCAGACCCATAGGATGGAATTATCATTATATCACTTCACATTAATTACAAGTTCTTGTGTGCATTTATTTAAGGCACACAAACCCTCCCTTTTACCCTATGAAATCCATGAAATTTGGAATATTCTTGAACAACAGAAATATATTATGAAAATTTAGAAATATTTAATTGTATTAATGTTACTTATGAGTAAGAAAATACTCTCTAAGTTGAAACATTCAATTTGGCTTTGAAATGAAGGTTGGGCATGCATTTTTTTGAAGGAGGCCAAAATTGTCTTGCTTCACTAAAACACATGCCCATGCTTTGTTTTATGGCCAATCTGATTTATTCAAATCGTAAATTGTTTATTTTACTACTTGACACACTTTTACATTGTTATATCTTCACTAACCAATATAGTAGTAACAATTTTAATTTTCTTAGGGCTAGAAGTTTGTTGTAGATAATTGCATTTTAAAACAATTTTCACATTCTCACAAAGAATTTACCCCATATCATCATAAGAAATTATGTAGAGAGAACATTAGAAATAACAATGCAACGGAACAATCATAGGTATTTCATGATATCTTTGTCATAGGGCTCAACATATATCCTTCATATCGCTTTCATAATATTTTCTCATATGACAGATAAGAAGGCGCAAAGAGGTTGCAGTCAGACCCAAGAACTGAGGCCTATTAGGGAATTGTTACACCACAAGGTTGAGGCCCATTAGGGTGTTTGTTTTTTTGTTGGAAAAGATTCACATTATATTAACATGGAAATATACATAGAGTACATGAAAAAAAACTAGGGGGTCTTCACCCATCACCCATCGAGGTTCTCTTCCCTTGGAGGGGGAAACTAGAGAACCTTTGAAGAATTTGCAAATCAAATCTTGTACAATGCATGATCAAAACAATGTTTAAGTTAAACATTAAAAATTTTGGTGGTTTTGTGGTGGGACCGAGCCATCGAGAGATAAACCTTGAAGAGAAGAAAAAACATAAAAAGAAGTCATTACAGGAGGATTCACATTATATTAACATGGAAATATACATAGAGTACATGAAAAAAATCTTGGGGGTCTTTTCTCTTCCCTTGGAGAGGGAAACCAAAGAACCATTCTAGAATTTGCAAATCAAGTCTTGTGCAATGCATCATTAGAACAATGTTTAGGATAAAAAATACAAAATTTTGAACCCTAGTTCTGTGGTGGGATTGAGCCACCAAGAGACAGACCTTGAAAAGAAGACAAAACATATAAAAAAAATCGGTGTGGGAGGAAAAATGGGAGGGCTTAACTGGCTTCGTGATGGCCCAAGGGTGCATTGACTTCTTGTGGCTGCTTGCAACCATCATTAAGAGGGTCGAGCATATTTTCTTCAACATGAGTCTCCTAAATAATGTAACTCCGATGTGGGATTAGATGAGGAGAAGAGATCAGCAAAGCCTTCGCTTAAGTGTGCTCCAGAGAAACACATCTACCTGATGCCCATGAACTGAGGAAGGGCGACTACTAGTAGCCATACTGGTTGGGGGAGGTGCAACTTAAATGGACACAGAGACAATAGTGGATGTTTCAAGTGAGGAGGAGGAGATGTTGGGAGGGAATTCAATGTGAAGGTCATGAGATAGACATTGCGGGGAGGTGGTGGCATGGGAATTGAAAGCAGAGATTTTAGTTATCCAATAGGTGGCCCAAGATTTCTCCTTTTCCTAAGCCATGAGATGGAGAGTCATAATATTGCAGAGTGACCAGAGAGTGTTGTGACCCCGACGAGCTTCTCCAACCTTGAAATTAGAAACTTGATGGCGGATGCAGGTAAGGATAGTGTGGTCATACATTATCCAATCTTCCTATGCGACAGGGGAGGTGGTCAGGTGACCTATGACTCTGTTGCGCCCAACACAACATCCCCCCATTTCTCTACTCATGGTGCAGAAGTTGGACTTGTCACAATGAACGAAGGGCACAGAGGTATCAATGGTAGCAAGAAAGGAGAAAGCATTCGAAATTAATATGTTGGGATGAGGAGTGGGGGAGGGCATTGACGAAATTTTTGTGAGTTTTCTACATATATATACCTAGGCATACCTAACAAGACATGGCAAATGTGATGGACATCAATATGAGGGTGTCATCATTCTATCCTTCGACAAGTGGCGGCATTGGGACTGTACAAGGATGGAATTTGATGGGCAATTTTCTTGCCACTGGTTGATTTTCCCATCAAATATCATTTAAAAAGTTTTCCATACCATAAAAATATTCAATAAAACTATGAAATTATGTCAGGAAAGTGTCAGAAATATCAAATTTGAAGAGTGCATCTATTTTGAATTTCCAACCCAAGTTGGGATGGAAAACTAGATCCGTGGACCTTTAGGTCATTGTTACACCACAAGACTAAGCCCCATTAGGGCACTATTTGTTGGCATTATGATTCAAGTGTTGTCCTTGATGGTAACTCACTCAGAGGTTGGTACAGATGCTCAGAAGTTGGTACAGGTGATGGCAACTTAATCAGAAGACAGATTCTAGTACAGCTTGCCAAGGAAGTTCATACACGCAGGTTTGTTAAGCCCAAGTCGCGTGTACACGCAGGTTGGCTTCAGAAAAAGCGCGTGTATGTGGAAAAGTACCTTTGGTCCATGGCGGTTAGTCCTTGGAAGTTGTGCCTATGGTTTCGGACCATTGTGTCTCGACGGGCGTGTCGATCCCTAGTTTTGAAGTTGATGGTATTGTGCTTCTATGGTTTTGGCTCTTGGTATTGAACAAGGCCTAAGGCTATATAAGGAGAAGATCACTAGGCAAAGTTGTGTGGATGGTGTGTCTGACGTAGTGAGAAGATCTGGTAGTACTGATTATCTGTTCGGGACGCTTGGCAAGAGTCGGATCTGACAGCAAAGGCAGAAGTAATCATTTCTAGATCTGCACGCGGGTTGCCTTTGGAGAAAGCGCATATACACGCGGTTTTGGTACAGTGAAGTAGCGTATGCATGATAAGGGTTGATATTTCAGGTTGTTGCTGATTCTGGTGGCTGTTGCAGAGTTCTGGATTCTGGTTAGGGTTCTGTGTTCTTGATGACAAGGTTTCAGTGATTCTGTATTGGGTTGTTTAATGAATTATGATGCAAGTATAAGTTGATGATTGTATTGCGGTAATGTTTGCTTTGTACTCTTATGGATCCAGTATGAAAATGTATGAAACGTGGTCCCTGAAGGATGTAGGGTCAGCACCTACGTACTAGTAAATGGATCAGCTAGTACAAGAGCTGAGGGGGTTGTAGCTCCCTTCCAAAAGTAGTTGGAAAACGAGAGAGGGTTGTAGCCCTCTGCAAGTTGTAGCCTGCGTGCTGGTAAAGGACTGCACCAGTACATTGTAAAAGAAGTTTCTCATTAAAGAAGAAAGAGACAAATTGCAGCAGGTGGTTTTCACCCACATTGGGTTTCCACCTTATATCATGGTGTTCATGTGTGTGGCTTTTGTGTGATGATCTATTCAGTTATACTGCACCTGTTTACTGTTAATATGCTTAATAATATCCTGATGCATTTACTGAAGACAAGATTATCTGAATCATAAGATCTCTGCATATACGCTAGTTGCTTTAGACACAGTCGCGTGTACACGCGGGTTCACTTAACTGAAGTCGCGTATATGTTTCTGAGTATGAAATTGAAAAGTTTTATCTGATCTGATAATACTGATTCACCCCCCCCCTCTCAGTATTATTTCCAACAATTGGTATCGGAGCCGGTCCTTCAGAGAAAGCTTGATCGCTTGAAGGAAAAGATCCATCAAATGGCTAATCCAGAAAGAGAGGCACACATCAGGCCACCAGTCTTTGACGGGAACAATTTTACTCACTGGAAGATAAGAACCACTGCATATCTACAGTCACTTGGAGCAGAAGTTTGGGGAATCGTAGAAGGAGGATACAAATTCCCATCAGCAACTCCTACAGATCCAGCAGAGAAAAAGCAATATGAGCTCAATGCCAAAGTAGTTACTGTCCTATTGAGTACTTTGACTCAATCAGAATTTATGAAGATCATGCATCTCAAATCAGCTAAGGAAATATGGGACAAAATCGTTACAAGCTACGAAGGAGATGATCAGGTAAAAATAGCAAAGCTTCAAACTCTCAGAATCCGGTATGAAACTCTTAAGATGCGAAGTAATGAAAGCGTAGCTAATTATTTCCTGCGTATGGATGAGATTGTGAATTGTATGAGGGATCTGGGTGAAGAATTTGAGGAAGTTGTCTTAGTTCAAAAGATTTTGAGATCTCCGTCTACTAAATTTGATTCTAAAGTATCTGCCATAGAAGAAAAGGAGAATGTGCGGAAAATTACCATGTCACAGCTTCACGGGATCTTAACTGCTTTTGAAATGCGACAAGAGGTACCACCAGAGGCCGCATTCGAAGTGTCAGAGGAAGAAGATGAGGTAAATTTTGTCAAGAATCTTGAACGGGGAACTGGACGGTTCAAAGATAAGCTACCTTTCAAATGTTTTCTATGTGGTAGAGTTGGTCACTATGCTGCTAGATGTCCTCATAACAAAGGAAAGATATATGAAGAAGATGGTAGAAGCTATTATACCCATATTAAGAGTTCATTAAATGATAGTGAAGATATTAGAAGTCTCATGGCACATAAGAAGAAGAATGCTTCATCCAATAATAGCGAGGATATTAAAAGTCTCATGGCACATGAAGAGAAGAATGCAGAAACTGAAGAAGTTGCCAAATTAAAAGAACAATTGGAGACAGAAACCAGGGTAAGGGAGAGATTGCAGGATATAGCAAAAGATCAGAGCACAACTATTCAGAGACTTGAATCAAAGATTCTCTCTCTAAAAGAAGATCTTGAAGATCAAGAACATGAAGTGATCAAACTAAAGCGACAAGTGGAAGAAGGGAGAAAAGCTGAAGAAAACCTAAGGAAGCAGTATCTGAAAAAGGAAGAACAACATCAGGTTGAGGTAAATATCTTGAAAGGTAAACTAGAAGAAAAGGATAAGCTCTTACGATTTCAAGATAGTTCTAAAGTCTTGGATGATATTCTTAATAGTCAAAGATCTCCTGCTATCAAGACTGGTCTTGGTTTTCATGAATATGTTGAAGGTGAATCTAGTTCACAAGGTGAAGCAAGAAACTCAAATGAGAAATCTGAAATGCTCAAGGAACAACCAAGGAAAGAAATTTCTCAAGGAAGATCCTTTACTCCTAACTATGGACGTGATAGACGATTATTTCCTCCACTGAATAATGTTGAATGTTATGTATGTCATAATCTTGGACATGTTGCAGCCAGATGCAGAAGTAGAATGGTTCAAGAAAGATCATCGCATCCCAGGTATTTCAGAGGGTATTGCTTTTCCTGCAATGCATATGGACACAAAGCAATTGATTGTGATAGAAGGAACATGAAAAATATAAGGTGTTATACATGCAACAACTATGGGCATAAAGCAAGGGAATGCAGGAGCAGATTTCAAAATTCAAGACAAGGGGACCATACATCATCACAGTTGCAGGAATTGAAGAAGACAGAGACAGAAAGGTGTGGGATAACTCAGTCAGCTGACATAACAGACACAGGGGAATCTGAAAGTGATGAAATTCAGTATTCCATCCTGCATACGCTGATATAATGAATACAAGTCGCGTATATACGCGAGTTACAGGCTGCAAAGTCGCGTATATGAAAAAAAAACAAAAAAAAGGGCAGCAGAACAGACCCAGGTTCAGTCATGGTTGGCTCAGGCTCAGGGGGAGCAGAACAGACTCAGGAAATGGTTCAGACATGGTTGGCTCACACTCAGGGGGAGAATATTCTTCAAATAATGCATTGTTGGCATTATGGTTAGAAGTTGTTGATAAAGTCTATGAAGCTAAATGATACATCTTACTGTTTAGGAATGGTATTGCAGGCTGATGCTTATGGTACAGATCATGATGCTGTTGGTGGCTTTCATAAGTCTTGGTCTAGATATTTCATCACTATGTCATGTATCTCTTTTATGATGTCAAGGTCATGTAACGGCCTATGTTGGTTTCCCCACTATGTCTGGGATGAATGATGAAATGTTCATGTATTATCATGTATCTTCACATGGTTAGGTGGATGAGTCAATATTGGTATATCCCCACTAGGTTGGGTGATGAATGTATGTTGAGTCTTTTGGTGATAGGAAGGTCTTCTATGATGTATAAGTCTTTGTTCTTCTTGAAGAACATCGTTTGCAGATCTTGCCTACAGTCAAGGGGAGCATGAACAAGCACAATTCAGCAAGAGCAGGATGGATAGATTGGTGCACTTTGGCATACACAAAGGGGGAGCACATTTGGAGATTTCAGCAGGTACTTAGGGGGAGTATGGACAGCAGAAGGTATACCAAAGAAGAGAATATCTTGGTCCACCCTTTGCCCTTGATGTCAAAGGGGGAGAGTGACTTGGTGTGGTGGTTGCCATCAAGTCCAAAGGGGGAGATTGTTGGCATTATGATTCAAGTGTTGTCCTTGATGGCAACTCACTCAGAGGTTGGTACAGATGCTCAGAAGTTGGTACAGGTGATGGCAACTTAATCAGAAGACAGATTCTAGTACAGCTTGCCAAGGAAGTTCATACACGCAGGTTTGTTAAGCCCAAGTCGCGTGTACACGCAGGTTGGCTTCAGAAAAAGCACGTGTATGTGGAAAAGTACCTTTGGTCCATGGCGGTTAGTCCTTGGAAGTTGTGCCTATGGTTTCGGACCATTGTGTCTCGACGGGCGTGTCGATCCCTAGTTTTGAAGTTGATGGTATTGTGCTTCTATGGTTTTGGCTCTTGGTATTGAACAAGGCCTAAGGCTATATAAGGAGAAGATCACTAGGCAAAGTTGTGTGGATGGTGTGTCTGACGTAGTGAGAAGATCTGGTAGTACTGATTATCTGTTCGGGACGCTTGGCAAGAGTCGGATCTGACAGCGAAGGCAGAAGTAATCATTTCTAGATCTGCACGTGGGTTGCCTTTGGAGAAAGCGCGTATACACGCGGTTTTGGTACAGTGAAGTAGCGTATGCATGATAAGGGTTGATATTTCAGGTTGCTGCTGATTCTGGTGGCTGTTGCAGAGTTCTGGATTCTGGTTAGGGTTCTGTGTTCTTGATGACAAGGTTTCAGTGATTCTGTATTGGGTTGTTTAATGAATTATGATGCAAGTATAAGTTGATGATTGTATTGCGGTAATGTTTGCTTTGTACTCTTATGGATCCAGTATGAAAATGTATGAAACGTGGTCCCTGAAGGATGTAGGGTCAACACCTACGTACTAGTAAATGGATCAGCTAGTACAAGAGCTGAGGGGGTTGTAGCTCCCTTCCAAAAGTAGTTGGAAAACGAGAGAGGGTTGTAGCCCTCTGCAAGTTGTAGCCTGCGTGCTGGTAAAGGACTGCACCAGTACATTGTAAAAGAAGTTTCTCATTAAAGAAGAAAGAGACAAATTGCAGCAGGTGGTTTTCACCCACATTGGGTTTCCACCTTATATCATGGTGTTCATGTGTGTGGCTTTTGTGTGATGATCTATTCAGTTATACTGCACCTGTTTACTGTTAATATGCTTAATAATATCCTGATGCATTTACTGAAGACAAGATTATCTGAATCATAAGATCTCTGCATATACGCTAGTTGCTTTAGACACAGTCGCGTGTACACGCGGGTTCACTTAACTGAAGTCGCGTATATGTTTCTGAGTATGAAATTGAAAAGTTTTATCTGATCTGATAATACTGATTCACCCCCCCCCTCTCAGTATTATTTCCAACACTATTACACCACAAAACTTAGTTACAACTTCACAAACCCATAGGATGGAATGATCATTATATCACTTCTTTTTAATTGCATGTCCTGGTGTGCATTTATTTGAGGCACGCAAACCCTGCCTTTTACCCTATGAAATCCATGAAATTTGGAGTATCCTTGAACAACATAAATATATATGTGAAAAAATAAAAATATTTAACAGTATTAGTGTTTCTTATTAGTATAAAAAAATACTCTCCAAGTTGAATCATTCAATTTGACCATGAAATGAAGGTTGGGGGTGCATTTTTGTAAAGCAGGCCAAAACTGCCTTGCTTCACTAAAATGCACACCCAAGCTTCATTTATTGGCCAATCTGATTGATTCAAATTATATATTATTCAATTAATGATTACTAGTCTTGGTGTACATTTATTTGAGGCACATAGTCCCTACATTTTACCCTATAAAATCAATCCAACTTAGCATATTCATGCACAACAAAAATTTACTGAGGATGAGTTACTACCCACCCAAATTTAATGAGGATTTACTTCATCTTATGTGAGAAGGCATCTTCCCCGCACATTTCAAAGGTCTCTTAGGTCATGTATAAATAGGAAGAGACTTCTAATTTGTAGATCATAACACATTTGTGATGTTGTCTTATTTTTTGCACATATTTTTTTATTTTGCAACATAGAGTAGAGGTAACACACCCTTGCTTTCCATATTTAGCCAATGAAAAATGTTGTACATTCTATTTGTAAAATTAGTTTAAAAATGGTTGGAACATGATAGGATACATGGAATCCTCCTAGCGTAATATATGGGTGGAATGTTTCCCAGCATACCTTGCATCAAATAAATAGGGTCCTTGAATACCACAACCAAATCTTGGTTTTTATTTAGTTCAACTTCTAAAATTCTAAGCTCTACCAAAACCTTTGTCAATTTCTTTGAGGGGTCATCTGATTCAGCTGGTACCACAATAGTGCAATCATGATTTTTAATTGATTGTTGTAGTTGGCTCTACACTTGTTCATGTAAAATAACAATATATTTATTTCTATCACCTAATTCTCCAATTAATAGTTATTTTTCTTTTTTAACTTGAACCAACTCAATTGTTTGAGTGTGCTTAGTCCCAGGAATTTTTAACTTCTTCCTTAATGATTGCACCTAAAATTTTGTGTTCTGCAATAGGGTCTTGAAGTTTTTTTTCCATACTAAATCTCATTTTATAAATCCTTTCTTTGACTTGTTGATGATTCCCCTGCAAATTTTTAAATGAAGAAGGCGTCTCTTCTATTGTGAATGATGCCAAATCAATGGAGATAGAAGAGGAAGTATCATGCCTTGTATTTCCTAACTACATTTGAAAACTAGGCTCATTTGAAGGTCCTTTTGTTAATTTGATCTGTATGTCTTCTTCATCCTCTGTTTGAATTTTAGTCCTATTCTATGATCGGGAGTCCTCCATCTCAACATCTGTCTTTTTCAAAAAGGAAAAAAAAAAACTTCTTCGATTGATCAAAACAAAAGAAATTTACATATGCCAATTTTTGTATGCATATATTAGTCCCAATTTTCTTCAAAGACTGAGAAAGAGAGAAGGTGTATTGAATTGCAAAAATAAAATGTCATGAGTCAAGGGCCAAAGCTTCCTCTAATGAAGCATGAACCAAATCAAATTGTAGCCAATACAAAGAAAAAACCATACAAAAAACAAAATGGTACCCTCCTAGAACAAAGTTCTAAATGATGAACAATAGGTCTGAATAGGGCATGTGCCAAAAAGAAAAAAAACAAATCCATCACTAGAAGAATAAATCCCTTGAATTGGAGGTAGATCCATTGACAAGGAAATCGAACCAGACATGTCCAAGAATTAGATAATCCCCTCACTTGGAGAGTAAGTCTGCCATAGCATTATGCTCACTTAAAATGTGGTAGAAGGAGATTGAATTGAAAGTTACCATAATGGATTTAATTTGATCCAACCAATGTGATCTGAACTTAAATAGGAATGCAACAAATCATAGATATAAACATAAATGCAAAGATATAACAAAAATAACACTTCATTTCTTTAATATCAAATACTAAAATATGCTTACAAACGTAATGGAAATAAACTAGCTCAGGTGATGGTAGTTTATCTTTGAGAAGAGATGTGGCAATTGCATGCCTCTGAACTCTGTTACAATGAGGCTCAAATTACTATTTATTATTGAGAAACAATAGAAAACCCTAAACATCCAAAAACCTAAAGCTAGGAGATGAAGTGCAAAAATTGTGGGCCCCGTTTGGGTAAATTGGTACATCAAATTCCTAGGGTCGTAACTTTGGCATACGATCTATGTTTGGCTATCACAATACCTCTCTTTGAAGATCTTAAAGAGGAGGTTGAAAATAAACGAGGAAGCTAGATTAGAACTCTTTTGGTCTTTCCGTTTTCCCTAAAAACGTCGATTAGGGCCTCAAAACAGCTCTGGAAGTTCAGGACTCGAAAAACTGCCAAAAATAGTAAAGTGTGCTACAATTAAGGAAACTGAAAAACTGAAAGAGACAATGTTGGGCGTCCAAGTGGAATTGGTGGGTGGCCACCAATATCCACCTAGATCACAATGAATAATGATGGCACATCCAATGTGGAATGACGCTTGGCCCAATCAATAACTATCTTTGATTTCCCAATGATCAATATCTCCTCAAAAACAAGCCAAGTTGCACAACGTATCGCGCCCCATAAAGTGAACACCTCTGCTCTAACATTGGTGTTAGATCCCCCTAACCAAAAGAAATGGAAGGCCAAGGATGATTGGAAGATGATAATAGATCCACACCCACACTCTCCATTTGCAAAGGCTCCATAGAAAAATCAACAGGGGAAAAATTATCAAGGTTCTTGAAATTCCATCAACACTTATGACAAATGGGTTTTCAAGGACCTATTTACAGAAAGTAGGCCATAATTTTCAGGGAGTTGGATCTCGAATATGGTGCTTTATTCTAAGAAATACATTCATTCCTACAACACCAGATGCCCCAAAATATATATAGTTGTATTGTCCTAAATTCAAGGTGGAAATTTGACCAGTTGAGGTGGAAAGATGCAATAGAATACTTGTCCAATTGTGAAAAGAAATTAAGAGAATTGGAGACCTCCTCCCAAATGGTGATAGAAAAATAGACGTTGAAGAAAAGGTGAACAACCTCCACATATGTCAATCTACACATAGGATAGAAACTTGGGCCCTGAAATCCTCTCATGGAAAGATTTTCCTAGGTGAGAATTTCATTATGTACACAAATGAGGTGACATTTCAATTTTTGTTAGAACCTCCCATCTCCTTATGCGGGCCAACCAATTTTTTCTATGATTGAGCCAATACTATTTGGTGATATATGTGTATACCTCTTTGGAATTGATGTTACCACCATGGGAGAGACCACCCCATATGATCCTTTTAGCCTTACCAAATAGAGCAATGCCAACATGAGAATTTAGTTCGACAGTTTTCCCAATCGACAACATGCATAGGAGGGAGAGACAACTCATTTTCATTTGGCCATTTAGTGGAGGGAAAGAATACACTCTGTGGGCAAGAAATGTTTGCTAAGGTGAAGATACCATGCCAGTTAAAAAGTTGAATAATGGGGAGAGAGAGGATATGATCCCCCATTAGTCCAATCATAACATCTAAAGTTTAAACCAATGAATATTTTGTTACCACTATTGACCACCCAACTAATATTTCCACACATCCAAGGTTTTGATATCATCAAGTTGCACCATATGAATGAGGCATTCTTCTTTAAAATATTAGTTAATGCCCGCTAACATAAAATGGATTCCACTACAGAATTTGACCCCCTGGGCCAATCATCCCCCCAGATCCAAACCAATACAAGAGTCTTGATTTCTTCAAGACCAACCTACCAGGAATCCAATGATCTTTATGAATGAAATGCTAATTTTACAGTGGAGTAATAATTACCGACCATTGGATGGAACAATATCTAGGAAGTAGTCTACGATCATATCATAATATATCCTCTAGGAAACATCTAACAAGGTAAATATGTAGTTGTCCTAGATGGATCCTGACAATCAGCTTCTCCAATGGAATATTTGATAGACCAATCAGTGTTATCTTCCACATTCAAGAATATTGACAATGCTCCAAACACTAGGATGGTTCACCAAGACTTTCAAACTCAATCTGGGATAATATTCCACATATATGTCTTACTTGTACACATCCCAATATTCATAAATGAACCAAATTCAAATTCTGAGTTGGTGACCAACCATATAAATTGCATTAACGTATTTCATAGTACCAACATACTTCCCCTACCAATGGTACCATTCTAGACCAATATAGCATAAAAATTGGGAGACTAAGGATTGACTCCAATCACCCCTCTAATTAGATGTAGTAGAACATAGATGTTACCCAGACAAGTGCATATGAGACATTCTCTACTTCTCTATTCCAATAATATATAGCTAATATCCTAATAAAAATCACAATAGGGAAATATCAATATTAAGTGTAAGTGTTAACAGACCCCACTCTTAGCAAACTTCAGTAGATCTCGAATAAAATCAGGCACAACTTGCACAATACCAACAACATCTACACCAACATAGACTGTAATTTATCCAACAACAACCATAGTTCCATCCTATTTTACCTCCCTGATACCTTTTGTCATCTAGGCAAACCCCTTCCAACTTATTGCCACCCACCTGCTCAGTGAACCACTTATATGTGAAGTATTCTTAATCTTGTCATTTATCATATGCACTTGTGCTACGATGTATTTGTGACAATTTCTTGCATCTATTTCAATGACATCACCATTATATTGTTGGCATTATGGTGTGCATGGTTCTAGCAAGATGGTGTTGGCATTGGTTTCATGATGGCAAGTAGCTCATGTTAGCATTGATTTCAGCCCTATGTAGACTAGATGATTTATTGATTCCTTCCATATAGCATGGTTGCAGTTGGTTGAGTTGGTATTGAGCTCGTTGTGTTGACATTGATGTCAACCTTTTGATGTGTTGCCTTGTCTTGGCTTATGTTGGCATGATTGGAGGCACTAGATATGTTGTTGTAGGTGATGAATATGTGGTTCATGTTGATGGTTCCATATATGTTAGTGGTGTTCATGTGTAGAGGCTGAGCATAGATGATTGAAGGACATGTTATGATGGTTTGTTGATGTTGCCATAGTTAGATGTTACTACTAGAAGAGTTAAAGTCAAGGAGCCCTGATGATTAGGTCTCCATGTCCCATATTAGGACCTCATGTTCATCATATGATATACAGGGTTTGGAGAGGATCCACAAGTGGTGGAGGATGCTTGGATTGGTTGTACAGATGCTAGAGGATGTCTAACATGTTTTGGAGCTGCATGTTGGTAGTAAGGTTATTGTGGGGCAGGTTGATGGCCCAGGTGTTAGTATAGTTGTTGTTTGCAATCCGATTCAACCTAGTTTGACTTGCAATGATGATGGTGATTTGGTAGTGATTTGGGAAAGTGTTGCAAAGGTGGCAGTGGATTCCAGAGGTCTTACAGATGCTTGTCAAGCTTTGGAATAATTTTGAGCATTATCTGAGATGTTTTGATTGGTGTTCTCCCATCCTCTACCCCAACCACACCCATGCAGGGTTTCACATATGATTGAAGGGCTCCAAATGCATGGACACAAGCCTGAGCATGCAGTTTCATTCCTGATCAGGTAGTTTTGTGCATGTGGTTGAGATTCTTCATGAAAAAATTTCCAAATTCCTCGTGCACATCGGATGTATTTTGGCATGGAAATTCCCAAAATCTTCTAAATGAATTTATTATCAATGGGAATGGTTTGAAAAGGTCCTCCAATGATGTGAACATATTTAGTTCACAAGTAGTGGTGATTATTGTTGAATTTTGTCAACTTTGTGCACTCTTGACCCCAGACAAAAAGGGAATTTTTCCATTCATGTTTTATATTCTTCACATTGGAGTTTTGTGATGGTTGTTTCAATGTGTGAGAGTGAGTGAGTGAAGGCTACATAGAGAAGTAATGCTTCATACCTAGTTAAGAGAAGAGATACATTATGTCGATGTGCAAATGGTAGTGTTGTAGTAGAGTTCTAAAGGAAATAATCAGTTTTCAGACTAGATTTGTGGTTGTTGTAGTAGAGTTTATTTGTAGGATATGGAGTATCTTTTATGCTTATACATGATTATATTATTGATGGTTTCATTTGTGACACTATTTTCTAGAGCTTGAGAGCATGTATTTGGTGATGTTTTATTTGATTTATTGATGGTGCCTTACTTCTAGAGACCGTATTGTAGAATTGAATCAAGATGAGCAGAGAAGTATTGGATCTAGTTTGAAAATAAAGGAAATTGAAGTCCACATAGAGTAGAGGAGCAATGACTTCATGAGAGTGGAGAATTGATCTTGAAGATTCAGAAAAAGGAGCAATTTCTCCATCCAATTGGAATTGGATAGTCCAATCAAAGTTGGGCAAGGATCATTGATCGTGGTGGGTTTTAGCAGATGGTGGTCTTTAGATCCATGTGAGAACATAGTCTTCCAAGTTGATCAATATAATTGAGTATCGTGGATGATGGGGGTTAGATTATTGTATTTGAGGTCGAGTCTCGTGATTGATGAGAGGCATTAATATATGTAAAAGGCATTAGTTTCTTAATAGAAGATTCAAAGAAACACAATGACATGCATAGTCTGACTTAAGGTATGGACCAACCATGTATGGGACGTTATATTAGTTTACTACAATAATGTATTTATTATGTATTCATATTTTCATGTTGATAGAGGGTACAGTCATTAGTAGATTAAGTCATGATGGTGTTAGGCATGTTGTGGATGAGTCTCATGAGGACATTTTGCAACCACTTTTATGGGATAATGATGTTGTAACAATCATCTTATATTATGTTTTGAGTCATTGTTACATAGGATATGATCATAGCAGCCATATATTTATTGATATATCCATGTAAAATTCTCAAGAAGCCATGTACTTTTATTGTATGTATCTTTGGGTCATTTAGTCATGATTCATGAGGTCATGTTATGGTCATATATTGGTCATGTATGATGTCTTATGTACAATGTTATATGTCATATATTCATGGTCATGTGGAGTCTTGATCCATATGGTGCTTCTATTTGTTGAAAGGAAGCATTGTTTGGAGCAGAAGCGGTCACTACAGCTTGGAGATGACACAAGTTCAGGGGGAGAATCTATTTGCTCTTGTTTACTTTAGCCTACATAATTGTTGGCATTATGGTCCACTTTGAGGTGTTTATGGTTTTCCTCATGCTATGTTATGATTTTTTGGGCTCTTGACCTCATTATATGAGTAGAGAGGTAGATGATGCATTCAAAGATGGTTGGTGGTCATTAGTGTTGATGCTATGTAGTTGCTATGGAGAAGTGTCAGTTGGTGCTTCATGTGGATATTGTTGCATATTATTGTTTATTTATTGTTGCTCATTGATATTTGTATGGTTTCCTCATTTTGGCATATTGTTTTTGCTGCTAGAGGTGTTTGGTTGGATATGTTGCTTTGAATTTTGGTTGGTGATATGTGTTTCTTGCTACTACTGATATGAGAGGAATGGATGCTTATTGATGTGCATTATTTTTCATCCATGTAGATATCAGTTGCTCCAGTGTTCATACTACAATTTTTAATGCCTTATGAGATGGATTTGACCCTTTTCCATTGATGCCAAAGGGGGAGTGATAGAGGATGATGGTCTATAGATTGTGTGTGGTTTCCATCAATGCCAATGGGGGAGATTGTCGGCATTATGGTATGCATAGTTCTAGCCAGGTGATGTTGGCATTGGTTTCATGATGGAAAGTAGATCATGTTAGCATTGATGTCAACCCTATGTAGACTGGTTGATGTATTGATGCCTTCCCTGTATCATGGTTGTAGTTGGTTGAGTTGGCATTGAGTTGATTGTGTTGGAATTGATGTCAACTATTGATGTAACCTTTTGACATGTTTCCTTGTGTTGCCTTATGTTGGCATGATTGGAGGCATTGGAGATGTTGCTATGGGTGATGAAGGTGTGCTTGATGTTGATGGTTCTAGCTATGCTAGTGGTGTTTATGACGTAGTGGAGAATCTAGAGGCTGAGTAAAGATTATTGTGGGACATGTTATGATGGTTTTTTGATGTCATTATAGATACATGTTGTTTCTATAGGAGTTAGAATCAAGGAGACTTGTTGATTAGGTCTCCACATCCCATATTAGGTCCTCATGTTGATGATATGATATATAGGGTTTGGATAGGATCTACAAGTGTTGGAGGATGTCTGACAGGTTCTAAAGTTGCATATTGATGGCAGAGTTGTTTTGGAGTAGGTTGATGGCGCAGGAGTTAATATAGTAGTTTCTTGGCATCCAAGTCAACCTAGTTTGACTTATAATGATGATGGTCATGTGGCAATGATTTAAGAAAGTGTTGCAAAGGTGATGGTGGATAACAAAGGTCCTATAGATTCTTTTCAAGCTCTAGAAGAATTTTGAGAAATATTTGAGGTGTTTTGATTGGTGTTTTCCCATCCCGTACCCCAACCACACCTATGTAGGCTTGTGCATGTGACTGAAAGGCACCAACTACAAGGACACAAGCCTGTGCATGTGGTTGCAGTCATGATCAGGTAGTTTTGTGCATGTGGCTAGGTTTATTCATGAAAAATTCTTCAGATTCATTGCGCACATCATATTCCTTGGCTTGGAAATTCCTAGAAGCTTCTAAGTCAATTGATTAAGGTCGGGAATGGTTTGAAAAGGTCCTCCAATGATGTGAACACATCTAGTGCACAAGTAGTGATGAATATGGTTGGATTTCGTCGATGTTTTTCACTCTTAATCCCAGTTCAAAAGTGAAATTTTCCTTTAATGTTTTATATTCTTGACTTTGGTGTTGTGTGATGGTTGGAACAATGTGTGAGAGTGAGTGAGTGAAGGCTGCATAAAGGAATGCTTCAAACCTAGTTGAGAGCATAGATACATTATGTAGGTATGTAAATGGTAGTGTTGTAGTAGAATTCTGAAGCAGCACACCAATTTTCTGGTGAGCTATTCTGCAACCTCTATTGTGTCCAATAATGGTGGGAAGCATGGTTGAGGGTAGTCCACATTGAACACTTGATGCAAGCAAAGGAATGGGGGAATTTTGTGCTCAAAAGCATTGTTTCCCACAACCTTGGTAATGGTGTAAGGACCATGTCGGAGTGGTCTGAGCTACTGATGGGTTCTGGTAAGGCATTCTTTCTGCAGATGCAACCAGACTTTGTCGCCCACCTAAAACTTGTGTGGTACCTGATGCTAATAATGTTGTTACTTGCACTTGAAATTTTCCAGAATGGATTGGTGATAGATCGTCCCATTGGGTAGAGGTGCTCTGGAAGTCAAATTGGACAAATTCTTGACCTGGCAATGCAACAGTACCCATGTGGGTGATGATAAGATGTCCCTCTCTTCTTTCATGACCTTATCCAACTATTGTTGTTGTTGTTTCTGCGTGGAGAAACCCTTCGCAGGGGCCATGTATGTGGCGATGATCTTCCCCTTACTTTGGGGGTGAACCAAACAGCGAATGAATTTCCTAGTCTGGGAGATGAGCTTGCTAAATTTCTTAGCAATGAACAAAGAGGTGGTGGTGGGTGGGGCTACCTTCGATATCCTGTATAATGAATTACCCAAAGAAATAATAAGAGAGCGAGGCATTGACTCATACACATAATGTCGCCTCCATAAGTATGGTTAGCCTAATAGTACATCACAAGCATCAAGCAGTAGAACATCACACAATACCTCATCTGTGAAGGGCTTGATGCTGTAGGGAAGGCGACGCTACTAGCAAAATCTGAGATTTCGTCCTTGGTAAAGGCACCCGATGTTGTATTATTGCAGGTGTGGTATGGTTGGTAGTCCCAGCCACTTCACGACCTCTACTCAAATGAGGTTATTTTGGCTACCACTTTCGACAAGGAATTACGGTGGTGAACCCTTCACCCACATTTGTGAGTGGAAAAGATGCTCCTCCTCCTCTGGATCTTCAGGCTCATTATTCTAGACCTTGGCGGTGGCAATAGTGGTGCTAGGCTCCGCATAAATGATTTGATTCCCTTTGCCATTCCCCTTGTCAGGTTCTAACTTAGGGTTGGAACATGCATCTAATTTTGAAGCCTTCAACTTGGCCACCAGCGACTGCTTGGTCTGACACTCACTTATGTTATGAGTGGGGCTCTTGTGGAACTCACACTACTTTCATGTGTCCTTCCAAAGTCTCGCTTCTTTTTCTTAAACTTCTGCTCGATCTTGACAACATATCGGTATGTCGTGCCGAGCGAGGAGATGTTCAGGAACTGCATCTCATCCTAGATGTACCTATGTAGGCAACTGCGGTATTTGAGTAGCAAATGCAGCTCAAAATCCTTGATACCCAACTTTGTGCGAAGGGTATGAAAAATATTTGTGAACTCTAGCACATCTTGGTCCCTTCGCTGCCACAGCATGGTCCATTTTATGTATTTTTCCTCATAGCTCTTGACAGGGTAGTATTGCTCCTTGATGGCATCATGGAATGAATTCCAAGTGGGTGTGGTTGAA
Organism: Pinus tabuliformis; assembly: GCA_031772625.1. Classification (NCBI taxonomy): domain Eukaryota; kingdom Viridiplantae; phylum Streptophyta; class Pinopsida; order Pinales; family Pinaceae; genus Pinus; species Pinus tabuliformis. Next base: position 503,434,872 of record CM062818.1, on the reverse strand, counting down.
AACAGTGAGGTCTTACTTTCATCCTTCTACTCGTAGTAGTTTTACCACCAGTGCTTGACGTGGGGGGTGGCTTTGAGAAGAGTGAAAGTAATCTTTTCCCGTCTGGAAAAATCATGAACATAAAACTTCCCATTCTAGTAGATTTAACCATTTATCTATGGCATCTTCATCTATCTGACCCTCAAATATGGGGATTTCAAAATTAACTTGTACCTTAAAGGGTGTGGCATTTCAGAGTAGCTGTTGGAAGTGGATGTGTTTCCTCTGGGTAGTTGCTAAAGGATCTGGGCAAAGTTGTCCATCATCGCATTCCTTTGTCACTCAAGGGTTTCTTTGAGCAAGATTTTGATAGGATCTCCTGCCCCTCCGTCTTTCTTTTCATCTGCCATGGCAGGCCGTTGAGATTTGTGAGGCTGATCTTGCAAAGGTTCAACCATATCAATCCCTAGCTCCTTATATCCCAACCTCGTTGGGGACATGCAAAGAAAGACAGAGAAAGAGTAGACCGCTCTGATACCACTGATACGGATTTATATAAGGATGTAACAAATTACAAAGATAACCATAAATACAGAGATGCAACAGAAATAATACTTCATTTCGTTAATGTAAAATACTAAAATATGCTTAGAAACCGAAATGGAAATAAACTAGCTAGGGCGATGGTAGCTTATCTCTTAGAAGAGATGTGGCAACTACATGCCTCTAAACTATCATATAATGAGGCTCAAAGGCCTATTTATTGTTGAGAAATAATCGAAAACCCTAAACATCCAAAAACCTAACCCTAGGAGATGAAACGCCAAACTGTGGGTCCCATTTGGGTAAATTGGTACACCAACATCCACCTGGATTAGATTCGTGGTTGTTGTAGCAAAGTTTATTGGTAGTATATGGAGTAGATTTTATGTTGTTGGATGATTGTATTATTTATGGTTGCATTTGTGTCACTATTTGATGGAGCTTGAGAGAATGTCTTTGGTGGTGTTTTATTTGATTTATTGATGGTGTCTTTCTACTGGAGATCGTATTGCAGAGATGAATCAAGTTGAGCAGAGAAGTCTTGGATCTAGTTTGAAAATGAACAAAATTGAAGTCTGCATAGAGTATAGGAGTAGTGAATTCATGACAATGGAGTAGTGATTTCAAAGCTTCAGTGAAAGGAACCATTTCTCCATCAAATCAGAGTTAGATATTCCGATCAAATTTGGGCGAGGATCATTAATTATGGTGGATTTCAATGGATGGTGGTCCTTAGATCCATGTGATAACATAGTCTTCTAAGTTGATCAGTAGAATTGAGTCTCTTGACTAATGGGGGTCAACTGATTGTATATGAGGTCGAGTCTCCTAATCAATGGGAATCAACCATATATGTAAAAGAATTCATTTTTTTAATAGAATATTTAGAAAAGTGCAGCAACAACAAGGGTGGTTTTTCTCCTAGAAGGGTTTCCATAACATATCTCGTGTCTTCTTCTGTGATGGTTTTGATGGTTTTGTTTTAGTAATAGCTTCTTATATGTTTATATGTTATCGCATATTTTCTTATTATTCATGTTAAGATGCTAATAAGTGTGTGATTCAGTAAAATGTAATAAAGGAAAAAATTGATTATAAGACACATTATTGATTTACCCACCCCCCCTCAATAGTGTTGAAGGTTTCCAACATATATACTGCACCATTTCCATTTACAGTGTTGAAATATGGCAACAAGAATATTCCAATTTAGTTTTTCCTTCAATTAAATTGTGAATTAAAATCTAATTTAGTCTTAACAGCTACTTGGAAATAATTAATTAATTTATTTTAAATTAATTAGTTCGAGAAATTCAAGTTAGAAGTCTTTCTGAAGTCATGCAAGAGTTATCACTTAAATTAAGGAGATAAGGTTGAGTTATATTTGAGTTGTAATTAGTTAACTCAGTTTACTGAGTTAAGTCCAGTTAAATTAGTTCCAAACTGTTTGAGGAACTAATAGTGAGTTAACAGTCAGTTGATGCATTAATGCACTCAACTAGTGCTACTCCAGTTAACTGAAGGTTCCCTCATCAGAAACTCATGCATGTCTATTCTGAGAAAGACCCAGTTGAGATTAATGTTCAAGGTTAGTGTACTATCAGTTGCATGTGTTTTCTCATGGAGAAAACTCATGCATGCATTCAAGGATTCATCCTTGAGGATTGTGCAGCTTTGAAGGAGGTTTTCCATTTGCTAAGAGGCTAATAATCCACAAGGAACAGCGCAAGGAAATAGGAGCTTGGAGGGCAAAGAGGAAGGCTGGAGAGAAGCCAAGATTTCCTATGAGCATCTGTGAGGATTGTAGTGAGAGCTGACTAGCTATGAGAGCTAAGATTTTGTATAATCCCTATGTATTTCCACCTTGTATGATAATACAATAGTGTGGGGTTTTTAGTTTAGGCTTTCCCCAAAGTATTTTCATGTGTATTGTGCCATTGATTATTCTTCTTCTGGTTATATTGTTCAGCTCAATCTTTAAGCTTCCACAAATTGATAGTAGAAGCAGGTTATAGTATTCTGCTTTGGTTTATATTGCATTATCAGGTTAACCTACCAACATATTTTCTACATGGTATTAGAGCTGTATTTGTAGAAATTTTCTACATAGTATCAAAGCTATATTTGTAGAAATTATCTACATGGTATTGGAGCTACGAACAGTGTACTGAGAAGAGAATTCGAAGTTTGAAGTTCAGGGATGCAGGTGCAAGTCGAATTCATATCATACTTCAAGGTTGGCCAATGGCGTTCTGTGGCTTGAGACTCAAGTATGCCTTGGAAGGTAGGTCGAATTACATAGCATGGAAAGATAGAATGGAAGCTGTATTAGAAGACAATGGCTTGAAGGAATTCATTGATCATGAAATCCCAAAGTCAGCTTCAACTAATGCACAAGAGTTGGCTGAGTGGAAGAAGTGTGTGGCGAAGGCGAGACAGATCATCCTTGAGGGAGATCGAGACCATATTGTCTCAAGTCTCCATGGGAATGATACTCCATTTTCAATGTGGAAGACATTGAAGGACCTCTACCAGAACAATAGTGACCAGAGGAAATTGGCCCTCAAGGATAAGCTTCGAAGAATCAAGATGGAGACGGGTGATACTATTTCCACATATTTGAACAAGCTCACCACCTGCAGAGATGAGATTGGCAGTTTGGTAATAACTACTGCCAATAATGATATGGTGAGCCTTGCTCTCCTTGGCCTTACAAAGAGTGGAATAGCTACCAGGACTCTATGAATGGAAGGGAGAAACTGCCGGATTGGGAACAAATGTGGTTGGATCTTATGCAGGAGGAGATCATGAGGAGCACACGAGATGGTTCTTCATCCAAGAATGATGTTGAAGAAAAACTGGCCTTAGCAAGTAAGGCAAGGAAAGGGAAGGGGAAGGCTTCCCATTTCAAATTGAATTCTTCTCATGGAGGCAAGAAGGGTGACATGTCTAAAGTAAGATGCTTTAATTGTCATAAGATGGGACATTATGCGATTAATTTTCCATCGAAGAAGTCTAAGAAGGGATCCTCGAAAGGATTGGAAGGTGAGGCATTAGCCTCTTAGTTCAAAATGGACTTTACCCTCATCGCATGCATGGTGTCATCGATGATGGGTTGTGTATGGTATCTTGATAGTGGAGCCTCATTCCACATGACCAGTGATAAAAATTTATTCAGTGCCTTGGAGGAGAAAGACCTCAATATGTGCATAGAGATGGGTGACGACGGAAGGTATAGTGTTTCAGGAGTGGGCATGGTTGCCTTTCAGAGGGAGCATGGAGCTCCTCTCACCTTGACAGATGTGATGTATGTGCCTGGACTGAAGAAGAACTTGGTATCGGTCGCAATGATGGAGGACAAAGGCTGCGATGTTGTCTTTAGTAAAGGAAAGGTGTTCCTAAGACACATAGCCACAGGTCAGACCAAGAGGATAGGGATTCAAGTGAAGAATATCTATAAACTAGAGGTAGATGATTGTGCAGCATTGAGTACGAAAGTAGAATTGGTGCAAAGACGAGACATTGGTGATTTGTAGCAAAGGCGGTTGGGCCATTTGCATCATGGGGCTTTGAAGATAATGCAACAGATATCTACAGGACTTCCCAAAGGTAAACTTGAGCAAGTTGACACATGCAAAGGTTGTACCTTGGGAAAGTACACAAAGTCTTCCTTTAATGATCAAGACAGTCGAGCAGAGGCTATCTTAGAGTGAGTTCATACTAATTTGTGTGGACCATTCTCGATGGCATCCACAACGAAGTAAAGGTATTATGTGATTTTCATTGATGACTATTCTCATAAATGCTGGATTTATTTCATGCAGAATAAGGACCAAAATTTCACAAAGTTTTGTGAGTTCAAAGCTTTGGTTGAGAAAGAGTCAAGGAAGAAGATCAAGGCCTTCAGAAGTGAAAACGGTGGAGAATATGTCTCTCAAGAGTTTAAGGACTTCTGTGCAACGAAAGTAATTAAATGAGAGTTGACGGCACCTCATAACCCACGGCAGAATGGGGTGGCCGAGAGGAAGAACATAACTATTGTAGGGGCAGCACGGGAAATGTTGCATGACCAAGGCCTACCACTTCACTTGTGGGCCGAGGCACGCAACACAGCGGTCTATTTGCGAAACAGAATCCCGCATCACATACTTGGGATGAAGACAACAGAGGAAGCTTTCTTTAGTAAGAGACCAGATGTGGATCACTTCAGGATCTTTGGCTCATCAGTATATTGCCATGTGAAAAAGGATGCATGAAAGAAGCTTGAGCTGACAACAGAGTTGGGGATATTTGTGGGGTACACTGATACACCTCACAACTATCGGGTGTACTTGCCTACCAGTCGGAGGACAGTGGTTCGTAGAGATCTCAAGTTTGATGAGTAGAAGGCCATGTGAGTTTCCCTTGAGAGGGAGCCCCAACTATAGGATGTGGAGGAACTGTTGGCTCCTAAGGAGGAGGAGCCTCAGACTGATGTGGAGTAGCCGCATGTAGAGGTTCCAGGAGTCGAGACATCCACTCATGTAGAGTCTTCCAAAGGTGGACGGAAGCGCACAAAAGAAGCTGACGAATTGTTGGAGGATGCAAGAGAGAATGTGGGAGCACCATCTTCTCAGTGCAGACAGAGGAGGTCATCTAAGAGGTAAACTGGATACATGGCCCTTACTAGGGAATGTGTTGAGACCAAGCCATCTTCCTTTGAGGAAGTAGTGCAGCAATCGATTTGGGTTGATGCTATGGTGGAGAAGTATGACTCCATAGTTCGTAACAGTGTTTGGGACGTGGTTCTGAGACCAAAGAACAAGTCAGTTGTGAGTTACCGTTGGCTTTACAAGGTAAAGCAAGCTACTGATGGTAGTGTGGAGAAGCATAAGGCAAGATTTGTTGCCCTTGGCTTTTCACAGGTCGGGAGGATCATGTTGTTGTAGTATATTTTGGTAGAGGAGCAAGAATCTGACATTTTGACAAAGGCATTGTCAAAGTGTAAATTTGAGTTCCATAGAGACAGGATCGGGGTGGCAGATAATCCCTTTCTTGTTGCGAGGGAGTGTTGAAATATGGCAACAAGAATATTCCAATTTAATTTGTCCTTGAATTAAATTGTGAATTAAAATCGAATTTAGTCTTCACAGCTACTTGGAAATAATTAATTTATTTATTTAAAATTAATTAGTTGGAGAAATTCAAGTTAGAAGTCTTTCTAAAGTCATGCAAGAGTTATCCATTAAATTAAGGAGATGAGATTGAGTTATATTTGAGTTGTAAGTAGTTAACTTAGTTTACTGAGTTAAGTCCAGTTAAATTAGTTCCAAACTGTTAAGGAACTAATAGTGAGTTAACAGTGAGTTGATGCATTAATGCACACAACTAGTGCTACTCTAGTTAATTGAAGATTCCCTCATCAGAAACTCATTCATGTCTATTCTGAGAAAGACCCAGTTGAGATTAATGTTCAAGGACAGTGTACTATTAGTTGCATGTGTTTTCTCATGGAGAAAACTCATGCATGCAGTCAAGGATTCATTCTTGAGGATTGCACAGTTTTGAAGGAGGTTTTCCACTTGGTAAGAGGCTAATCATCCACAAGGAACAACACAAGGAAATAGGAGCTTGGAGGGCAAAGAGGAAGCCTAGAGAGAAGCCAAGATTGTTTTTGAGCATCTACGAGGATTGTACTGAGAGCTGGCTAGGTGTGAGAGCTAAGGCTTTGTATAATTCCTTTGTATTTCCACCTTGTATGATAATACAATAGTGTGGGGTTTTTAGCTGAAGCTTTCCCCAAAGTATTTTCATGTGTATTGTGCCATTGATTATTCTTCTTCTAGTTATATTGTTCAGCTCAATCTTTAAGCTTCCACAAATTGATAATAGAAGTAGGTTATAGTATTCTTCTTTGATTTATATTGCATTATTGGGTTAACCTACAAGTAGATTTTCTACGTACAGCCACATAACCATCTAATAATCTCCAATAGACACTTAAGCTTTGGGGATTATGAACTTACTATTATGCTCGTTCCATGGCATGGTAATGCACATTAGAAATTGATATGGATGCCTTCTATGAATTTTTTATAAATCTTAAATATTTTGTAACAAAAAAATTGCAAAAAACTTTGGCTCACTAGCACTTTTAAATTGCTTCTCTTGACATTTCTTTATAATATGTAGTAACTTTGGCTTGAGCACTATAAACTTGTGCACTTTGAATAAAATTAACACCAGTTCTTAGCTCTAATCATATACATATACAAACATGTACCTTGAGGCTTCTCATTCAAATCATATGCCAACATTCTCCCCTGCTCTCAACTTTTGCATGAGTTGTGGCTTACAAGAGTCCAACGCCACTATACTACCCTAATGTTTTAGAATCAAACTTAGATCACAATAATTCCCTCAAGTTTTAGCATCAAACTTACACACAAAAATAGCCATTTACAAGTAGTACTGCACATGGTAGCATCAACACCAGTGATTATGCACCAACCGTTGCAACGCAGAGTTCCTCCGAGTATAATGTGGCTGCTTAGTAATTTTTCTTCTTTACTACTTTTCGAATGTCCATAATGATGAGGGAAATGAGTAGAAGTGCTCCTGCTAATAACCCCAACAACTAAAAGAGTTCATTCACCAACAAAATCTCAACATCCATCTGTTCAGGAGCATTCCTCTTCAAACTCTTCTCTTTTACCATAGGGGTTTCAACATCCATTATTTGTTGCACCCTACCACATGGCCAAGTTTCTTGATTTTTCCATTTTCTCAATTTCTGGTCTACTTTCATGAATATAAGGTGCAAAACTAATTTCCACCCTTTTATTAGAAATTATATGGTGAGGGTCATATTTCCACTTTTCTCCTTTCTCAAAACCAAACTCCTTCATCATCACTTCCACCTGTGTAAGGGCTTGTTTGTTGTTTACAATAAATGGCCCTACAATACTCTCTAGCTTGAAAATATACCTTTTTCGTGCAATAACAAAAATTACTTGGTCAACACTGAGAATCTTCCTTATAAATTCAAGATAAAATATCCTCATAGGCAAAAAGACTAGCCTTGAAATGAAGGTTGGGAGTGCATTTTTGTGAAGTAGGATCAAATTGCGTTGCTTCACTAAAATACATGTCCAAGATTCATTTATTGGCCAGTCTATTTGATTAAAATTGTAGTTTTTTTATTTAATCATTTTACACACTTTTACATTATTATATATTTACTATGAGCTTAAATATTTATACTTCATATTTCATACAACATTCTAAGTTTTGCTTCGACTTGCCTTATGTGAAATTTGTAACAAGGGGTCTAGCTCTAAGTAATAACTCTTTATCTATCCCTTGGAAACATTTAAACCAAATTACTACTAAAATAAGGTCATCCAACCTTACTTATAGGGTTTTAACCAAGAAACTCAATTTTGATTTTTCTTAGTCCATAACTTTATTCCCAAACATTCTTGGTGTGCATTTATTTGAGACACGGAAACCCTACCTTTTACCCTTTGAAATCCATGCAATTTGGAGTATGTTTGAACAAAAAAAACATTTATGTGAAAAATTTAGAATATTTAATTATATGAATGTTACCTATGAGTAAAAAAATACTCTCCAAATTGAATCATTCAATTTAGTCTTGAAATAAAGGTTGGGCAGGCATTTTTGTGAAGCATGCCAAAATTGCCTTGCTTTACTAAAATACACACCCGAGCTTTATTTATTGGCCTATCTGATTGATTCAAATTGTAGATATTTTATTTAATTATTTTACACACTTTTGCATTGTTATATCTTTACTTAGACTTCATTTCCAAACAAGAAATAAGAACTAGTCCTATTTGTCTCCATTCTCTTTACCTATCTATCTTCAAATCCTAACTAGGCCACTTGACCTAATCTTAAACTTAAAACCATAAAAAATATGTAAAACATAGAAAAACCCTAAAATAGACCCTGCAAACCCTAGGTGTTATCTCTTTATCTATCCCTTGGAAAAATTTAAACCTAATTACTACTAAAATAAGGTCATCCGACTTTTCTTATATCATTTTAATTAAGAAACTACAAGTTTCAACTATTAATATTCCAGTTTGATTTTTCTTAGTCCATCACTTTGTTCCAAAACATTCTTGGTGCACAATTATTTGAGGCACACAAACCCTGTCAATTTTTACCCTATGAAATCCATGTCATTTGGAGTATTCTTGAACAACAAAAATATAGATATGAAAATTTAAAAATATTTAATTTTATTAATGTTACTTATGAGCAAAAAAATACTCTCCAAGTAGAATCATTCAGTTTGGCCTTGAAATGAAGGTTGGGCATGCATTTTTGTGAAGGAGGCCAAAATTCCCTTGCTTCACTAAAATGCATGTCCAAGCTTCATTTATTGGCCAATCCGATTGATCCAAATTTTAGATTGTTTATTTAATGAGTTTACACACTTTTGCATTGTTATATCTTTACTTATATTTCATTTCCAAACAAGTAATGAGAACTAGTCCTATTTGTCTCCATTCTCCTTATCTATTTATACTCAAACCCTAACTAGGCTACTTGAGTTAATATTAAACTTAAAACCCTAAAAAATATGTACAATATAGAAAAACCCTAAAATAGTCCTTGAAAACCCTATGTGATATCTCTTTATCTATCCCTTGGCAACATTTAAACTTAATAACTCCTAAAATAAGGACATCCAACCTTTACCTATAACGTTTGAACCAAGAAACTATAAGTTTCACCTATTAAAATTAAAGTTTTATTTTTCTTAGTCCATGACCTTGTTCCCAAACATTCCTGGTGTGCATTTATGCATAAAAGCCCTGCATTTTACCTTTTGAAATCCATGCAATTTGGAGTATTTTTGAAAAACATAAACATATATGCAAAACATTAAAAATATTTAATTGTATTAATGTTATCTATGAGTAACAAAAATACTCTCCAAGCTTAATCATTCAATTTGGCCTTGAAATGAAGGTTGGCGTGCATTTTTGTGAAGTAGGCCTAAATTGCCTTGCTTCACTAAAATGAACAACTAGGCTTCATTTATTGGCCAATATAATTGATTCAAATTGTTGATTGTTTATTTAATGATTTTAAATACTTTTTCATTGTTACATTATTCTAAGTTTTGCTTTGACTTGCCTTATGTGGAAGTTGTGTATAAGTGGGAAACATATTTATGTAGGATATTTGTCAAACTTGATGAAAATTTATATCCTAAGGTTAGGAATTGTCCAATCATGTCCCATTTCAAATTTCATTACCAAGACTATAATTGGTTTGTCCTAAGACTGCATATTTGTTCCAATTGTGATCATTGCCAAATACAATCAATTATTATTCCAACAGACTTGGATTTAAGTGTATAACATTTCCTTTATGAAAACAAATATTCTATGTTGCATAAAATAGTTTTATATTAAGGTTGCCACACATTAAATTAATTACAAGTCCCGGTGTGCATTTATTTGAGGCACAAAAACCTTCACTTTAACCCTACAAAATCCATCCATGTAACAACCCTCATGAAAATTCCATGTAATAAAAGAAAATAAATGAAAAATAATAACCACGGATGACGGGACACTTATTCCAAGTTGAATGTTGGGAAAAATCCTAGTGATGTGGATCACTTGTGATTTTTTATGACTAAGTAAATTGGCAAAGGAAATGGCTAAGGCTTTGGAAAGGCAAAATGGAATTTTTAGCACATTTATTTATGAAAATAATTGAAATTAGGAGAAAAAGTAGGTGAAAGATCACAAGATGCATGTGAGGAGGAAATTAATGGAAAATAATGGAAAATGAAGAAAATAGAGGCCTCATTGATAAAAATACTTCTAAGGATCAGTTGGTAACCTATTGTTAGTTCAGTTTTGGAGCTCTCTCATTATTCTGTCTCTCTTATACTCTTGGAGACTTAGAGTTTTCTTGGAGCACTCTTGGTGGGTGTCACATACTTAGATATCTAGAGCAAGAATGAAAAGGAAGAGAAGGAAAGCGCAAGGGGGCATCGAGATCAGCAACTACATCAAATTTTCTTACAGGTATCGAGTTGCATGTTTTTTTCCTTCACTAGTTTTGGCATACATGGCATATGCATGTGGTTTATTGGTTGTGATCTGTCATTGGCATGGAGGATGGTAGGGATTGATAGTGGATTGCCTAGCCTTGCCATTTCCTGGATAGACATGTTTATTGTGGGTTTATTTTCATTGTTGTGATTTGGTTAATTCTCATGCTTCCTTAGCTTGGGTTGAGTTATTAGTCCTGTAGCCTTGGTTGGACAAATGCTCTGGAGCCTTGAAACAACTTGGGTTGAGTTACTAGTCCCATAGCCTTGGTTGGACAAACACTTTGGAGCCCTTGGTGGGTTGAGTTACTAATCATGGAGCCTTGGTTGGACAAACACTCTGGAACCCGGTAAAATCCGTGGATTGAGTTACTAGCCCTAGAGCCTTTATTGGACAAATGCTCTAGAGCCCTAGAAGGCTTGGACAGGGACTGATCTAAAAATGGTTTTGTGATGTCCGACCATGAGATGGAAGCATTGCTTGATGGGTTGATATTGATGGCCTCTAGAAGCCCTAGATGACTTTTGATTGATGTGTTCCATGAGATCCCACATCCCTGTATGGAATATGGCTTGGGGGTGAATGTCTGAAGAGAGATTTGGCTCAGCCATTCTACAGTTGGGTGGAACCTGGAAGTCCCATCCCCGGTTTGGAAATTGTATCATTAATGAAAGGTTATTTCTCCTTTTATTTCTATGAGAATTTTGATGGAATATATGTGGTCTACATGGTTGTATTTTAATAAGTATTTCTGTTGTTATTATGTTGCTTATGTATGTGTTTTATGACAATAGCTATGTATGGCTTTCACCGTCTTTTTACTTGTAATTGAATTATCAATGTATCTATGACCTAATGGATGGAATGACACTTTATGTGTGGAGGAATCAATGGCCCTTAGCAATTCTCAGCTAACTATGAGACCCCTATGCTTATAGTTGTTCTTTACACATGTAGATTGCATATTCGCAATATGTTTGACGAAACACATGTCATGGCTAGTAAGGGTCCAATCAAGGTCTTAAACAAGTATTTGATTTAGTACTGTCATTTCCATGTTATTTTAATGTTTGGAAGATATAGTTCAATTCTAGGTAGTGAACTGGCTCTAGGCCTGAAAAAGTGGCTCAAAACTCGGGGACGTTGGCACAGCACTGACTAAATGAGTCTGTGGATGTTGGTAGGAAAGCTTGTGAGAGTGACTAAAGCTTAAGTTATCCAAAATCTCAATGGGACCCAAGGGAAAGCTGTCTAAAGTGTTGGATTGGTTCTTAAGGGTCCTGAAGATGATTTTAAATATTTGTATGGTGTGTTTCCATCGGTTCCACTTCCTTAATGTGAATTAGGAGGTTGAATCATATCATAGTGGCCTCTCATCACATGTTTACCCTGACTAGCCGATTGCTTGGGTAGATGTGGTAGGAGGGTGTTATAGAGTGGTATCAGATCCATGGTTCACCCCTCGGACTGGATGGGCTATGTGTTGGTCATGGATGCATTTCAGTTGCATGTGTGTCTCTCACAATTGCATTCCATGTGCTAGTTGTATTTGGATAATGTTGTTCATGGTGATAGTGATGTCCTCATGTAGAGTTGATGTGTTTTACTATGAGTGTATGACTGGTTACATGTCGATTTATGTCTCTTGCATGTACCATTGTAGTATGTTTGGTTACAATATTTCATGTTCAGTTACATTCTTGTATGCTTGGTTTCATGTATCATTCTTGCAGGTTTGATTTCAAGTATTTTTCATTCATGCTCGATTATATGTTATTATGCATATGTGTAGTTGGTTACGTATTTCTTATGCATGTTCATGTTTGCATGTGATCAAGTGTACAATGATGTAGTGGTTGTTGTCATGCATGAGGTCATGGTGTGTGTTGTTGTTAAGGTCATGCATTAATGACTCAACCTAGCTAGAATGACGGTTGCATGGACATATGCCTATGTATTAAGTTTCGATATGTTGTCTTGATTATGTTATACATGTATCAAGTTGATTTGTTGATCTTTCATATAAGGTATCCTCCTCAAGCTCTGCTAAGGTACATTGGTTTATTGTGATTTGGTTTAGCTGACATGATATACTTTACAGGAATAAATATCAATGGCTAGCAAGAATCTCCCTATGAATCCGAAGAGTAGTATGGTGTTGGGAACTCTTCTAATTTGGAAGTTACATTGAGAAGATTAAAGGAAGAGTTTAGGAGTCGTAAGGAAGATAAAGACATAATCATGTAGGAACAGGAAAATCTAGCAGAGGTAAATGCAGTCATAATTCATAGTGTTTCAGATTTGTAGTGACAATGGCTAGTTCGGATCAACCATGAGTAGGAGGAAAAGACTAATGGGGAATATGGTTGTAGGTCACATGGTGGTCATAGGTCAGATAGTGATGACATAGTCAGGGATGGAAGAATGTTGGACACTCTGAATAGGAGAAGGGATAATCACAGGTACCGTTTTAGTTCTGGTTCTGATAGGCATGATGATCAATATCATTATCATCCTTACAAGAGGAGTGATAAGGGGTATTTTCCATATGAGTTTAAGAAATAAAAGCCACCTAATTTTGGTGGAGAGGTAAATAAATCCCCAGATGTAGAGGCATGGTTGCTAGGAATGAAGAAGTTCTTCAGGTTGCATGACTATTCAGAGAACATGAAGGATAGAGTGGCTACATTTAGCCTCAAAGGTAAAGCAAACATTTGGTGGGAAGATGTGAAGAAATTCAGAGGTATATGTGAGGAAGATTTGACTTGGAATGAATTTGAGCAGATATTCAAGAAGAAGTACTTTTCAAAGAGATACTTTGATGACGAAGAAAAATAATTTTATGAGCTAAATATGGGATCCATGACAGATGATGAATACAGTAGCAGTTTGTTGGAGTTGCTGAGGTATGTGCCTTACCTCAAGGAGGAGAAGGCCAAAATTCAGAGATTCACCAGTGGGTTACCGATGGCATTAAAAGATAGGATCGAGTTCGATGAGCCTAGATCATTGGAGGAGGCCATCCAAAATTTGAAGCATTGCTATGAACAATCGAAGTACATATTTGAGACTAAGCTAGATTGGAGAGGTAATGAAAAGAACAAAGGAAAATGGGACAAGAAGCAAGTAAGAACATAAGATTCGAGTAACAAGGAGAATGTTGCACCACCTAAGAGGTTCAATGCATCATATAGAGGATAAGGACACATATCTGAGCATAAGAATAAAGAGCTTGTGTACTGTTGGACTTGTAGACGATATCATCACAGAAGGGATTGTCCATAGTACCAGAATGGTAGGCCTAAGATATATAGTGCACAGGAGGCACAAACTGTTGGGGATGTTGGTCATAGTATTTTGTGTATCTACATAACATTGGATAATGAACAGGTAGAGCATTAAGCATATATCATTGAGATGGATGGTAAGCTTTGTGATCAAGTTATTTCTATTTTGATTTACCCTGTATCTAGTTATAGCTATGTTAGTCATAACTTGGTGGATAAGTGTGGTTTTGGTAAGGAATTTCACGTAGAATATTGGTTAGTGCAGTTGGCTATAGGTACAAATAATCGAGTTCATCATTGGGTAAGAGCTTGTGAATTTGATTTGAATGGTATGCCTACGACAACACATTTGAATGTATTACCATTGGGATCATATAGTATGTTGTTGGGTATGGATTGGTTGTATCTTCATTGAACCAAGGTAGACTATTATGACAAAGCCATTGAGTGTGTTGATGACAATAGAGAACCAATACTCTTACAGGGAAAGAAGAAATCCACATCAGTTAGGATGGTGATATCTATGCAAGAAAAGTGTAGTCGTAGAAATGGGTGTAAGCTATTTGCAGTGCACATTTATAGTGATAAGGGTAAGGAAGTTGAGGATATAAATGTGTTGATTAGGTACCCAGTTCTACAACAGTTCAAGTATGTATTTCCTGAGTACATTACAGAGTTTCCACCTCACAAGGAGGTAGAATTTTCTATTGATTTAGGACTAGGGGTAACTCCAAAATCAAAATCACCTTACAGGATGAGCACACCTGAGTTGGTTGAGTTAAATTTTCAGTTGAAGGAAATGTTGTACAAGGGATACATTAGGTCAAGCGTATCACCATGGGGTGCACTGGTATTGTTTGTGAAGAAGAAAGATGGAACTCTCAAATTATGCATTGACTACAAATAGTTGAACAAAGTAACCATCAAGAACAGGTATCCTTTGCTGAGGATTGATGACTTGTTTGATCTGCTGAAGGGAGAAATAGTGTACTTGAAAATTGATCTGAGATCCATATATCATCAAGTACACATCAAAGAGGAGGAAATTTACAAGACATTTTTTAGGACTCGTTATGGGCATTATGAGTTTTTTGTAGTTCCATTCGGTTTGACTAATTCTCCAGCTACATTTATGTGCTTGATGAATAGTGTGTTGCTTCTATATTTGGATAAATTTGTTATTGTTTTCATTGATGACATATTGGTATATTCCAAAAATGAGGAAGAGCATGTCAAGAATTTAGCAACAGTGTTAAGTTTGTTGAGAGAGCATCAGTTGTATGCTAATCTCAAAAAGTGCAGTTTATTTCAAACTGATGTACACTACTTGGGACATGTTGTCTCCAAGGAAGGAATTACAGTAGATTCAGAGAAGATAAGGGCCATTATGGAACGGGTAGCTCCTAAGAATGTGGATGAGGTGAGATCTTTCATGGTTTTGGCAAGCTTTTATAGGAGATTCATCAGGAACTTCTCACTGATTTCTTATCCTATCACATTATTGCAAAGGAAAGGTAAGAATTTTGAATGGGTAGAGGAGTGTGAGGCTAGTCTTGAGCATCTCAAGTAGTTTTTGGCACATGCACCGGTGCTAAATATTGCAAATCCATAAAAAGAGTTTCTAGTATGCACAGATGATTGCAAGAGAGGACTTGGTGGAGTCATTATGTAGGATGGATAGGTGGTACGATATGAGTCACAAAAACTAAATGTGCATAAGCATAAATACCCCATGCTTGACCTTGAGTTGGTAGCGATTATTCATGCATTAAAGATGTGGAGACACTATCTCTTGGGCAAGAGGGTCATATTAATGAGTGATCACAGTGGTTTGTGGTATCTATTTGACCAACCAAATCTAAATGCTATGCAGGCTCAGTGGTTGGCTATGATCAGTGAGTTTTATTTTGAGATCCAGTATATCAAAGGTAAAGAGAATAGAGCGGCAGATGCTCTCAGCAGGCGGGTACAAATAAATCACTTAGTAGCTATGAGATCCTATGAGATAGATGTACAAGATAGGATCTTGCAGGCAAGTCAGCAGGATGTTAGATATATGGTTATAATGCACATGTTGCAGCAAAGTACAGGGACACGTACAGGTGATCGTACAGGTATAGGTGATAGTACAGGTATAGGTGATGGTACAAGTACTGGTGATAATATAGGTACAGGTATAGGTCCAGGTGCACAGGATGTGGATTATTTCCTTACAGTAGATGGATTGGTTAGGCTCCGAGACAGGATATATGTGTCGGATAGCAGTGACCTCAAGAAGGTAATATTGAGGGAGTTTCATGTGAAACCTTATTCAAGTCACTTAGGTTATCAGAAGACATTAGATGCAGTGAAGAAATTTTACTATTGGTCAAATCTTAAGAGGGATGTAGTAGAGTTTGTGGCTAGATGTTTTGATTGTCAGTGAGTGAAAGAAGAATGTAAGCATCCAGGTGGACTGATGTTTGCATTATGATACAAGTGTTGTCCATGACAATAACTCACTTACAGGTCAATTCAGATTTGATAAAAGGAAACTCACAGTGTAACAGGTCAATTCAGAGGTAACAGAGCATTGGTACAGAAGAATTGGAAGTTGGAACAAAGGTCTACTGATCAGAATCAAGAAGTTGAAGGAAAAGGATGTTTTTGGATAGTTCAAGTTGTATATATATGTTCACCTTGTTAAACCAGCATATACATGCAGGTTCACAGAACAAAAAGGGTGTATATGTATGCACACACTTTCACAAGAGGAAACACGCGTATGGGTTGGAAAATCAAGCAAATTCAATTTTAAAGAATACCAAGGGTCAATACCATGGTATTAGCCCAAAATATTGAGTAGAGAAATTACTATTTGATCTTGTCCAAGAATACCACAGGCTCCAAGTGTTGTTTTGGTCCAAGGTATTGAGAAAGGCCAAAAACTATATAAGGAGGAGAAAATCAAAGGGACATGTGTGAAAGTGAAAGGGTTTCTCAAGAATACTTCTATCTGAAGTATATTTTATGTTGCAGGAGCTATGATTATGATATGATATAAAATATGTTGTGCACCTTGGATAAAATGTTGGATTAGGATCATGAGACCTGAAATGACTTATCATTGTATGATCTAATATTCGTTGGGCTAGATATGATTGCTTACACATGTTTTATTCTTTAAATGTCATGATCTGGGTATGTCTGAAATCTGGAATAGCAGCAAAGTTGTAAGTTAATATTTTCATATCTATATGATGGTTCGCCTTGGTAAAGGTGCGTATACATGCAGGTTCAACTCTTCCGAGTAGTGTATGCAAAGGAAAATCATGTTGTTCAGAAATGACTGATCTATATGATCAGTACTATTGTTTTAATGTTGTCTGTCAATGAAGACTTCTTAGATCTGAAAATAAAAATGAATGCATAAGGATTTTGCTGCTGATTGATTGATTGATTAAGTGAGAAGGGTTATCTTTGATGTTGACTGTCTGGATCTATGTAAATTGACAGTAGATGTTCAATATATTACTAGTTGGTATAGATTTGATTCAAAACTTTGTATGATTCAGTAGTTTGGAGGTATATGGAGGTTTTGTTACAGGAAGTATTGTGTCACGTAGGTTGGGTTCATTAAAGTAGCGTATACATTATGATGTATTATTTTTGAGGTTGCAACTAGTTCTGAATAATGATGCAGGTTTCTGGGCTCAGCACAGTGTTATGGTGACAGTGATCTGACTGTTTAGATTGACTGGTTGTTAGTTGATGCAATTATTATTATAGAGTTTGAGCTTCAAAGTTTCTGATGGGTCCAGTGTGAAATTTTGATGAAATGAAGCCTTCATATTGTGTTGTTGTGTACCAGGAGCATCCAATCTGAAAATTAATGAAACTTGGTCCCTGAAGGAAGAGAGAAGGTCATAGCCTTCTGTAGGTTGGCGCCTACATACTAGTAAACATATCGGCTAGTACAAGAGCTAGGGGGTAGTAGCTCTTTTCCAGTAGAAATTGGAAAACGAGAGAAGGTTGTAGCCTTTTGCAGGTGGGTGCCTGTGTACTGGTATGAGTCTAAACCAATAAAAAATTCTAAACTGATTTTCTTTATATTAAGAAGATAGAGATGACAATAGCAGGTGTTTTTTCTCCCGCATTGAATTTCCACCTTAAATATTGGTTTTCATGAGTGTTTCTTATGTCTGATGGTTTATTCTATTATTACTACACATAGTTACTATATAATAAGATATTGATGCACTGATTAAATATCAACACATGATAAATTAACTAAATCATAACTTATCTAGGTATACGCTGGTTTCTTTAATCACAGTAATGTGCACATGCAAGTTCACTTCACTGAAGTAGCGTATATAAATATGATTAGGAAATGAAATATTATTGAATTGTAAATACTGATTCACCCCCCCTCTCAGTATTATTTCCAACAATTGGTATCAGAGCAGGTCCTTCAGAAGAAGCTTGATCGCTTAAAGGGAGATCTTTCAAGATGAACAATCACAAAGGCATGGGATCTATCAAACCACCAATCTTCAATGGGAACAACTTGGTATATTGGAAAATAAGAACCAGAGCCTATCTTCAGTCGCTTGGAGCTGATGTTTGGGAAATTGTGGAAGGAGGATACTAATTTCTAGCAGCAATACCTATAGATACAACAGGTAAGAAGTTATATGAAATGAATGCCAAAGAAGTCAATACTTTATTGGGAAGTCTGTCAGAATCAGAATTCGTCAAAGTCATGCAACTCAAGACAGCCAAAGAGATATTGCACAAAATCATTTAGAGCTACGAAGGAGACTGGCAGGTAAAACGTTCTAAGCTCCAAACTCTCATAATTCAGTATAAAACTCTTAAGATGCATAGTGATGAAAGTATTGCTAGTTACTTTTTGCGTGTAGATGAGATTGTTAATTGTATGAAGAATTTGGGTGAAGAGATAAAGGAGGCTACTTTAGTAGAGAAAATTTTGAGATCTTTGTCTTCTAAATTTGAGTCAAAAGTATCTGCCATAGAAGAAAAGTAGGATCTTCAATCTATTACTATGGTTCAACTTCATGGAATTCTAACTTCCTTTGAAATGAGGAAAGGAGGTCCATCAGATATGAGAGAAGTCGCTTTCAAAGCTTCAGCTAAAGGAAAAGAAAAGGAAGAGCACAATGAATCAGGATATATTTCAGAAGAAGAAGATGAGGTAAACTTTGTCAAGAAGCTTCAACGAGGCTCTAGAAGATTCAGAGGTAAGCTACCATTCAAATGCTTTTCTTGTGGTAGAGTTGGCCATTATGTTGCAAAATGTCCTCATAAAGATAATCATGAAAAAGGAAAGGAATCTGCAAAAGGCTATAGAAAACAGGTTGTTAATAGAAGAAGTTACTATACTCATGAAGATAGTGATGGGTTATCTAATAGTGATGAAGATGAAACTGAACAAGATTATGAACTACTCATGGCTTATGACAACGATGATTTTTTGGATGCCTTAGAAGAGGAAGAATTTCCTAAAGAAATCACTAAACTCAAAATCTATTTGGAAGAAAAGAATATGATCATAGACACATTGACACATCAACTCATTGAAAGATAAAAGCACAATGAAAAACTAGAATGTGAAGTTTTGGGTCTAAGAAAAGAACTTGAGAAGACAAAATATCTTAATCTTAGATTTTCTAAAGGATCAGAAACTTTAAATGAAATCATCAAGGTTTAGCGTTCTCCTATTATAAATATAGGTCTTGGATATGCTAAAGAATCATCCCAATCACAAAAGCCATCAACCTCCATCAGAAGCTACCTTGATGCAACAAAGACCAGTGAATTGTATGTCAATCATCAGCAAAAGCCTAAAAGTACTCATCAAGTAAATCATGCTCAGTTTACTCCAAGGATGAACAAAAATAGAAGCATCAACCAAAAGGTAAACAATACCAAAAGATTCTATGATCACAAAAACTTCTTTAATGGACAATGTTTTCCATGCCATAACTTTTGGCACAAGGTTGCTCAACGTGTTGCTTACAAAACTATCATCACTAGAGAAGCACGAAATCAAAGGAGTGTAAAAAGAATCAAGAAAAGTTCTTATAATATCTTTTCTCCTTTTGAAGATGAAATTGAATGTTCGTTTTGTAGTAACTGTGGTAATGAAGAATCTGAATGCAGGAGAAAATTTCGGACAACACTTCAAAAGGAGCAAACATCATCAAATTTCAGGGTATGGAGAAAGAAGGAATTTCAATTAGAAAGATGTGGCATAGCTCTATTTGTAGAAGGACAAGAAAATGAGTGGTACATTGCCAGCGGATTCTCTAAACACATGACAAGTGATAAAGAGAAACTTCATTCATATAATGCTTTAGAAAAGGAAAAGAATGTCTCCTTTGGAAATGATACACTAGTTGTCATTAAAGGTAAAGGTTTTGTTTATTTGAAAGAAAAGGTTAAAGATGGAAATGTCATGTATTTTGATGGTTTAAAACATAACTTGTTGAGTGTCAGTCAAATGTGTGATCAAGGAAATGAAGTTGTGTTTCGATCAAACAGAGGTGTGGTTCATGAGATTGATACAGGAAAGACCATAATCAAAGGTACAAGAACTGCAAATAATCTACATACTGAAAGGAGGACAAAAACAATGTTATCTAAGCAAAACAGATGAAAACTGGTTATGACATAGAAGATTGGGTCATCTAAGCTTTTCTCAAATAAGAAAAGAATTTAGGCTCAAGGCAGTTCGTGAGATTCCAGATATCATCATTCCACAAAATACCATATGCAAACCATGTTAAGTCGGTAAGCAAACCAGAGTTCATTTCAGTGAAAAAGAAGGATCAACAAGTAAGCCTCTTGAACTCATCCATACTGATTTGTGTTGACCAACAAGGAAAGAGTCACCTCATGGAGAATAATACTTTATTTTATTCATTGATCATTTCTCTAGAATGTGTTGGATAGGTCTACTAGAGCATAAAGATGAAGCATTTGAAAAGTTTAAAGCCTTCAAAGCTTTAGTTGAAAATGAATTAGATCAAAAAATCAAATGTCTCAGATCTGATCGAGGGGGAGAATTCATATCAGATGAATTTTTTTATTTTTGTGAACAACATGGAATAAAAAGGAAATTCTTTGTTGCCAAAACTCCTCAACAAAATGGCGTAGTGGAAAGAATGAACAAAACAATTCAACAAATGGCTCGATCTATGCTTGATGAATTTGGAACTCCTACCACCTTCTGGGTGAATTTGCATTTAATGTCGTGACTATTCCCAACAAAGATAATGTTCAGGTATATAGTGATCAAACTCCATATGAACTTTGTGTTGGAAATAATACTGACAGGGGGGGTGAATCAGTATTATCAAATTATTTTCAATATATCTTCCTTATTTATACTTTGAATTATTCTTGTATGTTAGTATCATAAAATAATGAGCATGGACAAGAAAAACAGATAGTCACACCAAAGAACACCAGATATAAGGTGGAAACCCAATGTGGGTGAAACCCACCTGCTGCAATATGTCTCTATCTTCTTTCAATTAGAAACTCCTTTTACAATGATTTTGTACTGGTGCAGCCCTTTACCAGTACACAGGCTGCAACCTGCAGAGAGCTACAACTCTCTCTCATTTTCCAGTCTCTCCTGGAAGGGAGCTACAACCCCCTAATTCTTTTCATTCAAGGATCACTTTTCATCAATTTTCAAACTGGATCCAAGAAGATCAGATAATCATCAAGTACATGCAAATCACCAAAACTCCTTATACAATCAACCAAAGAGTCACCCAACTTCTCAGAATGCTGTAAACAAAAAAGTAGTACCAGAAATATAAACCCAGAAGTCTACAGCAATAGATAAAAGATAACCAACAAATGTTTTAAGACAGATCCGCAGTTTTTCCTTATCTGGGTTGCATGGCCTCGCACCCCGCCTTCTATTTTCTTGCGTATCCACGCAGAGCGCCTTCTACTACACTGCGTATCTCTGCACCTTTCCTTCCGCCTTGCTGCGTATCTCTACTGTGCCTCCGCACTGTGTCTTCTGTCACGCCGCGTACCCCAATTGTGCCTCCGCACCTGAGCCTTCTGTCACGCCGCGTACTTCTACTGTGCCTCCGCACCTGAACCTTCTGTCGCGCCGCGTGCGTCTGCAACTACACTTTCTATCGCACCGCGTACCTTCATTGTACCTCCGCACTATTCCTTTCTACGATCTGCGTGCCCCCGCACTGCGCCTTTTTCTGGACTGCGGACCTCCGCAACTTCACTTTCACTGAACTGCGAACCTCCGCATCTGCACTGTGAATCGCCTGCAGACCTTTGATTTCACCCTTCTAATATGCTACTGACAGTCAGATGCACAAATCTGATCATCCGCCCGTGAGATCACGACTTGATAGATTCACCTTCAAATTAGATTTACCTTCAAATTTACTTTGATTTAGATCAAGCTTTTTAACATTGATAACCCAATATTTCAGATCTTAAGATATTCAATTTGCAAAAGATACTTTGGCCAAGTGATCTCCTTCCCTATTTATAGTCAAGCCCTTATTCACACCATGGGACAAAACGATCAATAACCAATACAAGGGATCCAAATTAGATCCTATACCACGGGCCAAAACCATAGGATCAAGAACGACGGGCTAAATACCACGGGCCAAACATAAGAAACCCCACGTGAGCGCTCTTCTCTACCTTGAAGTGAGTGAACTGGGGGACCACACCTTCTGAACGGGTAACCTGCAGTTATGACCGCACTTCCTAGACGACGAACCTGCGGGTCCGCACCTTTTGAACCATTCACCTGCGAGCCTCTTAATTTCCATCATTTTGAGAGCCTGAACAGACCATTGCTACTTGAGTGAGTTGCCATCAAGTACAACACCTGTATCACAGAGCCATACCAGAATCATAATGCCAACAATCTCCCCCTTTGGACTTGATGGCAACCTCAAGATCCTCAACGTCATTCTCCCCCTTTGACATCAAGGGCAAAGGGTTATGCTCCCCCTAAGAACATGCTCCCCCTGACTATAAACCAGATCTGCAAAGAAGAACTATAATCCACCAAACACCATAAATGACCATGAAGGAGATAGAGACATATTGCAGCAATATTCAGACTGGCATTCATGATTCTCCTTCTGCACTTCCTCCATAATGCCAACAATGCATTATATGCTCCCCCTGAACCTGTGCCATTCGATCTTCGACCAATCCGCAACCCAGTTCGCATATACCCCAGAAGAACCTTGTGTACAACCAACAATCAGAAGAGATTCAACAACAAGATGATGCATCAACAACCCCTAGCTTTTGCCTGAGGTATTCAAAAGTCTCCCTGGGCAATGGTTTGGTGAGTATATCAGCAACTTGTTCCTTAGAAGGAACATACTCCAACTTGACCTTTTGTTCATGCACTTGTTCCCGGAGAAAATGATACTTGATCGGTATGTGCTTGGTCTTTGAATGCATGACTGGGTTCTTTGAGATGTTGATTGCACTTGTGTTATCACATAAGATGGAGATAGGTGGTGTACAAGTGATTTGAAAATCCTGCAAGGTCTGCATCATCCAAAGGAGTTGAGTGCAGCAAGATGCAGCAGCAACATATTCCGCTTCAGCTGTAGACAAGGCAATCGAACTCTGTTTCTTGCTGAACAAAGATACTAATCTGGAACCCATAAAGAATGCACCACCACTTGTGCTCTTCCTGTCATCCACGCTTCCGGCCCAATCTGCATCTATATAAGCATGAAGTGTGAGATCTGTATCTCTAGGATACCATAAGCCATAATTTTGAGTCCCTTGAAGATATTTGAAAATTCTCTTCACTGCCTGAAGATGAGTTTCCTTTGGATTTGCCTGAAATCTTCCGACTATTCCCACTGCATGCATGATGTCTGGTCGGGTACCTGTCAAATAAAGTAGACTTCCAATCATAGATCTGTAGGTTGGTTGATGCACTGCTGCTGATTCATCATTTGCACTGAGACTGCATCCTGTGACCATGGGTGTACATACTGGTTCTACATCTTCCATGCCATATTTCTTCAAAATCTGCTTGAGATACTTGGTTTGAGACAAGAAGATCCCTCCTTCATTTTGTTGGATTTGCAAACCAAGAAAATATGTCAGTTCTCCAAGAAAGGACATTTCGAATTCTTTCTGCATCACCAAGGCAAAGCTTTGACTCATAGCTTCTTCATTGCTACCAAAGATAATATCATCTACATACACAACAAGTATTAGCAATTTGTCATTTTCAATTTTTATATAAAGATTGCTATCTGCTAATCCTTTTAAAAAACCTTGTTGATGAAGATATTTGTCCAAACAATCGTACCAAGCCCTTGGAGCTTGTTTAAGACCATAGAGAGCCTTTTTCAGTCTGCATACAAGTTTTGGATCATTTCCAAGAATGAAACCATCTGGCTGCTCAATGTATACTTCATCTTCTAAGTCTCCATTCAGAAAGGCTGATTTCACGTCCATTTGAAATACTTTGAACTTTTGAAAGATTGACAGAGCAAGGAAAATTCGGATGGCCTCAAGTCTTGCAACAGGAGCAAAAGTTTCTTCAAAATCTATTCCTTCTTGTTGCGCATACCCTTTACAAACAAGTCTGGCCTTGTTTCTTATTACTTCCCCATTTTCATTCAACTTATTTTTGAAGACCCATTTTGTCCCTATAACATTCTTATCCTTTGGTCTAGGAACCAACTCCCAAGTGTTGTTCTTTTCGATCTACTCAAGTTCTTCATCCATTGCTTTGATCCAACATTCATCTTTGCATGCCTATTTTACATTTTGTGGTTCAGTGGAGGAGAGTAATGCCAAATAGCTTGAAGCTTCTCCAATTGTTCTTCTTGTTTGTACACCTGCTTCTTTCTGCCCCAAAATCTGAGATTCTGGATGATTCTTCTGAACGTACCTGGATGCAGTCTTCTCTTCTATCCTTATCTGTTCCTCTGGTGCTTCTTGAGGTTCTTCGAATTCATCATTCTGTCTTTGAGGGTAGTCTTCATCTTGTTCGATATTTTCATGATTTACTTGCCTAGGGATGTATCCTTTTTCATCAACCACTACATCAATGTTGTCAACAATTCTTCCAAGTCTTTTATTGTAGCACTTATATGCTTTGTTGTGTGGAGAATAACCAAGAAGAATGCCTTCATCTACTCTAGGTTCAAGTTTGCCAAGTTGCTCATCAGTATTCTTAATATAGCATTTTCTCCCAAAAATTTTGAAATGCTTTACTGAAGGAATCTCACCATACAAGAGCTCATGAGGAGTTTGAGTGTTGTTCACTCGGACATTTGTTTTGTTGAGAATAACGACTGCAGCATATGTAGCTTCACCCTAGAAAGTTGCAGGAGTTCCAGGCTCATCAAGCATAGCACGAGCCATTTGTTGGACTGTTCTGTTCATCCTTTCCACCACTCCATTTTGCTGAGGAGTTCTAGCTGTAGAGAATTCTCTTCTTATCCCATGTTCTTCACAGAAATCAAAAAATTCATTTGAGGTAAACTCCCCACCTCTGTCGGACCTGAGACACTTAATTTTGTAACCTGATTCATTTTCAACCAAGGCTTTGAAGGATTTGAATTTTTCGAATGCTTCACCTTTGTGCTTCAAAAGTCCTAACCAAACAAACCTGGAGAAATCGTCAATGAATAATATCAAGTATTCTTCTCCTCGAGGTGACCTTGTCCTGAAAGGACCACATACATCTGTATGGACTAGTTCAAGAGGCCTGCTGGCTGATCCTTCCTTCTCAGGGAAGTTGGTTCTGGTTTGCTTACCAAACTGACATGATTTGCATATGGTTTTGTCTGGAATTTTGATATCTGGAAGACCACGAACTGCCTGATATTTGCATGCCTTCCTTATTTGTGAAAAGCTTATATGCCCCAACCTCCGGTGCCATAACCAATGTTCATCATCCTTGCTCAAATAGCATTGTTGTTTTCCTTCTTCAAATATGTATAGATTATTTGGAGTTCTTCTGCCTTTGATCACTGTTTTCCCTGTATCAAGATCACGAACACTACACCCATTTGATCGAAATATTACTTAGGTCCCTTGATCGCACATCTGACTGACACTTAGAAGATTATGCTTCAAGCCATCAACATACAAAACATTTCCAGCTTTGACCTTTTCCTTCAACTGAGCGGTGCCTTTTCCTTTTATAGCTGCAGGAGTATCATTTCCAAAAGAAACTTTCTTTCCCTTTTTTAAAGCAGAATATGATTCAAGTTTTTCTTTATCACCTGTCATATGCTTCGAACATCCATTGTCGATGTACCATAGATTTTCCTGTCCCTCTGCATAAAAGGCTATCCCACATCTTTCTGCTTGTGGTTCCTTTATTCTCCATGTTCTGGTGCTTGAGGCTTGTTCCTTTGTCTGCTGAAACCTGCTCCTGCATTCAGAATCTTCATGACAGAAGTTATTGCAAATAGAACATTCAATTTCATTCTCAAGAGCCGAAAAGTTGTTATAGGTCCCTTTTGTAATCCCAGTCATACTTCTTTGTTTTTGAGCTTCTCTAGTCATGATTGTTTTATATGCAACACATTGAGCTACTTTGTGACCAAAGTTATGTCAAGAGAAACATTGTCCATTGAAGAAACTTCTACGGTTATCAAATCTACTGACCAAATGATTGTAATTTCTATTGTCATCCATTCTTGAAGCAAATTGAGAAGATTTTACCTGTGGCTGGTTGTAGCTTTTGTTCACCCTTAAGACGGATTGCCCCAGGTTTACCTGATAATATTTGTTTGTTCTTGATGTAGTTCGTCCCTGCTTTACCTGGTGATCTCCATTGTGCTTTTGCTCATTCCTTCTTGCTGCATCAAGATAACTCTTTGAGGTGGATGCTTGAGATGTTTCTCCATTATACCCCAGACCTGTCTTGTTTAGCGGAGAACGTTGTACATTGATGATCTCATCCAGAGTTTCAGATCCTTTGACAAACTTAAGATTAATATCCTTTGTTTTCTCGATTTCTTTTCTAAGGCCAACAATTTCACATTCTAACTTTTCAAGAAATTTTTCTTTTTCATCAATTTGAAATTGTAGAGTATCAATGATCACATTCTTTTCTTCTATACATGTCTTGAGTCTAGAAATCTCTTCATAAAATCTATCCACATCTATAGAATCCATGTAATCATCATCTTCAAAGGCCATTAAAAGTTTATATTCATTACCACGTTCATCTTCATCACTATTTGATAGCCCATCACTGTCTTCATGAGTGTAGTAGCTTTTCTTGTTTGCATTCTGTTTCTTGTTCCATCTAATAGGTTCCTTTCCCTTGTCGATCTTATCTTTATGAGGACATTTGGCAGCATAGTGACCTACTCTTCCACAAGCAAAGCATTTTAAGGGCAACTTACCTCTGAACCGTCCAGCACCCCGTTGAAGATTTCTGACAAAATTTGATTCTTCTTCTTCTTCTGACCCATGTCCTGATTCATAGTACTCTCCTTTGCCTGAAGCCTTGAAGGCAACTTCTCTCCTGTCAGATGAACCTCCTTTCCTCATTTCATAAGCAGTTAGAATACCATGCAGTTGTGACATTTTAAGATGTTGTAGATTCTCCTTTTCTTCTATAGCAGAAACTTTAGATTCAGACCTAGGTGACAAAGATCTTAGAACTTTTTCAACAACATCAGCCTCTTTTATTTCTTCACCCAAATTTTTCATACAATTAACAATCTCATCCACATGAAGAAAATAGTTAGCCACACTTTCATCATTATACATCCTGAGATTTTCATACTGAATTCTGAGGGTTTGAAGTTTTGCTCGTTTTACCTGTTCATCTCCTTCATAGCTCAAAACAATCTTGTCCCATATCTCTTTTGCAGACTTAAACTGCATTACCTTAACAAATTTTGATTGAGATAGGCATCCTAATAGAGTATTAACTACCTTTGCATTTGTTTCATATTTCTTCTTTTCAGCCGGATCTTTAGGAGTTGTAGAAGGAAAAGTATACCATGTATCTATGATATCCCAGACTTATGTACCAAGAGATTGAAGATAGGCAGTAACTCTTACCTTCCAATAAACGAAGTTTGTCCCATCAAAAATTGGTGGCCTGATTGATGCTTCCCTCTCGTAGTTGCTCATGATGATAGATCTTCCTTCAAGCGATCAAGCTCCTTTAGAAGGACCTACTCTGATACCAATTGTTGGAAATAATACTGAGAGGGGGGGTGAATCAGTATGATCAAATTCTTTTCAATATATCTTCCTTATTTATACTTTGAATTATTCTTGTATGTTAGTATCATAAAATAATGAGCATGGACAAGAAAAACAGATAGTCACACCAAAGAACACCATATATAAGGTGGAAACCCAATGTGGGTGAAAACCACCTACTGCAATATGTCTCTATCGTCTTTCAATTAGAAACTCCTTTTACAATGATTTTGTACTGGTGCAGTCCTTTACCAGTACACAGGCTGCAACCTGCAGAGAGCTACAACTCTCTCTCGTTTTCCAGTCTCTCCTGGAAGGGAGCTACAACCCCCTACTTCTTTTCATTCAAGGATCACTTTTCATCAATTTTCAAACTGGATCCAAGAAGATCAGATAATCATCAAGTACATGCAAATCACCAAAACTCCTTATACAATCAACCAAAGAGTCACCCAACTTCTCAGAATGCTGTAAACAGAAAAGTAGTACCAGAAATATAAACCCAGAACTCTGCAGCAATAGATAAAAGATAACCAACAAATGTTTTAAGACAGATCCGTAGTTTTTCCTTATCTGGGTTGCGTGGCCTCGCACCCCGCCTTCTGTTTTCCTGCGTATCCACGCAGAGCGCCTTCTACTACACTGCGTATCTCCGCACCTTTCCTTCCGCCTTGCTGCGTATCTCTACTGTGCCTCCGCACTATGTCTTCTGTCACGCCGCGTACCCCAATTGTGCCTCTGCACCTGAGCCTTCTGTCGTCCCGTGTACTTCTACTGTGCCTCCACACCTGAACCTTCTGTCGCGCCGCGTGCGTCTGCAACTGCACTTTCTATCGCGCCGCGTACCTTCACTGTACCTCCGCACTGTTCCTTTCTGCGCTCCGCGTGCCCCCGCACTGCGCCTTTTTCTGGACTGCGGACCTCCGCAACTTCACTTTCACTGAACTGCAAACCTCCGCATCTGCACTGTGAATCACCTGCGGACCTTTGATTTGAACCGAATTAACACCCTTCCAATATGCTACTGACAGTCAGATGCACAGATCTGATCATGCGCCCGTGAGATCACGACTTGATAGATTCACCTTCAAATTAGATTCACCTTCAAATTTACTTTGATTTAGATCAAGCATTTAACATTGATAACCCAATATTTCAGATCTTAAGATATTCAATTTGCAAAATATACTTTGGCCAAGTGATCTCCTTCCCTATTTATAGTCAAGCCCTTATTCACACCATGGGACAAAACCATCAATAACCAATACAAGGGATCCAAATTAGATCCTATACCACGGGCCAAAACCATAGGATCAAGAACGGCGGGCTAAATACCACGGGCCAAACATAAGAAACCCCACGTGAGTGCGCTTCTCTACCTTGAAGTGAGTAAACTGGGGGACCGCACCTTCTGAACGGGTAACCTGCGGTTATGACCTCACTTCGTGGACGGCGAACCTGCGGGTCCGCACCTTTTGAACCATTCACCTGTGAGCCTCTTAATTTCCATCATTTTGAGAGCCTGAATAGACCATTGCTACTTGAGTGATTTGCCATCAAGTACAACACCTGTATCATAGAGCCATACCAGAATCATAATGCCAACACTTTGGTATGTTAAGCCTCCTACTATAAAACACTTTAGAGTTTTTGGAAGAAAATGTTTCATCAAAAAGACTAATGAAAAATTTGGTAAGTTTGAACCCAAAGCAAATGAACGAATTATTCTTGGTTATTCATCCAAAAGTATAGGATACAAATGTTATAACAAGAGACTTTGGAAAATTGTTGAATGCATTGATGTAGTAATTGATGAAGCATGTAGAAATCCAAAACAGACAAAGGATGATGACAATGAGGAAGATGTTGAATGCTTTCCTGTATCAAATCAAAATGATATAGAGGAAGAAACCAATGAAGCATCAGAAGAAGATACAACTGACAAGGAAAATACTCCATCCAGGTATGTTCAAAAGAATCATCCAAAATCTCAAATTCTAGGAGAAAAAGGGTTTGGAGCACAGACAAGAATAAATCTTGCAGGAAGTTCCAGTTATCTAGCATTAATATCCTCTATAGAACCACATAATGTTAATGAAGATAGAAAATATGAAGGTTGGGTTAAGGCAATGAATGAAGAACTTGACCAAATTGAAAAGAATGATACTTGGGAACTAGTTCCTAGACCTCTTGATAAAAATGTTATAGGAACAAAATGGATATTCAAGAATAAATTGAATGAAAATGGAGAGGTTATTAGAAACAAAGAAAGACTTGTATGTAAAGGGTATGCTCAACAAGAAGGTATAGACTTTGAAGAAACATTTGCACCTGTTGCCAGAATTGAAGCCATAAGAATGTTTCTTGCTCTTTCAAGTTTTCGAAAAATCAAAGTGTATCAAATGGATGTAAAATCCACATTTCTTAATGGAGAGTTAGAAGAAGAAGTCTATATTGAAAAATTGGAAGGATTCATTATAGGAAATTATGCAAAGCTTGTATGCAAGCTCAAAAAGGCTCTTTATGGACTGAAACAAGCTCCAAGGGCTTGTTATTATCGCCTTGACAAATATCTACAATAACAAGGGTTCACACAAGGATCTGGGAACAACAACTTATACACCAAGAATGATAAACTACTAATTATAGTTGTTTATGTTGATGATATCATCTTTGGCAGAAATGAAGAAGCTATGAGTGAGAGCTTTGCTTCGATTATGCAGCAAGAATTTAGAATTTCCTTACTTGGGGAACTTATTTATTTTCTTGGTCTACAAATACAACTAACGAAAGGTGGTATTTTTCTTTCACAAAATAAATATCTCAAGCAAATTCTGAAGAAATATGGATTGGAATATTCTAAACGAGATGCAATCTCAGTTCTAACGATAAATCACCTATAGTGAATCAACCAATATACAGATCTATGATTGGAAGTCTACTCTATCTAAAAAGTACCAGACCTGATATAATGCATATAGTAGGAAATGTTGGAAGATTCCAAGCAAATCCAAAGGAATCACATCTTCAGGTTGTAAAAAGAATATCCAAATATCTTCAAGGAACTCAAGACTTTGGTCTATGGTATCATAAAGATACAGATCTTACTCTTCATGCATATACAGATGTAGATTGGGCAGGAAATCTTGATGATCGAAAAATCACTAGTGGATGTGAATTTTATATGGGATCACATTTAGTGTCTTGGTTCAGCAAGAAACAAAGTTCGATTGCCTTATCTACAACTGAAGCAGAATATGTGGCAACTGCATCTTGCTGCACACAACTACTTTGGATGATTCAAACATTGAAAGATATCCAAATCACATGTACTCCACCCATCTCCATTCTATGTGATAATACAAGTTCCATTAGCATTTCAAAAAATCTACTCAAAGACCAAGCACATTCCCATTAAGTACCATTTTTATGAGAACAAGTGCTTGAACAAAAGGTTAAATTAGAATATGTTCCCTCCAAAGAATAGGTTGTTCATATATTCACCAAACTACTTCCCAGAGAAACATTTGAATATCTCAGACAAAAGCTAGGAGTAGTTTTTGCATCATTCTGCTATTAAATCCATTTTTCAAAAGAAGGTTCCTATATGCGGGTTTCATGAAGGATAGTCACGTATATACGCAATTTTTTATTTCTGAAGAAGCGTATATGTTTTTCTGATAGAAAAACAATGGGTTAGACTCTGACATGGGTGCTCAGTCTTATATCGATGATTACAGTCTACTGATATGCTTTATTCATTGACTTTTATCTGACTGATGAAGATACCTTGATAAATGTTGTTGACAATGCACAGGTAGCACAGGTTCAAGGGGACCATTAGCCTTCTCAAACATTCTGCATTGTTGGCATTATGGTTGCTGACTTCAGCTATGGTTTCAGATATTCATATCAATTGTTGCATAGGTCATGTAAATATCTATGGTGTTATATATGTCTCCTTCTATCATAGTCTATTTTTGAATGAGCCCTATTGGACATATGATGTAATTTGTATCCCCACTATGCATGGGATGGATGATGTAATAATTTTTGTATTCCAGTCATGTATCAACAATTGGTATATCCCCACTTGGTTGGGTGGATGAGTCAAATTTGGGTATATCCCCACTTGGTTGGGTGATTGATGTATGTATGAGTCATTGGTATTAGGGAGGTTATACTCACTTAGTTGAGTTATAGAGTCATGTTTTTCTCAATTGGGGAGAATCTCTTGGTCTACCCTTTTCCCTTGATGTCAAAGGAGAGAGTATTTTGGTGTTGCTTGATATCTCTAACAATTTCTACAACTTGCAGTAATCAACACCAATATGGTTGCCATCAAGTCCAAAGGGGGAGATTGTTGGTATTATGATACAAGTGTTGTCCTTGATGGAAAATCACTCACAGGTCAGTTCAAATTTGATAAAAGGAAACTCACAGTGTAACAGGTCAATTCAGAGGTAATAGGGCATTGGTACAAAAGAACAGGAAGTTGGAACAAAGGTCTAATTATCAGAATCAATAATTTGAAGGAAAAGGATGTTTTGAGATAGTTTAAGTTGTATATGCATGTTCACCTTGTCAAAGAAGTGTATACATGCAGGTTCACAGAACAAAAAGGGCGTATACGTATGCACACACTTTCACAAGAGGAAAAGCGCGTATGGGTTGGAAAATTAAGGAAATTCAAGTTTAAATAATACCAAGGGTCAATACCATGGTTTTAGCCCACAATATTGAGCACAATAACGACTATTTGATCCATTTTAAGAATACCACAAGCTCTAAGTGTTGTTTTGGTCTGAGGTATTGAGAAAGGCAAAAAACTATATAAGGAGGAGAAGATCAAAGGGCCAGGTGTGTAAGTGAAAGGGTTTCTCAGGAATACTTATATCTTAAGTATATTTTATGTTGCAGGGGCTATGATTATGATATGATCTGAAATATTTTGTGCACCTTGGATGCAATGTTGGATCAAGATCATGAGACCTGAAATGACTTATCATTGTATGATCTAATATTGGTTGGGCTAGATTTGATTGCTTACACATGTTTTCTTCTTTGAATGTCATGATTTGGGTATGTCAGAAATCTAGAATAGCAGTAAAGTTGTAAGTTAATATTTACAAATCTATAGATTGGTTTGCCTTGGTAAAGGCACGTATACACGCAGGTTCGACTCTTCCATGTAGCATATGGAAAAGAAAATCTTGTTGTTCAGAAATGACTGATCTATCTAATCAGTGTTGTTGTTTTACTGTTGTCTGCAAATGATGTCTTCTTAGATCTGAAAGTAAAACTGAATGCATATGGAGTTTGTGTCTTATTGATTGATTGATTAAGTGAGAAGGGTTATCTTTGTTGTTAATTTTCTGGATCTCTATAAATTGATAGTAGATGTTCAGTATATTACTAATTGGTACAGATTTGATTTACAAGTTTGTATGATTCAGTAGTTTGGAGGTATACAGAGGTTTTGTTACAGGAAGTAGCGTATACACATAGGTTGGGTTCATTAAAGTAGCGTATACATTTTGATGTATGATTTTTGAGGTTGCAGCTGGTTCTGAATAATGATGCAGGTTTCTGGGTTCAACACAGTGTTCTAGTGACGGTGATCTGACTATTCAAATTGACTGGTTGTTAGTTGATGCAATTATTATTATAGAGTTTGAGCTTCAAAGTTTCTAATGGGTCCAGTGTGAAAATTTGATAAAACGAGGCCTTCATATTGTGTTGTTGTGTACCAGGAGCATCTAGTCTGAAAATTAATGAAACATGGTCCCTAGAGGAAGAAAGAAGATCGTAGCCTTTTGTAGGCCGGCGCCGACATACTAGTAAACATATCGGGTACAAGAGCTAGGGGGTTGTATCTCCCTTCCAGTAGAAGCTAGAAAATGAGCGAAGGTTGTAGCCTTCTATAAGTGGGTGCCTGCGTACTGGTATGAGTCTGCACCAGTACAAGATTGTAAAATGATTTTCTTTATATTAAGAAGACAAAGATGACAACAGCAGGTGGTTTTTCTCCCACATTGGGTTTCCACCTTAAATATCAGTGTTCATGTGTGTTGCTTATGTGTGATGGTTTATTCTGTTATTACTGCACATAGTTACTATATAATAAGATATTGATGCACTGATTAAAGATCAACACATGATAAATTAACTAAATCATAACTTCTCTAGGTATACGCTGGTTTCATTCATCATAATAGCATGCACATGCAAGATCATTTCACTGAAGTAGCATATATAAATCTGATTGGGAAATGAAAGATTATTGAATTGTAATTATTGATTAACCCCCCCCTCTTAGTATTATTTCCGAAAAATTCTACAACCGATTGTGATTCCAGAGTGGAAATGGGAGGTCATTACCATGGAATTCATTACAGGGTTTCTGAGGACAGTGAGACAGCATGATTCCATCATGGTTATTGTGGACAGGTTGACAAAGGTTTCACATTTCATTCTGATGAATTCTACATTCTCAACTAGCGATGTAGCACGAGTGTTCATCAGAGATGTGGTTAAATTGAATGATGTTTCAAAGAAGATTGTGTCAGACAGGGATGTAAAAGTTCACTTCCAAGTTTTGGAAGGAGTTGTTTGCAATTTTTGGCATAGAGTTACCTTTCAGTTCAGCCTATCATCCATAGATAAATGGACAGACAGAAAGGTTCAACCACATATTGGAAGACATGTTGAGGATGTATGCAATGCATCAACAATGGAAGTCGGAAGAATACCTCCCATTGGTAGAGTTCGCATACAACAATGGGTATTAAGAATATTTGAGGATGAGTCCTTTTGAGGCATTGTATGGTTGGAGTTGAAACACTCCCATTAGTTGGAGTGATCTGGTTAATAGGGCATTAATTGGACTAGATATGTTTGAAAACATGGAACAAGAAATGCAAGTTATAAAGAAGAATCTAAAGGCAACACAGGATAGGGAGAAAATCTATGTAGATAAGGGCATGTTGTTTAAGGAGTTCCAGGTTTGGGAATAGGTGTATTTGTGCATCAAATTGAAGAAGAGATCCTTACGGATTAGATCGTGTGCCAAGCTAGCACCACGGTTTTTTGGACCCTTCAGTATCATTGAGAGTATTGGGCTAGTATCCTATCGATGTGCACTGCCTCCGATAGTGAAATTCCATGATCTTTTCCATGTTTCATTTCTTAAGAAGTATGTTAAGGATTTTGATCATGTGATTGACTGGTCTGTATTGCAGGTGGAACCAAATGGAGAATTTGTTATGAAACCAGCTCACAAAAAGATAGAAAAGATAGATCAATGCCTTAGAAATAAGCCTCTTTGAGGGGAAAACCTCCTTTACATTACACAAATGAAAAATTCTTGGATGATATGAATAGAAAGACCTCCTTTCTATATATAGGAGTTTAAGGGGTCAATATAATGAGAGCCGACATATCAATAATAATGTAAGGGCACAATAATAACAATAGTGGGCTTCTATGGGGCACAATAATAACAATATGGGGACTGCATGGGCACAACAATATAATAAGGGGGTTGTACTAATATCATAAGGGGTTACACTAGTAGTATAGGGAGCTAACATGCCCCTCTCCTTCAAAAAGTGTTGTCCTCAACGCTTGAGTAGTTCTTGATGCTTCTGTATAAATTCTTGTCCTCCCAAGCGGAATCTTCAGCGGGTAAGTTCTTCCACTTGATGAGATACTCTGAAATTGATCGATTTCGTAGCTGTCGGGTTCTTTTTTCTGTGATTGCTCCAGGCTCCAATATGATTTTTCCTTCCTCGTCAAGTTCTAGCAATATTGTTTGAATTGGGATCTTCTGCAACTTTTGAATGAGTGGCCACACTTCTTCGTCCTTCTTCCATTCATCCCTTGCTTCGTTTATCCAATCTTATTGGATAATAGAAATAGAACAAAATAATTCTTCCACATCCTCATCCTTTCTTGAGAGTGCATCTGCAACAACATTTTGCTTCCATTTTTTGTAGATGATTACAAAGTCATAACCCAACATATTTGTGACCCATTTTTTCTGTTCTTCTAAAGATAATCATTGTTCTAAAAAGTATTTAAGACTATCATGATCCACTTTTACCTTGAAGTGTCTTCCCATTAGGTAAGGTCGCCATTTCTTAAGTGCATGTGGCATTGCCAACATTTCCTTCTCATAAATAGCTTGCTTGAGATGTAGCCATAAAAATACCCAATCGCCTACATCAAAACTTCTTTCACTACAATGTTGATCTTCTCGTTATTTCATTTGATTCTGCACCAAAGTGGTGTTATCCTTTAAAAGTTTGAGAATTTGTTGTTGATTCTCGATGTGATATTTCACTGCTTGAATCTTTTTCTTCTTGATATGTCCTTCTATCTTGAGAGTTTGAGGAGTCGTAATTTCTTCCAATGCATTACAAGATATGGTTGGATTCATTTCTTGATGCTCAATGTGATCTTTCACTTCTTGAACATTTTTCTTCTTGATATGTCCTTATATCTTGATAGTTTGAGGAGTGGTAATTCCGGCCAATGCATTACAATATATGGTCGAATTCATTTCTTCTTTCTCGATGTGATCTTTCAATTCTTGAACCTTTTTCTTCTTGATATGTCCTTCTATCTTGTGAGTTTGAGGAGTGGTAATTCTTGCAAATTCTTTACAAGATATGGTCGAATTCATTTCTTCTTTCTCTGGGGTTGGTTCCTGGTGTATATCCTCTTCTTTTGATGTTTCTTGATCCTTTTCTTCCTCCTCTTCATAATCTATGTAAAATAATTTCTTCTCAGCACACTTATGACCTTTAGTGTATTTGCTATCACAATTGTAACATAGCCCTTTTTCTCTTTTTTCTTCCAATTTTTGTCGTGTAAACCTTTTAGGTTGTGGAAGGCTAGGAGAAAAAACACTTCCATAATTATAGTCGTGAGTGGTAGGATTCCCTGTTTCCATAATTTCGCTTTCAATTTTTCTTGCCAACCTGAATGCCTTCTCCAATAAATCAGGTTCCCAAAGATGAACCTCATGTTGAATGTTATCCTTTAAAGTCCCTATGATGACATCAATCCTTTGTTTCTCTGGAATATCATTTACCCTTATATTCAATTTTTGAAAGTCCTCAATGTGCTCTTCCATTGAACCCTTTTGTTCGAGCTTTATCAATTGGATAAAGAAGGTGTTACTCTTTGTATCCTCATAATGTGCTATCATTTCTTCAGTGAAAATTGACCAAGTGACAAGTTATTTATGAGACCAAAGTCCTTTATACCTTAAAAATTGATGTGGTTCTAAATATAAAGATGCAATATGTACCTTTTGTAACAGTTGAACCTCATGTAGATCAAAATAGTGCTCCATCTGTAGTATCCAATTGACCGGATACTTGCCATCAAACTTCCTCATATAACATTTTCTTGATTTTAGGAGCTTGACCTTGAAACGACTGGAACTCAGTAATTTCAGATCTCCAAGTTCTGAAATTACGTCCCGCAGTAGCCCTCTAAGTCCTATTTCTAACCCCATAAGTCTGATCAGAATTTGATTCTCCAAGAAAGAGTTATGCCCAATCTCCTAACATTACCTAATTATATAATGTTTCAGTAGAGTGAACATGTATGACATGCCACGTGTCACGTTTCGACCTTTGAATCTGAAAAATATACACAGTAAACTACGGTCTGTCCTCTTTCTGTAACTTCTTACGAATTTTTAATTTTTTTCTCAGAGATAAATTTATGACGATTTTCCCAAGGTCACATGTTTAGAATGTAATTTGGGAGTCTGCAAAAACCCTAACTTGCTTAGATCATAACTCTGAATATATAGTGGGACAAGATTCGAAATTTGGACCCGAGGTTCAGACCGATCTCTTCTCAAATGGGTTTCTTTTTAGCTTCTGAAACTTCGTAGCGAAAACGCTATAGCGAAAATGCCACGATGACCTGTTTGGAGCAATGAAACCCTAGAATCCAAAGCCTTGATACCAAATGTTATGAAACCAACTCACAAAAAGATAGAAAAGATAGATCAACGCCTTAGAAATAGGCCTATTCGAGGGGGCAACCTCCTTTACATTACACAAATGAACAATTATTGGATGATACAAATGATAAGACCTCATTTCTATATATAGGAGTCTAAGGGGTCATAATATAATCAGAGCCGACATATCAATAATAATGTAAGGGCACAATAATAACAATATTGGGCTTCTATGGGGCACAATAATAACAATATGGGGACTACATGGGCACAACAATATAATAATTGGGTTCTACTAATAACAATAAGGGGTTACACTAATATTGTAGGGGCCTAACAAAATTCTAGTCAGAGACTCAGTGTATATTGCAGGAAAAGGTGCTCATACTCTGGAACTGAGAAATAGAACAAGTTAAGGTTCATTGGAAGCACTTTGGGCCCGATGAAGCTACATGGGAGATGGCGAATCAAATTCGGGCTATGTATGCTTCCTTGTTTTCTAGTTGAGGCAAAGAAATTTTGGTTTGGTGTTTTGGTGTGGTTTGTGGTATATATCTTGGTATATGTTTTGATGATGTCGATTTATGTACATATGTATATGGATGTAAATACCACCATGAGCTATGTTATAAATCTCCAATAATAAGTATGGGTGTCATGTCATTATGATGTTATGTTTGTTATGTTTTCATGTTGGTTTGATTTTCAACAGGTTGATCATTATAAATACTACATCGAGCTAAGTTATAAAGCTCCATCGACAATATATTTTTCTTACACCAACTTTGTGGTTATAGGTGTTGATGAACACTGAGGATGGTGTTCCCCCAAGGGGGAGGGTTCTGTAACAACTCTGGTGAAAATTCCATGTAATAAAACTAAATAAAGGCAAAATAATAACCATGGATGACGGGACACTTATTCCAAGCTAAATGTTGGGGAAAATCCTATTGATGGGGATCACTTGTGAATGTTTATGGCTAAGGAAATTGGCAAAGGCAATGGGTAAGTATTTGGAAAGGTAAAATGGAATTTTTGGCACATTTATTTATGAAAATAATGGAAATTAGGAGAAAAAGGAGGTGAAAGGTCACAGGTTGCATGTGAGGAGGAAATTGAAGAAAAATAATGGAAAATGAAGAAAATAGAGGCCTTATTCATAAAATGGCTTCTAAGGATCAGTTGGTAACCTTTTGTCAGTTCAGTTTTGGAGCTCTCTCATTATTCTCTCTCTCTCATACTCTTGGAGAGTTTTCTTGGAGCACTCTTGGTGGGTGTGGCATACTTGGATTCTTGGAGCAAGAAGGCAAAGGAAGAGCAGAAAAGTGCAAGAAAGCATCGGGATCAGCAACTACATCAGATTTTAATGTAGGTACCAAGTTGCATGTATGTTTCCTTCTCTAGTTTTGGCATGCATGGCATGTGGTTTATTGGTTGTGATTTTTCATTGGCATGGAGGATGGTCGGGATTGATAGTGAATTGCCTACCCTTGCCATTTCCTAGATATCCATGGTGATTGTGGGTTTATTTTCATTGTTGTGTTTTGGTTGGTTCTCATGCTTCCTTAGCTTGGTTTGAGTTATTAGTCCCATAGCCTTGGTTGGATAAATGCTCTGGAGCCTTGGAACAAATTGGGTTGTGTTACTAGTCCTGTAGCCTTGGTTGGAAAAATGCTTTGGAGCCCTTGGTGGGTTGAGTTACTAGTCATGGAGCCTTGGTTGCACAAACACTCTAGAGCCTGGTAAAACCTATGTGTTGAGTTACTAGTCTTAGAGCCTTGGTTGGACAAATGCTCTAGAGCCCTGGAAGGCTTGGATAGAGACTGATCTGATAATGATTTTGTGATGTCCATCCGTGAGGTGGAATCATTGTTTGATGGGTTGAGATGGATGGCCTCTAGAAACCTTGGATGAGTTTTGACTGATGTGTTCCATGAGATCCCACATTCATGCTTGGAATATGGCACGAAGGTGAAGGGCTAAAGAGAGATTTGGCTCAACCATTCTACAGTCGGGTGGAACTTGGAAGTCCCATCCCAAGTTTGGAAATTGTATCATTAATGAAAGGTTATTTCTCCTTGTATTTCTATGAGCATTCTAAGGGATTATATTTGGTCTACATGGTTGTACTTTCATGATTATTTTTTTTTCTATTATGTTGGTTATGTATATGTTTTATGACAACAGATATGCATGGATTTCACCATGTTTTTACTTGTAATTGAATGATCAATGTATCTATGACCTAATGGATGGAATGTCAGTTGATGTGTTGAGAAATCAATGGTCTTTAGTGATTCTCAGCTAAGTATGAGACCCCTATGCTCAGAACTGTTCTTTACACCTGTAGATTACATATTTGTGATATGTTTGATGAAATTCATGTCATGGCTAGTAGGGGTCTAGTCAAGGTCTTAATCAAGTAATTTATTTAGTACTGTCATTTCCATGTTATTTTATTGTTTTGAAGAGATGGTTCAATTCTGAGCAGTGACTTGGGATTTGAGCTTGAAAAAGTGGCTCAAATCCCGGGGACGTTGGTATAGCACTGACTAAATGAGTCTATGGACACTGGTAGGCAAGCCTGTGAGAGTGACTCTGGGTTTGTAGATGTTGTCATGTCCAAAATCAATGTGGGACCCAAGGGCAAGTTTTCTAAAGTGTTCGATTGTTTCCTAAGAGTCCTGAAGCTGATGTTGAATGTTTGTATGGTGTGTTTCCATCAGTTCCACTTCCTTAACATGACTTAGGAGGTCGAATCATATCATAGTGGCCTCTCGTTGCATGTTTACCCCGACTGGCTGGTTGCTTGCGTAGATGTGGGAGCAGGGTTTTACAATCCAATTTGGCATATTCTATGTGAAATAATAATGAGATTATGAGTAAACAATTACTCTCAAATTTGAATCATTCAATTTGGTCTTGAAATGAAGGTTGGACATGCATTTTTGTGAAACAAGCCAAAATTGTCTTGCTTCACTAAAATTAACACCCAAACTTCATTTATTAGCCAATATGATTGATTCGAATTGTAGATTGTTTATTTAATTATTTTGCAGACTTTTGAATTACTATATATTTACTTTAACCCTTAAATAATTTTTCTTAAAATTTCATACAACATTCCAAGTTTTCCTTCAACTTGAATTATGTCAAAGTTGTGCATAGGCTTTTCTTCTACTCGTTGTTAGGCATAACAGTTCTCCTTTTAATTCAGAGAAATAGTTCCAACTCTTCACATTAATTTTCAATCTGGGTAGGTTTTTTTATTGCAAGGATATTACACAAAATATATGCAAGGGAAAATGATGACTAGTGCTAATGAATCTCAAAATCAATCATTGTAATGACACTCTCAACAATTCAACACTTTGGATGTTACACTCTCAAACCTTGTTCACACTCTTAAGAAATAAACACACAATGTAGAATAAAACCACTCTGTCACGTTTCCATTCTTATTCATAAAACAATAGTGCTCTTGGAAATTGTTCTCTCAAAAATGTTGAAACACACATTCAAATGAAATGAACACACCATCAAACTGTAATGGGAATTAAAAAACTATCACAGTAACAAAGGGACTGGTCCAAGACCTGTGTTGTTACACAATACAGAGGTTAGAATTTTGAAATCATTAAAGCATCAACAAGAATAATAATAATCGTAACAACAATCACACATGAATTATAATTGAGAGGAAATAAATAAAACAACTACAATACCTTCCCAACTAGTGAACCCTACTAAGAAGGAGGGCCCTTCCTTCCTAGTAGGGGTTGGTACACTACACAACACAAAAGCTAGTCAGCAAAAAGGTATGCCACCATTCCATAATTTTATAACATTTATTAGAATTGTTGCATGCTTTACATCATTGGAATGACATCTTATGGTATATATGTGCACTTTTATATGATGTAATATGATTATGGTTTTGTTTCATATGTTGTAATATTAGAAATATAACATAAATATTAAATATTGCATGAAATAAATAATAACTTTTCATTTTGAATGTTTTTTTGCAGAACACTGGTCTTCTAGAAGATTTAGTTGATCTTGAAATCGATCTAAATTATGTTGGGTATGGTTTAGACATGCGAGATGATGATGATGCGATAAATTGAGAGTACACCGAGGCAGTCGATGACGCTGATGACAATGGTGATGATCATGATGTTGATGATCATCATAAACATGTTGTTGATGATGATAAATATGCTCATAGTAGCCAATGAAATTGATCATATAGACTCCATCATGGATCATTGTTGATAAATCATTATGATACTTCTTTTCATGTTTATTATCATATGTATCATTTTCACCCGCAATAACATATTGAGTTGTATCATTTTTACATGTATAATTTTGACTTTTATGATGTGGACATGTATTATCTAGGACTGCATTTTGTGTAGCTAGTCATGGACCAACAAGTTTGTTTATTAATAATATAAAAGTACCAGTTATAGCTAAAAAAATGTTACTTTGTATGGATGTCCATTTCCCTAAAAATTCTTTATAAGTCTTATGCTATAAAATATTTCAAATTCAATATGACTTACTATATAATCATATAAGTTATTTAAGAGTTATGATATAGTTAACTAATTTAACCGAAATAAAAATTATTAAAGTAATAAATGGAAGTTATAAAGGAAGCATCACGAGTTGTTAAAATTGAAGAAGAATGTGGTTCTAAAAAGGAGGTAAAATTTGACATTAAATTGGAAGCCATGCTTGGAGCTATTATTGGCTCTAAATAGGAAGCTAAATTGGTTTCTTAATAGGACGAAAAATGGAGGCCAATTCAGAAGTAAATCCCAACACTAAAAGGAAGAAAATGTTGAACCTAAAAATGAAGCAAACCCAGGCGCTAAACAGGAAGTGAAACTTCCAACTAAAAAGAATCAAACCATGAGGCTAACAAGGAGGCAATTTTGGAAGAAAAAAAGGCAAGCAACAATGGAATCCAAACTAGAAGCACACTATAATCAATATTGGATGCAAAAAAGGAAGTAACAATGGAAGCCAAACTAGAAGCACACCAAAAGAGATCTTGGAAGTAAAACTTGGTGTTACCTCAGAAGAAGAATAAAGAAAATTTGAGAGAAAACCAAGAAGTAATAATGGAAGCAATACTAGCAGCCAAACTTGGAATTAAATGAGAAGAAAAATTAGAAGCAATTCAGGTAAAGAACAAATAATTAATTACGGAATAAAAACTTAGCGTTACCTAAAAAGCAAAAATAGAAGCAACTCAAGTAGTGAACAAAGAAGTAATAATGGAAGAAATATTAGAAGCAAAATTTGGCATTCCCGAGGAAGCAAAAAAAATCCATTTAGGTAGCAAACCAAGAAGAAATATTGGAATCAATATTAGAAACAACAAAAGACACTATAATGGATGAAATATTAGAAGCTAAAGAAGATACCATAATGGAGGAAAATCTAGATGCAAAAAGCTAATTAGGAATCCAAACAAGAAGCTATTTTCTATGCCATACCAAAACCAAAACAGGAAGCACAACTGGGAGCAAAACTAGAAGTACAATTGGACGCAAAAGTGGAAGCAAGAATGGAAGAAACAATTTATGGCACCATTCTCAATGTTATGCTCGTCACTATTCTAGGCACTATTCCCAACGCAAATTAAGGTGCCCATGTGTACATGCCATTTTTCATCAGATTTTATGATGTCGCATGAAGCCAATTCACGTGCTCAGAAACACTATATTTCGACGTTATTTGCAGTGTTAATGGCCTATTTTTTTGTAGTGAATGCATGATATGATATTGTTAGAGTAGTCTCTTCTATACCTAGATCTTGTGATTGTTTCATTTATTTATCTTCTTCCTCTTTAGAGTCTATGTAGAATAATTTCTTCTCACTACATTTATGCTCCTTGCTGTACTTACTATCATAGTTGAAACATAGTCCCTTTTCTCTTTTTTCGTTCATTTGTTGAGGAGTCAACCTTGTTGGTTTAAAAGGGGGAGCATAATTTTCTCTATAGTTATTAGTGACCAATTCATTATTGGCCATATTTTCATTTTCAACTTTTCTTTCCAAACTAAAAACATGCCCTATAGATTTTTGTTGAAAGAGACACAAATCATGTTGGATGATTTCCTTTAAAGTTCCCATGAATAGGTCTAACAAATTATCCTCTAAAATATTCTTTACTTTGAGACTCAACTTTTGGAATTATTGAATGTGCTTTGTAACTAGACCATCTTTTAAGATTTACAAATCGAGTAAATAATGTATTGATATTAATATCCCCATAATGTACTATCAATTCCTCTGTAAAAATGGACCAATATATAGCATAATCCTTTTTCTTTTCACAAGGCCATTGATACCATACATGTTGATTTTGTTCTAAAAGAAGGGATACAATGCTTACTTGTTGTAAGAATTCCACTTGGATTATATCAAAGTATTGCTCCATTTGAAATGCCCTTTTTATAGGATCATTACCTTCAAACTTCCTCATATTGATTTTTGGAATATAGTAGTTGACTTGAAGCCTTGATGATGTGGATCTTGCATTGAAAATTCATGATTATGGTTCTGCAATTCAATATTTGTTCTCTCCAATTGTGATAACATACTCCCCATATCAGATTGATTCTCAACATCATGCTTCTCCTTATGTTCATTATTTCCTTGTATCTTTACATCCCTCTTAGGGATATTTTTTGATAGAATGTTTTGTAATTATTTTATTTCTTTCCTTAAATGAAATTTTGCATTTCTTCCTTATTTTTATTCACCTTCTTTTCTATTTCTCTTCTAATTTTTTCTTGGGAACTTGATAAATCCACCTTTTTCAACATACTACCATTTATTTCATTAACTTTATTCTCTAATTGT
The DNA here is from genome assembly GCA_031772625.1 of Pinus tabuliformis. NCBI lineage: Eukaryota > Viridiplantae > Streptophyta > Pinopsida > Pinales > Pinaceae > Pinus > Pinus tabuliformis. The sequence continues at coordinate 503,389,875 of CM062818.1, read as the reverse complement.
GATAACAAAAAATATAAGTATTCACTTTCTTCATGAGTCAAGGATGAGCCTTCAATAGATTTAATTGATGTAGTGGCTTTCTTTGTAGGCATATTGGAAAATAATACTATTACTCCTGTTTATCACAACATTCACTCATTAAAAAATGAGATCTTCTAATCAATAGTTAGGTCACTTGTAACTTACATACCTTAATTTAGAGAATATTTTAATGGGTGAGGTTTATTCATATACATCTTTGGCATTTGAGTCCTTCTAGATATGAAACTTTGGTCTATAATATTATGATATGTCTTTTCTACAATTCCATAGGCATGAATAAAATTCTAAGTGCCAAGTGAATGTTATGGTAACTTAATCAAAACTTGTTGATTTTTTGCCTCTTCCCATGAGAAAAACTTGTATACCATGCCACATGTCTAATTATTCAAATATAATTATAATATTTTTACCTAAGGTACTTCTATATGTATCCTAAAATTCCCAAAGATTTCACAAACTGAAAAGTCCCAAAAAATAATATATAGAAAAATACCAAGTTGACCTGTTTAAAATTTATTTCATGATTTTTCACAAACCCTAACTTCCACAAGGTATATATATGAAAGTATATTGAACCAAACTATGCAAATTGAACTAGATATTTCTATAAAACTCTTTTTAATATGGTCCAAGTTTCAATTTCTGAAACCTCTTAAAACAATTTGTTGTAAAAATTCCAAACTAACATGTTTGAAATTGATTTCAAGAGCATTCAAGAACCTAAAATTATTAAAGCATATGTCTGAAATTATAATGAACCAAGATCTAAAATTTGAACGAGATATTCTTCAATATTTTGTCTCAATGTGATCCAAGTTTCATAGTCTAAAACCTTAGGAAACATGTTATAGTGAAGAGTTTGAACTTCCCTGATTTCAAGAGCATTTAGTAACCCTAAATTAATTGGAATAGATCTCCAAAATAATAAGGAAACAAGATCTAAAATTTGAACCAGATATTTCTAGATATTTCTTCTAAATATTGTCCAAGTTTTACCATCTGAAACCTCCCAAAAAATATTATCATGAACATGCCCCAACAACCTAATTGGAGCAGCAAAACCCTAGGATCATGAGATTTGATACAAAATTTTATGATAAAAAATTAGAAGTACACACTATGTAAAACAACATGAGCATGGAGCACAAATCCAATACAAACATTAATAGGAGAAACTCGTTCAAATACCCAAATACATTGATACATCCCCAAATCATATCCCTCCATAATGAGTACATAATTTCTTTATATACCTATCCACACATTACCCATGTGGTTCATTCATTATTAGCATTATTCCTTCTAAGCTTCCCGCTCGGTCATTTCACCTAAGTCACAACATTTAGTTTTCATGATGTGCACTCAAAATTTTCAAATCATAAATTTCATTTTCCCAAATTTGCTTCATTCAAAATCTAGATCTCATAACTATGACACTTTTAGTCATGTTATTGAAATCCCTTGCAGGTGGTGTTATTAATAGTCATGTTGGCCTCTATCTCACACCCAATTTCCATAATTCTACTTGTAATTTGATCTTTCAATCAACCAAACAACTGTTAATATTCATACATACATTTTTTTTTCAAATATTCACAACATCTTGAAGTGATCTCAAAATTGTTGCACATATAAAAATTCTATCAGTCCTTCTAATTTCAAGTAAATTTAAATGAAAATATCATAGCATCATATGTGTGCATCACATTTATTCTAAGCATGAATTCAAAAATTTATTCTAGCAGCCCAAAGAGCTAAAATTGAGAGCTACTTATGTTTAAATTCATGAGTAATGAGTTCCACTTTGGTTTTGCATGTATTGCAAAAAATCATTGAAATCTTTTTGCTATGAAGGATTCCTTCCTTAACCATACCCCTTCATGGGAATTCATAAAGTACATACATTAATTTTGAAACAAATGATATCTAGTTCAACTCAGAGGAATTCTCACCAAATTCTTATCCTTTACATATTTACCTTTGTTTGTTGCTCGCTCTACTTGACTTTCATCACAAGAATTCTTAGCTGAAGTATTTTCAAGAAATCCAACTAGCTTGTAGCATACCCACGGTTGTAGTTTTCAGCAGTCCCTAAAATAATCTCAATTTCATAGATTAGTCACTGTTCTATCAATTTATCTGTTTACAAGTTTCAATGAAACTTCATAAAGGCATTTTCATTATGTATACAATTTACAATTTCTAGCATTGTCCTTTCACTTTTAAAGTTAAATTTCAGTTTCTATTATTTTCAAATATTTACATGACCAATATTATAAGCCTAGCATATTAGATGCATACTAACAATGTTAATTAACCAACATGATATCATTCTTGCACTCTTTCCCAATGAATATTCCATGTGAAAAGGAGTTTCATTGGGTAACCTCATCATCTTACCCAAAGCATACCATTCACAAAGTCATCATATTTTATAAATTAATTTAATTATTCTCCTACTATGATGGTTCTCAACAAATTACCTTTCAATTGAAATGGCATCCTTATATCTTTATCTCATTTTCCCATTTTTCACGTACTCATAGAATATAAAACATGTATCAGCCAAGCACAATTTCAAGTAAGGGAACATCCTGCTTAAGTTATTTTCATATTTGTAAATTTTTATCCATTCCTCTATTTATTGCTATAATTTGTATCTTCTTATGAAGTTGTTAGTCATATCAAACATAAATATATTAATTTGTTACCTTGTCATGCCAACACTATGTATCCTAATATGACACATGTTGATCTGATGTTGTTCACAAATATAACACCAATGTCAGTTACATAAAATAAAAAGACGTAACATTTTATATGTATAAAATAACAATCATGACATTTGCAAGCTCAAAGTCAACATATATAAATAAATTATTAGAATAAATTTTCTCTTTCAAGGCCCATCCAGTTTGAGTGTAGAACCTAATCTATGATACCACTATGTAACAATCCCTCCCACCCCCTCGTACTTTCTCGAGCTGCAGGTGGTGTTACTTACAAAATTGACCTGACCTCCAAGTTTTTTTTATGAAGATGGGGTCACAAAAATACTTCCTTTAAAAAGTTTGCAAAATTATATTATGATACAAGCATTGTGTTCAGCTTTTTGAGAGGTTTCCAGTGATCAATTGTACCTCAATCCAATTCATGGATTGAAATCTATTTTTAGATCAAATTTGGCCTAACAAAGAAAAGCCACATCACAAATTTGGCAATGTGGCTTGAAAGTAACTCTGACCAGTAAGCTAAAAAGGGACTCACGAGGTCAAATCCATGTCACGTTGCTTGGTGGTATCACTACCAATGGTGTTCAACATCATTAAAATATATGGTGGTGGGCGGTGACTTGTGGTAGGGTTCTACATTAAAACCTCATTCAAGTCGAGCTTCACCATATTGGTCTACTACCTTATATCAAATTTACATCAATTAGATCGTGGCATTAGGTGGTGGCTTGACGACATGGTTCCACGAGCTGGAAACTTGGTTGGATCAACCAACTTCTCAATGCCCTTTCATCCTCATAAGGATAGCTCTAATTCGTCTATAATGAATGTTGAGCAGTGTAGGACCCTACATGGTCCCTATCACGTGTTATACAGTGTGATTCCAAGTGAATCCTATACCATTGGAACAAATTAGGATTCTCTATTTTAATCCTTAGTCAGAATTCAATCCTGATGGGCCCATACAACCATGTCCTACCACCAATTCAATTCTTGTCTCTCATAGTGCATAAGCCCCAAGACTAGGTTGTGAGTGGTGGATGGTTATGCACTAGAACCTCGGTGAGGGTGGATCCTAGCTTCTAACTCTACCTCAGTTACGTTACTACTTATACTCATCGATGTCTGAGGTCTTAGTGTAGGTTCCACCCCCAAGCGATGTCATCTTAACCACACCATCTTGCCATCAATTCTCAACATTGAAAGTTCTCTTCTTCTTGTGCATAAAATTTTGTATATGTATATTGATTGCTCTTCCTTGATGTTTTATAACCTAAACAAGTTTCAAACTTTAGACATTATGCAAAAAAGGGGGTTCTAACAAACTTCCATTTCTCTGTATGGTAACCAACATAAGGTCGTAGGTCTGGAACCCTTAATTTCCATATATGTACAAAATAAGAACTGACCACCTCTACTGCCATAGTTCTATGTATCATGGAGAAGGGGTCCAAGGTCTTGAAAAACCTTAAAAATTTCCACCTCTTACAGGCTACTTAAACTAAAACATCAATTAGCTAGAAACACACATAACTACATGAGAGAAATTATAGTTTGTCTACCACTTTGTACCCATTCTAAAAATGCAAAGCTATTATCTATGGAGAAAGATATTCATATAAAGAAAATGAAAGAAATTAACACATGGTTTAATACAACCCAATATTAACCTGTACAACCCAATATTTTACTTCTATTATTGACCCCAAGATTAACTATGATATTTATAATGGAAAATATAAATAATTAAGGTGTTATACAACTCATGAGCATGGAAGTAACTACACAGTTTTGGCATTCCTTCATGAGCACTCAAGGCAATGCATTAGTCAATAATCACAAGGAACAAATATAACTTGACATAGCAATATGCATAGACCAATTTTAACTATCTCACTGTGTTAGAATAATTGGAAACTGATGAAGGGAATTCCAATCACCACCCAACCATAGGCTAGCTACATAGTGGTATTTCTTAGAGCTAACCACCCCCGAGTTAGATATAAAGTCTGAGGGGAAACCATTTCGTAAGGGTATGTCACACCAATAGATTGGTTAAACACCCAGGAAATGGAGTCCATTGTCCAAGTGGTTCATAAATTACTCTCTGTTAGTAAACACCCAAGGACTCACTTACTCTCTAAGCTTCAAAAGACAAGTATCACCCAAATTTAAAGAATTTGTGTGTTGCTTAGTTTTTTAGAATTGAACCCACTATGAGGGTGGTTTACCAACCATTTGGAAAGAACTTGGTGGTTTGTTTAATTGTTTGGTAGGAACTAAGTGGTTTAATGTACAAGAAAATAATTTAGTGGTGTAATAGACAAACTGCAAGAAGTGAGTGGTTTAACACAAAAGGAAATCACTTAGTCGTTGCATTTTCATTCCTTCAAATACAAATTGGCAACACATGCTTACAAAAATATTTTAGTGGCCTCAAACATCATAATTGTAGTTAACACCCAAGGTCACAGGGTGTAGACTCAAGGTCACATAGCCTTAGAACTCAAATGGATAAGGGAAATCAAAGTCCACTAGAGACTTGGATAGTAAAAAAATGTTAGGCATCTCATTTCTAATCCAAGCATCCAACGAATGAAAAAGTCCAAAATTCATTTGTGTTGTGTGCATATATATAACTCCCTCCCTGTCCCTTTGCAAAACCTAGAAACATAACTTCCTTTCCTCTTCAGTCCTGTCACCTCCCAGGTCATCTCTTCTATTTGTGAGAGGAAACAAATGGGAATGGGCACCACCTGTCCTTCCACTTTCGTCATCCAAACACGTAATGGTTGTCAATGGCTATGCCAACTCATTTAATCACTAATAAAATCACATTAAACCAATTAGATAATGGATTCTCTTGGTTACAAGAAAATGATGCATATAATTCAACAAGATATGGTTGACCAAGGATTTTCAAACTAAGCTAGAAAATAAGAAGCTTCAGGAAAACCAGTGATTAAGGAAGCTTCCCTTAGATCAATGATTCGTAAGGTTGTCTTGTTAACTTATGTTAATTAATTAATTTTAATTAATAATTTTCATATATTTAATCAAAGGTTCAAAAAGTCTCAACTATTTTCCATGCTGGTGTGGTAGTCACAATTTTCATTACAATAAGCATGGGTAGAACAAGGGGATGTTAAAAGGATTTTGTTAAAGACATCATTGTCTCTAGAGATAAACTATAATCCTTATTGGCCATAATGTTGGTTGATGAGTTTAGGCCTCTCAAAGAGTGATAAAGCATAAAAAATTTTAATACTTCTATCATTTTTTGGATAAAACACAATAGCTTGTTCATGTGTGGTTCCTTGGGAAGAGTTTTATAACTAACTAGTATACACAAAATGGTGATCATTGAGTCACCAACCACTGATGTATTTTTTATGTTCAGTCTCTTTATAGTTGGGATTACTTTTCTAAATGGATAGGGATTTATCTTAATTAATTTTTTTCACTAATTTCCCAAGAAAATGGAGTTTATCAATTTCCTTCAAGGTCAAAGATGACCCCACATTCCATGCATGTAACCCCTAGTTTTCCCTTCAAGGTTCCATGAAAGAAGAGGATATGATGTTTTTTGCTACAAAACTAGTATTCCATTTTTTCTTCTATATTATTTATTCCAAATTATTCATTTTCTTTGGTCCCCTGCCTTGAAGGTTGCACACGATTTTTGGATTTTAGTTAGATAATTAATCCATAGTATTTCTTATACTTCTAAATTTCCCATGTTTTTACCTCTTATTCCATAAGTAGAGACAACCTCCATTAACATGCCCTTGGTATAAGAGACCACTATTCTTACTAAGACCTCTTCATGTTTGAAAATGATTTTATTCTTGGCAAGCCAATTCTTCCATCACATGAAGAAGATAGTTATTATCGATATTATTTTTAGCAGATATTTATTCTAAAAGGTTTTGAGGTGGTGTTTATTCCAATATAGAAAGGTTTCTCTCCAATTTTGTGGCATTGACACTTGAATATTTAATTTTCAAAAGGTAAAGTTCCGAATTGTTTGGATGATAAACCACTCATTGCCTATTTTTTGGTTGATGAATCACTAAGTGCTTGCCGAATAGTTGAGTAAATGACCGAGTGCTTTTTGTTTGCCTAATGAATCACTTAGTTCTTGTTGTTGGTTGATGAACTGCTTTCATATTGTATTCAATCCCCTAGAACTAAGTAACATACCCCCTAGAATTTTGGTGAAACATTGTGATTTGAACTCATGTCAACCTTTTGGCTGATGCACAATAAATGAAAAAAATGAAAAAATACATAATTTTCCAGTGGCTAAGTGTGATAATAATCAATTAAATTCCCCATTTTTCCTTTCTTTCTATGAAATTTTTACCAAACCCCGTTGTTATAGAAATTTTTGGGCACTACAACCCCAAGCATGAAATGTCCATAAACCAAGGGCTCCTAAGTCCCTAAAAGTGTTGTTCTAACCCCTAAAGGAACAAGGTCAACAGATTACAGCTTCTCCCAGAAGTTCTCCATGAAAAACTACTCAGAATTGGTCAAAACAAGATCATTTCAGTTGCTCCACTGGCCAAGTACGTTGCATCTCACCTAAATACACTGTGTGGGTGCGTTTCATTTCAAAAATCCATTCTATGGGGTGCGATGGGCGAGAAATGACAAATGGCAGTGTCATTCCGCGAGGTGGAGAGGAAATGGAAGCTTCCAGAATCTTCTCCTGTGACACTTGCCTCTCTGAATTCGACCAAGGATGAGTAAGAGATAATCAATCTCCAAGTGGAAGCAAGAACTATCAGAGGGAAGAAACTAATCAAATCATAAGCTGACTCATCTCCATTACAGATATTTATATATGGATCCCTCATCCCAGAGATCCAGAGGCTGGAATTTTGCATATTGTAAGGAATTGTTGTTGGTTTCTTGAGACAAACATTAGATTGTTGGGTGATCTAAGCTTTGTATGAGGTGAAGAGGGGCTTCCTTGCTGAGAGGTTGATGCTGGGTTAGAACAACTGGTTGTAACTCTTCTTGGCTCTTTCTTGTTTATCAATAAAAGCTATTCAAGTTTTCCTCCATGCTCTTGTGTCATTGATGTTTGCTACATTTGTATGGTCAATTTACATCTGATCCTAGATTGTTTATGATTATATATCCATGTCTTTGTATAGTGCTATGCTACTGTGATCTTACAGGTACTTTGTGAAGCTGGGCGTGCAAGGGAGCAGGTAGCTAAAGACTATCAAAGAAGAGAGGAATCAAATCAGGAGATTAGCGCAAGACAGAGGTTGGTCTTTCTGTTCCTCTCTATCTATAATTCATAAAGGAAAAACGAAAGTAGCTTTTCTCTGTTTGTTTATAAGGCAGCTATCACACCTTAGTGGGATAGAGCAGTTCTATATAGACATGTTTCCCTGTAATAAAATGGCGACTCCGCTGGGGAGAATTAGTTTGTTTGTTTATCATTCTTTATTGTCTGTTTCATAAACTTACAGGTAGTATTCGAACTGCATTTGCCATAACAAATGTAAAGTAGATAAATGCTACTTCAATCCATCTACTAGATCTGTTTATGATTTAAACAACTAATTCACAAACTATCTGATTACCCTTGTGACAGCTCTTAGATCCTCCTTAGATCTACCCCTGATTGTTGCATTACTGATTGCTTTTTTCTTGACCAAAACCCAAGAACTGAACTGCAAACTGTGACCCGGAACCCAAACAGAATCTCGTTTCTGGCCCAGCGCAGGTACTGTTCAGAGAATCTGAACTTCAGCGCACTTCCCGAGTTGACAAGGTGCGCTGCATTTCAAATTCTCTGTGTTACAGGTGCGCTAATCAAACTAGGCTCTGTGCAGTTTTGGTTTCTGTGATTCATTCTTTCCAGTTCTATTCCTGAATTTTGCTGCCTGTGATCAGTATATGTCTGTTTGAAACCCCTTTTCCTTGCTGTTATTCGACCTCCTTTTTACAAAATAACTGTAGATGTTTTTGTCTGTTTGTTGAGTCATTTTCAGTTCTCCTTTGCAAAAGTAGCATAATGGTACTGTCGTCCTTTGATTTGAAACTGTCGCAAGTGTCGATTTCAATCGTAGGAAAGAGTTTGATTGTTGTTGATGGTCGATTATCCTGTTACTATTGTTTTTGGTCTGAATTTTTAATTTTCTAGTGTCAAGAACAAGTATTCATTTCAAAATCGTAAGGTGTTGTGATTGTCTCCATTTTTTATTTCGAAAAGAAACTTGTTGACATTTGTCGCTTGAAAAGAAATTCAGATTTGTGCATCAACTTTCTTTTTAGCATTTATATACTAAGAAAGTCGAAAACAAATACATGCATGTGCATTTGCATATAGACAGTCTGATTGGCTTGATTTAGGAAAGTGCATTTAGAGTGTGCTCTTTGCTCTTTCTGAAAAGATTCTGTCTTTCTTTCCTTAGTAGCTAGGATTTGCATTGCACAAAGAAGATAAAAAGTTTATTTATCATCTTAGATTGCATTTTAGGAATTACATCTACATCTCGTGGTGAACCTGAAAGGTAAACTTCATAAAACAAGATCAACTATAAAATAAATTCAATGAATCTAACAACGCTTTGGAACTTAACGCACAACATTTAGAAGTCTAGGCTAGAGACGTATTCCGGCATCGTAAAGCTTGGCAACTGTTGTTCTCACTGATGGTTGGGTGATTCCTCCACTTTGCGGCGATAAGTGCCAGTACGGACTTGTGCTCCCACGTACCGTCGAGTATATTTTGGGAGACCCCAATAGGCTTAATCCTTTATCCATAAGAAGTCGTGTCTGTCGCCCTATCGATCGCAATGCACTGAACACAGCATTCAGGAAGATTGACTGCCGTACCGTAAAACGTATTCTGTAGTTTTGCCATTGGTTTGGTAATCCCTCTACCTATATTTACAGAGCAGTCCCTTTCGTTCCTTTTCAGACTCCTTAACAGAAAAGGTCCATCTGAGCACTTGTCACTTCAGGCTCATTAAAAATCGAAGGAGACTAGAGTCATCTTTTGTTTTTTCTCGACTCTTAAAAATTGAAAAAACAAGTTGTGTCAAAGCGTCTAAAATTTATTTTAAATGGAATACTCATTACCCTTTCCTACGTTGATCTTGGGTTGAGAAAATGGAATCCACCAACCAAGGAATTCCCCTTGGAGGAAATCCTAGTCCCTTCTCCTCTTGGGGAGATGTTGGTGCACCCCATATGGCCACATTGTCGCTTCTAGGACTGACAATCGGTTTGCATGTATGGCTCTTCTCAACCTCTGTCGTTCAGAACACCGCAATTCCTGAACAATCAAACCAGCAACTAGACGAGTCCAGAGTTACCCACCAACCTTCTACTTCCTCTAATTCTTCCTCTCCTCCCTCCTCTTCGCTTGATGGGGCTGGTAAAGCCAAAAGTCAAGTACCTGAGAAGAAGAAGGAAAAGAAGAAGAAAGAGAAGAAGAAGAAGGAGCCAAAAGAGAATGGGGGAAAACGAGTGTCATCTAGCGAAAATCCACACACTGCACCGACCAGACCTAAATCGCCATGTGTCATTTTCAAAGGAGACCACTATCATAGAGATTGTCCTTGCATCCCTCGGATCTTAATGGACTGGTCTCCTCTTTTTCACAACCCGGTGTCGTCAACCTCTGATGATCATGTTGAAAACACACCGTCGACTAGTGAAAGTGAAGCCCTAGGACAAAAAGGAAAATATAGATTTCCTTGTAAATTGTGCGAAGGCGATCATGCCGTCCACCGTTGTCCCTTCTTAGACGAGGCTAAAAGAGTTTTGGATGATCGTCTGGTTTCACCGCTACGACTTCCTCCTGGATATAAAAAACTCTTGCCGAGTCCGTCACTAGTTGAAAATCCAGCTGGCCCACTCAGCTGGTCGGCTAAAGCATCTATCATTGAAGACAAACCATCTGAACCCATACCAGACGAAGGTCAAAAGGTCGAGGCGGCGGTTGACCCGGTCTTGCCTTCAGAGGTTCCATCTTCAGATGATACAATCACCGAAGAGAATAAGGATAACACCGTCCAAATTATTTTCATAAACACAGACTCCAATGAACATGGGGGCAATTTACCCATTCCTTTACCGCAGGAAGGAAGTTTGTCAGAGTCATACCCGGCCGTCTATTCGGTCCCACCTCCAAGCAACCTAGTTGTCTCCTTCGACTGGAATCAACTAGGCAGACCCCGTTTACCAGCTAGTGTACCATTCCGAATCATTGTTCAAATATATAGAATGGTTATGGTTGGTACCATCATAGATGAGGGGGCTTCTGTGAGTATCCTTTCCTCGACTGCTTGGAAAGCGCTTGGTTCGCCATCGCTTTTGCCTGAGATGAGAAATCTAACAGGCTTTGATAAAGGAACCAGTCGACTGTTAGGGATCCTTCCCAATGTGCCCATAACATTGAGGGGTAAAACCGTTCACATGAACGTAATGGTAGTTCAAGGACCCCTATATTATAATCTACTCCTTGGACGAGACTATATTTATTGCATGGGAGAAATTGTCTCCTCACTCTTTAGAGTAATGTGTTTTCCACACGAAGGAAGAGTGGTCAAGCTCGTAGACCAGCTTTCATTTCTCGGATCATACAAAGCAAATAGTCATATACCATCCCTGAATGGTCTTCTCACGCAAGAAATGTCTCAATCTCCAGTCCGCCTGCCTGATGAGCGCGAGTGATTCGAGGGACATGACTGAAACCCAGGGGGCATGCATCCTGGTTTGCTTCGGCAGAAAAAACTTTGGGTATAGGGTAGGTTTCCGTGAGAAAATATGACTAGTCTGTACTCCCGTTCGTGATTGGAAGAGGGGTTTATTCTATAACAAGATTCTCTTGTCAAAGTCACGTGAGCGGAGTAGCCTCCTTCACTCACCTTTGTCTATTTCGGTAGACATCGCTGAAGAAGTGTTTTGTTTGCACTGTGAATAGAACAATCTTTGGGTGACCTGTAAGAGGTAGGCCTCTCCCGGTAAAACAAATGTTTTAACGGAAAGAAGAAGAGGTAACCTTGAAACTCTGTTTTATACCTGGGGGCATGCAAACCTTTTGGCATGCAAGCAAAGAGCGATCATTTATCTGTTTTTTGGATTGGTCGTTTCCTAACTTGCATAAAGAAAGGATGTGGGGCAAAACTCTAAAAATTGTCGTTTTATATGAGACATTCTTATCACACGACTGGATTAATCGAGCAGTTTTAGCACATAGTTCAAGCTTGTTAAAAAATAAACATAAGACATGAGCAAATGTTTCCCCCCGCGTTTAAGCTCATTAAAAAATGAACTATTCACCGGTAAATAACCATCGTGAATGTAGTACTTCAACCATTAAAGCCTTGGTCGTGTTTGCACCATCACCTCCACTTTTGCATTGGCTGATCATTCACCTCCATTTGATTGTTTACCCATTTTGAGGAACAGCTGCGAAGAGTGATTTCACTAGCCATCCTTGTAACACTGTCGTGATTGGAAAATTCCAAACCTTACCTGGAATCAGTTGCTATCCATTTTATCACTCGTTCCTCAAAAGACGAGTCTCCTTTAAGCTCTTTTCAACTGACTCGTAAAATATGAAAAGATTGTCGAGCCATTGGCCTCTCCAGCTCGTTAAAGGGACCGGAAGTGCTATCTCTCCTCTAAATTTTAATCCTTTTGGACCTGAGAGATTATTACACAAAAAGATCGAGAACTTGTTTTGTTCGGCTCGTTAAAAGTATCAAAAATTCATCCCTTCTGTCTTATTTTATACTTTTTCAGACTTAAGGGATTAGATGAAGAAAAAGGAATTTTGGAGTTACCTTTACGTTCCTTTTCAGACTCTCTAAAATTGAAAAGGACCGAGTCATCTTTGTCGTTAAACTCGTTAAAAGTTTAATAGCGACAAACTTGTCTATAAACGAGAACGAGTTTCACTATCGCTAGGCTCGTTAAAACATAGCGATGGGTTTGCCCAAAGGGAAAATTATAGAACACGCATATGTTATCCCCCTCAAGCTTGACAAAAATAAAGAGGTACTGGTCAGCAATGACTAGGGAAAATTGGGAAGAAAACTTGAAGAAACTTTGTTGGTAGCAAGTCGCTCTTGAACATGACACTTCCACTCCGCGTCCAAGTCGGGTTGGGTTGTTTCATTCACCGGTCACATCACCATGGTCCCATCATACCATCCACATTTGGGGTTAATGCTACCAATCCATCACACCAGTGTCGCCGATATGTTCAAGAGAAGTCATTCAGAGAATTCCCCTGTGTCTCACCCACTACCATACATTTATACTCCATTCTTTCATGACCGCCACCCTGAACCTTATATCACCAGATCATTTTCACCTCCATTAAAATCATTTGCTCCGTTCCATGTCATTGATGTGGGATTCATTAAGACCCTCCTGTGACGGATCGCTTCTTGTCGACATCAGCTCATTATCCAAGAAGTTGATCTAGGAACACCCCATTCAGTACTTTGAAGCTTGCATGCCTCAATGGCAAGTTTCTCACTTTCGGCAACAGGTTTACATCAATGACCTTTGACCGAAAGATTTTGTGTGGTGTTCGATGCCAAGTCCTTTATTCACAGCACGTGAATTGTACTGCAGTACCTTGAGGGTCATTATCATTATCGGTGATTCCTCTCGCGCCTATTAACAGCTTACATCATTGGCTGGTAATTAGGTGATGTCTTTCCATGTTCGACTCCAGAACGGCTTTCACATGGATCGACTTGTACTTCAAGTGAAGATCGAACGAGATTGAAGACCCCAGATCTAGTTTCATCCATCCGGGCTGCGATATATATTCAGGGAAATAAAGACATCAAATGTACATCGTTGCTGCACAGATAATCATCCAATCAAAAGGATGATGACTCTATCAGAATCATTAGTCTACACTCAAACGATTGTCTGTCCTATGTACATGAAAATGAATTTATAGAGCTGAGCATGGGAATGCCCGCCTCAGCTAGATCATGAAAATATTATGAAGATAATGTATTGTATTGTATCTTATTACAGGTCTCCTCTCGGCTTGAAAGAACTTCGGATCCTCATAATAAAGCATTTCACCCGACATCAAAAGATTAACGACCTCATGCTTTAAGGGGCAACTGTTATAGACATTTTTGGGCACTACAACCCCGAGCATGAAATGTCCATAAACCAAGGGCTCCTAAGTCCCTAAAAGTGTTGTTCTAACCCCTAAAGGAACAAGGTCAACAGATTACAGCTTGTCCCAGAAGTTCTCCATGAAAAACTGCTCAGAATTGGTCAAAACAGGATCATTTCAGTTGCTCCATTGGCCAAGTGCGTTGCATCTCACCTAAATACACTGTTTGGGTGCGTTGCATTTCAAAAAGCCCTTCTATGGGGTGCGATGGGCGAGAAATGACAAATGGCAGTGTCATTCCGCGAGGTGGAGAGGCAATGGAAGCTTCCAGAATCTTCTCCTGTGACACTTGCCTCTCTGAATTCGACCAAGGATGAGTAAGAGATCATCAATCTCCAAGTGGAAGCAAGAACTATCAGAGGGAAGACACTAATCAAATCATAAGCTGACTCATCTCCATTACAGATATCTATATATGGATCCCTCATCCCAGAGATCCAAAGGTTGGAATTTTGCATATTGTAAGGAATTGTTGTTGGTTTCTTGAGACAAACATCAGATTGTTGGGTGATCTAAGCTTTGTATGAGGTGAAGAGGGGCTTCCTTGCTGAGAGGTTGATGTTGGGTTAGAACAACGGGTTGTAACTCCTCTTGGCTCTTTCTTGTTTATCAATAAAATCTATTCAAGTTTTCCTCCATGCTCTTGTGTCATTGATGTTTGCTACATTTGTATGGTCAATTTACATCTGATCCTAGATTGTTTATGATTATAGATCCATGTCTTTGTATAGTGCTATGCTACTGTGATCTTACAGGTACTTTGTGAAGTTGGGAGTGCAAGGGAGCAGGTAGCTAAAGACTATCAAAGAAGAGAGGAATCAAATCAGGAGATTAGCGCAAGACAGAGGTTGGTCTTTCTGTTCCTCTCTATCTATAATTCATAAAGAAAAATCGAAAGTAGCTTTTCTCTGTTTGTTTCTAAAGCAGCTGTCACACCTTAGTGGGATATAGCAGTTCTATATAGACACTTTTCCCTGTAACACCCGTGGTTGGGACCAGTTGTTTTCATTGCCAATTCATTTCCACCTTCTTGTACAGGGACTTCTTTGTCTAAATCCAAACCCTCAGATACATGGTTTTTTTCTATACCCTCGAATCCCTTATCAATCAGTGTATCATGTTTTTGTTTCTTTGGTGCTTTGATTTATGCTAATTCTTTACCCTTATGGATATGGGTCATGATTCTTGATTGGTCCTCAACTCCTTCATCTAACTGGATGCCATGGTGTGTCTGAACATCCATATTTTTATTTTTTTCCATGCTCTCTTCTTCTTCATCCTTAGAATTGTTAGGTACCTACCATCCTTTTGGATTATGGTCCTTACACTTTTTCTCTTTTGGGATATTTTTTGCTAGTGGGCATGTGTTCTGTAGGTGACCTATTTGGAAGCAGATTTGACATCTAAATGTCATATTTTCATAATCTAAAACTTGGGTCCACTGAAATTTTTCATGTTATATGGATAAGATAAGGTAGACATTTATTAAGATATATATTCGGACAAATTATGGAAAATTTAAAGAGACATTTTTCTATTATTTCAGTGTCCATTTTTTTGAATTTTCGAAGAGTATCCCCAATATCTTCCTGAACTTGTTGTTGGCAAAAAGGGAGAGGGGGATTTGGTAATCTCATCCAAGCTGGCATTATAGTGGCTACGATGCTTGTAGCATCAAATTCTAGGGATGATGGGGTAAAAAAGAGCCCAGATCTACCCTAAACCCATGGCTCATCATTTAGGACTTTCTCCCTAGTTTTCTATGTGTCAAATTCAACTATGAAGAAACCCTTGGAATATAAGTAAAGTTCACAATTGGATGTCCAAGAAGAATATACTCACTAATGTAAATCTTTAGTTCTCGGAAATAAGTCATTAAATATGAAAATTAATTTTGTATATTGTAGATTAGAAAAAAGAGATTTTACTTTTGGGGTTTTATGTCCATTGTTGGTGCCTTTTCCACTTGTTTGACTATGTAAAGTCCTGGCATATTTAGATATGATCTGGAGGAATGGAAGCCTTCTCTTTCATCACATCCTTGAACAAGACTAATCAAATAGGGTTTCTAGAACTTGTATTAGGATTTATTTGACCTATAACTCCACCCCACATCCTCAGATTTAATATTATGGTGGAATCCTTTACCACATAATAATGTTTCAGGTGGAGAGAACCCTGAATAAATTTTCCGTCATATAACAAAACTTGAAGAGTTTGTATTATTCCTATGTTTCTTTGAATGCTTTTATTTAGGTAGTCCACTAGATCTAAGCCCCAAATCAAGAGGATAGATTTCTTCTCATTAAAATTTTTGAGGAAAATATGGTATTTTATTTTCCTATTACGTCGGCGACGACCAAAAATGTACAAAATGGAGGAACCCTAGTGTTTCTCTTTTCCACCATGCTTGTCTTCTAGGCACTCGCTTCCAAAGTCTTTATTTTACAAAAACATGCGTAACAATGTCTACGTGCAACCATAACACTACAATTTCCTACTTGGCCTTGTCGTAGTTTGTTGTTACATCCTACGAGCCTTTTCATTGCTAGACATTGTTGCTACAATTTGATATGACGAGTTTGTTTATGCTCTAGTGAACTCTACGACTTCCCAAACCATAGAACAAAAATACTACCTTCAATGCAAATTCAATTACTTTTTAATCAGTTGCTTTCAAGTTTCTGAGCATTACTTGAGTGTCGAGATGTTTAAAGGAGTTCTAGTTTTGAACACTAGTAAATTTTGGAGTGTTGAATATTGAAATCATGAAATGGGGAAAGACATTCCATTTAGACAAAATTTTCTTCTATTTATTCACTCTACCACCAAATGCATTGGAAAATATTTTAATTACTACCTTTAATTTCTTTGTACACACAATAGACACACCTCCTAGAAATAAATTCCCTTCTACAAATTATGAATGGATTATCTTTTTCACTCCTTTAATCATTGAGATCCCTTGGAGAGAACCTGACTATATTTCATATTCCAACCTTAGACGTAATGAATCAACCATGATTATATAGAGAGGTGAAAAGGGACATCCTTACCTTAATATTCCTCTCTTGCTTTGATAAAAACAAACTAGTCGATTTACTAGGGGGGATATCCAATATTATCTGCTATAATATTTTATCTAGTTTATGAATTTATAAAAGAAACAAAATTTCCTTAAGACATCAAAATGGAAAGAGAGACATACCCTATTAAGAGCTTTTGTTGTGTCTATTTATTGCTCTCTGTTTTATGTTCATGTACAAGGAATTGCCTCTTGAACCATGATGATGTTGTTGACTAGTTGTCTTTTTTAATAAGTCAACCTTAGTTTTTCAAAATTATTCTTGGGAGGATCTCCTTATGTTTAGTTGTGATGATTTTGTAGGATACATTAATGGGGTAATTGGCCAAGATATTGAGAAATAGGAGGAATTGGTTTCCTAAGGGATAAGAGAAAAAAGGGATGAATTAGTGTTCCCATATGCTTTGTTTTTTTCCACTCATCTACAACATTTTGCAGAAGTTATTTTTGTTATATAAAAACATGCATGATAAAAGTATATGGTAAATTCAACATGTCCTAAGGACTTGTGGGATACATTCCCTAGATAATTTTTATAACCTCCTCTCTGCAATTTTCTTTTCTAGCACTACATTCTCAAATTTTGTCATCAAGTGAATTTTTTCCTAAAGCATTGAAGCTATAGCTACTAGTATTTCTTCTTCCTCCTTTGTGACAACTCTTTAAAATGTATGATTGAGTCTGTCCAATCATCTTTTGGATTTCACAAGAATTTTTGCTTTCTTGTTGTTACCCAACCTTCACTTTCTCGTTGAAGAAATTGGTGCTATTGTTTCCCACTTTTTAAGCTATAGGCTTCGAGATATTTTTCTCTAGTATCCTTCATCTTCCCCTAAGGCTTGGTGGAGTTTCCCATACAATATCTTTTCTTCCATATGAAAATGTCGTGAAACTTTTGTGCAATCCATTTTGTATTGGAGGTCTAGTAGGTGTTGTCGAAGCTCTTTTCTTTTGGTTGTTGGTTCCTTATAATAATCATTGTCCCAATATTTTAGCACTACCTTAGTAGATTTGTGTTAGGTTTCCTAAATGAAACTTGGAGACCTTTCAATTTTTTTATTCCAGACCTTGGTTATTATTTATCTTTCTTTCCCATCATGCAACCACAGAGAGTTAAACTTAAGAGGGAGCAATGCAAAGTTAATTTTTATTGAATGAATAGGGAGGATAGTTTATGATTAGATACAATTGAGGGTATACTATTATATGACATTTAGATTTTTTTTCTAGAAATTTCCTTTTAAGTAATAATTTTTCTAATGTAGCAACAATACGTCATTGTCCATTTCTCCTCTTGGTGCATGTGAGTTTTCCTCTCTTTGATTTAACATTAATATGGTCCCAAACTATCATTATGCCTTATAATTTGTCTCAAAATTGATCTCAAACCATACTCCCCTTGCATTTATTTTCTTGTGAACTATTTCTGAACTCATAAGACATTCATATGGATGTGATGTGAACTACAGTAATAACATTAGTTATGGACCTTACATCCTACTAAATGATAGAAGGTTTTTTGAGTTGATGTTGCACATATTCATGTAATTGATGACAACAATTGTCGTTGATATCAAAGGGGATGACCAGGACAACCATAGTATTGTTCATTAGTAAAATAAGTAGTATGATAGTTAGATGTCTTGCATGCCCTCATCAGGTAAAGTCAAAGGAATCTCAAATATTATTGAGTTTTTGAAAAGGTTATGATGCTCTAATAATCATATAAATATAATGAAAAACTCCTCTCGGATGAAAATTTATGGCCATTTGATGATCAACATTAAGCAGAGGACCTAAAATTATAGTGCAAAACCCATGACACCAAATTCGTTAAAGAGTGTGCATCTTCGGGGTAGATCAATCACTGGAAAGTTAATTGACAATGTCAGGTGCACAAACTCGTTCACTATTTAATACAGTTAAACACTATGCAACTTTCATAAGGTACAACCATAATTAGAAGAATGGATAGTGGATTATATTAAAGTTGCATGATATTTAACTAATCTCACAGATCAAATAAAATAGTGACATGGGAAAAGAATTCATTGGAGGCACAAGTGGCAGATCCAATTGGAATTTTTGGGACACTTGACATATTTTGAATGGCTTGATATGATGACATGGAAGATTGAAACTTGGTGTTTGTTTATTATCATAATGTGATGATGTGGCAACTTAGACACATGGTAGAAAATTGCAGGACATGATGTGGTTGCTTGTACAATGTGGTATGACACATCATCTGATGACATCATAATGGTGATGTGGCATCACCATGGGTCGCACATCGTCGGTACATTTGACATCCTTTGCTTGGTAAAAATCTAAAATATGGGTGGCACATGGCACACTTCATGGGCTTTGACAGGGCATGATGATGTCATACTAATATCATCATGTCGATGACCAAGGACCTGGTCATAAAGCACAATCATATGGGACCATGATGATAAAAGGAGCTAATTCCTTAATGTCATCATGGTCATATGTGTTGTAGTAGAATTTGAACACTAAGGTTTCTCCTTTTAAAGATTTTATTATATTCTTAATGATCATTAAGAGTCGATTGTATATGTGTGATTTTTACAAATTCTGTGTGGAATTGTTTTTTAAAAATTGCATTTTAATGAGCCTCATGTCAAAATCTTGTGTTATGTTTCAGTTTTAAAAAAAATTATGGTTTCAAAACAAAGTAATGCGATCCAAATATCTAATGATGACTTTTGATTCAAATAATTCAAAATCATCCACCCAATATCATCGAAGGGTTAAGAAAATTTCAATCTAATGGAAGGTGTTTCCATTGCATTTGGAAAAGCATGGAAGTTAGTGCATGTTGCTTGACCCGCTGTGATTAGACAATTGGAATTTGTCTGATCCAATGATCACAAATCACGTTGGATCATAACTTGCAGGGTAGTTAAAGGTGCCTTTGTGATCCGAGAGGATCCGTTAGTTAGGGATGTTTGGAATCATATGTAAACATAGAGAGATATTAATGGGCCTCTTACGACTCAATATGATCTAACAAATAAAATTCACTTACGTTAATGGCCTTTACATCATTTCAAAAATCAATTAATGTGATAGTTAAGCCAAGAAATTGGTCTGATGCATTTAAATGAACATATTTTACATTAATTCATCACGTAACCTAATAATTATCATCTGATTTGGCATATTATAGAAGTGATATATAGTACACCAACCTTTATTAACTAAATTAATGACTTTAAACCCTTATTTTTAGCTTTACCGTTTCTTATTGCAATGAAATTGTCTCTAGCCCCTTTGCACAATTTTAGGACAAGGGTAAAATTAAATGAGTGATGTGTAAGGAAAATGGTAAGCCTCCAAGCCTCATTATTAAGCCTCCAAGCCTCATTATTATAGTGAAGTAATAGTCTTTCATTATTATAGTTAAGTAATAGTCTTTTCTAGTGTTGTAAAACTTTTAGAGTAAAAATGGTCGTCGAAAATTCAAATGAAGTTTTTGTTAATATACTGGCTCAAATTTCGAATGCCTATATAGAGAATGTTGATATGCATACCCTTAGAACCAAGTTAGAACCCGATGTTGATAATTTTAGCTCAAACACCTACTTGTTGAAAACCAATTTACTTTGAGCTATGTTTTCAACTGTGCAATTTGACCTTGATACTATCCTGCTTTTGGTTGAACATTTCAACCAATCTAATAGAAATATTATCTATCTTGAAAATGGGAAAGTTGTTTTAGAGATATCAAAAGAAGTTATAGATACAATGTTGAAATTACTGATATCTCGAAAGAATATTACTAATAAGGAATTAAGTGAGGAGTTCATTATGTGGGTCAAAGAAGAAAAATTGAATTTTATAGGAGGCTTGTTTGAAACCCCAGTCATATATCAAAGGTAGAGTTTCCCATGTCAACTAAGTTACTTAAACCATTATTTCAGACTATGATTTCACTTTTGGCTATTGTTTTTGGATGTCCTGATGGTAAACCCTAGGGAGATTATAATTAATTTTCTAGGTCACTTGGCTTAAAGTAATTTTTTAGACCTCTATATAGCTTCATATTTTTATTTATTTAGACAGTGTACATGTTTGGTACATTTGATCTTGTTTAATTATCTCGAGTAATTTATCAATGCAATACTATTGGAATGGGAAAGGATAAAAAACTAAATGAAAACAAGATTGATAAGTGGATTGAAACATCATACCCGGGATAAACCTCAAAGGTTTATGCTAAATATATATATTATTTTTCATTTTACCTTCAAGTTAAACTATTAATAAAATACCCCCAAAAGGATATAAGGAGATTTCAGAAGGGTCTTACAACTGGCTAAAGAGATCAAGTTAGGAGATTGGTATTTATTGTAAGACTACTTTATTATTAGGATATCTATTTTTGAGGGAGAACCTTATTTTGTTCCTAAATTTATTACACCCCAGCCCTTTTCCTTAGAAGTTGCAAGAAAAAGGTTGCATCTAAATGATCTTCACTTTCTTTCAAAAAGTAAAAAAACACTAATCATAATGCCTTTTGAAATATTATCTTTGATAATTAGACATAGTTTGTGTTGGAGATCATTGAAAAGGACTTGATGTCATATGGATTAGAAAAGGACTCTCCTTGGAAATATGATCCATTACATTTAATATCTGATTTAAAGAAACAAGTAGGTTTGTCAACCTATACACATGTGTCAAACCCTGAAATGGAAAAACTAGCTAATACTAACACTTGGCTTCAAAATAATGAAAATCCAGTTAATGTACAAGTATCCAAGGAAGTTATGGCCAAGGCAGTACAAATGGAAGTAAATACAATTGAAGAGAATCCATCTCATGTAGTTTAGGAAATAGGCCAATTTATTGGGAAAGTGACGGATACCATGGATAACAACCATTAGTTGATTTGATTAAAGAGAAAAGCAAGTGAAGTGAGACCTGATGAGGTAGATCACATCATGAAAGGAAAAAGTGAAGATTATGAAGATATTTCCTTCCAAAAGGTTAATGGGGACTTATATGAGTAGGTGCAAAATGTGCTAAAGGAAATGAAACCCAAGAACTTTGGAAATCAAGTGGTAACAACTTCTACTAGTGTAAATGCAGATAAACTCTCAAGGACCAAAGACAAAGAGATAACGACAATTCCAAAAGAATCTGAAGTTAAAAAAGGAATTTCAGGTGGAGAAATGGCTTCATAAATAGCTCCCAAATTTCTATCTACAACTGATTTTAGTTAAAAGAATTTCAACTAAACTATTATCCAGCCAAAAACCAATGCTACAATAGAGTTAATTGGTTCTAAATTTACTTATATTAGCCTTGATTTGACCCAAGTCACTGACACATATATGGTTGAGTGGAACAAGCATATTATTGGAGTCAATTTCTAGCAATAAGAAGTTACAAACCATTTTGACTAGAGTTGAAGCACAACTAAACAATGCCAAGGTGGTAGTTAAAACCAAAGAAAACAAGATTAAGGATATATGAGGTAAAATGACTAGTTTTTCAAGTTTTTCAAAGGATGGAATTGTCACCATAAAACTATTGGACACCAAGTATAAGGAAATCAAAGAAATTTATTTGAGACTTTTATGTGCAAAGAAGAAGCAAATAAGCTCCAATAATTTCAAAGAACATTAAGTATGAAAAATACTGAGTTAAAGGAATTAAAAGAACAACTTGCCAAATAAATTACATAATTTGAAGAAAAATAAATAAATATGTGAGTAGACTAGAAAAATATAAGACCATTGTTGATAATTCCTTCCAGCAGGATGCAACAGGAAATGTCAATAAGGACAAAGTAGAGTTGTTTGAGATTAAAATTGTTGAACTCAATGGAAAAATAGAAAATGAACAACAAGAGAGAAATCAATTAGAGCAGAAGTGGAACAAGGAGATAAAACATAAATATGAATTTATTGAAGGTGTGCAGTCAATGGTAAAAGAAAAGCAAGAAGAAATATCGTCTCACCAGAAATATATATAAAACACCACATTGGGAAGTGCCACTCTTATTAAGGCTAAAACAAATGTTTGGGAGATGATAAATGAAAAAATCCTCAAGATAAGACCTTATGTGAATCTCCTCCTTCGTTGTGAGATAGTGGTCATGGAAAATGCCAATATTGAAATAAGGAACATAAATCCTTTAGTGGAGGAAAGAGTAAAGGAGGTGGATCAGATAATCAATTGTCTAAATACACTAGATGAGGAAAATATTAAGCTCCTTCAATTACCTAGCATAGATGAGTGTATATGATTAGTATTATTAGTCAAAGAGAAGTAGAAATTTATAAAAGAAATGAATAATGAGATCACCAAATCCAAGAAGATCATTGTTGAGTTTAAGGAAGAGTGGGGTTATATCCAAAGGTTCAGAATCCCATCCTTCTGGGAAAATTCTACTTGTCTGGTAGTAGAAGAATAATTTCAAGATGCTCTAAAAAAGGCTCAAAAATACCATGGATGTCTTCCTACTATTGATGATGAAGTTGTTTCGGGACAATTACTATTAAACTCTCTCTTCAAATATTTTAATGTGTTGGCCCTCCTAGATAAGATTATCCAACAACTGGCCTCTTCCCATTACCATCCATTTTTTTTCTTCACATACCTTGGACATCGATGACTGCTACATCCACATAAAATTTGTACCAGAAAGATCCACCCAAAGAGATCACTTATTTCCACCTCAACCACAAAGTCTGACCCCAAGAGTGTTGAGAGAATTGAACCTATGACCTCTCAATAACAAAGTTTATTTAATGATAGGCACTAGACCAATTGATCTAACCCTCGGGGCTACCCCTTATCAACTCTTATCTCAACTTAGTGTGACTTATTTTAAATTTAAGAGATCAAAATGGGTACCTCTAGCTAAATGGGACAAATTTCTAAAGTTAAAAAGGAGCCTCACTCAAAAGACTATCCTTTCTCTCGCTGCATAAGGTACTGAGACAGTTCCACCTTTACAATCGATGCTTGAAGAAATTAAAGAATAAGAGGATGAAGGGGAAATTTTAATGATTTTTCTATAGCCAAAAAAGAAGAATGTTTGAAGTCCTTAGGTCCCGATAGTTGATGTTGTATCAAATGGAAAGACAAAATTTTTCAAGCAATATTCGAAAAACAAAAGAGTTTTTTGCAAGTAGTTTTTATTTTTCAATTATGCAATGTAATTTTATAGTTAAAAGACAATTATTCAGACAGTTATTGAATTTTCTTGTATATAAGGACCTCAAATTCATTTTGAGGGGGTAGGAATTTTGGAGAGGTGAAACTTATGTTTGAACGATTTTAACACATATTCTGTGTAAACTAGATCATGATGATTTTTTTACTTTTTGATATGCAATTTGATATATAGTGTTTTTGTCTTATTCATGTTTTGTTAATTTTATTTCATCATATTCTAGTTTATGTTAATGATTTATGTGATTGACATGATCAATTGATAAAACATTGCAATATTTTGTTAGGTCCCTATACTACTAGTATAGCCCCTTATTGTTATTATTGCAACCCCCTTATTGTATTGTTGTGCTCATGTAGTCCCTATATTTTCATTATTATGCCCCATAGAAGCCCCACTATTGTTATTGTTGTGCCCTTACAATATTATCGTTATGTAGGCTCTGATTATATTGTGACGCCTTAGGCTCCTAAATATAGAAAGGAGGCCTTGTCATTTGTATCATCGAAGAATTGTTAATTTGTGTAATGTAAAGGAGATTTCCCCCTCAAAGAGACTAATTTTGAACTTGTTGATCTATCTCTTCTTCTATTTTTTTAGTTGGTTGCATAATATTTGGTATCAGACCTTTGGATTGTAGGGTTTCACTGCTGCAAACAGGCCATTATGGAATTTTCGCTATAACATTTTTTATTTAAAGCTTCAGAAGCTGAAACTAAAACCCAGTGGAGCCGAAATCTTGATGAACCTTTTGTATGAATTTCAGATCTTGGTTCACTATAGCTTCAGAGATATGAACCAAGGATGTTATGGTTTTGGCAGGCTCCCGAATTCCAACTAAAACAAGTGACCTTGGAAAAATCATCATAGAATTCTCTCTGAGCATCAGATTGAAATTTTGTAAAAATTTACAGAAATAGTTCGAACTTTAGTTTGTTGGGTATCAATTTCAAAGCCGAAGGTCGAAATAGTGACACGTGGAACTTCATACAAATTCGCTCTACTAAACTAGTATATAATTAGGTCATCTTGGGAGATTTGGAATAACTCTTTCTTGGAGAATCCAATATCGATAAGATTTGTAGGGTTGGAGAAAGGAATCAGAGGGCTACTATAAAAAGAAATTGCAGAACTTGGTGATCTGAAATTACAGAGTTACATTCGTTTCAATAGCTAGGTCCTAAAAGCAAGAAAAAGAATGACTCGAATCAAGAAAATAGAAACACCTAGTAAGAAAATTTGGATGGATTATTTGAAGAATGAAATCGAAGCTAAGATAAATGGTTTTATCTATGGAATGGAAGTTAATATCAATGGTATAGAAGAAAAATTGAAAGGCAACATGAAAGATTTGGAGAAAGACAAGGAAGGTTGGACAAAGTTGCTACAAGAAAGGCCTCCTAATGACGAAAAAAATCATGATGAGAACAAAAGAAATGTTAATAATGATTTCATAGAATCTAATTTGGATTAAAGACCCACCATATTCCAAAGATAGATATGAGGAAGTTTGATGGCTAGTATCCGTTAACTTGGATACTACAGATGGAGCAATATTTTGATCTACATGATGTGCAACCCTCACAAAAGGTGTGTATTGCATATTTATATTTAGAACCCAATCAGTTTGTATGGTATAGATCCCTTTGTTCTCATAAACCACTTGTCACGTGGTAAAGTTTTACGGAGGAAATGATAGCACATTATGAAGATACAAAGAGAAACACCTTCTTTAGCCAATTGATAAATCTCAAATAAAAGGGTTCAATGCTGGAGCGCACTGAGGACTTCCAAAAATTGAATATAAGGGTAAATCTTATTCCAGAGGAGCATAAGATTGATGTCTTCATAGGGAATTTAAAGGATAAAATCCAACATGAGGTTCATCTTTGGGAACATGATTCATTGGAGAAGGCATTTAGGTTGGCAAGAAAAATTGAAAGCAAAATTATAGCAGCAAGTAATCCTACCACTTGCAACTATAAAGATGGAAGTGTTGTTTCTCCTAGCCATACACATCCTACAATGTTGAAACCACAACAATTGGAAGAAAAAGGAGCAAAAGGGATTTGTTACAGTTGTGATATAAAATACACTAAAGGTCATAAGTGTACTGAGAAGAAATTATTCTACATAGATTGTGAAGAGGAGCAAGAAAATGATCAAGAAAAGTCAAAAGAAGAGGATATACACTAGGAACCAACCCCAGAGAAAGAAGAAAAGAATTCAACCATATCCTGTAATTCATTGATAGGAATTACCACTCCTAAAACTCTCAAGATAGATAGACAAACAGAGATAATGAACAAATGTTTGGAAGGATATCTTCATTGCTTCCTATCTAATAAACAAACACAATGGGTCAAGTGGTTAACTTTGGTTGAATGGTGGTATAACGCTTCAAAAAAATTATTGATATCATCCACCATCCATCACATCATCTTTAAGATAAAATTATAAGGTTCAAGCAGTGGAAGATCACATCAAGCATAAACAACAAGTTCTCCAACTCTTAAAGGATAACCTCACTTTGGTGCAGAATCAGATAAAACAACAAGCATATCAACATCGTAGCGAAATAAGTTTTGATGTAGGCAACTGGGTATTTTTGCCAAACATACAAACAAATGTCCCTCAAGCAAGCTAAGAAGGATACAAAATTATCACCAAAGTACTATGGTCCTTACAAGGTGTTGCAAAAGATTGGTACTATGACATACAAATGGGAGCTTCCTTCATCTTGTCGAGTGCACCCAATTTTCCATGTTTCATGCTTAAAGAAGGTTATAGGTGACAAGCTCCAAATTCAACCAATATTGTCGAAACTTGACAAGGAAGGAAAAATCATATTGGAACCTGAAGCAGTCACAAAAATAAGAACCCCGACAGCTACCGAATCAATCAATTTCAAAGTATCTCATCAAGTGGAAGAACTTAACTGCTAAATATTTTGGATGGGAGGATGAGAATTTTAGACAGAAGCTTCCAAAACTACTCAAGCATCGAGGACACCACTTTTTTGAAGAAGAGGAGCATGTTAGGTCCCTATACTACTAGTGTAGGCCCTTATTATTATTAGTGCAACCCCCTTATTGTATTGTTGTTCCCATGTAGTCCCCATATTTTTATTATTGTTCCCCATAGAATCCCCATTATTGTTGTTGTTGTGCCCTTACAATATTATTGTTATGTAGGCTCTGATTACATTGTGACCATTTAGACTCCTATATATAGAAAGGAGGTCTTATCATTTGTATCATCGAATAATTATTCATTTGTGTAATGTAAAGGAGGTTGCCCCCTCAAAGAGGATAATTTTGAAGTCGTTGATCTATATCTTCTTCTATTTTGTGAGCTAGTTGCATAACATATTTCTTGAATCGTTCTCTTTTAGATATAAATTATTTGAAGTTTTTGGGTTAGGATATTTAATTGATTTGTTGAAGGTTGAACATACCAATACACAATGTTGGATGATTATGTTTCTCTTTCAATAATATTTGTGTTTGTTGTTTTATTTTTCTTATACTTATTTTCTTTATCTCTTATTTTATTTCTCCATATTGTAATGTATGACCTTTGTTATTTTGTGTGAACATTTTTATCATTGCATCCTTAAAGTATACATCTAGTTCATCAATTATATGTTTTATATAAGTTTTTTTGGCCATATCTAGAAGTTATCATAGAATAGATGGATATATAATACCATAGGGAATACCCCCCTGAGGTTAAGGAAGGCCAGTCCTTCACCCTGAAGTGGGAGGATATTTTTATCCTCATTGAATATCCTTTTAGACTGTTTTGTGTCATCAGGAGAATCTGAAATACAACATTGTTTTTTATGCTATTGTCGGGTAATTTAAAATTTTAATTTGTGTTAATTCATTACCAATGATCACTCGGACACCTGAAGAAACATAGAGGAACTGGGAAGTGTTAGCCCACAACAACGAATTGGCATAGCCCAACCCTAGGCCCCTCAATGAAAACAAAGACCATGAAGGTGAACCTTGTTCAAAATTTGAATTTCTTTAAAGGATTTATATGTAATGGAATAGATTCAACTTATGGTATCAGTTTTGCCTATTTTCTTTCCTTGAAAAATCGGTAAAATAATTTATGAAATATAATTTTAAAGACAAGTATTTAAGTTTTCTTGGTGACTCTAAATTAGATCCCCCTAGGAGAATAACTAGGTCTAGACCAAATTCATCTTAGCTAGAACTACATGATCTAAAGAGCATAATAACTTCGACAAACAAAAAGAACAAAGATGAGGCATCGAGAGAGAGGAATTTTGGACCTAGTTTTCAAGTTTATAGACCATAGGAAAATTTTCAACTTTCAACATCCACTAGGGAGTCTAAAACCACAACATATCAAGGGGGAACTCAAGCCCTAGCTAGTTCCTCATCTACTTATATCCCTTTAACACAAACAATACCCCAAAATTTGGAACAACACCCTCCTGTTCATCCTCCCTTGTTCAATATGAATGTTTGGGTGAATGTATGTTATAGGACTTTGGCCTTACACAATGTGTTACATGATCTCTCAGATAAGTATAATTAAAAATCTCCCAAAGTTTGATGACAAAGGAGAACGTACCATGGAAGAAAATGTAATTAAGTTCCAAGATTAATCTAACAACTTAGGGGTAGAATATGATGAGGTATGTATGAGACTGCTTATTCAGATTTTAGAAGAGGATGCCCATAAATGGTTTAGGAATTTACCTCAGGATTCAATTAATTCCATTGATAGATTAGTGCAATTATTTTTTAATAGATTTGGAGAGAAGAAGGATAATTAACGTTATCTAATATAATTTTCTTCCCTTACACAAAAATCAAAAGAAAATGTATTAGACTTTAATAAGAGGTTCAATTAATGTTATAATAGACTACACAACAATATGAAACCATCTAATATTGTTTCTCTCGTAGCTTAAAATGATGCATTTGACTATGATTTATCTTTCTTATTAAGGGAAATGGAGCCTCAAATGTTGTCCAAAGCCCATAATGTTGAAAAATGCAGTAGGAAATTCTCAATTTGATTTTCTCTTGATTAAATTGAGAAAATTCAAATTTCCACATTAGCAGACAACTTGGATGTCGTTAAATTGTGTGACATGGTTTGTGTCACCTAGTTTACTCATTAAATTCGATTTGGAGGAGTTAGAGTTAAGTTAAGCATGTGTGATTTTTAATTTGTAGAAATCAAGGTTAGTTATCTTAGGTGGTTTTTAGTTAAACTAGTTCCAACCTTTAGAGAAACTAATGGAAGGTCATTTGTGCAGTAGGACTTCAGTAAAACTTGGTGAACATCTAGTTAAATGATCAATTAGCCCAAATAGCTAGTGCCTATAGATAATTCAAGTTCCCCGGGCTTGGTGGAGATTCTAAGGCAGTGTAACATAAGTTGTAGACTAGTCTTGAGTGTACAGGTGTTGCATGTAGTCAGATGATCAGCCTAAGGAATTGCACAATCCATTTTGGAGAATTTACTAAATAATAGGGGCCCAAATTCTCAAGGAACACTGAAAGGAAATAATATCTCAAGCATAGGAAAATTTTGACTGAATCTGGGTCATAGCCTTTCAATGCGAAGAGAGATAGGTTATGCACTTGTAGGTTACGCTCAGTTGAGGAAAGCAATTGTAATACCTCTATTCATTAGATTAATGCAAGCAGACATTGGGGTTTTAAGCAGTTTGCATTCCATGGGAAAAATACTTGTTGCATGTGTGTTATTTCTTATTGCATGTTTGAAAGTTTTGTTCTATATTATGAATTACTTTCCACAGAGCAGTAGAGTAGTTTTGTGTCTTGTGATTTTGATTAAAATTTCACGAGTTGCTACAAATATACATCATAATTTCCACATGGTAACAGAGAAGGATTCACATTAGAGAAAGAATTCAAAGTTGTTTCTCAGGAGATTCTATTTTGGAGCTCAATGCAGCAGAATTTCTTCAGCATTGAGAAGATGGCATCCAATGGACTAAGGCAAGAGTATTCCTTGGAAGGCACCTCTAATTTTGTTGCATGGAGATGCTATTGGATGAAAATGGATTGCTAGAATACATCAAGATAGATGTTGCAAAACAGTTGGATTCTGATGCTCGGAACCTTGCTTAGTGGAAGAAAGATTTAACTAAGGCAAGGAGAGTAATCTTGGATGGAATACAGGATCAAATTGTCTCAAATATCCATGGAAAAGAACTTTATTCGCAATGTGGAAAGCACTGACAAAATTGTTTGAGAATAATAATGACCACAAGAAGCTGGCGCTCAAGGATAAAATTTGAAGCATCAAGATGCAAAAGAATGACACAATTCCGTAGTATTTGAGAAATTTCACACAATGTCATGATGAAATTGGCGGGGTCGGTCTTAATGTACCTAAAGAAGAATTGGTAATCCTAGCCCTTCTAGGCCTTCCCGAGAGTTGGCATAGCTATCAAGATTTGGTGATTGGGAGGGAGAAACTACTGAATTGGGAGTGCTTATGGTCTGATTTTGTAGAGGAGGAAATAAGGCAGAATACCAGAGATGGGACTTCATCCAAGGGAGAGGATGAATGAAAATATGCATTGGTTAGAAAGAAAAAGAACAGAAAAGAGAAGAAACCTCAATCCAAACCAGAATCCAGTCAAAGGGGAAAGAAGAAATATTTTTCAAAAATTAAATGCTTCCGTTGTCATGAATTTGGGCACTATGCCATGAAGTGTCCACACAAGAAGGCAAGAAAAAAAACCTTAGGAGGAGGGGTAGGTGAAGACTTGGCTTCATAGTTCGAGCTTGACTTTACCCTCATTGCATGCATGGAAATCACAGTGATGGGGAGCATGTGGTACTTGGACTCAAGTGCATCATTCCACATGGCAAGGTGTAGATATTTTTCCAGTGAATTGGAGGATAAATACTTGCATATTCACATCGAGATGGGGGATGAGGGAACATGTAATGCGAAAAGGATTAGTATAGTCACCATTATAGTGAGTCAGACTCCCCCCTCAGGCTCAAGGATGTCATGTTCGTTCTGGGCCTACAGAAAAATATCATCTTTGTTGCAGTTTTGGAAGACTGTGGTTATGATGTGATCTTCAACAAAGGAAAGGCATTCCTAAGACATATAGCCACAGGACAAGTGAATTAGATCAAGGTTCATGTAAAGAACCTGTATAAGCCATATGTGGAGGATTGTGTTGCATTAAGCGCTAAGGAGGAGAATGTGCAAAGTTGCGATGTAGGTGAAATTTGGCATAGAACACTTGGCCATTTTCATCATGGCACCCTGAATATTTTGCAGCAAATAACCATAGGCCTCTCCAAAATATCACTTGAGGAACATGATTTATGAAAAGGATGTACTTTGGGGAAGTACATAAAATCGACATTCCATGATCGGGACAACAAAGCACATACAGTCCTAGAAAGGATCCACTTTAATGTTTGTGGACCTTTCTCGACATCCTCCACTGCCAAGCATAAATATTTTGACATTTTTATTGATGACTTATCATGGGAGTGTTGGATCTTTTTCATGCGGAAGAAATATGACACATTCTCTAAGTTCATAGAATTCAAGGCACTAGTTGAGAAAGAAACCTACAAAAAGGTGAAAGCCTCTCAAGAGTGATAATGGAGGTGAGAATGTGTCGAATGAATTTAATTTTTTTTGTGCAAAATATGGCAATCAAAGAGAGTTGACAACACCCAACAATCCACAGCATAATGGGGTGGCTGAGAGAAAGAACCACATAAATGTGTGAGTAGTAAGGGTGATGTTGCATGATGAAGGCCTACCTCTGCACTTGTGGGCTAAGGCATGCAACACCAAAGTCTATTTTCAGAAACAGAGTCCTCATTAGATTCTCAGCATGATTACACTAGAGTAGGCTTTTTCAGGGAGAAAGCCAGATGTGTCATAGTTTAGGATTTTTGGGGCCTCTATTTACTTCCATGTATCCAAAGAATCAAGGAATAAGTTCAAGCCGACGACATAATTGGGGGTATATTTGGGTTACAAAGAAACTCCCCACAACTATCATGTGTACTTTCCATTCCTCAAAATGATAATTGTACAAAGGGATGTAAAATTTGATGAGGATAAAGTGATGTAGCGCTCTCTTGAGAGGGAGCTTCATATCACACCAAAAGAGGAGCTTTTAGCTCCAAAGAAGGAACCTCAAGAAGTTATGGAGCAACCACAAATCGAGGAGCAGAGAGTGGAGACAACCACTCAAGAAAAACCATCTAGAGAAGGCAAAAAAAGAACGAGGGAACTTGAGAGACTTGTGCAAGATGTGAGGGAGAATGTGGGTGGTACTTCAAATTTGCACAGGAAAAGAAGGTCACCAGATTGGTACACTGGCTACATGGCTCTAATAACTGATCTTGTAGAGACTGAGCCATCCTCTTTCAAGGAAGTAGTAGAGATACTTGTATGGGTTGATGTAGTGGTACAATGTTTGGGAAGTGGTCCCAAGACCAACAGATAAATCAATAGTGGGTTCGAGATGGATCTTCAAGTTTAAGCAGGCAACAGATGGAAGCATAGAGAAGTACTAGGCCAGATTTGTAGCCAAGGGGTACTCTCAAGTTGAGGTAATTGACTATGAGGATACCTTTTCTATTGTAGCAAGGTACTCATCCATTAGATCAATTCTTTCTCTGGCTACGCAGATGGGGTGGAAGATCCACCAAATGGATGTAAAAAAAACATTCCTCAATGGCATTATTGATGAGGATGTGTACATCGAGAAACCAGAAGGTTTATAGACTTTTTATAAGGAGTTTCATGTGTGCAGACTCAAGCGAACATTGTACAATCTCAAATAAGTACCTTGTGCTTGGTACACTAGGATCGATAACTATATCACCTGTTTGGGATTCCCCAAAAGTGAGGTGGATGAAAATCTCTATGATATGTTTGTAGAAGGTAAATTTCTCATTATTTTATTATATGTTGATGATTTAATTTTAACTAGTGATGAAAAATTGATCAGATCTTGCAAGGAGGACCTTGCAAGAGAATTTTAAATGAAGGACATGGGTCTCGTGCACTACTTGCTTAGATTGGAAGTATGACAAGGTAGTAGGAAATTGTTCATCTCTCAAGGAAAGTATGAAAATGAGATACTACAGAGGATCCGCATGGAGACTTATAAACCCATGGAGACACCTGTAGGAACCACATAAAGGAAGGAGGATGCCACTTCATGTGAGGAAGTGGATGCTACCATTTATCAACGGCTAGTGGGTTAACTTATGTACCTTGTGAACAAACGACGAGATATGTGTTATGTATCAACTAGCTGAGCCAATATATGGTTAGGTCAACCAAATTATTTTGGAGGAAAACTAAGCATGCTTTACAGTACCTCAAAGGCACTACCCAGTTTGGACTATGGCATAGACAGACAAAGGGAGTGAATTTGTGTGGCTTAATAGATGCAGATTGGGCAGGGAGTCCATCAGACTAAAAGAGTACATAAGGTGGAATTTTAGTGTTGGGTCCAAAGTGGTTTCTTGGTACAACAGGAAACAAATATTTTTGGCACTCAGCTCAGTAGAAGAAGAATACATTGCTGCAAGTAAAGTAGCATGTGAGGCAATATGGATGAGAAAGATAATTGTTGGATTGTTTGGTAAGATGATGGATCCAACTGATCTACTTTGATAATCGGAGTTGCATAAAAATATATGAGAATCTTGTTTTTCATGATCGATCCAAGCATATAGATATCTGGTATCACCATTTATGGGATTGTGTGCAGAGGCAGATAATGTTGCATTAGTACATTCCGACAAAGGAACAAGATGCTGAAATTTTGAAAAAGGTTTTCTCAAGAAGAAAGTTTGAGTTCCACAGGTGCAGGATAGGGGTGGTTGATAATCCCTTTCTTAATAATAAAAACATTTTCGGAAGAAATCACATCAGAAGAATTAGGTTGACGTGTTTCAAACCAACCTATGTGGTTCATCATCAGGACAAGATGAAGAATCAGATCATAGCTATAGGTTAAATAGGGAGATGGGCCTTCTAATAGTTAAAAGGAAATGGCTATAAAAATGGCTATATTTGATTGGGCGAGGAAAAGAGAGAAAAAATATTAAATTGAGAAACCATTTTTAGTCAGTTAGATTGGAAATTTTTGTTATTATTTTTATTTATTTATTATTATTATTATTATTAGTTTTTATTTATTTTTAATTAACAATGTAAGTAAAATAAGAGTCAAATAATAGATACTATTTTAAGGGAATTCAAACTAATGGTCAAAGGGTAAAATAATAATAATAATAATAATTTCCAATCTAATTAACTAAAAATGGTTTCTCAATTTAATATTTTTTCTCTATTTTCCTCGCCCAGTCAAATACAGCCATTTTTATAGCCATTTCCTTTGATCTATTAGAAGGCCCATCTCCCTATTTAACCTACAGCTATGATCTGATTCTTCATCTTGTCCTGATGATGAACCACATAGGTTGGTTAAAAATGCGTCGACCTAATTCTTCTGATGTGATTTCTTCCGAAAATGTTTTTATTATTCAGAATATGGATCACAGAAGCTTAAATACGAAAATCCCTTTCTTAGATATCATTTTTGGGATTCAACTGCGTTAAGTAAGTCATTCACGTATGACCATTTCCATGAGAGGTAGTTGTAACTGACTAATTTCTCATGATTTTTGAATAGTTCACTTAGCACTCATTGCATCGGGTGATGCTCACAGGGGTGAAGAAGTGGGATTGAAACTAGTGAAATGAATCACATAGCATCAATCATCACTTCCGGGGCTTGCACCCGGTAACCAGGACTTCCCAGGAGGTCACCCATCCCAGAACTCCTCTGGCTCAAGAGAACTTAACTGTGGAGTTTTCCCCACAATCAAGCCCACTTAGCTTGCTACCCCATTTGCAAAACCTTAGCAAGCTAAGTGGGCTTGATTGTGGGGAAAACTCCACAGTTAAGTGCGCTTGAGCCAGAGGAGTTCTGGGATGGGTGACCTCCTGGGAAGTCCTGGTTACTGGGTGCAAGCCCCGGAAGTGATGATTGATGCTATGTGATTCATTTCACTAGTTTCAATCCCACTTCTTCACCCCTGTGAGCATCACCCGATGCAATGAGTGCTAAGTGAACTATTCAAAAATCATGAGAAATTAGTCAGTTACGACTACCTCTCATGGAAATGGTCATACGTGAATGACTTACTTAACGCAGTTGAATCCCAAAAATGATATCTAATATAATGCACTGTGTAAACCCCCATACTTAAAATCCCTTTCTTGCTGAGAGGGAATGTTGAAAAATACAACAAGAAATTCTTAATTTGATTTTGCCTTGATTAAATTGTGAAAATTTGAATTTCGACATCAACAGAAAACTTGGATGTAGTTAACTTGTGTGACATGGTTCGTGTCACCCAGTTTACTTGGTAAATTTGAGTTGGAGGAGTTAGAGTTCAGTTAAGAACATTTGATTGATAATTTGTAGCAACTAAGGTCACTTATCTCATGAGGTTATTTTCAGTTAAACTAGTTCCAACCTTTGGAGGAACTAGTCGAAGGTCATTTGTGCAGTGGTACTTCAGTCAAACTTAGTGGTCATCCAATTACCGAACAATCAACGCAAAATAGCTAGTGCATGCGAAGAATTAGAGTTGCTCGGGCTTGGTGGAGATTACAAGGAAGTGTAACATCAGTTGTAGACTAGTCTTGAGTTACACGTGTTGCATGCAGTCAGATGATCGGCCTAAGGAATTGCGCAATCCATTTTGGAGAAATTCCTAAATTATAGGGGCCAAATTTCTCAAGGAAATAGGAGCTCAAGCAAAGGAAAATTTTGACTAATCTTCGGTTAGAGCCTTTTAGTGAGTAGAGAGATAGGTTATGCACTTACAGGTTGTGCTCAATTGAGCAAAGAAATTATAACAAATCTCTATTCATTAGATTAATGCAAGCAGGCATTGGGGCTTTTAGCAGTTTTCTTTCCTCGGGAAAAATACATTTATTGCATGTCTAAATTTTTTGTTCTAGATTGTGAATTACTCTCTGGAAAGCAGTAAAGTGGGTTTGTATCTTGTGGTTTTGATTAAAATTTCATGAGCAGTTGCAAATCTACATCGCAATTTCTACACATAACAAAGCATGTGTTGTGGAGGGAAACCTCATAGCTTCAAGCGAGTATAAAGAATAAGAGGATAATAAGCAAGGGAAAATGAAGGTTTGTCGTCAAGTCCTAGAAACATTAGACCCAAAGAGTTCCCAAGACCAAAAAATTGAAGAAATGACAAAAATCATAAAATAAATATCTAATAAAATTCAAAAATTGGAAATGGGAAACAAAGTTTATATTCAAGTGACTCTGAGTAAGGCACCCCAAATAAATTTTCATAATAATAATAATAATAATAATAATATTTCCAATGGAAATCAAAATGTACCTATCAAGAATCAACGTCCATATCGTAGACCTTTTAATCCTTAAATTTTGTAGAGAGGTCAAAAGGGAGAAGAACCTCCCGCTCAACCTTTATTGCAAAATAATGTTGATACTATAGAAGAATACGATTACAAGACATCTAGTCAACAAATCATAGCTAAAGATGAAGATTAACCCAAAATAAATTGTATGACCAAGGTCAGGATGAACATAACAAAAATTATAATCAAGATCATATTCATTATATTGATCAAGGATTTTGGACTCCTGAGCTCAAGCATTTAGTATGAGATTTTAGATGCTCAAGCATAGAATAAATATGATCTACGACCTAGAAAAGATAATAAGAAGATAGAAACATCTAACGACCAAGAATATCAGATAAAAATTATAAATAAAGCAAATCAAATCAAGGATAAAAATGAAGTCCCCTGAGAAATAGAATAATAATAAAATGTAGCAATAAATTCTTAGAATTTTGACCTAAAGAATGAATTGGATAAAGTTAAAATTCATGTCCCATTAACTGAAATTGTCAGAATACCCACATAAAAGAATGAATTGGACAAATTTATATAGAAGGCTACTAGTCATGATCAAACAAAATATAATCTTATTATTGACATTATTAATATTCAAGACGACTCCCCAAATATTAGATTGGGATGCATATAGAAAGGGAAGAAAACATAATACCTCACTTTTATAGAAATTTAAAGATTCATGATGTGACACTTCATAATGGTATGTTAGATTTTGGTGCATCACATAATATGATTCCCAAGGAAATAATTGATAAATTGGGTTTGGATATTACAAGGGAGTACAATTATTTATACTCTTTTGATTCTAGAAGAGTCAAGTTTTGGGGGATGATAAAATACTTGGTAGCTATGTTAGTACAAGTGTTGGTCAAAAGTGTAGTAATGGACATGGTGGTAGCAAATGTGCCCCCCCCCCAATTATGGTATGCTATTATCAAGATCATGGGGAGTTAAATTAGGAGGGTCGCTTCAAATTTATTTATCATATGCTACCATACCTATCTTCAGGGGACAAACACAGAGATTATATCAAGAGTCTCGATTAGAATATACTTTGAAGTCTTAAAAGAACCTGAACAATTTTTCGGCCATATTCTTTTGATGCTAATCTTGAGAATTTTGTTTAGACACCATCAGATGAAGAGAAAACCTTGATTAATAAAAAATAAAATAAAAAAGTCATGTATATGGTGTAAATATTATTTGGAATATGTTTTTCGATGGTGCTTCTTCTAGAAGTGGATCTAAGATTTAGGGAAATAAAAAATACCTAAATCTTGGATCCACTTCTAGAAGAAGCACCATCAAAAAACATATTCCAAACATGTAACTAATAAGTGTCAGACCAAACAACCTAGGCTAAGAGCTTACCAAAATCTACTTTGGGATCTAACAAAAAAATTATTCTCTTATATTAATTTTACAATAATTCCTAGGGAGAAAAACCAATTAGAAAATGCATTGGTACTAACAACTATGGCATTCCTTCCTTCCAAGGAAACTAAGTTGAAATATGAAATTGAAGTCTTGCACATGCCTTTTATTCCTGATAATATAAAACATCAGTGAGTCTTTGAAGAAGATCAAGAAATTAAAAGGTTTATTGAAATGGTAGGTGAATTTTCTGAAATGCATATTGAGGAAGATTATAATCGAGATGGAATAGATGATAATCCCTCTAAACTCAAAAAAAAAATCGATAAACATGATATAGCTCAACTAAAGAATAATGATATCGTAGAGGACTTATTCCCCTAGAAATGATTTTCGACTACATAAATGAAATGTTTTCTCATATGCTTAAACCTCTAAATGAAGATGTCTAACACATTATCTTGGGACCAGATGAAAATAATAAAATCATCAACTTATTAAGATCTCTCTCTAAAGAAGTAAAAGAAAAATATGTTCCCTTTTTTAAACAATATGTCGATGTTTTTGCCTAGATTTATGATTATTTAAGGATGTATTATAGGTAGATTAGAGAACATTGGATCCATTTAACTGAAGGTGTAAAACTGTTTAGGTAGAAACTTAGACATGTTAATCCATTATTACTACCATACGTAGAAAAATAAGTTAAAAATATATTCGATACTAAAATAATAGTACCCTCAAGATACTCAGAATATGTAGCTAATTTAGTACTGATGAGGAAGAAAAACATTGAAATCTGACTTTGTGTTGATTTTAGAAATTTAAACGAGGTTTCACTCAAAGATAACTACCTATTACCCAAAATGGATCATATTCTTCAAAAGGTAGTGGGGACTCATCATATTTCTATGATCGATGGTTTAAACCATCAGGATATATCCATATCACAATACAAAAATATGATAGGTACAAAAACCTTTATTACACTGTAGGGGACTTTGTGTCCAAACAGGCAGTCCAGGTGGATCTTGAAAGAGTCCAAGCCATTGAAAAGATACCCCTCCATAGGATTAAAAAGGAAGTCTAGTGTATTTTAGGAAGAACTGGTTTTTTAAGATGTTTTATACCTAATTTTGAGGAAATTATTAAGGAAATCACCAACATGCTCAAAAAAGGAAAGGAAGTTAAATGGAAAGAAGGTCTTGAATATTACTTCCCTCAAATTAATAAATATTTAGTCGAAGCACTAGTTCTTATGAGCCCTGATTATACTAAAGATACCATAATC
This sequence comes from Pinus tabuliformis, assembly GCA_031772625.1. Taxonomy (NCBI): domain Eukaryota; kingdom Viridiplantae; phylum Streptophyta; class Pinopsida; order Pinales; family Pinaceae; genus Pinus; species Pinus tabuliformis. Next base: position 503,350,443 of record CM062818.1, on the reverse strand, counting down.
TTTCCTTTTGTTGAAATGTGCAACAAGAAATGCTAAAAATAGCGCTGTTATAAATAGCCCGGCTATAAATAGCAGTTCAGCCATTATAGATCTTAGCAACAATGGGTGAAAAGTGAAAGTGCTAAAAATAGCTTTTCTAAAAATAGCATTTCGGGATCCCTTCTTATTTTATTCAGTCCTTGGACTAAACATAGGAAGTAAAATTCGAATTTGATATCAACAGCTATTTGGAAATTAATTAATTAATTCATCTTGAGTTAATTAGTTAAGGAAAATCAAACTTGAAGTCTATGTGAGGACATGCAACAATTTCTCCTTTGATTGAGGGATTTATCCATCAGTTAAATAGATAAGGATGAGTTGTAATATTGAGTTGTAATCAGTTGACTTAGTTTAACTGAGTCAAGTCCAGTTAGATTAATTTAACAGTTTGTTAAATTAATGAGAGTTTAGTTAGTTAATGCTTGCATGCATGTAACTACTGTATTTCAGATAACTGAGTATTCACTCATGGATAACTCATGCATGTCAGTTCAGTCAGAGACCCAGTTGAGATCAGATGGAGGGACAGTGTACTATCAGTTGCTAGGATATTCCTTGGTGAATATTCCTTGCATGCAGAAGGAATATTATTCCTTATGGATTACACAGTTGGACTTGAGGTTACAGTGAGTGTGATGAGGCCAATTCACACATGTGATATCATTGGACCCCAATCAAAACTGCACAAGGAAATAGGAGGCTTGGAGGGCTTGAGGAAGATATATTCTATGTCTATTCAGTCTGTGAGCTGTATTGTTTGATTACAGAGAGAGCAGGATAGCTTGAGAGCTGATTCTTTTTGTAACTTGAACAAGATTTCCACTTGTATGATAATACAGAGTTGGGGTTTTAGGCTGGTGCTTTCCCCAGTGTTATATCTTCTGTGTTATGGTTGATTACTTCTCATTCTCAGTTATATTTGTTCTTGGTTGATGATGCTCATATCTGTTTAAGCTTCCGCAAAGTTTATGGTAGAAGTAGATCTAGTATTATGCTTTAGGACATTGCATATATCAGGTGATCTACAGTGAAAATTCTACACCTATTGTGTCAGAACATACGATAGTTATCATTCTCCTTCAAAAAAATCAACAAGGTTTTGAGCAACCTATAACTTTCTTTAGCAAAGCCCTATAAGACACTAAAATCAAATATAATATAATAAAAAAAATAGGCTTATGTTTTAATCAAGGCTTTGAAGGTATTTAGATATTATGTGTTACAGTCTAAAATTATTATTTATATGCCCAATCTTGTTGTAAAAGATATATTAATTCAACATGATGTTGTAGGTAGAAGAGGAAAGTGGATAAGTAAAATTCAAGAGTATGATCTAGAGTTGAAGCCAATAAAAATAGTTAAAGATCAATGTCTCACCAAATTATTAACAGAACCAAATTCCAAAGCACTAGGTATTAACCAAATAATTCATTTGAGTCTAATTGCTCAAACTAAAGGTTTTGGAAAGGATAAACAACCATGATTATTGTTACCTTACAAAGAATCTGCACCTATAATGAAATATTTCATTCACCAAAATGGTACACATAAATCATCACTTACCTTTAGAATTTAGAGTGTCCATCTCATTTGAGCAAATCTCAATCTCATCCATTGAAATTAAAATTTATAAAATAGTATATCATAGGAAGTAAGCTATATTGGAAAGGTCCAATAGGGATCCTTTTAAATTGTGTTATGCTTGATGATTTTGATTGTCTTATCAACCAACATTATAGTGGATTATGTGGTGGGAAATATGCGTGGAAGACTACTACCCACAAAATTCTAAGGAGTGGATTCTACTGGGCTACACTATTTTTTGACGTGAATAAGAAAATAAGGGCATGTCATGAATTCCAAATTTTCACCAGGAAACAAAATTTGGCTTTCCTCCCTTTGAAACCTATTCATTATTAGACACCTTTCCAACAATAGGGGATAGATTTTATTGGATAAATACATCCCAACTCCAACAACCAACATCATTGGTTTCTAACAGTCACAAACTATTTTACAAAATGGGTAGAAGTTATGCCTGTCAGGTCGTTGAAAGATAAAATCATTATGAATTTCTTAGTAGAAATTATTTTCTCTTCATTCGGCTACACTAGGAAAATAATCACGGATAATGCTAAACCCTTTCCTCAACTTCTTTTGAGAATTTTTATGATAATTACAATGTCATTTTAGCACATTCAATCACTTATTATTCACTAGTAAATGCGTTAGCTGAATCTAGTAATAACAATATCACGAAAATTCTTAAAAGTACCTTATGTAACCCTCAAATAAGGTTTTTGTGTAGACCGAATCAACACCAAAATGTCTATAGGAACATCAAGTTTTCCCCTGGTATATGGTATCGATGTTGTCATCCCAATACATTTAGGTTCTAAAGATATGAAGTTATTACAAGAAATTAGTAAAGAACCTAAAGATTTACAAAGATGAATCAATCAAATTCATGTTCAACAAAGAAAAGATCAAGTATATCACAGACTAAACAAACACCAGCGCAAATAAGAAAGTAGCAAGTTTCTATGTTTTAGAGTAGTGGATGACTGCGTCGGGGATATGGATGCTTGTCGGCAACAGAGCTACATCTAATTTGGAAACTCATGTAGAAGGATTTAAAAAAAGAGTTGAAATCCTTTATATCTGGTCTCAAATTAATATATGTTAAAAAATAAGATATATATATCTTACATGCATTTATAGTACCCCACAGTTTATTATATCTCATAATGATGGAAATGGAACTATCTATAAATGGTTATGTACTATTTACATGAAAAATGAAACATATCTTTATTTTAGCTAAATCTTGTGATTCCCATAACATATGTATACATTTATTATGACAAAAAAAATGAGGTAAAATAACACAAAATAATGACAAATGAACACATAATAAACGTAAATAATTAAAAAAACAATTTTTAAAACTCAGAATAAAGAGTCATTAAGAAATAACTTTGTCAATTAACCATATAACAATAAAATTCATAGTATATATGACAAGTTCAAAAATATATGGCTTGTGAAATGTATAGAACTTCTCAAAATAAACCTCCTATTTGAGAGTTACAAAATACAAAATGGTTAACTAAGCCTTAACGACATCTTAATCTAATATTTCCATAACTTCTTGTGGAGGATCATTAAAATCTGTCTGAACACCATCATCCTGATCTATGATAGGATATAAGTTCTGTATAAGTTGAAAAATGGCTGAGAGAATAAACAACTTCTCTTCTATCCAAGTCAATTTATCCTAGGCTCCTCTTGTCCTTCAAAATTTCAGTCTGGTTTGGAATAAAGCATTTCACTATGTGAATTCCTTGCTCTTTATGTCTCCTTCATTGTTGTGTTTACTTCAAGGAGCTTGCCACCACTCATATTTTTCCAATGCTAAAATTAAAATGTGTGAATGAATCCCTGATTGATGTGGCTCTTCATTTATATATCTACCCTTGTAGTGGTCATAGTGGATTACCTCATCTAATTATTTTAGAGCATCTTTGTATTAATGGCCAGTACGACACATTTAATCTGCACATACCATTGGACATCCTAGTGTAAGTTAACGATGTTGATTTATCCAAGATATCATTACTAACCGAAGGCATTTGGTCTTCATTTTGTTTCTTCGCAATGAAAGAATATCCCTAGTTGGAGTCGAATGCTGTAGTCGAATTTGAACACTGAGGTTTCTCCTTTTCAAATTTTCTGTATATTCTTAATGATCATGAAAACTCAATTGTGTATGTGTGATTTTTACAAACTCTATATGGAATCGTTAAAATGAAAATCATTTCAACAAGCCTCATGTTGAAACCTTGTGTTATGTTTATGTTAAAAAAACATATGGTTTCGAAATAAATTAATGCAATCCCAACATCGAATGACGACTTTTGATTCATATATAATTCAAAATCATCCACCCAATATCATCGAACGGTTACAAAACATTCATTCCAATGGTGGTTTTTTCCATTGGATTTGGAAAAGTGTAGAAGTTAGTGCATGTTGCTTGATATGATGGCTGTATTCTAACTAGTCGGATATGATGGCTGTAGTCTAACTAGTCGGAGGAATTGATTGGAAAGTTATGGAAATTCTGGTTATATTTTAAAAAAATCCTCCAAGAATTTTTGTAAATCCAAGTTATAACTTCAAAAGTTTAGGTGTCCTTAGACGTTTTTGATGGTGCTGAAATCCATTTCCACTATCAAAAACACAATTCAAACACTGCTTCTACAAGATTTTTTGAAAACTTTTTGCCCGTATTCCGATCACTTTTGGTCGTCAGACAATTCCTCCGCCTCGATAGACGACTCCGATATGATATGATTAGAAGGCTGGACTTCGTCCAATCCAACGATAATAAATCACGTCGAATTGCACAACCTTTGCGATCTGATCGGATCCAACGGTCAAGGATGTTTGAATCTGATGATCATTATGTCATATCGGATGACAACATAGTGGGACATTAATGGGCCTCTTATGATTCGATATGATCTAATGACTGAAATGAAACTAGATCAATTACCTTTACGTCATTTCGGAAATTGAACGATGTGATAGATAAGATAAGAAATTGGTCTGATGCATCTAACGGTCAAAACCATTCCCATCTAACGACTGGAATTTAAATGCACATAGTTCACATTACTTCATCACCTAACCTAATAATTATCAACTAATTTGGCATACTGTAGAAGTGATATAGAATACGCCAACATTTATTAACTAAATTCATGAGTTTAAACCCTTATTTTTAGCTTTACAATCGATTATTGCAGTGAAATTGCCACTCACACCTCACACAATTGGAAGAAAAGGATAAATATAAACTGAGTGATATGTAAGGAAAATGATAAGTCTCTAAGCCTCATTATTACACTCGAATAAGAGTCTTTAGTAGTGTTGTAGAGCTTTCAGATTAAAAATGGTCATAAAAAATTCAGAGGATGTTTTTATTAATATACTGGTTCAAATTTGAGATACCCATGTAGAGAATGTTGCTATACATACCCTTGGAACCAAGTTAGAACTTAACACTGAGCATTTTAGCTCAAACACCTACTTGTTAAAAAATATATTACTTTGAGTTGTCTTACCAACTATACAATTCGACCTCGATACTATCTAGCTTTTGGTGGAACATTTCGACAATCTACTAGAAATATTATCTGTCTTGCAATTTAGAGATATCTAAAGAAGCTACAGACAAAATTTTGCAATTACATGTTTCTGGAAAGAATATTATTGATAAGGAATTAAGTGAGGAGTTCATTATGTGGTTTGAGGATGAAAAAATGAATTTTCTACGAGGCCTATTTGAAAACCCCAATCAAATATCAAAGGCAGAGTTTCCTGTGTCAACTAAGTTACTTAAACCACTATTTCATACTATGATTTCACATCTGATTGTTTTTTTTGGATGTCCAGATGATTCCAAGATGGATAAGGTCATATATATGTGCTTAAGATAAATAATGGTAAACCCTAGGGAGATTGGAATTAATTTCACAAGTTACTTGGCTCGAAGTATTTATTTATACCTCGGTGCAACTCTGTCTTTTTATTTATTTAAACATTGTAAATATATGTTACATTGATATTGTTCAATTATCTTGAGTACTTTATCAGGGCAAGACTATTGGAAGGGGTAAAGGATAAAAATGGGAACGAAAAGGAAATTGATAAGTGGACTGAAACATTATACCCGGGAAAAACCTCAAAGGTTTATGCTAAATATTTAGATTGTTTTTCATTTTACCTTCAAGTTAGACTGTTAAAAAAGGCCCCTTAAAGGATATTAGGAGATTTCAGAAGGATCTTACATCTGACTAAAGAGATCAACATAGAAGACAAGTATTTGTTTAAAGACTACTTTGTTATTAGGATATATGGTTTCAAGGGAGAACCTTATCATCTTCCTAAATTTATTACACCCCAAATCTTTACTTTAGAAGTTGCAAATAAATATTATATGTAAATGATATTCACTTACATTTGAAAAGTAAAAAATATCTCATCATAATACCTTTTGAAACATTATATTTGATAACTAGACATAAGTTTGTGCTGGAGATCATTGATAATGACTTGTTGTCGTATGGATTAGAAAATGACTCACCTTAGAAATATGATCCATTACATATAATATAGGATCTAAGGAAACATGTAGTTTTTCAGCCTATACAAATGTGTCAAACCCTGGAATGGAAAAATTGGTTAATACTGACACTTGGCTTCAAAAAATGAAAATCCAATTAATGTACAATTATCCAAGGAAGATATGGCTAAGGCAATACAAAAGGAAGTAAACTAGTAGAACAAAATCCATCTCATGTCGCTGAAGAAACAAACCAAGTTATTAGGTAAGTGATAGATGTTGTCGGTTGCAACCCTCAACAGAGTTTATTAAATAGAAAAGTAAGTGAAGTAAGTCATGATGAGGCAGATTGCATTGTGAAAGGAAAAAGTGAAGATGAAGATACTGCCTTCCAAAAGGTTACTGAGAAGTTATCTAAGCAGGTGAAAAATATGTTGAATGAAATGCAACCCAAGAACTATGGAACTCAAGCGTAACAATTGCTACTAGTGTAAATGTAGAGAAACTCTCAAGGGACAAAGGCAAAAAGATAATGACGATTCGAAAACAGGTTGAGGTTGCAAAAGGAATTATGTGCAGAAATTTTGAATAATATGACACTTATTCACATAGATTATCCCGATTATACACTATTGCGGAATACATGCATAGTACATAACCTCCTCTACGTTGATCATCAATTTTGCGGAATTAAATCAATGAAACATCAATCGCATGCACACATTAACACAGTATGTAACCCAGGGAAAGCATACAGCTGAAAACCCCACACTATCTGTATATTATAATGATTGAGAACATGTAACAATACATAGTACAATACTCCTCACAAGTACTAAGTACTATCTCCACCTATTACACACAAAACTAGCTCAGATATGAATCAATCACAGGTTCAAATCTCCTCCACTGCTTTGTCTGCCTCCACTGCGCAATCCTGCATGAGAATAATGATGAATGGCTGAAGCAAACTCGTATTTCCTTGGTTGAACCACGCAATCCTCATTGGCATTATTCAATCCATGCATGTGCAAAATATCATGCATAACTATAGTCACAACTGATAGCAATCTCAACCTCTAACACCTGTCTCCACTGAACTGTCCATGCATTGAGTTAACTGATGTATTCTTTAGTTGCTTTATGAGTTAATAATTAGTGAATTAATTAATAATTAATTCACATCACTCATCACTAGTGTATTCTGCAGTTAGACTAAATACAACTAGTTTAACCAAGTCAAACTGAACACAACTCCATCAACTCCACAATCAACTCCACCAAAACTCAACCACTTGAGTTCTAACTGAAGTCCTGCATGCAATAGCTCAACTGACCCACAAGAAAACCGTATTTCCTTCTGACAGCTGCATGTGCCACATCTGTAGCTCAAACTGAAGTGCTCCAAGAGGATATTCAGACTATGTTAACCAAATCGTCTCAATGCACACTCAGACTTGTTTATTTTATTCTTGAATGGTTTCAATGCACACTCTATGTTAACCAAATCGTGCTGATTTTCAGACTTTTTTGATATGCAATTTGAAATATATTGTTATGCCTTATTTATGTTTTGTTAATTGTACCTTGTTGTATTCTAGTTTACATTAATTATTCATGTGATTGACATGATCAATTGATAAAACATTGTATTATTACTTGAATCGTTCTCTTTTGTATTTACCTTATCTGAAGTATTCGAGTCAATTTATTTAATTGATTGGTTGCAGGCTAAACATGCCAATACATGATCTTGGATGATTTTGTTTCTCTCTTCATGAGAAATATAATTATACATCAGTAATATGTGGTTTTCTATTTTATTTGTATGATGTTAATTTTCTTTTTTTATTTAACTTTTTTTTCTCCATATTGTAATGTATGTCCTTTGTTATTTTATGTGCACGTTGTTTATCACTACATCCTTAAAGTTTACATGGGGCTCATCGATTATATGGTTTATATAAGTTTCTTTCCATATAAATCTTAACCACTTATTGTTTTTGACACTTATTCATAATCTAGCCATATCTAGAAATTATCATAGAATATATAAATATATAAGTTCACAGGGAATACCCCCTGAGCTTAAGGAAGGCCAATCCTTCAACTTGAAGTGGTAGGATATTTTTATCCTCATTGAATATTGTCCTTTTATATTGTTTTGTGTCACTGAAAAAATTTGAAAGACAACAATATGGTTTTTAAAATTATGGATATGAAGGGTTGAATGCGGGCCTCACTTGGTTATAAGGGCCTGAATATTGGTCCCACATCGGCTTGTATAAACCCTAGACCACTCTATTGTGTAGATACACACATTTCTGAGGGCTCTAGTAGGAATGAATGGAAAATATGTTAACAAAGAATAAAATATGTGTTTGGAAAATGAATGGTTCTAGAGACACATAATTTGGATCATGGTTTATTGTTCCATTTTTGTTTGTTTCATTGTAATGATTCCCCTTGAGCTAGAATCAAATCAGAATCACATTTTAGACATGGCCTAGGAGAAACCTTGAATTTTGGTTGGTTCCATCTGAATATCACAAAAGAGCGATCACAATATCATAGATCTATTCTTGGTGGAAGTCTGGTTCGATAATAAAGTCTTGGCAGAAATCTAGTGGAATCTGGTTTTGGTGGAGTTTCAATAGAAAGGTTTTGGTAGAAGAAATATTACAATTTGTGGAGGTTTACTGACATATTATATATAGTAGAGGCTTGGTGACAACGTTAAACTCCTAGATATAACATAGTAGATCTTCAATAGTAGAGGTTAAAAGGTTTAGTTGAATTGACATGTCAGATTAGCCACACAACTCCATATTAGATGCATCGTTTGAGTTGGACTTTGTATCAGACAAGTTTTAATACATTGAAGGATAGATAATCCATTGTTGGGACAATGTTGTATTAAAGTGTCTAATCAATTAGGTTCATATTAGTTGGAAAATCAACTCACTGTGGTAGTTGTCATCATATTGGATAAGAATATGTGTAGCATGACACGTTTCCTTACCGTAGAATTTGGTTGGTGGATTGGCACGCACTATGTCACCCTGGTAACATTGTTTAGCTCCCATAGACTCGTGGACTCTTTTATAGTTGGCATGATCCCCATGGTGGTGCAATGAGTTGGAAAACTTCGTTGAACAATTAATTGGGCACACCAATTGATCACTGATTGGAAAGGTGTTAACCATTAGTAGATCAACATATCAGTGTGAGATGGTTGTGTATTGGATTGACATGTTGTTTTTATTAGTTATGTAAGCAAAGACGTGGAATCCTGACTAGTCATGGATCGATTTCCACTTCCCCCTTTGAAGTCAGTGATACCATAGCAAAATCGTTGGCAAGGATGGCCTGGTAAGAATCGTCGCATGACATAGTTGGTATGTTGTCTAGTTTGTATACTTGAGGTCATTGATTCTATCTCCGACAATTATTAGGTCAAATTAATATTTTATTTTTTATTTATGAGTTTTATTTTATGGAATGAATAATCCATCAGAGAAGATCATTTTGTTACACCATTTCTGGAATGTGGTGTTTTCAAGAATTGTGCCTTGAGAAGCACATTTTGTAGAACATTTAAATTAATATATGCCTTTATATGGTTTTTGGGGGTCTCTAGTCTCACTCTAAGACCAAATTGAAATCTAGAAGAAATTGGATGATCGGGGCTTAATGGTGAACAGTCTTAGAGGCATGAATAGTCTATATAATGTATTTTTAATGATTAGAATCTCAATTATATGATTTGGAATCTTATGAGTAGGTTACAACTGGAATTGAGTATATGGTATAAATATGTTTCGAGATGAGTTTTATGTGACCATATAGATGAGAAGGTTGAAGCGGACTTCTGATAGGGTATGACAGGAGATTGAAAATAATATGACAGCAATGAATTTTATTCTATTTGAAGTTTGGAAGAGTAGGTGGATCCAATTTGAAATATTTTGAAAAGAGGTCCACAAGAGATTGAAAAAGGAGGTGGTTGCCTCCATTAAGGTTAAAGCCTAAATTAGGTTTGATCCCAGAGAAAGTTGGAGCTTTCTCATCATTGAGGTTGATGCCTCAATTAGGTTGGAGCCTAGAGCAAGTTGAATCTTGCTTATCATTGAAATTTGTGCCTCCCTTGACTAGGTTGTAACTTATAGTCAGTTGTTTCTTGCACATTTTTTAGGCTAGTTCCTCAATCATGTTGTACCCTACTACAATTAACAACTTGCATATCTTGGGGGTAGGTGCCTCTAGTAGGTTAGTGCTTGCAAATCAATGTAATTAATTGAAGAAGAAGAAGAAAAGTTTGTGATTTTCTCCTGTATGGCTTTCCACACAAAAACTTATGTCCTCTTGTGTTCATATGATAGCTTCTTGATTTTTTTTATGATATGATAACTTCATGATGCATTGTTTTATTTATTGATATATTGAAAATGGTTATGATTCACTGATACATAATTGTTCATTGATGAAAAGTTGTGAAATGGTAAAATTACTCTCACACTGATTCGCCCCCACCTCTAAATGTGATCTTTGGTCCAAAAAGTGGTATTAGAGTAGGTTCCTTTAGGAACAATTAACTATTGGAAGGTAGATCAAGGAAGATATGGCCAATAAGGGAAAGAGCAAGAAGAAGCTATCTCAGAAAAGGAAGGGTTGCAATCAAGTATGTGATCTGCAGGAAAAATCCTTCTACATACACATGGATGATAAAGAATCAGGTGTAACATTATGTTTGAATTGTGGTAAATAAGGTTATTATACTCATGTGTGTCCATGTCCTATTACACATAATGGAGAAGATATTACTCATCAAATTGAGGCTTGATGCAAAAAGGAAGAAGCTGAAAGAAAAACTGAATAAGTGAAACTTGGATTAGAAAGTGTAATAAAAGTTTTAAAAAATTGTGAAGAGGAACTTATAATGAAAAAAGAGCTCACTTCTAGTTTAGAAGATATAAGTAATCTTACAGCCATGAATAAAGAGCAAGAGAAGCTACTAAAGAAATATTAAAACCAATCTCAAGAAAGAGCAGTTATGGAAATCCATCTAGAAGACGTAAGGAGGGAAGACATGTGGCAAAGAAAATTGAAATAAAAAGAAGATCATTGTAAATCAATAGAAGTTGAGAACATCTCCTTGAGAGACAAGCTATAAAAAGTCAACAATTAGATGATAAATGGAAAAAAAGGGCAATAATAACTCTTAAGAATCGAAGAATTATTGGAAAGCAAAGATCATGTTGTTTCCATTCCTGAAGCACAATTAAAAGAATCTACACATAATGAGGAAGCATTGGTGAATCATCTAAAAGAAAAAGTGAAAAAAATTGAAGAGAAGAATCACAAAGAAAAATAATAAATCATCTACTTAAAATATAAATTTGAAGAAGTAATGAAGATCCAAATATTAAAGAAAGAAGAAGAATGTGATGAACTTAAGGAAAATTTTGTTTCATTGAGGCATGAATTTGACAAGATCAAAAAGAACCCAAAGATCTCACAAGTGTTGGATAACATTATTAGTTGTCAAATATCTCCAAGTGACAAAATACGTCTTGGTTATACAGGTATGTCTCCTTGCAAAGAAAACTCAAGCTTCAAGTCTCCAAAGTCTGAATTTGAAGATAAGGTCAAAGAAAAATATAGAGAAGGCCATATATGAAGTGTTTCTACCCCAGGAAGTTGTGTTGATGTTCTCAAAAGGTGTCATTAGGAAGAAGACAACAATGTAAAGCATCATCAAAGGATTAATTCTCCTCCAAGGTAGAATATATTTAGAAGATATTCAAGGGAGTCTTTCTCATTTAGGTATCAATGTACATTTCCTGGATATTTCTTTTTATGTACAAATTTTGGGCATAAGGCTAGGGATTGCAAAGCCTATGACAAAGATGGTTATGTTAGCATTATGATACAAGTGTTTCCTTGATGAAAACTCACTCATAGGTCAATTCAGTTTTGATAAAAGGCAACCCACAGTGTAACAAGTCCATTCAGATGTAACAGGGCATTAGTATAGAAGAACAGGGAGATGGAACCAAAGTCTACTAATCAGAATGAAGAAGTTGAAGGTAAATGATGGTGAAAAGTAGTTTAAGATGTATACGCAGGTCCACTTAGTCAAAACAATGTATACACGCTAGTTCACAGAACAAAAAGAGCATATACGTATACACGCACTTTCACAAGAAGAAAAGCGCGTATATGTTGGAAAATCAAGGAAATTCAAGAGGAGACAATACCAGGGGTCAATACCATGGTATTAGCCCACAATATTGAGCAGAGTAACGACTATTTGATCCCGTCCAAGAATACCATGAGTCCTAAGTGGTTTTGGTCCGAGGTATTGAGAAAGGCCTAAAACTATATAAGGAGGAGAATATCATAAGGCTAGGGTGTGCAAGTGAAATGGTTTCTAAGGAATACTTCTATCTGAAGTATATTTTATGTTGTAGGGGCTATGTTTGTGATTTGATCTAAAATATTTTGTGCACCTTGAATTCAATGTTGGATCAGGATCATGAGACCTGAAATGACTTATCATTGAATGATATGATATTGGTTGGGCTAGATCTGATTATGTACACCTATTTTATTCTTTAAATGTCATGATCTGGGTTTGTCTGAAGTCCGGAATTGTAGTGAAGTTATGAGTTAATATTTGTAGATCTATACGCTGGTTCATCTTAGTAAAAGCATGTGTACATGTAGGTTCTACTCTTCCAAGTAGCTTATACAAAAGAAAAGGCTATTCTTCAAGATCTAACTGATCTATCTGATCAGTTCTGTTGTTTTACTGTTGTCTTTCAGTAAAGTCTTCTTAGATCTCAATGTAAAACTGAATGCATAAGGAGTTTGGTATCTGATTGATTGATTGTATAAGTGAGAAGGGTGATCTCTATTATTGCATGTGCAAAGCTTTGTAAATTGACAGTAGATGTTCAGTATATTGTTGGTTGATACAAACTTGAATTAGAAGTTTTATGTTTCAGTAGTTTTGAAGGTATACATAGGTTTGATTAAAGGAAGTAGCGTATACACACAGGTTGGGTTTAGTAAAGTAGCGTATACATTTTGATGCATGATTTTTGAGGTTGCAACTGGTTCTGAATGATAATGCAGGTTTTTGGGTTCAACACAGTGTTCTGGTGACAGTGATCTAACTATTCAGATTAACTGACTATTGGTTGATGAATTTTGAACATTCTGATGCGTCCAGTATGAAAATTTGATGAAACGAGGCCCTCATGTTTATTATTGTGTACTAGGAGCATCCAGTCTGAAAATTTATGAAACGTGGTCCCTGGAGGAAGAGAGAAGGTCGTAACCTTCTATAGGCCAGCACCTATGTACTAGTAAACACATTGGCTGGTACACAAACTAGGGGGTTGTAGCTCCCTTCCAGTAGAAGTTGGAAAACAAGAGAAGGTTGTAGCCTTCTGTAGGTGGGTGCCTGTGTACTGGTATGAGTCTGCACTAGTACAAGATTGTAAATAGATTTTCTTATTATTAAAAGAAGACAGAGATGACAACAGTAGGTGGTTTTCACCCACATTGGGTTTCCACCTTAAATCTTGGTGTTCATGTGTGTTACTTATGTGTGATGGTTTATTCTATTTTTACTTCACTATTTGAATAGTTGCTAATGCACTGGTTAAAGATCAACACATGATAAATTGACTAAATCACAAGTTATCTGGGTATGCGCTGATTTCTCTAATCACAGTAGTGTGTACACGCTAGTACACTTCACAGAAGTAGCATATATAAATCTGTTTGGGAAATGAAAAATTATTGATCTGATAGTATTGATTCATCCCCCCCCTCTCAGTATTATTTCCAACAGGTTATTAGTCTCCTAGAAGCGTGTTTGTAGGTGTTCAGAAATCTATGCCATCATGTACTAGGTGATTTCTATTCAATTAGTAACTACTTGTGAGTGCTTTTTACAACTTTAGATTAGGATCTTATTTTAATTACTTTATTAGTGTTGTTCTTCATCAAACAACTACCAATGCGTGAACATAGATAGACAAGAGACACAGAATGTAGGCTATGATCCAGGGCCAAAACCTCTCACTCTTTCAGAGGATAACCTACACAAATTCTTCTTATAGATATTCCAATTGATGAATACGAATATGAAGACCCTTGACCTATTAGCCACTCCAAGACCAAGACACTAGTTCTCTTGACTATCTTTTTCTCCTTTCTTCTTCTTGAATCCTCTTCCGCTTTGATCTTCTTAGCACTGAGACATAGTTACAATGATAACATTAAAACAAACTAAGATCATCTCCTATCTGAGCATATTGAGATAAACTATGATAGAAATGAATTGTAGACACACTTGAGATGGCACTGAAACACATCACTGTAATGTCACTGAAATGTGATCACTGTAGCAGCACCGAAGCTAAGACAACACTGAATCTGTTAGCCGAAATCCTCTCTAAAATTTGAGCTTGTATACTATTTCATAGCTCCAAAGCTCTTCTTCTCTGAGATCCGAATGTGTTGCTATAATATCCTATCTGAATTACAAAGGTATCTGAACTTGTCTCTGTACTTTGTCACCTGAATTTCAGAGAGATCTGAACTTGTTGACTGTGTAAAATGTGAAGACCCTATACACATATATATAGTAGTTGTCCTATATAAATAAGATGACATGTTTATTCGACTAGGTGTGTCTCCATTAGGTCAAGTTAACATGATTTATTCACTTCATCTAGAGGTCGACTTGAAGAGTAGTGACTTGTGCTTGCCTTGGAGGGCTTCTTGACAATTCTATAGACTCATATACATTTGTAACATGCCTAAGAAGGGTTCTTCATACATGACATTGACTCTTTTATACTTTTATGACAATTCCTAAAGGCTCTCAATGGGATCCATCTAAAAATAAAATCTCTTACTCATGAAACCCAAGAAGCAAGCATAATAATAATAATTTTATTTTACAAAAATCACAATTACATGTCATTATGAATATTGAACCTAGTTACACTTTTCAACACTCCCTCTTAACTAGGGAGGTATTCATAATGGTACTTGGTCATTCTCAATATGAATAATTTCTCATAAGAAGAATCAGATTGGTAACCCATCTGTATAACATCATATCAACCAACATTGTCACATAGCAAGGCCTTGACTAACAACTCTCTCTCTCCACGAGGTCTGAGCTCAATGCTGGTGAGACCAATGATTTATAGACACCCTAATCATTGTATCTCCTGGAACATACCCCACCCGGGTTATCAAGGTATGTTCCATTAGGACTGTTCTTATCTTGCATTCCCAGTCCTCAAAGAATATCGTTCCTCTATGACTACTCTTATCTTGGATTCCTTGTCTCATCCTTAAAGAGAATTAGATGCAAGATGATTACCCAGTCCTACATTCTGCCTTCAGAAGTGAAGACTAGAATGATGTGTCTATCTCTCCCTCTCAATTAGGGTGGACATATTGCTTCCAAGTTTCTATCAAGAAAGAAAACTTGTTTTTAGGCTGCCTCTTATATAGGGACCTATAGCATCTCCTCGAGTGGAGATGAAGGGACAACTAGCTGCTTGACAAACTCCTTCCTTTGATGTCATGAATTTCTTCTTTGTCACGAAGTCTTCATATTTTTGGACTTCTTCATAGGGCAGAGACCATCCATCTATCTCATCCATGGGTCAGTCATGTCATCATTCATTTCATCAAAAAGTGATCTATCAATCTACATATGGCCTTGCTTCATGCCATGTTTCCTTCTACATGATATCCTCTTTGGAAGGATCTTACATCCTTCTACATGGTCCTCTTGGAATACATCCACAGTTCTTCCTTTAGCAGTCCTGCATAAGCCCATCCAAATATTTGTTGAAAAGTAAGAAATGAACACTTAAATCAAAATTAACTTTGTGATGGTTTTTCATCATGACATCTTCCTATTGGCATCAATATCATGTATACATGTTGAAACATCTCCCAAATATCAGGGGTCTCTTTCTTTTTTAGACTGCCATCAGAGTCTTCATATCTTTCTGGGAGATATCATAGTCAAATATTTCAGTTCCTGCATGTTGATTTCCTTCTTCCATGGTTGCATAGTCTACGATCTCTTCCTTCCTTTCTTCACATGCTTCATTCCCAAGATTTTTCAATCAGATTTCCTCTAGTTACTATCAATCACCTCATATTCCATATGAGGACATATTATGTTGATTTCATCTAGTGTGGCCCATGCCTTCTGGCATCCTTTCACAGGAGGAGATTCCTTTCCTTTGATCATGATTCTCAAGCTAGAGCAGTGAACCATGTTACCTGCAACCATATGAAATGAATTTATAATATTGAATACAAGCATACATACCTCGTTTACCTTTAGGTCATCTAGCCTTCTTTTAGCAACTTCATTGATTGAAAGGAGCTTCAACCTCTTGATCTGCTTCATCTCTTATGTCATCATAAAATCATCCCTTGAAATCCACAGATTGGAATTCCTTATGAAAACCTTTGCTTCCTCTCTATATCGGTGAACCTTTTGACGAATATTCCATTAGAGAATCTTTCGAATCGTGAATATCCCTTATCTAGCATATGTTTCCTTTTGACTGATATATGATGAGACTTGTTCTAGATGACTTCTTCCTTTTTCCCATGAGGTTCCCAAGAGCTATATCGTTCATAGATTACTGTCATACATTTTGTTCCAGACATCTTTCATGTTTCCTAAGCTGAGGTCACAAGCTCTTACTTGAAATGCTTCTACCTTGATGTCATCTTCTAATATGATGCATCCTATACAATGCTTCTTATATTATTAAAATTGAAGAGTTCTTAGTCGAGGAGATTATCTCAGTCATAGTAGAGATATCTCACTTCCTCCTGAGTCTTCTTCTTCTCAGGTTCTTCCACTTCTTTGGTGGTATGGGCTTCTTCTTTATCTTTCTTGATATTTCCCTTCTTGAGCTTAGGACAATATTTCTTTTATTGATGATAGCATTGAATATTAGTTATGTTCTTCTTTGCTTTCTACAAATGTTTGAGCACTTTTTTCTATTAACTTGTCTTCCTTGATCTTGCATAGAAACCACAAGTTTTTGAATGGAATAAATTTCTTATCCTCATAGAAATTTGTTACCTTTTTCATCATATAGTGTATTTAGAACAATGGAGATCATTTCCTTATCTGGAATCATCTCTCTTAGATCTTGCAGTTGAGATCTTATGAAGATGACCCTTTATCCTTTGACACCTTCAATTTGTGTAGATAAAATTTAAGTGATATGACGTTCTTTATCACATCTTCAAAGAACAGTTCTACCAGCTTATCATATATCTCTTTGATGTCTCCAATCTTATTGTATGAGGAATGAGGGAATCTTTGATGGATTCCAAAAGAATATCTTGATCCGTTAGATCATTTTCCATGTATTCAGATAGTACTTTTCCTTCGGATGGTTTGGGGACTTTTTCTTTAATATGATCAATGACTTCACTTTTCTTCGAGGACTATTTCTATCCTTATTTTCCATGCAAGGAAGTTTGATGACCCAGCTAGCTTATATATTTCCTTGCAAAATGAAGTCATTTTACTAGATCATATTACAGAAGAAAAAGGTACCTACTTGTCAAGTGAAGATAAAATATTCAACTTGATCCCTTTGTTGATGATGATCGATGAAGATGTCTTGATGCTCCTCAGATTATCTTGTTGATAAGGAGGTCCTTGCTTCAATTTTTTTTTTTTTTTGGGGGGGGGGGGGGAGGGGGGTGTTTCCATGAAACCTTTTGAAGATAATGATCAGGCTCTTGATCTTGCTTCTCTTGATTTAATAGTCTACAAACTCTTTGAGGCTTCCTTTGGTGATGATAGAGTGTGGATCTCAAAAATACTTCTAGGGTTTTGACTTTCTCCAAGATGATATGATCTTTGATCTAGAAATGCTTCTCTTGGATTAATATAATTCTAGTTTCCTTGATTTGTATATCTATTCGCCTTGAGTAGAAATAAGGCTTTGGCCTTGATTATTTGATTGGTGGTCCCAAGCCTTCTTTTGAAGTAAAATTTCTTCTTTGATTTAGGGTTTGATTCTTCAATGTAGATCTTGAACTTTCACTTTGATATTCTTCGTTTTGAAACTTGATCCTTGCATGTCTCTTTGATTATATGCCCTTTTCTTGACATTGTCACCTTATCTCTGATACCATGTTGAGAAATATAGGGCATCAAATATTAGGTGATTTATCTTCAATTAGTGACTTCTTGTGAGTGAATTTTACAAATTTATATTAGGATCTTCTTTTACTTAAGTTATTAGTGTTTTTTTTCATTAAATAACTACCAATGCATGAACATAGATAGACAAGAGACACAGAATGTAGGCTATGAGCCAGGGCCAAAACCTGTCACGCTTTGAGAGGAAAAACCGCACAAATTATTCTTATAGATATTCAAATTGATGAATACCAATACCAATATGCTTGACCTATTAGCCACTCCAAGACCAAGACACCAGTTCTCTTGACTTTCTTCTGCTCTTTTCTTCCTCTTGACTCCTCTTCTGCTTTGACGTTCTTAGCACTGTGACATAGTTACAGTGATAACATTAAAACGAATTGAGATCATATCTTATCTGATCATACTGAGATAAACTATGATAGCAACGAACTGTAGACACACTTGAGATGGCACTGAAACACATCATTGTAATGTCATCGAAATGTGATCATTGTAGCAGCACCAAAGCTAAGATAACACCGAATCTGTGAACCACAGTATTCTCTGAAATCTGAGCTTGTAGACTGTGTCATATCTCGTAAACTTTTATTCTATGAGATATGAATGTGTCATTGTAATCTCCTATCCGAATTACAGAGGTATCTGAACTTTTCTTTGTACTTTATCATCTGAATTTCAGAGAGATCCGAACTTGTTGATTGTGTAAAATATGAAGACCCTATACACACACACACACACACACACACACACATATATAGTGGTTTTCCTATATAAATAATCCAACTTGTGTATTCTAAAAGGTGTGTCTCCATTAGGTTGAACCAACATGAGTTCTTCACTTCATTTAGAGTCCAAATTGAAGAGGAGTGACTTGTGCTTGTCTTGGAGGGATTCTTGACGATTGTATAGACTCATATAGATTTGTAACATGCCCAAGAAGGGTTCTTCATACATGAGATTGACTATTTTTTACTTTTAGGACAAATCCTAAAGGATCTCAATGGGAGCCATCTAAAAATAAAATCTCTTTCTCATGAAACCCATGAAGCAAGCATTACAATAATAATTTTATTTTACAAATATCACAATTAGATTTCATTATGAAGACTGAACCTAGTTACACTTTTAAACAATAGGAAGATTAGATTCATATGGATTCAATAATATAGTGTATGTATCAATTTTTCCTTCATTTATTTATCATACAAGATGTTTTAGATGCCACTATCTCGGTCACATTGCACGGGAATGCAACATGAGGTTCCCTAAGAAAACCATTGAGGGAAAGGGTTCTACCAGGAACATAGAAATTCACACTAAGGTTTGAAGAAGAAAACATGTTGAACCAAAAACTAGTCCTTCCTTGAATGTTCAAGGCCCTAATATGAGTTGTTTATCATGTTATGTTCCCTAAATCAGAACTCGTGATTGATCTATCTGAAGTTATTCCTAATAAATAAGTTATTTGTTTGAAGATTATTATGACAAGTATGCTTTGGTGGGGTGCATAGAAAAGACTAAAATGATTTAGGAGATAATGAACGTGTCAAGGACAATACCAAGGTTATTATGGACAATGTAAAAGGAAGAAAATATGAAGGAGAAAATAAGGTAGGATGGTCATTATCATGGAAGTAGTTACTAATGGAAGAGATCAAGGTGTCGATCATTTGAGAAAATTTGAACACTCAGGATTGATGGGAGAGTATGATAGAAAGCATGTACTGATTAGAGGAGATGTTTAATAGGAAATAATACATCACCAAGAAGAAATATTGATAAAGGAATACAATGACACAGACATCAATGAACTTTGATCAGGAGGAGAAGGAGACACTAACATACATTGAGTAGGTAGATTTGAGGATAGAAAGAAAGAAAGAAAAATCTTCACAGGGGGGATTCCTAATCATTTTTCCAGGGGAGACTTCACCAGATTCACAATTCCATACGAAAGTTGAGGCAAAAATGGAGAGTATTGGTAGGCACTTACAAATGTATGAAGGGAGCATGGTCCCAGTAAGGGACTCTATTAGGTCCATAGGATAATTTAGGTACAATTAGAGAATGAAAAAATGATAGGCACTTATCGATGAAGGGAACATGGTGTTAGGGGAAGGCTATATTAGATTTACCACAATTGGAGAACAAAGGCACACACTTACAATTTCGGGTGGCATCGTCTTGGGGGGAGATTCTATCAGTTACACGGGAAGAGAATTGTTAGAGAAGCATTGGTTGGAACTTACAACATGGTCTCAAGGAGAGAATCCACTTATATCAAATTCAGTTCTAGGAAAAGTCATGGAAGCATTGGCGGGTAACCATGTCCCTTTTCCATTAATGTCAAAGGGGGGTATATTGTAGATATTGAAGAGACAAAGGAAGACACTGGGAGAACATCTTGCAAACCAATTAGGAGAAGTTCCAACAACATGTCAAGGCCTGGAATTTGGTTTATTTCCATTAATGACTCTCAATGTATAATGGTGTTACTATCAATAAAAAATGGGGAGATTGTTGCACATAGTGTCGTCATTGATGAAAACAAGTGTCAATGATGTCAAAGGGGATGACCAAGACAACAACAATATCATTCATGATTCAATGCAAGCAGTATGGCAACCCTCATCAGGTGAAGTCAAAGGAGGATTGAAATTTAGTGAGTTTTTGACAAGGTTATGATGATTTGATTATCCTATAAGCAACATGGTTGCATAAGCCTCATCAAAACCTTCCCAACAATATATCTCACTCTACAAATCCCTCCTGGATGAGAAGTTATTGCCATTTCAAGATCAACACTAAGTAGAGGACCTAAAACTATAGTGAAAAACCCCTAAGACCAAATTATTTATAGAGTGTGTATCTTTAGGCTAGATTAATCACTGGCAAATTAATCGATGGTGTGGGATCATAGACCTGTGCACTATTTAATGCAATTAAACACTGTGCAACTTTCATCAAATCCAACCATAACCAAAACAATGAATTGTGGATGATGTCAGAGTTGCACAAAATTTAACCAACCCCATAGATCCAATAAAATAGTGACATGTGGTAGGTGTTCATTGGCGGCATCGGTGGAAAATTCAATTGGAATTTTCATGACACTTAGCATATTTTGATTGGCTCAATATGATGACATGATAGATTGAAACTTGATGCATTTTGATTGGCCTGATGTGATGATGTGGTAGCTCAAACACATGGTAGAAGATTATAAGACATGACATGGTTGCTTGCATAACATGGAATGATATGTCCTCTGATAATGTCAACAAGGTGATGTGGCATCACCAAGGGCTTCCACATGATAAGTACATTTGGAAACCTTTGATTGGTGAAAAGCTCAAATATGAGTGACACACGACACCACTCATGAGCTATCACATGCAATGATTACATCATACTAATTTCATCATGCTAATGACTAGGGACCCAGTCACAAGTCACAATCATATGGGACCATGATAATAAAAGGAGTTGAGTCCTTGGTCTCAGCATGGTCGTATGGTTTTTTAAATTACAACTATGAAGGGTTGAACATCAACCTCGCCTGGTCATAAGGGTGTAAATATTGGTCCAACGCCAGCCCATATAAACCCCAGACCACTTGATTGTGTATATATACACATGTTTAAGGGCTCTAGTTGGAAAGAACAAAAAATGTGTTAATAAAGAACAAGTTTTGTGTTTGGAAAATGAATGGTATTGGAGACACATAGCTTGGATTGTGGTTTAGTGTTTTGGTTTTGTTTGTTTCATTGTAATGATTAGTCTTGACGTAGAATTAGATCGGAATCATGTTTCATACATGGCTGAGGAGAAACCTTGAAGTTTGGTTGGTTTCATTCAAATCCCTAAAAAAATAGTGATCACAATAGCATCACTCTATTCTTGGTGGAAGTATGATTTGATAATAAAGGCTTAGCAGAAGTTTGATTTTGGTAGAGTTCTGATAGAAGGGTTTTGGT
The DNA here is from genome assembly GCA_031772625.1 of Pinus tabuliformis. Taxonomy (NCBI): domain Eukaryota; kingdom Viridiplantae; phylum Streptophyta; class Pinopsida; order Pinales; family Pinaceae; genus Pinus; species Pinus tabuliformis. The sequence goes on along the minus strand of CM062818.1, from coordinate 503,328,041 downwards.
AGAAGAAATGTTAACATTTGTGGAGGTTTAGTGACATGTTACATATAGTAGAGGCTCGATGACAAAGTTAAACTCTCGGACAGAACATAGCGAAGGTTCAATAGGAGATGTCAAAAGGTTCCATTGGATTGACACGTAGGATTGGCCACACGACTCCATATTGGACATATCATTTGAGTTGGCCTTTATATTAGAAAAATGTTAATACATTGAAGGGTAAATTAATCCATTGTTGACCCAACATTGTATTAACACATCAGATTAGCTGGAGGGTCAACGCATGGAGTTGGGTTGCACTTTTTGGCAAGAGAGGGCACATTTAGATGGAAAAAAGATGGCTCAATTGAGCATTTTAAGTGCTTGACCGAGCTCTTTGAGTGCTAAGAAAGAAACCCAATTGAGCGTTAAAACTAACTCTCCATCTAGCTCCTATGTAACCGTAGGTTAGGATCTCAATCAAGATTTAAGGCTTGATAGAGCCTTAAATCTGGATTTTTTAAAATTTATGTAAATATCAATAATGATATGCACACTTTAAAATTGTATGTATTTGATGTTTTAAAAATAATAATAATAATAATTACATTTTAATAGGTAATTAACAATGGTGTGGATTAATTTCTTATTACATTTCTAGCATTTTAGTGTATAGATTTGAAAAAAAATTCTATCCCACTTGCAATTGAAATTGTAATATTCTTATATTTGTAACTTGGTAAATTAAATATTTATAAATTTGATTTTAATAAATATTATAATATTTTATATGAACAAGTGTAACTAAAAAATTCAATATGAGTTAATAAACACAATCTATTAAAACCAAAATATTATATATATATATATATATTTTGCAGTAATATCCACTTGTTCAAGAAAAGAAATGAGTGCAATAATAATTAACGTAGTTTTAATAGTTATAAGTTATAATCATTGTAGTTGTAATAGATACAATGGTATCTACTGTGATACATCTCTCTAACCTGTAAAATGTGAGAAATATACATTTATTTAATTTTTTACTCCTGACATAAATTTGCAATATATTTTTAAAATAATAAAAACATAATGAAATCATAAATTTTAAAACGTTATTTGATTAATTTGAATTTGAGTAATCTAGATTTAAATGTGCGTATGAAATTATTTTTAAAATAATAATATTATAAAATTTACAAAAATTTAAAGTAATGATTTGAAAAAATATAATATATGATTTTTTTTAATAATTAATTAGTATTTTGATATATAACTTTTATAATTAGTGTTTAGTTTTGTATTATATTTCAAATTCATTGAAGGATGACAAAGTCATAAATGTTAGCCAGAAATAGTTTAGTTTAGTTTGTTATTTTTATTTATTTATTTATTATAATTTGATTTATATTTATTGAAAATTTCTACATAAAAATTTATAAAATTATAAAATATAAAAATATGTTATATTCAAAATCAAAACAATAAACAAATTATCGTTTTTAAAAATTTCAAAATTGAAAAAGAAAAGTTAATTTTTTTTAATAGAAAGTTATTTATATGTTATTATAAATATTTTCTTGGTAAAATAAAATAAAATTTGGATTTATAATTAAGGAAAATTAGAGCTTGGAATATATTTGAATATTTATAAAAAAATATTTTTGTGGAATAAATAGATTTTATAATTTGTTTAAATACAAGTATTGAGAGGCTTCATTTTTTTATTTTTTTAAGAGAATTATGATAGCTTGATGGAGCTATAGGCTCGATCAAGCCTCTGTTTCACCAATTAAGGGCTCGATTGAGGGTTTAGAGCTATTTGAAATTTGAATTTCAAACACTTGATCAAGCATTTTAAGCGCTCAATCAAGTTATTGAGGGCCTTGAAAACAAAGCTTTACTTCTTATTCTGCAGATTTCTCTAGAACACCATTTTGTACCCTAGCAGACTCTAAGCATAATTTGTCCTTAAGTGTAGGAGTTGATCATTTACCAAGGAACCCTCTATCCAATGGCATATGGGTTTGACATTTTCAATTTCATATGATATTTTTTTATAAATTTTTTTTTTAAAATAAAACTTTTTTGGAAAGTTATAAAGAGGTAGAATAAAAAATCAATAACATAAAATATACAAAACGAAAAAGTTAAAAAAAAATACAAATATATTTTCTTGCAAAATGCAATTGAACTATTAATTCGCCAACTTAAAAAAATAAAAAAATAAAATATAATTTTGCATAAAAAAAACTAATATGAAAAACTTAGTTCTTTCTGAGTAGATCATGCTTATATATATATATATATATATATATATATATATATATATTAAAATTACACATTTTTTACTAAGTTACGCTATGTGAACACACACATACCTCTTACGATTCGCGAAAATTTGCAAGGACAAGCATTTCATTTAATGGAAAATTGACATGTTATATAACACTAATTTTTTTTGCAAAAAATATCATTAGGACAACAACATAATTCTACACATTGTTTTTTACTCCGAATCAAAATTCACAATGCTTATATAAATTTAGATAAAAAAAAATAAAATTTTGAAATTTCATAGTTACAGGTGGCTCAAAAAGGTAACCATCTTCATAAATTCACCGTGAATTCATATTAATTTGTAAATCAACTCATTGTGTGAGTTGTCATCATATTGCATGAAAACCTATGCACCGTGACACATTGCCTTGTCGTAGAATTTGGTTGGTGGATTGGCATGCACCACGTCAGAGTGGTAACATTGTTTGGCTTCCATAGACTCGTTGACTAGTGTATAGTTGGCATGATCCCGATGGTGCTGTGATGAATTGCAAAACTCCATTGAACAATTGATTAGACACGTAAATTGATCATTGATGAGTGTTGACCATTGGAAAGTTAACATATCATTGTGAGTTGGATGCATATTAGAGTGGCACGTTGTTTTGATTAGTTATGTAAGAAGAGACGAGGAATCATGGCTAGACTTGGATGGGTTCCACCTCCCCCTTTGAAGTGAGTGCTACTCTAACAAAATATTTGGTGAGGATGGCTTGGTAAGCATTGTCGCATGGCATGGTTGGTATGAGGTTTGGAGTATAGGATGGCTTGGTAAGCATTGTCGCATGGCATGGTTGGTATGAGGTTTGGTTTGTATACTCCAGGTCACTAGTTTGATCTTCCACAACTAAAAGGTCAAAATCATATTTTTTTTGTGAGTTACATTTTGTAGAATGAATAAAGAGAAGATTGAAAAATTGAGTTTTGTAAAAGCCTGCTCTAAAAATGGTATTTTGCAAAACATTTAAATTAATATATAGTTTTTGGGGGTTTCTAGGCTCATTCTAAGTCTAAATTGAAATCCAAAAAAAGTTGGATGATCAAAGTTCAGTGGTAAACAATCCTAAAGGCATGAAGAGCCTAGATAATGTATTTTTTCATTATTAGAATCTTAGTTATGTGATTTGGAAACTTATGAGTAGGTTACCATTGGATTTGAATATATGGGAAAAATAGATTTTGAGATGAGTTTCAAGTGACCAAATTGATGAACAGATTGAACTAGAGTTTTGATAGGGTATGATAGGGGATTTACAACAATATGGCATTAGTAGGTTATTCAATTTGAAGATTTGAAGAGCAAGTGGATCCAGTTTGAAATATTTTGAAAAGAGGTCCACAAGTGGTTGAACGAGGAGGTGGGTGCCTCCATTGAGGTTGGAGCCTAGAGCAAGTCAGAGCTTGCTCAGCATCGATGTTGGTTCCTCGATTGGGTTGGAACCTAGAGCAAGTCTGAACTTGCTTATCATCGAGATTGGTACCTCAATCAAGGTGTAGCATGCAATGAGTTATTGCTTGCACATTTTTGAGGTTCATGCCTTAATTAGGTTGTAGCCTACCATAAGGAGCAACTTGCATATCTTGGACGTAGGTGCCTCCAACAGGTTGGTGCTTGTAAATCAATGTAATGAATTGAATAAGAAGAAAATAAATATTTGTGGTTTTCTATTGTATGAGTTTCTACATAAAATCTTGTGTCCTCTTGTGTGGATGTGATAGTTTTTTTGATGTGATAATAACTTCATGATGCATTTTTTTATTTATTGATATACTATAAATGGTTATGATTCATTAATACATAATTGTTCATTGATGAAAAGTTATGAAATGATAAAATTGCTCTCACATTGATTCACCCCTCCTTTCTTAGTGTGACCTTTGATCTAGTGATTGATTAATAGAAAATAAAATAAGGTTCACTGATACAAGAGGATATTTCATGTTTCCATGTTAATTATATATTTTAACATATTTTTTTAATAAATTTATTCATACTAATTTCATTGTACATTTTGAAATATGTAAAAAAATTTGACAGAAATAAATAAAATCAATTGTTTAATTTTATAGATTTTAAAAATATTCCAAAATCTATAACCATTTCAATTAGATTTCAATAATATTTCAAAATAATGAACTCATTTTTTTTGTAAGTTGATACTATATTACATATGAATACATTGTTCATCTAGAAAGGACTTGAACCCAAAACCTTTTTGGTTTTTTAGGTTGTTATTATATTACATATAATTACATTGTTCGCTTAGAAAGGACTTGAATCCAGAATCTCCAAGACAAACTTCCTCGCTCACATGGCTATTGCCAATTAGGATGCTTCAACTAAGCAAAACACTGAACTCATCACTACATACCAATACATACTTAAATGGTCATTGACCAGCTTTAGTTTTTTTAGCCGAGAGGCTCATTCTATAGCCTATTATGAGAGGATGCGTAAGTATGTATGTCCGTTTGCCGCTTTAAAATAAAAATAAAAATAAAAAATAAAAATTATTTCTAAATAGAAAAATAATGTCAGCTATAGTAAACAAAAATTGAATAGAAGTAAAAAATTGTATGAATAAGATGTTAAATCTCAAAATTATTTCAACTTAAGAATTAATATTGACATACTTAAAAATATATTAAGAATAAAAACCATTTTAATTTGTGTGATAAAATGTTTCAATGTATATTAATGTAAAATATTTTAATGTAAATTAAATAGATATTACATATAATTTAAAAAAAATTATGTATATATCACTAAAAATAAATAAATTTTTATAGTTAAAATGTTTATTTGGTACTACATATACTTTATTTAGCATTTAAAAATATAATTTAAACAATGAAAAATAATCTATTGTATTTTACATTCTTAAAAAATTTACACTTAAAAAATTTGATCTCAAATTTGATTTCTCTAAACTCATATTAAATCTGTATTTAAAATAAATCTATACTAATATAATATCAAAAATTAAGTAACATCCCCATTGTGAATTATTTATAAAATTTTAAGCTATCGTTTTATTACTCTCTTTTCCATCTGTCCTGAAAATTCTTTGTGAATGGGAAGTTTTTGAACGATGACCCAAGTAGGAAAAAAGTTTCTGGGAACGATCGAAGAAGCAAATATTTAATCATTAATTCGTGGATTTATTGGCAAGGACATCCCATCGATATTTAATCTCTTGAGATCTGGTAAATCTAATAGGGTTTGAGGGAAATTTTGTCATCATGCTGATAAGATCCGGCTCGTTGGTTATAAAATTCAAACTCCTGACCAATTTAACCATTCTAAGCAAGAATTTGGACTTTGCTGTTTAGTTCATGAAAAAAGTTTGGTTGATGTAATGATGATATTGTTGTTGGTGGTGATCACACTGTACTTTGTACTTTCCCTGTCTTAACAAAATTTTTAGTCAAGGAATCAAGTTGAAAGTATTTTTTGGTATAGATATTAATAAAATTATAAATATAATTATAATTATTTTGTTTAAAAATGGATAATTATTTTGGATAGTCAATTATTTGATTTAGGGAATATCTTAACTACACATTAAATTAGGAGATTATTTAGTTGGAAAGAATCTTTCAATTAACTAGCGAGCTCTTAACAATCTCTTAAACAATAGGAACATATTTCTTCACATAAAACCTATAACTCTACCAATAACGACCAATATACCCAACAATAATGATCACACATACATATAAGGCAAGTGGTAGTTATATATTTTAATACAAGGTTCATTGTGGGCGATATTTCTCCTTATTCAATTTCTTGTTTTCCTCATTCTCCTAAATTTGGTAACCTACTCAACTTGAATTTTGAATTTAGTTTATGCAGTTTAGGTTATGAATTTAGATTGAAGATGTTTTTTTAAGATTTCTACTTTTAGATGTCAATTATCAATTGAGAAATCTTAGATGTCATATATCAATTGAAAAATCTACATAACTAGCTCACAATAATTCCATTGCCACTTCCATTGAATGTAGTTTAAGTGATTAATAGAAATATTGTTATACTCTTTATGAGGTTATATTGTTATGGTGATTTATAGTATATTTTTATAATAATTTTATAAAGATATTTCTTTATAGCGAAGCTAACTAGTTCACAATAATTCCACTTATCACCAATCATATTACTCCAAAAACTACTCACCACAATCGTTTCCTCCCACAATCTTTAATATTTCTGGATAGGATGGGAAGGATATAAAGTATTGTGTGTGGTATGTTATCATGCTCTTTCCGAGAGATTATCAACTAAGTTTATTTTAAAATATTATATCTTGAACCATATATAGTCAATGAACCCTGTATAACAGTTACTTGGTGTATGGTGCTTGGATGGGCTGCACCTGACCTTGACCTTGGCGCTTTAATATGAAAGTATGTATGTTGAGTCACTTTTTCTAAGGGGTTATACCCTATGTTGCCAGGAAACGTGGGTGCGGGGACGGGGACGGGGACGGGGACGGCATTTTTGGAAACAGGGTGCGTGGGTTCGTCGGGTAATATAATAGTATTAAATTTTAATAATTAAATTTTATAAATTATAAATTTATAATTAATAATATATATGAAATTTGAATTTGTATATTTTTTCAACTTTAAATAAGAAAACTTTAATGATAATCATTTAAACATGCACATCATTGAACATTCAACATTGACATTGAAATTTCAAAATTTATCACCAAAAAACTGTTCTTTTGAATCTTTTCCGTGTAACCATGACACTGTGACAGCTATGTGAGAGAGCTCAAGGCTACTACTAAAACTGAAAATTCAAAATACATACTAGGATAAAATTTGCTAGACTCAGCTATTTTGGTGAAACTTGGGACAGATTTTGTCACACACAGGCTTTAAAATAACTATGCAGCTTAGGTTCATTTGCAAGGATGCCTATCAATGAATCAGGTTGTGGTCGTACAGACCCTTCCTCCTACACAACCAAGGAGTGTTAGCATTTCTGCCTCTTGCTCTAATTTCAAGACAACTTCTCTCATTATTGAAATTGCTCATTCTAGCTGGAGCTTGAGCTTGTAACTTTGCTTTGAATGTTTAGTCTCTCCCATATAAAAACACAAATTTTTCATAAGAGATTCTTCTCAACCTGATAGTGGTCTAGAATTTTCTTGATGTCTAGTCATCCACCTGCCCCATGCATGGTGTGCTCTGTGGTAAAGCAATCCCAAAAACAGTGGTAGCCTTACCCTTCCACAAAACACGCTTATCAGTCTTTGTTTCCCAATAAAATGCACAGCAGCCATCTGATGGCTTGAGGGATAGTTTGTCTTTGAGTGCGAAGCTCTGCCTGAATATTAATTATCTAAACATAAAACATCTTCGCAGTTTTTAGAGATTACTTGGTGTACAACACTGTAGAGACCATATATGATTTAGGCATATTTTCCTAGTTTTAATCTTAACATGATGTTATTAGAATGCTGTGAGAAATTGGCAGATTTTGATACTTAATTTAGCCATTGTCCAAAATAGCCCTTCGACATTTAACAACATCAGCTGATTATAGCTTATGGCTGGTCTCAATCCTACTTTCTATTTGACCGAAAATGTCTGAACCTGTATGTGTGCATTTACAGTTTATAATTTGATGGTTATTTGGCTCGGGAATGAATGTTTCATTCCAAATTGATTTACAAGAATTCTTAAAAAACAAGACTTGTAAAAAACTTTAAAAACCGGGTGCAGGTACCCGTGCAACACAGGTTTTGATGGTAAGGACTGTGGAAGAATGTTTCATTCCAAATTGATTTACAAGAATTGATTTAGGGTTTTTTAGGTTTTATTATAAGTTTTACCTTTGTTATAAGTTATTTTTTTAATTTCAATAAAAAAAATTATTTGAAAATTAAATTTTTAATGTAGTTTTTTTATGAAGAACCCAAAGAACCCGAAGAACCCAAAGAACCCAACTTGAAGAACTCGAAGAACCCGAAGAACCCAAAGAACCCAACTCGAAGAACCCGAAGAACCCAAGAACCCAAGCACCCGAAGAACCCAAGAACCCAAAAACCCGTTAAAGGAAAAGAACCCAATTTTTTTTTGAAGAACCCAGTTCTTCATGGAAGAACCCGGTTCTTCTGGGTTCGTCTGGGAAGAACCCGTACCCCGAATCCGGTACTTGGGTGCGGGAACCCGGGACGGGTTCGAGAACCCCACCCCTGAGTGCGGGTACCCATACAACACAGGTTATACCCAGTCACCTAGAACTTTCCACATCCTCTTTTACATAAAAGAAAAAAGTGCCCAAGTTACTAGTTGTAGAGGGTTTCTTTGTCTTTGTCTAACCATAAAAATGTCACCGATCCATCTAAGCGGTCAAGTGGAATCTAGAGTGAGTACTTAGTTGATATCAATTTCTGCACTCAACTTGCAGAGTGAGCAAAAGGTTTACAAAAACCTCGTGTCCTAGTGTCCCATTGCCATGACCAAATTGCTGGGCTCATATTTAATAAAACATTTAAATAAATTTGTACCTGTATAATGTTGTATTCCTGTTGCAGAAAGAGCAGAACTGTAAAAGTAAGGATTGGTGTTAAAATGCTAAATGATTTCAAAAGTTTGAACATGTGAAGATACCAGAGAGCACCGAGTCTGTGAAGATGGTGAATAGTTCATTGTGAAGATACCCAAAGTCACCAAGTCAGTGCAGAGGGCCAATATTGCTATACTTACCTAGAAACAGCCTAGGAGGACCTTATTGGATAGCTCCTACCCTGGCTTTATGGGGAGTGAACATTGAGTAAGAATGCCAACTATAGTGTTCGTGAGAACAAGAGATAAACAACTAGTGTCGCACTGTGTGGTGACAATAGGGAAAGGACGATGGAAGAGATATAGATGCAATTTGCAATGCTAAAGGGAGGATGATGCATCCATTGCAATATTCTGTTACATTGCTCTAATGTGTAGTGCATCGGTTGCAATAACCTGCCATTCTACTTTCATTCACAGTATTTGCATGCTAGTAATATTATTTGTAATTTTTTTAATTTAAACAAAGTGTGAAAATAAATTGACTTACACCAGATTAATAAAATCATATTACAATAATCTTAACATCTTATAATTTTTGAATGAATAAAATTATAAAATTAATTTTTTAATTTTTTAAAATTTAACACAGACCTGTATAATCCTTGGTAAGGACCAGAAGAAAACAACTTTTTTAAATTTAAGAGTGCTTCCACAATTTCATTACCCAGCAAAGTTCTGAAGTTCACACAATCAGAAAGCAAGTATTAAACGAGGCCTGATCTTGAATTTTTTTTGTTAGTTTTATCTGTGGTAGATAAAGGGTCAAAATCAACATGAAACATGCCAACTTTTACCAGATTATGCTACACTTAGTATGGACATAATTGGCATAAAGAGGTTGGACATGAATTAGTCAAGGCATTACTGTTTTTAATCGACATGTTAGTATACATTAAAATGTTAGTATACATTAAAAAGAAACAACTGGATCAACATGGAATTTAAGCAGTGACAAGCATGCAGCAATGACTCTGGACGAAGATGCAGTGTGTCATACTTCTGCAATCCATGGTTGAGATACTCAAAAGTCATGTTCTGTGTTGTCTAAAATATGTGTTAGCTAACTCTACCTGTGCATACTAAACTTCTTATATTAAAAGACCAAATGTCTTAAATACATTGAGATTAGACATAGACAATATGAAAATTTAACTTCAAACCAAAACGAAACCAAGATCTTGCCATGAGCTTTTTAGCTGGTGGCAATCAATCCAGCAATTTAAACTACTCTGCCATTTTTAGATTCATGCCACATATCAGCTCTGAATAATAGCTTTCGTATTCTTGGTTCAAAGGCACTTTACAACGGAATTTCATGTTTCAGGCTGAAGATCACAAACAGTAAATTAACTCTCTGACCATGTCAAGTTTACCTGAACTACTAGAAGACCATTTCCCGAACACCCATTTCGTTCAAATTTACCTGAACTACCCTAACACATGTTTTGATGAACCCTAACACATGTTTTCATCAAAATTTGATATCCAAAATTCTACTTATCATCCTGCCCGGGGCCGCATAGCAGAAAATACGACCTGAGCAGAAGAGTTGCTACACAGAGAAGGCATGAAGTTCAACCAGAGATGTCTCTTACTGCCTCTGCCTCCTGAAGATCCTTTCATGGCCGCTCCAGGAAAACAGTCATCATAAGGAAAACTAAACTCTTTCCACCATTTCTTGCTCGCATCATCATCACCATGCACAGAGTGACGACGACCATCAAATGACAGTGCATCATAGTTACCAGATAAAACATAGTTGGAGAGTGATTTGATCTCATAAGAATCGAACAGAGAGCTGTTGAAATCATTAGTACAGGCAGCCAACCTGATGATGTTCTTGGTTTCTGCAAAGATAATTTCATCCTCAGCCTTAAACGAGACTCTCTTGGAAGATGATGACCTGCTGCTTCTTGAGTACTGATTGCAGGAGGCAGATCCATTGAAATCAGACTTCTTGGATGCAGTTTCTTCGCCAATATCTAAATCTATATAACTAAACATGTCATCCAAGTAGTCATGGTTGCAGGGTACAGCAGGAGGAGGAGGAGGGGAGTCAGGATCATGATTTTTCAATGCAGCTTCTAATTTGTAGCGAGAAGGCCTGCAAACCCAAATAGGGCGTGATCTCATTGACCTGCCATGAGGCTTATCCCCAACACCAACTTCTTTCACATGATGATCAGCCCTGCCTGCTCTTCTTCCTCCTCCATGGCCACGACCACGACGATACCAAGCTCGAGCTGCTGCCTTCATGCGCTCCAGTTCCATCTCTCTTCGGGTGCTCTCGCTAATTGAGGCTGCCTGCTTGGCCATCCCAACTCTGGCTTTCTAATGAAATGTCAAAACTTCATGAAGGTTTTATAGAAAGCTGTTCAGGGAATTCTATGAGGAAAACAGAGATTACGAGGAAAACAGAGGTCCCTGTAATTTAGTTTTAAGGTAACTACAGTTGAGCATTATAACAGGCCCACATTTGAACCAACCCGGGGACAGGGGAGTAAATTTTTGTTCTATATAAGTGATGTGATTGTTAAACAGTAATATTGATCATTTTCTCCACCCTTTTTGCCTGGTTGAAATATATCAATGATTCTGATTGAAATATATTAATGGTTTCCATTGCAGACACATAGTGGTAGTTGCTGTGTTTAATCCAAGAAGCACATTCCTAACATTATGACTCCATAATTCAACTTTGACCTCATCTTCCTTTTCTTATCATCACTTCCCAGGCAATCCATTATTACATCACATTGCACATAAGCCAACATTTTGGATTTGTTTAAAATTTTTGGAGACAATCAGAAATGGATGAATCATGAATCCTTACAAACTTTTACTATTACACCTCCCTCCTCGATGGTTGAATGAAAAGGAATCAGGTGTGAAATTATTTAACTATTAGATAATTATAGATGCGATATGTATATTTTTCATTCAGTAATATGTTAAATTACAAATGTACAACTAATTTTAAAATAATGATTAATGGGTGAATTACAATATATTATTTTTGATTTAGTTACATTTTGAATTTATTAAGTGTTTAATTGGAATTAAATTTGTAAAGGTGTAATTTTTTTTAAGCTAATAAATTTTGAAAAAGTTACATTTTATGATTTAATCATTTTGGATACATCATTTTGGACACTGTAGATTTACTATCAAGATTTATTTAAGTTAATTATAATTGCATTTAATTGTAAAGAAAAATAACATCAACTTTGATTATAGTGAACTAAAGGTGATTGATGTTGATGAAAGATTCTAATACCAAGAAAAGGGCTTGAGGTTACAAGATTTTATTCATCTTAGAGTTGTTGCTTATTCTTCATAGCGTTGTTAAAGGAATTGTGAAATCTTCAACAAAGTTTTACAAAAGGTGAGGGATTTTGCTAATGTGAAAAATGCTAAGAAGAATTATAGTATTTGTGTTGTTAAGGGTAAGATGATGAACAACTATTACATTTCATGGAAGGGTTCTCTAATTACTTGTGTCATGGAAAGGCTTAAGCTTGTTATGATATTTAGGAATATTACAAACATGTAGATTGTTTATGTTGATTAAATGAATTCGTTGAAGCTTACTCTTGGTGAGCATCTGGGTAATTTTATCATATGGATGAAGCCTACCTTTGAGAAGCTTGATAATTATATTATGGGTTTTGAGGAGTCCTTATACACAAAGGTATATAATTTTCCTCATTTGAACATGGTTAATTATTATTTGGAAAGGATTGTAAATTCTGATGAAATTCAATTTGTTGTGAAACATATCAATAATAAAATTAAGTAGAAATTGCTTTAGGAAACCTACTAAGGAACTTAAGCACTCTTCTTAAGCTCAACCCACATGTGAAAACCGCAAGACACATGGCTCTTTTGGACAAGGAGTAACATGCCAAGGCCGGGTAGGAGAAGTTAAACAAGAAGAGGAGGGAACCAAAGGTTGCATAGAGTTGATTGCAAAGTGTTTGACAAAATGATTACATAATAAGTGTTTAAGGAAATCCATAAATGTCAAGTTTGTTATGCATGGCAAGTATTTGATAGAATGCTTGCATGACAAGTTTTAGAAGAAACCCTATTCAACAATTTTTTGTTGCAAATCTTTGTACCAAAAAATAATTTAGTTTGTATGATCAAGTCTTTTTCTAACAAAATCTTATGCATGTGGATGAATTCTAGCATTGATGTTGTCAATTTAAAGGAGAAATTGGAGCATTGATCCAGGTGGCTCTAGGGACACACACAGGACAAAGAGGGCTTATTAAAGCTCGAAAACCAAAGTGATCAGAATATTTTCAAACCATGACCAGAGCATAGATCTCGTCATCCTGATCACGGTGGTGTGAACGGTTCGTCAATTTGAGCTTGTATGAGGGAGAACGAGCCAGTCAAAGTTCAAGTTGACTTTGGTGACTGGGCAGGCTTAAGGAGGCAGCAATTTGGACAAAATCCGACCACCAGATTCCGACCAACCTGGACCAGATTCGGGGCAAATTTGTGGCCTAATTAATTTATCTCCTTAGGCCTAAAATCCGAATATTTCAAAGTGGCCTTATTTTTATTAAAAAGTTTAATATATATATATATATATATATATATATATATATATATATATATATATCTAGGAGGTGGTGGGCCACCACCCCACACCTCACATAATTCCATACGTATTAGTTTGGGGAGGCTGGCGGGTATCGAGCCCGCGCCAGCCACATGGCTGGCTTGCCACCATGCGGCGGCCCCATGTTAAGGTAATGCCAAACCATATAACAAACGACCCTCATATATATACGCCCATTAAATGCAAAAAAATGCGCCATTCAAATGATGATACAGAGGATATGGGCGGGCTGCCCAATGCGGACCCGACCCCAATACATTTTGGTTCTAAAACAAATAGTAAAACAATGATGTGTTAAGAACAGGGAGGGGCAGGGTTTGACCACTTGACCCCTCCTCAACCATTTACCAATTTTACCACTGTACCAAACTGATTTCGTTGGTAAATTTGCTTGAAAATTAATATAAACATTCATTTGCACAATGCACTCGGAGAGATGGAGGAACCAGGACAGGGCATGAATTTCGAGGTAGAGGAGGCAGTGCACGCAGTTCGAGGCAACATTTTGCAGGAGGGTCGAATTTTCACTTTGTCAGATTTTGACAAGTTTTATATGGTTTCAGCACTTCTCGATGCCACAAACGCAATGGCGTTGTCCATTTCTCCATCAGAGTTCTGCATTTCTCAGCCATTTTTCAATATGCAGGTGGAACCATCACTGCCGCAGAAATAGGAAGCGGAACCATGATCCTTGAAATTTTTCTGAGGAGGTAATTTTTTTCCATGTCAGAATATAGTCAAGTTTAGAGTCGTTTTTCATGGTTTTCTGCAAGGATCACAATGGCGAGGTCAGATTCACCTTTTGAGTTGTAAATTTCCAATCCATCCATGGAGTAGAATCTTTGAGGAATCTAGGGGGAATCTAAAAGATTCCTTGAGCCCAAGATTCTCAATTTCTCAGAATTCAAAAATTGGACAGATGATTTTGCACTATTCAACACCACAAATCTGATGGTGCATTCAAATTTTTCATTTTCTCATTCTATTCTTCAGCCACTTTTCTAAGTGGAATGCACGTGTCAACATTTATGTGCGAGTAGCCATTTCCATGTGATTAATGTCGTGAGATTGATGGCACAAATAGCTTCATCAGTTTGACATCCGCTTCTTCAGATGACCCTTGGTTGTGAGGTATATGCAGTGTGTTCATGTACTTCTTTGCCATGCATTGTGTTGCACAAATCCCTGTTTAATGTTGATGAGGGATCTTGTTTATTACTTGTTTTCATGATTCCTTCTTAATGTGACGCGGAATCATCTATGTGATGTACTTGTTTTCATGATTCGTCATGTTATGTTATAAGTTCCCTTTTGTTGTATGTTGATGGGATACTCATATTTTCATCATGTATGTTTGCATTGAGATTCCTTTTATGCCATGTTGGCGGGATGCTCATCATGCATGAGTTTGTGTCATACTGATAGGAGTCTTTTCACTGAGAGCTCCTATAGTGGAACATCTCTTGGCACCACTCCTGCATGAGGGCATTTTCCTTGTATGATAGTGACATCACCTCTATGTACATCATCACTATTGACAACACTTAATGCAGCGACCTACACCATCTTGACATCGGGGCCTGGAGATGTAGGCCCTCCTGGACGAACTCCATTATCAACGTCTTGAGTTTTTATGTTGTTGATGATTGACATGTTCCTCTTCTTTACATCATGCGCATGTATCCATTTATGCTCTTTTAAAAATGCGATTTAACACATCACGAAAGTAAAAGGTCTTGGAAGGGTCCTTTGTCACACTTGGACCTAGATCAAGCATAGTGTAGGGATTCATATTGTCAAGAATCACTTTCTTTATGATGGGAAATAACTAGAGGATCTTAGCTAGTTGATTATAATATTTGCAAAGATTCAACTTTTTTCTTGATATTGTGATTACATGTAGAAGTGATGGGTATTAAAATGTCTTTTAGGGATGTAGTAAAAACAATTCTTCCTCTTCAACTAATGCTAACTCTTCCCCTATTTCTAGTGCCTATATAGTGGATCATATTGAAGAGGTAATATTGGTGGAGATTACGATGTTGGAGGTCACCCACCAACATTTATTATATGAAAAATATGTGGTTAATTGCATAATGACTATTGGCCTCCTATATTAACATCGTTTCAATGGATCCATGTTGCTTGGACAAAAAGGTATGAGATCCCTTTATGTTCTAAAAGTCATTTTATTGTTTAGCTCTATAATCAAGCTAAATATCAACATGTGTTTGAGGAGTAAACCTAGTTTTGGGGAAGCACATGCCTTTTTGTAAACCCAGGGTTCCTAGATTTTGATCCTAACACTATGTACAATTCTAGATTGGTATGTTGGGTTTGCCTTCCCAGTTTTCCATGAAATTTTTGGTATTTATTAGTTTCTTGACAATATTGGGAATACATTTGGTAGTTATACAAACTTAGAACTTAAGAGAGTTTTAGTAGGTTTATGTACATATGCATGCATATATATTGAGATAGACCTTAGTAAGGGTCTTCTCGATAGAACGATTCTTAGATGGAAAAAAAAAATACACAAATCTCTTGGATTATGGGAATATATCATCTAGGCATATGATATGTCATCTTTCCACACATTTAAAAGCTACTTTTCCACATGCTTGAGCTCATCCAAATCAAAAAAGGGGACCAAATCAAAACTAAAGAAATGATTTTTTTTTTATGGAATCAAGTTCAGATATTGACAACAATAGAAATGATGTAAATTAGTGTGTAAATATTGCAATTGATAAAATGAGGGAAATCAAAAATTGAAAGTATCGATTAGGAAATCCACTCCTTTTTTGGGTGATAACATTACATAAATTGATGTAGTGATTTCTTCATAGGGTGAGGCAGTGGTATTTGAAGCATCTCTAACACCGTCCTCCCACATTTACCCAAGCTCACCGGTCTATAGGAGTAAACATGTGACAAAGTGTTACTAATGTATGATTCAACCTCCTAGATCACCTTAAGGAAGTGGAATCAACAAACCAAAACTTTACTGACTTTCCTTAGGAGATATAGGACCCCCAAGAGCAAAACCACCCTTCCAAGTGCCCAGACCTTAAGTTAAACTTAGTTTTCACTAACCTGAACTCCTAGCCGCATGCACAAGCCGACATCCATGCTACTGTAGGCATCCAATAAGCATGCGAAAGCCTGCAAGGGAGAGACAATAGTCTTTTTCAGCAAATTTTGTGCTTGAGACCACATAATATGTGCTTCCTTTTCAGGGTTAGACTCCAGGTCACTGCCCATAACTTGATGAAACTTTCCAAAACAATAAATGACATAGATAAAAATCCTCTAAAACAAAAATTCATCAAGGACTTGGCCTAACCAAGCCTAACCATGACAGGCATTTCGTCGAACACATTGTGAACATGTAATCTGCCGACTATAAATGCATATCTGAACATAAGGGTATGATACTTATATAAAAATCACCAAGAAGATCTAGTGCCTTCTCATAATGGTTGCAATAACATATATTAGTTCATGCATTCAATAACCATTCATTTACCAATCAAAACATGTTAAGAGCCATAACTAAAATGTAATAGCCATGCGGAAAGTTCCATGTAATAAAAGTTAATAAAGGCAAAATAATAGCCACATTTATGGGACACTTATTCCAAGATGAATGTTGGGAAAAAACATCCTAGTGTAGGTGTTCATTTGGTTTATTATGGATAAGGAAATTGGCGAAGGAAATGACAAAGGATTTGGAAAGGAAAAATGGCATTTTTGGCAATTTATTTATGGAAATAATGGAAATTAGGAAAAAAGGAGGGTGAAAGGTCACAATTTGCATGTGAGGAGGAAAATTAAGGAAAATAATGGAAAATGAATAAAATAGAGGTCACATTGATAGAAAGGCTTATGAGGATCAGTTGGTATCTTTTGTCAGTTCAGTTTTGGAGCTCTCTCTCTATTCTCTCTCTCTCACACTCTTGGACACTTAGAGTTTTCTTGGAGCACCTCAACATTGGATCAAGAAAGGAAAAGAAGGAAAATAGGAAGCAAATATCAAGCAAGGAAGAACGAGATCAAGTAGCTACAACAAGTTTACTTGCAAGTATCGACTTACATGTGTGATTTCCTTGCTAGATTTGGCATGCATGATTATGCATGTTTGTTCTTGGTTCTATTATTGTCATTGGAATGGGTTTTTGTTAGGTGTGTTAGTGTTCTTAAGCCTTGCCTTGTCATTTTTGGATAACCATGGTGTGATGGAGTTATCATGTTCTGGTTGAGATGGATTGTTAAATGGATTTGAAATTGAGTGAGGTGGATCTCTGAAAGGAAAAACACATGACCTAGTGATCCCTGAACCAGACTGTGGATCACGGTAAAGCCACTGGCCTAATAACCCCTGAACTAGACTATGGGTTGTGGTAAAGCCAACTACTGTGTGCCTAGGAATCCTTGACTAGTGAATGCCAGGATATACAGTAAAGCCTAGAGGGTGGTGTCTCGAGCATGGCCTACTGATCCCTATATCAGACTGTGGATTGCGGCAAAGCTTAGAGACTAGGAGGCAGTAAAATTCCTCATGGTGTAAGTGGAGAAATATGGTAGAATCCATCCTTGTTTGGTTCCTTTTCGTTTGTTATGAGTCCTATTGTAGCATCCATTGTTATTTAAGTTTTATTTTTAGTTTTATCACAAAATGAAAGAAAAATAAAAAATATGAAAGAAATGGTTGATTTTTATATTATTAATAGCTTTTGAAAGTGATAAACCAACAAGAAGATCTGGGCCGTCCGATCAACAGGCCACAGATCCGACGACAATCGCATGGGTAACTAGAACGAAGTTTATTTTGGAAATCAGATGCGATGGTGTATCAAATACAGTTTAATTCGCTGAAGTCCGGGCCAATCTCAGCCATCCATTGAAAGAGACAGGATCCGACGGATATTGGGTTGGAAAGTACTCGAATTCTATCTTTACAATCGGACTCGGTAAATCATTAACTGGTAGTTATTATTTCCTATCGGGTTCGTATGGGAGTCAAAGGGGCATTGAAAAGGCGGATACGATAGGTTATGAACCAGAGTGTTAATTCTTTTCAGTTCCGTGGTAACCGAAGGTTTGCCATTGTCTAAAGGTAATGCAGGTTCAAGAGGCACGATCAAGTGATAGCTTGATAAGTATGTTGAGGTTCGTTGTGGGGGAGAAATAAGCACGAAGATTAATTAAAGCTTAACCCCCTGCAGTTGACCGTGATGTTAGCATGGTTGACCACAATGTGTGGCCTAAAATTACTACGGGGGTTCAACCTCGTTGAAAGCTCCCGTACATTCTTTACCCCCATGGTGAGCTCCCAAAGCTTTCTGCCCCACATCGCTCATTCCACATATTCCACCACTTTAATTTGTTAATTTCCCACGTCACTCATCATACCCCGCCACTTCATCCACTGCTCCATTAAGGCTCAAGCTATATATTCTAACGGCGAGCAACAATCCCCATCATTCTCCGATTTCTATTACTTCTTATTATCTTGTTTTCTTGAAATGAATGAGGTGTTTTTACCCTCAAATGTAATATTTTGTAATGATATTTACTTCAAAGCAGTTAGAGGACAGTTAGGTAGTTTGATAGTTTTGGTGATTACTAGTTGTCTCATAATGTATAAAAAGAGGAAAGTTTACAGAGAAGAGGTTCGAATTTTGGAGAACCTGGAGACTAGGCCATTGTATTCCTGATACAACTGTTGATTAATGAAAGAATCAGAATTTTTCCATACATTGTTGGGTATGATTTTGTGACTTCTCTGTTATGTGTCATCAAATGTTTTCTTCCTTTAAGTATGGTAATGAAGCTGCAGGTCTTTATTTTCTTATGTAAATGAAGTTAAAATCCCTTAAAGCAGCGCTCCTATACTTGAAGTTCCCACCTCTACAATTCTCCTAAGTTACAGATAGTAGTTTTTGTGTAAGACAACATATTATCTTTAACTTCTCCAAGTGTCACAGGTAGTAGATTATGTGTAAAACAACATATTGTGTATGACTCCTAAACTTGAAGTTCCCACCTCTGCAATTCTTCTAAGTTATATATAGTAGTTTCTGTGTTAGACAACATATTATCTTTAACTTCTCAAAGTGTCATAGATAGTAGATTCTGTGTAAAACAACATATTGTCTATGACTTCTTTAAGCTTTCTTCATTCATCATTAATATTCAGCAATCTAATGGCATTCTGAGATTTTCATGTCACCTAAGTATTGAGGGTTTAAAACCAAGTCTTTCAAGTCCTTCATTTGAGAATAAAACATATAATTAAGTGACAAACAAGTGACAATAATTATAAACATTATTGTCTTAAGCACAATTTCTACATAGCCAGGAAATTGGTTTCTCAAGGTACAACAAGTCCCACATTCATCCTTGGAATATGGCATGGGGGTGATTGGCTGAAGAGAGATTTGGCTCAGCCAATCTATGGTTGGGCAGAACATGGTAGTCCCATACCAGTTCAGATTTTGCATTAATAAGAGTTTCTTTCCTTGGTATTTTATGTTTAAAAATGCCGGTTCATATGTGCCATTTACGGTTGATGTATCCTTATTATTTATGTTGTTTATATGTTGGTTATAAATATGTTTTATGACAATGAAAATGTATGGTTCTCATAATGTTTTGATTTGTAAATGAATGAGCAATGAATATATGACCTAATAAATGATAATGCAGCTAGTGTGATAAGGCATCAATGCTTCTTAGCGATTCTCCAATAAGTATGAGATCCCTATGCTCAAATCTATTGTGGGTAAATTTGGGAGGGGGGTGATACATAAAATATGTCATGAAACAATGCTTATAACCAACATATAACCAGAATAATATCAGCGATAGAACATCCATTAAATCCACATACTAATAATTACAAATACTCATGAAATACAAGGGGAAAAGAGCTCTTATTAACATATGAAAAAGCCAACCAAATCATGGACTTCGACATACCACTTGACCATAGATTGGGTTGAACCAAATATTTCTTTCAACCAATCACTCCCGTGCCATATTCCAAGCATGAATGCGGAATCTCATGGAATAAACCAAACATAACTAAACAAATTCTTCCAGAGGTTGCACTACCTCAACCCTCAACCAGTGATTCCACCTCATTGTTAGACATCAGTAACCATCTAATGAACCTAGGTATTGCAACAAGAATGTTGCAAATCCCAAGGCTACCAACTTTAATTATCAAATTGGGGTTCATACAAACTTAAGAGCTATCGGCACTATGTGTGAAACATACATTGTGTCCTTCCTTCGTTGTCATGATGTAATGGAGTTATTGTAATGAAATCAAATCATAAACTATTTGCAACAAATGAAATGCTTGAAATGGAAACCTTAACCTATTGCAAGAAAGAAAATACAAGGAAAGAAAACATATTCTAATTGCATAAAAAAAATATAATGAACTAAATATCAATCATTACATTTCAAAGAGTTTAGATCCATTGACAAAGTTCATTGGATGTGGCAATCAATAAAATCATCATTGTATTCCCATTTCATAAATCTATCCATTAAACCAAACCGATGAAATGTTTTGCATGGGTAAAAAGGAAAGTCCTAAGTGGTGTTTATTCCTCCTCAAACATTGATTTAGAGCCTAGGGGTCATGATTCAACCCTAAGGGATAAAAACCAATATTTTGAGGAAATTTGGGCAAGTATATACATGTTGGAAGAGTGCTATAGGAAACTACAGAATGCTATAATTCAACGAATGACCGAGAAAATCAAATCCAAATTAGATTGGAATTATTTTTATTGACTACGATATCTCAGGTCTCCATTGCAAGTGGAATCACTCAAAAATACCCCTGTTAACCCATGCTAAAAAATAGTAGAAAATTACTAGTCTAAAATCTAGAAATTTGAGAACTAGTGAGCTAGTAAATCTATCAAATTCCTAACCTAATCAAGTGAAAATGAAATGGGGTAAATTTTGTTACTAATTGGAATGTTTTTTTGATCTAATTCAAGTGGAATCACCTCGATTGAATCGTGTTAGCATGTTCTAAAAAATAACAGAAATTTACTACTGTTTGCCACAAGGGACTTCCAAAAATTTAGATTTGGGAATAAGCAAACGAATCTAAGTAGCTCAATGATGACTATGACTTTCCCAAGATGTTCCAAGGATGAAATTATTCTTGTGATCCTACAAAAGAACTTACTTCAATTATTTAACCCAAACCTACAACAAGAAATCACCAATAATAAATGTAGGAATAGAAAAAAACAAGAATAAGAGATGCATGCGAATAAGAAGTGAAAGGAAGAAAATTAAATGATATAAAAGGGCTCCTAGGCTTCTGGAATGGCTAAGCCTAAGGAAACTCATATTCGTATGAAGGAGACCAAGATTTAGAAGCTGAACATGGCACATCTTCATTATTTCCATCAATACAATTACATCCCTACAATAAATGATAGTGGAGCTGCAAAAATACGAGTTCTCTCCCAAGAAGACTAATAAAAATCAAACCCTAGAGGAAAATTCGACTTGGTACTTATACAAAATGATTAGGAAGCATTCCCCATGAAATGAGGAAGCTTTCCCCTCCAAAATCCCTCTAATAGTGGATTTGGTTCCCAACAATAGGAATCTACTTTAAATGATAGGGAACACATTCCTAGATTTTCTCAATCATTGGAGCTCTAGAATATGTGCAATAATTTCAGCATATCTTGTTGATTTATTATCCAATATTGATCCTCATGTAGTATGGAACAGGTCCCAAAATTATCTCCTCCTCCAAATCTCCATATTCTGCCCAATATTCTCACAATATTCTACGAAAATAAATAATATTAGGCCCAAATATGAAATTACCCATAAACCTTCCTAATGAACATATTAATGTTTAAAATACATTATATAATGCAAAAAATAGAGGTTTAATTTGTTGAAGGATGATCATATGGGCCTTAACTTATGTCTATGTGGAGGTCCATCACCATCACCAGATCGATCTCTACCCAAGCTATCCATGGCTTTGGAGCATTTGTTCCAACCCAACTTACGATACTAGTAACTTAACCCACAACTACTGTCGGGCTCCAGAGTGTTTTTCCAACCAAGGCTTCCAGGTCTAGTAACTAAAACCACCAAGGGATGCAGAGTGTTTGTCTAACCAAGGATTCTAGGACTAATAACTTCACCCAAGTTGTTACAGGGATCCCAGAGCATTTTTCCAACCAAGGGTTCCAGGAACTAATAACTCAACCCACAATCATAAGGAAAATGAGCACCATTAAAAAAATGAAAGGGGAAACCCACAACACGATGGTTATATAGGAAATGGCAAGGCTAAGGAAAAAACACTATAAATTCAGGCAATCCTCCATGCCAATGACAACTCATAACCAATAAACCACATGCATGTACCATGCATGCCAAAACTAGCAATGGAACCATACATGCAACTCGATACGTGCAAAGAAATCCAGTTGTAGATGTTGATCCCTTTGTTCCCTTGCAATTTTTTGTTTTCCATTGCCTTCTTTATCCAAATCCAATATGCTCCAAGGATGCTCCAAGAACACTCTAAATGTGTAAGAGTATGAGAGAATAGAGTGAATAGAGAGAGAGCCCCAAGCTAAAATTGACAAAAGACTAACACTGACAAAAATCCAACCAAAAAAATCCATGAATTAATCCTTAGAATCCTTTTTATCATTGAGCCTTCTAATTTCTTCATTTTCCTTCATTTTTCCTTCAATTTCCTTCTCATGCAAATTTGTGACCTTTCACCTTCCTTTTCTCCTAATTTCCTTTATTTTCATAAATAAAATGCCAATTAATGCCTCTTTTCCTTTGCCAATGCCTTTTCCAATTTCCTTAGCCATAATAAACCGAAAGTGACACCCATTAGAATGTTTTTTCCCACCATTCATCTTGGAATACGTGTCCCATGACCTTGGTCTTATATTTTTTTCACATGGAAATTCAACTCGGGCTATTACATAACCCCTCCCACTCCCTTGGGGGAACAACACCCTCGATGTTCAATGACACCTATAAACCAACAAGCTGTTGAAAACAAAACAACTACCCATGGAGCTTTATAACAAAACTTCGTGTAGTATTGGCAATGACATCTTGCTGAAAACATGACAATCATATTGTTTACTGGAGCTTTATAACACAACTCATTACGGTATTTACAATAAAAACCACATATATATGTATGCACATTTGCTTTAACCAAAAAATAACCATACTGTCTATGGAGCTTTATAAAATAGCTTGATATAGTATTTACAATAATATACACATATACATATGTACATTTGCTCTAACTAGCAAATAAAAGGACATGATGCCCATATCAATCAACAGGGGAATCTTGAGGGTCACACCTCCACCCTCAAAAGTAATACCAAGATTAACCTCCTTCCTAGGAAGATCAGAATCCACTAACAAAGTCATACCTGCATCCAATGTCTAGCGCTACAATCCTGCATAATTTATCCTCTCAGTGAACAATTACCAACTCATTGTTCCAAGGCACACTCACCATGTGCTTCTAATTCCATCTGGAAATTCTAATGACCAAAATAAATTTATTCTTTGACCTTCCATTCTTTGCCACACGGTCCCTCGGGAAATCTGGTCACCCCCTTCTGTGTAGTCACAAACCTTCCAAGTTCTGCGGGCATCCCCTTCTCTGCTACACAATCCCTCGGGAGACCCCTCCCTTGGCAAGATTTCCTCGCATCAAAAGGTAAAAAAAACGAAGGCATATCCCTACCTCAAAACCATCATACCAGTCATAGCATGCTCATGGAAATCAATGGACACTGTTGGATACTAGTGTCGCACAATGGCCTTGATCCTAGAGTGTTTTACCGACATATTGTTGCATGTGCAAATTCCTTTTACTGTTGCTGCTAACATTCTGGAAGTCAGTTTAAACCACCCAAACAGAGCATTTTTCATGCTTTATTGTACCAAGCACATAATTTCCATTAGATTCAAAATAAATTGAAATAAATTCACATCATACCTCATCAGTGGCTCGTCATTGAGGTACACTTGCACTTTTGTTCACTTCCTGTCACAACAAGTTTAACTAGTTGTTTGATCAAACCATCATTAATAAACGTATCACATCCGATTAGCTCAAAACTCAACAATCATAAATTAGAATCATAGGTCATATGTAAACATCATAAATCAGAGTCATAGATCACATGCATAATTAATACAGAAATAAAATAATAATACTTATCCTTCAAATAATTCTTTGCTTCTACTTTTGTTCTTTCCATACACATACTGGATCAGTTGCCACACCCGACAAACACTCAACTCCTTCGCTTCTCTTCCATCATGTAGACATACACACAATGTATATGACACGCATAAAACCACACATGACATACAATACCATGTAATACATGCATCTAGACCCAACATACAACACATGCACCCACACCCAATGTACAACATAACACATACACCTACACCTAGTATAAAACACAACACATACACCTACACCTGGTATAAAACACAACACATACACCTACACGCAGTGTATAATACAACATATACACCTACACCCAACATACATCATAACATATAAACCTACACCTTATGTACAATACAACATATACCCCTACACACGGTGTACAACACAACACATACGACTACACCCGGTGTACAACACAACACATACACCCACATCCGGTGTACAACACAACACATAAACTTACATCTAATGTACAACACAATACATATACGTACACATAGTACAAAACAATGAATACACGTCAAAATACAATGACTACATAATAAACATACATATTGCCACATGTACACAACATAACATGTACGACATGCACACAATACTACATGTACAACATGTACACAATACCATCCATCGACAACACCACCTGCACAATGTGTGCACAACACCACATGTATAAAACATCACATGCACAATGTGTACACAACACCACATGTACATAGCACCACATGCATGACATGTACACAATACCACTTGCACACAACACCCCACGTACAATATGTACACAACACCATATGCACACAA
Source organism: Pinus tabuliformis (assembly GCA_031772625.1). Lineage (NCBI taxonomy): Eukaryota > Viridiplantae > Streptophyta > Pinopsida > Pinales > Pinaceae > Pinus > Pinus tabuliformis. The sequence goes on along the minus strand of CM062818.1, from coordinate 503,302,407 downwards.
CATCACATGTACATAACACCACATGTACAACATGCACACAACACCATATGTACACAACACCACATATCCAACATGCCCACAACACCATATGTACACAACACCACATAGCACCACATATACAACATGTACACAACATCATATGTACATAACACCGTATATACAACACGCACACATCACCATATGTACACAACACCACATATACAACACGTACACAACACCATATGTACATAGAACCGCTATATAACATGTAAACAACACCATGTATAGATAGCATCACATATACAACATATACAACATATGTACAACAACAGTACTACACATTTAGAGACCACACTGACTCTACCAAGAAACCTTACTTCTAGTCTCCTTCCACTATCCATGCTTTTCCCAACACGCCGCAGATCACACCGCTTTCATTCCACTAATATATACATTAGCATTACCTATCCATAACATAAACATAGACATAGTATAATCACATAATATCAATTCATATCTACATGATACTAACCCCATAGATATTTCAGGGCTACTATTCTCACTTGATTCCTCATAAACCAGAAACATGTCCATGCCATTCACCTACATAAGAAATCATTCCTCCCCAAGAATGATCCCTGACGACTCTGTCGGACTACAACATACATACATACTTACATACATATAAACATTAGCATAAAACAATCATGATCCCTGATGACCTTGTTAGACAATGGAATACATACATACATAGACATCATCATAATCATAATCACAACATAATTACCAGATATCATAAGGTTAAGGTTAAGAGAACTCCCTTTATCCATGCACATCATGTACAACATTGAGAACAACAGTCCCCAACATAGCTAGATCATTTGATGCATAAAATCCATTTAATTTACCTTTCCTATTATCTTTCTCATGATTGTCCTGCCACTGCCCATTTACCCTAATGGAACGAACCAATCCAACTCGTTATTATACCCTTGCATTCAGTTTTCCTTTACATGCATCGGGCTTCATCCAGGTCTTACATTACCTGTTGGGTTTCGTTCGACTCTCCCGGAGCTCCATCAACTTTCCTCTTTCCCCAACCAATTCCCAATACCCTCAAAACAGAAGGCAAGAAAAATAGGCAAAGAAGAAGAAAACCATGAAAAAACAATAACAATATGAAACCACAACAAAGTGGCATGGCCATGCACCCAACATAAAAAAATTGCAAGTCAAGCACAAACAAATCACAAACTAGAAACATACACCATGACTCAATCTCCATGGATTCCTAATGCGTCCAAGGAAATCTCAACCCGAGTCTTTGATGAGCACTAGTAATGCAGCAAGAATGTTGCAACTCCTGGGGCTACCAACATTACTTTATCAACCCGGGGTTGATACAAACTTGGAGGTGACAATGTTGTATACCCAAGAAGATGCGATGGGTCCACTCTTTTTCATTGCTAATATGGCATTAGACCACTATGGTTTTTCAAAACAGACATCTATTGATTTAGAAGAAGCTTGATTACCAATGAAAAAAAAGGAAATTTACACTAAATGAAATATTTTCTACTATAGTAATGAAAAGACTGAAATCAAATGCTTAAACATACCATTTATCTAAGTAACTGCCAAGAGGCTTTGCTCCAAAATAATGCTAAGTAATCCTATGTGTGTAATCCTACTATCCTAGGAATGCAATTTGAAACATCCAAACATTCTACTATTGTGCATGTAAATAAGCACAATAAACTTTTTCCTTTTTGTATTTTTTTGTGTGAAAATGTGAATGCTAACTTCTCTTGGTGATGTGGAAGGTGGATTAGGGATGATGGTGAATGGTCAGATGGCTTATGAGGCAAGTAGGGGTCTTCTCCTATCTTCCTAGGTTCTTTTTCCACAATTCGGCCCCAAAATAGGCCACTATAGGTCGACCTACAGGATGTCCTAATGTTCCTACAGGATCCGTTGTATTCCTACGGGATCCAACCAAGAGAAAGAGGAGGGATTTGGAAGATGGTGTAGGGATTAGGGAAGGTGAATGGTGGGAGAAATGAGGCAAGGGAGTTGCTAGGACTCCTTCAGAGCTCAAAACAGAGTTTGTGAGATGGTTGGATTTTCTCAACAAGCATGGAGGAATGTTCTTAAGGAATCATGAATTTGGTGAGGGACTTGGTGGAAAAAGCAATAATCATGGATGGATGAGGTTAGGATGGGGTTGATGGTCATGGAATCCCTCTGCACTACTGAAACTCCTGCACTGCATCAATCACTGACATTTATCCATGAATCATGTTAAAAAAATAAATATTTTCAATGAACTAAAGAAAAACAGAATTTCATTATCTAGTTTCTTATTTCATGCATGGGAAAACCTGTAGAATAATGTGAAACCCTTATGAGATCTAATGCAAGGCTGTAGATATCAGAAATGACAATTAAATCATATTCTTGAAAACTGGTAAAATGTTGGCCTAAATAACAGAAAACCCTAAATCCCATGAGAAATCATTATTCTGTCTTTTTGGGGCTGCATAAGAGTTATTTCCTCAAACCATTGTCCCTGAAGGGAGAAGTGAGGCGAAATCCACTACCAATTTTTTTTTAATATCTCTTTATCTTCCTAATCTACTACTAAAGAAATGCACAAATGGAAACAAACTAATCAAATCCACAACTACTTGCAATGAAATAATGCTAAAGACAATTCAACCATTAATCTATGAAATCAACTAAGCATACAAATACAAGAAGAGGAGCCTTTGTTGCTAGGGTTGGGTCCTAACCCAAGAGCTTTAGCCCTCTGATTCAACTCAGTGTTGGATCAAGGAAATTCTCATTCTCATTATCATACCAGAAAATTACATAACAATGTCTTCCAAAAGTCTTGAAGTCGAAAAATGCTTAGTGCTTTTACATCAAAAATTTGAATCCTAATGAGGCTCTAGGCCTCCTTATTTATACAACTAAAGTCTCCAATGAATTCCTTAAATCTAGGGAGGCTCGGCTCCCAAACTCAAGATGAACTGGCTCTTTAACTATCACTGGCTCAACTGCCTTTTGATCTTCATGACTTGGCTTCTTGTAACTCCGAGCTAGTGTGATTTGATGAAGGAATATTCGAATGAGTGAGGAGTAAATGAGGAGGATATATCTCCTACAATCTCTCCTCCTTGTCTCATTCGAGTTTCTTCCCTTAATTAGCCAAAATTGCCATGATTTTCTCTCAAAAACCTACAATCAATGCACATTAGTGCAATAGGCATAACATATCACTTTTACTCATCTTGTTAAGCAAAATATAATCAAAATATGTAAGGAATTATGAGAAGAGTTGATTTAAATAAGCTTGGAGGTGTATTAAGGTCCATATAGTTACCCAATGACGAGGCTCATCATCACCCCCCTATTGAAAGTGTTGCTCATCCTCTGAGCAAATCAATCTATATCCATGTTTTTCATTTCTCTAGTGGCCTCCTTGACATCACGTGCTTCTGTTGTAGTTTCCTCTTCCTATGAATAGAATCCTGCCTTCCTCTCTATCTCCTCCCACTACTTTCTTTCTTCCTCTTCCTTCCTTCCTTCCAACATTCCTAAGGCCAATGGTGTACTGAGTCTCAAGCCAATCCAATTGACTTTGAGTCTTTGGAGAGCTTACTTATACATGGGTGTTCTGTTTAGTGCCTCTCTCATTCTATGAGGAGAATGGTACTCTCTGATTTTTAGGCTGTAGGGCAAAGTGTTCCATCTCCTTTGTCAAGCTTGCATGTTTTCATACCCTAACAACTTGAACATTTTTTCAAAGTGTGTGACTACTTGCTCTTGGGCAGCAAGGTACCTAGGTGCAAGTTTAGGGTCATTTGCAATCATGTTGTGGGTGTTGATGACAACCATTGGATTTGATTGCTCAACTCTTATCATGAGGGTTTCTATTTCTTATCTTGCCATTACTTTCTTCATCTATGTAGCTCTTTCCTCCTCATGATTCATCCATGATGCCAAGATCATTAATTGCAATTCCCCTAGTTTTAAATTTGGATCTCACACATTCATATCTGTCAAGGCTAATTTGTGTAGGTATTTTAACTCATACATTTTAGATCTATCCTCCAAGCTACTTTGATCACAGATATTAATGAAATTTTTGTAGTATTGGAAGGGCATAGTGCCTCTCTATGCTAAAGTCTTAATTTGGAACTGTAGCCACTATTCCTTAAGATACAATGCATAGGACTTTGCTGGCATCCTGCACTGGATTGCCTCTAAGGATAAACTGGCCATGGATGCCAATTGACTTTCTCTCTCTTGTAACTGTCCCCTTAGCCATGCATTCTCTGCTTCCAACTGAGCTTTCATCATTGCCTCTCTGTCCCTTAGGCTACTCAGTTATCTGCCCATCTCCTTTACTTTCTCCTCCATGTGGCCTATATCCTCCACTCCTTTAGATTTGGCAATTTGCATCCACTTATGTGTTGTTTCCCTTTCTTTTTCAAGCTCAAAGAATAAGGGAATGCAAAATTTCTATGGAATGAGCCTACCCCCTTCAATGAACCTGTAGTAAGAGCCAAGGTTGTGTTATAGACATTTTTGTGCCTAACAGCATGGAGCATGAAATGTCAATAATCTGAGGGATCCAAAGTCCCTAAACATGTTGTTCTTACCCTTAGAGGAACAAGGTCTGCAAACCACAGCACTGAGAATCAATTCTCCACCCAAAAACACTCAAAAACAGGCTATTTTTGGATCATGTCAGCTGCTCCACTGAGCATCTGCGCTCAATGTCAACTGCTCCTCCTTGTACCTGCGCTGAAGGTCAAAACTAATGAAGGCTACCTGCGCTGGGCGAGATTGGCCAAGTGGCACAGTCATTCTGCAAGGTGTCAATTGCCCAGGAAGCTTCCAAACTGACACTTGGGTCAAGGAATTCGCCTAGTGATGAGTAAGAGGGTCTTGATCTCCAAGTGGAAGCAAGATTCTCCAAGTGGACTCAAGAACTGAAGATTAACTAAAGTGGGAGAGGACACAAGTCAGCTTCAGGCTAGTCTCAAGATGACTCATCCTTTCTCCAAAACCCTATATATAGATCTCTCTCATGAGGTCTAGGGAGGCTGGAATTTTGTGCAAGTAAGGAAGTGCTGTTGGTTTGTGTATAGAGCTATTGGGTGTTTTGCTTGAAGGAGGTGAAGAGGAGATTTCTTTCAGCTGGGAGGTGTTGCTGGATTGGGCCCATTGTGGTTGTAACTCTCTTAGAACTTTACTTCTATTATCAATAAAGTATTTGAGGTTCTTCTATATGCATGTGTCTTTATGATGAATAGATGCTTGTATATTTGATTTATGCTAATCCTATAATCGATTATGGATGTATGCTTCTTGTAGTTTACTTTTCTTGTGCTTTTACAGGATCTGTGTGTAGCTGGGCCGGTGAAAGGGCAAGGAGCTAGGAGAAAGCGGCAAGGAGTGAAGACTGGATCGACTATTAGCGCAAGATAACGGTTAGTAGATCATCCTTTTCTTCCCTCTCTCATCTCGTAAAGAAGAAACTTTGAATAGCTTTGCATTCAGTTGTTGCTGGAGTACTATCACCTTCAGAGTGGGATAGAGGCATTCTGCATTAGATACTTTCCCCCCCAACAAACTGGTGACTCCGATGGGGAGCGTATCTTGTTGGTTTGTTGTGTTTCTTGCTATTCATTTCATAAACAAAGGGAGTACCGAATCGAACTGTGTTTGAGTCCATCAAACACAAAGTAGAGGGCAGCTACTCTAGCTCAGTTTCTAGGCAAGTTTATGATTTGAAGAGCTGATCCACAAGGACTCTAATAAGCTCTTAGTGATAGCTTTTCATCCTCCTTTACATCCCTTAGTGTGTCCTTGACTGATAGCTTCTGATTTGAGCAAAAACTATGAATTTTTGAGCAATCTGTGACCCGGAAACCAAGACAGACGAAAGTCTCGTTCTTCATTGCAGGCTGTACAAAGGCAGTCTGCATTTCAGCGCAGTTCCCGAAGGGGCTACCTGCACTGAAGGTCAAACAGGCAGTGTTACACCTGCATTGGACCAGTCTTGGCTTGAGTTACTGAGGTTTCCTGCTGTGTCTTGCCTTGTTTTCACTATTGTTTTTGCTATTTGTTGCCAGTCAGTAGGCCTATCTGAAACCATCTTCCTTAGTCATTATTCCGCCTCAGTTGTATAAAGAAACTATATTTTTTCTTTTGTATTTCTTGTGTCATTTACAGTTTCCCATAACGAAAGTGAACCAGTCTTACATTGACCTCTTAGATCTAGACCTGTGATTAAGTGTCATTCTGATCTTAAGAGTTAGTTTATTTGCTGTTCATAGCTGATTGAGTTTGTCGCTTTCGTTATATGGTTTGAATTTATATATTTCTAAGTGTCGAAACAAGTGAATCGTAAGGTGTCTTTCGATTTTGGACAAACTTGTTTGCTTTCGCTTGAAATTGAATTCAAAGTTATACAACAGCTTTCTTTTTGTATTTCATCAACATTAAGAAAGAGAAAAGAAATACTTGCATTGTGCATGTGCATTATGACAGTTTGCATGTTGATTTAGGAAAGTGCATTAGTGTGTGCTCTATGATTTGTGTGAAAAGGTGTTATCTTCCTTCTCCCTCAGTAGTTAAGGTTTTCAAAGTTGAAAGATTGAAAAGCTTGCTTATCATCTTAGATTGCATTCAGGAGTGTTTCTATACATCTCGTGGTGATCCATAAAGGCAAACTGCAAAACAAGATCAACCTTAAAATAAATTGAATTTACATAACAACGCATTGAAACATAACGCAAACATTTAGAGGTCTAAGCTAGAGACGTGTTCCAGCGTCGTTAAACGTGATATCTTAGTGTTGAGTGGTTGGGTGATTCCTCCACGGTGAAGCGATAAGTATCAATACGGACTTGCGCTCCCACGTACAGTCGCGTATATATTGGGAGACCCCTATAGGATCAAAGCCTTTATCCATAGGAAACTATGTCGGCCGCCCTACTGATCGCAATGCAGTGAACACAGCATTCACGAAGATCGACCACTCGTACCGTAAAACGTATTCTGTGGTTTTGCGAAAAGTTTGGCACACCCTCTGCCTAGAACTCCAGAGCAGTTTCTTTTGGCCTTTTTCAAACTCTATAACTGAAAAAGTCCATCCGAGCATTTGTCACTTCGGGCTCATTAAAACATCGAAGGAGACTAGAGTCATCTTTAGCTTTTTCTCGACTCTTAAAAAGTGAAAAAGCAAGTTGTGTCTAAGCGTCGTTATAAAAATTTATTTTAAACGGAACATAATCACCTCCTATTCCCGCGTTGATCTTAAGTTGAGAACATGGAACGCCCCAACCAAGGAACTCCACATGATGGGAGTCCTAGTCCATTCTCCTCTTGGGGAGAATTTGTGCGCCCCACATGGCCACATTGTCGCTTCCAGGACTGACAATTGGCCTGCCTGTTTGGCTATTCTCAACTAGTGTAGTTCAGAACACCATGGTTCCTGAGCAGTCGAGTCAACAGTTAGATGAGTCTAGAGCATCCCACCAGCCTTCTACTTCCTCTAACCCTTCCTCCGATCCTTCATCTTCAAAAGGTAAAGCTGGCAAAAGCCAAGCTCCCACGGAGAAGAAGGAAAAGAAGAAGAAAGAAAAGAAGAAGAAGGAGCCTAAGGCGACTGGGGGCAAGCAAAAGACATCTAACAAAAACCCACACACAGCACAGACCGGGCCTAAATTGCCATGTGTCATATGTAGAGGAGACCACTTCCATAGAGATTGTCCCTGTATTCCCCAGATACTAAGGGACTGGTCACCTCGTTTGCACAATTCGGGAGCATCAACCTCTGATAGCCATGTTGATTGCTTACCGTCAACCAGCGAAAGTGAAGGTTCAAGACAAAGAGGGGGAGAAAGATCCCCCTACAGACTGTGTGAAGGCGGTCACGCCATCCACCGTTGTCCCTTCTTAGACGAAGTGAAGAGAGTTTTGGAAGATCTTCCGGTTTCTCCGGTAATACTTCCTCCTGGATACAAAAAACTCGTGCCAAGTCCTTCGTTGGTTGAAAATACGGCTGGCCCGCTCAAGTGGTCAGCTGAAGCGTCAGTCATTGAAAATGAACCTACTGAATCCAGACCAGACGAAAGTCTAAAGGTCGATACGGCAGTTGACCCGGTTCTTCCTTCAGAGGTTTCATCCTCAAATGACACCGTCACTGAAGATTCATCTTCAAATGACACCCTCCCTGAAGAGAATAAGGATGACACCATCCAGATTCTTTTCATCAACACAGATTCTGATGAGCATCAGGGCAATGCGCCCATTCCTTTATCGCAGGGAGGAACATCGTCAGGATCGTATCCGGCCGTGTATTCGGTCCCACCACCAAGCAACCTGGTTGTGTCCTTTGATTGGAACCAACTGGGCAGACCCCGGTTACCAGCCAGTATACCATTCAGAATCATAGTCCAAATTTATAGAATGGTGATGGTTGGAACTATCATTGATGAAGGGGCATCTGTGAGTATCCTTTCCTCTGTTGCTTGGAAAGCACTGGGTTCCCCGACGCTTTTGCCTGAGATAAGAAATCTCTCGGGCTTTGATAAAGGAACCAGTCGACCATTAGGGATCCTCCCCAATGTGCCTGTTACATTGAAAGGGAAGACCGTTAATTTGAACATGATGGTCGTTCAAGGACCCTTGGATTATAACCTACTCCTTGGACGTGACTATATATATTGCATGGGAGCTATAGTCTCCTCACTCTTTAGAGTAATGTGATTTCCACACGAAGGAAGGGTGGTCAAGCTCGTAGACCAACTTTCATTTCCGGGATCACGCATCGCAAATAGTCAAATACCAACCTTCAATGGTCTATTCACCCAAGAAAGGTCTCCACCCCCAGTCCTCCTTCCCGATGAATGCGAGTAATTCGGAAAGATAGAACTGGAACCTAGGGGGCATGCATCCTGGTCTACTTCAGGCAGAGGAAACCTTGGGTATAAAGTAGAATTTCCACGAAAGAATATGACTAGTCCGTACCTCGTCCGTGGATGGAAGAGGGGTTGTTCTAGAATAGGATTCTTTTGATAAGGTTACTTGTCTGACAAAGGTCATTCAACTTTGTCTAAAAAGGTAGGCTACCAAAGAAAGAGATTCTATTGCGGCAGCAAATGGTAACCGTCTTTGGGTAAAAGGCAAGCCTCACCCATTAAAACTAATGTTTTAGAGGATAAGTAGGGGCAGCCTCCAAAGAAGGGGATTCCTTTGCTGCAACAAGTAGTAACCATCTTTGAGTAACCTAATGATAGACATCGCCGAAGAAAGAGTTTCATTTGCGGCAGCAAATAAAACCATTCTTTGGGTAACCGGAAAGAGGTAAGCCTCTCTCGATTAAAACAAATGTTTTGGCGGAGGGTAAGTAGAGGTAACCTTGAAATTCTGTTTTATACCTGGGGGCATGCAACCTTTTGGAATGCAAGCAAGGGACGACTATTTATTTTTTAAATTTTTAGGTCCTCCCTTTAAACCTGTAGGTCTAACCCTTTAAACTCGTAGGATTAGCCGTTTCCAAACTTGCATGAAGAAAGGATGAGAGGGAGCATAGCTTTGGTAAGGCGCAAGCTCTATAAAAAATGGGATCTTTCAGGAGACATTTCTTATCTTATGACTGGTATATCGAGCAGTTTTAGCATAAAGTTCATGCTCGTTAAAAAATAAACGCAAGTTCGAGCAGTTTTACCGCGGAATTTATGCTCGTTAAAAAATAGAAAAGCGTGAGCAAGGGTTCCACCAGAGTTCAAGCTCATTAAAAAATGAACCTATTCCGCTAAATAACCATTGTGATCGTAAATTTATTAGCCATAAAAGCCTTGGTTGTGTTTGCACCCACCACCTCCATTCCATTTGGCCGATCATTCACCCCCACATGATTGTTTACCCATTTTGAGGAACAGCTGCGAAGAGTGATTTCACTTAGCCATCCTTGTGACACTGCCGTGATTGGAAAGTTCCAACCTGTACCTGGAATCTGCTGCTATCCCTATTTATCACTCGTTCCTCAAAAGACGAGTCTTCTTTGAGCTCTTTTCATCTGACTCGTAAAATATGAAAAGTTTGCCGAGTTTTGGCCTTCCAGCTTGTTAAAAGGACCGGAAGAGCTATCCCTCCTCTAGATTTTAATCTTTTTGGACCTAAGGGATTATTGCACAAAAAGGTCGAGCACTTGTTTTGTTCGGCTCGTTAAAGTTATCGAAAATTCATCCCTTCTGTATTGTTTTATACTTTTTCGGACTTAAGGGATTAGATGACGAAAAAGGAATTTTGGAGTTAACTTTCTGTACCTTTTCAGACTCTCTAAAAATGAAAAGGACCGAGTTGTCTTTGTCGCTAGACTCGTTAAAATGATTAAATAGCGACAAACTTGTCTTTAGACGAGAACGAGTTTCCCTATCGCTAGGCTCGTTAAAACATAGCGATGGGCTTGCCCGAAGGGCAGGTTATAGAACAAGCATATGTTATCCTCCTCAAGCTTGACAAAAATAAAGAGGTACTGGTCAGAAATGACTGGGGAAAAATTGGGAGAACCTTGAAGCTTTGATGGTAGCAAGTCGCTCTTGAACATGACACTTTGTCCTCCGTACCACATCGGGTTGGGTTGTTTCATTCACCGGTCTCATCACCATGGTCCTCGCCAAACCATCCGTATTTGGGGTAATGCTACCGATCCATCACATTAGTGTCGTTATATGTTCAAGAGATGTGTTCAGAAAGAGTCAACCATGTCCCATCCACTGCCGTACATTATCCTTCATCCACCCATGATCGCCACCCTGAATCATATCTCACAGATTGTTTTCACCTCCACTAAAGTCATTAGCTCCGTTCCGGGTCACTGATGTGGGATTCATTAAGGCCCTCCTTTGACGGATCGCTTCTTGTCGACTTCAGCTCATTATCCAAGAAGTTGATCTAGGAACACCCCCCCAGTACTTTGAAGCTTGCATGCCTCAATGGCAAGTTTCTCACTTCCGGTGGCAGGTATACATCAATGACCTTCGACCAGAAGATTTTGCGTGGTGTTCGACACCAAGTCCTTTATTCACACCACGTGAATTGTACTGTAGTACCTTGAGGGTCATTGTCATTATTGATGATTCCTCTCGCGCTTGTTAACGGTTTACATTATTGACCGATAATCAAGCGATGTCTTTCCATGTTCGACTTCAACGCAATTCTCACATGGATCGACTTGTACTTAGAGTGAAGATCGAACGAGATTGAAGACCCCGGATCTAGTTTCATCCATCCGGGCTGCGATATATATTCAGGAAATATAAAGACATTTGATATGTACATCATTGCAGCAGATGATCATCCTACTCAAAGGATGATAATTTCAGCAGAGAATTATCAGTCTATCATCAGACGATCGTCTGTTATATGTACCAAAATGAATTTATAAAGCTGAGCATGATAATGCCCGCCTCAGCTAGATCATGAAAGCAGAATGAAAAATAATGTATTGTATTGTATTTTATTGCAGGACACCTCTCAGCCGATTGAATGAACTTCAGATCCTCCTAATAAAGCATTTCACCCGATAAACGACCTCATACTTTAGGGGGCAACTGTTATAGACATTTTTGTGCCTAACAGCATGGAGCATGAAATGTCAATAATCTGAGGGATCCAAAGTCCCTAAACATGTTGTTCTTACCCTTAGAGGAACAAGGTCTGCAAACCACAGCACTGAGAATCAGTTCTCCACCCAAAAACACTCAAAAACAGGCTATTTCTGGATCATGTCAGCTGCTCCACTGAGCATCTGCGCTGAATGTCAATTGCTCCTCCTTGTACCTGCACTGAAGGTCAAAACTAATGAAGGCTACCTGCGCTAGGCGAGATTGGCCAAGTGGCACAGTCATTCTGCAAGGTGTCAACTACCCAGGAAGCTTCCAAACTGACACTTGGGTCAAGGAATTCGCCTAGTGATGAGTAAGATGGTCTTGATCTCCAAGTGGAAGCAAGATTCTCCAAGTGGACTCAAGAACTGAAGATTAACTAAAGTGGGAGAGGACACAAGTCAGCTTTAGGCCAGTCTCAAGATGACTCATCCTTTCTCCAAAACCCTATATATAGAGCTCTCTCATGAGGTCTAGGGAGGCTGGAATTTTGTGCAAGTAAGGAAGTGTTGTTGGTTTGTGTATAGAGATATTGGGTGTTTTGCTTGAAGGAGGTGAAGAGGAGATTTCTTTCAGCTAGGAGGTGTTGCTGGATTGGGCCCATTGTGGTTGTAACTCTCTCAGAACTTTACTTCTATTATCAATAAAGTATTTGAGGTTCTTTTATATGCATGTGTCTTTATGATGAATAGATGCTTGTATATTTGATTTATGCTAATCCTATAATCGATTATGGATGTATGCTTCTTGTAGTTTCCTTTTCTTGTGCTTTTACAGGATCTGTGTGTAGCTGGGCCGGTGAAAGGGCAAGGAGCTAGGAGCAAGCGGCAAGGAGTGAAGACTGGATCGACTATTAGCGCAAGATAACGGTTAGTAGATCATCCTTTTCTTCCCTCTCTCATCTCGTAAAGAAGAAACTTTGAATAGCTTTGCATTCAGTTGTTGCTGGAGTACTATCACCTTCAGAGTGGGATAGAGGCATTCTGCATTAGATACTTTTCCCCCCAACAGGTTGGGTTAAGGACTAGGTTCCATCAGTTCTGGATCTTCCTTCTTCGTTTTTTGCTGAATGATCCCTTCTTGGTCCATTTTATGAGTTTCTTGTAGGTTTAGTAGACTTTCCTGTGAGATGGACTCTGCTTCCTATAGGTCCTTATGTCTCCTATAGGGGACCTTTTCCTTTGGATAAGTGTTATCTGGAAAATTAGTGTCCATTCAGAGCTGCTGGTCCCACTAAGACGGGTAGATATCTTAGAAATAAACAAACTAAAGTTACTTGCATTTTCCTTTACAAGAAGTAGATGAGAGAGAAGCAGAGAGTACCAACCTCAGTCTTCCGCTTGGCTCCTTGCTTGTTTCCTCTCTCCTTTGATAGATATTTGCTGCTCCTTGCTCGCTTGTCCCGCTTCAAAGAACACCTGTAGAGTCAAAGCAGCATAATACCATCAAAGCATACAAATCTACAATCATAAACAATATAGGATCATATATATATTGACCATACAAATGCATATATTAATTCAAGATTCAAAGACATACAAGAATATGGAGGAAAACTCAAATAGCTTTATTGATAGAAGTAGTAGAAGAGAGGATTACAACCCATTGATCTGACCCAGTGCCATCCTCCCAGCATGAAAGCCCTTCTTCACCTCATGAAAAGCTAGATCACCCAACACTATGATGTTCCACAAAGAAACCAACAGCACTTCCTTACAAGATGCAAAATTCCAGCCTCCTGGATCTCTAGGATGAGGGATCCATATATAGATGTTTGAAGGTGGGTGAGTAAGCTTCTGGGTTTTTTATTAATGTCATTTCTTTGATAGTTCTCAATTCCACTTGTAGATTTTATGATCTCTTACTCATCCCTGGGCGAATTCAGAGAGGTAAGTGTCACAGGAGAAGTTTCTGGAAGATTCCATGATCATCCACCTTACAAACTGTCTCTGCCATTTGTCTACTCTCGCCCATCGCACCCCATAGAAGGGCTTTTTAGTATGCATCGCACCCCTCATGTGCGTTAGGTGGGATGCATCACGCTTTGACCATGGAGCGGGTGAGATGGTCCAGTTTTGACCAATTCTGAGCAGTTTTTCATGGAGAACTTCTGGGAGATGATGTAATCAGTTGAACTTGTTCCTTTAGGGTATGAAACAACACTTTTAGGGACTTAGAAGCCCTTGGTTTATGGACATATGTGATTGGGTTTGCAGTGCCCAAATATGTCTATAACAGTTGCCCCCTAAAGCATGAGGTCATAAATCTTTTGATGTCGGGTGAAATGCTTTATCATGAGGATCCGAGGTTTTTACGCATTGGAAGGTGACCTGTAATAAGATACAATACAATACATTATCTTCATAATATTTTTATGATCTAGCTAAGGCAGGCATTCCCATGCTCAGCTTTTATAAATTCATTTTCATGTACATAAGAGAGACAACCGTCTGTATGGCAGACTGATGATTCTGGTAGACCCATCATCCTTTGGCTTGGATGATTATCTGTGTAGCTATGATGTACATTTGATGTCTTTATTTTCCTAAATATATCACAGCCTAGATGGATGAAACTAGATCCGGGGTCTTCAAACTCATTCAATCTTCGCCCGAAGTACAAGTCGATCCATGTGAAAAGATGTTCTGAAGTCAAACATGGAAAGACATAGCCTGATTACTAGCCAATGATGTAAGCTGTTAACAGGTGCGAGAGGGATCACCGATAATGATAATGACCCCCAAGGTACTATAGTACAATTCACGTGGTGTGAAAATGGGACTTGGCGTTGAACACCATGCAAAATCTTTCGGTCGAAGGCCATTGATGTAAACTTGTCGCTGGAAGTGAGAAACTTGCCATTGAGGCATGCAAGCTTCAAAGTACTGAAAGGGTTGTTCCTAAGTCAACTTCTTGGATAATGAGCTGATGTTGACAAGAAGTGACCCATCGTAGGAGGGCCTTAATGAATCCCACATCTATGACACGAAACAGAGCAATTGATTTTGTGGAGGTGAAAATGATCTGATGATACAAGGTTCAGGGTGACGGTCATGAAAGAATGAAGGGTGAAGGTATTGCAGTGGATGAGACACAAGCTGGGTTGGTGAATTCTCTGAGTGACTTCTCTTGAACATATTGGCGACACTGAAATGGATTAGTAGCATTAACCTCAAAGATGGATGGTATGGTGTGTTATACTCCTATAGTAATAGGTGTCATATTTCATGATTTACTGGTTGAGCTCTGTAATATGTTCATCCTTTCCTTGTTGAAAAGGTTCCCATATTATGAAAAATAAAAAAAAAATTAAAAAATGTAAAGAGGGTATACCCTAAAAGAAAAATCAAAGGGTGAAAAAATAAATGGTCAAAAGAAAAATGAGAAACAAATGAACCCCAAATAAAAAAGACCAGGAAAGTGTGCAAGTCCAAATGCCACTACTATTTCATTGTCTGTAAATAAAGCATTGTGTGCAACTTGTCAAAATCATGCCACAATTGATGAATGGCCAAACAATTTAATCTTGGTTAGTTCATGTTTAAATTTCCTATTTTAGAGATAGAGAATAAAAATCTGTCCAAACTGTTTAATCTTGGCAGATAAGTAGATAGGTAGAGAAGCAAAGGAGCTCAACTGTTTAATCTGAGCCCTCGGAAGAAATAAGTGCAGACTTAGGTAGGCTTACAAAGAAAAGAAAAGAAAATTGATGAGGGTTTTCCAGTCTAAGTGCACCCAAGAAAGAAGAAAAAATGTTAGGCAAAGTAGGCTGGGTAGGCAGTTTTGATGTTGCAGAATGAGACTTGTGATTGATTTTGTCTCTCAAAGTGTTAATTTTACCTCTATCACAAGTGCCATGGAAAATATTTATCTTGGAGCAGCTCAAACGAGGCATGACTAACTCCCCTTCACTTCTCCCCAAGTCATTTACTAATTTCCCCTAGAGGTATTGAGATCTGCTTAATATCACTAAAGCCACTCATTCCATTTCATCATTGCCTAAGTAAATTCCCATTTTACTTATGAAAATAGCCATCTTTCTTATATAAACCCCTTTTCTTCCCTTTGGTCTAAGTTTTTATGTGAAAATGCCAAAAAATCATGTTAACTTAGCGCTTTCCTTTCAAAATCTCATATTAACACTAATTTTTATTAATATAAATCCCTTATAATTATTCCCCTTCCCCATATTATGTATATATAATATAATCCCCAAATGTTAAATATCCCGCCCCTGGTTAATTATATAACCATAAAACATGATTTTGGGAATTAATTGGTTCATTTGGAACCCATTAATAACCCTCCCCACGCGCATCTGGAATTAATTAACATTTGGTTAATTAATAACCTAACCCAAACCCTGCCAACCAATTGTAATAGCCTTGATGCATTATAAAACTTTAATTTATTATGTGTCGGTCCCTCACCTTAAACATTCGCCATATTTGTGCTCCAACCATTGTCCGATCAGGACCTGTCCATCCAACGACCCACATTGATATTGCAACCCGCCCATCCACCGAAATTTAAGTCCTAGAGAGCTGGTTGTATTTGGCCGTACCCGGGACACACGTCGTGCTCCTGCATTGATCGCTGCCCCTCTGCCCTAAACCACCCAAGCCCATAAGCGGTGCGGGGAAAACCACTTACCACCCTCCCGTTGACCCTTCGCTGACGTCACTGCCAAGTCACCATGCCATGTCACCATCCGTACTTCCACATCACCTGCCACGTCATCTATCCCGTAACCCCGTACGTCATGCTGACGTCACCCATCCGAAAAATCAAATTTTCCTGCCAAAAATTATTTTTGTCAATTAAAGGGGAAAAGGTCATTTTGTTGTATTTTTTCTGCGAGTGGCTCTTCAGGCTTGAAATCGACCGACTCAATTCCAATGTTTCGACCGCCTGCGGACCACAAAGGCTCCATCAATGAGCACTACCATTCAACCCGCCAGTTGCAGTGCAGTCTTTCTCTTTAACACAGTTTTAAAGCAAAACAGAGCGATTTCTAAGCTCACAGAAGAGGAAACAGAAAGAAACAGGGATATTTTGTTACTCCAGCCAGTGGAAACCCACAGAGACATCAATTGCAGAGAAAGCCGGTGTAAGGACACGTTGCAGTTCCATTTTTTCCAAACAGCAGCGAGCAGGGGTCAGATCAGTGATAAAGAGTATCAGAGGAGTCGGTTTTAGCAAGTTAAAGAGGATCAAATCAAAGTCAAAACACATTAAAGAGTATCAGATCTGCCATAAAGAGTATCAGTGGAGAATTTAAGGCAAATCAAATCAGTATTAAAGGGTATTAGAGCCGACTAAGAGGAGCAGATCAAAAAGTTTAAGGCAGCAGTTAATACAAACAGTCAGCGCACAGATACTTCAGACACCTGCAAGCTGAACCATAAAAGGCCTACATCCAGCGCAACATCAGATATCTTTTCTGAGCCTTTTCTATCTTCTCTTGTAAAGTATTTTAGGTTAAACTTAGATATTATCTCAGAGCTTTGGTGAGACATTCTGTTGTACATATTTTGGTTGTATAAATACCCCCTTCATCAGAGTTTTGAAGAGGTTGGGTATGTGGAGATTTCTTATACTTTTCTATAACTCTGAAACTTTGGAATAAAAGCTGTTGGGATCAAACTATTGTCTGGTTTACTGGAAGAAGAATCGATGCAGAAGACCTGTTACAGAATTCTTGAATCAACCCATGGATCAATGAGTACTTTCTACCTTGTGTTTTATAGTTTATTGGCTGTTATATCATCTGTGTTTCATGATATGAATAGTAAAGAGAAAGATTAATTCAGAATTTGCTTAGCTGCACTCTGTTTTTAGTCATAATTATTCTTTGTGTTTTATTCAGAATTAGTGTAAGCAGTGAATTCTTAATTGCTCCTCCTTGCTGGTTCTTTCATGTTGTTTAGTTGCTGAGGAACTCTTAATTTCACCTTAACAGTAATCATCCATTTTGCCTCTGTCAATATGTTGAAGGATTCTTAACTACCTTTTTTCCATTTGAGTCCATTCCATCTGATTCCAGCCTTTAAATTGTTCCATGTTTGACTACCTTGCTCTGTGATGCCATCCTTTGTTAGAAACCAAATCCAGGAAACCATCCTCCTTTTGACTCCATCATGCCCAATGGACTGAACTCTTCAGTTTGCCTCACTGTTCTATTGAATCTCACCACCCAAACTCAAAACAAAACCCTTATACTTCATAACTAGCCTAAAACCTTCAAAAACAAAGCTAAATCATAAAGAGAGAGCCCTCTCTAGATGCAGATTGGCTAGAATCTGTATCTAAAAGATTGGTCTGTGGTTACCTCGGCCGCATTCCCTTTCTTACAAATTTTGGGAACAACCTGAGTGATAACACGATGGACCAATGGTGACATGACCGGTGAACAGAATAACCCAACCCGACTCAATCATGGTGATGGAGTGAAAGTGTCATGTTCAAGAGCGACTTGCTACCAATAAAGTTTCTTCAAGTTTTCTTCCCAATTTTTCCCCTGTCATTTCTGACCAGTACCTCTTTATTTTTGTCAAGCTTGAGGAGGATAACATATGCTTGTTCTATAATTTGCCCTTTGGGCAAACCCGTCGCTATGTTTTAATGAGCCTAGTGATAGTGAAACTCGTTCTTGTCTACATGGACAAGTTTGTCGCTATTGTTTTAACGAGTTTATTGACAAATATAACTCGGTCCTTTTCAATTTTAGAGAATCTAAAAAGAGTAAGAAAGGAAACTCCAGTATTCCTTTTTTGTAATATAATCCCTTAAGTATGAAAAAGTATAAAATAATAAGAAAGGGATGAATTTTCAATAGTTTTAACGAGACGAACAAGACAAGCGCTCGATCTTTTTGTGTAATGATCCCTTAGGTCCAAAAATATTAAAATCTAGAAGAGGGATAGCACTTCCGATCACTTTAATGAGATGGAGAGGCCAATTTCTCGGCAATATTTTCATATTTTACGAGTCAGATGAAAAGAGCTTAAAGAAGACTCTTTTTTGAGCAACGAGTGATATTTTGGGGTAGCAGCTTGTTCCAGGTAAGGTTTGGAACTTTTCAATCATGGCAGTGTAAAGAATATGGCTAACAGAATCACTCGTCGCAACTGTTCCTCAAAAGGGGTAAACAATCAAATTGAGGCGTATGATCGGCTAAAAAAGAGTGGAGGTGATGGTAAGAACACGACCAAGGCTCAAAGGCTGATGATAATGCGATCGCAATGGTTATTTACCGAAGGTGGGTTCATTTTTTAATGAGCTTAAACTTTGGTGCAACATATGCTCATTGCCAGGTTTATTTTTTAACGAGCTTGAACTTCGCGTAAAATTGCTTGTGCCAGTCGTATAATAAAGATGTCTCATCGATAGGTTCATTTTTTAGGGAGCTTGCCCCATTCGAAACTTTGCTCCGGATCCTTTCATTACGTAAGCTAGGAATGACCAATCCTACGAGTTTAAAGGGTTAAGAACCTAAAAACTAAGAAAATAAATGGTCACTTTTCATTTTCATGCAAAAAGGTTCGCATGCCCCCAAGTATAACGAAGTAGAGTTTCCAGGTTACCCTTCAATTTGCAGACAAAAAACTTGCTCTGTCGGGAAAGGTATACCTTCTGACGGAGGTATCTTATTCCAGTCTAATCCCATTTTCCTAAATGGACGGGTGTGTCAGACTAGTCATATTCCTACGCAGAAACCTACCTTATAACTGGGGTTTTCCTGCCGAAGTAGACTAGGGCGCATGCTCCCTGGGTTTCAGTCACAATCACCGAATCAATCGTGCTCATCAGGTGGGTAGAATAGAGATTGATGAGACATTCCTTGTGCAAAAAGACCAGTTAGGGATGACATTTGACTATTAGCTATGTGTGAGCCGGGGAATGAAAGCTGGTCTACGAGCTGGACCACTCCGCCTTCATGCGGCAAACACATCACTAGAAAGAGTGAGGAGACAATGGCTCCCATGCTATAAATGTAGTCACACCCAAGGAGTAGATTGTAATCTAAAGGTCGTTGGACTACCATTACATTCAGGTAGACAGTGTTCCTTCTCAAAGTTATTGGCAAATTTGGAAGGATCCCTAATGGTCAACTGGTTCCTTTATTGAAGCTTGTCAGATTTCGCATCTCAGGAAGAAGCGATGGTGAACCAAGCACTTTCCAAGCAGTTGAGGAAAGGATACTCACAGAAGCCCCTTCATCTATGATAGTACCGACCATGACCATTCTATAAGCTTGTACAATGATTTGGAAGGGTACATTAGATGGTAGACAGGGTCTGCCTAGTATATTCCAGTCGAAGGAAACGACTAGGTTTCTTGGAGGTGGGACTGAATAAATGACCGGATACATCTCTGTCGAACTTCCTTCCCGCGGTAAAGGAATGTGTAGATTTCCCCCATGTTCATTGGAGTCTATGTTTATGAAGAGAATTTGAACGATGTCGTTCTCATCTCCTTTGGTGACTGTATCATCTGAAGGTAGACCTTTTGAAGACAAGACTGGGTCGACTGCCATCTCAACCTGTTGAATTTGGTCTGGTGTGGACTCAGAGGGTTTATGTTCAATGATAGGTGTTTCGACCGTCAACAAAGGTGTGTTAGTCAGATTTTCAACTAGCGATGGACTCGGCAAGAGTTTCTTGTATCTAGGAGGAAGCCGTAGCGGTGAAGCAGGACGGCTATCCAAGACTCTTTTAGCTTCATCTAGGAAGGGACAATAGTGGCCTTCACACAGTCTACAAGGAATTTTAGATCTTCCTTTTTGTCCAGTGACTTTGTTTTCACTAGTCGATGGCGTACTCTCAACATGATCGTCAGAGGTTGAGAACACCGGATTGTGCAAGCGGGGAGACCAGTCCCTTAAGATCCGTGGGACATAAGGACAATCCCGATGATAGTGGTCCCCTTTGCAAATGACACATGGAGATTTAGGTTTGGATGATGCAGTGTGTGGATTTTTGCTAGATGATGCTTGGTTGCCCCCTTTCACCATTGGCTTCTTCTTATTCTTCTCAGTTACTTGGTTTTTAGCTTCACCAAGCGAAGAGGAAGAAGGAGAGGGAGAAACAAATGAAGTAGAAGGTTTGGAGGTAACTCTAGTATCATCCGGTTGCTGATTTGATTGCTCAAGAATCACGGTGCTTTGAACGATAGAGGTCGAGAAGAGCCATACTAGCAGGCCAATTGTTAGTCCTGGAAGGGACATGTGGCCATATGAGATGCACCAACATCTCCCCAAGAGGAGAAAGGACTAGGATTTCCCCCAAGGGGAAATCCTTGGTTGCTGGACTCCATTTTCTCAACCTAAGATCAACGAGGGAACAGTGACATTATTCCGATTAAAATAAATTTTATGACGCTTTGACACAACTTGCTTTTTCAATTTTTAAGAGTTGAGAAAAAGCTAAAGATGACTCTAGTTGCCTTCGATTTTTAATGAGCCTGAAGTGACAAGTGATCAGATGGACCTTTTCTTTTAAGGAGTCTGAAAAGGAATGAAAGTGACTACTCTGGAAATCTAGATAGAGAGATTAGCAAACCAATCGCAAAGCTGCAAGATACTTTTTATGGTATAGCAGTCAATCTTCCCGAATGTTGTGTTTAGTGCATTGCGATTGATAGGGCGGCAGACACGGCTTCCTAAGGATAAAGGATATAGCCTATTGTGGTCTCCCAATATATACTTGACGGTATATGGGAGCACAAGTCCATATTGGCACTTGTCATCTCAAAGAGGAGGAATCACCCAACTTACGATGAAAGCGATAGTTACCAGGCTTTACGATGCCAGAATACGTCTCTTGCCTAGACTTCTAAATGTTGTGCGTTAGGTTCCAAAGCGTTTTTATGTTCATTGAATTTATTTTACAGCTGATCTTTCTTAAGAAGTTTGCCTTTAAGTTTCACCGCGTGATGTAGATGTACAATTCCTAAATATGCAATCTAAGATGATAAACAATCATTTACTCTTCTTTTTGCAATGAAAATCCTAGCTACTAAGGAAAGAGAAGCGAAATTCTTTCAACATAGAGCAGAGAGCACACACTAGAATGCACTGTCCTAAATCAATCTCCACAAGCAGTCTAAATGCAAATGCACATGCATGTATTTGTTTTCCGCTTTCTTAATGTGTGAATGAAAAAAAGAATGCTAAGTACAAATTTGAATTATCTTTTGAAAGCGACAATACTAACAATTTTCTTTTCAAAATACGAAAGGAAGACAAGGATGACACTTTGCGATTTTGAATTGAAAACTACTTTCGACACTTGAAATACTATTAATTCAAATCAAATACAAGAGTAACAGTGTAATCGACTATAAAAAAGAGGAATATTCTTTTCTTTGACTAAAAACGACACTTGCGACACTTTCAAATCAAAAGACGACAGTTCGATTAAGCTACTTTTTTGTAAAGGATAACTGTAAATGGCAAAAATCATAAAAACATTTACAATTATTTGTACAATGGAGGCTGAATAATGCAAAGGAAGGGAGTTTTAACAGTGGTATACTTATCATAGATAGCAAAACTCCTGAATAAAGCTGAAGAGAATGAAGAAAAACCAAAATCTAGAGGCAGAAACAGTCTTATCTGATCATCGCACCTGTAACACAGGGAAACAGGGATGCATCTCACCTACTGCACATGGGAGGTGCGATGCATCTAGACTGTCAAAAGGAGACAGTACGATGGTCTGGGGACGAGACTTTAACTTGGTTTTTTGTCATAGTTTGCAGCTTAGTTTAGGGATTTAGGCTGAGCTAATGATAGTTAGTAAATACAAAACATAGGGGCTGATCTAATGAGGTTACTTGAGCCACCACCAGGGCACTTAGGATGTTTGCAAGTCAGATGTTTAATTCATAAACTAATCTGGAGATTGATTGAAGCAGTGTTTATCTACTTTGCAGTTGCATAGAAAAAGCAGTTCGAAGGCTAGCTGGCATAACTTTAGGCTCTGTCTATAGTTTATAAAGTAAAAAAACTAGAAACAAGCAAACAAGCTATTCGCTCCCTAGCAGAGTCGCCATTTTGTTATCGAGAAAACTAGTGTCCATTCAGAGCTGCTAGTCCCACTAAGATGGGTAGCTATTTTAGAAACATACAAACTAAAGTTACTTGCATTTTCCTTTACGAGAAGAGACGAGAGAGAAGCAGAGAGTAACAACCTCAGTCATCCGCTTGGATCCTTGCTTGTTTCCTTTCTCCTTTGATAGATCTTTGCTGCTCCTTGCTCGCTTGTCCCGCTTCAAAGAACACCTGTAGAGTCAAAGCAGCATAATACCATCAAATCATATAGATCTACAATCATAAACAATATAGGATCAGATATATATTGACCATACAAATGCATATATTAATTCAAGATTCAAAGACATACAAGGATATGGAGGAAAACTCAAATAGCTTTATTGATAGAAGTAGTAGAAGAGAGGATTACAACCCAATGATCTGACCCAGTGCCATCCTCCCAGCATGAAAGCCCTTCTTCACCTCATGAAAAGCTAGATCACCCAACACTATGATGTTCCACAAAGAAACCAACAACACTTCCTTACAAGATGCAAAATTCCAGCCTCTTGGATCTCTAGGAAGAGGGATCCATGTATAGATGTTTGCAGGTGGGTGAGTCAGCTTCTGGGTTTTTGATTAGTGTCATTTCTCTGATAGTTTTCAATTCCACTTGGAGATTTCATGATCTCTTACTCATCCCTGGGTGAATTCAGAGAGGCAAGTGTCACAGGAGAAGTTTCTGGAAGATTCCATGATCATCCACCTTGCAAACTGCCTCTGCCATTTTTCTTCTCTCGCCCATTGCACCCCATAGAAGGAATTTTCAGTATGCATCGCACCCCCCATGTGCATTAGGTGGGATGCATCACACTTTTACCATGGAGTAGGTGAGATGGTCCAGTTTTGACCAGTTATGAGCAGTTTTTCATGGAGAACTTCTGGGAGATGATGTAATCAGCTGACCTTGTTCCTTTAGGGTATGAAACAACACTTTGAGAGACTTAGAAGCCCTTGGTTTATGGACATATGTGATTAGGGTTGCAGTGCCAAAATATGTCTATAACAGTAAGGTAGACCTGGTGACAGGGCTCCTAACATAAGTGATGGGAGATTTGGGAGAGGCTTGTCTTGATGATCCTTCTCCTTAATTTTTTCACAAGAGGAGCTATCTTTTCTTGCTGCATTGGTGAGTCTTTAATGACAATAGGAACTTTAATGGGTGTTTTAGGTTTTCCTTACTTGATCTGTGTACTTTTTCTTGACATAAAGTACAATGGGGTTTGTCTTTACCTCTTCCCTTTTTGCTTGATAGGTGTACTTAGGGCAATGAGAGTAGTTGATGCCTCTTTCTTAGTGGGTTCTGGAGATTCCCTTGGTTATTATCCCCCCTCTTTACCTTGAATTGTAGACCTCTATTCTTCCTTTCCTTTTGTTTCCTCTTTTCCATTCTCCTTCTCATCCTTGTATTTCTCTTCTTCTTCTCCCACTAGTTCCTCACTTTGTTCATCAGTTTCTTCTTTTTCATCTTCTTTTGTCTCTTCATCACTTTCCTCCTCCTTTTCTTCCTCTTCCTTTTCTTCTTCCTCCTCTGTTTCCTCTTCATCCCTCTCACTAGCAGTGGGGATTTTTTCATATTCAAGAGATTTTATTTCTCCATCTGTTTGCATGTCTCTAAAAGTTGTCCATGTAATAGAGAGTCTTAGGTTTTGGAGGGCATCTTATGGATAAGTTTTATTAACCCATGATGGGCTAGCTGTTGATGTTTTCCTTCCTGAAATTTGATGCTCAAATCTACCATTGATTGAAGAAGAAAGTATGGTATGCTTAGTCTGTTTTGAGGAGGTGTGTTTGCTCCAAACCTCAATTCTTGGAGAAGCTTGAAATGGTAAACATATAACACATTGTATCTCCTCTCACATGATATATATTTAATGAGGTGGTAGCTAATTCATTCCAAGGGTATGGTAGGCTTTCTCTTCTAACCCCATTTTTGTCTTCCATTGCCTCCTCTCCTTCCCAAGAGAATTTATTCTTTGCCAGTTGGTTGTTACCCTTATCTTCCTTTCTCTAAGGCAATCCTAAAGGAAGTGTGGTGATTCTGCCTATGACTTCAAGGGTGATTTCTACTGAGAGGCCTTTCACCACAGCAGTAGCATGGGTCCTAGTTAGTGGGATGAGTGAGAGAGCAAAGTCTCTGGCCACCTCATCATTGTATCCCCTCATTTTTTCAAAGAAACCAATCTAATTATGCCTTGTGAAGATCTCTACTATAGGAAGGCACTGATGAATTCTCACTGTGTTTGTGGGTTCCCTCTTGTTAAATCCCCCTGTCATTTTTCCTCTAATAATTATGGAGGCTTGTATGGGTCTAATTCCGAATTCTAATGGGTGAGAGATTTTAAATGACAACTCTGTATATAATTCCCTTAGACTACAATTTCCTTAACCAAATGGAAGGTTTTTCTCTATTTTTTACTTGGAAAATGTGGGAAGTGTTATAGCTCCAAATTTCACCCTTGATATTTGTGATGCTTCACTTATGGTCTAGGGCAACCCCTCCTTCTAGACCTAATCCAAATACTTAAAAAACAGTGTTTTACTCCCTATACGCGACATTGCCCTGAGCTAAACATGTGTGTACACAAGTCAGTATATACCCAACCCGCGTATATGTCTTAAAACACTTAAAAAAATTAAATCTCCTTAATTTCAGACAAAAATCACGGGTTTTATCTGTTGATTACCTATTAGTGCCCATGGCCCAATTGTTCCCAACAAATTCCCAACTAGAAAACTACTTTGGGAGAAGTATAAAAAGGCTTCAATGGGAAGGCCTAAAGGGAGAAGAGAATAGAGAGAAAAATCACTCTGATGAGATTATCCCTGATCAGGTCTAAAGATCCTTATGCTTCCAGCATTTCCCCCAGTACAGGAAACCCTTGTTTCCTTGAGTTATGATGTCATTTCACTTGGTCCATATATTGTTATGCTTTTTTGAATTGGCTGTTTTTCAGGTTCAAGGATCGAGAGGAACTCCAAGAGGGTTTGAACCCTAGTTGGATCTACCCGAACGAAGGACCCCCAGGTGCACATCTCTTCGCGTAGTTTGCTTATTTAAGTATCATGGTTGCATGGAATGCTTGTTTTTTACTGTACATAACCCTCTCTTTGCTAGGGTGTTGACCCAAAACCCTAGGGGACTTTGTCCCTCAACAGAACTGGCGACTCCGCTGGGGACAACAGTATTGCTGTTCCTAGTTTGGGTTATTTTAAGCAAATCACGGCTCAACCATAGTTGTTCTTGCTGTAATTGGTTTGTCTGTTCCTGTAGGAGCTTAGAGTTTAAGTCTTAGCAGTTTCTTCAGACCTATTTTTTACTTTTTACTGTGAACTGTTATATACGCAGTTTTGTCAGGTTACAGTAGTGTATGTACAAAAGTTTCCCCATATAAACCCGCATATACGTAGGTTTCTTTGGGCTGAGTCGCGTATACATGCAACTGTGTATTGACACAGTCACGTATACCCTAATTTTCCAAGATTTTGTCAAGTCTTTCTGTTTCTGAAGATTTGTTTGCTGGTTTGAGAGTTTCCTGAGCAATGAATCTTTTGTTTTGCAACAAGTTTCTAGTTTCAAATTCTCTCTTATTGTGGAAGGTTTTGGTCTTGTTTTTGTTTTGTCGCAAGTGTCATCATTTTTGTTTGAGCATACGAGATTTATTTATGAGAATCTTGGCTGTTCTAGTCTTCTAGGGCAGAAATATTGGTTTCAATCTTTGTGACAAACTTTATCTTTGTGATCTTCTTGCTTTGTGTCAAAACTGCATCTTGTGGACATTTTCGTTTCTCACTTTTTGAAAGTTGTTGAGTGATGATTTTGAAAGTTGTCTTTCTTGGTCTTTTGATCATTATCACCAAGCTCTTTTTGCTGCTTTTTGGTCATTAAGAGCATCTTGAAACACCTATTTTGTTGAGCTTTTGCCCGTTTTGAGTTGATAGCTTGCAAAGTGTTTTTTGTTGCCTATCTTTCAGTCTCAAAGTTTTCAATAGTATTTGGAGCATTTTTGAAAAGTTGTTCTTGTTTTTTCTTTTGAAGAAAACTTGAAAACTTGATTTTCGCTCCTTTTTGCCTTATTTTGATTTTGGTTTCTTTTTGAGAGTGAAAGTGCATTTTGTTCGTCTTGAGATTTGCTTTTAGTGTTTGGATGAAAATGAACATTATCAACTTATATTCTATCTAAACATCTTAAGTGGCTATTTAGAAGTGCTAAACAAGTTACTTTCATTCTTTGTTTTAGAGTAGTTTTAAGTTTTTGCATCAACATATACTCATTGCATTAGGATAGTTTGTGCATCTTTTAGGGCATCCATAGTTTTTATTAGTTTTTGTGAGTGTGAAGCTTGTTAAAAGAAAAAAAAAGAGAAATTTATTGCTTTCTTAGAAGTTCTTTAGAACCTGGTAGAAATTTATTTCATCGAACAACAAAACAATTGCATTTGCATATAGTTTGTTTTTTATTAATTTCTTTTGCGTTGGAAAACACCACAAGTTTAATTTTCGTTTATCCCTTGACTTAAGAACAACCCATTTAAAAAAAGCGCTAACTAAAATATACTAGAACTTTTTTTATAATGTCAGTTTAGACACACCAACAAGTTTTAGGATATTTAGGGCCTTGGATTAGGCGAGTGGAGAGAAAACTCTCCAAGGCCATTTTAAACTGTCAAACATAGAAGTCTGAATAATGAGTGCAAATCCAATAGCATTAGGGAGACCAAGAAAGCTCCGGATCTGGGAGTTAAGCACGAGGGTTTTTGAAGATAAGGAAGAGAGATACCCCTCTCCTACTTGTCAGATCTTACCTTAAGATTGTTCCGTCTGGCTTCTGACATGAGTTGGTAACCTTAGTTGCTTATCCTAGGGATCTACACAGGTGGCTATGGAGGGGAATCCTGTGCACCTGTTGAGCGATAAAAGGTGTCTTTTTAACTCTTAATTATCTTCACATTAATTGTCAACCCAGGGACAATTTTTTATCTCAAGAGTGTACTCAATATGAGGCGGCTATTTACTCAAGAGTAATGTTTTGTAGTATAGTGCTTAAAATGAAAAAGTAAATAAATGCTTGAAACAAAATCTAATTGGAACAACAAGAAACTAAAATGTTCTGAACTAAATCATTCACTCAAATAATCATCAGTTGAGGACTCAGTAATGATAACTCTCTCCCCTGTAAACTGATACAAATGAAATCAAACATAAACAAGATCCACAATCTGAGAACTTAGGCAGTGATAGCCAATGTCCTTTACAGTTGCTGATCTTACAATCCACACTAAAGCAATAAACTAGAAATGATAAATCAATAATGCTGCTAACAGAAATGGAATACAAATACTTGCTGCAATATCAATTAAAATATGAAATCAAATCCTTGCAGAAAAGAACAGCAACTAAGTCTATTGAAAAACTGAACAACAAAGCTCATCTTACAAAAATGAAATATTAATGAAAATGAACAATAATGCTAAATTACTAGAATTGAGAAGCAACCTTAAATATAACAGAATGGTAGGGCTAATTAAATAGAAATATACAGCAACTGCAAATGTAACTGAATCAACAATCTTAATCTAGCATATTGAACAACAATCACAAGTATAGATGAACATCAATCACATTTAAAAATGAACAACAGATTCTGAAATGGACAGCGCAATATTATATCAGAATTAATAACATGACATTTTAAGTTATAAATAATAATCTTGTTACCAACGCAATCCAATTATGATTTCGATATAAGAGGGCGATTCAGCGAAATGTTCAGAAATAGAAGATTATTGAATAAAGCAAATTAAGGGAATGGAAAGGAAATCAAACCATCACACGAAATTGTAAAATAATGATACAAGAAGCCAATGAATCCACCAAGGCTCGGACCTTAGCCTCCAGGGATGCACTGCTGTGATTACTCCAGGAGATGCAAGGGACTGCAACTGTTTTTATATATTAATCATTGCATAAATATTACAGTAGTTTCATTCTCTGCTTCAGCAATGAAAGTCAACAATAACAGTTACAATTTCTCAATATTAATTCTCCCATTCCTCCTATCCTACCCTATCTATCTCTAATCTAACAATCCATCTAATTCTCTTTCTAATCATCCATCATGAATCATGAATCCTGAATTTTGAATCCCCTTCTCTAACCTCTGTTTTCATTTAAATAGAGAGAGCAGAGAGCAGTTACAACAAAGATGATTACAATATGATTTATATAAAAAAATTGGATAGTTCTCAACAAATTGATAAGAAAGATCATATCTGGAATATCTCTCCATCAATCATTCATCAAGAATAGGTCGAATTTGGCATTGCAACTGGGCTAATTTGCAAAACGGCCACACAGCGAATCAGAGAAAAACATCTTCAGAGAACCTTCTGTTTCTCTCAATACGGACTGAATTTAGGAAAACTACTTGATGCAAAACTAATTTGGTCCATTTTGGACAAAACCCATGTTTCAGATTTTCCAGATTCTTCTCCATTTTCCTAAAACGTTCAATACAAAATCATCACTTCTTATTCCAGTGAATTTCTGAGTTGGCACATTTAATGATCAAATCTTCAATCTAAAAAATATCTTGGAGGCTAAAAAAGGTGAGTAATGTTACAACCACCATTGATAAATCATGCATAATCATCAATTTATTAAAAATAAAGGAGAATAAATAATATTTTTCCATAAGAGCATAAATAATTATAAAATGGATTTATATCATAAATTATGATAAATGACATGATAAAGAAGAGTAGAAATGGGTGGAATAGGCGTTCAAAAGTGATAATAATAATGACATATTAACGGCCCAACACACCCCCACACTGAATATATTACATGTCCTCATGCAACAAAAAACTGAATATATTGCATGTCTTCATGCAACCCAAAGACAAAACCCATGTGTTAACCAAGCAATAAAAAAATTGTTCATCCCAGCTCATGAAATGGATAGAACAAATGAATTCTTCTTTAATTAATGAATATTCAATTTTAGCAATCTTGATGAAGGCGTAACAATTTTTACATTGACGTTCAAGTTATGTGTATATGAAGTTGCAACAAAATATGATATAAGTAACAACAAACTTCATTAACCATTTTCTCAAAAAATACAAACTAGATTCTGCTGAAATTTTGCAAGTAAATTTCTACTATATTAATACTTCTATGATCCAAAAATCAAATCATTTTGATGCACGGATCATGAGATATAAAAAAAAATGGCTGTAGTTGATAGTGCATGATTTCCAAAATTTTATGAACCAATTTAACTTGAAATTATCTGGGTTTGTGTATTTTAATGATACGTTTGTGTTTTCCAGAGATCATAAGAATTGAGTTCATAGTTTTAAAAATATTATGGAAATCAATTTCTGCACTGAAATTATATGCCTTAAATGAGAAAGAAAGTAGAAAACATCCATCATGTGTAGCAATTCCTCCCCCTCTCTGAAGAATTAGCATGTCCTCATGCAATGCTAGAAAACATTTGAGGTGGTTGCTACCATCTGTTGAATTTTATGCTTGGTGTAAAATAACATGGAATAAGGGATGGTCTGAGAATGAATAAGAATAGCAATGGATGATAAAGAATATGAATGACATGGTCATAAGAAAGAAATGAATGAAAGCAACACTCCCCCACACTGAAAGATGACATGCCACTGAAAAATGGGAAGTGGTAAAGATGTGGAATGAAGGATGATAAATAATGCTCAAAATGGATTTTCATTAAATTCTTCTAAATTCGTAATAAATTAGAAAATTATGCTATTTTACCTCAAGTTTTACCTCCAAAAAGTAAAATGTGGAATGACATATATGTACTGGCATTTGTTGAAGTTGATGTAGGCAAAGTTGGTGTTGAAAGTGATGCAAAAGGTGCAATCCAGACAAGTACATCATGTCTGAACAATTGTTCACGTTCGCAAGCCTCTTCTATTAATTGTAATAGTGTGTTCATGCTGCGAATAGATTTTTGCCCATACTTGTTGTTTTCCTGTAAACAAATCACTATTTTGTATACAATGTTCTTGAATCCATAGTGTTAGTTTTGAATAGCAACAGATAAGATGCATGCAAAAATTTCAATCAGAAAAACTTTTGTATACATACAATACTAATATTTTGTCAAATCAACAAGTTATGGCAGAGTGTAATAATTATATCACATGCTATCCCATAATGCATACATTCCCCTCTCTAATTGGAAAAGGAATTCCATGACCATAAAGCATATGAAAGGTGTTGTGCCGATGGCAAGGTAAGGGAATGAACAATACGACAGTGAATGAAGCAGAGTACACATATCAATGATAGGATGACGAGAGTTATGGTTATAATGAGAGCAGAGTGTGTAAAGATAGTTATGAATAAGAGATAGGACACTTTGGATTGATGATAAGTTTTTGCGAAAAAGAAAAAGGACAACAATATGCTAAAAATATGCTTTGCTAACGATATTCTAGTTGAAAAAAGGAGTGATTGATAAGAAAATAATTTCTCATGCATAAGGGTTCAAAAAAAGAGAAAAAAATTAAGGAAATAACTTCTACGATAAAAAGAGAAAATAAGAAAAGGATATTATAGTAATAATTAACAATAAGATATAACTTCAATACCATAAGCAGAGCCTCTGCTGCCAGTAGGTGTCTATAGCCTCGACAAGGTTGCTTTTTAACCCATATGAGCCAGGATCCTCAATTTATAAATGGAGAGTTCCAGTGCTATTCTACAGAAGAGATCAATGTGCTGGCATGTTAACCAGATAACCACACTGCCATTCACTCGTATGTAGCAAAAGTGATCAGGCCGGCTCGTGATGAGACCTCCTGTTCCAAGGATAATTTGGCTATCCAATGGATCATAACTCTAGTGTGGTGGCCATAATGGGAATGTCAATTTATTAAAACCTTATGAACATGGTAGGCTAGCTCGTAATGAGACCCCCTATCCTCCATATACGAACAAAATTTTGTTGTTATTACACATTTTTATGATAAAAAGAGGGAGGCTCAATACTTCTTAAGAGTAGGGATGGTTGAAGAAGTTGAACATGTCAATAGAAAAAAATATACCCATAATCTCATTTATTACAGACAGAGAAGATTATAACCAGAAAGGGTGGAACCAACATGGTATTAAGATGATCAATCAATATCATGTTCAACAGAAAACAATGCAATAAAGTAGTATATAAATAATTGTGTTCATTTTGAAAAGAATTTATCATCAAGGAGCTGTCATGTTAAAGATCATAACGTGAATGATATTAACTTGCTTCAATAGAATCCATAATTTTTGTTTTCATAAAGGTAGTGTACTTCATGCCATGAAAGAGAATCAGTAAAATGTGGTTGAGATGAACTAGGAATAATCCCACAAGAGGAAGGAAGGGTTGCTCTCGAAAATACTCCCAAAGTGTTGCTCCTTTGAAGGAACAACAAAAACACTAAAAAAAGTGTTGTTCCTTGTAGGGAACAACAAAGAATATGCACGCCAAAAATAAAAAATACACAAGAAAAGGTGTTGTTCCCTGTAGGGAACACGTGAAAAAGTGTTGTTCCTTGTAGGGAATAGCGAAAAATACACCCAATAAAAGTGTTGTTCTTTAAAAGGAACAACAGAAAAATGTATGCGAAAAAGTGCTGTTCCTTAAGAGGAACAACAAAAAATGCGAAAATGCTGTTCCTTTGAAGGGAACAACAAAAATGCCAAAATATTGTTCCTTCGGAAAGGAATAGAAAAAATGTAGAAGTGCAGAAGTGTTGTTCCTTCGGAAAGGAACAACAAAAATGCAGAAGTGTTGTTCTTTCGGAAAGGAACAACAAAAATGCAGAAGCGCTATTCCTTCGGAAAGGAACAGTAAAAATGTGAAAGTGCAGAAGTGTTGTTCCTTCAAAAAGGAACAGAAAAAATGCGAAAATTTTGTTCCTTCGAAAAGGAACAACAAAAATGCAGAAGTGATGTTCCTTCAGAAAGGAACAAAAAAAATGTGAAAGTGCAGATGTGTAGAAGTGTTGTTCCTTCGAAAAGGAATAGCAAAAATGCAGAAGTGTTGTTCCTTCAGAAAGGAACAAAAAAAATGCGAAAGTGTAGAAGTGCTGTTCCTTCGGAAAGGAACAACAAAAATGCAGAAGTGCTGTTCCTTCGGAAAAGAACAACAAAAATGCACAATCATAAAATGCGGGCACACAAAAGAACGAATTAGTTGTTCACTGCATTGATGCTGAAGATGGGTCACAATTTGAAGGAAACAACACTTGAAACACAAAAATATAAGAGAAATCAGAAAAGAAACAACATTTTATTAAAAACAGTATGTAAATAAATAAATTAAGTTACAACAGCTATAATATTATGTAAAAAAAAATGATCTCTTTGAAAAATGTTTTGGCAGCAGTGAAAATACATGAATCTTCAAATGGAAATCAATTCTTCATTTCTTCTATTATGAATCCGTTGGGTAGTGAGTTGGATGAAATTCCCTTGTTTCATTAAAATTTCTTTCAAAAATCACTCGTCCATAAATTGACTTTCTTTTTCTCCTAGGACCTGCAAAAAAAACGTGTGTCTACTTGCAATAAAATATTAAATCATGGAGAAAGAGAGGTGACCGGGCTCCCCTGATCCAAGAATTATGCAAACAAACAAGTAGTTACTCTATATAACAAATCCATTGAGAAAATAACAAAGTAAAATTTATTTGTCACCTGTGGGAGAGCAGTGGTCGACCATACTAACCAACAGTGTTTTAATCACAATTTCTTTGTTTTTCGTCCAAATTGAGTGATTCAAAAGCCAGATGAGAGCTAATTCAAAGGTGTATCTCCAATAGAAATAGGTTTTAAAAATTCAATTATATGATATGTCAATTTTCGTTAGAACAACCTGCATAACGGAGTCATTTTTGATTACCCGACTTAGAAAAACAGTGAATGTTTTAAGCATAGATTCTTCGTTTGATGTCGGATTCGAATGATTCAAATTGGAAATAAAATTAGATTAATTTATTTATCTCCAATAGAAATATGTTTTGAAGACAAGAAGAATTGATAGCTCAAATAATCTAAAGAACAACCAAAAAGACAGAGTTTTAAGAGTGTTGATTTAGGATAGACAGTCAGTATTTTGATCATAACTTCCCCATACAATATCGAAAAGGAGTGATTCAAATTTATTTGTAAATTAGATTCATAGGGGAATCTACCATAGAAATAAGTTTTAAAAATTCAGTCATTTAGGCCTCAAAACACTGACTGTTCCAACTCTGTTCCTGAGCCGCCCGCTAGACACCTTGTCAATGTTTTGGTTCTAACTTTTTCGTTTCAAATCCAAATTGAGTAATTAAAATTGGGTTGGAAAGTAGACATCAAGGGCTACTTAGGATAGAAATAGGTTTTAAAAATATTCCCTTTTGGTCCCTCAAAACATGACTGTTCAACTGCATTTTTAGAAATTCGATCAAGCCCACAAGCCAAAATATATGATATTCAAGCATTTTTTCAAATTGGTGATAAAAATGAATATGAGTGTTTGTAGAACTACTATTTCCATTATAAATCATCTACATACACAAATGAATTAAAACATTTATCAGCGATGTTGATTTTCACAGCATGTTGCAACAAAAAGGAGATCAGGGGACAAAAGCAAGCTGCAAAGTTTCAGATTTTAGCTCGGAAATCTGCGGGAGGTGGATCGGTGAATGATGTTTCCCTGAGCTGCATTTCTGCTTCTCAAAAATCGGCCCTCCGGTCTTGGGTTTCTTCCATTCCTTCGAATGGATCTTTCTCCTCGGCCCTAGCATGTTAGGAGATCTCTGAGGAGCGCTCCGCTGTACCTGCGCCATCTTCCAGGCAACCTACTCCATGCATCACGTGTTGCTCTCCTTC
Source organism: Pinus tabuliformis (assembly GCA_031772625.1). Lineage (NCBI taxonomy): Eukaryota > Viridiplantae > Streptophyta > Pinopsida > Pinales > Pinaceae > Pinus > Pinus tabuliformis. The sequence continues at coordinate 503,267,733 of CM062818.1, read as the reverse complement.
AGTTTGTAGAGGTAGGCCTGCCCCAGCATCGATTTGTGTAGTAGATCATTCAGATGGTTCTCGCGTGCCCCTGGTTTCTCCTGGTCAACCTATTAACCTGCGATCTGGCTCGTTCGAGCTTCTTCATTCGAATGATCAGAATTCGATGGCGGCAAGCAGGAAAGTCTACGCTTCTGTTCCTGGGTTGTCGGCTCCCTCAGGTTCTCCGTTGCAGCAAAAGCACCGTGGTGATATTGCTGACCTGCGAGAACGTCTAGTCTCTCCTTCCTGTGATCTGGGTGTGCTGCACAAACCTGCTCGCGGTTCTCCGTTTCAACTGGTGCGTAATTGTTTGAGTGTCAAGAACTGTGACGTAGTTGACCAGGGTGAAAGGTCTGTCTCTCCATCGCGTGATCATGGTCCGCCTCAGATCTCTGCGTGGAGTAGGTCGGTTGGTCTGTCTGGCATTGACGGTCCAGGTTCATTATTTAATAATTATTATAATAATAATAATTACAATATTATTAATAATAACAACTCATATAATTTGAATAATATTCACAATATTAATATTTATTATCATAATAATAATAACATTATTAATAATAATAATAACATTATTATTAATAATAATAATTTATATAATTCTAATAATTTTCATAATAATAATAATAATTATAATAATAATAATAATATTAATAATAAGTTATATAATCATAATATTATGCATGAGGGTAATAATATTATTTTGGAGAATAATTTTTCTAATAATAATAATGATAATTATAATAATAATAATAACAATTTAGGTGATATTAATAATAATATTTTATACCTCGACGACAAAGAATCTTTTAGCAATAACATTAACAATGATTTTGAGATTGGTAACCAAAACAATGAGGTTTTGAATGTGGACTAGGTTATTCTTCCCCCTTCTTCTTGGAATAATAGGGTCGTTAACCTTTCTAGCTTTTCTTTTTCCCCTTCCGTTTTCAGTCTTTTAGGAAAAGGTCTAAACTTTTCCCTTGCCCCTAGAAAAATCCCGGTGGATGACATTATTTGTGACGTGGAATACAAGATTAGAGATCTTCCAGATAATATCAAGGACACTATTAGGCAGGATTGTGTTGTCGTCCTTAGAAAGGCTAAGCCCGCTCGGAAGAACCTCAACAATGAGGAATTCTCTGCCCTTAAATCCTTAAATCAAAACAAAGATATTGTCGTTCTGAAGGCTGACAAAGGAGGGGCTACGGTCATCCTTAACAAGGATGATTACCGTAAGAAGATGTTAGATCATCTTCACAATAGTGGAAGTTATAAAAAACTTCCCAAGAATCCTCTGAAGAAGATTTCTAGGACTGTGGCTCTCGCCATCAAGTCTAGTAGCTTTGTGAGTTCTCTGTGCCACAAACTCATTGAGAGCAGTCCCATTACGCCTAGGATCTATGGGTTACCTAAGATTCACAAAGAAGGGGCCCCTCTGAGGCCGATCGTCAACACCATTGGTGGTCCGACCTACCTTCTTGCTAAGTTCCTTGCCCTTAAACTTAAGCCCCTGGTTGGCCGCACTGAGTCCTTCATGAAAGACTCTGCATCCTTCATTAAGGAGCTTAAGGATTTTAAACTTGACCCTGATGACATTCTCGTCAGCTTTGATGTGGTCTCCCTTTATACTTGCATCCCTATAAAGGAGGCCTTGGAAGTGATCTATCGCCTAACAGATCCCGATACCGCGCATTTGGTTGAGATCTGTCTCACTTCCACGTTCTTCAGTTTCAAGGGTGAGTTCTTTGAATAGACCTGTGGTGTTGCCATGGGTTCCCCCCTTTCCCCTATTGTTGTGAATCTTTTTATGGAAGATTTTGAAGCCAAGGCTTTAGCCTCGGCTCGTCTCCTTCCCAAGCTATGGAAAATGTATGTAGATGACACTAATGTCATCTGGCCCCATGGCCAAGAGGAGTTGGATCACTTCTTCAATCACCTCAACTGTCAGTCCTCTGCCATTAAGTTCACCATGGAAAAAGAGGTCAATGGTTGCCTCCCTTTCTTGGATATTCTTATTTCTAAGAATAAGGATGGCTCGCTCTCCCACTCAGTATTCTGGAAGAAAACGCATACTGAGCAGTATCTTCATGCCGATTCCCATCATTTCTCTGCTCAAAAGATGGGTGTTCTTAACACCATCGCTACTCGTGCCCTTAGGATTTCTGATAATAAGAGCTTTGATAAGGAGAAATCCCATCTCCTTAATGTCTTTGTGGAAAATGGATATAATAGGCGCCTAGGTCAGAAGGCTTTCCTTAAAGCTTCTAAAAATGCATTAATTAATAAAGAACCTAAGGAGCGCCGACTAGGTGTCCATCTTCCCTATGTCCAAGGGACCACAGACAAGATTGCTCGGATCCTTAAGAGGTATGATATTCCCTCAACCTTTAGGCCCCTCAACACTATTCGTAAATCCCTCTGATTGGTGAAAGATCCCATTGACCCTAAGGACATGAAAGGTGTCTACTTGATTCCTTGTTCTTGTGGGACCCCCTATATTGGGGAAACAGGGTGCTCCATCCATCAGAGGATAAGCGAACATGAAGCTGACCTAAGACATGGGAGAACCAAGTCTTAAGCGTTAGGAGAGCATGTGGGAAAGACCAATCATCATGTTTGTATAGAGGAGGCCAAGGTTGTTGCCAAGGTTGCTCAATTCCATCATCGAAAATTCAGGGAAGCTATTGAGATTGAAATAAGGCCTAACAATATTAATAGAGATGACGGCTGGAAGATTAGTAGCTTTTGGATCCTGGCCCTTTCGTCTTAATCTTTCTTTTTCTCCGCCCCCCTCTTTTTTATCCTTTTCTAGCTTTCGTTTTTCCCCCTGGAGCCTTCCTTCCTCCTAGGGTTTTTCCTTCTTGCTCTGTGGTTTTTTAATGATTTTTTTCCTGTCCCCCCCTTTTTTTAGGTATTTATATATCTGTCTGTATTATTTATTTATTTATTTTTAATTAATTAATTTATTTATCTTTTTTATTTATTTATTTTTATTTTATTTATTTCTATTATATATATATATATATATATATTTGTGTATTTATTTTATTTTTATTTTTATATTATTTATTTTTTTAATGTATTTTTACTATGTATTTATTTTATTTTATTTTTATATTGTTTATTATTTTTATTTATTTATTTATTCATTTTTTTTTTTTTCTAACTAACTAACGTTTTTAAAAAGAAAGGTCTTCCTTATATCTGAATATTTCTAATAACTTATAATTTTTTAATTATTTAATAATACCTTTTTAACTAAATATTAACCAATTATTTTATTTATAAATTATTTATATATATATTTTAAAGGTATGGTCACCGAATACAATTAAATTATAAAAATTGACTTTCTGACTCTGGTCCCGAAGTCAAGATTAGTCGTTGGTCAAGCTAGCTGTTGGAGGCTCTGCTCAGACTATTTAACATGCAAAGCTGGATCTGTGTCTTTAACTTGTCATGACGATGAACCACATTGGGTGGTTCGAAACGCGTCGACAAAAGTCTGTCTACATGTGATTTACGCCGAAGTTATTCTTACAACTATTATGGATCACAGAAGCCTCAATTCAACAAAAAACAACTAGTTTTACATAAAAACAAAATGTATTTATTTCTGTCATTATTTTATTTTATTTTTATTTTTACACTAACCTACTTTGATTGAAAAATGAATATGACTACGTATATGAGTACTTCCAGTGGAACCATTTTCAAAATAAGGCTTCATGTATACAAATACCCAAATTTGAAAAATGCATATTAATAAATATTAGGATATGAAAAGCTAACTTCCCATGAAAAGATGATGTAAAAAATTGTTGAAGTATGGAGTGATGTTGCAAACAAATTATGGAGTGAAACCAATCTTCAATATATCCTTTACTTTCTTGATTTCCCAAAGCCATCATATCATGAAGTTCTCGAGCTTTTAAAATGGCTTGTTGATGCAAACTAAAAGAAACCTCATTTTTTTTCCATAACTTCTACAATTTTTGAATTTGAAACATTCTGAATCTCAATATAAGTTTTCTCCATTGGTGCATGTGAGATAGAATGGGTGGGAAATGTGGGTAAATTTTGCAGTTCAACACTGTAAGCATGTTGTACTAGTTTATTATGGTGAGGGTGTGGAATGAGTTGAGCAGGAAATTGTGTACGGAATGGAGCATTTTGATGATGTAGTTGATTGGGTTGAGTGGATGATTTTGACAAGCAAGCAAGATGTTGTGGGAGAGATGGTGAAGAACATGGAGAATGTGTTTGTGCTACAAGATGAGGGAGAGTAGTCATGCAATCATAAGGTGAACCATGCCAAACTTGTAGACAAGATTGGTGGTGGTTGTATTGAGATTGACATGGCTGCCCTAACACATTAGTATTCCATAATGGATTATGCAAGTAAGAGAATGAAGAATAAGTGTTTTTAACCATACCTGTAGGCCATGATTTCCATGGTTTTGACGTTGTTGCAGCTTCCTCATCTCTTTGAAATGATACTTCCATCCTAGATAAGGAAGAAAAACTATCTATGGGATGCTCCTTCCAGTAATGAGGGCAAAACACCTCATCAAATTCTTGGTTTTTCTGAACCTGCAACACATCCAATTGTGAATTTAGAGAGCTAATAAGATCAATTTTAAAATGTTCAAATAAATCATTGATTTCAGCTCTTATATCTCCTGTTCTTGTAGTAGATTTGGAAAAGAAAGAACAAATGTCTCTAGAAATATTACCAGCCTTGGAGATTCCTCTTGAATACCTTATTTACAATTCACAAACATCATCATATGACAACTGAAAAACATCACCTTTTCCTATTAGATTTAAGAGTTCTAAAATTTCACCTTTGATTCCTTTGAGTAGGAGTGTTTTTAAGATCTCTATTTCCAAATACTTATGCTTTGATTTTTGAAGGTTATATTGAAATCACTCTACATAGTCCTCCAAGCATTCATCTTCCCCTTGTATCATATTGAAAATACCTTCATCGACCTTGCAATAGTCTTGATACTTCTTCAAGAATATGTTCTTCATGTCCTCCCATGTTTAGATGCAGTTCCCACCTAGGCTCATGAACCATCGGAGAGCTGCTCCTTTTAGAGTAAGAGGAAACACTTTCAACCTTTGATCGCTAGTGTAATAATCATATCCTATACAAAGTATTTTGAACTCAAATAAGAATTTATCTGGGTCTTCATTTGTCAAACCATGAAAATTTGGTAGAGAATATGGGGGAATTATGTGCATTTGTGTCATTCCTCCTAAATCTTTGATAGAAATTCAAAAGTAGAAATGTGAGCCATTTCTTACCAAAATAGAAGATGTTCTTCATGTGTTTATTTGAGGCTCCTTCTTCAAATGTTCCTGTTAATTGGTTAGTGAAATGGGTGGTGCTTACATCACCACTTAAGTGAAATCATGAGATTTGTTTTTCAAAATTTCTAAATTTTTTTAGTCATTCACACATAAATTCAAACATTTATTTCTACCCTAAGTTATTTAACAATCCTGCTGGAAAGTGGGTGGGGGAGCAAGGCTTTTACATGCTCTGTACGCAGGTTCTTACCTTCCGTTTTTAATACCCAATTCTTTCCTAACAGACACTCATCAGATGCACACTACTCTTTAGAAATGGTTACACTCTCCCCGGCAACGGCGCCAAAATGTTGAGCAATAAAAGGTGTCTTTTTAACTCCTAATTATCTTCACATTAATTGTCAACCCGGAGACCATTTTTTATCTCAAGAGTGTACTCAGTCAGAGGCAGATATTTACTCAAGAGTAATGTTTTGCAGTATAGTGCTTAAAATGAAAAAGTAAATGAATGCTTGAAACAAAATCTAATTGGAACAGTAAGAAACTGAAATGTTCTGAACTAAATCTCTCACTCAAACAATCATCAGTCGAGGACTCAGTAATGATAACTCTCTCCCTTGTAAACTGATGCAAATGAAATCAAACATAAACAAGGTCCACAATCTGAGAACTTAGGCAGTGATAGCCAATGTCCTTTACAGTTGTTGATCTTACAATCCACACTAAAGCAATAAACTGGAAATGATAAATCAATAATGCTGCTAACAAAAATGGAATAAACACACTTGCTGCAATATCAATTAAAAGATGAAATCAAATCCTTGCAGAAAAGAACAACAACTAAGTCTATTGAAAAACTGAACAACAAATCTCATCTTACAGAAATGAAATATTAATGGAAAGGAACAATAATGCTAAATTACTAGGATTGAGAAGCAATCTTAAATATAACAGAACAACAGGGCTAATTAAATAGAAATGTACATCAATTGCAAATGTAACTGAATCAACAATCTTAATCTAGCAGATTGAACAACAATCACAAGTATAGATGAACAACAATTGCATTTAAAAATGAACAGCAGATTCTGAAATGGACATCGCAATATTATATCAGAATTAATAACATGACATTTTAAGTTATAAATAATAATCTTGTCACCAATGCAATCCAATTATGATTTCGATCTAACAGGGCGATTCAGCGAAATGTTCAGAAACAAAATATTACTGAATAAAGTAAATTAAGGAAATGGAAAGGAAATCAAACCATCACATGGAACTGTAAAATAATGATACAAGAAGCCAGTGAATCCACCACGGCCAGGCCCTTAGCCTCCAGGGACACAATGCTATGATTACTCTAGGAGATGCAAGGGACTGCAACTATTTTTATATATTAACCATTGCATAAACATTACAGTAGTTTCATTCTCTGCTTCAGCAATGAAATTCAACAATAACAGTTACAATTTCTCAATAGTAATTCTCCCATTCCTCCTATCCTACCCTATCTATCTCTAATCTAACAATCCATCTAATTCTCTTTCTAATCATCCATCATGAATCATGAATCCTGAATTCTGAATCCCCTTCTCTGATCTCTGTTTTCATTTAAATAGAGAGAGAGCAGAGAGTAGTTACAACATAGATGATTACAATATGATTTCTATTACAAAATTGGATTGTTCTCAACAAATTGATAAGCAAGATCATATCTGGAATATCTCTCCATCAATCATTCAACAAGAATAGGTCGAATTTGGCATTGCAACTGGGATAATTTGGAAAATGGCCACACAATGAATCTGAGAAAAACATCTTCAGAGAACCTTCCATTTCTCTCAATACAGACCGAATTTGGGAAAACTATTCATTGCAAAACTAATTTGGTTCGTTCTAGACAAAACCCATGTTTCGGATTTTCCAGATTCTTCTCCATTTGCCCAAAACATTCAATACAAAATTGTCACTTCTTATTCCAGCGAATTTCTGAGTTGGCATATTTAATGATCAAATCTTCAATCTGGAAAATATCTTGGAGGCTAAAAAAGGTGAATTATGTTACAACCAATTTATTAATAAACCATCATTGATAAAATCATGCATAATCATCAATTTATTAAAAATAGAGAATAAATAATATTTTTCCATAAGAGCATAAATAATTATAAAATGGAATTATATGATAAATTATGATAAATGACATGATAAAGAAGAGTAGAAATGGATGAAATAGCTATTCAAAAGTGATAATAATAATGACATATTAATGGCCCAACAACACCTAAGGTCGACGTTGTATCACTGTCAGTAGTACTTCTGGAGGGCACCCTTACAAAGCTTGGGGGCTTGCACCGGCACAGGCTGTTGTTTGGAGGTCAGCGTAACTTCCTTTGATACCTTATTTGGTATGCTTGGGCCGTCATTATCCCAGACTATCTTCAAAAGGCCCCTACTTCACTTTCTTGTATTTTGGTGTCCAGTCCTCATCACCCAGAGTGGAAATACTTGAAAGTTGTTTGATTGGATGATATCTTTTAGGGACTTTTTTAGTGTGTGCTCTGTGCTCTTAGTTGGCCTAGCTTTCATTTTTTCTTGAGCCTTTAATTAGATCTTAATAAAAAATTCAAAGTGGCTGACCGATCGCTTAGACGGTCTCGAAGACTTCGTGGTCTTTCACCACCAAGTTTAGAGACTTCTCCTAGAAGGCGCAAATGCAATATTGCTAGTGGTTTTCACCCAGTGGCAGCCGATGCATCGGGGATTGATCCTCTGCTCGGGGGCATTCATGTACAAGACATGCCTGGTACTACCACAAATCTAGAGAGGAATACTCCACTTCTTTCTCGAGTCCTCTTTCAGTTGGAAGATAACATTGAGGTAGAATAAATTTCAAGGCCGTTAGTAGCTTCGAATTCTCCTCTACCTTCTGTTCATCTGGATGTAGTATTATACATCAGGACTCCGACACGTAGACCTTCAAGTCCAGGTGACATCACACATATCCCTTCAATGACCACTACTGGGAGCATGGCATCCACCGCGAGTGCTACAGGCATGCAGACTCCTATATCAGTACAAGGGGGAGGAACCATTTCCATCCCTTCTACATATTTATTTGGGTCTACTGCTGGCACATCTTTATTTGAATCTACTTCCATTCTGTTGATGAGTGGAAGTTCCCAAGCGCATGCATCCAATTCTGGATTCTTCCCGTTTGGAACCCAGTCACAGGGTATTCCGTCAAGTTCCGTTTAGTGTCTCCACATCCATGATGAGTGGATTGGCTTCATTTTAGGCTTTTCCTTTTGGAAGTGGTCATATATCACATTCTAACCCGACGATAGGATCTATGCCTTTTTCTTATATAGGTCAAGGTAGTAATCTCTTTCAAGGTTGGACTAACCCTACGGTTAGTGGCATAGGAACAAGGAATCTGTTTTTTGGCCAATAAGGGAATACATCATACTCCACAGTTAGTTCATTTCGAAGTATTCCTCCTTTAGCTACTGCTTGGAATCCTTATTAAGGGTTATTGACTTCTTATAATGATGTAGGAGGGAACTTCGCTGGTTTTGGAGGTGTTTCAGCTGGAGTTGGTCAAACTCTGAGTTTTTCTGGACCACAAGGATAACCTTTTGGTTCAGCGGGTTCTGCTAGTTACTTCGAGTAGCCTAGTGCATTTCAAAATCTAGGCCAATCTTTTTAGAACTTTGGGAACTCCGCCCAATCTGGGTGGAATCCCCAAGGTCCTCCTAGGCTTCCTTTTCTGGCAATGTTGAATTTTCCAGATCTCACGAAATTAACAAATGATCCAATCAGATAAAATCTGGCCTGGCCTCTGGTCCCAACCAAACTCCCTTCGAAAATTCCATAGTTTGAGGGGAAGGGTGGTGAAGACTCGGGCGACCATGTAACCACATTACATTTGTGGTGCTCATCAAACTCCCTCATCGATGACTCGGTTAGGTTGAGACTTTTTTAATGCACCTTAACTGGCAATGCGGCCAAGTGGTATATAGAGTTGCCAGGGGGCAGCTTTACATCTTTCTCCAACTTGGCTAGCATTTTTCTAAACAATTTCCAGTTGCCCGTCCATTATGATGTTGGAACTGAACTTCTAGCCAACTTCCGTTAGGATACGACAACTCACATTTTTGATCATATTCAGAAATGGAGATGGAGAAAGAGGATCATTAAAGCCGAAATTTCGCCTGAATACCATCTCGAATGGTTCTTGAAATCTTTACAACTTGAGATTTCCAAGGATGTCTCTCTGTCTGAAGTTTATTTTGAAGAGCAAGATATTTTTCAGGCCCAACAGTTACAATTGATTTACTCTTAGTCTGGGATTCTTCAGAAAATCTTGCTTGATGCACCTAGGACTAAGGTTGATATAGCCAAATCAAAACCAGGTCCTCATGTAGATGGTATCGTTGGAGCAATAGACACCAATGCGGTGAACCTGTTGAGCCAATTGTAGCAGTTGTCTTTACAAACTACTCCTACCAATCAAGTCACATCGTCTAACCCTTCACCTTCCCAACCTTCTTCTGTAAACGTTGTTTAGGCTTCCAACCCCAAAGGGAATCAAAATTCCGATGGGAAGAAGAAGGGACGAGGTAAAAAGAATAATCAAGATGGGAAGGGTAGTGCGAACAATCCCAACAATGGTGCTAGTGAGGGTGGAAATGGGTCTAAAAGGAAAGTTAAGTTTCCATGCAAGCTATGCAGTTGAGACCATTTAACTCATTTCTGCCCAAAAAAACAGGATGCTCAGTGCTTGTTAGTAAAACAAGGGACTTTAGCTCTCAAGCTGTGTTAACCAACCCTTTCCCCCAAGGGCAGCAGCTGCTTGCTGGTGCGAATTCAAACCCTGGTACCTCTGCAGGGGGCAACCAGGAGGGGGACAATTCCTCAAATGTCTTCATGATGGGTTCTCATGCCAATGTGGCCACACGGTCACGTGATTATGGTGAAGCTGAAACATCCAAGGATAAAACTGTGCCCGAAACTACAAACCCATTTCATATCAAGCGACCCTCTGTCGAGTCTATACCTTGGATACCAAAAGGTTCCGCCAAGCGCGCTACTATCAACCCTAATGCTAGGGCAGCTTAGAATTACTCCATTGTGGAGGATCTGGCTCAGAGTCCATGCACGATGTCAGCTTTATAGGTACTCAAGTCATGTCCAACTCAACAAAGTGCTTTTCTTTTAGCAATAGGGGCAGTTGATCCAAACAATTCCTTAGCTCTCACTTTTGATATGCATAATGTCAAAAAGATACTTCCTCATCATATGGCTTTCCAGATAAAGTTGACTTACAGGAAAACTAATATTTTTTGGACGGTTATAGATGAGGGAGCTTCCATGTGTGTCATGTCCATGTCATGTTGGAAGGCCATTGGATCACCTTCAGCTATTCCTTCACCCACCCTCTTGATAGCATTTGATGGTCATTCTCATAGGCCACATGGGATTATTTTGGCCTTTCCTACATGTGTTGAAGGAAAGGTTGTTAACATCAAAGTAGAAATCGTCGATGCCAAACTAGATTACAATCTCTTCTTAGGACGAAATTGGATTTATGAAATGGATGTCGTCGTTTCAACTGTATTCCATGTCCTTTTCTTTCCTTATGAGGTGAAAAATGTTAAGGTTGATCAATTAGATTATTCGCCAGTTGATCCTCATGCAACTTTAGATTGTACTATTCCGATGGTGGATAACCCCCGTTTTCCTACTGAGAATCTGGGAGTCAGGATGTATTCTTCATTGATGGGTACGTTTGATCTTCCCCATCCTACAGCTAGAATAGTTACAATTTCATCCTCCAAGGACCCTTTATGGAAGGAGTTTGTTCAAACTCGTTATTTTTCCGATCCTGGAGCCTTATCTTCATTTGTGACCACATCAGATGACGGTAAGGTATGTGACATAGAATCTTCTATGTCTGCTGCAGAGCTTAGTTATGAATCTACGGATAACTCTGTAGACAACCATTCTACTCATTTCTCTGAGGAGGAGTTAGATGGTGATGTGGCCCCTACTTGGACCCTTGATTCCTGTTAGGCCAGGTAGTAACTCCACAAAATTCAATTCATATATCATTCTTTCAGGTTGGTCTTTATTATATACATGAGGGAGAGACTATTCACTTCATCTCCTGATGACTGTTCATATTTCTTATTATTTATTTACATTAATTACATTGACCCAATCTTGATGATTAGGTGTCAACATTCCCCCCCTTAATCTGAAGGGATGTTGGTGAGTCCAAGCATCATTCTAAATCATTCACGCTTTTCTCTTCCAAGCGCTTTGGTGAAGATGTCTACAATTTGCTCATTAGTGGAACAATTACGGAGATGGATTGTTTTGGCCTCAACATGATGTCGAATCAAATGATATTTAGTATTGATATGCTTTGTTCGATCATGGAACTTTGGGTTCTTGGCCAAATTTATTGTAGAGGTATTGTCAATCATGAGTGGAGTTGATTGTACTTGTTTTACCTACAAATCTTTAAGAATTTTCCTGACCCACACAATTTCTTTTGTTGCCTCAGCTACTGCTATGTATTCTGCTTATGTTGTGGAATCTGCTGGAACTGATTACTTGCATGATCTCTAGGAGACAACTCCTGATCCAAGACTCATAGCATATCCTGAAGTAGATACCCCAGTTTCTTTGTCTCCATCAAAGTTTGGATTAGAGTATCTAATCAAGCTGAAGTCATCCACCCGTGTATACTTGATTCCAAAGTCTTGAGTTCCCTTCAAGTACCTTAGAACTCTTTTTGCAGCAGACCAATGTCCCTCACAAGGCTTTTGCATAAACTTGGAGAGGATTCCAACAACAAATGAAATGTCTGGTATGGCATTAGTTAGGTAGTTGAGACTTCCTACAAGCTGTTTATACTTTGTTGCATCGTCAAATTCTTTTCCTTCAATAGATGTGAGCTTTAAGTTTTGTTCCATTGGAGTAGTAAGAGGATTGCATTCTGTCATGCTAAACCTATTCAATAGATCTCTAATGTACTTCTTTTGAGAAATAAATATGAACTTTGGATGTTGAGTTACTTTAATACGAAGATAGTAATGAACATAGCCTAAATCAGTCATTTCAAAACTTTTCCCCAATTTCTTCTTTACGGATGCAATGTAGCTTTCATTGTTCCCTGTCATCAAAGGATCATCTACATATACCACAAGGTATACAACTATTTTGCCAACTTTCTTGACAAATAAAGTTACATCATCAAGATATAATGTTTGAAATTGAGTTTCAGAAGATGCTCAGTTAGTTTTTCATACCAGGCTCGCAGCGCTTGTTTGAGGCCATACAAGGATTTCACAAGTTTTCATACTTTTTGTTCATGTCCTTTCATAGCAAATCCTTCAGGTTGGGACATAAAACATTCTCTTTTAGGTCTCCATTCAAGAAAGCAGTTTCTACATCCATTTAATGGAATTTTCAACCGTTCTAAGCTGCTAGGGAAAAGAGTGTTTGGATAGTAGCCCATTTTGTTGTGGGGCCAAAAGTATCCTCATAATCAACCCCTTCCTTTTGTGCAAAACCTTTTGCCACAAGCCTAGATTTGTGCTTGTTAAGTGAGCCATCAGCTTTATACTTGTTCTTGTAGACCCACGAGCAACCAATTGGTTTGGTTCCTAATGGAGGATCAACCATCTTCCAAGTGCCATTATTTATGAGGGCATCATACTCCTTTTGCATCAATTCTTTCCATTCATCATTAGAAGCAGCTTCTTTGAAGGAAGTTGGTTCAGAATATGTAGACAAGTTCAATTCACAATAATAAGAAACATCCATATCAACAAGTGAATTAGAGTCATCTACATCACCTCCATTTTGCCGGTTTGAATTTCTAGTTCCTGTCTTTCCAACCTCATCACAATGAACATTTTCAAGTGTCTTTGTCAGCCACATTGGGGGACCTTTCTCAGATGGTCCAAGCTGCTCCGTTGATTGAGTTGGGACTGAATCAAGATTGAGTCTCCCAATTCTATCAATCACATCACTTAAAGCATCATCCGTTGTTGGAGTTTCATGAGCGGGAGAGAGTTCTTTAGAAGCATATTCCACATGTTTATCTAGTATAGGAATCCACCCTTCAAGATGTGGAATCTGATTATCAAATTCTTGAAATGATTTTTCATTTGTGAATCTATCCAAGCGATCAAGTTGCTGCTCAACAACATTGTCAGTTTTGGATGATTCAAGAAAAATTACATCTCTAGATACAACAAACTTTTTATTGGCTTCATCATAGAGACGGTATGCTTTGGAGGTGTTTGAATACCCTAGGAAGATACACTTACGACTTCTTGCACCAAGTTTGTTTCTATTTACTTTTGGTATCAAGGCATAATAGGTGCAACCAAAGACCCTGAGATGCTTTACCGAAAGAACATGCCCATACCACATTTCATATGGAGTCTTGTTTCTAATAGCATTAGATGGACATCTATTCTTTATATATGTAGCACATAGAACAACATCAGCCCAAAACATTATCTTTACATTTTTTAAGAAGAGCATGGAGCATACCATATTTAAGATTGTCCTATTCATTTTTTTAGCTACACCATTCAGTTGGGGATTATAAGGTATAGTCGTTTGATGTTTGATCTCATGTTGGGGAAGATAGTTTTCAAATTCATTTGATGTGTATTCTTTTCCATTATCAGTGTGAATAGACCCAATATGAGATTGCGCATCATTTTCAATCCATTTATGAATGTTCTTGAATGTTTGAAAAGCATCATATTTGTTCTTCAATAAATAAACCCAGCACATTCTGGTGTAGTCATCAATAAATGTCATCATATATTTATTTCCATTTGCAAAAGTGTTATAGACATTTTTGGGCACTGCAACCCCAATCATACATGTCCATAAACCAAGGGCTCCTAAGTCCCTAAAAGTGTTGCTTCACACCCTAAAGGAACAAGGTCAACTGATTATATCATCTCCCATAAGTTCTCCACAGAAACCTGCTCAGAACTGGTCAAAGTTGGACCATACAGACTACCCAGTGCAGAGGGTGCGATGCATCTCACCTACTCAGTGTAAAGGGTGCGATGCATACTGGAAAGCCCTTCTATAGGGTGCGATGGGCGAGAGTAGACAAATGGCAGAGACAGTTTGCAAGGTGGATCGTCATGGAATCTTCCAGAAACTTCTCCTGTGATACTTGCCTCTCTGAATTCACCCAGGGATGAGTAAGAGATCATCAATCTCCAAGTGGAATCAAGAAGTATCAGAGAGAGGACACTAATCAAAATCCTAGAAGCTAACTCACCCCCCTACAATCATCTATATATGGATCCCTCATTCCATAGATCCAGGGGCTGGAATTTTGTATCTTGTAAGGAAGTGCTCTTGGTTTCTTGGTGGAATATCATAGTATTGGGTGATCTAAGCTTTTCATGAGGTGAAGAAGGGCTTTCATGATCAGAACAATTGGTTGTAATCCTCTTTGTTATTCTTGATATTAATAAAGCTATTCAAGTTTTCCTCCACATTCTTGTATGTTTGATGATATATGCATTTGTGTGGTCAATATATATCTGGTCCTATATTGTTTATGATTGTAGATCTCTGATCTTCGATAGTATTATGCTGCTTTGATTCCACAGGTGCTCTTTGAAGTTGGGTAGACGAAAGAAAAGAAGCAGGGATCTGTCAGAAGGGAGAGGAACCAAACAAGGAACCAAGCGCAAGACTGAGGTTGGTCTCCTTTGTTCCCCTCTTATCTACTTCTCATAAAGGAAAGCGAAAGTAGTTTTAGTTTGCTTGTTTCTAAGATAGCTACCAGTCTAAGTGGGACTAGCAGGTCCGAGTGGACACTAGATTTCTCGATAACAAAATGGCAACTCCACCGGGGAGCGAATAGATTGTTTGCTTGTCTATATTTGTTTATTTTATAAACTTACAGACCGAGGCTGAAGTTAAGCCAGCTAGCCTTCGAACTGCATTTGCTATGCAAGTGCAAAGTAGATCAATGCTACTTCAGTCTATCTCCAGGTTTTGTTTATAAACTGAACAATCGATTTGCAAACCTTCTAATTGCCCTAGTGGTGGCTCTAGTAACCTCATTAGATCAGCCCCTGTGATTTCTATTTACTGACTATCATTAGCTCGGCCTAAATCCCTGAACTAAGCTGCAAAATGTGACCCGGAACCAAGTTGAAGTCTTGTCCCTGGACCATCGCACTTTCTCCTCTTGGGAATCTGGATGCATCACACCTCTCGTGTGCAGTGGGTGCACTGCGTCACACTTTCCCTGTGTTGCAGGTGCACTGATCAGACAAGACCTCTTCTGCTCTCAGATTTTGGTTTTTGTGTTCACTCTCTTCAGCTTTATTTAGGAGTTTTGTTGTCTGTGATCAGTATACCACTGTAGAAACTCCCTTCCTTTGCATGATTCCGCCTCCATAGTACAAATAATTGTGAATGTTTTTATGTATTGTGCGCCATTTACAGTTCTCTTTTACAAAAAAGTAGCATAATAAAACTGTCGTCTTTTGATTTGAAAGTGTCTTTTTCGGTCAAAGAAAAGAATTATATTGTTCTTGATGGTCGATTATACAGTTACTCTTGTATTTTATTTGAATTATTAGTTTTTCAAGTGTCGAAAGCAGTTTTCAATTCAAAATAGCAAAGTGTTGTCATTATCTTCCTTTCGTTTTTGAAGAGAAATTTGTTAGTACTGTCGCTTTGAAAAGATAGTTCAGATTTGTACTTAGCATTCTTCTTGTCATTCACACAATAAGAAAGCTGAAAACAATACATGCATGTGCATTTTCATTTAGACTGCTTGTTGGTTTGATTTAGGATGGTGCATCTAGTGTGTGCTCTCTGCTCTATGTTGAAAGAATATCATCTCTCTTTCTTTAGTAGCTAGGATTTTCATTGCAAAACGAAGATTAAATGATTGTTTATCATCTTAGATTGCATTTTAGGTATTGTTTATCTACATCACGCGGTGAACCTGAAAGGAAAATTTCTTAAGAAAGATCAACTGTAAAATAAATTCAATGAACATAAAAACGCTTTGGAACCTAACACACAACATCTAGAAGTCTATGCTAGAGACGTATTCCGGTGTCGTAAAGCCTGGTAACTGTCGCTTTCACTGTTGGTTGGGTTATTCCTCCTCTTTGAGACGACAAGTGCTAGTATGGACTTGTGCTCCCATGTACTGTCGAGTATATATTGGGAGACCACAATAGGCTATATCCTTTATCCATAGGAAGCCGTGTCTGCCGCCCTATCGATCGCAATGCACTGAACACAACATTCAGGAAGATTGACTGTCATACCGTAAAAAGTATTCTGCAGTTTTGCGATTGGTTTGGTAATCCCTCTATCTAGATTTCCAGAGTAGTCTCTTTCATTCCTTTCAGACTCCTTAAAGGAAAAGGTCCATCTGAGCACTTGTCACTTCAGGCTCATTAAAAATTGAAGGTGCCTAGAGTCATCTTTTGTTTTTTCTCGACTCTTAAAATTTGAAAAAACAAGTTGTGTCAAAGCGTCTAAAATTTATTTTAATCGGAATAATATCACCATTCCTCCGTTGGTCTTAGGTTGAGAAAAATGGAGTCCACCAACCAAGGATTTCCCCTTGGAGGAAATCCTAGTCCTTTCTCCTCTTGGGGAGATGTTGGTGCACCTCATATGGCCACATTGTCACTTCCAAGATTGACGATTGGCTTGCCAATATGGCTCTTCTCGACCTCCGTCGTTCAGAACACCATGATTCCTAAACAATCGAGTCAGCAACTGGATGATACTAAAGTTATCCCCCAACCTTCTACTTCGTCCGATTCTCCCTCTCCTCCTTCCTCTTCGCTTGATAAAGCTGGTAAAGCCAAAAGTCAAGTAACTAAGAAGGAGAAGAAGGGGAAGGAGAAGAAAGATAAGAAGAAGAAGGAGCCAAAGGCGAAAAGGGGTAACCGGGCATCATCCAATGAAAATCCGCACACTGCACCATCCAAGCTTAAATCTCCATGTGTCATTTACAAAGGAGACCACTACCATCGAGATTGTCCTTGCATCCCTCAGATCTTAAGGGATTGGTTTCCTCATTTGCACAATCCGGTGTCGTCAACCTTTGAAGATCATGTTGAAAGTACACCATCAACTAGTGAAAGAGAAGCATTTGGATAGAAAAGGAAATGTAAATTTCCTTGTAAAATGTGTGAAGGCAATCACGTCGTCCACCGTTGTCCCTTCCTAGATGAAGCTAAAAGAGTCTTGGATGACCGTCTTGCTTCACCGCTACAGCTTCCTCCTGGATACAAGAAACTCTTACCGAGTCCATCACTAGTTGAAAATCTGACCGACATGCCATTATGGTTGGTCGAAGCATCTGTCATTGAAGATAAACCCACTGAATCCATACCAGATGAAAGTCAAAAGGTTGAGGCGGCAGTCGACCCGGTCTTGTCTTCGGAAGGTCCATCTTCATATGATACAACCACCGAAGAGAATGAGAACGACACCATTCAAATTCTTTTCGTAAACACAGACTCCGATGAATATGGGGGCAATCTACCCATTCCTTTACCGCAGGAAGGAATTTCGTTAGAGTCATATCCGACCGTTTATTCGGTCCCACCTCCAAGCAACCTAGTCGTTTCCTTCGATTGGAATCTACTAGGCAGACCTCGTTTACCGGCTAATGTACCATTCTGAATCATTGTACAAGCTTAAAAAATGATCATGGTCAGTACCATCATAGATGAAGGGGCTTCTATGAGTATCCTTTCCTCAACTGCTTGGGAAGCGCTTGGTTCACCATCGCTTCTACCTGAGATGAGAAATCTGACAGGCTTCGACAAAGGAACCAGTCGACCATTAGGGATCCTTCCTAATGTGCCCATAATGTTGAGAAGGAAAACCAGTTATATGAACATAATGGTAGTCCAAGGACCTCTAGATTATAATCTACTCCTTGGGCGCGACTATATTTATAGCATGGGAGCCATTGTCTCCTCACTCTTTAGAGTAATGTGTTTTCTGCATGAAGGCCGAGTGGTCCAGCTCATAGACCAGCTTTCTTTCCCTAGCTCACACATAGATAATAGTCAAATGCCATCCCTAAATGGTCTTTTCACGCAAGGAATGTCTCATCAATCTCCAGTCCGTCCACCTGAAGAGTGCGAGTAATTTGGGAGGACATGACTGAAACCCAGGGGGCATGCACCCTGGTCTGTTTCAGCAGGAAAACCTTGGGTATAGGGTAGGTTTCCGCAGAGGATATATGACTAGTTTGACACACCCGTCCATGTAGGAAAATGGGATTATACTGGAATAAGATTCCCTCATCAAAGTAATGTGAGTGGAGGTGATCGCGCCACTCACCTTTGTCTATTTCGGTAGACATTTCCAAGGAAGTGTTTTGTCTGCAACGCAGATGGAGAAATCTTGCAAATGCAAGAACTTTCATATGGTAACCTGGAAACTCTACTTCGCTATGCCTAGGGGCATGCAAACCTTTTTTCCTGAAGGTAAAGAGCGACCATTTATTTTCTTATTTTGTAGTCTCTCAACCCTTTAAACTCGTAGGATTGGTCGTTCCTAACTTGCATAATGAAAGGATCCGGAGCAAAGTTTCGAATGGTGCAAGCTCCCTAAAAATTGAACCTATCGATGAGACATCCTTATTATACGACTGGCACGAGCAGTTTTTATGCGAAGTTCAAGCTCGTTAAAAATTAAACCTTAGCAATGAGCAAATGTTTCCCCCAGAGTTTAAGCTCATTAAAAAATGAACCAATCCCCAGTAAATAACCATTGTGAATGCATTATCAACTGCTTTTAAGCCCTGGTCGTGTTCTCATCATCACCTCCACTCTATTTTAGCCGATCATTCACCTTTGTTTGATTGTTTACCCCTTTTTGAGGAACAGATGTGAAGAGTGATCCTGTTAGCCATCCTTGTGACACTGTCGTGATTGGAAAATTCCAAACCTTACCTGGAATCAGCTCCTACCTGAAATTATCACTCGATCCTCAAAAAACGAGTCTCCTTTAAGCTCTTTTCATCTGACTCGTAAAATATGAAAATATTGCCGAGAAATTGGCCTCTCCAGCTCGTTAAAGCTACCGGGAGTGCTATCCCTCCTCTAGATTTTAATCTTTTTGGACCTGAGGAATTATTACACAAAAATATCGATCGCTTGTTTTGTTCGGCTCATTAAAATTATCGAAAATTCATCCCTTTCGTATTATTTTATACTTTTTGGGACTTAAGGGATTATATGATGAAAAGGATTATCAGAGTTTCCTTTACGTCCCTTTCAGACTCTCTAAATTGAAAAGGATCAAGTTATCTTTGTCGTTAAAATCGTTAAAACCAAATAGTGACAAACTTGTCCATATAGACAAGAACGAGTTTCACTGTCGCTAGGCTTGTTAAAACATAGAGACGGGTTTTCCTGAAGGGAAAATTATAGAACAAGCATATGTTATCCTTCTCAAGCTTGATAAAAATAAAGAGGTACTGGTCAGCAATGACTGGGGAAAACTGGGAAGAAAACTTGAAGAAACTTTATTGGTAGCAAGTTGCTCTTGAACATGACACTTTCACTCCACATCCGAGTCGGGTTGGGTTATTCCGTTCACCCGTCATATCACCATTGGTCCATCGTACCATCCATATTTGGTGTTAATGCTACCAATCCATGTGAGTGTCACCGGTATGTTCAAGAGAAGTCGCTCAGAGAATTCATCTGTGTCTCATCCGCTGCAATACATTCATGCTCCATTCTTTCATGACCGCCACCTTGAACCCTGTATCATCAGATAGTTTTCACCTCCAAAATCATTTACTCCGTTCCATGTCGTAGATGTGGGATTCAATAAGGCCCTCCTACGATGGGTCGCTTCTTGTCGACATCAGCTCATTATCCAAGAAGTTGACTCAGGAACACCCCTTTCAGTACTTTGAAGCTTGCATGCCTCAATGACAAGTTTCTCACTTCCGGCGATAGGTTTACATCAATGGACTTCAACCGAAATATTTTGTGTGGTGTTCGACACCAGGTCCCTTTTTCACACCACACAAATTGTACTGTAGTACCTTGAGGGTCATCATCATTATCGGTGATTTCTCTCACGGTTGTTAACAGCTTACATCATTGGCTGGTAATCAGTCAATGTCTTTCCATGTTCGACTCCAGAACATATTTCACATGGATCGAATTGTACTTCGAGTGAAGATTGGACAAGTTTGAAGACCCTGGATCTAGTTTCATCCATCTGGGCTGTGATATATTCAGGAAAATAAAGACATCAAATGTACATCATCGCTACACAGATGATCATCTGAATCAAAGGATGATGACTCTATCAGAATCATCAGCCTACCACACAGACGGTTGTCTATCTTATGTACATGAAAATAAATTTATAAAGCTGAGCATGGGAATGCTCGCCTTAGCTAGATCATGAAAAATATTATGAAGATAATGTATTGTATTGTATCTTATTACAGGTCACCTTCCAGCTCGAAAAAACTTCGGATCCTCATGATAAAGCATTTCGCCCGACATCAAAAGATTAACGACCTCATGCTTTAGGGGGCAACTGTTATAGACATTTTTGGGCACTGCAACCCCAATCATACATGTCCATAAACCAAGGGCTTCTAAGTCCCTAAAAGTGTTGCTTCACACCCTAAAGGAACAAGGTCAACTGATTATATCATCTCCCAGGAGTTCTCTATAGAAAACTCCTCAGAACTGGTCAAAGTTGGACCATACAGACTGCCCAGTGCAGAGGGTACGATGCATCTCACCTTCTCAGTGTAAAGGGTGTGATGCATACTGGAAATCCCTTCTGTAGGGTGCGATGGGAGAGAGTAGACAAATGGCAGAGACAGTTTGCAAGGTGGATCGTCATGGAATCTTCCAGAAACTTCTCCTGTGACATTTGCCTCTCTAAATTCGCCCAGGGATGAGTAAGAGATCATCAATCTCCAAGTGGAATCAAGAAGTATCAGAGAGAGGACACTAATCAAAATCCCAGAAGCTGACTCACCCCCCTACAATCATCTATATATGTATCCCTCATCCCAGAGATCCAGGGGCTGGAATTTTGTATCTTGTAAGGAAGTGTTGTTGGTTTCTTGGTGGAATATCATAGTGTTGGGTGATCTAAGCTTTTCATGAGGTGAAGAAGGGCTTTCATGCTGGGAGGATGATGCTCGGTCAGAACAATTGGTTGTAATCCTATTTTCTATTCTTGATATTAATAAAGCTATTCAAGTTTTCCTCCACATTCTTGTATGTTTGATGATATATGCATTTGTGTGGTCAATATATATCTGGTCCTATATTGTTTATGATTGTAGATCTCTATTCTTCGATAGTATTATGCTGCTTTGATTCCACAGGTTCTCTTTGAAGTTGGGTAGACGAAAGAAAAGCGGCAAGGATCAGTCAGAAGGGAGAGGAACCAAGCAAGGAACCAAGCGCAAGACTGAGGTTGGTCTCCTTTGTTCCCCTCTTATCTACTTCTCATAAAGGAGAGCGAAAGTAGTTTTAGTTTGTTTGTTTCTAAGATAGTTACCAGTCTTAGTGGGACTAGCAGCTCCGAGTGGACACTAGATTTCTCGATAAAAAAAGGAATAGGAATTGGACCACATAAATCTGAATGAATGAGTTCAATTTTTCTATGTTCTCTTGAATGTGAATCATGAAAAGATTGTTTGATATGCTTTCCTAGAAGGCAAGCATCACATTGCTTAAATTTCTTAGGTATTGTAGGCAAACTAGAAACACCATTTTTCTTCAACAAGTGGAGGCTGTCATAGTTCAAATGTCCAAATCTAGCATGCCATAATAAACTTGATGGAAGTGTACCTTCTTCATAATGAGAATTGTATGAGAAATGTTGTGCATGAGTAGAGGTACCTTGAAACTTGAGAAGCCTTTCTTGCATGAGTTGTATAGTTCTTTTGCTTTTGTAAGGCTTCAAAAGCAGTTGAAAATGGTGAAATATGGCGACTCACCTCTTCATTTATAGATGCTGTGATTAATGTATAAGCTTTGTTCTTCTTATTTTCCCAAATGGCAAGCTCTTTGTCTGAGTTAGGCTGTTTTGGCTCTTTGTCTCCATCTCCAATGCAAACTCCTTTCCACAACTCATTGAAAATGATGGTGTGTTTTATCATCTAGGACCACTCAGGATAGTTCTCCTTGCCAGTGAGAACTATTCCCACAATGGATATGATTGAATGCATAATGTAACAAAAATTTTTTCTGCAATTTTTTTTTTTTTTTTAACTCTTAATGGGAAAAAATTTAATTCAACCTAAATATATTGTGGGGAAGCTCCAATACACAAAAAAACTATACAACACATTCAACAGAGGTATCATATCAAAGGTATATACCAACAGTGTGAGACCGTAGCATTCACAACACTTCATGCCACAGTGCTTTGACCCATGACCTTGTTTTAAAAAACTCTATTCAACATATGGCATTCAACGATTTTTATATGCCAAAAAAAACTTCAATGCATACATGAGTGGGGCAGTGTTCAATATATGCTGCATAGTAAGTTTGATATAAGACTGTGTATTAAGGCAGTGTAAAAGAAACTATCATTGTTCAAGAAACTATCAACGTTGAAAAAACTATTCAAACTTCAATGGAACGAGCATAGTAAGGCTGATACAACACTGTTTGTTAAGGCAATGTAAAAGAAACTATCACCGTTCAAGAAACTATCAACGTTCAAGAAACTATTCAAACTTTACTAGAACTAGCGTTCAATGGAACTAGCATTCAAGAAACTATCAGCGTTCAAGATATATATATGGATAGGGCAACGTATGATACCAATGTTCAAGAAACTATCAAACTTTGTAGAGTTCAATGACCACAATTCAATGCACAACCATGCACCAGATGCCATGTGCAACATTCCATGCATAGAATGAATTTATGTTTTCTCCAATGGCTGAGAGACCGCTTCTAACTGAGCCTTTCTCGGATCGCTTCAAAGATAGGTTCGAATTGAAAGCCAAAGAAGAGAAATCTTCAAAACAGGCACGTAAGGATTCAAAACGCTCCCGCATAAGCTGCCATCCTCCCTCCACTGCTCAGCGAAAATGAATTGCTGAGAGATCAGTCATTGGTCTCCCATTGGAGCAATCCTTCCAATGATGATGGCAGAGAGCCCATAGAGTGTAGAAAGGAGTGCAGAGGGTGCAGATAATGTCAGAGAATTGCAGCTATGACTGTGGAGAGGGCAGTAGACAGACTCCATAGGGGGTAGTGGACAAATTGCACGAAAATGGCAGAAAGGAGTTACAAAACTAGAAAGAGATGCCAAAAATGGAGCTGGCTTTGATACCATGTCAGGCTAGGTAGTAACTCCATGAAATTCAATTCATATATCATTCCTTCAGGTTGATATTTATTATATATATGAGGGAGAGACGGTTCACTTCATCTCCCGATGAATGTTCATATTTCTTATAATTTATTTACATTAATTACATTCACCCAATCCTGATGATTAGGTGTCAACAATTCCATTTCTGCTTTGGATTGCGTATATACACTTTTTCCATCTGACTAAGTGATATTTGAAGCAATGACAGTTGTAGATCAACCATTGGAAGATTTACATCATCATTTACTTGTCTGTCCTCCTTTGCATGAAGTCGAATCTAGGTCCTCCACTCTACCTACTAGCGATGTTTGTACGGTCCCTTTGGCTCCGACACAGATGTCTGCCAAAGGTAATATATTGATTGTTTCAATGGTTGTACCTATAAACATCCCTAGGAGCAAGTTGGCAGAGCCCCCTGGTCGGCTCTACCTTAAGAATTAATTTGCTTAGGTAGTAGCTAGGCAATGGATTCTTTGTACATTTTGTATTTTTGTACATATCTCATAGGGAGTTTTTGATATCAACACTTTTTGATTTGCTATGGCAGGTGTTGATGGATGACCTGGTCTATTTTGGATTCACTGATAGTGCTAGTTGGCACACTCAGAACCTCGCTTCCACAACTTGGGTGATCTACTATCCAACTGGTCAGTTGATGGTATCAAGGGGAGTATGCATTGGTCCTACATCAAATAATATGGCTGAGTATACTACCATCATTAATTTACTATCCGAAGCTATTTCTTATGGAATTGATTCGTTGTAGTTTATCTTGATTCACAACTGATAGTGTCACAATTGAATAACATTTATCGGGTTAGGGATCCATGTTTATATCATCAATTTTTAAGAGTGAGGGTGTTGCAAAGATCATTTACTTACATTACTTATTTGCACATTCCAAGATCTCATAATTGGTTGGTAGATTCTATCGCTAATCAAGCTTTAGATTGGCACATCATTCATTCATCACAATAAAATCAAGCATAAAATAGTTGAAATGATATATATATATATATATATATATATCATAAAACATCCCTAGTGTAAATAAGTGTGTCCAAAATAATATACAAAAATTGGGACTCAAATGCCCATAATCATGTTCAGTACATCTAATGCCCCAGCTCAAGATGAGTGGCTAAGTATGCGACTATTGCTTTGGCCACATGCGTAAGAGTCCGAAACCAGTCCCGTGGAATTCCAACCATGTGACGCTGCATGTCTATAGGGAGATCCTCTACCACTTCCATTGGTACTTGGTGAGTTAATCTCACCAAATGTCATTGAAATGTTTGTAGGAGTCGCTCTGTATCGGCAGTCACCTCTTCAACACCTCGACCATGACGTCCATGCCGTGGGAATCCATCTGGTCATACTGGCCCAATATCTGTAATATGATCATTATATTAGTCATTTGAATCCCATCAAAAATATTTTTTCATTTTCATATTTGAAAAATCATAAAAATCATAAAATCAAAAACATTTGTTACCTATATTTCCCCATGCCGCGACTGGTAGTAATGCTAGATCAAGATCTCCCCAGAAGTCCAAGCCGGCATAGGGGTAATCATCCACTGTGATGATCTGCTGCTCCCACCAGGAGAAGAAATCATCGTCAAAAGATGTTCATGGTACATCCCCACCTCCTAGTCATTTCATCAGATCAGCCCACCTGCCCATTCGTGGATCTCGCAGGCTACTGATCAGAACTGGTACTCTAGGGCATAGTGTTGGGACCCTCTCAAAAACGAAGGAGCACAGAATGGTCCCATACCAAAATTTTTTGGTCTGGCCCTTTTTAATAGATGATAGTTGGCTCTTCAAGTTGGTGAGAAGAGGAGTACACCAATCAAATACTGTGGTGAGATAGTCTATCGCCAAGCTCATGGAAAGCCATGAAGCCTGGTGTAAGGAAGTTGATCCATTCACTCTGGATATAATGAATAGGATGATCCTCAATGACAAACTCTCTACGTGCTTGTTGGAATTTGGCTTCCAATATTTTCTGGATGGCTCGGGCAATATATATGCACATAATCCTCGATAGAGAGGCTACCTCGTGATCGGCCCATGGAATCTACTACTTCTCCCCTTCAGGAAAGGCCTGTGATGAAATATATATCCTCAATCTCTATCCTCAGTGGCATTTGATCAATCATGAATGAGTCGTCCTCGACGCTCCAGTAGTGAATGAGCATTTATAGCAAGTGAGTATTTGCCTTCATATTTGGCATTTTGAAGAATTTTAGCAAACTGCATCCTCTTAAGGTATCCAAGGCCTATGGATTGTTCATAACCTCATCATCAACTGTGGCATGCTCTCTTTCCCTCTAAGTGATTGGCATCCTGAGGAAAAAACAAGTTTGGACCGTTAGTTTTTTTGTTTTGAAGATTAAATAGCGTATACGCGAGTTTTTTTCATACACATTCGCGTCTAAGGCCTGCGTATATGTAGGTTGCATATAGCCAACCCGCGTATATGCTGCGACAAAATTTTTGACATAAATTCAACAATGAAACTTGAATTGAAATTCTTAAAACTAATCACAAATGAGTGCAAGATAAGTTTGGGGGTTACTTGGTGATTTTGGGAAGATTTGAATAGTCGGATTTGGAAAATGGCAAAGCTTTCTTCTTTTTCTCCACTCCTTGTGCTCTCAACTCAAACGGTAACAATGGAGAGTCAAAAAAATATTTTATAAGCTTTGAAAATGTCAATTTTTTTCAAAAATTGATTTTGTTTTGTCTCATGTAACTTTTAACTTGGGAGCTTGGAATGTCGAGAATGGTTTGTTTTTCAGGACATTTTGGATGCTTTTTCGATAGTTTCGAGACGGTTCCATGACTGCATACCCGTCATGTCAGGTATCATTTTCTCACTGGCATTTAGGTTAGGGAAGCCATTTTTCCATTTCATTATGCATACTAGCCTCTATTTGTCGATACACTTGCCATACGGTCCATCCCATCGCGTTATGGTTCGTAAACCATCTTCACTTACTGATTTTTTAAAATCATGGCATGATGGTAGAGCCATCCTTTTCATGGGCAGCGTAGTTAGCACCTCACTGACATTTGTTGCCCATGCTGCTTTGATTTGAGTAGGCTCGGGAGTCCTCTATAGTCCTGCCATGACTTATGCGATGAAGACTCATTCTTCTTTGCTTCTTTGCTTCATTCTGGCCTTATACCCTAGAGGCTCCTTTGTGTTTATTTGTACTACTGCATTGCATTTTGACCATTTGCACCTTTTGGCCTTGAGCCAGCTTCACTTGGACTCATGTTTAACCCACTTTTTGACCATGTCATTTGCAAAATCAAACTTGCAATCCCTTAGCTTCTGCAGCTCGACACCCTATGACACGTGGAAGGAACATGCCTTTGAGTGTCTTTGACCAGTTTTAACCTCCTTGCATTGAGCATAGGATTGTTCCAATCCCAAGAACTAGATCATCTGCTTCACCGACACTCATTCTTTCCATTGTATTATAGCATTATTTTATTCTTTTTGCAGCTTAAAGAAAAAGAAAAAAAAATTATATATTCCAAAAAGAGTGGGAACGGGACAATATTTCCATTTATTGTTGGCATCTAGAGTCAGTCGTGTCGCCCTTGAACAAATCACTCAAAATAAAGTCTCCTCCATTTGGGCGAGATTTAGTTTGACTTAGGTATGCCTTAACCTTGTTATTGAGCCAGTTCTCCTCCGATTGGTTATCTCTTCAAATCATATGGAGAGTTCGTTCGTTCCTCTTGCATGAAGAACTTTTACAGAGTCATCATATGCTGCCACATAGTCATCATTGAGTCGTGCCTTTGTTCAAGGGAAGTTAGCCTGAGTCAGCCTTTATGTGGCGTCTCTTGACTCATTTTTTAGTCGGCTATCCCTGGTTTATAGTGTCTTATCTATCATCACATCAGTTATATTGGTCCTTTACTCATGCCGGTTTGAGAAGGTCTCCACTGAATTCTTACTAGCAGGTCTTTTCCTTATCAACTACGACATCTTGCTTTGAGGACAGGCTTAGAGCTGCACCCTGGCCTTATTTTCATTATTGATAGGTCACCTTGTGCTTAGCATCGATTAGTATCATGGGTCTTTGACTAAGTGGTTTCCCTTGTGTTCGACATCAACTTACACTATCACACATTGGGATTCATGCAGTGCCTTGGTTTCCATTTGACCCTATTGGTGGATACCTCGCCTCTATGTCAACTTTCATTATTGGTTGGTTCAGAGGGTTTTTGTCATGCGCTAGCCACATCTTGTGTACGCCGGAATCATGCTTCGGTTGGGTTACTACATTTGTTTCATCCGATTCCTTCCACATTATTTTCCTGTGAGTTACACTAGTGCTAGATTGATGAAGGATGCCTTAATGCCTTCCTTCTAGTGGATCTTTCCCCATCTACTACGAATCATTGCTTTGGAGAAAAATTCTAGAGTCCATTTCACAGTACCTTGTGGTTTGCAATCATTAGTGGAAGATCCTTTGCTATCGACAGTGGGAAACCATCATTGTCTCTTGATAGATAGATTCTTCTAGGTGTTCGACTTTAGATCATTTATTCACACTTATTAGATTGTACTGGGGTACCTTGATTCTCATTATCATCATCATCGGTGAGTAGTCTCACATTTTTTGACGGTATACATCAATGAATGGTAATCAAATGATTTCTCACATGGTCGACTTCAGCTCATTCATTCCCATTGTATAGAAATGTACCACGGTGGTTGGTGAAGACCTCGGGTTGCATCAGCCTTCATTGGTTCGCTTGAAAGTTGCTCCTGTTACTGCTAGTTGATACCATTCCACCTTATATGTTTCAGTCATTCATGGCGACATTCTATATGTTGGCACCTGAGTTTGCAGTGTAGTACCATCTTATTCCATCATGTTCATTTGGTACTATTGGGATTAGTCTTTGATATCAGTGATCAACTTCATCCTTCAGTATCATTGACATTCTTATACGTGATATTCAGACATGTACTTGTTCGATCATGATCGGATGATCCATTATGTATTTCTAGTCTTCTACACTTGTATACTTAGTGGATTCGCTTGTACTTGATATGCGGACATGCTTTACTTTCTTTGAGCATGGGTATGCCAACCTTAGACAATGTTTCTTTCTAATCTCTTTTTGTGGCTTGGCAAGCTGAAATCTGGTGAAGTCCTTCTCAGTTTTTGATAGGTTTCCTTTCCTTGTACTTAATGCATTTCGGCCATCATGTACCCCTTCTGACCTCATATATTAGGGGGTATCTGTTATAGCTCCAAATATCACCCTTGATATTTGTGATGTTTCACTTATGGCTTAGGGCAACCCCTCCTTCCAGACCTAGTCCAAATACTTAAAAAACAATTTTTTACTCCCTATACGTGACTTTACCCTGAGCTAAATGCATGTGTATGTGGCTCAGTATATACCCAACCTGCATATATGTCTTAAAACACTTAAAAAAAAATAAATCTCCTTAATTTCGGGCATAGATCACGGGTTTTACCTATTGATTACCTATTAGTGCCCGTGGCCCAACTGTTCCCAATGAATTCCCAACTAAAAAACTACTTTGGGAGAAGTATAAAAAGGTTTTAATGGGAAGGCCTAAAGGGAGGAGAGAATAGAGAGAAAAATCACTCTGCTGAGATTATCCCTGATCAGGTTTGAATATCCTTGTGCTTCCAACACTTCCCCCATTACAGGAAACCCTTATTTCCTTGAGTTATGATGTCATTTCACTAATTGAGATATCTTTGTGTGAGACATGGAAGGAGCCTTTTGAAGACTTGGGATTGGACGGATCCGGTGGATGGTTCCGCTTGGTTCCAGTAAGAGGAAGATTCAAGTGATATCATTCCTTGCTTTGTTTTAGTTATCTACAATAAAGAAACATTTGTCTTGTTCTTGAAATCAATCTTCTTTATGCATATGATGTTATTGTTATGGTTTACATATGAATAATTGTTTCAATTGTATAACTAACCACCTTTCAATATGTTATGAAGTTGATTTCTATATGATACTTGGTCCATATATTGCTATGCTTCTTTAAATTGGCTGTTTTGCAGGTTCAAGGATCGAGAGGAACTCTAAGAGGGTTTGAACCCTGGTTGGATCTACCCGAACGAAGGACCCTAGGTGCACCTCTCTTCACGTAGTTTGCTTATTTAAGTATCATGGTTGTGTGGGATGCTTGTTTTTTACTGTAGATAACCCCCGCTTTGTTAGGGTGTTGAACCAAAACCCTAGGGGACTTTGTCCCTCAATAGGAAGGTATAGCTCCTACCTCCTGGTTACTGCCTGATGAAGCCAACCTTTGATTTTTCCTCTCTAAATGCCCATTGCCAATCCTGTAGATGATTGTTGTGTATCCTGTAGGTTCTCCTATAAGACCCTGTAGGATTTCCTGTAGGACCCTGTAGGTGCTCCTGTGCTGAAAAACTTCTCACTGTCTTTCCTGTAGACACTTCTTCAAGAGCCGAGAGAAACCTTGCTTCGATGTATCCTCGAGATTTTGAATGCCTCCTATGCATGGGAATCAGTGTTTTATTTCCTCATATGGGTGATTTTGTGGGATGGTGTGCTGGTGACTGAAGTACGAGCACCCACTTTTGGACTATTGGTCCCACTACCACTTCATCATTCCTCCTTACCTTGTAGTCATCTCCCACTTTAGTCATCCATAACTTAACCACTTTTGGCCTCATCTCCTTTTTATCTTGATTTGATTACTACCACATGTGTAGTGAACTAAATGTATTCTCCTCATTGAATGGCTGAAGGTGGCTAAGTTGACTGGCCACCTTTGCTTATAAAACCAACTTTTACACAATCCTGCATTTTTTATCATGTTATGCTAGCGATAGAGCTTAAGCGAGATGACATACCTGTGGGTAAGATGCCTTGATGCTGCTTGTTGGAGAATGATGTCCTTGCTGTGTATTTTATATATATATATATATATATATATCTATATATATATATATATATAGATATAGATATATATACTGGCCCCATTTGATGTTTTTTTCTTTGATGTGCAGGTATTAGAGGGTGATGTTGATGATCCTACTACTGTTGTTGAACTCTAGAGGAGCTTCCTTGACATTGGATCTCCACGATGAATATGACTACGACCTATGAAATTTTGTTTTGTGGGATAGGCTTCTACAGGATTTCCTACAAGAAACCTATAGGATGTCTTGTAGTTGCCTCTCCCCTAAACTTTTATTATTTCCTTCACCTTTGGAGGATGAGGATTGTTGTCATGGGTAAAGAAGGAGTCTAATGATTGGTAGGTGAGAGATATATATTGTAGGTATTGTCCTCTTGTCCTTTGTTCTTACCCTCTTCTGTTTGTTTTTTTTTTTTTGCTGAAAACTGTAATCTTTTTAAAATTGTTTTATTGGATGAATGCAGGGGTAATCATGGTGGTAAGAAGATGGTGATGAGGTGGTGAAGTAAAATTTTTATTTTTTTGACACAAGAAGTTCATTCCCTTGCTCTAGGGTCACTTTCCTTGGGATTCTCAAGATACTGTAATTCCTATAGGATCATCCTGTAGGTTTTTAGGGAATCTTATAGGATTATACGGAATCCTGTAGAAAACACAGAACCCTTGAAAACTGAGCTAGATGAGTTCATAAATGGAGGGAATAATGGGATGATGAAGAATATGGAATGGAGGAATGAAAACATGAAATGTATAGGTCCTTATGCTCCTCTCTTATTTCTCTGATCCTCTTGCTGATCTGAAAAAAACTTTTTCAAAATTTTCTTTTCTCTTGTTTTTTTAATATCTGTTTTTTTTTTTTTTTTTTACTTTTTTTTGTTTAAAACAAATAGTCTACCTCCAAGAGGTTTTCATCCTAGTTGCTTGCTCTGGGTTCCTCAAAAGAGGTTTTCACCTAGAGATCTTTTTATCTTTTATTTTTTCTTTTGTTTTGACAACATTGGGCTGCCTCAAGAGGTTTTCAACCCAATGGTGGGACTCGGGTGCCTCATGGAGGTTTTCCCCTGAGTCCCTTTATTTTTTTCTCCTTTTTTTTCCTTTCTTCAGTGACTTGATGGTTTAGAAGTTGAGACTTGTTCCAATATCATCACTATCTTGCAGATGCCATTAATGAATTCTTAGTTTGTCAAGGGCTTCTTTAGACTTTCAATTTGTGCCCATTGACAAGTAAAGGAATAGCCTCTACATCAATGGTTCTCATCTTCATTGAACCATTATCATGAAATTTATATATGACATAAGGCCCTAACCATCTAGTCATTAACTTGCCTTTAAAATCCTTGTATCTGGAATCATACAACAAAACCCAATCACCTTCTTGAAATTGTTTGTCCTTTATGTTCTTGTCATGCTAGATCTTCCTTTGAACTTGAGTCACTACATTTAGCTGGAGTAATCTCTCTTGTTGCACCTTGGTGAGATATAGATCTAGTTGTGCTATTCTTAATGTGCTGTACTCAAATTCAATGGACAACAGGGCCTTCTTCCCATAGATCAACTCATAAGGAGTGAATCTAACGACGGTCTTCTAGGTGGTATTGTTGGCCCAAGTGGCCTCAACTAATCTATCTACCCAGTCCTTTCTACTGCTGCTAATCACTTTTGTTAGAATGCCCTCCAATGCTATGTTGGTCACCTCCACTTTCCCATTAGCTTGTGGGTGGTAAGGAGAGGATGTTCTATTCTTGATATTTTTCTAGCTTAACAAATTTTCAATCATGTGAGATGTAAACTAGTTTCCTTGATCAGTGACCAGTTCTCTAGGGTACCCAAACTTATAAAATACATTTTCCCTTAAGAACTCAACAACTTTCTCCTCTGTTGTTTCCTTGATAGCCTTGGTTTTAGCCCACTTGGTTAAATAGTCAGTGCACACAATGATATACTGCTTTTTCTTGGATGGAGGGTTAATGGGTCCAATGAAATCCATGCCCCACTTGTCAAATGGCTCGAAAGTCACTTGAGGTTACAAAGGAATTTCATCCATTGGGATAGGTTTTCCCATCCTTTGGCACCGATCACACTGACTGGTATATCTCCTCACATTCTGGTGAAGGGTGGGCCAGTAATAACTAGCTTGCAGTACCTTGAATGTTGTCCTCTTGGCTGCAAAGTGACCTCCACAAGGCCCATGATGACAGGTCAGAAGGATGTCAAAGACTTCCTCCTCCCTAACACATCTTCTTAGAATTTGATCTAGGCCTAGTTTAAAAAGTTTGTCCCCAATCCAAGTGAATGGGGTACTCTTCCTCACAATCTTGCTTTTCTCTTTGGAGGACAAGTTCGATGGAAATTGTGCAGACACCAAGTAATTTTCTATGTTAAAAAACCATGGAGAGAGAACTGAAATGGTGAATAAGTGTTCATCCAGTAACTAATCATCAACCATTCCTTCCTCCCCTTCAGGCAAGGTTAATCTAGATAAAAAATCTGCAACAACATTCTCCTTTTCATGGTTATCAATAATAGTTAGATCAAATTGTTGTAATAAAAGTAACCATCTAATAATTCGAGCATTCACATTAGGTTTATTCATCAAGTATGTAGTTACAGCATGGTCAGTATGTACAAATGTTTGGTAACCTATAATCTAATGACTAAATTTTTTCAATGAATGCATAACAACTAGGAGCTCCTTTTCAGTCACCGTGTAGTTCAGTTTGGCCTTTGACAAATTCTTACTAATGAAGTAAATGACATAAGTTAACTTGTCATCTATCTGGCCTAGAGCTTCTCTTATGGCTTTGTGAGAGGCATCAACATGTATATGGAAAGGAAGGGCCCAATTTGGGCCTTGGAGAATAGGTGCAGTGGTCAACTCTTCCTTCAGGGTGTCCAGGGTCTTTTGACATTTCTCTGAACATAAAAATTCACAGTCTTTGGCCAATAACCCAAATAAAGGAGAAGCTATCTTGATGAAGTATTTTATAAATCTCTGATAGTATCTATCTAAACCTAGAAAACTTCTAACATCCCTTTGTTTTTGTAGAGGTGGGACCCTTTGGATGATGGCTATCTTATTTGGGTCCACCTGTAGTCCTTTCTGGGATATTGAATGACCTAGAACAGTCCCTGCAGTCATCAAGAACTCACATTTTTCGGGACTAAGGGACAAGTTCATTTCAATGCATTTGTTCAACACCTTACCTAAGTTGGACAGAGCCTCCTCAAAATCCCACCCATAGGGTGTAAAATCATCCATATAAATTTCTACTGCATCATGGACTAGATCGGCAAAGATACTCAAGACTGCTCTCTGGAAAGTGGCAGGGCATTACACAGGCCAAAAGGAATGACCTTATAAGCAAAAGTACCCTAAGGACAAGTGAAGGTGGTTTTATCCTGGTCTTCTAGGTTGATCTAGGTTTGATTGTACCCACTAAACCCCTCTAGGAAAGAGAAAAACTTTTTCCATGCTAGGCCATCCAACACTTGGTCAATGAAAGGTAGAGGGAAATGGTCCTTCTTTATTGCTTTGTTTAACTCTCTGTAATCAATAAAAATCCTCCACTTCCCATTTTTGTTTGGAACCAACACCAAAGGAGAAACCCACTCACTATCCGAGATAGGGTAAATGAATCCTTCATGCAACAGATTTTGTAGTTCTTCTTTGACTATATCGTTGAGAGTTGGATTCATTCTCCTTTGGGGTTGTCGGATTGGTTTGCAACCTTCTTTGATATAAATGTGGTGAGTACACACCAAGGGGTGTACTCCCTTCATTTCCTTATAACTCCAAGAAAAGGCATCCAGATGTTCCCTTAGCATGTTGCACAACTTTTCTTCTTGGTGCACAGAAAGAGAGGGGTTGATTTTCAAAGTTCATTCAGGGCCAAATTCTATGGTTTTTACATGGGTAGGTATTGAATCATATAAGCATAGATCAATTTGATGGTTGCTCTTGGTTTCCTTTACTACTTCCTCTAAGGATAAGGTGCTGGAAGTTGGACTTTGGAGGATGTGTTCAATCAAATCATTTTCATCCAGATGCCCTCCTCCCTTGGTTGTTTCTAAAGTATAAATTTGGGCTGAGTAGATTTCATCTTCTTCCTCCTCTTCTAGCCATAAAGGTAAGTCATGTTCTAGAGATGGCTTAGAAGGAGGGTACAAGACTAATTGCTTGGACATATACCCAGTTTTGATAGTCATATTTCCAGCCTTGCAGCTGATGTAGGCATCGAAAATGGCTAACCAAGGCCTCTCGAGTATGAGAGGATAACCAGTAATCTTGGGCTTAGGCTGGAGAACTAGGAAGTCTTCAGGGTACTCCTAAGAGTCAATGGAGACCATCACTTCCTCAACAATCCCCTCAGGGGTCATTGTGGAACATTCTACAAGTTGCAAGACTGTTGTGGTATTTCTTAATGAACCTTAGAGATTGATCTTAAGCATGGTGTCCTTAGTCATTACATTAATGGAAGCCCCAAGATTAATCAAAGTGTGTGGGACAATGGTGCCATTGATGTGAACATATACTACAGGGATTCCAGGGTCCAAATACTTTGGAAACATTAGCTTCCCCAACATTAATTCATACAACTGTCCAATGAAACACTTCTCTTTAATCAACTTGTTACAAATAGGTACATCCTTGATGGCTTGGAGAAGTGGAATTTTGACACAGATTTTTCAATTCACCCAGAAGTTCATTCTCTTTTAGGGTAGGCTGGACTGGATGAGTTAATCTCTTAGGAAAGGGTGGTGGATTCACTCTAGGCATGATTTCCTCTATTTCCTCCTCACTCTCCCTAGGTGTAGGTGGAGGTTGGTTGTTTGGCTGTACTCTTCCAGATCTCAGGTTGATTTCCTGAATCTCCACATCATAAGCAGGGTAGGATGTCTCTCCACTATACACTTGTTGTGCCTGTTGGTTGTTCAGGTTCGACTTTGTCTTGGTAGGCATCTAAGGTTGTTTAGGTGGAGAAGGGTGTAAAATTTGTGGTTGAGTAGGAGGTGAAGGCAATAAAGTTGGAGCATTTTTGTATGGGGGCCTCCACCCCTGGGGTGGTGCATTCCACTGAGGTTGTGGTAGAGTATATGGCTGAAATGACTAGATAGTCAGCTGGGAATGGTACTAAGGTGCAAAAGACCAAGGAGGAGGTGTAGACCAGGGGGGATGAGTAGCCCCCCCCAAGAGGGAATGGATGTGTTCCAGTTAGGGTCGTAATATGCATGGGATGACCCTTGCATGCCCTGTTGGTATGGTTGAGGCCCATGAGGTCTCCTTTGATTTATGTAGCAGAGTTTTTTAGTCACCCCTTTAGTTCCCTGATACACAAATTTTAGTCCAGGTAGAGAAGGGAACTTGTCTGTGGAGTGGTTTTCTTCACAGACCAAGCATATTTCAATTAGATTTAATGGACATTAATTCTTAGGGTGCCTCCTTGTGCATCTAGGGAAGAAGATGGCTAATGCTCTTTCTCCTTCCTCATGCTTTCTCTTGATGTGGATAGTGTCCATCTATAGGGAAAGGGTTTGAAACATTTCACTCTTAAAATCTTCCAGTATATTTCGAATTTCACCTTTGATGGATGTATTGGAAGAGAATGGGCTGGCCATTGGTTGACTACCCATACCCTTTTTCCTAGCTTCCCTAGAATGATTCCTAAAGACAGTCTTAATATCTTCATAGGGTAGTTGGTAGAAATCCCCTCCTGCTAGTAGGTTTAGGATATCCAGAAGATCTTCCCTTACCCCTTGGAGTAGGACTAGCTTCAGTGACTCAGGATCAAGTGTGCACATGACCCTTTTGTAGCTAAGCTAGAACCTTTCTTCATAATCTTCTAGGGATTAATCATGCCCTAAGGTCATCCTAAAAATTTCTTATTTAGTGTATTTGGACCTGCAATAGTATCGATACTTGATGTGAAGGCTTGCTGCATATGAGCCCTAGTTGTGATGCTATCCCTAGGTAAACCCATGAACCAACACAATGCTGCATCCTTGAGAGTGGATGGGAATAGTTTCAACTTCTGCTCATCAGTGGTGTAATCATAAGTTCTGCATATGAAATCAAACTTAAACAAGAAAGTGTCTGGATCTTCTGATCTCAGGCCATGAAAATCAGGAAGAGAAGAGGGGCTTATGTTTTTCATCTTGATATCCCCATTAATTTCTCTGATGGGAAAGGCACCCTCAATTCTTTCTCTATCTCCTCTGTCATTTCTATTTTCAGCCATTAGGTCAGTTGGAATGGGTTCTCCTTCTTCTTCTCCCCCTGTAGGCTCTTCAAATATCTCTGGTTGTTCACCTAATGGGTCCTCCAATTCACAACCACCGAAGAAGAGGGAAGGTTGGCTGTTTGAAGTGGTGGGGGTATTTGGTAGAAATTTTCCTAAGTTATCCCTATTCCTACGAGGCATGAAAGAAGTGTTTTTTTTTTGTTTTGTGTTTTTTTTCAAGCTTTCAGACGAACTACAGAATTGAAATCACAAATTGAATGGAAACTAACTGCTTGAATGAAATCTAACTTGTAGGATGGAAAAGAAAGAAAACTAACTTAGAATTACTTTTGCAGAAATGAAGCTAATAATAGAATGTCAAAGATAAGAAATGGAAGAAAGAAAGCATAAATCACATCTTACTCAGACACCTCCCCGGCAACGGTGCCAAAAAGTGATGAGCACCAGTATTGTAGCAAGAATGTTGTAAATCATGGGGATACCAACTTTACTTTATCAACCCGGGGTTCGTAAAAACTTGGAGGTGACAGTGCTGTATACACAAGAAAATGTGATGAGTCCACTCTTTGTCATTGCTAAGCTGGCGATAGACCACTATGGTTTTTCAAACCAGACTTTTATTGATTCAAAACAAGATTGATTACCAATGAGGAAAAATGAAATTTACACTAAATGAAATCTTGTCTACTGTAGTAACGAAAAGACTGAAATCAAATGCTTGAACACACCATTCAGCTAACTAGCTGCTAAGAGGATTTTCTACAAAAGAATGCTAAGTTTACATGTGTGTAATCCTATTGTCCTAGGCATGCAATTTGAAACATCAAACATTCTATTGTTGTGCATGTAAATAAACACAATAACTCTTTTTCCTTGTTGTCTTTTTTTGTGTGAAAATGTGAATGATAACTTCTCTTGGTGATGTGGCAAGTGGATTAGGGATGATGGTGAATGGTTAGATGTCTTGGGAGGAAAGTAGGGGTCTTCTGCTATATTCCTAGTTGCTTTTCCCACAATTCACCCTCAAAACAGGCCACTATAGGTCGACCTACAGGATGTCCTAATGCCTCCTACAAGATTTCCTAATGCTCCTACAGGATCCCCTGTATTCCTACAAGATCTAACCGGGAGAAAGAGGAGGGATTTGGAAGGTGGTGTAGGGATTAGGGAAGGTGAATGGTGGGAGAAATGAGGTAAGGGAGTGGCTAGGAATCCTTCAGATCTCAAAACAAAGTTTGTGAGATGGTTGGATTTGCTCAACAAGCTTGGAGGAATGTTCTTAAGGAATGAGGAATTTGG
Organism: Pinus tabuliformis; assembly: GCA_031772625.1. Classification (NCBI taxonomy): domain Eukaryota; kingdom Viridiplantae; phylum Streptophyta; class Pinopsida; order Pinales; family Pinaceae; genus Pinus; species Pinus tabuliformis. The sequence continues at coordinate 503,229,433 of CM062818.1, read as the reverse complement.
TGAGGGACTTAGTGGAAAAAGTGATAATCATGGATGGATAAGGTTAGGATGGGGTTGTTGGTCATGGAATCCCTCTGCACTACTGAAACTCCTTTACTTCATCAATCACTGACATTTATCCATGAATCTGACATGTTAAAGAAGAAAGATTTTCAATGAACTAAAGAAAAATAGAATTTCATTATCTAGTTGCCTATTTCATGCATGGGAAAACTTGCAGAATAATGTGAAACCCTTATGAGATCTAATGAAAGGCTGAAGATATTAGAAATGAAAATTAAATCCTATTCTTGAAAACTTGTAAAATGTTGGTCTAAGTAACAAAAAACCCTAAATCCCATGAGAAACCAGAATTTTGTCTTTTTGGGGCTGCATAGGAGTTCTTTCCTCAAACCATGGTCCCTAAAGGGAGGAGTGACACCAAATCAACCTACTAACAACTTTTTGATATCCATTTATCTTCCTAAGCTACTTCTAAAGCAATGCACAAAAGGAAGCAAACTAATCAAATCCACAACTACTTGCAATGAAATAATGCTAAAGATAGTTCAACCATTAATCTATGAAATCAACTAAGTATACAAATACAAGAAGAGGAGACTTTGCTGCTAGGTTTGGGCCCTAACCCAAGAGATTCATCCCTCTAATTCAGCTTAGAGCTAGATCAATGAAATTCTCATTCTCATTATCATATCAGAAAATTACATAACAATGTCTTCCAAAAGTATTCAACTCGAAAAATTCTTAGTGCTTTTACATCAAAAATTCGAATCCTAATGAGGATATAGGCATCCTTATTTATACAACTAAAGTCTCCAACAAATTCCTTAAATCTAGGGAGGCTTGGTTTCCAAACTTAAGATGAACCGACTCTTTAACTGTCACTGGCTTGGCTGCCTTTTGGTCTTCATGACTCGGCTGCTTATAACTCCGAGCTAGTGTGATTTGATGGAGGAATAGTTGAATGAGTGAGGAGTAAATGAGGAGTATCTATCTCCTACAATCTCTCCTCCTTGTCTCATTCGAGTTTCTGCCCTTAATTAGCCAAAATTTCCATGATTTACTCTCGAAAACCTGCAATCAATGCACATCAGTCCACTAGGAATAACATCTCACTTTTACTCATCTCATTAAGCAAAATATAATCAAAATATGCAAGGAATTATGAGAAGAGTTGACTTAAATAATCTTGGAGGTGTATTAAGGTCCATAGAGTTACCGAATGATGAGGCTCATCAATCTTCTCCAAGATTCCATGGAAGTCTCTTTTGCCATGAAATCCCCTACATCATACTTCCATAAACACATAACTATCAGTGTATAAATAAATATAACTATATACCAGTTATCTTACCTTGTTGTGCCAAGAAAATTTCTCTGTAACTAAACACATCCATGCCATGTCTCAAGGGACTCTGATTCCCTTTACAGATCCAACTAAAAACCAACTAATATACCTGTCAAATACACGTTCACGAATATATTATATATCCACATAATGTTAGAAAAAATCAAGGTTAAGAAGACTTCTTGTATTCATGTGAAGCACTCATTTGTTTGGAATTGTGGTTTTCAAACATAACCAAAGGAATTCTCACCCAATTACTTTCTTTTCCCTTTGTCCTTGTTGCAATTGAGTCTTGGGTACTGTCACATCACCTAGTTGTTAGTTATATAAAAAAATTAACGGTTACCTTGTCATGCTAATATCGAGCATGTTTGCTCACAAATGTTCACACATGTTAGCCACACATTCCAAATATCAAAACATCATGTTTATTAATATGAAATAAACCTTTACCAAGACTAATAGCCATATCATAATCAACAATTATCTCACACTCATTAGTCATAATACTACAACTAGCAACCACTTACACTCAAGTACATATTAGTTGTATTAATACATATTGTGTTAGTACAACCATCTTAAAACAAGATCATTCCTTCAAGCAATCTTATAGACGCATACTCATATCATGCAATTAATCAAACATTTAGAAAACCTATAAGCATACCATGTTAAATAAACCAAATAGATGACATAATCAAGCTCATACCTCAATGTATCTCAAGGGAGGTTATCACATCTGCACAAGTCAGTCCAGATTAGTATGACACAACATCACAAGTATATCGACTCATACCTAAATATCATTACCATAACCATCTACACAGGCCAATCTAGATTAGCATGATACATAATGACATCAAGATCTTAGCTACAATGGCCATAATAATCATGCATGTGACCATAAGGCATATAAAAACAAGTTACCATCATTCATGACTATCCAACACATATGTGTATGACCACACTAATTAACTAACATTTATCATGCATGTAACCACAAAAACAATAGAATGATAGGCATTTTTATAACCATAATGCTTATAACAGGTATTAACCATCATACTTTCTTTTCCAACATAGAAACCTACATGACGATGTACTCTTACCCGAGGTCTAGTGTTGCAACCTTGATTTGATGATCTGCTTCTCCTAGACTATCTCAAACAACATATCATCATCATAACATACCAACAACATCATGATGAAACAAACTACAAAATGACTACCACAATGTGTGCATAACAATCACATAGACAACTAACATGCATGCATGACAAACACATTATGCCCATCTAGTCCAAGTGTTGAACCATTCCTTGATACCACTCTGTGGTATCAGATATCACCCAAAGAGAATGAAAACCCACCCTAATACCAATCTGTAACCCCTCCTCCCACACTTACCCAAGATTACCAGTACACTGGGGTAAATATGTGACAAAGAATTACTATGATATGATTCAACATCATAGGTCACCTTAAGGAAATGGAATCGATAAAATGAAACCTTACTGACTTCCCTCAAGTGCTACAGGATCCCTAAGAGCTCAACCACCCTTCTAGGTGCCCATACCCTTAGCTAACTTTGTTTTTCACTGAACTGAACCCCTAGTTGCATGCAAAATCCTGTAAGGGAGAGATTGAAGGCCTCTAGTCTCATGCACAAGCGTGGGAGGGAGAGACTATAATATTTTTTTATCAAGTTTTGTGCCTAAGACTAGAAGATTTAAGACATGTTTTGAGGGATAGGATCCATACCACTTCCTAGAACTTGATGAGACTTTCCAAAACAATAGATGACACAAAGGAAAAACATCTAACACAAAACTTGATCAAGGACCTCACCTAACCAAGCCATGGAAGACATGTAATCGATAGATCATGAACGCATATCTGTTGTAGTCTATTTGGTTAGGATACTTGGCTCTCACTTGAGAGACACAAGTTCAAGTCCCAGTAATGGAACCATTTGCTGGCTTAGGGGGGTCCTGACCCAGATTTAGAGTTAGTTGCACCAAATAAATCCATACACTACTGGCCCTTTCAACATCAATCTGCATTGTGCAGACTGAAGTCTCACCCGAAGAAGTATGGGGGGATGCTAACTAAAGTTTCTGCACCCAAAGATCAGTGTGATGTCCTTTTGCGACCTAGATCTACCTTTGCACAGATCTCTAGACCCTTATGGCCTAGTGCTATAACTTCCCTTAAATGGCTTCTAGACCTCTTCAAAGGTCTACAACTAGCTTTTGCGAACCAAGAATAGGTCAATTAACTACTTACATGCACCTTAGATTACTCTTAGATCAGTAATTGCTCGGATCTACCTAAGTGTTCGATAACTTTAATAGAAAGTGTTATGATCTTTGTGTATTCACTTAATATTAATTATGTTTAGATAAGAATACAGAGCAAGTAAAGTCGCGTATCAAAACATCATTATCTCATAAAACCATCACAACATAGAGCACATTCATATATAATAGAAATAAAGAGATTAAACACAGGATTTCTATAACAATCTTCTTTATTGATATTCAGTTAAGCTTGCAGACTCAAAACTTCCATGCGAAATTAGCTGCAGGGGTTCATGCACTCATCTGTCAACACTACTCTAAGCCTCTGCACATGCAACTGCAGATCCTCTTCCTCCTCTAAGAATACTATCTCGATCGTCTATTGACCCATTACATTCCTCTTATATCATTTTCATCCTCCTTGTCTTAGACTCTCTAAGACACACCTATTTATACAATCCCATGGTCCGTGGACCATGGGTAAATCTTCAAAAACTGACTCAAGTTACATGAAAGAAGGGTAAACCCCTTTTTGACTCTTTACTAGCTACGTGCTCCGTGACCACAACTTGCAGAGATTTTACATCTTTTTACATCAAAACTTTGGCTTTTTCCCCAAAAATGACCTAGGGGATGTCATCCCAAAAAGGTTCTGAAACTTATTTGAGATTCACCAAGAAGTTATAATGCCCTCTCATAACAACTGTAATAAAAAAAATTAGTCCATGCATTCATCAACCATCGATATATTTATCAAACATGTCAAGAGTCATAACCATATACATCATATAACCAACATATAAACCAACAAATAACCAACATATAAACCATGACAACTCAGCCTTAAAATCACCATCATAATCAATACATGTATACATGAATCACAATATAAAATACCTCTTATTAACATATGAAAATGCCAACCAAGTCAGGGACTTCCACGTACCACCCGACTATACACTGGACTAAACCAAATATTTCTTTCAGTCACCCACCCACGTGCCATATTCCAAGCACGAATGTGGGATCTCGTGGAATAAACCAAACATAACCAAATCAGGGCTTCTAGATGTTGTACCTCATCAACCCTCAACCAATGATTACACCTCATTATCGGACATTGCTAACCATGATTAGAGAAGTATCTACCCAAGCTGTCTAGGGCTCTAGAGCATTTGTTCCAACCCTTCTCCTAGGACTAGTAATGCAATCCATAGTTTTCTCTAGGCTCTAGAGCATTTGTCCAACCAAGGAATCAAGTATTAGTAACTCAACCCACCAAGGGCTCTAGAGAATTTTTCCAACCAAGGCTTCTAGGACCAGTAATTCAACCCAAGTTGTTATAGGGCTTCCAGAGAATTTGTCCAACCAAGGATTCCATGAAATAATAACTCAACACACAACCATAAGGAAGAGGAGCAACAATAACAAACAAATGGAAAATCCACAAAACCATGACTATCCAGGAAATCCTCCATGCCAATGAAAACTCATAACCAAGAAACCACATACATGTACCATACATGCCAAAACTATCAAGGTAACCATACATGCGAAATCGATACCTGTAAAGAAATCCAGTTGTAGACATTAATCATGTAGTCCCCTTACACTTTTTTACTTTGTTTTTCCTTCTTTATCCAAATTCAATATGGTCTAAGAATACTCTAAGTGTGAAAGAGTATGAGAGAATAGAGAGAAAGGTCCAAGATAAAATTGATAAATGACCAACACTAACAAAAATCCAACCAACAAAATCCATGAATTGATCCTTAAAATCCTTTTTATCATTGAGGCCTCTAATTTCTTCAGTTTCCTTCATTTCCTTCTCATGCAAATCTATGACCTTCCAAATTCATTTTCTCCTAATTTCCTTTATTTTGATCAATAAAATTCTAATTAATAACTCTTTTCCTTTTTCAATGCATTTTCCAATTTCCTTAGACATAATAAACCGAAAATGACACCCACTAGGATGTTTCCACCATTTAGCTTGGAATAGGTGTTCCATGACCTTGGTATTATATATATATATATTTTACATGGAAATTCAACCAGGGTTGTTACACATCTCAAGTTGGAATGAAAAGACATCATGAAACTAATACCTTTTATTGGTATAAGGAATTATCACCTTACAATAATGATAACCTCTTACATTCTTACTCATAGTAAGCTAATGTGTCTCCTCCTTCAAGAGAGTGGAAAAAGGTTAAAAAGAAGGGGAAAAAAGGAAAGGCTGAGAATTATTTTTTAAAGGGAAATAAATGACATGTACAATAATTATGTAATTTTAATCTTGTAAGTTCAGTATGTGCATGTACTTTATTTTATTTGCATTGTAGTTTGAGCAACTAAAGAATGTGATTTTCATATTATAATGTAGGATTTTTTTCCATGATAAAAAAGGAAAAATATATCTTTATTATATAATTCCATTTCCATCCATTCTAATTAATATGATTTCTAATAGTATGGACATTTTACTAATGCATTTCTATTTGTATTCTAATCATGCTTATTTTATTTGCATTCTATTTTTCTCACATTTTAGGGTATTATGTTTCTCTTATTTCTATTTGGATTTTATTGTATGATGTTTACTCTCATTCTATTCCTATATGTATTGTAATTCAACCTCACATTTGACATAACAATTTTGAATTCTTCATAGATCATTGATAGAATGCATGCCTCTAGTTTGTTTTGAATTATATTGTTAGTAAAATCAATGTTTTAGATTTTTTTGCATTTTGTACTTTTTAAATCAACAAATCACACTATTTTGGACCATGTTGTTGTTGAAACTAATGCAATAACATTTTTCATTGTTGTTAAAATCAAATTGTTGTGCACTATATCTTGATACAGATTGATCATTATATTATTTTTCACTCATTTTTATTCTCTTAAAGTTGAAAAAGTAGAGGAATCATCTCATCAGATCATTTTTAATAGCAAGTCCTAGTTTGGTAAATTAAGATATGAAACCTTTTGGAAGAATTAGAGGCATAATTTTTATTTTTTGGGGTAATATTTTCCACTTAAGTACTATTACCCCAAGCACTATTCTACACATAGATACCTTCCCAACAACACATGAATCACCTTAATTGGGGTTTGTATGAAAAATTTATGCCACCTGGAAGTTGACCTTCCTTTTTTTTACCACCATGATTCGAGAGATGTCCACGTTATTCATGGAAAAGGGTAACTCCATATGATCATGATGAATAAGACTATAATAGTTGATATTGTAACTCTAGCTAAAATTTGAAGAAGTCAAACTTAACCACTAATATGCTATCGTGATGTGTTATAACCATACCACTAGGAGGAAATTGGATTCATTTTATTCAAGTGCATTTTGTTCCATATATGAGCAAAGTAACTGAGAGTGGATAGAAAGAGAGAAAACAAGGAGGGTTTATACATTATATGATCTATTTTTGAATGATTAGTTTTTCTATGCTAATAAAAATTACATATTTATAAATATGTGCTTGCTTATTTCTCCTTGTTCTAAGGTTTCATTAGTTGTTTGTGCATACAATCAGGTAAATTTCCTTAAGTTTAAAAAGGCATTCATGAGAAAAATAGATTTATAAACAAATAATGAACACCAAACATGTATAGCGCAACAAACCATCAAAGAGATACATTAACACAATGTTTTGATGAAGGATTTCACCCCTCCTGGGATACATCTCCTTGGTATAGCTTCCATTGCTTGGGCCTCTATATTAGCTCAACGTGGAAAAAATGTTGTGTAAAAATCTCTATGGCTCCTGATACCTACACCAATATGTTCAGAATGTCCAAATTAGCCAAGAACACCTCTTTCTGAGTTCAATTTGGTCGAAAATTGCTTAAGATATGCTTCATTCAATGTTTCCCTAGGAAACTCTACTAAAACTGGAGAAGACTCTAGCTAGCACCGCAAATTTGGCAATTCCGCTGAAATTGGCATGCCTCCAAAAGTATCACCAACCTTAAAAATGGATTAATTAATTTAAATTTCGATTAGCGGCGCTAAGTGTGCTTATCCATTAGCATTGGCCCATGGTCTAATCGGCGTGGTCGCATGGTGAGCAAGCTGGCTCCCCTCTGTTCTGCCGTCCGCATTTATTGTAAGGATAAATATAGTATGGTGATAACCATTTTACAAATCTAGTGCTTGGTTCAATGGTAATGAAATGAAGTTGGGAGGGGGAGGTCACAGGTTCGTCATTTTTTATATATATGCGGATTTGGATAAAGTTTGATGCCTTTGGATTTAATGTGGAATTATATAACGTTTATATCTATCTATCTATCTAGCTATATATATATATATATCTATATATATATATATATATATATATATATATATATATATATATACATACATACATACATACATACATAAATACATATATATAAGATAATAAAATCATATAAAATCATATATATATATATATATATATATATATATATATATATATTTCTAAAAAATACAATTTCTACATAATATTCTTCATGAACCCATAATTCCACCTTGAAGGACATTGGGTTATTTCACCTTCACACAACCAAACTAGGGAATCTTGAAGTGACACTTGTCACATCCTCGTTGGGAAAAAAACTGAAGAATATTCCCATCATGCTGACTATAATGCCATGTCATCATTCTGTCCTATTTTGCAATTTTTTTAGTTGTTTAAAAAATAAACAGCAAGCCTTTTCTCCTTCATCCAGACTCGGATTTTAGTGAATCGAATTGCGCTGCGATCGTCTTGACAAGACGGATGCATTCGTATAGGTTTAGGTCCAATATGAGAACTTTGATTTTTGAGCTAAATATTGAGCACCTAATCATTCCTCCCCACTGGAAGCCTTTTGGACCCCAAAAGATCACTATTATCTAACAAGTAGATGAGGGTACAACCCCCTCACCTTTCCAAGCTCGATCCAGTTGGCTTTTGAAAAAACTGTTTCATTGAGCTCCTCTCTAAGGAAATCAACATTCAGTTGCCTTGAGGACCCCGTTCTTCTATCGCGGATGGCATCTTGTTGAAACTGATTCAGAAATTCTGTTGGAATGCATTCAGAATGTGAAATCTGAACATTCTCTCCTTGTTCAACAACTTTAAGCCTCTTTTTACAAAAATGACACCAGCTTGCACTGTCGACTTAAAACTTGTGTTGGACACAACATTTGTACTTGTATTTGCCCTTTTCAAGCTGATCTTGCACTAGTTGGTGCACCATTTTCAGTCGTTCATAGAAATTCATGGTTTTTTCCATGTCACCATCAAAAGAAACATCCTTCTTACCAAGACGACATAACAAAATATAATGCAAATGGATGACAAATTTCACTACTTGGTTTACATGACTCAAGCCCGATTGTACATCTTGAAAGTATGAAATTTTCTGAACATAAATTTCATGTAAAACATAATGACATATGAATACAATAGTTTCATAACCAACAGGCCTAAAAGGCATAACAATGAACTTGCTGCTTATACCTCTTTTGTAACTTCGAACCAAATGAAAATTTTGACAAGTATCCATCAAATGAAAGTGCATGGATCACTGCAACTTAATATTTACACCATGAAAATATTCTGAATGAAATAAGATGGTGAAGCTGCTTGCATAAACCTGAAACTCAAATGAACATTTCAAGTTTGAAAGAGCATAAAAAAGAATTGAACTAATCTTTTGGTTTGAAGCAACACATGCCTCTTGCTGTTTGCCTCCCCACTTGAAGACTTTGCACACACACGACAATGCATGCCAAGGAACTTCGAAAGAAGAAATGTCAACAACAACTCTCCTCCAACATTGGGTTGCTCCCAACAAGCCTCTTATCAAAATGACGATCTTGGGCATTGAAAAATCAACAATGGCATCTAACTTGGAGAGGTTTGCCTCCAACTTACCTCCTCCAGTATCATGGCCCAAATGCATCAAAGAAGTGAAACCCAAATTGTACTTCGATATCTTCAAAACATCAAATAATTTTCCTTCATATATGACATGTTCATAAGAAAACTTTCTAAACATGTTTATGTCACCCAAGTGGACAATTTCTTCAAGAAAGGACTCTTTTTTTCCATAATTCGAATACATGTATGTAATAGAAGTGCTACAAAGAACATACAACATTAAAATCCACACAAACTATTCTTGTTTGGTGTTATGTATATTCTTGCACTGACCTCTTTTTACAACTTTGCTTTGGCAAAAAATACTCCTTTTGTCCTCTTTCTTGAAATGCTTACCATTCTTCTTTGGCACCATAACCATTGGTGCACAACATCGCATAAGGGATGATTGAATGAGCCCATTGTTCAACAAACTTTTGTATTGACACTTTGAAATTTTGTTAACCCTTGCATGCTAACATCACAAAGAGAAACCTCTTGCTGCAAAGATATTTCATGTGAAGTTTGTTTCTCCTTGAAGGATGATTCTTTCCCAACCTGAAATACATAATCACTGTGATGAACTAAACCAACCAAATTAGAATTGAAATTTCCATTACATGCAACAACATTTTCATAAATAATATCATCATTTGGATTGAACATGAGAAGTACTAAACTTTTACTTGAATTCACTAGTATTTTTTCCTGCCCTGCATTAACAATTTATATGTTTAACATTTTGCAATGGGCTATCACTATATACTCCACACTGTCCTTGAACAAATGATACTTTTTTTCATGGTGGTAAAATATTACTTACTGGTCATACAAATATGGACTACCCAACACCACCCCCAAAATATCAAGTGGTACCACATGTAACTCTACTTCGTTAACAAAATTTGCAGTGATTGCAAACTTAAAGAAACATTTTCTTGTAGCTTGTAAACTGGTGTCTCTTGTTATCCATCCCAAAGGGTATGGTTTATGGGGAGGTATAGTTTCAAGATTCAATATGTTGACTAAGTCTTCAGAGATTAGATTCGCTTGTGACACACTATCGAAGGGTGTGTCAATCTTGGTGTGTTTAGATATGACCTTAACATGAAATAACTCAATTCGTCTCTTTTGATTTGGAGTAGTAGTAGTGTTACATTTTTGTGAACTAGTGCTTGCAATATCTTGTTTTCCTTTGATTCCCATGACAGTGATTTTGTTTTCATCACCTTATTCAGAACTTAAATCTTCTTGAGTGATAGCAGTGGCTTTCTATTTCCATTTATTGTAGAACTTATTTGGTCTCATTTCTAGATGGAGTATTCAACAATGATCCTCATTATGTCACTCTTTTAAACAATGTTTACAGATAACTTTCCCCCCTTCTTTCTTCACACTTGCCTTCTTATTTCCCTTCCATTTTTCTCCTTCCTCTTTATCCATAAATAGCTTTCTCTTACTACCCTCTTCCTGAATATTCTTTCCTCTATATTGAAGGTGTGTGGCTTGCACATATACCTCATCCAGATTAGTTGGATTTAACATAAGAATAGTGTGTTTAGTATAGGAATGTAAACCAGAAATATATTTTAGCAGTGTATCATGGGAATTCACATTCACTCCTAATAACAAAGCCCTTTTCCTAAAATTCTGTGTATAATCTTGGACTGTTTGGCCTTTAAGATGCCTAAAATTATACCAACTCATAATGCATTTTTTCATATAGGCTAAAGGATAAAATTGTCTTTTAATTGAATAAAAAAATTCAACCCAAGTGATGGATATCTTACCATGGATTCTCATTTCCTCTTGAGTCTTTGCTTCCCACCAAACTAGTATAACTCCTTCTAGCCTCAATGAATCCAAATGGATCTTTATGTCGTCTTCTTGAAGGTTTTGAATTCTGTAGTATACCTCCAGCTGTCGAATCCTATTGTCCAACTTTTTTGCATTCACCTCTCCATTGTACATGGGAAGTTTGAATTTTATGTCCAATTTCAATAATGGATTCTTTCCTTTTAGGGTTTTGGAATGAGTATGAGAAGTTTTAGTTGTGGTAGTGGAAGATGATGCTGTGTGAGATGGTGAAGATGACAAGGAAGATGATGAGGATGGTGGAGATGGAGGTGGATTTCCACCATTCCCTTTGGAATCCTTCTTCTCATCCTTTTTGTCCTCTGAGCTTCCTTCTCCATGTGGAGGTTTAGAACTCTCTCCAACTATTCTGGTGTTCCTCTAGTCATAGAGGACTTTAACCATCTCAGTCAAAGTATAGAAATATTTCCTGAATTCTTCCTCTTCAGGGAGGGACCTTCAGGCTCTCTTTTTCCAAACATAATGGCTATGGATTCAGGCTCAGAAATTGATACTGCTTGTACCTTTTCAATCTCAGTTGAAGAAAAAACTTGAGGAGTTTCAAGTGCAGTTGGAATTGTAACTTTGGGTGTTGGAGAATGTGGTCTTGTGGCTTTCCTTCTTCTGAGCATTACCTCAGGAGTTGCAACCAATAGCTTCCCTTCTCCTTTTTGCAACTTTAACCTTGTAAGCATCACAATTTTGCAACCATTAAAACCCTAATTGCACAAACTCAAGAAATCAAGCAATTCAACCTTTCCTCTAATATCAACTTGACTTATTTTTGTATGTTTAGTTTTTCTATGATAATAACAGTTACAAATTTATAAATATGTGCTTGCTTACTGCTCCTTGTGCTGGGGTTTCATTGGATGTTTGTGCATACAATCATGTAAATTTCCTTAAGTTTAAAAATACATTCATGAGAAAAATAGATTTAGGAACAAATACTGAACAACAAACATGTACAGTGTAGAAAACCATCAAAGGGACAAATTAACACAGTGTTTTTATGAAGGAGTTCACCCCTATTAGGCTAAATCTCCTTGGTCCAGCTTCAATGGCTTGGGCCTCTCTATTAGCTCAATGTGGAAAAACTGTTGTTTACAAAGCTCTATGGCTCTTGATACCTACACCAATGTGTTTAGAATGTCCAAATTAGCCAAGAACACCTCTTTTTGAGCTCAATTTGGTCAAAAATTTCTCAAGATATGCTTCATTCAATGTTTCCCTTGGAAACTCCGCTAAAACTGGAGAAGACTCTAGTTAGCACAGCCAATTTGGAAATTCCACCAAAATTGGCATGCCTCCAAAACTTTCGCCAACCTGAAAAATAGATTAATTAATTTAAATCTAGATTAGTGGCGCTAAGCGTGCTTATCCGTTAGCATTGTCGCATGGTCTAATCAGTGTGGTCGTATGGTGATGGGGCTGGCACCCTCCTCTCCACCGTCTGCATTTATTGTAAGCATAAATATAGTATGGTGATCACCGTTTTACAAATTCAGCACTTTGTTCAATGGTAATGCAATGAAGTTGGGAGGGGGAGGTCATGGGTTCGACCTGCCCTCCGCCCATCCCTTAATACATTTTTCCAACCATTAAATTTTCCATTCAATTATTTACATATATGGGGATTTGGATATAGTTTAATGCCTTTGGATTTACTATGGAATTATGTATGTATGTATGTATATATATATATTTCTAAAAAATACAATTTCTAAATAATATTCATCATGAACCCATAATTCCACTTTGGAGGACATTGGGCTATTCACACAACCAAACTGGAAAATCTTGAAGTGACACTTGTCACAGCCTCATTAGGCAAAAACTAAAGAAGATTCTGGTCACACTAACTATACTTCCATGTCATCATTCTATCCTGTTTCGCAATTTTTTAGTTGTTTAGGAAAATAAACGACATGTCTTTTCTCCTTCATTCGGACTCGGATTTTAGTGAAACAAATTGTGTTGCAATCATCTTGACGAGAGAGACGCAGTCATATAGGCTTTGAGCCAATATGAGAACTTTTATTTTTGAGCTAAATACTGAGCACCTGATCACTATAGTATCCCACAATCCACATGTCTCACTTCCTTGTACTTGCATCCATTTCCATTCATAGAAAGGGAGAGTAGAGAAATCTCACCTTCTAGTTGGGTTTTCACCCAAAAGGGTTTCCTAGGTCATATCTTGTGTTATTATGGTTCGTGAGTGATCACTCTATTTTTTGCATAATTTTCATTTCAATTCATATGAAATAAGTAGTTATTAACATATCCATAAATCTAAGGATAAATAACCCCTCATATTATAGAGCTTGTATTTTGTAATATAGTCATGTAGATATATTATGACAAAATGTATAGTAGAATATCCATTATAGTTTAGGGATCATATTGGTATGAAAGAATGTTTCTTTGGGTATATTTTGGGGATTTGTAGGGGATCCATATTAACTAAGAAAAAATTCATAAAACCCTGACCATGGGCAACAAATATGTCAATAATTTTCATTATCCCACAAAGGAGAGGTTTGCATAGTTGGAAGAACAAGTTGCAGATTTAAACCATAATGTGAGCCTCTTTGTTGGTGGGAAAAACTTCCCTAAGGTAAGGGTTGAAAACCTCAATAGATCGAAGGCAGAAGATCAACAAGAAGCATACATTCAAGCAAGAAAACTATATAAACTACTAAATTTGGGTATAAGAGGAGTACTCGTAGGTCCTAGGTTTGATGTCAATCCTATAGGGTCCAAAGCCTCTGCTTCCTCCAAAGCGACTAGACCTGACACAATTCCGAGAAGCATATATATATCACGTAGTTCAAAGTGCATGCATAATAAACATGTTAGACCATCAAGCATATACATATGAATAATGACATATTATACGTGAGATCATAAAAAGCATGAGATCATAACATATTAGGAACAAGACAGGGCTTCTTTATAGATATCAACAAATAGTAGTGGAAAGATACAACCTGATCCATCCATGGAACCAACGAAACCTTCCTCTAGATCCGTCCAACCCAAGCCTCAAAGGTCACATCTCAAGCATGGGCAAAAGGATGCCATATAATGAAGGATGGACATCTATGCAAGGAAGCAAGGGTTTCCTATGAATTGGAGTGTAGGAGGCAGGGGAAATTTTAAGGGCTAATATTTTCAAGTGGGCTAATTTTCCATGCTTTTTCCAAAAAAAAATTTGTTAATTTCCATTTTTTCTAAAAACCAATCACCCAAATTTTATAGTATAAAATTGTTTCACCTTAAAAATCGTCAAAATTTTATATAGGGACTATACAAAATTATTATAATTTTGAATAATTTTACAAAAACATTGTCAAACATTCTACAAATTTGATATTATGTGCTCGTGAGATTCGCCAAGGTTTCCAAACTTTAAAATACTTTTCCATCCTTAAATTTTTCCCTTGTAGAAGGCACAGGGAAAATCAGACTTGATCTAGGGACAAAAGGACTATAATGTTGATATCCTATCTCCTTCTTCTCCTTAGGCCTTCTCATGAGGTGGATAAATACCTTCAAAAATTAGTTGATTCTGTTAGGCCATGGGCTCCTGTAGGTGGGCTTTCGGTGAAACCCATAAACCCTGCCTGAAAATTAGGACATTGTTTTATTTTTTCATATTTTAAATTATATATGCAAATTATGTATTATGGTACCCACATGTATACACGCTTTTGAAATGGAATATTAACGTATGGAATTGAAAATATTTTTTTATAATAAATGATCAATTTTGAATGGGAAAGTGTTTCCCAAGGCCATATCAGAGCATCAAAACTACAGGAGTGCTAAATGATGCTATAACACTCTTTATGGCAGTCATGAGAAATAATATCGAGTTATTTGGAGAAGATGGAGGTTCTAAAATGGAGGTCAAATTAGAAGGAAACTTGACAAACTAGGAAGAAACAAAGAGGAATTCTATGAAAGAAACCGAAAAATATCAACCCATTTTGAGTACCATGAACCATTCATAGTCCCTATTCAAAATGGACGTGAAGGTTGACATTAAGCCTTATTAAGGGCAGAATGAAACTTTGAAGTTAAACCACTGGTTGTAGCAATTAGAAGTTTTTTTTTTACATTCATCATATAGAGGAAGAATAAAATATTTCCTTGGCTTGATTCAAATTAGAGGGCCATGCTCTGACCTAGTGGGAAATACACACA
This sequence comes from Pinus tabuliformis, assembly GCA_031772625.1. Taxonomy (NCBI): domain Eukaryota; kingdom Viridiplantae; phylum Streptophyta; class Pinopsida; order Pinales; family Pinaceae; genus Pinus; species Pinus tabuliformis. The sequence continues at coordinate 503,213,801 of CM062818.1, read as the reverse complement.
AATACATTGAGGTTGGAGGAACATCCTCCAATGACTAAGTGGGGGGATTTCAAAACCGTCATAAAGTCATATCTTTACCCTATTAGGTATGTAGAGGAAAAGTCAATCTAGTGGAATTATTTCAAATAGAAGTAGGGGTAGAGTGTATAAGAATACACCACATAATTCAAAAATATGGCCATAATGTTGGATATCTCTGCAAAGAACCTATATGTACTCCTTAAGTATTTGGGGAGTCTACATAGCCATCTATGGAAGCAAGTGATGTTGTTCAAGCCCAGATCGATGGATGAGTCTTGTGTACATGCACAATACTTAGAGAACATAGGCCAAAAGAAAAGGAAATAAAGTGGGTCAAAGCAAAAATAGCACCATGGAGCTTCCAAGGAGGGAAAGAAGAAGTGGAAAGGGGGAAGGATTAAAATATGGTAGCCACAACAGACTACTGCAAAGATCAAAACAACTACTACAACCATTATAACACTGATATGCATATACCAGAGAAGCGTTAGAAGTTTCATCTAAAGCTGAACCCAATGAACAAAACAAAAGATACTATGAAGAAAAATATCATGGCCAAAAATTTGAGGAATCAAGTGAAAATAAACTTGGACATGGAGGAGAATATTGTTTATACATAAATCTAAGTAAATTTTAATATTAGCAAGAGAACAAAAATACCAACCTCTTTCATATAAATATAAAGGTCAAGAAAAAAATATTTATTTTATATTTGGACCAAGATCACAGGAAAACCACATTGCAACATAGATGGTCCATAAATTGGGTTTGGGAGTTTGTGACCATCCAAGCCCATATCCATTGTGATGGTAAATAAGGATGTGGAAATAAAGGTAACCAAACAATGCAAAATCAAATTTGTTATCAAGGTTGATTTTATTGATGAAGTAGAACAAGATGTAGCTCCCCTTCATGTATGTGGAGTCACGTGTTTGAAAGTACCTATATGTACATTTGGGATGCAATATTCATGTAGAGAGACAACCATTATGGCCTCATCAAGAATGAAAATCCTTTACCATCAACGTGCACAAGGGAAAGTCCAAAATTTCACTAGTAAGTTGCAATAAAGCCAAAAAACAAATTAGTTCAGGAAAGAAGCAAGTTTTACTATATTTAAGAGGAAACCAATCTATAGAAGGGTCAACGAGAGAAAACTCATCCTTGAAGAGGTGTACTAAGGAAAAAAAAAACAAATGGAAGAGTTGTTAAAAGTATACATGGATGCGTTCTTGGAGCCCAAAGGTTGACCACCCAAGAGGGAAGTGGAGCTCAAAACTTAGTTGTTTCTAGGCTCCCCATTACTAAACATTGGGTTTTAGAGGAAGTTCATTAGTATAATCAAGTGAGGTGAATTAGTTTTAGCATCTACTAGAATAGGGTGGCATTCAAGCAAGTACCTCACCATGTGTGTTACCCATCATTAATGTGCCAAAAAAGGATGAGATTTGGTCGATGTGTATTGATTACAAGCATTAAAAAAAATTACACTCAAGAATAGGTTATCCCTACCTAAAGTAGATGATATTTTGGATCAGTTTCAACAAGACAAATACTTCAGTGGGATAAAATTAAAGTCAAGATATCACCAGGTTCAAGTCACAGAAGAAGGTACATGGAACATTGCCTTCCAAGCTAGGCAAGGTTTGTATGAGTGGTTAGTCATGTCGTTTTGCCTATGAAATCTACCAAATAAATTTATGAGGTTAGTGAATGATACACTACACCCTTTTATAGATTCATTTTTTATTATCCATTTAGATGATATAATCATATACCTGGGAGGAGAACATCTCACATTTGATGCAGGTGCTAGAGGCATTGAAGAAGCACTAGTTGCTGGAAAATATAAAAAAGTGTGAGTTTGCACAATAGTCTTTGGCATATTTAGGGTATGTGATAAGTGGAGGAGAGGTGAAGATATCTCCTACCAAGATGGAGGCCATCATGAAACAATCAATTCCTACTAGTGTTTCTAAGGTTAGGAGTTTTGTTGGGGTAGGTACATGAGGAAATTCACAACCTTGTGTTTAGTAGTAGTAGCATTATTCCATGTCATAATAGGGAGTGGTAAGATTTTCTAGTGGGGAAGGGCTCCACATAGTGTCCTTGAGGAGTTAAATAAGAAGATCAATCAAGCACCAATCCTATAGATACTGAACTTGTTACAACCCTTCGAAGTGGAGATAGATGCGAGTGGGTATGTTATGGGAGCGGTCTTGACGTAGGAGGAAGGCATGTATGCTACTATTATGAAGTATTTCATGAGGTAGTTATCAACTACCTTACCTAGAACCAGGAGATCTATGCCGCTGGTGTAACCCATGAAGAGGAGGAAACATTATTTTATGGGAATCCACACATATCACTAGAAACTATAATATCTGCAAGCCCAAAATAGGCTACAACAAACCAAGAATTACAAGTGGATGGGGTTTATATAACAATTTCATTTAGTTATCAAATACAAGAAGGGTAGCATAAAGAAATTGTCTGACATGCTTTTAAGGCCGCCCACATCAAGGATCACAAATTTGGAAACTCTTATGAACATGGATCCATTCACCCATAAAGCATACAAAGAAGCATATTCAAAGGATGAGGACTTAAAGGAGGTGTTTTGGCAGTTGCAAATCTAAATTCATGTACACGATGGTGACACCATAGTTGACTGCCATCTCCTGGGTGGGTTACTCTACATATTTGATAAATTATGTGTTCCTAAAGGTGAGTGACTATATTTAATTAGAGAGGATCACACCTCCATCATTGTAGGGAACTTTGGTGTAGGGAAGATAGTGGCCAACTTAAAAAGGAATTTGTATTGGCCCAAGATGCAAGAAGAGGAATCTAGGTTCATCATAGAATGCATTATTTATTTTGCTACCAATATTAATAACAAGAAACAAGGTCTATGTCATCCCTTATTTGTACCCACTCTTCCTTGGGAAAGCATTTCCATGGAATTTGTGGGAGGTTTACCAACAACCAGGAAGGGACATGACTATCTATCCATGGTAGTTGATAGGTTTAGCTAGACGTGTGTTCTAATTCCCTTTAAAAATACCATCAGTGAGAAAGAGAGCCTTGAACTTATCCTTTGACAGGTTTGGATGCACTTTGGGATAGGGCATCATTTCAAATAGGGAAAAAATATGTCTTAGTGCATTTTTGACTAAATTGTGGGAGAAGATGGATATGGAGTTAAATAATTATACAACATTCCATCCATAGACAAATGGGAAAACAAAAGTAGTGAATAGGATTTTGGTGCATATTTTAAGGGGATACAATTAGAAGCATACAAAGACATCAGATGAAAATTTTGTTTAAATATAACACTCTTATAACATATCAGTTCACGCTTCTATTGGTAAGTCTCCATTTGAAACTTGTTTTTGATATTTTCCACCTTTACCTTTGACATTGGATATGGGAAACATGGATTGGAGTGAGGGAATATCTTATAGGGGTTTTCTTAAGGGAAGAAAGATTTGTTAATAAGATCAGGAAAATCCATCTAGGGGTACAAGATACATTATAGAAGTCACATGTATTAGCACCTGGATTGAATCTCAGGCTGAAGGAAGGCAATGCCAAGGTAACCACAAACCATGCTTAGCCAAGTAGCTAGCCCTAGTAGGTCGAGAGAGGGCTCTCTTCGTAAGGATCTCATCCAAATTGACTGGATCTGGAAACTGATATTAAGCTAGGTATAATAGCACAAGGGTTGATTTGATTTCGAAGGGGTTTTGTTGGATCAAGAGGAGCCAAATAGTTAGGGAAAGGAAATTAGGTCAAAAGTACAGGGAGTTTGATGGGGTAAGGTAGGCACACCGATCATAACCTTAGGGTTTGATGTATGAGGTGAAAAACAGGTGAGGAGCTATGAAGAGCATGTAAACCTCATGGATTCTGCCTAAACTGAAGAAAACATAGATTGTGAAATGTCTACCCAAAATAGAGCATAAAATTTATGGATTCTGCCTTTCAGACTTGTATACATTCACATAAAGAGTATGAAATGATGAAATGGAGTCAATAATAGATTTTAACACATGAAAACATTGTAGAATTGTTCTGCAAATTAGCTAGCTCTGATACCATGTAGAACTTCCCACCTGTAGATCACTTGATAATGCAATATACTAAAGCAAAATAATTGATCTACTTCTACAACCAATTTAGCAGAAGATTAATCGAACATGAGAAACATCAATAAGAACACATATAACTGATAAGAATGAATCAATCACACATAACACATAAGAATTTACCCTGGGAAAGCCTCAGCCTAAAACCCCAACTCTTTATTATCATACATGTAGAAATATAGCTAGTATTACAAAAAGAATTAACTCAAAAGCTATCTTGCTCTCTCTGCAATACCTCTGCTTCTCATAGATAGTCAAAGGCCTCTATCTAACCTCTGGTCTACCCTCCAGGCCTCCTATTTCTTTGTGCAATTTTGATTAGGGTCCAGTGCAGCCACTTGTGTGAATTGGCCTCTTCACACACTCACTAACCTCTGATCCAACCACACAATCTTGAAGGAGATAAATCCTCATCATGGATGAGCTTCCTTTATAAGAAAAATATTCATCCAACTGATAGTACACTGTCCCTTCTTTGATCTCAAATAGGTCTTTGTCTGAAATGACATGCATGAGTTATTCATGAGAGAATCTTCAGTTATCTGAAGTGCAACAGTTATATGCAAGCATGCATTAACTAATTGAACTTACTTAATTTAAACAAACTGTTTAAATCAAATATAATTGGACTTGACTCAGTTAACTGAGTCAAGTAATTACTACTCAATATAGAACTCATCCTTATCTCTTTAACTGATGGATAAATTCCTCAATTAATAGATAAACTGTTGCATGTCCTCACATAGACTTCAAGTTTGTTTTTCCTTAACTAATTAACTTAAGATGAATTAATTAATTAATTTACAAATTGCTGTTAATATCGAATTCGAATTTTACTTCCTATTTCTAGTCCAGGGACTGACTAAAATAGGAATCCATACTAAACTACTAAAAATAGAATGCTATTTTTAGCACTCCCATTTTTCATTCCCTGTTGCCTAATCCAACATTGGTACCCAAACTACATTTATAGCAGTGCTGTTTTTAGCACTTTTATTTTTAGCATTTCTTGTTTCCATTTTCAACACTCCCTCTCAACAAGAAAGGCTTCCTCTCGAACCTGATCCTATACCTTTGTAATGTTCTGCATGCAACACTTCTACCGAGTGTGGTTGCTCCAACAACTCTTGGAATAAAAAAACTCCCAACTAACCTCTTTGTTGGGCTAGAAACATACTCTGATGCTAAAGCTCTACCTGCTACTGACAAGTGCTCCTTCTCTGACCTCTACACTATTGCAACATCTCCATGCATCTCACACCATTGCACACCTCTCTGTGCCATCCTACACTGGTGCAACACACTTGTGCCTCTCGCATTGCTGTAGCCTGCTAGCTCTGCCCTGTCTTGGGATTCCTGCACTGTAGCTCTCTTTGCGCTCCATCAGCATCTATCTCTACCCAATTGGTCAGTCCTGCTACTCCTCATCGGGGCTCCTCTAGCAAAGTTGAATCAAAGAGGTTTGGTATCTCAAGGATCCCACCCGTCCTCCTTGGGACGATCACTCCACATCGCCCCACCTCCTACTTGGAGGTATGGCTGCATGTGATCCCTCTTCCCACCTGGCTCAAAGTTTCCTCCTACTGGAGGTCTCTGCATGAGTGGATTCCTCCACTTTGTCTCCTCTTGGCTTCCCCAGTTGTGGCCGTTCCACAACCTCCTGAAGCTGCTTCATAAATTATGGCTCCTCCACAGTCGTATGAGACTTCTTCTGGCACTGCATGTTGAGAGGTAATTTACTCTCCCTCTCAACCACCAAGTAACTAACCTTTGCCTTGCTCATCAAGGATTTGCATGCATCTTGTACCTCAAGTGCATACAGGTTCTTGCCTAGCACACCAATCTACTTCATATTTCCTGCCGTCACGAATTTTCTAGAAAAAGAGATGATTTTAAATTAGCACTATCTCCCTCATCCAAACTCCAATTTAGCTCATTCTTTTTTAGAATTTGGGTATTTTTCCGCAAGGAATCCAAATCTACTATTTGTTTCTGAAAATTTTGTACAAAAATTTTTAGATCTGTTCTTCAAACTCTTTGTCCAAAAATCAAAACTTTGAAATATCCTCTCAGTATACTGTTCTCTCCTTTGATCACCTTTTCTTTGATAACATGTAGAATTTTTCTACAAATCAGCTAGATCTGATACCATGTAGAAATTCCCAACTGTAGATCACTTGATAATGCAATATACTAAAGAAAAATACTTGATCTACTTTGTTATAGACATTTTTGTGCCTTACAGCTCTAAGCATGAAATGTCCATAATCCAAGGGATCCAAAGTCCCTAAAAGTGTTGTTCCTGCCCCTAAAGGAACAAGGTCAACCAATGACAGCTTCTCCCAGAAGTTCTCCACCAGAAACTGCTCAGAACTAGTCAAATCAGGATCAATTTAGATGCTCCACTGGCTGGCTACGTTGCAAAGCACCCAAATACACTGGCTAGGTGCATTGCAATGCACTTGAATGCACTACCCAGGTGCGCTGAGCAGGAAATGACAAGTGGCAGAGTCATTCAACGAGGTGGAGAGACAATGGAAGCTTCCAGAATCTTCTCCAATGACACTTGCCTCACTGAGTTCGACCAAGGATGAGTAAGAGGCTCTCAGCCTCCAAGTGGAAGCAAGAACTGACAGAGAAAAGCCACAAGTCAAAACATAAGCTGACTCATCCTCTCTGCTTACATCTATATATGGATCCCTCATCCCAGAGATCCAGAGGCTGGAATTTTGTACTTTGCGGAGAATTGCTATTGGTTTGAGATAGAGATTAGTACATTGGGTGATTTATGCTTTGTTGGAGGTGACGAAGGGATTCCTTTGCTGGGAGGTAGATGCTGGATCGGGACTCACTTGGTTGTATCTCCTCCTGTATCTTCTTATTGAATTAATAAAACTATTTGAGTTTCTTTTATATGCTTGTGTATCAGTGATGTTTTGTTATATTTGCATGTTTAGCTTAATCTGATCCTAAGCTTTTTATGAATGTAAATCTATATCTTCGTGTAGTTTCTCTCTTTTGTGATCTTGCAGGAACTTGGTGAAGCTGGGCCGGTAAGGGAGCAGGGAGCTGGGAGCTATTGAAGAGAGGAGTGATTGGATCAACAAACTAGCGCAAGACACAGGTTAGTTTATCCTTCCTCTTCGTTTACATTTCATAAAGAAGAATACACAAGTAGTTTTCCTTGTTTGTTACTAAGGCACTGTCACACCTTAGAGTGGGATAGGGGCATTCTGAATAGATACTTTTCCCAACAACAAAATGGCGACTCCACTGGGGAGCGTGTCTAGTTAGTTTATTTGTGTTTCTTTTGTTGTTTGCTTCATAAACACAGAAGTAGCAATCGAATTGCATTTGCCATTATCAAATGCAAAGTAGTTGCTGCTTCAATCCTCTCTCTGGATTTGTTTATGATTTGGACAGTTGATCCACAAATGCTCTAATTGCCCTTTGTGATAGCTCTTAGTCCTCCTTTAAATCATCCCTCTGATTGTACCTTAATGATTGCTTTTACTCGGCCAAAATCCATAGATTAAACTGCAAACCGTGACCCAGAACTCAGATAGAAGTCTCATTTCTACCCCAACGCAGGGTCTGTGAAGAGGTTCTACATTTCAACGCAGGTCCTGAGAGGGCTACCTGCGCTGCAATTCAGTTTCTCTATGCAACAGGTGCGCTGATCAGCCTTTGCCCTGTGCAGCTGAGGTTCTTTGCTTCTTTTTGTCCAGTTTGATCTCTGATTTTTGTAGCCTGTTATCAGTGTGTGTACCTATCTGAAAACCCCTTTTCTCTGCCTTAATTCCGTGTCCTTTGTACAAAAATACTGTAGATGTTCTTTGTGTGTTTGTTACATCATTTACAGTTTTCCACTGAAAAGTAGAATAGTCATACTGTCGTCCTTGGATTTAGATCTGTCGTAAGTGTCGATTTTGATCTTAGGAGAAAGTTTTCTTGCTGTTGACAGTTGATTATACTTTTTACTTTTTCTTTGGTTTGAATTTGTCTCTTTCTAGTGTCGAAACAAGTGTTTATTTCAAAATCATAAAGTGTCGTAATCTTCTCTACCCTTTTGATTTCGAAAAAGAAGCTTGTTTGTGTTTTTCACTTGAAAGCAAATTCAAATTTGTACATCAACTTTCCTTTTAGGAATCAATATTAAGAAAGTGAAAACAAATACATGCATTTGTGCATTTGCATATTGATAGTTTGTATGGTTTGATTTAGGAAAAGTGCATCTACAGTGTGCTCTTTGCTCTTTGAGAAAAGATTGTGCCTTTCTTTTCCCCTTGTAGCTAGGATTTTCATTGTTGAAAAGAGATTAAAGCTTGCTTATCATCTTTAGATTGCATTTAGGAATTATATCTACATCTCGTGGTGATCCAAAAAGGCAAACTTCTAAGAAAGATCAACTTAAAATAAATTGAATGAATCTAACAACGCTTTGGAACTTAATGCACAACATAGAGGTCTAGGCTAGAGACGTGTTCCGGCGTCGTAAAGCCTGGTAACTGTTGTCCTCACTGATGGTTGGGTGATTCCTCCACTGTGAGACGATAAGTGCCAGTACAGATTGTGCTCCCACGTACCGTCGAGTATATATTGGGAGACCCCTATAGGCTTAAAACCTTTTATCCATAGGAAGCCGTGTCGGCCGCCCTACTGATCGCAATGCACCGAACACAGCATTCGGGAAGATTGACCATCGTACCGTAAAACGTATTCTGTAGTTTTGTGATTGGTTTGACACACCCTCTACCTAGATCTCCAGAGCAGTCCCTTTCGTTCCTTTTCAGACTCCTTAACAGAAAAGGTCCATCTGAGCACTTGTCACTTCAGGCTCATTAAAAATCGAAGGAGACTAGAGTCATCTTTTGTTTTTTCTCGACTCTTAAAAACTGAAAAAACAAGTTGTGTCTAAAGCGTCTAAAATTCATTTAATTCGGAAACATACTTACCCTTTTGTATTTTAGTTGATCAAGTAATCCGCAATCGTGGAAGAAAGTCAATTGAAACCCCGTTGTTCGCGGAGGCTTATGAGTCAACCGTCTTTGTCTCCGGAATCGAAACCAGTACGGACAAAGCGAACTCGTTTAACCGGTTCCAAATCTCCTATTAAAGTTAGACAAGTGTTCCAACAACATACGAGATTTCGGTTACTCCAAAAATTTCTGGAAACCCTGCCTCTACAGAAGAAGTTCAACAGCCATAGAGGGACAGTGATACTGATCCTAGTTTGAGAGTAAACACTTGTGTTACTGAACCAGTTCCATCTACAACCGGTTCGGAGAGTCTTGCTCTTCAAACATCTGTCGCTGTTGATTCCACCCCTTCTTCGACACCAGAAATATTTTACGGACCTGACGGTCTTCCCCTTCCACCTGGTTTGATTGCGATTGAAGAAATTGTAGAAGATCCTCAAACAAGTACTCCAACACACTTTGGAGTCGGGGTCACTCTATATCCTTCTTCATCAGAAGTTAGTCTACCACCAGCGGAAGTTCCTGTAGAATCGCTAGGTAATCTTTTGGATAGACTCCAAATGTCTGAACAACCGTCAACATCTAGGACTGTGTTGTCTAACACAAAGATAGCAGAACTCCCTGTCGTCACTCCGACAATGTTCGCCGGCATACCATCTGTCCCAACTAGCTCTCAACCGCTAGAAGGAGCCCACTCAGGGGCTATTTCAACAGTTTGGTCCGTTCCTGTTTGTTCAACCGGAATAATATCCGGTAACTCTTATGTCGAGTCTCAACAAATTGATCCATTTGGAGGTCAATTTGGGCAATCCAGTCCCCGAGGGCAGACAATCCCCTTAAGTTCCGGATTACCACCGTATGGGGGGCAGTATGCCCTTTCATTACCCCCTCTGGGAGGATATCCATACGGGAGTTCACAACAATATTCAGGTTACACTGGAATAACCTCAAGTGGTTGGGTACCTATGCTACCTCAACAACCAAGAGTTGTATATTCAATGCAACAATGTGTACCTATGTCGAACATCCCGACTACACCAGCTATTGTGACGGTGTCACAAGTTCAAACGCTGCCTATTGTATGCCAACCTCAGATTTCTCAGGTTGTAATGCAACAGCCCCTTGACCCTATGACTCAACCACAATCGCCAACTAGTGGGGCGACACAGGTCTAGACAGGTACAATTACCCCACACCTTGGTCCAACGGTTAGTATAGCGCAACAGAACATGGCTTCACAACCGTGGCTGGTGCAATACCAACAACCACAATTCCAACAGGTATACCAAGGTTCTGAGTAGCAGATCTTTGCGAACAGTGGATAGCCGTACATTCAAAACGGTCAAAATCAACCATTTTACAATGGTCATGTCCACCAACCTTATTAGTCATATCAGCATCAACTGCATTATGCTGGTATGCAAAGGCCAACTGCTCAGGTGATTCCATCGTATCATGGGTATGCTTCACCTAACTTGAATCAACAGTTACCATTCGTGGCAACTTTAGAGTTACCTGATTTACACCGGTTAACAAACGATCCAATTGCTTACGCCCCTTGGTGGCCAACGATTCCGCATAAACTTCCATAAGATATTCCTAAATTTAATGGAAATCTGGGTGAAGATCCATTGAATCACGTGATGACATTTCATCTATGGTGTTCATCAAATACCCTAAACGATGATTCGATAAGGCTTCGCCTTTTTCAGAGGACGTTAACGGGTTCAGCGGCAAAATGGTATATTGAATTTCCTAGAGCTTCGTTCGACAACTTCAGTACCTTAGCCAAAACCTTTTTAACACATTTTCAATTACCGATAAGGTATGAAACGGGAACAGAGTTGCTTACCAACTTCAAACAGACAATGGCCACTCACATATCTGATCATATACATGAGTGGCGACGTCATTGCAGGATGGTAAAAACGTACGTTCCTGATCAGCTATTAGCTGAATGGTTTATCAAGTCTTTACTTCCTACCATCACGGAAGATGTGGCAAAGGGGGGAGTCGTAATGGAAGAGCACGTTATCACTCATGCGCAATATCTGGACTTGGTCTATACTCAGTCTGGCACACTCTATGACAAAATACCTGACGCCCCTAGACCGGAATTCTCAATTCCTCCTCCTCCTAAATCGAACCATGACTCTCACGCCGGTGATGGCATGATTGGCAAAATAGACACGAAATCCACAAAGGCTACATCTAAGAAGGCCCATAAGATTTCAGATCAAAATGCAAAAGACAAACTTCTTGCTTCGGAAGTAAATGCCGTATCAACAGATAAGGGCAAAGAAACCAAACAACCAGGAAGCAAGAAGAAACAAGGCAAAGGGAAGAAGAAGAAACAGGATGAGTCATGTCCTGAAAAAACTTCTTCAAACCCTCCTGGAAATAAGAAACCCCCTTCAGGGTGTCAGATATGTGATGAGGATCATTGGACGAGGGAATTTCCATACAAAGTTGAACTTAAGAAATTCTTTAAGAGTTCGAAAACCTCAGCTATGTTAACTGATCCGTTTCCAAATCCAGGAAAAAATCTGGTTGATAGTGGAAATGCTTCCCCGTCTCAAGTGCTAATGTTGTCGATTTCGAAACAGCAAAATGATGCTTTGATTTTGACAAGGAACAAAGATTACGGGAATCCGCAGCTGTCGAACGACAAGGATAAAGATCAACCAAGTAGTTCGACAACAACTTCGACAGAAGTTGTACCACCCATCATTCCTGAATTAACAATAAAACCACCGAAGGGAGTAGTACACAAGTCGACATTTAATCCCCGCGCTAGAGCGGTGCAACATTGTAACATAGTGGAAGATTTGGCCCAATCGCCATCCACTATGTCGAATCTTGAAGTACTACAAAATTGCCCATCCCAAAGGCAGGCTTTGTTATCAGCCATTGGTGGGGTTGATCCTAAGGATTCCAATATTGTATCCTTCGACCACAAAGGATATGATCCTTAGTTACCAGCCCAACTAGCTTTCCTTATTCAAGTGAAAGCCATCAACAAAACTGTTCATCGAACAATTATTGATGAGGGGGCATCTACATGTATTATGTCGATGAGTTGCTGGAAAACTTTAGGATCTCCAACCTTGTCGCGATCTTCGACGACGTTAAAAGCATTCGACGGAAGGACATATACCCCATATGGTATCCTAAATAACTTGAAAGTCGAACTAGGGGGAAAAACAGTAGAAATAGATGTTGAAGTCATCGATGGGAATCTTGATTACAACATCCTACTAGGAAGACCATGGATATATGCCATGGCAGCTGTTGTGTCGACCTATTTTAGAAAGATTGCATTTCCCTTTCAAGGAGGGATTACGATCGTCGATCAACAAAACTTCCTCCCCAATGGTTCTCAAGTTACAGGAAGCATTCCCATGATCCATGGAAGCCCCCATTCGCTTAAGAATATCAGAGTAGGCCTACTAAAAGATCCTATACTAATGGGAACTTTTGCTCTTCCACCTCCAATCAATCTGGCGGAAGTAGCGTCGGTAGGAACCTGCAATATGATATCTTCCACAAAGATCTCAGAAAACGATATCAAAATGGATAATGCAATGGTTTTTCCCCCAAGCCCAATAGAAATATTATAGCAATCAATGTTTCTAGCATGGGAGGCAAACCCGAATCAACGCTCATCAAGCGTTTGGGTAGATAGGTCTAGAGAATATGGTACCCCTTTAGATCCTTGGTCGCGAGTGCATGGAACCGACGAAGGAATTATACAATCAATGTTGATTGAAGGGGCACCATGGAATGACTGCCACCATCGTTCCCTTCTTCCGGATTATGAAGAAGATACTCAAAATGACCTTTATCATCCTTCACTTTTTGAATTCCTATCAAATACTGTAAATACGGTTGATTCCGAGCGAAATTTATCCAACATTGAAGAGACTATAGCCATAAATATCTCGACTAAAACGGATGTTGTATAGAATATTTATGTTGGAAAATGTTGTTCTCCTTCAGAACTGGAAATATATAACGCTCTTTTTCGCGAATTCAAAGATGTCTTTGCTTGGTCATACAGTGAAATGCCAGGCATCGACTCGAGTATCATTGAACACGAAATTAAGATGTATCCAGATGTCAAACCGGTACGACAACGGCTCAGGCAGGTGCACCCCAAGAAAGCCGCTGCCATTAAGGCAGAAGTTGAAAAACTTCTCCATGCTGGTTTCATCTACCCAGTTCCTCTAATCGATTGGGTATCCAATATTGTCCCTGTTATGAAGAAACAAGGAACAATTAGAGTGTGTGTCGATTATAGGGATGTAAATCAAGCTTGTCCAAAAGACAACTACCCTACACCCTTCATCGACCAGATAATTGATGAATGTGCCGGATGCGAAATCTTTTCATTCATGGATGGATTTTCCGGGTATAATCAAATAAATATCCGCCCACAGGACCAGTCAAAGATTGCATTCATTTGTCCGTGGGGCACATTCGCATATCGAAAATTACCCTTTGGTTTAAAGAACGCAGGGGTGACGTTTCAGAGGGCAATGAATTATGCCTTCCATGACATCAAAAACATCATTCAACCATACCTCGACGACCTTCCGGCTCATTCGCGAAAGCGGACTGATCATCTGCAACATTTAAGAGCGATATTTCTACGTTGCCGACACTACAAGATACGACTCAATCCACACAAATGTGTATTTTGCGTCAGTTATGGTCGTTTACTTGGCTTTGTAGTCTCCAAGGATGGGATTCATCTCGACCTGTGCAAGGTACAGGAAATCATAAATTTGCCTCCACCTTCAAATTTGCTTCAGATTCAGAAACTCCAAGGGAAAGCAAACTTTCTGAGGAGGTTCATTCCAAATTATGCTGAACTTGCTAAAGGTTATACACGTCTTTTGAAAAAGCAGGTACCCTTCGTCTGGGATCAGGTTGCCCAAGCTTCCTTTGATGCTTTAAAATATTCCTTAATGAAAGCATCATTAATGTACGCCCCAGATTATCAAAGGGATTTTAACCTGTATCTGGCTGCAGTAGATACGACCATTGCAATGGTATTAGTTCAAGAAGTCGATGGAATTGAACACCCTATATATTATTTAAGTAAAAACTTAAATGATACAGAAAGCAAATATTCTTATGTTGAAAAACTAGCGCTCGCAGCTGTTCAAGCGATACAAATATTTCGACACTATGTCCTCTTTCGGAAAACTACCATTCTGTCGGATTGCAACCCCATGACTTATATATTGTCGTGACAGTTGCTGGGGGGCAAATATTCAAAATGGATAGCAATCCTTCAAGAGTTTGATCTAGAATTCATAAAATCCAAATCAAAGAAAGCTCTAGTTTTTGCAGAATTATTATGCGATCTCCCATCGTCGTCCAATGATGAAACATCCGTAGAATCAATCGTGGATGAGAATCTATTTCTGATATCTACAAGCAATGAGTGGTATGGAGATATTATAATTTATCTCCAAACCCAAAAGTTTAGGCCTAACACCTCTCACTCCGAATAGAAACGTATTCGATACCAAGCAAAAGACTACATGATCATCGGTGATACGCTTTACCGTCGTGGTATAGATACAGTTCTGAGAAGGTGCCTCACCCATGAGGAGGCCGAGAAAGCCCTGAATGAGTGTCATTCAGGAGCTTGTGGGGGGCATCAATCTCGATATGCTACAGCACAAAAAATCTTACGAGCATGATACTTCTGGCCAACAATGTTCAAAGATTGCATAACCGCCGTCAGAAGTTGCCATGCTTGTCAAATTTTTGATAACAAAACCAGAATACCACCCGCACCTCTATAGCCAATAGTTGTTGTTGGGCTGTTTGCCAAATGGGGCATCGATTTCATGACATGTAACCCCACCTCGACCGGGGGGCATGGGTATATCATAGTCGCAGTTGACTATTTTACCAAATGGGTTGAGGTGATGCCTACATTAGATAATACTGGTGAAACAGCTGCCCTTTTCTTTCTCAATCATGTAGTCGCCAGATTCAGTGTACCACAGGCTATAGTCACAGATCATGGATCGCATTTTCGCAATCACATGATGCTCGAATTAGCTGCCAAACTAGGATTGTCTCACGACAGCTCTACTTCGTATTATCTGCAAGCCAACGGACAAGTTGAAGCGATCAACAAGGTCCTGAAGCGTATGTTGCAAAGGATGATCGGAGTTCACAAAAGAAGGTGGCACCTAATCCTGTACTCAGCCTTGTGGGCTTACCGAACATCAGTAAGGAATGCAACCGGGTTCACACCCTTCCAACTGGTGTATGGCCTGGAAGCATTCTTACCAGTCCAGTGCGAAATCTCGTCTCTTAAACTCGCAATCGATCTCCTCCCCGGAACTTCAGAAGAAGAGGCTCATTTCTTGGAATTAATCCAATTGGATGAAACCCGTCGTGATGCTGCTTTGGCTAACGAAGCCCATAAGAAACGAGTCAAGGCGCAGTTCGACAAAAATGTCAAACCCCGTGTCTTCTCAGAAGGTGACTTGGTCTTGCTTTACGACCAAGAATCCGATAAATTGGGAGCAGGTAAATTTAAGTCTTTATGGATGGGCCCCTATATTGTTAAATGGGTGTTAGAAAAAGGAGCCTACGAGTTAATGGATTATGACGGAATTCCACTGGCGCAACCCCGTAATGGGTTGTACCTCAAGAGTTACTATGCTTAAATAGTAACCACTATGCTTTTGTTGTATTTTGTTTTTGCTAAAGTGTTCGTTTTGGTCGAGTAATCCACCTTTTTACATTTATTGCAGATGTCAAACCTTTTGGAGACATGTGTTGGATATGCTGACATAGCGAGTCGTAGTTCGCGGAACCTGTCCTCCGCAGCCTGGGCCATTTTTGATCCAAGTGGCGAGTTAGTAAGTTTCAGAGGTGTATGTATTGGTCAATCAACGAATAACATCGCTGAGTATAGCGCGTTGATAGAACTTCTCCCTGATGCCATCACCCATGGTATACGCCGACTAATCGTCAGGCTAGACTCACAACTCGTAATACTACAACTCAATGGTATATATTCCATCCGAAACCCAGCTATTTATCGCATGTTCCTAAGGGTTAAGATTTTGGAAAGACAATTTGATCTTATTCAATACCAACATATTTCCAGAAACTTAAACACATTAACCGACTCATTAGCAAACTATGTGTTAGATAGACATTTGCAACATTTGTAAAAAGAAACACATCATCAATGTTTTACATGTGGATCATATAGCTCAACCAGAATAAAACCCCGAAAATCAAAATATATATAGTTGTTTATGGTTTACATATAATGTTCTGTAACCAATAAAAAATAAGTCACATGACCCAAAACTCAAAATGCTAGGGGGCACCCTAGTCTAATGATGCTAGTGATAGCAAGTCACAGCCTATGCGATCATGCGCAACAGACGAGTCCATCGTCTAAGCACACCAGTAGTATGTCGTTGTAGCTGCAAAGGTAGCTCATCGATCCTCACATCTGGAATACCGAGAGTAAGGCTCTCAACCTGCTCCTGCACAACTGTGAGAATCTCGGCCACATCAAGGTCATGAAGAATAACCCTCCCAGCAGCCTCTCCTGCTGGGGCAGTGGCTAGCCCTCTCTGGCGAACTACTGGACGAACAAGACCAACATCTGCATGTACACAAGAGTTTGATTAAAGTCTTGATAGAATAAAGCACAAGGACATTATAAATAAAAACAGTAAACTGTGATATGGTCAAAGATTTTACCAATAGCGCCCCACTGCTCGCCATCCGGCAGTACTAAATCCGGATCACCCCAGAAATCCATGCTAGCATATGGATACTCGGCATAAGCCATCTCCTGACGATCAAACCACCTGAAGAAGGTATCAGAAAACGAAATCTGAGACTGGCCAGCATGCCTAGACATATGGTCAACCCATCTATGCATACGTGGCTCAGTAGGAGAAGGTAAGTCGAGTGCAATGTACTGCGGCTGCATCAGTGGTATCTTCTCCAAGGCAAAGGCGGTCAAAACAGAACCGAACCCAAAGTTCTTCAACCTCCCATCCTTTATCTTGGTCAACTGACTTTTCATCACAATAAGTACTGCATCGCACTAGTTGAATATTTTCGGTTGGAGGAATTCCAAGGCATGCTGGATATAGGATCTGTTGGCTGCATGAAGAGACGCACTACCGGCCATCCTACCAAAAGTAAACAGGATAGACCTAAGGGACCTATCAGTGACATCACGGATGATGATCTTGCCATCCTTACTCGGCTGAGATCCTTCCCTGCAATACTGGCGGACATAATCTCTCACAGAGTCACTCCCTCGGGCCGAACCTGACAAAGAAATGGGGGCACCCCGCCTTGACAAGCCAGTCAAGAATTAAATGTCTACTGCAGTCAAGGGGATAGATTTGCCCCTAATCTGGAAAACTTGATTGATAGGATCCCAAGCATCGAGCAAATAATGTAGTAGGTTGATCTGCTGTCTCATGCTAGAGATGCGGAAGAACTTCAGCAAACCGCAGTTCCGCAGCGCGTTCACTGTGACAGGATCATGTAGGGCAATCATGTCCTCTTCTTCATGTTCTCGTTCTCACCATGTAAGGGTCATTTTGCTCCAATATCTCTGCAAAACAAACAAGAGAGGAGATTAGATCCTGATTTTGATGAGAAACAAAGAAAAATTCCATTAAAAACTGTGCAAAAACTTTCCTTTCTACGCCCAACGCACCTGCACATGTGTTATGGGTGTGTTGAATGTCAAGTTACCTTCATGATGACCCACATTCAGCGCAGGTTTCGATATGCCCAGGGTGCGTTGATGGCAGAACGCACCCATCAAACCCCAGGGGCTCAGAAAAGCAGAGAATGAAGCACAGAATGCAAAAAGGAAACCATGAAATGAAAGAGCTCAGGTTTAGCTCCTACCTGGTCCAGACGGTGCCGAGAATCGTCCACAGAATCTCCTGAAATCAGCTGATGAAAATCAAGGGGGAAGAGGCACCTCCAAAGCTCCAACAAGCCAAGTTCAAATGAAATGGTAAAATGAGAGGTAAAAACACTTTTTAATTGCTTTTTACGTAGTTCAAAGTAAAATATTAGCGTTTTAATCTCATTTTCAAGCAAATGTTATTCATTTCTAACTAGTTTGATGAAGCAATTGAAAATGTAGTACTATCTTTGAAAAGAAAAGCTATTTATGGTAAAAATTAAAAACAAGACCATCTAATCGAGCAGTTTTAGCGCATAGTTCATGCTCGTTAAAAAATAAACATAAGACCGAGCAAGTGTTTCAATCCGCATTTAAGCTCGTTAAAAAATGAACTATCTTCCGGTAAATAACCACCGTGAATGTAACATTATCAGCCATTAAAGCCTTGGTCATGTTTGCACCGCCACCTCCACTTTTCATTTGGCCAATCATTCACCTCCATTTGATTGTTTACCCATTTTGAGGAACAGCTGCGAAGATTGATTTCACTAGCCATCCTTGTGACACTACTATGTTTTGAAAATTCCAACCCTTACCTGGAATCAGCTGCTACCCATTTTATCACTCGTTCCTCAAAAGACGAGTCTTCTTTAAGATCTTTTCATCTGACTCGTAAAACATGAAAAGATTGCCGAGTTTTGGCCTTCCATATCGTTAAAGCGACCGGAAGTGCTATCCCTCCTCTAGATTTTAATCTTTTTGGACCTGAGGGATTATTGCACAAAAAGATCGAGCACTTGTTTTGCTCGGCTCATTAAAACTATCGAAAATTCATCCCTTCTGTATTGTTTTATACTTTTTCAGACTTAAGGGATTAGATGACGAAAAAGGAATTCCGGAGTAAACTTTACGTACCTTTTCAGACTCTCTAAAAATGAAAAGGACCGAGTTATCTTTGTCGTTAGACTCGTTAAAAACATTAATAGCGACAAACTTGTCTTTAGACGAGAACGAGTTTCACTATCGCTAGGCTCGTTAAAACATAGCGATGGGTTTGCTCGAAAGGAAAATTATAGAACAAGCATATGTTATCCTCCTCAAGCTTGACAAAAATAAAGAGGTACTGGTCAGCAATGACTGGGGAAAAATTGGGAAGAAACTCAAAGAACCTTTATTGGTAGCAAGTCGCTCTTGAACATGACACTTCCACTCCGTGCCTGAGTCGGGTTGGGTTGTTTCATTCACCGGTCACATCACCATGGTCTCACCATATCATCCACATTTGGGGTAAATGCTACCGATCCATCACATAAGTGTCGTCGACATGTTCAAGAGAAGTCATCCAGAGAAGTCAACCGTGTCCCATCCACTGCCATACATTATACTTCATTCTTTCATGACTGCCACCCTGAACCATATACCATCAGATCGTTTTCACCTCCATCAAAATCATTTGCTCCGTTCCGTGTCATTGATGTGGGATTCATCAAGACCCTCCTTTGACGGATCGCTTCTTGTCGACATCAGCTCATTATCCAAGAAGTTGATCTAGGAACACCCCATTCAGTACTTTGAAGCTTGCATGCCTCAATGGCAAGTTTCTCACTTCCGGCGACAGGTATACATCAATGACCTTCGACCGCAAGATTTTGCGTGGTGTTCGATGCCAAGTCCTTTATTCACACCATGTGAATTGTACTGCAGTACCTTGAGGGTCATCATCCTTATCGGTGATTCCTCTCGCGCTTGTTAACAATTTACATCATTGACTGGTAATCAAGCGATGTCTTTCCATGTTCGACTTCTAGTTTCATCCATCCGGGCTGCGATATATATTCAGGAAAAATAAAGACATTGACATGTACAACATTGCAGCACATATAATCATCCTGCCAAAGGGATGATGACTTCATCAGAATCATCAGTCTACCATCAGACGATTGTTTGTCCTATGTACATAAAAATGAATTTATAAAGTTGAGCATGGGAATGCCCGTCTCAGCTAGATCATGAAAACAGTATGAAGATAATGTATTGTATTGTATCTTATTACAGGTCTCCTCCCAGCATTGAATGAACTTCGGATCCTCCTAATAAAGCATTTCACTCGATAAACGACCTCATACTTTAGGGGGCAACTGTTATAGACATTTTTGTGCCTTACAGCTCTAAGCATGAAATGTCCATAATGCAAGGGATCCAAATTCCCTAAAAGTGTTGTTCCTGCCCCTAAAGGAACAAGGTCAACCAATGACAGCTTCTCCCAGAAGTTCTCCACCAGAAACTACTCAGAACTAGTCAAATCAGGATCAATTCAGATGCTCCACTGGCTGGCTGCGTTGCAAAGCACCCAAATACACTAGCTAGGTGCGTTGCAACGCACTTGAATGCACTACCCAGGTGCGCTGAGCGGTAAATGACAAGTGGCAGAGTCATTCAACGAGGTGGAGAGACAATGGAAGCTTCCAGAATCTTCTCCAATGACACTTGCCTCACTGAGTTCGACCAAGGATGAGTAAGAGGCTCTCAGCCTCCAAGTGGAAGTAAGAACTGACAGAGAGAAGCCGCAAGTCAAAACATAAGCTGACTCATCCTCTCTGCTTACATCTATATATGGATCCCTCATCCCAGAGATCCAGAGGCTGGAATTTTGTACTTTGCAGAGAATTGTTGTTGGTTTGAGATTGAGATTAGTACATTGGGTGATTTATGCTTTGTTGGAGGTGAGGAAGGGATTCCTTTGCTGGGAGGTAGATGCTAGATCGGGACTCACTTGGTTGTATCTCCTCCTGGATCTTCTTATTTCATTAATAAAACTATTTGAGTTTCTTCTACATGCTTGTGTATCAGTGATGTTTTGTTATATTTGCATGTTTAGCTTAATCTGATCCTAAGCTTTCTATGAATGTAAATCTATATCTTCGTGTAGTTTCTCTCTTCTGTGATCTTGCAGGAACTTGGTGAAGCTGGGCCGTTAAGGGAGCAGGGAGCTGGGAGCTATTGAAGAGAGGAGTGATTGGATCAACAAACTAGCGCAAGACACGGGTTAGTTTATCCTTCCTCTTCGTTTACATTTCATAAAGAAGAATACACAAGTAGTTTTTCTTGTTTGTTACTAAGGCACTGTCACACCTTAGAGTGGGACAGGGGCGTTCTGAATAGATACTTTTCCCAACAACATACTTCTACAACCAATTTAGCGGAAGCTTAATCAAACATGAGCAACATCAATAAGAACATATATAACTGATAAGAAGGAATCAGTCACACATAACACAGAAGAATTTACCCAGTTAAAGCCTCAATCTAAAACCCAAACTCTATATTATCATACAAGTGGAAATATAGCCAGTATTACAAAAAGAATCAGCTCAAAAGCTATCATGCTCTCTCTACAATACCTCTGCTGCTCATAGACAGTCAAAGCCCTCTATCTAACCTCTAGTCTATGCTCCAAGCCTCCTATTTATTTGCACAATTTTGATTGGGGTCCAGTGCAGCCACTTGTGTGAATTGGCCTCTTCACACACTCACTAACCGCTAATCCAACCACATAGTCCTGAAGGAGATAAATCCTCACCATGGATGAGCTTCCTTTATAGGAAAAATTTTCATCTAACTGATAGTACACTGTCCCTTCTTTGATCTCAATTGGGTCTCTGTCTGAACTAACATGCATGAGTTATTCATGAGAGAATCTTCATTTATCTGAAGTGCAGCAGTTATATGCAAGCATGCATTAACTAACTGAAGTTACTTAATTTAAACAAACTGTTTAAATCAAATATAACTGGACTTGACTCATTTAACTGAGCCAACTAATTACTACTCAGTATAGAACTCATCTTGATCTCTTTAACTGATGGATAAATTCCTCAATTAATAGATAAACTATTGCATGTCCTCACATAGACTTCAAGTTTGTTTTTCCTTAACTAATTAACTCAAGATGAATTAATTAATTAATTTACAAACTGCCGTTAATATCAAATTCGAATTTTACTTCCTATTTCTAGTCCAGGGACTGACTAAAATAGGAATCCATACTTAACTACTAAAAATAGAATGCTATTTTTAGCACTTCCATTTTTCATTCCCTGTTGCCCAATCCAGCACTAGTACCCAAAATGATATTTATAGCAGTGCTATTTTTAGCACTTCTATCTTTAACATTTCTTGTTTCCATTTTCAACACTCCCTCTCAACAAGAAAGGCTTCCTCTCGAACCCGATCCTATACCTTTGGAATGTTTTGCATACAACACTTCTACCAAGTGTGGTTGCTCTAGCAACTCTCGGAACAAAAAAATCCCAACTGACCTCTCTGTTGGGCTAAAAAAATACTCTGATGCTGAAGCTCTACCTGCTGCTGACAAGTGCTCCCTCTCTGACCTCTACGCTGCTGCAACATATCCATGCATCTCACACCGTTACACTAAGAAAAACTGAACTGAGCATCATACCACATGGATCCCAAACAAATAGCTGCAATTTTCATTAATCTCCTACTAAAACTTTTACAAAATGATGCCTACTCAAAGCATAAGTATCCCACTTGTAGGTTTTAATCCCGTACAAAAATTACCTGCATACAAATTCTAAAACACTGAAAATAAACAATGCGAGAGCATAACACATAAAACACATATACATAGAGATTTTCCCCGGGATCCCAAAGCCAGGACTACTAGCTTGATTTTTCATTATGTTCCTTTCAATGTTATAATACATATTTATACATGCCAAAGCATCCAATACCATGGACTGAAAACCATCACGTCCAAAAACATGGACCGAAAACCATCACATCCAAAACCATGGACCAAAAAACATCACGTCCAAAACCATGTGCGAAAATCATGTGCGAAACCATAGGTAGTTCCGCCCAACCTAACATAGGGTCCGAAACCAAAATTTTTCGGGGCGCTGCCCCAAATCCCATAGAGGGGGTTACCTACACCCCTCAAACCCCCTGTGACCCCCCCGCTACACAACTGGCACAACGAAGGGTGGGCTCCACCCCCCTTCTATCCCCCCGGTT
Source organism: Pinus tabuliformis (assembly GCA_031772625.1). Lineage (NCBI taxonomy): Eukaryota > Viridiplantae > Streptophyta > Pinopsida > Pinales > Pinaceae > Pinus > Pinus tabuliformis. The sequence continues at coordinate 503,190,672 of CM062818.1, read as the reverse complement.
AACTACGGTGACTAGTCATGGAAAGAATATAACACAACCCAACATTCTCCCACTTGTTGTTTTCTTTCCACAGGGGACCACAAGAGAGCTTAGTCATTTATCCAGCTCTGCAACGCCCATTGTTTCTCTACACCAAGAGAACTTCTCAGAGCTAACAGATTTTGTCAATGCATCTACAGTACTCTTCAAAGTGTCCACCTTTACTAGCAACACCTTTTTGTCTTCTATCATATCCCTCACAAATTGATACTGAACATCAATGTGCTTTGTCTTTGAATGATATGCAGGGTTCTTTGCCAAGAAAATTGTACTTTGGCTATCATAATATATCCTTATAGCTTCCTGTACTAACCCCATACTTGAACACAATATTTGCAACCAAACTACTTCCTTGCTTGCATGAGTGGCTTCCACATATTCTGCCTCTGTAGTTGATAGTGTCACTACAGATTGTTTCCTTCTCATCCAACTGACTGCACCTACAAATAGGTTAAACACATACCCACTTTTAGATCTTCTTTGATCCAGATCTCTAGCCCAGTCTGCATTAACAAAGCCATGAATATCCAATACTCTGTCCAATCCTGATCTTCCTTCGTAGCACAAACCATAATCACTAATGCCACACAAATATCTCAAAACCCGCTTCATTGTTGTCTAGTGCTCCTTCCTTGGTTTTGACATAAACCTTCTCAATACTCCCACTGCATGTGCAATGTCTGGTCTTGTACAGACCATTGCATACATTAGGCTACTAACTACACTTGCATATGGAACACGGGACATGTCCTCTTCCTCTTCCTGTGTCTTGGGACACTGTTCAATAGATAACCTCACACCTACAGGAATAGGAACCTTCACCAATTTACTATCCTGCATATTAAACCTCTGTAGTATTGTCTCGGCATACTTCCTTTGGTTTAACCAAAGCTTCCTCTTTCCCCGGTCTCTTTTAATTTCCATGCCCAAAATATAGTTTGCAACACCAATATCTTTCATGTTGAATTTGGAGGACAATTGGGTCTTCAAATCCTAGATAATTTCTTTGTCATTTCCAACTAGCAAAATATCATCCACATACAAGACCAGATAAATAACACGGTCACCAATTAATTTAATATACACACAGTGATTAGCTTTTCTTCTGGTGAAGCCAAGTCCCCGTATAAATGTATCAAATTTCTGATATCACATCCTTTGTGACTATTTTAACAGAGACTTCTTTAACTTCCATACCAGTTCTTTTTTACCCTTCACCGTAAAGCCTTCAGGTTGCTTCATGTAGATTTCCTCTTCCAGATCCCCATGAAGAAATGTTTTCTTCACATCCATCTGTTCTACGTCAAAATCAAAAGCAGCAACAACAGATAAAAGTAATCTAATAGAAGTTACCTTGGCAACATGAGAAAAATATCACCAACCAAGATTTGTATTTCTCCACCTTTCCTTTTGTATTTGTCTTCTTCTTGAACACCCATTTGCTGCTAATGGGTTTCCTTCCATCCGGCAACTCCACTAGATCCCAAGCCTCATTTTTGTGCAAAGATGCCATTTCATCAACCAGGGCCTCTTTCTAGAGTTTTCCATCCTCTGAATCTACTTCTTCCTTCACAGTTCTGGGATCATCGTCAGTAATAGATAAAGAAAAATTTGGATAGAAAGTAGATGGACTATACCTTTCTAGTTGCAATCTTTCTCGAACTGATCTTCTCACACCCAGAGTTTGTGGCTTTTCATCTTTTGATTCCTCCTCTGCTGTAGAGTCTGATTCTTCCTCCTTAAGCTCAAACTCTATATTCTCAGGTTCCTTTGGTTGGACTTCATGTTTAATAGCATATTTTACCTCTCTAAACACCACATTTCGGTTGTACACAACCTTCCTTGTTACTGGGTTCCAAAGTTTATAACCCTTTAAACCATCCTTATACCCAATAAAAATGCACTTTTCAGATTTACTATCCAACTTTGTTCTTTTCTCATTTGAAACATGTACATATGCATCATATCCAAATACCCTCAGATGTGAAAGAGAGGGTTTCTTACCAGTCCATACATCTTGTGGAGTGTTATCCTTCAACACTGATGAAGGTGATCTGTTGACCAGGTAACATGCAGTCTCCATCGCCTCTACCCAGAATTCTTTCCCTAACCTAGCACCACCGAGTATGCTTCTTGCCCTTTCCATCAACGTCTTGTTCATTCTTTTTGCAACTCCATTTTTCTGAGGTGTATATGGAGTAGTCTTCTGCCATTCTATACCACACTTCTTATAGAATTATTCAAATTCCTTACTGAAAAACTTTCCATCGTTATCTGTCCTTAACACTTTTATTGATCCAAATCGGATCCATAAATGACTGTCAAAGAACCCTGACTGTATCAGGACGAAACAAATCCTTGAAGAATCCAAAACAACAATCGAAAACACCCTGAACCAGTGGCCATGGCAGCTAGCGTGGAATGACGAGGACATCAGTCAAAGCACGCTGACCGAGGCTCATGGAGACTGCACAGGAGGTCGATGTAGCCCCTGGGAGCCCCGGAATAGGAAAAGGAGCTGATTTTCGATGTGTGAATCACGCATCGCTGGGCAAACAGGGCCGAAATGGAGGGGTCTTAAGCCCTTGGTCATGTTGGGAGCTGGAGAACCATGGTCGGAGAAACGAAAAGCGCCAACGTACGAAGGTGGGACCCACGACCTGGAAACCGATGGTATTGATCGAGGTGCCCTTGAACGATAAGAGGTTTTGGAGGAGAGCAGAGCGATCCCACTCAGAAATTGACGTGTGGCAGCGGAGGTGAGAGAAAAACTGCCGTGATCGTACGTTATCGATCGAGCAAGTCAACTGTGCTTGACGTGCATATGACGTTGGATCTGGAGGAACCCAGATCGGACGGCTGAAATTGCGCCCGATAGACAAAAGCGGAATCGACAGGGAATTAAGCTGCGATTTAAGGGGATTTGGAATCCGTTGACCGCCACGGTGGAGAAAGGAAGTATCCACGACATAACCGAAGAAACGAATCGAAAAACAGGCTGGCGCTGTTCCGATGGAGACACGTGGCTACTTCCCGAGCATTCATGATGACGCTGAACAAGGAACTCCAAGCACACAGGCGGTAGGCGAATCAACGCAGGCGAGAGAGGAACCGAACAGGCATGGAGATCGAATGGCTAAATCCATGAACAGAGACAGTCGAATGGAGATTTAGAGAGAGAGAAGAGTCCAAGCGACCAAGAGAGACAGTGAACAGTGAACCCTGAGAGGAGGACTGAACACAGAGAGCAGTAAAGCCAAGCAGAGGAGACAGAGGGCCGAGCTGACCATAGGCAGCATCAAGCACTAGAGAGCTTGAAGAATCAAGCCTTCCCATAGAGGAATCTATCCGGATTGAGCATCATAGTTGGCTCTTTCCACTGTAGACCGAGGGTCACAGAGCTGGTAGGAAGAACAAGAGTCTGTGTACTCCAAGTGGCTTGGGGAATCCAAGAACCACCCTGCCAAGCAAAATCTGCTTCAGGAGAACTCATATTGAGTCCCTGCATTGTAATTTCTCTGCTGAAAGACACAATAAAACAAGGCCACCACTGAAGCTGGACCGGAGACGTAGCCCTGGAGAATAGGGTGAACTCCTTATTAAAAACTGCTTGTGTCTTTGTGTTGCTTACTATATTTCTCTACTATCTTTCCACTTATTTTCTGTGTATTGGCAATCTGATCGATCTGTTGTTTCAATAACACAAAACACACACACCAGCACATGGGTTTGTAATACCTTTTTTTTTAATAAATCTTCAACTGAGGTCACTCATAGGGTGATTATCAGATCAAGTGGTATGAGAGCTCTAGGCTGTAAGGTTAGACAAGCTTGTGTTGGTTTAGCTATGAATTCTCACTAGATCAAAGCTCAAATTAGGAGAAGGAGAGTTGGTGGAAACTAATCCTGAAATTGGGAGAGTCTATTCTCGGAAGACAATTTTAGAAGAAGGTTCTATAGGGCCTGACCATCAATTCATAGAAATTTTCCTAGCTATAAAGTCTATGGTCGAAGAAATGTATAGGGACTTTAGAAAGCATAAGGGTGAAGATTCATCAAGCTCTAAGCAAGATAAAGAAGACGATGAATCTCATTCCCATGACCACTCCAAAGGAAAGGGGAAAGAGGAAAGCTTCCTTACACCTCCTAGTAGCCCTGTGCATAATAAGAAGGCATCTTTGATTAAGCTAGATGTTAAATTTGATTTTCCTATATATGATGGAGAGCTAAATGCTGAAAAGTTGGAAAATTGGATTAGACAAATAGATGTGTATTGCAGAGTACAAAATATAGACTCAAACAAGAGTAAGATTTAGCTGGAAAGCCTACGCCTAGGGGGCACTGCCTTGGTTTGGTGGGAAGGAAAAACCCAAGATAATATGAGGAAGCATGGTAAGACCATCTCTATCTAGAGTGAATTTGTTACTGCAATAAAAAAGCAGTTCTATCCATTGGCCTACATGCAACAAGCCATGATGAGTTGGCAAACTCTTCGATAGTTGAAAGGGCAAAGTGTACAAGGGTATACTCAAGAGTTCCAAAAGAGAGCATTGATGTTGGCTATCTCATTAGACTCACCAGAAACTCTTTTGAAGTACATTGGTGGTCTACACAGCTACATGAGGCATACCATCCTCATGTTTAATCCCACTAGTATAGATGAGGTATCTGTACAAGCTACTCATCTAGAAGCTAGAGGTAAGAATGGAAATCCAGAAGTTGGGGGACCATCCCAACCCACTGTAAGCAAGAGCAAGGAGAAAAGAAAGCAGAAGCGGAAAGCAAGGAAGGCTAACACTACACAGAAAGGAAAAGCTTCATGCACTCACTGTAAAAAGGAGGGGCATGATGATGAGAACTGTTGGATTCTGCATCCAGAGCTGAGACCTAAGAAGTCTGAGGGCAAGAAGAAGAAGACTATTGTAGCTATTCAAAAAGATTTGGGGTCAGACTCGGGAGATGAAACAATCATTGCAGCCACAGGTATAAAAGGTAAGAATTTTGAAGCATCTACTAGTAATTCTGCTCAATCTGTTATTGATGAAGAACATGAGAGAAAAAGGCATGAGCTTTTCCATATTCGAGTTGTTTCCAAAAATAAAAAGATTGATACTTTGTTTGATAGTGGCTCACAAGTAAATCTGATTTCTGAAGAAATTGTAAAGAAATTGGGATTAGCAACTACACCTCATAAGAAGCCATACCCATTAGGATGGTTAAATGATAAAGCACAACTACAAGTGAATAGACAGTGCAAACTCAAGTTTTCTTTTGGGTTAGCATTTGTAGATGAGGTTGAGTTAGATATAATTTCTTTGGATATATGTGGAATTTTTTAAGGAAGTCCTTACTTGTATGATAGAAAGGCTATTTTCTATAGAGCCGAGAACAAGTATCTACTTGTTAAAGATGGAATCGAATACTTTGTAAGAGCTCATAAGCTCAAGAATAGTTATACTCTCATAAACTCAGGATAGATGAAAATAATGATAAATTCATGCAAACAGTGCTTACTAATGGTTGTAAAGGAAAAGAAAACTGATAAAAACCAATGTATTGAGGGCTGTAATTCTGATCAGCAAGATGATATAGAAAAGATTGTTTCAGAGTATGATGTCTTGTTTCAAGAACCTCAAGGTCTGCCACCCAAAAAGGGAATAATACATGATATTATTTTGCAGCAAGATGTTCCTTTGCCTAACATTGGGATGTACAGTTTATCTGCGTTAGATAATATTGAAATCAAGAAGCAGGTGCAGGACTTGCTCGAGAAAGGGTTCATCAGGCCTAGCACATCACCATGTGGGTCACCAATCATTTTGGTGAGAAAGAAAGATGGCTCATGGAGAATGTGCATTGATTATAGAGCACTGAATAAGATAACAATCAAAAATTGTTATCCCCTTCCTTGCATAGATGATCTTTTAGATCAACTGAAGGAAGCTGTTTATTTCACCAAGCTGGATTTGCACAGTGGATACCATCAAGTCAGAGTTGCAGAGCAAGATGCATGGAAGACTGCTTTCAAAACAAAGCAGGGATTGTATGAATGGCTGGTTATGCCTTTTGGCTTAACCAATGCCCCTGCTACTTTCATGAGATTAATGAATGATGTACTCAGACCTTTTCTTGATGATTTTGTTATTGTGTATTCAGATGACATTCTGATTTTTAGTAAAACGTGGGAAGAACATTTAAAGCATGTTAAGCAGACATTAGAAGTTTTGAAAAGAGAAAAAATTTATGTTAAACTCTCCAAATGTGAATTTGGCAAAACCTCTCTAAATTATTTGGGTCATATAGTAGGAGGAGGTGAATTGAAAATTGATCCCTCTAAAGTGGCAGTCATTGTAAACTGGCCTAAACCCAAGTCTGATACAGAAGTGAGAAGCTTCTTAGGAGTAGCACAGTATTGGAGGAAGTTCATTTCAAATTTTTCCTCAATTGCAGCTCCCTTACATGCTTTGACAGGATTGAACAAGGTGTTTCAGTGGGGAGGCAAACAGCAGAAAGCCTTCGACACCTTGAAAGGAAAAATTAGTACAACACTTGTACTAGCACTGCCAGATCTACAAAGACCATTTGAGATCCAAACTGATGCCAGTGACTATGCCATGGGAGCAGTGTTGACACAGCATGGTAAACCCATATGTTATCATTCTGAGACTTTTAATCCTGCAGTAGTCAACTATCCTACATATGATAAGGAATTGTATGCATTAGTTTAGAGTGTGAAAAAGTGGAAACATTACTTAATGGGCAAAGAAACAATAATACATATTGATCATCAGCCACTTCAATACCTACACTCCCAAACTAAGTTGCAACAATCAAGACATTATAGATGGATGGGTTTTCTACAACAGTTTCATTTAGTCATCAGATATAAAAAGGGCATACATAACAAAGTTACAGACATGTTATCTAGACCCATTATAAATGAATCTACCATACTTAAGCATAATTCTGTGCTGCATGAAAGCTACATAGAACAATATGCTCAGGATATGGACTTTAAAGATGTATATGCAACTTTGAGTCGAGGCAAAAGAGTAGAAGAATTGGACTATCATGTGAAGGACCCACTCTTATACCATTGTGGGAAACTCTGCATTCCACAAACTGAGAGAGCAAAGATAATTAGGGAAGCACACACTTCTCTGATATTAGGTCACTTTGGGGTAAGTAAAATAGTTGCACAGCTGCAAACAGAGAAAAATTTATGAACCCTCCCTAAATTTATATGTATAATAAATGGGTGAATCTCCATGGTATATAGGAAAAATGGAAGGAAATTTTATCAATAATATAACATGTATATATAATTTTTTGGCGAATCTCTCACCAGGCATGGTGAATATTTTACTCAATTATAAAATCTTGTAAGATCTTGGTGAGTCTTTCACTAAATAATAAAATTTGTAAAGTCCTAGTGAATCTTAGCATTGCGAACTCTTAGAGAATTTTTTGAAAAGTATAAAACCATATATGACAAGAGCCACATGGTGGCAATATCACTGTTTTTTTTCACATTTCCACGACATGGAACTTGTTTATAAAATTATAAAAATGCCAACCAAGACCCTTATAATATGCAGGTAAGCTTATAACAGAGTCTGATACCTCTACTATGCTTGTCTTCATTCAAGTGTCATAGCTGCTATACTTAACACTGTGAATCACAACTCTCACAGAACTCAACTCTATAGTGTAATTAAATCTTTGGAAATTGAATCTGACAACTCTATAAAAAGGATTAGTGAAATAGAAGCTTTTTTGAATGAGCCCACTAACTATCACTACTAAACAATCAATCTAGACTATGAAGTCTTCCATCTTGATCACAATCGTGCTCACGATCAAGGGAGTGCGACCACCTGGCCTGACATAATGGCCATCATAGCTTCCAATAATCAATAACCACCTTGCAAGGACATCCTAGCTCATGTCTCATGAATTTTATTCATCAATCTTAACTGATATAAATCTTATAAAGATAATATTATAATCCTCTCCAGATTCATTGTTAATACAAGGGTAAAGGAAATTTTCTAGCTCAAGGCACTAGCTAATACCAACTTTGGTATTTGTGACCCCTTTGTGGGGATGCACCTACCCTGTCCTGTTGGGTTTCTGCCTTGTAACATAGTTCAAGGATCACAAGACTTTCCAATATTCCTACTCCATTAGACACACTTTATATGCTATACACAGTGAATGGAAAAGAAGCATTATAGAACACACAATTTCACAGAAGGAAGAAAAATCTTAGCCAGTTCAATATCAAAATCTTAACCACTGATTAATAAAGAATAACAAGTAGTGTAATGAATTGTTCCGAGTTATTTATTTACAAGCTGTAAAGAATGTAGTGGAATGGAAAATATTACTTAGGCAACCCTTCAATATTTTCTATTAATATGTTTGTGCATGTACATATGAAATTAAGAGCATTGTTGAATACAAAGTTTCCTTTTCTCTTGCCTCCATTTTGACAAATCAGTGTGAAATTAGTGTCACTTTGAATCTCCTTTCCTGTGTGGATGATTTGACAAATCAATGTGAAATCAAAGTCACTTTGAATTTCCTTTCCTGCGAGGGATCACATACATAGTTGATTAGTAAAAGATAATCTACTATATATTATGTTCAAGAAACTGACTGTAATCTACAGTGGAAACGAGACCTCAATTCTTATTCTGAATTTGAATATATTAGGACAACATAAGAGATAAAAATTCATATGGCCTTAGTAGCTAGAAAACAATCACTCCATCATTACAGGACCACCTAGATTTTGGCACTTAATCTAAATAATGGCACTAGTTGCAGTGCTTATTTGCATTAACACCATGGAAAAGCAACACCACTGTTTCAAAGCACACTTACTGGAAAAGTTGTAACGTTCCAAGAATATTTAATGATAGCATATGAACCTCATAGCTATGGTGGGGAAACTAGGGAACCCAAATCTTGGAAGATATCTCATACCAAATCTGAGAAAAAAATAAAAAAGGGAAAAATCAAAATCTATAAATCAAGCAATGAATTGTTTACAAATCAAATACAATTCCTTTAACTAACAGTTAAATTGTGGTGATATATTTAAATATTTAGTAAGAGGGGAACTTCAAACACTGGAATATTACCTTTTTCATTACTGTCATCCCTCAGTGACTGAGATTACAAATCAATACTTATGGAAAGATTGTAAGAAATTCTATGAAATAGAAAAGCATAACCTCTATTTTCAAGCAACAAAATCAAGACATTATTACCTCAAGAGCCATAATTGATACATAATCAATGAATCAAGTCCTTGTATGGCACATGCTTGTTTCACAACCTCTATTTTCTCAATAACAAATTCAAGACATTGTATGTGGTTATTGCCAAAAGGAAACTGCGTTCCAATTTGGAAGAGGATTTTATCAAAAGACATGGATTTATTCAAAGCTACAAAGCCTAATGGGTTACTGAAAAATAAGTTGGAATATGGGATCATGATACTTAAATTGAAAAAATATGCTTTCCTTTTAGAAACATTACAGTTATACAATGTTTTTTGAAAGCATTAGAATTTGAAATTGGGCCTTCCTATCAAGACAAATTTGCATTAACAGAATGTACTTTCCTCCCTGAAACATTGTAGATATCCAAGAAAAAGTTGAAAAGCATAAGAGAACTTAGCATAATGTACTTTCTTTCCTTCCTTAACATTCTTAAAGAGTTGAGGTTCCCCAAGTCATCAGGTAACTTTCAAAGGAAAGGATAGTTAGTAATAGTCTAATTCACAACTGAAGATGTGTCACAAATACGAGGGGGCATCTCCTCCAAATCACAAAAGTGCCCCAGGTTAAAATCTATTATTATGGGAAGCTTAATGCTCGACTGGGTGTTATTGAACCCAAACATTTTTCCAATCTTCACTAAAAGCTTAAATATAGCTTCTCTAAGCTCTACATGACTTTTCTATGCTCTTGAAGTGGGGGCACATGCAGCCTCTCCAAGTGAATAGTCTTAAACTAAGTGAAAATAAGGCCGATAGATCATTCAATGTGGATATCTTTAACCCATAATTGAATACTATTAGGACTTTCAAATTTTTCATGGAACTCAAAAATGTTGGAAGAAAGTATTTGCTTCCAGAAAAGAATAAAACTAAAGCCTTTGCTTGAGGACAATTGATGTCACACCACTAATTCTTCTCCATGGAATCTGTATAAGTAAACCACAAATGTAGAATTCCATTAGAATATTGTGTTTATTGAATACACAAATGAAATCATTGCATTTCTTTAAAATATCTTTTGAGATCAAAATTACCGAAATTACATATCGATAACCTAGTGGGTGTAGGATAAAATTCACCCATGTCATTCACACAAAGCATGAGAAAAAACCTAATACTATATATAAAACCAAGAAAAATTCAAATTCATCACTTCTAGGGACCTCGTAACCACCCTCCCAATACACAAGTATGTTCCTGTTTGCAGTTAGAAAAATTACCCAAATTACAATCTGTTTACTCCAGCCTATGTTGGAAAGTTATAGAAGGATGACTAGTAAAATCAATCCATTCCTTTTAGCCTTGGATTTGTTTCAGTTTAAAATAGAAGTATACAAATATACTTGTCCAATGTCTATGCTTTAACCATTCACCTTAAGATTTTTTTACAATATAATTTCCTAAGTCTATTTAATATCTTCATTATCATAAAAACCAACCTATATCCATCTTAACTCCACATCTACCACTCTTAGGGGGATGAAATCTATTTATCCCTTTGAGCACTTGGTAGACCCAGAATTAAGATGGATCTAAGATGATAGAATTTCCCCTTTAAATAGTTTATGTTCACATGAATACCATGGTATTACCATGGGTTATCATAAACCTAGAGCTTAAAAATTACTATTAGTAATTTATAAAAATTGATAAAATTAATAGTTGATTTTTTTTTTTTTTTTTTTTTTTTTTTATAACCAAGCTAAAATGTTTAACATACATTAAATTACAACATCCATTTTTACTCTTGATCCACCAAACCCAGAGAGGGATCAAATATTTTTTCACTCTATGCTAGTTTGCATATCATGATATTTGATACCTCTCAGGGGTTAGTAGATCCAGAGTAAAGATGGATTTATGCTGGTTTAATTCCCCCATTTAAATAGGTTACATTCGAGGTGAATACCATGGGTCAATATCATGTGCCATTTTTATTTTTATTAATACTAATATTAGGGTTAATAATGTTTTTTTGTATGGTATGAATAATAATCTAGCCCATGGTATTTGTCCCATAGTATTTTGCCCATAGGTTTCACCTAAATATTATGCATTTTTGAGTGTTCGTAAATATAAGGTGACTTATGGAGTAAATATATAAAAATGTTTTATTTGTTTACCATACCTCTCATTTATTTATATTTTTATTAACTTACCATACCTCTTTTACAAATATGGTATTTGACCCATAGGATTCACTTAAATAAAACCTCTTTTTTGAGCCTTCATACATAGAACGAGGGTTATGGACTAAATATAAAAAGAGGTTTCATTTATTTACCATACGTCTAGTTTATTTATATTTTTATTTATTTACCATACTTTTTGAGTAAGTATAAAAAGACGTTTTATTTATTTACCATACCTCCAGTTATATTTTTATTTGTTTACACCCTTGCATGTATATAAGGTGACTTATGGAGTAAATATAAAAAATGTTTTATTTATTTACCATATGTCTCATTTATTTATGTTTTTATTAATTTACCATGCCTCTTTTATAAATATGGTATTTGGCCCATAGTATTCACTTAAATAAAACCTATTCTTGAAAATTAGGGCGAATGGAAGGTTGTAACTCCTAATTTCAAGGGCTAAATTTACCTTTTTTACCCTCTCCCTTAAAATAAGGTGGGCTATTTGAGGTGATTTGTAAAAATGTACTATGATACAAAATATTGGCCCACTAAAAATTTAAAACCCCTTAATTTCGCCAAAGGGCGAACATTCGCCCCTAAAATTTTCCATGGTTGCAAAGGTTCTGCTATTGGCCAAGAATGAGTGAGACAGTTTCTAGATATGTAAAGGGGTGTGCTATGTGTGCTAAAAGCAGGCCCAACAACAGAAAAATAGGCTTGTACACTCCCTTGCCAGTTCCTTCTCACCCTTGGGAAAGTATTTCCTTGGATTTTGTTGGAGGACTGCCTAAATCTAGGAAAGGTCATGATTATCTATATGTTGTTGTGGATAGGTTCAACAAAATGTGTATTTTGATACCCTGTAGTAAACATATTACAACTGAACAAACTGCAAAATTATTCTTTGAACATGTATGGGTTCATTTTGGATTACCCACTTCTATTATATCCGATCGAGACACCCGATTTGTGGGAAAGTTTTGGTCCAGTCCGTGGGAACTAATGGACACTAAATTAAAGAAAAGCACAACTTTTCATCCACAAACAGATGGCCAGACAGAAGTAGTTAACAGGACAGTGATCTAGTTACTAAGAGGATATTGTAGCAAACACCCTAAGCTTTGGGATGAACACTTGTATTATGTGCAGCATGCTTACAATAGAGCCAAACAATCTTCTACCCAGAGGTCTCCTTTTGAGACTTGCTTTGGTTTCATACCAAGGTCTCCCTTGGATTGTGTCTTTGGTAAAGATACCATGGTTGATAGACACAGTGATGTGGACAGAGCAAATAGGTTCATTGAACGGATCTAGGAGATCCACCAGGCAGTACAGGAATAACTGGAAAAGAGCTAGGCCAAGTACAAGGCTAGGCATGATAAGCATCAAATGGAGCATAGTTTTCAAGTTGGAGACCAAGTTTGGTTGTATATCAGCAAGGACAGGAAGCAAGGTGAAGGTAAGAAGCTAAAACCTATAAGGTATGGACACTTCAGGATACTTGAGAAGATTGGTGAAAATGCTTTTTGCCTTGATCTGCCAGCTTACATGCACATCTACTCAGTCGTGAATATAGATTGCTTGAGGTTATTTGAACCTTTAATGATTGAGGACCCTGAAGAGCAGAGTCAATTACCTTTTGTTGATGACCTGCTACCTAAAGATCTTAATGAGTTGTAGGAAGATATAGTGTTGGACAGGAAGGTAAGGACGACGCACAATGGACAGGTGGAATACCTCAGGATTGGGCTTAAAGGTTCGAAGCTGAGCAGTGCGAAGTGGATTGAGATTGGATAAGTGAGACATCAGTTTCCTCATTTAGCCGATGCTTGAAGAAAACCAAATTTTGGTGGTCCAAAATCTTTTCAGTAGGGAGGTCGTGATCCAAATCGGATCCATAAATGACTGTCAAAGAACCCTGACTATATCGGGATGAAACAAATCCTTGAAGAATCCAAAACAGCAATCGAAAACACCCTGAACCAGTGGCCATGGTAGCCGGCGTGGAACGATGAGGACCTTGGTCAAAGCACACTGACCGAGACCCATGGAGACTGCGCAGGAGGTTGAGGTAGCCCCTGGGAGCCACGGAATAGGAAAATAAGCTGATTTTTGATGTGTGATCTAATCGCGCATCGCTGGGCAAACAGGGCCGAAATGGAGGGGTCTTAAGCCCTTGGTCATGTTGGGAGCCGGAGAACCACGAGCGGAGAAACGAAAAGTGCCAACATATGAAGGTGGGACCCACAACATGGAAGCCGGCAGTATTGATCAGGGCGCCCTTGAACGGTAAGAGGTTTTGGAGGAGAGTGGAGCGATCCCACTCAGCGATCGACACATGGCAGCGGAGGTGAGAGAAAAACCGTCGTGATCGTGCGTTATCGGTCCAGCAAGTCAGCCGCGCTCGATGTGTGTATGATGTTGGATCTGGAGGAGCCCAGATTGAACGGCTGAGATTGCGCCCAACAGACAGAAGCAGAATCGATAGGGAATTAAGTCGTGATTTAAGGGGATTTGGAATCCGTTGACCACCACGATGGAGAAAGGATGTATCCCCGACATAACCGAAGAAACGAATCGATGAACAGGCTAGCACTGTTCTGATGGAGACATGTGGCTACTTCCTGATCATTCATGCTGACGCGGAACAAGGAACTACAAGCACGCAGGTGGTAGGTGAATCGACGCAGGTGGGAGAGGAACCAAACATGCATGGAGATCGAATGGCTAAAGACATGAACAGAGACAGTCAAATGGAGATTCAGAGAGAGAGAAGAGTCCAAGCAACCAAGAGAGACAGTGAACAATGAACCCTAAGAGGAGGACTGAACATAGAGAGCAGTAAAGCCAAGCAAAGGAGATAGAGGGCCGAGCTGACCATAGGTAGCATCGTGCACCAGAGAGCTTGAAGAATCAAGCCTTCCCATAGAGGAATCTGTCCAGATTGAGCATCATAGTTGGCTCTTTCCACTGTAGACCAAGGGTCACAGAGCTGGTAGGAAGAACAAGAGTCTTTGTACTCCGAGTGGCTTGGGGAATCCAAGAACCACCCTAGCAAGCAAAATCTGCTTCAAGAGAACTCATATTGAGTCCCTGCATTGTAATTTCTCTGCTGAAAGACACAATAAAACAAGGCCACCACTAAAGCTGGATCGGAGATGTAGCCTTGGAGAATAGTGTGAACTCCTTATTAAAAATTGCTTGTGTCTTTGTGTTGCTTACTGTATTTATCTGCTGTCTTTCCACTTATTTTCTGTGTATTGGCAATCTGATCAATCCGTTGTTTCAATAACATAGAACACACACACCAGCACATGGGTCTGTAATACCTTTTTGTTTAATAAATCTTCAACTAAGGTCACTCATAGGGTGATTATCAGATCATTTATCTTCTTCTTTGTCTGGTTTTCCACCAAAGCCTTAAATTCTTTAAACCTGTCAAAGACTTCAAATTTCTTCTTAAGGAAATATATCCATGTATTCCTTGAGAAGTCATCTATAAATGATACATAGTACATAGACTTACCCAGTGATGGAACCTTCACAGGTCCAAACACATCACTGTGCACAAGCTCTAATATATGTTTTGACCTCTTACTACCAGAGGGGAAACTCACCTGATTCTACTTCCCATATACACAATTTTCATAGAAATCAAAACCTAGAGAGCTATTACTCATACCTTCTACCATACCTTTACAATGAATTATTCGAAGCCCCTTCTCTCCAATATGTCCAAACCTTTGATGCCACAACATGGTTTTCTGTCTAGAGACCACAAGATTTTCTGCTCCTCTTTTAGGAACTACAGAATTGTTGCATCCATCAACAATAGTGCTACCTTGCAGCTTGTACAAAGTTCCAATCCAAACTCCCCACATCAATATCAGTGCTCCCTGAACCATCTTGCAGGTATCCTTCTCGAACACTATTGTTACACCTGCATCATCCAGCTTGCTTATGGAAATCATATTTTTGGCCAATGCAGGAATATGCATAACACCTGGAAGTGTTCTAACCCTTCCACCTTGCAACTTCAACATTACTTTTCCGTGACCAATGATTCTAGCCTTCCTGTCATCCCCCAAGAATACATCACCACCATCATATTTCTCATACTCGCAGAACCACTCTCTATGGGGAGTGAAGTGAAAGGATACACTTGAGTCAATCAACCATGCCTTATGATCTACTTGTGTACTTGAAGAAGCCAAGTACACATCCCCACCTTCATCTGAGGTGGTTTTCTCCTTTGTAGAAGGAGCATCATCATATTCCTTTCCTTTATTAGGAGCTTTAGATTTACAGTCCCTTTTGTAGTGGCCTTCCTTTCTGCATGTCCAGCAAACCACCTTTACAGGTTTTCCTGGAGATTTAGATCTCCCACTTGATGAATTATTTTTGTTTATGTTCTGGGACGGTCCTCGAACAGACAAGGCATCACCATTCCGGCTCTCCATATTTTTCCATCTCATCTCCTCCATCAGCAAGGATGAGACTATTTCATCAAATAGCAAGGCAGTTGCATTGCTACCTATTGCAATAACCAGACTATCCCACGAATCTGGTAGAGAACACAACAAACTGATGCACTTATCTTCATCTAAAATTTTAATATCAATAGATAATAACTAACTTACCACAATATTAAATGCATTCAGATGCTCTGTAACAAAGTCTCCATCTTTCATCCTCAGGTTATACAACTTTTTTCGTAGGAACAGTTTATTCACCAAAGACTTAGATTGGTACAAAGTCCCTAACTTGTCCCACAAAGCCTTCGTTGTAGCTTCCCCTAATACATTCAACAATACTAAATCTAAGACAGACAATCATATTGTGCTCTTTTCCTTCCGATCCAACTTCTTCCATTCTTCATCGGACACTCCCATTGGTTTATTACCCAGATCTATCCCGATCCATTGATCTTTATCCACCAACAGATCCTCCATCTTTAGTTTCCACAACTCAAAACTCTGACCATTAAATTTCTCGATCTCTATCTTTCCACTTCTCACCATCTTCTTTCACCACCAAAATCGATCTCGCAGATCTCCCACTGAACAGGGTTTACCACAGGCCCGAGTGAAACCCCTTAGCAACAAAGGCGTCCCCTTGAAGCCAAAACAACTCTGAAACCAAATGTAGGTTTTAACCCCATACAGAAATTACCTGCATATGAATTCTAAAACATAGAAAATAAAAAATGTGAGAGCATAACACATAAAACACATATACACAGATATTTCCCCTATATCCCAAAATCGAGACTACCAGCTTGATTTTTCATTATGTTCCTTTCAATCTTACAATACATATTTATACATGCCGAAGCATCTAATACCATGGACCGAAAACCATGGACCCCATAGAGGGGGGTTACCTACACCCCTCAAACCCCCATGTGACCCCCCCACTATGCAATCGGTGCAATGAAGGTGGGGCTCCGCCCCGCTTCTAACCCCCCAGTTAACTACTTCGGCTAGTCGTGGAAAGAATATAAAACAACCCAACACCACTGACTCCAACCCTTTACAATGAGAAATAAAAAGAAGATATAGACATTAAGTCAACCTCCTCCCATCCTCAGAGATCGAATCCCTAAGATGAGGAACTAATCCATAAAAAAGTTGAACAAGAAACTGGAATCTAGGAAACCCTAACAACTTGCCTCTAAAAGGGAGGATACTGATTCATTTAACTTCAAGAAAACTTTTGATCCAATGAATCTACCCTCTAGTAAATAATATCCATCTTATTTACATGCCTAGTCACCATTTACATCAGTAAAAACATCATCCATGAGAGAAAACCTAAAAATTAAAGTGATGGCACAGTAAAGTGAAAATTCAACATAAAATTGTCCTATGCACAATGCTCAATCTCTATGCGCAACACTTTTTCCAGGGCCATTTGGAGGCATTCCTGGTGTCCAAATTGAGCTCATTATAGCTCATTGGAAATCTTGTCCTGTCTATTTTCCAAATCTGCCTTTAGTTTCCCATTTTGAGTTTATTTGACCCCTAAAAAAATTATTCTCCAAAGATTGCTTCTATGCGCAATGCCATGGTAAAAAAGAAGGCAAAAAGGTCACGTTTTAGTTGTTTTTTGACCTTTTGGCTGACCATTTTTTCTCCAAAAGCTTAGAAAATGCACAGGGTGCATGTAATCATCATTGTGAATCTAAAAATGCTAACCATTTCTTGATTGTATGCCCCTAGGAAAATCACAGTGCTAGTGGCGCTACGCATAGAGCCAATTTTTCTAAGCCAAAAATAGTTAAATTCTTCAAAAATGAAAAAACACTCAAAACTTACTCAAAATTTGTGGATAACACCACCATCAAGTGTCTGGGTTAGCCAAGGGAGCTTCAGCAAGTAGCCTAAGCCTATCACCCTCCCTTTTGGCTTTGAGTGCTTGTTTTAGCCTTGTCTTCATTTGCTTGACTCTTATGTTACAAATCTTGTTCCGGGTCCTATAATAGTGAGCCATGTGCATAATGATTTGATTGTCCTTGTTGGCACTTTGTAGAAGCTTCTCCAAATGCAAATTGACCTTGTCAAACCATGTTTCTCTATCCTCCTCAATCTCCTATTCAAGCCTTTGTTTTGTAGTCAAGGTGGCTGGGGTCTCTTCCTCTTGCATCACTGATTTGCCTTTGTCACCTTGCCTCTTTGCTTTGAGAAGTTCGATCTCCATGAGGAATTGTTTGTCACTTAGCTACTTGTTCTCTTGCTCAAGGTATGAAATGACATATTTAGCTCTCACCAAGTTGTCCATCAGTGCTTGGATCTGTGCATCTTTTTCCCTTATGGTTATATTTTCATTTGTTGCCTCATCTTGAGCCTCCAAGTCGACTATCTCAATGCCATGATGAATGTGTGGTTGTTCTGGTTCATCATGTTCCATCAAATCAAATTCCCTTTCCTTTTCATCATTGAGGCTTTCCTCCAACATCTTTTCCTTCCCTTTATGCACCTGTTGTACCTGTTGTGTTGATGAAGAAGGCAAAGCCCTTTCCACAGTTTGTGGAGCAAGCATTTGCTCATGAATTGGTGAAGAAGGTAGGGCCTCTTCCACATTAGGTGGAGTAAACACTTGAATATCCACTACAAGCAACTTTCTAGCCCCTCCTTGATATGTTTTGTAGGTTTCTGACTTCTCAACAACTTTAGTCTCTTTAGCCTTCTTACTTTTCTTTACTTTGGTGCTGTTGGAAGGCCTTTCTGCTTCTTGAGGAACTGGTGGAGGAATTTGAGGACCATTGAAGGTGTCATTGGCAATAAATGTATCCCAGGAGATGTTCAAGAGGTTGAGATGATGTAGCACAATAATCTTAATCAAGGAATAGTGATAAATACTATTCATCTGCTAGGGCTATGGAATTTTCGGCACAATGTAGGCCATCTTCTCAATGTTCCTGAATAAGAAGTATAGGATGTTCATTATTTTCACTCTTATGAAGTGCATAAGAAGCCTAATATGATAGGTGTACAATCTAGAAAATCTGCCTCACATGTAAAATAATTCATAATGATCCTCATCATAGGGGCATACTTGTCGTGAAGGAACCTAAAAGGAAAGGTCCTCTTCTTCTCATTCCTGTACTTGGATTTGATGTATGGCTCATAGTAGTGCTCATCCAAATCTTGTGCTTTATACCATTTTCTCCCAAATTTGAAATCCTTGTAGCATCAACAATGATGGAGGAGGAAATTGTAAATGTTACCCCAGCAAGAGTTACCTTGTTATCACGGAGATTGGCTACAAAAGCCTGGTCAGCTCAAGATGATGTTGAACTCTTTGTACCTGCTCACAAAACTCATAACACCCTAGATGCCTGAAAAAAGAGATAGTCATATGAGAATTCTGTAACTCTATGATGTTTGATGGTTCCTCTCTGATAATCTTGCCTCCCTTATGTAGTTTTCTCTGATGCTGAGGTCCATCTCCCATGCTTTCACTGCCACTGTTTTCCTCCTCCTCATAATATTTATCCTCTTTATCCATGTTTTTTGAATTTGAATCTTTAGAAACCTTAGAGAAGGTAATCAAGAAGTGAGTTATGGTGAATAGGGATAGGGGCAGAGGAGAGGAGTTTGTGTGATGTAGGATGAGATATGTATGATGTGAGAGTGAGAAGGAGGGTATTTTTTAGTAGGTACTGTTTAATAAGTAGGGGTTTAGGGATTTTGTTTGGGGGATTAGAGTATAGGGGATAGGAGTATTTGACAGTAGGAAATAGGGAATAGGGTGATATTTATGGATATGACAACAGAATGTGGGAATGAGGGATGTGAAAACAAGATGTGGGAATAAGGGATATAGTAAGAAGGGAGGGCTTTTAGACAACCTAGGGTTTGAAAATTTAAATAGTAAACAAACTAAAAAAACATGAAATGAGTGTTGGAAGGATGGTTTAAGTAGTATACTTACTTTCTTAGAGGCTCGAGGTAGAAAAAGAGAGATTTAGATGGTTGTTAGGGTAGCCTTGGTGTTTTCTGGCCCTATGCGTAGCGCCTTGTACAGGTGTGCAATGATTTGTTGCACGTGCAGTGCCATGAAAAAATACATTGGCGCCTAGGCTTTATGCGCAATGCTTTGGTTGTATGTGCAATGCTCCCTCATCTATGCGCAGTGCCTCCACAATTTTGCCCTGTGCGCAGCGCTCCTTGCTCAATGTGCAACACCCATGATTTGCTTAGCTACCAATTCTCTTCAACTTCCTTCTCTCCTTCAACTCTCTTCTCTCTCTTTGTTAAATGAGTATGATGAAGTTTTAAAAATGAATTTGAAATCTTATATAGAGGATGATATTGATTTTTCCTTAGAAAAAACCCACTTTATAATGTTTTTTGGAACTTTTACTTTGTCTTCAAATCTTAGTTTAATGCTTTTCTTTCTTTATCTCTTTTTAGGTGGATGATGCTTTGATTGAACTAATTTCTTCAATGGCTCATTTCTTGCAGCAAGGATAAATGCCTAGGCAGCTTATGGGAACACTTATTACATGAAATGACTTGAATTATATATAAAAAAAATATAAATCAACTAAAATACTTTGTTTTCATCTCAAAAACATGTTTTTGATATGAAAACTACATTAGTGAAATAAGATATTTGTACAATAACCATGAATTACTACCAATCATTCTTTGTTTATTGGTATTCCTCATACCTTTGCTTCCCTTTATTTACACTGAAACTATGCTTTTGACCTTGGAAATGAACCCTAAGACCTAATGGAAACATGACTGCCTTGACTATAAAAATAACATAACTAAAACCATAACTGAATTCAACATGGAGATGGGTCAACAAATGTACCTCATGAGGTCAAATTTGATTTTCTGAGAAGAAGACAACCATCAGTGGACCATTTTGGCATGACCTAGTGGAATGGTCAAAAATTCAGTATGAGACACCTAAAATGAAAATGCAAAGAGCAAATTTGATCCCTGATGGAAGTATGCATATACTAACACTAACAACATGAAAAATGCAAGGTTAGGAATGATTAACACAAAATAGAGAAGTCCTTCAAGGTGGGAGACAAAGTACTGTTATAGTTGAACAAGGAATCAAGGCAATGTGATATGGTCCCTTTGAGATATTAGAGAATGTTGGAGATAACATCTGTAGAATCAATGTACCCCCATATATATGCATTTACTCAATTTTTAATGTAGATAATCTAAAATTATATGAGCCTTACATGCTTGATCAGGAAGAGGAAGAAGTCCTACCTTTTGTATAGGATTTGGCTCTAGATGTTAAGGAAGAGGTGACATAGGATATAGTTTTGCAGAAGAGGTATAGAACTAAAAGATAGGGCCAACATGGCCTTTGGGATATTGATTTGAAAAGACAATTGCTAGGAAAAGCTAAATGGTACATCCGAGATAAGGTGGAGGAAAAGTTTCCTCACCTCATTTATCAGAAGCTTTTGGGACCAAAAGCCTCCCAAAATGGGTATTTCACAGAGTTTTGTTATCGATGACAATAAGTGTCATTGATGTCAAAGGGAATGTCTAAGGAAACACTAGTGTCACCTATGAAGCAATATGATATCATGCGCTCTTGTATATTCTCATCAGGTGAAGTCAAATAGGTTTGAAGTTATTAATTTTTTTCATGATTTTATGATGTCATAAAGAGCCTATCGATAATATTTTTTCATATTCCTCATCGAGACCTTTCCAACTATATATCACACTCTAAAAAATAGCTCTCGGATGAGAACTTATAGCCATTTGAAAAACAACAATAGTAGAAGATCCAAACTATGGGGGGGAACTCAAATCACCAAATTCATTAAAGAGTGTGTATGTTAAGGGAATATCAAGGGGCTAGTAATCTGATTGACAATGAATAGTGAGAAAGGTGCATGAACTTTAAACATGTGAAAGTTTGAGAAAGTGTTCTCTAATCGAATGTCTCTAATAGCCAGATGTGGAATTAGATGACATATATCTGCATAATTTTTTTGAATGTTATCTAGAAATGTTGGCCTATACCACAATGACACATGAAGCATCTCATAGTTTGCCACATGTCATGATGATGTCATGATGACATCATCATGTCAAGTGTTGGACACCTAATCCTCTAAGGATTGGTGTGGAAGCTGAATAGTCTAAATAAGTCCAAGAGACCTTGGAATACGAAACCAAAGGTCATGTGAATGTACTATAAATGTTTATCATTGTCAATAATAGATATACTCTCATGGTTATCATTCATCTTCTGTTGCTGCCATATATGTGTTTAACATGGTATCAGAGCGGGCAATCTCCTACCCTACTCATATTTAAGGCCTTTCTTTGCCTATCAGTTGCCATCCAACAAACCTGCCCACTCAGCTTTACCCATGAATTAGAAGAATTATTAATGCTAATGTGGTACCATCATGTCACCCATCAAACCAACGAACACTCCTATCTCTCAGCAAAATCACATTAAATCATAGTAAACGCTCCCTTCTCAGTCATGAAATCCAAGTAACTTCTCTCCTCCTTGTGGGTTCTAACAGAGGTAACGTCCCTCAGTTCTGCGATTTCTATGTATTGCGCATACCTATTCTTATGATTGTATAGAGGAATATTTCTTTCTTTTTCCTCGATGAATAATGGACTATCCTTATCATTTCTATGATAGATTCCCAAAATTCAGTATCTGTTTCACTGTGCACATGTCTGTTTCAGAATTAACACTTTGCTTATAGCTGGACTATTCATTTGGAATAGGCTATGAGTGTACAATCCGAAGAAGTTATGCCTTCTCAAGGTATCACTCCTTTCTTTGTGTTTTGTGGAGTTGAAGCACTACATTCCATTCAATAATGCCTTAACATTTCCCTTCACCATAATTTTGATTATGGAACATAGTGGCTACAGATATTTCCATGGGCAAACCAGGGATGGAAGAATTAATGAACGTCGGTGTTAGTTCTTCGAAAATCAAGGTCTGTGACTAGTTTTCCTTCATCAACAAGGACAAGGTTGAAACCTTTGTTGCTCTTTCTCTATGAATTGGTTGTTGCTACATTAAATTTTATTGATTGTTATTGTTGTTATGATTGCCTTTCTTTCTGTTGGCATTATGGCACAGGTTTGGAGCTATGGCACAGGTGTTATCCTTGATGGCAACTCTCTTTGGTAACAGATCTCAGTTCAGGCTTTCAGAATGAAGGAAAAGACATATACACAGGTTCATCTAGACAAAGACGCGTATACACGCGGGTTTGACGTTTCAAAGGCCCGTATGCATATACATGCACTTCCATGCAAAGAAAAGCGCATATATGTTGGAGAACTTACTTTTGGTCCATGGTAGTTAGTCCTCGGTATTTGAACCTATGGTTTTGGACCATGGTATCTCGACAAATGTGTTGATCCCAAGTATTGGGCCCTTGGTATTGTTTTGTTATGGTTTTGGACCTTCGTATTGAGAAAGGCCTAGCACCATAAAAGAGGGAGGAGATCATTAGGCATGTACACCATCTGAATTATTGAATATCTGATGTTATGCTAGATCTGGAATACTGGTGATTGGATTATGGTGCAGATCTGGATCTAAAGGAAGGAGGAACCTGAGCGCAAGAAGGATAAGGTCTATTGATGGATCAAAATCTCAAGGCTTGAACATTGGTATCTCTGTATGATTTTGATCTGTTATATGTGGCGCACACTTGATCTATAAATCTAATAATTTGGGTTAAATAATGACTGAATGTTTAAAAGAATGAATTATCCTTTATAGATCTGTACGTAGGTTCAGTGAAGTGCAGGTGTGTATACACGCTTTTCCTGTAAGTGAAAGAAGCGTACACACAGGTTGGTTGTGGTACAAAAGCGTATACTCGCAGGTTTCGGAATAGTGAAGTAGCATACATATCTTGATTTATGCTCTAGCTGCTTCTATTTTATTGCTGCAGTGTTCTGGGTTCAGAATTTGGTGTTTGGTTACAGTTACTGTGTTCTGGGTACAATGGTCAGAGAAGGGTTTATTTGATTCAGCTTTGATTGGTGAAAAGAAGTTTGGTTGATGCAGAAATTCTTGATGTTTGATTGATGTTACTTGTGGATCCAGTCTAAAAATTAATGAAACAAGGTCCCTGAAAGCAAAGAGAAGGTTGCGGCCTTCTGCAGGTAGGAGCCTGCGTACTAGTATCTCAAGGCTAGTACAAGAACTAAGGGGGTTGGAGCTCCCTTCCAGGAAAGCTGGAGAATGAGAGAGAGTTGTAGCTCTCTGCAGGTTGCAGCCTGCATACTGGTAAAGTCTGCACCAGTACAAAACATTGTAAAGAGAAGTTTCTAATTAAAAAGAAGATAGAGACAAATTGCAGTAGGGGGTTTTCACCCACATTGGGTTTCCTCCTTATATCTTGTGTTCTTGTGTGTGACTGTCTTCTGCTCTATTTCACTGTTTCTGGTACTATTTATTTGCTTCTGATTCACATATTAATGACTGACATTTGAAAGATAAATCAAATAATAAGTCTTCTTTATATACGTGGGTTTCTTTATCTGTAGTTGCATATATACACTGTTTGTATTAACTGAAGTAGCATATATGATCTAAAGTTGAAAAAGAAAATATTTGACTTAATAATACTGATTCACCCCCTCTCAGTATTATTTCCAACATTTGGTATCAGAGCAGGTTCTTCAGAAGAAGCTTGATCGCTTGAAGAAAGATCTTTCATCATGAGCAACTATGAGAGGGAAGCATCAATCAGGCCATCGATTTTTGATGGGATAAACTTCGTTTATTGGAAGGTAAGAGTTACTGCCTATATTCAATCTCTTGGTACAAAAGTCTGGGATATCATAGATACAGGGTATACTTTTCCATCAGCAACTCCTACAGATCCGGCTGAGAAGAAGAAATATGAAACAAATGCAAAGGCGATCAATACTCTATTAGGATGCCTATCTCAATCAGAATTTGTCAAGGTAATGTAGTTTAAATCCACAAAAGAGATATGGGACAAGATTGTTCTGAGCTATGAAGGAGATGATCAAGTAAAACGAGCAAAACTTCAAACCCTCAGGATTCAGTATGAAAATCTCAAGATGTATAATGATGAAAATGTGGCTAACTATTTTCTTCATGTAGATGAGATTGTTAATTGTATGAAAAATTTGGGTGAAGAAATAAAAGTGGTTGTTGTGGTTGAAAAAGTTCTAAGATCTTTGTCCCCTAGGTTTGAATCTAAAGTTTCTGCAATAGAAGAAAAAGAGAATCTACAAAGCCTTAAAATGTCACAGTTGCACGGAATTCTAACTGCTTATTAAATGAGGAAAGGAGGTCCATCAGACAGGAGAGAAGCTGCCTTCAAGGCTTCAGGCAAAGGAGAGTACTATGAGTCAGGACACGTGTCAGAAGAAGAAGAAGAATCAAATTTTGTCAGAAATCTTCAACGGGGTACTGGACGGTTTCGAGGTAAGTTACCTTTCAAATGATTTGTTTGTGGAAGAGTCGGTCACTATGTTGCCAAATGTCCTCACAAGGATAAGATTGACAAAGGGAAGGAACCTGTTAGATGGAACAAGAAACAGAATGCAACTAAGAAAAGTTACTACACTCATGAAGACAGTGATGGCCTATCAAATAGTGACGAAGATGAATGAGGTAATGATTATAAACTTTTAATGGCCTTTGAAGATGATGATTACATGGACGATATAGATGTAGATGGTTTTTATGAAGATATTTCTCGACTCAAAATATGCTTAGAAGAAAAAGATATGATCATTTATACTTTGCAATTCCAACTTGATGAAAAAGAAAAATCTGTTGAGAAGTTAGAATGTGAAATTGTTGGCCTTAGAAAAGAAATTGAGAAAACAAAGGCTCTTAATCTTAAATTTGTTAAAGGATCTGAAACTCTGGATGAGATTATCAATGCGCAGCGTTCTCCACTAATCAAGACAGGTCTGGGTTATAATGGAGAAACATCTCAAGCATCCACCTCAAGGAGTTATCTTGATGCAGCAAGGAGGAATGAGCAAAAGCCCAATGAAGATCACCAGGTAAAACAGGGACGAATTACATCAAGAACAAACAAAGACTACCAGGTAAACCAGGGGCAATCCATCTTAAGGGTGAACAAAAGCTATAATCAGCCACAGGTAAAAACTTCTCAATTTGCTTCAAGAATGGATGACAATAGAAATTACAATCATTTGGCTGGTAGATTTGATAATCGCAGAAGTTTCTTCAATGGCCAATGTTTCTCTTGCCATAACTTTGGTCACAAAGCAGCTCAATGTGTTGCCTATAAGACAATCATGACTAGAGAAGCTCAAAAACAAAGAAGTATGATTGGGATTACGAAAAGGACCTATAACAACTTTTCGGCACTTGAAAATGAAATTGAATGTTCTATTTGTAATAACTTCGGTCATGAAGATTTTGAATGCAGGAGCAGGTTTCGGCAGAAAAAGGAACAAGCCTCAAGTACTAGAACATGGAGAGTAAAGGAACCACAACCAGAAAGATGTGGGATAGCCTTTTACTCAGAAGGACAGGAAAATCTATGGCACATCGACAATGAATGTTCGAAGCATATGACAGGTGATAAAGAAAAACTTGAATCATATACTGCTTTAGAAAAGGGAAAGAAAGTTTCTTTTGGAAATGATACCCCTGCAGCCATAAAAGGAAAAGGCACTGCTCAGCTGAAAGAAAAGGTCAAAGATGGAAATATTTTGTATGTTGATGGCTTGAAGCATAATCTTCTGAGTGTCAGCCAGATGTGCGATCAAGGAACCAAGGTAATATTTCGATCAAATGGATGTAGTGTTCGTGATCTTGATATAGGAAAAATAGTGATCAAAGGTAGAAGAACTCCAAATAATTTATACATATTTGAAGAAGGACAACAACAATGCTATTTGAGCAAGGATGATGAACACTGGTTATGGCACTGGAGGTTGGGGCATCTAAGATTTTCACAAATAAGGAAAGCATGCAAATATCAAGTAGTTCGTGGTCTTCTAGATATCAAAATTCCAGACAACACAATATGCAAATCATGTCAGTTTGGTAAGCAAACTAGAACTAACTTCCCTGAAAAGGAAGGATCAGCTAGCAGGCCTCTTGAGCTAGTCCATACAGATGTATGTGGTCCGTTTAGGACAAGGTCACCTCGAGGAGAAGAATACTTTATATTATTCATTGACGACTTCTCCAGGATGGTTTGGTTAGGACTTATGAAGCACAAAGACGAAGCATTTGAAAAATTCAAATCCTTCAAAGCTTTGGCCGAAAATGAATCAGATCACGAAATTAAGTGCCTCAGGTCTGATAGAGGTGGGGAGTTTACCTCAAATGAATTTTTTGATTTCTTTGAAGAACATGGAATAAGAAGGGAATTCTCTACAGCTAGGACTCGTCAGCAAAATGGAGTGGTGGAAAGGATGAATAGAACAGTTCAACAAATGGCTCGTGCTATGCTTGATGAGTCTGGAACTCCCGCAACCTTCTAGGGTGAAGCTGCATTTGCTGTGGTTGTTATTCTCAACAAAACAAATGTCCGAGTGAACAGCACTCAAACTCCGCATGAGCTCTGGTATGGTGAGACTCCTTCGGTAAAGCATTTCAAAAAATTTGGGAGCAAATGCTATATTAAGAATACTGATGAACAGCTTGGAAAACTTGAACTTAGAGCAGATGAAGGCATTCTCCTTGGTTATTCTCCCCATAGCAAAGCATATAAGTGTTACAATAAAAGACTTGGACGAATTGTTGACATCGTTGATGTAGTGGTTTATGAAAAAGGATACATCCCTAGGCAAGCAAATCATGAAAATATCGAAGATGATGAAGACTACTCTCCAAATAAAACAGCTGATGAAGAAGAACCTCAAGAGGCACCTGAGGAGAAAATAAGGATAGAAGAGAAGACTCCATCCAGGTACATTCAGAAGAATCATCCAGAATCTCAGATTTTGGGGCAGAAAGAAGCAGGTGTACAAACAAGAAGAACAATTGCAGAAGCCTCAAGTTATTTGGCATTGCTCTCCTCCACTGAACCACAAAATGTAAGAGAGGCATGCAAAGATGAATGCTGGGTCAAGGCAATGGATGAAGAACTTGAGCATATTGAAAAGAAAAACACTTGGGAGTTGGTTCCTAGACCAAAAGATAAGAATGTCATAGGGACAAAATGGATCTTCAAAAATAAGTTGAATGAAAATGGGGAAGTAATTAGAAACAAGGCCAGACTTATGTGTAAAGGGTATGCTCAACAAGAAGGAATAGACTTTGAAGAAACTTTTGCTCCTGTTGCTAGACTTGAGGCCATCCGAATGTTCCTTGCTCTCTCAAGCTTTCAGAAGTTCAAAGTTTTTCAAATGGACGTGAAATCAACCTTTCTGAATGGGGACTTAGAAGAAGAAGTGTACATTGAGCAACCAGATGGTTTCATCCTTGGGAATGATCCAAATCTTGTATGTAGACTAAAAAAGGCTCTCTATGGTCTTAAACAGGCTCCAAGGGCTTGGTACTACCGTTTGGACAAATATCTTCATCAACAAGGTTTTTCAAAGGGATCAGCAGATAGCAATCTTTACATAAAAATTGAAAATGACAAATTGCTAATACTTGTTGTGTATGTAGATGATATTATCTTTGGCAGCAATGAAGAAGCTATGAGTCAAAGCTTTGCCTTGGTGATGCAGAAAGAATTCGAAATGTCTTTGCTTGGAGAACTAACATATTTTCTTGGCTTGTAAATCCAACAAAATGAAGGCGATATCTTCTTGTCTCAAACCAAGTATCTCAAGCAGATTTTGAAGAAAGATGGCATGGAAGATGAAAAACCAGTATGTACCCCCATGGTCATAGGATGCAGCCTCAGTGCAAATGATGAATCAACAGTAGTGCATCAACCAACCTACAGATCTATGATTGGAAGTCTACTTTATTTGACAGGTACCCGACCAAACATCATGCATGCAGTAGGAATAGTTGGAAGATTTCAGGAAAATCCAAAGGAAACTCATCTTTAGGCAGTCAAGAGAATCTTCAAGTACCTTCAAGGAACTCAAAACTATGGCTTATGGTATCCTAGAGATACAGATCTCACACTTCATGCTTACACAGATGCAGATTGGGCCAGAAGCGTGGATGACAGGAAGAGCACAAGTGGTGGTGCATTCTTTATGGGTTCTAGATTAGTATCTTGGTTCAGCAAGAAATAGAGTTCGATTGCTTTATCTACAGCTGAAGTGGAATATGTGGCTGCTGCATCTTGCTGCACTCAACTTCTTTGGATGATGCATATCTTACAGGATTTTCAAATCACTTGTACACCACCTATCACCATCTTATATGATAATACAAGTGTAATCAGCATTTCAAAGAACCCAGTCATGCATTCAAAGACCAAGCACATACCGATCAAGTATCACTTTATCTAGGAACAAGTGTTGGAACAAAAGGTCAAATTGGAGTATGTTCCTTCTAAGGAACAAGTTGCTGATATTCTCACCAAACCATTGCCCAGGGAGACATTTGAATACCTCAAACATAAGTTGGGAGTAGTTGATGCATCATCTTGCTGTTAAATCGTGTTTGTTTCAGAGAAAAATGGGTGTACGCGAGTTGAATGAGGCAGATCCGCGTACATACGCCAATTTATGCAGGTGCAGTCGTGTATATGGAGTTCTGAAGAAAATCAGCAAGGACAGACTCTGGTTGAAGAGAGTCTGATATGGGTATGACAGAGACCATCTGGCACAGGTTCAGGGGGAGCAGATAATCTTTTAATAATGCATTGTTGGCATTATCTTATAAGCTTTTGGTTCTAGTTCACAGCTGTTGTTGGTTTTAGGTGGAGCAGAGGTAGAGGGAGAACAAAAGGAAATCTTGGTTACTGATCTAAATTGTGATTGACAGATGCTGCTGCTATCAGTTATTTGTGACTTTCATAAGTCGTGTTCTAGATATTTCGTCACTATGTCATGTATCTCTTTTGTGGTATCTTTTTTATGGTGTCAAGGTCATGTAACGACCTATCTTGGTTTCCCCACTATGCCTGGGATGAACATGTAATGAACTTGGTTGTCATATGTAATTTTCTGATGTATCCCCACTTGGTTGGGTGGATGATCCCCACTTGGTTGGGTGATGGATGTATGTATTGAGTCTTTTGGTGATAGGAAGGTATTTTATAATGTATAAGTCATGGTTCTTCTTGAAGAACATCTTTTGCAGATCTTGCCTACAGTCAGGGGGAGCATGGTCAGCACAACAGGGCAGAAATTTCAGCATGTACTCAGGGGGAGCACAACCCTTTGCCCTTGATGACAAAGGGGGAGAATGACTTTGAGGATTTTGGGTTGCCATCAAGTCCAAAGGGGGAGATTGTTGGCATTATGGCACAGGTTTGGAGCTATGGCACAGGTGGTGTCCTTGATGGAAACTCTCTTTGGTAACAAATCTCAGTTCAGTCTTTCAGAATGAAGGAAAAGACATATACGCAGGTTCATTTAGACAAAGACGCATATACACGTGGGTTTGACGTTTCAAAGGCGCATATGTGTATACACACACTTTCATGCAAAGAAAAGAAAGTATATGTTGGAGAACTTACTTTTGGTCCGTGGTAGTTAGTCCTCGGTATTTTAACCTATGGTTTTGGACCATGGTATCTCGACAAGTGTGTTGATCCCAAGTATTGGGCCCTTGGTATTGTTTTGTTATGGTTTTGGACCTTGGTATTGAGAAAGGCCTAGCACTATAAAAGAGGGAGGAGATCATTAGGCATGTACACCATCTGAATTATTGAATATCTGATGTTATGCTAGATCTAGAATACTGGTGATTGGATTATGGTGCAGATCTGGATCTAAAGGAAGGAGGAACTTGAGCACAAGAAGGATAAGGTTTATTGATGGATCAAATTCTCAAGGCTTGAACATTGGTATCTCTGTATGATTTTGATCTATTATATGTGGTGCACACTTGATCTATAGATCTAATAATCTGGGTTAACTAATGACTGAATGTTTAAAAGAATGAATTATCCTTTATAGATCTATACGCAGGTTCAGTGAAGTGCAGGCGCGTATACACACTTTTTCTGTAAGTGAAAGAAGCATATACGCAGGTTGGTTGTGGTACAGAAGCGTATACTTGCAGGTTTCAAAATAGTGAAGTAGCGTACATATCTTGATTTATGCTCTAGCTGCTTCTATTTTATTGTTGCAGTGTTCTGGGTTCAGAATTTGGTGTTTGGTTACAGTTACTTTGTTCTGGGTACAGTGGTCAAAGAAGGGTTTATTTGATTCATCTTTGATTGGTGAAAAGAAGTTTGGTTGATGCAGAAATTCTTAATGTTTGATTGATGTTACTTGTGGATCCAGTCCGAAAATTAATGAAATGAGGTCCCTGAGAGCAAAGAGAAGGTTGCAGCCTTTTGCAGGTAGGAGCCTGCGTACTAGTATCTCAAGGCTAGTACAAGAACTAAGGGGGTTGGAGCTCCCTTCCAGGAAAGCTGGAGAACGAGAGAGAGTTGTAGCTCTCTGCAGGTTGCAGCCTGCATACTGGTAAAGTCTGCACCAGTACAAAACATTGTAAAGAGAAGTTTCTAATTAAAAAGAAGATAGAGACGAATTGCAGCAGGGGGTTTTCACCCACATTGGGTTTCCTCCTTATATCTTGTGTTCTTGTGTGTGACTATCTTCTGCTTTGTTTCACTGTTTCTGGTACTTTTTATTTGCTTTTGATTCAAAGATTACTGACATCTGAAAGATAAATCAAATAATAAGTCTGCTTTATATACGCGGGTTTCTTTATCTGTAGTTGCGTATATACGCTGTTTGTATTAACTGAAGTAGCGTATATGATCTGAAGTTGAAAAAGAAAATATTTGACTTAATAATACTGATTCACCCCCCTCTCAGTATTATTTCCAACACCTTCTTCATGTGAGGTAGATTTAGATTGTGCAAAGACCACTAAAATTACTCAAGCTATGGCTGGCCATTCAACATATTTGTCAGCTGAGAATATTATTCCAGTTCCAGATCCCTAAGATATAACTGCAACAGTTGTTTGTGATTAGCAGTCGAATCGACAAAGGAATACCAAAGAGTCCCTACTTATGGACGAGCAGGCTACTTCAAGCCACTCTACCTCTGCCTTCTAATCGACTTCTCCATGGCCTTACATTTCAGCCCATTCACCTCCTCCCACTAAATACCACCATTACCATACCCGGAGAAAACAACAATTGTCATTCTATTCTACTCAGATCTGAGGGATGCGATATTTGAAACCCGGGCATTGGAAGTTTATGCTCGAATTCATTCATCACTCTCCTAAACAAGCTCATTCTGACTTAATTTCCTCGAAATAATTCAAGATCGGTTATGTGTGTTGGAATGGAGCATTGAATAAATTGTGTTTAAGCCTTCTCTGTGATGATTGAATGCCATGAAAATATTTGTGTGTTGATTCCTTTTGGTGAACTTGTGTGCAAGATGGTGTGGCTATTGGGATCCAGGCATGGATAACTAACTGTGTTGTGAATGGAACTCGAGCTCCGACTATTGTAAGAATTGCACAGGTAAAATAAGACAAGTGGTCATGCTGAAATAGAGACTTTTCGGCTTTGCAATGTGAGATTATATTGCTTCTCTTGGACATTTCTTGTGTGTTCTTAAAGGTTGGAGTAGTCATGGGCTACCTGCACGTTTCTATCAATTGTGGGGTTCAGTTAAAAAGAATCTCATAACTAAATTTTGGGGAGACATAGTAGTTGCAAGAATAATGAGTAGATGTGAGTGTTAATGACGAAATTTTTTAGAGGAAGCCTTTGCAAAATGTCACTGCTGCAACGCGGCAGGTCGATCATGATTTTCCATGGAATTACCATTCTCATCCCTGGTTGGATACTCTAGAGGGACATGAATCTCTACAAAGGGTGCTTATTGGATACGTCTCCTCCTTATTTGATTTTGTGAAAATTGTTCCCCAGTAAGACACACAAGCTTTGTAGCTGGAATACAACACAAACTAGTTGAAGAGAAGGAGACCCTCAGGAACACTCAACTATTTGGCAGTCACAGTTGCATTCAAAGGCATCTTCTCATCTTTAGATGTATGGTTATGCTAGAGGTTAGCACGTGAAATTCTTGATGGTTTGTGAAATGGAGGAAAACACTTCATTCAATCATGACTGAAACAATTAATTACAAGGCACTCCTTGGTAAGTAAATTCACCCACCTTATATGAAGAGAGTTACAAAACTTTTGTTTGAATAAGGTGAAATGTTTTTGGGAACAATTCTTTATTTTGAAATTAATTAAATAAAGTAAGCAATTGGGCATGGTTACATCGTTGAGTATTTGTTTTCTAAAAGAATTGCGTGGAGAAAGAATTTGCAGTACATTGTATTCATGAATACAACATTGAATGTTGCCTGTGATACCTCTGCTTCATACGTTGGTTGTGAAGGTGGTTTGAACAATGAGACCATCGTGCAATGTGATATGATGTTGTGTATG
Organism: Pinus tabuliformis; assembly: GCA_031772625.1. NCBI lineage: Eukaryota > Viridiplantae > Streptophyta > Pinopsida > Pinales > Pinaceae > Pinus > Pinus tabuliformis. The sequence goes on along the minus strand of CM062818.1, from coordinate 503,157,177 downwards.
CATTGGTCATTTTGGTATGCTTCTTTTGAAGTGTGTTAAGTTTGTTGAAGACTCTTGGAAATGACTGGATATCAAATGGAGTCAAGTTGCATTGATATATGAACGTGGGTCAGATTTGTCACTTCAGAACTCAGACTAAAATAGGATTTCAGAGGTTCTATCCTTAAGGGAAGAAATAAGGTGAATTTCCTCTAGCATAAGATCTCAGCTGTTGTAAAAATATCCTTGTAAGAAATCAAATACTCCTTGAAAAAAAAATTGCCTTGATTCTTGTTGAAAAGTTGGCAAATTAATTTTCTAAAACCGTTATTGTTTCTTCAAGTGAATTTTTTGGTCATTTGTTGATTTGATTGTTTGAATAATGGAGAAAATTCATGGATTATTAGAGTTATTAAGCACTCTAATCTTATCTACTGGTGGAAGCATAGTTAAATTCAGCAAAGACACTCTAATAGATATTCAAACATCTTTACAACATGCACAAGAAACCATTGAAGTTTTGCAGCTTGAATCATAGCTACAGCAAGAGGAGTTACAAAAGTATAGTCATCATTATGAATCTGTTTCTGTTTAGAACATTGAAACAGACTCCCATAAGCAACAAGTTGATTCAGATCCAGTTCCCAATGAAGCAGCAAAGTCACATGCAGATGCAGAAGTTCAGTTTGCACTTCCCAAGCCCATCATCAAACCTTGGGAAGAGCTTGTCCACAACAAGCACAAAACTGGTCTTGGATATGACAGGAATGTATCCTTTCATATTCTAGATTACTCAAATCCCATCTAGTTTCAGAGTGCTGGATTCCTTCATGATAGTTCACCTTCAGTTGTTCCAGGTTTTTCCCCTCTTCCACAGCAACAACAACAGATTGTGAAATTCCAACACTGTGACCGAGTTAGTCACCTGAAAGATAATTGTTTTGATCTTCATCTCCATGTAAGCACTATCATAAAACCAGTCATTCTTCAAATAGATGCTTTAGAAAAAAACCTCCTGCAAGAACAAAGATTCATGTTGGATGGATTGCTTCTTGGAAATGGGTTTCAACAACCAAGAAGATATTTTGCTCATACAACATGATTTCTTCTTAAATATTGAAAAGTCTTGAAGTTGATATCTCTTCAGCTTCTCACCTTGTATCTAACAGGGGGGAAAGTGATGATCATCTACAAGCTTCAAAGCCACATCAAGCAAGCTTGAGCCACAACCTACTATACTAGTTTCAGAGTTGTAGCCAGAGAAAAATATGCCCCTGAGCATGCCTTTAGTCGATGATACCTCTTCAAAGAATTGGGGACAATTCCTCTAGCATAAGACTTTAGCTTCTTGCCATTTTTGGAAGAGTTCCAGGAATTGCATTAAGCATTCCAGAGTTGTTGGTCATCCTTAAACCATCACAGGTTCAGACCTCCCTTTTCAGGTTGAGGTTCTCCCCTTTATGTGGGGTGAGACCTCCCTTTATTGGTTGAATGTTTCCCTCTTCAAAACATCAGGAGCACTTCCTCTAGCAGAAGACTTGAGCTTCATGCTAGACTTGGAAGAGTTCTGGGAACTACACTAAGCATTCCAGTGTTGGTGGTCATCCTTAAACCACCTCGCTTATACCAACATTTCAGAGAGCACATTCAGCCTAGTGCTGCCATGCATTTTTGCACGTTTTGTATTACAACTCTCTTCTTGGACTCATACATAACCCTTTGGATTAAAGGGGGGAATGTTGGACACCTAATCCTCTAAGGGTTGGTGTGGAAGTTGAATAGTCTAAGGAAGTCCAAGAGACGTTGGAATATGAAACCAAAGGTCATGTGAATGTACTATAAATGTTTATCATTGTCAATAATAGATACACTCTCATGTTTATCATTCATCTTCTGTTGTTGCCATGTATGTGTTTAACACTAAGGACCATTAAGATCCCGAGAGCAGGTCATGGGCAATGGTCATATGGATTACGAAATTAGACCCAAAATCCAAGGTGAAAGTCAAGGGCACAGTCACATGGTCAACTTGGTGAAAATATTAAGGTGTAAACTCTTGAATTAAGTGCATGACCCATGTTCAACTCCATAAATTTTGATACACCAATTGCATATATAAATATCCAAGCCATGTAGGTGGATTACAACAAACTCATGAAATAAATAACATAAGTTCTATGTTCTAGTTATGAGTTTAGAATTGATGTGTATTTGTTCAAATTCATTAACAACATATTTAGTGATAATGAGTGGAGGTTGAAGTTTTTCTATGGGTAACTGGGTGATTGAGTTTTGATTACTATTTGAATAGTCAATAGATATTGGTGGCCTAGCTCCACCCTCCATTTGGTATTGGATAAAGGTTTGTGGCCAAGTTATATTCTTATTTAATCAATGAATGAGGCACTTTGGACATGTGACCAACCTCCATCACTATTGTAGATAGAGTATGAGCTCCATTGATATCGAATACAGAGGCTAAGATCCATCGGTATCAAAGATAGAGGTCGAGCACTGTCATTATTTAATAAAATACAAAGGCTTGTAAGGAAAATACCAAGCTCCATTATTTTTAATTGTTGATAGAGACCCAATCTCATGGTTGAGTTTCTCTATTGGTTAGTTAGAATCTAGTCATTGAAATTTATTTTGTTACATTTTTTCAAGTCATTGACATTGGTTGTAATTTCTTTTGTGATGATTGGAGTTGAAAGTTTAGCCCTAGTTCATTAATGGTGATGGTTGTTTAGGATTCAATCATACTTGGATCATGTTGAGGGCATGTATGAGGTGTAACAATGAATGGAGTATCATTGGTCTCATTCTAAACTCTAGAAAAAATCTGAATACATTGGCATACATTGCGAAGATGGCCAATCATGACAGAGGTTACCATATTTTCTCTCAATTAAAGCACAACTAAAACTTAGAGTTTGGTTGACCATGTATAACAATTTTTTTCTTATGACAGATGGGATTACATAAACAATATTTAGGCTGGGTTGTAGTGCCAATGATTGGCCGTTGTAAAGGCATGTCATATTTGTAACACTTAGTTCAATATTGAAGTAATTGGTTGAGGACCAATAATAGGATCGACTCCCCACTCATTTTTAAGTAAGTTCATACATAATAAACAAATCATAAGGATGGTATGACAAGCCACATTGCATATACCAGTTGGTAGACGCGCATGGTGTAGCCGAGGTCATGTGTTTGAAATTAGTCATTCAATAGGTCATTTTTTTTCTCATAAGTTTACATTTTATTGAACATTCAAGTAGTAAAAAATGCACATTTTGTAGAGATATTTATGAAAAGTGCTTATTTTGTTAAACACACCCTAAAAGGGCCTTTTTGTAGAACAATTAATTTAATTTTTTATTTTATATGGTTTTTGGGGCTTTCTAGGCTCATTTCTTGGCCAATTTGGATTCTGGAAGAAGTGTGATGATCAGGGTATAATATTGAATAGTTATAAAGGCATGAAAAACCTTGATGATATATTCTTGATGATTAAAACCTATGTTATATATTTTGGAAGTTTATAAGCAGGTTGTAGTTGATGTTGGGAATATGGAAAGAATAGGTTCTGAGGAGGGTTTTATGTGGCCATATTGATGAGCAGGTTGTTTGGACAAGGTATGATAGGTTGTTGACATATAAGGTTGTCAGGTTGAATATTTGTGTTGATTGAAGAGTAGGTGGATCCAATTTTAAATAATTTGAAAAGTGGTCCACGTGAAGTTGAAGAAAGAGGTGGGTGTCTCCACTGAGGTTGGTGCTTCAATTAGGTAGAAGCCTAGAGTAAGTTGAATCTTGCTCATGATTGAGGTTGGTGCCTTAATTAGGTTGGATCATAGAGCAAGTCAAATATTTCTCATGTCTGAGGTTGGTGCCTCAATTAGGTTGTTGTTATAATCCTATTTTCCACTCCACTATAGTGAGAGAAACCCAAGTTCAACTTACCTTAGTTTCTAGCTAGAATGCATGCCCTTTCACCTTTGATTTTACTTATGTGGGATTTATTCCATTGTTAAAAGGGTGTAATTACACAATTGACTAATTTCTCATAAATATTTTGTCAAAATTTTATAATTATGAGATAATTGTTATTTCACAATTGAGGAAAAGCTCATAATTAAGAAAAACATTCTAGATTTTGTCATTCTCAAGGAGAGAAAATTGATCCATTTGTGTATGAGTTGGCTAGGGGTCCATTATTGAAGAAGTTTCCTAACTTATCAAGCCCATAGGTGTCTACATACGTTCTCCTAATGGATACAATGAACCGGTATAATCTCACCCTATCAAGAGGAAAGGGGCTAGATCTAGGGTCTACAATATAGTGTAGGAGCTTTGTTGCATTGGGAGAAAGAGACTGAGTTGCAAGTTGAAGGAGAGGTGTTCTCATGTGTGGAAGGTATATCACTTTATGTATTTTTCATTTATTATTAATGAAATTTCATGATTCCTTTCCCTTACATCTTATTTGCATCATGATTTCATGTATTTTTTGTTTATGCTATTTTGGCCTCTATGGAAGGCAAATTTTCTTTATTTGTTGGTGTATGTGTGTAGATTTATTGGATCATGATAGCTAGTATCAAGTTCTTCAAGTTGAAATTGGTTCTCCGGCACCAAACTCAACATCATACACCAACCCAAGAAGGATTAGGTGCATCCCTTAGAACCATTTACTTGAGATCTCATGTATGAATGTTTGTACACATGCGCACATATACAATGTGGTGATATTCAAGGTAAAGGTCAAATAGCAACAACTCCTTATGATTGTGCATTCATAACCATAACAAGGTTGGTGCTTTTAATGAGAGTTAGCCCTTGTTTGGTTTAGATCTCCTCTTTATTCTACATTTTGGTTTTTTGTCAACTCATCCCATTTCTTTGTTTTTTCCAAACCTCATATAGATCTCCATTAGTCTCATTTTCTTTATATTTGCACGATCTTGGATCCAAATTTTTAATTTTTAATTTTTATATGAAAATTTTGAAAAAATAACAGATCACAACTTTCATATCAAACTATGTACCTTTTTTGTGTAGAATTTGATTGAATTAACCACATATCTGAATCCTTCTCATATTTTCACCTAAAATAAATTTAAAAAATCACATGAAATAAAGTTCGAATAAGGAATATATGGTTGATTAAAAGATCAACTTATTTTCATATTTGTTTTCCAATTTTAGGGTTTTCCTTCAAGTTGCTTTGTTTAATTTTTGAGGGGTTTTTCATCATATTTTTCTTTGATATTTTGAATTTGTATTCCTACTATTTGTTACATTTCATATATGTATTAGATATGGTTTATAACTCTTGTTTTGAATTGGATCTACTTCATTTTCTTATTTTCTGGTTTTTTTTAATCCTGTTTTGCTTGATTTTAGAGCGTTTATCTTTAAGATCTTGTTGTTACTTTTTGGATATATATTATTACTATTTTTTATAGTTCTGATCTACTTGATATCCGATTTACAACTCTTGTTTGAATTGGGTTTGTTTTCTTTCCAATTTTAGGGTTTTCCTAAAGATTGTTTTGGGTTGTTTTGAGGGGCCTGCCCTTAGGATCTTGTCTTGATATTTTTGGATCTGTATTCTTGTTGAGCATGCCAGTTTAAACGTATTTTATATTTTCATTAGATATTTTGTATTAAAGTCAATCTGATCTATTTTCATCTTTGGTGTTTCCATTGAAGGATTTTATGCTTGAATTTGCTTGCTTTTAGTAGCTTCTTGTTTTCGACCTATTGTGGTTATGCAATAATAGACTTGAAAGGTTTGGATGAGTGCCTTAGATCTCTTCATAATATCTTATTCAAACTATTCTCATTATTTCATTCATTTCATGCATTTACCGTATATTAGGGGTAGGTTTTCTCCCTTGTAGACATTGATAGTTATTCCTTGTCACATTTGACTAAATCACCCAGTAATAATTAAATAAATAATTATTTATTTATTATTCTTTAATTTTATTTTTTTGAATAATTGTTAAATCACTATTTAATAATTGTTTTAATTTCACCTTTTTCTTAATCCTTACGAAATAATTAATAAATCATTTTATTTGTTAATTATTTCTAAATAAAGATATTTGACCATTTTGAATATATTTTCCCTCTCTAAAAAACATAATAAAGTATTCCTCATGGTTAGATCTGGATTTGGTCAATAGTATTTTATTATTTCCCATTTTGAAGATCTACTCAATACTTTGTTATAAATAAGAGGGGTTTCCATTGATTTTTTACCATGGTCATTATCATTGTCACCACTATCGTCTTCTAGCATTTGAGCTCCCACTTGAGTTGAAGTGTTTATTTTGGGTTTTCACACATTGAGAGAGAGAATCAATCACTAAAGCAAAAGGGCATCAAAGGACCCATCCCACGAGGGGGATGTGTAAAAAATTGTTGTAGATCTCATTCACCGGTTGTTATTAATGAAATATTATTAATTTTAAAAGTCTTTCTCTATTGGGTTATTACATTGGATATTGGTCTCACCCCCTCTATTCCTCCGTCCTTCATTGCATTGCTTCAACTGTATCTCTCTCTCTCTGTCTCGTGCTAACTCCCCTTTGGTGTCTCGTAGAAGCGTAACCTACAACGTATTTTGGTCATACAATTTTCTCCTGACACTCATACGTTGGGGGGAAATCTGTTATCACCTAAAAATTCATCACCTAGCCCAGTCTTACTAGGTGGATCAAAATACACCATGTAGGATTAATTTTACCATAGTAAACTTATTGGAAATAACGTAGTAAACCATTTTTATTAAATGATTTTTGATTAAAATTAAAAAAACCCTGTGAAAATAATTAAATAAATCATTATTTATTTAATTTTCTCTAGGAATAATTATTTGAAAATTATTTCCTGTCACATTTGACTAAATCACCTAGGACTAATTAAATAAATCACTATTTATTTATTATTCCTTAATTTTAATTTTGAAATAATTTTTAAAAAATTATTTAATAATTATTTCAATTTTAGAAATTTCTTAATCCTCGCTGAATAATTAATAAATCATTTTATTTGTTAATTATTTCTAAATAAATACATTCGACCAATAATGGTTAGATATTGATTTGGTGAATAATATTTTATTATTTCCCATTTTCAAGATCGACCCAATACTTTGTTATAAATAAGATGGTTTTCAATTCATTTTTCACCATGATCACTATCATCGTCACCACTGTCGTCTTCTATAATTTAGGCTCCCACTTGAGTTCCAGTGTTTGTTTTGGGCTTTTCACACATTAAGAGAGAGAATCGATAGCTAAAGTACAAGGACATCAAAGGACCCATCCCACAGAGAGGTATTTGCATACCCTTGTTGTAGATCTCCATCACCATGAGTTATTAATAAAATATTATTCATATAAAAAGTCTTTCTCTATTGAGTTATTACATTGGATATTTCTTGTTGTTTTTTGTTTTGGATCACATACAATCTTTTTGCTATAGGGTTTTCTTGCTTTATTATTGCAGATATGAAGTGTAAACAACCACATATTATTGTTCGGGACACTTTTCACTAGTGACTTAATTGAAGCATTTTTGGTACACCTACTAAGACTTTTCATACTAAACGAGGATTAAGAAATATATGGAATTGAAATAATTATTAAATAGTCATATAACAACTATTCCAAAAGTAGAATTAAGGAATAATAAATAAATAGTGATTTATCTAATTATTCCTAAGCGATTTAGCCAAACGTGACAAGGAATAATTATCGAATAATGATTTAATAATTATTCCTAGAGAAAATTACATAAATAATGATTTATTCAATTATTCTTGTTTTTTTTTAATCAGAAATAATTTAATAAAAATGATTTACTACATTATTTCCCATGGTGAAAGTGATTTTACTATGGTAAAATCATTTCTACATGGTGTGTTTCAATCCACCTTGTGAGACATGGCTAGGTGATTATTTTTTAGGTGATAACAGTAGATCATTGTTTATGCATGCTTTTGTTATTCATTGAACTACACCCATGATTATTGATTTTCATTTCCTTTTAGCTATCTATCAATATTTTTGATTTATTTTAAGTGATCTATGGTTTGAAAAGCCAAGTTTAGAGCTTGTGGTTTCCTTGTGTTCTTTCTTGGTGGTATTTTGCTCTCTTTCTGAGTGAATTGTTTGGATTGTTTACTTGGGTTTGATTTGTTATAAACTTAGAAAGTTTCATAAGAGTGATTATTGAGAGTGCATGAAGTTGTTATTTTCATTTTAAAAAGGAAAAACTCTCTTCACTCTTGTAGCTAGACTTCATCGAATTGAAAATCAAAATTTTGTAACTGCCATATAGTTAAATCAAGGTATTTCTAAAAAGATTCTCTTCACACCATCTGAGTTTCACGCAATTACCCTCTTGAGTAAATATTAACACTTAAAATTAGTTCTTAATAAAATATATTCAATACCTTTTCTTTTTCACTGGTAGCATACAAAGATTAGTTTAAGATAGGGTCTTGGGATAGGAGTGTGAGGTTAACTGCTCCAATAACACAAAAAGAAACTTAGTATCTTGAGTTAGGGAGGCAAAATCCAATTGTTTTTGTGTGTTTATTGGGAATCCCTTCTAACACAAGGGTCAAGCGCGAGGTGACATTAAGGCCAACAGGGTGATATGACTTGATTTTTTGGTCTTGGTGGTCTTGTTTGCATGTATTACAAATGATGTTATTAACAAATTTTATTGTAGCACTTGGGGACCACTTAGGAGGAGTACACCTCAATTAGAGGAATCTCTCAGGGTTTTTTTTCCTTTGTTTCCTTACCCTTGCATGTGAATAGGACTTAATATTGTCCCCATATGGTGTGTGCTATACGTGGTAGCCCAAGTGGCCTTTCCTAGGAAGCTTACATGAGTGATGGTGATGGGGTCGTCGTCATTGTACCCAGGCAGTTATCAGCCAAATTCACTCAATCCTCATGGGGATTTCTCCACTTTTTGGGAGGGAACTCGTGTTAGGTCTAAAAGGACCATTAACTAGGTCATTATTATAATTGTCCCAGCTATATCTTCACTATTGACTTGTTCCCTGATAAAGAAGGCTCCAATAGTAGTAAGATCCCTTCTCTATCTATTTGGTTTGTGTGTGTGCTTATCTTTTAGGTCTCTTTTACATATTCCTTTCAGTTTCAAGTCATAGTTTGGCCATAGGGTGTCTTAATTCTCTTATTTGAGAATAAACATATACTCATCATGTTTGAACAAAGTAATCGATGTTCTCATAGATTGTTAGGCACTTCTCCTGAAGAGGAAGTTCTGCCACCTTGTAAACATAGGTTAATTTCGGTATCAGAAAACATAGACCATACCTAGGTTGGGGGGGTTAATATTGGTTCTAGGGAGGAAGACCATATAAATGTTGAGGTAATTGACAAAAGTCCTTTGCCACACTATAACCCACTCTTGACTGACTCTCTCAACCTAGTTTTAGTGCATCTGAATCCTAACAATAATTAACCTTTTTACATGTGTATTCCTTATATGCCTAGTGAAAATACTTATTTTTCTATGGGGGAGACAGGTACAACTTTACCCTCTGCATTAGCAGTATCCATTTCCATGTCATCCTTAGAACCACTTATTATGGTGGGATCCACACCTCCTTTTACACCTATGACATTTTCTTGGGTAATTCCACCAGTTAGGTCTGTGACCCCATCACATTTTCCACCTTTTCTTGTGTTTATGCCTTCCTCTAGCTTCGTGTTTAGACCGAGGGAAATCCTTGGTGAATCCATGGGAGCTCGGAATTTTATTCCTATCATATCTAAACCTACGATTCTTACACTTAATAAGGAAATTTTACTTTTGGGAACATGATGGGAGGGTTGTATATTTCTTCTAGCGAGGCCGAGGGAAAATTTATTTTTGGAAATATTTCACAACCTTGGTCTAGTTCTATGTTTGGAGGAACACCATACTCTAGAGGTTCCTTTTCCTTTGGGGCTACTAGTATACCTAGGGGAATTTTACCCATTAGTACCACTATGCCTACAAGATCTTATGCTTATGGAAATGCTTCTGTAGATGGATGATTTTTCTCTGGTGCTGGGTACAATCCTATTGGCTGCCAAACTTATAGGAGTCCTTTGTTCTCTAGAGTAGTTTACCTTCAGGGGCATAATACTTACACCTCACCTATTGGTTTAGGATATCAGTATACTAGGATGAATTATAACCTTAGTCCACATTCTTCTACATTTAGCTATGGTATGGGGGGACCCTATGGTCCATTAGGGGGTTACAACCCTTATGATTCATTTGGTCAACTGCACATTCCTTTTCTGACACCTCTCTATTTACCAAACTTAGAGAAGCTGAAAAATGACTTCGTCTTTCATGATCCAGGTAGCCACCTATGCCGACCAAGTTGCCTTTTGATATTCCTAAGTTTGAAGGGATGCCATGATAGAATCTTTCTACAGATATTACCACCTTTCATTTATGGTGTTCATCTAACTCCTTAGTGGATGCTTTTGTGACGTTTAGACTCATTAAATGAAAGATAATAAGGGAGGCTACCAAATGGTATATTGAACTCAATCAAGAATCCTATAGTGACTTTCTTCCTTGGCTCATACATTGTTGAACCACTTTTTGTTACCTACTAGGCAGGATCTTAGGACTAACATTTTGTCCAACTTTAAACAAGATGATTCCACTCATATCTCTAAGAATGTTCACAAGTGGCTTAGATACAGGAAGTTAGTATGAAGTAGGCTTCCTGATGATGTCCTTATATACTGGTTCACCCAATTGCTTCGCCCATAAATCGCTTGGGATATTTCTATGCTTGGGGTGGTTATTAAGGAGTAGGCCATTTTTCATGCTAAAAATCTTGATCTGATTAACTTGCAGTCGGGCACATTATAAAATATTATTCCCAATGCTCCTTTCGCTTCTATTGACCTACAAAAACCCAATCCAGAACCACACTTTGATGGTGTGATTTGTTCCCTTTCCTCTGATGCTATGATTTGGCTAACTTCTTAGCTAGGGAAAATTATAGTCACTTCTCAAGCCCAAGAAAAAGCCCCTGGATCTCAACAAGAACCCTCTTCTTCTGAGTAATCCACCAAGTTTCTTACGGTGAAGTCCACGTTTCCTAAGAATAACTAGCCATTTGGGAGTAAAACGAATAAAAAGAAAAAGTAAAAGAACAAACTTTCTCAAGAGAAAAACCAAGAACAAACTAGTCAAGGTGGGGGCACTAGTGAGTGTCGTGGAAAGATTATGTTTCCTTGCAATATTTGTTAGGAAGAACACTTAACTCACGAGTGCCCAATTATGGATGAAGTCCATCGTCTCCTTTCATCATTGGAAGCCACTCAATAGCTAGTCATTTTAAATCATCCATTATTCGGCCAACCACAACAACAAATAGTTATGCCAACTCCTGAGTTTATTTTGAGTTGTAATTATTTAATTCAGTTTAACTGAGTTAAATTTAGTTGAACTAGTTCCAACTGATGGAGGAGTTACTAGGGGATATAATAGTGGAGTGTAACCAACATTGATCAACCAGTAAACTCAAGATTCACTCATAATTAACTCATGCATGTTAGATAAAATAAAGACCCAATTGAGATTGGAGTTTAGGGATAGTGTACTATCAGTTGTATAGTCATATGAATTGTACAAGTGGTGCATACAATCAGAGGAAGGCCTATGAGGATTGGCCTATGAGGATTGTAAAAATCATATTTGTGGAATTTCCCAATTAAATATGGGCTCATTCCCTAAGAACTTTCACAAGGCAATATGAGCTTGGCATGCAACAAAATTGCCTAATTATTGGCTTGAGCTTGTTTGTGAGGCAGTGAGATATATATAGATAGTGCAGAGGTTTCTCAAGCTTGAAAAAAGCATTGTAATCTTCTCATATTTGCTGATTAATGCAATATACAGATAGAATGGATTTTTAGCTATGGTTTTCCCTAGGAAATTATTATGTTATGTGTGATTGAATTATTTATCTTTTATGCTTTCTGATTTCATTGATTATCTATTGTTTCCATTGTTTAGTAGAGTAGATTCAAGTTACTTTTTTTAGCATATTACAATCTACAGTTTGAATCTATAAGGAATTTCTACATGGTACCAAAGTTGAAATCACTATAGAAGAGGTGAATATGATTTTGGCTTTTGCAGGAGAAATCGAATTTGTAGTTTCAGACTTCAGAGCCAACAGGATGTCATTCTACAGATTGAGACTCGAATATGCCCTTGATGGTAGTTTGAACTATATTTATTGGAAGGACAAGGTGGAGGTAGTGTTGGAAGATAATAGGCTTAAATATTCATAGATAAAGATATTCCTAAGCCATAGGATTCTTAGGATCTGGAAGAGTGGAGAAAGTGTGTGGAAAAGGTGAGAAGGATTATCCTAGAACGAGTTCAAGATCATATTGTCTCAAACCTCCATGGTAAGGAAAATCCATTTGCAATGCGGAAGGACTTGACATATGTGTTTCAAAATAGTAGTGACCACAGGAAGATGAAATTAAAGGACAAGCTCATAAAGATCAAGATGGAGAAGGGTGACTCAATACTGAAGTACTTGAAAAAGTTCACCCAATGTCAGGATGAGCTTGGAAGTGTCGATGTTATAGTTGTTGAAGATGATCTAGTGAGCCTAGCACTTCTAGGCCTTCCCAAAAGATGGAAAAACTACCAAGACTCAGTTAATGGGAGGGATAAACTACTAGAGTGGGAGTGATTGTAGTCTGATTTGGTACAAGAAAAGATTAGGCAAGACACCAGAGATGGATCCTCATCCAATAAAGATGATGAGGAGAATTTCACCTTGGCTGGAAAGGTGAAGAAAAGGAAGGGGAAGTCATCCCATTGCAAACCAGATTCCAGTTTGGGTGTAAAGAAGAAGGACATGTCGACGATTAAATGTTTTCATTGTCATAAGATGGGATGCTATGCCACAAAGTGTCAGCACAAGAAGACTAGTAAGAAATCCTCAGGAGGAGCGACGGGTGAAGCTCTTGCTTCACAATTCAAACTGGATTTCACTCTCATTTCTTGCATGGTGACATCGGTGATGGGTAATGTGTGGTACCTAGATAGTGGAGCCTCATTCCATATGATTGAAAACAAAGCATTCTTCAATGACTTGGAGGAGAATGACCTCCAGATGCACATCGAGATGGAAGATGATGGGATGTATAGTGCAATCGACATCAATATTGTTACCTTTCAGAGGGAGTTTGATTCTCCTCTCACATTAAAAGATGTCATGTATGTTTCACGTTTGAATAAGAATTTGGTTTTGGTTTCCATGTTGGAGGATCGTGGGTACGATGTGAAATTTAGCAGGGGAAAGGATTTCCTTCGTCACATGTCCTAAGGACAGGTGAAGTAGATCGGGGTTCGGGTGAAGAACCTCTACAAATTGGATGTAGAAGACTGCGCTACTTTGAGCAATAAAGCAAAAAAGGTGCAGAGCCGAGACATCGGTGAGTTGTGGCATAGAAGATTGGGTCACTTGCACCACGGAGCTTTGAAGATCATGCAACAAATTTCTACAGGAATTTCCAAGGGTACACTAGAGTAGAGAGATACATATAAAGGGTGTACATTGGGGAAGCACACCAAAGCTTCCATTCATGATAAAGATAGTTGAGTGCAAGCAATCCTTGATAGCGTTCACTCAGATGTGTGTGGACCATTCTCGATAGCATCCACGGCCAAGCACAGGTATTATGTAATATTTGTTGATGGTTTTTCTAGTAAGTGTTGGATTTTCTTCATGTAGAAGAAAGATAAGACATTCACTAAATTTTGTGAATTTAACGCACTTGTCGAGAAGATACTGGCAGTAAAGTTAAAGCTCTTAGAAGAGATAACTGTGGAGAATATGTGTCAAATGAATTTAATGAATTCTATGCATTAGAAGGATTCGACAAGACTTAATAGCACCCCATAACCCATAACATAATGGGGTGGATGAAAGGAAGAATAGAATTATTGTGGGAGTCACATGAGAGATGTTACATGTTCAGGGCCTACAATTGCACTTGTGGGTTGAATCATGCAACGCAACTGTTTATTTGCAGAATAGAAGCCCTCATCGAATTCTCAGAATGAGTACACTAGAAGAAGCCTTATCAGGTAAGAAACCAAATGTGGCACACTTCAAGATATTTGGTTCATTAGTCTACTATCATTTTCCAAAGGATGCACGAAAAAAATTCTAGATCCAACAACTAAGTTGGGCATATTTGTGGGGTACACTGATACACCTCACAACTATTGGGTGCACCTGCCATCGAACAGGATGACAATGGTTTGTAGAGATATGAAGTTCAATGACGAGAAGACCATGAGATTTTCCCTTGAGATGGAGCTTTAGTAACATGCAGAGGAGGAGATTTTAACTCCAATGGAGGAGCCTAAGGATGATGTGGAGAAGAAACATTCAGAGGAGAAGAGAGTGGAAGAACCCACTCATGAAGAGACTTCCAGAGATGGAAGGAAGTGCACCAAAGAGGCTGAAAGATTGATTCATGATGTTAGAGAGAATGTGGGAGCACACATATCACAATGCCGACAAAGGAGGTCAGTAGATCGATACACTGGATACATGGCTCTGATGAGCAAGAGTGTAGAGATTGAGCCATTCTCATTCAAGGAAGTAGTGCAAAAACTAGTATGGGTTGATGCCATGGTTGAGTATGACTCCATTACCAAAAATATTGTTTGGGAAGTGGCCCCAAGACCCACAAGAAAGTCAGTGGTGAGTTCCAGATGACATTACAAGGTAAATCAAGCAGCATATGGGAGTGTGGAGAAACAAAAGGATAGATTTATGGCCAGAGGATTCTCGTAAGTGGAGGGAATTGATTATTATGAGACCTTTTCTCTAGTAGCAAGGTACTCTTCAATCAGATCTATTCTAGCATTATCAGCACAGAAGAGATGCAAGATGCATCAAATGGATGTGAAGACAACATTCCTCAATGACATTATTAAGGAAGAGGTGTATATTGAGAAGTTGGAAGGATTTGAGACCTTTAACAGAGAGTTGCATGTGTGCAAACTCAAGCAAGCACTATATGGACTAAAACAAGCACCCTGTGCTTGGTACACTAGGATTAACAACTATTTCACATGGTTGGGATTCACCAAAATTGAAGCAAATGCGAACCTTTACCATATTATGGTTGAAGGTAAATTGTTGATTATGAGAAGATGATGAAATCTTGAAAAGAGGATCTTGCAAGAGAATTCGAGATGAAGGACCTAGGGCTCATGCATTACTTTATTGGTATGGAATTATGGCAAGGAGATGGGGAACTATTTGTCTCTTAGGGCAAGTATGCCAATGAGACACTAAAGAAGTTCTAGATGGAGAGAAACAAACACATGGACACTCTAGCAGGCAACTAGAGGAAGGAAAATGCCACTTTAGGTGAGGTATTGGAGGCTACTATTTATAAACATCTTGTGGGTTCACTTATGTATTTGGTGAACACACGACCGAACATGTGTTTTTTAGTTAACCAACTTAGTCAAGCCATGGTTAAGCCAACCAAACTTTATTGGAAAGAAACTAAAAACGTGTTAAGATACCTCAGAGGCACCACTCAGTTTGGTATTTGGTACATACAGACAAAGGGAGTTAATGTTTAAGGCTTCATAGATGCAGATTGGGTAGGGAGTCCATCCAAAAGGAAGATCACATCAGGGGGAATGGTCAGTAGTGGGGAAACAATAGTTGCTTGGTACAGACAAAAGCAAAGATCAATTGCACTCAGTTCAGCAGAAGCAAAGTACATGGATGCTAGTCAAGTAGCTTGTGAGGCTATCTAGATGAGGAAGATACTTTTTGGGTTATTTGGTTATCACATGGATCCTATAGTGAGTTGCTGTGGCAATCAGACTTGTATCAAAATCTCTGAGAATCTAGTTTTTCATGATCGATCCAAGTATATCGACATCCGGTATCACCATCTACGAGATTGTGTGCAAAGGAGAATCATGTTGCTGGAGTACATTCCTACAGAGGAGAAAGATGCATATATTTTGGCAAAGGCATTGTTAAGATGCAAATTTGAGTTTCATATAGGCAAGATTGGGCCAAAAAATAATCCCTTTCTTGTTGAGACAAAGTGCTAAAAATGTAACAAGAAAATCCTAATTTAATTTTGTCCTTGAATTAAATTAAGAATTAAATTGTAATTCCATCTCTCATGAAAACTTGTAATAGTTTACTAAGTTAATTTAACTTATCTGGCTCAGTTAATTCGAGTTGGGTGTCTAACTAAAGCTATGTAGGGCATCTCCTACTTTTTAGGATACCTGGTTGAGTTTATTTTGAGTTGTAATTATTTAATTCAATTTAACTAAGTTAAATTTAGTTAAACTAGTTCCGACTGATGGAGGAATTAGTGGGAGATCCAATAGTGGCGGGTAATTAGCACTGATTAACCAGTAAACTGAAGATTCACTCATAATTAACTCATGCATGTTAGATTAGAGAAAGGCCTAGTTGATATTGGAGTTTAGGGATAGGGTACTATCAATTGTATAATCATTTGAATTGTACAGGTGGTGCATGCAATCAAAGGAAGGCCTATGAGCATTGCGTAATTCGTATTTGTGGAATTTCCCAATAAAATATGGGCTAATTCCCCAGGAACCTATATAAGGAAATAAGATCTTGACAGGCAATAGAATGGGCTAAGTATTGGCTTGAGCTTGTTTTTGAGGCAGTGAGATAGATAGAGACAGTGTAGAGGTTGCTTGAGCTTGAGCAAAGCATTGCAATATTCTCATATTTTGTGATTAATGTAATATACAGATAGCAGGGGTTTTTAGTTGTGGCTTTCCCCAAAAAAGTATTATGTTATGTGTGATTGGATTATTTCTCTTTTATGCTTCGTGATTTCATCGATAATTTATTTTTTCCACTAATGAGTAGAGTATATTCAAGTCAAATGTTTTAGCATATTACAATATGTAGTTTGAATCTATAATGAATTCCTACAAGGGGAAATAGTATTATGGTGCCAATAACAATGCACTTGTCCTCATGTTAGATTCTCAAGTTGATTTGATCATGAGAGAAAAATATTATGACCCTCCTGAGTCGAGTTATGCTTGTAAGGACTCAACCACCCATATTGCTTGTACTGGACCTCTTATGTTAGATAAGAATATGGAATCGGTATATCGCCCACCCAAGGGTGTTGTTTGATTCAACACACAATCCCAATGCATGAGATGGCCAACATTATAGTATTATTGAGGCCTTAACCTAAGAACCATGTTCCATGTTTGCCTTGGAGGTTTCGCATAGCTGCCCCACACAATACAAAGTCTTGTTGACTACTATTAGAGTGGTGGATCCCTCATAATATAATTTGATCACATTTGACATTGATTCCCCCCGTTTTAGACCCTCTCATTAAGTTTCCTTTCAGATCATAGTGCGTACATATAATCGTGACATATATCACATTTTGTTGGATGAAGGGTCTTCTACCTGTGTGATGTTAGTGTCATGTTAGAAATCTATTGGTTCTCCAACACTCTCTATGCCAATTACTACATTAAAATCCTTTGAGTAACATTATTTTCTTCCCAAGGGTATTCTTTCAAAGTTTTCCATTGAGCTAGGGGAAAACTGCCTATGTTGATTTTGATGTCGTCGATGGTCCCTCAGATTATAATATGCTCCTTGGTCATAGCTGGTTTTATGCCATGTATGCTTGTGTGTCTTTGGTGTTTTGCGTGTTGAACCCCATGAAGGAAATATTGTCATGATAGATGTGTTAGATTATTGCATACCATCAACCAAGTCTACCACTACGGGAAATATTGTGACATTCATTGGAGATATCCCCACGAATTATGAGAGTGTTGGTGCAATACTATTTAAAATCCCATCTATTATCAATGTTTTACTTTTACCCCAGCCCAAAATTCCTTCCTCTTCAACCACTGTTTCCATGCACATGATCTCTTCTGTCACCTGTTGACCCCTTAAGTCTTCTAACTCTTGGGTGATGCATTCTCTTTAGATGTAGATCAATATGGTCAGCATATTCCACCTTTAGCAGAATAGATTGTCTCTTTGGTAGCCCTATTAGTACCTCCTGATGTTGTTCAGAAAATCTATCCCACTATGAAATATAACCAGTATCCTTTGCCCACATAGGGTGTCGCTCGACCTATTCCACGTAACTTCCTTAATGATTAGTATTCTTCCCAACACATCATATTAGATGTCATGGATTCGCATATTAATAATCCTATGGATATTATGCCTCTTGATGCCTCTAGTCTCCCCGATTTGGAAAAGGTAGAGATGTAAAAAAAAATATTGAATCTATCCAAGGGGCATCTCCTTATCCATCCTTGGAAGTGCCACGCTTGGACCTAGTCAAGTCTTGGGTTTCTAATGTTGAGCTTGCCAATGAATTGTCCAACTCCTATCCACATGTTGATGAGTGTCCTGTAGCTTCTTTATGTCATGACAACTCTTTTCAAGGAGATACATTAGCTCAAAAAACACTCACTTGTTTCATCCTTCAGTCATTCCTAATAACATTATGGTTCTAAATCTTCCCTCGTATAATCAACCTTTAAGAATAAGGTAGTTTAACTTTTTATGGCATGGCCCCTTCGTGGTGTGCCATATGGTACTTCCTTCTTCCATGAGTTCATGTATGGGAATCCTTGGCTTGTTCTTGACATCGAGCACACCTTGATGTGACATATTAGATTGAGTTGCATGATGTATATATTATGCATAAGAGTAAGTGTGATGTTTTTCTAGCTTTTTGGTTTGGTGTGTGTTGTGAGCTATTTTCTAGTACATTATATATGCTAAAAATCCAAAAAAATATAAAACTTCAAAAAATAAAAAAATATATAGTGAAATTTTTACCTAATCCATGTTTTATTTATATTTGTATGTGATTTAACCATGGGTCGAGTCTTTCTAGATGGGGTTTATAGGATAAAGTGGCATTTTTATTGCAACATCCACTAGACCTTAGGTATGTTTCTCTTGGGTTGAGTCTTTCTGGATGGGTTTTATAGGATAGATTGGCATTTTTATTGCAACATCCACTGGACCTTAGGTTTGTTTCTCTTGAACTTGGAATATAGGAGTAGGTCTCTCACTTCCATGTTAGTTTCATTTTTTAATGTTATTTCCATATTCATTGTGCCTTAAGTCCAACCTTGCCAGGTTGTCGCATTTTCCTGTCTCTCTTATGCATGTTGTAACTTGGTGGTATAACTTACCTGTACATGGATGCCCTAGTTTAGCACTTTTAATTTGTGTTGGTGTCCATGCATTAGTAATTAATTTCATTTTTGGAATTACTCCTTTTGACCCACCATGACTTTGAATATGAGCCTCATTTTTATCTTCTTTTTCATCTTTTGGCCTTACCCCAGGAGGATTCCTCACTTTTATCCCTTGTGATTGCTGCAACTTTTAGCCTATTTTATGGACAATCATAAGCCTTCATTTCATTTCACCACCTCTATCATCCTCTGCTTGGCATATTACTTTGTTTCACTTGGTTTTCTTATGCTTTCCTAGAGGGGCTTTTGTGATGAGTGATCTTATCTACCATCCTCTTTTCCTCCTTATGCTTAAAGTGGTTCCATCAACTTGGAACTAGTTTCTACCCTTTATACTACTTGTTCCTCCAGGACGAGCTTCCTTTTGATGTTATTTTCATGCTCATTAAATCTATATGAAAATGTTGAGTCCATTTTGGTCTTCTTTACATGACTTGTTAAAACTATGAAAATATTGAGCTTCTTTTGCCCATATTATCATGCTCGTAAAACCTATATGAAAATGTTTATTTCTTTCAATGTTTTCCTAATTGTTAATTAAATTGAAATTTAGTGAGCGATCACTTTTCCATTTTCAATATTGTTAAATTGTGAGAAGGACACAAGTGTTCTTTATCTCTCTTTTTAGCCTCACTATAAAACTTACAAAAAAAGAACCTATTGAGCTTAATTGTCTTCTCTTTTGTGCTCATTAAACCATGAAGAGACTAAAAATAGAAAAGGGAAGGGGAATCATTTATTTGTATTAATAGTAAAAATGGTAGTGTTAGTGGTGTCACCCTTGAACATGACCCTTATTTGAGTCATTTCTTCACAATCAAGTTTTAGCTTTCCTAGGAGATGTACCATACATATGAGTTTGTCTACTTTTCTATATGGTTACTCTTCCAATTGTTATGGAGTGTGCTTCAATGCCTCTTTTGTTGTTGCACGATATCACATGGTGCTTAACAATCATGTTTCTAAGTCGCTTTTGTGTCATGCCATTATGTGTTAAAGGGGAGTCTCAACCTAAGTTGGCCATCTACAATTCTTGTTGACATTTTTGTGTTGACCATCCTTGTGTCAGTTATACTTCATAATTTCATGACTTCTTCCATTCATGTCATCTCTTGATCTATCCCATCTTGATTGATGAGCGATTCATTAAGGCACTCCTTCGAAAAATATTCTCCTATCAAATTTAGCTCATTATCCAAGAGCTTGATCTATGAAACTATAGTACCTAGTACATTGGTGCTTGTAGTCCTTACTAGTAGGCTTCCTCACAATTGAAAGTAGGTTTACATCATTGAACCTTGATCAGTCGAGTCCATGAATGTCAAATGTCAGGTCATTTATTCACACTTAGTGGATTGTGCAATGTATGTTGGGGTCCATTTTCATCATTGATGGGTCCCCTCATGTTTGTTATTGGTATACCTCATTGACCAGTAATCAGAGGTTTCTACCATGATCGACATTAGCACATTTATTCACATGCTCTAGATTTTTACCATCAGGGTTGTGTAGAAGACCCATAGTTAGGGACATCTCACTCTTATATGGAACCCTTCCTAGGATAAATTGGAGCTATGTATCATTTATGTACTTTAAGGAATAATATGACGCACCTCTATTTTATGTTTCCATAATCCTATTGATGCTACAGTGACATAGATCCATAATGTATTTGCTAGTGGCTATTATCATTTTAGTCTATCACATGGATTCACTGTGTATTGTTCATGGCCATGTTCTAGCATTTCATGTCATGAATCCATAGTGTACATTTCCTGGCCACGTTTAATTTCTATTTATGAACGAGCATGGGTATGCCCGCCCCGGGGATCTTATCAGCAGGGTTGAGACTTCAACACTTGAGTTCCTTTGATTCAACTTTGCAGTCATGGTTTCTTCCTCTCATTTTGAGCTTTAAGTTTTGTTATAATGCATTTTGTCCATTAGTTTCTCTTTTGACCTCATGCATTAGGGGGGAATCTGTTATAACCCTATTTTCCAGTCCACTATAGTGAGAGAAACCCAAGTCCAACTTACTTATTTTGCTGGTTAGAATGCATCCCCTTTCACCTTTGATTTTACCTATGTGGGATTTATTCCATGATAAAAGGGTGTAATTTCATAATTGAATAATTTCTCATAAATATTTTGTCAATTTTTTATAATAATGAGATAATAATTATTTCATAATTCAAGAAAAGCTCATAATTGAGGAAAAGGTTCTAGGGTTTGTCATTCTCAAGGAGATCAACTTGATCCATTTATGTATGAGTTGGGTAGGGGTCAATTATTGTAGAAGTTTCCTAAGTTATCAAGACTCTAGGTGTCTAGATACAATCTCTCGAAGGATAGAATGAACCTATATAATAGCACCATATCAAGAGGAAAGGGGCTAGATCTTGGGTCTATACTATCGTAGGGGAGCCATACTACATTGGGAGGAGACCAAGCTACAAGTTAAAGGGGAGGTCATATCATGTGTGGAAGGTATATCAATTTATGTATTTTTCGTTGATTATTAATGAAAGATCAAGATTCCTTTCCCTTACATGATATGTGCATCATGCATTCACGTATGTTTTGTTTATGCTAATATGCTCTCTATGGAAGGAAATTTTTCTTTGTTTTTTGGTGTATGTGTGTATATTTATTGGATTTTGGTATCTAGGATTAAGTTCCTCAATTTGAATTTGGTTCTCTGACATCGAACTCAACACTCTACACAAACTTGCAAGGGAATGGGTGCATCTCTTGGAACCATTCACTTGATATCTCATGCAAGTATGCTATGGATGTTGACATATCTAGTTGATTTGTGTTAATTTTAGGTATGTTCTATGCTAGGGCAATTTATTTAAATTTTCACAGTTAGCAATCACATCAGCATTAAGATAAACTGCAGATAGAACATAAATATAAAACACAGAAGACAAGCCAAGACAAGAGGACATAAGATATGGCGCGAGCCAAGGACAAACCCCACAATGTGTGGGGAAACCCTTTGATCAAATCTTCTTTTATCTTCAAAGTTCAGCAGAGAAAGAGAGAGAGAGAGTACATTTACAACAGAAGTCAACATTTTGACTTATCTAGATCTAGCATAGATCATTTCTCATAACGATGAGATCAGTTGAAGACATTCTGCTTCAACTAATTCTCAAGGTGACTCCTTCACCTATCATCGTGCTGCATCTCGTCCATTTGCTGCACCTTACCGTGTAGCACCATCATGCTGCTCATGATCACACTTATCATGATGCTGCCCATTGCATCATTCATCATAGTTGCACCATTGTTGTACCTTTACTGAGATCATGCTGGCTGTACCTTTTGAAGTTGTTATAGCAGCATCTTTCCAATGATGAGATCTATTTATATCTTCACTGTGCTCTTTGTTAGATAACTTCATTTAGAGCTTCATTATTAGAATGACAGTTTCATCATGTTACATAAACACTATATTTATAATCATGTTGCCCAGATCATCATAATGCTATTGAAGGATTTTATAGATCCACTTTGCCACATGAATACGTTGATAATACATAAGCCAAAGATCTCCTCATTGAACCCTTATCTCATCATTGAGTCATAGCAAGATAGTAATTTGCTTGACTGTGGCTCTCAGCAGCTTCACGCCTTTACTGTGGCTCCATGCATTGTTCATGTTGTGGCTTCTATGTTGTATTCTCCATGCGTATATCATGCATAGAGTCTTCATGTTGTGCTTATACCATGGTGCAGATATCAGTCACCTTTGACAACGGATAGGGTTTATGTCTGCGCGTATAGTATCCATGCTGTGCGTATACCATGATGCTCTGCATATACATAACAGCGTATATGTTAATGTCTGCGTATACCATGATGCTCTGCGTATACATAACAACGTATATGTTAATGTCTGCGTATACATAACAATGTATTCCCTACGTACACATTTCCATGACTGCGTTATTACTGTATACATGATAGCGTTGAATTTCCCTGTGTATACATGACATCGTTGAATTTCCATAACTGCGTTATGACATCGTATAACCTCATCATGTACAACGTGTAATCCATCGTGGATAGCGTGAGAACTATATATAATCTCCAGTGTAAGAATATCTTTGTCTTCCTTTGCCTGCGGATCTTTATGACCTATGTATGTGTCTTCATTGTCAATAGAGACTGCGTTTATTCCTTCCCTTACTGCAGCTAGGCTCCACTACAACGTATAAGCTAGCGCTGCGTATAAGTGTGAACATTGACTATGGACAACATGACCATTGACGCGTGAATATCTCCCATGATGGCATGAAACCAACGTATGCATATGCCAACATATAGGTTTTCATGTGTGACCGTAATTTAGGGCCTTTCCTTTGGCTGCATATGAGGCCTCCTTTACTGTGGCCAGATCTTTTGCAACTAGGGCAATGTACAATAGCTAGGGCAACACTTTGAAGACTAGTGTATCACTTATGGTGTCTCTCTCCTTCTCCAAGAACCCAAGACGTGGAGAGGAGATCACACATGAAGAGGATATCTCTAATGACTCCAAATCCTCTCTTATTTATACTAAAAATTTAGAGGTTGAATAGACACGTCGGTTGGGCTTCTAGAGCCTACATAAGAGATGGTCGGCTTGATAATAATTACATAAACAAAATAAATTCATATCTCCATAAATACTTATCGGAATCGGATGATTTTTGGATCAATCCTATACCTCTCGACGAGAGGGATCCAATAAAAATATCAGCTGCCATAAATAAGCTGACTCACATGGAGTTTGGCCCTAGTTGCCAATTTAACACTCCCTCTTAACTAGGGAGAACTCCATCCGTTGATCCATATGTCCGACTATACTATCTCTGCCATTAGTGCCTTGCACTGCTCTGCCTAGCTTTGCTAAGCTCTACTAGCTTTGCTCAGCTCTACTGGCTCTACTCATCTCTGTTGGCTCTGCTCCGATCTGCTGGCTCTGCTCTGCTTTGCTAGCTCTGCTCAGCTCTGCTGGCTCTGCTCAGCTCTGCTTTTCTCAACTTAGCTCTGCTGAACTATGAAGAAGAAGAATTGATCGAGAATGAGTCATTTCATTCTCCACTGACTCAAAGTCAGTCTCAGAGTGCGTACCACTGGTCCCAGACCAGTCTTAACCGACTTGAAGTCAGCTTCATAGTAAGTACCACTCCTACCACTGGTCCCAGACCAGTATCGCAGTCTCAGAGAGTGTACCACTGGTCTCAGACCAGTCTCAACCGACCTGAAGTCAGTGTCATAGTGTGTACCACTCACACTGGTCCCAGACCAGTACTTCACTGACACGAAGTCAGTCTTAGAGTATGTACCATTGGTCCCAGACCAGTCTTAATCGACCCAAAGTTAGTGTCATATTAGGCACAACTCCTACCACTGGTCCCAGATCAGTATTGCAGGCTCAGAGAGTGTACTACTGGTCCCAAACCAGTCTCAACCGACCCGAAGTCAGTGTCATAGTGTGTACCACTCTCACTGGTCCCAGACCAGTACTGCACTGACACGAAGTCAGTCTCAGAGTATGTACCACTAGTCCCAGACCAGTCTCAACTGACCCGAAGTTAGTGTCATAGTAGGTAAAACTCCTACCACTGGTCCCAGACTAGTATCGTAGGCTCAAAGAGTGTACTACTGGTCCCAGACTAGTCTCAACTGACCCAAAGTCAACGTCATAGTATGTACGACTCTCACTAGTCCCAAACCAGTTCTGCACTGACACAAAGTCAATCTCGGAGTATGTACCACTGATCCTAGACCACTCTCAGCCGACCCGAAGTTAGCGTCATAGTATGTACAACTCCTACCACTGGTCCCAGACCAGTATCATTGATCCCATATCAATTGAGGTCATCCTAGCATAGGGAGTACAGTAGATACAACGTTGCATCCATCGGTACTACTATGGTCCCTAACTTCATTTCCCTGCTCATTGATCAGATGAGAGGTACTTCCCATGAGTCCCAGACTACATGGGTACGATGCCTCGACGGGAGAACTTAATCAATCCTGTCCTCATAGGAGAACACATCAATCTTGCTACAATCGCCATGGAGAACACATCAATCCAGGTCGCCATGGAGAACACATCAATCCAGGTCTCACAGGAGAACTAATCATCCTGTTACACAGGAGAGCGAATCATCTTGTTCCACAAGAGAGCGAATCATCTTGTCCCACAAGAGAGCGAATCATCTTGTTCCAGTGCACACCACCAGGGGAGGTTGAGTCACCCCGTGGTCGTATGTTGCTCCAGTAAGAACCGCAAGCCCCCAGAGCTCCCAGAGCTCAATGTATGCATCATGCAGGACCCTTGTACAAGGGTTTCTTGATGACTCCAAGTCATTTGGGAAAATCACAAATTTGATCTTTCCACGGGGCTCTGACAAAGTTTATCAACCTGTACATCATCTTAATGCGATGGAACCTCCTAGCTCACCGACTTACCATATCCTAGATAAGGCAGTATCTGATGTCTACCTACTGGAGAAATTTTCGAATATGGGATTTCTCAATAATCGAATCCCACCTCTGGTTGTCACAAAGAACCACAGTGGTATTCATCATGTGTACAAACAGCTCTCAGCAACCAGACTGCCTCATAGAAGGCCATACTAGTAGCAATGTAGTCTGCCTTGGTGGTGCTCAGAGTCATCGACTTCTGCTTCCTGCTCATCTACGATATCGAGGTAGATTACAAAGAGAACGAACACTGATAAGTGCTCTATTGATCCTCCACACTGCCTTCCCACTCATCATTCGAATAATCATGTGGTTTCATATTTCCGGCAGTGTATCTCAATCCATGAGAGATTGTGCCCTGTAGATAGAAGATTCTTAGCACCAATCCAGTGAGGGTCAACCAAATATGATCTCACCATGCTAACTGCAACACATATGTCCAGACGGAGGTTCTCCAAGAACATCAACGCGAATGAGTTTATGAAACTTAGAGGCATTTCCCAAATCAGGTCCGACATCAATACCATATAACTTATTTGAAAGTTAAGATCCTCGAGGTAGTCACAGGCTTGCAACTTGTCTTTCCACATTCAGAATCCAACTCCCTCTGTCTCCTATAAATGAGAGGGTCTGCACCTGTCAGACATAGGTGTTGGTATGAGAGGTTTATCATCCACAACCTTCGAGTAATGGTTTGGATCAGTTTCACTCCTAGTGAATCTCAGCTGCATTAGACAGCTATCAATCCTCTCATACTACGCCTGAGGTATTTGTTTTCAAGACATAGAGGGCTTTCTTCCACTTGTATACATGAGATTCCTGATCATGAGTCTCAAACTCCTCGGGTTGTTCCAAGCCTGTGGACCTGTTGCATGAGGGGAATGGTCCCCTTATAATATTTTCCTTCGGTACATTTCAGACATGTACCTTCATGCTCCTTTTTGAATTCAGGCATCCTAGTCACCATCTGACTCACAGGCCTCCGGTGCTGAGTCAATGGTCCCCAGTGGACTTCCTGCAACTTGATACAACCCTGAACTCAAAAACATCTTTGAAAGATCTATTTTCAAACACGTACCTTTCCATCGATAAGTGCCACCATATAACCTTTGACTTAAATTTCCAAGATGGACACCAGGTTCTTCTTACGATCAGGTACATAAAAGAGATTTTTGGGTTCCTTGCTTTCATGGAAGAGTCAACCATTTCCTTGATGACCTGCACTAGCAGTCATTCCTTTGATCATTGAAGATGTCCCAGTAATGATTGTTATGTTCATCAAGAGATGTGTCTTTTCCATTCGGAAACTCCTTCGCATAATGGCCAAACTTATTTCAACAAGGCATCTACCTTTCCTTCCACCCTTAGATCCGAACTTCCCAATGAAGTGATCTTTAGATGGGCCATCAAAAACTTCTGCTGCGCCATTCTGATAACATTCTCTTCTTCGACTTCACCCTAGGTGAATTATGAGGAACCCATTGATCCTTATGTCTTGTCCCAATTGTCTTCAGTGATTGCTCTTTCAATCTTGCTTGGGCATTGTCTTCACCTCAGCACTGATACCATGTTAAGTTTAGGTATGTTCTATGCTAGAGCAATTTATTTAAATTTTCATAGTTATCAATCACATCAGCATTAAGATAAACTACATATAGAACATAAATATAAAACACAGAAGACAAGCCAAGACAAGAGGACACAAGATATGGCGCGAGCCAGGGACAAACCCCACAATGTGTGGGGAAACCCTTTGATCAAGTCTTCTTTTATCTTCAAAGTTCAGCAGAGAAAGAGAGAGAGAGAGTACATTTATAACAGAAGTCGACATTTTGACTTATCTAGATCTAGCATAGATCATTTCTCATAACGATAAGATCAGTTGAAGACATTTTGCTTCAATTGATTCTCAAGGTGACTCCTTCACCTATCATCGTGCTACATCTCATCCATTTGCTGCACCTTACCGTGTAGCACCATCATGCTGCTCATGATCACACCTATCATGATGTTTCCCGTTGTATCATTCATCATAGTTGCACCATTGTTGTACCTTTACTGAGATCATGCTGGCTGTACCTTTTGAAGTTGTTATAGTAGCATCTTTCCAATGATGAGATCTATTTATATCTTCACTGTGCTCTTTGTTAGATAACTTCAATTAGAGCTTCATTATTATAATGACAGTTTCATCATGTTACATAAACACTATATTTATCATCATGCTGCCCAGATCATCATAATGCTGCTGAAGGATTTTATAGATCCTCTTTGCCACAGGAATACGTTGATAATACATAAGCCAAGGATCTCCTCATTGAACCCTTATCTCATCATTGAGTCATAGCAAGACAATAATTTGCTTGACTGTGGTTCTCACCAGCTTCACGCCTTTACTGTGGCTCCATGCATTGTTCATGCTGTGGCTTCTATGTTGTATTCTCCATGTGTATATCATGCATAGAGTCTTCATGCTATGCTTATACCATGGTGAAGATATTAGTCACCTTAGACAACAGATAGGGTTTATGGTTACGCGTATAGTATCCATGCTGTGCGTGTTGAGCTAATTTATGTTCCTAAACTAACACAATTATTTACTATCAATCCGGGTTGTTTATTCTTTGAGGCAAATTCACTATTTGTGAAGATCTAATATAACCAAACCTTGAAAGATAAATGATTAAAAGCTAAAGAGAATATATCTTATAACTCTAATTCAATCAGCTCAAAAGAGAAAACATTGAAAGGGTTCTTGAACTCAAGAAGTCCACTTCCACCTCAGTTATTACTTAGTGAATTAGAGATTGTAACCAAAAACTCAAGATGCATAAATTATACATGAAATAAGCTCTTAACTTAAGAGACACTTAAAGTTTTCCATCACAACTCATTCATCTCAAGATATAAATCTAAATGGAAACAAACTATTTGCATGTAAACAAAAGAGACTAGTTCTGATTCACCATTTCATAGAGGGAATGCCCAACTTGAACACTTGTTTTCCAACTCAATTAGATGATGAATAAACCATTAACAAATGAAATCAATCACTATGCATAACCATAAGGCAATCTGAAATAAGACTTTGAAAAACTAAAGCTACAATCAACCAGATTTGCAATGAAATAAAACTAGTTTAACTTGGAAGTGTACTTAGCTTGGAGTGGGGGCCCTCCACCCTTGCCTTGCACACTTTTGAAGATGATATCAGAAGCTTTATATCAGTCACACATCCATGTATTGAGCAGAAAAAATGAGAGTAGCACAAGTCTTCAAATTAAGTCTTCAAACCAAAAATATTACAGCATAAAAGTATCATAAGTCAATGTATTGAGCCATCAAAGTTGTGGCTCTTAAATAAGGAGTTTCATGAAACCAACTGATCTACATTCACTCTAACAAACCTATCTACTCTAAGCAACCTATCCAAGTCGAATCC
Source organism: Pinus tabuliformis (assembly GCA_031772625.1). Lineage (NCBI taxonomy): Eukaryota > Viridiplantae > Streptophyta > Pinopsida > Pinales > Pinaceae > Pinus > Pinus tabuliformis. The sequence continues at coordinate 503,127,869 of CM062818.1, read as the reverse complement.
ACTCCCCTCATCCCAAGAAATATGACTAATATCATGGAATCTCAAAACTGCCCTATTTAGATGGGATTTCTGGATGACTAGTCATGATTGACTAGCTCCAAATAGGCATAATAAAGCTCGTTCTGTTGGAACCAAGCACAGGTGGCTTGGTCCTAGTTCCCAAGCTTTCCATTCATGTATCCCATTCATGCTGAAGTGGCCTGCATCCATATCAACCATGAAGTGATTACGGGAATTTCTGAAATTGCCAAAATTGCACTTAAAATCAAACTTTTATAAAAACTTTAGAAATTGACAAATTAAAGCTAAATACCTAATTAGACATCAAATATTCATTAAAATGGAATGGATGGAGTGAAAATGAAGGATAAATAGATGGTTAGGTAAGTTTCTCAAAGCAAAATAAGATCAAAACTGAGGCCCAACATCTCTCCCATGCTTATGATCAAGCATGTCCCCATGCTTGCTTGCTCCTCTTGGACCTTCTGCCCTCTGAAGTGGATGTTGTACCTGTAGCTGTTTCCCTGTTCAAACAATCAAATTCTGATTCCTGCTTTACCTTCAACATTGCTGCTTTAACCTTTTGTTTCTCATATTTGGCTTGCCACATATTTTTGTCCTTTAACCATTTGAATGCTTGCTTGGAAAGTAATTCATTTCTCCTTTTCAACCTGCTTATTTCTTCTTGTAACTTTTCATTTGTTTTGATCAGCTTTGCATTGTCCTTTTTATGTGTCTTATTCTCTGTTTTTAATTGCTTTTCCACAATTTTGCTTATTTCTATCTGATCAGTTAAGTCTTGGATTTTGGCCAAATTAATTTCCTTTTCAAAGTCCTGGGTGGTTTTCATTAATGATTCTCCTGCATCATTATCATATGTGGAATCCCTTTCAAGGGGTTCTTGTGCCATATCATGTTCTTCTGGTTTTCTAGGAGAATATGCCTCTACTTCTTTTTCCAAATCAATAGAATTCCTATTCCTAGGAACAGACATGACAGATGTTTCAGTCTCATGCATGGCCATATTTCTAGCTCTTGTTCTTGGATATAAGGGAGAATTCATCAAGCTCCTGTTTTCCTGTTCTACTTTGTCCTGTACCTCAATAAGCTGTTCAGTAAAATGATTTTTATTCATGAATTCTTTCCATTCTAGGCCCTTTGATCTCACCTGGTGTTCCACTAAGATTTTGATTAACCCCTGATGATATATCTGTGCTGCCCTTGGCCTATGCTCTTGTTTCACTGTTTCAATCATTTTCACAAGACTTTTGTATAGGAAATATGGTAAATTAATCCTATCATCCCCTTTGATATGTTGTAGTAATCTAACATGATATAAGTGAGCAATGCTGTATCCACGATCACAAGTCAAGAATTTTTGAATGACCAAGACCAGTTCCCCCCATGGTTCATTAAACCACTCCCTGGGTATCCCTTTCGTCCTATCAAATGTCCCCTTCCAGTTTTTCTCAAGGAAGAAAGTCCACACTTTCTCCTTGAAGTGTAAACCTTTATGATACTTCTCCCCTATCATTGGCAAATCTAAGGCTTTGGACAAGTACTCTTGAGTTACTGGGACAATGATTTCTCCTACTTGAGTTTGGTCTTGGTTGAAATTATTGATGAAATCTTTAGTTATCTACTCAGAATGACCATTAAACTTCTGTAGAAATCCTATCATCCCTGACTGATACAGTTTTTCTACAGTTTCTTTTCCCCAGCTTTCAATTTGAAATCTTGGTTCTACCCAGTTTGTCATGATTTTTGTGAACCAATCAATATAATCCTCTGCTGTTACTAACTTCATTTTAACAAAAATTATGACTATTGTTTTTAAATGAAATTCTGGAAGCAACGAGGCTTACCTTCCCCCTCTGACTCAACTTTAATATGTTTGACTCTGCCTTCTTTAACCTCTGTTGTCTTTCCTCTGCACAAGCACTGTTTCAATTCCCTGTTTAAGGCAAACAACACCTGAATATCTTCTATCAATACACTGCTCTCTATTTGTTTTTGAAAATTAAATACACATGCAGCAATAACCATGTTTACTCAGCTCAAAATAACATGAGTTACTGTGTATTTAAACAAAAACTTTGAAAAAAAATTGGCTCTCGGCCTCACAACAGATCCTCAAAAACACTCTCGGCCTAATCCCATTTTACCATTTTTCAAAAAAATGACTGTGTAATGCAGCAAATTGCTCTCGGCCTTTCAACAAATACTCAAGAAACTTGACTGTGTAATGTAGCAAATACTGCACATGGATTTAATTGACAGAGTTATAAGCTTACATGCGCTCGGCCTCATTATGCTTACTGCTTATAAACAATGTCAAAACTTTTTAAAAATGCAGACTACAAAAACTCTCGGCCTCAAGACACAAAACAATGCAAATTTTGGCATTCAACTAAGTCTTGCAGTCAACATAGCATGTATGCAATCAATCCCTACGCATTTCAATCCTCTGTTTTAATGTAAATGGCATAAATACATTAAAATCTCAATACACAGGCGCGCATTAAGGCATGAATGCATTTCATTAGTTTGAAATCTACGCAATCTACAACATTCCTCTGTTTCTCATTTAACAATCCAACCTCTTTTGGCATATAATAATGCGTTCCTTGTTTTGGCAGCCCATAACACATACAACAATGCTCAACAATCTGATTTCGTTTGGCAGTCAACAACACATATGACAAACATTCTCTGTTTTTATGCGTTCCTCTGTTCTGGTCACACCACATATTAACATGCATATGACAGAGACCAGCGCGCAGCAAAAAGGAAGGTTAAATGCAACAATGGTTTAAACAATCAGCGCTCATATATAAACAACCTTCGGCACTTCGGCATTCAAACTAACTCTCCGCGTTTGATGCATTATATTCCATATTCAATTCGAATTCTTATAACGTGTTATGCATGCAATATCTAAACTTTAAATGCTGGACGGTTGACCACTGTTTCTACACCATGATTGACGCATAAAAATCTGTTTAATCTATCCATAAGCGCTGTCATCTTGGAGTTATCACGGTTTTAGTGTTACCTGACTGTCACTGGGCGCGTGGAATGCAAACAAGCACTTCAAATCCCTTTTTCTTCGGTCAGTCAAACTGGTGGCAAAGCAACAAAATCTATCAGTTTAATGGCGAGGACTCATACATATCTACAGTCGCCGAGCGAAATAAACTCCAGTCTTACCTTGCTTGCTTCCAAAACTCGGCTTTCTCCACTCATTTGACTCAGATTTCATCTTTAAAATCACCTCAATACACTCCTTTCTCCTTTTACTATGCTGCGGCTTCAAACACGATTTTCTGAGCTATGGCAATGAGGATTTGTGATTTGAACAACGCAGGGGAGGTTGGTTTATGACCGTTTCACTACTGTACCCTGCGTTTCATTCATTGGTGTTGTTATGCGTGGTTACATGGCCGTCCTCATTGACTCAGTCGCCCGACTGAGTCATGAGGATGGCCGTATTATTGTTTCATACGCATATCTCTTCCGCCGCTCCATCGTCCAATAACCATAAACTGCCATGACACCGTGTCAAACCGTACCTGCGTGTTGGCCTGCGTGGTGTTTATGGGTTATCGTTTTGTTCATTGCTGCGACCCTCGTTGATTATGGCCACCATCGTGCGCCTTCATTGCAATGACATTTGCATATATTATTTCATTACTTGGCCGCAACACTGCTGTTTGATTATTATCATATGGCTGGTTGCATAAATGTGCCAAATACATCCCTTATACTCCATATGATATGCGCCCAACTTTAATCTTTGCACTTTAAATATCATAGGTTTGCGTTGGAAATTTATATGCCATAATGTTTGTTTGAATACCATGTTTCTCCGCTATCATTCTCTAATGCTTACGGCCTTCTCCTTATATCATTCCTTTGTAACCCATGAACTTCATTATCATAACCCGCGGCCCTTCATAACTATGTTATATGCTTTTGGATATGCGCATTTGATTTATGTATATTCCTTATATCTCCATGTTATATGCGCATTACATTATGCCTCAATGTATTTGATATATGCGTATATTATATTCTCTTTGCAACATATATACCTTATACCATTAGCTTATGCGCATTTGGAAAATAACTTTAGCGCTCATATAAACTTATGATATATATGTTCAATGCCTTTCACTTATATAGCGCATATTTTTTATAACATAGTTTTATAATTTTAAAATGACCATTGGGGTCATGTTTAAAATTATAATCATTCTAATGCTCTGAGTTTATGTGCAGGTGAAAAGAGTTGTCCTAGCTTGATCTTTTTGCGTTTAAGGAAAATACCTAGGGTTATAAAAAGATGTATAGGAAATGTATGTGAATGAAATGGAATATGTATAGGGAATTTGGGGTATATATTGGGAATGAATATTAATGAATATTCGCAGATACTAACTTCAATTAGATCAAAACTAAAAGTTTCTAAAAAAATTTGAATTTCAAGCACAAAATGGCTATGAATATACTCCCTTGAATGCTGTTTGTACAGGTGGAATGTTGAATGCTGTTTATACAGGTGGAATGTCGAATGTTGTGGATAGATGAAAAGTAGACTTTTATTACTGCTCCTTGTTCACTATGCTCCATTTCTTGAATTGTTCAGGTCCCTTTTAATAATGTTTTCCATGTCAGGTCCCTCTGCAATGCTTCTAGAATGTTGTGTTGGCTTTGATCTGGTTCTGCTGCAACAAGTTTGCTTCAGGTCCCTCTGCAATACTATTTCATCTCAGGTCCCTCTGTAATGTTTCTGGAATGATTTGATCTATTGCAACTAATGTTTGCTTCAGGTCCCTTCTGTAATAATGTTTCAGCTCAGGTCCCTTCAGGTTCTGCTGCAACAAATTTGCTTTAGGTCCAAAGTGGACAACACAATCCCTTAGCTGTGGCAGCTAAAAGCTTGCTACAAGACTCTCCCTTGCTGAAAGTTTGACTTGTCCTCAAGTCAATTGTGGAAAGGTCCTGCATTGAAATTGTGTGAGAATAGTAAAACAAGAATATAGAATTCATAGAGTCCAGGTTTCCCTGGTTTTCCCCTATGAATTCGTGTTTGCATGGTGCCAGTTGCCTGGTTTTCACCAGCAAACAAATTATTTTTTATGTTTTGTTTTTTTCATATATCCTTTTTTTTTTTTTTATGTTGTTTTTTTTTACATATTTTTTATTTTTTATTTTTAACAATTTTTTTAATTCTTTTTTCGAACTGGAAGATGGTAGAGCCATAATTTCCAGTCCTGTTTCTTCTATCAGTTGTTTCATGAATGTCTCTTTACTAATAGGCTGATGATAAACTTTTAGCCTATGACCATTTACAACAAATGAGGTGGGGTCCTGGTCAATGGTCTTTATCTTTACTGCTCCATTGTCAAAGATTTCCTCAATTTCATATGGCCCCAGCCAGTGTGTTGTAAACTTCACTTTGAAATCCTTGAATTTGGAGTCAAATAATAAGGCCCAGTCTCCCTTATGAAATGTCTTTGTTTTAATGTATCTATCATGCCATTTCATTCTCTGTTGCTGTACTAATGCTGTCTGTTCAATTGCTTGTTGACGATGTTCATCCAATTGGTTAAGTTCCATGATCCTCTGTTGTTGTGCTTCAGTTAGGTCCATGCCCAATTTTACTGCTAATCTATAGGTTTGTATCTGAAATTCAATAGGCAATAAGGCTTCTTTCCAGACCAACTGGTATGGACTAAAACCAGTTGTATTTTTCCATGTGATTCTGTAGGCCCATAATGCATCCTTTAACTTTTCAGACCAATCTTTTCTATTCAACTGCACCGTCTTAGTCATGATATTTTCTAAGACCTTGTTTGTGGATTCTACCTGACCATTTGCTTGAGGGTGATATGGAGCAGACTTCCTATGTTTTATCTTATATTTCTTTGTCAGATCCCGCACTAATTTTGATGTAAACTGCGTTCCTTTATCTGTCACTATTTGTCTTGGTACTCCATATCTTACAAAAATTTATTCAAAGAGGAAGGTAACCACTGTGTCCTTTGTCGCTCTGCTCACTGCTTTGGCTTCCACCCATTTGGTTACATAGTCCGTGCACACTAGGATGTACCTTTTCCCATTTGATGGTGGATTAATGGGTCCAACAAAATCAAGTGCCCACTGCTCAAATGGCTCAATGAGGACCTGCGGTTTGAGCGGCATTTCATCTGACATGATGGGTCTCCCTATTCTTTGGCAACTGTCACATTGCTTGACATATGCCTTAGAATCCTTGAAGATAGATGGCCAGTAATAGCCCAGTTGCAGCACTTTATATGTTGTTCGTTTGTCTACAAAATGACCACCACATGGTTCGTCATGACATGCCCTGAGAATATCTAGTATTTCATCTTCACGCACACACTTCCTAATCATTAGATCTGAACCAGTATAAAACAAATCACCATTCACCCAACTATACCTAGAACTTTCTCTAACAATTTTCTTTCTTTGCTTGCTAGTGAATTGAGTTGGAAATTTTCCAGATGACAAATAATTGGCAATATCTGCAAACCAAGTTGTTTTAACTGTTATGGAAAACAGATGTTCATTAGGGAAGTTGTCTATAACTGCATTTGGGTCTTCAGGTGATTGGATGCGGGACAGAAAGTCAGCCACCTAGTTTTCTTTACCTAGCCGGTCTTGGATTGTAATGTTAAATTCTTGCAATAATAGGAGCCATCTTGTAATTCGTCCATTAGTTATGGGTTTGTTCATCAAGTATTTTATTGCTGAATGATCTGTGTGAATAAAAACTTGATATCCTGTTATGTAATGCCTGAATTTGTTTACTGCATGTATGACGACTAACATTTCCTTTTCAGTGACTGTATAGTTTGTTTCTGCAGGTGTCAAATTCTTACTGATAAAGTATATTGCATAGTTAAACAAATTTTCTTTCTGTCCCAAAGAAGCACCTATTGCAGTATCTGATGCGTCAGTGGAAATATGAAATGGCAAAGACCAATTTGGCCCTCGAAGTATGGGTGCCACTGACAGCTTATCTTTTAAAATTTGAAAAGCATTCTGACAGCTATTCGTCCATTGGAATTCAACATCTCGTGCTAATAGTTTAAACAGGGGTTGAGCTATTTTGCTAAAATTTTCTATGAATCGTCTGTAATAGCCCGCATAGCCCAAGAAACTTCTGACCTCCTTTTGAGTTGTAGGTGGCATCAGGTTAACTAGGACTTGAATTTTGGCTGGATCCACCTTAATTCCGGAGCCGGAAATATGGTGTCCCAGAACTATACCCTCTGTTAACATCATATAGCATTTTTCGTTACTTAATGACAGATTTGTTTCGATACATCTCTTCAAGACTTTCTCAAGATTGTTAAGACAATCATCGTATGTATTTCCATACACTGTGAAGTCATCCATATAAACTTCGACACATTCATGGACTAGATCAGCAAATATCGCAAGCACTGCTCTTTGAAAAGTTGCAGGTGCATTGCATAAACCAAATGGCAAAACATTATATGCATAGGTTCCCCATGGGCAAGTAAATGTAGTTTTTTCTTGGTCTTCTGTTGCTATTCTGATCTGGTTGTACCCACTAAACCCATCCAAGAAAGAGAAGTATTTCTTTCCAGCCAAAGAATCTAGCACCTGGTCAATGAATGGTAAAGGAAAATGATCTTTTAAGGTAGCTTTGTTTCATTCTCGATAATCTATACATACCCTCCATTTTCCATTTTTCTTTGGTACAACAACCAGTGGTGAAACCCATTGACTATCTAAAATAGGATAGATGAATCCAACATTTAACAGTTTTTGCAGTTCCTCTTTCACTATTTCTTTCATCGTAGGATTCATTCTTCTTTGAGGTTGTCTAACAGGTTTAAGTTTATCATCTATATAGATGTGGTGGATACATGTGGTAGGATGGATTCCTTGCATATCAATGTAATCCCAGGCAAATGCTTTTGAGTACTTTTGTAGTAATGAAATTACCAGTTGTTCTTGCTTTGTTTGTAGCTAGTTTCCAATATTTAAATGTTTCCCAGGATGTACCTCAATTGTTTTGATTGTTGGGTTGCTAATTGTGTTTACAGGAAAGATGTCTCCCAAAGAATTCTGCAAAGTTTGAATAGTACATGTTTCCTGAAAACATTGATTCAAAAGTTCATTTGCAGCTTCATATTGAACTTTCCTAAGCTGCTCTGAAATACTTGGTTCTGAGATAAAAAGGTCCATCAAATCTTCATTCTCTTCTTCTTCTCTAAAATCAAAGAATTGATTGATACTTAAAACTGCTTTTGTCTGCTGCTTTTCCTGAGTTTCAAGTATTGATTCTAAAGAAGTGGTTTGTGCAGGTGAATAGAGAGTGATATGTTTCCTTTCATCTCCATGTGAGATTATCATACTTCCAGATCTGCATCCTATGAAGGCATCAACAGTGGCTAACCATGGTCTGCCTAATATCAGGGGATGTCCTCCCAAGTTTGTCTTTGGTTGCAAGATCAGGAAGTCAACAGGATATTCCCATGAATCCAAGGAGACTATGATATCTTCTAACATTCCTTCAGGAACAACTTTAGATCTATCTGCTAATTCCAAGACTGTTGAGGTTGATCTAATGTTGTTCAATTGCAAAGTTTTCATTGTCTCCATTGTCATTACGTTTATAGCTGCTCCCAAGTCTATTAATGTGTTAGGTACAGAGAAATTATTTATTGATATGGTAACCATTGGGATACCAGGATCAATATATTTTTCTATTACAGTTTGAGTAGACATGAGACTTGCTAATTTACCAATGACTTGGATTGTTGCAGGATCCTTTTTCTTTCTTTCTTTCCTAATGCACAATTCCTTTATTGTCTTTGCATATATCGGTATTTCTTTAATGGCTTTTAATAAAGGAATCTTAACATATGCATTTTTTAACTCATCTAAGATATCAAATTCAGGAAGGGTTATTTGGTTTTGAGTTTGTTGTTCTACCAACCTTTCAGGATAAGATGGTGTTTGTGTTGTAATATTTGTTCCTTTCTGATTTTGTACCTTAGTTTGTGTTGTTTCAGATGATTCTCCTTGTTCAGTTGGTTCTTCTATAATTGGAGGAGAATCCTTCTTAAGTACTTTTCCAGACCTTAAATGGACATCATCAAGAGGAAGAATTGAATATGCAAGATAATATGCTGCTTCCTCTATAGTATATGCAGATTTGTCCACTTTGTTATTCGGATTGGCCACCGGTTGGGATGGTAATTGTGTTGGTCTGGGTTGACTTGAAGGTAACTGTAATTGTTGTGGTTGTGTTAACAATGGTGGTGAATTCTGCTGTTGGAATGGATATGCAGAATTTTGTTGTGGAAATGGCATGGATGGAGGATATGGTGGGTATGAAAATGGCTGTTGGTACTGTTGCTGGTAATGTTGTTGATACTGTTGAGACTGTTGAGGTTGTTGGTTTCCATAACCATATCCCCTCCAACCTTGTGCAGGTTGTTGTGGATATTGTTGTGGAGGTCAAGCTTGCCATGGCATTGGAGGGGTCCAAGGATTATAAGATGGATAAGCATAATTTTGCTGAGGGATTTGTGGCTGATTTGGTTGAGGCATTCTAGGTGGCCATGGTCTTCTTGGTGCAACGTAATAGAAACCTTCTGCTCCTGGCATTTCTTCCATTGAATTAGTTTGTAAGTCTTTCAATGTTACACAATTTTCTGTGGAGTGATTGCCTGTACAAAGACCACACACTTGAATGCTATCTAAAGGACAATCTCTCAAAGGATGTTTCTTTTTACATTTTGAACAAAATATTGCTAAGGCTTGTTCTTGTTCTTCTTTCTTCTTGTTTTCCTTTAGCACATCTACTTGTGTCCCTAATGTACTCAAAAGATCTGTTTTGAAATTTTCCAATAGACTTCCTATTTCAGCTCTTGTTATCCCTCCTGCAGCTGACTTTGCTGCTTTAGAACTTACTTCCTTCCTTCCGGTTTTTGATCTTCCTCTAGAATATTTCTGACATAACTCGACAATTTCATTGAATGGAAGATTTGAAATATCTCCTTTACCCATTATATTTAAAATGTCAAGGTACTCATCTCTTATGCCTTTGAGGAAGATTGTGCGAACTGTTTCTTGATTTAGGGAATGTTGTTTAGACTTCTGAAGATTATATGCAAATCGTTCTAAATATTCTTCTAGATTTTCATCTTCTTGCTGTGTCATTCTAAACACATCTTCCTTTGAATCTCTAGATCTACAATAAGGCTGATATTTCTTAAGGAATACTGTTCGCATATCATCCCAGGAGGCTATTGTTTGTTCTCCTAAACCCATAAACCATTTTAAAGCTACTGCCTTTAATGTTGCAGGAAAAAGACGGAGCTTATGGACATCATCAGTATAACCATATGTTCTACATAAGATATCGAATTCAAACATGAATGAATCGGGATCTTCTGTAGACATTCCATAGAAGTTTGGCAACACAGAAGGTGGAATTTTTTTCATTTTTACTTCTTCTCCTAGTATTGCACTTGTATCTATTATTGGGAAACCAAAAGTAGATTCTTGGTCAAGTCCATCTTCTTGTCTTTTCCTGTCATTTTCTAACTTCCTATCATTTTCATGTTTCCTTTCTTCCTCTCTCTTTCTTCTCCATTCTCTTTCTTGTCTTTCATTTTCAGCTCTTTGTTCCTCAGGAGTAAGATGAATGGATCCATGTCCCTCTTCTGCCATTGGTTGAGTTGTTTCAATTTCAGGTGGAGGTTCAAGTTGTGGGAAGATAGGAGGATCGATGGATGGAAAAACAATTTGTTTTCCTTTCTCTTTTGGTTTTCCGGAAGTGGAGAATTTTTGCTTTGCTTCCCAAGCTGACAAAGTTTGCCTTTCAATCAAGGTTAATCTTTGGCCACTTCTTTGTTTTTCTATCATCTCTTCAATGATTGGATTACCAGTAACAGGTGTATGTGATGATCCTATCTCTACTTGTGGGGGGTTTTTGATAATTCTACCTTGAGGATCTCTAACTCTAGGCATAAAGAAGCATAATTAAAGAAATGAAATGTAACTAATGTTTTTTTGTATTTTGGATTTTATCTCTCTATTGACTATGCCGATATTTGCCTCCCCGGCAACGGCGCCAAAATGTTGAGCTAATTTATGTTCCTAAACTAACACAATTATTTACTATCAATTCGGGTTGTTTATTCTTTGAGGAAAATTCACTATTTGTGAAGATCTAATATAACCAAACCTTGAAAGATAAATGATTAAAAGCTAAAGAGAATATATCTTATAACTCTAATTCAATCAGCTCAAAAGAGAAAACATTGAAAGGGTTCTTGAACTCAAGAAGTCCACTTCCACCTCAGTTATTACTTAATGAATTAGAGATTGTAACCAAAAACTCAAGATGCATAAATTATACATGAAAGAAGCTCTTAACTTAAGAGACACTTAAAGTTTTCCATCATAACTCATTCATCTCAAGATATAAATCTAAATGGAAACAAACTATTTGCATGTAAACAAAAGAGACTAGTTCTGATTCACCATTTCATAGAGGGAATGCCCAACTTGAACACTTGTTTTCCAACTCAATTAGATGATGAATAAACCATTAAAAAATGAAATCAATCACTATGCATAACCATAAGGCAATCTGAAATAAGACTTTGAAAAACTAAAGCTACAATCAACCAGATTTGCAATGAAATAAAACTAGTTTAACTTGGAAGTGTACTTAGCTTGGAGTGGGGGCCCTCCACCCTTGCCTTGCACACTTTTGAAGATGATATCAGAAGCTTTATATCAGTCACACATCCATGTATTGAGCAGCAAAAATGAGAGTAGCACAAGTCTTCAAATTAAGTCTTCAAACCAAAAATATTACAGCATAAAAGTATCATAAGTCAATGTGTTGAGCCATCAAAGTTGTGGCTCTTAAATAAGGAGTTTCATGAAACAAACTGATCTACATTCACTCTAACAAACCTATCTACTCTAAGCCACCTATCCAAGTCGAATCCACTCCCCTCATCCCAAGAAATATGACTAATATCATGGAATCTCAAAACTGCCCTATTTAGATGGGATTTCTGGATGACTAGTCATGATTGACTAGCTCCAAATAGGCATAATAAAGCTCGTTCTGTTGGAACCAAGCACAGGTGGCTTGGTCCTAGTTCCCAAGATTTCCATTCATGTATCCCATTCGTGCTGAAGTGGCCTGCATCCATATCAACCATGAAGTGATTACGGGAATTTCTGAAATTGCCAAAATTGCACTTAAAATCAAACTTTTATAAAAACTTTAGAAATTGACAAATTAAAGCTAAATACCTGATTAGACATCAAATATTCATTAAAATGGAATGGATGGAGTGAAAATGAAGGATAAATAGATGGTTAAGTAAGTTTCTCAAAGCAAAATAAGATCAAAACTGAGGCCCAACAGTGCGTATACCATGATGCTCATGATGCTCTACATATACATAATAACGTATATGTTAATGTCTGTGTATACCATGATGCTCGGCATATACATAACAACGTATATGTTAATGTCTGTGTATACCATGATGCTCTGCACATACATAACATATGTTAATGTCTGCGTATACACAACAACATATTCCCTACGTACACATTTCCATGATTACGTTATTATTGTATACATGATAGCATTGAATTTCTCTGTGTATACATGACATCGTTGAATTTCCATAACTGCGTTATGACATCGTATAACCTCATCATGTACAACGTGTAATCCATTGTGGACAGCGTGAGAACTATATATAATCTCCAGCGTAAGAATATCTCTGTCTTCCTTTGCCTGCGGATCTTTATGACCTGCGTATGTGTCTTCATTGTCAGCAGAGACTGCGTTTATTCCTTCCCTTACTACGGCTAGGCTCCACTACAGCGTATAAGCTAGGGCTGCGTATAAGTGTGAACATTGACTGTGGACAGCATGACCATTGACGCGTGAATATCTCCCATGACGGCATGAAACCAGCGTATCCACTATGAACAGCGTATGCCAACATATAGGTTTGCATGCGTGACTGTAATTTAGGGCCTTTCCTTTGGCTGCATATGAGGCCTCCTTTACTGTGGCTAGATCCTTTGCAACTAGGGAAACATACAGTAGCTAGGGCAACACTTTGAAGACTAGCGTATCACTCATGGTGTCTCTCTCCTTCTCCAAAAACCCAAGACGTGGAGAGGAGATCACACATGAAGAGGATATCTCTAATGACTCCAAATCCTCTCTTATTTATACTAAAAATGTAGAGGTTGAATAGACACGTCGGTTGGGCTTCTAGAGCCTACATAAGAGCTAGTCGGCTTGATAATAATTACATAAACAAAATAAATTCATATCTCCATAAATGCTTATCGGAATTGGATGATCTTTGGATCAATCCTATACCTCTCGACGAGAGGGATCCAATAAAAATATCACCTGCCATAAATAAGCCGACCGACATGGAGTTTGACCCTAGTTTCCAATTTTAACAATTTGTTTTCATTAATATTTGTACACTTGCAAACATATACATTCTCGTGATATTTAGGGAAAAGTCAGAGAGAAACATCTCCTTTTTGTTTTGCATTCATAACCATAATAGTTGTAGCCTATAATAAGAAGCTTCTTACATATTTTTTTGGTTGGTACCTCAATCAGGTTGTACCCTACCACAAGTAGTTTCTTGCATATATTGGGGGTAGGGGCCTCCAACATGTCGGTGCCTGCAAATCTAAGTAATGATTTAAAGAAGAAGAAGAAGAAAAATAATAATTTTGGTTTTCTCCCATATGGGTTTCTACGTAAAATCCCGTGTCCTCTTGGGTTGACGTGATGAGATGATAACTTCATGACACAATATTCTATTTATTGATATGATTAAAATGGTTATGATTCATTGCTACATAATTTTTCGTTGATGAAAGGTTGTGAAATGATAAAATGGTTGCCACTCTAATTCACCCATTCTTCTCAATGCAATATTTGGTATAACAAGTGGTGTCAGAGTATGTTGCCTTCAGGAACAATTAACTACTATAAGATGGATCTAAGGAATATGGGCAAGATGGATCTAGATGCTAAATATGTTATTATTTTGGAATTTGAGTTAGAAGAGTTTGAAATAAATTTTGAAAGTTTGTTAAAGTAGCTTGAACAAACTGACGAGCATCAAGGAGAGACAAGAAAGTAGCTAAGAGAAAGGGATGAAAAAATTATCCTTCTTAAGGGAGAAGTAGATGCAACAAGTAATTCAGTTAACAAAATTCAGGAAGAAGTATAGGCCAATATGATCTACAAGAAACTATCATTTGGGTACCACACACTTTTTTATGGTTATTGTTATCTTTGTCACACATTTGGTCATAAGGAAACTTACTGTAGTTATAAAAGAAGCATGTCTACTGAAAATGGAAGAAATTATATTGAATGTTTTATATATCATAACCTTGGAAAAAAAGGCTAGGGATTGTAAAGTATATCAAAGAAAAGAAATAATTCCCCCCAAAATATGGAGGGATACAGAAGAAAAGTGTGGTCTCATACTATATGCTCAAAGATAAGAGAATAAGTGGCATGTAGATAGTGGTTGTGCAAGGAACATGAAAGAGGATCAAAACAAGTATCTTAGAATAAGGAGATATGTGGAGGTAAAGTAAATTTTGGAAATAACACATCAACAAGAATCACAAGAAAAGGAACTATTGACATTGACAATTGAAGAATAAAAACCCTATATGTAGAAGGGTTAAAAATAATATATTGTCTCAGTCAAATGTGTGATCAAGGTTTTGATCTTACCTTCAACTCCAAAAGGTTTGAAATCAAAAATGCAGATATAGGTAAATTGGTAGAAAAAGGTATTAGGACAAATGGAAATGTATATATCTTTTACGGGTAAAAAATTTGAAAAATTTTGCATTGGAAATGTGGATGAAATGTTCCTGTGGCATAAGGGATTGAGACATATCAGTTTTGAAACCTTGATAAAAATCACAATAACACAAGCCATTAGAGACATGCCCATAATTTCAAAGCCCCACAATGATGTTTTCAAAGCATGTTAATTTTGGAAACAAACCAGAGTCATCTTCAAAAAGAAAGAGTATTTAACATCCTGGCTATTAGAAATTATTCACATAGATCTTTGTAGACTAGCCCAAACACACACTCTAAAAGGAGAAAGGTATTTCATGTAGTTTTTTATTATTTCAAAAGAATGACCGGGGTTAGTTTTCTCAAATAAAAAATGAAGATTTTGAGAAATTTAAGAATTTCAAGGCTTTTGTTGAAAATGAAATGGATTTTATGATTAAATTTTTAAGGAAAGATATAGGAGGATAATTCACCTCCCATGAATTCAATGTACTCTATGAACATCTTGGCATTAGGAGGCACTTCATTAATGCAAGAACACCTCAACGGAATGGTGTAGCTGAAAGGTATGATAGAATGGTTCAAGATATGGCAATATCTCTTCTCTTTGAAGCTCAACTACTAGATTGACTCTGGGGAGAAGTAATAAATATGACTATGTACATCTTGAATAAGGCTCAAATAAAAACTTAAAGCACAAAAACCCCTTATGAGCTATGGAAAGGAAGACTAGACATAGTTAAGCATTTCAAAGTGTTTGGTAGCAAATGTTACATCAAGGTTAAAGATGAAAAACTTGGGACGTTCAAAGCTAGGGCCAATGAAGGAATATTCCTAGGATATTCCTATCAAAGTAATGGATACATATGCTATAATAAAAGAACACGAGAATTTATTGAAAGTATTGATGTGAAAGTAGATGAAGTACTACCACATAACGAAGTTCTGCCTCAACCTTAATCCAATCCTACCATATTCCAAGAATCAATATCAAAATAAAAAGAAGATGAAGAGTTTGAAGAATATCATAGAAGGGAGGTTGAGCCCTTGCACAAAAATGCCCATTTACATATCTAGAGGAAAATAATCGAGATGATCAAATTTTGGGAAACAAATATTCAAGTGTTCAATCTAGAAGGAAACTTGAAAGTACATAATCTAAAGAGAACATGGCCTTTTTGTCTCTTATGGAGCCCCAAAACTTTGCACAAGATAGCAAGGATGGACATTGGGTAAAAGTCATGAATGAGGAGTTGAATAATATTGAGAAGAACCAGACTTGGGAATATGTTCCAAGACCAAATGATAAAAATACAATTGGCACCAAGTGGGTTTATAGAACAAGCACAATGAAAATGGAATGGTTATTAGGAATAAAGTAAGAATTGTATGCAAATTTTATGTGTAGGTTGAAGGCATTGATTTTGATTATACATTTTCTCTAGTGGCCCGATTATAAGCTATCAAAATGTTCCTATATTTTGCATGCTTTAAAGGATTCAAAGTATATTAAATGGACATAAAGTCAACATTCATGAATGGATATCTCTTGGAGGAATTCTATGTTGAGCAGCTAAAAGGATTTCATCTAACCAAAGATAAAGACTATGTGTGTATTCTAAACAAAGCATTATATGGTTTGAAATGGGCTCCCAGAGCACGGTACTCCCAATTCGATGGTTATCTTCATCAATAGGATTTTAAAAGAGGTTTTACTAGTCCTAATATTTATATCAAAATTAAAAAAGGTAACATATTGATTTTTGAAAAGTAAGAAAAATTTTGGTACAAATCACATTATCAGAGTTTTGTCAACGCGTTTCAAACCATCCAGTGTGGTTCATCGTCAAGACAAGAAGAAGAACAAGTTAAATAGATGAAGAGAATTATTTTTAGCCGTTTAATATAATGATTAGATTTGACTAAATAAATATATTTTAATATAAGAAATAATTGTTAGAATATAATTATAGGTCCACGGAAAAAATGGGAGTTGGAGTGGCATTCATGGCAGCTAGGGTTTAGGACTAATCTGCAATGCCAGGCCGTAGGGTTTGCAGTAAACATTGCCAACTCTTACAGCTACAAGAAAAACTACAAACAGACAAAGGAGGTGAGAGAATCATGGGTAAACCTCAAGGGGAGGGCGCAGAGCCTCCCCCAAATGACAATGAATAGGTTCCAATGCAGGAGGAAGCCTGCAAACAAACAGTCCACGAGGAAATAGAAGAAGGACAGGACTCTCAAGGAGACAAAGAAACAGTTAACGAGGTCCCCAAAGCGACCTCCACCACATGCAAGCTAGTTGCAGCCATGAGACCAAAGATCGAGCTACCCAACTGTAGGATCAACACACAAATCCAATATATGAAGGATCATGCCCTGATAGGGAATTTTATTGGCTTTTGGCCCACAGAAAAAGCACTGCAGGGATGGATCACAGCCAAATGGAAGCCGAAAGGTCACATTACCCTGCAATTAGGCCCCAAGGGATTCTTCACAGCAGTTTTCAACTGTCTGGAGGATAGAAATAGAATCATTGATGGAGGGCCGTATTTATTTAACACCGCTGGCATGTACCTTAGAGATTGGGTTGAGAGATTTAACCCGGATAAAGAGGATCTCAGTTGGGCTCCGGTCTGGATCCGCCTCTATTCCCTCCCTTTATAGTATTGGGATTGTTATCACAAAATCATGCCCCTGATAGGCTGCTGATCAGGAAGATTTTGAGTAACTATTTCAAACCAAACTTTTGGCTGAGGCTTAGCCTCCTCAGCCTGAGAGGGCTCTCTCAAAGGGTTAAAGATTTTGATTAAAGAATAAGATAGATGGCTAACTCTATGGTTTGTGATTGTATATGTTTATAGGTTGAAAGATGAAGGTTGGCTACCATTGGGCTATGGAGTCAAAGTATGTTCAGTACCACAGCAAGATCAGCTTAACATGAAGTCAGGGCATAGAGAGTTTTTATACATCAACAAAACAAAGATACAATGCAAGGAAACACAATTTATAAATACATGAAGGAAGTTAGAGCATCATTGATGAGTTCTAAGTAACATGTATTCATACCACTGCAAGTAAGTGAAAGAGGAAAGCCATGAGACAATAGGACATTAAAAACCCTCTCTGAATCCTGAGTAGTGAAGCCAAAACATTCTACCTAGCATGGAAGTCAAGGCATTATAGAGTTCAATTGCAGAAATGCAAATATAAAACAGTGAAACACAATTAGTTTATCTATGAAGGAAGTGAGAGCATCATTGATGAATTCTGAGTATCATAAGTAAACCTCACTGCAATTTAAGTATTGGAAGATGCCATCAAAACAAGAACATACAAGAACTCTTCATGAATCTTGAGTTGTCTAAGTAGAAATTCTGCATTAGGTTAAAAATATACATAGTCTGCACATAGAGCAGCAGTTGAGCCAAAAAGTCTCCAACCATTTGCTAATTTGACCTCTTGCTCTATATAAAGCATTTAAAATTAGGATTCCATCATCCCTCATCAAGAGAATTCGAATTTTCCATCAGTGACACCTATTCTAACCATAAAACCAACCATTAATCAGAACTAGTTGTTAACTAGGAGTGCTAGTGACCTAATACAACTAGGAGTGTAACTCCTTATTATGATTACAAAAACCTCCTTCAGTTTCGTAAAATGTGTCATGGATGAGGAGATAAAGGCTCTGTCCCACGTGCCATTTTCAGGGATTCTAAACCTAAAAACAGGGAAACATGTTCCCTAATTTCTAGGGTTTGTCTTCAGCAGTCAGATGACCACGTGGGAGGCTTCATCAAATTCGACTTCATGGAGTGTTAGGTGCTAAGCCTTAGTCAAAAGTCTAGTTTGAAATAGTTACACAGAGTCTGACTGATTAGCAGCCTTCAGTGCTTGATTTTGTGATAACAGGGATGAGGCATCATTACAAGATATTGGCAATGGTCTTGGCGAGTTCGTCAAAGTTGCAGAGGAAACTAAGCTTAGAAGATACACCTCATATGCGCATATATGTGTTTATATGCACCTCAACAATGCCCTGCCGGATGCGGTAAGTCTCTTTCATGACGATTTTGAATGGATCCAATCTATCGACTATGAACATGTTCCATTTCGTTATAGGAAATGTCACGCTCTTGGTCATCTATTTCGAGATTTCCCATCTAACCTGAAAACCTCAGCCCCTCCTCCTTTCAGAAAATCAGACGCTGATGGATTCACCAAAGTCTCCCATCGCAGAAAGAATCTCAGAAAATCTGGATCTCATCCCAAGACCACTGCTGATAACCCCCCCAGACCGAGTACCAGGAACAGCTTTGAGTCCCTAGCTCATCCAAATCTAAACAATCTTGAAACCCTGGCTCCCCCTAAGGAGCAACCCAAGTCAAAATCTCACTCAGCGTCCACCAGCACAATGATTCCTCAAAAATCAAAGGAAGCTGTTGACCTTAGTTCTCCATCTCCCAGCGATTTTCCCACCTGGCTCACTCAAAGTATGGAGGTCGATAATGAGCAAACCGCTCTGAAGGATACAAAAGGAAATACAGAAGAAAGGAATGAAACCCAGAATATGGAAGAGGAACTAGAAAGCATATATATAGGATACTTGGATATTCTAGGCTTAGAGCAAGCCTGTAAAACAAAAAGTTATGAAAAAATTCCAGAAAGACAATTGGAAAATCTGGAAATAATTTTATCAAGAGCACAGAGACAGCGAACCCTTGGAATACAGCCTGGAAGCCAATGGGATGGAAAGATCCTCAACAAAGACAACAAGAAAAGAGGAAGGAAAATAGATCTTCAATGAACCATTCGCATCGGGGAAATGCTAGTGGAATCCGGAAGATACTCCAAGCTCACGAAGTACTATACCACCCTCTCTAATATCTCATCATGAAGCTCATCTCATGGAACATTAGAGGGCTTAACAGCCCCGGGAAGTACAGATCGATAAAAAGCATGATTCAACAAGAAAAACCAAGCATTTTCTTCATACAAGAAACCAAGTGTAACTCAGCAACTCTGGAAAAAACCATGGCCAAAGCTTGGCCAGGTTGTACTGCAATTGTAGTAGATGCATTAGGGGCATCAGGAGGTCTTGCAATCATCTGGAATGCACAGACAATCATGCTCTCCAACTTACACGTGAACAAGCACTTCATTCAGGCTTCGTTCCATATAACAGGGACAAATATCCATGGGCATTTAACAAATGTTTACTTTCCCCAGGAAGCTACTCAAAAGATAGACATACTGAATACTCTATCAATAATCAACACTGAAAGGACCCACCCACTCTGGATCACGGGGGGGGGGGGGGGGGGGGACTTCAACATGATTACCAAATTGGAGGAAAAAAGGGGAGGCAGAAGCAGACTAGATAAAGAAAGTTGTCATCTAAAGGACTTCATCCAGAATAACTGGCTCATTGATCTACCCTTCAATAATGGAGTTTTTACTTGGAACAATAAAAGAGAAGAGCCTCATCAAATACTAAAAAAATGTCACCATGACTATTTGCAGTTAGTATGGCTCCATCCACTATCATACTATCCTCCTTGGCAAGTCTCATGCCTCTGCTCTTCATGTCAAACTTCAAGAAAAAGAGAAAAGTCATTAAAAGTCAATTATCTCTGGTACGCAGTTTCTCTTAGCCTTACCTGCATGTACGCAACGCAAGTTCACAATACCTGCATACTTGTACGCTCTGTATGTAAAGGGGTGGGTGCGTACTCCTGTAAAGGTCAAAAGGCGCAAGTTTCACTCCAAAAATGTTACTTGTGGTCATTTCTAGAGTCTTCTAGAAGCTTGTTTGACGTGTATGAAGTGCCTCTAGATGGTTCATGTATCCCTACCAAAGAGGAACTTATCCCATCAATAGGGGAGCTATCCCATCCAAAGAGGGGCTTATCCCATTGATGGTGGACCTGAATAACTTCCTCTAGAGCACTATAAATACAGGCATTGGGCCAAAGGGGGAGGAGGTTGAAAGCTGAACATTCCTAAGGGTAGATGCTGCTGGAATTAGGACTTCCTTGTAGAAGCTTGTGAGGAGAGATTACCATCTTTACTTGTTTCCATTGGGAGGTGGGTGAGCTGATCAGAGTAAGGGAGAACTCTTGTGGACCCTGGGAGGAGCTTTCACAACACCAAGGCTCAGGTTGTAATGGTTCCTTTTGTTACCTTTTAATACAAATTAGTCCATTCTTCTCAACAATTTGTTATTTATGAGTTGTTTCATATACTCCTTGGTCTATATGTTAAATATGTTTTATTTTATGTGATATTCAGGTGCTATTTAATCGTTTGATTGTTAGTGAATGCAGGTTTCGAAGGGAAGGAGGAGCTCATCCGGATCAATGAAGCTAGACTACTACAACAGCGTTGGATTACAGGTAGGATCTAAACACTTAATTTCTCATACTGTAAAAGCATATTTAGGGAAGGATTGATCTCATTTGTCTTGTTTGTCATTAGAAAGTCTTAGGATTTCTAGGAAGGTCGGTTGTGTCCGCACTAACGAATCTTTCCGCGTGACAAAATGGCGACTCCACTGGGGACTCCATGAATGTGTTTGAGTTCTTTTTGATTTGATATTTTGGTCTGAGAAAAATTGCTTGTTTTTTGATTTTTGATTGTCTAGCTGTGTATTTGGGTGGGTTAGCTTAGAGTCAATTTAGTTTTTTATTTTTCTTAGCTTTACCAGCAGTACGCAGTCTCTAAGTTTGACACAGTGCATACTTGTACGCACTGCGTCTTTGTGCACAGTGCGTACCCGTGCCTGTGTGAACAGATGACCTGCGTACCCCTGTCAATTTTGAGAAAATTTCAATTTTTTCTTTTTTTTCTCTTTAGATTTTGTTTTCAATTTGTTTTTACTACCCAGATCCATTAGTTTACTGTCAGAGATCTTCACCTGAACTTGTCCCGTTAGTGTCGAGGGTTTTGGTGGAATTCATAGGGATTTTGCCTTAGGGTAAACTGGTCCTGTAGTGACTTTGGCGTTAGAGGTTATCAAACTTTGGATCTCCTTGGTTTTGATCAGTCCTCTTAGGAGTCGGGCCTGTCATAGAAGTCACCCTAGTGAGAGACCTACCTTTGTGTCTTCTCTTTGAAAATCTCGAAAAGTTTGTTTGTTAAAGCTTTGAATTCCATTCTTGAGAAAAAAGAACAAAAAGATTTCGATTTTGTTTTTTGGTTAGTTTATGATTCTGCATGAACTGATCCTTAGTTGCATTTTGACTGAGTAAAACATCCGGGAATCATCTTTGTAGGCTTTTGTCCTCATTATTTTTTAATTTTAGGTAAATTTACTTTTAATTTGCTTTTGAGTGAATTTGATTTGATTGTATTAGATTTGATACAATAGTTTTTATATGCTTTATTAATATAGGAAAAACACAAAAAATTCTTTGGAGAAAGTTCGCTTTGGTAGCATTTGTAGACTTTTGGGAGAAAAAGGAAATTTCGTAGGGTAATTAGTGGTCATGAGTTGTGTGTTTTGAAAAAGATAAAGAGAATTGTTTCTTTGATTGTCTTTACTAAGAAAGTCGTTTTCTATAAAATTTGCATTTTCCAACTCTCTTAGTTAGGAGATTCATTGAAAAATAAAAGTAGTGTAAATCATCTTAGGTGCATCTTTGTAGTGGTTGCGAGTCAAGTCTACACACCACCAGTTTCATCTCCACTACCTTTTGTCTTTAAGAAAAACCATAAAATTAACGCTTAAAGTAAAATCAACTTAGTAACTTTTATTTACTAGGGCTCTGAAACACCAATTTAGATCAGGCTAGTGTCTTGGAGTAGGAGAGTAATTAACTCTCCAAGACAACAAAACCAAACAAGTAGCTTATCTTGTGATAGAATAAATCCAATTGTCTCATTTGTACTCTGGGAAAGCTCCTCTTAAAGGAGAAGCATGAGCTTGTGTCCGAACCAGTGAGGGGATCAATCCTCCCTCGTTAGGAATGACGCTAGACACGCACGTATTACAAACGGTAAACCTCGGATTAACCATTGTCGAGGAGCCAGGGGTCACTTGTCGGTAAACCTTGGATTATTGTCAAGGAGCCGGCAAGGGGATTGAGCTTGATACTCTGCCCTTGCGTGCTGTCGGAGTGTAGACTGTTCCCCCAGGTGCATTGTTGCGGTTGGTAACCTTAGTGACCATTATCTTTAGGATTCTACCGAGGTGACGGTGGAGGGAAGATCCCACTGTACCTGGAGCAGACATCGGCTAGACTCACTTGGATTTTCCGGGGGGTTCACTTCACTCGAGATGGTTAAAGTGGAGGAACTTGTGCCGGTCTATTCATTAAGCAGGTTGTCGGGGTAACTGTTCCACCCGCCACTTCTGTATTGAATCCAGCGATGTTGGGTTTCATCTCCAACTAGCGTTTTCGGTCTAGAAGGCTATTGTTTGTGCTTGGTTTGACGCCCTAGATTCTTTAGGCGTATGATTCAAATTTGTTTGGTTCTTTAGAGACTTTAGGTGGTTTGCTTTGAGATTTTACTTTGTTTGCGTGTGCAGTAGTTAAAAGTTTTTAACTGTGGCGGAATTACCGAGACAATCCTGTAGACTTCGGGGCAAGTCTCCTGAGGTTGTTTCTGTGGCCGAATTGTTGAGGAAATCCCGTAGACTTTGGGGTGAACCTCCTCAAGACGTCCCGAGTTATCACGATGGTTTAAAGGTCCTTGTAACTCCTCCTAGTGGCAGTAGAGTAGGTTCACCTGAAGAAGGAGAGTCTTCGTTGGTAGTCCACCAAGATTACCAAAGTCTAGAAACAGGTTATAATCCTGACGCAGTTGAAGTTTCTGAGCTTGCTGGTAGTTTTTCATCTACTAGTGATATAGGTGAAGAACCTGAAATATCTGAATTTGTTACTCCAACTTCTAGTGTACCAGATTCACCTAAGGTAGAAAGAGTCATCACCGAAAATCTTCCTACTGGTTTGATAGCTATTGAAGAACTTGCTCCAGAGGAAGAATTAGGCGTATCTATCCTTGAAGATCAACCTACTATTGATCTAAGGGAGCGTGAATCTATCTTTTACAGTCCTCCTAGAAGTACTACTTGGTACCTTTCGTTAACCAATTATTTAGACAACTCAGGGGTAGTTTTTCTCCACCTCGTACTCCTTTTCCACCTGGAGGTATTTATACTCCTGTAAATATGTCTGGTCAGTCGTCCGTGTTCACTCAATCTCCTGAATCTTTCTTACACGGCGGTCCTTCGGTTCCCACCGGGTATCAGTCACTTTCTGGTACCTTTGCGGGGGCATCTCCTCAACCCATTGATCAAGGGTTATTAGCTGGAAACAATGGTAATAAACCGTTGGGTGTAGGGGACATTTACATGATGTCAGGTTCAGTTCCTGTTTCTCAACCTCAAGGTGGCCAATTACCGCCTGGGGGGCAGCCTCAATTAACGCCTAGGGGGCAACCTCAAGGTACACAAATTGTGTCTGGGAGGCAGCCTCAAGGTCAGTATATACCCATGGTACAATACATGCCTCAAGGTCAACCCCAGCCTCAATATGTACCCCAGGGTCAACCTCAGTATCAATATTTACCTCAAGGGTATCAACCCCAAGGGTATCAACCTCAAGGTCAAGGTCAACCCCAGTATCAGTATTTACCCCAAGGTTATCAACCTCAAGGTCAATACTCAGGTCAAGGTTATCAACCACCTCAAGGTCAGTCATATGTTCAAGGTATGGGAACTGTACCTTTCAGTTATCAATCCTATCCTCAATCTGGTTATGGATCTCAGTATCCTCAACTTGTTACGGGTCAATACCCCGGAATGATAGTGTGGGATCCATCATAGGGTCTGTTATTACAAAATCAAGCACTGAAGGGCTGCTGATCAGGTAGACTCTGTGTAACTGTTTCAGACCAATCTTTGACTAAGGATTAGCCTCCCTAGCCTGAGAGGGCTCTCTCAATAAATTATTGATTTTGAATATTGATAAGATGGCTAACTCTTGTAAGGTAAATTTAATCAACATGCTGGCTGGACAGACATTACAAAGACTTCCATTGGGCTTATGGAGTTAATCATCCTTCAGTAAACTATAACACTACTCATACATAGAAGTCAGGGCATGTGATGTTTAAATACTCAAAACACATCTCATAGAAACCTCAGCTTACAAATACACACAGGAAATCAGAGCAGCAAAGTGAATTCTGAGTGATTGTGTATTTATACAACTGTAAAAAACATAAAGGATAAAGCAAAACCACATATCTTGAGCATTGAAACACTGTATGAATCCTGAGAAGACAAGCAGCAAATTGTATTACTGAAACTGAGTTTTTACACAAGCCAAAATAATACTCTGTTTTCTCAAATATCCAACCCTCATTACATAGATGATTCAGCTATATATAGAAACATAACTCTAACTACTTGGAGCTTCCTCCTCCAGCATGAGGGGAGCTCGATGACTGCCACTAATGACACCTATCTTCTTTGCAACAAACTATTTAATACAATAACCACTAACTGAAGTTCTAAAGAGTTCTAATTTAATTATAACTCTAACTCTATCTCCTTCGTAGAATGATTCCTCCTTGCAGCTTTGACACCTGGTTTCCTTTTCGTTTGGCTGAGATGGCATGAGATGAGCAGTTAATGCCCCATGTTGGCTTTGGATACTGAAGGCTTTAATTTGCTCCGTGTTGGCTGAGAATATCCCTTACTTTTCAGTTCTGGTCCCCCATCACTTCGAATATGCAGCAGCATGTCTTTTTAGTCCCTTTAATAACCCAAAAACATAGAACACCGCCATGTTTCCAGATGAATCGGATGCTTCATTGATGGACAGGTGTGCAAGCCAAAACTCATCGTATGCAACTCCTTCCAAACCCTAATGACCGGTATAAAGTGACTTTATAACAAAACTTTTAAACTTGAGTCAAAACATTTCACTTTTTTAAAGGTACACCTGTCATCATCTGAATGGCTATGATAGCTTCATTTGGTCTCTTATATGTCCCTTAGGTGTTTCCTTTGAAAATTTCCGATCATCTTATCAAACTGTTTGTCTGCGTTAAAAAACAACACCTACAGCAGTTTCGTAGCGCGCTACGAAACTGCTGTGTATTTTCAAAAACACAGTCTTCAGTAAAGGTCTCAATGTTCTCTGTGGATTTTCGTTCATTTTGCAGGTGTCTCTGATCTTTTACCAAAAAGTGTTTTTGGAGTTAAAGGAGAGTAACTCATGCTGCAAATTTGATATGAATTATTTCCACTTGTACAGAACAGTGGACTATTCATATTTTGCTCAACAAGAATCCCGCCTGTTTGCACATTCTCAAAACTCGATTGAATGCTCGCCTTGTGTATTTCATCTTTGCCACTTCGTCCAATGTCAGATTGATGATTACCTACAACACCA
Organism: Pinus tabuliformis; assembly: GCA_031772625.1. Lineage (NCBI taxonomy): Eukaryota > Viridiplantae > Streptophyta > Pinopsida > Pinales > Pinaceae > Pinus > Pinus tabuliformis. The sequence goes on along the minus strand of CM062818.1, from coordinate 503,101,544 downwards.
ATATCCACACTACACCCATTTTTAACTTCTGTATAGTTTGTATCTTCAAAAGCATACAATAACTGTTTCTCCTTGGATTTTCCAGGCACTGTACTTTTTGCTTTTAAACAATATGGTGGGGATACAATAATTGGTTTTTTGCTTGACGGCAAAGAAACTCCATCTTCAGGAAAGGAAATCTGAAAATCTGCACTGGAGGTATCCTTCAATGAATTCTCCTTTTCAACATTTCCACTTGCAGTTCAAAACTAGTGACTGAGATTGGATTATTTAGCTTCAGCTGCTACGAAACTGCTGTTCTGGCTGAAAAATATGTCTTGGGATAGAGCTCATAATTTCTCACAGAAAATGTATTTGGAAAAACTGAAGGATGTTTTTTTGAACCAATCCGTGTTTAAAAAAAACCTCTCTTGGTTTTTTGAAACACCTTCCCTACCACCCAGAATCTATCTTTGAAAAGCAGGTGTAAAATAGGAGATGAAAAACTGCACCTACAACAGTTTCGTAGCGCAACTTTGACCACACATTTCTCCCACCTCAGAATGGAATTGAAGAAACTAAAAGAGGTTTTTGTAATTCAACATGTTAGGAAGAAAAGCCTCTTTCAGTTTACAAAATTTAGTTCTCAGCTGCTCTTGAAGGCTTCTGGAAGTTACCTAGTAAAACAGTTGTTTCTGTTGAAACAAGCTGCTACAGGGGTTTCGCAGCGCACTGTGAAAACACTGATTTCGTAGCGCAAGGTTTAGCATGCGTATTTATCTTCATTTCTTGAATTTTCCTTTTGATTATGGCTCAAACCTTCTCAAGTGATCTTATTACACCTCTGCAACAACATCCCTTTCAAAATAATCTTCTTTTTCTTTCAAGGTAGATCCTCAAAAAACAAAACTGTCACCTTCAGCAGTTTCGTAGCGCGCTACGAAACTGCTGAGTTGTTTCAAAAATCATAGTTTCAACCCAAAACTTTGCTATTTGAGAAATTTTCTATTAAAACATTCTTTCAAATGTTTCAAGACCCTCCAAAACTGAATGGAAATGTTTGAAAAGATTATACCAAGCATAACTTACCAAAACTTTGAAGCATATCCTTACTTGAAGTGAGATTTCTTTATGGAGATCCTTTTTTTTTTTTCTTTGAAATTTTGTCAGTGATAATAGGGTCAACAGGTGTTGCAGCCAAGTATACAGTTGGTACCTCAAACTGGACAACCCATAGTTTCTGGTTCACCCCAGCAACCGCAACCTGTCCAGTCAAATGTTCAAACTTCTGTAACTTCGGTAGTTACTCAGCTGCCAATTGCACCTAGTACTCCATCTCAAACGGCTACTGCAACTACCGCAACATCTACCGCACTTACTTCTGGAGTATTGAAAACTCCGGTTTCTACTGTCTCTGCAACCACTCCTCAGACATCTTTACCATTGTCCGGATCTACGATTCAAACCACGGTCCAGATGCCTGTAGGGCAGCCTGGTTTAAGTACGGTTGTAACAAGTCAACCTCAATTTACCTACCAACAGTACCAGGGACAGTACCAATTCGGTCCTGCTGTCCAAAAACCGGTTTACCAGTATCAACCATATCCTGGGTACACTTATCAACAACCTCAGCAACCCCAGTACGGTCCGGTTAATCCTGGTTTTCCAGGAGGATATAATATCCCTAATGCGATTCCTGTTCCAAGTTATCCTAGATATCCTCCTCCTGGGACTGGTCTTGTGACCCAGAGGTTTAGAGATCCTAACCGACAGTTACCGTTTATCGCAACTTTGGATTTACCAGACTTGACGCGCCTAACGAACGATCCAATTCAATATCTTCCGTTCTGGCCGCCAATGCCAAATAAGTTGCCCAGTGATATACCCAAGTTCGAAGGTAAGTCTGGAGAGGATCCGTCCAATCACGTGATGACTTACCACCTCTGGTGTGCTTCAAATTCTATCTCAGATGATTCAATCTGCTTACGTCTTTTCCAGCGTACGCTCATTGGTCTCGCGGCCAAGTGGTACATTGAGTTACCACGGGCCTCTTTTTACAATTTTAGCCAGTTAGCTACCTCATTCCTAACTCATTTTCAGTTGCCGGTCAGATACGATAACGGCACGGAGCTATTAACTTCATTAAAACAGTCGACCTCCACCTATATTTTCGATCATATTCATGAATGGAGACGTCGAAGACGTTTAGTGAAAGTTTTATCCCGGACCAAATCTTAGCCGAATGGTTTGTAAAATCATTATTACCAAAGATTACTTAAGATGTAGCTAAGGCCGGAGTAGTTACTGAGGAGCAAGTCATTACTCAAGCCCAGTACCTTGACTTAGTTTACACTCAGTCGGGTACGTTGCACGAGAAGATCCCAGATCTTCCTAAGTCGAATCAAATCGTTGCTGCTCCTTTGGGGTCTCATGCTGCTGATGGCATGATTGGTACGGTGAATACGAAAAGTAAGAAGAAATCCTCAAAGAATTCTTCTCCAATAATAACATTACCGGACTCCCCAACAGGAGAGTCTTCTCCTGAAATTACCGCCGACATTCATGTTGTAGAGACATCTACGGCTAAATCAAAAAACGGTGGTAAGAAGAAAGGCAAGAAGAAGGATAAAGCAGACAAGGCTCCAAAGGAGAAAAAAGAGAAGTCGGAATCTAATGACGAAAAGTGCAAACCTTGCTATCCTTGTTTAATTTGTGAAGAAGATCATTTCACAAGAGATTTCCCTCATCGGGCTGAGGTTGTGAAAATAGTTAAAGGTTCCCCAACTCCTGCTGTTTTGAAAGATCCATTTCCGAAGCAGGAGAGTAAAATGATAGGTTCTTCCTCGAGTGCCAGTGAAGAACCCATATTTATGATGTCTCATGTATGGATTGCGACTCGATCGTAAGATTATGGTAGTAAAAATCCTGTTGATGGTAAAGAAGCAGGATCTTCTCATTCTAATCCATCAACCTCAGCTCCCGGTTCCGATCCACTACAGATCGAGAAACCTAACCCGGACTTGGTAATTAAACCGCCCGCCAAGGGTATACTTCGAAATTCTGCTTTCAATCCACATGCGAGAGCAGCTCAGAATTATAACATTGTTGAGGATTTAGCTATTTCACCCTCAGCAATGTCGGCTTTGGAAATGTTGCAATCATGCCCAGCACAACGAAAATTACTCTTGTCGGCTATAGGGTTGTTGATATCTAGGACCCGAACCTGATAATCTTTGATCTAGAAAATAGTACACCGCATCTCCCCCATCAAATGGCTTTCCAGATTCCAGTGGTAGTAAAAAACAGGCCTATTCATCGGACTGTAATTGATGAAGGAGCTTCTACGTGTATTATGTCGATTCAGTGTTGGAGATCACTTGGTTCTCCTTCACTGAACCAATCCCCGACGATTCTTAAGGCCTTTGATGGCCGTGGGTTCCATCCATTTGGCATTCTACAGGATTTGCCTATAGGGGTTGAAGGAAAATCCGTTAGTCTGGATGTGGAGGTGGTTGATGCCCCTCTAGACTACAACCTTCTTTTGGGTCGCAGTTGGTCTTACGCTATGACAGTGGTCATGTCATCTGTCTTCAGAGTTATAAAGTTTCCACATAATGGTAAGATCGTGACGATAGACCAGCTGGCTTACTTTTCATCCGAACCAGCCTCTTCAGAGAGTATCCAGCATGTTGGAAAAACGACTATCCCTTACAAGGATGTTGGTGTAGGATTAGTTAAAGATTCCGGTTTACTGGGAACTTTTCCTTTTCCTTCGATCAACGCAGACCCTTCATTCGCATCCATTCATATGATTACTTCAGACACTGTTATTTACGATGATCCTTGGATTGTCCCATCTGAATATGAGATAGACTCATTCGGTAATGCAATGCCTTTGAGTCCATATGAAATTGCTTATGAGGTCGTTCAGTCTTTTTCCGACTCCAGTTCAACCCAATTCGACCAAATGAATGTGGTCCGTGAGGAATCACTTTTCACATCAACCTTAGAACAGATAACATTTCCTGAAGTCGTGTCATATGACGAACAACTTCTCGAAATCCTAAGTGTAGACGATCTACCATGGGAAGATCTTCATCATAGATCTTCGTTTTTACCTGAAAGTGATGACTTTGAAAATGATTTTTCATCAATTTTTATAGCTGAATATGTCAAGGACGCTCAGAATCCCATGAAACATCCTGATTTAGAGTTGAATTTGGGAAACATTTCCCAAACTATTTCCATCGACATTTCAGTCAAAACCGGAGTTATTGAAAACATTCATATAGGTGCCTCGTGTACAGATAACGAAATTCAAACATACAAGGTCCTATTTCAAGAATTCCGCGATGTGTTTGCCTGGTCCTATGAGGAAATGCCAGGAATTGATCCCTCCATTGTTGTTCATGAAATCAAGACCTACCCGGACGCTAAACTCGTTCGGCAACGTCTGCGTCAGATACACCCTAGGAAAGCGGCTGCGATTAAAGCAGAAGTCGAGAAGCTGTTGAAAGCAGGTTTCATTTATCCGATCCCGTTAACGGATTGGGTATCAAATATTGTTCCGGTTAACAAGAAACAAGGAACAATAAGAATATGTATCGATTATAGGGATATAAATCGTGCTTGTCCAAAAGACAAGTATCCCACGCCCTATATCGATCAAATAATTGATGATTGTGCCGGCAGTGAAATATTTTCCTTTATGGATGGTTTTTCTGGTTACAACCAAATCAATATTCTACCTGCCGATCAACCAAAAACGGCTTTCATTTGTCCTTGGGGGACATTTGCTTACTTCAAATTACCTTTTGGACTTAAGAATGCTGGAGCCACTTTCCAACGGGCAATGTCTTACGTGTTTCACGACATCAAGCACATTGTGCAACCGTATCTCGATGATTTGCCTGCTCATTCTTTACATCGAGCTGATCACCTTGTCCACTTACGCGCTATTTTTATGAGGTGTCAGCATTATCGAATTCGGTTGAACCCACACAAATGTGTCTTCTGCATAGAAGTGGGACGATTGCTAGGATTTGTTGTTTCAAAAGCCGGTATCCGCGTCGATCCCTCGAAGGTCGAAGCTATCATCAAATTACCTCCTCCTTCGAGTTTGCGCCAACTCCAAAGTTTGAAGGGGAAAGCAAACTTTTTGCGTCGATTCATTCCTAACTACGCCGAGGTTACAAAGGGTTTCACCCGGTTGTTGAAACAAAACGCTCAATTTTCTTGGGATGAGATAGCTCAGAAATCTTTTGATGCACTTAAGCACGCGTTGACCCATGCATCGTTGCTGCATCCTCCCAACTACAACCAGGACTACTTTTTGTATCTCGCCGCCTCCCACTCCACCATTGGAATGGTCTTAGTTCAGGAAGATGAATTCAGAACGGAACATGTGATATATTATCTTAGTAGGACGTTAAATCCCACTGAGCTAAAATATTCGCATGTGGAGAAATTGGCCCTGGCAGCTGTTCAGGCTGTCCAGCGTTTTCGTCATTACATTCTTCTCCGTAAAACTACAGTGATTTCGGATTGCAAACCTATGATCTATATTTTAACAAAACAATTGCTAGGGGGCAAGTACTCCAAATGGATTGTTATCCTGCAAGAGTTCGATTTGGAGTTCGAGAAGTCCAAGTCTGAGAAATCCTTAGTTTTTGCGGAATTGATGTGTGACTTCCCGCGTGCTGACACGGAAACTGTGGCAAAGGAACCCATTGCGGACGAATCTCTATTTCTTATCAGCACTTTAGATCCGTGGTATGGGGATATAATCGTCTATCTCCAAACCCAATCCTTTCGGCCCGAAGCTTCAAAGTCGGAACGCCGGAAAATTCGATTCCAGTCCCAACAATACAGAATTATTGGAGATACTCTTTATCGTCATGGGGCGGACTTGGTTTTTCGTCGTTGCTTAACTCATGAAGAGGCAGAAAGGGTTTTGAATGACTGTCATTCTGGAGCATGTGGCGGTCATATGTCTGGGTATGCCACAACTCAGAAGGTGTTGCGTGCTGGCTATTTCTGGCCGTCCATGTTTAAAGATTGTATCATTGTGGTCCGAAAATGCCACAACTGTCAAGTGTTTGATCACAAGATGTGCGCACCACCTGCTCCTCTCCACCCTATAATTGCCGTTGGTCCTTTTGCTAAATGGAGTATCGATTTTATTACATGTAACCCTCACTTGGCCGGGGGGCATGCGTATATCATCCTTGCGGTTGATTATTTTACTAAGTGGGCCGAGGCGATGCCTACATTCGAGGCAAGCGACAAGACAGCAGCGATTTTGGTATTCAATCATATTATTGCTAGGTTTGGTGTCCCACAAGCGATAATCACTGACCATGGGCACCATTTTCGAAATATTATGATGACAAAACTCACAAGCCAGCTTGGTTTACGCCATGATAGTTCTACTCCTTATTATCCTCAAGCAAACGGTTTGGTTGAATCCATCAACAAAGTTCTAGTTATCATGATCCGACGAATCATTGGTATTCATCGGTCGAATTGGCATAACATGTTATTTTCAGTGCTTTGGGCATACCGAACCTCAGTAAAAACATCAACAGGGTTCACTCCTTTCCAACTAGTTTATGGTTTGGAAGCAGTGTTACCCATTCAATGCGAAATCCCATCACTTCAAATGGCTATCGAATTACTCCCAGCTACTTCCGAAGAGGAGAAGCGTCTGTTATACTTAGCTAAATTAGATGAGACTTGACGTGACGCTGCTTTAGCAATTGAGACTCACGCAAAAAGGATGAAAGCTCAGTATGATCGTAACGTAACCCCTCGTAATTTTTCGGAAGGAGACCTAGTGCTATTATATGATCAAGCTAACGACAAATTAGGTGCTGGAAAATTCGTCCCTATGTGGCATGGGCCCTACATTGTCAAGCGAAAGCTAGCAAAAGGGGCCTATGAGCTGGTAGATTTTGATGGGGACTCTTTGGGTAAGCCCAGAAATGGACTCTATCTAAAGAGGTATTATGCTTAAATGGTGGGTATGGAGATTTAGTTAGTTTAGTTAGGTTAATTTTTCTTTCTAGCTGGTATGTTTGCTTAGTTTAGACAGTGTGCTTAGCATAGAGAGTGTGTTTTTGTCGTTATTCTGGCTTATCTTGGTTTTACTCTTGATATTGCAGATGTCAACGCCTCTCCAAACGTACATTGGATTTGCTGATGGTTCTTGTCGTAGTACACGGAATATCTCTTCCGCAACTTGGGTTATCTATTTTCCCTCTGACGAGTTAGTTTCTATGCATGGGGTGAGCCTCGGTCAAACAACAAACAACATTGCAGAATACAACGCAGTGATTGAACTATTATCTGAATCTATTTCATTTGGGATTCGGAGTTTGATAGTGAGGTTAGATTCTGAACTCGTTGTATTACAGCTTAATAGAGTCTATGCCATTAGAAATCCAGTGTTATTAAGATTGTTTTTGAGGGTGCATCTCTTGGAACGTGAATTTGACTACATTGAATATCAGCATATTCCAAGGTCTTTAAATACATTAGCAGATGAAATGGCGTCTCGAATGTTAAATAGACATTTGTAACAATCATAAATGTAAATTTATAAACATTTCATCACACATGTTTAACAAAATAAGTCGGTAATAATGATATATATAGATAGGAGTGTGTCAAAAATATACATCGTCTTCGATCATAGGTTGAAAAACACCTTATGATCAGCAAAAATGATAAGTAAAAAAAACCAAAAATGTCATATGTGTCTACAAAAGTGACTAGCCAATCACTGGTGGTGCTCTCTATAGGAGACCACTGCCCGCGCTACCCTACACAGGAACCTCCTGAAAGGTCTTGGGACTGCGACCACGTAGCACTGAAGTCGGATAGGAATGTCATCTATAGTGGTCTCTGGTATACCCATCGTCAGACGCTCTAGATCCTGTTCCAGCTCGGCTAAGGTCTCTGCGGCCGCATCCTGTGGGGCCGGTGCTGGTCTAGCTGGTACTCTTCTCTCAAAAGCCTGGAGATTGGCCGGACGCCGTGGACCAACATCTGCATTTTGAAAATTTGTGTTGTCAGTTTTGAGACGATATATAAAAAAACAACAAAAAAAAAAAATTAAAAAACTTGTGAAAAATTAAATACCTATGTCGTCCCATTGTTCTCCCTGTGGAAGAACCATGTCCGGATCATTGCGAAAATCCATTCCGGCATACGGAAAATCCTGAATCGCAAAGACCTGGCCCTCCAGCCAGTGAAAGTAACCATCAGGAAATCGAACAACTGTTGCTCCCTCATCAGGATGCCGGGCCATTACCGTAACCCATCTCGTCAACTTAGGCTCCCGAGGAGCCCCAACTGGAACTGTAAGATGCTGGGGGATCAGCATTGGAACTCTCTCTAGGGCAAAGCTCACAACTAAAGGCCCATATCCAAAAGTCTTCAGTTTTCCGTTATTTGCCCTGGTTATTTGGCCCTTCATATTGGCCAACACAGCATCGCACCAGTTGAAAATGGTGCCTTGGAAGGAATCTATAGCCAGCCGCATTTGGGAACCAGTGGCTATGTGCAAAGCGGTAGCACCACAAATTCTGGTAACTGTAAAGGAAATTACCATAAGTTCAGGTTGGGATATGTACTTGAATTCTATCCCCTTGTCCTGGTTTTGATTGTTGCACCACTCTAGCCGGAGACTAGCAAGGGATTGGCCACCCGGCCTAGTCCCAAATAGAGAGAGTTGCTTGCCCCTGTTAGGCAAGCCAGTGAGAAAGTATATGTCGGAGGACTCTATCTCGAGATGGTTTTCTCCGATGTAAAAACATTGATCCTGAATATTCCACCTTTCAACCAGCCACTCTAAGAATGGCACCTGGGCCCTCATGCCAGGTATGGTCCAGTACTTGTAGAGACCGCATGCCTTTAACGCATCAATAGAAGGTTGATGACCTATTGTGGCCAAATCAACATCTTCGTGTTCTCTTTCACGCCAATATAGCATGGTGAGTGACCTACACACCAAAAAACAATGATTAGAATTCATTAAACAAAATTTGGTTGGTTAAATTTGGGGTTTGGGGTTTGAAAATCCGCGTTTCACGGGGTACGCACGCTGCGTTCAGAAAACAGAGCGGCGGTACGCAACTATTCTGAAGGTGGGCTGCGTACTCCGACATTTTTCCCATATAAGAAAAAGTCGGGGTACGCAGGTCGCCCATGGGGCACCTGCTCCCCCCGAAAGGCGGACTTTAAAACCCTAAACCCTCCAAAAAATCAAACTAAAACTTGAAATGAAATTCTAAATGGATGAAATTGAAGAGGAGGATGTTGTGAAATACCTGAAAGAGACGGTGCTTGATTCTGACGGTCGGATTCTCCGCAAAGTCCACAGGAAGTTTCTTGTCAAAAGCCCTTTTCTCGACCTCAACAGTAAAATGGTAAAAATGACATGGTAAAAAGTCTTTTTATAGGTTTTTTGGATGAATGAATGCTAAGTTTGTTTATTTTTCAGCATGAAAAGATATTTTTCAATGTATTTTTGCCCATCTTAAATAGGTATGAGTAATGTGTCGTTTTTGTGCAGGACAAAAGGACTTTAGGGTAAAATCATCATCTTTCACAAACCAAGACATCAGAGTCATCTTTTAAGCCCTTTTCTGACTCCTAAAATATGAAAAGATTGTCGAGCGTTTCTTTTACACTCGTTAAAACGGAATTAAAAGACGGTCCCCTTATAGCTCTTTTATGACCGTAAAAACAGGAAAAGATTGCCGGATTTTTGTCGTTTCAAACTCGATACAGAAATAAAACGACGTGTCCTTGATCACTTTTTACTTTTCAGGTCAGAGACACTAATCATGAAAGTACTCCTTGGTCGCAAGATCAAGCGGTTCTCTCAGGTATTATTTTATACTTTTTCGGGCTTGGGAGACACAAATTTACGAAAAAGTTCACCTTGGAGTCTTCTTTAGTTTTTTCAGACTCTCTAAAAATGAAAAACACCGAGTTTCTCCTATACTGGACTCGTTAAAATTTCACAGTAGAGGACCTGTTCAATTACAAACAGGAATGGACCACTCCTTCATAGGGTCCGAATCTAAACTAAGTTGGACTCATCCGAAGGATGAGCTTATAATCAAGCATATGTTATCCTCCTCAAGCTTGTAAAAAATAAAGAGGTACTTGCCAGAAATGGTGGGGGAAAAGAGAGAAGAATGAACCTATTTGTCATCCTTTGTTACAGAAGAACCTTATCACCGCTCTTGAACACGACACTTTTCATTCACCTGGGTTGGGAAATCCTTTGCCTTAAAGTTGATCAAACCATTTTGAAAGTCTTCAACCATTTCTGGGTATTAACTTTGGGTCAATCGTCACCAAGCCATCTGTCGTGTCGTTATGTGTTCAAGAGGTCTCTGCAAATAAACCATTCATATGCAAAATAATTGTCATCCATTTGACCATCCCTGAGTCAGTCCTTACAGCAACATTTCTTCAACTTGAATAATGATTTCGTATTGTGGGCTTGCCTCCAACGGGTCGCTTTCTATCGACATCAGCACATTATCTAGAAAGATGGCTTAGAAATCGTCAGTACCTTGAAGTCTGCATGCATCAATGGCAGGTTTCTCGCCTTTGACGACAGTTTACATCATTGACTTTCGATCAAAGGATTTTGTGACGTGTTCGACATCAACTCATTCATTCACATTTCATGGATTGTACTGGGTACTTTGAGAACCATTGACATTACTGGTGGTCTCTCTCACACTTGTTAACGGTTTACATCATTGACTGGTAATCAAGTGGTTTCTACCATGCTCGACATCAACTCATTTATTCGCATGGATAAAATTGTACCAATTCGGGAAGTAGAAATGAAGACCCTAGATCTAGTTTCCACCATCTAGGCTGCGAGGAGTTTTGTATTCATTATCTAGTAGACTTATCATAAACAGATGGTTGCGTCCATACTGTGTCTACAAAAGTCTATGATTGTGATGTACTGCAAAATCATTCTTGTATCAGAGCAGTAGTTAGATTGTTAGTTAAAGTTTTCAATCTGAGTATGGGAATGCCTACCTCAACGATGATATCATCTATTATATTTATTTTGTATTGAATATTTGCAGGTTCTGACCGGGTCCTCCGCAAGATACTCCTTGAAATGATAAAGTACTTCACCCTTCCTAGATCATAAAAACCCTAATCTACTACAGGCTTCGCACTTTAGGGGGCAATCTGTTACACTAAAAAATGTCACCATGACTATTTGCAGTTAGTATGGCTCCATCCACTATCATACTATCCTCCTTGGCAAGTCTCATGCCTCTGCTCTTCATGTCAAACTTCAAGAAAAAGAGAAAAGTCATTAAAATTCAATTATCTCTGGTACGCAGTTTCTCTTAGCCTTACCTGCGTGTACGCAACCCAAGTTCACAATACCTGCATACTTGTACGCTCTGTATGTAAAGGGGTGGGTGCGTACTCCTGTAAAGGTCAAAAGGTGCAAGTTTCACTCCAAAAAAGTTACTTGTGGTCATTTCTAGAGTCTTCTAGAATCTTGTTTGACGTGTATGAAGCGCCTCCAGATGGTTCATGTATCCCTACCAAATAGGAACTTATCCCATCAATAGGGGAGCTATCCCATCCAAAGAGGGGCTTATCCCATTGATGGTGGACCTGAATAACTTCCTCTAGAGCACTATAAATATAGGCATTGGGCCAAAGGGGGAGGAGGTTGAAAGCTGAACATTCCTAAGGGTAGATGTTGTTGGAATTAGGACTTCCTTGTAGAAGCTTGTGAGGAGAGATTACCATCTTTACTTGTTTCCATTGGGAGGTGGGTGAGCTAATCAGAGTAAGGGAGAACTCTTGTGGACCCTGGGAGGAGCTTGCACAACACCAAGGCTCAGGTTGTAATGGTTCCTTTTGTTACCTTTTAATACAAATTAGTCCATTCTTATCAACAATTTGTTATTTATGAGTTGTTTCATATACTCCTTGGTCTATATGTTAAATATGTTTTATTTTATGTGATATTCAGGTGCTATTTAATCGTTTGATTGTTAGTGAATGCAGGTTTAGAAGGAAGGAGGAGCTCATCCGGATCAAAGAAGCTGGACTACTACAACAGCGTTGGATTACAGGTAGGATCTAAACACTTGATTTCTCATACTGTAAAAGCATATTTAGGGAAGGATTGCTCTCATTTGTCTTGTTTGTCATTATAAAGTCTTAGGCTTTCTAGGAAGGTCGGTTGTGTCCGCACTAACGACTCTTTCCACGTGACAAAGCTACTCAAAAGATAGACATACTGAATACTCTATCAATAATCAACACTGAAAGGACCCACCCACTCTGGATCACAGGGGGGGACTTCAACATGATTACCAAATTGGAGGAAAAAAGGGGAGGCAAAAGCAGACTAGATAAAGAAAGTTGTCATCAAAAGGACTTCATCTAGAATAACTGGCTCATTGATCTACCCTTCAATAATTGAGTTTTTACTTGGAACAATAAAAGAGCAGAGCCTCATCAAATAGCCTCATGATTAGATCAATTCCTTCTCTCTGATAATGCTATCCATTTAGGCGGAGACCTCTCAGCATCAATTTTTCCCCTCACAAGTTCTGATCATTGGCAAATTGCACTCCAATGGACCAGACCAGGCAACACTGCACGTCACCCCTTTCGCTTTGAAGCCTTCTGGCTGTCACATCCAGATTTCAACAACTTCGTCAACACGATTTGGAAAAGCTTCAAGCCTTTGGAGGGATAAAAAATGTTCCAATTCCACCAAAAGCTAAAAAGTCTCAAATTTCATATCAAACAATGGAACCAGTCTACCTTTGGGAATATAATCCAGGAACGAACAACACTAAATAAAGCAATGACAGAACTACAACAGAAAATCATCATAGAAGGGCGAACAGAGTAGCTTTCGGAGCAGGAAACACACCTACAATCTCAAATCCTGGAAAGAGACAAGCAAGAAGAAGTTCTTTGGAGGCAAAAATCACGGGTCAGGTGGCTAAAGGAAGGTGAAAAGAATACAAAGTTCTTTCACCACTCTACGATCCAAAGGAGAATGACCAACACCATTACACATATACATAACAGTCAAGGAGAAAAATTTGAGGACCATGCAACCATAGAACAAGAAGTTCTGACATACTTCAAACAGGTTCATCATGAGACTCAAACAGATAAGACGGAGGACATTGATAAAATAATCCAATCCATTCCAAAAATCATCATTGAGGAACATAATCAGTTGCTCCTCCATCCGATTACTTTACAAGAGGTGGAAAAAGCGGTCCAACAACTAAAAGAAGGAAAGGTGCCAGGTCTTGATGGGTTTACCTCTAACTTCTTTCACAATTTCTGGGAGATGATCAAATTGGAGGTCTGGTAGGTCGTGGAAGAATCTAGAGCCAATAGATGGATGCTCCCATCCATGAATGCCATTTTCATTAGCCTCATTCCTAAAGAAGCGCAGTCTAAAACCCTTGACAAATTCAGGCCTATAGCGCTATGCAATGTCATTTACAAAATAGTCTCCAAAGTCATTGCTTCAAGGCTTAAACCATTGCTCCCTTTACTTATCTCCCCAGAGCAATCAGGGTATGTGGAGGGCCAGCAAATCATGGATGGCATTATCGTAACGGACGAAATCATCCACTCTTTGAAGCAGCATAAAAAAGCAAGTATGCTACTTAAGATAGATCTATTAAAAGCATTTGATAGTCTAAGTCGGAGTTATATTCAAAAATTTATAAATGCCTTTGGTTTTTCCCCTCCATGGGTTAGATGGGTTATGAGTCTCATTTCATCCACCTTCTTCTCCATCCTCATCAATGGAATTCCTTCCTCCCCCTTTCATCCTTCTAGAGGTATTCGTCAAGGAGATCCCTTATCTCCCTTTTTGTTTGTTATCATGGCAGAAGGTCTGGGTAGATGCATCAAAGATGCACTTCACTCACAACAACTATGAGGCCTCTCCTTTCCCAACTCCCCTCCCTTCACCCATCAGCAATTTGTAGATGATAACATGCTTTATGCGCATCCTTCAGTCCAAGAAGCTCGCAAGTTAAAATCTCTGTTAAACATTTTTTCAGCTACCTCTGGAGCTTCTATAAACCAAGCCAAATCTCAAATTTTCTTCTTTCATACCCCTGTAGTTACCCAAGCCTCCATTGCTTGAATTCTGGGTTTCCCAATAGCCGCTCTTCCATCCAACTACCTAGGAGCTCCCCTTACTGATGTCACCCTGAAACACTCCTCATGGAATTTGCTCCTTGAAAAATTAGAGGTGCGTCTCTCTTCCTGGACCCACAGATCCCTCAACTTGCCAAGTCACCTCGTCTTAATCAAATATGTTCTTCAATCTATGCCGTTGTATCTTTTCTCAATCTTAGCAGCGCCTAAATGGGTTCTCAAAGAAATAAAAAAGCTCCAACGATCCTTTCTATGGGGTAACTCAGGTCAGAAACGCAAATGGGCTCTAGTTAAATGGGAAAAAGTATGTCTTCCTAAGCACTTAGGAGGGACTGGGCTCTGTGATCCTCATCATAGCAATGCTGTTATGGGAGCACGTATCTGGTGGAACTGGCTCACTACACCCCACACTCCTTGGGCCACTCTATGGACAGCCAAATATGCCAATAACAGACCTACTGAGGATCTTATCCGACTCACTGATATAGGACTGGGTTCATTAGTCTGGAATGCAGCAAAGCAACATAAAAATCTAATTCAGCAGCATAGCTTCTGGGAGGTCAGGGACGGTACTATTGCGAGATTCTGGGAGGACTCCTGGCAACAACAACATAGATTAAAATATTTGATTAATCCTCACCAAATTCCCAATTGGGAAGCTCACAGGTTTGATAATATCAATCAATATTGGAAGCCCACCCATTCACATGGCTTTAGGCAATGGGTCAATCCTGATCACATTATTCGGAATGGCCTGGAGTCAGATCAGCTGATCCTGGGAATGGAACTCTCCAATCGAAAAATCAGATATTCAGAAAAGAAGGATGTACTTAGATGGGGATATGAAGACAGGGGAATGTTCACAACACATGAAGCCTACAACATAATCATAAAAGAATCTGCATTCAAAGATCCATTGTGGACAGCTATTTGGGCTCCCAACTTATGGCCAAAGGTGTCCACTTTCCTCTAGCTGCTTTGTCAGAACAAAATCCTCACCTAGGATAATCTACGGAAGAGAAACTTTCATGGACCTTCCATCTGCCCCAATTACAATCAGGAAGAAGAAACCACTTTGCATCTCATGAACACATGCCCTTTGGCTCATAAGCTCTGGGAAAAAGTCAGTTTCAGATGTCAAAGGGATAACAGAATCAAGGAAGACATCCCTACCACTATTCGCAATTGGGTAAGAAATCCTTATAAGAGCAAGATTCTTAACTCCTTATGGAAGCTTATCCCCGACCTGCTTATGTGGACTATATGGAAGGAGAGAAACAAACGCATCTTCAAGAATCAGTCAACGCCTATGGAAATCATCTGGAACAATGTCTGTCAAAACCTCAAGGAAACTCTTCTACTCCAATCTTGGCATGACGACGACCTTCCCTCACTGCCACAGGAAAAGACTATTTGGGACAACTGGAATCTACATTGGAATCAAGAATTGAAAATTTCAGCCAAAACTATAGCAAAAAATCCAATCTCAGACAAATGGATCCCTCCTCCTCAGAATGTGTTCCAACTAAATTTTGACGGAGCCTCAAAAGGCAATCTAGGTAAAGCCGGGTTTGGAGGAATTTTTAGAGATCATAAAGGGGCCATCCTTCTAACTTTTCTAGGCTCGAAAGGATGGGACTCTAATAACTCAACAGAGCTTGAAGGGTTATGGCAAGGACTCCTTTTAGCTCAGTCACATGATTTTTTACCTCTCATCATTGAAGGCGACTCTCAAATACTAATAAATATGGTGAACAAAATTATGCAGGGGACTCCCTCAAACAAAATTGGCAACAGTTGGAGACTAGCCGAAAGACTGGAACTTGTTGAAGATTGGCTCAGAGCCCACAGAGCAGTTAATTTCAAACATATTCGCCAGGAAGGCAATAAGGTGGCTGACCTTCTTGCCAACATAGGGGTGGAGAGTAACACTACTCTGAAAGCTAATGAATTATCTTCTATCGCAACTGATGCACAGATGAAGGAATTCAATGAAATAGTTGAGAAGGAGAAGACTCAGGAAGGCGCTCCTAGTCGCAGTAATTGCAGGGATACTGGTAAGAACGCGATGGATGAATCCCTCTTCACCTCGCATGGCCTGTTCGGTGGCATTCAACATGGTGAAGGGGGCAGCTCTGCTGCCACGCGCCCTTCTGGTGGTTCGAGTTTTGAAAGGCCTACCATGCAGGTTGCGATGGCAATGGTGATCGGCGATTAAACGAGGACCGTCGATCATGCACGTGGATCGATGGCCCAAACCACATCGGCGGATCGTAGAATGGGGAGACCAAAGTGCAAGGCCTTTACATATAGCAATATGCGATTGCGATCAGATCACATCACAATATCACATCGGCGGAAACCAAGGGGCAGAGCCTTTACACCTTCATATGTGCGATGCGATGATGTGAACCCGACGGTATTCTAAATATTATTTGATAATATTTGAGGTCCGTAGAAAATCTAGTTTCAATGCATTTTCAATGTATTTCGTTATATAATGAAATAACGAAGGTGGGGGAGAGACTCATGGAGGTGGGGGAGAGCCACACGGCAGCGCTTCCAGGGATGTGGTGGATGACATGGTAGATGAGTGGGCTTGCCCAATCATCGAGGAGCCCATTCTGGCTGACCTCAACTAAGGTGACGTGGCTTTGAGGCAACGGATATGGCTGACGGAGAATAGGCAAGGGCTACCTGATGATAGTTCGAGGCCGGCTGTGGCTGCCCAGGTGTTCATTATCTGGTCTTTTTGTTTTTTGCTAGTGTTGCTTGGGTTCTGGTTTCCTATCTGGACTAATCGTCAAGGAACCATCTTACTGTTTCTTTTGTGGGGTCTGGACTTGAGAAGTGATACCATTTTTGAGGTTTCTGCTCTCACTGGACTGGTTTCCCCAATGTTGGGGCAGTCCAGATTTTGTTGATACTCTACGATACCTTGGTCGAGGCCTTGTCCTCTTTGTATCTTTCTGTACATATTAATAGATTACTTTTACTTAGAAAAAAAAATTTGTTAGAATATAATTGTTAATATTGAATTAAGGGAACTAATTAATCAATAGGAAATTTTAATGAAATGAATATCTAAAAATAAAAATAAAAATAATATTTGTGTCAAACCTAAATAATCAAAACAATAAAACAATTAATAAAATCAATATAATAATAAAATCAAATAAAAATAATATTAGGGTCAAACTTAAAAAATGAAAACAATTAATTCTAAAAATTCAAAAATAAATAAAAATAATAAATGATCAAACTTAAATAAAAATATTTGGGTCAAACCTAAATAATAAAAACATTAAAATAAAAATAATATTTAGGTCAAACTTAATAATAATAATAATAGATAAATCAATAATGAAAAAAAATAATTAATCGTATATTTGTAGTCAAAATAAAATTTAAAATTATATATATATATATATATATATATATATATATATATATATATATAAGCTTAAGGAGAATTGACAGGGATCCAACACCTGCTAATGTTCCAACCATCATCTCTATTTAGATTGCTTGACCTTCTTTCAATCTCTATAGCTTCCCTAAACTTACGGTGATGGAAATGATCTATCTTAGCAATGACTCTAGCGTCTTCAACACATATGTGGTGTTTTGTTTTTTCCACATGTTCTGATAATATTGAGGAGCGGGTCATCCCATGTTTGATGTCTACCACATGTCCATGTGTATAATATTAGTTTTTGGTAGTGATGATGATTCCATGAGAAGGAACTTTGCGAGAAACATGCAAAATAAGTTTGAAATGTATACGCTAGGTGAATTATCCTTCTTTATTGGAATAAAATTAAATCAATTCAAGAAAGGCATTTTCATATCTCAGTCCAAATATCTTAAAGAAATACTGAAAAAGTTTGGAATGGAAAATTGTGCCCCTATAAGAACTATTATGGTTACAAGTTGTAAAATAAGTAAAGATGATGAATCTCTTGAAGTAGATAAAACTATGTACAAATCAATGATAGGAAGCCTTCTCTATTTGAAGACATCAAGGCTAGACATTATGAAAGTTATGGGATTAATAGGTAGGTCTCAATCATGTCAAAAAGACTCTCACATAGATGTTATTAAAATAATACTAAGGTATTTGTAGTGAACTAAAGGTTATGACTTATGGTATCCCAAGGAAACAAACCTTACTCTTAAGGCCTATAATAATGTAGATTGCGCTGAAAGAGTGGATGAAAAAAAGAGCATTAGTGGATGAGCATTTTTTCTTGGAAAGTTCCTGGCCTTTTGGCTCAACAAAATAAATCCTTCATTTCTCTATCTACTGTTAAAGCATAGTTTGTTGGGGCAACTACATCTTGTAATCAAGTACTATGGATGAAGAAAATTTTGAAGGATCTATGGGAACATAATGATCATCTTGTTTCTATCATGTATGACAATACTAGTGAAATTAATGTTTCAAATGTCATGCACTAAAAAACTAAGCATATTCCCATCAAGTATCACTTTTTGTGAGAACAATTTGTGGATCAATCAGTCAAATTGGAATATATACACACCAAAGTATATATTGTTGATATATTTACTAAGCCTCTACCAAGGGAAAGTTTCAAATATCTCATACAAAGGATGGAAGTAGCCTCTTCCTCACTAGAAGAGTTTTCTCAACGCCTTGACGAGAATTTTTCTTATGTGATTTTTACCAAAAGATGTTGGTACAATTATTCAAGGTTGCAAAGGACTATCCTCTAACCCATGAAAGGGGGAAAATGTATAGGAGCCATTGGAGAAGTATTAAGAGCATAATATCAAGGATGGACTCTATTATGTCCATAAGATAAGGTAAAAACAACAACATGAAATATTAATATTAGGGATATAATCTATTAGCTCCACATGAAAGTACATGAACAATTGGAGGAGCATTGGTAGGCACTAACAACATGGTCCTAGGGGGATTTTACACTTATAACAAGGTAAATTCCACACATAATTATGGAGGATATCCATGACCCTTTTTCATTGATGTCAAAATGGAAGATGATCCAAATAGAAAATGGCATCAACCCTGGTATTCATCCATCCATGTTATTCATCCACCCTTGGAATTTACCCATGGTATTGTAAGTGACATCCACCCATTGTATTTATCCACCCATGGTATTGTAAGTGACATGCACCTATGGTATTCATTCACCCATGGTATTGTAACTCAAAAATACCATAAGTAAAAAGTCACATTTTGTATCCTTTTACAAAATACGACGTTACTTATAGTATTTTTAAGTTACAATACCATGGGTCAATTCCATGGGTGAATAAATACCACAGGTGGATGTCACAATACCGTGGGCAAATACCATGGGTGGATGTCACTTACAATACAATGGGTGGATAAATACAATGGGAGGATGCCACCTACAATACCATGGGTGGATGAATACCGTGGGTTGGTGCCATTTTCTAATCAGATTAGGAGAGTATGCATATATTGATAATATACTTTGAGCAAGATGAGCAAGATATACGTTGAGCAGAAAGATTGAAAGAAATAATGTAGAAGTGACAAAGAAGAGAAGCAACAAAAGCGATTAGAAGTCCTCCACAACATGTCAAGGAGAACTGGAGTTTAATCTCAGTGCCATCAATGACCATCAATATCTAGTGGTGTTTCCATCAATGATAAAGGGGTATATTGTTGCACATAGTGTTGTCGTTGGTGACAACAAGTTTCATTGATGTCAAAGGGAATGTCTAAGGAAGCAACAATGTCACCTATGAAGTAGTATGATAACCTAATATATTGTATGTTCTCATCACTTGAATTCAAATAGGTTTGAAGTTATTTATTTTTTGGTGAGTTTATGATGTTACAATGATCCTATGGATAGTGTGGTTAGATAGTCCTTGTCAATACCTTTCCAACAATATATCACACTCTTAAAAACACCTAGACAATAAGTTATGGCCATTTGAAAAATAACAATAGTAGAATACCTAAACCATGGGGAAAATCCAAATCACCAAATTCATTAATGAGTGTTCATATTAAGGGCTAATAAATAGGTCATTGATATAATCGATGGTGAATAGTGGAAAAAGGTGCATGAACTTTAACAATGTACCTACTCCAATCAGATGTCTCTAATAGCCAGATGAGGAATTGGATGACAAATATATGCTCAACTTGTCTGAATGCTATCCAAGAATACTAGCATATCCCATAGTGACACACAAATCCTCTCATAAGATTCCACACAGAATTATTTCGTCAACATGCCAAGGACCATTAATCCCTCGGGAGCTGGTCATGGGGCATGGTCATATGGCTTCCAAAATTAGGCCAAAAATCTAGGCCGAAAGTTAGGGGAATGGTCACATGGTCGACTTGGTGAAGATATTAAGGTGGAAACTCCTAGATTAGTGGCATGACCCATGGCCACCTCCATAAGTTTCGATCCACCAATTGCATAGATAAATATCCATGCCATGGAGGATAACTTCATTGAATACATGCAATAAAAAACACAAGTTATATGTTCTAGTTCTTAGTTCAGAAATGATGCGTATTGGTTTCAATATGTTCATTGTATTTTTCAATGATGAGTGGTAGTTGAAGTTTCACTATGGGTAACTGGGTGATTGAGTTCTAATAGTTGTTTGAACAATCAATATAGATCAGTGGCTTAGATCCACTGTTCAATTTATCTTAGATAAAGGGTTGTGGGCAATTTCTACTCTTGTTTGATATATGATTTAGGTATGTGAGGCCTATTGCTAGCCTCCATTTCTATCGTAGATAGAGGCCAAGATCCATTGCTATCATAAACAAAGTTCGAACACCATTGTTATCGTAGAAAAAGGCCAAGCTCCATTACGATCACATAGAGGCTCAACTCCATTTCTATTAGACAAAGGTCGAGTGCCATCATTATTTGATTAATGGTAGACTTGTAAGGAAAAGGCTAAGCTCCATTATTGTTTAATGGCCAATAGCGGGCCAGGCCTGTGGTTGAGTTACTCTGTTAACTAATTAGAAGCCAGTGGCTGAAATTTATTTGTTACATTCATTTGAGTTCATTAGCATTGGTTCTCATTTCTTTTGTGATGAGCAGAGGTTGAAAGTATGACCCTGGTTTATCTATGATTATGGTTGTTCTGGATTCAATCGGAATTGGATTGTATTGAGGGCATGGACAAAGTGTAACCATCATTAGAGTGTCATTAGTATCATTCTAAATGCTGGCAGGAGACTGTCTACATTGGCATACATTTCTAAGATCACTAATCACGACAAACATTACCACATTCACTGTCGATTGGGGCACAACCGAGACTTGGAGTCTAGTTGACCGTGTACGAAGCAGAGTTGGCATGACAAGTTGGATTACATAATCAATATTCAGGAAAAGTTGCAGTGCCAAGGAATGGCTGCTATAAAGGCATGCAATGCTTGTAAAGATGAGCTGTATTGAAGTAATTTGATGAGGACCAGTGACAGGATAAATTCCCCACTCCCTTTGAAGTAATTTTGTACATAATAAAATCAAATCATAAGGACGCTATCATAAGAAATATTGCGTATCCCAGTTGATAGTAGACATGAATGGTGTTGCTGAGGTCCTTGGTCCGAAACTCGTCATTCAATAGGTCAGAAAATAGTGTTTATTTCCCTCGTAAGTTTACATTTAGTCGAACATTTAAGTTGTCAAAAATGCAAATTTTATAGTTGTGGTTGGAAAGTGCTCATTTTGAAGAATGCACCTTGAAAGGGCCTTTCTAATAAAAATTAATTAAGTTTTTGATTTATATGGTTTTTTTGGGCTCATTTCTATGCCAATTTGGATTATGGAAGAAGTGTGATGATAAGGGTTCAATATGCCAATTTGGATTATGGAAGAAGTGTGATGATAAGGGTTCAATGATGAATAGTTGTAAAGGCATGAAAAACCTTGATTATGTATTCAAAACATCTAGTATATATTTTGGAAGTTTATAAGCATGTTGCAATTAACATTAGATATATGGAAAGAATAGCTTTTGAGAAGGGTTTTATGTGACCAGATTGATGAGTAGGTTGGAACAGAGTATGGACAGGGTATGCTAGGTTGTTGACAACAGTATGACAACAATGATTTGGTTAGGTTGAAGATTTGTATTGATTGAAGAGTAGGTGGATCCATTTTGAAATATTTTGAAAAGTGGTCCACATGAAGTTGAAGAAGGAGGTGGGCATCTCCATTAACATTGGTGCCTCAATCAGGTAGAATCTTATAGCAAGTTGAAGCTTTCTCATTATTGAGGTTGGACATGCCTCAATCAGGTTAGAGCTTAAAGCAAGTCAAAGCTTTCTCATTTCTGAGGTTGGTGCTGTTGTTGGGAAAAGTATCTATTCAGAACACCCCTATCCCACTCTAAGGTGTGACAGTACCTTAGCAACAAACAAGGAAAACTACTTGAGTATTCTTCTTTATGAGATGTAAACGAAGAGGAAGGATAAACTAACCTGTGTCTTGCGCTAGTTTGTTGATCCAACCTCTCCTCTCTTCAATAGCTCCCAGCTTTCTGCTCCCTTACCGGCCTAGCTTCACCAAATTCCTGCAAGATCACAGAAGAGAGAAACTACACGAAGATATGGATTCACATTCATAAAAAGCTTACGATCAGATTAAGATAAACATGCAAATATAACAAAACATCAGTGATACACAACATGTAGGAGAAACTCAAATAATTTTATTGATATGATAAGAAAGTCCAAGAGGAGATACAACCAAGTGAGTCCCGATCCAGCATCTACCTCCCAGCAAAGGAATCCCTTCCTCACCTCCAACAAAGCATAAATCACCCAATGTACTAATCTCAATCTCAAACCAACAACAATTCTCTGCAAAGTACAAAATTCCAGCCTCTGGATCTCTGGGATGAGGGATCCATATATAGATGTAAGCAGAGAGGATGAGTCAGCTTATGTTTTGACTTGTGGCCTCTCTCTGTCAGTTCTTGCTTCCACTTGGAGACTGAGAGCCTCTTACTCATCACAGGCCGAATTCAATGAGGCAAGTGTCATTGGAGAAGATTCTGGAAGCTTCCATTGTCTCTCCACCTCGTTGAATGACTCTGCCACTTGTCATTTCCAGCTCAACGCACCTGGGTAGTGCATTCAAGTGCATTGCAACACACCTAGCCAGTGCATTTGGGTGCTTTGCAACACAGGTAGCTAGTGGAGCTTCTAAATTGATCCTGATTTGACTAGTTCTGAGCAGTTTTTGGTGGAGAACTTCTAGGAGAAGCTGTCATTGGTTGACCTTGTTCCTTTAGGGGCAGGAAAAACACTTTTAGGGACTTTGGATCCCTTGGATTATGGACATTTCATGCTTATAGCTGTAAGGCACAAAAATGTCTATAACAGTTTCCCCCTAAAGTATGAGGCCCTTTATCGGGTGAAATGCTTTATTAGGAGGATCCGAAGTTCTTTCAATGCTGGGAGGAGACCTGTAATAAGATACAATACAATAAATTATTTTCATATTGTTTTCATGATCTAGCTGAGGCGGGCATTCCCATGCTCAACTTTATAAATTCATTTTTATGTACATAGGACAGACAATCATCTGATGGTAGACTGATGATTCTGATGAAATCATCATCCTTTCGGTAGGATGATTATCTGTTCTGCAATGTTGTACATGTCAATGTCTTTATTTTTCCTGAATATATATCGCAGCCCGGATGGATGAAACTAGATCCGGGGTCTTCAATCTCGTCCGATCTTCACTCTGAGTACAATTCGATCCATGTGAGAAATGTTTTGAAGTCGAACATGGAAAGACATCGCTTGATTACCAGTCAATGATGTAAACTGTTAACAAGAACGAGAGGAATCACCGATAATGATAATGACCCTCAAGGTACTGCAGTACAATTCACGTGGTGTGAATAAAGGACTTGGTGTCGAACACCACGCAAAATCTTTCGGTC
The DNA here is from genome assembly GCA_031772625.1 of Pinus tabuliformis. Taxonomy (NCBI): domain Eukaryota; kingdom Viridiplantae; phylum Streptophyta; class Pinopsida; order Pinales; family Pinaceae; genus Pinus; species Pinus tabuliformis. The sequence goes on along the minus strand of CM062818.1, from coordinate 503,077,385 downwards.
AAAGGTCATTGATGTATACCTGTCGCCAGAAGTGAGAAACTTGCCATTGAGGCATGCAAGCTTCAAAGTACTGAAGGGGGTGTTCCTAGATCAACTTCTTGGATAATGAGCTGATGTCGACAAGAAGCGATCCGTCAAAGGAGGGCCTTAATGAATCCCACATCAATGACACGGAACAGAGAAAATGATTTTGATGGAGGTCAAAATGATTTGATGATATATGGTTCAGGTTGGCGGTCATGAAAGAATGAAGTATAATGTATGGCAGTGGATGGGACACGGGTGACTTCTCTGGATGACTTCTCTTGAACATATCGGCAACACTTATATGATGGATTGGTAGCATTTACCCCAAAGGTGGATGGTATGGCGAGACCATGGTGATGTGACCGGTGAATGAAACAACCCAACCCGACTCTGGCACGGAGTGGAAGTGTCATGTTCAAGAGCGACTTGCTACCAATAAAGGTTCTTTGAGTTTCTTCCCAATTTTTCCCCAGTCATTGCTGACCAGTACCTCTTTATTTTTGTCAAGCTTGAGGAGGGTAACATATGCTTGTTCTATAATTTGCCCTTCGGGCAAACCCATTGCTATGTTTTAACGAGCCTAGCGATAGTGAAACTCGTTCTCGTCTAAAGGCAAGTTTGTCGCTATTAATGTTTTCAACGAGTTTAATGACAAAGATAAATCGGTCCTTTTCATTTTTAGAGAGTCTGAAAAGGTACGTAAAGTTAACTCCGGAATTCCTTTTTCTTCATCTAATCCCTTAAGTCCGAAAAAGTATAAAACAATACAGAAGGGATGAATTTTCGATAGTTTTAACGAGCTGAACAAAACAAGCGCTCGATCTTTTTGTGCAATAATCCCTCAGGTCCAAAAAGATTAAAATCTAGAGGAGGGATAGCACTTCTGGTCGTTTTAACGAGCTGGAAGGCCAAAACTCGGCAATCTTTTCATGTTTTACGAGTCAGATGAAAAGAGCTTAAAGAAGACTCGTCTTTTGAGGAACGAGTGATAAAATGGGTAGCAGCTAATTCCAGGTAAGGGTTGGAATCTTCCAATCACGGCAGTGTCACAAGGATGGCTAGTGAAATCACTCTTCGCAGCTGTTCCTCAAAATGGGTAAACAATCAAATGGAGGTGAATGATCGGCCAATGGAAAAGTGGAGGTAACGGTGCAAACACGACCAAGGATTTAATGGCTGATAATGTTACATTCACGGTGGTTATTTACCGGAGGATAGTTCATTTTTTAACGAGCTTAAACGCGAGTTGAAACACTTGCTCGATCTTATGTTTATTTTTTAATGAGCATGAACTATGTGCTAAAACTGCTCGATAAGATGGTCTAGTTTTGATTTTTTACCATAAATAGCTTGGTTTTTCAAAGATAATAATGTATCTTCAATTGCTACATCAAACTAGTTAGAAATGGACAACATTTGCTTGGAAATGAGATTAAAACGCTAATATTTTACTTTGAACTACGTAAAAAGCAATTAAAAAGTGTTTTTACCTCTCATTTTACCATTTCATTTTAACTTGGTTTGTTGGAGCTTTGGAGGTGCCTCTTCCCCCTTGATTTTCATCAGTTGATTTCGGGAGATTCTGTGGAAGATTCTCGGCGCCGTCTGGACCAGGTAGGAGCTAAACCTGAGCTCTTTCATTTCATGGTTTCCTTTCTGCATTCTATGCTTCAGTCCCTTCTTTTCTGAGCCCCTGGGGTTTGATGGGCTCGTTCTTCCATCAACGCACCCTGGGCATATCGAAACCTGCGCTGAATGTGGGTCATCATGAAGGTAACTTGACATTCAATGCACCCATAACACATGTGTAGGTGCGTTGGGCGCAGAAAGGAAAGTTGTTGCACAATTTTTAATGGAATTTTTCCCTGTTTCTCATCAAAATTAGGATTTAATCTCCTCTCTTGTTTGTTTTTGCAGAGATATTGGAGCAAAATGACCCTTACATGGTGAGAACGAGAACATGAAGAAGAGGACATGATTGCCCTACATGATCCTGTTACAGTGAACGCGCTGCGAAACTGTGGTTTGCTGAAGTTCTTCCGCATCTCTAGCATGAGACAGCAGTCAACCTACTGCAGTATTTGCTTGATTCTTGGGATCTTATCAATCAAGTTTTCCAGATTAGGGGCGAATCTATCTCCTTGACCGTAGTAGACATTTACTTCTTGACTAGCTTGTCGAGGCGGGGTGCCCCCATTTCTTTGTCAGGTTCGGCCCGAGGGAGTGACTCTGTGAGAGATTATGTCCGCCAGTATTGCAGGGAAGGATCTCAGCCGAGTTAAGACGGCAAGATCATCATCCGGGATGTCGCTGACAGGTCCCTTAGATCTATCCTGTTTACTTTTGGTAGGATGGCCGGGAGTGCGTCTCTTCATGTGGCCAACAGATCCTATATGCAGCATGCCTTGGAATGCCTTCAACCGAAAATATTCAACTGGTGCGATGCAGTACTTCTTGTCATGAAGAGTCAGTTGACCAAGATAAAGGATGGGAGGTTGAAGAACTTTGGGTTCGGCTCTATTTTGACTGCCTTTGCCTTGGAGAAGATACCATTGATGCAGCCGTAGTACATCGCACTCGACATACCTCTTCCTACTGAACCACGTATGCAGAGATGGGTTGACCATATGTCTAGGCATGCTGGTCAGTCTCAGATTTCATTTTCTGATACCTTCTTCAGGTGGTTTGATCGGCAAGAGATGGCTTATGCCGAGTATCCATATGTTGGCATGGACTTCCGGGGTGATCCAAATTTATTACTGCCGGATGGCGAGCAGTGGGGCGCTATTGGTAAAATCTTTGACAATATCACTGTTTAATGTTTTTATTTATAATGTCCTTGTGCTTTATTCTATCAAGAATTTTAATCAAACTCATGTGTACATGCAGATGTTGGTCCTTTTTGTTCAGTAGTCCATTTGAGAGTGCCAGCTGCTGCCCCAGCAGGAGAGGCTGTTGGGAGGGTTATTCTCTGTGACCTTGATGTGGCTGAGACTCTCACAGCTGTGCATGGAGCAGGTTGAGAGCCTTACTCTTGGTATTCCCGATGTGAGGATCGACGAGCTACCTTTGTAGTTACAACGGCATATTACTGGTGTGACTAGACGATGGACTCGTCTCTTACGCATGATCGCACAGGCTGTGACTTGCTATCACGAGCATCATTAGACTAGGGTGCCCCCTAGCATTTGAGTTTTGTGTCATGTGATCGATTTTGTCTTGGTTACAGAACATTATATGTAAACCATAAACAGTTATATATATATTTTGATTTTCGGGGTTTTATTCTGGTTGAGCTATATGATCCACATGTAAAACATTGATGATGTGTTTCTTTTTACAAATGTTGCAAATGTCTATCTAACACATAGTTTGCTAATGAGTCGGTTAATGTGTTTAAGTTTTTGGAAATATGTTGGTATTGAATAAAATCAAATTGTCTTCCCAAAATATTAACCCTTAGGAACATGCGATAAATAGCTGGGTTTCAGATGGAATATATACCATTGAGTTGTAGTATTACGAGTTGTGAGTCTAGCCTGACGATTAGTCGGCATATACCATGGGTGATGGCATCAGAGAGAAGTTCTATCAACGCGCTATACTCAGCGATGTTATTCGTTGATTGACCAATACATACACCTCTGAAACTTACTAACTCGTCGCTTGGATAAAAAATGGCCCAGGCTGCGGAGGACAGGTTCCGCGAACTATGACTCGCTCCGTCGGCATATCCAACGCATGTCTCCAAAAGGTTTGACATCTGCAATAAATGTAAAAAGGTGGATTACTCAACCAAAACGAACACTTTAGCGAAAACAAAATACAACAAAAGCATATTGGTCACTATTTAAGCATAGTAACGCTTGAGGTACAACCCATTACGAGGTTGCGCCAGTGGAATTCCGTCATAATCCATTAACTAGTAGGCTCCTTTTGCTAACACTCGTTTAACAATATATGGGCCCATCCATAAAGAATTAAATTTACCTGCTCCCAATTTATCGGATTCTTGGTCGTAAAGCAAGACCAAGTCACCTTCTGAGAAGACACGAGGTTTGACATTTTTGTCGAACTGCACCTTGACTCGTTTCTTATGGGCTTCGTTAGCCAAAGCGGCATCACGATGGGTTTCATCCAATTGGATTAATTCCAAGAAACGGGCCTCTTCTTCTGAAGTTCCGGGGAAGAGATCGATTTCGAGTTTAAGAGACGAGATTTCGCACTGGACTGGTAGGACTGCTTCCAAACCATATACCAATTGGAAGGGTGTGAACCCGGTCGCATTCCTTACCGATGTTCGGTAAGCCCACAAAGATGAGTACAGGATTAGGTGCCATCTTCTTTTGTGAACTCCGATCATCCTTTGCAACATGCACTTTAGGACCTTGTTGATCGCTTCAACTTGTCCGTTGGCTTGCAGATAATACGAAGTAGAGCTGTCGTGAGACAATCCTAGTTTGGCAGCTAATTCGAGCATCATGTGATTGCGAAAATGCGATCCATGATCTGTGACTATAGCCTGTGGTACGCCGAATCTGGCAACTACATGATTGAAAAAGAAAAGGGCAGTTGTTTCACCAGTGTTATCTAATGTAGGCATCGCCTCGACCCATTTGGTAAAATAGTCAACGACGACTATAATATACCCATGCCCCCCGGTTGAGGTGGGGTTACATGTCATGAAATCGATTCCCCATTTGGCGAATGGCCCAACAACAACTATTGGCTGTAGAGGTGCGGGTGGTATTCTGGTTTTGCTATCAAAAATTTGACAAGCATGGAAACTTCTGACTGCAGTTATGCAATCTTTGAACATTGTTGGCCAGAAGTATCCTGCTCATAAGATTTTTTGTGCTGTAGCATATCCAGATTGATGCCCTCCACATGCGCCTGAATGACACTCATTCAGGGATTTTTCGGCCTCCTCATGGGTGAGGCACCTTCTCAGAACCATATCGATACCACGACGGTAAAGCGTATCACCGACGATCATGTAGTCTTTTGCTTGGTACCGTATAAATTTCTTTTCAGAGTGAGAGGTGTTAGGCCTAAAATTTTGGGTTTGGAGATAAATTATTATATCTCCATACCACTCATTGCTTGTGGATATCAGAAACAAATTCTCGTCCACGATTGATTCTTTGGATGTTTCACTGTTGGACGACGATGGGAGATCGCATAATAATTCTGTGAAAACTAGAGCTTTCTTTGATTTTGATTTTACAAATTCCAGATCAAACTCTTGAAGGATTTCTATCCATTTTGAATATTTTTCCCCCTGTAACTGTCACGACAATATATAAGTCATGGGGTTGCAATCTGGCAGAATGGTAGTTTTCCGAAAGAGGACATAGTGTCGAAATCTTTGTATCGCTTGAACAGATGCAAGCGCTAGTTTTTCAACATAAGAATATTTTCTTTCTGTATCATTTAATTTTTTACTTAAATAATATATAGGGTGTTCAATTCCATCGACTTCTTGAACTAAAACCATTGTGATGGTTGTATCTGCTGCAGCCAAATAGAGGTTAAAATCTCTTTGATAATCGGGGGCATACATTAATGATGCTTTTAATAAGGAATATTTTAAAGCATCAAAGGAAGCTTGCGCAACTTGATCCCAGATGAAGGGTACCTCCTTTTTCAAAAGATGTGTATAACCTTTAGCTATTTCGGCGTAATTTGGAATGAACCTCCTCAGAAAGTTTGCTTTCCCTTGGAGTTTCTGAATCTGAAGCAAATTCGAAGGTGGAGGCAAATCTATGATTGCCTGGACCTTAAAAGGGTTGAGACGAATCCCATCCTTGGATACTACAAAGCCAAGTAACCGACCAGAACCGACGCAAAATACACATTTGTGTGGATTGAGTCGTATCTTGTAGTGTCGGCAACGTAGAAATATCGCTCTTAAATGCTGCGGATGATTAGTCCGCTTTCGCGAATGAGCCGGAAGGTCGTCAAGGTATGGTTGAACGATGTTCTTGATGTCATGGAAGGCATAATTCATTGCCCTCTGAAAGGTCGCCCCTGCGTTCTTTAAACCAAAGGGTAATTTTCGATATGCGAATGTGCCCCATGGACAAATGAATGCAGTCTTTGACTGGTCCTGTGGGCGGATATTTATTTGATTATACCCCGAAAATCCATCCATGAATGAAAAGATTTCGCATCCGGCGCATTCATCAATTATCTGGTCGATGAAGGGTGTAGGGTAGTTGTCTTTCGGACAAGCTTGATTTACATCCCTATAATCAACACACACTCTAATTTTCCCTTGTTTCTTCATAACAGGGACAATATTTGATACCCAATCGGTTAGAGGAACCGGGTAGATGAAACCAGCATGGAGAAGTTTTTCAACTTCTGCCTTAATGGCAGCGACTTTCTTGGGGTGCACCTGCCTGAGCCATTGTCGTACCGGTTTGACATCTGGATACATTTTAATTTCGTGTTCAACGATACTCGAGTCAATGCCTGGCATTTCATTATATGACCAAGCAAAGACATCTCTGAATTCGCGAAAAAGAGTGTTATATATTTCCAGTTCTGAAGGAGAACAACATTTGCTGACATAAATATTCTCTACAACATCTGTTTTAGTCGAGATATTTGTGGCTATAGTCTCTTCAATGTTGGATAAGTTTCGCTCGGAATCCACCGTATTTACAGTATTTGATAGGAATTCAAAACCTGAAGGATGATAAAGGTCATCTTGAGTATCTTCTTCATAATCTGGAAGAAGGGAATGATGGTGGCAATCATTCCATGGTGCCCCTTCAATCAACATTGATTGTATAATTCCTTTGTCGGTTCCATACACTCGCGACCAAGGATCTGAAGGGGTACCATATTCTTTAGACCTATCTACCCAAATGCTTGATGAGCATTGATTTGGGTTTGCCTCCCATGCTAGAAACATTGATTGCTACAATATTTCTATTGGGCTTCGGGGAAAAACCATTGCATGATCCATGGTGATATCATTTTCTGAGATCTTTGTGGAAGATATCATATTGCAGGTTCCTATCGACGCTACTTTCGCCAAGTTAATTGGAGGTGGAAGAGAGAAAGTTCCCATTAGTATAGGATCTTTCAGTAAGCCTACTCCGATATTCTGAAGCAAATGGGGGCTTCCATGGATCATGGGAATGCTTCCTGTAACTTGTGAGCCATTGGGGAGGAAGTTTTGTTGGTCGACGATTGTAATCCCCCCTGAAAGGGAAATGCAATCTTTCTAAAATAGGTCGACACAACAGCTGCCATGGCATATATCCACGGTCTTCCTAGTAGGATGTTGTAATCAAGATTTCCATCGATGACTTCAACATCTATTTCTATTGTTTTTCCCCCTCGTTCAACCTTCAAGTTATTTAGGATATTGTATGGGGTATATGTCCTTCCGTCGAATGCTTTTAATGTCGTCGAAGATTGCGACAAGGTTGGAGATCCTAAAGTTTTCCAGCAACTCATCGACATAATACATGTAGATGCCCCCTCATCAATAATTGTTCGATGAACAGTTTTGTTGAGGGCCTTCACTTGAATAAGGAAAGCTAGTTGGGCTGGTAACTGAGGATCGTATCCTTTGTGGTCAAAGGATACAAGATTGGAATCCTTAGGATCAACCCCACCAATGGCTGATAACAAAGCCTACCTTTGGGATGGGCAATTTTGTAGTACTTCAAGAGTCGACATAGTGGATGGCGATTGGGCCAAATCTTCCACTATGTTATAATGTTGCGCCGCTCTAGCGCGCGGATTAAATGTCGACTTGTGTACTACTCCCTTTGGCGGTTTTATCGTTAATTCAGGAATGATTGGTGGTACAACTTTTGTCGAAGTTGTTGTCGAACTACTTGGTTGATCTTTATCCTTGTCGTTCGACAGCTGCGGATTCTCGTAACCTTTGTTCCTTGTCGAAATCAAAGCATCATTTTGCTGTTTCGAAATCGACAACATTAGCACTTGAGACGGGGAAGCATTTCCACTATCAACCAGATTTGCTCCTGGATTTGGGAACGGATCAGTTAACACAGCTGAAGTTTTCGAACTTTTAAAGAATTTATTAAGCTCAGCTCTGTGTGTACAATCTGCGGTCCAATGATCCCCATCGCATATGTAGCATGGATTTTTTGGTTTCCTATTTCTAGGAGGGTTTGAAGAAGGTTTTTCAGGAGATGACTCATCCTGTTTCTTCTTCTTCCCTTTGCCTTGTTTCTTCTTGCTTCCTGGTTGTTTGGTTTCTTTGCGCTTATCTGTCGATACGAAATTTACTTCCGAAGCAAGAATTTCGTCTTTTGCATTTTGATCTGAAATCTTACAGGCTTTTCTTGGACATAGCCTTTGTCAATTTCGCGTTTGTCGTGCCAATCATGCCATCTCCGGCATGAGAGTCATTGTTTGATTTAGGAGGAGGAGGAATTGAGAATTCCGGTCTAGGGGCGTCAGGTATTTTGTCGTAGAGCGTGCCAGACTGAGTATAGACCAAGTCCAGATATTGCGCACGAGTGATGACTTGCTCTTCTGTTACGACTCCCCCCTTTGCCACATCTTCCGTGATTGTGGGAAGTAAGGATTTGATAAACCATTCAGCTAATAGCTGATCGGGAACGTACGTTTTTACCATCCTACGACGACGTCGCCACTCATGTATATGATCAGATATGTGAGTGGCCGTTGTCTGTTTGAAGTTGGTTAGGAGTTCCGTTCCTGTTTCATACCTTATCGGTAATTGAAAATGGGTTAAGAAAGTTGTGGCTAAGGTACTGAAGTTGTCGAACGAAGCTCTAGGCAATTCAATATACCATTTGCCGCTGGACCCGTTAACGTCCTCTAAAAAAGGCGAAGCCTTATCGAATCATCGTTTAGGGTGTTTGATGAACACCATAGGTGAAATGTCATCACGTGATTCGATGGATCTTCACATCGATTTCCATTAAATTTAGGAATATCCGATGGAAGTTTATGAGGGATCGCTGGCCACCAAGGGGCGTAAGCAATTGGATCGTTTGTTAATCGGTGTAAATCAGGTAACTCTAAAGTTGCCACGAATGGTAACTATTGATTCAGGTTAGGTGAAGCATACCCAGGATATGATGGAATTGCCTGAGTAGTTGGCCTTTGCATACCAGCATAATGTAGTTGATGTTGGTACGACTGATACGGTTGGTGGAAATGACCATTGTAAAGTGGTTGATTTTGACCGTTTTGAATGTACGGTTGTCCACCTTTCGCAAAGATCTGCTGCTCAGAACCTTGGTGTACTTGTTGGAATTGTGGTTGCTGGTATTGCACCAGCCATGGTTATGAAGCCATGTTCTGTTGCGCTATACTAACCGTTGGACCAAGGTGTGGGGTAATTGTACCCGTTTGGACCTGTGTCGCCCCGCCAGTCGGCGATTGTGGTTGAGTCACAGGGTCAAGGGGCTGTTGCATTACAACCTGAGAAATCTGAGGTTGACATACAACAGGCAGCGTTTGAACTTGTGACACTGTCACAATAGCTGGTGTAGTCGGGATGTTCGACATAGGTACACATTGTTGCATAGAATACACAACTCTTGGTTGTTGGGGTAGTATAGGTACCCAACCACTTGACGTAACTCCAGTATAACCTGAATATCGTTGTGAACTCCCGTACGGATATCCTCCCGGAGGGTGTAATGAAAGGGCATACTGCCCCCCATATGGTGGTAATCCGGAACTCAAGGGGATTGTCTGCCCTTGGGGACTAGATTGCCCAAATTGACCTCCAAATGGATCAATTTGGTGAGTCTCAACATAAGAGTTGCCGGATATTATTCCGGAGGAACAAATAGGAACGGACCATACTATCGAAATAGCCCCTGGATGGACTCCTTCTAGCAGTTGTGAGCTAGTCGGGACAGATGGTACGCTGACAAACATTGTCGGAGTGACGACAGGGAGTTCTGATGTCGTTGTGTCAGTCAACACAGTCCTAGATGTTGACAGTTGTTCAGACATTTTGAGTCTATCCAAAAGATTACTTAGCGATTCTACAGGAACTTTCACTGGTGGTAGACTAACTTCTGATGTCGAAGGAAATAGAGTGACCCCGACTCCAAAATGTGTTGGAGTACTTGCTTGCGGATCTTCTACAATTTCCTCTATCGCAATCAAACCAAGTGGAAGGGGAAGACCGTCAGGTCCGTAAAATATTTCTGGTGCTGAAGAAGGGGTTGAATCGACAGCGACAGATGTTTGAGGAGCAAGACTCTCCGAACCGGTTGCAGATGGAACTGGTTCAATAACACAAGTGTTTGCTCTCAGACTAGGATCAGTATCACTGTCCCTCTGTGGCTGTTGAACTTCTTCTGTAGAGGCAGGGTTTCCAGAAATGTTTGGAGTAACAGGAATCTCGGATGTTGTTGGAACAATTGTTCTAACTTTAATAGGAGATTTCGAACCGGTTAAATGAGTTCGCTTTGTCCGTACTGTTTTCGATTCCGGAGACAAAGACGGTTGACTCATAAGCCTCCGCGAACAACAGGGTTTCAATTGACTTTCTTCCACGATTGTGGATTACTCGATCAACTAAAATACACAAGGGGAAATATGTTTCTGAATTAAATGAATTTTAGACGCTTTGGACACAACTTGTTTTTTCAGTTTTTAAGAGTCGAGAAAAAACAAAAGATGACTCTAGTCTCCTTTGATTTTTAATGAGCCTGAAGTGACAAGTGCTCAGATGTACCTTTTCCGTTAAGGAGTCTGAAAAGGAACGAAAGGGACTGCTCTGGAGATCTAGGTAGAGGGTGTGCCAAACCAATCGCAAAACCACAGAATACTTTTTAGGGTACGGGCGGTCAATCTTCCCGAATGTTGTGTTCAGTGCATTGTGATCAGTAGGGCGGCCGACACGGCTTCCTATGGATAAAGGTTTTATGCCTATAGGGGTCTCCCAATATATACTCGACGGTACGTGGGAGCACAATCCGTACTGGCACTTATCGTCTCACAATGGAGGAATCACCCAACCAACAGTGAGGACAATAGTTACCAGGCTTTACGACGCCGGAACACGTCTCTAGCCTAGACCTCTATGTTGTGCGTTAAGTTCCAATGCGTTGTTAAGTTCATTCAATTTATTTTAGGTTGATCTTTCTTAGAAGTTTGCCTTTTTGGATCACCACGAGATGTAGATACAATTCCTAAACGCAGTCTAAAGATGATAAGCAAGCTTTTATCTCTTTTCAACAATGAAAATCCTAGCTACAAGGGGAAAAGAAAGACACAATCTTTTCTCAAAGAGCATAGAGCACATTGTAAATGCACTTTTCCTAAATCAAACCATACAAACTATCAAAATGCAAATGCACGTGTGCATGTATTTGTTTTCACTTTCTTAATATCGATGCCTAAAAAGAAAGTTGTTGTACAAATTTGAATTCGATTTCAAGTGAAAAACACAAACAAGCTTCTTTTCGAAATCAAAAAGATGATTACGACACTTTATGATTTTGAAGTAAACACTTATTTCGACACTAGAAATTCACAAATTCAAACCAAAAGACAAAAGTAAAAGCACAATCAACTGTCAACAGCAAACAAACTTTCTCCTAAGATCAAAACAACACTTACGACAGGTCTAGATCTAAGGGCGACAGTATGGCTAGTTTACTTTTGTAATGGGAAACTGCAAATAATGTAACAAATACACAAAAACAAATACAGTTTCTTTTATACAACTGAGGCGGAATTAAGGCAAAGAAAAGGGGTTTTCAGATAGGTACACACTGATAACAGGCTGCTAAAATCAGAGATAAAACTGAACAAAATGAAGCTAAGAACCACAGATGCACAGGGCAAAGGCTGATCAGCGCACCTGTTGCACAGAGAAACTGAATTGCAGCGTAGGTAGCCCTCTCGGGACCTGCATTGAAATGAAAAACCTCTTCACAGAGCCTGCGCTGAAGCAGAAACGAAAATTTTCTCTGGGTTCTGGGTCACGGTTTGCAGTTTAATCTATGGTTTTTGGCCGGATAAAAGCTATCAGTAAGGTACAATTAGAGGGATGATTTAGAGGAGGACTAAGAGCTATCACAAAGGGCAATTAGAGAATTTGTGGATCAGCTGTTCAGATCATAAATAGGCCCAGTGAATGGACTAGAGTAGCAGATCTCTACTTTGCATTTGTAAATGGCAAATGCAGTTTGATTCGCCACTCCTAAGTTTATGAGAAGAACAACAATAGAAACACAAATAAACTAACTAGATACGCTCCCCAGCGGAGTCGCCATTTTGTTGTTGGGAAAAGTATCTATTCAGAACGCCCCTATCCCACTCTAAGGTGTGACAGTGCCTTACCAACAAACAAAGAAAACTATGTGAGTATTCTTCTTTATGAGATGTAAACGAAGAGGAAGGATAAACTAACCTGTGTCTTGCGCTAGTTTGTTGATCCAACCGCTCCTCTCTTCAATAGCTCCCAGCTTTCTGCTCCCTTACCGGCCCAGCTTCACCAAATTCCTGCAAGATCACAGAAGAGAGAAACTACACGAAGATATAGATTCACATTCATAAAAAGCTTAGGATCAGATTAAGCTAAACATGCAAATATAACAAAACATCATTGATACACAGCATGTAGGAGAAACTCAAATAATTTTATTGATATGATAAGAAAGTCCAAGAGGAGATACAACCAAGTGAGTCCCGATCCAGCATCTACCTCCCAGCAAAGGAATCCCTTCCTCACCTCCAACAAAGCATAAATCACCCAATGTACTAATCTCAATCTCAAACCAACAACAATTCTCTGCAAAGTACAAAATTCCAGCCTCTGGATCTCTGGGATGAGGGATCCATATATAGATGTAAGCAGAGAGGATGAGTCAGCTTATGTTTTGACTTGTGGCCTCTCTCTGTCAGTTCTTGCTTCCACTTGGAGACTGAGAGCCTCTTACTCATCACAGGTCAAATTCAGTGAGGTAAGTGTCATTGGAGAAGATTCTGGAAGCTTCCATTGTCTCTCCACCTTGTTGAATGACTCTGCCACTTGTCATTTCCCGCTCAACGCACCTGGGTAGTGCATTCAAGTGCGTTGCAACACACCTAGCCAGTGCATTTGGGTGCTTTGCAACGCAGGCAGCTAGTGGAGCTTCTGAATTGATCCTGATTTGACTAGTTCTGAGCAGTTTTTGGTGGAGAACTTCTGGGAGAAGCTGTCATTGGTTGACCTTGTTCCTTAGGGGTAGGAACAACACTTTTAGGGACTTTGGATCCCTTGGATTATGGACATTTCATGCTTATAGCTGTAAGGCACAAAAATGTCTATAACAGGTGCCTCAAACAACTTGTAGCCTATAGTGAGTAGTTACTTGCATATTTTTGATGTTGGTGCCTCAATCAAGTTATATCCTACCACAAGTATTTTCTTACATATCTTGGGGGTAGGCGCCTCCAATAAATTGGTTCCTACAAATCTATGTAGTGAATTGAATAATAATAATAATAATAATAAGTTTCATGTTTTCTCCTGTATGGGTTTCCACATAAATAATGTGTCCTCTTACATTGATGTGATGTGATGATAACTTCAATATGAATTTCCATATTTACTGATATGATGCAAATGGTTATGATTCATTGCTACATAATTGTTCATTGATGACAAGTTGTGAAATGATAAAATTGTTACCACATTGATCCAACAACCCCTCTCAATGTGATGTTTGGTCTAACATTGGGGTGGTATGATCCATATTGGATGAATACATTTTTTCCATCCATCTTAATGCTTTCAAAGTGGAAAAAGTAGAGGAATTAGCTCACATAACCATTTTTACAAAATAGGGTTTGAAACCTTTGGAAGCAATTTTAGGACTAAAATGACATTTTTAGTGGGTAAAACTTTATTGCCAAAGTGTGAAACCCTAGTTCTATTAAAAACACATATACCTTCCCAATGGTGCAAGAATGGCCTCAATCAAAGTCTGTATGCAAAAGATATGCCACCTAGAAGTTGACCTTCTTATTTTGATCACCATGGTTTGAGAGGATGCCACATTAGCCCCCATTATTCATGGAAAAAGGGGCCAAAAATATGATCATGATAAATACGACACTAGAAGAGTCAGTATTGTAACTATATTTAAGAGTTAAAAGGAGTCAATCTTAACCACAAGTAGGCTATTGTGCTATGTTATAACCTGAACACTAAGAGGAAAAGGGGTTTCATTCTATTTAAGTGCATTTTGTTCCATGGATGATCATAGTAGCCAAGAGTGCATAGAAAGATAGGAAACAAAGAGGCTTTGTGTAGTGTGGTAGCCCATGGGCCATAGGTATCACTTCTTTGTACTTGCATCCATTTCCATTTAGAAAAAGAGAGAGCATAGCAACCTCACCTTCCAACCGAGTTTTCTAGCTAAAAGGGCTTCCCAAGTCAAATATTTTGTTATTGTGATTTGTGAGTGGTTGTTCTATCTGTTCTCTATTTTCTACATAATTTTAATTTGCATCACATGAAATAAACAAGAATTAAAAGATCCAAAAATCTAAGGATAAATAAACCCTCATTATGTATATTTTGTATTTTCTAATATATTCTAGTAGTTTTTTTGTGAAAAATTATCGAGTGAAATATCTATGACAATTTACATATCTTTTCTCGAATCATTGCATTAATAATGTCACATTGTAGCATTTGTAAACACACAATGTCATTTTGCATTATATCATTAGTGAAATTAATATATCATTTTTTTTCAATATGCAATTGTTTAAATCAATGTATCTAATCAATTTGTAATGTATCATTGTTGAACCATGAGCCTCAAATCATTTAATAGTATGTTGTTATTAAAATCAATGCATCTACTAATTTGATCTTTTCAGATTCTTACTTACATATATTTCACATATTTTGTTGAAAATGCAACAAGATAATGGAGCTTAGTGGAAAGGAAACGCCTTCACTAAGTGGGCCCGCAGGCTATTTTTGGGGCAAAGTCTATTTTTAGACTATGTCTATTTTTAGACATATGGGCAGTTTCTATTTTTAGACTACCAGGCTAAAAATAGAACAGTCGAATATTATTAGCTCATAATAATATTTGGACTATAAAAATTATCTTATCCTCTTGGAGCACTTCAGTTTGAGCTACAGATGTGGCACATGCAGCTGTTAGAAGGAAATATGCTTTTCTTATGGGTCAGTTGAGCTATTGCATGATGGACTTCAGTTAGAACTCATGTGGTTGAGTTTGGTAGAGTTGATTGAGGAGTTGATGGAGTTGTGTTTAGTTTGACTTGGTTGAACTAGTTGTATTTAGTTTAACTGCAAATACACTAGTGATGAGTGATGTGAATTAATTCACTAATTATTAACTCATAAAGAAACTAAACAATACATTAGTTAACTTAGTGCATGGACAGTTCAGTGGAGACAGGTGTTAGAGGTTGAGATTGCTATCAGTTGTGACTGTAGTTGTGCATGAGATCTTGCACAATCAGTGGGATTGAGTAATGCCAATAAGGATTGCGTGGTTCAGCCAAGGAATACGAGTTTGCTTTAGCCATTCATCATTATTCTCTTGCAGGATCGCGCAGTGGAGGAAGGCAAGCAACGGAGGAGATTTGAACTTGTGATTGATTCAGATCTGAGCTAATTTGTGTGTAACAAGTGGAGATAGTACTGAGTACTTGTGAGGAATATTGTGCTATGTATTGTTACATGTTCTCAATCATTATAATATACAGATAGTGTGGGGTTTTCAGCTATATGCTTTTCTCGTGATATACTGTGTTGATATGTGTGATTGATGCTTCAATGTGCGCATGTGATTGTTTCTGAATTCTGCAAAATTGATGATCAATGTAGAGGAGGTTATTTATTATGCATGCATTCCGCAATAGTGTATAATCAGGATAATCTCTGTGAATAAGTGTCATATTATTCAAAATTTCTACATGGTATCGGAGCAGTTGATCATCAGATCTATTATTCAAAAAGTGTTTACATTTTATTTCTTCAGGCAGAGTCTGTAATCGGGCCAGGTAGCCTCTGGATTCATCCTTCCTTTGGAAGGTGAGATATCCGGCAAAAGCCCATATAGTTAATCTCTGTACGAGAAATAATTTGTTCTCACAAATTCTAGATCAGAGGTGGTTGAGTTTTGAGCTAGTGGAATTCGAATTTGTAGCAGTGTTTTTCTTGGTGTCAACGTTGTAATGTCATTCAATGGATTACGATTGGAGTATGCTCTTGAGGGCAGCTTGAACTATATGGCATGGAAGGACAGGATGGAGGTGGTGTTAGATGATAATGGGTTGAAGGATTTCATAGAGGTTGAGGTCCCAAAGCCTACTGATACTGCGCAAGTTGATGCTTGGCAAAAGAAGAGAGAAAAGTGTCGAAAGATTCTGTTGGAGGGCATGAAGGATCACATTGTGTCCATCCTGCATGGAAAGGCTTCTCCATACTTGATGTGGAAAGCGTTGACAGATCTATTCCAAAGCAAGAGTGACCAGAGGAAGTTGGTGCTCAAGGATAAACTCAGAAACATTAAGTGTGAGAATGGAGACAGTATGCCCAGGTATCTCACAAAGTTCACCCAATGACGGGATGAGCTGGGAAGTGTGGGGGTGACTGTCGATGATGAGGACTTGGTGAGCTTGGCTCTCCTTGGTCTTCCGAAGAGTTGGCATTCCTATCAGGACTCTGTCAATGGTCGGGAGAAATTGCCAGGATGGGAGAGACTTTGGTCAGATCTTGTGCAAGAGGAGATCAGGCGGAATACCAAGGACGGATCTTCATCAAAGACATCTGATGAAGAAAATTGTGCTTTGGCTGCCAAAGCAAATAAGGGGAATGAGAAGGGTTCTCTTTCTGAATCCAGTTCTTCCAATGATGGGAAGAAGGTTGACAAATCGAAAGTGCGATGCTTTCGTTGTCATGAGGTGGGCCATTATGCTGCAAATTGTCCACGGAGGAAATCCAAGAAGGGATCCGGGGAAGGATCTGAAGGTGAGGCACTTGCTTCACAGTTTGAGTTGGATTTCACACTCTTCGCATGCATGGTTTCATCCATGGTGGGAAGTGGTTGGTTTCTTGACAGTGGAGCTTCTTTCCACATGACCGGTGACAAAATTTTGTTCAGTACTTTGGAGGAGAAAGATCTCCAGATACTCATAGCGATGGGTAATGATGAGAAGTATAATGTCTCAGGTGTAGGCATGGTTATTTTTCAGAGGGAGCATGGAGCTTGCCTTACCTTGACCGATGTCAAGTATGTACCAGGACTGAAGAGAAACTTGGTGTCGATCGCGATGCTGGAAGACAGAGGCTGTGATGTAGTCTTTAGTAAGGGAAAGGTTTTCCTTAGACACATCATCACTAGACAGGTGAAGCAGATTGGTTCACGGGTCAAGAACCTGTATGCTCTTGAGGTTCAAGATGCATGTAAAGCCTTGAGCAGCAAGGCAATTGATGGAGACTTGGTGGTTGAGAGGGAGCGTATATTACCTCTCAACATGGAGAGCCAGAATAAGTCTCAGACGATTGTGGAGGAGCCACGATTAGTGCAACAACTTCAGGAGGTTGTGGAGCAGCCACAATAAGGGACGCTGAGAGCAGATTGAGTAGAGACATCTACTCATGCAGAGACCTCCAGTAGGGGGAAACTTCGAGCTAGGTGGGCTGAGGGATCACATGCAGACATACCTCTAGGTAGGAGGTGGGGTGATGTGGATTGATCGTCCCAAGGAGGAGGGGCAGGATCCTTGAGGTGCCTAACCTATTGGATGAGACCTTGCTACGGGAGCCCCGATGTGGAGTAGTAGGAACTGACTGATTGGGTAGAGACAGATGCGGATGGAGCAGCAGAGAGAGCGACAGTGTAGGGAATCCCAGGACAGTGCATAGCTAGCAGGCTGCAGCAATGCGAGAGGCACAAGTGTTTTGCACAGTGCTAGGTGGCACAGAGAAGTGTGCAATGGTGCGAGATGCATGGAGATGTTGCAGTAGCGCAGATGTCAGAGAGGGAGCACTTGTCAGCAGCAGGTAGAGCTTCAGCATCAAAGTATGTTCCTAGCCCAACAGAGTGGTCAGTTTGTTCCAAGTGTTGTTGGAGCAAGTGGACCGGGCAAATGTGTTGCATGCAAAACATTCCAGAGTTGCAGGATAGGGGTTGCAGATAATCCATATCTTGTTGAGAGGGAGTGTTGAAAATGCAACAAGATGATGGAGCTTAGTGGAAAGGAGTCGCCTTCACTAAGTGGGCCCGCAGGCTATTTTTGGGGAAAAGTCTATTTTTAGACATATGGATCATGGTCTGTGAGTTGTAGGATGCTATTTGTGGATGATTGGTAATGTTGGTAAAAATAGATGGACTTCTATTTTTAGACATATGGGCGGTTTCTATTTTTAGACTGCCAGGCTAAAATAGAACAATCGAATATTATTAGCTCATAATAATATTTGGACTATGAACATTATCTTATTCTCTTGGAGCACTTCAGTTTGAGCTACAGATGTGGCACATGCAGCTGTCAGAAGGAAATAAGCTTTTCTTATGGGTCAGTTGAGCTATTGCATGATGGACTTCAGTTAGAAATCATGTGGTTGAGTTTGGTGGAGTTGATTGAGGAGTTGATGGAGTTGTGTTCAGTTTGACTTGGTTGAACTAGTTGTATTTAATTTAATCGCAAATACACTAGTGATGAGTGATGTGAATTAATTGTTAAATTAATTCACTAATTATTAACTCATAAAGCAACTAAAGAATACATCAGTTAACTCAGTGCATGGACAGTTTAGTGGAGACAGGTGTTAGAGGTTGAGATTACTATCAGTTGTGACTATAGTTGTGCATAAGATCTTGCATAATCAGTGGGATTGAGTAATGCCAATGAGGATTGCGTGGTTCAGCTAAGGAATACGAGTTTTCTTCAGCCATTCATCATTATTCTCTTGCAGGATTGCGCAATGGAGGCATGCAAGCAGCGGAGGAGATTTGAACCTGTGATTGATTCAGATCTGAGCTAGTTTGTGTGTAACAGGTGGAGATAGTACTGAGTACTTGTGAGGAGTATTGTACTATGTATTGTTACATGTTCTCAATCATTATAATATACAGATAGTGTGGGGTTTTCAGCTGTGCGATTGATGCTTCAATGTGCGCATGTGATTGTTTCTGAATTCTGCAAAATTGATGATCAACGTAGAGGAGGTTATGTATTATGCATGCATTCTACAATAGTGTATAATCATGATAATCTCTGTGAATAAGTGTCATATTATTCAAAATTTCTACATAGTTATTTATATATGTATTCTACAACATTCCAATGATCCATAAAGGAAACACTTTACTTCTGTGATATAATTAAGAATAACTAGTGAGACTCTAAAAGTGATTAAAGTTGATGAGTAGAGATACATTGTGTCAGAGTGAGAAATGGTGAGAGTTTGTAGATGAGATTCTTTATTCTTTTATAGTGAGATGTATGCAATAAATTTCATTATTGTATATCATTTGAAAGTAAAGGTGGAAAATATTTTAAAACCTAATAACTTGGTGACATGTAAGATTATTGTGAAGTGTAAATGTCACCATTAATAGTTGTAATGCATGGCACTACTTCTACCACATAAAACAATGCAACATATAATTTTTAAAACCAAGGGAAAAGACAATGTTTTTTCTTTTTTTTTAAAACAAAAACTTGATCAAATTTCTAATTACATTCAACATATAATTAAAAACAATTTCTAATTACATTCCACATATAATTAGTTAATTTTCATGACTAATTTGATAACACGTTATCAACAAAAACACAAGATTCATTGTTTAAGAATTAACCTATCATTATAAATAACAATATTACTATGCTCTATATCATTTTGAAGTTACAAGCAATTTATCTCTTCAGTAATACATTATCAAAGTAATTACAAACTTGATTTTGTAAGTAGCATATCAAACATCTCATAGAGTGACTTCTCATTAAAAATTCATCCACAACCATAAGGCCACTTTTCCCTTTGATTTAAACACAACAAAAGATTTTTCTCTATAATTTGATTAATACAATCATACAATCAATTGGCGTGTAAACATTTTTTACAAACACTTATCATACAAAATTTATACAACCGTTCAAGGAATACAAAACTAGTGAATTACTTTTTTGCTTAAACACCTAAGTGAAATATTCTAAGAATTATAAATATGTGAGGTATTTAGGAAGAAATCATATACAATATTTTGCATAAATGCACCCAATTTTATAAACATTAAATGTGGATTAGCCCAATAATTATTTATAGTATAGCATACCCCACAATTTAATTCCAATTCCAATCACCTTTTCTGATTTAAATCACAAAACCGCACTAGGACATATGCTTGGCCATACAAGTGTATGTCACATGCATAGCTCAATCAAGCTTAATTTTCACTGCTACAAGCCATGCACATATATTTACTTAGAATTAAAAAACTAAAACATAAAATAAAATCATGAAATCTCTAAAAAACTAAAACATAAAATGAAATCATGAAATCTCCTTTATACTATACCAAACCAAACATCCCTTGTGGCTTACTAACAACTTACTCTATTACTTACTGAGCCAATACCAAATTAGGATTAATTCATAAACTAAAATACACGAATAATAATAAAAAATAATAAAGAGATAATGTCATTACTCATTGGAACCTAATATATACTTTCCAATTAATTTACCAATCAAGATTTCTCGATGCTAGTTGACTTTAAAGATCGTTCTTTATCCTTTTCCGTTGATATTGGTATTTTCATTGGAATTTACCTAGTGCTATGACATCTAAAATAACATTCACAAGATCTAGGAAGGCACTTTTGATTTAGTTACCACCATCATGTTAGCTTAAATATTGTTTGATCAATATTTTTAAGTAAGAATAAAAAATAATTTATAGCACTAATTATATACCTAGTCATAATATAATCGATATCTACACCTCAATGAAATTAAGAAATCCAATTTGTAGCTACAAGATAACTGATTATATGATTATACCTACTCAAAAATTGCTTCTAACTATTGAATGAGTACTACAAGCCTTAGTTTCCTTAACTGTTTCTAACTACTGAATGAGTACTACAAGCCTTAGTTTCCTTACCTTTTTCAAGTTAATGAGTACGATTTGTTTCCACCTAGCCTTTCTTAGGGGAAACTTCTTCCCCTAAGATCCTCAAGCTATGTGGGTTGTAACATACCCAATTGCCTAAATGAATTACAAAGGTTATAGGGTACCCAAAAATTTATTTTTATTGACAATAAGCTTTGATACCACTTTGTCACATACACCTACTAAATTTATCCTAACCACACTTGCGAAAACTTGATTTTCATCACTCATACATTTTTTCAAACACTTAACATATAAGCATTTTTTCAAATACTTTATATACAACCAATTAAGAAGTTTTTTTCTTGTAGAAATTTTTTATGAAATAATATAAGAAACCTCTCACTAATTCCACTTGTAACATACTAAAATATACCACTCAATCATGCAGCGTTTGATTTCTATATTTTAGGAATTTTATCATATAGTTTGTATGTGAATTGTAATAAAGTACCTTTAACACATTTCTTCAAATGCTCTACATGCAATAGGCATAGACAAATACAAAGTACTATCATATAAAAATTTTAACTTACAACAATATTATCCCCGTCCACAAAACGACATTTTCATTGGGATGTTTCATTGAACAATTTGTATGCAATGAATTATCAAACCATTTACGCATTTCTTCAAACGCTTTGCATGCAAAACTAATATAGTAACTTCCTTAGGGAATGTCTCCTAAATTATAGCAATCCAAGTTCTGAAAACTGAACCAGATGGTTAGTGGGAATTCCCCTCACTAACCTTTGGAAACTCCCAGATGCAAAATTATGGTAGAAATGCCTACATGGCCTGATTGATGCCTGATTTTAGGAGCATCTAGGAAGCTCAACATCTTTGATCATATCTCCTAAAAATTCATGACCCGGGATCTAAAATTTATACTAGATTATTAGTGGGATTTCCCCTTACTATGGTCCAAGTTTAAGCTTCTAGAACCTCTTAGAAGAAAAATTATAGAAGAAATTCCAACATGACCTATTTAAATATGCATTTAGGAATCCCAACTTCCCCTCATCATATTTCTTTAAATTTCATGATTTAAGATTTGAAAATTGGACCAAAGTATCAGTGGGATCTATCCTCACTATTTTAAAAGTTTTAGATTATGGAACCTCCTAGAAGAAAATTTATAATAGAAATTCCAACATGACATATTTATAGAATAACTTAGGAAGTCTATCTTCCTCAACCAATATTGTGACAAAATTTAATACATATAAAAAGCTACAACCAAATAGTATAATATCTACAACCATGATAAATTTGTCAAAGGGTAAATGCATGTACATATAAAATTGCTAAAAAGAGATATTAAATAATCAAGTGTAAGGGATATTTATCTCGAGTCAAACATTTTACAATCTGGAACTGAAGAAGGGTGAGACACTCTCCACCCAACCATAGGTTCAACTATGCTACAGTATTTCTCATAGATGGCCACCCTTGAGCCAAATCTTGATGCCTTGAGGGAAAAACTAAACTCAGGGATTTAGCACATAATTTTTAGACCATATTTAACACAAAAAGTGAAGGCCACTCTTCTCCATAAGTAGAAATTAATTTCAGTGTTTAACCTTTACATTCCTTGACTAGGTCCATAGACATTCATAAATGACAATGTAGATCTGCACACCACAAGGGAGTCCTTATCTGATCTCTACACTCCCTCAACCCACCCTTCTTTAATTATCTCCATGCCACACAAAAACAAGACAACTCCTAGTCCTTCTAGCCATTAAGTATAAGGAAAAAGCAATACACCATATTCAATTTATGTTACATAAGTTGTCACCAATTCTCACACCATTTCAAATTTTTGAGTTAGAAAAGGAAAAAAAAATGAATGTATGAGAAGAATAAAAAAGTAATGCTGAAAATAAAAATTCCAAAAAGAAAAATATCCCTCAATGAATTTCTCTTTCATTTTTATAAAGAGACCTTGACCCTTTATCTTCCCAACCATCACATTACGGGAATTGTTAATTCAAGGTATGTATTTTCCTCCCAAGCAAAGTTTCCCCCCTCCCTAAGGCATCATAATCTATTGGTTATCCCCTTTCTTCAAATCTATAATTTTTATTAACAAAAAAAAAATATTACATCATATAATAGAGTTTGACATCATAACATCAAGGTCGGTACCCAAACATTATATGTTCTTAATTACATTACAAGAAGTGGGGACACTGTGGGGTAATGAAAGAGATGTCACAATCCCCTTCCCTTTAAGGAACATTGTCCTCAGTGTTATACTATTTGTAGAAGCATTCTATGCAGAAGAAGGGATATATCATTTTCATATCATCAACATTTTCCATGTCGTTAGTTTCCATGTCAAGCAATGTCATTCATTTTTCATGGTCTAATTACCTCTAGACCTCTTAACATTCCAACACATTCCTACATGGTTATCCATTGCTTCATAAGGCTTCCATAGGGAAGTAGCCTAGTTCATTATTTTCTTGGACACTCGCAATGCATTCATGATTATAATGAGTATGTACTGAATATCTTAAAACCAATTCATTCAAGCATCCCCTTTTGTTGTATTTTCTACAATAACACCCAACATGTTTATCTTATAAACCTAACTTTTGGGCCCCCTATGATTTTCAGGGTATTATCAGAAATACCTATTAAAGGTAATGGTCCAACTCTTGTCATCGAGGCTACAAGCGATAGTATGTCCATGAGAAAAACCACATATGCTTGCCTATCTAGCTTCATCCTTGACATTAGGGTTTATGGAATATTTCATTCATCACACAAAGGATGTTTCAACATTACCTCTCTATTTGTGTATATGTAGGTTAAATGAATTATATTTAAGAAGGTGTCAAAGATGTACTTATGTTTTCTTTTGTATGTCCTAGGGTTTGGACAAGGCTAAAAATAGCTCATACGGTTCATTTCACTCGGGAGAAACTCTTAGTGGGAAACATATATCATTATGTCAAGGCTTATAAGACACATCATAAGCCATCTATGATTCAATGTCGACATATTATCCTAGTCGTCAACCTAGCTTCATTCATACTTGAGTTCACAGGGGTTAATGATTTTGGATTCCACTCCACTTAGAGTATCCCTAGGCTCCTTTTGCTATGATTTCTTAGGCTTCGAGTCCTCATGCAACCAAGCCAGTATTTTCATTTCATTTTGGTAATCCTAGCCTTAAAGTTCAAGACTTTTTTTTTCTTCCTGAGTTGCAAGTTACAATCTCAACTAACAGTGCTAGTCTCCCTAACCATTGTTAGTGTGATTTCTGACCTTCCTTAAGCTCCACACACCCCTTAGTCACAAATAAAATTTTGAATTCACAATTATTTGGAACTTCTTTCTATATGTGACCAACAACTTCATTGTATTTGGTGCATGCAATAAAAATAGCATGCACATCCAACTGCGACATACGACTAGTCACTAGACCTGTGACCTGCGACTAGTAATTAGGTTTGTGACTAGTCATTAGATCTGTGACCTGTGACTAGTCCCTAGATCTGTAACCTACAAATAAACTCTACTAATACGATTCACAACTAGCCTATATTTCCTATACTTATTGATTTGCGACTAGCCTTTGCTATTCTAATTTGTGACTTACTCATTGACCTCTGCAAATGTGATTTTCAACTAAGGTTGTTCTCATCACATGTGATAAAGCCAAGGCACACTTTGAAATTGCAACTATTCAATTACGATTTTTGACTAGCAACTAAAAGTCCAATCTATGACTTTCCTTGAGCTCCTTACACCCTATAGTCGCGAAACACATTTTCAGTTCATAGGGGCTTGACACTAGTCACTAGATCTGCGACTTGTGACTAGCCATTAGATTTGTAATTTGTGACCTCCTTAGCCTTACTTTTGTGATTGTGGCTTGTTTTTGTCTCTTCATATTTCTGCCACTTCAACTTCCATGACTCGTTATCTTCCCTAAACCTCAACTTTATATGCATCTTGTCCCTTTGTATTTTACACCTAGACTCTAACCTTCTTCATCCTTTGCATATCCCTCTTATGCAATAACTCTCCAAGGTGCCCCTTCCTTTTAATCACTATACCTCTAGTGCAATTTGCAATCGCTTCTTAGACTTAAACCTTCACCATTGAGCACTACCAGCTAAGATAGAAACTTGTGCCTTGAGTACGAAAAATGACTCTCAAGCCCCTAACCACTCTTTCCATCACCAATAGGCATTGTTTGTCTTCTATCATTCTGAACTGTGACTAAAATTGGTCACAAGTCACACTTTAAATTACCAAATTATGACTTGAAGAATATACGACCAACACTATGACTTGGAAATGCGACCAATGTTGTCAAGAGAAAATGTGACCAACACTGTGACTTGAAGATGCAACCAACACTGTGACTTGAAGATGTAACTAACACTATGAAGAGGATTTACTACTAACATTGTGAAGAGGAAATGTGACTTGCACTATAACTAAAAATTGTGACTATACTTGGCTTACCCTTGTCCTAAGGTCACTCGTTGCATTTTCGGCCCTTAGTATCAATATAATCCCAATTTGCAATTGCATTAGAATTTGAATTTGCATTAGGAATTGTTGTGCAACCAAGGTTACCTATTTTGACCAAGGGAAATTATCTGAAGGTTTTCAAAAAAATTATTAATAAAAGTTAGACTCAAAGCACGTCTAAATTCCTCATGACCTTCCTTTGGTTGTAAATGCTATTTTTTCATCTTATAAAATGGAAAATTACCAAAGGTTATTAAACATTAGAAGGTCATGAGGAAGTTGAAAGGTCCTAGGTAATATGAAGAGTTGAGTAGAATTTGAAAGGTTATGAGGGAAGTCCAAGAGTCATGGGAGAAGGTGAAAGGTCGCCCTCCTCATTTCTATAAATATACCCTCATGCCTCATTTGAAAAAGGGACTTTAGCACTTGCGACTAGGACTATCATTAAATAGTTGATTTGTGCTTAAGAGGCTAGAGGCACTCAACTCTTGGCAACTAGTAGGGTGAGTTGAGGTGAGGCTAGGGTGTTTCCTTGGATGATTGTATGAACAACCCATTTTCCACTAATGGGCCTTGATTGACTTATTGAATATGTACTTGAATATGTAGCATGGATAATGAGAACTTCTTAGCTTTCGACATGGATTCCAGTGCATCTTTATGATGGTTGTATTGGATTTCCTATATTTTCATCATGTTTGTATGTGTGCTTTTATGTGAGCATATTTTAATGAATCATTCTTAGCTTATTGCTTTCATGTCTGATTTGAATATTTTTTGTCTCATGCCATGCCATGCTGATAACTTATTGAGAACTGATTTGCAATTAACCTCTGGCATGTTCTTATTCATGTATGTCTAATATGGTTTTAGCTTACTAATCCTTCTTGTGGCATGCTTCGTCTTGTTTCTTTACTATTATATCTGTATATCTTGTTCTGTAGGTTATCAATCACGGGTTGACCTCATTCCCGTTGTTCGGGCATTTGTTTAGTTCCCTTGCTCTTACATCCCTACATTTGATAGCTAGGGGCGAAACTTACATGATGGAAGCCAAGCCTACATACTAGATGGGGCTCCTACAAAAAATAATGTGAGGTCTAATTGGGACTTCACACTAGGGAGACCCCCTTTCTATTGTTGGGACATGTTCCTTCGTCAACAATTTTTTGGCGCTAGAAGGAGGGCCATATGACATGCTGAGCTTGTGGCTCCTTTATCATAACATCATATGTTTTAATTAATATGTCCCAAATCATAATTTTGGGTTGTTTTTCTAAAAGTCTTAATCTTTTAGTCCTCGTGAAATTCTTTCATCAGTTGTCGCTAAATAATTTTGATGTTGAGGATGGAATATCTGTGTTTGAACATACACGTCAATTTCTTCAGTTTTGTGTTTCTAATGAAGTACATTGTGAAGATTTTGCATGAAAAAATTTCACCCTTATGCGTAGAGGTTGCGTTAAGGAATGGTGTGAAAAAATTCCAGTTGTGTCCATCCATTCTTTTGAGCAATTCATCAAGGAAATTCATCATGCTTTCAACAAGTATGATTTTGAAACTTTGTTTAAATGGATCAATGAGCTTAGGTCGAAACCACATGATTCTTTAGAATATTTTGTTGATAGGTTTTTTCACCTTTTTGATCAATTTCTTGAAAGAGATGTGGATTGGATGTATTTAGGTGAGAAATGTTGGTGATTGGTTCATCTTTCTCTGCAACAATTTGAATTTGAAATGAATCCTGAATCTGATGATAATCTGCAAGTTATGAACTAGCCAAAACTTATCCATGATTTTTTATTGCCAACTTCTATGAGTTAGGAAACGTTTCAAGCCTCTGAGGAGAAAATTAACAACTGTGAAATTTGGCAACCTCCTTCAACTTCATTACTTAATGAAATTTATACCATTAAAAATTTAGCTGATGAAGAGTGTTTGCAGGTAAATGATCCAATTTGTCTTGCTTCCAAAGCTCACATACATCTTGTTGAAACTAGAAAACCTAGAAATAAAATTAATAAAACACCTCCGCCTGTTAATGAGATCCAACTTGAGCTCGTGAAACATCTGCTAGAATCTATTCCAAAATCTCCTCATGAAATGATCCCTCTTTCACTTGCTTGCAATGGCCTAGGAATTTTCTCGAATAATAATGGATGTATTAACAACTCCACCAAGCATAACATGCATGTTGATCCATTGGTTCCTTAATCTAACACTAATGTGGAGGGTTCAAGTCTTGAACCATATTTAGTTCAAATTGATGTCTCTTCACCTAAGTCTTTTCATATGTTGTACCCAAATTTATTTGATGAGTCTACTACACTAGTGACGTCTCCAAATCCTTTAATAATTATCTCACTCATTCTGATTGCATGATCTAGGTGGATATTGGTGGCCACCCTCTTATTTCACTTGGACCCCCAACACTATCTCTTTCAGTTTTTTAGTTTCCTTAATTGTAGCACAATTTACTATTTTTTGGCAATTTTTCGGGTCTTGAACTTCCGGAGTCGTTTTGAGGCCATAAATGACATTTTTAGAGAAAACAAAGAAAATAAAAAATTCCTAATTAATTTTGCTGATTTTTTTCAGCCTACTCTTTGAGATCTTTGAAACGAGGTATTATGATCACTGTTGGGATAGGGTCCCCTGAGTCAAATTTTGTTGTCCCCTGAGTCAAATATTGTTAAGTTTTGTTAAATATTATAAAGTCTCCACATTTCGAGGAGTGAAGCACGAGTAGCGCGGGTCGATGGGAGTCAAAGTGGCTTTAGGAAGGTCAAAGACCCTTAGTTTGTTAGAGGTCAAGTTTTTTTGAGACTTACCCATGATTCACGGACCATGGTATTGTAATGAAGAAGAATATAAAAAGAACTCATAGAAGAGTCATAAGATAGCTAAGTAAGAATAGTGCATGATTTGGGTCTGATTTTATCTATTCTGTGCTTGGGCGAAGGGGAAGGCTCCTACAATTGTGTGTGCGAAGACCTTGGTAAGTTCACAGCTGAGTGTGCGGGTCCCTGCAACTGTGTGTGCAAGGTTGGGAAGAGTTGTAATTGAAGATCTGAAGCATAATAGAGGCTTATTTTGAAGAACTATCTGTGCATATGCGTATTATTGTTTTATCTCTGAATTTACTTTATTTATGATTTTTTGAATGCATTTAATCAGGAAAAGTACTTAATAGATTGGCAAATATGTAGATCTGTTTATTTATACGATGTTATGCATGTTTAGTGCAATCGGCGAAGGACATAATCCCACTAACTATTAATTATGTAATTTCTAGGTTTTAAGGGTTAGGGTTTGTGAAGGTCAAGATAAAGCCCTAAGTTTGGTAGAAACACATCACATAGCCTCTGGATGCCGAAAACTAGTTCTAGAATCCCCTAATACTGCCTCGAGTGAGACTATAGCCTGTGTTATGTGGGTTTTTTCCGAAAGGGCTGATAGTGTAGGGTTTTGTTGGTCAGCGCAATTATCTCCAAATTAGGTCCAAGCCCCCTCAATCCAACAAATGGTCCATTGCTGGGATCGATATCTATCTGAGGAATGTGTGATGTGGCATAAGTGGGTACTGCCTAAGAAGGAGATTGAAAAGTGGATAGATTGGAATCTGCACGAGTTTTCAGCTCAAGAAAACAGGAATTTGCGCCTGCCGAAAGAAGAGTGGTTGCAGAGATATCTATATATAGAGGAACAATAAGTTTTATTTTTCTCTTTTTCGTGTGAATTATATGAATGGTTGGCTAAATTTCTAGATGGTCAACCTACCTCGAAGCTAGATAACCTTATTGCGTGGACTCTAGAGTTAGTGAAGCATATGGAAGGATAAAAAAACAAGGTTGCAAAGCCTATCGATTATAGGATCGATAGTATTTTGGGTAGATTTATTACTAAGTTCGTGATTGATACGTCTACAAGTTATAGTGAAGCTGAACTATGATTTTTTAAAGGACCAAGAGGTAAGTATCTGAAGCCTCTAAAAACTTGGATTAAATTGTTATTGTGTGAGAAATGGGTTATGTCGCTAAATTGATGTTTAGAAGAGACTCGACGAGTGCTACTCGAAGTGGGAGCATCCGATAGTGAAGAAGAAAGCAATAGTCTGAAGATACCCAGAGGTTCATTGCAGTCAGCAGCTCAAAGCACTGTAGGAATACCACATCCATCCACTCCACCTCCACCATCACTTCCACCTCCGCCATCACCTCCACCTCACATACCTATGCCTCCACGTCCACGTCCACCTACACTATTCAGTATGGTGACCACCATGAAGATGCCCATATTCAGGGGTCAAGGGATGGAAGACGCTAATCAATTTTGGTTTGTAGTAGATGTTGTGTGGAAGTCACAATAAATAAGAGATGACAATCTGAGGAAAGCATAGTTGGTCACAGGATTGCAAGACAAGGTGTTGAGTTGGTATATTAAGTACAATATGACTCATCCAGTTGTGTCATTGAAAGACACAAAAGAATCGTTGAATAATGAATTCATAAATCCAAAGTCTCAAGGCCAATATGTAACTGAGGTCAAAGAAATTAAATAGAAGGCAAATGAATCTACATGGGATATTGATAAAAGGCTTAAATGTTTGCTACAATAGGCTAATCTACAGATTTTGGATGAGAAACATAAGGACTGGCTTATCTCTATGCTATTACCTCATTTAAGGTTACCATTGTCACAATAGAATCTTGGATCATAGGTTGAAGCATTGGAAATTTCTATGAAATTAGAGGCTTCTCCTATCCAGGATACTAATCTGGGAGTGTAGCAAATTGAGTCTTAGTTGGCCAGCCTACATATGGAGTTGAATCAAATCTCAAAATGGGAAAGAGGTCCAAAATGAGACCCATTTTGAAGTATGGTTCTTAAACTGAAAAGGAAATGGTCATGAAAAGGATCATTGCCTAGTATATCAAAACTACCTAACTGGGGGAGGTCATATCCCGCTGAAGCCAGAAAATTCCCTTGGATGAAGTAACTAGGTAGTGCCATGGTGCGCTATCTGCCAAATAACAAGAAAACATTGAACAAACAATTGTCATTTATTACAGAAGTTTTTTCAGACTCCCCAACAACTATTTTTCAATTTATGTAAGTCTGTAGGCCATGATGAGCACAACTGCCAAAGCTATGAGTTAATAATGGATAGAACTATGACATATAGAGTACGGGTTGAGACACATCCATAGTAGGATCAAGGCGCACCTACAATGTGTAGAGGATTCTAGGGACGAAGAAGAGGATGAGGGGGAGGAGCTGGAAGAGATCACGGACAGGTTATTTGTTACAATTTTGGGGAGCCAGGCCACTATGCGTGAGATTGTCAGAACCCAACACACCCCTCTTGTCAATATTGCTAATAGATTGACCACGTAATCGAGGATTGTCCTGTACTCATCGCAAAGATGTAAGAGAAGAAGAACCAGCAACCCACCCAGAACATTTAGATGATAAGTTCAGAACCACTTGAGGATGGCCCCAACATTAACATAGTTACGTGAAGCGGTATAGCTACTAGGGAAGATAAAGTCGCAGGAAAACAACTAGAAGAGAATCTGTGGTGCACCGAGTTGCTAACAAGGATAGTGAATTTGATTTACAGAAAGCAAAAGAAACATTTATGGAGGCAAAGAAGAGATTTGTGGATTCAAAAGCTTCACATCAAAGAATTAGAATGCATGAAAAGAAAATCCTTAAGAAGTCATAGTTGCGTAGGAAACAAATCCTTCTGTCTTGACATCCTTCTTACAAACCTATATGAAGCTCTTAAGGGACCAAAAATTGGTGGAGGGACTGCAAGAGTTAGTAGACAACTGCATTGGCAAGGGTAAGTTGCTACTTGAGCAACGCGCAGTGCATAAAGTAGACAAAATTAAGAAAAGGACGGGAGAGGAGATGAAATTGACTACACAAATTAGAGAAATTGAAATAGAACAGGTGATCCTAGATTTGGGATTCGATGCAAATGTTTTTCCTAAACAAAATTTGGAGAGAATGGGAAAGTCGATGCTACAGTGGTCCCCAATTCAGTTGTAAATGACGAACCAACAAAATATTATTGTTATGGGATACATACATGGAGTAACTGTAGACATTGAAGGGGCGCATGCTATAGCTGATTTTGAGGTAATCAAGATAGTAGATGATAGTAATCCTTACCTGACATTTCTTGGAATTGATTGGGCATTTGATATGAATGTTGTCAACAACTTGAAGAAGCACAACATGATGTTTGAGAAGAAGGAACTGAGAGTCATTATTCCTCTGGATCCAACTGAGTGTGCAAGGTATACTGAACTAGTCTAAGATTACTATGAGGACAATTATATTGAACAGATTTACAAGCTTACTACCCGGAACGAAGATTGGATCAATCCTACGGCAGATGGAAGAATTACTTTGGAAAAGGACAACTCCTGCAATTTAGATTCACGTGAGGAGCTTGAACATTGGTAGAATAGATTACATGAAGTATCAATTCTACGATGCAACAGACTTATTAAATCACTTTGGTGTGTATCCATTGAGGTACACAATTTACAATACTATGATGGCTTAGAAGATGAAAATTTGTTTCTTGATAAATTTGAAAGGGATGTATCGGAGGAGCATGGGTTCCAAGCATTGGACATCATGTTGAGATCTACGCCTACCATATGATGGGGTACACATAAGAACAATTTTGAATATTGGAAGGAGTATCGAAGGATGATGAAGTTGCGGTTTGGATATGTAAATACCCACATTACTGAAAAATATATAGGTAAGGATGATCCGTGTGAGCATCTGGCTTGTTGGAAAAAATCATGGGGAGAGTAACCGCAATCTGAATGGGTACATATATTCTGCCATACCTTGGATATTATTTTGATGAATCAGTATTTAGAAACAAAGTTGCGACATGGAACCATGGAGTGGGAAATTTTGAAGGAAATCTTTTTGCTAACATTCAGTTTTGAGGACAGATTCAAGTGTATTGATGAAGCATTACAAGAGATCAAGGTTGTGATATTTAGAACACCTATAGAGCCTATCACATGGGTACACCCTGACTGGAGTAAGCAGCTGTGCCATGCTCTGGAATGCTACAATGTTACCACAGAAGAAGGTGAGGAAGACCCCATGAATATCACCATCCCAGCGTCAGAAGGACAACACGAAGTCGTTGGGCCTAAGGTAGAGATTCCTGACATTTCAAAACCTTTAAGGACAAATCAAGTGAACATTGGGTTGGAAGCATAGTCGAATTTCACGAATATATGCGATTATTGGGATGAGGACACAGTTGACAAGGTCACAGACTTATTGTGGGAATATTAGGACTTGTTCCCAAAAAAAATTTCTAATATAAAGGGGATAGTAGGTGATTTGGGTGTTATGAAGATCAATCTAAAGCCAGATGTGAAACCGGTAAAGTAGTGCCCATACCGACTGAATCCTAAATACAAAGACAAGGTGTGCAAAGAGCTAGATAAGATGCTCACAATAAGAATTATTGAGCCTTTAGAAGAATCAGAGTGGGTTAGTCCTATGGTGGTTCAAGAGAAGAAGACAAAGGGAAAAATCAAGATTTGTGTAGATCTAAGGAAGTTAAATGATGCTTGTTTACATGATCCATTCCCTACAGCGTTCGCAGATGAAGTCTTTGATAACGTTGGTAGTCAAGAAGCATACTCTTTTATAGATGGATTCTCAAGATATCACCAGATCAAGATCACGCCAGAAAATTGAAGTAAGACTACCTTCGCCACAGAATGGGGCTCTTTTCAGTATATAGTTATACCCTTTGGACTTAAGAATGCCCCTGCGATATTTTCTAGGGTGGTAGTAACAACCTTTAAGGAATTTATTCACAAGTTTTTGGAGGTCTACTTTTATTATTGGACAGTGTTTGGGTTAGTTAAAAAACATGTTGCAAGTCTTCGCCTAATGTTGGATACTAGTAGGTATCAAATCTCCCTAAATCTAAAGAAGTGTATATTTTGCGTACCATATGGGATACTTTTGGGCTACGTTGTTTGTAAGCAAGGGTTGATGATGGACCCTACTAAAATTGCAGTGATTATCAATTTGGAGCCTCCGAGGAATGTAAAATAGATGTGCACAATATTGGGCCATACATGATACTATAGAAAGTTCATTAAGTCATATGCGCAGATCACTGCACGCATGGAGAAATTATTGAAGAAAGATGCAACATTTTGCTTGTATGATGATTGCCAGAAAAGCTTAGATGTTTTAAAGAAGAGGATGGTTACAACACCCATTCTGGTATTCCAAAATTGAGAGAGAGAATTTCATGTACATGTGTAAGCATCCTGCATAGCACTAGGAGAAGTTTTAACCCAACCAGCCGTAGGGGATATCGACCATCTGATTTCATTTGTGAGTAGAAAGTTGTCTAAGGTAGAAAAGAATTATTCAACCACGGAGTGTGAAGGGTTGGCGATGGTATATACAATCCAGAAATTTAGGCATTATTTGTTGGGTGCGCACTTCAAAATGTATACAGATAATGCCTGGTCAAGAAGCCTATGTTGGCGGGGCGAGGGGGGGGAATTTGTAGGTGGTTACTACTATTCCAGGAGTATGAATTTGAAGTAAGTGTGAAGCCAAGAATATTAAATGTTGGACCCGATCAACTTTCACGGATTGAGAATAGCGAAGAACCTACAAGTCTTGATGAAGGATTACCTGATGCACAACTCTTTCGTACGTGTTGAGCGACATGCGTTCACATTTCTTGAATGAAATGATTTTTGTTTTGCTTGAAGAATTCCAGATGTATCATTAGAAAATCATGCCATACCATCCTCAAGAAAATGGAACAGTTGAAGCCTTTAATAAGATCCTGGAGAATTCTTTGAAGAAGATCTGTAATGTGAATAGGAATGATTGGGATATGTGCATACCAGCTATTATTTGGGCCTATAGAACTACCTATAAGAAGTTGACTGGACAGATACATTTTGATTGGTTTATGGACAGGGAGCAGTGATGCGAATGGAGTACCTAGTGTCCAATTTGAGGATTGTTGCAGTCAGAAAGATGGCACCTCAAGATATAATGGAAGAATTCCTCACGTAGATACTTGAGTTAGAAGAAGATCACTTGTTGGTAGATAAGTACCTGGTCAAGAAGCTTGTGTTGGCGGGTTTGGGGGGGGGGAATTTGTAGGTGGTTACTACTATTTCAGGAGTATGACTTTGAAGTAAGTGTGAATCCAAGAATATTAAATGCTGGACCTGATCACCTTTCACGGATTGAGAATGGCGAAGAACCTACAAGTCTTGATGAAGGATTACCTGATGTTGTACGCGTTGCAGATGAACATTTTGCGGATATCATCCAATTCCTATCTACAAGTGTAGCCTCTGAAAGATATACAATGTAGTATAAGAAGGAATTGGTGGTCAGGGCAACAAATTTCTTCGTAATTGTAGGGCACTTATATAAAATGGGCTTAGATGAAGTTTTGCGCGGATTGTGAAAGACAAAGTATCCTCACGGAAGCACATGGGGGAGTTTCTAGAGGACATAATGTTGGAAGAGAGACTGCGCAGAAGATCCTACGCACTGGGTTGTGGGGGTTGTGGTGTCCAACTGTGCATAAATATTCTAAGGAATATTATAGGGCATGTGATGTTTGTCAAAAGACTAGGAAGTTGTCATGAAGGGTTGAATTACCTATGAACCTAAAATTCTCGTTACAGCCATTCGACAAATGGGCAATATATTTTGTGGGACCTATTTAGCCACCAAGAAAGAAGACAAGAACATGCTACATCATCATGACAACAAAATATTTTAGCAGGTGGGTCTAAGGGGTAGCCCATGAAGGATTGTAGCGCAACTACAACTACAAAGTTATATTTGAGTACATTCTATCTAGGTTTGGCTATCCTATGATTTTGATGAGCGACAGGGGTTCACATTTCTTGAATGAAATGATTTTTGTTTTGCTTGAAGAATTCCAGATGTATCATTAGAAAATCATGCCATACCATCCTCAAGCAAATGGAACAGTTGAAGCCTTTAATAAGATCCTGGAGAATTATTTGACGAATATCTGTAATGCGAATAGGAATGATTGGGATATGCGCATACCAGCTATTATTTAGGCCTATAGAACTACCTATAAGAAGTTGACTGGACAGATACCATTTCGATTGGTTTATGGAAAGGGAGCAGTGATGCGAATGGAGTACCTAGTGCCCAATTTGAGGATTGTTGCAGTCACAAAGATGGCAACTCATGATATAATGGAAGAATGCCTCACGTAGATACTTGAGTTAGAAGAAGATCACTTGTTGGTAGATAAGTACCTGGTCAAGAAGCTTGTGTTGGCGGGCTGGGGGGGGGGAATTTGTAGGTGGTTACTACTATTTCAGGAGTATGACTTTGAAGTAAGTGTGAAGCCAAGAAGATTAAATGTTGGACCCGATCACCTTTCAAGGACTGAGAATGGTGAAGAACCTACAAGTCTTGCTGAAGGATTACCTGATGCCGTATGCATTGCAGATGAACATTTTGCGGATATCAGCCAATTCCTATCTACAAGTGTAGCCTCTGAAGGATATACGATGTAGTATAAGAAGGAATTGGTGGTCAGGGCCACATATTTCTTTGTAATTGTAGGGCACTTATATAAAATGGGCTTAGATGAAGTTTTGCATGGATTATGAAAGAC
This sequence comes from Pinus tabuliformis, assembly GCA_031772625.1. Lineage (NCBI taxonomy): Eukaryota > Viridiplantae > Streptophyta > Pinopsida > Pinales > Pinaceae > Pinus > Pinus tabuliformis. Next base: position 503,041,001 of record CM062818.1, on the reverse strand, counting down.
AAAGTATCCTCATAGAAGCACATGGGGGAGTTTCTAGAGGACATAATGTTGGAAGAGAGACTGCATAGAATATCCTACACGCTGGGTTGTGGGGGTTGTGGTGTCCAACTGTGCACAAATATTCTAAGGAATATTATAGGGCATGCAATGTCTGTCAGAAGACTAGGAAGCTATCACGAAGGGATGAATTACCATTGAACCAGCAATTCTCATTACAGGCATTCAACAAATGGGCAATATATTTTGTGGGACCTATTCAGCCACCAAGAAAGAAGACAAGAGCACGCTACATCATCACGGCAACAAAATATTTTAGCAAGTGGGCTAAGGGGTAGCCCATGAAGGATTGTAGCACAACTACAACTACAAAGTTATATTTAAGTACATTCTATCTAGGTTTGGCTATCCTAAGATTTTGATGAGTGACAGGGGTTCACATTTCCTGAATGAAATGCTTTTTGTTTTACTTGAAGAATTCCAGATGTATCATTAGAAAATCATGCCATACCATCCTCAAGCAAATGGAATAGTTGAAGCCTTTAATAAGATACTGGAGAATGCTTTGATGAAGATCTATAATGCGAATAGGAATGATTGGGATATGCACTACCAGCTATTAGTTGGGCCTATAGAACTACCTATAAGAAGTTGACTGGACAGATTCCATTTCGATTGGTTTATGGATAGGGAGCAATGATGTGAATGGAGTACCTAGTGCCCAGTTTGAGGATTGTTGCAGTCACAAAGATGGCAAGTCAGGATATAATGGAGGAATGCCTCGCGTAGATACTTGAGTTAGAAGAAGATCACTTGTTGGCAAATTTTCATCAATAGGTACAAAAGGCTTGAGAAAAGGCATGGCATGATCACCACATTAAGCAATGCACCTTTAAAAATGAATATTTCATGTTGATGTATGATGGAAAGTTTACTAAATTCCCAGGAAAGTTTCAAATGCATTAGATGGGACCATACATTGTCAATGAGATTACAGATGGGGGAGCATGATTTATATTTAAACAGGAACACAACAAATTACAGAGATATTCATATACAAAATGATGCAGTGGAAATAATGCTTCATTTCATTAATGGAAAATACTGAAATATGCTTACAACCAGAAATGGAAATAAACCAGCTAGGGATATGGTAGCTTATCTCTGAGAAGAGATGTCGAGGCTACATGCCTCTAAACTATCTTATAATGAGTCTCGAAGGCCTATTTATCATTGAGAAACAATGGAAAACCCTTCACATCCTAAAACCTAACTCTAGAAGATGAAACGCCAAATTGTGGACCCCGTTTAGGTAACTTGGTACATCAATTTCCTGGGGTCGTAACTTTGGCATATGATCTCCATTTGGCACGTACAATAGCTCATTAGAAAGATCTATCAGAGTACTACAACTTTGGGAAGGGAAACACTAGTCCATGGACCCATGTTGCCCCCAGATTTCCCAAAAAACATTGTCTAGGGCCTCAAAATGGCTCTAGAAGTTCAGGACCCGAAAAGTTGCTAAAAATAGTAAATTGTGCTACAATTTAGGAAACTGAAAAGTCTAAAAGAGACAGTTGTGGGGGTCCAAATGGGATAGGTGGGTGGCCACCAACATCCACCTGGATCATTCCTCTCCCCTTAGGAAGTAATGGTCCCCATTACATTGAGTTCCTCCCTGAGATGAAGAAGCTTTTGCTAAGCTGGGTCTCTGGTGAGCTATTCTACAATCTCTGATGTGTCTAGAAATGGTGGGAAGCATGGTCGATGACGGTCCACATTGAACACTCAGTGCAAGTGAAGGAATGGAGGAATGTTGTGCTTCAAAGAATTATTTCCCGTAGCCTTGGTACTGGTTTAAGGACCATGTTGGAGTGGTCTGAGTTTCTGATGGGTTCTGGTAAGGTGTTCTCTTTGCAGATGTAACCAAGCTTTGTCACCCACCTGAAACTTGTGTGGTACCCCTGTGGGTGAGGAGAAGTTATTCCTGTGTTCTGTCATGACTGTATCCCTTTGCTACTGCTGCTGCGTGGAGGAACCCTTTGCGGGGGTCATGGATGTAGCAATGATCTTCCCCCTTACTTTGGGAGCGAACCAGACAGAAAATTAATTTCCTAGTCTGGGAGATGAGCTTGTTGCCTTTCTTGGTAGTGATCAAAGAGGTGGCGGTAAGTGGGGCTACCTTCGGTATTCTGTATAATGAATCACTCAAAGAAATGATGATAGCATGAGGCCTTGACTCATACACAGCATGTAACCTCCACAAGTATGGCTAGGCTAATAGTACATCACAAACATCCAAAGGTATAACATCACACAACACCTCATCTGTGAAGGGCTTGATGCTATAGGGAAGGTGGCATTGCTGGTGAACTTTCAGATCTCGTCCTTCATGAAGCCACTCGGTACTGTACGGTTGTGGGTGTGGTGTAGTCGATAGGCCTAACCGCTTCACGCCCTTTGCTGAAATAAGGTTCTTTTGGCTACCATTGTCGACAATGAATTGCAGCGACGAACCGTTCACCCACATCTGTGAGTGGAAAAGACGCTCCCCCTCATCTGGATTTTCAGGCTCATTTTTCTAGATCTTTGCGGTCGAAAAAGTGGCGCTAGGATCTGCATTAATGATCTACTTCCCTTTGTCATTCCCCTTGTCGGGTTCTAGCTCAGGGTCAGAACATGCATCTGATTTGGAAGCCTTCAACTCAGCCACCAACGACTGCTTGGTCCAACACTCACTTGTGTTGTGAGTGGGGCTCTTATGGAAGTCCCACCACTTTCTTGTGTCCTTCTTAGGCTTCGTGGTGTTGTTCTTTTCTTGCGGCTTTGACAGGTTGTCTTGGGTCAGCCCACCTTGGCTTTGTCCTTTGGGCTTCGGATTTGCAAATCCAAAGTCTCACTTCTTCTGTTTGAACTTTTTCTCGATTTTGACAGCGTATTGGTACACCGTGCCGAGCGAGGAGATGTTCAATAACTCCATCTCTTCCTGGATGTATATGTGTAGGCAGCTATGGTACTTGAGTACCAGATGCAGATCAGAATCTTTGATACCCAACTATGTGCAAAGGGTATGAAAAATGTTGGTGAACTCTAGCACATCTTGGTCCCTTCCCTATCGCAACATGGTCCACTTTATGTATTGCTCCTTGATGGCATTGTGAAATGAATCCCAAGTGGGTGTGGCTGAAAATAGTGAGCCTGTACTTTCATTCTTCTGCTCGTAGTAGGTTTCCCACCAATCCTTGACGTGGGGGGCTACTTTGAGAAGAGTGAAAACAATCTTTTCTTGACTCGAAAATTCATGAACAGAAAAATACCCATCTAGCAGATTCGACCATTTATCTATAGCATCTACGTCTATTTGACCCTCGAAGATGGGGATTTCAAAATGAACTTGTACCTTAAACGGTGTGGCGTTTCGAGAGTAGCTGTTGGAAGCTGACGCGTCACCTCTGGGTAGCCGTTGAAGGATTTGTACAAAGCTATCCATCATCGCGTTCCTTTGTCGCTTGAGGGATTCTTTGAGCAAGATTTTGATAGGATCTCCTGTCCCCTCATCTTTCTTCTCATCCGCCATGGGAGTCCGTCAGGATTTGCAAGGCTGGTCTTGCAAAGGTTTGACCAGTTCAAGCCCTAACTCCTTATATCTTGACCTCTTTGGGGACATGCAAAGAAAAACAAAGAAAAAGCAGACCGCTCTAATACCATTGATCCAGATTTAAACAGGAATGCAACAAATTACAGAGATAACCATATACACAAAGATGCAGCGGAAATAATGCTTCATTTCATTAATGGAAAATACTGAAATATGCTTACAACCAGAAATGGAAATAAACGAGCTAGGGCGATGGTAGCTTATCTCTGAGAAGAGATGTGGCGGCTACATGCCTCTAAACTATCTTACAATGAGGCTCGAAGGCCTATTTATCATTGACAAACAACGGAAAACCCTTCACATCCCGAAACCTAACCCTAGAAGATGAAACGCCAAATTGTGGGCCCCATTTGGGTAAATTGGTACATCAATTTCCCGGGGTCATAACTTTGGCATATGATCTCCGTTTGACGTGTACAATAGCTCGTTAGAAATATATATCCAAGCACTACAACTTTGGGAAGGGAAACATCAGTCCATGGACCCATGTTGCCCCCAGATTTCCCAGAAAACATTGTTTAGGGCCTCAAAATGGCTCTGGAAGTTCAAGACCTGAAAAACTGCTAAAAATAGTAAATTGTGCTACAATTTAGGAAACTGAAAAAACTGAAAAAAACAGTTGTGGGGGTCCAAATGGAATAGGTGGGTGGCCACCAACATCCACCAGGATCAGAGCACTTTAGTTCACGAAGCTGAATGGGGAGCTATTCCCAAGAAGAATCAATGGGAGATGGTTGACGTTGTATAGGGACGATCTTGTCCCTGCATAATGTCTATATGGAACTAGGATAGTCTTAGTACTTCAGGCAGTTGCAAGGAAGTGTGGGACTATAAACTATTATGCTAGGAGAAAATTTTGGAAAAGAGATTAGGTTGTGTGAGGGTTAGCAAAAATGCATAGATGGGAGTTGCGATGATAGATCTACTCTAGCAAGGTGGGTCCCACATAACCTAGTCAGAAGGTGACCGTTGAAAAGACTCTAGGTGATTGGATGGTTATTTTTCCATTAGAGGGAGCAGGGGGGAAGCATTTAAGGAGCATATCTTTGGAAATATTTTGCCAAAAGCACATTTATGAGGGAGATTTGGAGGGAACCAATGGATTTGAATTCAAAAAAGGGTATCAATACAACACCCCGCTCTACATCTGAACACTTTTCTTGCAGAGATATTTCCTTGATATTTTTTGCCTCAGTTTGAGCTGAGACAATTGCTACATGTTTGGACGAGATTGGCAAGGGGTAGAGAAGGAGTTATTGCAGAAGGGGCTTGGGTTTGAGGTAGATTTGTTTGAGTGGTAGAGGAAACTATTATGGGAGAGTATTGAAAAAATGAATGCAACACCACTAGTCCATACCACAGTGCCTAGATCCCTGAGGCCAAAACCTACTGCCTCCATGGTAGGAGAGAAGAAGCAAAAGAAGCCACAAGAAGCCCTAGTTCAGAAATTGCCGAAAAAAACCCGATTGAGGTTAGACAAAAGGGTCAGATGGATAAAAGCAAGCAACCAATGGAACCCATAGACCTGGATGAAGGAGAATTGATTATAGGGGTGGAAGTGTTGAAGCCTCAGATTTCTACTGCTCCAACATGCGGGATAACCACCCGGTCCAGACCTTAAAGACAACTCCTTTTCCGTTTGAAGTGGTGGCTCCGACTGGGGATGATGGGACCAGTTTCCCAATGTGGGTTTTAAATGGAGAGTGGGTGGTTTTCAAGGGATTGTAGTAAGAATAATGATAACGAAACGACCTATTCTATCATCCAAATCTCTAGCTAACTTAATCTAATATAAACCCGGGTTTTTCTGTGTGATATGAGATCTAAAAAGATATATGTTTGACATGTGATAATAAAGATCAATCACGCATTAAACAAAGATGATAACATGTAAAGACAATTTATTTGAATAAATAGTTAGTCAAAGAAATGTATAAACTATAACGCATATATATATATATATATATATATATATATATATATATATATATATATATATATCTTATGATTATATATGAAAATAAACAATTTCATCTAGGCATCATACAGTAGTGCAATTAACGCATAATAGAAAGAACATATTTCATATACAATTCATGAAATTTAAATGTTATCACTAATTAAACATAAATAGAACTAATCATACAAGATAAAAGTACCATGTGTGAAGTTCTACTCATTTGACTAATCATTAGGGGACATTTGAGGTCTAAAATGGGCCTCCTAAGAAAAATCTATAACCAAAATTAACTTTATAAGAACCAATAGGATTCAAGATGATGATGTCAACCATAGGGGATGATTCACCATTTTGGGAATAAAAAAGTAAAAAGATTAAAAAATAATAAAATAACAAAACTACTTTTTCAACTCATATTTTCAACTTGTCTCCCTAAGGTTTTACTCAAATTTTGAGCGGGAGTACTCATTGGATGCAAAATTTAATTCCTCATCCAAAAAGTACCCATGTTGCATACTTTCGATGGACCCTACTACATGAAAAATGAAAAATACATGAAAAACATGATTACAATCACAATTTTCATGTATTTCTCAGTTTCCATGTAGAAAGGTCCATCAAAAATATGCAACATGGGGACTCCTTATATGAGGAATCAAATTATGCATCCAACAAGTGTTTTCACTCGAAATTTGAGTAAACCCATAGGGAGATAAGTTGAAAATACTAGTTGAATTTTTTTTTCTTTTTTCCCTCTAAAATTTGATGTTGTCATCTAATATTATTTTATTATTTCCACTATTATTTAATAATTTACTTAGGATTCCCATTTTAGAGCTCAAAAATCCCCTAACGGACATAGATCAACTCCTTTCTTTATATCAAATTATCTTCCAAGTATACAATAGTGCATCAACAAAGAAAAGTAGTCCAATATTTAAAATAAATGACTCTGTTCCATAATTTCATCAAGGCATTCACAAATGTATAGAAGTGCATTCTTTGCAAATGATTTTGATAAAATTTTGGACCCTTCTCTAAGGCATGAGAAGGGTATAAATGCTATTCTAACTAATATTCAAAAATAGACTATCCAAAAATTTGAGGAGGTTTCAAACAACCTTCTGCCTAACTAGTCAACTAACTATAAAAATAAAAGTGACTTCATGAGTAGAGGTTATAACGATGACTTGCTATCTACCAGCTTCTCTTTTAAATCACATATATCGGCCATCGGTTTCACTTGAGGAGGTGCCCCAAACTGTGTTTTGACCTGTCCTGCGAAATAACATCTGTGAGAAGTGGCATCATCCATTGAGTCGAATGGAGTGAGCAATTGAGGGTCATGATTTGGCTGTGTGGCTTGACAAGGTATTGTCAATACGCCTCCTAGTCAGTATTTGCTAACTTTGCGATCACCTCCCTTTTGATTTCCGCTCTTTCCTTCTAGATTTTGTGCAAGTCATTTAAATTTGGCAGTGATTTCAGGTTACCCTCTTTCACCAGGTTGGTGGCATGCAAAGTGTGGTTTACTTCTTTTACTATGTTCTTTGACACTACTATTGCTCTTGCTATTACTAATTCATATTGCTTCATCCACACATCCCAATCCATGAATATAATGTCCTTATGTTTCTCCTCAATCTTGGGAACATTAGCTCTCCTTCCTTCTTTTGTTTCTTGCCATTCAATGAATTCAAAGATACTTGTATTTAAATCATTAGATTCAGTTCTTTGGTGATTTTCTTTATCCGTTAGTTGATCACTGGTGATCAAATAAGGAGCGATATGTGATATTCTTTGGAAAAATAAATCTTCTTGTTTTGATAGAAGGGAATTTAGCTCTTAGTGCCTCTTTGATGAATTCATTGATAGGAGGGACATCTTCATATTTATCCATGGCTTCTTGCAACTCTTGACTTTGCATGTTCTTCACAAAGATGTCTATTTGATGGCTTATCTTTAACACTTCCAAATTCTGCTATAATTGGGATAGTTGTTTAGCGACTTGCCTATTCACACTCACCTTCTCAATTTCAAGCTGCTTATCAAGTTGTGCTATCTTTTCCTCCCTTTCCTTTAACAAAATAGATATCTTTGTAGCTTTTTCCATGGTAGAAGTTGCATATGTCCCTGTAAACTGCGACAGTCTGGTCAAGATTTCAGCTAGATTGTAAGGAATATCCTTCTAGACTATGTCCATCGACTCATTCCTAGGTGGGATCTCAGGTGTCTCTACCCTCCCTCTTTTCCCCTATCTCCTTACTACAGCCTTGTGAAGTGGGTTGTAGAACACATCTAAAGGAGGAATTTTAGTTACCTTTAGGGAAATTTCCGATGTGGGCAAAGTAGGAATGATTTCTTTCTATTGCGAACTTGTCCCTTGTTTATCCATTGGCTCAGACTCTATAATTTATGAGATGCAGAGGAGTGTGATATTCTATGTTTTCCTGGGAATATATTGGCTTAGGAGTGTCTTGTAGTTTTTTTATTGAATTGGTCCCACTCTTGCACCAAACTTCTGCTTTTGATCTCAAAACAAATATCTTTAGTCAAGTCACTTATGACCTGCTTTTCGGCTGACCTCCTGCTAGATTCTGTTGTATTCTTGGTATCTTGGGCTTTCCCTGTATCCAGTTCTTTCCCTGTGTCCACTTGAGAATCTATGCAAGAATTTGGTCCCTTGCTATTTATAGTTACACTGGGTGTAGGTTTACCCTCGACTCTTAACAAATGTAATGGAATTATTTCGAGCCTTTTGTTTCTGCATTCCTGAAAGCTTTCAAAATATTCAAGACCCAAATTGGCCCTTTCCCACTCAAACACTTGTTCGAATGATTCAACTGACTGTAAAAGGTCTTCAAAATTATTAGCCTCATGGTTAAAGGGCTTAATCTTCACCGCAGTAGTAATATTATGTACTATTTTGTCTGGATCAAATTTCATTTTCGATAGTGTATGGAGCCTGAGGTTCTCTAGGCTTAGTGATTCCTTGGTTGCACGATTAAAAATTGCTAACGAAAAGGAACCAAATCGAATGGGAAAATATGGCCACAATGACTTTTTGTTATCTTTTATGGTCTTGATCAATCCTTTTTCCATAGTTTGGTGGTTTATTTCTCTTACTAATAGTTTGTCAGAGACATACAAAGGGAGGACATGCAGGTCTGTGTACTGCCAAAAGCCCTAATGTATGTAAACCATTCTTCAACAAAATACTTGCCTACTACGAGAAGGTCTGTAACAGATTATTTGGAAATCCTGGGGGCTTTCTTATTAAAAATCAATTGATGCAATGGTAAAATAATGGCATGGCATACTTTATAAAAATCAGGTATATAATGGGATTCCCAAATTTGTTTATGGTTGAGATGGATGGGGTAGGTTTATCGCTGGGGGCAGACTTAGTTTTTCGACGTTGTCTAACTCACGAAGAGGCTGAGAGGGTTTTGAATGATTGTCACTCTGGAGCATGTGGCAGTCATATGTCTGGGTATGCCACAGCTCAGAAGGTGTTGCGCGCTGGTTACTTCTGGCCATCTATGTTTAAAGATTGTATCATTGCAGTCTGGAAGTGCCACAACTGCCAAGTGTTTGATCGAAAGATGCGCGCACCACCTGCTCCTCTCCACCCTATAATTGTCATTGGTCCATTCGCCAAATGGGGTATCGACTTTATTACTTGTAACCCTCACTCGGCCGGGGGGCATGCGTATATCATCCTCGCGGTTGATTATTTCACTAAATGGGCCGAGGCGATGCCTACATTCAGCGCAAGCGGCAAAACAGCTGCAATTTTCGTATTCAATCATATTATAACTAGGTTTGGTGTCCCACAAGCAATCATTACTGACCATGGGAGCCATTTTCAAAACATCATGATGACTGAGCTTACAAGCCAGCTTGGTTTGCGCCACGATAGCTCTACTCCTTATTATCCGCAAGCCAACAGTTTGGTTGAGTCTATCAACAAAGTTCTGGTTATCATGATCCGACGAACCATTGGTATTCATCGGACGAATTGGCACAACATGTTATTTTCGGCGCTATGGGCATACCGAACCTCAGTGAAAACTTCAACAGGGTTCACTCCTTTCCAGCTAGTTTATGGCTTGGAAGCTGTGTTACCCATTGAATACGAAATCCCATCACTTCAAATGGCTGTCGAATTACTCCCAGCTACTTCCGAAGAGGAGAAACGTTTATTGTACTTAGCTAAATTAGATGAGACTCGACGTGACGCTACATTGGCAATCGAGACTCACGCGAAGCGAATGAAAGCTCAGTATGATAGAAATGTAACCCCTCGAAGTTTTTTAGAGGGAGACCTAGTGCTATTATATGATCAAGTTAACGATAAGCTAGGTGCTGGAAAATTCGTTCCTATGTGGCATGGACCCTATATTGTAAAGCGAAAGCTAGCAAAAGGGGCTTATGAGCTGGTAGATTTTGATGGGAACTCTTTGGGTAAACCCAGAAATGGACTTTACCTAAAGAGGTATTATGCTTAAATGGGTATGGAGAAGTTTTAGTTAGGTTAGGTTTTCTTTCTAGCTAGTATGATTGTTAGTTAGTTGGTGTGCTTAGCTTAGCGAGTGTGTTTTTCGTCGTTATTCTGGCTTATCTTGGTTTTACTCTTGATATTGCAGATGTCGACGCCTCTCCAAACATACATTTGATTTGCTGATGGTGCTTGTCGTAGTACACGGAATATCTCTTCCGCAGCTTGGGTTATCTATTCACCCTCTGACGAGTTAGTTTCTATGCATGGGGTAAGCCTCGGTCAAACAACGAACAACATTTTAGAATACAGTGCAGTGGTTGAATTATTATCCGAATCTATTTCATTTGGAATTCGACGTTTGATAGTGAGATTAGATTCTGAACTTGTTGTATTACAGCTTAATAGAGTTTATGCCATTAGAAATCCTGTGTTATTAAGGTTGTTTTTGAGAGTGCGTCTCTTGGAACGTGAATTTGATTACATTGAATATCAGCATATTCCAAGGTCTTTGAATACATTAGCAGATGCAATTGCTTCTCGAGTGTTAGACAGACATTTACGATAAATCATGCAAGTAAATTTAAAAACATTTCATCACATATGTTAAACAAGATAAACCTGTAATAGTGATATATATATAAATAGGAGTGTGTCAAAAAATATACATCGTCTTCGATCATAGGTTGAAAAACACCTTATGATTGGCAAAATTATAAAGTACAAAAGTCAAAAATGTCACATGTGTCTACAAAGTGACTAGCCAATCACTGGTGGTGCTCCCTATACGACACCACTGCACGGGCTACCTTACGCAAAAATCTCCTAAACGGTCCAGGGATCGCGACTACATAGCGCTGAAGTCTGATAGGAATATCATCCATAGTAGTCTCAGGCATATCCACCGTCAGTCGCTCGAGATCATGCTCCAACTCAGCTAGTACCTCTGCAGACGCGTCCTGTGGGGCCTGTACCGGTGCAACTGGATGTCTCCTCTCAAAAGGCCGGAGGTTGGCTGGGCGCTGTGGACCAACATCTGCATTTTGAAAATTTTACTGTCAGTTTTGAGAAGATATATATAAAAAAAACAAAAAAATACATAATTTGAAAACTTGTGAAAAATAAAGTACCTCTGTCATCCCATTGTTCTCCCTGTGGAAGAACCATGTCCAGATCACCTCGAAAATCTACTCCGGCATACGGAAAGTCCTGGATCGAGAAAACCTGGTCCTCCAACCAGTGAAAGTAACTATCAGAAAATCGAACAACTGCCGCACCCTCGTCAGGATGCCGGGCCATCACCGCAACCCATCGTACCAGCTTTGGCTCCCGAGGACCCAAGATATCAACAGTGAGTTGCTGAGGGATCAGCATCAGAACTCTCTCTAAGGCAAAGCTCACGACTAAAGGCCCATATCCAAAATTTTTCAGTCGTTCGTTCTTTGCCTTAGTCAGTTGGCTCTTCACATTAGCCGACACAGCATCACACCAGTTGAAAATGGTGCCTTGGTAACAGTCAATTGCCATCCGCATTTGGGACCCAGAAGCAATGTGTAAAGCGGCTGCGCCGAAAATTCTGGTAACCGTGAACGCTATAACTTTGAGTTCATGCAGAGAGATGTGTTTGATCTCCATGCCTTTCGAATGGTGTGCACCGGGTGTGCACCAATCTTCCCGGAGACTAACAAGGGATTGGCCACCCGGCCTAGTCCCGGCTAGATTGAGTTGCTCGCCTCTATTTGGCAAGCTAGTGAGAAAGTATACATCAGAGGGCTCTATCTCGAGCTGGTGCCCTCCTATGTAAAAGCATTGCTCTTGAACGTTCCATCTCTCAACCAGCCATTCTAAGAATCTTACCTGAGCCCTCATGCCAGGTATGGCCCAGTATTTATATAGCCCGCATTCTTTTAGGGCATCAATGGAAGGTTGATGTTCAATTGCAGCTAAATCAACGTCCTCGTGCTCTCTTTCTCTCCAATCCAACATGGTGAGTGCCCTACACACCAAGAAACAATGATTAGAACTGATTTGGGGAAATTTGAATGGTTATTTGAGGAGATTGGGGTTTTAAAATCCGCCTTTCACGGAGGAAGCACCCCGTGTTTACAACACAGGGCGTCCGGACGAAGCTGGCCTGAAGGTGGGTTGCGTCCCCCGACCATTTTCCTGTATAGGAAAAAGTCGGGGGACGCAGGTCACCCGAAGGGCACCTGCGTCCACCGAGGGGCACATTTTGAAACCTAAACCCCCCAAAAAACAAAACTAAAACCTAAAAATCAACTTTAATCGGATGAAATTGAAGAGTAGGATGTTGTAAAATACCTGGAGGAGACGGCGTTCGATTCTGACGGTCGGATTTTCTGCAGCGACCACGGGAAGTTTCTTGCCAAAAGCTCTTTTTTCAACCTCAACAATCAAACGGTAAAAATGACATGGTAAAAAGTCTTTTTATAGGTTTTTTGGATGAATTTGTTCATTTTTCACCATGGAAAGATGTTTTTCGATGTATTTTTTCCTATCTTAAACAGGTATGAGTAATGTGTCGCTTTTGTGCAGGACAAAGGGACTTAGAGGGAAAATTGTCATTTTTCACGAACCAAAATATCAGAGTCATCTTTTAAGCCCTTTTCTGACTCCTAAAAAATGAAAAGATTGCCGGGTTTTTGTCGTTTCAAACTCGATACGGAAATAAAATGACGTGTCCTTGATCGCTTTTTACTTTTTAGGTCAGTGGCACTAATTATGAAAGTACTCCTTGGTCGCAAGATCAAGCGGTTCCCCCCAGGTATTATTTTATACTTTTTCGGGCTTGAGGGACACAAATCTACGAAAAAGTTCAACTTGGAGTCTTCTTAAGTTTTTCAGACTCTCTAAAATTGAAAAACGCCGAGTTTCTCCTATACTGGGCTCGTTAAACATTTCACAGTAAAGGACATGTTCAATTACAAACAGGAACGAACCACTCCTTCCTAGGGTTCGAATCAAAACTAGGTTGGACTCATCCGAAGGATGAGCTTATAATCAAGCATATGTTATCCTCCTCAAGCTTGTTAAAAATAAAGAGGTACTTGCCAGAAATGGTGGGGGAAAAGAGAGAAGAATGAGCCTATTTGTTACCTTTTGTCTCAGAAGAAACTTTATTACCACTCTTGAATACGACACTTTTTCACCTGGGTTGGGAAATCCTTTACCTCACAGTTGATCAAACCACTTTGAAAGTCTTCAGCCGAGTTTCGGGGATTAACTTTGAGTTATTCAGCACCAAGCCATCTGTCGTGTCGTTATGTGTTCAAGAGGTCTGCAAGAAAAACTTTCATCTGCAAAATACTTGTCATCCATTTGACCATCCCTGAGTCAGTCCTTACAGCAACATTTCTTCAACTTGAACAATGATTTCGTGTTGTGGGCTTGCCTGCAACGGGTCGCTTTCTATCGACATCAGCACATTATCTAGAGAGATGACTTAGAAATCGTCAGTACCTTGAAGTCTGCATGCATCAATGGCAGGTTTCTCGCCTTTGACGTCAGTTTACATCATTGACTTTCGATCGAAGGATTCCGTGAAATGTTCGACATCAACTCATTCATTCACATCTCATGGATTGTACTGGGTACTTTGAGAACCATTGACATTACTGGTGGTCTCTCTCACGCTTGTTAACAGTTCACATCATCGACTGGTAATCAAGTGGTTTCTACCATGTTCGACATCAACTCATTTATTCGCATGGCTAGAATCGTACCAATTCGAGAAGTAGAAATGAAGACCCTGGATCAAGTCTTTACCATCCAGGCTGCGAGGAGTTTTGTATTCATTATCTAAGTAGACTAATCATAAACAGATGGCTGCGTCCATACTGTGTCTACAAAAGTCTATGATTATGATGTACTGCAAGAGCATTCCTGTATCAGAGTAGTTAGTCTGTTAGTTAAAGTTTTAATCTGAGTATGGGAATGCCTACCTCAGTGATGATATAATCTTATACATGTATTTTGTGTTGAAAATTGCAGGTTCTGACCAGGCTCTCCACGAGATAATCCTTGAAATGATAAAGCACTTCACCCTTCCTAGATAATACAAAACCCTAATCTATTCCAGGCTTCGCACTTTAGGGGGCAATCTGTTACACTAAAAAATGTCACCACGACTATTTACAGTTAGGATGACTCTATCAACAGTCATACTACCCTCTTAGGCAAGTCTTATGCCTCTGCTCTCCATGTCAAACTCCAAAAAGAGAGAAAGTCTTTCTAAATGTATTTATCTCTGGGGACGCAGGTTCTCTCAACCTTACCTGCGGGGACGCACCCAAGGTTCACAAAAGCTGCGTCTTTGGACGCTCTGTATGTAAAGGTGCAGGTGCGTCCCCCTGAAAAGGTTAAAATGCGCAAGTTTCATCTTTAAAAAGTCACTTGTGGTCATTTCTAGAGCATTCTAGAAGGTTGTTCGACGTGTATTGAGCGCCTCCAAATGGTTCATGCACTCTTACCAAAGAGGAACTTATCCCATCAATAGGGGAGCTATCCCAACCAAAGAGGGGATTATCCCATTGATGGTGGACCTGATTAACTTCCTCTTGAACACTATAAATACAGGCATTGGGCCAGAAGGAGAGAAGGTCGAAAGCTATACATTTCTAAGGGTAAATGCTGCAGGAATTAGGACTCCCATTTAGAAGCTTGTGAGGAGAGATTGCCATCTTTGCTTGTTCTATTTGGAAGTGGGTGAGCTTTGTCAAAGTAAAGGAGAACTCTTGTGGACCCTGGAAGGAGCTTGCACAACACCAAGGCTCAGGTTGTAATGGTTCCTTTTGATTACCTTTAATGCAAATTAGTCCATTCTTCTCAATAACTTGTTGTTTATGAGTTATTTCATGTACTCCTTGGTCTATATGTTGAATATGCTTTGTTTTATGTTATAATCAGGTGCTATTTAATGGTTTGACTGTTGGTGATTGCAGGTTTTGGAGAAAGGGAGGAGCTCATCCAGATCAACAAAGCTTGGACTTCTACAACAGCGTTTGGACAAAGGTAAGAACGAAACACTTGATTTCTCATATCATAATGCATGTTTAGAGAAGGATAGCTCTAGTTTGTTTTGTTTGTCATTAGAATGTCTTAGACTTCTAGGAAGGTTGGTTGTGTCCGCACTATTGACTCATTCCGTGTGACAAATTGGCTATGGATTCTCTAATTCCTGGTTAGCTTGAGAGAACCTGCGTCCCCAAAGATAAATACATTTAGAAAGACTTTCTCTCTTTTTGGAGTTTGACATGGAGAGCAGAGGCATAAGACTTGCCTAAGAGGGTAGTATGACTGTTGATAGAGTCATCCTAACTGTAAATAGTCGTGGTGACATTTTTTAGTGTAACAGTAGGGGTCCTGCAAAGTCCATTTCCAACCCATGGTTGGAAATTTAGTGCAGAAACAGATGGCATCCATGATATAGGCACTGAAATAAAATGGAGGAAGGTTCTATGTTGAGGAATACCTCTTCTAACAATACTCGGAGATGGCAGTGGCTAGGTTATCAGATAGGATAGTGTCCCAGTTCATTATGTGGGAATTGACACAAGCATCAATTAAAGGAATCCATTCTATGGGAAACTTGGTATTGTTAGGTAATCCATATAGCCTACATAACATAGAAGCTACATAGTTGTAGGGGTTTTCCAAAGAAGCTATGGGATACATACAAGTTTTATCATATTTGAACTTGTTCTCCAGTACCCTCCCGCCCTGGATCATCTTGAAAGGTTCTTCATTTTCTGTGCAAAGTTGGCCAGGTATGATTTTTGATATATGTCCCGAGTGTCAGGTATATGATACATTTGATTTAGGTCTTCAACTTTGAATGACCCCATGAGATCCATCTTCGAGTTCCTGAATTTATTGTCTTCAATACTAAGATTTTTCAGCATCCATCTAATCATATCAGTGTATGGGAGTACTTTCGCTCTTGCTCCTATTTTGTGAAGGAAGGAACATGAAGCATCTTTGAATTGGAGTCCCAAAGGTTCTATTGAGTCAGTCGTTTCCTTTATGAAAATAATTTTAGGATGCTCATCTTCAAGCCTGTTGTATATGACTTCCCATGCTGTCATTCCCCCATCGGCACTGCAAACTGTGTCAGCGAATATAAGCAACATTTCTGATAGCTCAGACTCTATGATGTTCGGCTTCTTCTTCTTTTGCATCACCTTTCGCAATGACATGTCTTTTGAAGCTTTCTTGAAACAAAAGAGATATAT
Organism: Pinus tabuliformis; assembly: GCA_031772625.1. Lineage (NCBI taxonomy): Eukaryota > Viridiplantae > Streptophyta > Pinopsida > Pinales > Pinaceae > Pinus > Pinus tabuliformis. The sequence continues at coordinate 503,024,634 of CM062818.1, read as the reverse complement.
TAGCACAGACGATATAGGGCAATTAAGGCTGAAATCTCTCTTAAATGACTTTGAATCATGGGAAGATTTTGAACGAGATATTTAGCGTTAAATAGCTATAACTTGAAACATCATTACCTCTCCTCGGGCTGCTAAACATTAATTACTCTCAAACCACTAATTATTATATTAAAACACAATAAATTCCAATGCTTCATGCTTTATTCACGCATCAAAGCTTTTAAATGTTGTAATATAACGTTGTTTGGAGATAATGTGAAATGTGATTGCGAAAATCGCAATATCGCATTTCGTAAATCGTTAAAGGATGACACAATGGCATGCATTATTTATTGCGACTCTGTGAAGTGGGATCACATGTTCTCAAGACATTCTGATCGAAATATCGCAGTGGGGGGCTTCATCGCATATCACGTTTGGGGATTTTATTAAAGATGTTTATAATTATCACACGGAAAATTGCGAAATGCAATTTGCGATAAAGGTCCTAAGCTTGGGTTGTTTTCTAAGGGTTTCAATGCAATTTTGTAGAGTTAGAATTTATTTTTCAAAGGCTAAAAGTTTAAAAAGGGTCCCCATTTATATGTCAAATATTAACTATTACTCGTATAAATGGGGGGTTGTTACATGGTACAACAATTGGCGATTCACTTGGGAGAACCAGCTATCTCCGATTGATCTTTTTGAAATTTCTAAAACTTTCAAAATAAGAAAAGTTATAGCGATAATAATTACATGAGTTATAAACTAAATCACATTCCTCTGAAATCATAATCCCTCATTGAATATATCTATTCAACTACTTTACTCTTGTAGTGATAAAAATACAAATGTTTGCATGAGTCGATACTAAGATTTTAAAGAGATATAGCAGGTGTCTTCTACAGATTAGTTTTTTGGTTTTCTCATTTATCACAGATATAGCCTCTGCTGCTAGCAGGCGTTCATAGCCTTGACATGGTTATCTTTTAACCAAAAATGATTCATTGTCCCATTGAAAGCAATTTTCAAAATTCAAAATGATATTCATTTTCTTTTTTCTCATTTGGACCTTATTTTTCTTTTCATGTAATTTTCTTTTCAAATTTCTTAAAAGACATTGTCGAGGCTTGGTAACCCAATAATGACAATTCCATTCACTAGTTGTAACTAAACGGAATAAGATGGCTCTTGACGAGACCCCTTCCTTTGATTGGTTAGATCATCGACTATTACCATGTTTTGATATGCAGTTTAATTAATCCCCTATAATCATCGTAAACAAGCTTGTAATGAGACTTATTATCTTTTAAGTTTTGTATTTTAGAATTACACTACGAAAAAATAATTTTTTATTATATGGGGTGAACCATTGGCCCTTTTAAAGAGTTTTGGATGATAATAATATAATTTTGAGACACTTATCTGTAGAAAGTCCTTACTAGTTTAAAGATTCTTTTCTTGATTGATAACAAGACATCTATACTTTATAAAGTTAAGAGCTTGTTCATTGAACAAGTGTTTTTAGCAAGGGCAAGTTTTTCCAAAGAAATAATATTTATTTTGATACTCAAATGCTCTAATTGTTTCTTTAAATTTTCCTACTTATAAAAGGAAAAATCAAAAATATTATCAGATATTTTATTTTGAGAAGGCAAAAGTAAATACTAATTTAACCTTTATTTTCCTAAGAATCTTTAAAGACAATATGATACAAAAATATAATAGGTTGTCTTCTAGGAAAAATATTTTTTTAGAATTTTCCCATTAACGTCCAAGGAATCCACTTTACTTGACAAGTCTTGGAAAAGAAATTTTGATTGACCAATTTTCTCAATGATTTGGAATGGTCCAAGCCACAGTATTTGGAACTTGGTATGCTTACCTTTTTCCTCATGTGCTTTGTCCGATTTCAAAACAGATCAACCACTAGAAAAGTTTTATGACTGGTAGAGGTTGTATCAAAAGAGGCTTTGACTAACTATTGATGATGGGAATGGGTAGCTTTAGCATTTTATCTTTCTTCTTCAAGCTTAAAGATATGAAATTTTCTTTCTTGAAGAGTAGAGGAAGGATTTTCATTGATAAATTGCACTAGGGCGAGAGATGGGATTGCTATGTGTATTGGGAGAACTGCTTCTTTTCCATAAACTAAAGCAAAAGGAGAACAATCGATCGAGGCCTTCTATGTTATTATATCTGCCCAAGGAGAAGATGTTAATGCTTTGTGCCAATTCCTATGATTTTTGTCTATAGTCCTCTTGATGATTCTGATAAGGATTTTGTTTGTTGATTCAACTAATCCATTACCTTGTGGATAATAGTTGGATGAATACTTCAATTTTAAACCTCTTTTCAAAGCAAATTCTAGCATAGTATTTCCAAAAAAATAAGATGCATTATCAAACATTAAAGTTGTGGGTAGGCCAAAACTGGCGATTATGTTCTGATCAATAAATTCTGTAATACTTTTTGTATTAGATACCTTTAGCGGGATAGCCTATACCCATTTTGTGAAATAATCAACAGTTGTAAGGATGTACTTGTGCTGCCTGGAAGAGTTAGGAACAATCTCACCAATTATATCTAATTTCCATTGTTTAAATGGTTGTTGGATATTAACTGGCTGCAAAGGAAATGCTGATTTCTTTTCTCTTCCAACTGAAGTTTGACAAGTTTTTCATTTTCTTGCATAGTCATGTGTATCTTTAAATAGTGTTGGCCAATAATAACCTACATGCAGGATTCTATTGGCTATGATGTTTCCTCTGAAATGACCTCCCACTGGTCCACCATATAACTCTTGCATAACGTTTTCAGCTTTAGGTTTTTCAAGGCATCTTAATAACACTGAATCATAATTTTTTTCTAAATAATACATCATCAATCAATTCATACTAATTTGATTTCAACCTTAAATCATGTTTTTTTTGTAATTGAGATGCATAGGAGCATATCTATTCTTCAAATAAAACTTCAAATCAACATAATGTGATTTTGCATCGTTGAGGCTTACCTCTGATATTTTCACTTCATTACGTTGGTTTTATTCTGCTGATAAGTGGGAAGCTCCAGTTAGCATCCTGTAAAAACCTTGGCCCCTAATAATTTTAGCTGGCCAAATTTCTACATCATACTTTGAATTGTAGTGACCCAATTGGCTCTTTTCTCCCCCACTTCTCTTTGAATCAGTAATTTCCTTACTGCAGGGTAAGGCACTATTATTTTTATATGAGTTTTGAGGATAAAAGGTCTGAAATGTTTCAAGGTTTTAACGACAACAAAATCTTGTTTCTCAACAACTGAGTTGTTTAACTCGCCACCTTGTAAATTGGAACTAAAAAAAGAGATAGGTGCTTCTATGTTTTAATTATTTAGCTTTGTTAAAACTACTACATATGATGTATCAGATGAAAAAGTGTACAACAAAAAAGGTTTGAGAAAGTCTGGAATTGTTAAAGAAGGAGCATTGATGATGGGTTTTTTAATTAACTCAATTGAATCCCTTTCATCTTTACCCCATTTGAAGAATGCATTCTTTCTTATCATTGACTAAGGGGTAAAACAATCTGTGAGAAATCTGGAACAATTATGTGTACAAAATTAATCTGGCCTAGCAATGATTGCATGGTATTTTTGTTATGTGGGAGAGGAATATTTTCAATTTCTTGGATTCTATCAGGATCAATATAAATTCCTTTCTTGGATACTATGAATCCAAGAATCGTGCCTTCTGCTAGAGCAAAGTATGAATTTTTTGGATTCAAATAAATGCCATATTTCTTGCATATTTCAAAGATATGCTTTAGGTCATTCAAATGGTTGTTTATGTTCCTAGAGTAGATTGTAATGTCATCTAGGTAAATAACAACTGATTTATTAATTATACCTTTAAAAGCAATATCCATGGCGAGTTGGAATGTAGCACCTGCATTGATAAGTCAAAAAGGCATCTTTTAATAAGCATATGTTCCCCACTTGGTCCTGAATGTTGTCTTTAATCTATCAGATGGATGTACAAGAATATGATTGTATCCTAAAAATCCATCCAGAAAAGACATTAACTCAGAACCTGCAATGGATTGCAATATTTTCTCCATGGTAGGCAAAGGAAAGCTATCCTTTTGACAATCTCTATTCAGGTTTCTAAAATCAATACAAATCCTAATATCACCATTCTTTTTCTTGTCAGGAACCATATTTGATACCCATTTTGAGTGTCTAATAGGAAAGATTATATTTTCTTTCAGAAGTTTGTTCAACTTAGTTTTGATTTGACTTTGAAGGTTTGGATGAATCTTTCTAAGCTTCTGTTGAACTGGTTTCTCATTAGAAGTCATTGGTATGGTATGTTGAATTACATAGGTATCACGGGTCTTGAGATTTGAATAATCCCAGGAAAAGGCACATTTATTGTTTTCAACAACTTAATTAATGATATCCTTTCTTCGGATGATAAACCAAGACCTAGGTTGACATTTTGAGGTTTTTCAGTTGTACCTAGGTTTACCACTTCAAATCTCAAATTAGAACTTTGAGCCTTGGAGTTGGTAATCTTCTTAAATCTATCTTTCAAATCATAGAGATCTTCCATTTTGACTACAAACTTTGGAATTGGGTTTTGATATTGTTTATGGTTGATTTGCAATTCATGCTCATGTTAATCTATGATTTTTTCTTCATAAGATCCTTCTGATGTAAGGAAATCGATTATATCAGCATCATTATTAAACACTCTCTAATTTGTTACATTATCAGGAATGGATGGTCTGAGAACTAACTCTATGGAAAATCTATCTGGACTAAATTCTTTTGAAGGTATAAGCCTAGATGCTACATTGGCAAGTAAGTCAACATTTTCATTTTGTAATCTGGGGACTGAAGAAATGTTAAAAGTAGTGAAATGAGAAGTAAGATTCTGGGCTAAAGATTGATAATGTTTGAGATGCCTAGACACACAATGGATTGTGTTTCTTACATACAGGGAAATTTTAAGAACCACCCTAAATTTATATGTATAATAAATGGGTGAATCCTCGTGATAAATAGGAAAAATGGGAGGTGATTTTATCAATAATACAATATGTATATATAATTTTTTTGGTGAGTCTCTCACTAGATTATATTATCTTCTAAAGTCACGGCGAAGCTTTCACTGAATTATAAAATCTTGTAAGATCTTGGAAAATCTTTCACTAAATAATAAAACACTGTGGAGTCTTGGCGAATTTTTTGTTAAAGTATGAAACCATATATGATAATAGGAAAATAGATTCATTAAACTGTAATATACTAACATACATGTTTGGAAAAAAGAAATATAATTTTCTCTTCCTACAAACAATGTTGCAAGTTTCAGTGGTCGTGTTTGTCAAGATTCTTGTTGTACACTCTTGCATATATCCTTCTATTAGTTTTGACAATATTCCACAACAAAGTTCTTGTAGGTGTTGATCTTGACCACCAGTTTTTTCAAGGTAGGAGAGATGAATCTTTTCTCTACCACTTTTGTCAAGCGATGAGAGATTAATGTTTGCACAAATTTTGTTTTACTTTTCTCCCAACTTTTGTTTCCTTGAGTGTTTCCATCACTACCTTGTTGATTCCATATCAAACCAATTTCTCAAATGCCAGCCTAACTGTGACAAAGGACTCTTTCTTACCTCTACAAATTTGTAGCCTCATTGTAAGGAGAATTTGTTATATTTGCAGGGGAAATTTATAAACACTTTCATTCACTCTCCAGTTAGTTTTTAAGCCATCAACATTTAGGTAGTTCATCCTTCCATATGATGTTCAATCATTACACTCTGTTCTTCAAGAAATATATAAGTTATGAAAGTCATTATACCATGTCATGAAGTGTTGAATTGAGGGAATCCCATACCCATGAACCTTACCTGTGGTCTTACGATGCAATCTTCTGTTTTGAGTCATTTTGTTAAATTCCCTCCCATTCAAGCAAGATTTATGCAAGTAGGAAAGTGAAACAGGGCCCCCTTACTTACCGACCTTCCTTTCTCTTACCTGAATAGATGTATCTTACCCAACCAACATATGGTTCCTACCTTGAATTATGGAGTTTAATCGACCAACAATAAAATATTTATGTAACTCTAGTCCCCACCACTTGAACACCTTATGGCCCAGCATGAATGAAGGCATCTTAAGGATTTCTTCATTAGTCACCGTAAATATCATTTCAATTCATATTCATCATGGCTTCCGCTAACTACTCATGTAGGGTCACTTGGCTTGGAAATTCAAATTTCTCATTAATTATTCCCATCACTCAACCACATTTAATCATATTCATTTCAACAATTTCATTTTGATTAGAATTTGTAAAATTTGTATGTGGTTTTTGTCATCAGCAACTACTATTTTTCTTGAATTTCTCCATCATATTCTTAAGTAGAATTTCCATGTTCATCATCATCACCTAATAGATGATAACATCCTTGAGGTAGACTCAAGATGTTTATAACAACATTTGCATCTTTATCACCGGGTATTTCAAAAACTTGGCTACAAGCCTCATCATTGGTAACAGCGTCATAATTGACTAGCCAAATTCGATTGCACCTACATTCCACATTAATATTAGAGGGTGTCAAGGTCCTTTCAATAGTTATGATAGCAATTTCAACTGTTTCAAACCTTTTTACCTCTCTCCATGGGTTCTTTGCCATTCAATTTATTCTCTCAAACCTTAAATAATTCTTAAAAGGCCCAAACACACTTCTAGGGGTTGCAACTTATGAGTAATGTCTAAGTAGTGCCAACACTATGTATGCCTATCATGTTTTCCTCTGTGGTTTGTAAAACTATGTTGTTGTGATGGCCATAAAAAATTAACAAGTATATGTTTATAAGATAAATGCCTCCAGGTAAAAAGTGACAAAATGGTATAGCCAAATCATAAACAATTATTTAGTAATCCATTCATTAGGATGTGCAACCACAGATATTCCTTGCCCACAATTCTTGACATGGTTCTTTGTATTTTTATTTCCCTAAAACAAATATAGCCTAGACATTGATAAACCAATTGTAATTGCACAACAAATTATAGTTATCCATGTTGTTGTTAGGAAACACTTTGGCACATTTTCACTCATTCTCTTAGCATTTATCCACATGCCTCAATTCCTTCCAACTTGGAAAGGAAACTCGTCACAATTGCATATATATTTTATAAACTGTATGAATGATCTGTGTATGCCTTGGATAGAGTGTAATAGAACATGGTCAGAATTGTAGGGTGCAAATCCATAGCTTTGTCTCTATTTAGGATTTCAATTGTTCATAATGCCAGCTCTTGATATATTTTCTTAACTCATGCACACCCTAATTTCCCCAAAATCCATCTTTGAATGGACTCAAAGTGGAGCAACGTTAGCCTTAAGTTGTATCAACTCTAGGTCATGGCCAATTTCAAGTATCTCCTTACACCAATAAACTATTTCCTCCTTTTGTTCAATTAACACTGTAATAACCCCTTTCTTCTTCTTCCTCCTTCTATGAGGTATTTAGCCAATAATGTATTTATGCTGGTGAGTTCCATATTTTCTCACTGAAACTCTTATTAAGCATCCATTGAGGTCAATATCATCAATTTCCTTCAGCATATCCTCTTTAGTTTGGTCTCTATTAACAATAATATTATTGGTTAAACTTTCACCTTGCACTATAATTCGTGCAAAAGCACCACTTTCAACATCTACATCATATGCTCTTCGACTTTTATATCATTATGCTCTTCAAAACCCATCAGTTTAACTCCCCATTTGAGTAAGAGTTTTGTAGATGATCAACCCTTGTCACTTGCATTCTTACCCTCACAAGAGCAACACTATTTCCTTGTGCATGACTATTACAGATCCATTTGGGCACATCAACCCCAACTTATAGATTGATACTATTAGGGCCCTTCAATCCCTAATACAGTTGTTATATGCCCTAAAGAAGTTGAACATTAGAATTCCTCACATCCCAAGAAGTTCCATCACTAAAAACATCCAAAAGTTGCCTCTAAGAAGATTAGCACAGGTAGGCCTTCATTAGGGTGTGCTGCAATACAAACCATACACTGTCTAGGTGCTATGCAGCGCACTTGGTCCCTCTTTTGGGTGAATTTGAGCAAATTTCCATGAGGGTTTGAAGATTCCTTATCCATTGGAAACCCCTAGAAGTTTCTCAATGCCACCTACTCCTTTGAGTTCGCATTTGGATGAGAAAGGGAATTAGGAAACATCAATCCCCTATCCCTTCTTCCATGGAACTAATTTCTAAGTCATTCATTATCACCATTGACGGCATAACCTCCTTAACTCACCTATAAAAATATCACTCATCTAAGAGATCAGGGACTGAAAAATATTGAGTTGTAAGGAGATGCTGGTGATATGAGATTAGAATTGACTGCAAGTTTTGTATTAGTGTTGAAGTGTCTTGCTTGCCATGAGGTGAAAAGGATGGGATTGAATTGGAAGAGTGTCACTAGATCGAGCACATATAGGTTGTAATTCTTCCTCTTATCAATAAAGTATTTGAAACTTTTTCCCTTATTCTTGTGTTATATGTTGATGCTTTCATATGTATATCATGTTATCGATTCCATGTTATTGATAAACAATAGATCATTATCATTTTCTTTGATGGGTTCTTGTTTCTGTCGGTGTACAGGTACTTCTCAAGCGACTTAAGTACGGGAAGGAGCAACAAGATCGGTCAAGGAGATAAGGAATGAGCGGAAGCTACAAGTAGGTTCTTTGTTCTCTTATTTTATCTATTGTTTATAGGAAAGGTAGAGATTGCTTTGTTTGTTGTTTCTAGATCTGCTACTAAATCTAGAGGGTTAGGTGTTTTTCCAAGAACACTAAATTTTCCGAAAACAATGATAGAAAAACATTAAAAAAAAATATTGTAGAATAATAGAGGTTGATGCAGTGCATAGCAATAAGGAAACGAAAAAAATTGAGGTAAACATAGGTGACAAGAAACAAAAATTTAAAAGGAGAATTTATGAAATAGTGTTGATCCCTAACTAAAGATTCGTGGTGAGAGAAATGTTTGCATTGACCTATAGAGCAGTATTGTAAACTGAGTTGAAGAAATGGTGCTTCCATTAATGATGGTTTAGATTTATTATGCTCCATTGGAAATCTTGATTTATGAGTCCCAAGAATAAAGATACATTGTATGAAATTATGACAGTAATATAGAAAGTAGTATTGTAAACTAAGTTTCCCCAATGGTGCTTCCATGAATTATAGATTAAATGTATAACATTCCATTGGGAATTTGAGTGGTGAATGGTCATTGACATGGATTGCATATGCATAATGATGGTATCTGTGTCTAGGATTGATTTGATTATGATCTAGGGGCTCTTAGTTTCTCCTAGCCAATGTTGGTGCTTCTAAAACAAGGATAATTTTAGGGGCAAATGTTCGCCCTTTGGCGAAATTTAGGGGTTTTAAATTTTTAGTGGGCGAATATTTTGTATCATAGTACATTTTTACAAATCACCTCAAATAGCCCACCTTATTTGAAGGGAGAGGGTAAAAATGTAAATTTAGCCCTTGAAATTAGGACTTACAACCTTCCATTCGCCCATTTTCAAGAATAGGTTTTATTTAAGTGAATCCTATGGGCCAAATACCATATTTATAAAAGAGGTATGGTAAATTAATAAAAATATAAATAAATGAGAGGTATGGTAAATAAACAAAACATTTTTTATATTTACTCCATAACTCACCTTATATACATGTAACGGTGTAAACAAATAAAAATATAAGTAAAGTGGAGGTATGGTAAATAAATAAAAATATAAATAAAATAGACCTATCGTAAATAAATAAAACCTCTTTTTATATTTAGTCCATAACCCTCGTTCTATTTATGAAGGCTCAAGAAAGAGGTTTTATTTAAGTGAATTCTATGGGCCAAATACCATATTTGTAAAAGAGGTATAGTAAATTAATAAAAATATAAATAAACGAGAGGTAGGGTAAACAAATAAAACATTTTTTTATATTTACTCCATACGTCACCTTATATTTACGAATGCTCAAAAAATGGGTTATATTTAGGTGAAACCTATGGCAAAAATACTACGGGACAAATACCATGGACTAGATTGTTATTAATACCATGCAAAAAACCATTATTAACCCTAATATTAGAATTAATAAAAATAAAAATGGCACATGGTATTGACCCATGGTATTCACCAAAATGGCACATGGTATTGATCCATGGTATTCACCTGGAATGTAGCCTATTTAAATGGGGGAATTAAACCAGCATGTAGCCTATGCTAAGATTCACTAGGAATTTACAAAGTTTTATTATTCAGTGAAAGACTCGCGAAGATCTTACAAGATTTTATAATTGATTAAAATATTCGCCATGCCTGGTGAGAGATTCGCCAAAAAATTATATATACATATTATATTATTGATAAAATCGCCTTCCATTTTTCCTATATACCATGGAGATTCGCCCATTTATTATATTTATAAATTTAGGGGGGTTCTTAAAATTTTCCCTGTTCTAAAATGTTTAATGGCCCTCGCATATTGATTTGATCAATGGTCATTTTCAACATAGTTTAATAAGTTACTCCTTTGCATTATAGATTGAAAACTTAGGGGTGGGTCATGGAAAGAATTGAATGATAAGCATTACCTATTCATGTTTGATCAAATGCACAAGGGGAAAGAAGCATTGGGCTCTATATGGACTTGATGTTATACGTATTGGAACATCATTTACTGTAGACATTCTCCAGCAATGAACCTCTCTGTCAGATGTGATAGGTAATCTGTACATCAAAACTGAACCTTGTTGGACTAAACATTTGATTGTTATTAATGTCTAAGGATTTGAAGTGTCTTTATATTAGAGCATTTAAAGATGTGTTTGGACATGATGTTTTGTATGGTAGTGAACTAAGAGTCACTTTCTAGACAATTGTATGCCTAGTGATTTTATGGACTATTTTTAAACTTGTGAGCATTCTTCATTATTTTAATACCACTTTTATAATGTGTTATCGGTGTATTGTGTTTTGATTTGTTATAGCTTCAGAGGTCAGGTTCTATCTCCACTATTGGTCCCCATTCCACTACTGGCTTCCCCCCCCCAGTTTATCACCTACTCCAGAATCACAAACTCATGAGCCATTGATTACAATTGAATAGAACCAATGAGAACTTGACAATAATATCAATGGAGTTGAAATAATAAAAAAACATAATTAGGTCATTGTATCAACAAAATACATTAAGAATGCCATAATTCTTGCGAGAACTATCTCCATTACAATAGGAATGATTGGGGATCATGACATCAAATACAAAAATATTCAAAGCATTGATCAACAAGAGGTTCTGCTTAAGAATAATGTATTACCACACAAACAAAACCTCATGTTTAATTTCAAATGTATTACTACACCACAAGCAACACCTCATGTTTAATTTCAAATGTATTACAATGAACAACAGAGGAACTTCCAACATAAAATCCTAAGAATCAAATACATGCATAACCCAATAGGACTTCTGTGTTTTGGTGGCAGAGTAATGAAAAATAATCCAGACTGAAAAAAAAATAAAAATAAAAAATAAATAAATTAATAAAAAATGTTATCTTTTAACGAATGACATATCACAATGGTTGTGTAGGAATTAAAAAAAATCATGCACAATCACCAAATTATCATACATAAATTCAATCATGGCTACTATGAAATAACCGAGTTGCCTAAATAATGTTAGCTTATTCGACCAATAATACTCAAAACACAAAAGTACATTCTACCATTTCTGAAAGAGTCGAGTTCGAATGTATGTGTAGATGTAGGTTTCTCATTAAAACACCATTACTATTTGATAAACCACCATGGTTGTAGACAACTTTGAATCCTGATCTTCGACACTTGACCTAATGAAACCTAAGCTAATTAAATCATATTACTTTATTCCATCCGTGACACAACAACAAAAATTTTATATTCTTCCATTTTCAAGAGAGCCTAACTAGGATGTATATGCAGATGAAAATTTTGGATTGAGAAAGAAAATATTACTAATTCAAAACATGCCAAGTTTTTACCCGTAACCTGACACTCAATCATGATGTTCAGAACCTGAGTTAATGGAAACATCCCAATACACCATTCCTACCATTCGCAAAAGCTTTTACATCCTGCTAATTCAGGGAGAGATTAGTTGGAATATATGTATATGCAAATGAAAGTTCACCAAGGTATAGAAGCAGTTACTCTTATGTTTCAAAATCCTAGTTTGGCAAACACCCATTATTCTTTTCATCACTTCCAACTGAAAACAATCTCTAGCAATGTTAGACTGCACTCACTATAATTTGTGCTACTTTGAGAATCCAGTTGGTTGAAAGGCCTTGTATTTGGTGGTCACACAAAAATTTGAGCATTCAAGAGCCAAATATTTAAAACAAAACTTAACCCATGTTCATCATTTAGATACTATGATTTCATTGAATAATAACCTCTTCTGTTAAGACAATTAAGACCAGAAGTCTATTAAATCAAAAGCTAAACAATGTTGTCAACAGGGTCTTACCTGGTCAGTGAAAGAGGGGTGTTGTTATCACACCCACTGGGGTTCAACTCCCCCAAGTGACATGTTCACCTCTCGTGGACTGGCATACCTCCACAAGGGGTTGCTTATTGTGTATGGGACTAGTTACAAGTCCTATGCAATTTTGGAAAAATAGATACCCCCTAGTCATGGTATATTTTACAGTCCTCGGGCACATCACATCACGTCTCACAACCTTAATCGAACAATCCTTGCAATTTTTTCTGCACCCCATAAAACTCCATAAAAATTTATATATACACTTGTTTGGAATAAGTGAATCCAATAGTAATTGGATCAAATAATCCACTTATATTTTTTTTATGTTTTTGGCTCTCAAATTTGTCTCTATATACTTTTCGTTCCTCTGTCCTATAGACTAAATGAGAGCTTGATTCTATAGACTCAATAAACTCAAGATGTAGCTTCCTAATAGTGTAAGTCCCAATCAATCTAATATACTGACTAATACTAATATAATTCAAAACAGTAAGAGTAGTCAACCAGTCAAATGAAACATAGACAGGGTGTGTAAAGTGGTAAATTCAGTAATCAAACCCTATGTAAATACCTACTCAAGCTATGTCAATTCTATCTATAAACCATGGATAGGGTGGTAAATTCATTCTATAAAGGGTGTGTAAAATAAATGTAACAGTAGCACTTTCTTTCTATTTATTCCCACCTGAGTCTTTATGCCTACTATTCCTATTAATTTGTCTTAACCAATGGAAGAGAGTCTACATAAATGCTTCAGAAAATGAAGGATTGAAAGGGTGTACCATACAAATTATATAGAATTTTTTTTCCTATAAATAAAATAGAAAACTCAACATCCATAACACCAAAACAGAATCTATATTCTTATACCGGGAAAGTACATAAATTCAAGAAAAATAGAGATCTCAACATGGTTCATTTCTATAATCTACAAATGGGATCAATTCTTGCCAACCTATGTGAGATGATGAATGTAACAATAAAATATTAGAAGCCCAATTTATTGCAAATGTGTCATGTATACATGGAATCTATGGATGTGTAGAAGTATCTTAGTGAACGCACTTTATGAAACTATGTAATTGGCCCAATACCTAGGCCCTTGAGCAGTATGGAATATTTCTTTCTAGGCTATATAAAATATCCATAGTCACACCACATAAATAAGTGCTATAATAGCTTCCATACAAGTTATCAATGTTTTTCAACCCAGAATTCTCGTGATGAATAAAAAGAGTCATACATAATTGCCAATAAATAAAATGGCAAACTCAACATCCAACACATCAAAATAGAAATTGCTAATGCCAACGCTGGGAAATCACATAAATTCAGACAAAATTTAGCTTAAAACATTATTCATCACTATAATATACACATGGAACCAAATCATACCAACCTGGTTATCGTCACTGAAGCCCAACCTAAAAGTTAACAAAGGACACTTCTGATCTTGTGAGCACGTCATATATCTAACTAAGATTTTCAGTGCCAACACTAGACAATGGAAATTGTCTAGCAAATGATTCAACCCGCTTTTTGAGATCAACAATGCTATTTCGTAGCTGGAAATTGTCCGACTTAATAAATTCTATAGAATCTTTTAATTTTGTACTTTTCACAGAACTTTTAGCCTTACTGGCTATCTGCACCCCCTCGTGGATAAAATCTACAACCTTAATAAAGTCATCCTCAAGAAGCACATAGGTGGTTAATGTAGGAGTCCCTATGCGTATACCACTAGGAACCATAACACTTTTATCACCTGAAAATGTAAGGTATTAAAGTAAGCTATATCATCCCATGGAGAAAGGAAAATCAATGAATCCATTACCTCTAAATATACAAAGAAAAATTCATGTAACCTGGTACAAAATTCTTGTTCAATGTGATAGAAGCAACATCCAAAACATCCTCTACTCTTGCACCATCAATGCCCTATCCAAGCCCATTAATATATACCATGTTACATTCAACCAACTAAATCCAATAGAAATCAATATACAAGTAGGTTGTGTACTCTAGCATATGAATAGAGGATCCTTACCAAGGGCCTCAAATCAACTAGAACTAGGTTATTTTCACTACCACCAGACACCAAATTGTAACCCAAATCCATTAGGCTCTTTGCAAGGGCTCGGAAATTTGCTACAACTTACTAAAACTATTTTACTTTTGATAAGAAACAAAATCCATTCAAAAAATAATTCACATGCATGAATTTTACAAAAGCTTAGACATGTGAGAGTGCTACACATGTACTTGATAAGCCTTGAACTTTGTAGTTACATCATGTTTTAAACAAACAACCAACCCTCCTATGGTATGGTTATGTGGTCCTCCCTAGAAAGCCACAGATTATTTCATGTATCTTTTAGAAATGAAATGATACAAAAAATTTGATATATCCAATATTATGATATTAGTGAGCAGGAGAACAATATGGATGATGGAGGAAAGGAAGGAGAACTCAGATTGACCTGTAACCCTGGAAAAACTACATTTTTTATGGTTATCTCTAGGTTGACCCCCAATACTGGTTCCTTCCTGAAGAATATCATGCCTCCCCAAGGACCTTGTAAAGACTAAAAATTACAACCCTCCAATCCAAAAATATTTCAGAATGAAAAATATCATAAAGATAAAAATGAAAGGAAAAAAGTGAAACAATTAACAAACAATTCACGGAACATAATAAGTTTTATCAAAGCTTTATTCTAGTAGTGATAAGAAACAGAAAGAACATAAAAAAATGAAAACAGGAAACTGAATCAAAGAACATGTAAGAGAATCAAAAGGAAAATATACACCTCTTAACTCTATAATCACTCCTCCTATGATGGGAATGGCATATTTGTTTTAGTTCTTCGTTGTTTCTTGAACATTCATGGGATTCCTTTTCTTCTAGAAGGGGGGAATGGCACAAATATATAGCATTAAGATAGATCCAAAAAAAGGTCCATCTAATATACTCATATTTTTAATTGAATGGGTGAAGTGCAGAGAAAATTAATAGCATCAACTTACCTTGTGTGTTGTAGTTGTTACTACATCACACAAATCAAATGGACTGACCATTATAGAAGCAATGATGAAACCGTTTATGTGTGCCATTTCCATCATTAAGTATGCCCCAACTATATTGGAAATCTTCCCAATCCACAAACTTTTTAGTACTAAAAATCATAAAAAAATCCAACATTACATACTATAAGAACATATTAATCAAATATCCTAGAATAAACATTGCTGGAAAGGGAATTGTTTTAAAAGAATTGACATTATAAGATCTAGAAATACCCAGATTCAATACCTACCTCATGCGAGCATTATCAATATCACAGGGATATACACTAGCACTTGCAATGATAAGATTGATCCTTAAAAGGGTGGAATTCTTCTCAAGCATCTCATAGTCAATGAATCCTATAACCCAAGAAAACAAACCCGGCCATTAACACTTTGAACACTTCCCCAAAATATTGGTTCAATATTTGTTAATGATGGAATTGTTTCCCTCCTAATTATTATTAGACTGGAAATGCCAGCTCACATGTGGACTCATCTAAATGATATGGAATTGATTCAAAGTAAATTGATGTAACAGATACTCACTTTTTTCTATCATGAATCCATGAGACAAATGCCTTCCATGTGGTAATTCCAAACCCTAAACATTTCAAAGAAAATGTTCACATGTTACATGCCCAAATAGGAATTGTAGGTTTTAACCCCATACAGAAATTACATGCATACAAATTCTAAAACACAGAAAATAAACAATGCGAGAGCATAACACATAAAACACATATACACAGAGATTTTCCCCTGGATCCCAAAACCGAGACTACCAGCTTGATTTTCATTATGTTCCTTTCAATGTTATAATACATATCTATACATGTCAAAGCATCCAATACCATGGGCTGAAAACCATCGCGTCCAATACCATTGACCGAAAACCATCGCATCCAAAAACACGTGCAAAAATCATGCACAAAACCATAGGTGGGTCCGCCCATCCTAACATAGGGTCCAAACCCAAAAATTTTGGGGGCGCTACCCCAAACCTCATAAAGTGGGGTTACGGGTACACCTCGAACACCCTATGACACCCCCCCCCCCACCCACCCGCTACACAATCGACACAATGAAGGGGGGCTCCCGCCCCCCCTATAACCCCCCGGTTAACTATGTGGGCTCGTCGTGGAAAGAATATAACACAACCCAACATTCTCCCACTTGTTGGTTTCTTTCCACAGGGAGACAAAAGAGAGCTTAGCCATTTTCTAGCCCTGAAACACCCATTGTCTCTCTACACCAAGAGAACTTCTCAGAGCTCATAGATTTTATCAATGCATCTGCAGTATTCTTATAAGTGTCCACCTTCACTAGCAACACCTTTTTGTCTTCTATCATATCCCTCACAAAGTGATATTGAACATCAATGTGCTTTGTCTTTGGATGATATGCAGGGTTCTTTGCCAAGGAAATTGCACTTTGGCTATCACAGTCTATCCTTATAGATTCGTGTACTAACCCCATACTTGAACACAATCTCTGCAACCAAACTACTTCCTTGCTTGCATGAGTGGCTGCCATGTATTCTGCCTCTGTAGTTGATAGTGCCACTACAGATTGTTTCTTACTCATCCAACTGACTGCGCCTCCAAATAGGTTAAACACATACCCACTTGTAGATCTTCTCTGATCCAGATCTCCAGCCTAGTATACATCAACAAAGCCACGAATATCCAACACTCTATCCAATCCTGGTCTTCCTTGTAGCACAAACCATAATCACTAGTGCCATGCAAATACCTGAAAACCTGCTTCACTACTGTCCAATGCTCCTTCCCTAGTTTTGAAATAAACTTGCTCAATACTCCCATTGCATGTGCAATTTCTAGTCTAGCACATACCATTGCATACATCAGGCTATCTACTACACTTGCATATGGAACATGGGACATGTCCTCTTCCTCTTCTTGTGTCTTGAGACATTGTTCAGCAGATAACCTCACACCTACAGGAATAGGAACCTTCACCGGTTTACTATCCTGCATATTAAACCTCTGCAATATTGTCTTGACATACTTCCTCTGGTTTAGCTAGAGCTTCCTCTTTGTCCGATCTCTTTTAATTTCCATGCCCAAAATATAGTTTGCAGCACCAAGATCTTTCATGTCGAATTTGGAGGACAAATGGATCTTCAAATCTTGGATAATTTCTTTGTCATTTCCAACCAGCAACATATCATCCACATATAAGACTAGATAAATAACATGGTAACCAATTAATTTAAAATACACACAGTGATCTGCTTTGCTTCTAGTGAAGCCAAGTCCCCGTATAAATATATCAAATTTTTGATGCCACATCCTTGGTGACTGTTTTAACCCGTACAGAGACTTCTTTAACTTGCATACCAGTTATTTCTTACCCTTCATCGCAAAGCCTTCAGGTTGCTTCATGTAGATATCCTCTTCTAGATCCTCATGAAGAAATGTTGTCTTCACATCCATCTGTTCTACCTCAAAATCAAAAGCAACAACAACAGATAAAAGTAATCTAATAGAAGTTACCTTGGCAACAGGAGAAAAAATATCACCAAAATCAATTCCCGACACCTGGGAATAACCTTTTGCTACCAACTGAGCTTTGTATTTCTCCACTTTTCCTTCTACATTTGTCTTCTTTTTGAACTCCCATTTGCTGCCAATGGGTTTCCTTCCAGCCAACAACTCCACCAGATCCTAAGCCTCATTTTTGTGTAAAGATGCCATTTCATCAACCATGGCCTCTTTCCAGAGTTTTCCATCCTCTGAATCTACTGCCTCGTTCACAGTTCTGGGATCATAATCAATAACAGACAAAGCAAAATTTGAATAGCAAGCAGATGGACTATAACTTTCTGGCTACCTTCTTTCTCAAACTGATCTTCTCACAGCCGGAGTTTGTGGCTCTTCATCTTCTGATTCCTCTTCTGCTGTAGAGTCTGATTCTTCCTCCTTTAGCTCAAACTCTATCTTCTCAGGTTCCTTTGGTTGGAGTTCATGTTTAATAACATCTTTCACCTCTCTAAACACCACATCTCAGTTGTACACAACCTTCCTTGTTACTGGGTTCCAATGCTTATAACCCTTTAAACCATCCTGATACCCAATAAAGATGCACTTTTTAGATTTACTGTCCAACTTGGTTCTTTTCTCCTTTGGAACATGTACATATGCATCACATCCAAATTCCCTTAGATGTGAAAGATAGGGTTTCTTACTAGTCCATACCTCTTGTGGAGTCTTATCCTCCAACGCTAATGAAGGTGATCTGTTGACCAGGTAATATGTTGTCTCCATCGCCTCTTCCTAGAATTCTTGTCCTAACCTGACACCACTGAGCATGCTTCTTGCCCTTTCCATCAATGTCTTGTTCATTCTTTCTACAACTCCATTTTGCTGAGGTGTATATGGAGTAGTCTTCTGCCGTGCTATATCACACTTCTTACAAAATTCTTCAAATTCCTTACTGCAAAACTCTCCACCTTTATCTGTCCTCAACACCTTTATCTTCTTCTCTATCTGGTTTTCCACCAGAGCCTTAAATTCTTTAAACCTGTCAAAGACTTTAGATTTCCTCTTAAGGAAATATATCCATGTATTCCTTGAGAAGTCGTCTATAAATGATACATAGTACACAAACTTACCTAGCGATGGAACCTTCACAGATCCAAACACATCACTGTGCACAAGTTCTAATATATGTTTCGCCCTCTTACCACCAAAGGGGAAACTCACCCGATTTTGCTTCCCATATACAAAATTTTCACGGAAATCAAAATCCAGAGAGCTATTACTTATACCTTTTACCATACCTTTACCATGAAGTATTCGAAGGCCCTTCTCTCCAATATGTCCAAGCCTTTGATGCCACAACATGGTCTTTTCTCTAGAGACCACTAGATTTTCTACTCCACTTTTAGGAACCACAGAACTGTTGCACCCATCAATAATAGTGCTACCTTGCAGCTTGTATAGAGTTCCAATCTGAACTCCCCACATCAATACCAGTGCTCCTCGAACCATTTTGCAGGTATCCTTCTCGAATATTGTTTTTACACCTACATCATTCAGCTTGCTTACATAAATCATATTTCTGGCTAATGCAGGTTTATGTAGAACAACCAGAAGTGTTCTAACCATTCCACCTTGCAGCTTCAACTTTAATTTTCCATGACCAATGATTCTAGCCTTCCTATCATCCCCCAAGAAGACATCACCACCATCATATTTCTCATACTCGTAGAACCACTCTCTATGGGGAGTGAAGTGAAAGGATGCACCTGAGTCAATCAACCATGCCTCATGATCTACATGTGTACTTTAAGAAGCCAAGTACACATCCCCACCTTCATCTGAGGTGGTTTTTTCCTCTGCATAAGGAGCATCATCAGATCCCTTTCCTTTGTCAGGAGCTTTAGATTTACAGTCCCTTTTGTAGTGCCCTTCCTTTCGGCATTTCTAGCACACCACCTTTACAGGTTTTCCTGGAGATTTAGATCTCCCACTCGATGAATTATTTTTGTTTCTATTCTAGGACTCTCCTCGTACAGACAAGGCATCACCATTTTGGCTCTCCATATTTTTCCGTCTCATCTCCTTCGTCAGCAGGGATGAGAATATTTCATCAAAATTCAAGGTAGTTGCATTACTACCTATTGCAATAACCAGACTATCCCACGAATCTAGTAGAGAACACAACAAAATGATGCATTTATCTTCATCTAAAATTTTAATATCAATAGATTCTAACTGACTTACCAGAGTATTAAATGCATTCATATGCTCTATCACTGAGTCTCCATCTTTCATCCCCAGGTTATACAACTTTTTCCACAACAACATTTTATTCACCAGAGACTTAGATTGGTACAAAGTCCCTAACTTGTCCCACAAAGCGTTCGTCGTAGCCTCCCTTGATACATTCAACAATACTGAATCTGAGACACATAATCATATTGTGCTCTTTGCCTTCCGATCCAACTTCTTCCATTCTTCATCAGACACTCTCGTTGGTTTAGTACTTGGATCTACCACGATCCACTTATCTTTATCCACTAACAGATCCTCGATCTTGAGTTTCAACAACTCAAAACTCTGACCATTAAATTTCTTGATCTCTATCTTTCCATTGCTCGCCATCTTCTTTCACCACCAGAATTGATCTCGCAGATCTCCCACTGTACAGGGTCTACCATAGGCCCGAGAAAAACCCTTCAGCAACAAAGGCGTCCCCTTGAAGCCAAAATTGCTCTGATACCAAATGTAGGTTTTAACCCCATACAAAAATTACCTGCATACGAATTCTAAAACACAGAAAATAAACAAGGTGAGAGCATAACACATAAAACACATATACACAGAGATTTTCCCTTGGATCCCAAAACCGGGACTACCAGCTTGATTTTTCATTATGTTCCTTTCAATGTTATAATACATATTTATACATGCCGAAGCATCCAATACCCTGGACCGAAAACCATCGCACCTAGTATCATTGGCTGAAAACGATCGCGTCCAAAAACATGTGCGAAAATCATGCACAAAACCATAGGTGGGTCTACCCATCCTAACATAGGGTCCAAAACCAAAATTTTCCAGGGCGCTACCCCAAACCCCATAAAGTGGGGTTATGGGTATGCCTCAAACCCCCTGTGAACCCCCCCCCCCCCCCGCCCCCACCCCCGCTACACAATCAGCGCAATGAAGGGGGGCTCCGCCCCCCTTTAACCCCCTGGTTAACTACGTGGGCTAGTCATGGAAAGAATATAACACAACCCAACATGAATGATAATCTTATCAAAGGAGGTTCATAGTTCAGAACCATACACACCATAATGTGATGATGTGGTTAGAGGAGAGTTGTATAAACAACAAAATTAGTTGGGGATCAAGATAATGGTTGAAAATTAACACCCCATGTACTGTTGTCAAGATGGAATGCTTCTAGGGCCCTCTGCTAGCAAAGCCTCTCACTTTGGTCAATGAATTCATTTCCATCATATTATATGCATGGCATAAATCCCAACCCAACACAGTAGTGAATAAATATAGAAAAGTGTCCAACAATTGTATCCATCATTGTGATAACAGATACTCATGCAACAACTATAGGTCTCTACACTATAACGTTGAACCCAGAAACCATTACACACATGTCAAACATTCAAACTAAAAAGTACATGTCCAAAAGCTAAGAGAAACTGAGTTTAACAAGAAAAAAATACCAAGTGGCAAGAAGAAACTGCCAAGCAGCTCAAACACAATCACAATCATGATGGTTCCATTCTTCACATTCCAAGTTATATCTTCAGGCACTTACTTCTTACTAGGGAGTCGTTCTGAATACTTGTTTGTTAGACATGATCCAATAGCTTCCATAACCACCCAGGATGTAAATTTTTTAGAAGAAATAAGTTCCCAGCCATTGAATTGTGACTACTTTTATTTCTCAATTATCACATTCATTTTAGGATCGAGCTCACTCAGAGTAGGATCTACAAAGTTTTGCTTTCCCTCTGGATAAATCACAATAAATTAGTACCCTCAGTAACTGAGGCATGGTTTGACAAGAGCATTAATTGTATTATTGGGGTCTACAATTTATGTTTGCTGGCATTCGAGTGGAATCCAGATCAAGAACAATGTCTTTATCAGGCCATTCACTAACCATTAACTCAAAAAAGCTATAAATAAAACCAAGGTATTTGACATAGTTCATTAAATGAAGATAAGAAGCTTATTTGCAGCAACTCAATTTACAAATGAATCTTCTAAACACCTCCAAGTTAAACTATATTCAACTAGGATCTGTGTTTTCTTCACTTGGCCTTCAAATGGAAATATTATCAAGGATGTGACATAGGCTATCCATACATGTAGCAATTTCAACCAAAAACAAATACATAAATAAATAAATCATAGCGTGAATTGTGAACAACATGCACACCTGGGACGTTGCCAGGTTGCACCAGGATGAACACCAAAGGATTTCCCATTTTCAAGCTTGTTGTGATACAAACATGTTTATATGATGGGAACGACCTCAAAATTTCAAACCTTCTAATTTTCTGCTTTTCAGTTGCCATGGAACCCCCAAAACTAGTTGTGAAGTTTTGGGCGTCAAATTTTCAGTTGGGTTCAAATTATATTGACCCAACAAGCCCATCCCTACTGTTACACTGCCCGTTATGACTTGCAATGAATATGTTTGCACCTAAAACAAGAGCTATCCTTTCTGCCCACTTCAAAATGTGAAAAATAATTAAATATCAGGAGACATGTGAATCTAGAACTTGATGTATTGTGGATAATTCTCTGGAAGAGGTAGACATGAAAGACACCAAAAGTAGCACCAGTTCAAATTTTCCTCTTGCACGTTGCTGACTTAGGTTCGAATCGTAGATAGTATATAGAACAATAATATCACACATGCATGAGTATCTGACTTGGGTTCGAATCGCAGATAATATATAGAACAAGAATATCACACATATTCGTAGATAATATATATAACAAGAATATCACCTTGGCAAGCACCAACAAAGAAAGGCCATGGATAAGTTTTATCAACCTCCAAGTTTCAACCCACCTTGGAATTTTAACCTTTGGAATCATTTTTATACCTTCATATAGGTATTTCATTTGATGATGTACTTGAAAAGGAGGGATCTCCATCTCTACAAAATTGTTATTCCTTCTTTCCTGTCCAAATGGTTCTAGAGGCAATTAGGGGCAATGATCTATGTTAATTGAGTGTTCTATCATCAAAAAATCCAAAAATGAAGCCTCCTGCCAAGTACCCTATCCACAAAAAGGGGAGAATAACACCTCATAGCTCCTAAGGAAAAATAAAAATGAACACCAGTAAATTTTCTATTGTTTCCCCTTCACATTTGCATAGAGTACAAATTCCAGGACCCCACCTTTCCCTATCTTGTAGAACCACACAAAAATCGTGGATTTCATTGAAGATTTAAATTTCCAAATCTTCCCCACCACCAAGTTACTACTGCTACTTCATCATCAAAGATAGCCTTGTACCACAAGCTAGCTGTCAACAGTCATATGGCAAAATCATTAGATGATACAACTTTCTTGCGTGAAGAAGACATGGACACAACTCTTTGCTCCTAAATGCAACTAATGTTGATTTAAAAAAAAAAAATTGCTTGATTTTGTATCGAGCAACAACAAAATATACATAATTTCCTTGTGATAGATTTGCTAAGATGGAATCTTCATCTACAAACATTTACCTATCAGGATGAGAAAATGCAAATCAAATTTCTTTATTATTTCATAGCCTCCAACTACGAGATAAAAAAAACACATAAGTTTGTTTACCCCAACATGCCAACAAGTAAAAAGCCCCGACTATATAATATAAGAAAGTAGTAGGTATCCCAAAGGCCTGAAGGGAGTCTAATGGAAAGAAGTGACCATTGTCAGATGCCTTCAATCAATATATAAATATATAAATGTAGATTTATTATTATTTTAATTGGAAATATTCAGTTAAATAATAAAATTTAATTACGTCTCTCCCAATATAAATTTCTTATTAGCATAATTCACTACCTTCATATGTCTTGCATTTTTTAACATTGTAACATGTGGATTAATTTCATTTTTGGTGCACAATCTCTACCTTTTAGGACAAACTAAGAATAACAGAGAAGATGAAAGGTTGTACAAACCAACATATTTTTCAAACAACTAATCCAACATCAGTACCTTAACTTTTTCATGAAGATATCATATTGAGAACATTTGAAAAATGGTGGGAAATCTGGGTAGAGACTATCTCTCTTCTGCCAAGGTGTACTTTTTCATGAAGATATCATATTGAGAACATTTGAAAAATGGTGGGAAATCTGAGTAGAGACTATTTCTCTTCTGCCAAGGTGATGCAGAAAGGGTGATAAGATTTCACTGTTTTGAATTTTTTTTGTTAAATCAGAAAAACTAAAACCAATATTAATGGAGGTATTGGTATTTTTTACTAAATTTTGTGAAGTGACTAGATGTAGCTTTAACCATTCACCTTAACATGTTTTTTACAACATAATTCCCTAAGTATATTTAATATCTTCATTATCATAAAAACCAACCTATATCCATCTTAACTCCACATCTACCACTCTTAGAGGGATGAGATCTATTTATCCCTCTCAGCATTTGGTAGATCCAGAATTAAGATAGATCCAACCTGATAGAATTTCCCCTTTAAATACTCTAATCACGTGAATACCATGGTATTACCATGGGTCAATACCATGGGTTATCATAAACCTGGAGATTAAAAACTACTAGTAGTAATTCATAAAAATTAATACAATTAATAATTGATTTTTATTTTTATTTTTTATTTTAACAGAGTTAAAATGTTTATCTTAAATTACAAGATCCATTTTTACTCTTGATCTACCAAGCCCCAAGAGGGATAAAATATTTTTTCACTCTATGCTAGTTTTCATATCACGATATTTGATCCCTCTTGGGGCTTAGTAGATCCAGAGTAAAGATGGATCTATGTTGGTTTAATTCCCCCTTTAAATATGCTACATTCCATGTGAATACCATGTGCCATCTTTGTTTTTATTAGTACTAATATTAGGGTTAATAATGTTTTTTTGCTTGGTATTAATAATAATTTAGCCCATGGTATTTGGCCCATAGGCTTCATGTAAATATAAATCATTTTTTGGGTGTTCATAAATAGAAGGTGACTTATGGAGTAAATATAAAAAAAACTTTTATTTATTTACCATACCTCTCGTTTATTTATATTTTTATTAATTTACCATACCTCTTTTATAAATATGGTATTTGGCCCATAGACTTCACTTAAATAAAACCTCTTTTTTAAGCCTTCTTAAATAAAAAGAGGGTTATGAACTAAATATAAAAAGAGGTTTTATTTATTTACCATACCTCTAGTTTATTTATATTTTTATTTATTTACCATACCTTTGGAGTAAGTATAAACAGAGGTTTTATTTTTTGACCATACCTCCACTTTATTTATATTTTTATTTATCTTTACCATACCTCGGCTTTATTTATATTTTTATTTATTTACACCCTTGAGGCAACTTATGGAGTAAATAAAAAAAATGTTTTATTTATGTACCATACCTCTAGTTTATTTATATTTTTATTAATTTACCATACCTCTTTTATAAATATGGTATTTGGCCCATAGGATTCACTTAAATAAAACCTCTTTTTTGAGCCTTCTTAAATAGAAAGGGTTATGGACCAAATATAAAAAGAGGTTTTATTTATTTACCATACCTCTAGTTTATTTATATTTTTATTTATTTACCATACCTTTGGAGTAAGTATAAAAAGAGGTTTTATTTATTTACCATACCTCCACTTTATTTTTATTTTTATTTATTTAAACCCTTGTCATGGATGAAAACCAAATTTGAAAATAGGGAGCCATTCATAGAAGAAATTAGGGCGATTGCGACCAAATACAACCTCCCAAACCACCTCCCAAACCAGAAAATGGGCGATTGCAAACAAATTTAACATTGCAACAAATTTAAAATTGCAAAGAAAAAATAGGGTGATCTGTAATGGAATATAACCTCCCAAACCAGGCGAATTGGGTCAAATGAGTCTTTTCATAGTTTATCTGCCCCTTTTCTGGGGCTAAAATGAAATATATATATATATATATATATATATAAAATAAAAGTTGGGCTAAATATATGAAATGGGTGCTTTATAAAAATTTCGCCCCTAAAATTTACCATGCTTACCTATTTAATAACTATTTCAGAGTTTCCATATACTTTCAAATACTTGACATTAAGGCCAATGGCTTTGTACAACCCCTGAATCAAAGCTTCATATTCTGCAGTATTGTTAGTGCATTGAAATTCAAGCCTGTAGACTAACATGGTTTTCTCTCCTTGCGGGCTAATTAAGATACATCCTGCACTGCACCATATTCAAACTTGGAACCATCAAAATAAAGAGCTCAGAATGGTGAATTATTTACAACTTTATCGACTACATCTACACACTTAGAAGCATTTGTTTGTGAAAAAATTTCTATTTGAGATATTACAACATTATCTGGAAAGGGATATTTTTGAGCATTAAAGAATCCCAATAATGACTCATCCAAGTAATTTCCAATGATGTTATTAGTGAAAGCTACAGGTTCATTGCTTCCCTTGAGATTAGTGACTATGTACTTCATGAATTTTTCATGGTCTACTCTGATTTGGTTAGGTTTTCCATTGTGTGGCAACCACATGTGAGACCAATCAGTTGCAAAGTATCAGTGTAACTTTTTAGACCAATCCATACTTATAATTAAACCATAAAATTCGGGGATATCAGCCACTAGAATATAAATTATCTGTGAAACTTTTGGATTAGAGGAAATCTTGATTGAAACTGGTGCTATTTCTTCAAGTACCTCTACTTTGGTTCTATCCAGTTGAACTATGTGTACAATAGATTTTTGAGGTGTAATATTCAATTTGGTGCACACAATTCTTGGCATAATATTTGAAGAGGCTCCTGAATCAACAAGGCAATTATGGACATTTCTATTGAAAATCTCATAAGTAAGAAGAAATGGAGGTGTATGAGAAATAGACCTATCACCTATTAGAACTAAATTTGAGGGATTTACTTTGTTTGAAGATGAAGGAGGTTTTCCCATATCATAAGTAGCTTGAGTGACTATGGCGGATGGTAGAGGGGCTATAGGAACTGCTTTTAACTCTCTTAATAGAATTTTCTGTTATTTCTTGAGTTTAGTCAGCTCATGTAATGAAATATTTTCTCTCATGTTTTTCATATCTCTAACTATGTTATATTCTATTGTATCCGAGATTACCAATGTTTTAGAATCAGTTGGAGGATCTAGTGGAATAGAGTCAGTTTGAGTAGTCTTAGATTTCTTACTTACTGTCTTCTCCTTTACAGGAGTAGCATTTTTTTGTTTCTGAATTGTTGTAGACATATCAGGAGAGTTTTTCTCTCATATTTTTCATATCTCTAACTATGTTATATTCTACTATATCCGAGATTACCAATGTTTTAGAATTAGTTGGAGGATCTAGTGGAATAAAAACAGTTTGAGTAGTCTTAGATTTCTTACTTACTATCTTCTCCTTTACAGGAGTAGAATTTTTCTGTTTCTAAATTGTTGTAGACATATCAGGAGAGTTTTTAATTAGTTTAGTTACTATCATAGTTTGTGCTTCCTCTTCTATTGGAAGAATGAAGTCCCACATTCCATTTAACTCAACTTCCTCTTCAATTTTGGCTTCTTCCTTGGTTGGTGAGTCTTCTTCTAGCTCTTGATCAGATTCAACGTTTGAAATGGTATTTGGTGGCTGAGATGTGGAAGGATTTATTTTAAATTAGCGAAAAGGTTTATTGGGAGAAGATGATTTTGCAACTTGTTTCTTGATTTCAACCATTTCATTGGACATGGTCTTCAACACTTTTTGAAGACCTTCAAGGTCGAAAGGGTCCTTTGGAGTTTTCTTCTTTGAATCATCCTTGAATGTTACTTTCTTTGATTTCCTTTCGTCTGTCTATGACCTCTTTTCTGAGCCAATAATTCTTCATTCTACAGACGGAGCTTCTTTCATGTTTTCTACAAGGGTAGCCTTATTGTCTCTATCTACAAAAATTGTTACTTTCTTTGATTTCCTTTCCTCTGTCTCTGACCTCTTTTCTAAGCCAATAATGCTTCATTCTACAGACAGAGCTTCTTTCATGTTCTCTACAAGGGTAGCCTTATTGTCTATGTCTACAAAAATTGTGATATTATAAGGGAGGATATATACCACTCTATTTGTACATC
Source organism: Pinus tabuliformis (assembly GCA_031772625.1). Taxonomy (NCBI): domain Eukaryota; kingdom Viridiplantae; phylum Streptophyta; class Pinopsida; order Pinales; family Pinaceae; genus Pinus; species Pinus tabuliformis. Next base: position 502,996,117 of record CM062818.1, on the reverse strand, counting down.
TACTGCAAGTTTAGAGGCAGCTGGGATTTTGTTTAACAACTCATTAAATATGGAGTTGAAGTCTTTGATCGTTTCATAGAAATTTTCTTTTAAGTTGGAAAGATCATTGATTAAGGATGCTATAGTCCTGTCATCACCAAATTTTTCAAGAAATATTTCTTGAAAAGTATCCTAGTTTCTTATTGTACTTGCTGGAAGGGAAAAATACCAAGATCCTACAGATCCTTGGAAAGTATAAGGAAATAGTCTCATTAAAACATCTTCATGTGATACTCCATTAAGATTCATGGCTAGCATAAAGTTATCTAGATGCTCTTCAGTAGGAATACCATCATCAGGATTATACTTAGGTAATCATTTTTCTGGGTTTGTTGGGAGAGAATTTGGATTAGCAACCATAACAACACTAGGATTTGTCCAAGGTTGAGCGGGTTGATTGGCCATAACTTGAGTTGGAGACTGGGAAGATAGGAAGGCCGGTCCAGAAGTAGGTATAGATGGTGAAGAAATTACTACTGGGTTAGTACTACTAGTAGTAGTACTAGTTGAAGAAATGGATAGTTGAAAGGAGGTGAATTGAGTAGAAGTGAATTGATGGAAAGGTGAAGTGATCTCTCTTGTATTCGATTCAGATCTTGATGTGGTAACTTTCTCATGTCGTGAATGAATGGGAAACTCAAAAGGAGTTACACCAATCCTTTCACTTTGTAATTGAGTTAATACACCAGTTTCTCGTAATAAGGAAGTAAAACTTTCTTCGCAGGCTTTGGGTCTCTCGGGTTTCTTGGAAAAAATGGATATCTATTCCAATTTTTGTATCAAGGAGTGAAATTCGGGAGACTTGGGAGTGTAATCTAGAGAAGGTGGCTGTCTTAATACTTCAGGAGATGAGAGAGATATTTCTACAACTTCAGATTTCTGATCTAAATATTTTGAATGAGATCTAGAAGAACTAGAAGTTGTGGAGGGGTTTTGACTCTTATGAATGTTTTTCGATTGATCTTTAGGTTTATATGACATTCATAGTCAAAATTCCATCCTTTTAGCAACAAAATGTTGAAGCCTCAAATTTCTGTTGCTCCAACATGGGGGATAACCCCCCGGTTCAGACCTCAAAGACAACTCCTTTTCCATTTGAAGTGGTGGCTTCGATTGGGGCTGATGGGACCAATTTCCCAATGTGGGTTTTAAAATGAGAGTGGGTGGATTTCAAGGGATTGCAATAAGAATAATGATAACTAAATGGCCCATTCTATCATGTAGATATCTAGCTAACTTAATCTAATATAAACCCTGGTATTTCTGTGTGATATGTGATGTAAAAAGATATGTTTGACATGTGATAATAAATATCAATCACGCATTAAACAGAGATGATAACGTGTAAAGATAATTTATTTGACTAAATAGATAGTCAAAGAAATGTATAAACTATAACGCATATATCTGATGATTACATACAAAAATAAACAATTCCAGCTAGGCTTCATACATTATTTCAATTAATGCATAATAGAAAGAACATATTTCATATACAATTCATGAAATTTAAATGTTATCACTAATTAAACAGAAACATAACTAATCATACAAGATAAAAGTACCATATGTGTGAAGTTCTGCTCATTTGACTAATGACATAGATCAACTCCTTTCTTCAAATCAAATTATCTACCTAGTATACAATAGTGCATCAACAAAGGAAAGTAGTCTGATATTTAAAAGAAATGACCATGTTCCATAATTTCATCAAGGCATTCACAAACTTATAGAAGTGCATTCTTTGCAAATGTTTTTGATAAAAATCTGGACCCTTCTCTAAATGCATGAGAATGGTATATATATTATTCTAACTAATGTTCAAAAATATTATACAAAAATTTGAGGAGGTTTCAAACAACCTTCATCCTAACTAGTAAACTAACTCTAAAATAAAACTGACTTGATGAGCATAGATTATAAAAATGACTTGTTGTCTACCAACTTCTCTTTGAAATCGCATATATCGGCATCAGTTTCACTTGAGGAAGTGCCCCAATCTGTGTTCCAACCTATCCTGCGGAAATAACATCTGTGAGAGGTGGCATCACCCGTTGAGTTGAATGGAGTGAGTAGTTGAGGGTCATGATTTGGCTATGTGGCTTGACAAGGTATTTCCAATATGCCTCCCAATCAGTCTTTGCTAACTTTACAATCGTCTCCCTTTGGATTTCCACTCTTTCCTTCTAGCTTTTGTGCAAGTCATTTAAATCTAGCAGTGATTTGGGGTTACCTTCTTTCACCAGGTTTGTAGCATGCAAGTTGTGGTTTATTGCTTTTACTATGTTCTTTGACACATCTGCTGCTCTTGCTACTGTTAATTCAGCTTGATTGATCCACACATCGAAATCCGTGAATATAATTTCCTTATGTGTCTCCTCAATCTCGGGCAGATTATCTCTCCTTCCTTCTTATGTTTCTTGCCATTCAATGAATTCAGAGATCCTTGTATTTAAATCATTAAACTAATTTCTCTAGTCAATCACTTTATCCGTTAACTAATCACTGGTGATCAGATAAGGAGCGATATGCGCCATTCTTTGGAAAAATAAATCATGTTGTTTCGATAGAAGGGAATTTAGCTCTAGTGCCTCTTTGATGAATTCATCGACAGTAGGGACATCTTCATATTTTTCTATGGCTCCTTGCACCTCTTGAATTTGCATGTTCTTCGTAGAGATGTATGTTTCATGGCTTATCTTTAACACTTCCATATTCTGCTGTAATTGGGATAGTTGTTCAACAGCTTGCCTATTCACACTTTCCTTCTCAATTTCAAGCTATTGCTCGAGCTGCGCTATCTTTTCCTCCCTTTCCTTTAAAAAAATGAATATCTCTGTAGATTTATCCATGGTGGAAGTTGCATATTCCCCTGTAAACTACGATAGTTTGGTCAAGTTTTCAGTTGGATTGGAAGGAATATCCTTCCATACTATGTCCATTGGCTCATTCCTAGGTGGGATCTTGGGTGTCTCTACCCTCCTTCTTTTCCTCTGTCTCCTTACTACAGCCTTGTGAAGTGGGTTGTAGAACACATCTAAAGGAGGAATTTCAGTCACCTTTAGGACAATTTCCGATGTGGGCAAAGCAGGAATGATTTATGTCTGCTGCGAACTTGTCCCTTGCTCATCCATCGGCTTAGACTCTGTAATTTTCTGAGTATGCAGAGGAGTGTGATATTCCGTGGTTTCCTGGGCATCTGTTGTCTTAGGAGTGTCTTGTAGTTTTTTATTGAATTGGTCCCACTCTTGCTCCAAACTGCTGCTTTTGATCTCAAAACCGGTATCTTTAGTCAGGTCACTTATGACCTACTTTTCAATTGACCTCCTGCTGGATTCTGTTGTATTCTCAGTGTCTTGGGCTTTCCCTATATCTAGTGCTTTCCCTATGTCCACTTGAGACTCTATCCGAGAATTTGATCCCTCATTTTTTATAGTTACACTGGGTGTAGGTTTTTCCTCAACTATTAACAAATGTAATGGAATTATTTCGATCCTTTTGTTTCTGAATTCCTAAAAGCTTTCAAAATCTTAAGGACTCAAATTGGCCCTTGCCCACTCGAATGCTTGTTTGAATGATTCAGATGACTATAAAAGGTATTCAGAATTATTGGCCTCATCGTTAAAGGGCTTAATCTTCACCACAATAGTAATATTATGTTCTATTTTGTTTGGATCCTTTCAGTAGAGTATGGAACCCGAGGCTCTCTAGGCTTAGTGATTACTTGGTTGCATGATTAAAATTTTCTAATGAAAAGGAACCACACCGAATGGGAAAAGATGGCCACAATGACTTTTTGTTATCTTTTAGGGTCTTGGTCAAGCCTTTTCCCACATTTTTGTGGGCTATTTCTCTTGCTAATAGTTTATCAAAGACATACAAAGGAAGGACATGTGGCTCTGATGCACTGCCAAAAACCCTAATGTATATGAACCATTCTTCAAAAAAATACTTGCCTTGTGAGAAGGTCTGTAGCGGCTTCTTTGGAAAACATGGGGGCTTTCTTACTAAAAATCAATTCATGCAATGGTAAAATAACAACATGGCATACTTTATAAAAATGGGGCATATAATGGGATTCCCAAATCTGTTTATGGATGAGATGGATGGGGTAGGGGTCCTAAAAAGTCCATTTCCAACCCATGATTGGAAATTTAGTGTAGAAACAGATGACATCCATGACATAGGCACTGAAATAAAATGGAGTAAGGTTCTCTATGGAGGAAGACCTCTTTTGAAAATACTCGGAAATGGCAGTGGCTAGATTATCATATACGATAGTGGCCCAATTCATTATGTGGGAATTGACACAAGCGTCAATTAAAGGAATCCATTCTATGGAAAACTTTTTATTATTAGGTAATCCATATAGACTACATAACATAGAAGTTGCATAATTTTAGGGGTTTTCCAAATAATCTATGAGATACATACCCATTTTATCATATTTGAACTTCTTATCTAGTACCTTCTATCCCTGGATCATCTTGAAAGGTTCTTCATTTTTCTTTGTGGAGTTGGCCAGGTATGACTTGTCATATATGTCTTGAGGGTCAGGTATATGATACATTTGATTAAGGTCTTTAGCTTTGAATGACCCCATGAGCTCCATCTTTGAGTTCCTAAATTGCATGTCTTCAATATTGAGATTTTCCACCACCCATCTAATCATATCAGTGTATGGGAGTACTTTCGCTCTTGCTCCTATCCTGTGAAGGAAGGAACATGCAACATCTTTGAAGTAGACTCTTGAAGGTTTTATTGAGTTAGTCGTCACCTTTATGATAGTAATTTTAGGATGCTCATCTTCAAGCCTATTTTATATGACTTCCCATGCTCTTGCTCCCCCATCAAAACTGCAAACTGTGTCAATGAATATAAGCGACATTTCTAATAGATCAGACTCTTTAATGTTCTGCTTCTTTTGCTTTTGCATCACCTTTCAGAATTACATGTCTTTTGAATATTGCTTGAAATGAAAGAGATATATCAACACAGATGATATAGCGAAATTAATGCTAAAATCTCTCTGAAATGACTTTGAATCGTGAGAAGATTTTGAATGAGATATTCAGTGTTAACTAGCTATAACATGAAACATCATTACCTTTCTTGGGCTGCTAAACATTAATTACCTTGTCAAACCACTAATTATTATATTAAATAGAGTAAGTTCCCACGCTTCATGCTTTATTTGTGCATCACAACTTTTAAACGTTGTAATATAGCGTTGCCTGGAGATAATGTAAAATACGATTGTGAAAATCGCAATATTACATTTTTCAAATTGTTAAAGGATGACAAAATGGCATGCATTATTTATTTATGACTCTAAGAAAAGCGATCGTGTGTTCTCAAGTCATTCTGATCGGAATATCACGGCGGGGGGCTCATCGCATATCACATTTCGGGATTTTCTTAAAGATGTTTATTATTATCACATGGAAAATTGCGAAATGTGATTTGCCATAAAGGTCCTAAGCGTGGGTTGTTTCCTACGGGTTTCAAGGCAATCTCTTAGAGTTAGCATTTATTTTTCAAAGGCTAAAAATTTAAAAAGGGTCCCCATTTATATGTCAAATATTAACTATTACTCGTATAAATGGGGGGGTTGTTACATAGTACAACAGGAAGATATCAGTGTAGAGGAAGCAATGCCAATTACTCGGCTACCACCTTATGTATCCCCTAGAAAATCCACTGCCAAGGTCACTGAGGACCCTAACTCATTGAAATACAAGGTATTCACACCATTTCCGCTAGAGGAAGTACTTGTTGAGGGCAACGTTTTGGCCGAGATACCATTTCTAAAGATGGAGGATTGGGATCTGGGTGATCATGTGAAGTTTACGTAGTTATAACCTAACAAATTTTTGAAATCAGTCTATTACAAGGAAGTGGGAGTCACAAGGCTTGAACCACTAAAGTGGGCAGCCGAGATTGAGCTGGTAGGGTTACTCAACATGCTATATGTTCCACAGTTTAGTCACAGCATCATTAACACCATTTGTGTACATCAATTGTTGGTTGTAGTTCATGATGAGTACCTCTAGTTGGGAAGGCCCATTCCAATTGATGAGATGTTGGTCCACAGAATCACCACACTACCTTATTAAGGTGTGAACCCTGCAGACACTTTTTTGGGGAAGTCGCAGGAGAAGAAGCTCATAGATCAGATGAAGAGTGACTTCGGGTTGGTGAAGAAGTTGTGAGGCTATGCCATTAGCTCCATATCAGATGGAGTTGTGCAGTTTACTGCACAGATTTTGGCAGGAAAAATAACGCAGAAGTGTCTTGCCAATGAAGTGTCGGCATCAGTGGTATGTTTAGTTGCGTAGTGTAGCCAAGGGGTCCAATTCAATTGGTATAAGTACCTCTGTCACGCGTTCCTGGAGGATTTTCACGAAGCCTAGGAGGATGGAAAAGAATTCCAGTACATGTGGTTACTACTATTGATCGTGTTGGTAGTCTGGAGGATGGTTAAGGATATCTAGTTCCCAATGTGAGATCTAGACTTGTGTGAGATTGCAAAATTTTCCTTGCTATGGGCTATGAAGGATCTTGACCATATAATTGAAACCAAAATTTTTTGGGTATTGTTCGAGTTAGAGTTGTGGATGGTGATCAACCAACGACCGCGGTTGTTACCCAGCCTACATGTTTAGTACATAAATATCATAGATTTCAAAGCAGATTTTCACAATCTCTCCATACGCGCAAAGAAGGATGTCACAGGAACATGGAATAAGTTGCCTTATTTAGTCACAGTAGACGATATTAAGGGGGTCATTAGCAAATGGTTGAGTGGTTGGCTCACCCAATCTGGTGAAGGTGCAGGAACAAGTAAGGGCATAGAAGGAAATACAGGGAAAATAATAGCTGCAATAGCGGCCAAGAAAGACAAAGAGAAAGAAGCACGAAAGGATTCTAAGAAAGAAAAAGAAGCTCTAAGGCTTCTACAAAAGAGAAGGAAGCATAGAAGGAAAAGGATTCTATGTAATAGAAGAAAGTGCAAAAGGAAAAAGCTACACAATCAACAACATTGTAGGTCACCATTGACCATGAGGAACTTGACACAGACCGCACTGATGTAGAGGTCGAAACCGTAGATGAAGAAGAAAAGTGTATAAACCCCTATCTCAGATTAGAGGACTTAGATTCCCCCTTCAGAATTAGGAAGAGGCAGAAGCGAAGTTCGATGGGACCTTATAAGAAATAGAAGTCTGATAAGTCTGTGAGTACGACACCATTGGTCCCCACGAAGGGGGACTTTGATGAGATAGGTGATGTTGTTCGCTCTGCCACTGAAACCATATGGGGACAAATCAAGAACCAATACCACCAGATATTGGACAAAGTACAACAGATCCTGAAGGAATTATAGTCCAGACAGGGGTGATCTAGGTGAGCATGGGACAAGTGAGCATAGATGAAGTGAGCATGCCAAAATTTAGTACCATTGCAGAAATCACATCCAAGCTCCGAGAAGTGCAAGTACCACAGGGATCTCTCCATTTTGAGATAGTTAAAGACTAGGATTGCGCATAGTACTAGAAAAATATAAGTATCAGCCTTGCAGCACCGACTATTTAGACCTTGCATGAGCTGCACCAAGGAGTTTTACATGAGCTCCATGTCCAGGAGAAATGATCATTATTGATTATCGACGAGGTCAAAATTGGCAATCAAAAAAATTTTGTACAGAAAACACAGGTCTTGCAGGCCCACAACGAGGTGATGCAACAAAATCAGCAACTAGAGGCATCCCTTACCCACATGTGCAGCGAGCTCCCTGAGCTCCAAATTCTAGTAAAGGTGGCCTCAGCAAAGAAAATTCACAAGTTAGTTGCTGCAATGAAGGAATCCAAGGAAGAAATTGGGAAGGTACGGTTTGATCTGAAGCTGTAGATTTTATAACTTCAACTTAAGTTTAGGTTTTAACCCCATACAAAAATTACCTACATATGAATTCTAAAACACATAAAATAAATAGTGTGAGAGCATAACCATAAAACACATAAAATAAACAGTGTGACAGCGTAACACATAAAACACATGTACAAAGAGATTTTCCCCTGGATCCCAAAACCGGGACTACCAACTTGATTTTTCATTATGTTCCTTTCAATGTTACAATACATATTTATACATGCCGAAGCATCCAATACCATGGAGTGAAAGCCATTGCGTCCAAAACCATGGACCGAAAACCATCGCATCCAAAAAACATGTGCAAAAATCATGCACAAAACCATAGATGGGTCCACCCAACCTAACATAGGGTCCAAAACCAAAATTTTTCGGGGCGCTGGCCCAGACCACATAAAGTGGGGTTACGAGTACACCTCAAACCCCCCGTGACCCCCCTGCTACACAATCGGTACAATGAATGGGGGGCTTTGCCCACCGTCTAACCCCCCCAGTTAACTATGTGGGCTAGTTGTGGAAAGAATATAACACAACCCAACATTCTCCCACTTGTTGTTTTCTTTCCACTGGGGGCCACAAGAGATCTTAGTCATTTTTTTAGCCCTGAAACACCCATTGTCTCTCTACACCAAGATAACTTCTTAGAGGTCACAGATTTTGTCAATGCATCTGTAATATTCTTCAAAGTGTCCACCTTTACTAGCCACATCTTTTTGTCTTCTATCATGTCCCTCACAAAGTGATATTGAACATCAATGTGCTATGTCTTTGAATGATATGCTAAGTTCTTTGCCAAGAAAATTGCACTTTGGCTATCACAATCTATCCTTATAGCTCCCTGTACTAACCCCATACTTGAACACAATCTCTACAACCAAACTACTTCCTTGCTTGCATGAGTGGCTGCCATGTATTCTGCCTCTGTAGTTGATAGATCCACTACAGATTGTTTCTCACTCATCCAACTAACTGCACCTCCAAATAGGTTAAACACATACCCACTTGTAGATATTCTCTGATCCAAATCTCCAGCCCAGTTTGCATCAACAAAGCCACAGATATCCAAAACTCTGTCCAATCCTCGTCTTCCTTGGTAGCACAAAACATAATCACTAGTGCCACGCAAATACCTGAAAACCCGCTTCACTACTGTCCAATGCTCCTTCCCTGGTTTTGACATAAACCTGCTCAATACTCCCACTGTATGTGTAATGTCTGGTCTAGTACAGACCATTGCATACATCAAGCTACCGACTGCACTTGTATATGGAACACGGGACATGTCCTCTTCCTCTTCTTGTGTCTTGGGACACTATTCAGCAAATAACCTCACACCTATAGGAATAGGAACCTTCACCGGTTTACTATCTTGCATATTAAACCTCTGTAATATTGTCTCGACATACTTCCTCTGGTTTAACCAGAGCTTCCTGTTTGTCTGATCTCTTTTAATTTCGATGCCCAAAATATAGTTTGCAGCACCAAGATCTTTCATGTAGAATTTGGAGGACAAATGGGTCTTCAAATTCTGACTAATTTCTTTGTCATTTCCAACCAGCCATATCATCCAGATACAAGACCAGATAAATAACACAGTCACCAATTAATTTAAAATACACACAGTGATCTGCTTTGCTTCTGGTGAATCCAAGTCCTCGTATAAATGTATCAAATTTCTGATACCACATCCTTGGTGATTGTTTTAACCCATACAGAGACTTCTTTAACTTACATACCAATTCTTTCTTACCCTTCACCGTAAAGCCTTCAGGTTGCTTCATGTAGATCTCCTCTTCCAGATCCCCGTGAAGAAATGTTGTCTTCACATCCATCTGTTCTACCTCAAAATCAAAAGCAGTAGCAACATATAGAAGTAATCTAATAGAAGTTACCTTGTCAACAGGAGAAAAAATATCACCAAAATCAATTCCCGGCACCTGGGAATAACCTTTTGCTACCAACCGAGCTTTGTATTTCTCCACTTTTCCTTCTGCATTTGTCTTCTTTTTGAACACCCATTTGCTACCAATGGGTTTCCTTCCAGCCGACAACTCCACCAGATCCTAAGCCTCATTTTTGTGCAAAGATGGCATTTCATCAACCACGTCCTCTTTCCAGAGTTTTCCATCCTCTAAATCTATTGCTTCCTTCACAGTTCTGGGATCATCATCAGTAACAGACAAAGAAAAATTTGAACAGAAAGCAAATGGACTATACTTTTCTAGTTTCCTTCTTTATCCAACTGATCTTCTTACACTCAGAGTTTGTGGTTCTTCATCTTCTGATTCCTCCTCTATTGTACAGTCTGATTCTTCCTCCTTTAGGTCAAACTCTATCTTCTTAGGTTCCTTTGGTTGTAGTTCATGTTTAATAACATCTTTCACCTCTGTGAACACTACATCTTAGTTGTACACAACCTTCCTTGTTACTGGGTTCCAAAGCTTATAACCCTTTAAACCATCCTTATACCCAATAAATATGCACTTTTCAAATTTACTATCCAACTTGGTTCTTTTCTCCTTTGGAACATGTACGTATGCATCACATCCAAATACTCTTAGATGTGAAAGAGAGGGTTTCTTACCAGTCCATACCTCTTGTGGAGTCTTATCCTCCAACGTTGATGAAGGTGATCTGTTGACTAGGTGACATGCTGTCTCCACCACCTTTGCTCAGAATTCCTGTCCTAACCCAACACCATTGAGCATGCTTCTTGCCCTTTCCATCAATGTCTTTTTCATTCTTTCTACAACTCCATTTTGCTGAGGTGTATATGGAGTAGTCTTTTGTCGTGCTATACCACACTCTTACAAAATTCTTCAAATTCCTTAATGCAAAACTCTCCACCGTTATCTGTCGTCAGCACCTTTATCTTCTTACCTGTCTGGTTTTCCACCAGAGCCTTAAACTCTTTAAACCTATCAAAGACTTCAGATTTCTTCTTAAGGAAATATATCCATGTATTCCTTGAGAAGTCATCTATAAATGATACATAGTACATAGACTTACCCAGTGATGGAACCTTCAGAGGTCTAAACACATCACTATGCACGAGCTCTAATATATGTTTCACCCTCTTACCACCAGAGGGGAAACTCACCCAATTCTGCTTCCCATCTACACAATTTTCACAAAAATCAAAATATAGAGAGATATTACTCATACCTTCTACCATACCTTTACGATGAAGTATTCGAAGGCCCCTCTCTCCATTATGTCCAAGCCTTTGATGCCACAACATGGTCTTCTCTCCAGAGACCACTAGATTTTTTACTCCACTTTCAAGAACCACAAAACTATTGCACCCATCAACAACCGTGCTACCTTGCAGCTTGTACAGAGTTCCAATCCAAACTCCCTGCATCAGTACTAGTGCTCCTCGAACCATCTTGCAAGTATCCTTCTCGAACACTGTTTTTACACCTACATCATCCAACTTGATAATAGAATTCAGATTTCTGGCTAACGCAGGAATATGCAAAACACCCGGAAGTTTTCTAATGCTTCCACCTTGTAGCTTCTACTTTACTTTTCCACGACCAATGGTTCTAGACTTCTTGTCATCCCCAAGAAGACATCACCACCATCATATTTCTCATACTCGCAGAACCACTCTTTATGGGGAGTGAAATGAAAGGATGCACCTGAGTCAATCAACCATGCCTCATGATCTACATGTGTACTTGAAGAAGCCAAGTACACATCCCCACCTTCATCTGAGGTGGTTTTCACCTCTACAGAAGGAGCATCATCAGATCCCTTTCTTTTATCAGGAGCTTTAGATTTACAGTCCCTTTCGTACTGCCCTTCCTTTCCGCATTTCCAGCACACAACCTTTACAGGTTTTCCTGGAGATTTAGATTTCCCTCTAGATTTAGATCTTCCAATCAATGACTTATTTTTGTTTCTATTTTGGGACATCCTCATATATACAAGGCATCACCATTCTGGCTCTCTGTATTTTTCCATCTCATCTCCTCCATCAGCAAGGATGAGACTATTTCATCAAAATGCAAGGCAGTTTCATTGGTACCTATTGCAATAACCAGACTATCCCATGAATCTGGTAGAGAACACAACAAACTGATGCACTTATCTTCATCTGAAATTTTAATATCAACAGATGCTAACTGACTTACCACAGTATTAAATGTGTTCGGATGCTCTGTCACCGAGTCTCCATCTTTCATCCTCAGGTTATACAACATTTTCTACAAGACTAGTTTATTCACCAGAGACTTAGATTGGTATAAAGTCCCTAACTTGTCCCGCAAAGCCTTCATCGTAGCGTCCCCTGATACATTCAACAATAATAAATTTGAGACACACAATCATATTGTGCTCTTTGCCTTCCGATCCAACTTCTTCCATTCTTCATCAGACACTCCTATTGGTTTAGTACCCAGATCTACCACGATCCACTGATCTTTATCCACCAAAAGATCCTCCATCTTGAGTTTCCACAGCTCAAAAATTTGACCATTAAATTTATCGATCTTTATCTTTCCACTGCTCACCATCTTCTTTCACCACCAGAATCGATCTCACAGATCTCCCACTGAACAGGGTCTACCACAGGCCCGAGTGAAAACCGTTAGCAATAGAGGCATCCCCTTGAAGCCAAAATAACTCTGATACCAAATGTAGGTTTTAACACCATACAAAAATTACCTGCATACGAATTCTAAAACACATAAACCATGGATCGAAAACCATCGCGTCCAAAAAACATGTGCAAAAATCATGCACAAAATCATAGGTGGGTTCGCCCAACCTAACATAGGGTCCAAAACCAAATTTTTCTAGGGCGCTACCTTAGACCCCATAAAGTGGGCTTATGGGTACGCCTCAAACCCCTTGTGACCCCCCCACTACCTAATCGACGCAATGAAGGGGGGAGCTCTGCTCCCCCTCTAACCCCCCAGTTAACTATGTGAGCTAGTCATGGAAAGAACATAACACAACCCAACATTAAGTTGCAGCTAACCACACCTCCAGAGGTCAGAGAGCAGCACGAAGCTGCCATTAAAGCCAATATGACCACTCTGGCCACTGTAGTCAAGGACTGTACCTAATTTTTGAGAAGATAATGGAGATGTGGACCTCGCTGTAGGAGGATCCACACTTGCAGATAATTGAAGCAGACATCAGCAAAAATCAACTATAGTTTGATGAGATCAGGGAAACAATGTGGACCTTAGCACCTGTGCAAAGGTTCACGAGACTTTAGGAAGGGAAATTCATCTAGACCCAAATTGATGAGCTACGTCGAAAGACCTCTATTATTTCCTCAAGGACATAGCCATGGGTCGACGAGGCAAGCCAATTATCACAAATTGTTCAGATCAAGCTCAAAGCTCTTCAATAGTCACAGAGAACCATGGGCCTTGCAGTTGAAGGTCCAACGACGAAGAAGTTGGTTGAAGAAGTTTGTCAGGACGCTGCTCAGGGAACAACAGATCTTCAAGCATTGAAGATAGAATTCAGTAGCCTAAAAGTAAAGGTTGAGGCAACACCAGTAGAGTGACTCAGGACGAGTCACGATTTTGTGTTGGGGTCCTATTGGGACGGGGTCCCCTAGGTCAAATTTTGTTAATTTTTGTTAAATATTGTAAAGTCTTTGCATTTTGAGGAGAAGAGCACATGTAGCACAGGCCGATAAGAGTCAAAGGGGCTTTAGGAAGGTCAAGGCTTGTTAGTTTTTTAGATTCATGATGTTTTGAGACCCACCCATGGTTCGCGGACAATGGTATTATAATGAAGAAGAATATAAAAGGAAGTCATAGAAGATTCATAAGATAGCTAAGTAAGAATAGTGCATGATTTGGGTATAATTTTATCTATTTTGTACTTGGGTGAAGGGGAAGGCTCTTGCAGCTGTGTGCATGGAGACCTTGGTAAGTCTATAGTTGAGTTTGCGGGCCTCTGTAGCTGTGTGCTCAGGGTTGGGAAGAGCTATAATCGAAGATCTGAAGGATAATAGAGGCTTATTTTGAAGAACTATCTATGCATCTACGTATTACTGTTTTATCTCTGAATTTACTTTATTTATGATTTGTTGAATGCATTTGTCAGACCAGGCAGTAACTCCTCAAAACAATTCATTGATATCATTTAGGTTGGTGTTTATTAGATACATGAGGGAGAGACTATTCATTTCATATCCCGGTGATTATTCATATTCTATTTTATTTATTTACATCAATTTCAATTATTCACCCAATCTTGATGATTAGGTGTCAACATTCCCCCCCTTAATCTAAAGGGATGTTCATGAGTCCAAGCATTGTTTTGAATCTTTTAAGCTTTTCTCTTCCAAGCGCTTTGGTGAAGATGTCTGCAATTTGCTCATTTGTGGAACAATGGTGGAGATGGATTGTTTTGGACTCAACATGATGTCGAATCAGATGATATTTAGTATTGATGTGGTTTGTTCAATCATGGAACTTTGGATTATTGTCCAACTTTATTGCAGAGGTATTGTCAATCATGAGTGGAGTTGATTGTACTTGTTTTACCTGCAAATCTTCAAGAATTTTCCTGAGCCACACAATTTCTTTTGTTGCCTCAGTTGCTGCCACATATTCTGCTTCTGTTGTGGAATCTACTGGAACTGATTGTTTGCGTGATCTCCAGGAGATAGCTTTTGATCCAAGACTCATAACATATCCTGAAGTAGATACCCCAGTTTCTTTGTCTCCATCGAAGTATGAATCAGAGTATCCAATCAAGCTAAATTCATCCACCTGTGTACACTTGATTCCAAAGTCTTGAGTTCCCTTCAAGTACCTTAGAACTCTTTTTGCAGCAGACCAATGTCCCTCACAAGGCTTTTGCATAAACCTGGAGACAATTCCAATAGCCAAAAAAATGTCTAGTCTGGTAGTAGTTAGGTAGTTGAGACTTCCTACAAGCTGTCTATACTTTGTTGCATCCTCAAATTCGTTTCCTTCAATAGATGTGAGCTTTAAGTTTTGTTCCATTGGAGTAGTAAGAGGAATGCATTCTATCATGCCAAACCTATTCAACAGATCTCCAATGTACTTCTTTTGAGAAATAAATATGGACTTCGGATGTTGAGTTACTTCAATACCAAGATAGTAATGAACATAGCCCAAATCAATCATTTCAAAAATTTTCCCCAATTCCTTCTTTATGGATGCAATGTAGCTTTCATTGTTCCCTGTCATCAAAAGATCATCTACATATACCACAAGATATATCACTATTTTGCCAACTTTCTTGACAAATAAAGTTGCATCATCAAGATCATAATGTTTGAAATTGAGTTTCAGAAGATGCTTAGTTAGTTTTTCATACCAGGCTCGTGGTGCTTGTTTGAGGCCATACAAGGATTTCACAAGTTTGTATACTTTATGTTCATGTCCTTTCATAGCAAATCCTTAAGGCTGGGACATAAAAACATCCGCTTTTAGATCTCCATTCAAGAAAGAAGTTTTTACATCCATTTGATGGACTTTCCATCCGTTCTGAGCTGCTAAGGAAAAGAGTGTCTGGATGGTAGCCCATTTTGCTGTGGGGGAAAAAGTCTCCTCATACTCGACCCCTTCCTTCTGTGAAAAACCTTTTGCCACAAACCTAGCTTTGTGCTTGTCAAGTGAGCCATCAACTTTATACTTGTTCTTGTAAACGCACTTGTAGCCAATTGGTTTGGTTCCTAATGGAGGATCAATTAGCTTCCAAGTGCCATTATTTATGAGGGCATCATACTCCTTTTTCATTGCTTCTTTCCATTCATCATGATAAGCAGCTTCTTTGAAGGAAGTTGGTTCAAAATCTATAGATAAATTCAATTCAAAATCATAGGAAACATCGATATCAACAGGTGAATTAGAGTCATCCACATCAGCTCCATTTTTCCAGTTTGAATTTCTAGTTCCTGTCTTTCCAACTTCATCAGGATGAACACATTCAAGTGTCTTTATCAGCCACTTTGGAGGACCTTTCTTAGATGGTCCAAGCTGCTCCATTGCTTGAGTTGGGATTGAATCAAGATTGAGTCTCCCAATTCTATCAATCACATCACTTAAAGCATCATCTGTTGTTGGAGTTTCATGCGGGGGAGAGAGTTCTTCAGAAGAAGATTCCACATGTTTATCTAGTATAGGAATTCCCCCTTCAAGATGTGGAATCTATTTATCAAATTCTTGAAATGATTTTTCATTTGCGAATCTATCCAAGCGATCAAGTTACCGCTCAACAACATTGTCAGTTTTGGATGATTCAAGAAAAATTACATCTCTAGATACAACAACATTTTTATTGGCTTCATCATAGAAATGGTATGCTTTAGAGGTGTTTGAATACCACAGGAAGATACACTTATGACTTCTTGCACCAAGTTTTTTTTCTATGTACCTTTGGTATCAAGGCATAACAGGTGGAACCAAAGACCCTGAGATGCTTTACTGAAGGAACATGCCCATACCACATTTCATATGGAGTCTTGTTTCTAATAGCATTAGATGGACATCTATTCTTTATATATGAAACACATAGAATAGCATCAGCCCAAAACATTATTTTTACATTTTTGAAGAAGAGCATGGAGCGTACCATATTTAATATTGTCCTATTCATTCTTTTAGCTACACCATTCTGTTGGGGATTATAAGGCACAATTGTTTGAAGTTTGATCCCATGTTGGTGAAGATAGTTTTCAAATTCATTTGATGTGTATTCTTTTCCATTATCAGTGCGAATAGACCCAATATGAGATTGTGCATCATTTTCAATCCATTTATGAAAGTTCTTGAATGTTTGAAAAGCATCAGATTTGTTTTTAAATAAATAAACCCAACACATTCTGGTGTAGTCATCAATAAATGTCATCATATATTTATTTCCATTTATAGAAGGAACAAGCATTGGACCACATAAATCTGAATGAATGAGTTCAAGTTTTCTATGTGCTATTGAATGTGAATAATGAAAAGATTGTTTGCTATGCTTTTCTAGAATGCAAGCATCACATTGCTTAAATTTCCTAAGAATTGACGGCAAACCAGCAACACCATTTTTCTTCAACAAGTGGAGGTTGTCATAGTTCAAATGTCCAAATATAGCATGCCATACTAAACTTGATGGAAGTGTACCTTCTTCATAATGAGAATTGTATGAGAAATTTTGTGCACGAGTAGAGGTACCTTTCAGCTTGAGAAGCCTTTCTTCTTCTATTCCCCTCATGATAAGTGAGTGGTCAAATGATTTTCTTACCTCGAGCTTTCCATCAAAGATATGCATGGAGTGACCTTGCTGGTGAATGTGGACTAAGGACAACAATTTTCTCTTCAGCTATGGGAGATATAGAACGTGATGCAGAAGAAAGTCTGGAAGACCAGGCAATTTAAGCCTGATTGTGCCAAGCCATGATGGCTTGATTTTTGATTGGTATGCAAAGTATACTGCTCCATCAACATTGTCAGTAAATTCTTCAAAAAAATATTTTCTGAGTCATGTGGCAAGTTGCTCTTGAATCAAGGAACCAACCATTTTTCTAGGAAGTAAGTGAAGCATTAAATAAGTCTTCATTTACTCCGATATTACATTGTGCCACTACATAATGAGCGGATTCAGGTGCTTTACCTTTTTTTGTGTCATTAGTTTTACCCTTTTTTTGGTTTCTTTGTTGCTCAATTTTTTCCCATGGTAACTTGCATGTCGAGGCATTATGTGATCCATTTCTTTTGCAGTGTATGCAGTGCAAATTTGCCTTTTCTCCTTGAGAGTGTCTGCCCCCCTGCCTCTGAAATATCTTCCTCTTCCTCTTCGACCACCTCTTCCTTTGGAAGAATCTTGAGAAGGATTATTTTCTTTATGAGCAAGGCACACAACCTCTTCAGAAGATTCAGGGTCTGTCTTCTTTCCAAAAGCTTTCTCTCTTTTAGCAATTTTTTTCACAAGAGAGTCAAAGGTAATATCTTTGAGATTTCCATTTGCTTGCAATGACCCAAGATAATTGGAGTAAGTAGGATAAATTGCCTTTAGAAAAGCGATAAGAGAATATCTAATTCAACCTTAGTGGCTTTGATATCATGCATTATAGATTTTACTTCGGATGCAAGAGCAAGAGGATCATTATTTTGCAATTCAAGAGTGAAGAGTTTAATTATGAGTTGAACAACTTCAAGTGCAGAATGTGAGTCATAAATTTCTTTCAGCTTTTGTAAGGCTTCGAAAGAAGTTGAAAATGGCAAAATATGGCGACTCGCCTCTTCACTTACAGATGCTGCAATTAGTGCATAGGCTTTGTTGTTCTTATTTTCCCAAATGGCGAGCTCTTTGTCTAAGGTAGGTTGTTCTAGCTCTTTGTCTTCATCTCCAACACACACTCCTTTCCATAAATCATTGAAAATGAGGGTGTGTTTTATCATCCTAGACCACTTAGGATAGTTCTTCTTGCTAGTGAGAACTATTCCCACAATGGATATGATTGAATGCATTTAAAAATATAAGTGCTATAAAAATAATTCTGCTAGCAAAAAATGTGCTTTTGTGGAGAAAAATTATGCTGCTAAAAATTAATTATGATATATGATATATGGAGACAGAGGTATGCAAAATAATTTATCTTCAAAGCTATCTCAATCCAAATTCACAAAAAATACCAAAGATATATGTGAACAAATTATTTTCATCTTCATGGCATCTTCGCAATTATTGTCTATGCTGTCAAAGGAATCTACAGAAAACTACTGAGACTTGTATAAGCAATTCCACAAATGAATCAACTGTTATAGTAACGCACCAAATTAGTCAGTATACAAAAGTCAATTGGAAGTCTTTAGCATAACCTTAGCTTCTCTGAAATTTCTCCTGTGCAAGATAGCGTTCAAGATACCACAACATTAACCAACAACGTGATATATCAAGAGAATCAGCCTTAAAGATACCACAGCGTTAACCAAAAGAGTGATATATCAAGTGGAGGTATGGAGGAGGGTCATATCGGAGCAGTGCCACCATGTTTCCGCTGCCACCACGTTCATTGTGGAGTAGATACGATGAGAGTGTGGTATAAGGAGGGCTCTGATGGCCTTCTTCAAGCATGGGGTTTTCCTTCATGCAGGAGTTATACATGCTATGTAGCAGTGGGAAGTATGACTATGGGAGTTATACACATTGTGTAGCAGTGGAAGGTATGAATGTGGAGTCGAGAAGAATATGGAGGCCAAGGCCGAGGTGTAGCAAAATTCAATGTATTTAAAAGCCTTCGATGAATTTAAAAACATACTAGCATAGAAATAAATGCATATTCTGCATACCAGTTAATGAAGTTTCAGTCTTCAACCATGGCTTGGATACCTCAGTCTCAAAACAGTTGCATGCCCCCATTAACAGTCCTTCAACGGTTATATGCACCCTTCACCACACACTAGCATAGTTCCAACAATACCACTCATTCAATGCACCCGTTCAATGCTCCATAATCTTTCACGTAGATATGGAGGCCAACAGCATGGAGAGAGAAGCATATGGACTATGTCAAAGGAGCGTGGGAGGTTACAAAAATTGGAAGAAAAAGTGTAGGACAAACTGACAAATTTCTGAAGAAATAACAGAAGGAAGTTACAATGGCAGACTGCAATGCCAAAAATGGAACTGGCTCTGATACCATGTCAGACCAGGCAGTAACTCCTAGAAACAATTCATTGATTTCATTTAGGTTGGTTTTTATTATATACATGAGGGAGAGATTGTTCATTTCATCTCCCAGTGACTATTCATATTCTCTTTTATTTATTTACATCAATTTTAGTTATTCACCCAATCCTGATGATTAGGTGTCAACAACGTTTAATCAAGAAAAGTACTTAATAGATTCGTGAAGACGTAGAACTATTTACTTATATGATGTTATTCATGTTTAGCGCAATCGGCGAAGGACATAAATATGATAACTGTCAATTACTGTAATTTCCAGGTTTTAAGGGTTAGGGTTCACGAAGGTAAAGATAAAGCCCTAAGTTTGGAAGAAACACATCACATAGTCCTCTAGATGTAGAAACCTAGTTATAGCATCCCCAAATACTGCCTCAGGTGAGACTGCAGCCTATGTTACATGGGTCGTTGCAAAAAGGGCTCATAGTGTAGGTTTTTTTGGTTAGTGAAACTAATTTCGAACCCAGGTCCAAGCCCCCTCAAGCCAATAATAGCCAAACAGAGATCGTATGCCAAAGTTATGACCCCAGGAAATTGATGTACCAATTAACCCAAATGGGGCCCACAGTTTTGGCGCTTCATCTCCTAGGGTTAGGTTTCTAGATGTTTAGGGTTTTCCATTGTTTCTCAATAATAAATAGGCCTTGGAGCCTAATTATAACATAGTTTAGAGGCATGTAGCCACCACATATCTTCTTAGAGATAAGATACCATCAGCCGAGCTAGTTTATTTCCATTATGTTTGTAAGCATATTTCAATATTCTGATATTAATGAAATGAAGTGTTATTAAAATCTTCTCTTTCTTTGTTTTTCTTTTCATGTTCCCAATGAGGTTAGGGTATAAGGATTTAGCGCTCAAACTGGTTGAACCTTTGCAAGACTAGCCTTGGAAACTCCATGACCTCCCATGGCAGAAAAAAATAAAGATGAGGGGGCATGAGATCCTTTCAAAATATTGCTTGAGGAATCCCTTGAGTGACAGAGGAACGCGATGATGGATAAATTTTCCTTGATCCTTTGACAACTACCCACAGGTGACACATCTTCATCTAGCAACCAATCTCAAGGTGCCATTCCTTTTAAGGTACAAGTTAACTTCGATATTCCCATATTTGAGGGCCAAATAGATGCAGACGCCATAGATAAATGGTTGAATTTGTTGGAAGGATATTTTTTAGTTCATGACTTTTTGAATCGGGAGAATAATACTTTTTCACTTCTCAAAGTTGCCCCACATGTCAAGGACTGGTGAGAAACCTACTGTGAACAAAAGGACGAGAAGGAATCCTTATTGTTTTCAGCCACTCTCACTTGGGATTCTTTTCGAGATGCCATCAAGGAACAATATTACCCTGTCAGGAGATATGAAGATAAATACATAAAGTGGACCATGCTACAATAGGGAAGGGACCAAGATGTGTCGGATTTCACAAATATTTTACATACCCTCTGCACTAAATTGTGTATCAAGGATTTTGAGCCACATCTGGTACTCAAGTATTGCAACTTTCTATATAATTACATCAAGGATGAGATGAAGTTCTTGGACATCTCCTCGCTTGGCATGACATACCAATACACTGTTAATATTGAGAATAAGTTTAAAAAGAAGAAGTGAGACTTTGGATTTGCGAATATGAAGCAAGAAAAGACACCCCCAAACCATAGAGAAAAGTCCAAATCCAAGGCAGGGTGACCCAGGACAACTCGCTAAAGCCGCAAGAAAAGAACGACACCAAAAAGACAAAGAAGGACATGGGAAAATGGTGTGAGTTTCATAAGAGCTCCACTCACAACACAAGTAAGTGCCAGGCCAAGCAGTCATTGGTGGCCGAGTTGAATAATTTTGAATCAGATGCATGTTCCAACTCCGAGTCAGAACTTGACAAGGGGAATGACAAAGGGAAGTAGATCATTGATGCAGAGCCCAGTGCCACTGTGGCTAACACCAAAATCTAGAAGGATGACCCTGAAAATCCAGAGGAGAGGGAACACCTCTTCTAGTCATAGATGCGGTTGAAAGGTTCTCCATTGTAGTTCATTGTCAACAACAGAAGCCAAAAGAACCTCATTTCAGCAGAGGTAATGAAGTGGCTGAGCCTACTGATGATAACACATCTGCAACCATACACCATTCGGTGATTTCACCAAGGACAAGATCTCTGCGTCAGCTAGCAGTGTCACCTTTCCTACAACATCAATCCCTTCACAGATGAGGTATTGTGTGATGTTTCTCCTCTTGAAGTTTGTGATGTATTATTAGGAAAACCATACTTGTGGAAGAAACATACTATATATGAGTCTATAACTTGCTCTATGATTATTACTTTGGCAAATAAGTTGTATAGGATACCAAAGGTATCCCAACCTACCGCCATCTCTTTGATCACTACAAAGCAATGTGGTAAGATTATTTCCCATACCAAGAAATTTGTTTTCCTTATGATTTTCCCTCAAGGAAAGAATAAGGTTGTGGCCATGACTTCTAGACAAGGCTACTCCACACAACAACAACAAATGGACAAGGTCATGGAGGAGTATAGGGACATTGTCACCTCACCTACAGGGGTACCTATGCACTGTTAGGTCAAGCACTCCATCGATCTGACCTCGGGCACACTTCTACGCAATGGACTAATCTATCGACACTCTATTTTGGAGAATGATGAGATCAAGAGACAAATTCAGGATCTGTTGTAGAAATGGAACATCAAACCAAGATCATCACCCTTTGGGAGTGCGATTGTATTGGTACAGAAGAAGGATGGGACCTGGAGACTCTGTATTGACTATTAGGCACTGAACAAGATCACTGTCCAAAATAGATACCCAATCCCACAGATTGATGACCTTCTAGACAAGCTCAAGGGACCAAATATTTTAGCAATATTGACTTGAAGTCCGGCTATCACCAGGTGCCTATCAAACCCTCTGATGTGTGGAAGAATTCCTTCAAATCCAAGGAGGGACTTTTTGAATGGTTGATCATGCCTTTCAGGTTGACATATTCCCTCACAACCTTCATGAGATTGATGGAAGACATCTTGAGACCCTTCACCATTGAATTCATGGTGGTGTATTTAGATGACATCTTGATCTTCAGCTAGAGTTGGGAAGAGCACCTCCACCATATTCGATAGGTCCTTTAAACCCTGCAACAACAGAAGTTGTGTGCCAATTTGGAGAAATGAATTTTTGGCATGACCCAGGTTCAATATCTTGGGTACATCATGATGAGTAGGGTGTGCATGTGGAACCAACTAAGATACAAGTCATTCAGGATTGGCCAACCCTAACCACTCAAACAAAACTCCACAACTTTCTAGGTCTTGCCAATTTCTACCACAGGTTCATGTTGGGGTTCACCCATATCACCCGGCCTTTAAGTCATGTCACCAAGGGTGGAGCGAAAGAAAAGTTTTTTTGGTCTAAAACCCAGAAAAAGGTATTTTTCGAGCTGAAGCATCACCTCTACTTTGCATCGGTGCTTACATTACCAGACCTGCAACAACCATTTGAGATTGTGACAAACGCCTCCGATTATGCGATTGGTGCAGTTCTTACTCAGTAGGGGCATCCAGTGGTTTAAAATAGTGAGACACTTTCAGACATAGTCTGAAATTATCCCACTTACGACAAAAAACTTTATTCCATTGTGCAATCCTAAAGTCAATGGAAGCATTACATTTTGGGGAAGGAAACGATCATCCACATAGATGACTGACCCCTGTTGTTCATACAGAAAGAAGGGAATTTGTAGAATGATATCCATCATAAATGGTCCATATACCTACAACAATTCCATTTGAACATTAAGTACAAGAAGGGCAACACCAATAATGTTGTAGACTGCCTTAGTTGACCGCCAATCATGGTGCTGAACATTTTGCTCGACTCCTATGGGCACGAGACTTCAGGGTAGATGCATCTTTATGAGAGATATCCAAAATTTGGCAGCACATGCCAGACACTCTTGGAAGGTAAGAAAGTTCCAAATTTTCACCTCCAAGATGCATCGTTATGCCACCTGGGACAGATCTATGTTCCTTCAAGTGAGTGTGCCAAGATGATTTGGGAGGCACACTACAGTCGGGTCACTAGACATTTCGGAGTAGAGAAAATAGTGGCAATACTATAGAAGTATTTTATTGGCCTAACCTTCGTTTGGATGTTGGGAGGTACATTAAATCTCGCACTACCCGTGTCATTGCCAAACCAACCATCAAGAAGAAAGGCCTATATAATCCTCTGCCTACTCCTACTCGACCTTGGGAATCCATCTCCATGGATTACATGTTGGGCCTTCCTTCTACTAAGCGCGACAAAGACTACGTTTTCGTGGTCGTTGACAGATTCTCTAAGATGGCCATTATAGCAGACTGCAAGAAGAATATCACAGAAAAGGCCACTGCTAAGCTTTTCTTTGAGTGAGTGTGGGTACATTTTGGGATCCCACAATCCATTTTCTCTAATCGTGACAAAAAATTTGCAAGTGCATTTCGATCAAGTCTCTGGTTGATGCTGGATACCAAACTCACTAAGTCCATGGCTTTCCATCCCCAAACTGATGGCCAAACAAAAGTCGTCAACAAGATGATCATACAAATTACATGCATGTACAACTTAAAGCATCCACACACATGGGATGAAAGACTCCCCTATTTCCAGCATAGCTACAACAGAGTTCTCCACAGCTCAACGGGCCACAACCCCTTTCAGGTAGGGTTGGGATTTCATCGATTATTTCCCATTGATGTGGCTGTTACACTAAAATTTGTCACCATGACTATTTGCAGTCAGTATGGCTCCATCAATTGTCATAATGTCCTCCTTGGAAAGTCTTATACCTCTTCTCCTCATGTCAAACTCCAAAAAAGAGAGAAAGTCCTTAGAAATCAATATAACTCTGGTTACGCAGTTTCTCTCACCCTTACCTGCGTGTACGCACCTCAAATTCATAATACCTGCGTACTTGTATGCTCTGTCTGTAAAGGAGTGGGTGCGTACTCCTGTAAAGGTCAAAAGGCACAAGTTTTACTTCAAAAACGTTACTTGTGGTCAAATCTAGAGCATTCTAGAAGATGGATTGACGTGGATTGAGCGCCTCCAGATGGTTCATGCATCCCAAAGAAAGAGGAACTTATCCCATCAAGAGGGGAGCTATCCCATTGAAAGAGGGGCTTATCCCATTGATGGTGGCCCTGATTAACTTCCTCCAAAGCACTATAAACACAGGCATTGGGCCAGAGGGAGGGGAGGTTGAAAGCTGAACATTCCTAAGGGTAGATGCTGCTGAAATTAGGACTCCCTTATAGAGCTTGAGAGCAGAGATTCCAATCCTTTCTTAGCTTCATTTGGAA
This sequence comes from Pinus tabuliformis, assembly GCA_031772625.1. Classification (NCBI taxonomy): domain Eukaryota; kingdom Viridiplantae; phylum Streptophyta; class Pinopsida; order Pinales; family Pinaceae; genus Pinus; species Pinus tabuliformis. Next base: position 502,971,105 of record CM062818.1, on the reverse strand, counting down.
GTGGGTGAGCTGATCAAATTAAAGGAGAACTCTTGCTGGACCCTGGGAGGGACCTGCACAACACCAAGGCACTAGTTGTAATGGTTTCTTTTGTTTCTAATTAATACAATTAAGTTCATTTTTCTCAACAAGTTGTTATATATAATTTGTTTCATAAACTCCTTGGTCTTTATGATGAATACGTTTTATTATATGAGTTATTCAGGTGCTATGTAATCGTGTGCTTGTTAGTGAATGCAGGGTTCAAGGAGAAGGAGGAGCTCATTTGGATCGGAGAGGCTTGGCTGCTACAAACAACGTTGGACTAAAGGTAAGACTTCAACACCTGGTTGCTTTTATTTTAAATGCATATTTAGGGAAATATAGTGCTTGATTGTCTTGTTTGTCACTAGAAAGCCTTAGCTTCTAGGGAGGTCAGTTTTTTCCACAAAATTAACTCTTTTCGCATGACAAAATGGCGACCATACTGGGGACTCCATGGATTTGATTGATTTCTCTTTTGATTGATACTTTGATTTGAGAAAAGTCGATTTCTTTATGTTTTTTGACTGATTGACTGTAAATTTGGGTGGAATAGCTTAGGGTTGAGTTAGTTTTTATTTTTCTTGGTTTTGAGAGCAGTACGCACCCTCTGCGTTAAGCACAGTGCGTACCTGTACGCGCTTCTGCTTTGTACACAGAGCATGGCCGCACCTGTGCAAACAGGTTTCCTGCGTACCCTGTCAAAAGTTTAGAAAATTCCATTTTTTCCTTTTTTACCCATTAAATTTCATTTATAGTTTGTTTTTTGCTGCCCAGATCCACTGGTTACCTGTCAAAAATTTTCATCTAAGCTTGTTTCATTAGCATTGAGGGTTTTAGTGAAGTTCATAGAAATTCTAGCCCTATGTTTGATTTTTGTATTGGTCTTGTAGTGACTTTGGCTTTAGAAGTTGTAAAAACTTTGGATATCCCTGGTCTTTTCAGTCTTCTTAGGAGTCGAACCTTTCATAAAATCCACCTTTGTGAGAAACCTACCTTTGTGTTGTCTCTTTGCGGAATTTCGAGAAGGCTTGTTGGTTAAGCTGTGAATTTCATTCTTAAGAAAAAGAACAAAAGATTTTTATTTTTGTTTTTGACTGGTTTATGATTCTGCATGAATTGGTCCTTGGTTGAATTGTAACTGAGTAAAACATCCTGGAATTATATTTTGTAGGCTTTTACCTCATTAGATTTGCTTTTAGGTAAATTTCTCTTAGATTTTCATAGATCTTAAAACTGATTTTTGTTAAGTAGATTTACATGCTTTGTTAAAATAGAAAAAATACGAAATCTCTTTTGAAGAAAAGTTTGTTCAGTAGCATTTGAAGTCTTTGAAAAGAGAAAGGAAGTTTTCGTGAAATAATTAGTGGTCATGTGTTGTGTGCTTTGGAAAAGATAAAGAGATTTTTTCTTTGATTTTCATTGTTAAGAAAGTTGTCTTTATAAATTTTGCATTCTCCAACTCTCTTAGCTAGGGAATTCATTGAAAAGGAAAGATAGTTTAAATCATCTTAGGTGCATCTTTTTAGTAGATTTGAGTCGAGTCTACACACCATCAATTTCATCTCCACTACCTTTTGTCCTAAATAAAAGCCATAAAAATTAACGCTTAAAGTAAAATTAACTTAGTAACCTTTTATTTACTAGGGCTCTGAAACACCAACATAGATCAGGCTAGTGTCTTGGAGTAGGAGAGTAATTAACTCTCCAAGACAGAAAAACCAAACAAGTAGCTCATCTTGTGGTAGGATAAATCCAATTGTTACATTTATGCTCTGGGAAAGCTCCTCTTAAAGGAGAAGCAGAGATCGTGTCCGAACCAATGAGGGGATCAATCCTCCTTCATTGGGAACGACACCAGATATGCACGTACTACAAACGGTAAACCTCGGATTGACCATTGTCGAGGAGCCTGGGGTCACTTGTCGGTAAACCTTGGATTATTGTCAAGGAGCTGGCAAGGGAATTGAGCTTGTTACTCTGCCCTTGCGTGCTATCGGATTGTAGACTATTCCCCCAGGTATATTTGTTGTTGTTGGTGACCTTAGTGACTATTATCTTTAGGGTTCTACCCAAGGTGACGGTGGAGGGAAGATCCCATTGTACTTGGAGCAGACGTCGGCTAGACTCACTTGGATTTTCTGGGGGGTTCACTTCACTCGAGACGGTTAAAGTGGAGGAACTTATGCCAGTCTATTCATTAAGCAGGTTTCCAGGGTAACTATTCCACCCGCCACTTCTGTACTGAATTCTGCGATGTTGGATTTCATCACCAACTAGTGTTTTCGGTCCGGAAGGTTACTGTTTGTGTATGGTTTGACGCCCTAGATTCTTTAGGCGTGTGATTCGAATTTCTTTGGTTCTTTAGAGACTTTAGGTGGTTTGCTTTGAGATTTTACTTTGTTTGCGTGTGCAGTAGTTAAAAGTTTTAACTGTGGCTGAATTACCGAGACAGTCCCGTAGACTTCGGGGCCAGTCTCCTGAGGTTGTAACTGTGGCCGATTTGTTGAGGAAGTCCCGTAGACTTCGGGGTCAACCTCCTGAAGATGTCCTGGGTCATTACAAAGGTTTGAAAGTCCTCGTAACTCCTAGTGGCAGTAAAGTAGGTTCACCTGAAGAAGGAGAGTCTTTGTTGGTAGTTCATCCTGATTACCAAACTCGAGAAACAGGTTATAATCCTGAAGCTATTTCGGTTTCTGAACTTGCTGGTAGTTTTTCATCTACTAGTGATATAGGTGAAGAACCTGAGATATCTGAACCTATTACTCCAACATCAGGTTCGGTCTCTCCAACTTCTAGTGCTCTTGATTCACCTAGGGTAGAAAGAGTCATCACCGAAAATCTTCCTTCTGGTTTGATAGCTATTGAAAAACTTGCTCCAAAAGAAGAAATAGGCGTCCCTATACCTGAGAATCAACATACTATTGATCTAAGGGAGCGTGAATCCATTTTTTACAGTCCACCTAGAAGTACTACTTGGTATCTTTCTTTAACTAATTATTTGGACAACTCAGGGTTAAGTTTTTCTCCACCTCGTGCTCCTTATCCACCTAGAGGTCTTTATACTCTCGTAAATGTGTCAGGTCAGTCATCCATGTTTACTCAATCGCCTGAATCTTTTTTATACGGCGGTCCTTCTGTTCCCTCTAGGTATCAGTCACTTTCTGGTACTTTTGCGGGAGCATCTCCTCAACCCATTGAACATGGGTTATTAACTAGAAACAATGGTAATAAACCGTTCAGCATAGGAGACATTTACATGATGTCAGGTTGAATTCCCAGTTCTGAACCTCAAGGTGGCCAGTTACCGCCTGGGGGGCAGCCTCAATTAACGCCTGGGGGGCAACCTCAAGGTACACAAATTGTGTCTGGGGGGCAACCTCAAGGACAGTATGTACCCATGGTACAATACATTCCTCAAGGTCAACCCCAGCCTCAATATGTACCCCAAGGTCAACCTCCGTATCAATTTATACCTCAGGGTAAACCCCAGTATCAGTACATACCTCAAGGGTATCTACCCCAAGGTCAGTACTCGAGTCAAGGTTTCCAACCACCCCAAGGTCAATCTTATGTTCAAGGTACGGGAAGTGTGCCTTTCAGTTATCAATCCTACCCTCAATCCGGTTATGGATCTCAATATCCTCAACCTGTTATGGGTCAATACCCCGGAATGAACATAGTGTGGGATCCATCGCAAATTCAACAGGTGTTGCAGCCAAGTGTACAGTTGTCATCTCAAACTGGACAACCCTTAGTTTCTGTTTCACCCCAACAACCAGTCCAGTCTAATGTTCAAACTCCTGTACCTTCGGTAGTTTCTCAGTCTGGGCCTATTGCACCTAGTACTCCATCTCAAATGACTGCTGCAACTACCGCAACATCTGTTCAATCTACCCCACCTACTTCTGGAGTATCGACAGCTCCGGTTTCTACTGTCTCTGTATCTACTCCTCAGACATCTTTACCATCGTCTGGATCCACGATTCGAACTACGGTTCAGATGCCTGTAGGACAACCTGGTTTAAGTACGGTTGTCACAAGTCAACCATAATTCACTTACCAACCGTACTAGGGACAGTACCAATACGGTCCTGCTGTCCAACAGCCAGTTTACCAGTATCAACCATATCCTAGGTACACTTATCAACAATCACAAAAACCCCACTACGGTCCTGTTAATCCTGGTTTTCCAGGAGGATACAATATCCCAGACGCGATTCCTATTCTAAGTTATCCTGGATATCCTCCTCCTGGGGCTGGTGTAATGACCCAAAGTTTTAGGGATCCTAATCGGCAGTTACCATTTATTGCAACTTTGTATTTACCAGAATTGACGTGCCTAACGAACGATTCAATTAATTATCTTCCGTTTTGGCCGCCAATACCGAATAAGTTGCCCAGTGACATTCCCATGTTCGAGGGTAAGTCTAGAGAGGACCCGTCGAATGATGTGATGACTTACCACCTTTGGTGTGCCTCTAATTCCATCTCGGATGATTCGATCCGCTTACGTCTTTTCCAGCGCACTCTCATTGGTCTTGCGGCCAAGTGGTACATTGAGTTACCACGGGCCTATTTTTATAATTTTAGCCAGTTAGCTACCTCGTTTTTAACTCATTTTCAGTTGCCGGTCAGATATGATAATGGCACGAAGTTACTAACTTCATTAAAATAATCGACGTCCACTTATATTTCTGATCATATTCATGAATGGAGACGTCGAAGGCGGTCAGTGAAAGTTTTTATCCCGGACTAGATCTTAGCTGAATGGTTTGTTAAATCATTGTTACCGAAGATTACTGAAGACGTAGCTAAGGCCGGAGTAGTTACTGAGGAGCAAGTGATTGCTCAAGCACAGTACCTTGACTTAGTTTATACTCAGTCAGGTACGTTACATGAAAAGATCCCAGATCTTCCTAAGTTAAATCAAATCACTGCTGCTCCTTCAGGATCTCATGCTGCCGATGGCATGATTGGTACGGTGAAAACTAAAAGTAAGAAGCAGTCTTCCAAGAATTCTTCTCCTATCATAACCTTGCCTGATTCCCCGACAGGAGATTCTTCTGCAGAGGTTTCCGCCGACGTTCACGCTGTAGAGTCATCTACGGCTAAATCAAAATCTGGTGGGAAAAGAAAGGCAAGAAGAAGAATAAAGTAGACAAAACTCCAGAGGAGAAAACTGAAAAGTCGGAAACCAATGACGAAAAATGAAAACCTCGATATCCTTGTCTTATTTGTGAAGAGGATCATTTTACAAGAGATTGCCCTCATCGGGTAGAGGTTACGAAGATTGTTAAAGGTTCCCAAACTCCTGCTGTTTTGAAAGATCCATTTCCAAAGCAGGATAGTAAGATGATAGGTTCTTCCTCGAGTGCCAGTGAAGAACCCATATTGATGATGTCTCATGTAAGGATTGCGACTCGATCGTAAGAATATGGTAGTAAAAGTCCTGTTGATGGCAAAGAAGCAGAATCTTCTCATTCTAATCCATCAACCTCAGCTCTCGGTTCCGATCCACTACAGATCGAGAAACCTAACCTGGACTTAGTAATCAAACCACCCGCCAAGGGTATACTTCAAAAGTTTTCTTTCAATCCACATGTGAGAGCGGCCCAGAATTATAACATTGTTGAGGACTTAGTTGTTTCACCCTCAACAATGTCGGATTTGGAGGTGCTGCAATCATGCCCAGCACAACGTAAATTACTTTTGTCGGCTATAGGAGCTGTTGATGTTCAGGACCCAAACCTAATAATCTTTGATCTAGAAAATAGTACGCCGCGTTTGCCTCATCAAATGGCTTTTCATATCCTAGTGATAGTAAAAAACAGGCCTATTCATCGGACTCTAATTGATGAGGGAGCTTCCACGTGTATTATGTCGATACAGTGTTGGAGATTGCTTGGTTCTCCTTCACTAAATCAATCCCCGACAATTCTTAAGGCCTTTGATGGCCGTGGGTTTCATCCTTTTGGCATTCTTCAGGATTTGCCTATAGGGGTTGAAGGAAAAACCGTTAGTCTAGATGTGGAGGTGGTTGATGCCCCTCTAGACTACAACCTTCTCTTGGGTCGAAGTTGGTCTTACACTATGACAGCGGTCGTTTCATCGGTCTTTCGAGTAATAAAGTTTCCACATAATGGAAAGATCGTAACAATAGACCAGCTGGCTTATTTTTCATCCAACCCATCCTCTTCAGAGAGTATTCAACATGTCGGTAAAATGACTATCCCATACAAGGATGTTGGAGTAGGATTAGTTAAAGATGTCGGTTTACTGGGAACTTTTCCTTTTCCTCCAATCAATGCATTGTCTTCGTTTGCATCCATTCATATGATTACATCAGACACCATTGTTTATGACGATCCTTGGATCGTTCCTTCTGAATCTGAGATAGACTCATTTGGTGATGTTATGCCTTTGGGTCCATATGAAATTGCCTATGAAGCCGTGCAGTCTTTTACCGACCCGCGTTCAACCAAAATCGACCAAATGAATGTGGTCCGTGAGGAATCACTTTTCACATCAACCTCGGAGTTAATAGCGTTTCCCGAAGTTGTTTCATTTGACGAGCAACTTCGTGAAGTCCTGTGTGTAAACGATTTACCATGGGAAGATCTCCATCATAGATCTTCGTTTTTACCTGAGGATGATCGTTTTGAAAATGATTTCTCATCAATCTTTACAGCTAAATATGTCAAAGAAGCTAAGAATCCAATGAAACATCCTGATTCAGAGCTAAATTTGGGAAAAATCTCTTGAACTATTCCCATTGACATTTCAGTCAAGCCTGGAATTGTTGAGAACATTCATATAGGTGCCTCGTGTACAGATGACGAAATTCAGACGTGCCATCAAGAATTCCGCGACATGTTTGCCTGGTCCTATGAGGAAATGCCAGGAATTGATCCCGCGATTGTTGTTCATGGGATCAAGACTTACCCAGATGCTAAACCCGTCCGGCAATGTTTGCATCAGATTCACCCACGAAAAGCGGCTGCAATTAAAGCAGAAGTTGAGAAGCTGTTGAAAGCAGGTTTCATTTATCCGATCCCGTTAACGGATTGGGTATCGAATATTGTTCCGGTTAACAAAAAACAGGGAACAATAAGAATATGCATCGATTATAGGGACATTAATCGAGCTTGTCCAAAGGACAACTACCCAACACCCTATATCGATCAAATAATTGATGATTGTGCCGACAGGGAAATATTTTCCTTTATGGACGGTTTTTCTGGTTACAATCAAATCAATATTCTACCTGCCGATCAACCAAAAAAGGCTTTCATTTGTCCATGGGGGACATTTTCTTATTGCAAATTACCTTTTGGGCTTAAGAATGCCGGAGAAACTTTTCAAAGGGCGATGCCTTATGTGTTTCATGACATCAAACACATTGTGCAACCGTATCTCGATGATTTGCCTGCTCATTCGTTACATCGAGTTGATCACCTTGTCCATTTACGAGCAATATCCATGAGGTGTAGGCATTATCGTATTCGGTTGAACCCACACAAGTGTGTCTTCTGTATAGAAGTGGGTCGATTACTGGGGTTTGTAGTTTCAAAAGCCGGCATTCACGTCGATCCCTCGAAGGTCGAAGCTATCATCAAATTGCCTCCTCCTTCGAGTCTTCCCCAACTCCAAAGTTTGCAGGGGAAAGCAAAATTTTTACGACGATTCATTCCTAACTACGCCAAGGTTACAAAGGGTTTTACATGGTTGTTGAAACAGAACGCTCAATTCACTTGGGATGAGATAGCTCAGAAATCTTTTGATGCACTTAAGCACGCGTTGACCCATGCATCGTTGCTGCATCCTCCCAACTACAACCAGGATTATTTTTTGTACCTCACTGCCGCCCATTCCACCATTGGGATAGTCTTAGTTCAGGAAGACGAATTCGGAACGGAACATGTGATATATTACCTTAGTCGGACGTTAAACCCAACTGAGCTAAAATATTCACATGTGGAAAAATTGGCATTGGCAGCCGTTCAAGCTGTCCAACGTTTTCGTCACTACATTTTACTCCGTAAAACTACAGTCATTTCGGATTGCAACCCTATGATCTACATTTTGACTAAACAATTGCTATGGGGCAAGTACTCCAAATGGATTGTTATCCTGCAGGAGTTCGACTTGGAGTTTGAGAAATCTAAGTCTAAGAAGTCTTTAGTTTTTGCAGAGTTAATGTGTGACTTCCCACGTGCTGACACGGAGACTGTGGCAGAGGAGCCCATTGCAGACGAATCTTTGTTTCTAATAAGCACTTTAGATCCGTGGTATGGGGATATCATCGTTTATCTTCAGACCCAATCCTTTTGGCCCGAAGTTTCAAGGTCGCAAAGTCGGAAAATTCGATTCCAGTCCCAACAGTACAAAATTATTGGAGATACTCTTTATCGTCGTGGGGCGGACTTGGTTTTTCGACGTTGCTTAACTCATGAAGAAGCTGAAAGGGTTCTGAATGACTGTCACTCTGGAGCGTGTGGCGGTCATATGTCTGGGTATGCCACAACCCAAAAGATATTGCGCACTGGCTACTTTTGGTCGTCCTTGTTTAAAGATTGTATTACTGTGGTTCGAAAATGCCACAACTGTCTAGTGTTTGATCGAAAGATGCGCGCTCCGCCTACTCCTCTCCACCCAATAATTGTCGTTGGTCCTTTTGCCAAATGGGGTATCGATTTTATTACATGTAACCCTCACTCGGCCAGGGGGCATGCATATATCATCCTTGCGGTAGATTATTTTAGTAAGTGGGCCGAGGCGATACCTACATTCGAGGCAGATGGCAAGGCAGCTGCAATTTTCATGTTCAATCACATAATTGCTAGGTTTGGTGTCCCACAAGTGATAATCACTGACCATGGGCGCCATTTTCGAAACATTATGATGAGAGAACTTACATGCCAGCTTGGTTTGTGTCACGATAGTTCAACTCCTTATTATCCACAAGCGAATGGTCTGGTTGAGTCCATCAACAAAGTTTTAGTTATCATGATCCGACGAATCATTGGTATTCATCGGTCAAATAGGCACAACATGTTATTTTCAGCACTTTGGGCGTACCGAACCTCAGTGAAAACATCAACAGGGTTCATTCCTTTCCAACTAGTTTATGGTTTGGAAGTTGTGCTACCCATTGAATGTGAAATCCCGTCACTGCAAATGGCCATCGAGTTACTTCCAGCTACTTCCGAAGAGGAGAATCGTTTATTATACTTAGCTCAATTAGATGAGAATCGATGTGATACTGCATTGGTGATCGAAACTCACACAAAACGTATGAAAGCTCAGTATGATCGAAATGTGACCCCTCGAATTTTTTCAGAAGGAGACCTAGTGTTATTGTATGATCAAGCTAATGATAAATTAGGTGCTGGAAAATTCGTTCCTATGTGGCATGGGCCCTATATTGTCAAGCGAAAGCTAGCAAAAGGGGCCTATGAGCTGGTAGACTTTGACGGGGACTCTTTAGGTAAACCCAGAAATGGTCTTTACTTGAAGAGGTATTATGCTTAAAAGATGGGTATGGAGATTTTAGTTAGGTTAGTTTTTCTTTCTAGCTGGTGTGTTTGTTAGTTTAGACAGTGTGCTTAGCTTAGAAAGTGTGTTTTTCGTCGTTATTTTGGCTTATCTTGGTTTTACTCTTGATATTGCAGATGACAATGCCTCTCCAAACATACATTGGTTTTGATAATGGTGCTTGTCGTAGTACACGGAATATCTCTTCCGCAGCTTGGGTTATCTATTCGCCCTCTGACGAGTTAGTTTCTATGCATGGGGTGAGCCTCGGTCAAACAACAAACAACATTGCCTAATATAGTGCAGTGATTGAGTTATTGTCTGAATCTATTTCATTTGGGATTCGGAGTTTGATAGTGAGGTTAGATTCTGAACTCATTGTATCACAGCTTAATAGAGTGTATGCCATTAGAAATCCAGTGTTATTGAGGTTATTTTTGAGAGTGCGTCTCTTGGAACGTGAGTTTGATTACATTGAATATCAGCATATTCCAAGGTCTTTAAATACATTAGCATATGCAATCGCTTCTCGAATGTTAAATATACATTTGCAATAATCATACATGTAAATTTAAAAACATTTCATCACACATGTTCAACAAGATAAGCCGTTAATAATGATATATATATAGATAGGAGTGTGTCAAAAAAAAGTACATCGTCTTCGATCATAGGTTGAAAAACACCTTATGATTGGCAAAAATGATAAGTACAAAAAACCAAAATGTCACATGTGTCTACAAAACGACCATCCAATCACTGGTGATGATCTCTATATGACACCACTACACGGGCCACCCTACACAAGAACCTCCTAAAAGGTCCTGGGACCCCGACTACATAGCGCTGAAGCCTGATAGGAATATCATCTATAGTAGTCTCTAGTATATCTGTTGTAAGACGCTCTAGGTCTTGTTCCAACTCAGCTAAAGTCTCTGTGGCCTCGTCCTGTGGGGCCGGCGCTGCTGCAACTGGTAGTCTCCTCTTGAAAGGCCGGAGATTGACTGGACGACATGGGCCTACATCTGCATTTTGAAAATTATTACTATCAGTTTTGAGACGATATAAAAACAAACAAAAAAATAGATAGTTTAAAAAACATGTGGAAAATGAATTACCTATATCATCCCATTGTTCTCCCGGTGGAAGAACCATGTCCGGATCTCCACGAAAATCAACTACGACATAATGAAAATCTTGTATAGAAAAGACCTGGTCCTCTAACCAGTGAAAGTACTCCGGAGTAAATTGGACAACCTCCGTGCCCTCATCAGGATGACGGGCCATAACTGCAACCCATCGCATCAATTTGGGCTCTCGGGGAAGCCCAGCCTCAACAGTGAGTTGCTGTGGGATCAGCATCGGAACCCTCTCTAAGCCAAAACTCACAACTAAAGGCCCATAACCAAAAGTCTTTAGCTGTCCGTTTTTGGCTCTAGTCAGTTGGCCTTTTAAATTGGCCAACACAGCATCACACCAGTTGAAAATGGTACCTCAATAGCAATAAATCGCCATCCGCATCTGGGATCCAGTGGCAATGTGTAAAGCGGTAGCCTCACAAAGTTTGGTAACTGTAAAGGCAATCACCATAAGTTCAGGGCGGGATATAGTTTTGATCTCTATCCCCTTCTCCTGAGTCTGAGTGTTACACCACTCTAGTCGGAGACTAGCGATGAACTGGCCACCCGGCCTAGTCCCGAACAGAGTCAAGTGTTCGCCTCTCTTGGGAAAACCAGTGAGAAAGTAGATATTTGAGGGCTCTATCTCGAGTTGGTGCCCTCCAATATAAAAACATTGGTCCTGAACGTTCCATCTTTCTACCAGCCACTCTAGAAAGCGCACTTGGGCCCTCATGCCAGGTATGGCCCAGTATTTATAAAGGCCGCATGCCTTCAAAGCATCAATGGACGGTTGATGACTAATGGCCGCCAAATCAACATCTTCGTGCTCTCTCTCGCGCCAATCAAGCATGGTGAACAATCTACACACCAGAAAACATCCATTAGATTCCATGAAATCAAAAAAGTTTGGTCCAATTTAGAGAATTTGGGGTTTGAAAACTCTTTGCGCGCAGTACGCACCCCGCATTTAGGAACAGAGCGTGGGTACGCAGGTTCCCTTAAGGCAAGGTGCGTATGCCTGACATTTTCCCAACTGAGAAAATGTCGGGGTATGCGGGTCCCTAGTGTGGCACCTGCATACCCCGAAAGGCGGATCTTGAAACCCCAAAGCCTCCAAAAATGAAATCTAGGGTCTAAATACGAATTCTAAATGGATGAAAATGAAGAGGAGGATGTTGTAGAATACCTGAAAGAGACGACGTTCGATTTCGATGGTCAGATTCTCCGCAATGTCCACGGGAAGTTTCTTGCCAAAAGCCCTTTTTCTCTCCTCAACAGCAAAATGGTAAAAATGAATTGGTAAAAGCCCTTTTTATAGGTTTTTTGGGTAAATGAATGGTAAATTTGTTTATTTTTCACCATGAAAAGGTATTTTTCAAAGTATTTTTATCTATCTTCAACAGGTATGAGTAATGTGTTGGTTTTTGTGCAGGATAAAGGATTTTCAGGGAAAATTGTCATTTTTTACAAACAAAAACATCAGAGTCATCTTTAAGCCCTTTTCTGACTCCTAAAACATGAAAAGATTGCTGAGCGTTTCGTTTACACTCGTTAAAACGGAATTAAAAGACGATCCTCTTACAACCCTTTTCTGACCGAAAGAACACGAAAAGATTTCCGGATTTTTGTCGTTTCAAATTCGATATTGGAAATAAAACGACGTGTCCTTGATCACTTTTTACTTTTCAGGTCAAAGACACTAATCATGAAAGTACTCCTTGGTCGTAAAAGATCAAGCGGTTCTCTCAAGTATTATTTTATACTTTTTTCGGGCTTGGGAGACACAAATTTACGAAAAAGGTCAACCCTAGAGTCTTCTTAAGTTTTTTCAGACTCTCTAAAATTGAAAAATGCCGAGTTTCTCCTATACTGGACTCGTTAAAATTTCACAGTAAAGGACCTGTTCGATTACAAACAGGAACAGACCACTACTTCTTAGGGTTTGAATCAAAACTAAGTTGGACTCATCCGAAGGATGAGCTTATAATCAAGCAAATGTTATCCTCCTCAAGCTTGTAAAAAATAAAGAGGTACTTGCTAGAAATGGTGGGGGAAAAGAGAGAGAAATGAGCCTATTTGTTATCCTTTGTCTCAGAAAAACCTTATCACCACTCTTGAACACGACACTTTTCATTCACCTGGGTTGGGAAATCCTTTTCCTAACAGTTGATCAAACTACATTGAAAATCATCAGCCAATTTCTGGGTATTAACTTTGGGTCAATTGTCACCAAGCCATCTGTTGTGTCGTTATGTGTTCAAGAGGTCATTGCAAATAAACCATTCATCTGCAAAATACCTGTCATCCATCTTGACCATCCCTGAGTCAGTCCTTACAGCTACATTTCTTCAACTTGATTTATGATTTCGTGTTGTGGGCTTGCCTGCAACGGGTCGCTTTCTATCGACATCAACACATTATCTAGAAAGATGATCTAGAAATCGTCAGTACCTTGAAATCTGGATGCATCAATGGCAGGTTTCTCGCCTTTGATGACAATTTACATCATTGACTTTCGATCGAAGGATTCCATGACATGTTCGACATCAACACATTCATTCACATCTCATGGATTGTACTAGGTACTTTGAGAACCATTGACATCACTGGTGGTCTCTCTCACACTTGTTAACAGTTTACATCATTGGCTAGTAATCAAGTGGTTTCTACCATGTTTGACATCAACTCATTTATTCGCATGGATAGAATCGTACTATTTCGGGAGGTAGAAATGAAGACCCTGGATCTATTTTCCACCATCCAGGCTGCGAGGAGTTTTTTATTGATTATATAGTAGACTAATCATAAACAGATGGCTGCGTCCATACTGTGTCTACATGAGTCTATGATTATGATGTACTACGAAATCATTCCTATATCGGAGCAGTAGTTAGTTTTTTAGTTAAAGTTTTCAATCTGAGTATGGGAATGCCTACATCAGCGATGATATGATCTTACATATGTATTTTGTGTTGAATATTTGCAGGTTCCGACTGGGCTCTCCGCAAGATAATCCTTGAAATGATAAAGTGCCTCACCCTTCCTAGATGATATGAAACCCTAATCTACTACAGGCTTCGCACTTTAGGGGGAAATATGTTACACTAAAATTTGTCACCATGACTATTTGCAGTCAGTATGGCTCCATCAATTGTCATACTGTCCTCCTTGGCAAGTCTTATACCTCTGCTCCTCATGTCAAACTCCAAAAAAGAGAGAAAGTCCTTAGAAATCAATATAACTCTGGTTACGCAGTTTCTCTTACCCTTACCTGCGTGTGCGCACCTCAAGTTCATAATACCTGCGTACTTGTACGCTCTGTCTGTAAAGGGGTGGGTGCGTACTCCTGTAAAGGTCAAAAGGCGCAAGTTTTACTTCAAAAAAGTTACTTGTGGTCGAATCTAGAGCATTCTAGAAGATGGTTTGACGTGGATTGAGCGCCTCCAGATGGTTCATGCATCCCAAAGAAAGAGGAACTTATCCCATCAAGAGGGGAGCTATCCCATTGAAAGAGGGGCTTATCCCATTGATGGTGGACCTGATTAACTTCCTCCAAAGTACTATAAATACAGGCATTGGGCCAGAGGGAGGGGAGGTTGAAAGTTGAACATTCCTAAGGGTAGATGCTGCTGAAATTAGGACTCCCTTATAGAGCTTGAGAGGAGAGATTCCAATCCTTTCTTAGCTTCATTTGGAAGTGGGTGAGCTGATCAAAGTAAAGGAGAACTCTTGCTAGACCCTAGGAGGGACCTGCACAACACCAAGGCACTGGTTGTAATGATTTCTTTTGTTTCCAATTAATACAATTAAGTTCATTTTTCTCAACAAGTTGTTATATATAATTTGTTTCATAAACTCCTTGGTCTTTATGATGAATATGTTTTATTATATGAGTTATTCAGGTGCTATGTAATCGTGTGCTTGTTAGTGAATGCAGGCTTCAAGGAGGAGGAGCTCATCTAGATCGGAGAGGCTTGGCTGCTACAAACAGCGTTGGACTAAAGGTAAGACTTGAACACCTAGTTGCTTTTATTTTAAATGCATATTTAGGGAAAGATAGTGCTTGATTGTCTTGTTTGTCACTAGAAAGCCTTAGCTTCTAGGGAGGTCGGTTTTGTCCGCAAAATTGACTCTTTCCGCATGACAGTGGCCATACCATTTGTAGTTACTCAGGAAGATTCAGCTCATGTCCACTCCAAAGCCAACAATGATAACAACTTCATTGAGCACATTCAACACATCCGCCAAAAGGTCCATGATATATTGGATAGAGCCAATGCTAAGTACAAGTAGATGAGCCCCATAAATGGGTAATTATATGGGCTCATTTGGCCTCCTAACTCAGCCTAATCCACCATTCTCATTAGTTTATTGCATGTTTTTTATTATATTTATGCTAATAGAGTGACTTGAGTTAGTCATTATGCCATGAAGTCTAATGTGTGATTTATGCAGATTTTTGGTCAATTTTGAGACAGAGTCAAAGGTTTAATGAGCATTTGGTAGCCAATATTCGAGGAAAACAAGGGAGAGTATTTTTAGGAGGGTGTCCCCCTCATTTATGACCCCCTACCTTGAATCCTCCTTCAGAAAGCTCGTAGCACAAGCAACCACATCAATGCGTCAAAGGGGCAGTCGAGCAAGTGAAGAAGAACTGTTGTCTATCTCTAGTCTTGGGAGCCAAGCCTCCTTGATTTTAGGAGATCTGTTGGAGGCTCCAATTGTATAAATATGAGGGCTTATGTTCTTAGTAGTTTAGTTGGATGTTAGTCAAATTTTCACACTTTTGTTGCAGCTTTTGCTTAGCTCATTTCGAGCTTACTTTTGTGACCCGATTTATGTAATGTGACTATTATTTTGGTAATGGAGATGAATTATTTTCTGAGCCAGCACTGAGTTCTTCCAAGGGGCTGAAGCTCTTGGGTTAGGGCCCAAGCCAAGCTGCCCAACACCTCTTGTTTTTAATTTATATGTTTTTCTTCAGTTCATGAATTAGTCATTGTTAGATAGATTTCTTCCTTAGTAGAATAGGTTGCTTTTGGGGGGTTTACATAGCTGTTTCCATTTCAGTTGTTGAAGTAGGTTAAATAGGGGTAAGAGAAAGATACAAAAGGCCATCAACAGAGCCTAACCTCCTTTCCTCCTTTGGGGACTATGAATTGAGGTCAAGATCTACTTGCTGCCATAAAAACACAGTTTTGCTTTCCCCATGCAATTTCTAGTGTTACAATTTGATTTAGAGGTTAATGCTTTGCTTCAGATCCAGTTTGTCATGCTCATTTTTGTTTCTGCAATAAATCTCTTTCCATGATTTCCTTTCCATATAGCACTGCTCATTATTTTATTTTCCTAGATCAGAGTTTAGGTTAACTTGAGATATAGTTCTATTTTTTGTTGGTGAAACTAGTTCTTTTCTTGCTCAAATTCAGTGTTTTGATTCATAGCACTCTTATAGTACATCTCTGCTCATAATAAGTCAATAAAGCTTCCATCACCATCTCTTTTGCTACATGTTTCACAGGTCATTCACAACCCTTCACAAATCTACCCTAATTCTTGCACTTTTCTCATAAGTTTTCCTCTCGTCTCTTGAACAAATCCAACCATAATTTTCTTTCCTAATCATCCTTGATGAACTTCAGACACCTTAAAACCTCCCTCTAGGCTTCAACTACCATTTCCCACCATTTTTTCACCTTTAAACCCTGTAAAACAACTCTCGGCATCCTTCTGTAGATCCTCCTATAGATCCTCCTATAGATCCCTTGCAGCCTCCTGTAGAATTTCCTGTAAGTGACTTTTTGAAGTCCGATTGAAGGGAAAGCCTTCAAAAGGGTGCCAAAGGTCTCCTAGGACCCCTCCACACCTTCCTACACCTCTGCAAATCCCAAAGTCACCCTCCATCGCCACCTAATCACTGCCACATCCATAAACAAATAAATTACATGCATAACAATTTCACATAAAATACACAAAAATCAAAAAAGATGTTTTTTCTTATTTCCTTCTAGAAACAACTTGAATAGGTGTAGTTTACTTCCTCAGTAGGTAATGGCACTCTTTTCCTAGATTTTCACCTCTCTTCTTGCAAAAGTAGGGTTAGTCGGTAAATTAGGGTTTGCTAGGTTTACTTCACATTTCGGTCTTCTTTCTCTTTCTACAAGTAGAATAGCCTCTGTAGAGTAAGATTTCCTTTCTTTCATCATAGTTAAAGCTTCTTATGGAATTCATAGAAGTTGGCTTGAGCTCCTAGTGATCTTGCACCCGCTGACCAAGTGACATCCTGCAGTAAGAACTAGTACTTTTGCATACAACACCGTCGCTTCCAAGTTTGTTATGAACTACCAGGTTGATAAAAGTAAAGTAGGAAGCCCCAGGAGTTGCAGCATTATTGCTGCAATACTGGTGCTCATATTTTTATGGTGTTGTTTCTGGGGAAGCATCAGAGTATTTTGTGATTTCTTCTTTTCTTCTATTTTTTTTACTGCAAAATTTTGCGAAGTAGTTCATTAAAGCAAAAGTAGAGTAGTTGTTTCTTTCAATTTCTGCATTTCCTTGCTTCCATTTCAATTCTGCAATTTCCATTTCAGCAAAAGTAGATTAGCCCTTTCAATTATGTAATTTCCATTTAAGAAAAAGTAGATTAATTCTTTCAATTATGCAATTTTCATTCCATATTAGTCATTTCCTTGCTTTCATTTCAATTCTACAATTTCCTTTCAGCAAGTTCATTTCAGTAGTTGTAATTTTTTGTTCAATCAATTTCAGTTTTGCAGGTACAAGCAGAAAAAACAAAAATCACCCAAAAAGATATTTCATTTCATGCCTCGTAGGAATAGAGATAATTCAGGGAAATTGTTACCCAACACCCCCATCACATCACAAAGCCACCCTTCTCTCTTCTTCAGTGGAAATGATCCAAAAGAACCTTTAGGAGAAAAACCTGAGATATTTGAAGAACCTATAGGAGAAGAAGAGGAAGAAAACATCCCTCCTGAGACAATGGCTAAAAAAAGAAATGCTAGGGGGAATGGAGAATGAGTAGAGGGTACCTTTCCCATCCGAGAGACCAATGGAGACACTAAAATGAAGAACATAAGCCCTTCAACCCTACCTCACTTCCGTGGATTGGCTGCAAAAGATCCTAACACCTTCCTGTTTGAGTTTTTTGTTATCTGTCGAACCTAAGACTATGCAGAAGATGAGAAGAAGTTGAGACTGTTTCCTTCTACCCTCAAAGATGCAGCATTGCATTGGTTCATGAGGTTACCTGGCAACAACATCACAACTTGGGCTCAGATGCAGCAAGCCTTTAATAACAAATATCGGGACTACTGTAGGTCAAAATATACCAAGGAAGAAATCTTCCAAATGACCATGGGAAGTGATGAATCCTTGGAAGATTATGAAGAGAGGTTCCAACTCAGTTATAAAAGGGCTAGTTACACACTTGACCCTGAATCTCTGAAGTTGGTCCTACTCAGAGGAATTCCGAAAGACCTTCTAGACACCCTCCATTTACTGGTTGGGGGAGACATCTACCAACTACCTTATGAATACATAAATACTGTTTTTAGAAACCATTCTAGGGCAGCCAGAAAGAGAGGTAGGGGGAGTCAACCCACAGCTAGTACCTCCTCATCCAGTTCATCCCTCAAAGGGGAACTTGGAAGCATGCTGGAAGATTTCAAGAGTGAGATGTTGTAGACTCTTTCCATGGCAATGGATACCTTGCATATTAAAAGGAAACAAGAGGAAGCAGAGAGGGCTTTGGCCATTTTTTGTCCTAGGTGCACCAAAAGGTATCCTAGGAACAAATGTACATTAAACTCTATAGAGGTTTGTTCAGTCTATGAAGAAGATCATTCTACAGATAAGTGCCCTTCCTTGCCTGGACTTAAAGCTGTATACCAAGGGGCCGAAGGAGCCACTGAACCACTCTATTTCACAAACCAAAGGAGACCGCATGGACCTAGACCATACCAATAAGGTATGCAAGGGAAATATCAGGCATACAATAACCCCAGTCAAGCCACTTCCATACTTTCTTGGGGTCCCCCTGCTCATCCTTCTTGGTCCACACCTCCTCCTTGGTCCTATCCATTTCAATATCATGCCCAACCAGCCGCTCATTCATTCCACTCCTATACTCAGCCACAACCTCAGTGGAATGCATCTCATCAGGGGTGGAGGCCCCAATACAACTCTCTTCCTGCTCTTTTTCCTCCACCACCTACTCAACCACAACCATTGCCTCCTACTCCACCAAGGCAACCCCAAATGCCTACTCAACGAATCCTGAACCCGAACGACAGATAGGCTCAGAAAGTATACAGTGGGGAACCATCATGCCCAACCTATGTTGTGGAGATTTAGGAGATTAACCTACAATCTGGGAAGGTTCTCCCAGATATCCATCCTCCCCCTTAGGAGGTTGAGGAAGATAAAGAGGAAAGTGAATCGAAAGCAATTCCACCCTTTCCTGATAGATTATCCAGAATAACACAGCCTACCCCAGAAGAAACTGAACTTCTGAGAGAATTGAAATAGCTATGTGTAAAGATACCACTTCTCCAAGCCATAAAGGATGTGCCTATATACAATAAGATGATCAAAGAGAAGTGCTTCAGGCATCTAGGTAGGTGCAAGAGAGATTCCCCAACCATCAATGTCATAGGACAACTGTCCAACCTGATGTTGGGGCATGTTATCTGTCAAAAATATCTAGACCCTGGAAGCCCAATAATTGATGTCCACATCAATGGCACCATGATCCCCCATACCCTAATTGATCTAGGGGCTGCCATTAATGTGATGACCAAGGACACCATGCTCAAGCTCAAAATCCAAGGCTCCTTGAGAAAGACCATGACCATATTGCAGCTAGCAGACCACTCCATCGTGACCCCTGAGGGGATTGTAGAGGATGTGATGGTCTCCATTGATTCTTGGGAGTACCCTGCTGATATCCTAGCTCTCCAACCAAAAGGAAAGCTCACTGGGTATCTGTTGTAGGGAAAAGTATCCGACTCGGATGACCCTAACCCACTCTAAGGGTGACAGTTCCTTAGCAACAACTGTAAAGCAAACTACTGAAAGTTTTCTTCTTTATGAAAGCAAAAGAGAATGGAGAAAGCACTAACCGTTGCCTTGCGCTTAATGTCGAATCCAAACTCTCCTCTTTGGCCGCTTGCTCCTAGCTCTTTGTCCTTCTGCTCGCCCAGCTACAATGAGATCCTGCAAAACAACAAAGAAGGAAACTACAAGAGGCATGCAATCATAACTGGTTCATGGATCAGTGTAAACCAAATATGCAATCATCACAATATACAATTGAAACAAGAGCACATAGAAGAACCTCAATAACTTTTATTAATGAAGAAATAAAGGTTTTGAGAGGATTACAACCATTGCAGGCTCCAACCCAGCAACACCTCCCAGCAGAAAGAATTTCTCTTCTTCACCTCTCTCAAACAATCACCCAATAACTCAAGAATGAAACCAACAGCATATCATTACTTTGCACAAAATTCCAGCCTCCTGAGCTCATAGGAGAGAGCTCAATATATAGATGAATTGAGAAAGGATGAGTCAGCTTGCAACTGATGTGTAGCTGCCTTGTGTCCTCTCTCTCTTCAGTTAATCTTTAGTTGATCTTCAGTTCTTGAGTCCACTTGGTGAACCTTGCTTCCACTTGGAGAAACAAAGCCTCTGACTCATCACAAGGCGAAATACCTGATCCAAGTGTCAATTTTGGAAGATTCCAAAGCTATGACTCACTCTGCCACATGTCCAAACTCGCCCAACGCAGGTGGGCTTTGTTCTTCCTGCTTTGCAACGCAGGTACACCATGGAGCAGTTGTGTTTCAGCGCAGAAACCCAGTGGAGCACCTGCTTTGATTTCAGGATTGCTTGTTTTTGAGTGTTTTCAGGTGGAGAACTGATCTAAGAGCTGTTGGTTTGCTGACCTTGTTCCTCTAGGGGTAGGAACATCATGTTTAGGGAACTTTGGATCCCTTGGATTATTGACAATTCATGCTTGTTGCTGTAAGGCACAAAATTGTCTATAACAGATGCCCCCTAAAGTTTGAGGTCGTTTATCGGGTGAAATGCTTTATTGAGAGGATCCGAAGTTCATTCAATCTGCTGAGAAGTGTCCTGTAATAAGATACAATACAATACATTATTTTTCATACATTTTTCATGATCTAGCTGAGGCGGGCATTCCCATGCTCAGCTTTATAAATACATTTTGGTACATAGAACAGACGATCGTCTGATGCTAGACTGATAATTCTCTGCCGAATCTATCATCCTTCACTGATAATTCTCTGCCGAATTTATCATCTTTTGAGAAGGAGGATCATCTGCTGCAATGATGTACATATCAAATGTCTTTATGTCCTGAATATATATCGCAGCCCGGATGGATGCAACTAGATCCGGGGTCTTCAATCTCTTCCGATCTTCACTCGATGTACAAGTCGATCCATGTGAGAATTTCTTGAAGTCGAACATGGAAAGACATCGCTTGATTACCGGTCAATGATGTGAACCGTTAACAAGCGCGAGAGGAATCACCGATAAGGATGATGACCCTCAAGGTACGGCAGTACAATCTACATGGTGGGAATAAAGGACTTGGCGTCGACCACCATGCAAAATCTTCTGGTCGAAGGTCATTGATGTATACCTGTCGCCGGAAGTGAGAAACTTGCCATTGAGGCATGCAAGCTTCAAAGTACTGAGGGGGGTGTTCCTAGATCAACTCCTTGGATAATGAGCTGATGTCGACAAGGAGAGATCCGTCAAAGGAGGGCCTTAATGAATCCCACATCAGTGACACGGAACAGAGCTAGTGATTATGATGAGGTGAAAACAAACTGTGATGTATGATTCAGGGTGGCGGTCATGAAGTGGATGAAGGATAATGTATGGCAGGGGGCGGAACAGGGTTGACTCTTTACAGAACCACATCTCTTGAACATATAACAACACTGATGTGATGGATTGGTAGCATTACCCCAATTGTGGATGGTGTGGCGAGGACCATGATTCTGCGATCGGTGAATGAAACAACCCAACCCGATGCGGACGGAGGACAAAGTGTCATGTTCAAGAGCGACTTGCTACCATTAATACTGTGAGGTTCTCCCAATTTTTCCCCAGTCATTGCTGACCAGTACCTCTTTATTTTTGTCAAGCTTGAGGAGGATAACATATGCTTGTTCTATAACCTGCCCTTCGGGCAAGCCCATCGCTATGTTTTAACGAGCCTAGCGATAGGGAAACTCGTTCTCGTCTAAAGACAAGTTTGTCGCTATTTAATCATTTTAACGAGTCTAACGACAAGGAAAACTCGGTCCTTTTCATTTTTAGAGAGTCTGAAAAGGTACGAAAAGTTAACTCCAAAATTCCTTTTTCGTCTTCTAATCCCTTAAGTCTGGAAAAGTATAAAACAATACAGAAGGGATGAATTTTCGGTTGCTTTAACGAGCCGAACAAAACAAGCGCTCGATCTTTTTGTGCAATAATCCCTCAGGTCCAAAAAGATTAAAATCTAGAGGAGGGATAGCTTTCCGGTCGCTTTAACGAGCTGGAAGGCCAAAACTCGGCAAACTTTTCATATTTTACGAGTCAGTGAAAAGAGCTCAAAGAAGACTCGTCTTTTGAGGAACGAGTGATGAACAGGGATAGCAGCAGATTCCAGGTACAGGTTGGAATTCTCCAATCACGGCAGTGTCACAAGGATGGCTAAGTGAAATCACTCTTCGCAGCTGTTCCTCAAAATGGGTAAACAAACATATGGAGGTGAACGATTGGCCAAATGAACGGATGGAGGTGATGGCATATAAACACGACCAAGGGCTTTAATATGGCTTTCAAAGGTTACATTTCTCGAGGTTGTTTACCGGTTCATTTTTCTGGGTGAGCTTGAACTGCTAGGGAAAGATTGCTCACAATCTACGTTTATTTTTTAACGAGCATGAACTTCTGCACAAAAACTGCTCGATGATTACGTTTATTTTTTAACGAGCATGAACATTGCCAAAACTGCTCGATGATACCAGTCTTAATACAAGGAATGCTTTAGGTGAGGTAATCTTATTTAAGGAGCGATACCTCACTAATTACTCCAATTTGGCAGGTTTTAACTTTTGCCCTTCAGCCTTTCTTTATGCAAGCTGGAAACGGCTAATCCTACGAGTTTAACGGGTTAGAAGGACCTAAAAATTTAAAAAATAAATAGTCGTCCCATGCTTGCACTCCAAAAGGTTTGCATGCCCCCAGGTATAAAGTATAATTTCTAGAGACTGCCCTCTTACTTATTATCCGAAAAATGGTTTTTGTTTGTTGCCACAAACTAACTCTCTTTTCGGCGATGTCTATCATTAGGTTGCTAAGGATGGTGCCCACTTGTTACAGCAATTTCCTCTCTTTCTTTGAAGACTGCCCCTACTTATCCTTTAAAACCCGCTGTTTTAATGGGTGAGGCTTGAAATTCAAAGATGGTGCCTTCTTGCTGTCACAAATAGACCCCCTCCTTAGTAGAGCCCACTTCTTTAGACAAAGGGAGCGACCGCTTCGCTCACATAACTTTGACAAAAGAATTTTATCCTAGAACAACCCTCCCTTCCACTGCCGGACGGGGTACGGACTAGTCCATTCTTCTGCGGAAATTAACTTTATACCTAAGGTTTTCTCTGCCCACGGCAGGCCAGGGTGCATGCCCCCTGGGTCCAAGTTCTTTCTTTCCGAATTATTCGCATTCATCGGGAAGTAGAACTGGAGGCGGTGGCATTCCTTGAGTGAACAAACCGTTAAGGGATGGTATTTGACTATTTGCAATGCGTGATCCTGGAAATGAAAGTTGGTCTACGAGCTGGACCATTCTTCCTTCGTGCGGAAAACACATGACTCTAAAGAGCGAGGACACTATTGCCTCCATGCAATATATATAGTCTCGTCCAAGGAGTAAGTTATATGCCAAGGGTCCTTGGACGACCATGATGTTCATGCGAACTGACTTCCCTTTCAATGTAAGCGGAACATTGGGGAGAATCCCTAACGGGTGACTGGTTCCTTTATCAAAACCTGATAGATTTCTCATCTCAGGTAAAAGCGCTGGGCAACCCAGTGCTTTCCAAGCAATAGAGGAAAGGATACTCACAGATGCCCCTTCATCAATGATAGTTCCAGCCATCACCATTCTGTAGATTTGGACTATGATTCTGAATGGGATACTGGCTGGTAACCGGGGTCTGCCTAGTTGATTCCAATCAAAGGATACAACTAGGTTGCTTGGTGGTGGGACCGAATATACGGTCGGATACGACCCTGACGATGTTCCTTCCTGCGATAAAGGAATGGGCGCATTGCCCTGATGCTTATCAGAATCTGTGCTGATGAAAAGAATGTGGACGGTGTCATCCTTATCCTCTTCAGTGAGGGTGTCATTTGAAGATGGGTCTTCAATGACGGAGTCATTGGACGATGAAACCTCTGAAGGAAGAACCGGGTCAACTGCCATTTCGACCTTTAGACTTTCGTCTGGTCTGGATTCAGTAGGTTCATTCTCAATGACCGACACTTCAGCTGACCACTTGGGCGGGTCAGCTGGATTTTCAACTATCGAGGGATTAGGCGCGAGTTTTTGGTATCCAGGAGGAAGTCGTAACGGTGAAACCGGACGATCTTCTAAAACTCTCTTTGCCTCATCTAAGAATGGACATTTGTGGATGGCATGCTCGCCTTCACACAATACACAGGGTGATCTTGGTCTCCCTCTTCGTCCTTCACTCTCGCTAGTTGACGGACTGCAATCAACATGACTACCAGAGGTTGATGCTACCGGATTGTGCAACCTTGGGGACCAGTCCCTTAGTATCCGGGGAATACAAGGACAATCACGATGGAAGTGGGTCCCTTCGCAAATGACACATGGCGATTTAGGCCCGTTTGGTGCAGTGTGTGGGTTTTTGTCAACTGTCTTTTGCTTGCCCCCAGTCGCCTTCGCCATAGGCTCCTTCTGCTTCTTTTCTTTCTTCTTCTTTTCCTTCTTCTCCATGGGAGGCTGACCTCTGCCGGCTCTACCTCGTGAAGATGAAGGATTAGAGGAAGAATTGTAAGAAGTGGAAGGCTGGTGGGTAGCTCTAGACTGGTCTGACTGTTGATTCGACTGCTCAGGATTAGTGGCGATCTGGACTACATTAGTTGAAAAGAGCCACACAGGTAGGCCAATTGTCAATCCTGGAAGTGACAATGTTGCCATATGAGGCGCACCAACATCTCCCCAAGAGGAGAAGGGATTTGGACTTCCGCCAAGGTTGCCTCCTTGGTTCGTGGGCTCCATACTTTTCAACTGAAAGATCAACGTGGGAATAACAGGTGATTTTGTTCCGCTTAAAATAAATTTTATTAACGACGCTTTTAGACACAAACTTGCTTTTTCATGTTTTAAGAGTCGAGAAAAAGCTAAAGATGACTCTAGTTGCCTTCGATGTTTTAACGAGCCTGAAGTGACAAATGCTCGGATGGACTTTTTCAGTTATAGAGTTTGAAAAAGGCCAAAAGAAACTGCTCTGGAGATCTAGGCAGAGGGTGTGCCAAACCTTTCGCGAAACCACAGAATACATTTTACGGTACGGGTGGTCGATCTTCGTGAATGATGTGTTCACTGCATCGCGATCAGTAGGGCGGCCGACACGGCTTCCTATGGATAAAGGATAATTGCCTATAGGGGTCTCCCAATATATACGCGACGGTACGTGGGAGCACAAGTCCGTATTAGAGCCACCGACTCTCAGGAGGAATCACCCACCTTCGTAGAGATCGACAGTCACTATGTTTAACGACGCCGGAACACGTCTCTACCTAGACCTCTAGATGTTTGCGTTATGTTACAAAGCGTTGTTATGTAAATTGGATTTATTTTAATGTTGATCTTGCTTATCAGTTTGCCTTTAAGGATCACCACGATATGTATATAACAAATTCCTGAATGCAGTCTAAGATGAGAAGCAAACTTTTCAATCTTTCAACTTTGAAAACCTTAACTACTGAAGGAAAAGAAAGGCAAATCTTTTCGCACAGATCATAGAGCACACACTAAAATGCAAATTTTTCCTAAGTCGTCAAGCACACAGTCAAATGCAAAATGCACAATGCATGTATTTTCTTCTTCCCTTTCTTAATGTGGATGGATACAAAAAGAAAGTGGTTATATAACTTTGATTTCGATTTAAAGCGAAAGTAAACAAGCTTGTCCAAAATCAAAAGACACCTTAAGATTCACTTTGTTTAATCACTGGAAATACATGAAATCAAACCAAGCTAACGAAAGTAAAATGACTAATCAGCTATGGACAGCAAACAAGCTAACTCTTTAGACCAACAAAACGCCTAACACAGGTTCAGATCTAAGAGGCCAAAAGCATGACTAGTTTACTTTTCGTTATGGGAAATTGTAAATGAGCAAGAAATACAAAGAACAAGTACAATTTCATTATATAACGGAGGCAGAATGATGGCAAGTAATATTGGTTTCAAAACAGGCACAAGACTGACACCTAGCAGCAAAACTAAGTGAAAACAGGCAAGAGAAAGGAGGAAACCCCAAATGCACTAAGCAAATTTGGGTCAACGCAGGCTCTGCATAGTCAAACTGGCTCTCAGCGCAGGTAGCCAGTTCGAGACCTGCGTTGGAAAGCAGGTAGCTTGTGTACTACCTGCTCTGGAAAACGAGAGTTGCGTTTTCACAGTTTCCGGGTCATAATTTTCTCAAAAATGCACGGTTTTTGCTCAAATCAGAAGCATTCAGTCAAGCATACTTAAAGGGATGATTTAGAAGGTGCAAAGCTATCACTAAGAGCTTACAAGGATCTTTGTAGATCAGCTCTTCAAATCATGAATCTGCTCAGAAGATGAGCAAGAGTAGCAGCCCCTCTACTTCGCTTTTGATATAGTCAAAAGCTTTTCGATTTGGTACTCTTTTGTTCAGGAAATGAATAGCAAAGATACTACAAACACAATCAAACGGATACGATCCCCAGCGGAGTCGCCAGTTTGTTGTAGGGAAAAGTATCCGACTCGGATGACCCTAACCCACTCTAAGGGTGACAGTTCCTTAGCAACAACTGTAAAGCAAACTACTGAAAGTTTTCTTCTTTATGAAAGCAAAAGAGAATGGAGAAAGCACTAACCGTTGCCTTGCGCTTAATGTCGAATCCAAACTCTCCTCTTTGGCCGCTTGCTCCTAGCTCTTTGTCCTTTTGCTCGCCCAGCTACAATGAGATCCTGCAAAACAACAAAGAAGGAAACTACAAGAGGCATGTAATCATAACTGGTTCATGGATCAGTGTAAACCAAATATGCAATCATCACAATATACAATTGAAACAAGAGCACATAGAAGAACCTCAATAGCTTTTATTAATGAAGAAATAAAGGTTCTGAGAGGATTACAACCATTGCAGGCTCCAACCCAGCAACACCTCCCAGCAGAAAGAATTGCTCTTCTTCACCTCTCTCAAACAATCACCCAATAACTCAAGAATGAAACCAACAGCATATCATTACTTTGCACAAAATTCCAGCCTCCTGAGCTCATAGGAGAGAGCTCAATATATAGATGAATTGAGAAAGGATGAGTCAGCTTGCAACTGATGTGTAGCTGCCTTGTGTCCTCTCTCTCTTCAGTTAATCTTTAGTTGATCTTCAGTTCTTGAGTCCACTTGGTGAACCTTGCTTCCACTTGGAGAAACAAAGCCTCTGACTCATCACAAGGTGAAATACCTGATCCAAGTGTCAATTTTGGAAGATTCCAAAGCTATGACTCACTCTGCCACATGTCCAAACTCGCCCAACGCAGGTGGGCTTTGTTCTGCCTGCTTTGCAACGCAGGTACACCATGGAGCAGTTGTGTTTCAGCGCAGAAACCCAGTGGAGCACCTGCTTTGATTTCAGGATTGCTTGTTTTTGAGTGTTTTCAAGTGGAGAACTGATCTGAGAGCTGTTGGTTTGCTGACCTTGTTCCTCTAGGGGTAGGAACATCATGTTTAGGGAACTTTGGATCCCTTGGATTATTGACAATTCATGCTTGTTGCTGTAAGGCACAAAATTGTCTATAACAGTATCCCCTCATCCTGGGAAGACCCTGGTTGGCTACTGCAGATGCCTAAATCAGCTGTTGAGCTGGGAACATGACAATCAAGAATGGGCATATGTCCAAGCATCTAATCCTATACCCTCCTACCCAACCCTTGTTGGAACATGATCTACCTCTCTGGTTGGAGGAGGAGGATGAGGATGAAGTCTATTCTGCACCACTATGTGCAGTAGAAATTGTTATGAAGGGGCAACCACAAAATGAGGATGATATCATTGAAAATCTAATTCAAAATCCACCCCCAGTATGTTGCCATTAGAAGATCTAGCGAAAGACACCCAAGAAAATCCCTTAACTTATCTTTGTGTGGCCAACCAAACCTCTCTCCGTGTTAAGAATATAGAGTTCGGCCCTGAAAGAACCTTGAAAATCAACTCATCCCTATCCACCTCCCAAGAGAAGGAACTGTGTAGCCTATTGTGAAAAAAATTAGATGCCTTCACTTGGAGCTATAAGGAGATAAAAGGGAGTAGCACATATTTCATTAAATTTGGAATTTTTTTATTACAATGATATCAATAGAATTGAGATTTTTTGTTATTTTGAAATTCTAGATTCATCATTTAATTCCAAATTTAATGAAATATGTGTTGAGTGCACTCTTCAGCCTATACTCATCACATTTACATTAATGAATATTGCAAACTAGTCAGGTAGCCTCAAAGGAGGATGAATCTAGCCCTTAAAGACATTGTCAAGGACATTGTCAAGGAAGAATTGCAAAAGTTACTGGATGCAGGATTCATTTACCCCCATCTCTGACAGTGAATGGGTCTCTCCTTTGGTGCTAGTGCCAAAGAAAAATGGTAAGTGGAGTATTTATGTCGATTATCAGGAACTGAACAAGGCCACCAGAAAGGACCATTTTCCTTTGCCTTTCATAGATCAAGTGTTAGATGGTTTGGTGGGGAAAAAGTTTTTCTCCTTCCTAGATGGGTTCAGCGGGTACAATCAAATCCAAATTAGCCTGGAAGACCAAGATAAGACCACATTCACTTGTCCTTGGGGTACCTTTTCCTATCAGGTCCTTCCTTTTGGTTTGTGTAATGCTCCTGCCACTTTCCAGAGAGCAGTATTGAGTATATTCTCTGAACTGTTTCATGATGTAGTGGAAATCTATATGGATGATTTTACTCCTTATGGTTCTAACTTCCAGGAAGCTTTGTCTAACCTAGGAAAAGCTTTGGACAAGTGTATTGAAATGAACTTGCCCCTCAGTCTGGAAAAATGTGAATTCTTGATGACTGAAGGGACCATGCTAGGTCATGCAATATCTCAAAAAGGATTGCAGGTGGACCCCAACAAAATCACCATCATCCAAAGGGTCCCACCTCCTCAAAAGGTGAGATATGTCCAGAGTTTCCTAGGCTTAGCGGGATATTACAGAAGATCCATTAAATATTTCAGTAAGTTAGCCTCTCCATTGTTTGGTCTTTTGGGAAAAGATGTTGAGTTCATATGGACTGACAACTGTCAAGAAGCCCTAGATACCTTGAAAAGTAAACTTGTGACTGCCCCAATTTTGAGAGGCCCAAACTGGGCCCTACCTTTCCACATTCACACAGATGCCTCGAACAAAGCAATAGGAGTAGCCTTGGGGAAAATTGATGAAAAGTTACCTTATGCCATATACTTTATAAGTAAAAATTTGTCCAAGGTAGAGTTAAACTACACGGTCACGGAGAAGAAACTCCTAGTTGTAGTTCATTCCTTAAATAAGTTCAGACATTACATCAAAGGCTATCAAACCTTTGTACACACCGATCATGCTACAATTAGGTATTTAATGAATAAACCATATGTAAATGCTCACATTATTTTATGGTTTCTTTTATTACAGCAGTTTGATTTAACCATTGTTGATAAGCTCAAC
Source organism: Pinus tabuliformis (assembly GCA_031772625.1). NCBI lineage: Eukaryota > Viridiplantae > Streptophyta > Pinopsida > Pinales > Pinaceae > Pinus > Pinus tabuliformis. The sequence continues at coordinate 502,941,386 of CM062818.1, read as the reverse complement.
AAGGAAAATGTTGTTGCTGACTTTTTGTCTAGAGTAATTTTTCCTGTGGGTGAGGAAGGAATGGTGGATGATCAAATGTCGGATGAACACCTATTTTCTATCTCAGTACTCTCTCCATGGTTTACTGTTATAGCAAATTACTTGGTTTCAGCACATTTCCCTCCACACATGTCCTCAAAAGAGAAGATCAAGATCGTGAGAAAAAGTGCCCCTTTCACCTGGATTGGGGGCAATCTCTTCCAACTTGGCTAAGATCAGATTTTGAGAAGATGTGTCAGGGAGGAGGAAGCTTTTGACCATTCTCCTGACCTGTCATGACGAACCTTGTGGAGGCCATTTTGCAGCAAGAGGACTGCCTTCAAAATTCTGCAAGCAAGTTACTATTGGCACTCTTCATCAAGATGTGAAGAGATATATCAGCCAATGTGATCAGTGCCAAAGGATGGGTAAGCCTACTCCAAAGGATGAGATGCCTAAGCAACCTCAAGTGAATTTTGAGCCATTTGAGAAGTGGGGCATGGAATTTGTGGGTCTTATCAACCCTCCTTCAAAACAGAAACAATACATCATTGTGTGCACCGATTATCTGACAAAATGGGCAGAGACGCAGGCAATCAAGGCAACAACAAAAGAAAAAGTAGCTGATTTTTTAAGAGAGAACATCTTCTATAAGTTCGGGTATCCAAGAGAACTGGTTACAGATCAAGGTAGTCAGTTCACTTCCAATTTGATTGAATACTTGCTCACACATCATCAGATCAAGCACAGGACTTCCACCCCCTACCATCCACAAGCCAATGGACAGGTGGAAGTAACTAACAATGCTTTGGAAGGAATTCTGACCAAGGTAGTGAGCAACAAAAAAAAAGATTGGGAAAATATATTGGTTGAGGCCACCTGGGCCTACAACACCACCTGGAAGACCACCACAGGGTTCACACCCTATGAACTGGTCTATAGGAAGAAGGCTTTGCTGTCAATAGAATTTGAATACAATACACTAAGGTTGGCAACTCAATTGGACCTAGATCTTAGCCATGAACAAAGGGAAAGGCTACTTTAGCTCAATGGATTGGATGAACAAAGATTGCAGGCTCTTCTTCACATAGAGATAATCTAACTTCAGAGGAAGATATGGCACGAAAAAAATATCAAGGAGAAGAAATTTCAAGAAGGAGATTGGGAATTGCTCTATGACTCAAGGTATAAAGATTTCAAAGGTAAGCTAAGGACAAGATGGCTAGGACCCTACACTGTAGAAAAATGCAATGACAACGGTTCAGTTCTAATCAGAACCATTGATGAGGAAGCCATCCCCATGCTTGTCAATGGGCATATATCGAAAATTTACAAGAAGCCCCTCTCCAAGCAACAATTCATTGAAGATCTGAATAAGACAGTGTTGGTAGTGGAACAGGTCTCAGCCTCCACTCCATCCACTCACTGAAGAAAAAAAAATAAAAATTAATAAGGACTCAAGTGAAAACCTCTATGAGGCGCTTGAGTCCCATCATTAGGTTGAAAACCTCCCTGGAGGCAGCCCAGTGATGAAAAAAACAAAAAAGAGAGAGAATAAGATCCCTAGGTGAAAAACTCCATTGGAGGCACCCAAGGCAAGCAAGTAGGGTGAAAACCTCCTGGAGACGCCCTAGTTGCCTTTTCAAAAAAAAATTGACTTTTAAAATGCATTGTAGGTTACAGATGGACCACAAGAAGCAAGGGGACATGACACAAAGCATATTACATATCCTCTATACTCTTCTCCATCATTTCTAACTTTTTTTTCCACCTCTCTATGTTTTTTCTAAAGACTGTGCATCCTACAAGAGACCTTGTGTGTTCTATAGGAGGCTCCTGTAGAAATCACAGAGAGCCCGAAATAGCTTTTACAAACAGTTTGAGGAACTGAGGATTTTCCTAGAAGGCATGTAGGCCATCCTACAACTATCCACCATCCTAACCCTCAATCCCACACATGGATCACCTCAATCCCATTTTATTTCTTTCCTTCCTGCAAAAAGAAAAAACACAGAAACCAGTGTTTTTAAAAATAAGGAAACAAAAAAAGAACAGCACCTCCGCAACTCACCTGTAGCTTACCAAATCCATCTCCATTGCCATCAAAATCTTCAATAGCATCCTCACAGCTCCTAGCGCAAGCATCAACTAAAAATTTTAGAGGGAGAAGCAGCTACAGGAAGGATTTCCTGTAGCAGTTGATCCCCTTAAAATCAAGCTCCATCAACAAAATAGGTGTAGCCACAGGAATGTAGAAGATGTTTGAAGAAATATTCAGCTAAAGGGCACCTTTACAAAGCAACTGAGCCACATATCAAGAAGAAAAGAGCATACAACACAAGGGATACAGGCATGCAACACTGAAATGCGAGCATGCAGTAACAACAGAACCTAGCAGTACTGCAGCACGAGCATTCGACCTGCAGGTAAGTGTCTAACCCTCTCCTCTATTGCATCTGTATAATTCAAAAAATGCATGAACAAATGGAATGGCTGGGATTAAACGAGAAAGGTGGCCAGTTAACTGGCCACCCTTGTCTAGCTTGACTGCACTCATTCGAAGATCCAAAAGACACGTGTGTCTAGTCAACTCACGAAAAATCCAAAAGACAGGTAGTGGCGGATGTTTAAACTCTAACGCAAATGATGGGAAGTGATTACAGGCAGAAGGCATGAAGACTCATGATGACATAGCAGTAGGGACCAACAGTCTAAATAATGACAACGTACCCTTTTTTCCACCTCACATCATCGCCGGAAATATCTCCAGTAAACATAAGTACTCTGCCTCGAACTCATTCACCACCTTTGTTTCCATTTTATCATCATCCCAATAGTTGCAAAAAGCTCCATACCACCTCCATAACCTCGAAACCACCATTCTCTATCATTTTCAGTCCTCCTCCTCTTATCGGGTTCTACAGGAGCATTATCGGGTTCTACAGGAGTAGTAATAGTTCTACAAGAGAACCTCCAGCCATTTCTACAGGAGGGCCAGTAAGCAGTTTTACAGAAGAAAACACGGGGTTTTCATTCAGATTTAGACTTGAAGAGGTAGGATCGATACAGACCCACTTTGCATATTCATATATACAAGGAGTGATGCAATTTTAAGGAAGGATTAAGCCTAAAAAAGAAGAGGAACTATATTCAAAAGTTCTGCTTGTTTCTTAAGATAAAAGATAGTTTTTATCTGTTTCCCTTTTCTGCAAAACAATTGTTGTCTCCTTCTCCACCTTAGGCACTCACATATACAAGGAGTGATGCAATTTTAGGGAAGAATTAAGCCTGAAGAGAAGAGAAATTGCATTAAAAAATTCTGCCTGTTTCTTAGAGAAAAACACAGTTTCTTTCTTTGTTTCTTGTTTTTGAAAAAAATGTTGTCTCCTTCTCCACTTGAGGTATTCCAAAGGATTATAAACATAATGATAGGGGGATTCATGAGGAAGGAACCCCTAAATTCAGTCAGACCCCATGAACATCCTGAGGTAGTAGCCATTTTTACCAGAGCCAATTGGATGCCATTTTTCAAAAAACTTCGAGGGTATGATGAAGAAGTGACTTAGGAGTTTGCACTTTTCTTGGCACCCCACTCAAAGACCCATGCCACTGTTACTTTCAGAGGTCTCACCATGGAAATCACCCTAGAGTTTATCAGTAGGGTTACTAGTATTCCACTTGCACTACCCTGGAGCAAAGAAGAAAAGCCACTGGGTCAAGTTGCCAAGAAAACCTTCTTCCAACCAAATGAGCGTCCTGTAGAGGAAAAAAATGGCATCAGGAGAACAAGCATACCTTACCCTTGGGATGACGTTAGTTACAAAATTATCAAGTACATTTCCTGTGAAGGGAGGTATAGCATAGTTTATGGTTATCATTTCAGACTTCTTCATGAGCTGAGATATGGCATGGATATTCCCACACCCAAAAAACTCGGCATTCCATATTTTCTCCTATAGTCCCTTATAGATTCTAGCATTAAATTGAAGGCAGGAGGTCCAGATCAATTGGCTCACCATGGACTAATTAAACTGCTGGTGGAAGAATCCCTCTAGACTTTCACAATCCCCATAGCCTGGGAGATCTTCAGAAAAATGATAGGAGAAGATGATATAAAAGCCCTCACATATGACCTCAGTCCTTCTCAAAGTGAGGGGGGAGAGAAAAAAAGGGGAAGATGAGGAGGAAACCAAAACAGAAGATGAGAAGGAAGAACATAAAGTAGAGGAGGAAACCAAAACAGAAGATGAGAAGGAAGAACCTAAAAAAAAGAAGAAAAAGACCAAAGAAGAAAAGAAGGAACCTAGGATAGAAGAGAAAAAGACTAAAATAGAGGAGAAAAAGTCCAGAGCAGAGAAGAAAGAACCTAGGAAAGAAGATAAAAAGACTACAATAGAGGAGAAAAGACTAGAGTAGAGAAGAAGGAACCTAGGACAGAAGAGAAAAAGGCTAAAACAGAAAAGAAAAGGACTAAACCAGAGAAGAAAAAGACTAAAGCAGAGAAGGTAGAAACTAAACAAGATGAGAAGGAAACCAAAACAGAGCTAGAGGAAACAAAGCTAGCAGAGGCAGAGAAGACAAAAGAAGAGGAAAAAGGGGAAAATAAGACAGAAGTGTCTCCTGAGACACTAGAAAGGGAAGCAACAACTATTCTTGTTGCCCTCAGCACCACAGTTAAACCTAAACAAAAGAGGAAAAGGCCATCATCAATGTACTTCAGGGCCCGAAAAAGCACAAGAATAAAAATAGGGAAGCCACAACCATCCTCAAAAGATCCTATCATAATTGAAGATTCCCCTACTATCAAAAGGGAAGAATCTCCATCCAAAACCCCCATTACTTATGAGAGAGGAAGTCCTAGATCTTCCACTTGGAAGGAAAGAGTAAAACTGCAGGACTCAAAAACAATCCTACAAGAGGCACAAACTGCTCTATAGGAGACCCTAAGAAAGCTACAAGACACTGAAAAACTTGAGAAAAGGGCAGAAGAACAGACCAAAGGGAAGGATGAAACAACAGAGATTCCAGAACCTAACCCCCAGCCTAGTTTAGGCTCTTATTACAACCTTCTTGAAGGGGGAAAAATTATTCCACAGAAATTTGCAGTCCCACTTTTCTTTGAACTGGAAAAAGAAAGGGTAAGGAGCCATAAATGGATGCAAATTGCCAAGTCCAAAGGGGTGGAGGAAATTGGCCACATGGAGAACAAACTGAGAGAAATGGGTAAGGAATTGAGCACTGTAAGACATACAAAAGCAATTAGAAGATCTCAGTTGGATGTAGAAAATGAAATGTTAAGGAAATAGATGCAAGACAAGGACACACAGTTGGCATGCATGGCCAACTGGTCTATGGAGGCACTACAGTGTAGGCAACCAGCCAAATCATATGTAGTATACCTCAAATACCAGTGGTTACAGTTTCAAATCAAGACCTTAGCACAAAGAGGCAGCATGCCTTTTCAGGATTATAAATAGTTTACAGACCTATGTGACCAAAGTTCAGCAGAAGACAAGGCAAAGTTGGCAAAGTTTTATTTTCATAACATGGCCCTCACTGATATGAACCTATGGGACCCTAATGCTAGGTTGGGGGACTTGCAGCTGATGGCAATGGCATCATGGATGAATCATGAGGAGAAAAGGGTGGTAGAAATCAAGAAGTTGATGGCAAAAGAGAAAAATGGACCCTTAATGATCCGAGCTGAGCCAGCAGACCCCATGGCTCTCATCAGTGTACACCAGTAGCTTGCAGATAATCCTCAAAGTGCCCCTAAGTATATCGATGAGCAGGTCCAAGCTATTGCACATTTTAAGGACATGGAAATATTACTTGGAGATGACTGCATCCATGCCTGTATGAGAAGGTAGAACACACTACCACACAACCTACAGATTAGGGAGTATCACTCCCCAAACAGGATGAAAGAAGCATTGAGGAGAGAGCCTCTGTACAAGCGCTCTATGCAGAGTTTGAAGGCCAATTGGATTGGCCTCAAATTGAGTCCTCCATTGCTGCTAGGCCTACTGGAAGGTGTAAAAGATGAAGAAGAACAAAAGAAGTGGGAAGATGTGGATAGAAAGGTGGGATTCCATGATAAGGAGGAGGATGTCACAACAAAAGCATGGGATGTTAGGGAGTCTATCAGGGCCATCAAGGATGAAGAGATAGACTAGTTGCTCAAAGGATGAGAAACACATTCAGTAGGGGAGTGATGATGAGCCCCATAAATGGGTAATTATATGGGCTCATTTGGCCTCCTAAATCAGCCTAATCCACCATTCTCATTAGTTTATTGCATTTTTTTATTATATTTATGCTAATAGAGTGAATTGGGTTAGTCATTATGCCATGAAGTCTAATGTGTGCTTTATGCAGATTTTTGGTCAATTTTGAGATAAAGTCAAAGGTTTAATGAGCATTTGGCAGCCAATATTCGAGGAAAACAAGGGAGAGGATTTGTAGGAGGGTGTCCCCCTCATTTATGATCCCCTACCTCGAATCCTCCTTTAGAAAGCTCAGAGCATAAGCAACCACATCAATGCATCAAAGGGGCAGTCAAGTAAGTGAAGAAGAACTGTTGTCTATCTCTAGTCTTGGGAGCCAAGACTTCTTGATTTTAGGAGAGCTATTGGAGGCTCTAGTTGTATAAATAGGAGGGATTAGGTGCTCAGTAGTTTAGTTGGATGTTAGTCAAATTTTCGCACTTTTGTTGCAGCTTTTGCTCAGCTCATTTTGAGCTTACTTTTGTGAACATATTTATGTAATGTGACTATTATTTTGATAATGGAGATGAATTATTTTCTGAGCCAGCACTGAGTTCTTCCAGGGGTCTAAAGCTCTTGGGTTAGGGACCAACCCAAGCTGCCTAGCACCTCTTGGTTTGTATTTATATGTTTTGCTTCAGTTCATGAATTAGTTGCTGTTAAATAGATTTCTTCCTTAGTAGAATAGGTTGCTTTTGGGTGGTTATATCATTGTTTCCACTTCAGTTGCTAAAGTAGGTTAAATAGGGGTAAGAGAAAGATACAAAAGGCCATCAACAAAGCTTGACCTCCTTTCCTCCTTTGGGGATTATGAAATGAGGTCAAGATCTACTTGTTGCCATAAAAACACAGTTTTGCTTTCCCCATGCAATTTCTAGTGTTACAATTTGATTTAGAGGTTAATGCTTTGCTTCAGATCCAGTTTAACATGCTCATTTTTGTTTCTGCAATAAATCTCTTTCCATGATTTCCTTTCTATGTAGCACTATTCAACATTTCATTTCCCTAGATTAGAGTTTAGGTTAACTTGAGATATAGTTCTGTTTTTTGTTGGTGCAGCTAGTTCTTTTCTTGCTCAGATTCAGTGTTTTGATTCGTAGCTCTCTTACAGTACATCTCTACTCATAATAAGTCAATAAATCTACCATCACCATCTCTTTTGCTACATGTTTCACAGGTCATTCACAGCCCTTCACAAATCTACCCTAATTCTTTCACTTTTCTCATAAGTTTTCCTCTCATCTCTTGAACAAATCCAACCATAATTTTCTTTCCTAATCATCCTTGATGAACTTCAGACACTTTAACACCTCCCTCTAGGCTTCAGCTACCTTTTCCCACCATTTTTTCACCTTTAAAACCTATAAAATAGCTCTTGGCATCCTCCTATAGATCCCTTGCAACCTCCTATAGAATTTCCTATAAGTGACTTCTTGAATTCCGATTGAAGGAAAAGCCTTCAAAAGGGTGCCAAAGGTTTCCTAGGACCCCTCCACACCTTCCTAGACCTCTACAAATCCCAAAGTTGCAATCCATCGCCACCTAATCGCTGCCACATCCATAAACAAATAAATTACGTGCATAACAATTTCACATAAAATACACAAAAATCCAAAAAGGATGTTTTTTCTTATTCCCTTCTAGAAACAACTTGAATAGGTGTAGTTTACTTCCTCAGTAGGTAATGGTACTCTTTTCCTAGATTTTCACCTCTCTTCTTGCAAAAGTAGGGTTAGTCGGTAAATTACGGTTTGCTAGGTTTACTTCACATTTTGGTCTTCTTTCTCGTTTTGCAAGTAGAATAGCCTCTGTAGAGTAAGCTTTCCTTTCTTTCATCACTATTAAAGCTTCTTCTGGAATTCATAGAAGTTGGCTTGAGCTCCTAGTGATCTTGCACCATCTGACCAAGTGACAGCCTATAGTAAGAACTAGTACTTGTGCATATAGCACCGTGGCTTCCAAGTTTGTTACGAACTACCATGTTGATAAAATTAAAGTAGGAAGCCCCAGGAGTTGTAGCATTATTACTGCAATACTGGTTCTCACCAAAGTAGCAACATGATCAACATCGGGTGTCGCACAAGTTCTAGGTGGGTGAAAAAGTTTGAATACATTTGCAAAATGACCACCTCGATGGACCCCATCGCAAGCTTCGCCCCCTCTGATATGGGCCATACACCATCACCAAGGTTGTAGGGGACAATGCATTTAATATCAACGTTCCACCATTCCTTGGTTTGTACCTAGTGTTCAATTTAGATTTCCTTTGGCCATATTTTCCACCATCGTTGGACACATCTGACATTGCAGAACAACTCACACCAAAAGAGCTAAACCTACACTGTATGGAACATTCCACAACTGATTGGATCATGTGCACACATATCAAGAACGGTCTCCAGTAGAAGATCCAACTATATCAGGTTGTCAAAGCTGGCTGTAAGTGGGTCACTAGGGACCAAGTTCAACAGAAGTTTCCCCATCTTATGGAGGCACTTAACGTAATGGGGACCATTGCTTTCAAAGGGGGGAGGACTAATCCAGGTGGATATTAGTGGTCACCCTCCTATTCCACTTGGACACCCAATACTGTCTCTTTTAGTTTTTCAATTTCCCTAAGTGTAGCACAATTTACTATTTTTGGCAGTTTTTCGGTTCCTGAACGTTCGAAGCTGTTTTGAGGCCCTAAATGACGTTTTTAGGGAAAACGGAGAGACTAAAAGTACCCCAAATAAGTTTGCTAGTTTTTTTCAGCCTACTCTTTGAGATCATCGAAATGAGGTATTATGATATCCAAATGGAGATCGTATGCCAAAGTTACAACCCCGAAAAATTGATGTACCAATTTACCCAAACAGGGCCCATAGTTTTGGGGCTTCATCTCCTAAGGTTAGGTTTTTGGATGTTTAGGGTTTTCCATTATTTCTCAATAATAAATAGGCCTTGGAGCCTCATTGTAACACAATTCATAGGAATGTAGCCACCACATCTCTTCTCAGAGATAAGCTACCATCACTCGACCTAGTTTATTTCCATTTTGTTTGTAAGCATATTTCAGTATTCTGATATTAATGAAATGAACTATTATTTTTGCTACATTATTGTATTTATGGTTATATCTGTAATTTGTTACGTTCCATTTACGTTCAAATCATTGCAATAAGGTGCAAAATAGTATTTCCTCTCAATCAGAAGATGAATATATTGAATCCTTGGTTCACAACCCTTTCAATCTATAATATTTAACATGTGAACAGGAAGGTTCTACATCTTAGAAGGTTAAAATAATTCCTCCATTCACTTTTTCTTCATTCTTAATTCTTGAAGAGTCTCATTTGTTACATGCCAAATCTGATTAAATTAGTGGCTTTAAATACTTTCATTTTATCAATGTTGCCTTCACTGATATTGTTGATGATAGTTATTCATATTCATGTATTGATCTCACTAAGCCACCAAAATTTGATGGTCCACCTCTTGAAATTTTAGGGGATTATCAGGAGGTTGAGTCACTTCATATTTTACTGATGGTTATATAAGGTCCTCACAATCTTGATGAAACCCATAAACAAGGTCAGGTTAGAGTTTCCTCACAAGATTCTCCTGTCAGCGCCATCTCACTAGATTAAATATCATTTTTGAAATATTCTAATATGCATCACTCCTTGTACTTTGATTTTTTTTACTGAAAAGAGTACACCAACCATTTTTTCAAATCCTTCTGATTCCACCCGAGAGAGCATAGATTGTGATCAGGTGCACGATGGTGATACCTTAAATTCCACTGTATGAAAGGAAAGAAATTACATAAATCATCTCTTTCATGAGACTTAACTAGTTGATTCATCTCTATCTTGGAAACCAAAAGTATCTCATCTTTTGAATAGCCACTCTGTCAATATTTGAACGTATGATCAAACCAACGACCTATTCAATGATGATTTTGTTGTCATAGCTAATGAAGACTACATGCATTCATCTTTTTATCTTACAAAAGCATTGATATTCGATGATCTATGTTTTGAGGGTTCAAAGGCTTGTCAGAATGGTGAGGCACTTCAAATCTCATTGATGGTTATGTCAAGTCCTCATGTTCTTGACAATATCCATGAACATGCACAAATTAAGGTTTTTGGGATTAGGGTTTCTGATGAATGCTAATTTTGGGAGATTTTTTAGGGTTTTCAAGTTGATCTTTTTGAATATTATGATAGGATCGTTGACTAGATTGAAGAGTCTTATCTACTAAATTCCTCTCCAAGCAAGTGACTTCTCATCCCCCTTGTGCATCATTTAGGGTTAAACATAAATGAATGCATATTGTGGGCACATTCTATTTACTAGGGTTTCCTTATTAGGGTTTTCTTGTTAAATTTTGCATATTAGGTTTCTAAGTCTATGCTAGTTAGGGTTTAGACATGATTTTGTTGTATGTTCCTTATTGCAGGTAGTTTAGTTTTCTTCATGACAATAGTCATTTTTCTGGCATTTGTCTTCCTACATTACTCTTCACTACATTCCATTTATGAACTGTTTACTATAAATCATTACATGGCTCTTTTTAGTTACAATTTGTTGATTCTTCTTACATTACATTGCATTGAACCGCATTGTTTTTATTGTATTGCACGTAGCTTTGATTATTTCATTACATCATGCATTCATTTTCGTACTTACCATTATCTTCTCTTGGCATTGTAGTTTTGTAATGTTGACCTACCATTACATTTATTCTCTATGCTATGTGACACTGCATGATCTCTCATAAGCCTTTTTATATGAATGCCTCCTACAACCCTATATGTTGCATTAAAATTTTGTTATCCTCCTGTGCACACCCTGAAACCCTAGAGGAACTTCTTTAGTATTTTTTCCCTATTGTTGAAACCATAATGCAAATGGTTGTGTGTGGATATGATGGCTACTCGAAAAGGAAGCCTCTCATAGATCCAGTTATTAAAATTTCGTCTCGAGTATCCTTCTATGAGTCTAACCCATTAATGAGGAAAATACAAGCAAGCGCTCATGGGGAACCCTAATCAGTACATATGACCTATATCTATAACCTACACCCTATCTCTGGCATCGCCCTGAACATTTCATGGTATGTTTTCACCGTCCACTTCTTAGTCAAAGACATGATGTAGAAATGTCACATAAGGGAAAACCTAAGTTAGCAATTCCTTTAGTTTATGAAATCAAGGAACAATCTTTCTTGACCGTAAAATAAGTCAGGATTCCTCATCCACCCTGGTGCAACAAACACCCAATAAATCATGTCAATTTGCATGCAAAATAAAATCAATTAAGTAATGGTAAAGGATCAAGAAAAGCTTCCTGCGTAGAGAGGTTATGCAAGCAACTTTGTCAAGTTGTTGAATAGGCTTGCTAGTAGCAAAGTAATGCTTTTGATTCCTTGAGTGACGTCGCCGGGGTACCGTAAAAGCTTGTTGGTAGTGGAGAAACACCAGAAACTCATTTTGAAATTTTGTATATAATAAGACCTTTGTTATATTCTCTTCATCATCATTGAAGACTTGCACACTTGAGATATTTTTTTAGTGTATATATTGATAGGACCTATCTTAGGAAATAGAGGAAGGAAATATATGTAAAAGGTTAAGTAACTCATGGAGGACCCCTATTTTTTATTCAATACATCCTTTCATTATTCCCAAGACTCGATCTATTGTAGGGACGTAGCCAGAGATGCTGGATTTACCAGTGACTCGCCAATTATTATAGCCACTACAATGACACCCAAACGTTTTAGCTATACACATAAATTTTGGCACCCCCTATGATTTCCAAGGTCTTAGCAGATATCCCTATCAATTGGAATGGTCCAACTCCTGTCATCGAGGCTACAAGCACTAGTATGTCCATGAGTCACACTAGCTATGCTTTGCTATCTAGCTTCGTCCTTGACATTATGGTTTATGGCATCTTCCATTTATTGTGCAAAGGATGTTTTATAATTACCTCTCTATTTATGTTTATGTAGTTTAAAGGAATTAGTTTTAAGAAGTTGTTGAAGTTGAACTTATGTGTGGTTTTGTATGTCCTAAGGTTTGGACAAGGCTACAATTATATCAGAAGATTCATCGCCCACAGGAGTAGCTCTTAGTGGGAAACATATATCATTATTTCAAGGTTTATAAGACACATCATAAGCCATCTATGATTCAATGCTAACATACTGTCGCAAGGGTCAAACTATCTTCATTCATACTCGAGTTCACAAGGGACGAGTTTGGACTCCCCTCCACTTGGAATATCCCCAAGCTCCGTTTCTTATGATTTCTTAAGCTTCAACTCCTCCTACAACTAAGCCAGTATTTTCACTAGATTTTGGTAAGTCTAGCCTTAAAGTTGAAGACTTGTTTTTTGCTTCCTTAGTCGCATATCAAAATTGCAACTTACAATGCTACTCTCCCTAACCACTGTAAGTGTGATTTGTGACATGTCTTAAGCTCCACACACCCCTTAGTCGAAATCAAATTTTGAATTCACAATGATTTGGCATTTATCTCTAAATATGTGACTTGCGACTTCACTATCTTTGGCCCATGTGATAAAACTAGCACACACATCCAACTTGCGACCTATGAATAGTCACTAGATATGTGACTTGTGACTAGTATTTAGTTTTGCGACCTGAAACTAGTCCTTAGATTTGTGGCCTACGACTAGATTTCACTGATGAATTTTGTATCTAACTTATCTTTCCTCTGCTAATGTGATTTTCAACTAGTGCGATTTGTGACTTACTCACTGCCTTCTAAGAATGTAGCCTGCCATTAAGGTTGTTCTTGTCGCATGCGACAAAAAAATAGTCACCGATCAAATGAGAAAGTGAAATGGTAACCATTTTTTTGAGGTAGCAAAAAATCACCCGATTTTGAAAAGTGGTGATGCCAGAATAAACTTTTTTTTTAGCATATTTTTGGCACTTTAAATTTTCTTATGCATCAAGTATGAACATTTTTTTTTGATGTTAGTGATTTTCATGCTGATTTTGAAAAGTGTTGTTGTAGCAACAACACATTTTTTTAAATGTTAGTGATTTTCATGCTGATTTTGAAAAGTGTTCATGTAGCATCAACACATTTTTTTAGAGGACTTATTTTTTACACTTTTAAATTTTTTATGTATCAAGTGTGAACATTTTTTATTTTTGTTAGTGATTTTCATCTTGATTTTGAAAAGTGTTGATGAGCATCAACCCTTTTTGTTTAGAGGGCTTAGTTTTTACATTTTAAATTTTCTAATGAATTAAGTGTGGATAATTTTTTTTAAATGTTGGTGATTTTCATGCTAGCAATAAAACATAAAAAAATAATAAAAACATGACAAAAAAATTCAAATACAAAAAAAAGATATAAGAAAACAAAAAACCTATAAAAATGTAAAAAAAACATAAAACATAAAAATATATAGAAAAAACCCCGGATCGGGGTGAGAGACTGGGAAAAGACATGGGAGACGATCATGAAGGGGAAAGGTGGGCAAGGCCGGCCACCAAACATTCCCATAATATAACAGGACACGGGGGCAACATGCAGGCAAGATAGAATCTTGAGGAATAGAGGTGATAGGGGAGTGGGTGAAGAGATAGCAGGAATCAGTGGCAGAAGAATGATGGGATGCTGGATAGGTGGGAGGTAGCTAATAAGGGTGGTGAAGGGTGAAATTAAGATCATTATGCAGCGAAGTCAGGAGACGACATGAGCGCAGCATGAACTAATTTCTTCTGAGGCTGAACAAATGTCCGGGTATGTTTCCACAAAGCCAAATCTCGTATTTTTCTAATCTTAGATAATAGGATGGAAGAGGGGGGAGAGCTAGGAGTAGCAGAGAGAGCGAGAAGTATGCAAGAGTTGGAAATATCCCTTGAAGCTCACAGTAAGGAGGTGGAGGGTGGAAAATACAGAGGAAGGGTCTAGCATGGGAAGGAACCGTGAAGACTAGGGTAAAGGCCTGCTGGGATTCTGCAAGTGATGTGCACAGGGGCAGCCTGAGGAGAATAAACAAGCAATATGGGAGGTAGAGAAGAATACAGAGAACACTCACTTGTCAGGGCCGAGGGGAGGAAAGCCTAGGAGTAGCCAGACCATCGGGAGAAATTGGTGTAGGGAGGGCAAAATTTGGGAGAAGGGAACTCAAGAGACGGGTACAAAAGCAATTGCAGAATATCTAACCTTTGTTGTTGGCCATGGTAAATAGGTGGCGGTAAGGAGAAAAATGGTGTGCCTTGGATGAGGTAGGGGGCATGGTGGAAGAGGTCGGCATAACTAGACCGGTCGTAATAACCCAGCGACCTCTACACCTGCTCCTCAGAGACTGTGTCGGTAAACTATGAGGAAAAGTGTACAAGAGGCTGAAAGGACGTACAAAGAAGGCATGGATGAGGATATTCGCAAGCTCATTCAGGAACTGGAAGAAAATGTGATGGAAGGAGATTCATAGCTTGAAATGGAGGAATTGGGGAACCTCATTTTGGACCCGGGAAATACTAGAGGACGAATGACTTTATACAAACAGGCCTTGCACATTTACTGGGTGTTGAAGCGCTTAATCGCCAAAGCGCTGGAGCAAGTAGCAGGAGAAATGGCAGAGTTGGCCCAAGGTATGCCTAATATGAAGAAGGAAATGAAGAACCTTCAAATCACAATGATTATGTAGGATAGTAACCTGGATGAAATCCAGCGACAACTGAAGAAGCTTACTCCAGCAAAGAGGGATGCGGCAGCAATACATGAGATTGTGGAAGATTGAAAACTTAGCTCTTGCAGCTGTTTATCATGTTTGTTTTCAGAGGATAGTACTCCATTTTCTTGTTAGTTTTCATGACTGTATGGCATAGTTTTAGTATTTTTTGCTGCGAAGCTTATTTAGCATGGATTGATAGACTTATTCATTTTTTCTATTGGATGGCTTATAAAAATTTGAGGTGGCCAACAGACCTAGTTTCCCATCTGGGTAGGTTAAGGCCACGAAAACGATGTATATGGCTTAACATGGTTTCATGTGAATAGAAAAGGAAAGGTACTATCTTAGCTTACAAAATATGTATATATATATATATATATATATATATATATATATATACACACACACACACACATACACACACACACACACACACACACACACACACATATATATATATGGGGAAAAAAAACATAACAAAAATAAAAAAACATAATAATAAAAATAGAAAAACATGACAAAAAAATAATAAAACATAAATCATAAAACATGTTAGTAATAAAACATAAAAATAAAAATAAAATAAAAAAGCATTAAAAAAGATTCAAAACAATTAAAAAATAAAAACAGTTTAAAATATATATATATATATATATATATATATATATATATATATAAACAATTAAAAGAAAATAATTAAAATAAACAATTAAAAAAAAAACATTTAAGAAAATAAATAAATAAATAAATAAAAATAAACACAATTCTTCAATCACCTCAACTGGTTCCCATGGCCAAGAGGAGTTAGATCGCTTCTTCAATCACCGCAACTGTCAATCCTTTGCCATTAAGTTCACCATGGAAAAAGAAGTCAATGGTTGCCTCCCCTTCCTTGATATTCTTATCTCTAAGAATAATGACGGCTCCCTCTCCAACTCAGTGTTTAAGAAGAAAACACATACTGAGAAATATCTTCATGCAAATTCCCATCATTTCCCAGCTCAAAAATTGGGTGTTCTTAACACCCTCGCTACTCATGCCCTTAGCATTTCTGATAATAAGAGCTTCGATAAAGAGAAATCCCATCTCCTTAATGTTTTTGTGGAGAATAGATATAGTATACGCCTTGGTCAAAAGGCTTTCCTTAAAGCCTCCAAATATTCGGTGATTAAAAATGAACCTAAAGAACGTCTCCTAGGTGTCCATCTTCCCTATGTCCAGGGAACCTCGGACAAGATTGCTCGGTTCTTAAGAAGTATAATATTCCCTCAACCTTTAGGCTCCTCAACACCATTCGTAAATCCCTCCGATTGGTGAAGGATCCCATCGACCCCAAGGACATGAAGGGTGTCTACATTATTCCTTATTCCTGTCGGACCCCCTATAGCAGGGAAAGAGGGTGCTCTATCAATCAAAGGATCAACGAACACACAGCTGACTTAAGGCATGGGAGAACCAAGTCTTTCGTACTAGCAGAGCATGCGGAAAAGACCAAGCATCATGTTTGTATTGAAGAGGCCAAGGTTATTGCTGAGGTTGCGCAGTTCCATCACCGTAAATTTAGAGTAGCAATTGAAATTGAAAGAAGGCCAAACAATCTCAATAGAGATGATGGTTGGAAGATCAGTAGTTGTTGGATCCCTGCCCTCTCTTCCTAGTCATGCCTTCCCCATCCTCCCCTCCCTTTTTTTTGACATTTTCTAGCCTTCTAGGTTTCCCTGTTGTTATCACAAAATCAGTACTAAGGGCTGCAACCAAGCAAGATTTCATGTAACTCTTTCAACCAGACTTTAGACTAAGGATTAGCCTCCTTAGTCAGAGAGGGCTCTCTCACAAAATTTTGATAACATTCAATCACAACAACAGATGGCTAACTCTTCACACATTTATGAAAACAAAGCTGGTTGGACACATATCAAATTGGTCTTCATTGGGCTATGGAGTCTCATACATTTAGTAAACAAAAGCACAGTCATTTCATGGAAGTCAAGGCTCTTTGCATTAGATGTTCAAACATGCTTCACATAAACCACAGCTTGCCAAACATACAGGAAGTCAGAGCATTAAAAATGGATTCTGAGTGATTATGCTATAACAAGGCTGTAAAAGAACATTAAGAGAATAAACCACCATCACATTTGAACAATATAATCCATTGAGAATCTTGAGAAGAAACAACCACTGTTTTACTATTACTGTAATAAGTCTTTACATTGGCCCAAATAAACTCTGTTTTTGTATAAAATCTCCAACCCCTATTACATCCTAATCTGATCCCTTTATAGGAATCTATTCCTCCCTCTCTAGAATGGGCTCGAAGGCCCTATTAACTACTCCTACATGCTATTTAACTAATTCATTAATTACAAACATGCTGAGCTGTAATTACACAAAATCCTAATCAAACTAAAACACTAATTCCATTCTCCTCGTATACTTGATTCTTCTTGGATCCCTGACAGCTGTCCTCCTTCAATTAGGCTGAGATGGCTGAGCTAAAGATGCAAGGAACGCTGACTTTGGATGCTTGAAAGCGCTGATGGCTCATTAATTGACCAAAATATGTGCTCTATTTTAACGGTCTCTGTCTCCCAACATTCTCCGAAAGTGTAGCAGCATGTTCCCAAATCTTTTAATAACCCCAGGTATGGAATGCTGCCATGTTTCTGATGTGCTGTAGGTGGTATTGATAGACAAGTGTCTCTCTTCTAACATTCCCGGTCAAACTGTTTATTCTACATCGAAAACATCACCTACAGCATTTTCGTAGCGCGCTACGAAACTGCTGTGTGATTTAAAAAAAACACAGTCTTCATCAATAAATTTGACTGTCTTCGATTAACAAGGAAAAAGAGATGTATGCCAATTATTGGTAATGAAGATAAAATCATCCCCATAAGTTTCAGTAAAGTGTTCACTGTTTGAGAGATTCAGAATCCTTGGAGCTTCAATGACTGCCTCCATTCAGTGTCATCATTCTGGCTCAAAGCATAGCAAAATATCACAACATGCTAACGCTTTTCCATTTTCATGTCCTGTCTTGTCCACAGCGTTATTAAAAGGATATGTGATAATCTTGACACCTGAACGAAGCACTAAATTATTCATATTGACCTTACGTTCACACTTCTGGTCTTCACTCTGCCCCAACTAGATGTGTTTGTCACTGCAGCATTAAAACTAGAGCTATCTGCTTTCCTGAAAGTACTTGTGACCCAAGAAAAACAAAAACTTGCTATTTAAATGGCTCAAACAACCTTGATAAATGCCGCAAAACTTAATTTCTGAAATTTTTGCACAACATCAATAGCACGCACTCCTCAAATATAAAACCTTGGAGAAGTCTGTATAGCAGCTCTACATGGTCATTCTTAATTCACACCATGCAATTATTCATCCCTTTAGTTGCAATAACTTTTGTAACTATTCTGGTTCACCGATGCAGTTGTTATCTCAACATTTCCCATTGTATGATCTTGTGAAAATATAGATAAAGTTACTCGTTTGCACAGTAGCTCCATATTCTGCAACCTTCAATATTTGGATACTGAACCACTTGCACATTCCAACCATGTCTTTTAACTTCAGTGTTTAAGAGCTATGCTTAGTTTTACAAACTTTTAAAGTCTTCCCTAGCTGTAACGATCATGCACCATCAGGTTGCTCTCTTTTATGGCAAAAGATGCATTGTCTACAACTAGGAAACAACAATATTGAGGGTTATGCTGCTCCTTTCCTCACTATGGTTCATCTATGCAGTGCAGCACCAACTCATGCCTGACTCATACTGGCTCATCACACCAATTGTCCATCTCTTCGCTGTCCTGCTTGTGCAGAAGATTCTGGTGCTACTTCACTGGATTCCCCAATTTCATGTTTGCAAAGAGGACAAGATGCATTTATTTTCAACCATTTATCAACACATTCTACATGGAAGCAGTGTGTGCATGATAACTCCCTTAGCTCATCATTGTCCTGGTATTTGCCCAAACAAATGGAACAAATCGCATCTTCGCCTGAAATAAGTCTCTCTTTATCAGTTCCAGCTGCTATAAAGCCACCCTCACCTGCGCTTTCTGAGTCAACTTCACTGTCGTCTTTATTTCCATTACTTTCACTAGGAAATGATGTATTGTTTGCCAATATCGATCCCTGCCAACATACCAAGTATCCATATGCATACCTGTTGGGAACTCTACAAAGAAGCACCTTAGATTCTGTTTAGCTTTTTCATATAGCCTTTTCAATCATGCTTGCAACAGCATCCATTTTACCCTAGACAGTGTAGACCACACCAAGATTATTAAGAGACTGTGAAAAACCAGGTTTGATCGACAAAGCCATCTGGTAGCTCTCAACAATGAGTTATCTTTAATGAGATATCATCGAGGCCTGGGACTCTTCTGTTAAATTGGTAAGGTGACAAAACACCACCTGATGGATCTCGAGCTTCCCAATGTCACATCTTCTGCTAATGCTATTTTCTTGAACCGTGGCTTTTAAGTGAGCGCCAGAAATTATATGACAATCCTCCTTCTCTAAGCCAACATCTGGAGCATGTAACCGGCACGGTTACCACGTTTGTAGAAGACAACATCAAAATAATACAGTCCACCTTGACTGAGGAAACTTGTCTATTTCGAGCTCTGCCATTTGCTTCCTTGTCTCTACGACAGCGATTTTTCCTCTCTGTCATCGACATTTGATTATGAAGATGATTTGAAAAATTAATGCCAAACAAAGATTATTTGGAGTGTTCAGATCAAGAAACCCTGAATTGATAGTATCTTTCGTAGGAATTGCGCCATCCTTCTTTTGTTTTTATTCAATGCGCACTCATCTTTTAACGACACCAGTTAACATAATTCCAGCTCTTGTGCCACATCTCTATCCCGGTGTCACTAATAATGGCGGCCTTGTGGCAATCAAATCCTTATAAAAACTACTTGACACTTGGCATTTAATCACTGCATTCCATAAGAGCACTTTCATGTCTTCAATATGTGCATTAATAATGAACCAACGTGCTTGATAAGATTCACGACATTTTCATCTATATCAGTCATCTGTAAAGCAAATGCAGAGTTAGAGCAGGCTAATATTTTGCTCCCAACGAGCTGCCAACACAGCTTTTGTCCATTTGCCCGCACGCCAAATTTTTCTTCATTATCATCACCCATAAAGCGCAAAAAGGCCATATACACAGGGGCTATTCTAAGCTGGAATGTTACAAAGTGAAGACAGAATTGTTGACCAAAACAGCTAAATACCATCAGCATCCATGTTGCATTTTCCACCTCCTGAGGATTAGGTTTTACATATCGATGATTGAAGGTGCGGCCATTGTGCATGTCCACCTTGTGATCATTTCTCAAGTGAGTCACAAGCGCTGGAATGTCCCCAGTAACTGAGCATTCAGAATCTGTGTAAGGGCAACTGTAAGGACTGAACATGCATTGTTGTTCATGCTTGAGCTTGCTATAATATGGGAATATGTCGTGACAACCAATCTTTTGATGTCTGCAAGGAAGTTCCAGAGATTCTGCAACCCTTTCAAGAGCCAAACATCTTATATTCCCCAGTTCATGTCTGCTAGTGGGGCAACGGTTATGCACCCTCAACAAGAATAAAATCTGCTTACGTATCCGTTGCTTTGCCTCTGGCAGATACAATCACATGGAAGAACTAATACACGAACAACCTTGTAAACCTTGATATCTTCAATCTTATCTGAAAGATCTAACATTAGACCTTTTAAGCAGATCAACC
This sequence comes from Pinus tabuliformis, assembly GCA_031772625.1. Lineage (NCBI taxonomy): Eukaryota > Viridiplantae > Streptophyta > Pinopsida > Pinales > Pinaceae > Pinus > Pinus tabuliformis. The sequence continues at coordinate 502,920,621 of CM062818.1, read as the reverse complement.
TCATCCACAGCAACTGTAGCCCGTGTACAAAAGGCATGATAGGATTTGGACCTCCACTGAAAACTTGAACAAATTCCCAATTTCGTAGCATGCTACGAAATCACCTAAACAGGCAGCGCTGCGAAACTGCTAAAAAGAATTCATGCGCTGCGAAAACACCCTGTCTTTAAGCTAGGTTAAAAAAAATTTGACAACAGAATTTTCAGTGATAACACCTGTATTATCCCGTATCCTTCTTCATTTAGCTGTTACTTTTCTATCCTCCTGGGATTTCTCCTGTGGTTAACTTATTTTATTAATTGTCCTATTCTTGACCTTCTTGAATAAAGAAATTGTCTCTCTTTCTAATATTTTTTATTATTACTAATACCAAAACATTAATATCTTAATATAATCAATCTTGGCTTGTACTAACATCCCTAGATCTATTAGATAACTTTACTAATAATTTGATTTTAAACTTTTACCCTTACCTTAATAATTCTAATAAATTTTATCATAACTAAAGTTCAATAATAATTTATTAATTCCATACGATTATTAGTTATACTAGATTAATATTATTATCAAACACCCTTTACATGTCTTATCTATATAACCTAGTACTGATAATATGAATAGGAATTAATATTTCTAGACTTATTTACCTAGATCAAGTAGATCTTATCCCTATTGGATATTAAAGGAATAAATAAATTAATAACTAACTAAATAAATAAAAATAACTATATAAATTAAATAAAATAGATTATATCTCTCTCTCTCTCTCTCTCTCTCTCTCTCTCTCTCTCTCTATATATATATATATATATATATATAAAATAATAAATTAAATTATTAATAAGAAAATCATTACTATAACATTACTATGATTATAATATTATATTATTTATTACTATTAGTTATTAATTTTTGACCTAATAACCCATGATAAACATTATAATAATATTTTAATATAATAATACAAATCTAGCCATTTTTGTGTTTATTATAGCCGTTGTCACACCTAGCCATTTGGATGATCTGCTCTCCCTATTTAATATGCAGCCATGATCTGACTCTTCAACTTGTCCTGACGATGAACCACACTGGTTGGTTCGAAACACGTTGACAAATGTTTTTTACATGTGATTTACGCTGAAACCCTTCTTAAAACTGATATGGATCACAAAAGCCTAAATTCAACAAATAAAAACAATTTAAAAAAAAACACAATAAAAAATAAAAACTAGAAAAAAACAATTTTAAAAAACACAATTAAAAATAAAAACTAGAAAAAAGCAATTTAAAAAAACACAATTAAAAATAAAAACTAAAAAAAACAATTAAAAAAAAAATTAAAAAAAAAAAACAATTAAAAAAAAACTATTAAAGAAAACAATTTAAAATAATACAATTTTTTTTAAACAATATAAAAAAAAAAGGTAAAAAAATCCAATTAAAAGACATAGTCCAAAACAAACCACGACCCCCACCCAGCCTCACCCCCATCTCGACCCATCCCCTCTCCACTCCCTCACCCCTGTCCCCGTCCCGTTCCCCACTTTCACTCACCCCCCTCTCCCCTCCCCTCTCCCCTCCTTCCTCCTCCCCTCTCCCCTACCTCACCCACCTCACCTCCCCACCCTCAGCCCTCCCCCTCCCTCCTCTCTCCTCACCACACCCCACTCCAAGGAAAATTTTAAGGATGGAAAATTTTCTTGAAGTTTAAAACATTGGCGAATCTCACTAATCCCTAATATGCAAATTATAAATGTTTATTGATATATTTGTAAAATTAATCAAATTTATAATTATTCTATATATAGTCTCTCTATAATGTTGGCGATTTTTAAGGTAAAATAATTTTATATTCTAAAATTTGGGCGAATCGTCTTTTATAAATTTGGAAATTGGCGAATCTTTTTTGTGGAAAAATCATGGAAAATTAGCCCATTGGGCGAACATTAGCCCCTAAAATTTTCCATGCCCTGCTCCCTCACCCCCACCCCACCCCCTCCCCTCCCCACCCTCGGCCCTCCTCGTGCACCCTCCCCCTCCTCCCTACCCCCCCCACTCGGGCTCCTAGGCAGTGGCTAAAAGGCCGCAAGCCGATTCCCGGAATTGGCCTATGGCCTATTGGTCACTGGTTGGGGGTCCGGGTGGGACAAGAAGGTGGGGGGGCAAGTGCAAGGGGAGGGCTGAGGATGCGGAGAGGGGGGGGGGGGGTTGAGGGTGGGGAGGGGAGGGGGTGAGGGAGGGCGACGTGGAAGGGGTCGGGTGGGAGAGGGGAGAGGGGAGGAGAGGGCGGGGAGGGTAGGCCGAGTGTTGTGGTATTATTTAATTGTTTTTTATTTTTATTTTGTTTTAATCGTTTTTTTTCTTTTTAATTTTTTTTATATAATTTTTTTTAACTGTATTTTTTTTAATTGTTTAACTTTTTTCTTTATTGTTTATTTTTTATTTTTTATTTTTGATTTTTTGTTATTTTAATTTTTTACCCTTTTTTTTAATTTTAATTTTAGTTTTTTTCTATTTGTTTTGAATTTTTTATTTTTTATTTTAATAATTTATAATTTTAAAATTTAAATATTTTTTATTTTTATTTTTGAATTTAATACTTTTTTGTTTTAAATATTTTTATACTTTGAATTTTAAAATATAATTAAAAATAATAATTTAAACATTTTTAATTTTTAATTTATTCTGGATTTTTTTGTTTTTATTTTTTTGTTTTTGGATAGTTGTTTAACATTTTTTTAAATGATGTTTTTATATTTCAATATTTTTTATTACTTAAAAAATGGTATTTTTATTTATTTGTTTTTTCACACACACACACACACACACACACACACACACATATATATATATATATTTGTCTATTTTTTATATTTATTTACTTATTTTTTGTTTTATTTAAATTTTTCATTTTTACAGGATAATTTTGATTTTTCTTTTTACATTTTTACGATTTTTATTATTTTTATATTTTATGAAATTTAATTTGTTTTTTGTCATGAATCGTCCCCTGGTGAGTTGGGCCTCGAGGTCGCCAAGGAATTTATATTTTTTTTTAAGATTTCAATTTTTTTTTAATGTTGTGTTTTATTTTTGTAATTTCTTTTCTTTGGTTTTTGTATTTTATTTTTTATTTTCTTTTAATTTTACATGGTATGGTTAGTTTTTTTTACATTTATAAATTTTTTTTATGTCATTACTAGATAATTTTTTATGTTTTTTTTTTACTTGTTATTATTTTTTACTTTTATTTTTTTTCAATATTTGAATTTTTGTTTATATATATATATATATATATATATATATTGTAGGGTATGTGTCGATGCTTGTCTAGCAACCTGATCCCATTATGTGCAATTTGATAGTTGATTTTAAATTTTTTGGTATAATAATCGAGTATGCCCTACAATGTGTTAATTACATAATTGGTCTTTAAGTTTTCATTACAATGGGTTGAGCTCACCTACGTGTCAATTTGATAATTGATTTAAATTTATTTATTTTTCGCAATGTATCAAGTTGTCTTAGGCTAATATTTCAAAATCGCTATACATTTAGCATTTAAAAAGAAAATACTCTTGGTATAATAACTCTTTCATTTAGGGGTTCATTTTTCAAGTTTTTTTAGTCATAAATTTTTTCCATAATGTCATCTTAAAATATTTTGAACATTTAAGATTGTTTTGTAGTCATAATCTTTGGTTTTAATTCCATGGTTGAAAAATTGTCAAGATTTTTAATGTTTTTTTAAGTCCTGGTATTTTATCTTTAATGTTATGGCTGAAAACAATTATAAATATTTTTTCTTAGCACCATGCTTGAAAATTGTTGGAAATTTAAGGTTTTTCAAAGAAGTGATATTTTAAATTTAATGTCATGCTTAAAAATCGTTGGAATTTTAAGTGTTTTCAAAGACATGATATTTTATTGTTAACGTCATGCTTGAAAATCATTCGAAATTTAAAGTTTTTCAGAGCCACAATATTTTGTTTTTAATGTCATTACTAAAAGTTGTTGAAAATGTACCTTGAAAAAAAATTGTTTTTCCGACATCAACACTTTTTGATTTCAAGGTGTTTTTTCATGTTTTTTTTGGATTTTTTGGCTCGAGTACCCATTTTGAGGTAATAGTTCATGTTTGATCAATAACTATGTTCAAAGTTGAGGCACACATTGAAACTATGACTGGTCACTAGAATTGTGATATGGGACTAGCCACTAAAAGTGAAAATTTTGACTTTTCTTAAGCTCCTTATGCCCTTTACTCACAAATCTTGTTTTTAGTTCACAGTGGATTGACACTAGTCACTAGATTTACAACTTGTGACTAGCCACTAGATTTGTGATTTACGACCTACCTATCCTTACATTTTGCAAATGTGGTCTATTTTTGTGTCTCTTCATATTCTTGTTGCTTGAACTTCCATGACCTTTCGTCTTCCCTAAACCTCAGCTTTATATGCATATTGTGCCTTTGTATTTTACACCTAGGCTCTATCCTTCTTCATCCTTTGCATATCCCTCTTACACCCTCACTCTCCAAGGTGCCCTTTCCTCGTAATCACTATAACTCTAGCGCAACCTGCAATCGCTTCTCAGAGTTAAACCTTCATGCTTCCCAGTACAAACTGAGATAGCAACTTGCGACTTGAGCATGAAAATGACTCTTTGGCCCCTAATCGATCTTTCCATCATGAGTAGTCATTACCTATATGCTATTGTTACGACCTCTAACTCTACTTAGTTGTAAGTCACACTTTTAGTTACCAACACTATGACTTGAAGATGGGACAAACACTTTCAAGAGGAAATGCGACTAACACTATGACTTGAAATGTGACAAACGATGTGATGACGAAATGTGACCAACACTCTGACTTGAAGATGCGACCAACACTGTGAAGAGAACTTGTGACCAAGAGTATGAAGAGGAAATATGACTTGCGCTATAACTGAAATTTGTGACTAGACTTGGCTTTCCTATGTCTTAAGGTCGACTGTTGCATTTGTGGCCCTCAATATCACTATAATCGCAATTTGCAATTGCATTAGAATTTGAATTTTCATTGGGACTTGCTATAAAACTAGGGTTACTTATTTCGACCAAGGTCCATTGTCTCAAGGTGTTCATAAGATTTCTCAAGAAGAGTTAGGCTTAAAGAACGTGTGAATTCCTCATGACCTTCCTTTTGTTGTAAATACTATTTTTTCATATTATAAAATGAAAAATTACCAAAGGTCATTAAGCATTAGAAGGCCACGAGGAAGTTTAAAGGTCCTAAGGAATATGAAGTGTCAATTGGAAGTCAAAAGGTCATGAGGGAAGCCCAAGAGTCATGGGAGAAGGTGAAAATTCACCCTCTTCATTTTTATAAATACACCCTCATGCCTCATTTGAAAAAGAGACTTTAGTACTTGAGCTAGGACTAGCATTAGATAGTTGATTTGTGCTTAAGGAGCTAGAAGCACTGAGCTCTTGGAAGCTAGTAGGGTGAATTGTGGTGAGGCTAGGACTTTTCCTTGGATGATTGCATGAAAAACCCATGTTCCTCTACTAGGCATTGATTGACTTGTTGAATATGTACTTAATAATGTAGCATGGATAATGAGAGGTTCTTCCCTTTCGGCATGGATTCCCATGCGTATTTATGATAGTTGTATTACATTTCCTATATTTCCATCATGTGTGTATGTGTTCTTTCATGTGATGATATGTTAATGACCTCATTGTTATCTTATGGATTTCATGTCCAAATTGAATCTTTGTTGTCTTATTCCACCTTGTTTTTGTAACTTGTTTTGAACTGATTTTCAATTAACCTCTATAATGTTTTTATTCATGTATGTTTGAGATGGTTTTAGCTTAATAATTCTTCTTGTTACTTTGTTGTTATATCCTTGTATCTCATTCTACAGGTTACCAATCATGGTTTGGCCTAATTCCCCATTTCCATGCATTTCTTTATTGCGATTTCTCTTACATCCACGCATTTGATAACTAGGGGAAAAACGTACATGATGGCAAGCAAGACTACATACCAAATGGGGCTCTTATTCGAAATGGTGTGAGGTCTAATTGGGACTTCACACCAAGGAGACCCCCTTGTTGTTTCCAGTACATTTTCCCCATCAACATCTTCCTTGCAGTCTTCCAAGTTCAAGAATCCCCTTCTCTACCTCCTTAGTCCCTCGAGTGATCCATTCCTTGGCAAGGATTTCTTACCTAGGGATGTTCTTGATACTTATGGATTCTTATAGCGAAATAATTCCTCTAAATTTCTCTAAATAATACAATATTTCCCTCATAACATAACTCATGGTGATCAATGTATGCCACAGGGTTCTAGTGTCACCACAATGGCCTTGTCCCTAGGTTTTTTAGCTTCACAACCATCATCTATTCTTCCTAGATAGATTATCATCTCACCTGTATCAAAAGCATATAGTTTCCATGAGATTAATCATAATAACTTAAATAAAATATTCTTACTTTGTTTTTTTCATTCCAAACATGATTTATAGAGGAATCAAATTTCATAAATATGAAATTCTTCTCATGATGTTAACTCTTGCGTATGGTAGTACTCAACCTTCATTACCAAAACCAAGGTTGTTTCAACAACAACATATACTTTCAATCAACCAAACAATGGTAAGTGTTCATACATAAAATAATTTCATTGCAATATTTATAACATACCATGAAGTGATCTCATAATTATATACACATAATAGTTCAACCACTTTCAATTGATTTTAAAATAAATTGACATCAATCTATCATTGTAGTATTTATTTGCATCACAATCATTCCAAGAATTCCATTAGTCCAACAACCAAAGGATCAAAACTGAAACATACATATCTTTAAAGTCATGAGTAATTAGCTTCCACTTTGCTTTCCAGGATGATGGATTAATGCTACTCATTTGACTACTCAATAATTCATAAAATTTATTATAAGCTATTTCGTTTCATGGCATTCAATCATGAAATTGATTGTCTTATACTAGCTTTCTTGCCCTCAATGCACCAAATCATGCCATAATAACTCCTAGATACACCAAAGATTTTCTAGTAATATTTACACATTGAAGGCTTCTTTCCTTTGTCATAACCGACTAAGTATTGATGACAAACATGTTTCATATATAAAAAATTTCATACAATTTTCACATTAACTACAAAAAACCAATCCTTCAATTACTTATTCCTTATCAACAAAATCAACATTATATGATAGAATCACTTGTCTCAAGGTTAGAAAAATTTCAACCAATACTCATGGACTAATGAACACAATTGAAATCCCTACATTTTCATCATACATCCCACATTTTCATGCATTCTCTCAATGCATTACCAAACATACTTTATCTCATAAGTGTATTATCCATATATTCATTTTTTGTTCGGCATGGAAGCTCACTACATGCACACATTATTAAGATTTTACTAAATATTTTGTGTTGACAATTTTCTACGTCAACCATACCTCTTCTTAGGAATCATTGCATTAAATTGAAAAATAAATATTGAATTCAACTGGAAGGAATTTTTACACGATTCCTTTACCATTTTACCATTGATTTCTACTTTCCCTACTTACTTGGCTACCATCACATACATTATCATCTAAGATCTCTTCAAGGATTTCAACTGGATTATTAGAGTACTTGATGTCACAACATTCAGAAACCCCTAAAATGATCTAAAATTCACATATTAGTCACAACTCTATCATTTCATCTTCTTACAAACAAGTTCCAATGAATATCCATAAAGGGCATTTCTCTATGTATCCAAATTACACATTCAAACAATGCATTCAATTGTGCACCAAAACATGTGCATATACATCTTGTCATGCACATGCCATACTTGCACATATTCCATGCTATTCATACACATTTATTGTTAAACTTAATCTTCAACGTATCTTATTTTCAATCATTCAAATGAAAATTCTCATAAACATAATAATAAGTACGCTACTTTGTTTCATGTGGTAGTTAACAATAAAAGATCACCCTTGCGCACTTTCCATATAAACATTCCATGTGACATGATATTCATTAGATTAACTTACTATATTACCCAAAACATAACAAGTAACAGTTACTATTTTCTTATCATTCATGCATTCATATTATTTTCATAAATAATTTATATTAGCGAAGCACAATTTTTAGTCAAGGGAAAATCCCTTCTTAAGCCATTTGCATAGTTGTGACTTCTCTGAACATCTGGTTCACATTGACCCAGTCAATCCATCCTTCAATGATCCTTTATCCACCTTTTCCCTCTAACGAGACTCTACAAGGAAATATTCCAAGCTCATTAGGAATTTCATCACATGAATAAACATAGAAAATTATTAAACAAATAAATAAATTTTCTCAAATTCTTAGCAAGCTAACAACCCAAATTTCTTGCTTGTAATAGTTATGGGGTCCCTCCCCCTTACACTCTAATGCATATCAGTTGTCTCAAAACAAATCATATCAGTAGAATTGTATTAGAACATGATCATTCCTACACGCAATCTCAAAGGCATATACTCATATCATTCACTTAATCATGCATTCAAATATTGCTTTAAGGGTGCATAAAATTCAAGAGTGATAATTAATAATTCTTAGAACACTTATCTAGAGAAAAATAATGACTTGTAGAAAATATCTTATTTTATTTTATCCATAAGATCTTCCAATCATATTTTGTTCAAAAACAGGTCATTCTTTGGCTAGGCCATGACTCCATAACGACATTGGCTTACCAAGAGCCAAGTATGATACGTAACCAAGATTGAACACAAAAAAGGTCAAGGTACTATTGTAGTAGATACAACAACCCCAATTTTTTGACATATGCCAAATTTTGGAGCCCCCACTTCATTTTTTCAAGTGATAAACATTTTTGTCTCTTTCTGAGTTAACAAGGTGTTGTCACCGCTACAACAATACCCAAAAATTTAGGCATAACACCAAAATTTTTGCTCCCCCTCTACTTGTCTAGATCTCAAAGATTATGTTTATGACTTTGACTTAGTGAGATCTTGCAATAACCCAGTTTCCATTAAACCCTATTGATTCTTATACATTCACGATGAATATTACATTAATTCCCCGTGATTCATCTTTCATATTGATCTTATTGATGCATGCGGGTTTAGGTGGTTGTTTCTCTAATAATGTATTTTTAAGACTCAAGCATCCTCAAGCTTTATCCTTTTATAATATGCATTACAATCATGGGTAGGTTTCTTATGGTAATAACTAGACTCCACCTTAGTCCTCATCCTTTTGAACGAATTAGGGTTTATGAAGTTATCATCTTTCCCATGCACCTTTGAAACCCTAGATTGTCATGATTAAAGTCCCAAACTTGTTTTAACTTAATCTTCATCCTCTAGGATTTATTTTTGCAAGCACTCTATAGCACTTGCATTACACTATGGCATCGTCAAGGAATCATAGTGCTTGCTAATGCCACCTTCAATCACTAATTCTGTTCATATGCTTGAGTTTAAAATCATGTGAAGGAAATGCTTTGGTCATGCATTGAAGATTGACTCTTCTAGGTTCCACATTTCACCTTTCACATTGCTTTTCCAAGAAAATTCCTTAAACTATTTGTATTTGCAAAAATATTTGAAATTCCTTTTGGACTTTATAACAACTTGAATGGTTGAAATTAATTTGATCGATCAAATTAGATTTCCACTCCCTATTAATTATTGTACATTTAAATTCTCAATGTTTAAGGCTATAAAATCTTCATTTTACTTCACATAATTTTGCTAATCTATATTATATGATGGTGTGTAGGGTAGCCCTTTTAACCATATTTTGGAAAGATGAGGGCATTTGACACACCAATGATTAAGACCTAACAAATCTATGAAGGGTTTGTGGCTTTGAGCGATAGTGTAATGCAAAGTTGTCTTGAGATATACAACAATATGTTATATGTAAATGCCTATTGGTGGCACAAAGAATCACATTAAATATCAAAGGTTGTGCTCATAGGGAGCGAGAGTCATTAGGGAACTTATGAGAATCATAAAATAGGGTAAGTTCAAGATCATGTAAGGCACACTGTGATAATATAGTGTGATGAAGGACTGCATCAAGAGTATAAGAACAAGACAATTATAAAGACAAATCATGAGTTAAAGGTTGTGTTGGAATGTTTACCATGTCAAAGCATATGCAAAGTACATAAAGGTTATACCAAGAGTGTTAAGATAATGTACAATTGTTGTGCAACAAGTCAAATCCACTGAGAATATAAGTAGCTCCCATTCCATAGAAAAGAAAGGGAATATATTAGCATGAAAAGGGAGAGAGAGTTTTCTATTTCTAGCCATATGCACCCACAATACATAATGCTTACATGAATTGAAGGATATAGATGACAACCATAGGAGTTACTAAATTTTGTTATCCATCCTTATGTCCATGTGATTTATAAAGGAGTATTTCTAATTGTAGATCTTGGAGATATATATTAGCAAACAACACTATCCTAAGTATTATGATAAAGGAAAACAAAAACTAATTCTTGTAGCTTAGTAGGCAACAAGCTAAATCATTGGATTACCATGAGCAACAATTGTTGATAGAGTCTACAACTACTGGGTTTAACTCTAGAAGAGGAGATGTCTTGAACCAATAAAAAGTTACAAGAAAGGGAAGTTGATAACATGGTACCATTAATGAGTACTTCAAGTTGGCCTTAGAAAAACTTGCAATGAAATATAAGATGTATTTATTGTTAATTTCATTGCAACATATTGTTGTAAAGATGAGAAACACATTTTAGGGTAACATATGGGTTTATATTTAAAATAGAAAAGAGTAAGATGGATCTAGAACCAAAACCAAATGCTATGGATGGAGTAAGAGCTAAGGAGCTCAAGTTATTGAAGTTATAGAGATTTAAGGAACAAAAACCTTCAAAATGGAAAGTATGATCCATGAAACATATTATTTTTAATTAATTATCAATGGAAAATGCACATTTTGTTTAATTTGAGACACAACCAAATCAGTCTGCTAGATAGAAAAGACTCAAGAGAGTGACATATCACTCTTGCAATAATAAAGCATGAATCATTATGCCTGTTCACATGCAAAACACCAGTGGTAGAGAACTTAAAAGGCTGGTTGGGAAAACTTTAAATACTTCAATTAAAGAAGCATCGGGGATCCCATGAATCAGGATGACAAATTAGCATTACAGACAACCATTATTGAGCCAACATTAAAGGGAATATTCAATACCAATGCGTCGAAGGGTTGTGATACATATGATATAAAGGCTATATATATATGTTAGGCCCCTATATTACTAGTGTAAACCCTTATTGTTGTTAGTACAACCCACTTATTATATTGATGTACCCATGTAGTGCCCATATTGTTACTATTGTGCCCCATAGAAGCCCACTATTGTTATTATTGTGCCCTTACATTATTATTGTTATGTTGGCTCTGATTATGTTATCACCCCTTAGACTCCTATATATAGAAAGGAGGTCTTTTCATTTGTATCATCCAAAAATTATTCATTTGTGTAATGTAAAGGAGCTTTCCCCCTTGAAGAGGCTGAATTAGATTCCAAACAGGTGAATTACATTCACCCTTGAAAATTGTCATAACTTTCTCTCTGAGCATGCATCTATATATATATATATATATATATATATATATATATATACATAAGATGTGTTTTTTGGTGCCAAAACTGTTGGGTTGTGTTATATTCTTTCCATGTAGTTAACAGGGGGTTTGAAAGGTACTCATAAACCCACTTTATGGGGTCTGGGGCAGTGCCCCGAAAAATTTTGATTTTGGACCCTATGTTAGGTTGGGCGTACCCACCTATGGTTTTGTGCGTGATTTTTGCACATGTTTTTTGGATGTGATGGTTTTTCGGTCCATGGTATTGGATGCAATGGTTTTTAGTCCATGGTATTGGATGCGATGGTTTTCGGTCCATGGTATTGGATGCTTCGGCATGTATAAATATGTATTATAACATTGAAAGGAATATAATGAAAAATCAAGCTGGTAGTCTCGGTTTTGGGATCCAATGGGAAAATATCTGTGCATATGTGTTTTATATGTTATGCTCTCACATTGTTTATTTTTCTGTGTTTTAGAATTCCTATGCAGGTAATTTTTGTATGGGGTTAAAACCTACATTTGGTATCAGAGCTGTTTTTGGCTTCAAGGGGACGCCTTTATTGCTGAGGGTTTTTGCTCGGGCCTGTGGTAGACCCTATTCAGTGGGAGATCTGCGAGATCGATTTTGGTGGTGAAAGAAGATGGCGAGTGGTGAAAAGATAGAGATCGAGAAATTTAATGGTCAGAGTTTTGAGTTGTGGAAACTCAAGATGGAGGATCTGTTGGTGGATAAAGATCAGTGAATTGCAGTAGATCTAGGCACTAAACCAACGGGAGTGATTGATGAAGAATGGAAGAAGTTGGATCGGAAGGCAAAGAGCACAATACGATTGTGTGTCTCAAATTCAATATTGCTGAATGTATTAGGGGAAGCTACGGCAAAGGTGTTGTGGGAAAAGTTAGGTACTTTGTACCAATCTAAGTCTCTGGTGAATAAATTGTTCTTGCGGAAAAAGCTATATAACTTGAGGATGAAAGATGAAGACTTGGTGACATAGCATTTGAATGCATTTAATACTGTGGTAAGTCAGTTAGCATCTGTTAATATTAAAATTTCAGATGAAGATAAGTGCATCAGTTTGTTGTGATCTCTACTAGATTAGTGGGATAGTCTGGTTATTGCAATAGATAGCAATGCAACTGCCTTGCATTTTGATGAAATAGTCTCATCCTTGCTGATAGAGGAGATGAGACAGAAAAATATGGAGAGCCAAAATGGTGATGCCTTGTCTATACGAGGACAGTCCCAGAACTGAAACAAAAATAAGTCATCGAGTGGGAGATATAAATCTAGAGGGAGATCTAAATCTCCAGGAAAACTTGTAAAGGTGGTGTGCTGGAAATATGGAAAGGAAGGGCACTTCAAAAGGGACTGTAAATCTAAAGCTCTTGATAAGGGAAAGGGATCTGATGATGCTCCTTCTATAGAGGCGAAAACCACCTGAGATGAAGGTGGGGATGTGTACTTGGCTTCTTCAAGTACACATGTAGATCATGAGGCATGGTTGATTGAATCAGGTGCATCCTTTCACTTCGCTCCCCATAGAGAGTGGTTCTGCGAGTATGAGAAATATGATGGTGGTGATGTCTTCTTAGGGTATGACAGGAAGGCTAGAATCATTGGTCGCGAAAAAGTAAAGCTGAAGTTGCAAGGTGGAAAGGTTAGAACACTTCCAGGTGTTCTACATATTCCTGCATTGGCCAGAAATCTGATTTCTGTAAGCAAGCTGGATGATGCAGGTATAAAAATAGTGTTCAAGAAGGATACCTGCAATATGGTTTGGGGAGCACTGGTACTGATGCGGGGAGTTCGGATTGGAACTCTGTACAAGCTGCAAGGTAGCACTATTGTTGATGGATGCAACAGTTCTGTGGTTCCTGAAAGTGGAGAAGAAAATCTAGTCGTCTCTGGAGAGAGACCATGTTGTGGCATTAAAGGCTTGGACATATTGGAGAGAAGGGCCTTTGAATACTTCATGGTAAAGGTATGGTAGAAGGTATGAGTAATAGCTCTTTGGATTTTGAATTCTGTGAAAATTATGTATATGGGAAGCAAAATCGGGACCTTGTGCACAGTGATGTGTTTGGATCTATGAAGGTTCCATCACTAGGTAAGTCTATGTACTATGTATCATTTATACATGACTTCTCAAGAAATACATGGATATATTTCCTTAAGAGGAAATTTGAAGTCTTTGACAGGTTTAAAGAATTTAAGGCTCTGGTGGAAAACCAGACAGAGAAGAAGATAAAGGTGCTGAGGACAGATAAAGGTGGAGAGTTTTGCAGTAAGGAATTTGAAGAATTTTGTAAGAAGTGTGGTATAGCACTACATAAGACTACTCCATATACACCTCAGCAAAATGGAGATGTAGAAAGAACAAATAAGATGTTGATGGAAAGGGCAAGAAGCATGCTCAGTGGTGCCTAGTTAGGACAAGAATTTTGGGTAGAGGCGGTGGATACTACATGTTACCTAGTCAACAGGTCACCTTCATCAGCGTTGGAGGATAAGACTCCACAAGAGGTATGGACTAGTAAGAAACTCTCTCTTTCACATTTGAGGGTATTTGGATGTGATGCATATGTAGATGTTCTAAAGGAGAAATTAACCAAGTTGGATAGTAAATTTGAAAATTGCATCTTTATTGGGTATAAGGATGGTTTGAAGGGTTATAAGCTTTGGAACCCAGTAACAAGGAAGGTTGTGTACAATCAAGATGTGGTGTTCAGAGAGGTGAAAGATGTTATTAAACATGAAGTCCAACCAAAGGAACCTAAGAAGATAGAGTTTGAGCTAAAGGAGGAAGAATCAAACTCTATAGCAGAGGAGGAATCAGAAGATGAAGAGCCACAAACTACGGGTGTAAGAAGATCAGTTCAAGAAAGAAGGCAGCCAGAAAGGTATAGTCCATCTACTTTCTGTTCAAATTTTTCTTTATCTATTACTGATGATGATCCCAGAACTATGAAGGAAGCAGTGGACTTAGAGGATGGAAAACTCTGGAAAGAGGCCATGGTTGATGAAATGGCATCTTTGCATAAAAATGAGGCTTGGGATTTGGTGGAGCTTCCGGCTGGAAGGAAACCCATTGGTAGCAAATGGGTGTTCAAAAAGAAGACAAATGCAGAAGGAAAAGTGAAAAAATACAAAGCTTGGTTGGTAGCAAAAGGTTATTCCCAGGTGTTAGGAATTGATTTTGGTGATATTTTTTCTTCGGTTTCCAAGGTAATTTCTATTAGATTACTTTTATCTATTGTTGTTGCTTTTGATTTTTAGGTAGAATAGATGGATGTGAAGACAACATTTCTTCACGGGGATCTGAAAGAGGAGATCTACATGAAACAACCTGAAGGCTTTGCAGTGAAGGGTAAGGAAGAACTGGTATGCAAGTTAAAGAAGTCTCTGTATGGGTTAAAACAGTCACCAAGGATGTGGTATCAGAAATTTGATACATTTATACGGGGACTTGGCTTCACCAGAAGCAAAGCAGATCATGTGTGTATTTTAAATTAATTGGTGACCGTGTTATTTATATGGTTTTGTATGTGGATGATATGTTGTTGGTTGGAAATGACAAAGAAATTATCCAGGATTTGAAGACCTAATTGTCGTCCAAATTTGACATGAAAGATCTTGGTGTTGCAAACTATATTTTGGGCATGGAAATTAAAAGAGATCAGGAAAAGAGGAAGCTCTGGTTAAACCAGAGGAAGTATGCCGAGACAATATTGCAAAGGTTTAATATGCAAGATAGTAAACAGTGAAGATTCATATACCTGTAGGTGTAAAGTTATCTGCTGAACAGTGTCCTAAGACACAAGAAGAGGAAGAGGATATGTCACGTGTTCCATATGCAAGTGCTTTTGGTAGCCTAATGTATACAATTGTTTGTACTAGACCAGACATTTCACATGCAGTGGGAGTATTGAGCAGGTTTATGTCAAAACCAGGAAAGGAGCATTGGACAATAGTGAAGCGGGTTTTTAGGTATTTGCATGGCACTAGTGATTATGGTTTGTGCTACCAAGGAAGACCAGGATTGGACAGAGTGTTGGATATTCATGGCTTTGTTGATGTAGACTGGGCTGGAGATCTGGATCAAAGAAGATCTACAAGTGGGTATGTGTTTAACCTATTTGGAGGTGCAATCAGTTGGATGAATAAGAAACAATCTATAGTGGCACTATCAACTACAGAGGCAGAATACATGGCAGCCACTCATGCAAGCAAGGAAGCAGTTTGGTTGCAGAGATTGTGTTCAAGTAGGGGGTTAGTACAGGAAGCTATAAGGATAGAATGTGACAACCAAAGTGTAAATTTTTTGGCAAAGAACCCTGCATATCATTGAAAGACAAAGCACATTAATGTTCAATATCACTTTGTGAGGGATATGATAGAAGAAAAAAAGGTGTTGCTAGTAAAGGTGGACACTTTGAAGAATACTGCAGATGCATTGAAAAAGTCTGTGAGCTCTGAGAAGTTCTCCTGGTGTAGAGAAACAATGGGCATTTCAGGGCTGGAAAAATGACTAAGCTCTCCTGTGGCCCCCTGTGGAAAGAAAAAAACAAGTGGGAGAATGTTGGGTTGTGTTATATTATTTCCACGTAGTTAACAGGGGGTTTGATTTTGGACCCTATGTTAGGTTGGGCAGACCCACCTATGGTTTTGTGCATGATTTTGCACATGTTTTTTGGACACGATGGTTTTTCGGCCCATGGTATTAGATGCTTTGACATGCATAAATATGTATTATAACATTGAAAGAAATATAATGAAAAATCAAGCTGGTAGTCTCGATTTTGGGATCCAGTGGGAAAATCTCTGTGTATATGTGTTTGATGTGTTATGCTCTTGCATTGTTTATTTTTTTGTGTTTTAGAATTCGTATGCAGGTAATTTCTGTATGGAGTTAAAACCTACAAACACATGTTACAAGGCTAGGGGTAATGTCGTACATCACTGAAATGTGATAGTTCGACAAACATAAAGCACACTCACACTGGCGCATTGTAGATCACTAAGGTATACTATTCTACTGCTAAATCCCCCTCTCCCTCCCTGCCATTGCATATCAGAACCACAACACACATGAGGTTGATTCATATTCCAAAGAGGAAAAGTGTGATAAAGGGAAAAATCACTGCAGCACATACATTGTACGCAAAGGATAACACACATATTGCAACAACTGCAAAATGATGTCATGGAGCCATTACAGATTCACGTTGCAAAGGACCATCAAATGCACCAAATGAAAGAGTTGCTTCACACATTTGAATGATGTGAGCGTATGCATAAATAATATGCCATGTATCAATGTATGCAAAGGGACATTCCCATATGCACCAACCCTTATGAAACTTGTGAAGGATATAGTAAAAATATCGATCAAATAAATTGCAAGAACACTGAAAAGCATAGCATATCATAATGCAATGTATCATATATTATGATGGAGGAATAATTCAAGCATTGAGTTGAACAATATTTAAATAGAAATATGTGCTAATTGTGATAATATATATCGTATATTGTGTGCATTAAAGAACATGTTACGTTGAAGATTACACAAGCCTATGCACTCTAGGATATATCACGCAAGCACATAGTAGTAAGGTAGTTTGGATATAATCATGAAGCTCAGATGTGAAACTGCGACAAAGCACACTAGCACACCAGCGTTGGCACATTAGCGCAACATGAAGCCACAAAGCTCAAGATCCACTGTTACTAAAATCTCTACCTTCACCATAGTCTATTCACACAATCAAGTTGTGACTAATTAATGGTGATTCACCTTCCAAATATACATATGAAGAAATGTAAGGGAACATGTGATATATTGAATACACCTCCATTGATATATGATCAAATGTGCACAAAAGGGCAACATAATGACATTTAGTGGGAAACTATTCAAGTGCACATTAAGAAAAGAAAATAGCACTAGAGAATTATAAACCTTAATATTGACAAGAATTATTATTCAAGGGAAAATGAACTCTCATTAATCCCCAATACTTATGATTACTGATTAATGTTATAATTGTTTATTATATTATAGAGAAGATTGTTTCCTAAGAATTGTTTCGAGGGCTATGAACTCTTGTTAATCCTCCATACTTATAATTACTGATTAATATTATAACTATTTATTATATTATATTGAAGAATGTTTCCTAAGAATTGTTTGTATGTTGGTCAGATTAACGATGCAAAATATTTAATGGAAATCATGGTTTTTCAACTCAACGCCAAGGAAACCCGAGGGCATAACAAAGACATTATCAAGTTTATTAAATTCCAATGTTTGTTAATAAAGTGAGTTGAATTTTACTTATTATTTTTTAAATATATTATTTTGTCATCAAGGACAAATATCAAAGTCATGGAAAATATCAAGAGGGAATAACAAAGGTCACTTAGAATCTCAAAAGTCATGGTGTAACTATAAAAGTCCTAGGAGAGATGAAGATTCAATTTGGAAGTAGAAAGGTCATGAGGGTCCAAAAGTCATAAGAGAATGTGAAAGGTCACCCTCCTCGCTTCTATAAATGTAACCCCATGCCTCACACAAAAGCACTTTTAGCACATAAGCTAGGCTAGTAATAAGATTGCTAATTTTTTCTTAAGGAGCTAAAGGCACTTGCTCTTGGTAGCTTATAGGTGGAGGGATTGTGAGGCTAGTGTTATGTCACATCGATGATATGAATTGCTCTCACCTCACTATTGGTTTTTGATGAGCTTCTATACATGTATTTGAATGGGTGATGGTATTAATGAGAAGATTTAAGTTCATGCATTGATTCGCATACATGTTAATTACACTTTTAATAACTATTCATACTTTTGTTGTTTATATATGTAGGTTTACACATCAGTTTCATGTTTATGAATTATTTCATTTTATACAATGGGTGTGTTGGCTTTGAATATTTATTCCTCATTCAATGTTGGTGTTAGTGATTAATTATGAACTAATTTTCATTTGGCCTCTAACACTCTCTTACTTTATGTCTTAATTAGTATCAATTACCTGATTCATCCATAAGACATGCTCTCACTCATTATGATATTTCTATGTTCTTATATCATGTTCCACAAGCTATTAATGGAGGGATTATCTCGTCCTCATTCTTCTAACATATTACACTTTGTCATGCACTTATCTCTGCATTCAATATCCAAGATAAAAACACACACCCAATCGCAGTCGGGCTCGTATCTCGGATGGGGCTCCTATCCCAAATGATGTGATGTCTAATTAGGACTTCATATTGAGGATACCCACTTAGTGTGGATGAATTATCCAACACTGTCAACAAAATGTAAATGCAACTACATTTGTGTATCTTTAAAATTTGTATAACGCATTTCTTCCTAACAACATAATGCATCGCTCCCTCATAGAGTAGCACATCACACAACTCTCTAGCATAGCACTGCACATCCTAGTTGTGCAATATTATGCATCCTAACTGTGCAACGCCTCGTAATCCCTTTGCACAATATAGCGTGACAAATATGACCAATGTAGTGCACTACATTAATCTAACATGCAATTTTCCTCATGAAGGGGCATTTAATGCGCTACAAACACCTTCACATGTAAAAAAAATTATAAAAGGTCCAACCCCCAAGTTATTTTCATAGTGCATCTTTTTGACAAGACCTCCCTCTTGTTGATCAATGCATCACATCTTGCTAGTGTAGTTCGTAATCTGCTGAGGAGTGTGCAACCACCAAGGACAGAAAAATTCTGGTATGTGTTAGGTATGCCTCTACACCCATTATTTGCTTGTTTCCATCAACATTTCATTTTTATGTGACCTTTCATATCCCAACCTTCCACTATCCCCCACTCCTATATATATCCACGAGTACACACATTTTTCCCTTTTCTTCACTTAACCTTCTTACTCAAGTCTCCTCAACATTCTTACTCACACCTCACTTCCCTTTACACTTAGCCTCGTTTATTTTTCCTGCTTTTGGCCTTATCATAATGGTGCAATCTTCACTTAGAGCTTATGATTCCTTGTGGCGCAATGGCACAAGCCTTACGCTCTATTTTTTGCAATCAATGACAACACTACGATGCACCACTTTCTTTCATACTACAGCATAGGGGTATTTTCTATTCTATCATACATTTTAGTGCAATGACATAATTCGTTTATTTAGTGCTACTCTCATCGGTTGCATCGCTACAATATTTACCCTCCTTGTAGTGCATCCCTTCTTTGTAAACTACAAGATTTCTCTATCCAAGAACGCTTTCCACTTTCTTAGCACTACTCTCATCAATTGTACCACTACAATCTATTACCATAGCTCACCTTCCTGTTGATGATGTTAGATGTCACCAACATGAAAGGGTATCTCCTCGATGTGAAGTCCTAATTAAATCTCACATTGTTTGGTGTAGGAGTCCCATCCGACTATATGGTCCATCCACCATTGAAAAGGTTTCAAAAATGTTCCTTGGTCACACAACACATAAGAGATCACAACACCTCTTTGGGGAAACAAGTAATATTTGTGTGACACCTAATGTAAGATGCACAAGGAAATTCTACAGTTGGTAAAGGAAAACGAGCCTTCGATTAGGGAAGTAATAGTACTATCCTAAAGGGGGACCCAAGAATGAAGAGGAAGGCTTGTTGATTACCTACAGATTAGTCCACATTCTTACAAACAATTTTGTCACATCATCCCAAAATGCCTAAAAATTGGATCAATCAACATCCATGAACACTTTGTCATAATCCCTTTACAAAGCCTTAAGCATAATTTCCCCAAAAAGTTTGAGTTTTTGGGTTTATATTTTCAAAAATCATTCTTTTATGCCCAGTGCACTCTGCCTTCTTGTCCACCAGTTTTGGGTGCAAGTTGCATACCTAAGCACCAGCATTGATCAACACAGTTTGATCCATTTTGTAGGTGTGCCGTTTCTATAATTTCAGGAAAACAATGAATATTCTCCTTCAATAAACTTATAAGGTGGTTTTAAACTTTTACCATGGATAGAGATCTTGAATTCCTATCAGATCCTACTCTAATGGTCATATCTCTTATCCCTTGATCTTATCTTTCCTCATAAGTGGATCTCAAGCTTAGATTGGTAAGTCATAAATTAACATGTTTACCCTATAAATTTACTACCTCCCATGGAGTCGGGGTTGGCTTTTGGAGATTGTTAATTCCCTTATGTTTCTACTTTGAGCTTAAGGAATCCATCCATTTATGCATTAGGGTTGAAAGTGAAGATTGGGTTTGTGGCAAGGAAGGACATGCCATTTTGGGAGACATCTACAAAGTCAACTTCTATATATAGTTGTAACTCTCTCCTTTATTTATTAATACAAAAGGCATCATATTTCCTATACATGTGTTATGCTTATGATCTTGTATTTCAATACCGTGTTCAAATCTAGCTCATTTATTCACATGGTTAGATTTGTACTTTCGAATGATGAGGTAGAAGACCCCAAATTTAGTTTCATTAATCCGGGTTGTGATTTCAGGATTCATACAAGATTACAAAAGTATGATATCCATGATCATTATAACAATCATCTAAGCATATTTTCACACTTTATCATCAGTGGATGAGCCTTATTGATAATTGTACATGTAATATTGGCTTATATGTTGAGTATGGGTATGCCTCCCTCAACGATGATATCATGATGATACCATGTATTATAACAGATGATGATCTCAACCAATTTGTTCTTGATCCAGACTTGTCAAAGGGTAAAATGCTTCAGTCCTCAACCATTACTTCTGAATTTGTACTTTACAAGGAAATATGTTTATAGACCATTTTGGTGCATCAACCCAAAATCCCTGAAAACTAGATCAATCAACATCCATGAACACTTTGTCATAATCCCTTTGAAAATCCCTAAGAATTGTTTCTCCAAAAATTATGATTTTCTAGGTCTATATGCTCAAAAACTAATATTTTTAGGCCTAACACACTCTGCCTTCTTGTCCACCAGTGTTGGGTGCAAGTTGCATACCTAAGCACCAATGTTGATCAATGTAGGTTGCTTCATTCTACGGGTGCATTGATTCTAATATTTTAGGAAAATTAAAAATTACTTTTGAATCTTCTTCTTCCAGAAGCTTATAAGGTGGTTTTAACCATTTAACATGGATAGAGATCTCAAATTCATATCATATCCTACTCTAGTGGTTATATCTCCTATCCCTTGAACTTATCTTCCTTCATAAGTGGATCTGAAGCCTATATTGGTAAATCCTAAACTACCCTCTTTACCTTATAAATTTACTTCCTCCCATGGAGACTGGATTGGATTTTGGAGATTGCTAGTGCCCTTGTGCTTCTTCATTGAGCTTAAGGAATCCATCGATTTATGGATTAGTGTTGAGTATGAATATTTTCTTTGTGGAAAGGAAGGGCAAGTCATTTGGGGAGACATATACAAAGCCAACTTGTATATATGGTTGTAACTCTCTCCTCTATTTATTAATACAAAAATCATCTTGTTTTCCTATACTTTTGTTATTCTTATGCTCTTTTATTTCAATACCATGTTGACCCTGTTATCTCAAAATCAGGCCCTGGAAGGCTGCAGACCAGGAAGACTTCAAGTAACTATTTCAAGTAACTATTTTAGGCTGAGGCTTAGCCTCCTCAACCTGAGAGGGCTCTCTCTAGATGGGTTAATGATTTTGATTAAGATAAGATGGCTAACTCTTGTAGAACAACTATGACAAATATGAATGCTGGAAACATATTAAACAACTATCCATTGAGCTTATGGAGTCAACAACACCTCAACAGAACAGTGAACTCAACCTTACATAGAAGTCAGGGCACTCAGCATTTAGATATTCAGAACATACACTCAAATAGAACCACATAGTTTATAAATGCATACAGGAAATCAGAGCACAATCAGTGAATTCTGAGTGATTATACATCTATGCAACTGTAAAAGACATTAAGGAAAGGATAAAATCACACATTCTAAACATAGAAATCCTTCATGAATCCTGAGAAGTAAAGCAGCCAAATTATATTACTGAAACTCTGTCTTTACATAAGCCAAAACAATGCTCTGTTATAAAATTTCCCAACCCTCATTACATTGTTGTTTCAGCTATATATAGAATCCTTATTCTAACTAATTCGAGCTTCCTCTTCCAGCATGAGGGGAATTCGATAACTACCTCTAATGACACCTATCAGCTATTTAACTAACTAATAAATACAATAAAGTGATGACTGGAGTTTTTAAAGAGTTCTAAATTAATCATGTGCAGGAAAAAGTTCCTTGTATGCAAATCGTTTGATACCTCTTGAATGGTGATAAAGGGACTTTACAATAGAAATTTAAAATTGGGTCGAAATATTCCACCTTTTTAAAGCATCCACCTGTCTTGATCTAATTAACTATTTTTGTTCCAGCTGATGTCTTGCATACCCTTTTGGCATTTCCCTTTCAAAATTCCCGCTCATAATACAAAACTGCCTGTCTGTGTTAAAATGATCACCTTCAGCAGTTTCGTAGCGCGCTACGAAACTGCTGAATTATTTGAAACAGCTTGCCTTTGACCCCAGATCTTTATCACCCAAACATTTGATTGCCAAAAACTCTCTTCAACTTTTCATATGTATAACAGGGATGTACATTTCTTCAGAACAATAAGACTAAGCAAATTTGACAAAATTTGGAGCAAAACCTTTCTTGAAAAGAAAATTTATTTAGCAGGTAACTGGCCTAGCTGTGCCTTCAGGTCTTCAATTTTCTTCTTCATAGCTTTATTCCCAGCTCTTAGTTGCATATTTATCCTTCTAATGTACCTGGCCTCTCTGATTGCTGGTACTGTCCATGTGTGAAATTGTGCATGGCCATCAACTACTGAATTCAACTGGTTTTCTAGGGTTTCACTCCCTTTCCACAGAGCTTTACGATAACTTGCATACAAGACTGCATGTTCTCTAGCGGCTTTCTTCAATTTGGCAATCTCATATTTAGCCGCTTCTAATTGGCTCTTTATGGCTGCTATATTATCTCCTTGAGATGTGATGACTGTTCTGCTTGTATCTTTTTGCCTAACTTTCCCGGTTTCCTCTGTTCTTGGCAGCGCTTCCTTTACTTGCTTCCTTGTAATAGGTCTTTTGGGTTTAAAAATAAATTCTTCACCTAGCTCATCGAATTTAAGCCTTTTTGAGGCCTTAGACTTCTTGGTACCTTCTTGCGGTGACTGTGTCAAATCAATATGGACTGGTTCAGACTGCTCGAATTCAATGGCCTGTAATAAATCATTCAAACTTGGCTTAGACACTGGTCTCTCTTCAACTGCTATGGCTTTACCTTTTTCCTTATTTATCTGGCTTCTTGTCCTTACCCTTGAGACTACTTCAGATCTTCTTGTTTCAGGTATAGTCTTCTTATCATGAGTTTTTTCCTTTGTTGATTGCTGAGGTTGATCTTGAATGATTAGTGGCTTCATTGGTTTTCTTAGCTGTGACTTGGTTTTCTTTTTAGCTCTTGCTTCTTTTTGGAGCTCATCTATTGTGAATTCTCTGGCTGGTTGTGGAGTAAGGCCAGTCTTGCTTTGGAATCCAGCCATGAAAATAAACGAATTCCAGTCTCTGCTTATCTTTTGGAGGCCATCTAAAACTAGCAACTTGATCAAACCATGATGAAACAAAGAGGTTTCACAGTCCTCTTTCCTCGGCTGCACCTTATCACACATCTTACTCAAACTGCGAAACAAATAAAAAGGAATGTCTATGGAGACTTTCCTCGTGAAATGCAAAAGAAGTTTGAAATGGTAAGAATAAACCTTATTGTACCTTCCTTCACAGGTCAAATATTTCTGTATGCAGGTAAGAAGAAGAGCATAATGTTCCTTGACATAATTCCTGGGCACTGGTTTTGTTAAATCTTCGTTTACATATGTCTCCTTTAAAAACTCCTTACAAGGATTCATGTCAAACTTAAAATTTTTAAACCATTCTTCTCGTCCTCTTGGGATCTCTGTCACAACAGATATTGCTTCTGGAGAAACTTGTACTTCTAACATGGCTACCTTTGAATTTAAACCAGTGAAGTTTAGCGCAAATTCTTTAGTTACCTGCGCATGTCCTCCTTGTAGCTTTTTACAAAAGTTCCAGCACCCGACATCTTTGAACGCTTTCTTCACACCTTCATCCCTCAGTGTTATGTCCAAGCCCTCAGGTTCATTCCTCTGGCATTTACCGGATCTGTGCTCTTTTTTCTCCATTTTTTCTTCGAGGTCTTCTCACACAAAGTCTAACAGCTCTGGTTGAAATGGTGATTCAGCTCCTTTTTAATTCAGCCTCGCTTGAAATTCAAATTCTTTCATTTAAAACGCTTCAATACATAATCAGACAGATTTGTCACTCATGCAGCACTTACGACTATCATTAAGGTCTATGCATGGTAAAATCCCTTGGGAATGATATTTCTGTGCATATCAACAGATCTAGTGGTGGGGTAGTGGCAAATGAGCGTTCCAATGTGATACGAGAGGTACATAAACTGACATGAGTGGACACAACTGGTGACTCACCTAACGGACTTGACATTTCGGGAAAGATTCGCTGCGAAATGCACGAATCCATGATTTTGCAGCACTGTTAGTTTTAAATTCTAATGATGCGCTGCGAAACGGCCTAATCATGACGCACTGTGAAATTGCTTAACCATAATTGTGCTGCGAAACTGGCAAATGGGATTACGCTGCGAAATCACTAAAAGACACGGTGACTCGGATAATACAAGATATGACTATGGAACAATGATAGGTGGATGAGAACCAATGGGAGTCGAGTATGGTTTGAGTTAAAAACTTTTAAAACTCCAAATCCTAAGTGAGGAAAAATAAAATGAAATCAACTTAACACAGACCTTTGTCATCGGACTAGGACAGACAATTATATGCATCAAATTTTTAGTTCTAAGTGATAACAGACCCATTGAATGGATATATTGGATCATGTTATATGGATTTTGTAGTTTCTTTGCTTGTTTTATTCATTGTTGCAGGTTTTGTTTATATCATGTGGAGCTAGGATTGGAGTTCACAAGCGAAGAAGAGAGAAGGGCTTGCTTCGAATTCTAGGTAGGTTCCTTTTCCATATTTCAATCTCTCTAAGGAAAACATTGATTATTTTTGTCCTCTATTTTTCTAGATAATACCACTAGATCTCAGGAATTCATTTTTATCCACAAAAGTGAAATTCCATATAACACACATAATAAGCAACAATCATGAAAACATATCAACACTTATTCAATAACAACCATAGCTAAGCAACGAAATAGTTCATTAAACGTAGTATGTAATAGAACCAACATATATCACAAACATTACAATAACAATTCTATTACATCCATGATACATGTATGACATACATGTATGAAAAGTGTCAAGTTATAGAGCTTTTGATTATGAATGAAAGATCCAGAGTACACTATTACATAGATGAAACACTCGATCCAATAGTGGAACGTGAAGCCACAACTTGCTTCTTCAAAGAATGATCTATCTCCTATGCACTACAAGAGAAGCCAATGCAAGACTCCAAGAATCCAAGCCCTTAGGTTGATTTATGATGAGCTCTTTATAAAAATGATAATGACTTTTGGGCTTCCTTGTGGCACTTCAAATCCTATGACTTTTCATATTCTATATTAAATTTTTTAAATTCCATATGTGGATTTTCACATTCCACATGTGTCTCATGGAATTAATTACATACAACTCATTACAAAAGACAAAATACATATGAGACAGTGGCTATATGAGACAAAATTGATAATAAGGAAAACTATTATTAAATGGACAAGTCATTTTCTTAATCACAGAGCTCATTGGTGATGTATTTTTTCCATGCTTTTAATTTTGTAGAGATGAATTTGATCTGAATTGGAAATTCCATTGCATATCACATCTCCACCTCTAGTGCCTCTATCCATATGGTCTTGGAGCTTGATTGTACATTATTCCATAGCCATGAGAGTTTCATGTGGGATTTGATTGGGGAAATGGCATATTGTATAGTAATGTCTTTAGTGATCTCTGAGCCTTCTTGTTTTGATGCTTACTTGATCTGTTCTATGTACTGCCTGATATCCCAGAAGATGATTTCCATGCCTCTTATTTCGACAAGTGATCCTACTGAAGGAATCCCATGCTTCTGTGCTACAGAATCGAAACCATTATGCACGAGAGTATAAGAGGAAATAATGTTATTCTCCTATTCTCCAAGACAATTGTAATTCTGATGGTCGAGTCTCAACTGCACTCAGTCCATTTCAGTTGAAATCTTGTCCTTTCTAACCAACTATGGTAGAACATTCAGATACCTAGCAGGTCTCCTAAAGTTGATCAACTTCTCTTCTTTCTACTTTAAGGAGCTTCAATACTTCTTGTGATCTCTTTTGAAAACCAAAAAGGGGGGGAAATCATTTTTTGAAGACGTATCATTTCATCATATAGTTGTGAAATTTTATCCTCCATTAGCCTCAATTCCTCCTTAATCATGCATTCTCATTCAAAAAATATTCAGGTGTGTCCTGCACTGCTATAGAAAAACAAACATTTTCCTCCATGATTTCTATGGGATTGATTTTGTTATTGGAATTTATCACTCTCTTTGTAGATACTAAGGTTGGGTTCTAAGGATCATTTAGGAAATATCTTCGTCATTGTTTCATGATCCTCTTCTTAAGTTGATCAAACGTGAAATTGCACAAATCCATGGCTCTATCTTCAGGAGGAGGCGTGATTCCAATTTCATCAAATGGGAGATGACCACTGGTGAGAGGATGTTCTTATATAGAACTTGGAACATCATCTATGGGTTGGATGGTATCCTCTTCCTCCAACTCCTCCTCTATCTCCTGAGTCAACTGTTATTCTTCCAATCTCTATGTTGCTTCTTCCTCCCGGGAATACCTTTTCTATTCCTCTTCTTGTATCCTTATTTCCTCTTCTTCTTCTTCTTTCTTCCTGAGAAACTCATCTTGCTTCCACATATCCTCTTCTTCTAACTCTCTCCTTTCCTGTTCAGCTTGAATAGCTCCTGTGTTAAAAGGATGAATTTTCCATTTCCTGCTACTTTCTCCTATAAAATTAGGCTTGATCCTTTTCCTAGGAGCTACACTCTTTACTTGAGGGGTTATCTGGGCTACCTCCTGTGCCTACATGTTCTGAGCTGGTGGATCTTGGGGTGAACCAACTTCCATTCCTATGTGTATCTTTCTAAATTCATTATCAGTTCTTCAAATTTTCATCCTTTATTGTAGACATTAATGAATATCTCCAATTGAAACCGACACACTCTTGGGATAATATCCATGAAAGTCCTTAACTATGAAGTGCAAGTGATCCAACTCTTGTGTTTTTTCATTTTCCACATTGTGGGTCTTCAGTTCATACAATCTAATCCTCAAATGGAAGGTAGGAAAAAAGGATTTTTTCCTTCCGTGAATATCTCTTGGCAACCCTTTGTCCAATTGATATGCTACTTCTTACAAGACCACCTTATTGGTCACATATCATAGCATGAGATGAGGGGGAATATGACAACCAAAACATCTAATATATGTACCCTTGGGCATTTCAAACCAATAAGCGATATCATGTAGTAACTCCTTTACCTAATCATTCATGCAAGGAGAATCGGTCTCATATATCATAAGGAATATGAATGCGAAGAAGTGCTCTTCCAACCTATCCTATGTGCCTATAAAACTTGATTATGACAACACTTTGTAGTGGAAATAGGCTAGAAAATTAGTTTACAGTTACAGTTCCATTACATTCCTAGAAAAGAGTATCATGCACAAATTCCATCCAACAGAAATGTAGACATATAGAATTTTGGTGCCTAGTTGGCCCTCAAAGATGATTTTTCCTACCCCACATGACACTCCAACCCAAATGAAAATATATATGCCCAATTGAATATATCACCATGGGTAACCACCATGTTGAGCATATATATCCAATTTTCTTCAAACATATTATTGTTCTTTCGCCCATGCAACCAACAACACATAATAATGGGATACTAATATACATCCCTAAGAATCCTAGTTGGGCACACTATTGGCCCATCTAGTGTAAAAGTTGTAATTGGCATATTCTGTGGGCCTTTGCATCTTATAGTAAGTTTTCATGTCTTCTCCATAATAGGTGGCAAGTTTAACACCACTTTCTCTACGAATCACAATATGGGAATCATCCATGTGTGTAAGAATCTACTCAATCACTTATGCACAAGGGATGACTCGGAATCTGAATGCGATCTTGTGTATCCTCAACAACTTAATATTGATATATGCTTCGAGATCCTCCAAATTTTCAATAAAATGTTTCTGCATGAATGTGTCTTTATGTCATTCCATGTGACCTCAATAGATTGATCTATGAAGCACTATGTATCTACATAAATGGGAATGTTAGGCTTTGTCACTTCAATTACTTCCTCAATGCTTTTCTCTCAAGCTTCCTTGGATGCCACTTTACATGTAGTGGGAGGCATGGTTCCAATAGATGATGAAAGAGTAAAAATACTTGTAGCTCAAACACCTATTTGTGGAAGGAAATGGTGATAATGTAAACCTATCAAAGACAACAAATAATTACTTGCACATGAAAGACATATGCATGCAAACAAAGATGGCACACTTTCAAAGCACAAAGATAATTCAAGGGTCATTTAGGGCTTTAAAGTGTGTTGATGTGCTCAACCTTGAGAGGGAAAACTTTCTAGGGCGTAAGGCACACTAATGAAGCATGAAGGAGAAAAATCCAAGCCTTCAAGGTGCACTCATGTGCTCAACGAGACTAAGAGGGCACAAGGGCACACTCTGAAGAGGCAAAGGAGTGAAGTTTCATACCTTTAGGAATTTTAGGTGTGCTCATGCACTCAAGGGCAAGGAGGGTGTTGGAAATAATACTGAGAGGGGGGGGGGGGGGGGGGGGGGGGGGTGAATCAATATTAACAGACCAAGAATTTTATTTTTCATAATTAGATTTATATACGCTACTTTAGAGAGAGGAACTAGCGTGTACAACAACTGTCTTTAAGGCAACCAAAATTTATGAAATAAACTTATGATTTAGTTAATTCATCATATGTTGATCATTAATCAGTGCATTAGTACTTCATCAATCATTAAACAATAACCATGTACAGTGTAAACATAATAAATCATTACATATAAGCAACACATATGAACACCAAGAGTTAAGGTGGATATGCAATGTGGGTGAAAACCACCTACTGCTATTGTCTCTGTCTTCTTTTAATAATAAGAAAATCTATTTACAATCTTGTACTAGTGCAGACTCATACCAGTACGCAGGCTTCTACCTGCATAAGGTTACAACCTTCTCCCATTCTCCAGCTTCTACTGGAAGGGAGCTACAACCCCTAGCTCTTGTACTAGCCAATATGTTTACTAGTACGTAGGTGCTAGCCTACATAAAATTCCACTCTTCCACCAGGGATCACGTTCCATGAATTTTCAGAATGGATGCTCCTGGCACATATCAAGACATATGAAGACCTTGACTCATCAATAACTCATCAGAAATTTAGAAACTCAAAGTTCATCAACCAACATGCAATTAATCTGAAACAATCAGATCACTGTCATCAGAACACTGTGCTAACCCCAGAAACTTGTATCAACATTCAAAACCAATTGAAACCTCAAAAATTCATGTGTCAGACTGTATACGCTACTTCAATGAAGAAAACTTGTGTGTATATGCTACTTCCTTCAACCCAACCTGTGTATACCCCTAAAGATTCAAAATCATAAAATCTCTGAATCACAAACTCTACCAACCAACAATGTACTGAACATCTACTGTCAACTTATAGAACTTTACACAAGCAGGCAACAAAAAACACTTCTTCTCACTTATACAATCAATCAAATATCAAATTCCTTATTCATTCATATTTACATTCAGATCTAAGAAGACTTCATTGACAAACAATATAAAAATAGCAGCATCATGTTGTGCCCTACAACAACCCCCCATTTCATAACATTTTTATCACAAACAATTAACATATGAAATGGGTCCATTTTAAAATTTTAATTGGCATTAATGAATTTGTTCAGAAAAGGTATGATAATCAAATGAATTTGTGAATATAAAGCCTTTTTGAACAAATAATAAGCAATTTTTGGTTAAGTCCGAAAAGCAATCGCAAGATCATTTGCTACCTTGGATCTTTCCGATGCGATATCGCTATCGGCCATCGGCGATAGCCAATGCACACACAGAAAACGCACATGTCTTTTCCCGATGCGACACAATATCGGTGATCAACTATCGGCACTGCTTCTTATGAAAAGTGTTTTAAACTTCGACCCGATGCGATATCGCTATCGGCAGTCGGAAGAATCCCATACATCTTCATAAGACGTTCAGATCTTTTCCCGATGCGATAAGATATCGCTATCGGTAGTCGGTAAATCAATTGATATAAATTTAGGGATTATGTTCGCACGCTAAATATGATGCAATGTCGCAATCGGCATTCGCCAAGATCTTTCCCAAATGATAATGTCACTCACACCCCCGATGCGATGCGATGACTCTTAATGATGACCTGAATTCCTAAAAGGTGATTATTTCAAAGCTTTAAAGTTATATTTAAATCCGATTTGACAAAAGCACAAATTTCAAAATTCCGTTAAGTAAAGGGATAAGGTAATGCATGCGTATTTAAAGCTTTGCCCCTTCGAATTAACGAACAATTACGATTAGACCTTTGAAAAAATCTATTGCACGCTTTAAGGGGTCATTCGGTTTAATAACTTAAGTAATGGTCATTTATGGAGCTGCAGGCTGTAAAATCACCATCATTGCATCTGCGGTGCCTTCTCAAATCATTAGATCCGCAGCCACTTTTAGAAATAATCTCACCACGCTTCAAATAATATATCTATCCCGTTATGGATCGTCATTGTTATTTCCTTGTTACGATTTATCTTGCATTTGTGTAGAATTCAACCGTCGAGAGAAGTCTGAATATGATGGGAAAGAAATTCAAGAAGGTGGCAGGTTCTACTGCGACACCTGTCTCAGGCCAAGCTACTATGTTTTCAAAGAAAGGCTTAATCTCAGACACTACATGCACTGGTCTTCCTAGCACTACATGGCAAGGTACATACAATTTGCTAGAGGCAGAGCAACCAGAAAAGACAGTAACTGAGGCTAGTGTGGATGAATTAAGGAAGTCCGAGGCAACTCTCAAAGATTTGGCCGACTCCTTTCTGCACAGAATAGCAGCCAGAGAACAAGTCCTGCCTTATACTGATGTGGTACGCTGGGCAATTGAGGAAATTACCCTCACTGATAGAACCTTTCATACAAAGGATGGAAGGATTTTCGGTTCCTTCAAGCCTGAAGACTTGAGACGGATGTATCATTTGCCCGAACCTGAGCAAGTCTATAACAGAGCCTTTGTGGAGAAGTTCGCGAAAGAGAATGAATCACCATCCGAACCTCTCCGAGATTGGAGGCAGAATCCAGCTAAACACAAGCATGATATGTCGGGTAAGTACTCCAATGCTTCTTTGGCTTCACCTTATTGCTATGCTGGGATTATGATGTGTAGATTGTGGGGATTACATGACTCTGCTAATATCAATATTGATATGGTTCCCTTAATGGAAGCGGCCGTCAATAGTACAATCATGGATTGGGCCACTATTCTGTCTGATAAATTGGTCATAGCTATTCGTGAGTTTAGGGCCAAAACCAGAGTCACCGAGAGGAAAATCCCACCCTTCTATTACTCTGCCTACATTATGGATACCCTTTGTTTTAATTCTGAATTTCTTGTCCTTGGTTGGAGATGGACAACCCATGACCCAACACCCATTCACTTGTACCATCGGAAATTATGGAAACCTTCTCATAAAGACCATTTGTATCAAATCTGCAATGGTTTCATGGTGCCCGTTCACTATTCTATTTTTGACAGACCTATCCCAAGAATTTCCTATGAAGCTTCTTTTGACCTACCAGTCGTAGCCCATTGCTTCGGCGAAGAGCATTTTACTTATATTAGAGTTTTTGGAAGCAAGGCTAGGCCACATGTCCTCCCCCTGTACATCCCAGATAAATTGTTAGCCCGGGAAATATCCTACCAGATTATGTCTGAAGGTGTCACCCAAACTCTCAAAGAGGAGAAAAAGAGAGGATGGCCCTCTTTTCCTTTAAGAATTGGAGTTTATACGCTGCTCAACTACAAGCATGCAGAAAAGGAAGCGGCAAAACTCCAAATGATATCCCTGGCTTCTATTCCAAACAGACTCTATGATCCAAAAAAGACTGCTTTCATTGCCTTGGAACAGGCCAAACTGTCAAAGGTTGTTCATCAAGAAGACCAGTTTGACGACCTGTTCATGAGTGCCAATTCAATAAGCCAAGTCAGACAACTTGCTTCACTAAGATATGAAGATGTGGAGTTAACTGAATTTAATAAACTTAGAAAGCAAAGGTTGCAAACTTTGCCTCTAGATTTATTATCCACAACCCCAACATCCTCCTCAAGCGAGTCTGGTCAGCAGCAAATACACCTATCTCCTGTTACAACTAAAGAGTATGATAAACAACAGGAGGAAAGGTAAAACAAGCTGCAAGCAGAGAAGCATAGAAGAGAGCAGATAGAAAGGCAGCAAAAGGCACAAAAGGATCAAGAGCAAAGAAAACAAAAGGAGTTAGAAGAACAGAGGAAAAGAGAAGAAGAAGAGAAGGCAAAGAAAGAACTGGAAGATAGGCAGAAAAGGGAATTGGAGGAATAGCAGCAAAGAGCACAAGAGGAGCAACAACGGAAGGCATTCGAGGAACAGCAGAGGATTGAACGAGAGAAAGAACAGAGTAAAGCTCACACAGAACAAAGTGAGCAAATCTCTACTGATCCTGAATTAATTAAAGAATGGAACCAATTTGATTCCATTATAAGTGGTAAGGAAGCCTCCAAAGACTCAGACGCCTCTAAAACAAATAATGCTCCCGATACTACTTCTTCTCTGGTTCTAGAAGGAACCAGCGGCCCACCCATGGTACAGAATGTTGAGGTAATCACTCAAGACCCATCCGATCAAATTAATCTTCAGGTAGAGGAAATTCCTCCCCTAGACATTTTCTACAGCCCAAAGCATAGAGCCGTTGTAAGGCGCTCTAGGAAAAGACGAAGGCTTGATCAACCTTCTATTTCACCTGAGCAAACAGTCACGGGCAATGTGGTCTGGAAGGGAGAATTAGATCCCTCTGAAGATTTGACAAAGCTATCGCAATTTGCGGGAGCTTATTCAGCGGCAACTATTGACAAAGCATCCGAAGTAAGTCTTCTTTTGAAGACTAAAGAGCATGAGATATACGCATTGCAAGCAGAAGTGATAGAGGCAAGAAATAAGGCAGCGCAGTTAGAGGAACAGTTGCTGGCTCAGCAGCAAGAAAATAATTCGTTAACCCAGCAGCTGCTAATCGAAAAACAGAGAATAGACCAAAGTGGCATTCAAAAAGCACAAGAATTATCAGAGGCATTATCTCAGTTAAAGGCATCGAATGAGCTGATGATGAAATCTAAAGACGAGCAAATAATTCAGCTATCAGCACAGCTCGAAGGTATTAAGAGCGCCCAGAGTATTGATGATTTCAGAACAGAGGCAACTCGAATAAACAGCGCATTGATATCTCAAATCAGGCTCTTGTGCCAACAACTTGTTGAAGCTGAATCACTTTGTGAAACATCTACAGCAGTGTGTGAACAAATCGAGAAAGCCAGGAGTAAGTTGGATCAGGCTGAAGATGATATAACAGAATATATTGAATGGCAAGACACTCCAGAAGGGAAAGCAGCAAACTTGTCCCGAATCCATATAACATACAAGGACATACTCTTCATGGAATGGAACACGCAGGTGATGAAAGCAGAAAGGGCAGCCTCCAGATGAAAAATTATTGCCAACAACATGATCAATCTAGTTAATGATACATTGTATCTGGCAAACATGATTTCACAATGCACACCTAGAAACATAACAACAGCAAACATGCTGGAGTACAGGAATTACCCTGATCTGGAGAAACAAGGGCGGTTAATTGCTGGAGTAAATACCTTGACCGCCGACGCATACTGGCTTTTCCTGATTAAACCACATTCTCAAAGGTCGGCTCTTAACTGTCTAACAGATGCTCTCCGATACCTGATTTCCGACATTCAAGATGCCACATATGATGCACAGCTAACTTCACGCCTCAATACTCCACCAGAAGTAGAGCCAATGCTGGCGATATGTCAGCGAAGGAGTAAAGGCAAAGAGACCTCTGAATGAAGCATCGCCGCCGACTGCCAAATCACCAGAATACAAGATGATGTTTGTTAATGCCGATTTAGTAGTTTTTCAGTTTTAGATATTTAGATTAGCATAGTATTTATAGACCCTTTCATTGTTTTGGAAAGGGTCGTAAAATTTTGTAAAAGACTTAAAGGCTGAAGTTTGCACTATTGTGCTTCAGTCTATATTCTTTTTGAAACTCGACCACTGGTTCTTAATTTTGCTTAGAAGGTTGTTTTAAGTAAATTGTGCACTACTGTCGTTTGCTTGGAATGCTTTCTGGTTTGAAGGAAGGACCGCGACATAGCGATTAATATAGTGGATTGATCAAACAGCTTGCATGGTACTATTATCTGTATCTGTTCTCTTTTCTATTATATGAATTGCTGTGTTATTATTTTTGCTATTGTTGAATACATGTATGCAATATAACAGCAAGTCTGCATTTCATATCACTATTGAATGTTTTGTGATTTGTTATCTCTTTTACTCATGCGTGTAACAATGATATAAATGACTGAGTGCAGTAATTCGCTATTATCGCTCTGCATAACTAATTATGCAGAGCAATCTTAAATGATTTAAACATTTATGCTTATTGTTAGTGTCATCTATATGCCTGCCATTAAGCATAGATTATCAAACGCTGCATTCTCCGAATCGATAAGTCCCGGGATTAGCTTATAGTTATTATATTTCTCTTGTAGTTTAGTTATTTATTTATTATCACCTTATATCGTAGATCATTCATCCATCCCGTTTACTTATAATCTTTGGGAAACTGGTCCCATTATCCCCAGTCGGAGCCACTATTCCAAACGGAAAAGGAGCTGCACTAAGTTCCGGACCGGGTGGTTTCCCCGATGTTGTTGCAACAAATTTTGGGGCATCAACATTTTTGGCGCTAGAAGGAGGGCCATCGACTGTGAATGGCAAGTAGGTCCAAATCTGCAAACCATTCTAAGAGTAATTCTCCCTCCAAATCCTCTTCCCCTTCTCAATCACATGCTGGTTCTCCGGCACACGATCGAGAAAAAGAGGAATCAATCACCACTGCTCATACCCATCATATTTCAGAACATTTAAGTCTTGAATCCCCTGAAGTTTAGTCTCTTATCTATAAACTTCAGAGCTTCTCGATTTCGCCTCAGAAATCTGAAGTATCACAAAGCAGTGTGACCTCGCAGTTAAACTTATCCCATCCACTTACCAGACTTCAGAGCGAAAAACTCGGTATTGAACCTACTGAGTTCCCTTTACCGAAAAGGAAAAAGGCTAAGAAGATTACTGAAGTATCTGATAGTGAAGATCTTTCTTCCATATCCTCCATCTCCACTCCTCCTCTGCGAAGTCAACCATCCACTCCTCCGTTACACACTGTTGTTCATCAGGGAATAAGTACTACAGCATCTCAAACTACTCACTCTTCAACAACTTCTTCTCCTCAGTCATCTGGAATCCCAACAGTAGTAACAACTATTATCGCCAGCATAATGGCAGATCCATGGACTACGCCAGGTGCAGTCAATATGCCCGGACCATTACATGATCTACCTGATGCTCCCGAAAAATGGTTGCCTAAATTTAATCCAGATAACGGAACACAAGCTGAAGAACATATTAACAATTTCATGTTAGCAGTTAATTTAAAAGGAGTGACAGAACAAGATGTTGTTGTCAGGCTTTTCCCTTATACCCTGCAAGGATCGGCAGGATCCTGGTACTTCTCTTTACCTTCTGGTTCTATTACCAGCTGGACCACATGCCAAGAGCAGTTCCTTACCAAATATGGAGATGACAGGTCTCTAGCCACTTTAATAAATGACCTCTCCAATTTGAGAATAGAGCATAGGGAACCAATAAAGGAGTTTAATGCTCGATTCAACAAACTCCTAAATAAAATCCCCACCGCTTCGAAACCAAGTGAACAAATTAGGAGCGAATGGTATATTACTGCCCTCCCTTCCAACATAGCCATTTTTGTCGACAGGGCTGGCAAACCTACCTTAGCTGAAAATATGAAAGAAGCACTTGCCGTTGAAAAGCGTATTAATGCTCTAGAGAAAAAAGCAGCCTTAGAGGATAGAAAATCCAAAAAAGTTTCATTTAAAGAAGATTCTAAGAAAAAGACCCCAAAGGACCCATACGACATGGAAGGTTTACAAAAAGTCCTCAAAACATTGTCTAATGAAATGGTTGAGATTAAAAAACAAGTGGCTGAGACTTCAAACAAAAGACCATTTAGAACCTTCAAGAAAACTGAAACAAAGCCACCCAATGTTATATCTAATGCAGACTCAGAACAGGATGAAGAGGAAGAAGAAACAACTTCTCAAACAGATGAAGAAGAAGAAGTAGTTGAATGCCACGGCATGTGGGATTTTATACTCCCAAACTCTGACACTGAGAATCAAGAAGAAGCATTTCCTGTTACTACAAGAAGTAAAATTGCTTCTGAACCTACTCAAACAACTACAAAAAAGAGGAGTGCAGGTGCTGCCACACCAAAAGAAAAAGTTCTTCCAAAAACGTCTCCGGTAGCAGCCCCTCAAAACCAGCCTCCAATTTCTAATTCTCCTTCGACATCTAAGACATTAGTGGTATCTGACTCCATGGAGTATAATATTGTTGATGATATGAAAAAGACTAAGGCAAACATAACCATGTTTGAACTAAGTAAGTTAAAACATCAGCAGAAATTACTCCTAAGAGAATTTAATGCTGTCCCCTCTTCTCCTCTTCCCAGTTCAAAAGCTGCTAATGATTCAGGACAACCCCCTCCAGATATGGTCGAAGCTACCGATTCGGTTCTGATCGGAGATAGATCCAATTCTCATACCCCACCTTTCTTGCTCACCTATGAAATCTATAATCGAAATCTGCATAACTGTTTAATTGATTCAGGGGCTTCATCTAATATTATGCCAGCTTCAGTTTGTTCTAAACTGAACATAGAACCCCAGAAGTCCGTTATTCACATTGTACAGTTAGACAGAACCAAAGTACAGGTTATAGGAGAAATTAATTCCGTGACTATCAGGTTGTCTGCTGATCCCAGAATAGTACAGAGAATAGATATTTTGATAGCTGACATACCTGAATTCTATGGCTTAATTTTGAGCAGGGATTGGTCTGAAAAACTCCATGGATACATTTCCACGGATTGGTCACATATGTGGCTCCCCTACAAGGGTAAGCCAAATCAAATAAGGATCGACCGTGAGAAACACATGACCCACACAGTAACCGATTTCGAACAAGAAAACCAGCCTGTGGCCTTACACAACAACATTTTGGGAAATTATTCCTCAGAATCATTCTTTGGCAACTTTGTTGCCCAATCTTCCCCTTTTTCAGTTAACCATTGTACATCTCAAGTAGAAAATTTTTCACAAACCAATTTATCCAAATGCTTCAATGCAAATCAAAAGGATGTAAATATTTTTGTTAATTCTCCTTTATTTTGGTCTTTGTATTTTGATGGCTCTAAGTCCAGCGAGGGCTCAGGAGCAGGTTGCATTTTGGTTAGTCCGCAAGGCGAAAAGACGATGCTTTCCTGTAGATTAGAATTTGAATGCACCAATAACACGGCCGAATACGAAGCTCTAGTGCAGGGATTATATAAGGCAATTGACCTTAAAGTCCAATATATAAAAGTATTCGGCGATAGTGAGATCATTGTTAAGCAGGTAAGGAATACAATTCATTGCCTTTCAAGTCACCTTAAGCATTATCAATCGCTAGTGCAAGATCTTACTTCGCATTTCTCAGCATTCAACATTTCTTCAATTCCAAGATCACAAAACTCAGCAGCCGATTTACTAGCCAACGTAGCTTCCAAACTTCTCCCTTCCGAAGACTATAGTCTTGATAGATTTTCTATAGAGTTAATTTTTAGACCTTCAGTTCCCGATAACATCACCAACTGGAGGGTTTTCAACCATGACGAGGACATCTTGCAATTCTTAACCTCTGAAAAGTCTTATGACAATCAAATCATTGAAGAAGATGAGCATGATTCTCAAATGAAAGAAACATCTCAAGATAACGCGATTCCTAAGCCTGTAGTAAAGCTCGAAGACCTTTATGACATTAAAGATAGGTTCAAACCTGTAATTAATGCAAAACTCCAAAGCTCTACTCTTAGGTTTGAATTGATTAATTTGGGAACAGATCAAGCTCCTCAAAATATCAACTTAGGATTAGGACTTTCTCTAAAAGAAAAGGAAGCATTCATCAAACTCTTAAGGAAAAACAAGCAAGTTTTTGCTTGGAAGTATGACGACCTCAAGACATATGATACATCTATCATACAACATACTATTCCTATGCTTCCCAATCAAAAACCGATCCAGCAGAAGTTAAGAAAAATACATCCAAATTTGGAGAGCCAGATAAAGTCGGAACTTAATAAGCTCTTAAAAGCTAAGATTATCTTCCCTGTCCGACACTCAAACTGGGTCTCCAATATGGTACCAGTCAGGAAGAAAAACGGCGACATCCGAATCTGTATTAATTTCAGAAACTTGAATAAGGCAAGCTTAAAAGATAATTTCCCACTGCCTACCATGGAACAAATCCTCCAATCGGTAGCAGGATCTGAATTGATGTCCTTTCTCGACGGTTTCTCAGGATATAATCAAGTGCTGGTTCATCCTGATGACCAACTAAAAACCACATTCAGAACAAAATGGGGGACTTATGCATATCAAAAGATGCCTTTTGGACTCATAAATGCAGGAGCAACATTCCAAAGAGCTATAGATACAACCTTTAGAGGGTTAATTAATCGAACAGTAGTCGTCTACCTCGATGATATTACTGTATATTCTAAGAAGAGATATAACCACTTGCATGATTTAAATCAGATTTTTCAACGATGCAAAACATATGTATCTCTCTTAACCCGAAAAATTCTTTCTTTGCTCTTAACCAGGGTAAGCTTTTAGGGTTTATT
Organism: Pinus tabuliformis; assembly: GCA_031772625.1. Lineage (NCBI taxonomy): Eukaryota > Viridiplantae > Streptophyta > Pinopsida > Pinales > Pinaceae > Pinus > Pinus tabuliformis. The sequence goes on along the minus strand of CM062818.1, from coordinate 502,880,574 downwards.
GTATCTAAGGATGGCATTTATGTAGATCCTGATCGAATTAAGGAAATTTCTGAAATTCCTTTTCCACACAATAAAAAATCGATGCAGTCGTTTCTAGGTCAGATTAATTTCGTTAAACGATTTGTTCCAGATTTTTCACAGATTGTACTACCACTACAAACGATGATTAAAAAGAATTCAACCTTCAGATGGGGATTTGAAGAAAAGCAAGCTTTTAATGACATTAAGCAATCAATAATCAATGTCCCAGCTCTGAATACTCCAAATCTTTCTAATCATTTTACATTATATACCATTGCATCCGACTTATCTTACGCAGCAGTGCTCACCCAGTTGAATGATGACAATTTGGAAGCACCCATCTCGTTCTTCAGTTCAAACTTTCAAGGCGCCGAATTGAACTATTCCGATATTGAGAAACAAGCTTTTGCTGTCTTTAAAGCAGTCAAACATTATCGACCCTTTCTTTTAAAAACCCATACTAAAGTGATAGTTCCTTTCTCAGCAGTTAGGCAACTATTAATCCAAAAGGAATTGGGTGAAAAGAGGGCAAATTGGGTTGCAGCTCTCCAAGAATATGATCTAGAAATAAAGCCAGCAAAGTTTGTTAAAGGTCAAGGTTTTTGCAGGATATTAGCAGGAGCATCAAACGTTCTGGAATCAAGTGATACATAGCAAACCCAAGAAGTTAATCAGCTAAGTATTCCCGATTCCAAATCTCAATATGCAGATCTGATCTTTTATCTAAAGAATGGTTATGCACCTACCAATTTGTCCTACAAGAACAAAAGAGCCATTAGATTGAAAGCTAAGAGTTTTTCCATTATTGATGATGTGCTCTTCAGAAGAAACTATGATTATGTCCTATTAAGATGCCTTGAGAAACCTGAGGCTCAAAAGGTTTTGCAGGAGCTACACGACGGACCAGCAGGAGGACATTTCGGAGCTGATACAACAGCTCATAAAGTCATCCATGCTGGATACTGTTGGCCTACTTTGTTTAAGGACGCTCACGAATACGTAAGAAAAGGCATCAAATGCCAAACTGCCAGTGGAAGACAACAAAAACCAGCTTTCCCTTTGCAACCAATCAACATTGAACAACCTTTTGAACAATGGGGATTGGACATCATTGGAGAAATTAATCCTTCTTCTTCCAAGCAGCACAAATATATTCTTACAGCAACTGATTACTTTACAAAGTGGGTAGAAGCAGTTCCGTTAAAGACAACAAACTCTGAGGCGATTATTGAATTTATAGATCAGTTCATCATTACCAGGTTTGGTGTTCCAAACGCTCTTGTCTTTGATAATGCTTCTTACTTCTCAGGCAATGCAATGATTGATTTCGCTATCAAAAGAGGGTTTAAATTAAAGTATTCTGCTAACTACTACCCTCAGGGCAATGGCCTAGCAGAATCAACTAATAAGAATCTAATCAAAATCATTAAGCGAACAATCGAAGAGAATCATAAGAACTGGCATAAATCCTTGGTATTTGCATTATGGGCGGATAGGATAACACAGAAAGCTTCCATAGGGACCTCTCCGTTTAATCTTGTCTACGGAAAAGAAGCAATCGTACCAACCAATCTTCTTCTTCCATCTCTAGCCCTAGTGCAATTTATTGACGAAACTCCTTCTTCCTCTATCCAGTTTAGATATGATCAAATTCTCAAACTTGAAGAAGAAAGAGAAAAAGCCAAGGTTACACATGCAAAACATCAGCAAGTCATTAAAGCAGCTTTTGATCTAGCCTCATCTAGTCCTAAACAATTCCAAGTCGGAGATCTAGTCCTGAAATGGGACAAAGCCCACGAAGACAAAGGTAAACATTCCAAGTTTCAGAAACTGTGGCTTGGACCATTTCAGATCTGTGAAAAAATAGGCCATTCCACTTTTATATTGCAAAATCTGTCAGGGGTGAGAGATTCTCTCCCTGTCAATGGTCTAATCTTGAAGAAATTCTTTAATTGAGGAGGTAACCCCTTCTCTTTGTAGTTTGATAGTTTTTATATAGTTTGTAGGATTTGTAGAAATAAGGATGTGGGACATCTTCCATTGACCTTTCGCTGTAATTTAAAGTTGTCTCGCCACGACACTATTAGTATTTACTTTTGGATAGTAGCGCTTTAAACCAAGAGAGATCATTTCTAGGAAATTAGATATCTTTTTATTCTGAACATCACAGTCTAACTTTTGTAAACTTCACTCTGAACGAAGTTCTATGAGTCATCTTGGGTTTTCAAAATTAGTCTCCAAAGGTTATCTATATTAAAATAGGAGCTAATCCATCTTCATCATCTTTAACTCTTAAACCTGTCATCCATTTACTCTTACGAAGATAGTTGTTCATCCCATTCACCAAAAGTTTATGATTACTCAGAGTGTAATTCTAAAATATAAAAGATTAAAGATAAGAGGTCTTATTACAAGCCTGCTTACCATGTTCATAGGAAAATAATTTAACTGACATTACCAAAACTGCATTCAAACAGGGTAATGGCTTGAAATTTCAAGACAAGGGGTCTCATCACGAGCCAGCTTGTTCAGTTTGATTACTACCCGTGAATGGCATTGTCATTATCTGGCCATCAAACCAGGACAATGGCTTTTATCTTAAGCAAAGAAGAAAGTGAAATTCAAAAAATTACGAAAATATCTTTTGAATTCATTCTGTTTAGTCACACTCTTAAGTGAATGGAACAATGGACAACAACATGGTTAAAAGGTAACCCTGCCGAGACTATGGACGTTTGCTGGCAGCAGAGGCTCTACCTATGACAGAGGAGTTTATTTTAAAAAGCTGATATGGAAAAGTTTTCTATTTTACCTTTATGAACCGATAAAGACTTGTTTTAAAACTTAAAGTACATTTATAAAAAGAGGAAGTCAAATGAAGAAACCTGTTTTATTCAGAATCAATAGACATCTAGTTATATTAGAAATTTCCTTTCCTTTATAAAGATTCTATTTGAAAAGGTGTAAGTATATTTATTAGTCCAGAGATAACTGGTTCTACCAGCGAATCGCCAATTGTTGTGCCCTACAACAACCCCCCATTTCATAACATTTTTATCACAAACAATTAACATATGAAATGGGTCCCTTTTAAAATTTTAATTGGCATTAATGAATTTGTTCAGAAAAGGTATGATAATCAAATGAATTTGTGAATATAAAGCCTTTTTGAACAAATAATAAGCAATTTTTGGTTAAGTCCGAAAAGCAATCGCAAGATCATTTGCTACCTTGGATCTTTTCGATGCGATATCGTTATCGGCCATCGGCGATAGCCAATGCACACACAGAAAAAGCACATGTCTTTTCCCGATGCGACACAATATCGGTGATCAACTATCGGCGCTGCTTCTTATGAAAAGTGTTTTAAACTTCGACCCGATGCGATATCGCTATCGGCAGTCGGAAGAATCCCATACATCTTCATAAGACATTCAGATCTTTTCCCGATGCGATAAGATATCGCTATCGGTAGTCGGTAAATCAATTGATATACATTTAGGGATTATGTTCGCACGCTAAATATGATGCAATGTCGCAATCGGCATTCACCAAGATCTTTCCCAAATGATAATGTCACTCACACCCCCGATGCGATGCGATGACTCTTAATGATGACCTGAATTCCTAAAAGGTGATTATTTCAAAGCTTTAAAGTTATATTTAAATCCGATTTGACAAAAGCACAAATTTCAAAATGCCGTTAAGTAAAGGGATAAGGTAATGCATGCGTATTTAAAGCTTTGCCCCTTCGAATTAACGAACAATTACGATTAGACCTTTGAAAAAATCTGTTGCATGCTTTAAGTGGTCATTCGGTTTAATAACTTAAGTAATGGTCATTTATGGAGCTGCAGGCTATAAAATCACCATCATTGCATCTGCGGTGCCTTCTCAAATCATTAGATCCGCAGCTACTTTTAGAAATAATCTCACCACGCTTCAAATAATATATCTATCCCGTTATGGATCGTCATTGTTATTTCCTTGTTACGATTTCTCTTGCATTTGTGTAGAATTCAACCGTCGAGAGAAGTCTGAATATGATGGGAAAGAAATTCAAGAAGGTGGCAGGTTCTACTGCGACACCTGTCTCAGGCCAAGCTACTATGTTTTCAAAGAAAGGCTTAATCTCAGACACTACATGCACTGGTCTTCCTAGCACTACATGGCAAGGTACATACAATTTGCTAGAGGCAGAGCAACCAGAAAAGACAGTAACTGAGGCTAGTGTGGATGAATTAAGGAAGTCCGAGGCAACTCTCAAAGATTTGGCCGACTCCTTTCTGCACAGAATAGCAGCCAGAGAACAAGTCCTGCCTTATACTGATGTGGTACGCTGGGCAATTGAGGAAATTACCCTCACTGATAGAACCTTTCATACAAAGGATGGAAGGATTTTCGGTTCCTTCAAGCCTGAAGACTTGAGACGGATGTATCATTTGCCCGAACCTGAGCAAGTCTATAACAGAGCCTTTGTGGAGAAGTTCGCGAAAGAGAATGAATCACCATCCGAACCTCTCCGATATTGGAGGCAGAATCCAGCTAAACACAAGCATGATATGTCGGGTAAGTACTCCAATGCTTCTTTGGCTTCACCTTATTGCTATGCTGGGATTATGATGTGTAGATTGTGGGGATTACATGACTCTGCTAATATCAATATTGATATGGTTCCCTTAATGGAAGCAGTCGTCAATAGTACAATCATGGATTGGGCCACTATTATGTCTGATAAATTGGTCATAGCTATTTGTGAGTTTAGGGCCAAAACCAAAGTCACTGAGAGGAAAATCCCACCCTTCTATTACTCTGCCTACATTATGGATACCCTTTGTTTTAATTCTGAATTTCCTGTCCTTGGTTGGAGATGGACAACCCATGACCCAACACCCATTCACTTGTACCATCGGAAATTATGGAAACCTTCTCATAAAGACCATTTGTATCAAATCTGCAATGGTTTCATGGTGCCCGTTCACTATTCTATTTTTGACAGACCTATCCCAAGAATTTCCTATGAAGCTTCTTTTGACCTACCAGCCGTAGCCCATTGGTTCGGCAAAGAGAATTTTACTTATATTAGAGTTTTTGGAAGCAAGGCTAGGCCACATGTCCTCCCCCTGTACATCCCAGATAAATTGTTAACCCGGGAAATCTCCTACCAGATTATGTCTGAAGGTGTCACCCAAACTCTCAAAGAGGAGAAAAAGAGAGGATGGCCCTCTTTTCCTTTAAGAATTGGAGTTTATACGCTGCTCAACTACAAGCATGCAGAAAAGGAAGCAGCAAAACTCCAAATGATATCCCTGGCTTCTATTCCAAACAGACTCTATGATCCAAAAAAGACTGCTTTCATTGCCTTGGAACAGGCCAAACTGTCAAAGGTTGTTCATCAAGAAGACCAGTTTGACGACCTGTTCATGAGTGCCGATTCAATAAGCCAAGTCAGACAACTTGCTTCACTGAGAGATGAAGATGTGGAGTTAACTAAATTTAATAAACTTAGAAAGCAAAGGTTGCAAACTTTGCCTCTAGATTTATTATCCACAACCCCAACATCCTCCTCAAGCGAGTCTGGTCAGCAGCAAATACACCTATCTCCTGTTACAACTAAAGAGTATGATAAACAATAGGAGGAAAGGCAAAACAAGCTGCAAGCAGAGAAGCATAAAAGAGAGCAGATAGAAAGGCAGCAAAAGGCACAAAAGGATCAAGAGCAAAGAAAACAAAAGGAGTTAGAAGAACAGAGGAAAAGAGAAGAAGAAGAGAAGGCAAAGAAAGAACTGGAAGATAGGCAGAAAAGGGAATTGGAGGAACAGCAGGAAAGAGCACAAGAGGAGCAACAACGGAAGGCATTCGAGGAATAGAAGAGGATTGAACGAGAGAAAGAACAGAGTAAAGCTCACACAGAACAAAGTGAGCAAATCTCTACTGATCCTGAATTAATTAAAGAATGGAACCAATTTGATTCCATTATAAGTGGTAAGGAAGCCTCCAAAGACTCAGACGCCTCTAAAACAAATAATGCTCCCGATACTACTTCTTCTCCGGTTCTAGAAGGAACCAGCGGCCCACCCATGGTACAGAATGTTGAGGTAATCACTCAAGACCCATCCGATCAAATTAATCTTCAGGTAGAGGAAATTCCTCCCCTAGACATTTTCTACAGCCCAAAGCATAGAGCCGTTGTAAGGCGCTCTAGGAAAAGACGAAGGCTTGATCAACCTTCTATTTCACCTGAGCAAACAGTCACGGGCAATGTGGTCTGGAAGGGAGAATTAGATCCCTCTGAAGATCTGACAAAGCTATCGCAATTTGCGGGAGCTTATTCAGCGGCAACTATTGACAAAGCATCCGAAGTAAGTCTTCTTTTGAAGACTAAAGAGCATGAGATATACGCATTGCAAGCAGAAGTGATAGAGGCAAGAAATAAGGCAGCGCAGTTAGAGGAAAAGTTGCTGGCTCAGCAGCAAGAAAATAATTCGTTAACCCAGCAGCTACTAATCGAAAAACAGAGGATAGACCAAAGTGGCATTCAGAAAGCACAAGAATTATCAGAGGCATTATCTCAGTTAAAGGCATCGAATGAGCTGATGATGAAATCTAAAGACGAGCAAATAATTCAGCTATCAGCACAGCTCAAAGGTATTAAGAGCGCCCAGAGTATTGATGATTTCAGAACAGAGGCAACTCGAATAAACAGCGCATTGATATCTCAAATCAGGCTCTTGTGCCAACAACTTGTTGAAGCTGAATCACTTTGTGAAACATCTACAGCAGTGTGTGAACAAATCGAGAAAGCCAGGAGTAAGTTGGATCAGGCTGAAGATGATGTAACAGAATATATTGAATGGCAAGACACTCCAGAAGGGAAAGCAGCAAACTTGTCCCGAATCCATATAACATACAAGGACATACTCTTCATGGAATGGAACACGCAGGTGATGAAAGCAGAAAGGGCAGCCTCCAGATGCAAAATGATTGCCAACAACATGATCAATCTAGTTAATGATACATTGTATCTGGCAAACATGATTTCACAATGCACACCTGGAAACATAACAACAGCAAACATGCTGGAGTACAGGAATTACCCTGATCTGGAGAAACAACGGCGGTTAATTGCTGGAGTAAATACCTTGACCGCCGACGCATACTGGCTTTTCCTGATTAAACCACATTCTCAAAGGTCGGCTCTTAACTGTCTAACAGATGCTCTCCGATACCTGATTTCCGACATTCAAGATGCCACATATGATGCACAGCTAACTTCACGCCTCAATACTCCACCAGAAGTAGAGCCAATGCTGGCGATATGTCAGCGAAGGAGTAAAGGCAAAGAGACCTCTGAATGAAGCATCGCCGCCGACTGCCAAATCACCAGAATACAAGATGATGTTTGTTAATGCCGATTTAGTAGTTTTTCAGTTTTAGATATTTAGATTAACATAGTATTTATAGACCCTTTCATTGTTTTGGAAAGGGTCGTAAAATTTTGTAAAAGACTTAAAGGCTGAAGTTTGCACTATTGTGCTTCAGTCTATATTCTTTTTTGAAACTCGACCACTGGTTCTTAATTTTGCTTAGAAGGCTATTTTAAGTAAATTGTGCACTACTGTCATTTGCTTGGAATGCTTTCTGGTTTGAAGGAAGGACCGCGACATAGCGATTAATATAGTGGATTGATCAAACAGCTTGCATGGTACTATTATCTGTATCTGTTCTCTTTTCTATTATATGAATTGCTGTGTTATTATTTTTGCTATTGTTGAATACATGTATGCAATATAACAGCAAGTCTGCATTTCATATCACTATTGAATGTTTTGTGATTTGTTATCTCTTTTACTCATGCGTGTAACAACGATATAAATGACTGAGTGCAGTAATTCGCTATTATCGCTCTGCATAACTAATTATGCAGAGCAATCTTAAATGATTTAAACATTTATGCTTATTGTTAGTGTCATCTATATGCCTGCCATTAAGCATAGATTATCAAACGCTGCATTCTCTGAATCGATAAGTCCCGGGATTAACTTATAGTTATTATATTTCTCTTGTAGTTTAGTTATTTATTTATTATCACCTTATATCGTAGATCATTCATCCATCCCGTTTACTTATAATCTTTGGGAAACTGGTCCCATTATCCCCAGTCGGAGCCACTATTCCAAACGGAAAAGGAGTTGCACTAAGTTCCGGACCGGGTGGTTTCCCCGATGTTGTTGCAACGAATTTCGGGGCATCAACACATCAATAAATCAACAATACTGATCTAATAGATCATTCATCTCTGAACATCAAGCCTTTCTTTTGTATATGCTACTTAAAAGAACAGAACATGCATGTATACGCCCTTTTGCCGAGATGAACCTGTGTATAGATCTACATATATTGACTCAGAACTTTGCTACAATTCCAGACTTTAGACAAACCTAGATCATGATAGATAACAAATAAAACAAACACAAAACATCAAATCTAGCCTCAAACAATATCATATCATTCAAGAATAAGTCATTTCAGGTCTCATGATCCTAATCCAATATTGAACTCAAGGTGCACATAAATATTTCAGATCTAGTCCCAAACATAACCCTGCAACATAAAATATACTTTAGATAGAAGTATTCATTAGAATCTTATTCACTTGCACATCTGGCCTTATGATCCTCTCTTCTTTATATAGTTTTTGGCATTTTTCAATACCATGGACCAAATCCACTTAGGACCCATACCTTGGATCAAATACCATGGACTGAATACCTCGGACTAAATACCTAGGGTCAATATCATGGTCCAAAGATACCTTGGACCAAATACCTCAGACCAAAACCATGGTTTTCAACATGTACACGCTTTGCCTTCTGTGGGAGTGTGTGTGTACGTTATACGCTATTTTTATCCTGAGTACCTGCATGTGTACGCTGTTTGGACTAAGTGAACCTGTGAGTATCTCTTAAACTGCTCTTACATCTTCTTCTTCCTTCAACTTCTTTATTATGATTAATAGACTTTAGTTCCATCTTCCTGATCCTTTGTACCACTACCCTATTGCCTCTGAATATTCCTATTAGCCTCTTATCAAAACTGAGTTGACCTGTAGAGTTGCCATCAAGGACAATACTTGTATCGTACTGCCAACAATCTCCCCCTTTGGACTTGATGGCAAGCATGATGGTGTTAACTACTGCAAGCTGTGAGGACTATTAGAGATACCATACAACACCAAAATACCAAAATACTCTCCCCCTTTGACATCAAGGGCAAAGGTCAGACCACTATACTCTCCTCCTTTACATGATGCTATCCATACTCCCCCTGAGTACATGTCAAGTATACAGAGAGATGATTCAATATAATAACATGACACTATAACTCAACAAAGTGAGTATGAACTCCCTATAAACACAAACTCATACATACATCAATTACCCAAACAAGTGCGGATACACTATATTTGACTCATTTTCCCAACCAAGTGGGGATAAACCAAAGTTTATACATGAAAAAAATACAACAATTATTACATCATCCATCCCAAGGATATTGAGGAAATAAATTACATCATATGACCAATAGAACTCATTGAAATATATACCATGATAGAAGAAGGTATATCACACTAATGATTGATGCAACTAAGAAATAGTTGAGTTCAGCAACCATAATGCCAACAACATGGAATGTGAATGCTCCCCTTGAACCAGTGCTACCATTGTTTTTTTTGTTAGAAAAACATATACGTGCTTTTAGCCAAGGCAACCTGCGTGTACCCGCGCATATACTTCATGAAACTAGTGTGTACTAAACTTCCTCTAAAAAAATGGATTTAACAGCAAGATGATGTAGTAACAGCTCCAAGCCTTTGTCTCAGACATTCAAATCTTTCTCTGGGCAATGTTTTAGTGAATATATCAACAACCTGTTCTTTGGAGGGGACATACTCTAATTTGACCTTTTGTATCAATGTCAATACTATGTATCAATGTATGCAAAGGGCCATTCCCATATGTGCCAACCATTATGAAACTTGTGAAGGATATGGTAAAAATATCGATCAAATAAATTACAAGAACACCAAAAGGCATAGTATATCATAATGCAATGGGTCATATATTATGATGGAGGAATAATTCAAGCATTGAGTTGAACAATATTTAAATAGAAATATGTGTTAATCGTGATAATATATATGGTATGTTGTGTGCATTAAAGAACATGTTACGTTGAAGATTACACAAGCCAATGCGCAAGGATATATCACACAAGCACATAGCAGATATCATCATGATGCTTAGATGTGAAACTACGACAAGACACACTAGCACACTAGCGCTGGCGCATTAGCCCAACATAAAGCTACAAATCTCAAGATCCACTATTACTAAAATCTCTGCCTTCATCATAGTCTATTCACACAATCAAGTTGTGACTAATTAATGGTGATTCACCTTCCAAATATACATATGAAGAAATGCAAGGGAACATGTGATATATTGAATACACCTCCATTGAGATACGATCAAATGTGCAAAAAGGGACTACCTAATGACATGCAATGGGAAACTATTCAAGTGAATATTAAGAGAAGAAAATAGCACTAGCAAATGATAAACCTTAATATTGGCAAGAGTTATTATTTTATGGTTGTGAATTCTCGCTAATCCTCCTAATGATTACTGATTAATGTTGTAAGTTTTTATTTTATTATAGTGAAAATTGTTTCCTCATAATGTTTGTATGTTTGTAGGATTAACCTTGAAAAATATTCGATGAAATCATGGTTTTTCAACTCAACACTAAGGAAACCTGAGGGCATAACAAAGACATTATCAAGTTTATTAAATTCCAATGTTTGTTGATAAAGCAAGTTGAATTTCAATTATTATTTTGTAAATATATTATTTTTTCATCAAGGACAAGTATCGAAGTCATGGAAAATACCAAAAGGGAATTTTTAGTGTTACTATCTTCATCCCTCCGTCAGTGATCAAATTCTCTTGTTGCATTGCATATTAGGTGTCTCTCCTAGTCAGCTGCATTCCATTAGGAGCATGGATCATCTGATGGTAGTGGCTTGTTGTACATTTTCCCTCATGCCCTTTACCTGCTGGCCCATTTCCATTCGTCAAGATCATTTGCAGTCATTTTTTGTCTTTAATCTGCAAGGGTCATTTTTAGGGTTTTAGTTTCATTAGGTCTAGGGTTTCATCAAAAAGGTCTTCAAAATGTTCAATAACAGTCGACAGGTGCATGAGGAGTTTGAACAAATTCCTAGTACCAATAAATTTCATAATCACATGCTCAGAAATGTATTTTTCCTCAAAACCCTGTTTTGAGGAAAAATAGAGTATTTAATGTTTTTATGTATAAATTTGATGTAATTTCAGTTCTTTCATATGTAAATAACTTCAGTGGAAACCTTGGTCACCTTGCCAAGCTTCAGCAACTCCATCCCCTGCAAGGCAAACAAAAAATCAAATCATTTAGTTCATCAAAGGAAAAAATAAAGTAAACTGCCCAAAAATAGAGTTTAAAAGTCAGTCACAATGCAAACATTACAAAAGTGGGTCTTATGAATGAAAAATCAAAATATCTTGTATATAAATCATTTTTCGTGTTCAAAGAGCTCATTTGCATTCAAAGAAGAAATATTGAGCAAGAAAAGGCCGTGTTGGAGAAAGGGAGCAAGATTGCAGCAAAACTGCGCAAGTTCAAGGGCGCGGCACATTGGGTCGCCCTCCATAGTGCAAAATATACACTGGCATGACACATATAGCAGGTGTGGCGTGTTGGGTTTGTGGTGCAGTGCATAGAGGTGAAAGCCCGATTCCACCCATAAACTCTCTCAAATTTCCAAATTCGCTCAATCCTACGGTGTGCAAGTAAGTCAAGCCTTCTTCCCTTGCTAGTGAATGAGTTTTTCTTAAAGTTTATGGTGGTTTAGAGAGATAAAACTAAAACCCTACCTCCTTGCAATTTTTGCTCAAAAACAATTTCCTAGGGTTTGCATTTGTGTTTTTGCTACCAAGTCTACTCCATCACTCCCTCACTCTTTGACTCCTCCATTTATTTTCCAGTTTCATCCACTCATTCCCTAATTCCCATATTCATAAAATTCATTAAACCCATATCCCTAACTCTCACTATCCCAAACCTAGTTACAAATCCCTAAACCCCCTATTTCCCAAAAAAACTTGTCATAACATTCCCAAAACCCCTCATACCCTCTCCTTCCACAGTCCCTCATACATTCTCATCCTTGGTGGTAGAAAACTAAAAACACCATAAATCTCTTCATACTCATCAAGAAAACTCACACATTAGCAAAAATGGAGTTTGATCCTTCCTATGACCAAGATGAAGAGACACACATTGACTCTCCTACAGAAATGCATGCACCAAGGAGACCTCACAAGGGTGGTAATAATATACGAATGGAGCCTACTTCACTTGCTAAGCTGCAGGCATGCCCTCTTGCTATCACATGCTTTCAACACCAATCCTATTATCAGTTTTATGAGATGGTTGCGAGAGTCCAGTAGAATCATGAGTTGGCCAGGCTGTTTGTGCTTCATCTACATAATGGCCAAGTCACTCTAGCAGGTGTGACATTCACCTTGACACCGGAGTCTATTTCTCTAGCAACTGGCATTCCAAATGTCGGAGAGCAATGGAATAAAAGGCAGCAAATTGATAGGGAACATTATGAGCCATACATCAAGGCTAGTTATCTGAGATAGCTCATCAGAATTTTTCCTTTCTGGTACCTGAAAGACTCATATGCTCCCTTGATGAAACTCATAATTAAATATTTTAGCTGTCAGGGTCGGTTTTCTTGCCTATATGCCTATCACATCAGATTGTTGATTCACTTTACTAGGGTGAGAATGATGAATCTCCCCTACTTCATGTGCCGAAATATTGAGAAGATGACCACCCTAGTGTGAAAGAAGACTCCTCAGCAGCAGTATAATAGTATATATCATTTTGCACTCATCAAAATTGTGGTCATGCATCAGCTTGGTTTGGAGAACATCTCATGGGAGGATTTCATTTCTCATGAGTTCTTCACAGCTCCTCAGGTACCTCCAGAAGCTTTTCATGAGATAGGTGGACCTCCACATCAGCAGGAGAGTCATGAGACACAGACCACTAGTGTGCCAATGTTTGTCACCTATCAAAAGGGAACCAGAAGTTTGTTTGCAGCAGCAAAACGAGTATTATCTCCACCCAGGGTGGAAGGGGTCTCGCTTCCTCCATTAGCAAAGAAGGTTTAGGACAAGGGCAAGCAGCAATTACATGATGAGGGGCCTTCAAGTGATTAGGAGACTGATTTCATTCTCATTCAGGATGATGACACTGATTTGGGCCCACAAAGCTCAAAGCTCAAGGAAATCATCCAAGAGCAACAGGTGGACATCAATGATTTGTCCCTCAACCTAGAAAGAGCTAAGTGGATAATAAAATACCTGGAGTAAAGAAACAAGCAGCTAGAGGATCAACAAACCATTATGGAGTTGCAAAACATATGAGAAAACCACCAAACAGCCAAGAGGAGGAAAGTGAAGCTCACATCACTTGAGTAAGAAATCAATGCTGATCGAGAGTCTTGGATTGAGAGAGTGAATATCCACTTAGAAAAGTTGCTAGAGAAGGCTAACAGGGATAAAACAATGTTGAGGCATATGGCCTACCATTACATGGCAAGAAATAAAAGTTGCAAGGAAAGAATCAGAAGCTTGAAGGCAAAATTGAAGAGGGCATCGAGGAGGCGAAAGGAGCAAGATAGACTTCAGATCTTGGCTGAGGCTTCCTTGTCCCAACATATCACTTGATGAAGAACACTCAGCCCAAATTTCAAAAAAATTTGTGACACTTTTTGCAATTTTGGAATTTTTGGGCCAAAACATAGGATGTTTTGCCCAATGTGCTGCACCACCTGGCCCGCGCTTTTGATGGGGGCCTACTTTTGAGGAAAACTCAAAATTTTTGGATTTTTCATGGAGAAATATGCATGATCACCAATGGCCAAGAAATTTTGATGGGTTTTGAGCCCCCAAAAAGGTCAAAAACACCCCAAACATGACCTTTTTGCCCCCTTTTGGACACACAGAAAGCCGTGTTGGTAGAACTCAGTTTTGGAGGGGCAAATGCAGGCCAATTTCAAAAATTCCACTTGTTCTGGAAAGTAGACAAGTAGACCTTTCCAACAAGAACACTTGGAGAAATTTCAAACATCAAGAAGGCCTCCAAAAGCGACTTCAAAAAGGCGTTACGTATAGGGAAATCAGCGCAACGCATTAGGGAAATTTTGCTCAGTTTGACCAAAATACTCTGTTTTTTGCCTAATTTCTTGACAGTTTGTCTTTTCTTCTTATTAATGTCAAACTCATGATGTAATTTAATTTAATTTGATGGATCTTGATGTAATTATGCTAAATTTTCACTCATAGAGGTAGATTCATTGATCAAAAAGTAGTTTGCAATTGAATGAATCAGTTCCCTAGTTTTTAGAGGCAAGTTGTTCCATTGCCTAATTTTTAGTTCTCAGTTTAGAATTTGTTGGAATAGCTCCTAAATTCATGAGCTCAACCCCTAGAGGCTAGGATGAGTTTTTTTTTGCCTATATCTTGTGATTTTTCAGTCATTAGCAAAGGTTGGACTTTTGAGAAATCATTGTATACATTTTTCAGCAGTTTTGGCTAAGGAATAGACCAGAGTTTGCAGCACTCTATGGGATTCATGTCACATCTTACTTTGATATTGTGTTTCCTTCTGTAAATGTAAGTTTATATGTGTTTTATGTATTTCATTCTCTCTCTTTCTCCATCTTAACTAAAACAAACAAGGATAAAGGTAGAATCCATTGAAATTTGCAGTGCTCTACCTAGGATTTTCTTAGTTATTTATGTTTTCAGCTGTTTGAAGAGGATCCTTGAGGATTTCTTGCCCTCTTCAACTCCTCATCTATCTAAATCTCTCTATTTCATTCTATTTGAAGTGTCAAATCAATTGCCTACCTTGCCCCATTGAGATCTCTGCAAAACTGAGCCTTATTCCCCAGACCGAAAATCTGCTTTTCCATTTGAGCCAACAAAACATCATCAAATTCAATCAAACCCTTTTGCACACATACCTAGCCTAAAATCAGTCTTCATTCAAGTCATCTCAAGCCTCATTGATCATTTTTCTGGTAGATCTAGCTACCAGGTTAAGCTTGGTTTGATGTTACCCTAGATCCTACCTTTCTCAGCCTGAGGTAGATTTAGGCACTAACATAGTGGCGACCATATTGGGGAAGAAATTTTTTGTTTGTTAGTGTTCTTCGTTTTATAAACTACAAACGAATCCCGAAGATTAGCTAGGTAGCCTTCGAAACACTTTTGCTTTGCATTAGCGAAAGTAGATAAAAGTTGCTTCAGTCAGTCTCTGGTCTAGTCTTATAAGCTAAACATCTGACTTGAAAATTGCCCCAGTAACATGTATCAATTTCAGATCTAATTGTTGATGGTAGACAATGATTAGACACAGGAAGGCTGAAATCATTCACCTGGCGACTCCAGTGTCGAAGAATCCCAAGGTTCATAATTATTATGGCAACTCCACTCTTCAAGAATCAGTAGCTTGAAGAATTTCTTGGTGAATTCATTGTTATCAAAATGGTTTCGCTGGATCGAAGGTATGCTCCCATGAGTCGAGATCACATTCCAGGATTCCAAAATAAAAATTCCTAAGGTATATTGGCAAAGAATTTTCATAAGTTTAAAGAGGATAATAGGAATGATGCTGCTTTACATCTGGTTAGATTTAGGCACTAACAGGAATAGCAAAGGTCACTTAGAATCTCAAAAGTCATGGTGTAAGTATAAAATTCCTAGGAGAGATGAAGACTCAATTTGGAAGTCGAAAGGTTACAAGGGTCTAAAAGTGTTAAGAGAATGTGAAAGGTCACCCTTTGCGTTTCTATAAATGTAACCTTGTGCCTCATGCAAAAGAACTTTTAGCACATAAGCTAGGCTAGTAATAAGATTGCTATTTTTTTCTTAAGGAGCTAAAGGCACTTGCTCTTGGTAGCTTATAGGTGGAGGGATTGTGAGGCTAGTGTTATGTCACTTCGATGATACAAATTGCTCTCACCTCACTATTGGTTTTTTACAAGCTTCTGTACATGTATTTGAATGGACGATGGAATTAATGAGAAGATTTAAGTTCATGCATTGATTCTCATACATGTTAAATTTGTAATAACTATTCATACTTTTGTTGTTGATGTATGTAGGTTTACACATCAGTTTCATGTTTATGAATTATTTCATTTCATGCAATGGGTGTGTTGGCTTTGAATGTTTATTCCTCATTCAATGTTGGTGTTAGTGATTAACTATGAACAAATTTGCATTTAGCCTCTAACACTCTCTTACCTTATGTCTTAGTTAGTATCAATTATCTTATTCTTCCATAAGACATGCTCTCGCTCATTATGCTATTTCTATGTTCTTATATCATGTTCCACAAGCTATTGATGGAGGGATGATCTCGTCCTCATTCTTCTAACATATTACACTTGGTCACACACTTATCTCTGCATTCAATATCCAAGATAAAACCACACAACCAATCACAGTCAGGCTTGTATCTCAAATGGGGCTCCTTTCCCAAATGGTGTGAGGTCTAATTAGGACTTCATATCAAGGAGACCCCCTTAGTGTGGACGAATTATCCAACACTATCAACAAAAGGTAAATGCAACTACATTTGTGTATCTTTGAAATTTGTATAGCGCATTTCTTCCTACCAACATAGTTCATCGCTCCCTCATAGAGTAGCACATCACACAACTCTCTAGCATAGCAGTTCACATCATAGCTATGCAATATTATGCATCCTAACTGTGCAATGCATCGTAATCCCTTTGCACAATATAGCATGACAAATATAACCAATGTAGCGCACTAACTTAATATAACATGCAATTTTCCTCATGAAGGGGCATTTAATGCGCTACAAACATCTTCACATATGAAAAAAATTATAAAAGGTCCAACCCCCCAAGTTATTTTCATAGTGCATCTATTTCACAAGAGCTGCCTCTTGTTGATCAATGCATCACATCTTGCTAGTGTAGTTCCTAATCTGCTGAGGAGTGTGCCACCACCAAGGACAGAACAATCATGATATGTGTTAGGTAGGCCTCTACACCCATTATTTGCTTGTTTCCATCAACATTTCATTTTTTGTGTGACCTTTCATATCCCAACCTTCCACTATTCCCCCACTCCTATATATATCCATGAGTACACACATTTTTCCCTTTTCTTCACTTAACCTTCTTACTCAAGTCTTACCAAAATTCTTACTCACACCTCCCTTCCTTTTACACTTAGCCTCGTTTATTTTTCCTGCTTTTGGCCTTATCATAACGGTGCAATCTTCACTTAGAGCTTGTGATTCCTTGTGGCATAATGGCGCAAGCCTTACACTCTATTTGTTGCAATCAATGAAAACAATACAATGCACCACTTTCTTTCATTGCAAAACATAGGGGTATTTTATATTCTATCATACATTTTAGTGCAATTACATAGTTCGTTTATTTAGTGCTACTCTCATCGATTACATCGCTACAATATTTGCCTTCCTTGTAGTGCATCCCTTCTTTGTACACTACAAGATTTTTCTATCCAAGAACGCTTTCCACTTTCTTAGCACTACTATCATCAATTGTACCACTATAATCTATTACCATAGCTCACCTTCTTGTTGATGATGCTAGATGTCACCAACATGAAAGGGGATCTCCCCGATGTGAAGTCCCAATTAGACCTCACATTATTTGGTGTAGGAGTATCATCCGGCTATATGGTCCATCCATCATTGGAAATATTTCGAAGATGTTCCTTGGTGACACAACATACATAAGAGATCACAACACCTCTTTGGGGAAACAAGTAAGTAATATTTGCGTGACACCTAATGTAAGATGAACATGGAACTTCTATGGCTGGTAAAGGAAATGTGCCTCTGGTTAGGGAAGTAATATTACTATCCTAAAGGGGGACACAAGAATGAAGAGAAAGCTTGTTGATTACCTATAGATTAGTCCATATTCTTACAAACCATTTTGTCACATCATCCCAGAATGCCTGAAAATCGGATCAATCAACATCCATGAACACTTTTTCATAATCCCTTTGCAAAGCCTTAAGAATAATTTCTCCAAAAAGTTTGAGTTTTTGGGTCTATCTTTTCAAAAATCATCCTTTTATGCCCAATGCACTCTACCTTATTTTCCACCAGTATTGGGTGCAAGTTGCATACCTAAGCACTAGCATTGATTAATGCAGTTTGATCCATTCTGTAGGTGTGCTGATTCTTGAATTTCGAGAATTTTTTTTGAATCTTCTCCTTCCATAAGCGTCTAAAGTGGTTTTAAAGTCTTACCATGGATAGAGATCTCGAATTCCTATCAGATCCTACTCTAGTGGTCATATCTCTTATCCATTTAGCTTATATTTCCTCATAAGTGGATCTCAACCTTAGATTAGTAAATAACAAATTACCATGTTTACCCTATAATTTTACTACCTCCAATGGAGTCTGGGTTGGATTTTGGAGATTGTTAATGCATGTATGTTTCTACTTTGAGCTTAAGGAATCCATCCATTTATTCATTAGGGTTGAGTGTGAAGATTTGGTTTGTGGTAAGGAAGGACACATCATTTGGGGAGACATCTATAAATTCAACTTCTATATATAGTTGTAACTCTCTCCTTTATTTATTAATACAAAAAGCATCATGTTTTCCTATACCTGCGTTATTCTTATTCTCTTGTATTTCAATACCATGTTCGAATCTAGCTCATTTATTCACATGGTTAGACTTGTACTGTTGAGTGATGAGGTAGAAGACCCCAAATTTAGTTCCATCAATCCGGGTTGTGATTTTAGGATCCATACATTATTACAAAAGTATGATGGCTATGATCATTTTGACAATCATCCAAGCATAGTTCCACACTCTATCATCAATGGATGACACTTATTGATAATTGTACATGTAATATTGGATTATATGTTGAGTATGGGTATGACTCCCTCAACGATGATATGATGATAACATGTATTGTAACAGATGATGATCTCGACCAATTTGTTCTTGATCCGGACTTGTCACAAGGTAAAGTGCTTCAATCCTCAACCACTTCTTATGACTTTATACTTTACGAGGCAATATGTTACAGACCATTTTATCACATCAACCCAAAATTCCTGAAAACTAGATCAATCAACATCCATGAACACTTTATCATAATCCCTTTGAAAATCCCTAAGCATTATTTCTCCAAAATTTATGTGTTTCTAGGTCTATATACTCAAAAATAATATTTTTAGGCCTAATACATTCTGCCTTCTTGTCCACCAGTGTTGGGTGCAAGTTGCATACCTAAGTGTCAATGTTGATCTATGTAGGTTGCTTCATTCTGAAGGTGCATTGACTCTAATATTTCAAGAAAATTAAAAATTACTTTTGAATCTTCTTCTTCCAGAAGCTTCTAAGGTGGTTTTAACCATTTACCATGGATACAGATCTCGAATTCTTACCATATCCTACTCTAGTGGTTATATCTCCTATCCCTTGAACTTATCTTCCATCATAAGTGAATGTCAAGTCTAGATTGGTAAATCCTAAACTACCATGTTTACCTTATAAATTTACTTCCTCCCATGGAGTATGGATTGGATTTTGGAGATTTCTAGTGCCCTTATGCTTCTTCGTTGAGCTTAAGGAATCCACCCATTTATGGATTAGGGTTGAGTATGAATATTTTCTTTGTGGCAAGGAAGGACAAGTCATTTGGGGAGACATCTACAAAGCCAACTTGTATATATGGTTGTAACTCTCTCCTCTATTTATTAATACAAAAATCATCTTGTTTTCCTATACTTGTGTTATTCTTATGCTCTTTTATTTCAATACCATGTTGACCCATTGAATGGATATATTGGATTATGTTATATGGATATTGTAGTTTCTTTTCTTTTTTTAGTCATTGTTGCAGGTTCTGTTTATATCATGTGGAGCTAGGATTGAAGCTCACAGGAAAAGAAGAGAGAAGTACTTGCTTCAAATTATATTCCTTTTCCATATTTCAATCTCTCTAAGGAAAACGTTGATTATTTTTGTCCTCTATTGTTCTAGATCATACCACTAGATCTAGGGAATTCATTTTTATCCACAAAAGTGAAATTCCATATAACACACATAATAAACAAAAATCATGAAAACATATCAACACTTATTCAATAACAACCATAGCTAAGCAACAAAATAGTTCATTAAATTTAGTATGTAATTGAACCAACATATACCACAAAAATAACAAGAATAATCCTATTACATCCATGATACATGTATGACATACATGTATGAAAAAGTGTCATCTCATAGAGCTTCTGATTATGAATGAAAGATCTAGAGTACACTATTACATAGATGAAACACTAGATCCAACAGTGGAACGTGAAGCCACAACTTGCTTCTTTAAAGAATGATCTATCTCCTATGCACTAAAAGAGAGGCAAAGGCAAGAATCCAAGAATCCAAGCCCTTAGCTTGATTTATGAGGAGCTCTTTATAAAAATGATAATGACTTTTGGGCTTCCTCATGAACCTTCAAATCCTATTACTTTTCATATTCTATATTAACTTTTTACATTCCATATGTGGTTTTTCACATTCCAAATGCTTCTCGTGGACTTAATTACATACAAATCATACAAAAGACAAAATACATATGAGACGTTAGGTATATGAGACAAAATTGATAATAAGGAAAACTATTATCAAATGGACAAGTCATTTTCTTCATCACGGAGCTCATTGGTGATGTATTTTTTCCATGCTTTGAACTTTGAAGAGATGACTTTGATGTGAACTGGAAATTCTATTGCATATCACATCTCCACCTCCAGTGCCTCTGTCCATATGGTCTTGGAGCTTGATTGTGCATTATTCCATAGCCATGAGAGTTTCGTGTGGGATTTGTCTGGGGTGATGACATATTGTAGAATAATGTCTTTAGCGAGCTCCAAGCCTTCTTGTTTAGATGCTTACTTGATATGTTCTATGTACTACTTGATCTCGCAGAATATGATTGCCATGCCTCTTATTTCGACAAGTGATCCTACTGAGGGAATCCCATGCTTCTGTGCTAGAGACTCGAAACCATTGTGCAGCCGAGTATAAGAGGAAATAGTGTCTGTTCTCCAAGATGGTTGTAATTCTGTTGGCCGAGTCTCAACTAAAATCAGTCCATTTTAGCTAAAATCTTGTCCTTTCTAACCAACAGTGGTAGAACATTCATATACATAGTAGGTCATTCCTAAAGTTGATCAACTTCTCTTCTTTCTACTTTTAGGAGCTTCAATATATCTTGTGATTTCATCTTAAAACCAAAAATGGGGGCCACCAGTTGCTGAAGAACTATCATTTCATCATATAGTTGTGCAATGGTATCCTTCATTAGCCTCAATTCCTCCTAAATGGCTAATTTCCATTCCACTATGTTGAAAATGTGTGAAGATAACCATTGATTTTCTGCAGCAAGGTGTTCTTCCTGTTGCTTCAATATATCTAGCTCTCTCCTTAATCATGCATTCTCATTCGAAAAATATTCAGATGTGTCTTGCACTGCTATAGAAAAACAAGAATTTTACTTCATGATTTCTATGGGATTCATTTTTTCATTGGAAGTTATCACTCTCTTTGTAGATATTAAGGCTGGGTTCTAAGGATCATTTAGGAAATATCTACATCATTTTTGCATGATCCTCTTCTTAATTTGATCAAACATGACATTGCACACATCTGTGGCTCTATCTTGAGGAGGAGGTGTGATTCCAATTTCATCAGATGGGAGATGACCACTGGTGAGAGGAGGTTCTTATGGAGAACTTGGAACACCATCTATAGGTTGGATGGTATCCTCTTACTCCAACTCTTCCTCTATCTCTTGAGTCAACTGTTATTCTTCCAGTCTCTATGCTACTTCTTCCTCCTAAGACTACCTTTTCTATTCCTCTTCTTGTCTCCTTCTTTCCTCTTCTTCTTCTTGTTGCTTCCTGAGAAACTCATCTTGCTTCCATTTCTCCTCTTCTTCTAACTCTCTCATTTCCTATTCAGCCTAAATAGCTTCTATGTTCAAAGGATGAATTTTCTATTTCTTGCTACTTTCTCCTATCAAATCATGCTTGATGCTTTTCCTAGGAGTTACACTCTTTGCTTGAGGGGTTATCTGTGCTACCTCCTGTACCTACATGTCTTGAGCTAGTGGATCTTGGGGTGAACCAACTTCCATTTGCAGATGTATCTTTCCAAATTCATTGTATCGGTTGTTCAAATTATCATCTTTTGTTGTAGACATTGATGAATATCTCCAATTGAAACTGACACTCTCTTGGGATAATATACATGAAATTCCTTAATTGTGAAGTGCAAGTGATCCAACTCTTGTATTTCTGCATCTTCCACATTGTTGCTCTTCAGTTCATACAATCTAATCCTCAAATGGAAGCTAGGACAAGGGTATTTTTTCCTTCCATGAATAACTCTTGACAACCCTTTGTCCAACTAATATGATACTTCTTACAAGACCACCTTATTGGTCACATATCACAGCATGAGATGAGGGGGAATATGACAATTAAAGGATCTAATGTATGTACCCTGAGGCATTTCAAATGAATGCGCAATATCGTGTATTGACTCCTTCACCTAATCATTCATGCAAGGAGAATCGATCTCATATATCATACGGAATATGAATGCCAAGAATTTCTCTACCACCCTATCGTATGTGCCTCCAAAAATTGATTATAACAACACTCTTTAGTGGAAGTAGGTTGGAAAATTATTTTGCAACGTCCAGTTCTAGTACATTACTAGAAAAGAGTATCGTGTAGAAATTCCATGCAACAGAAATGTAGACATATAGAATTTTGGTGCCGAGTTAGCCCTCAAAGATTCTTTTTCCTATCCCACATGACACTGCAACCCAAATAACAATACATATGCACAATTGAAGATATTACCATGGGTAACTACCATGTTGAGCATATATATCCAGTTTTCTTCAAACA
This sequence comes from Pinus tabuliformis, assembly GCA_031772625.1. Lineage (NCBI taxonomy): Eukaryota > Viridiplantae > Streptophyta > Pinopsida > Pinales > Pinaceae > Pinus > Pinus tabuliformis. The sequence continues at coordinate 502,857,402 of CM062818.1, read as the reverse complement.
TATCAATGTTCTTTCGCCCATGCAACTGACAACACATAACAATGGGATACTAATATACATCCCTAAGAATCCTAGTTGGGTACACTGTGGATGGGTGGTGATGGAAATTAGTAGTTTGTCGACACCATGATTTAATGATGTCACTTGTGTCGAGATCGGCCCATCTAGTGTAAAAGTTGTTATTGACATATTCTGTGGGCATTTGCATCTTATATTAATTTTTTGTGTCTTTTCCATAATAGGCGGAAAGTTTACCACCACTTTCACTACAAAGCACAAGATGAGAACCATCAATGTGTGTAATAATATACTCAATCACTTATGCACAAGGGATAAATGGGAATCTGAATGTGATCTTGTGTATCCTCAACCACTTAATATTGATATATGCTTCTAGATCCTCCAAATTTTCAATAAAATGTTTCTGCATGAATGTGTCTTTTATGTCATTCCATGTGACCTCAATAGGCTTATCTATGAAGCACTATGTATCTACATAAATGGGAATGGTAGGCTTTGTCACTTCAACTACTTCCTTAGTTATTTTCTCTCAGGCTTCCTTGGATGCCACTTTACATGTAGCAGGAGGCATGGTTCCAATAGATCATGAAAGAGTAATAATGCTTGTAGCTCAAACACCTATATGTGGAAGAACATGGTGACAATGATTAGACTTATGAAATATTCTATCTATTACAAGCAACAACGTAGCAAATCATATTCCAAAAATCATTAAATGTAATTGAGAATGTAAGCCTATCAATGACAACACATAGTTACCTGCATAGGAAAGAAATATGCATGCAAGCAAGGATGGCACACTTTCAAAGAATGAAGGGAATTCAAGGGTCATTTGAGGCTTTAAAGTGTGCTCATGTGCTCAACCCTAAGAGGGAAAACTTTCTAGGGCATAGGGCACACTGATGAAGCATGAAGGAGAAAAATTCAGGTCTTCAAGGTGCACACATGCACTCAAGGAGACTAAGAGGGCATAAGGGCGCACTTGAAAGAGACAAAGGAGTGAAGTTTTGGGCCTTTAGGTATTTTATGTGTGCCAATGTGCTTAAGGGAAAGGAGGGTACACTGGTTCGTGCTGAAGGGAAAAATGGAAAATATTCGAGCCTTTGGGGTGCACTCATGCACTCAAGGAGGGTGTAGTTGTTTCTAATGAAGGAGTGTTGTCAAGAGGTGAACTTGTCTTTTCTGGGTGCATTTTTATGAGTTAGTAAGAGCTTCAAGTTCCAGAAGTGTGCTCTATCAGAGAATGGATCAAGGACAATTCTAGCAACAAGATTGCATGATAGAAATGTGGAGTGTCAAGCCTCTGTTTATTCTTTCTTTACATCACCTTTACTCTAAAATCCCTCATTATTTTGTTTAGTTTGAATGGTTATTATTATGGTTTTGTGCATTCTTGAAGACAATAAAGTAAGTATTTACTATTTTCCATGATTCCCTTATTTTAATAAGATTTAAACATTAAAATAATCATTAATTATAGTTCATGTGTTTGTAGGTTTAAACTTAGTTGATGCCAATAGTCCTTGATCCTACACTCACCTCCTTATAATATGCATCAGATTCCTCTACCAATTGGGATTCCTGTACTCATAATGATTCCTGCACTAGTTTATTATAAGGCTTCCCAGGTTTTGCACCATGCATCAAGTTCATGCACTGACATTCCTGCACCAGATTTAAAGAATGCGTAGACTACTTCAATTATTCAAATTTGGAGGACATTACTTACCTGGACGTTTGAATATCAGTTTGAGGATATTTTGGGAAAATCTTGTTGGTCAATATCATACTTAGTTTTCACCACCATTTGCAGACCGACAAAAGAGGAGCCATTTACCAAAACAACCCCTAATGTACCAGATTCAACTCCTCTATTTGAAATTTAGTTGCACCATAAATAGATCTGATTTTTATCCATGGAAATCTATTACATTTGTAATTTGTTCCTTCTCTATTTGATTCCCTTGTTAATAGCCCAATTTTTAATGTAAAGAGATATATAAACAGAAATATGGCCTTGAGTCGGGGGAGGAGATAGTTCCAATATAACATTACGCGAGTATAGTCAATCTGCAAATTGCTCCATTCGTTTGCTGGAGTCTGATCTTTTCCTACACCATGTAAAGAATGAGATTTAAAATATTAATTGAACCACTTCATGCTAGGTTCTGTTTTATACATTTTATGATTATAATCTCTGTGTAAACTAAATCATTGGTAGAGGGTGTGAGCTATATGGGTTCGCTGCCAAACCAACTCGACACCAATATGATTTGATGCGATTAGGGTATGTTATGGTTTTTTGACTGAGTATATTGAATTTTTCATTTACTATGTGGTGTGGCGTGCTTAATGTCAGATCTGTAGGGTCTCTTAAAGCGATTTCCATTCTGATCTCTTTTTACTTTACTTGTGGAAATTTTCACCTAGTATAGAATGAATTTGTATGAAAAATGTTAGGCTTGTGATCTATCTCTCTTCCTTTGAATTATGAATACTCATGTTGTGTAATATTTAAAACATTTTGTGCTATTTGAATTTCTCATTCTGATTTCTACTTTGGCTTATGAAACTTTGTTTCTCTAGGCAATGACCATATATCTTTTGATTCATCTAGAACTTGAGTTTTTGTAATATCGCACTAATTTCGATGTGTCACCTCTACCTTAATGATTGCGATGAACGTTACACAGGGTATGCAATGTCAAGTTGCAAGGGTTGGTGTGATTTTTATGCATCCAAATTTCTGAATACTTCCATTCATCCCAAAACAAGTTGAGGTCTTGAGAATTCGATTTTCCTGCACTGTTTCTTGTTATTCAAAGACCTCTATGATTTTAAAGCTTGTTGTAATGCATACATTTTTTGGTAAATGGTAACTCATGAATTGACAGATCCATATTTTGAATGTTCATTTGATGTGTTTTCTTCCAGGTGTTATTTATTTCAAAAATAGGATAATTTCTACAAAGAGAGAGATTGTTTTCTATTTTGACCTTGTCCAGACAATATTATGACATAGTGAACACATTTAATAACAATTGATGATTCTTTTAGTAAATCAGATCTTAATTTCTTAAAGGATTTTGTTACATAAAGGTGAACTAGACAAAATTAGTACAAATTAAGGTTTTGATTTACATAGAGAATGGTGTGAATTGATCTTGAATTTCTTTCAGCATTTATAGTCCATTTTTTTAATGTTATTCAGGGATTGCTTGTTTTCCAATCAAATAGTGTTAGGATTTACCTTATGTCTGCCAATAATTAGGATTTCCTTTTACAATTGATAATAGTATATGTTTGTATTTTGTTTTCCAAATGTTAGATTGAGCTTTGTTTCCAACTATCACAATTGGTGTTTATGATTTCTGAAGTTTCCTTTGAAGTTTAGGATTCAATTTAATTTGTTGAGATTGATACTCAAGTTAGACTAGAATTTGATTTGCAGGTTGTTGGGGGCTCTCTTTGGCATTTCCAGTGTTGCGCCTTGAATTTCACAAACTTCTAGATTGACAATTAAATGTTCGTCCATTAATATGACCTATATTGCACCCAACATTTTGGCGCCATTTCCGAGGAGGTGCTTAGGGGATTGACCATGGTAACCTGTTGTAGTTTGGTTTTCCTTTCACCTAGTTTCTCTTGCAAGTTTCTATTATTTGAGTTTATTTCTTTCCTGCATATCTTGGTTATTTGAAGGTTTTTCATTTATCGAGTGTTGTAAGAACCCCAACTATATATATAGATTACCCCTGTGCTGACAAAATATCCCAGTTGGCTTGTTGAGAATAGGAAAATGGTATTTTGAGGAATATTCTAATGAGGAGGTTTGATGTTGCTGCAGAGATATACAAATCATCCAATGAAGAACTCACAAGTGCAAAATTTCATATTTTTTCTTGGACATAAAAATAACATTATAAAATATTTGATTTCAACATTGAATGAATTACAAGAATAACATAATAAGGATGAAGAAACACTACTAATCTATTGTGCCAACAGTATGAATAATCACTTCCTTGGAAAGTGTCCACTTAGTAGCCTAAAAGTTTGTAGAATTTGTGAAGAGGCTCATGCAACAGAACATTGTCCATAACTGTTGGGATTACTAAAGGTACTTAGGAAATAAAGTAAGGAATAAAATTGATTTCTAGATATAAGTCAAACCACATCATCATTTAATACTTGGAATAATGTTTATTATCCTGAGTAGTTTCGTCAACAGATTTATAAAATTATAGTTCCATGGAAAACTTTTGATCCTCCTCTAATTGAACATCCTACTTCATGACCATAGTGGGCCTCTCCTTAGCCCTCTTCTTCGATTCATATATGCCCATGTCCTCAAGAATGGTTTGGACCTTTTTCTCTAGTGTAGTCTTTCATGCAAAATCAATTACTTAATCAACAGCAAGAACCGCAAAATTTTCCCAATGCATCAACAAGTTATCCTCTTCCATGGTCACAAATACTTGTGAAACCTACCCTAACCCATACTCCTACCCAATCCCTAGACCTAACCCTAGTCCATACCTTAATCAAAACGCTAGACCTAGCCCTAATCCAATCTATAGGCCTAATGCTAGTCCACACCCTAATCCATGCCCTAGCCCTAATCCATACCATAGCCCTTATTCTCATCCATACCCTAGCCCTAATCCTAAACCTAGTCTAAACTGTAATTCAAACCACAGACCTAACCATAGTGCAAACCTTAGTTCAAACCCTAACCCAAACCATGGTCCCCCTAATCCAAACCAGCTGGTTGCACAAAATTTAAAATAATTTTTCTTGCCACTGATTCCCCTATTGAATGAAATGTTACATCTTATGTATTGGGGAAGGGAGTGAATTTGGAAACTTCCCCCATTACCACAGAACCTTTACCCCAGGAAGAGGCCTTGATTCAAAGACTATTAGAGGAGAAATATTTAATTAAAACATGTTTTGAAACTGTTGTTGAAGCTCAAAACCCTAGAATTTCCCTTCACCATTCTTTTCAATTTGAAAAGCAAATATTTGAGCCTAAACTTGAAGGATTTTTCTTTTTTCTTTCACCATATCTTTCATGCCTCCAAGAAAGTTATCCTCAAGTTGTGGAAGATTTATACAATTTGAAGAATCATAAATATGTGGACCCTATTGAATCCTGGTTTCAGGCAATAGTAAGCACACCTCATTCCCTGATCATTCAATAGCTCTTGGTACCATATCAATTAAATCAGTTAATTTCTCTTACTTTGGCATGTCTTGAATTTTATTCTTTAAAACTGAGTGTGAGTATATTTAGTGTTGAGGGATTAAATCCTCTAGGGTTTTGGGTCAACACCCTAGCAGAACGGGGGTTATCTACAGTAAAAAAATAAGCATTCCACACAGCCATGATACTTAAATAAGAAAACTACATGAAGATAGGTGCACCTCAGGGTCCTTCGTTTGGGTAGATCCAGCCAGGGTTCAAACCCTCTTGGAGTTCCTCTTGATCCTTGAACCTACAAAACAGCCAATTCAAAGAAGCATAGCAATATATGAACCAAGTATCATATATAAATCAACTTCATAACATATTGAAAGATGGTTAGTTACACAATTGAAACAATTATTCACGTGTAAACCATAACAATAACATCATATGCATAAAGAAGATTGATTTAAGGAACAAGACAAATGTTTCTTTATTGCAGATGACTAAAACAAAGCAAGGAATGATATCCCATGAATCTTCCTCTTGCTGGCTCCAAGCAGAACCGTCCACCGGATCCGTCTAATCCCAAGTCTTCAAAAGGCTCCTTCCATGACTCACACAAAGATATCTCAACTAGTGAAATGACATCATAACTCAAGGAAACAAGGGTTTCCTATAGTGGGGGAAGTGTTGGAAGCACAAGGATCTTTAGACCTGATCAGGGGTAATCTTAGCAGAGTAATTTTCTCTCTATTCTCTCCTCCATTAGGCCTTCCCATTGAAGCCTTTTTATACTTCTCCAAAAGTAGTTTTTTAGTTGGGAATTCATTGGAAACAGTTGGGCCACAGGCACTAATAGGTAATCAATAGGTAAAACCTGTGAACCCGCCTGAAATTAAGGATATTTGATTTTTTAAGTGTTTTAAGACATATATGCGGGTTGGGTATACACTGACCTGCGTACACACCCATTTAGCTCAGGGAAATGTCGCGTACAGGGAGTAAAACATTGTTTTTTAAGTATTTGGACCAAGTATGGAAGGAGGGGTTTCCTTAGGCCATAAATGAAGTAGCACAAATATCAAGGGTGATATTTGGATCTATAACAGATGCCCCGTAATATATGGGGTTAGAAGGGGTACATGATGGCAGAAATGTATTAAGTACATGGAAAGGAAACCTGTCAAAAATTGAGAAGGACTTCATCAGATTTCAGCTTGCCAAGCCACAAAAGGAGATCAGAAAGAAACACTGTCTAAGGTGGGCATACCCATGCTCAGAGAAAGTAAAGCATGTCTGTATATCAAGTACAAGCGAATCCACTAGGTATATAGAAGGCTGGAAATACATAATGGATCATCTGATCACGATCGAACAAGTACATGTCTGAATATCACATATAAGAAGATCAATGAAGCTAAAAGATGAAGCTGATCACTGATGTCAAAAACTGATCCCAATAGTACGAAGTGAACATGATGGAATAATATGATACTACAATGCAAATTCGGGTGCCAACATATAGAATGTCACCATGAATTACTGCAACATATAAGGTGGAATGGTATCAACTAACAGCAACAAGAGCAAATGTCAAGTGAACCAATGAATGCTAATGCAACCCGAGGTCTTCAACAACCACCATGGTACATTTCTACACAATGGGAATGAATGAGCTGAAGTCAACCATGTGAGAAATCATTTGATTACTAGTCATTGATGTATACCGTTAACAAACACGAGAGTACTCACTGATAATGATAATGAGAGTCAAGGTACCCCAGTAAAATCTAACAAGTGTGAATAAATGATTTGAAGTCGAACACTTGGAAGAATCTATCAATCAGGAGAGAATGATGATTTCCCACTGTCAACAGCAAAGGATCTGCCACTAATGACTACAAACCCCAAGGTATTGCGAAATGGACTCTAGACCTTTGCCCTAGAGCAATGAGTCATAGTCGATAGGGAAAGATCCGCTAAAAGGAAGGCATTAAGGCATCCTTCATCAATCTAGCGCGAGTGTAACTAGTAGGCCAATAGTGTGGAAGGAATCAGATGAAAAAAGATGTAGTAACCCAACTAAAGCACGTTTTCAACGTACACAAGATGTGGCTAGCGCACGATAGAAACCCTCTAAACCAATCAATGATGAAAGCTGACACAGAGGTGAGGTATCCACCAATAGGGTCAAATGGAAACCAAGGTACTGCACGAATCAGGCTTACTCAGGCTTACTTCCCATATATGCTGAGCACAAGGTGACCTATCAATAATGAAAATAGGGCCAGGATGCAACTCTAGGCCTATCCTCAGAGCAAGATGTCGTCGTTGATAAGGACAAGACCTGCCAAAAAGAAGTCAATGGAGACCTTCTCAAACTGGCACGAGTAAAGGACCAATATAACTGATGTGATGGTAGATAAGAAACTGACAACCAGGGATGGGCGACTAAAAAATGAGTCAGGAGACACTACAGAGAGGCCGACTCAGGCTTACTTCCCTTGAAGAAAAGCATGACTCAAATGATAACTTTGTATAAGCTTGTCATGCAGGAAGTATGAACGAGCTCTCCATATGATTGGAAGAGATAACGAATCAGAGGAGGACTGAATCAATAACAAGGTTAAGGCATACCTAAGCCAAACTAGATCCCACCCAAATGGAGGAGACTTTGTTTGAGTGCTTTGTTCAAGGAGAACTCGACTCTAGCTGCCAACAATAAATGAAAATGTTGTCCCATTCCCGCTCTTTTTTGGAATATATAAATTTTTTTTTGTCTTTTTCATTAAGCTTGAAAAATAATAAAAGAATGCTATAATATAGTGGAAAGAATGAGTGTCAGTGAAGCAGATGATCTAGTTCCTGGGATTGGAACAATATTATGCTTAATGCAAGGAGATGAAAATTGATCAAAGACACTCAAACGTGTGTTCCTTCCACGACTCATTATTTTTCAAGTCGCAGAAGCTAGGGATTGCAAGTTTGATTTTGCAGATGAAATGGTCAAAAAGTGGTTTAAACACGAGTCCAAGTGAAGTCGGCTCAAGGCCAAAGGTGCAAATGGTCAAAATGAAATGCAGTAGTACAACTCAACACGAAGGAGCCTCTAGGGTATAAGGCCAGAACAAAGCGAAGAAGCAAAGAGGAATGAGTCTTCATCGCATAAGTCATGGTGGGACTACAGAGGACTCTCGAGCCTAGGGACAAAAAATTGGCATGAGTGCCAAGTGACAACAAGGTACTAACTAGGGCACCCATGATAAGGTAGGTTCTACCACAAAAGTCATGATACTTCTAAGCAATGAGAAGGTTCTGCATCATAACTCTGTGGGGTCGATCCTAAGCCAAAATGGGAAAGGAAACTGATAAATGCACAATGCAGGGAGAAAAACCTAACCTATATGCCAATTTCGAGAACCAATACCTGTCAGAACGGATTAACCATAAAAATTTCCAAAGAAGAAATATTCCAAGTTCTGTAAACATAAATAGGAACACTAGACAAGAAGTCAGTACATCCCACATATAAAATTCATATAAAATATTTTGTTATAGAATACAAAACTTGAAAATGTGTACCTTATATATACAATATGGTATAGGGAGCCACGCAACCTTGTAGCTTACGCATAATAGTTCTTCTGGACAAACCACTTGTAGGGCTTAGGCCAAGGACTCCTTTGGTATTCAAAACTCATGTCTTCAAAGAGTTCCTCCTATGAAGGCAAATCAAGTTCTGAGAAATCATGAGAACTACAAGGATCAAAAGAAGGAATTAAGGGGTCCCACATCCCTACAGGAAGAATTTCTCGGTTAATCGTCGGGACGAAGTCCTAAGAAGGAGAATAATGAGTCAAAGGATCCTTCTCAGAAGCAAGTGAACATTGAGGATTCAATGCCACATAATTCACCCGTGGTAGGGTAGATTCTACTTGAACACTTGGGACAAACCAAGGGGTATTCTATAGTAAATTCAAATTAGGGTTATAATTATTAGATGCAAGCTGATCAATAGTGACAATATTCCCTTCGTGAGGAAAACAAATCACTCGAAAGAGTGAAGACACCACAACATTCATAGCATAGACATAATCACGCCCAAGTAGCATATTAAAGTCCAAAGGGCTATCAACCACCATCATATCAATTAAGACAATCTTCCCACCTAAAGTAATAGGCAATTGAGGAAGAATACCCATAGATTCACCAGGTCTTCTATCATAAGCTAACAACTGACTCTGAGCTGTCAAAAACTTTGGAGAACCCAAATCTTTCCAAGTCAAAGAGGATATAATACTTGCAGAGGATCATTCATCCACCATACATCGATAGACATTTGTGGAATTAACTCTGACCTTTATTTGGAAAGGTGTAGCGGAAGGAAGAAGAGGTTCAATAAGACTATCCCAACCAAAGGAGACACTCTTCGAACTTGGAGGGGGAACATTCGAAGCAGCCGAAATGCCCCCTATACTAGAAGACTCTGCACTAGAAATCAAATAGACTCCTTTTCTAGGCATCTCACCCCCCAAAAGAGGAGTGTAATCAGCCATAGATTGCACTGGCTCAACCACATTATCGACCAATGGCTAATGGGATTGATGAGAAACCATATCAGATCGAGGAGTAGAAGAACTTTCAGACTTAGACCATATCCTTTGTACCTCTAGAATACCAGGGCATAAATGAGTAAGATGGTCTCCCTTGCATATATTACAAGGAAACTTAGGTCTAAAACTTCTATGTCCAGGTTTCTTATCAACCTCCATTCCGCCAACATGACTAGCAATGGTTTGCGGAGAGTCCTAAACATGAATTCCAGAGGTCAGTGACTCTTTGCTAGTATGACTTGCAGTGACTAGACTTGTACCCCCAACAAGACTTGCAGTAGCTGAAGGCTCATCTTCAACATGACTTGCAGAGGTTGATGATGAATTGCTAGTATGAAAAGCAGTGACTAGACTTATGCCCCCAGCATGAATTGCAGTGGCTGAAGGCTCATCTTCAACATGACTAGCAAAAGTTGATGATGAATGGATAGAATTATTCTTCTTCTTCGTCTTCCTCTTTCTCCTCTTTTCAGATTTCTTATTACAAGAAGGAGGAAAAAGAGGAATCCTAGATTTGTCTTTTAAAGAAGATGAACAATTAACATCCATGTGATGCCCCTGAAATAAAGCATTCACCTAAGAAGCTTCAAGAACATCTGGAATATTCAAAGTGGACCATAGCCAAACTGGTAGTCCAACATTAAATCTAGGAATATTCAAAGTGGTCATCAAGGGAGTACCAACTTTTCCAAAGAAAGGAAAAGCACAAGGATCCCCTTTTGGGAGGGTACCTTGGTTAGTTTCCATGGGAATATTGGCCATATCTAATTGACTCACAGACCCTTCCCTTTCAGGAATGTACAAATGACTTTTCAAGGAAGATAGACACACAATAAAGACCTTTGCCCTTGAGGAGGCAACTCCACAACTTTCGAAAGAATGATCAAAAGCCTTTCAAGATCGGTGGAGTGGTAAGTCAATCACTCAGAATACAAAGTCCAAAAAGTGACTAGACAAAAATACCTAAAGCCAACTATATACAAGGAACAAAGAGCACTCAACTATAAAGCCCCTAAATATACAACCAATCAAGCGACTTCTGAGTATTTCCGCTTCGAGTGATGAGGGTCAAAGATAGTATGGGATAATGATGGCCCAGGCCTACCAATGAACATATCAGAGGAAGTTACGCTGACCTCCAAACAATAGTGTATGCCGGTGCAAGCCCCCAAGCTGCGCAAGGGTTCCCTCTAGAAGTACTGTTGAGAGCGATACAACGTCGACCTCAGGTGCCACGGGATTCCCCTCTGCAGCCACCTGTGTAGATCCCTAGGATAAGCAACTAAGGTTACCAACTCGTGTCAAAAGCCAGGAAGAACAGTCTTGAGGAAAGATCCAACAAGTAGGAGAGGGGGTATCTCTCTTCCTTATCTTCAAAAAACCTTGTGATTAACTCCCAGATCCAGAGCTTTCCTGGTCTCCCTAACGCTATTGGATTTGCACTCATTATTCAGACTTCTATGTTTGACAGTTTAAAGTGGCCTTGGAGAGTTTTCTCTCCACTCACCTAATCCAAGGCCCTAAATATCCTAAAACTTGTTGGTGTGTCTAAATTGACAATATAAAAAAGTTCTAGTATATTTTAGTTAACACTTATTTTTAAATGGGTTGTTCTTAAGTCAAGGGATAAATGGAAGTGAAACTTGTGGTGTTTATCGACGCAAAAGAAATTAATAAAAACCAAACTATATGTGAATGCACTTGTTTCATTCTTCAATGAAAGAAATTTCTACTAGGTTCTAAGGAACTTCTAAGAAAGTAATAAATTTCTCTTTTCCTTTCTTTCAACAAGCTTCACGGTCACAAAAACTAACAAAAAAAATTGGATGCCCTAAAAGATGCACAAACTATCCTAATGCAATGAGTATATGCTGATGCAAAAACTTAAGATTACTCTAAAACAAAGAATGAAAGCAATTTTTTTTATCGCTTCTAATTAGCCACCTTAGATGTTTAGATAGAATATAAGTTCCTAATGCTCATTTTTGTCCAAACACTAAAAGCAAATCTTAAGACAAACAATTGCACTTTCACTCGCAAAAAGAAACCAAATCAAAACAAGGCAAAAGAAAGAAAAAACCAAGTTTTTCAAGAAGTTTTCTTTTTCATAAAAGCAAAAACAAATTTTCAAAATTGCTCCAAATACTATTGAAGACCTTAAGACTAAAAATAGGCAACAAAACACTTTCCAAGTTATCAACTCAATATGGGTGAAAACTCAATAAAATAGGTGTTTCAAGATGCCCTGAACGACCAGAAAGTAGCAAAAAGAGCTTGGTGATAATGATCAAAAGACCAAGAAAGACAACTTTCAAAATCGTCAATCAACAACTTTCAAAAAGTGAGAAAAGCAAATGGCGACAAGATGCAGTTTTGACACAAAGCAAGAAGATCACAAAGATAAAGTTTGTCACAAAGATGGAAACCAGAACAGCCAAGATTCTTAGAAAGAAATCACGTGTGCTCAAAAAAAAATGATGACACTTGCGACAAAACAAAAACAAGACCAAAAATTTCCACAATAGGGGAGAATTCGAAACCGGAAACTCGCTACAAAACCAGAGACTGACAACAAAAACTAACTGCTCAGGAAATACTCAGACTAGCAAACAAATCTTCTGAGACAGAAAGACTTGAAAAATCTTGGAAAATTAGGGTATACGCGACTGTGTCAATACACAATGGTGTGTATATGCGATTCAACCCAAAGAAACTTGCGTATACGCGGGTTCATATGGGGAAACTTGCATACATATGCTACTGTAACCTGACAAAACTGTGTATATAATAGTTCACAAGAAAAATAAAAAAAGAGGTTTGAAGAAACTAATCGGACTTAAATTCTAAGTTCCTACAGGAACAGACAAATCAGTTACAACAAGAAAATCAATGGTTGAGCCCTGACTGGCTTAAATTAACCTAAACTAGGAACAACAATACTATTGTCCCCAGTGGAGTCACCAACTCTATTAAGGGATTAAATCCCCTAGGGTTTTGGGTCAACACCCTAGTAGAGCGGGGGTTATCTACAGTAAAACAAACATGCATTCCACACAACCATGATACTTAAATAAGCAAACTACACAAAGAGAGATGCACCTCGGGGTCCTTCGTTCGTGTAGATCTAGCCAGGGTTCAAACCCTCTTGGAGTTCCTCTCGATCCTTGAAGCTCCAAAACAGCCAATTCAAAAAAGCATAGCAATATATGGACCAAGTATCATATAGAAATCAGCTTCATAACATATTGAAAGATGGTTAGTTATACAATTGAAAAAATTATTCATGTGTAAACCATAACAATAACATCATATGCATAAAGAAGATTGATTTCGGGAACAAGACAAATGTTTCTTTATTGCAGATAACTAAAACAAAGCAAGGAATGATATCCCTTGAATCTTCCTCTTGCTGGCTCCAAGCAAAACCTTCCTCTGGATCCGTCCAATCCCAAGTCTTCAAAAGGCTCCTTCCATGACTCACACAAAGATATCTCAACTAGTGAAATGACATCATAACTCAAGGAAACAAGGGTTTCCTGTAGTGGGGGAAGTTCTAGAAGCACAAGGATCTTCAGACCTGATCAGGAGTAATCTCAGTAGAGTAATTTTCTCTCTATTCTCTCCTCCTTTAGGCCTTCCCATTGAAGCCTTTTTATACTTCTCCCAAAGTAGTCTTTTAGTTGGGAATTCATTGGGAACAGTTGGGCCATGGGCACTAATAGGTAATCAACAGGTAAAACCCATGATCTCCACCCGAAATTAAGGATATTTAATTTTTTTTTAAGTGTTTTAAGACATATACGCGAGTTGGGTATACACTGACCCATGTACACATGCATTTAGCTAAGGGAAATGTCGCGTATAGGGAGTAAAACACTATTTTTTAAGTATTTGGACCAATTCTGGAAGGAGGGGTTGCCCTAGGCCATAAATGCAGCATCACAAATATCAAGGGTGAGATTTGGAGCTATAACATTTAGCATTCTATTACACACATGGCTACATCAAAAGTACTCCTACACTTGAAGGAGGTCTTCCTGTCTCTAAATTATGGTAGGGTAGTATAAGAGAAATAAATAAAAATGTCATTTGAAATAAAATTGTTAAAGCAACACTCTTGAAACAAGAATTCCTAAGGCACAACTATTGAAATTTTTTGTCATTAAGCACTCTTGTGGTAAGACTTGTTAGAAGAAATTCACTCTTAATGCCTCATATTTTATAAAGTGACTTTTATTATTAACCGATATTATTCATTGGGTCAGTTATGGGTATTGTTACAGTTATGATTAATACTTTCCATTCATAAGAGAAAAAACCTACCTCTAGACTATTCATTCTAACAAAATATCATCAAAGAAATATTTTCAAGTTTCTCTTTGAAGGTATTGATGAAAATCCTCCTATGGTGGACCACTCCTATAAAATCCTAACAATCTCTCATGAAACCCTAGAATGCTAAACTCAAGGAATCTTTCAGTCATTATCTGAGATGTTTTCTTTAAAATGAGTCTTTAGTGTAGAAGGACCAACCAGTAAAGATATGTAATTAAATATTTTTCACGCTATCCCATGCTCCTAAGTAGAAAATTTTCTTCCCCACATATTAAGTAACCTATTTGAGGTTAATCATAAAAAAAAAATTTAATAAACATATTAATTGAAAGGATAGGAGGTGTCATTATGAGCTGAACTACCATGATCGTGGGTCCTAATGAGAATGACATTACCACTACTAGTCATCAAGCCAGGGTAATGGATTTTAGTTGAAAAAATAGAAGGCAAGAGGTCTCATCATGAGTCGGTTTGTTCATTCTTGTTAGTTCTTGTGAATGGCACTGTCATTAGCTGGTTACTAAGCCAGGAAAATGACCTTGAATCAATTTCTAAACAAATGTAAATGCTTTCAATTGACTCTGAATCTATATGTAATAGATGGGACCCAAGCATTTCGTGGGGTTAAAAGGCATCCCTATCTAGGCTATAGACACCTGCTGGCAACACTACCCTGCCTATGGTATTAAAGTTGATTTTACACTATGATTTACATGGTCATTTTTTTCTTTTCCTAAACCCATTATCATATCTCTCTGAGAATGGCTTTAAGATCCTTCTGACATTATGCTTTGGAGTTATCTTTTGAAATAATTTGTTTTTAGGGAGGTGGGACCCTTAGTGTAGGTGATTCACTTTGCCCTAGACAAGAGGAGATTCAACTATAAGTTGAATAATGGTAAGATGGTCACTGTGGGAGGCTATTATTTTGTCTATTCTTAGAACCATGGATTTCAAATCATGTCACTTATATTTACAATGATGATATTGAAGTAAAACTTCTAATCAAGGTTGCCCCAGATATAATTGTGGAAATATTGATAATTGGCTATTTTATTTAGTAATAACACCATCCTTGCAATTTAAAGAATGTAAACTTTGAAACAGGAACTATAAACTCAAAACGGGAACTCTGGCCAAAAAACCCCCAAAAAACATGGAAAATAGTGCTAAAAACGAAAAGTGTGTCTATTGGAATGATGACTTTTTTTTAGTGTCAATTTTGAACATGTTTTAAAAATGTCAGTGAAAACAAATTTTTGGTGCAAAAATTGTGCAAAAAACACCCTGAAAACGAAAAGTGTTGATACTGGAATGATGGTTTTTTTAAGGGTCAATTTTCAACATTTAAAAAAAATGCCAGTAAAACCAAATCTTTATGTGCAAAAAAAAGTTGTTTTTGTGGAAAAAAAACACACTAATGTTTTTGGTAGAATAACATTTTTCTTTCCTAGTTATAATTTCAACATGTTTTAGTAATCACAATAAAGATAAAATAATGGGATCTGAAACACATTAAAATTCTATTAGTTTTCATCCATGTTGTTAAACATATAATAACATGATGCTAAAATCACTAAAATTCTAATTGTTTTCAACCATAACATTAAAAAACCATGATATTATGAACAAATTACATAACTAAATTATTTAAAATATCATTATTTGTAGATTGAATGAAACATACATTATATCTCAAAGTTATTGTTGCATTATAGATATTCTAAACAATAAAAATCATCATAATTAATACATATAATCCAACAACACAAAAATGACTCATAACTTCTGATTTAACACCACATGGAAATCAAATTTTTTATTTCAAGATACGATGCAAACATTAGTTATATAAACTGTCTTAGACAATTATTCAAAACCACTCATGTTTTCTTGCACACCATCAAAATTCACATCTTCAAATGAATGACAGGATGCAGATGAAGCTGTTCCATATTCTTCTCTTTCATCAACTAGTTCCCCATTTGAGTCCACATGCATGCCCACCATTTCAGTTTTCAAAATTATTCTGGATCTATGACTTGTTTCAGCAGACTCCCATCTCAACATTGTTCCTTCTAGTAACAACCTTTTCAAAATCTCTATCATCTTGAAGCAAAGAGTTCCTCTCTTTGTTAAATTGAAGTCATAAACAAGTATGACAATTTATATGTGTACCCTTTCTTTTTCTGTTCTCGCTAAATTTTTTATCAACTACCATCTTAGTCTTATACACACCATTGAATGGGTGTGTATTTGTGGCATACCAATGTACTTCAACACCTGTAACATCTTCATTTTATGTAATTACCTTTATAACCTTAACAACCCAAAATGGATAGCCATTGGGATCTCCATCTACTAGCATTGTGATCATGCAACCCTCCTTAATATCATGTACTAAACCCTTGTAAAGGTCTTCCATAGCTTCACGATGTGCACAAGATCTTCTTTAACTAATACACATCTCTCTTTCCTCTGCCTATGAAGAATTCATAATACCTTGAGATTGTTGTTGTTCAACAATGTTTCTTTCCTCATGTTCGTTTGACACATTTTGTGGCCAAATAAATGGATTTTTCAAAGGTATATCTTCATTTGTTGTTCTTGGCATGATATCACTTTGATTATTGAAAAAGGACTCCCACCAAACTGAATCAACAATATCAAAGTACTCATATGTATATCTAATACATTTTTTAATTTCTTCTAGGAAATCAGAATAATTTATATCTCTATTCTGTCCGCATGCATTATGAACTTCAGCAACTGATTGTAATAACAATATATTTGATGCAAATATTGGATGATCTAGAATGAACTTCAAAAATTCCAAACCTGATGATGGTGTCCATTCTGCAGTAGTTGAATACTTCTTGCCCCATATTAGTGTTTTCCAATCAATTTTTTTGATACGAAATTGATGTTGGAAGCTAATGTCATTAAGTTGTTTAATGCATTTCTCCTCACCATGCGATCCTAGAATAAACCTTCGCATGTCACCAGTTTCTTCCAACACATCAAAAGTAGGCTCTAGCATGTATGATCTCTTAATACATTCAATTAATAATGGCAAGCTCCCAACTTCCTTCCTCCTCAATGTGACTGAAAAATGACTGAAAATTTGATCAATATGGTCATGAGTGTGCCCAACAAGAAGGAAACCAACCTTTACCTTCTGAAAAATTCTCGATACAACAATCATGTTTAGATATCCAAAAACAATCTGATTTTTGTTTTCACGACAATTGTTGTCAAATTGTAGATATAAAACTTCAGGAAGATTACCAGACCAATGAGAAGTCACATCATGATTTATGGTTATTGTCATATTTTCATCATTATGAATATTTGGAGCTATGAAGTACACCCTTGGTAACATTTTCCCAATGAAGGCCATACAACTGACCAAGAGATACTGAATAAAATTTTCCTCCTGTAATTTTTTCGGTGTGCGAATAAAATGTGGTAAAAGTGTTTTCTTCTGGTACATATTATCAATTGTCAAACCCAAATATTTTTTTGGATTATCATAACACTTCTTTTGATGCTTGTACAAATTTTTCCTTTCACTTGTTTTTTGTTCACGATGCTCCTGAAGTTCTTGGATGATGGAATCTACACAACATAAAAGAAAGTCATTAAGAAATATGTTTTCATAGTTGATGACTATGTAATTTTAACGCTAAAGTTATGAATGCTTACCTCTTTCTGACCCTTCAAATTTATCCTTTTTTATTTAATAGAAGCACATGTACTACAAATCCCCGTCCTTGTCTTCTTAGGAATACGGACATTGTTGAATTCTTTCTTCCATACCTTCGGAAAATATTGATATGTAATAAATCGACCATGTCCCTCAGCACCTTCTGCATATTCTTTATATAAGTTGTAGATTTCTCGTCTTGAGAAATTATCTGGAATATGTATTGTCTCTCTATTTGGTATACACTCTCCATGCTTTGAAAAGAAATCTTTCATCCATGACATTGCAGTATTTGATAATGTCCCAAACTTTTGTTTATGACGTAATTCTGAATAAAATGTGGGATCCTTTGCCAAATTTTCTTGGATTATTGAGAGACAAAAATTACCCATTGAATGAAACATTTTGAGCCTTTATAGAGATAAATAAAGACCCAATATGATAATAATAACCTGCCAATGTAGATTTCATGCACCCCACTAAATATGAATTTTTCATGCTTTTATTCATTGACAAATATCTCTTCCTTTTCTCTAATGCAAACTTGAAATCCATATGTTTCAAGCAATATTTTTGACAACATTCACTTGAAATGAGAGCACTGATAGAACTTCTTCTCATCAGATATTGTACTCTACCCCTTGTATAACTAGAACATCTTGGATTGATATGAAAAGGTCTTCTCCTGCTCCTCGATACAATATTTCCTGGCAACATCTCCATCATTGGATCATCATTTGTATAAGAATTTTCATCATCATTCTGAGGAATGTTATCCTCACTATGATCATTTGTGCTTTTGAAATACTAACTTGGAGGATATTCTTCATATTCCCCTTCTTCAATGCTATTTTCATAGTCCTTAGAATTAGGACTAAATGGAAAATTTGACTCGATGTTTATTGGATATTCTTCATCATGTGCATTTCCAGTGCTTCTCTCATAGTCCATAGGATTAGGACTATGTCGAAAATTTGATTGTTTACTTACTGAAAATTCTACATCATTCCCTTTGTCACTACTATTCTCATAATCCTTAGGATTAGGACTAAGTGTTTTATCCTGTCCTTCATCACTATTGCTCTCATAGTCCTTAGGATTAGGACTAAGTGGAAATCATGACTCTTTATTTATTTGAAAATCTTCATCATGGTCTTCATCACGTTTCTCTCATATTCCATAGGATTAGGACTAATTGGACACTGTGATACTCTATTCATTTGAGATTCTTCATCATGCTCTTCATCACTACTGCTCTCATAGTCCATAGGATTAGGACTAAGTGGACACCGTGACACTTCATTCTTTTGAAATTCTTCATCATGCTCTTCATCACTGCTGCTTTCATAGTCCATATGATTAGGACTAAGTGGACACTATGACACTCTATTCATTTTAAATTCTTCACCATGATCTTCATCACTGGTGCTCTCATAATCCACAGGATTAGGACTAAGTGGATACCATGACACTCCATTCTTTTGAAATTCTTCATCATGTTTTTCATCACTACTGTTGTCATAGTCCATAGGATTAGGACTAAGTGGACACCGTGACACTCCATTCTTTTGAAATTCTTCATCATGCTCTTCCTCACTGCTGCTCTCATAGTCCATAGGATTAAGACTAAGTGGACACCGTGACACTCCATTCTTTTGAAATTATTCATCATGCTCTTCATCACTTCTACTCTCATAGTCCATAGGATTAGGACTAAGTGGACACCATGACACTCCATTCTTTTGAAATTCTTCATCATGCTCTTCACCACTACTGCTCTCATGATCCATAGGATTAGGACTAAGTGGAAACTGTGATTCTTTATTTATTTGAAATTCTTCATCCCGTATTTCATCAATGCTACTCTCATAGTCTTTTGCAGTAAAATGGCATCAAAGAATATTTCTCTGAATCTTTCTGGACCAAATATTGTTAAGGTGGCTCCTCAAAAAGCACTGTTGAATGAACCGAACCTGAGTTGATAGCTACAAATCTTTCAAGTGCCTCAAATGATAAGAAGATGATTTCATACTAGAAGAAATCAAAAGAAGTGAAACTTCCAGAAAATGTATGGTATGTGAAAGAAAGAGAAAATAGAGATGTGGAAATATATGTGTATGTTGATATACCTAATAATAGTGGAATTTATGAGGTGCTGGGAAAGATCATAGACATGTGTTTGGTACCAGATAGTGAAGTTGTTTATATACTTACAAAATCGCCCAAGTCACATGAAAGGATTGCATATCAGTTATTATATTCTTTGTATGACACGAGAGAGGTATCTACAAAATTTTGTAAACAAATTGCAAATGAAATTACAAAAAATATTGTAAGTACTATTATTTATATTTGTGTTTTGCGTTATTGTAACTGTCTCATTATATTTTTATAACTTAGCTTTTATTGACATATGATATTTTGTTTGACAGAATTTTGTTGCAAGTGTTTCAATTATGTTGGGAGGCATTCATTGAATAGAGCATGATATTATGAATTTTTTCAGTAGTTTCTACTCAATGTCAGAAGAAGATATGGAAAACAAGCAAAAGGTAGTAATTCATGATGCTACAAAACTACATCCAAGGGATAAAAAAAAATGCCTCTAGTGGATAAATCTGGCAAAGGCAGATAGGATACTTTTGAAGATGAGGAAGTTGAAACTAACATTGAAGAATATGTTGTCGTTATTGAGGATGACATTGGAACTAATCTTAGAAAGGAGAAGAGCCGCAAAAGACCAAAAGTAACAATACCCAAGAATAAATCTGTTTTAGTTAATGATGAGAATTTCATGAGGAAGAAAAGTAAAGTTGTACATTATCAAGTAGTCATTACCAATAGTGAATATCCTAGTGAAAATTCAAAATAAAGCAAAGAAATCATTACACTAGGAGCTGATTTAGAGGATAGTATTATTAAAACAAAACAAAATGCCATTTGAAAGAACTTGACAAAGAGATACTTAATTGAGGGTGGTCGTACATTTCAGCTTAATGTGAGACAAATATGTAAGGCAAGTGAAGGAAAATGTAAATATAAAATCAAAAAGCCACACCGCCTGCATGTTCACAACTTGAAGACATTGATGAGGTACAATCCATATGCTCATGTGGTTAATTATGTGCTTCTTGTTGATCCAGTTCAAGTTCCCATTAAAGAAGAATTTGATAAGTCAAAATGTTCTGAATACAATTATTATGCGCTTGGGAGAACCATTCTATAGAATCTCAAAGACATTTGATGGAGTAATATCCCAATAACCCATGTTTTGAAACAATGAAATGTATCATATATGCTAGTTTATCAGATATAGAAGCAAAGTTAGTGGCATGGATCATAATTCAGATAATGAATATAGGATGTCTATGACTTTCATCCAAAGGGTTAGATTTATTCATAGTGAATTTGAAGAAAAATGTGGTGGGGATAAGATAAATGTTACTGTAGATTTTTGAAAGGAATGTTGTATGGAAATAGGCTATCAAATTGAGGAGAAAATCAATTCAAAAGGTGGCAGAGTAAATACTGATTTATTCATAGGTATTGATAACATTTTCCAGTTGGCATTTAGAACTGGAGAGATATGGGAATTTATTAATGATATTTTTAGCATGTGGGAGAACATTGGCATTAAAAACTAGAAGGCCAAAAGGTCTAAACCATTGATATGTAGCAATAGTAAATCAGGTCCTGAAATGAAGCAGCTTCCAGAAGATATGACTATCACACCTTAGAGAGCATTGCAAGGAGTGAAGGATGAAAAAATTGTCAAAGAAATATTATCTCGTGTGAGGCCAGGGGAATTATCATTGGAGGAAACATCTGAGGAATTTCAAAAGCAAGTTTGTTGAATTATTTTTACTTATTTCTAGATTACAATTTTCTTTTAAATATAACATATTGTTCTTGGTAGTATTTGTTATACATATCATTATATTAATTTTTTTTACTTTATCTATGCAATCACAAAGTTTACATGAAAATATAGGAACAAATGGTTAAATTTTTGAATGAAGATACTTGGGATGATGTTGTACGCAACTATCTAGACTCAAGTTCTACATCAACACTAATTTTTTATTTTTTTTTTATCTTGCATTTAAAAATGTATGTTGATTTGTAAATTCATTTTTATTCATCTGTATAGTATTTTTACTTTATAACTTAGACATATATTTTCTTATTTTATTAAAGATGAGGAAGGATGAAAATCAAGCACCAGATAGTTTCAAAACCTTTATTGAAAAAATTAAGATCCAATGACTGAAGAGGCAACGTCTTAGCAATGTTCAACTTGATCCAACTCTTACTCATTTCATTTGGAATTGACTTGACACTATTCAATAGCAAGTAATACAAGGTGACTATGAAGACATTGTTAAACTCATAACCTAAAAGGGATTATGCCCTAGTTATTGCAGATATTCCCCATGGTTTCAATATCCCAAACATTGACTATGATAGTGACCCTTATACTTATCAATTTCTTATTAAAGTGGTTGCCGGATTTCTAGAAGTCACATCATCACCATTATGGAGATTTGTGACATTTCATTTAGACACACAATTGGCAATGTTTTTTTTGTGTGAACTTGGCAGTGCTTCCTCTATTTATATTACTTTTCCAAAATCATTAACTTCCATTTGTTCCAGGTGGCTTACCTACCTGAAGGAAACCAGGTAGCCACCTATATGCATTAAACCCTGTCCAAAATTTAAAAAGTTTCCTTACTATCCTTCTAGCAGCATTGTTTTGACTGTCTATACTACTGATTCAATAAAACAAATTAAACAAGTGAATTTCATCAAAATTTTATCATATTCGAACTTGAACACTACTTCAATCCTCATCTGAGGATATTACTGGGGTTGGCGCTTTGTCACTAGAGCTTGGCATCTCGCTCCTCTGCTTAATTCTCCACTTCAAATATTTTAGTGTTTTTTCAATTCTCCCCAAGGCCAAGTTATTTCTATAGGTCTGTATCTGAAGGGTTACTATTTCCCTGAATAGTTCAGCTCTGACTGGATCCTTTTCCTTGTTTTTCTCCTGTGCCTTTGTTCCATCACCCACTGCTTGCTCTTGATTCAAGGTCATGGCCTGTGCCACCACATTTTTCATTACCCAATATTGTTGTATGGTTTTCCTAAATAGGGAGTGCCTTCCACTAGAATTCCCTAGGTCGGGAACTGTGCCTTCCCACTCCTCCATGGGGATGTCTTGGTGCTTAATGTTGTCATTCAAGTCCCTCTCCCAACTTGCAATTTGGGCTCTAATGTCTGGTGGATTCCTTTCGATATATGTGTCGATAAGAGTCTTCATGTGTTCACTGCCCATCTTCCTCCCTCTTTTCCTAATCGACCCGCTTATTCCTTCTTCCTTCTTGTTTTCTCTCTTACCTCTCATAGGGGCCATGTTACGCTCTGCCTCTCTGCAACTTTTGTCTTCTTGTTCTCTGTTCTACTCATTGTTCTGTCCTCAGTATGATAAGATACCTATCACAAATCCGTTTCATTTATCAGAATTATAATAGTAAATCAAAACTATTTCCCATTTACCCATTTTCTTTCCCTTTCCAGGGTTTGTTGCCTTCAGGATTTTTGTCGGAAGGGGTTTAGAGCTAGTCCTCTTTTTGTTAAGGGTTTGTTCCTTGCTTGGATATCTTGCCATTTTCCTTTCGTGGCAATAGTCGGTGCATGACCTATCTGTTTTGGCCAGCCTCATGGGTTCCTCCCTGGATGAGGTCGGTTTTTTATTCCTCCATTCCCAGGGTCTCCCTGGCTTGTCTATAGCTTCCCTCTAGGTGTTGGCTCTAAATCCCTCCCCCCAAGGTTTCTTGTTTTCCTGGTTCACTATATTCCTTGGATTTTTTCCCCCAAGTTGCTTCCTTTTTTCCTTCTGGCTCCCTCCCATTGATTCCTACAGGCATGGATATAGTCATGCTCTGATAGGGTTTACTACAAGATTTTTCCATTGTATTGTCCTCTCCCTTCCTAGGTGCGAGACCCTCCCACCTGATCTCCCTACCCTGGGATTTCACAAGAACTTCTATACTATTTATCTCTGTTTCACAAGCAGTTCTGATTTCCTTCTTAACAGACTTATACATGTTCCATCTCAGATATCCTATATTCCTACTAAAATTAATCTTGGGCCTAACGAGGATGGGAGTCATAGGAACTACATACCAACTTGCAGGTCTAATTCCACTTTAGTCCATAGGTTGAGTCTTTGCTCTTTGACCACCCTTCCTCTCACCTTCTCTCCTCTCTATCGTTTGTATGAGTTTAGCTATATCCTAATTTCTGTTAAGTTTTATGCCCCTCCCCCTCCTGTCTCTTACCTTTACTGCCACCTATCTGGAATTATTACTTGCGCAGATCCCTACACCCTCCTCTTAGGACGCTGCCCCTCTATCCTTACTACCATCTCCTCTCATTAATCCTCACTTTCTCTCGGTTTCTCTTGCCATTTACGTGATGTCCTTGTCCTGCCACTTGTTGACATTCTTTTGCTCGCCCCCCTGCTCACTGACTTTCCCTCTTCTCTGTCATTCTCATCCGTCACCACCCTCATTCTCTCTGGAGTTGTACCTTCCTTGCCCTGCTCCATCACTTGCCAGCTTACCTGTCTACTCACTTCATTCCCCTCATCTGTCCATTCCCCCACTTGTCCTCTTCCTCCCCCTTCCCGGTCACATCTCCCCGGTCCCTCTAGATTTCCTGTGTTGTTCCCCGATCTGGGGTTCCTCTCTCCTCCTTTGTCTTGTTCAAGGAGTTGCACTAAGTTTGCCATCTCCTCCATATGGAATAACTCTTCCTCGTTTGCGTCCAGGGTTCTTCCTCCATGCCTGCTCCCCCAGTTTGCCAGGTTGTCTGCTGGTGCGTTGCCTTTCCTTCTCACATGGGTGGGAAGGATGTAGTCTATCTGTCTTATGAGTTTTCCAATCCCCTGCACCAACTAAGTGGTTCTCCATCTATGGCTGATTTTCTCCTATTGGGTTCCTTGATGTAGTTGTTTAACTATATCAATTACCATTTTTGAGTCTCCTTTAACCTGTAGATTTTGGTATTTCTCCCTTATGGTGATTTCTAGCCCTTCTTTCAGTGCATGCAGCTCTACTTCATTGTTTGTAGTGTTACCACAGTCCATCGCATTGATTCTAAGAGTCCTTCCCCTGTCGTCTCTAAATATTCCACTAGTCCCTACCTCGCCTGGGTTCCCTTTCATAGCCCTGTCGAAGTTTAACTTAATAAATACCTGTTGAGGTCTTCTAAAGTGGTTGGTCTCCTCCACCTCGTTGCTTTGGTGTTTCCTTGCTGTCTTGTGCGTCATGCTTGGCTTTAGGTTCAGGTGTATCATTATTTTTGTTTCTGTTGGGTTTGTCTTCCAATCCTCCTCAAACCACCTCTCGGGAAGGATGGTCTCTCTGATATTTTGTATAATTTGGTTCCATATATCTATTTTTTCTCGACCTTCCTCCTTGAATATCAGTCTGTTTCTCTCTTTCCAACTATTCCATGGGACAAAGCCTAGCGAGAGTCTCCATGCCTTGTTCAAGATCGTGTTCTGGTAAGGTTTTTTCCTCCAGTTCTCTATCATTGTTTGCATGCTATTTATATTTCTGTCGCTGATTTCAAATATTTGGTGATGTTGTTTCCACATGTTTACACTGACTTTATAGGCATTGGTTAGATGCTCTATGGTCCTTTCCTATTCTCTGCAGAGGGAAAATCTTGATGGACCTTGCATTCCTTTTTTTCTCAGTTGGTCCCATGTTAGTGATGTCTCGTGGTTTAGGATCCGAATGTTACCTTCGACCATGTTTTTGTTTTACATATACTTTCCCATTTGTTTCTAGATGTCTGTTGTATCCTAATTTTAATTGGTAACCTTCTCCTATTGTGAACATACCTTTGATTCTATAGCTCCATATTAGAGTATCTGACCCTTCTTTTATCATTATTTTCCTTGTTTCCTTTTCCTTTTCATAGATTTCCCATTCAGGTGTTGTTGGCGCATCTGCCTAGTTTTCCTGTTGTTTCCACTTTCTTCAATATCCTTTAGATTCCGGGCACTAGTAATTTCATACTGTGTCACCCTCATTTAGGCTGGTGAATTGGTGGATCTCTTTAAACTACGGCTGATTGTTTAATTTTTCTCTCTGTTGCCATGCTTCTTCCCATAAGCTGTGCTTCCTGATCAGATCCCTGTTGGCACTGGCCAAATTCCATATTACGGAACCTTTCTTCTCATTTTGACTTCTCAGATTTCCTTCTGGGGACCTAGGCATCTCATACTTTCTCTCCCAAAAAAATTTCCACAGGTCTTCCCCTCCCCGTGTCCATCGCCACCACAAATTTTCCCTCATTATCTGGTTCAAGATGTAAGGATCTCGAAAACCGAGTCCTCCTTATTTTAGGGATTTTCTTAGCCAGCTCCAGGATAGGAGCGCCCATTTCTTTATTGTTCTATGCCATTGCCATAGGAATTTTTTAAACATATCTACCATTTTCTGGCAGATTGTTTTAGGTGTGGCTTGGCTGGTAAGTTGATATATCAGGATGGATTGAAGCACCGATTTTAGTAGAATGATGTGGCTAGGGATATTCAATGCCCTGAATGTCTAGTTCTTCATTCTCCATTGAATCTTTCCCATCATGGTACTCCAGTTGACCACTCTATTTTGCTTGTCATTTAGGAGGATGCCTAAATACTTTGCAGGGAAATTCCTAATTCTAAATCCCATGGTTCTTGCCAAGAAGGCTTGGGAGGAGGTAGGGGTATTAAAGAAATAAATTTTTGATTTCTCTTTACTTATATTTGTCCCAGAGGCACCTGTCAAGTTTGTGAGAATCTCCATTTCTTTTTCTTCTTTGAGTGTTGCTTATCCATATAGCATGACGTCATCGACAAATTACTAGTGGGTTACAGTGAGATCCTTTCCCCAGAGTCTTAGGCCCTTGAGTTGTTCATTGTTAAATTTAGCTTTTATCTGTCTTCCTAGTCCACCCACTGCGAGGATAAACAAGAATGGGGATAGCGGGTCTCCTTGCCTGAGCCCTCTAGACACATTGAAAGCTTCTGTAGGTGATCTGTTTATTAGTACTGAAAAAATTGGCATGGTTATCATTGACATTACCCAACCTATCCATCTATCATTAAAGCCAAAAGCCTTCAGGATGTTTTGGATGTATCCCCAATTTAGTCTATCATAAGCTTTGGCTAAGTCTAATTTTATCACCATCCCTTTGGTTTTTGAATTTTTCAATGAATGAACTGCTTCTTGTTCTACCACTATGCCATCTGTTATTTGTCTACCTTTGACAAACCCTATCTGCTCCTGGGATATCAACCCTGGTAGTATTGGTTTTAGTCGATTCACCATAATCGTAGCTAATATTTTGTATATAACATTGCAGAGCACTATAGATTGGAATCCTTGTGGTTCTTCCGAATTCTCCGTCTTTGGTATCAGGGCTAGGAATGTGGCGTTGAAGGTCGGATGCATTCTTTTGGTGCATCTGGATTCTTCTACTGCATTCACTATGTCTCGGCTCATGAAGTTCTATGTATCTTGATAAAATTCTAAAGTGAATCCATCAGGCCCAGGTTCTTTATTCTTTGCCATCTTTTTTATTACCTCCTCCACCTCCGCTTTTGTTATGGCTCTTAAGAGAGCCAAATACTAATCTCTAGTTACTAGTTTAGGGATATGTTGACTAATTTTTCCAATGTTGTCCTCCCTTCTGATATTGGTTTCTATCAGGAGCTCTTTGAAATGTTGTACCAGTAGATTCTCCATTTTTTCTTTCTGAGTTATCCTATTGCCTTGTTGGTCCTTTAGGGAGAAGATTCTATTTTGTTGTCTATGTTGTACCATTGTTTTATGGAATAATTTCATGTTTCTTTCTCCTTGTTTTAGCCATTGGATTCTTGATTTTTGTTTCCATAGGATTTCCTCTTGTTTTCTCCTTTCTTCCAGTTATTTAGCACCAGTCCTTCCTCTTCTGCCGGCTCTTCATTTCTTCCTTCCTATATGATTTTCTGTTGTATTTGTTTAATATTTATTTGGAGTGTTTCTTGTTCCTTCTGGATGTTTCCAAATTCTTCTTTGTTCCACTTCTTTATCCTTCCTTTTAAGTCTTTTAATCAGAGTTGGAGGGTGTGCATTTTGTTTCTTCCTTCCATCCCAGTCTCAATCTCCTTCCACAAATTCTTCATTTTATCAATAAAGGTGAGTTCTCTTAGCCATAATGCCTCAAACCTAAAGGGTGTATTCTGGTTTTGTTGATTCATAGTTATTTCTAGTTTAATGGGCCAATGGTATAACCCTAAACACAGGATGATTGTTGCTTCATAGAAGATATATTTTCTAATGAAGTGTTTTGTTGCTAAGAATATGTCTAACCTGTTGGCATTATGGCATAGGTTTGGAGCTATGGCACAGGTGTTGTCCTTGATGGCAACTCTCTTTGGTCACAGATCTCAGTTCAGGCTTTCAGAATGAAGAAAAAGATATATACGCATGTTCACCTAGACAAAGTCGCATATACACGCGGGTTAGATGTTACAAAGGCGCGTATGCGTATACACGCACTTTCATGCAAGGAAAAGCGCGTATATGTTGGAGAACTCACTTTTGGTCTGTGGTAGTTAATCCTTGGTATTTGAACCTATGGTTTTGGACCATGGTATCTTATCAGAAGTGTTTATCCCAAATATTGGGTCCATGGTATTGTTTTATTATGGTTTTGGAACATGGTATTATGAAAGGCCTAAGACTACAAAAGAGGAAGGAGATCATTTGGAAAAAGTACATCTGAATTAATGGAATATATAATAAGTGCTAGATCTGAAATATTAGTGATTGGGGTTATGGTGCAAATCTAGATTTGAATGAAGGAGGAACCTTAGCGCACAAAGAAGGATAAGTTCTATTGATGGGTCATAATCTTAAGGCTTGAATGATAGTATCTTTGTATGATTTTGATCTGTTATATGTGGCACAAGTTTGATCTATAAATCTGGGTTAATTACTGTCTGAATATTTGAAAGAGTGAATTATCCTTTATAGATCTGTACGCAGGTTCAGTGAAGCAAAGGCACGTATACACGCTGTTTTGGTAAGGGAAAGAAGCGTATACGCAGGTTGGATTTGACACAGAAGTGTATACACGCAGGTTTCTGAACAGTGAAGTAGCGTACATCTCTTGATTTATGTTCTAGCTGCTTCTGTTTATTGTTGCAGTATTCTGGGTTCAGAATTTGGTTACAGTTACTGTATTCTGGGTACAGCTGTCAGAGAAGTGTTTATTTTTTATTCAGTTTTGATTGGTGAAAAGGTGATTGTTTGAAGCATGAATTCTTGATTGATGTTCATGGATCCAGTCTGAAAATTTATGAAACGTGGTCCCTGGAAGAAAGAGAAGGTTGTAGCCTTCTGTAGGCCAGCACCTATGTACTAGTATCTTGGCTAGTGCAAGAGCTAAGGGGGTTGTAGCTCCCTTCCAAGAGAAGCTGGAGAACGAGAGAGGGTTGTAGCTCTCTGCAGGTTGCAGCTTGCGTACTGGTAAAGGACTGCACCAGTACATTGTAAAAAGAAGTTTCTAATTAAAAGAAGATAGAGACGAATTGCAGCAGGTGGTTTTCACCCACATTGGGTTTCCACCTTATATCTTGTGTTCTTGTGTCTGATTGTCTTCTGCTCTATTTTACTGTTTCTGGTTACTGGTTATTTAATTCTGATACACAGATTATCAATCAACATCTGAAAGATAAAGTAAATTATAAGTTTGCATTGTATACGTAGGTTTCCTTCTACATAGTTGTGTATATACGTGGGTTTAATTAACTGAAGTAGCGTATATTATCTGGATTTGAAAAAGAGAATATTTGACTTGATAATACTGATTCACCCCCCCTCTCAGTATTATTTCCAACATAACCTAGATGCTATATGTATGCTCCCTCCTCTTTGATTGTTCCATGTATATTTTCCATTTATGGTTGGAATATCTACCATTTTCAGTTCTGCTTGAAGATCCCTAAACCTCTCCATCTTTGGCTCTTCTCTTTGCAGTCCACCTTTCTTCTGCCCTTTGATGTTGTCAAGTTAAAGTCCCCTGCTATCATCCACAGTTTCTCCTCGTGAAGGTTTCCAAGCTGTTTTAGTTGGAGGAGGAAGCTTCCTCTTTCCACTGGGGTATGGGGGTCGTATACTGCAGAGACTAGAAATCAATCTCTGTTTCCAATTAGCCAGAATCTTCCCATGAGGATTCTTTTCATGTCTATCCATTAATCTACAGTAATTTCTACAGGGTTCCATAGTATTGCTATGCTTCCCACACTTCCTTTCACATCTATGGACATGCATTCATATTTCAGTTTTATTTTATTTAGGATTTCCTCCATTTTCCTTCTTGAGATTTTTGTTTCTTGTAACAACATTATTTGGGGTTTTTATTTTCTTAACATTTCCACTAAGTGCCTATGTTTTCCTTTAATATTAGGGCCTATTATATTCCAAGATGTAATTATCATTGGGATGCTTGGTTGGTTTGGTGGAATACCGTTGATAGTGGTACTACTCTCCCTGTATTCACTAACATTTCTCCCATGATCTGTATCAATTCATGTAGGTTTCTTCAACCTCTTTTTTTCCCGCTTTTTTCTTTTCTCTGATGGTCTTGAGTGTTGTCTTGTTGAAGGCCTAGTTGGTTTACCATTTCCATTTTCCCTTGTCCCTGTTTCTCTTGGTACTGTTGAAATGTTTCTCTATATAGTCTTTTTTTCTCTTCTGGAATGAATCTTTCATCCAAGTGTCTCCACTCATTTAATAATTTCCTCAACACTTCTTCTTCTGAACTTAATTCTTCTCCTCTACTTGTATCAATTTCCATTATTACATTATCATTCTTCTCCCTCTCTTATATATCCTCCTTCTTTGTTAGTTTGCTTTGTGCCTTCCTCTTGGGTTTTGATTTGCCTTGGCTTGTGCTGCTTTCCTTTCCGTTTTCCCCCTGATAGTCCATTGTTTGGGTCTCATTGTTATCTTCTTCTTCTTCTTGTAGGATTTTAAAACTGTTTGTATTGCTTGGTTGGGCTTGTTTTTCTTTCTTTCCTTCACTAGTATTCTCTCTTGTTTGTCTTCTTTTTCTTTTTACTACTTGAAACCCTTCCTTGTCTTCTTGGTTTTTCCTCTTCTATTTATTCCTACGCTCCTCTTCTTCTATATTGAGTGGGCATTCCTTGAATAGATGTCCATACTCATGACATCTTCTACATCTAAATGGAATATGTTCGTAGTTGAGGGTTTGCTTCCAGACCTCTTCGTGATACTCTAACTCAACTGTGTCTGGAATAGGGTCAACTATATTCATGTAAACACAAATTCTAGTGTATGAGGTGTATCTTCCTCTTTTTGTCATTTTTGCTATTTTAACAAAACTTCCTATTGTATTTCCTATGCCCTCTAGGATCTCCGGGTCCCAAACGTCCATTGGAAGCCCAAATAACCTAACCCATACCGGGGCTACCAATAATTTTTCCTTATCTAGGTTATAACATTATTCCTAGTATCTCATGAACAATCCAACATTATAATGAAAGTAAGGGCCATTCTCAAACACTTTTTATTTATCTTGCAGGTTCGAGAATATTACCATGAAGAAGCCTCTTGCTCCCTACTTTAGCACGATGTGGCCTCGGGGTTGCCATTTTTGTTGGATCCATTTGGTGAAGTCCTTTACTATCAGCCATACTCCAGTGAACTTGCATATGAGCGCATGGTATTTCATGTAGATTCTGTATCGCTCCAATTTTTTCATCGGAATTATGAATCTTGGTTTCTCCATTGCACATGGTAAACACTTGCCTCTGCTGTCTACTTGCCATCATACTCCAAGGATAGGTCCTGGTTTTCTTATTTCTCCCACCTAGTTGCTGGTGCCCTGGTCTTCCCCTACCACTGCATCTCGATAGGAGGAGATCTCTCCCTTCCTCTCCTCTTCTGTCATTTTATTTTGATTATTGGTTTCTCGGTCTATCTCTTACTACAGTCTGTGGTTCTTCTTAGCACTGCCTAACTCATGGTTACCTGACCATTAGGGTTGCAGAGCAAAGTATGCACATTCAATCCCCTTCAAGCTTAAAGGGGAAAACAAACTCAAGGATGCAACTTACATGGTAAGACATTGAAAATGTATATTTGATTAATGTAAAAAAATCATTTATGTACAAGTTTATTCAAATTTTACTATTTCATGTTACAGGCAAAAGTCAAATATTCTTAACCATGAAGATCAACCATTTATAAATGATTGTGAGTTCATCCATATTGATAGTTGAGCAAAAGATGATAGCTATATGTCTATGATTTTTAATCAGGTAGATGGAAAGAGTCATAGCCAAGTACTGGCTTATGATGTTGTTATGAGAAAACTAACATATGAAGACAAAGAAGCAAAATGAGAGATAGTTAAAATTTATCAAAAACCACAGTTATTGATTAACTAGCTTATAGACATATGTTCAAATGAAGGAGATTGGGTTCTGGATTTATTTTCTGGCTCAAGTAAGTTTTATTATATGGAATTGAATTTCAATATATTCTTTCTTAATTTATATGTCATTATACTAATTTACTTCATTATTTCTTTTGTTCTTGATAATTAGGTACAACATTAACATGTTGCCTTCAAAAAGGAAGAAATCGCATTATCATTGAAAAAGATCCAGTACAGTGCAATTTTATTCAGCAAAGAATTAATGCTCTTCAATTTCTTCCAGATGCAACGCAAGAAATTGGGTTGAAGAAAGGGGGTTTTAGTGAATCATGTGTGGCAGAAAAGGCAAAGGAACCTCAACCACCATTACATGGAATGATTGGAAAGGAATACATTGGGAGATTTGCAGACATCAAAGATCCATTAGAAGAGAAAACTGCACAAAATGAAGCAGAA
Organism: Pinus tabuliformis; assembly: GCA_031772625.1. Classification (NCBI taxonomy): domain Eukaryota; kingdom Viridiplantae; phylum Streptophyta; class Pinopsida; order Pinales; family Pinaceae; genus Pinus; species Pinus tabuliformis. Next base: position 502,824,572 of record CM062818.1, on the reverse strand, counting down.
AATATTGTGGAAGAACATAATGATGAAACTCTAGACGATGAAGAGTTTGGATTATGTGATATTGTTGATCAAATTTAAGTTATGCTTGGAAATCAAGCTCATTTTTTGTAACTATTAATTAGTTACACTTGTAACATTTTGACTTTGACATTTTATGAGAAGAATAAGCATTCAATTAATGTTGTTATGTGTTCAATATTTGTATTATGTGATTTTCACATTAATTTTTATGTTCATTATATTTTGAAAAAAAACATTGATTATTATTAATTTTTTGACATGAAATTCATTTAAAAAAAAACAATTATTTAACCAATTTTTGTTAAATTTTTCCTATAAAAATTGTGATTTTGACATGTCAATTCTAGCACAAAATTATCAAAATGTGCAATTTTTTAGTTATCTTTATGTTGAAAATGGTTATTTTTATGTCAATTGTTAAAACATATTTTTTTTAGAGAAAATTATTTGATGTGCATTGAAAAATTAATTAATGATGTATAAATATGTAGAATATCAAAACTTTAAAATATCAACCTTCTTCTTTAAATATGCAAAACAATAAAAACCTCACTACAATTTTTTTTTAAAATAAAAACAAGAAAATATGAAGAAGAAAACCACTTCAAAAATTGTTAAATTTAGAAAATAATTATTTACATTTCATACATTAGCAAATTTAAAGTCAAAAAATAGGTCTTTTAAAAAAAGGGCCTGATGCAAAATCACCACTTTTTTAAATCAACATGCAAATCACTAACATTGTAAGAAGTAATGTACATAAAAAAAAATTAAAGTGCTAAAAACTATGTTAAAAACAAAATATTTGTATTCTGCATCGCCCCTTTTCAAAATCGGGTCACTTTTTTGCTACCTCTAAGAAACGGGTAATTATATTAGTTCCCATTTCAAAGTTTACATTGTTTTTAGTATTCCTATGGTAGCCCTTGTGTTAGAATTTCTTGAAATTAGTCTTAACAAATAAAGAGTCCAATAGACACTTTGTTTTTTACAACAAGCTCTATCTAGCAAAGAAAATGTTAATTACACAGAGTTGCAGGAACACTATTACGAGTGCAAAGGTCATCCATAGATGTGTTAATATTTTTTTTGAAAGGGAGCGGCAATACAAAAAAATATTTTCTTGCACAAGGACATGCAAGATGATCATCATGGGGGAATGTCGGGTCTCTATTTTGTCTTTCTCTATATCGCCTTTTACTCAGAAATCCCTCATGATTTTGTTTAGTTAGAATGGTTATTGTTGTGGTTTCGTGCATTCTTGGAGACAATAAAGTAAGTATTTACTATTTTCCATGATTCCCTTGTTTAACCATATTTAAACATTCAAAGCATCATTAATAATAGTTCATGTGTTTGCAGGTTTAAACTTAATTTATGCCAACAAGCCTTGATCCTACACTCACCTCCTTATATTATGCATCAGATTCATGTACCGATTGGAATTCCTGTACTCATGAGGATTATTGAACTAGTTTATTATAATACTACCTAGTTCCTACCCCATGCATCAAGTTTTTTCACTCACATTCCTGCACCAGAGTCAAATAATGCATAAACTACTTCAATTATTCAAATTTGGAGGACATTACTTACCTTGCAGTTTGAATATAAGTTTGAGGATATTTTAGGAAACACTTGTTGTTCAACATCGCATTTATTTTCACTACCAATTGTAGACCCAAAAAAGAGTATTCATTTACCAAAACAACCCCTCATGTACCAGATTCAACTCCTCTATTTGAAATTTAGTCGCACTAGAATTAGATCTCACTTTTATCCATGGAAAACGATTATGATTTGTAATTTGTTTCTTCTGTATTAGATTGGCTTATTAATAGCCTGATTTGTAATGTAAATATCTATATAAACTGAAATATGGCCATGAGCCTTGGGAGGAGATGATTCCAACATAACATTACACGAGTATAGTCAATACGTGGATCGCTCCCTCTATTTGTTGGAGTTTGATATTTTCCTTCCACATGTAAACACTAATATCTCAAAGATTAATTGAAGCACTTCATGTTAGGTTCAGTTTTATACATTTTATGATTATAATATCAGTGTAAACTAAATCATTGATAGAGGGTGTGAGCTGGCTGGGTTGGCCGCCAGACTAGCTCGACACCACTATGATTTGATGATAATAGGGTATCTTATGATTTGTTGAGTGATTATATTGAATTTTTCATTTACTGTATGGTGTGGTGTGCTTAATGTTAGATCTGTAGGGTCTCCTAAAGCGATTTCCATTCTGATCTCTTTTTACTTTACTTATGGAAATCGTCACCTGGTATAGAATGAATTTGTATGAAAAATGTTTGGCCTATGATATATAGCTCTTCCTTTTAATTATAAATAGTAATGCTATGTAATATTTAGAATATTCTGTGTGATTTGAATTTCTTGTTTTGATTTATACTTTGGCTTATGAGACTTTGCTTCTCTATGCGATGACCATGTATCTTTTGATTCATCTAGAACTTGAGTTTTTGTAATATCACACTAATTTCGTTTTGTCACCTCTACCCTAATGATTGTAATGAACGTTGCATAGGTATCTGATGTCAAGCTGCAGGGGTTGGTATGATTTTTATGCATCAAAATTTTAGAACACTTGTATTGTTCCCAAAACGTGTTGAGGTCTTGAGAATTCGATTTGTCTGCACTACTTATCATTATTGAAAGACCTCTATGATTTTGAAGCCTACAGTAATGCATACATTTGTTGATAAATGGTAACTCGTGAATTGATAGATCCATTTTTTGAATATTCATTTGATGTGTTTTCTTCCAGGATTTATTTATTTCAAAAATAGGATAATTGCTGCAAAGAGAGAGAGACAGAGTGTGTTTTCTGTTTTGACCTTGTCCACACAATATGCTTACACAGTGAAAACATTTAATAACGATTGATGATGGTTTTAGTAAATCAGATCTTAATTTCTTAAAGGATTTTGTTACACAAAGGTGAACTAGATAAAATTAGTACAAATTAAAGTTTCACTTTACATAGAGAATGGTGTGAATTGATCTTGAATTTATTTTAGCATTTACAATCTCCCTTTTTAATGTTGTTTAGGAATTGCTTTTTTTCCAATCAAACAGTAGTTAGGATTTACCTTATGTCTGCCAATACTTAGGATTTCCTTTTGCAATTACTAATAGTACATGTTTGTATTTTGTTTTCTAAATGTTATTTTGAGGTTTGTTTCCAACTGTCAAGGTTGGTGTTTATTCTTTCTCAAGTTTTCTTTGAAGTGAAGGATTCAATTTAATTTGTTGAGATTGATGCGCAAGTTATACTAGAATTTGATTTGCGGGTTGCTAGGGCTCTCTCTGGGATTTCCAGTGCTACGTCTTGAAGTTCACAAAATCCCGTATTGAAAATTAAATGTTGGTAAATTATTATGCATTATATTACAACCAACATGAAGAATAATGATCTACAAGTTTTTATGGGTGTTGTTGCAATGATGATTAAAATGTGAAGGGTTAAGGAATATGCAGAGTCACAACATGTGGTAACAAATTAACACTTGTAGAGACAATAATGAACATAAACACTAGTAAATAAACTAAAAAGGAAATAAACGCCAACAAGGAAAGCAAGATTGACAAAAAAACATGAAAGGAAACCAATATATTTGACATGCAAAACTTACTTGGAATGTAGATTAACGAAGAGTTTCTTAATCTGAATATGTGTACCCAACCCAGATGAGAATGATTACAAGAATGAATGATCATCTGGGTTAATTTAAAAGAGATTACATGCAAATTTTCTCATGAATTCTCGCCCCTTATTGACAAGTGACAAAGTTAGTTAAGAGAAGATAAGTGGGATCCTATTTTCTAGGAGTGTGCCCACATGCAACAAGGAAGTTCATGCATGCATTATAGAAGGGTTCATGTCTTCGTGTTGAAATAATGTGTCAAATAGGGTTCACTTGTTGATCATGAAGGAGTATGCTCAAGGAGGGTGCACTTCTTCAACCCAAAAGAGTGTGCTCAACACAAGAGAAATTCTTCATCAACTTGAAGTGTGCTTTTCCCTTAAAGTGATTTTTCTTGCTTTTATCTTTTTTTGTGAGCTTTTGAGTGCTTTATGTGGAAAGTAATGTGATTTTATCAGTCATAAAAAGCTATGATTTCACCTTACCATGGGCAATATAACACAAGCACTTTTAAATGTTAGTTGATGACACGTAGGAAAAATGCACTTAGGAGGATGTGACGCTTAGGGAAAACATAAGAATGGCAAATCAAACAACGTGATTACACCAAAGGGATTGAAACAACAATTCATGTAGGATCCAAAATTGAGTTAGGGAAAAGTTTTGGAGGGTCATTGGCGCAGCGACAACACTTGGCAACATGCTAAAAGAACCCCAAATTCTCTATTGTGGTCTCATTTATGCACAATGTCTCAATTCTCTAGGAAGTATTGATTATATCAGTGAGTTAGCTTATCTCCCCATTCTATTCGATTTAAGATATAGTCTTCCTAGTTCCATTACTCAATACAAAACATCCTTAAGCAAGACATATCATGATCCTTTCGATGAAAGTAAGGGTATTATAACATGGAAAGTTAAAAGCAATCAGAGTTTGATTTTTACATATCTGATGTTGCTCAGCTAACACCAAGCCTAGAATGTAGCCCATCATATTCACTTCAAGAACACATATAATGCTTCTTTTCTAGCAAGCCTAGACAATACCCTGACAAAGTCCCTTACTTCACCTCTCTGCGCAAAAATCCTTTCTCTTCTTTCACCTTTTATTTTTCTTTCTTTTCAATAGGATTTTTATTAGGCCCTTATTATTTTTAATCAAGGTGGAAGAGGGATCCTGACCTATTGAGAGTAGAAGAATTTTCTCCTTTAGAGACAAGTTTAAGACCTTTGATACTTTTTTTTGCTAAATTATTCCCCTTATCTTACTCTACTTAGATAGATTGGAAACAAAACATCATTAACAAACAAGAATGAGTGTAGGAATGAGAATCTTAAATAGATACGGGAATTATGGTTTGCGTATAGCTTCCCAGCTAAAGGATTGTATTTCCATCCGAAAATCATCGACTTAAAAGATGTAAACCATGTCAAAGAAGAGGGTAACAAATAGGACAAGGGTTGTATGTTACCACAACTTGACTTTCACAAAATATTAGCCACATCGTCTTGAAGCTCAAAACCAACTTTTTTCAAGGACTAATCAAACTGAAAAACAAAGCGAGGAAAAGAAAAGAAAAACAGGAATGTGATGCATCTAACTAAATGAAAACTATCATATCCTAAACTAAATAGTACAGGGCAAGGTCATGTGAAATGGAACTTCCAATGCAGCCATAGAAGATTCTCCTAACCCTTGGGTCAAAATATGTGATTGTGTTATACCAGAGTAAGGTGAAGTGCAGTGAAAAAGACAAACAATGCAAACATATACATTGACACATAAAAACAAAAAGTGTAATTATAATGGTGTAACACACTTGACTACTTTATTGGATGAAAAGCTCCACAAAAACAACAACAACTAATTTCATGATCATACAAGACTTGATTAAATGAATGAAAGTATAGGGCATGAGACATAGGTCCTGGCTGAAAAAATTCATTGAGGGAAACTGCCATAGGATTATGGAAACGACCTTTTAGGAAAATTTGACCAAAAAACGATAAAAGATAAATCCACATCATAAGAAATATCAATAGGTTGATAAAAAATTGTGGTTTCATGCGAGTTAAATTCTTTGTTGGATGATGCAGATGGTATGTTAGATCAAAATATTTGACAATCGTTAAGACCACTCTCTGTTTCCACACTGCAGATTAAGGATTTGTTTGAGGTGGGATGTACAAATTTAAATTCAAGAGTCAAATTAAACTTTCTTCCTCGAGGGTTTAAAATTTTAATTTGAAGAAAATGAGAATCCGTTAAGAGAGAGTTAATATCCCATGATATGATATTTATGACAACATTTTATGAGAAAATATTAAAATAACCAAAATCAGAAATATCGTCCCGGTGATAGGAACTTGACACAACCATCAACGTCGGTTGAAGTGTCATACTCACCTGAATTAACTTTGAGCACTGACAAGATTGAAAATTATATTGGGAAAGCGCAGTTAGGTGCTTGTCTAAACAAGAGCCATTATTCAAATAATGAGATTCATAAGAGAATTGAGGATAATCAGAGAGATTTTTGAGATTACCACAAAAATCATCAACGATAAGTGTATCATCTTTTTTATCAAAATGAGGCATAATTGAATGAAAAATCTTCAATGATCACATCAGACTCTATTTGAAACTTCTACAACTCTAAAAATTCTTGTGGGAAAAAAATGTTCATCCATGAGACTTGAATAACCATCGACATACAATTCAAAAAATATGAAATCATCAGGGTCATGGTTGTCCAAGGATTCAAATTGATTAACAAGTTGAGGGTCGACATAAATATAAAGATTGGAAGATGATTGATTAATAGGATCAAACGAACCATCATCTGGGGACCCATGTGAAAGAAAAAACAATTCTTCGTCAAAAATTGATCTTTTGATTTATGGATCAGTTTGGGTTGAAGACAAAACATCAAAATGAGGTGGACAAGGAACAAAATGAATATCATATTCTTCTTTAGGATGTTTCGGTTCCATTTGAATAGGAGAACATGATGAATCTAATTCAAAATATTTCCTTGACATCCTAACTAAGAAACAAAACTTTTCATCCAAAAATTTCTAGTCCACATCCTCATCTAAAAATTCATAACACAGATGAAGGAACCAGCTAGTAAAATATTCATGTGATTCATTCGATTCCATTATAAGATGATTCATATTTTTTGAATACGTGATGAATCTTGTTAACCAATTTCTTAAAAGATGAAACAAAAGTAGTGGGTAAATAATAACACTATTTCTTTGCAGAATATCTAATGTATGGGTAAACAACCTTGCAAGGATTTCTTTAGAATAAGCATCACTTGAAAAAAAAAAATTAAACACACTCAATTATGTAATCAAGGACAATTGTTGTTCCCTTTCCATCGAATTTCAAATGTGAAAATTTATGTAAAAAATTCAGAGGGGATTGAAATATCTAAAGCTTCAGAAAAACACTTCAGGGTTATGATCTGGTATGATGCCATTATAGGTGAGAGACTAAAACTGACTTCACAGGCTCAACTTGTCATCTTGCCCTCCTTCTAGCACCAAAATATTGATGGTGCTGGATGGTACCAACATGTAAGGGGATCTCCCTGGTGTGAAGTCTCAATTAGACCTCACACCAATTGGTGTAGGAGTCCCATCCAGTTGTATGTTCCAACCACCATTGGAAAAGTTTCAAAGATGTGCCCTCGTTACACAACATACACAATAGATAACAACACCTCTTTGGAGCAGCATGTATGTAAGCTTTGTGTGACACTTAATGTAAGATGCATAAGGAACTTCCATAACTAGTAAAGGAAAAAGATCCTATGATTAGGCAAGTAATAGTACTATCCTAAAGGGGGATTCAAGAAGGAAATGAAAGGCTTGTTGATTACATGCAGATTAGTCCACATAATAAACAAAAATCATGACAATATATCAAAACTTATTCAATAACAACCATATCTAAGAAACAAAATAGTTCATTAAAATTAGTATGTAATTGAACCAATTGATCCAGATTTAAACAGGAATGCAACAAATTATAGAGATAACCATAAACGCAGATATGCAACGGAAATAATACTTCATTTCATTAATGTAAAATATTGAAATATGCTTACAAACAATAATGGAAATAAAACAGCTAGGGCGATGGTAGCTTATCTCTGAGAAGAGATGTGGCGGCTACATGCCTCTGAACCGTGTTACAATGAGGCTCAAAGGCCTATTTATTGTTTAGAAACAATGGAAAACCCTTAACATTCCAAAATTTAACCCTAGAAGATGAAACGCCAAACTGTGGGCCTCGTTTGGGTGAATTGGTACATCAAATTCCCGAGTTCGTAACTTTGGCATACGATCTTCGTTTGATGCGTACAATAGCTCATTAGAAAGATCTATCCAAGCAATACCACTTTTGGAAGGGAAACATCAACCCATGGACCCATGTTTCCCCCAAATTTCCCAAAAAACGTAGTTTAGGGTCTCAAGACGGCTCCTGAAGTTCAAGACCTGAAAAACTGCTAAAAATAGTAAACTATGCTACAATTTAGGAAACTGAAAAAAAACTGAAAGATACAGTTGTGGGGGTCCAACTGGGATAGGTGGGTGGCCACCAACATCCACTAGGATCATTCCTCCCCCCTTAGGAAGAAATGGTCCCCATTTCATTGAGCTCCTCCCTGAGATGAGGAAGCTTTTGCTGAGCTGGGTCTTTGGTAAGATGTTCTGCAATCTTTGATGTGTCAGTAATGGTGGGAAGCATGGTTGACAGCTATCCACATTGAACACTTGGTGCAAGCGAAGGAATGGAGGAATGTTGTGCTTCAAAGCATTTTTTCCCATAGCCTTGGTACTGGTGTAAGGACCATGTCGGAGTAGTCTGATTTTTTGATGGGTTCTGGTAAGGTGTTCTCTTTGCAGATGTAACCAAACTTTATCGCCCACTTGAAACTTGTGTGGTACCCCTGTGGGTGAGGAGAGGTTGTTCCTGTGTTCTATCATGACCGTATCCCTTTGCTGTTGCTGCTGCGTGGAGGAACCCTTTGCGAGGGTCATGGATGTAGCAACGATCTTCCCCTTACTTCGGGAGCAAACCAGACAGAAAATGAATTTTCTAGTCTGGGAGATGAGCTTGCTACCTTTCTTGGTAGTGATCAAAGAGGTGGCAATAGGTGGGGCTACCTTTGGTATCCTATATAATGAATTATCCAAAGAAATAATGACAGCGTGAGGCCTTGACTCATACATAGCATGTTGCCTCCACAAGTATGGCTGGCCTAATAATAGATCACAAACATCCAAAGGTGTAACATCACACAATACCTCATCTGTGAAGGGCTTGATGATGTAGGGAATGCGGCACTGCTGGCAAAATTTAATATCTCGTCCTTCATAAAGCCACCCGATACTGTATGGTTGCGGGTGTGGCATAGTTGGTAGGTCCAACCACTTCACAACCTTTGCTGAAATGAGGTTCTTTTGGCTACCACTATCGACAATGAATTGCAGCGACGAACCCTTCACCCACATCTATGAGTGGAAAAGACGTTCCCCCTCGTCTGGATCTTCGGGCTCACTTTTTTGGATCTTGGTGGTGGCAACAATGGCGCCGAGATCTACATCAATGATCTACTTCCCTTTGCCATTCCCCTGGTCAGGTTCTGGCTCAGGGTCGGAACATGCATCTGTTTCTGAAGCCTTCAACTTGGCCACCAACGACTGCTTGGTCCGACACTCACTTGTGTTGTGAGTGGGGCTCTTGTGGAACCCACTCCACTTTCCTGTCTCCTTCTTCAACTTTGTGGTGTTGTTCTTTTCTTGTGGCTTCGATGGGTTGTCTTGGGTCACCCACCTTGGCTTTGTCCTTTTGGCTTCGGATTCGCAGATCCAAAGTCTCGCTTTTCCTGTTTGAAATTTTGCTCGATTTTGACAGCGTGTCGGTACATCGTGCTGAGCAAGGAGATGTTCTGGAACTCCATCTATTCCTGGATGTATCTGTGTAGGCAACCGAAATATTTGAGTACCAGATGCAACTCAGAATCTTTGATACCCAACTGTGTGTGAAGGGTATGAAAAATGTTTGCGAACTCTGGCACATCTTGGTCCCGTCCCTGCCGCAGTGTGGTCCATTTGATGTAGTTTTCCTCATAGATTTTTATAGGGTAGTACTACTCCTTGACGGCATCCCGGAATGAATCCCAAGTGGGTGCGGCTGAAAATAGTGAACCAATACTTTCATTCTTCTGCTCGTAGTATGTTTCCCACCAATCCTTGACGTGGGGGGTTGCTTTGAGAAGAGCTAAAACAATCTTTTCCCGACTTGAAAATTCATGAACAGAAAAATACCCATCTAGCAGATTTAACCATTTATCTACGACATCTGCATCTATTTGACCCTCGAATATGGTGATTTCAAAATTAACTTGTACCTTAAACAGTGTGGCGTTTCCAGAGTAGCTGTTGGAAGCCGATGCGTCGCCTCTGGGTAGCCGCTGAAGGATCTGCGCAAAGTTATTCATCATCATGTTCCTTTGCTGCTCGAGGGCTTCTTTGAGAAGGATTTTGATAGGATCTCCTGCCCCATCGTCTTTCTTTTCATCCGCCATGGGAGGCCGTTGGGATTTGCGAGGGTGGTCTTGCAAAGGTTCGACCAGTTCAAGCCCTAACTCCTTATATCCTGACCTCGTTGGGAACATGCAAAGAAAAACAGAGAAAAAGCAGACCGCTCTAATACCATTGATCTAGATTTAAATAAGAATGCAACAAATTACAGAGATAACCATAAACATAGATATGCAGTGGAAATAATACTTCATTTCATTAATGTAAAATACTGAAATATGCTTACAAACAGTAATGGAAATAAACCAGCTAGGGCGATGGTAGCTTATCTCTCAAAAGAGATGTGGCAGCTACATGCCTCTGAACTGTGTTACAATGAGGCTCGAAGGCCTATTTATTGTTGAGAAACAATGGAAAACCCTTAACATTCCAAAACCTAACCCTAGAAGATGAAACGCCAAATTGTGGGCCCCGTTTGGGTAAATTGGTACATCAACTTCCCGGGGTCGTAACTTTGGCATACGATCTCTGTTTGACGCGTACAATAGCTCGTTAGAAATATCTATCCAAGCACTACCACTTTGGGAAGGGAAACATTGGTCCATGGACCCATATTGCCCCTAGATTTCCCAAAAAACGTCGTTTAGGGCCTCAAAACAACTCCTAAAGTTCAGGACCTGAAAAACTGCTAAAAATAGTAAATTGTGCTACAATTTATGAAACTAAAAAAACTGAAAGATACAGTTGTGGGGGTCCAACTGGGATAGGTTGGTGGCCACCAACATCGACTTGGATCACCAACATATATTGCAAACATAACAATAACAATCCTACTATATCCATGATACATGTATGAAGAAGTGCCAGCTCAGAGCTTTCAATTATGAATGAAATATCCCAAGTACACTATTACATAGACGAAACACTAGATCGAGTTGTGGAACATGAAGCCACAAATTGCTTCTCCAAAGAATTATCTATCTCCTATGCACTACAATAGAAGCCAAGGCAAGAATCCAAGAATCCAAGCCCTTAACTTGAGTTATGAGGATATATTTATAACAAATGATAATGACTTTTGGGCTTCCTCATGACTCTTCAACTCATGTGATTTTTCATATTCTATATTAACCTTTTACATTGCATATGTGGCTTTTCAAATTCCACATGTATCTCTTGGACTTCATTACATACAACTCATTACAAATGACAAAATACATATGAGACGATCTCTATATGAGAGAAAAATGTTAATAGGACATACTGTTGTCAAATGGAAAAGGCATATGCTTCCTCATAGAGATCATTGGTGATGTATGTGCACCATTATCTGAAATCTGTAGAAATGACTTTGATCTGAACTAGAAGCTCCATTGCATATTGCATCTTCACCTCCAGTGCCTATGTCAATATGGTCTTGGAGCTTGATTGTGAATTATTTCATAGCCATGAGACTTTCATGTGGGCTTTGACTGGGGCGATGGAATATTGTAGAATAATGTCTTTGGTGATCTCCAAGCCTTCCTGTTTTGATGCTTGCTTGATTTGTTCTATGTATTTCCTGATCTCCTGGGATTTACCTGATTCTTATTTCTTCGAGTGATCGTACTGAAGTCATCCCATGCTTTTGTGCTAGAGACATGAAACCATTGTGTATAGGACTATAAATGGCAATAGTGTTAGTTGTTTCTTCTCCAAGATGATTGTAAATCTTATGGTGGAGCCTCAACTACACTCAATTCATTTCAATGAAAATCCTGTCATTTCTAACCAACTTTAGCATAACATTTAGATATTCGGCATCCTATTCCTGAAGTTGATCAACTTCTCTTCTTTCCAATTTCAGGACCTTCAATACTTCTTATGTTTTCTTTTGAAAACCAACAAGGGGGGCCACCACCTATTGAAGAAGTATCATTTCATCATATAATCATGCCATGGTATCCTCCATTGGCATCAGTTCCTCCTACATGGCTGACTACCATTCTACTATGTTGAAGTTGTGTGAATATAACCATTGATTTTCTGCAGCAGGATGTTACGCCTATTGCTTCGCTACAACTAGTTCTCTCCTTAATCATACATTATCATTCAACAAATATTCAAATGTGTCTTGCACTACAATATCAAAAGCACATTTTCCACCATGATTTCCCTAGGATTCCTTCTGGTATTGGTAGTTATTTCCCTCTCTATAGATATTGAGACTGGGATTTGAGGATCATTTTGAAATATGTATGTCTTTGTTGCATGATTCTCTTCTTAAGCTAATAAAACATGACATTACACACAACCATGACTCTATCTTCAAGTGGAGGTGTGATTCCCATTTCATTAAATGGGAGATGACCACAGGTGAGAGGAGGTTCTTTTGGAGAGCCTGTTTCATCATCTATGGGCTGAATGGTATCCTCTTCCCCCAATTCTTCCTCTACCACCAAATTTGACTGTTCTTCCTCCAGTATTTGTGTTGCTTCTTCCTCTTGGGACTACCTTTGTTATTCCTCTTATTGTCTACTTATTTCCTCCTCTTCTTCCTGTTTCTTCCTGAGTAACTCATCTTTCTTCCTCTTCTCTTCTTCCTCTAACTCTCTCCTTTCTTGTTTAGCTTGAATAGCTCCTCTGTTCAAAGGATCAACTTTCCATTTCTTATAATTTCTCCTATTTAATAATGTTTCATCCTTTTCATAGGAGCTACACTCTTTGCTTGAGGGGTTATCTGTGTTGCCTCTTGTACCTGTATGTCTTAAGCTATTGGATCTTGGGGTGAACCGAATTCCATTCCTAGTTGCATCTTTCTAAGTGAATTGTACAAGTTCTTCACCATCTCATCTTATGTTGTAGACATTGACGAATATCCCCAATTGAAATTGATCCTTTCACAATGTTTCCTAAACACTCTCCTAGGATAATATCCATGAAATTCCTTAACTATGAAGTGCAAGTGATCGAGCTCTTGTAATTATACATTTTCTACCTTGTGGCTCTTCAGTTCATACAATCTAATCCTCAAAGGGAAGGTGGGCCAAGGGGATTTCTTCTTTTTGTGAAGAAATCCTGACAAACCTTTGTCTAAATGATATGCTACTTCTTGCAAGACCACCTTATTGGTCACATATTGCAGCATGAACTGAAGGGAAATATGACAACTAAAGAATATGATGTATGTAACCTCAAGTGCTGCAAACCAATTAGTCATATCATGTAGTGACACCTTCACTTGATCGATCATGCAAGGGGGATAAATCTCATATATCATATGGAATATGACTGCTAAGAAGTTCTCTGTCAAACTATCATATGTGCCTCTAAAACTTGCTTATGACAACACTTTGTAGTGGAAGTAGACAGCAAACTTATTTTGCAAGGTCCAGTTCCAGTACAATCCTGGAAAACCATATCGTGCATAGATTCCATCTAACAGAAATGCAAACATATAGAATTATGATGCCTAGTTGTCCCTCAAAGATTACTTTTCCTGCCCCACATATGTTGCAACTCAAATAGAAATATATCTACCCAATTAAAGATATTACCACGAGTAACCACCATTTTGAGTATATATATCTAGTTTTTCTCAAACACCTCAACGTTCTTTCGACCATGCAACCGACAACACATAACAATGAGATACTGATATACATCCCTAAGAATCCTATTAATGTACACTACAGATGGACTGTGACAAAACTTAGCAAGCTCTTGACACCATGATTTAATGATGTCATTTGTGTCATGATCGGTCCATCCAGTGTAAAAGTTGTTATTGCCATATTCTGAGGGCCTTTGCATCTTATTGTAAGTCTTCATATATTCTCCAAAATAGGTGGCAAGTTTACAACCTCTTTCGCTAGAAGCACACAATGATAATCATCCATATCTGTAAGAACCCACTAAATCACTTATGCACAAGGGATGACTGAGAATATACATGCAATCATGTGTATCCTGGATCGCTTGATATTGATATATGCTTCCATATCCTCCGTGTTTTTAGGAAAATGTTTCAGCATGAATGTATCTTTTATGTCATTCCATGTGACCTCAATAGAATTATCTATGAAGCACTGTGTATCTATATAAATGGGAATGATAGGCTTTGTCACTTCAACTGCTTCCTCGGTTGTTGTGGGGAAAAGTATCCGATGCGGATGACACTAACCCTTTCTAAAGGTGACAGTCTTTAGCAACAACTGAATGATAAAGTTTTCATGTTCCACTTTATGAAAGCACAGAGAGAATGGAAAGAGGGTCAACCAACCTGGTGTCTTGCGCTTAGTCGATCCTTGTCCTTCTCGCTTTGTATCCTGTTCCCAGCTCTTTGCTCTCCAAGCCGATCCAGCTACACACAGAATCTGCACAACAAAAGGGAGCAAACTACGAGATACAAGCAATCATAATAGAAGCATGGATTAGGTTGCATCAAATATACATGTAAACACAAAAGCATCTATGTAAAACAAGTATATAGAAGAACATGCAAACTTTATTGATAGAAAGTAACAGGGTTCCAGAGGAAGTTACAACCAATGATGTTGGCTCCAATCCAGCAGCACCTCCTCGGCAGCAAGAACTCTCTTCTTCACCTCTAGTAAAACAATCACCCAATAATCCTGACAGTATACCAACAGCACCTCCTTGCTTTTACAAAATTCCAGCCTCCCTAGACCTCATAGAAGAGCTCTATATATAGGAGGGAAGAGGAAAGGATGAGTCAGCTGGAGGCTGGCATATAGCTGACTAGTGTCCTCTCCATCTTCAGTTAATCTTCAGTTCCTGTGTCCACTTGGAGATCCTTGCTTACACATGGTGATCAAGTACCTCTTACTCATCACAGGGCGAATCTCATGACCCAAGTGTCAGTTTGGAAGCTTCCTGGGCAAATGACACCTTGCAGGATGACTGTGCCACTTGGCCAATCTCGCCCAGCGCAGGTAGCCTTCATTGTTTTTGACTTCCAGCGCAGGTACAGAGTGGGACAGCTGCAATACAGCGCAGAAGCTCAGTTAAGCACCTGACATGATCCAAAATAAGCCTGTTCTGAAGTGTTTTTAGGTGGAGAACTGATTGGAAGTGATGTTGATTGATGACCTTGTTCTTTTAGGGGTAAGAACAACATGTTTAGGGACTGAGGATCCCTGTAATTATCGACATTTCCTGCTCCTTGACGCGAGGCACAAAAATGTCTATAACAGTTGCCCCCTAAAGTATGAGGCCGTTAATCGGGTGAAATGCTTTAGCTAGAGGGTCCGAAGTTCGTTCCAGTGCTGAGGAGAGTGCCCTGTAATACAATACAATACAATACATTATCTTTCATTCAATTTTCACGGTCTAGCTGAGGCGGGCATTCCCATGCTCAGCTTTTATAAATACATTTTGGTACACATGACAGACGATCGTCTGAAGACAGACTGATAATCTTCCGCTAAAATTATCATCCTTTGAGGAGGATGATCATCTGCTGCAATGATGTACATGGCAAATGCTTTTATATTTCCTGAATATATATCGCAGCCTGGATGGATGAAACTAGATCCGGGGTCTTCAAACTCGTTCGATCTTCACTCTAAGTACAAGTCGATCCATGTGAGAATTGCGCTGAAGTCGAACATGGAAAGACATCGCTTGATTACCGGTCAATAATGAAAACCGTTAACAAGCGCGAGAGGAATCACCAATAATGACGATGACCCTCAAGGTACGGCAGTACAATTCACGTGGCGTGAATAAAGGACTTGGCGTCGAACGCCACGCAAAATCTTCTGGTCGAAGGTCATTGATGTATACCTGTCGCCGGAAGTGAGAAACTTGCCATTGAGGCATGCAAGCTTCAAAGTACTGATGGGGGTGTTCCTAGATCGACTTCTTGGATAATGAGCTGATGTCGACAAGAAGCGATCCGTCAAAGGAGGGCCTTAATGAATCCCACATCAATGACACGGAACGGAGCTAATGATTTAGTGGAGGTGGAAACAAACTGTGACATATGATTCAGGGTGGCGATCATGAAATGGATGAAGGATAATGTATGGTAGTGGATGGGACACGGTTGACACTTTCTGAATGACCCCTCTTGAACATATAACGACACTGATGTGATGGATCGGTAGCATTACCCCGAATGGATGGTGTGGCGAGGACCATGGTGATGAAACCGGTGAATGAGACAACCCAACCCGATGTGATACGGAGGAAAAGTGTCATGTTCAAGAGTGACTTGCTACCTCTAAACCTTGATGTTCTCCCAATTTTTCCCCAGTCATTTCTGACCAGTACCTCTTTATTTTTGTCAAGCTTGAGGAGGATAACATATGCTTGTTCTATAACCTGCCCTTCGGGCAAGCCCATCGCTAAGATTTAACGAGCCTAGCGATAGGGAAACTCGTTCTCGTCTAAAGACAAGTTTGTCGCTATTTAATCATTTTAACGAGTCTAACGACAAGGAAAACTCGGTCCTTTTCATTTTTAGAGAGTCTAAAAAGGTACGGAAAGTCAACTCCATAATTCCTTTTTCGTCAGCTAATCCCTTAAGTCCGAAAAAGTATAAAACAATACAGAAGGGATGGCTGTTCGGTACTTTTAACGAGCTGAACCAGGCAAGTGCTCGATCCTTTTGTGCAATAATCCCTCAAGTCCAAAAATATTAAAATTTAGAGGAGGGATAGCGTTCCGGTCATTTAACGAGCTGGAAGGCCAAAACTCGGCAAACTTTTCATATTTTACGAGTCAGTGAAAAGAGCTGAAAGAAGACTCGTCTTTTGAGGAACGAGTGATAAACAGGGATAGCTACAGATTCTAGGTACAGGTTGGAATTTCCAATCACGGCAGTGTCACAAGGATGGCTAGGTGAAATCACTCTTCGCAGCTGTTTCTCAAAAGAGGTAAACACACAAATGGAAGTGAATGATCGGCCAAATGAACGGTGGAGGTGGTGGATGAAAACACGATCAAGGTTCTTATGGCTAATGAATTTACGATCTCAAAAGGTTATTTACCGGTTCATTTTTTCCATGAGCTTGAACTCTGGGGGAAACATTTGCTCACACTTTTCTATTTTTTAACGAGCATAAATTCAGGCCTAAAACTGCTCGAATTTTGCATTTATTTTTTAACGAGCATGAACTATATGCTAAAACTGCTCGATATACCAGTCATAAAAAGAACGCCTCCTCTAAGGATCCATTTTTTATAGAGCTTGGGCCTTACCACAGCTATGCTCCAAATTTGGCAAATTTTACTTTTGCCCCACAGGCTTTCTTCATGCAAGGTTGGAAACGGCTAATCCTACGAGTTTAACGGGTTAGACCTACAGGTTTAAAGGGAGGACCTAAAAATTTAAAAAAATAAATAGTCGTCCCTTGCTTGCATTCCAAAAGTTCGCATGCCCCCAGGTATAGGATAGAATTTCGAGGCTGCCCCTCCTCTCCCCTACTTCTGCTTTTCTTTGGGTGTTCACAGTTATTTGTCATCTTGCTAATCTAATGTTAACGATACTTGTCTTCTCGTTATTTTAAGGGGTCTTACGCAGTACTCAGACTTCCTGTCGGCCCACTTTTAACAAACAGCTATTGTGACAATAGAAGAACACTACTCAAAGATAAAACATTGGTATTATTGAGGGAGGCTTGCCTCTTTCTTATTATCCGAAGAGTGGTTCTATTCGCTGCCGCAAATCAATCTCTTTCTTCGGCGGTGTCTATCATTGGGTTGTCCAAAAATGGTTACCCTCTGTCACAACAATACGGTCTCCTTCTTCTTAGACTGCCCCTGCTTATCCTTCAAAACATATGTTTCGATGGGCGAGGCTTGAACTTAAAGATGGTGACTACTTGTTGCAATAAGGGAATTCCTACTTGGGCATTGCCCACTTTTTTAGACAAAGGTGAATGACTCTTCAGTCAAACACATAACTTTAACAAAAGATCATTATTCCAGAACAACCCCACTTCCTACGGACGGGGTACGGACTAGTCATGTTCTTCTGCGGAAATTCTTTCTTATACCCGAGGTTTCTTCTGCCCGAAGCAGACCAGGGTGCATGCCCCCTGGGTCCTAGTCTTTCTTTCCGAATCACTCGCATTCATCGGGAAGGAGGACTGGGGGCGGAGGCGAATCTTGAGCGAACAGACCATTTAGGATTGGTATTTGACTATTTGCGATGCGAGATCCCGGAAATGAAAGTTGGTCTACGAGCTTGACCACCCTTCCTTCGTGTGGAAAACACATTACTCTAAAGAGTGAGGAGACTATCGCTCCCATGCAATAAATATAGTCGCGTCCAAGGAGTAGGTTATAATCCAAGGGTCCTTGAACTACCAACACGTTCATCCTGACGGTCTTCCCTTTTAATGTAAAAGGTACATCGGGGAGGATTCCTAATGGTCGACTGGTTCCTTTATCGAAACCTGAGAGATTTCTCAACTCAGGTAAAAGCGCTGGGGAACCCAGTGCTTTCCAAGCAATAGAGGAAAGGATACTCACAGACGCCCCTTCATCAATGATAGTACCAGCCATAACCATTCTATAGATCTGGACAATGATTCTAAATGGTGTACTGGCTGGTAACCGGGGTCTGCCTAGTTGATTCCAATCAAAGGATACAACCAGGTTGCTTGGTGGTGGGACCGAATATACGGCCGGATACGACTCTGATGATGTTCCTTCCTGCGATAAAGGAATGGGCGAATTGCCCGGATGCTCGTCGGAGTCGGTGCTGATAAAGAGAACCTGGATGGTGTCATCCTTGTTCTCATCAGTGAGGGTGTCACATGAAGATGACACTTCGGTGACGGTGTCATTTGAAGACGGGTCTTCAATGACGGAGTCATTGGACGACAGAACCTTTGAAGGAAGAACTGGGTCAACTGCCGTTTCGACCTTTAGACTTTCGTCTGGTCTAGATTCGGTAGGTTCATTCTCAATCACTGACACATCAGCTGACCACTTGAGTGGTCCAACTGGATTTTCAACTATCGAGGGATTAGGCGCGAGTTTTCGGTATCCAGGCGGAAGTTGCACCGGTGACACCGGGCGATCTTCCAAAACTCTCTTTGCCTCATCTAAGAATGGACATTTGTGGATGGCATGGTGACCTTCACACAATAGACAGGGTGATCTTGGTCCCCTTCTTCGTCCTTCACTCTCGCTAGTTGAGGGAATGCAATCAACTTGACAACCAGAGGTTGATGCTACCGGATTGTGCAACCTCGGGGACCAGTCCCTTAGTATCCGGGGAATACAAGGACAATCACGATGGAAATGGATCCCTTTGCAAATGACACATGGCGATTTAGGCCCGGTCGGTGCAGTGTGTGGGTTTTTGTCAGTTTTCTTCTGCTTGCCCCCAGTCGCCTTCGCCAGAGGCTCCTTCTGTTTCTTCCCTTTCTTCTTCTTTTCCTTCTTCTCCTTGGGAGGCTGACTTTTGCCGGCTCTACCTTACGAAGATGAAGGATCAGATGAAGTGTCATAAGAAGTGGAAGGCTGGTGGGTAGTTCTAGATTGTTCTGACAGTTGATTCGACTGCTCAGGATTAGTGGCGATTTGGACAACATTAGTTGAAAAGAGCCATACAGGGAGGCCGATTGTCAATCCTGGAAGCGACAATGTAGCCATATGAGGCGCACCAAAATCTCCCCAAGAGGAGAAGGGATTTGGACTTCCGCCAAGGTTACTTCCTTGGTTGGTGGGCTCCATACTTTTCAACTGAAAGATCAACGTGGGAATAATAGGTGATTATGTTCCACTTTAAATTTTATTTACGACGCTTTTAGACACAAACTTGCTTTTTCATGTTTTAAGAGTCAAGAAAAAGCTAAAGATGACTCTAGTCGCCTTCGATGTATTAACGAGCCTGAAGTGACAAATGCTCGGTTGGACCTTTTCAGTTATAGAGTTTCAAAAGGGCCAAAAGAAACTGCTCTGGAGATCTAGGCAGAGGGTGTGCCAAACCTTTCGCGAAACCACAGAATACGTTTTACGGTACGGGTGGTCGATCTTCGTGAATGCTGTGTTCACTGCATCGTGATCAGTAGGGCGGCCGACACGGTTTCCTAAGGATAAAGGATAAAAGCCTATAGGGGTCTCCCAATATACGCGACGGTACGCGGGAGCTCAAATCCGTGTTAGTGCCACCGACTCTCAGGAGGAATCACCCACCTTCGTAGAGATCGACAGTCACTATGTTTAACGACGCCGGAACACGTCTCTACCTAGACCTCTAGATGTTTGCGTTAAATTCCAAAGCGTTGTTATGTAAATTGAGTTTATTTTAATGTTGATCTTTCTTAACAGTTTGCCTTTCAGGTTCGCCACGAGATGTATATATACAACTTCCTATATGCAATCTAAGAATGAGAAGCAAAATCTTTTCAATCTTTCAACTTTGAAAACCTTAATCTACTTGAGGAAAGAGCAAGACACAACTTTTTCCACAGATCAAAGAACACACACTAAAAATGCACATTTTCCTAAATCGTCAAGCATACAGTCAAATGCAAAATGCACAATGCATGTATTTCTTTTCGTTATCCTTAATGTTGATGCTTAACAAAAGGAAACTGTTGTATGATTTTTGAATCAACTTTCAAGTAGAAATAAACAAGCTTGTCCACAATCAAAAAGACACCTTATGAAAGACTTGTTTAAAATACAGGAAAAGTATAGATTCAAACCATAAAGTGAGAAGCAAACCAACTTAAACAGCTATGAACAATAATAACACTAACTCATAAGACCACAAAAATGCTTTTACAATTCAGGATCTAAGAGGCCATAGCTACTAGGTTCGCTTTTCACAATGGGAAATTGTAACTGAAACAAGAAATACTGAAAGAACGTTTACAATTTCATCACACAACTGAGGCGGAATAATGTAAAGGAGAAGTGGTCTACAGCAAATACAATAACCAGCAAGCAATCAGCCAAAACAAGTGCAAACAGGGCCAAGACACAAAGGAAGAGCTGAGCTAGACTAAGGCTAACTGGACCAGCGCAGGCACTAGTTCACCAGTTTGACTCTCAGCGCAGTTCCCGAAGGGAGCACCTGCGCTGTAATGCAGACTGCCTGTGGACAGCCTGCACTGACTTATGAGAGTTACGTCTGCTAAGAATTCCAGGTCATAAAAAGCTCAAAAATGTACTGTTTTGACTGAAATAAAATGCTATGGGTTAAGTACAGGTTAAGGGATGATCAAGAGGATAAAGATCTATCACTAAGAGTAAAGATTCATCTGTAGATTAGCTCTTTAAATCTTGAATTTTCTCAGCAAAGGAGCAAGAGTAGCCAAAACCCTCTACTTCGCTTTTGATAGAGTCAAAAGCTTTTCGATTCGGTACTCCTTTCTTCAAGAAATGAATAGCAAAATCCTACAACAACAAGATACTAGGATCTCCCCAGTGGAGTCGCCAGTTTGTTGTGGGGAAAAGTATCCGATGCGGATGACACTAACCCTTTCTAAAGGTGACAGTCTTTAGCAACAACTGAATGATAAAGTTTTCATGTTCCACTTTATGAAAGCACAGAGAGAATGGAAAGAGGGTCAACCAACCTGGTGTCTTGCGCTTAGTCGATCCTTGTCCTTCTCGCTTTGTATCCTGTTCCCAGCTCTTTGCTCTCCAAGCCGATCCAGCTACACACAGAATCTGCACAACAAAAGGGAGCAAACTACGAGATACAAGCAATCATAATAGAAGCATGGATTAGGTTGCATCAAATATACATGTAAACACAAAAGCATCTATGTAAAACAAGTATATAGAAGAACATGCAAACTTTATTGATAGAAAGTAACAGGGTTCCAGAGGAAGTTACAACCAATGATGTTGGCTCCAATCCAGCAGCACCTCCTCAGCAGCAAGAACTCTCTTCTTCACCTCTAGTAAAACAATCACCCAATAATCCTGACAGTATACCAACAGCACCTCCTTGCTTTTACAAAATTCCAGCCTCCCTAGACCTCATAGAAGAGCTCTATATATAGGAGGGAAGAGGAAAGGATGAGTCAGCTGGAGGCTGGCATATAGCTGACTAGTGTCCTCTCCATCTTCAGTTAATCTTCAGTTCCTGTGTCCACTTGGAGATCCTTGCTTACACATGGTGATCAAGTACCTCTTACTCATCACAGGGCGAATCTCATGACCCAAGTGTCAGTTTGGAAGCTTCCTAGGAAAATGACACCTTGCAGGATGACTGTGCCACTTGGCCAATCTCGCCCAGCGCAGGTAGCCTTCATTGTTTTTGACTTCCAGCGCAGGTACAGAGTGGGACAGCTGCAATACAGCGCAGAAGCTCAGTTAAGCACCTGACATGATCCAAAATAAGCCTGTTCTGAAGTGTTTTTAGGTGGAGAACTGATTGGAAGTGCTGTTGATTGATGACCTTGTTCTTTTAGGGGTAAGAACAACATGTTTAGGGACTGAGGATCCCTGTAATTATCGACATTTCCTGCTCCTTGACGCGAGGCACAAAAATGTCTATAACATCGGTGCTTTCCTATGAGGCTTCTTTGGAGGCCACTTTATGTGTAGTGGGAGGCATGATTCTAACATATGATGAAAGAGTAATAATACTTGTAGCTCAAACAATTGTTTGTGGAAGAACACTCATGGAAAAAATGATTAGATTTATGAAATATTCTATCTATTACATGCAACAAATTAGCAAATCATATTCAAAAAATCATTAAATGTAACTTTGAATGTAAGCCTATCAATGATGGAACATAGTTACTTGCACGGACAAGAAACATGCATGCAAACAAGGAGGGCTCAATTTCAAAGCACAAAGGGGATTCAAGGATCATTCGAGGCTTTGAAGTGTGCTCTTGCGCTCAAGAAAGAGAGGGAAAAAATCAAGGGCATAGGGTGCACTAATGAAGCATGAAGGAGAAAAATTCAGGCCTTCAAGGTGTGCTCATGCGCTCAAGGTCAAGGAGGGCACACTATCACATGTCGAATGGATGAATGAAAAACATTCAAGCCTTCAGGGTGCGCTTGTTCGCTCAATGAGGGCGTAGTTATTTGTGATGAAGGAGTGCACTCAAGGTGTAAACTTGTCTTTTCCAGGCGCATTTTTCTGAGTTAGTCAGAGATTTGGGTTCTAGAAGTGTGTTCTATCAGAGAATGGCTTAAGGACAAGTCTGGCAACAATATTTCACGATATAAATCCGAAGAACAAGGATCCAAAAGTTTTTATGTGTTTTGTTGCAATGATGATTAGAATGTGAAGAGTTAAGGAATATGCAGAGTCACAATGTGCGACAAAAAATTAACACTTGTAGAGACAAGAATGAACATAAATGCTAGTAAATAAATTGAAAAAATAAATAAATAAAAAATAAAATAAAATAAATGCTAGCAAGGAAAGCAATATTGACAGAAAAACATGAAAGGAAACCAATATATTTAACATGCAAAACTTACTTGTAATGTATATTAATGAAGAGTTTCTTGATCCAAAGATGTGCACCTAACCCGAATGAGAATGATTACAAGAATGAATGATTAACTGGGTTAATTTATAAGAGATTACATGAAAATTTGTCTCATTCATGCTTTCCACTTGTCAACATGTGACTGAGTTTGTTAGTAGAAGAGAAGTAGGCTCCTATTTTCTAAGAGTGTGCCCACATGCATCAAGGAAGCTTATGCTTGCATTCTAGAAGGGTGCATTTCTTTGTGTTGATGGAATGCGCTCAAGGAGGGTGAAATTGCTGAGCATGAAGGAGTGTGCTCGAGGAGGGCACAATTCTTCAACCCAAAGGAGTGCATTCAACACAAGAGCAAGTATTCGTCAACTTGAAGTGTGATTTTTCATTAAAGTGATTTTTCTTGATTTTGTTTTCTTTTGTGAGCTTTTGAGTGCTTTATGTGGAGAATAAGGTGATTTTCTAAGTCAAGAAAAGTTATGAGTTCACCTAACCATGGGAAATATAACACAATCACTTCTAAAGGTTAGGTGACGACACTTAGGAATCATTGACTTAGGAGGATGTGACACTTAGAGAAAACATAAGAATGAAAAATAAAACAATGTGATGACACCAGGGGGCTTGAAATGATAGTCCATGTATGATCCAAAATTGAGTTATGAAAACTTTTGAAGGGTCATTGTCGTAGCGACAACATTTCCCCACAACACATCCATTCATAACATACTATTATCTTGCCTTGCACAATAATGCATTGACTTGTCATACACAGAGCTACTCCCTTGTGTTGTGCACCAAAATTTCTTTTGGTTTTATAATATTGTTTACCACAATGAATATCTTCGAAGTGTGAGGTATAATGGATTTGTAGTATTTCAACATTTTATCGTTAATAGAATAGATGGCCCCACCTAAGAAGAGACCAAAAAAATAAATTATTGAAGAGGTTGAAGAAGGGATATAAAAAATTTCCATGGCCTCAACCCAACATACACAGATACAAAATGCTTCATTACAAAATCCCTATCAATAACCTGCTTTGGGATATATCAGCTATTTATTTGCAAAGAAATTCCCCAGGTTGAGGAAGATGGTGAAGTGTATCAAAATGTGAAGAGATCTTGGTTACATAAGGTGCATCACATCCCACACTTTTCCCTTGTGTAGAGACAATTTAATGGATCATAAAATTGATTAATGTTAAGGACATGACCATTCAATACTATAATGGTGTATTTGTAGCAACACATATATACCCCACATTATAGAATATTACAAGTTTTCTAACTATTAGATAGCACTAATAGAAAAGTGGTATGAAGGTTTTGGCCTAGCTAGTAAGGAAAATCTTGAAGACTTAGTGGCAAGACTCCAACAAATTCTAGACAAGATTTGATGGCATATACAAGAACAAGTTGTTAAGGAAGAAATACCAACTGATAGTCGCCATGTGTTGTTGGTTGTATCACTGACTTGATGCAAACCCATTTGAAGAAACCTTGGTGCCATTAATATATACTTGTGCCAAAGAAGGAAGCATGTTATATTGGGTGGAAATCCTAGCTACTTCCATTCATACAAGAGTAAAATAAGCTTAGACCCTATGCGTAGGGAAACAACATGAATTATACATGAATCATATCTCCTAGATGGTGTATTCTTGAGGTTTTAGTTTGACTTACTTGGATGGAGATGGACCTTATCTCTAGACATACCGCCATTTCAAATCTATTGCAGGAACTTATCGGAAACTAGTTATAAGTAAATTTACCACAAAATAATGGAAGGATTTATCTCGCCTTTATACCACATTCTCTTCAACAATGATTCACCTTACGTGTCTAACCGAGAGAAGAAACATTATATGATATAATTTATTGGTTTACACCAATAGATGCTACATACATTAGAGTATTCAGAGCCCAAAAACATCGCCATTAGCTTCCTCTATTTTTCACTAACAAGGTGATCCTACAAGAAGTAACATATTAATTAACAATGAGACTTGGAGGCATGTTAGTCCAAGCAAAGAAAGCACCATGGCATGCCCTTCCGTTGTATGTCGGCACATACTGTGTAAAATGTTATAAAGAAGAAAAAGTTGAAGCCACTGATTTGGAACACCTTAGATTTGGTGAGCTTGGTTATTGAAAATATGACTGCAGAGGCATTGCAATGGCTCATTGTAAGTAGCTAAAGGTTAATTGGGCATACAAAACAAGCATTGATGAAGAGGAAGAAAATATCAAAATATTCTCCAACACTATAGTGGTTGTAGAGGCAGAAAAGAAGGATAGTGGAACTCAACCTACAAATGGTGTTGAACCTACAAATAGAGAATCAACTAGAGGTAGCGATACCAAAGACAAGAAGGCTTCCTAAAAGAGGGAAAGACAGAAACAACAAGCCAAGAAAGAAAGGCAGAAAAAACTGAAAGTAAAACAGAATGCGAAAAGGGAAGAGGAGGAAAATAAGAAATAAGAGGAAGAATGAAGAAAGAGAGAAGAAGAAAGAAGGGAAGAATAGGAGGAAAAGAAGAAGTGAGAGGAAGAAATAAGAAAGTAATTACAAGAAGAAGCAAGGAAACAAGAAGATGAAAGACTAGCAAAATAGATAGTTGATAAATAGGCACAAGAGAAGATCAAACAAAAAGAGAAAGCTTGGATGGAAGCTCAAGCCATATTTACAAACATGGATGTTGAACCTTATACTCCATTTTTTGTACCTCTCAGCAAAGGACACCTGGAACTTAGAGAGATGGGAATCTTAGCTAGTGAAGAAATTTAAGTTCTATATCTTGTGAGCTTCAATTTTGATCATGTCTATAGTAGAATTGTTCAAGAAAGGTGCATGTATTTAGCCTAGGAACAAGAAAATACAATCTTGATCACTATTGAATGAGATATAGTGTTAGATACTATGCACAGTATTTTAGAAATTTCTTTAGCAAGATCAACCTTCTCTACTGTTGTAGAAAGAAACATCAAGCATCTTCTAAATTAGGTCAAATAACTAGAGAAGAATATGACCGATTCACAATCAGAAAATTAGAGGCTTCATAAGCATAATCAATATTTGTTAGCCTCAATGTCCAATGAGGATGATTTTCTAGTAGGTGCATTAGATGAAAATAAAGTGCTAGAAGATATCATGAAGCAATTATACAAGGGAATGATCACACTTCAAAAGATAGCCTCCAAGCTTATGACCATTCAAGATTCTCTCAAGGACAAAGGTACGTTGTGGAAGGATGCATCATTTTTTGTGGACATATTGTATAGGTGGAACATAGAGTATCCTAATGTACCATTTTATTTACCATGAAGGGATGTGATAGGAAAGGAAAGGGATAAGATAGAAATTAGGCTGATCATCCAAGCCCAAGAGAAATTGGGGAAAGACATAGTTAGAATACTAACCAATTATCAAGAACATCATATCTGATAGAAGTTCTTATTAGGTCTCACAAAGTAGTGCCCATCATGGCACACAAAGAAATAAGTCTAGAGAAAGACATCCAACGAGAAATTTAGGAGATGATAGATGCACGCAAGATGGTTGTCACGTAGAATGACCTCAATCCTATGAGGGAAGCTATTATGGAACACATGGTGGAACCAACAAAGTTGCACATAATTCTCACCATACTATTCCACTGAGTACAATAAGATATGAAAATTTTCGTGTCCAGTTCCTTCAAGTGTTATATCTCCTATGAAAACCTATTATCAAATGATGTCTTGTCCATTACAACTGATTACAAAGCATGGCATGCTTACTTGACTTGGAAATTACAAGTGGAAGCCTTACCTTTTGATATTTCAAAATTATTGCTATAAAGTCGGTTTATTTTAAAATTTTTAATTTTCAATAAATTATGTAAGTAAAGTAGAATTATAATTAAAAGTAAAATAGAAAATAGATATGAGAGAAGTTGAAAAGTCACGGGGTAACTGAAAAGTCATGGAAGGTGAAGAGTCACCTAGTTTTATATAAATGTACCCTCATGGATGGAAATGAATCTTAGTTTCGGAATCCTTAGAGAACTTCGAAAGGGAAAGCTTATACATTTCTTTTGAAGATCAAGTTATAGTTTTCATTCCCACTATTGGGTGTCTTAGATATTTTTTGTAATTGTGCATATGATATTTCAACATCAATATTGAGAAACTCTTTTGGTTTGAGGAAAGAATTTTTTTCATGTGTTACTGAATCTTATAAGACTACTCTTGTTTTATTTCTAATGGTATGCAATTGTTGTTCATATGTTTAAAGTTAATGAACTATTATGTTAATTGGAAACTTATATCTTACTTGCAATTGTTGGCTAATTTATATCTGCTTTCTCTTTGTTTAATAATTGTGAACTACTTTACAAATGATAACAATATACTTCTTTATTAATGAATCTTAATTAAATTTTTCTATCACTCTTTTTTTTAGATTTATGTCCACTTTATAATTCATTGTAATATTCTTTATACCTATTACTTAAGGCATTTCCATAAATTATTATAACTTGCATCTCACCAGTTGTTTTATTAGGATTTCCCTTCTTCTTTCTCACTTCGTCCAAAATCTAATTTTCACTAAAACATGATATGGTAGTTGGGCCAACACATCGGATGAGAATCCTATCCAAAATGGTGTGAGTCCCCTAATCGTTGATGGTGCGTTTCACCCCGTCAATAGGTACCAACCCTAGCAAGCTCCAACCAATAGTCTCACATCCCCCCATCAACCCAATTGACCAAAGGTAGTGCACCCCCTTTTCTAATCACAATAGTCCCTTGGGATGTGCTACTATCCTTATAGGGTCTCCAACTTTGGTTCATTAAGGATTCCTTAGATCCCCGTGACTTATAGGGGTTTCATATGCCTTTGGGGTTCTAGGTAATATCTAGACCCCACACATAAACACTTGTCCCTAAACTCCTCCTTCCAGGGTTGCATCCTTACAGAATGCAACCCAAGGGGAACTACATTCACAATGATATCATAACATGCATAGGTGTCACTTGTACCATTCTCCCGTCAACGCCTTATTTTCCATAGCCTTGATTCTATAAGAATACATGCATCACCTTCATTACATTCCCAATCATGTTTTCAACCTATTCCTGGTTACATGTCCACCATTAGACTCTATTAGTAATCTAAATCATATTATGACAATAAAATACTCCTAGTATTTATGCTTGCACATCCACTATTATATGCACCTAACATATCTTCATGCATCCATCATGTCATTACTATAATATATTCAATGGACATGCATCTTTGAACTATTCCATCTCTTGAATTTTTATCATGCCTATGTTATTGTTCATCAATGTATGAAAACATCTCAAAACATTAAAAAAGTATTAAAACTAGCAAGAGATAAGTTAAGATATCCTCCCTCATAGTTATGGTTGCATCACTTGGCCATAAAATTTTGCAATTTCATTGGGATACTCTAGTGAATCTAGTCATCATCCAACATGTTTATCTTGCTGCATCAAACTCAAGTCAGCTAAGTAACATTAGTGTATTCATGCAAAAAATAATTTCACATAAGTAAACATGCATACATATATATTGATTTAAAACATAATCCTTGAGTCCATCCAAGCTCAATGCTAAACCTTGTCTCTAATACCACTTTGTCACATAGTATTATAGCTCTCATTTCATCTATTCTTGAGCCCATCTAGGTCCAATGTTGAACCATGCTATTATACCACTTATAACATACCCAATTTCCTCAATGACTTAAAGAGGCTATGAGGTACCCAAAATTTTATTTTTCTTGACAATAAGCTCTAATACGACTTTTTCTCATACGCCTACTAGATTTATCCTAACCACACTTGTAAATGCTTGATTTTCATCTCTCGTACGTTTTGTCAAACACTTTACATGTAAATCATTCTCCAAATACTTTGTATGCAACCAATTAGGTAGTCTTTTTCTTGTAGAAATTTTAACAAACATTTTTTATGAAATGAAATAATATACATTCCTCTAATTCCACTTGTATCATACTAATTGAAATATACCACTCAATCATGCAAATTTTGATTTTTTTCCTCGAGGTATTTTATCAAATCATTTGTATGAAAATTATAATAAACACCTTTAACACATTTCTTCAAATGCTTTGAATGCAAATAGACATAGATCATCTACAACAATATTATCACATAACAATGCTAATATACAACAATACTATCCCCATCCATAAAACAACATTTTCGTTGAAACATTTCATCAAACAATTTGTATGAAATGAATCACTAAATTATTTAGGAATTTCTTCAAACACTTTGCATGCAAACTAATATAGAAAATTCCACCAGGAATATATCCTAAATTATAGCAGTCCAAGTTCTGAAAGCTAAACCAGATGATCAGTGGGATTTCCCCTCAATATTTCCTAAGATTCAATCTTTGGAACCTTCCAGATGAAAATTTGTAACATAAATGTCAAGATGACCTATTTGATGCATGATTTTGGGATCATCCAAGAATCTCAAATTCCTTTGGTCATTTATCATAAAGTATTAGAGCCCATGATCGCAAAGTTGGACTAGATTATCATCAGGATTTCCCCTCACTATGGTCCATGTTTTAGCTTCTAAAACCTCACAAAATAAAAGTTATAAAAAAAATACCAACATGACATGTTTAAAGATGCATTTAGGAAGCTTCCTCTTATCATATTTCCTAAAATTTCATGACCCAAGATATGAAATTTGTATCAGAGGATCAATGGTATTTCTCCTCACTATGGTCCATGTTTTATCCTTTTTAACCTCTTAAAAGAAAATTTATATTATAAATTCAAACATGATCTTTTTAAAGAAGAATTTAGGAAGCATGTCTTTCTCAACCAATGCTATTACAAAATATAATACGTACAAAAAGCTATAGAAAAATAGTGTAATAACTACAACCATGATAAATATGTTGAAGGGTAAATTCTTGTACATATAAACTTGTTGAAAAGATCAATTAAATAATCCTACATAAGAGATAATTATCTTGAGTCAAATATTTTTCAATCTAAAACTGAAGAAGGTTGAGCCACTGTCTACCTAATTGTGGGCTTAACTATGCTGCAATATTTCTCATAGCTAGACATCCCCAAACCAAATCTTGATGCCTTTAGGGAAAAAATAAACTCATGGATTTAGCACATAGTTTTCATACTAGATTTAACAAAAAAATTGAAGGCCAATCTCCTATACACAAATGAAATAATATTAGTGTTTAGCCTTTCCATTTCTTTACCAAGCCCATAGACATTCATAAATGAAAATTCATGAATAGCACAGGGGATTCCTTCTCTAACATCTACACTCCCTCATACCTCACTTCTTTATTTCTCTCTATTCCGCACACAAACATAACAACTCAGAGTCCTCAAATCCATCCAATTCAAGAAAATAGTACTAAAACACATTAAATTCATGTTGTAAAAGTTGTCACTGTTTCTCATGCCAATTAGAATTTATGATTGGGTGAGGGAAAAAATGAGTGTATGAGAAGAATAATGGAGTAATGCTTGGAACAAAAATGCCAAAAAGAAAAGATTCCTCAATGTATTTCCTCTTTCATCTTTGTAAACATACCTTGACCATTCATCTTATCAACCATCACATAAAGGGAATTATTAATTCAAGATATGTATTTTCCTCCCGGGTCAAGTGCCCCCCCCCCCCTAAAGGAATCATAATTTATTGGTTATCCCCCTTTTTCAACTCTATATTTTTTATTAATAAAATAAAAATTACATCATATAATAGAGTTTGATGCATATCATGATTAATGATGATACCCCAACATTATATGTTCTTAATTAAATTACAAAATTTGCAGTAATGAAAGGGGTGTCACATGGAACCACAACCATACATTTGATTGGAATTTAAAACAAGAATATGCTCCAACAATTTTTTTTCCATTTATTGATATTATTAAAAACTTATAACACCTTGGATAAAGGAAACTAGTAACCACAATGGGAATATCTATATTTTAGACCCAAATATCTAATTGGTTTGGTTTCTAGCTTATAGTTCTTTGGAAAAAAAAATGATAACAACTACCCATAATTCTAGTTCCCCCCAATCCATGGGGATATCTTTGATTCATAGGATTAATTCTTATTTTCCTATTTAAAAAAAAAACAAATTATCATTAACTAAGTGGAATACTTTCTAATTTTAATTAAATTGTAATTTTTAAATAAGGGATTATTCAATACCCTCATGTGTGATCTTTAGATATTTTCAAATATATAATTTCCAATCAAATGTGTTTCCTATAAAAATTTTCCATTGAAAATATGTGACTAGCATCACTAATTAATTCAATCATGGGAGTTATTGAGGATTCCTTGCATTAGGTTTGAATTTGAAAGATTTATATATTGAAGAGCAAGGATTTTGTACCTATACTGCACACCCATTGATCCAAAATATGAAATAAATATTCTCATTCCCTATTCCCAAAACATAGTACTCATTCCACATATTATATAAAAATAGGCTCTCATGCCTAATCAAGGCATCCTAGTCATGTCTCACACCCACATGTTGGCAAGTTGACAAGGTCTCATCTTGTGACTAGCACTATATCATATCATAATCAAATACGTACTACAAGTTGCCCTTAATGGATCTCCACATTTGATTCCACATGTTTTTGTAAGTGGACAACTTCTATTGACGTCCTTTCCACAGTATTGTTCCAAAATATTTGTAGTACATGAGTGTCATCATATAAAAATGTCCTACAAACCAAATGTATAAACCATAAATAATTGTCCCTATAATGATCTTGTCAACAACATGATATATTTGTTAATTAATTCACAAGAAAAAATACAATTTCATCTCATCCATAGAGAATATTTCCCACATTATGTATATGTATATATGTAGGTGTGTGTGTCCGAAAACAAACATATTTTAAAAAATTCTATACCATATTCTAAAAAATGCATGTTCCTAATCCATGTCCAAGATATTTATATACACCACATATAAAAAAAAACTAGAAGATCTGTTATAATTAGATACAAAATATTGTCATGCAAGATGGGGAATCACATACTTCTCCTATTTAGATAAAACTTAATTTTGGATTTCTTATGAAAACAAAATTTGGTACTCAATATTCATCCTCCCAAGTAGTTGAATTGGGACAAGCCTTGCTTAAGCTACCAAGCATATGAGATGCATTAAGAATATAATGTTGAAAAAATGACACATGGGTAATGTCCTGTATATTATGTAATATTAGTGGCAGAGTGAGAAAATATACCATAGGTTTAATATTATTTGAGAGTTGAAATGGCCTTATAAATTTACGAGAACTGTTGGATCCCTTCCTAAACTTTATGGGGCTTGTTGTAGGCTTAACTTGTAAGAATATTTTGTGCCCCTCTTTTGTAATATCCACGACCCACTATTGGTTTTACTTGTAGCATTCTCAACCCATTGTTAGGTCATTTCAGTTTTTACCTAGGTATATACAGGCACAATGACCCTCTGTAATTAATGTATGGACATTTTCTCTCTAGTTTATTAACTCCAGGTATGCCCCAACCAACATGTTTATATGCACAACTAAATGCATTTTGATGCAAATTTGTAGCTACTTAATTTTTACACACAATAAATTATGATTCATGTGAAATAAATCCATAGATAACAAAGAAAATGGTAAATAAGAGATTGCAGCCTAAATTAAATTAATTTTATAGAAACACTTATTTGTTAAATGACCAACTGGTGACCCTCAACATTCCTCCCTACCATATATCAAATTGTTCATTTTCTCTCAACAATGGGTCACCCCAGAGTTGGGGATGTGACTCTATGGGGAAACAAATCACCCAAATCTAGGTACATGTCTAGTACCATCAAGTGGCTAAGGTTCCAAACCTTAGTAGCCCGCAACCTATAAGCTCACACCTCTCATCAACTTGCACCCATGCAATTCACACCATTCTCTACGTTTGTTGTCCCTCGGGTTGTGTCATTACCTCCAAGGCATTTTAATCAGTCAGATAGGAAAATCCTTAAAGTCCTATAGCTCTAGGATTTCATGTTTCCCTCAATGGTCTCCAACTACCCTCCAAGCCCTCATATAAAACCTTAGAAGCCTCCAATCTCCAAGCTCACATTCCCCATCAGCCTGCACCCAAGCAATGCACACCCTTCTTTCCACTTGCAATCCCTTGGATTGTGCTACCACCTCCAACATGTCCAAATCAACCATACAAGTATGCTATCAACACTAGGGCTTAAAGAGATCCTATAACCATCTTCGGTATCCACACCGACTGCCTATAACAACCCTTTTTTCTACCGACATGTGAATGTCACTATGTATATTTTTTTATTTGAAATTATGTAAAAATTTAAAATATGTATGAGATGGAGGAGGGGACATGGATTTAGAAGTTTGAGGAGGAGGAGTTTCTTTTGTTGTGCCTAAGCCCAAAACCACAACCAATTCATTTATTTCCCCCCATCTATCTCCCTGATGAATTAATGATCTCCACAAAAGGCATTAGTGTTTTGTATGGGCAGTCTGCAGTAAAGGAAGAGGCCCATGCATTCTCCCCATCTCACAAGATGTGTTGGGAAAGTCACCAAATAAGAGAAAACATATTATAGGGGAATGAAATAATAAAAAGGAAGGGGGGGGGGGGGGGGGGGGACAATGAAGGAGATATGAGGTAAAGTGAAGATAAAGTGGAGTGGATACAATGAAGGAAAGATGAGCGACAAGGAAGGTAGTGTAGGGGAGAAGAGAATTGGCTATGTGCCAATGCTCTATAATGGGAAATCGTTCCCTGTAAATATGTTCGCTAGTGGTTCACTGAGCCTTTGATGTAACCATATGATTTATTTTAAAGAGGGATAAGATTCAGTGTGGTGTTTACTACATGAGGTAGTTGATAAAGCACTTGGATAATGCACTCCCTCTCTAGTCTGGTTTACTTGATATTGGTGTGAAATTCCCTTAAAAAATTAACTCCTTAGACTTTGAATTCAACTAGGGGGTGGTAAAATACAAGAAATATTGCATTGTAGTTTTCATAAGGTTGGGTGGTGGGTTGATGTCCCTCCCTTAGATGGAAGCCATTCAAGTTAATAAGATAAGTGTATTCACAAATCTATATACTTCTACTATGGATGATGAATGCTTGTTTATATGTTCTCATGGTCATGCTGGTTTGAATGCTTGGTTATATGTTCTCATGGTTAAGTTGGTTTCATAGAACTATGTGTTGCTATTAAATCTCTAAGATACAAAGTTAGATAGATGCATAAGCATGGTTGTCTAGATGGTCTTGTTCATTAAATCTACTCATGATTGGGTCGTGAATTTGGGTGGCTATGATTACTGTGACATGAATCTATATGATATGAGTCTAGACTATGTTGTTCATAGTCAAATGTATGATCATAGACTATGTTGTTCATATACTATGTATGGTCATGATCAAATGTTCACCAGGGTTATTTGAATGAGTTCCAAAGTAGACGAGTGTGGTTGAGTCGAATAGTGTTTTCCTCTGCTAAGATCTAAAGTGTTATGTGACTTTGGTATTGGGCCTTGTTCCCTTCCAGTGTAAGATATTATTGTTTTCCAATGTTTAGATGTATTTGACCTCGCAGTTGTTAATCACTCACCATTCGTGGAATATTAACCATGGGTCCTTGTTCCTTAAAATTAGAAGAACCGAATTCTATATCATTGTCCCTTCTATCTATCTACTTGTAAGGATGTAGAATGATTTGTTTTGTAGGAATGTGGCATAAGCACCCCAAGTATATATGTAAGGGGCACAACCTAAAAAGGCCAGGGATCGTGATGATGTTGTGTGGCCTGAGCCCTCTCAATTGAATAAATAGGGCATCATAATGTATGCACATGGAGGAACCTACTAGGATGACATGAAAACAAACCAAGGAAATTTGAATAGAATGAAGTGGGGTGTAGTCAGAAAGGATACAAAACCATGATGACATGTGTGTAGCCTTGGGCTCTCCTGGTAGAATGAAGTGGAGCATAGTTTGGAAGGATTCATGACTACTATTACGTAGAGTTAAACATGTTGTTTATAATGAAAAATAGTCACAAATGTGATGTGGTCGGGTTGATAGAGCCCACAATCCTAAGTCTAGATGGCGAACACTAATAGGAGTAGAGAAAATCTATGTGGATGCCATTTAGGAACCATGTGAGGACCAATATGATGTGGAGTTGGGTAGATCATTTATAATTAAGAATAGTCGCAAACATGATAGGGTCAGGTTAGAACAATGCAAACTTTGAAATAGGAACTGATACTGTTACCCGTTTCATAGAGATAGCAAAAAAGTGACCTGATTTTGAAAAGGGGCGATGCAGAACACACATATTTTTTTAGAGCATAGTTTTTGGCACTTTAAATTTTTTTATGTACATTACGTTTTAGAATGTTAGTGATTTGCATGTTGATTTAAAAAGGTGGTGATTCTGCATCAGGCGCTTTTTTTAAAAGACCTATTTTTTGACTTTAAACTTTCTAATATATAAAATGTAAATAATTATTTTCTAAATTTAACAATCTTTGATACTTTAAATTTTTTAATGTATTAAGTGTGGATATTTTTTTAAATGTTACATTTTTTTACACTTTAAATTTTTTT
The DNA here is from genome assembly GCA_031772625.1 of Pinus tabuliformis. Lineage (NCBI taxonomy): Eukaryota > Viridiplantae > Streptophyta > Pinopsida > Pinales > Pinaceae > Pinus > Pinus tabuliformis. The sequence goes on along the minus strand of CM062818.1, from coordinate 502,788,182 downwards.
GTCAATTTTTTTTTTGACATACAAAACAACAAATATAAAAATATATATATAAAAGACAAAAAATACAAAAAAATGTTTAAAAAAAAATATCTAAAAAAAAACTATAAAATTAAGTAACTAAAAATAAAAAAAATTTAAAAAGCATTAACAAAAAACTACAAAAAAAAATGGACAAAACAAAACAAAACAAAGTAGATTAAAAAAAATCCAATAAAAATTTAAAAAACTATTAAAATCAAGATTAAAAAAAAAAACCCAAAATATACTCAAATTAAAAAAAGAAAAAACAATTAAAATTAATATATATATATATATATATATATATAAACTAAAAACATTTTAAATTTTTAAAAAAAAAAAAATATATATATATATATATATATATATTGGATTTTTTTTAAAAAACATTTAAAAAAAAAAAAAAACCATATTTTCCATTTTTAAAAATAAAAAACATTTAGAACTTTAAAAAACATATAATTACGATTAAACTTTAAAAAACATATTTGCACGTAGCTTCGCCACCCAGGACCGCTCCCCCACAGGTAGTCGAGTAGTGGCTACCCGATTCCAAGAATTAGATAGCCACCCCCATAGGTGGCCAGACGGTGGTTATCCGATTCTGAGAATCAGATAGCCACCCCCTGGCCGCCCATGGGGGCGCGGCCTTGGGAGGCGGAGCTGCGTTGCGCCCCCATGAGAGGCCAGGTAGTGGCTATCTAATTCTCAGAATCGAATAACCACCGCCTAATTGCCTGTGGGGGTGGTTATCCGATTCTCAGAATCAGATAGCTACCGCCCGTGGGGGTGGCTATCTGATTCTCGGAATCGGATAAACACCGCAGGGCCTCCCGTGGGGGTGGCTATCCGATTCTCAGAATCCGATAGCCACCACCTGACTGCTCGTGAGGGTGGCTATCTGATTCTCTGAATCGAATAGACACCACCCAGTTGCCCTTGGGGTGGATATCTGATTCACAGAATCAAATAGCCACCACGCAGCTGCCCGTGGGGGTGGCTATCCAATTCGTGGAATTGAATAGGCACCGCCCTGCCGCAGGTGGGAGTGGCTATCCAATTCTCGGAATCGAATAGCCACCGCCTGGTCGCCCGTGGGGGTGGCTATTCGATTCTCAGAATCAGATAGCCACCACCCGCCGCTCGTGGCGGCATGAACCTGGGCAGCGAAGCTGTGTGCAGCTTTGCTGCCTACGGTCACACCCCCATAAGCGATCGGGCCACGGGCAGCCGGGCGGTTGCGGATAAAATTGTTTTTCTTTAAATAAAAATAAATAAATTTTTTTAAATATGTTAATTGTATCTTAAAAAAAAATTGTAAATGTTTCTTTTAATTTTATATTTATTTTTTAAATATTTTAAATGTTATTTTGTAAAAAAATCAAAAATATATTTAGCATTTTTTAATTTAAATGTTATTTTATTTTTATTTTTTTAAATCGAAATTTTAAATTTTAATTAAAATTTTTAATATAAAATTTGAAATGTTTTCTTTTCTTGAAATAAAAAATATATTCCCTACACACTAATCTTGAAAAAACCATCCAAACTATATCTATATATATATATATATATATATATATATATATATAATTTGAAAATATGTATATTTGTTAAAATTTTAATTGTTTTTTAGGTTTGTTTTTTAATTTCAGCGTATTTTTGTTTTTTTAAGGGGTTTTTTAAATGTTTTTAATCTTAATTTTAGTAGTCTTTTAAATTTTTTGGATTTTTTATTGTTAATTTTCTATTTTTTTTAATTTAGTTTGTTTTTAATTTTTATTTTTTTTTTGTTAATGCTTTTTAAAAATTTCTTATTTTTTTCTTAGTTTTGTTTTTTTTTTGGTTTACAAGATTAAAAAAAAAAAAAATTGTTTTGAAAATATGTTATTCTTATTATTTATTTCTTTATATTTTTTGAATTTTTTAATTCTTATCTTTTATAGGTTAAATTATTTATTTTTATTTTTTGGTTAATTTTTTTTTAATATATATTTTTATTTATGTTTTCTATTAAAAAAAATTTGTTTTTTTTCATTGTTTTAATTTTAATTTTAATTTTTAATTTTATGTTTTCATTATTCTTTTGAAATTTTAATGGTTTTTGGAGCCATGATAAAACCTTTTACACCATTATTTCAAAATGTTGAAAATTTACCCTAGGAAAAAAAATTGTTATTCCAGCATCAACACTTTTCATTTTGAGGGTGTTTTTTGCACAATTTTGCACATAAAAATTCGGTTTTACTAACATTTTTTTAAAATGTTGAAAATTGACACTAAAAAAAACCATCATTCGAGTATCAACACTTTTCCTTTTAGGGCGTTTTTTGCACAAAAAAATTGTTTTCACTGCCATTTTTAAAACATGTTCAAAATTGACCTTAAAAAAAAAAACCATTATTCCAGTATACACACTTTTCGTTTTTAGTATTGTTTTTCATGTTTTTTCGAGGTTTTGTGGCCAGAGTTCCCATTTTGAGTTTATTTATCCCATTTCAAAGTTTACATTGTTTTAGTGGATCCCATGACCCTAATTCCATGTGGCAAGCACAAATAAGAGTAGGCAATGTTTACATGGATGCCACGTAGGCACTGTGTGAGGAGTGGGATGATGTGCAGGAAATTAAGTTAGACTTAATTGTGGGATTAGCCTTACTCCTCGGTCATGGGCCTCAGGTGTGTGTGAAATTATATGTTTGGAATAAGTCGAGGTCTCAAGACCTTGAGGATGTGGCACTAATGATGTGGCCAATCTGATGACATGGCACATTGTCTACATGATATGTGGCAGGTGAAATCAACCCTCTTAGATGGTTAAGTGGCCTAGTTTTAGGTGACATGTGGCACAACCATATGATGCCACCAGTAGGATGATATCACCCTGATGATATTATGATGTACAAAAAATGTGGGGGAGGAAGGGTGACATGGTAGTGTTCGATTTGTTGAAAATTATGAGTTGGCATCCAAGCTAGCCAAGTGACATGGCAAAATAGTTTGGTCACAAACCACTTAACTATGGCTTAGGTGGCCTTAATCTGGGATTATCCCTAATCACCATGAATGTGGCCTTGGGCAATAGTAAATTTCAATGGCTAGAATGGGATATGGACTTGTGACTAGGAGGACATGGTATTAGATGACACATGGTGATCAAGGAAAATTTTAAGGATGGAAAATTTTCTTGAATTTTAAAAACATTGGCGCATCTCACTAATCCCTAATATGCAAACTATAAAATGTTTATTGATATATTTGTAAAATTGTTCAAAATTATAATAATTTTATATATAGTCTCTTTATAATGTTGGCAACTTTTAAGGTAAAATAAATTTATATTCTAAAATTTGGGTGAATCATCTTTTATAAAAATTGGAAATTGGTGAATCTTTTTTGTGGAAAAATGATGGAAAATTAGCCCATTGGGTGAATATTAGCCCCTAAAATTTTCCATGATGGCAATGTAGAGATATGACAAGTGGTAGGAAGTTATGTGGTGGCACAATAAACTAGGCATATACGAAAAAATCTAGGACCCTCTTCCCCTTGTTAAAAGTCGAAAAGTAGTATGGGGCATAGGATGGATCATCGACCATTTAGTTGGACGTGCCCACGTGGAGGCTTTGGCACACACAAGAAAGTGGTGGGGGATTAATCACATAAGAGACAAATTTCTGACCCCCCCCATTAATTGTTTGGTAGGAGGGAGGACCTCGGGATGTTCATTTGGTCATTGATCAATTATGCCCAATTGGAGCACTAATGGAAGGCTTCATAGGTGTATTTGTTTAACCTATACGCACCTAAAGGTCTATGTGGATAGTACGGGGTACCACTTGATGGTTCTTTTTGATGTAGCGCTATTTAGTTGGTTAAACTTCAAATGGGAATAAAAAAAAATTTGGGAGTTAGATTTAGATAAAAATTATATCAGAAAAGGCTCACGACGATCTAAATACGATGGTAATATCAGAAGTTAATTCCGCAATCTTTGAAGAAAGAGGATTTTTGCAACCCGACATTCATAATGGAGCATTGAGGTTGGGTTAATTTAAAAGTAATACCTCCAACAACCAAAGAAGGTCTAAGGGGTGGGAGGGAATGTTACAAGGTGGTATTAGAGCTCCTAGATTCAACACCAAGACTGAATGGGCCTAAAAGTATTTATTAGAATCTTTATTAGAAGTTCCACATAATAGTATTTAGACTAATCATTTATTTTGTATTCATATGTGTGTTGATTTCAAAATGTTAGTTGTGGTGAATGTTAGCATGATAAATTTAGTATATGTTATTTTTTTCTCTAATTGACATGTGAACCCGAGATTATTTGTTTCAATTAGTTTCACATCAACATGCTTGTTTCAAACAATGCGAAGGTGATGGATACATATTTATATTTGTATTTTGATTTAACTAGTAGAGCATGGTTCAACATCCTGAAAAATCTCATGGAAATTTTTTTAATACAACAATTCGTTTAATGCATATGTTAATTTTATTTTGATTTACAACTGATGTAAATGATAACCTTGATTAAATTTTTATTTTAAAATTTTTGTTGAATGTGGTTACTAACATGATGATATTTCATCTATTCTCTTCGAATATGTTACTAACATGGGTTTAGATGTGTGAACATCATCAAATCAACATACTTCAAACTAGCATGCTTATCGTTGGCATAGCAAGGTATAAGTTAATATGTTTATGCTTGATATAACTAACAACTATATGTGTGTGACAATATATAAGAAGATACAATTATAGCAAGGAATAGAGGGATGGTCAATAACTTGGTGCAACATGCTCTAGAACAAAATAATCATGAAAAAGAGGAAGAAAATTTCCCTTATGGAGTAGATTCTCTTAGGAGCTTGAACAATGAGTTGAAAAATTACCAAGCAAAGAATGAAAGATTCATCATAAAACAAGAAGAACAGGCAAAGAAAAGCATATTGTTTCATCAAACCATGTCCTAGATACAAAGGTTGTTGCCACTTGGACCAACATCTAGAGATATGGAAGGGTGTCATCCTGACAACATCAGAGAGAAACCTCGTAATATTGGGAAGAAGACAAGGTTATTTGCATGTTAGAATCACAGAGAAGAACACCCTATCCATGAATGTTCGTCCAAGCAACAAAAGAAGGATAGCCCATGAAAATTTCAGACACATGAACTAATAACCAACAATAATGAAGGAAGTAAATCAAGGAGGAAGAGAGACAAAGGAGAATTTCCATGAGCTCTCTAAAGTATTGAAATGTACTCTTGAACTATCTATAAGGAGTTTTGGAACCTTAAAATTGCTAAAGAACTTGGGAAAGACATTGTCTTAGATTTTGTGTATGTTAGAATGTGTTTAGTTCTCTTGTTGAAGTAAATATAATATATTTGATGTTTTGTCAATCAAGATGTTTTTTGATTCTCTGTTTGCTATTGGCTACATGTTATTTTTTTTTACTTTGAGCATGACCATGGTGTATTGTGTGGTTGTCATATATTCTCACTATAGTCTTTTCTTTGTTCCTTTTTCTTTCTTTTTTTCTTTTTTTTGGTTTGGTCTTCGTTGGTTTGCTAGGCGTGAAAAAGGAAATAAAAGGAGCTCATGGAGAAGAGATAAATAGAAACCAACCAGAAGTCAAGACCATGATTAAACCTTATGCATGAGATAAATTGTAGTAGAGGGTAGAATAAGATAGAAAATTAGCCGAAAAGGGCCTAGATGGGGCCCCTTAAACAAAATAGTCAGTGACATGACAACTAGAAAATAAGATAAGAAGGAAGTTTCCCTAATTGAAATAGCGTTTGGCTAATATACGTTCTACATTTTAGGAATATGTGAATACTAGAAAATAAAAGAAGGATATAATGATTCCATTTTGTTGACACCTAATCATTGAGATTGGTTGCATATATGTAAAATAATGTAAATAGAAAATCAGGAGAATAGGAATAAGAAGAGACACTTGAAGGTGAAGCCCAAGAGTCTCTCCCTCCATGTATATATCCATGAGATATATTAATGCAAAAACCCAATTTGCATTGTGGATTTACCTCCTGGCCTGACATGGTATCAGAGCCATCTCCACTTTTAGCATTCCTTCCCTTTGTAACTCCATTCTACCATTTATGCAGTCTTCCCACTGTACATTTAGCCAGAGATTAATATTGTCTCCTCCATAAATTCATAGTTTGACTACATTGTGTTATTACTACCTGTGTAATACAGTGCTATGGCATGGATTTTGTGTATTTAATCATCACTATTGTGGAAGATTGGAGTTGGATCTGCGCTCATTCAACCACGAAGCATCAATTGTGCCTAGATCGGTCCACAGTCCTGCGTTCAATCCACGGTTTTGTGCTACCCCAGTGGCTCAATCTCGGCCTACACTATTGGTTCAATCCATTGTGGTAATACCACATCCCTTACCGCTCCCATTTTTTTACCGTAATACCATTACATAGTCCATCTCCATATTGCATCGACTCCACTACACACAATGCTCCAGTTTTTCTATCTGGTCCAACATTTTCCATTATCACTCTGTCAAACTCCAACTCAACACTGCTCCTCAATTTCTCTGGTCCCTCAACTGTGCTCCCACAACACCCTTGATGCCCTTCACACTGTGCTCCACAGTTGCTCCATATCCAACCGCTCCTCCCCACGGCTTGCACCCCTAGCTGGTTCTCCTATCACACTGCTCATGACCTCGACCCTCTCCCTCAACCATGGTCCCTCAGCCTCTCCCCTTGACCTCGGTCCCTCAACCTCTCCCCTTGTTGTCTGAATACACACTGCACTCCTACCACCATGCTCCTCCTCCCATCATATTACAGTGGTGGTGGTATTCGATACCACTGGTTCAATGGAATTATCATGTTCACTCCCACTATTTGACTCTCCTTGACATATAATACCCTCCCCACATATAACCTCCTCCTTATAACAACTACCCCAAATATTACCTCTATCCCATAAATATCAGATTGCATTTTTTTTTGCATTCTTGCCACCAGAACTACACTTTTTGGCCACCAAAAGTATATATATATATATATATATATATACACAATAATTTTTTATTTTTATTTTTTTTTTAATTTTATTTATTTATTTTATTTTATTTTTATTTATTTTTTAATTTATTTTATTTTTTATTTTTTATTTTATTTTATTTTATTTTTTATTATTATTATTATTATTATTTTTTTTTTTTTTTCTTCAGTATACATTTTTAAATGCCTTCGTTGATATCTATTGTTGGATTAACTCTCTCTAGGAAAGATAACTATCCAGAATGGTTGCGGAAGATAAAACACACTCTCAGTTTCAATGAGTTGTGGAAAGGAGTTTGTGTAGGAAAAGGAGATGATGAATTTGCAAATCCCACCACAGATAAGGTGATTGCCATTTGGGAAAAAAAGAACAACAAGGCCTATGCCTTGATTGTAGAATCTGTAAATGAATAGGTGATTCATCATATTTCACCATTTTCAAATTCTTTTGAAGCCTTACATAAGTTGAAGGAACTCTATGAATCACACTTTGAACTTGAAGTTGTCCAATTGATGATTAAATTGTTCAGTCGTGAATTGAAAAATGATGACCCTCTTTCTTTAACATTAGAAGTAAGATCTATTATGAATTATATTAAAACCATTCGTGTTCAAATAGACATTCCTCTTATAGCTTATGTCAAGTCACTATATCCCACTTATTCAAATTATCTTGAGTCATTGCAAGCAATTCGAAACCTCAAGGAGATTACCTTTGACTCCCTTGAGAAGAAGTTTACTAAGAGAGAAGGATTTTGGGAAGAAGACAACTCCTTGGTCTTCTAAAGAAGCTATGTGTCTTGCACATATAGAGAAGAATGATGCATAATATTCTTCTAGAGGAAGAGGTGGTCGAAGAGGAAGAGGAAGAAGAAATTTTAGAGGCAAGGAGGGCAAACATTTACAAGGAGAAAAGTTTTCTCTTCATTGCATACGTTTCAATAGAGCTAGACATGATGCACACATATGTAAATTACCTTGGGACATAATTGAGCAATAAATAAATGAATCCAAAGGTAAAACCAATGACAAAGAGAAAGGTAAATCAATTGAATCGGTTCACTATGTTGTGGCACATTGTAATATTGAAGTAACTGAAGAATTTTTTAAACCTCCACTTGCCTCTTAGAAAAATGATCGGTTTCTTGATTCAGGGGGAACTTTCCACATGACATTTAGAAGAGATTTTTTTGAATAATTTACTGACAATGTTGATGGAGCAGTATACTTTCCAGACAAATCAAAACTCAAGTCATCAGGGCTTGGCAAAATCAAGCTCAAGCTACCTAGTCTTCCATACTTTCTTCTACATGATGTTTATATCTCCCACAACTGAGGAAAAACTTATTGTCCTTGGTCCACATCTGCCAGGAAGGACACTCCATTCATATGTTGATGGAAAGGTTGAGGTCATAAAACAATCATATCTCTCACTTGTCATGACGGGGATAGGAAAAGAAATACTTTTGAAGTTGCAAGGTACCTCTGTCATGCACAAAACTTCTCATATAGTTTCAATTATGATGAAGCTACATTTCCAGCAAGTCCTTTATGGCATGCTAGATTTGGAAACTTGAACTATGAAAACCTTCATATGTTGAAGAAAAGTGGTGTTATTGGTTTTCCTACAATTCCTAGGAAGCTTAAGCAATGTGATGCTTATATTCTAGGAAACTTAAGCAATGTGATGCTTGTATTCTAGGAAAGAATAGCAAAAAAATATTTTCATGATTCGTATTCCATAGCACATAGAAAACTTGAACTCATTCATTAAGACTTATGTGGTCATATGCATGTTCCTTTTGCAAATGGAAATAAATATATGATGACATTTATGGATGACTACACCGAAATGTGTTGGGTTTATTTATGGAAGAACAAATTTGATGCTTTTCAAAAATTCAAGAACTTTCATGCATGGATTGAAAATGATGCACAATCTCATATTAGCTATATTCACACAGGTAATGGAAAAGAATACACTTCAAATGGATTTTAAAAATATCTTTGCCAGCATGGGATCAAACATCAAACAACTATGCCTTATAGCAGAACAGAGTAGCTGAAAGAATGAACAGAACAATCTTAAATATGGTACTTTCCATGATTTTATTCAAGAATGTAAAATTGATGTTTTGAATGGATGCAGTTCTATGTGTTGTGTATGTGAAGAATAGATGTCCATCTAATTATATTAGAAATAAGACCCCTTATGAAATGTGATATGGCCACATTCCTTCAGTAAAGCATCTCAAGATCTTTGGTTCCACCTATTATGCCTTGATACCAAAGGAACAAAGAAACAAACTCGGTGTAAGGATTCGTAAGTGTATCTTCTTGGGGTATTCAAATACCTCCAATGCATACCATCTCTATGATGAAGTGAATAAGAAGTTTGTTGTATTTAGATATGTGATCTTTCTTAAATATTCTAAAGTTGACAATGTTTTGGATCGGCATATTGATCACTTTGATAGATTCAAATATGCAAAATCGTTTCAAGAATTTGATAATCATATTCCACATCGTGAAGGGGGGGTTCCTATACTGGATCAATCTGTGGAATCTTCTTCTAAAGAACTCTCTCCCCCACATGAAGCTCCAACCACTGATGATACTTTGAGTGATGTGATTGACATAATTGGGAGACTAAATCTTGATTTAGTCCCAACTTAGTCAACTAAGCAGCCTAAGACATCTCAGAAAGGTCCTCCAAAATGGCTGACCAAGACACTTGAAAGTGTTTGTCTTAATGAGGTTGGAAAGATAGCCACACAAAGTCCAACCAGGAAAAATGGAGGTGAAGTAGATGATTTTGATTCACCTATTGATATGGTGGTTTCTTATAATTGTGAATTGAATGTGTCGACAGATTTTGAACCAACTTCCTTTAAATAAGTTGTTTCTCATGATGAATGGAAAGAAGCAAGGCATAAGGAATATGATTCCTTTGATAAAGAATGGCACTTGGAAGTTGGTTGATCCTCCATTGGGAACCAAACCAATTGGTTGCAAGTGGGTATACAAGAAAAAGTATAAAGATGATGGCTCACTGGACAAGCACAAAGCCAGACTTGTGGGAAAAGGTTTTGCACAGGAGGAAGGGATTGATTATGAGGAGAATTTTGCCACCACAGTAAAATGGGCTACCATTTGGACACTCTTTGCCTTGGAAACTCAGAATGGTTGGAAATTCCATCAAATCGATGTAAAAATTGCTTTCTTGAATGGATATATGAAAGATAATGGTTTTATGTCCCAGCCGGAAGGATTTGTTGTGAAGGGCCAAGAACACAAAGTATGCAAGATTGTGAAATCCTTGTATGGCCTCAAGCACACACCGCGAGCCTAGTATGAAAATTTAATGGAGCATCTTCTAAAACTCAAGTTCAAACATTATGAACTTGATGATGCAACTTTGTTTGTTAATAAAGTTGGAAAAAAGTGTATATCTTGTGGTATATGTAGATAGGGAACAATGAGATCTACATTGCATCCATGAAGAAAGAATTGAGGAAAGGTTTTGAAATGAATAACTTGGGCTATGTTCACTACTATCTTGGTATTGACATAACTCAACATCCAAAGTTTATATTCCTCTCTCAAAAGAATTACATTAGAGATTTCTTGAAAAGGTCTGGCATGGCTGACTGCAATCCTTTGACTACTCCAATGGAACAGAACTTGAAGCTTACATCCATTGAAGGAAAATAATTTGAGGAAGCAACAAAGTATATGCAGCTAGTAGGAAGTCTGAACTACCTAACTACTACCACACTAAACATTTCATTTGTTGTTGGAATCCTCTCTAGGTTTATGAAAAATCCTTGTGAGGGACATTGGTTTGCTTCAAAAAGAGTTCTAAAGCACTTGAAGTGAACTCAAGATTTTGGAATCAAGTATATATAGTTGGGCGACTTCAGCTTGATTGGATACTCGGATTTAGACTTCGATGGAGACAAATAAACTAGGGTATCTACTTCAGGTTATGATATGAGTCTTGGATTAGGAGCTATCTCCTAGAGGTCACGTAAAAAATCAATTCCAGCAGATTCCAAAATAGAGTGTTATGCTCTTAACTTGCAAGACAATACCAGAATACAAAATATGCGAAGAAATATACCCAGAACATAGAATAGTGGAAACAACAGCAAGTATTTTATTATTCAAAAAGCAATGTTCACTTGCCTCTTCGAGGGGGAAACCTCCAATATAGCAGAGCTCGTTTACAAAATAAGACACGATGCTCCTTGCAGGAAGTCTCTATCCTTTATATATGACTCATACATGCAATAACATGGAGCAATACCATGGTTCTTATTAATACCATCTATCTAATACCATGGTCCATTTGCAACTAATTGTGGTCCCGTCATTAAGTGTGGGTTAACCACTTACAATTATTAATATGGGCTTTATTGACTCTTTACTTAACTATAACTATGACTCAATCCTACTACATAAATAAGGGGGTTAGGGTGGGACCCTAACATGCCCTCCCCCTTAAGAATAGCCTTGTCCTCAAGGCTGAAGCTACAGAAGCTGTTGAAGAATAGTGGTTGGTTACTAGGTTGCATCTTCCGGAGAGGTGTCTTTCACTTGACGAGGACTTCCTTGATCATGCGGCCACGCAAGTGCTGCTCTCGTGTGTCTAGGACCTGCTTAGGTTGGAGCCAGATTGACCCTTCTTCATCCAATTCAGGTAGACTGGTTTGAATTCTACAATTGTTCCCAATCACTTTCTTGAGGCATGAGACATGGAAAACTGGATGGATTTTTTCAGTGGGTGGCAAATCTAGCTTGTAGGCCACTTCGCCAATGCGCTTAAGTACTTGATACGGTCCGTAGAATTTTGGAGATAGTTTCTGACAACCCTTTTCTTTGAGTGATGTTTGCTTATATGGTTACAGCCTCAAAAATACCTGATCCCCTTCTTGAAATTGGTGCTCTGAGTGATGTTAATCTACCTATTGCTTCATGCAGTTTTGAGCTTGATGAAGATTATCTCTAAGATGGGCGAGCATGGTTGTGCAGCTTTGTAGGAGTTGATCCACTGCTTGTACCTTTGAGCACTCCTTGATATAAGAAGTAGGGGAAGGAGGGAGTTGACCATAAACTGCTTCAAAGGGAGTCACTTTGGTGGTGGCATGATAGTTGGTGTTATACCACAATTCAACTAGAGGTAACCACTGTACCCAAAGATGTTTCTTTTCTGAAGTGAAACACCTAAGGTAGGTTTCCAGACATTTGTTGACTGCTTCAGTTTGACCATCCGTTTGTGGATGATAGGAAGTACTGAGTTTTAGTTGGGTACCTTGTAGCCTGAAGAGTTCTTGCCAAAAATTACTGGTGAAGATCGGGTCACGATCAGACACAATAGAAGTGGGCATGCCATGCAATTTAAAGATTTGATCCATGAAAGATTGAGTGACCAAAGTCAGTGTAAAAGGGTGGAGTAGGGCAAAAAAATGAGCATACTTAGAAATTCGGTCCACAACCACCATGATGACTAACTTGTTTCCTGACTTGGGAAGACCTGTAATGAAATCCATAGAAACCTCCGTCCATATTGATGTCGGGATGGCCAATGGTTGTAATGTGCCTGGTGCTTTGACTGTCTCCCCTTTGTGGCGCTGACAGACATCACATACCACTACAAAAGTAAGGATGTCCTTTTTCATGCCTGTCCAAAAAAATGATCTTCTAGGGCGAGCATACGTCTTCTGAAAGCCTGAATGTCTTGCAGTGGGGGATGAGTGCAATTCCTCCAAAATGTGGCTTTTGAGGGTGGATGTTGGTGATATTACGACTCTATCCTTGAAGCGAAGAATCTCATCCTGCCATGAGTAGCCCTTGGTGGAATTTGGATCCACCTGCAATTAAGTAATGAGTTGGGAGAGCCAAGGATGTGAAAAGCATTCCTTGCAAGCCTCTTCAATCCATTCTGGAGTGGGAAGGGAAATTGTGAGCAGGGTGCTTTCCTCCTCAAATTGGCGAGATAATGCATCTGCTACAATATTTTCGCGCCCTTTCTTGTAAATGATCTCATAATCATATCCCAGCATTTTGGCGAGCCATTTATTTTGTTGTGGGGAGGATAGGCGTTGCTCCAAAAAATATTTAAGACTGTGATGGTCTGTGCAGATTTGGAAACGTCGCTCCAATAAGTAAGGTCGCCAGGTATCTACTGCATGTAAGATGGCCATCATTTCCTTCTCATAGGTAGATTGTCCCAGATTCTTCCCACTTAGTTGTTGGCTTGTGAATGCCAAGGGTCGACCTTCTTCCATTAAGACCACCCCAATACCCATACCCGAAGCATATTCAATGACAAAGGATTTGGTGAAGTCGGGTAGTGCTAAGACTAGAGTGGAACACATGGCATTTTTGAGAGCTGTAAATGCCTGTTTTGCTTCATCATTTCAGAAGAATGAATTTTTCTTAAGGAGTTGAGTGAGGGGCTTCACAATGCGACCATAATTGCGGACAAATTTGCGATAGTAGCCTGTGATACCCAAAAATCCTCTCAGGCTCTTCAAGGTCTTAGGCTGAGGCCAATCCTACATTGCCTGGATCTTTTTGGGGTCCACCTTGACACCGTCACACCCCACAATGTGGCCCAAATACTCAACTTATTCCATGCCAAAAGAACACTTGGACATATTAACAAATAATTTATTCTTGCGAAGCAGTTGCAAGAGCAGATCTACATGCTGAAGATGTGTAGCCCAAGTGCAACTATAGATGAGGATGTCATCAAAGAAAACAAGGACAAATTTCTTGAGATATGGTTTGATAAGGTGGTTCATAACGCTTTGAAAAGTAGATGGGGCATTACAAAGACCGAATGGCATGACTAGGAACTCATAATGGCCTTCATGAGTTCTGAAAGTAGTCTTTGGAATGTTGACTTCCTTCATGTGAATTTGGTGGTAGCTTGAGCGAAGATCCAGTTTAGTGAAGAATTGAGCCCCATTGAGTTCATCCAGCAAACCATAAACAACCAGTATGGGAAATTTATCTTTGACTGTCAATTTATTAAGGGCCCTGAAGTCTGGACAAATACGCCATTCCCCATCTTTCTTGAGCACCATGACCACCGGTGATGAATAAGGACTAATGCTAGGACGAATGATGCCTGCTTCCAAAAGTTCCTTGATTATTTTTTCTATTTCATTCTTTTGGGTGAACGGATATCTGTATGGGCGCACATTTGGTAGTTGGGCCCCTAAGACCAAGGTGATGCTATGATCATGTTCCCCTCTCGAGGGTGGAAGCTCATGAGGCTTGTCAAAGACTGGAAAATGGTTATTTAAAATCTGTTGCATCTCAGGATGAATCAGCAGAGAGTTGGGTTCTATGGCCTGGATGGCATTAAATTGAGCTATAACTCCATGATGGCCCGTTTTTAACAATTTTTCCATCCTATGTGAGCTGATGATAGAGGGAGCTCCCGCCTGGAGTTCGCAGAGGGTATGTGTGGAGTTGTTCTGCTTAAAGCTCATATATAACTCCTGTAAATCCATTGTGATTGGCCCAAGTGTGCGAATCCATTCAGCACCGAGGACAATGTCGCACCCTCCCATGTGTATGGAAAACATGTGGGTCTTTAATTCATAATCCCCCATTTGAAGTTTGACATTTTCACAGCGGCCTTCACATTTCATTGTTCCCCCATCCGCAATTTGGACTTGGAAGTTAGAAATTGCTTTCACAAAACAATACACTGCTTCCGCGACTCTTTGATGGATAAAATTATGTGTACTTCCACTATCAATCAAGACTACTACTGGGTGATGCTTAATAAAACCTCTTATCTTGAGAGTTTGAGGTGAAGAAATCCCTACCAAAGCATGCAGTGAAATAACTGGTTCGTCAGGGACATTGTCCTTCCGGTTGTCCTCTTCTGCCTCCTCAGGTTCCTTAAGTGGTGGGGCTTCCTCTGATGAGCTGCAATCAGTGGCATCAATTTGAAAGAGTTTGGGCTCCTTGCATTTATGACCCGGGGAGTATTTTTCATCACAGTAGTAACATAATCCTTGCTTTCTTCTTTCTGTCATTTCTGCAGGTGACACCTTTTGAACCTTAAGTGTTTGAGTCGTGTTGTGAGTCTATGGGGGTGTTACAGGGAAAAGTGTCTATATAGAACTGCTCTATCCCACTAAGGTGTGACAGCTGCCTTAGAAACAAACAAAGAAAAGCTACTTATGTTTTTCCTTTATGAATTATAGATAGAGAGGAATAGAAGGACCAACCTCTGTCTTGCGCTAATCCTTTGATTCGATCCCTCTCTTCTTTGATAGTCCCCAACTACCTGCTCCCTTGCACGCCCAGCTTCACAAAGTACCTGTAAGATCACATAAGCATAGCACTATACAAAGACATGGATCTATATTCATAAACAATCTAGGATTAGATGTAAATTGACCATACAAATGTAACAAGCATCAATGATACAAAAGCATGGAGGAAAACTCAAATAGCTTTTATTGATAAAACAAGAAAAGATCCAGGAGGAGTTACAACCGGTTGTTCTGACCCAACATCAACCTCCCAGCAAAGAAGCCCCTCTTCACCTCAAACAAAGCTTAGATCACCCAACAATCTGATGTTTTGTCTCTAGAAACCAACAACAATTCCTTACAATATGCAAATTCCAGCCCCCTGGATCTCTGGGATGAGGGATCCATATATAGATATCTGTAAGGGGGATGAGTCAGCTTGTGATTTGATTAGTGTCTTCTCTCTGACAGTTCTGGCTTCCACTTGGAGACTGAGGGTCTCTTACTCATCCTTGGTCGAATTCAGTGAGGCAAGTGTCACAGGAGAAGATTCTGGAAGCTTCCATTGCCTCTCCACCTCGCGGAATGACACTGCCATTTGTCATTTATCGCCCATCACACCCCACAGAAGGGACTTTTGAAATGCAATGCACCCTCACAGTGCATTTGGGTGAGATGCAACGCACCTAGCCAGTGGAGCAGCTGCAATGATCCTGTTTTGACCAATTCTGAGTAGTTTTTCATGGAGAACTTCTGGGAGAAGTTGTAATCTGTTGACCTTGTTCCTTTAGGGGTTAGAACAACACATTTAGGGACTTAGGAGCCCTTGGTTTAGGGACTTAGGAGCCCTAAAGTACGAGGCCGTTAACCTTTTGGAGTCGGGTGAAATGCTTTATTATGAGGATCCGAAGTTCTTTCAATGCTGGGAGGAGACCTGTAATAAGATACAATACAATACATTATCTTCATAACATTTTCATGATCTAGCTGAGGCAGGCATTCCCATGCTCAGCTTTATAAATCCATTTTCATGTACATAGGACAAACAATCGTCTGAGTGTAGACTGATGATTCTGGTAGAGCCATCATCATTTTGGTAGGATGATTATCTGTGCTACAATGATGTGCATTTAATGTCTTTATTTCCCTGAATATATATCGCAACTCGGATGGATGAAACTAGATCCGGGGTCTTCAATCTCATCTGATCTTCACTCGAAGTACAAGTCGATCCATGTGAGAAATGTTCTGAAGTCGAACATGGAAAGACATCACTTGATTACCAATCAATGATGTAAACTGTTAACAAGTCGAGAGGAATCACCGATAATGATAATGACCCTCAAGGTACTGCAGTACAATTCACGCGGTGTGAATAAAGGACTTGGCGTCGAACATCACGCAAAATCTTTCGGTCGAAGGCCATTGATGTAAACCTGTTGCCGGAAGTGAGAAACTTGCCATTAAGGCATGCAAGCTTCAAAGTACTGAATGGGGTGTTCCTAGATCAACTTCTTGGATAATGAGCTGATGTCGACAAGAAGTGATCCGTCACAGGAGGGCCTTAATGAATCCCACATCAATGACACAGAACGGAGCAAATGATTTTAATGGAGGTGAGGACGATCTGGTGATATAAGGTTCAGGGTGGCGATCATGAAAGAATGGAGTATAATGTATGGTAGTGGGTGAGACACAGGTGAATTCTCTGAATGACTTCTCTTGAACATATCGGCGACACTGATGTGATGGATTGGTAGCATTAACCCCAAATGCGGATGGTATGGCGTGACCATGGTGATGTGACCGGTGAATGAAACAACCCAACCCGACTCGAACATGGAGCGGAAGTGTCATGTTCAAGAGCGACTTGCTACCAACAAAGTTTCTTTGAGTTTTCTTCCCAATTTTTCCCTAGTCATTGCTGACCAGTACCTCTTTATTTTTTTCAAGCTTGAGGAGGATAACATATGCTTGTTCTATAATTTTCCCTTCGAGCAAACCCATCGCTATGTTTTAATGAGCCTAGCGATAGTGAAACTCGTTCTCGTCTATAGACAAGTTTGTCGCTATTAATCTTTTTAACGAGTTTAACGACAAAGATAACTCGGTCCTTTTCAATTTTAGAGAGTCTGAAAAGGAACGTAAAGGTAACTCCAAAATTCCTTTTTCGTCATCTAATCCCTTAAGTCCGAAAAAGTATAAAACAATAAAGAAGGGATGGATTTTCGATACTTTAACGAGCTGAACAAAACAAGCACTCAAGCTTTTTGTGTAATAATCCCTCAGGTCCAAAAACATTAAAATCTAGAGGAGGGATAGCACTTCCTGTCCCTTTAACGAGCTGGAGCGGCCAATGGCTCGACAATCTTTTCATATTTTACGAGTCAGCTGAAAAGAGCTTAAAGGAGACTCGTCTTTTGAGGAACGAGTGATAAAACGGGTAGCGGTTGATTCCAGGTAAGTTTTGGAATTTTCCAATCACGGAAGTGTCACAAGGATGGCTAGTGAAATCACTCTTCGCAGTTGTTCCTCAAAATGGGTAAACAATCAAATGGAGGTGAATGATCGGCCAATGAAAAAGTGGAGGTGATGGTGCAAACACGACCAAGGCTTTAACGGCTGAAGTACTACATTCACAATGGTTATTTACCGGGGAATAGTTCATTTTTTAACGAGCTTAAATGCGGGTGGAAACATTTGCTCATGTCTTATGTTTATTTTTTAACAAGCTTGAACTATGTGCTAAAACTGCTTGATGTGGGTTTATTTTTTAACGAGCTTGAACCTTGCGGTAACACTGCACGATTAATCCAGTCTTGTGATAAGAATTTCTCATATAAAACGGCAACTTTTAGAGTTTTGCCACACATCCTTTCTTTATGCAAGTTAGGAAACGACCAATCCAAAAAACAGATAAATGATCACTCTTTGCTTGCACTCCAAAAGGTTTGCATGCCCCCAGGTATAAAACAGAGTTTCAAGGTTACCCCTTCTTTATTCTGTTAAAACATTTGTTTTACCGAGAGAGGCCTACCTCTTACAGTTTACCAAAGATTGTTCTATTTACGGCGTAAACAAAACACTTCTTCGGCGATGTCTACCGAAATAAACAAAGGTGAGTGGCGGTGCTCGCCATCTCACATAACTTTGACAAGAGAATCTTGTTCTAGTCCAACTCCCCCTTCCAATCGCGGATGGGAGTACGGAGGTCATATTCTCTCGCGGAAACCTACCCTATACCTGAAGTTTTCCTGCCGAAGCAGACCAGGGTGAATGCCCCCTGGGTTTCAGTCATATCCCTCCAAATCACTCACGCTCATCGGGAGGACAGACTGGAGATAGAGACATTTCTTGCGTGAAAAGACCATTCAGGGATGGTATATGACTATTTGCTATGCATGATCTGGGAAATGAAATATGGTCTACGAGCTTGACCACTCTTCCTTCGTGCGGAAAACACTCACTCTAAAGAGTGATGAGACAATGGCTCTCATGCAATAAATATAGTCTCGTCCAAGGAGTAGATTGTAATCCAGGGGTCCTTGAACTACCATCACGTTCATGTGAACGGTTTTCCCTCTCAACATTATGGGCACATTGGGAAGGATCCCTAACGGTCGACTGGTTCCTTTATCAAAGCCTGCCAGATTTCTCATCTCAGGCAAAAGCGATGGCGAACCAAGCGCTTTCCAAGCAGTTGAGGAAAGGATACTCACAGAAGCCCCCTCATCTATGATGGTACCAGCCATAACCATTCTATATATTTGAACAATAATCCGAAATGGTATACTGGCCGGTAAACGGGGTCTACTTAGCTGATTCCAGTCGAAGGAGACAACTAGGTTTCTTGGAGGTGGGACCGAATAGACGGCCGCGTACGACTCTGACGAACTTCCTTCCTGCGGTAAAGGAAGGGGTAAATTGCCCCCGTGTTCGTTAGAGTCTGTGCTTATGAAAAGAATTTGGACGGTGTCATCCTTGTTCTCTTCAGTGACTGTATCATCTGAAGATGGAACCTCTGAAGGCAATACTAGGTCAACTGTCGCCTCGACCTTTTGACTTTCATCTGGTATGGATTCAGTTGGTTTATCTTCAATGATAGGTGCTTCGGCAAACCACCTGAGCGGGCCAGCCGGACTTTCAACAAGTGACGGACTCGGCAAGAGTTTTTTATATCCAGGAGGAAGTCGTAACGGTGAAACCGGACGATCGTCCAAAACTCTTTTAGCTTCATCTAAGAAGGGACAACGGTGGACGGCATGATCGCCTTCGCACAGTTTACAAGGAAATATATATTTTCCTTTTTGTCCTCGGGCTTCACTTTCACTAGTTGATGGTGTGTTTTCAACATGATCATCAGAGGTTGACGACACCGGGTTGTGCAAACGAGGAGACCAGTCCCTTAAGATTCGAGGGATGCAAGGACAATCTCTGTGATAGTGGTCTCCTTTGCAAATGACACATGGTGATTTAGGCCTGGTCGGTGCAGTGTGTGGATTTTCGCTAGACGACACTCGTTTTCCCCCATTCACTTTTGGCTCCTTCTTCTTCTTATCTTTCTTATTCTTTTCCTTCTTCTCCTTAGGTACCTGACTTTTGGCTTTACCAGCTCCATCAAGTGAAGAGGAAGGAGGAGAGGAAGAATTAGAGGAAGTAGAAGGTTGGTGGGTAACTCTGGACTCGTCTAATTGTTGACTCGATTGTTCAGGAATTGTGGTGTTCTGAACGACAGAGGTCAAGAAGAGCCATACAGGTAAACCAATTTTCAGTCCTGGAAGCGACAATGTGGCCATATGGGGTGCACCAACATCTCCCCAAGAGGAGAAGGGACTAGGATTTCCTCCAAGGGGAATTCCTTGGTTGGTGGATTCCATTTTCTCAACCCAAGATCAACATAGGAAAGGGCTAATGAATATTACGTTTAAAATAAATTTTAGACACTTTGACACAACTTGTTTTTTCAGTTTTTAAAGAGTCGAGAAAAAACAAAAGATGACTCTAGTCGCCTTCGATTTTTAATGAGCCTGAAGTGACAAGTGCTCAAATGGACCTTCTCTGTTAAGGAGTCTGAAAAGGAATGAAAGGGACTACTCTGGAAGTCTAGGTAGAGGGAGTACCAAACCAATCGCAAAACTGCAGAAGACTTTTTACGGTATGGCAGTCAATCTTCCCGAATGTTGTGTTCAGTGCATTGCGATCGATAGGGCGGAAGACACGGCTTCCTATGGATAAAGGATTTAATCTTATAGGGGTCTCCCAAAATATACTCGACGGTACGTGGGAGCACAATTCCGTACTGGCACTTATCATCTCAAAGTGGAGGAATCACCCAACCATCAGTGAGAACAGCAGTTACCAGGCTTTACGACGCCGGAATACGTATCTAGCCCAGAACTCTAAATGTTGTGTGTTAAGTTCCAAAGCGTTTTTAGATTCATTGAATTTATTTTAAGTTGATCTTGTTTATGAAGTTTTCCTTTCGGGTTCACCACGAGATGTAGATGTAATTCCTAAAATGCAATCTAAGATGATAAACAAACTTTTTATCTCTTTCATGCAATGAAAATCCTAACTACTAGGGAAAAGAAAGACATAATCTTTTCACAAAGAGAAAAGAGCACACTGTAAATGCACTTTCCTAAATCAAGCCAAACAGACTGTCTATATGCAAATGCACATGCATGTATTTGTTTTTCGACTTTCTTAATACATGGATGCTAAAAATAAAGCTGATGCACAAATCTGAATTTCTTTTCAAGCGACAAATATAAACAAGCTTCTTTTTGAAATAAAAAATGGAGATGATTACGACACCTTACAATTTTGAAATGAATACTCGTTCTTGACACTAGAAAATTACAAATTCAGACCAAAAGCAATAGTAACAGGATAATCGACCATCAATAGCAATCAAACTCTTTCCTAGGACTAAAATCGACACTTGCGACAGTTTCAAATCAAAGGGCGACAATACGAATATGTTACTTTTGCAAAGGAGAACTGTAAACGACTCAAAAAACACACAAAAACATCTACAGTTCTTTTGTACAAAGGAGGTGGAATAACAACAAGGAAAAGGGGTTTCAAACAGACATATACTGATCACAGGCAGCAAAATTCAGGAATAGAACTGGAAAGAATGATCCATAGAAACCACAACTCCAGAGAGCTAGTCTAATCAGCGCACCTATAACACAGAGAATCTGAAATGCAACGCAGGTTGCCCACTCGGGAAGTGTGCTGAAATTCAGAATCTCTTAACAGTACCTGCGTTGGGCCAAAAACGAGACTCTGTTCGGTCTCCGGGTCACAGTTTGCAGTTCAGTTCTTGGTTCTTGGCCGAGTAAAAAGCAATCAGTAATGCAACAATCAGGGATAGATCTAAGGAGGATCTAAGAGCTATCACAAGGGCAATCAGATAGTTTGTAAATCAGTTGTTTAAATCATAAACAGATCCAGTAGATGGATTGAAGTAGCAGTTGTCTACTTTGAATTTGTTATGGCAAATGCAGTTCGAATGCTACTTGTAAGTTTATGAAACAAACAAAAAAGAATGATAAACAAACAAACTAATTAGCTCCCCAGCAGAGTCACCATTTTGTTACAGGGAAAAGTGTCTATATAGAACTGCTCTATCCCACTAAGGTGTGACAGCTGCCTTAGAAACAAACAGAGAAAAGCTACTTATGTTTTTCCTTTATGAATTATAGATAGAGAGGAATAGAAGGACCAACCTCTGTCTTGCGCTAATCCTTTGATTCGATCCCTCTCTTCTTTGATAGTCCCCAGCTACCTGCTCCCTTGCACGCCCAGCTTCACAAAGTACCTGTAAGATCACAGAAGCATAGCACTATACAAAGACATGGATCTATATTCATAAACAATCTAGGATCACATGTAAATTGACCATACAAATGTAACAAGCATCAATGATACAAAAGCATGGAGGAAAACTCAAATAGCTTTTATTGATAAAACAAGAAAAGATCTATGAGGAGTTACAACCAGTTGTTCTGACCCAACATCAACCTCCCAGCAAAGAATCCCCTCTTCACCTCAAAAAAAAGTTTAGATCACCCAACAATCTGATGTTTTGTCTCTAGAAACCAACAACAATTCCTTACAATATGCAAATTCCAGCCCCCTGGATCTCTGGGATGAGGGATCCATATATAGATATCTGTAAGGGGGATGAGTCAGCTTGTGATTTGATTAGTGTCTTCTCTTTGACAGTTCTAGCTTCCATTTGGAGACTGAGGGTCTCTTACTCATCCTTGGTCGAATTCAGTGAGGCAAGTGTCATAGGAGAAGATTCTGGAAGCTTCCATTGCCTCTCCACCTCACAGAATGACACTGCCATTTGTCATTTCTCGCTCATTGCACCCCACAAAAGGGACTTTTGAAATGCAATGCACCCTCATAGTGCATTTGGGTGAGATGCAACGCACCTAGCCAGTGGAGCAGCTGCAATGATCCTGTTTTGACCAATTCTGAGTAGTTTTTCATGGAGAACTTTTGGGAGAAGCTGTAATCTGTTGACCTTATTCCTTTAGGGGTTAGAACAACACATTTAGGGACTTAGGAGCCCTTGGTTTATGGACATTTCATGCTTGGGGTTGTAGGGCACAAAAATTTCTATAACAAGGGGGCGACCCTTGGTAGTGAAATTTGGGCGAGTGGACTGGGCCGCTAACGCACGTTCCACATTATGAGCTACCTTGCAAGCCTCCGACCATATGGGAGGGTGGTGCAGTCAAACGTGGGCTTGTATGGCCTCTTTAAGACTGTTGATAAAACATTCCATGTAGAATGCATCTTGGAGACCCCTAGTGCGGAAAGCTAAGGCTTCAAAGGCTGTAATATATTCATCCACTGTGCCAGTCTGTCGGAGCTTAGTGAGACGACACAAAAAAGCAGAGTCATGGTCAAAGCGCTCTATAAGAGATTTTTTGAAGGTGTCCCAAGCCAAAAGACTTCCATTGCAATGTTGATGCCATTGCCACCATTGCCATCTTTCATTGTGCAAGTACATGCTCCCCACCATAAGCTGAGTCTCATTATCTAAGATGTAATTCATATTGAAATACTACTCCATTTGTTCTACCCATGTTGTCGGGTGATAACCATCAAATTTATGCATATCCAACTTGGGAGGTCTCGGGCAGGATTGTTGGTGGGTGCCCCAGAGGTGAAGAGAGTGGCTAGACTCACCCTCACTGTGTTCATTGCCAATATACGCCTCCTCACGGGCTTCCACCTTGCCCTTAGAGAGTGTGTTAGTTAGTGTCGTCAGCTACTCTTGGAGTTATTTCAAGGATTGTTCAATTTTGTTGATCTTCTCATTGGCTATATCTTGAGCTCTAGTTTCTACCATGCACTGATCCGATGTACTTGAAATTTGGGACCGATCAAATTTTTTTTGGCACTAACACTTGAATGGTACCACCTTGCTCAGCTCATTGTCCTGATTCTTATGGGCTAGATCACCAATAAGCGCCCCGGCAGGTCTCGCACTATTTTTTTTCTTCGAAAACTCCTAACAGATTTTTACTCCTTGCTTAGTAATACTGCAGTAGCCGAATCCCAAAAATGTCAATGTTGCAAAAAGTCCTGCGAAAATCATGCCCCGGTATAGAAACCCCACACCACTACTCAGATCTGGTGGATCTGAGAGATTTGAATGGCTGATCGGATAGCTCTGAGTGGCGGAACAGATTTCTGTTGCGGATCTGATGGATCTAATAGATCTAAATGGTTGTTCTGTTACCTCGGAATTGCGGGACTGATGTCTGCTGCTGCTGCAAACCCCACTTGTGAGATCTGATCTGGCAGAGATTATACGTGATCCAGAGATAGAAAAGGGAACTATGGTCTCGAGGAGTGTCAGGTGCTACAGATCACAATATACATAAGGGTATGATAGTAGTACTCGGCCCAATGTTTCAGGGCTCTAACTAAGGAGGATCAACCATACCCTTAGCTGTACAACCCGACTACCCTATCGTACGAGCGAGTAATCTCTCTGAGTGTTGTTCTCGATGTACTGTAGCAACAAGACCGCCGATGGTTTATCTATGGCAAGGTTTCAAAGGAGCTAGGGGGCCTCTGATATACCCAGAGGGTACTTGGAAGGCAGTCCATGCATGGTTACAAGGGGTTATAAGGGAGTCCAACAAGCGTGACCACCTCTTGTATTTCCTGCATGCATGCCTCCCCAAATCTGCATGTTTATGCGCTCAATGATAGATCCCGTGGTTTAAAGATGCTGGAACACGTCTCTAGCCAAAAAAAAAAAAATTGCTAAGAAATGGAGATCCTACAAGCCTTGGAAAGTGCTCTGATACCACTTGTTATGCTCTTAACCTGCAAGACGATACCAGAATACAGAATATGCGAAGAAATATACCCAGAACATAGAATAGTGGAGACAACAAAAAGTATTTTATTATTCAGAAAGCAATGTTCACTTGCCTCTTCGAGGGGGCAACCTCCAGTAGAGCAGAGCTCATTTACAAAATAAGACACGATGCTCCTTGCAGGGAGTCTCTATCCTTTATATATGACTCATACATGCAATACCATGGTTCTTATTAATACCATCTATCTAACACCATGGCCCATTTGCAACTAACTATGGTCCCGTCATTAAATGCGGGTTAACCACTTACAATTATTAATATGGGCTTTATTGACTCTTTACTTAACTATAACTATGACTCGATCCTACTACATAAATAAGGGGGTTAGGATGGGACCCTAACATAGAGGCAGAAAATGTGGCAGCAACTGAAGCAACAAAGGAATTTGTGTGGCTTGGGAAAATTCTGGAATATTTGTAGGTGAAACAAGTGCATTCAACTCCACTCATGATTGACAACACTTGTGCAATAAAGTTGGCCAAGAACCTAAAGTTCCATGATTGAATGACACACATCAATGAAAAATACCATCTAATTCGACACCATGTTGAGGCCAAGACAATCCATCTATGCCATTGTTCCACAAATGAGCAGATTGTAGACATCTTCATCAAAGCTCTTGGAAGAGAAAAGTTTGAAAGATTCAGAATGATGGTTGGACTCACCAACATCCCTACATATTAAGGCGGGGAATGTTGAAACTTAGTCATTGCAAAATAGTGTGAATAGAAAATAAGGAGAATAGGAAAAATAAGAGACATTGAGAGGTGAAGCCCAAGGGTCTCTCCCTCCATGTATATATCCATGACGAATCTTAATGAAAAAACACAATTTGCATTGTGGAGTTACCTTCTAGCCTGAAATATTTCATTTGAAAGGTCATTTGTTGAGATGATCTAGGTAGATATTGGGTCCCACCTGCGTATTCCAATCGAATCCCCAACACTATTTTCCATTAGTTTCATATTTTTCAGCATAATTTACTATTTCGGTAGTTTTTTATTTTTGGTAGTTTTCGAGTCTTGAAATTTTGAAGCCATTTTGAGGCCCTAAATGGCATTTTTTGGGGAAACGAGAAAATACTCAAGTTTTGATTTAAATTTGTTTTCCTTGGATTTACCTTTCTAATGGGATATTATGCACACCAAATGGAGGTCGTATACTAAAGTTATGACCTCAGGAAGTTGATGTTCCAACTAACCCCATTAGGGCCCATACCTTTTGGGGCTTCATATCCTAGGGTTATGTTTTTGGATGTTTAGGGTTTCTCATTATTTATTCATGATGAAAAGACCTTCAACCCTCATTGTAGCACAATTAAGAAGGAATGTATGTGTCACATCTCTTCTCAGAGATAAGCTACCATTGCCCAAGATAATTTTCTCTCATTCATCATGTAAACAATTTTCAACATTTTCTTTTTATTAATTGAAGTTCAATTTCATGGTATCTCTGTGTTTCATTTCATTCCTTCATAAATTTGGATTAGTGGAATTAGAGCAGTCTTCTATTTCTCTATTTTTATGTGCATGTCCCCAATGAGGTCGGGGTATAAGGTGTTTTGAAAATGGCACCAAGAAATATTCTAATTTAATTTTTCTTTGATTAAATTAGAAGAAAATTATAATTCCGCATCTCATGATAACTTCTATGCATTAACTAAGATATTTTGACTTAGTTGGTTTAGTTAATTTGAGTTGAGGATCTAACTTGAGTCATGTAGAGCGGTTCCTACTTTTTAGGAGCACTAGTTGAGTTTAGTTTGAGTTGTAATTAATTAATTCAGTTTATCTGAGTTAAATTCAATTTAACTAGTTCCAACTTTTGGAGGAACTAGTGGAATGTCAAAGTGTGGAAGTGGAACTTGAATCACACTTAATGATCATCTATAGAACTGATAGATAAAACATAAATAACTCATGCATGTGTGGAATGAGAGTTACCCAATTGAGATTGGAGTTCAATGGAAGTGTACTATCAGTTGTATAATCATCCAAACTATACAAGTCGTGCATGCAGTCAGAGGAAGGCCCTTGATGAATTACATAGTATTGGATGGGGATTTCCCTAATTAATAGGGGATAATTACCCAAGAAAATAGTGCAAGGAAATAGGGACTTGGGCAAGCCAAAATTTGGTTAAGTATTGGCCTAGGCTTGTCTTAGAAGTAGTGAGACACATAATGTAGAGGTTTCTCAGGATTAAGAAAAGCATTGTAATATTCTCATATTTTCTAACTAGTGAAATATACAAATAGCGGGGTTTTTAGCTGTGGATTTCCCCAACAAATCAGTACATAATGTGTTGATTGAATTCTTTCTCTTGTATGCTTCATGATTTCATTATCGTTTACATTGGTTTCTGCAATTGGTAGAGTAGATTCAAGTCTATTGTTTTAGAAAATTACAATTAGCAGTTTCAATCTACAAGGAATTTCTACATGGTATAAGAGCTAAGATCACTATAGAAGAGAAGAATACAAGTTTGTTTATGCAGGTGAACCGAATTTTCAAATCTATTCTCCAGGACTAGCAGCAGGATCAGGATGTCGTTCTACGGATTGAGACTTGAGTATGCCCTAGACAGAAGTTCAAATTACATAGCTTGGAAGGATAGGTTGGAAGCAGTGTTGGAATATAATGAGCTGAAGGAGTCCATAAATAGTGATATTCCTAAGCCTCTAGCAGATGATGTTCAAGATCTAGTGGCCTGGAAGAATAATATATCAAAGGCAAGAAGGATCCTACTAGAAGGTTTTCGAGATCATATTGTCTCAAACCTCCATGGAAAGGAAACTCCATATGTAATGTGGAAGGCTTTGATAGACTTGTTTTAGAACAACAATGACCATAGGAAGCTGGGACTGAAGGGAAAGCTCAGGAAAATCAAGATAGAGAAGGGTGAAACAATGCCAAAGTACTTGACCAAGTTCACCCAATGTCAGGATAATCTTGGAAGTGTTAGTGTTACAGTTTTTGAAGATGATATGGTCAACTTAGCACTTCTATGACTTCCTAAGAGATAGAAAAGCTACCAAGATTCAGTAAATGGGAGGGAGAAGCTATTAGAGTGGGAGATTTTTTGGTCTAGCTTGGGGAAAGAAGATATTCGGTGGAACACTAGAGATGGATCCTCATCCAAGCATGATGCTAAGGAGAATTGTGCCTTGGATAGAAAGTCAAAGAAATGTAAATGGAAGTCATCCTATTCCAAATCATATTCTGGTCAGGCAAGAAAGAATAAGGACTTGTCGAAGATTAAAATCTTTCATTGTCATGAGCTGTGACACTATGCCACAATTTTTCCGCACATGAAGGATGGAAAGAAGCTCTCAGGAGGAGTGGCAGGTGAAGGTATTGCTTTACAATTCAAGTTGGATTTCACCCTCATCACATGCATGGTGTCATTGATGATGGGTAGTGTGTGGTACCTAGATAGTGGAGCCTCATTCCATATGACTGGAAACAAAAAATTCTTTAGTGGCTTAGAGGAGAAGGACCTCTAGATGCACATCAAGATGGTAGATGATGGAAGGTATAGCGCGGCCGACATTGGTACTGTTACTTTTCAGAGGGAGTCAAGTTCTCCTCACACATTAAAATATGTGATGTCTGTTCCAGGTCTGAAGAAGGATTTAGTTTCAATTGGTATGTTGGAAGATCATGGCTATGATGTCGTTTTTAGCAAAGGAAAGGCATTCCTTCATCACATAGCCATGGGACAAGTGAAGAAGATCTAGGTTCGGGTGAAGAAACTCTACAAATTGGATGTAGAAGACTGTGCTGCTTTGAGCACGAAATCAAAGAAGGGGTAGAGCCAAGACATCGGTGATTTATGGCATAGAAGATTGGTGCATCTACACCATAGAGATTTAAATATCGAGCAACAGATTTCTACAGGAATTACCAAGGCTTGATCCTGATCTCTTCAACTACCAAAATTAACCAAGATCTTTTACTTATGTGATGTTAGCTAAATTGCATATGAAAGAGTATAATACAACCACATGTGCATTTTGTAAAGAAGATGAAACATAATAACAATCATCAAATTGAAGAACACAAACACTTTGATAACGGAGTTCACCTAGTGTGTGTTACGTCAAAGGTGGTGAGGTCGCTTCATTAAGTGTTGCAAGATGATGATGAGTACATAGTACATTCATTGTTATTACAAGGATAAATTTCCTCAACTAGAGTAGCATGGCTCTCCACGAGACGTTCTCCCTATATGAACTCTCACTTAAATGGGCCTTCCTTCAACATGAAAAGCTAATAAATTCTCATAATATGTGGCATACAATTATCCCTCGACATAATGGTAATCAGGGATCTCAAAAACAAAAACATCATCTCAACAAATCAGAAGAAAAGTATGACATAAATGCATCATATACCTCCACTTTCGAGGATGGCCAAAAAATGAAAATATCAGCTAATGAAATGGACTGCACCATTGAATTTGTGGCATGAAATCATGTCAAATGACTTTAAAATTTTTCCCTTTCTGACACTATCAAATTCTCGACCCTCGGGAATCTTGAAGATTCTCCCAAAGATTCCCTCCTGAATATGACCAAAACATCCACTACTCGGATGAATATTTTGAGCACACCATTGCAGTGCCTATGAAATTCTATGAAAAATTACTATAAAGTCATAATCATTCCACATCTGTCAAAACTCAGCTTCCAAGGGAATCTTTTAGATTCCCCAAGATTCTATCAAGATTCCTTGTTGTTGTCTGCCTAAATTTCTACTTCTCAGATGGGGAAACAGACCACACCATTGGACTCATAGTAAGAAAACATGTAAAACTAACTATAAATTTGTCCAATATCATCATCAACACCTTTGACCCTCTAAGGGAATCTTTTCAGCATCTCACATATTCCCTTGCTCATGGTTCCCCATCAAAAGGCAGCTCAGAGTTTCGCACCCTCCATCCTCCGCTCGTCGGCTTTTCCCCTGATCAAATGAGTAGAAAATTTCATATATATTTTGGCGGGCTTCCATTTCAATGTATAGACCATTAGCCCAATGGTTTACCCACGACTGGCAAGTCATTGGGCCAGGAAGACTAGGGATCAATTCCCCCAAATGACATAATTTTGAAAGTTGCGGTTTAACATTTTTGGGTGCATTTTTTTTTTCAAGGGTTGTAGGATAGGTAATGGCCCTCAGCTCAGTTAAAGTGTTGTAGTGGCATGTCATAATAGTGGTAGGGCAATTTGTTGATTGGTTACATTGGCAGTACATTTTATTTTGGGGTTACCCATTGGGGGTCGGTCCACATGGGTCGGGTGGGTTCAACCGCCATCGACTCCCTTCCATGCAGTGTCATGTCATTTGAATATGGCATATAATCATTGGGCAAGGTTTGAGTCACTCATAGCCCCAAACCATTATATAATATTTTTTTTAATATTTAATACAATAATGTGGTTTGGGGGTGGCGACCCGCCACCCTATATATATATATATATGTATATATATATATATATATGTATATATATATATATATATGTATATATATATATATATATATATATATATATATATATATATATATATATATATATATATATATATATATATATATATATATATATATATTAAGACCCATTAGTCAAAAACCATCGACCAAAAAATAAGGGTTTTGAGACAAATTAATTTGGTGACAAATTCACCTGTTCTGATGGCTGGATTATGTGTGTCAGGACTCTACCAATTTGTTGCCTCGTTAGGACTTGTCAGACGGAAAGAGTCGATAGTGCGGACACAACCAACCTCCCTAGGAGCCTAAGACTCTCTAGTGACAAACAAGACAAATAAGAGCAATCCTTCTCTAAACATGCATTTACTATACGGGAAATCAAGTGTTTAGATCCTACCTGTAGTCCCACGCTGTTGTAGCAGTCCAACCTCGCTGATCCGGATGAGCTCCTCCTTCACTTTGAAACCTGCATCCACTAACAATCAAACGATTAAATAGCACTTGATAATCTCATAGAATAAAACATATTTAACACATAGACCAAGGAGTACATGAAACAACTCATAAATAACAAGTTATTGAGAAGAATGGACTCATTTGCATTAATAGGAAACAAAAGGAACAATTACAACCTGAGCCTTGGTGTTGTGCAAGTCCCTCCCAGGGTCCATCAAGAGTTCTCCTTTACTTTGACAAAGCTTACCCACTTCCAAATAGAACAAGCAAAGATGACAATCTCTCCTCACAAGCTTCTAAATGGGAGTCCTAATTCCTGCAGCATCTACCCTTAGAAATGTTTAGCTTTCAACCTCCCCTCCTTCTGGCCCAATGCCTGTATTTATAGTGCTCTAGAGGAAGTTATTCAGGTCCACCATCAATGGGATAATCCCCTCTTTGGATGGGATAGCTCCCTTATTGATGGGATAAGTTCCTCTTTGATAGGGGTACATGAACCATCTGGAGGCGCTCAATACACGTCGAACAACCTTCTAGAATGCTCTAGAAATGACCACAAGTAACTTTTTAAAGATGAAACTTGCGCATTTTGACCTTTACAGGGGGACGCACCTGCCCCTTTACATACAGAGCGTACAAGTACGCAGCTTTTGTGAACATTGGGTGCGTACCCGCAGGTAAGGTTGAGAGAACCTGCGTACCCAGAGATAAATACATTTATAAAGACTTTCTCTCTTTTTGGAGTTTGACATGGAGAGCAGAGGCATAAGACTTGCCCAGGAGGATAGCATGACTGTTGATAGAGCCATACTAACTGTAAATAGTCATGGTGACATTTTTTAGTGTAACAGGACTGTCTCTTGTCCAAGTTTGACCTAAACTTTGAACAGCCATAACTTCATAATACAAACTCATATTTGAGTGTCATTCACACCATTAGAACCAAGATGATGAGCACTACAATTTGTTTCTAGTTTCACTTCACTCTAAGGAGTTTGTTTTTTCATATATTTCTATATTCTGAGCATATCTAGAGCCACCTATATCAAGGGTGCACTACATCAGCATGGTACATGGAAAGGGTGTACATTTGGGAAGTACACCAAAGCCACATTTCATGATAAGGATAGTCGAGTACAAGCGATCCTTGAAAGAGTTCATTTAGATGTGTGGATTGTGCTTCATAGCCTCCATGGCCAAGAACATCTATTATGTGATCTTTGTAGATGATTTCTCACATAAGTGTTGGATATTCTTCATGCAAAATAAAGACTAGACGTTCTCAAAATTTTGTGAGTTCAAAGAATTTGTTGAGAAAGACACAAGAAGGAAAGTGAAGGCTCTCAGGAGTGACAATGGTGGAGAATATGTGTCAAATGAATTCAAGAAATTATGTGCATCAAAAGGCATCCAAAGAGAGTTAATAGTAACCCATAACCCATAGTAGAATGGGGTTGCATAAAGAAAGAAAGAAAAGTAATGTGGGAGTTGCACGAGCGATATTGCATGATCAGGGTCTACCATTGCACTTTTGGGTTGAAGCATGCAACAATATGGTATGTGTGTAGAACATGATTCCTCGTCAGATTATTGGGATGAGCAAACTAGAAGAAGCTTTTTCATGAACCAGATGTGGTCAGCTTCAAAATATTTGATTCATCAATTTACTATCATGTTTACAAGGATGCATAGAAAAATATAGAACCAACAACTGAGTTGGGCATATTTGTGGGATACACTAATATACCTCACAACTATCAAGTGTAGATTGCATCTCATGGGATGACAATGGTTCATAGAGATGTGAAATTCAATGAAGAGAATACAATGTGAATTTCCCTTGAGAGGGAGCTTCATTTTCATGCATATGAGGAGATTTTAGCTCCAAAGGAAGAAACTCAAGATGTTGTGGAGCATCCACAAGCATAAGATCAAAGAGTGGAAGCACCCACTCATGCAGAGACATTTAGAGATGGAAGAAAGTGCATCAAAGAGCTTGATAGGTTGATGCATGATTCTAGAGAGAATGTGGGAGCACCCACATCATAACCCAGGCAGAGGAGGTCACCAAATCATCACACTTGCTACATGGCTCTTATGAGAAAGAGCGTAGATATTGAGCCATCCTAATTTGGGGAATACATGCAAAAACTGTATGGGTTGATGCCATGATAGAGGAGTATGACTCCATTATTAGGAACAATGCAAGGGAAGTTATCCCAATACCAAAGGACAAGTCAGTTATATGATCCAAGTGGATATACAAGGTGAATCAAGGAGACTATGGGAGTGTCGAGAAACACAAGGCCATATTTGTGGCCAACGCAGTCTCTTAGGTGGAGGGAATCGATTATGAGGATACCTTTTCTCCAATAGCACGATACTCTTCAATCAGATGTATTCTAGCACTTTCAGTGCAGGAATTGAAGATACATCAGATGGATGTGAAAACAATTTTCCTCAATGGAGTGATTGAGGAAGAGGTGTACATAGAGCAACCAGAAGGATTTGAGACCTTTTACAGAAATTCACGTGTATAGAATCAAGTGAGTGTTGTACGGATTGAATGGTGTACCATGTGGTTGGTACACTAGGATAGACAACTACTTCACCGGGTTTGGATTCACCAAAAGTGAAGTATATTAAAACCTTTACCATATTGTGGTTGAAGGTAAATTATTAATTATATGTTGATGATGTAATTCTAATAGGTGATGAGAAGCTAATAAAATCTTGCAAAGAATATTTGGCAAGAGAATTTCAAATGAAAAACATGAGGCTCTTTCATTATTTCCATGGTTTGGAAATTTGGAAAATAGATGGTGAGCTATTTGTCTTTGAGGGAAAGTATTCCAACAAGATACTAAAGAAGTTTCACATGGGGAGAAGCAAACGCAAGGAGACTCATCCAGTAGGGAATTAGTGGAAGGAACATGTTACTTCAGGCGAAGTGGTAGAAACTACCATTTACAGGAAGTTTGTGGGTTAACTTATGTACTTGGTGAACACATGACCAAACATGTGTTATGTAGTTAACCAACTTAGTAAAGTAATGGTTAATCCTACCGAACTATATGGAAGGCATCCAAACATGTGTTGATATACCTCAGAGGCACCACTCATTTTGGTCTTTGGTACAAAAAAGCAGAGGGAGTGAAGATGCAAGTCTTCACAGATGCAGAATGGGTAGGGAGTCCATCATAGAGGAATAAAACACTACGTGGAATCTTTAGTATTGGGTCAACAACAATTTCTTGGTACAACAAGAATCAGAGATCAGTTGCACTCAGTTCACTAGAAGTAGAGTACATGGTTGCTAGTCTAGCATCTTTTGAGGCTATTTGGATGAGGAAGATCCTTGTCTAGTTATTTGGTCAACAAATGGATCCTACAGTGATTTACTATAACAACCAGAGTTGCATCAAACTCACGGTGAATCCAGTTTTTCATGAATGTCCAAGCATATCGACATCCAGTACCACCATCTCATAGATTGTGTGTAGAGGAAGATCATGATGTTAGAGTACATTCCTACATAGGAATAGGATGCAGAGATCTTGACGAAGGCACTTTCAAGAGGAAAATTCAAGTTCCATAGAGGCAGGACCGAGGTATCTGATAATCCCTTTCTTGCTGAGAGGCAGCGTTGAAAATAACACCAAGAAAGATTCTAATTTAATTTTCCCTTGAATTAAATTAGAATAAAATTGTAATTCCACATCTCATGACAACTTGTACTAGTTAACTAAGTTAGTTTGACTTAGTTGGTTTAGTTAATTCGAGTTGAGGGTCTAACTTGATTCATGTAGAGTGGTGCCTACTTTTTAGGAGCCCGGGTTGAGTTTGTTTTGAGTTGTAATTAATTAATTCATTTTGTATGAGTTAAATTCATCTTAACTAGTTCCAATTGTTGGAGGAACTAGTGGAAGGTCAAAGTGTGGAAGTGGAACTTGAACCACACTCAATGATCAACTAGAGAACTGATATATCATCCATAAATAACTCATGAATGTGTGAACTAAGAGTTACCCAGTTGAGATTGGATTTCAAGGGCGGTTTATTATTTGTTGTATAATCATCCAAGTTGTACAAGTGGTGCATGTAGACAGAGCAAGGCCCTTGATGGATTGCATAGTATTTTATGGGAATTTCCCTAATTAATAGGGGCTAATTACCCAAGGAAACATCGCAAGGAAATAGGGACTTGGGTGTTATCACATTATTTAAGTTTGAATTTTCTTCAATGTTGACAATTGCAGTGTTAGCAAAATTTTTGTAATAAACAAGAGATAATGCTGATAATTTGAATATCAATGCTTTTGTGAGTACATTATATTTTTTAGAAAAATACACTAACAATGGGAGTGTTAGCATTACTGGGTATTTGCTGATAACTGGGGTATTAGTGCCAAACTTGAAATTTGAATTTTCAATTTTTGAAATGCATTGACACATTCCACATTAGCAACGAAATAATAATTGCCCGGTCATGCCACGATAAATATAATGGTGAAAGGTACACATTGAAAACACGATTTTATGTCATCAAAGAGGTATGATGTCATTTTGTAATTATCGAAGGATTAAAAAATTATTTCACCTGACAATCAGTTATTATACGTGAAACATCATTGTTTTTTCCTGCACATTAATTTCACCGTTTCATTTGTAAATTTTGTTAACATAATCACTAGAAAGCTATTCAGTTCAAGCTACTCAGCAGAGATACAGGATCGAATCGCGGAGCCTAATCTTCCAAATTTACATACTGTAAAGGTAATGGCGAAAAGAGGGAGGCTAAACATAAATGAACTAAAAGGTCCCGACCTTCTAGATATTTACCCAAATATTCATCAACATTTTCGACAGGTTGGGTGGGAGGAATTTTTCCGACGATGCACCATTTTCCATGACAAGGTTGCTTGAGAATTTTCCTAGGGTTTCGATGGTTAGCGTGTGGAGGTTGGAGGCATTTAGTTTCATGTGATAGAGGAGATGGTTGCAGAGGTCACAAATCTGCCTACAAATGGAGAAAAGGTATTTAGAAGCCATGTCTTAGCTAGGATTGATGTCCCATTCTTCCCAAAGGTTGAGTTAAAGGAAATAAATTGGAAAGTAGGGATGAAAAGGTATTTGTTAGAAGAAAAATGGCATGGGATGCTATGAATTACCTAGTCATATTTCACATGTGAAGGGTGTTTTAACTAGGTAAAATTATACCATTTCCATTTCTTAGATCATCTAACAGAACAAGTAAGAATGAATACACATGGTTGCTCGGGTTCAAGCCAGAATGGACCCATATCCACATTTCATCTATCATAAAGATTTAGTTAAGTTATTAGTTTAAAATAAATTGGAAAGAGATGGAAGAATGTGGATTCATTTCCTGTTCTGGGGAGGGTTTCAACCCCTCCCACCTAAATCTAAACGAGGAAGGAAGAAGGGAACCAAACGAGTCAATACCACTCAGGAAGGAACCTCCTCTCCTAGCACTCCCACTGCACAAACAAATATCCAAAATAAGGAAGACAAACCCTCACTTTTTGTTCCTAAAATACCCAAGATATATTCTAGATGAAGTGATAGGCTTAGGAAGATACAGTCTGTTGAAGACCCTCCTATTGTGAGTTCCCCACATGCTGAAAATATACCTACTGAAGGTTCCCCTATAGAAAGCCAGCCACTAGATTAAAACAAGGGAAAGAAGGCTTACTATAACCCTATCATTAAGAAGTTCTAGCCGAATAAGCACCCACACTATTTGAAATGTTCAAAGGGGTAAACTACCTCACTCCTAGCCCTTAAACAAATTGATGTTGAAGAAAAACCTGGAACTTTCCATAAAGGTCATAGACATGGACAATGTTCCACTAAAGGACCTGATTATAAATAAAGGGAAAACTACAAGTTCAAAGAGGTTGTTATGAAACCAGCTCAAGAAAAGATAGAAAAGATAGATCAAAGCATTAGAATTCAGCCTCTTCGAGGGGGAAACCTCCTTTACATTACATAAATGAACAATTCTTGGATGATACAAATGACAAAACCTCCTTTCTATATATAGGAGTCTAAGGAGTCACAATATAATCCAGCCGACCTAACAATAATAATATAAAGCCACAAAAATAACAATAGAGGGATTCTATGGGGCACAAAAATAACAATATGGGGGTAATAGGGGCACAAAAATATAAATAAGGGGTATAACTACAATAGTAATGGGGTAATCACTAGTATTATAGGGACCCAACATGCCCCTCTCCTTCAAAAAAGTGTTGTCCTCAACGCTTGAGTAGTTTTGGATACTTCTGCATTAAATTCTCATCCTCCCATGTGGAATCTTCAGCGGATAAGTTCTTCCACTTGATAAGATACTCTGAAATTGATCGATTTCGTAGCTGTCGAGTTCTTGTTTCTGTGACTGCTTCCGGTTCCAATATAATTTTTCCTTCCTCGTCAAGTTCTGGCAATATTGTTTGAATTGGGAGCTTGTCACCTATAACCTTCTTTAAACATGAAACATGGAAAACTGGGTGCAATCGAGAAGCTGCAGGAAGCTCCAATTTGTATGCCATAGTACCAATCTTTTGCAACACCTTGTACGGACCATAATACTTTGGTGATAATTTATTATCCTTCTTAGCTTGCTTTAGGGACATTTTCTTATATGGTTGTAGCCGTAGGAATACCCAATCACCTACATCAAAACTTCTTTCACTGCGATGTTGATCTGCCTGTTGTTTCATTCTATTTTGTGCCAACACGAGGTTATCCTTTAAGAGTTGGAGGACTTGTTGTTGAT
The DNA here is from genome assembly GCA_031772625.1 of Pinus tabuliformis. Lineage (NCBI taxonomy): Eukaryota > Viridiplantae > Streptophyta > Pinopsida > Pinales > Pinaceae > Pinus > Pinus tabuliformis. The sequence continues at coordinate 502,750,631 of CM062818.1, read as the reverse complement.
GTTCGATGTGATGTTCCACTGCCTGAACCTTAGAATTTTCTCTTAAATATGATGTGATGGATGGTGGTTGATACCCATAAAGTGCCATAAATGGGGTCATTTTTGTTGCTGTATGGAAGGAAGTGTTATACCACCATTCAGCCAGAGGCAACCATTTGACCCATTGTGTCTGTTTATCAGATACAAAGCAACGAAGATATCCTTCCAAACATTTGTTTACTATCTCAGTTTGCCCATCAGATTGAGGATGATAAGATGAGCTATGAGCTAACTGAGTACCAAGACAAGAAAATAATTCTGTCCAAAAATTTCCAGTGAAAATGGGATCTCTGTCACTTACAATAATCTTTGGGTTTCCATGTAGCTTTTGAACTGTTTCCATAAATGCAGTAGAAACTGTACTGGCTTTAAATGGATGTGATAATGCACAAAAGTGTGCATACTTGGTAAGTCTGTCAACTACCACCATGATGACACTCTTTCCCTCAGACTTGGGTAAACCTGTGATAAAATCCATTGAAACCTCCTCCCAACGTTGGCTTGGAATGGATAAAGGTTGTAATAGACCCGGTGTCTTAATTGTTTCAACTTTATTTTGTTGGCAAACCAAACATTCCGCCACAAACTTTTGAATATCTGATTTAAGGCCATCCCAAAAAAATTCCTTCTTAACCCTGTGGTAAGTTTTTAAAAATCCTGAGTGCCCTCCTAAGGGAGAAGTGTGCAATTCCATAAGAATCTTTTGTTTTAGCTGGGAATTCTTACAGAGGTATAAGCGATCTTTGTACCATAACGAATCATTTTGCCAGCTAAATGTATCAGAAGTACTGGAATCTTGTTGTAGCTTTCGAATAAGTGCCCACACTTCTTCGTCATTCTTCCATTCCTCCCTTGCTTCGTTTATCCAATCTGGTTGGATAATAGAAATGGCACACAACAATGCTTCCACATCCTCATCCTTTCTTGAGAGTGCATCTGCCACCACATTTTGCTTCCCTTTTTTGTAGATGATTTCAAAGTCATAACCCAACATCTTTGTGACCCACTTTTGTTGCTCTTCAGAGGATAATCTTTGTTCTAAAAAGTATTTAAGGCTATCATGATCCGTTTTTACCTTGAAGTGTCTTCCCATTAGGTAGGGTCGCCATTTCTTAAGTGCATGGAGTATTGCCAACATTTCCTTCTCATAAATAGCTTTGCTTAAAAACTTTCCCTTGATTGGACGACTTTCAAAAGCAATGGGTCTTTCATCTTGCATTAGAACAACACCAATTCCATTTCCTGAAGCATCACATTCCACAATAAAGGTTTTTGTGAAGTCCGGTGTAGCTAAGACCGGTGCTTGGCACATTGCCTCTTTAAGATGTTCAAAGGCCTTTGTTGCTTTCGGAGTCCATGAAAATGAATCTTTCTTCAATAATGTTGTTAGAGGTGCTGCTATTCTCCCATAATTCTTAACAAACTTGCGATAATACCCTGTCAACCCAAGAAATCCTCGCAGATGCTTTATGGATGTGGGGATTTTCCATTCCTTAATGGCTTTAATTTTGCTAGGGTCTACCTTAACTCCTTCATGAGATACAATATGACCCAAATATTCCACCTCCTGGACTCCAAAGAAACATTTGGATCTTTTTGCATATAATTGTTTCTCCTCCAATAGTTGTAGCACCCTGTCAACATGTTCAACATGATCCTTCCAAGACTTGCTGTAGATTAGTATATCATCAAAAAATACTAACACAAATTTTCTAAGGAATGGTTTGAAAATTGAATTCATCAAACCTTGAAATGTTGAAGGTGCATTGGTAAGGCCAAAAGGCATGACCAAAAATTCATAATGACCCTCATGAGTTCTAAATGCCGTTTTCGGAATGTCTTCAATCTTCATTCTGATTTGATGATATCCCGAACGAAGATCCAACTTGGTGAAGTAAATTGATCCATGCAATTCATCCAGTAATTCATCAATGACAGGAATGGGGAACTTATCTTTAATAGTGAGCTTGTTGAGCTCCCTATAATCTGGACACATGCGCCATGATCCATCCTTCTTGTGCACCAATACTACTGGAGCTGAGAAAGAACTTTGACTCGGTTGAATTATACCAGCCTCTAGCATTTCTGCAACCATACGTTCAATTTCACTTTTTTGGACATAGGGATATCTGTACGGCCTGATGTTTGGAGGAACACTTCCTGGAATCAGATGAATAGCATGATCATGATCACGCATAGGTGGGAGACCTTTGGGAGTCTCAAATACCTTGGAATGATTGTCCAAGACTTTTTGGAGATCTGGAGAAATAGATGATTCCAATGTGGAAACATCTAGCGAACATAATTGTGCAATTACACCTCTTTGCTCCTTTTTTAGAAGCTTTGTCATGCCATTAGAGCTGATTATCTTTCCTGGTTTCCCTGCAATACCCCTTAATTCAACTTCCTTTCCTTCCGTAGAAAATTTGATGAAAAGTTCTTGAAAATTAAAAGCTATTGTACCCAAGGATTGTAGCCATTGGACTCCTAGTACAACATCAGCACCTCCCATTGGAATGGAAAGCATTGGGCTAGTCAATACATATTCTCCCATGGATAGCTTGATATTATGGCACTTTCCAGAGAAATTTATTGTTCCTCCATTTGCAATCATCACTTGACACTCTGGTGCTGGATATAGGAAGCAATTCAATTCTTTTGCTACCCTACAATGAATAAAATTGTGGGTGCTTCCTGAATCAATCAACACTATTACCTTTTTCTTCTTGATTTGTCCTTCTATCTTGATGGTTTGAGGAGTGGTAATTCCCGCCAATGCATTACAAGATATGGTCGGATTTATTTGTTCTTCATCTAGGCTTTGTTCCTGGAGTATATCCTCTTCTTTTGACCTTTCTTGCTCCTTTTCTTCTTCCTCTTCACAATCTATGTAGAATAATTTCTTCTCAGCACACTTATGACCTTTTGTGTATTTGCTATCACAATTGTAACAAAGCCCTTTTGCTCTTTTTTCTTCCAATTGTTGTGGTGTCAACCTTGTAGGTTGTGGAAGACTAGGGGCAACAACACTTCCGTCTTTATAGTTGTGAATGGTATGCTTCCTAGTTGCCATAATTTTGCTTTCCATTTTTCTTGCTAACCTGAATGCCTTCTCTAATGAATCAGGTTCCCAAAGGCGAACATCATGTTGGATATTATCCTTTAAAAACCCTATGAACACATCAATCCTATGCTCCTCTGGAATATCTTTTACCCTTATGTTCAATTTTTGGAACTCCTCAATGTGCTCCATTATTGAACCCTTTTGTTTGAGACTTATCAATTGGCTAAAAAAAGTGTTGCTTTTTGTATCCTCATAATGTGCTATCAATTCTTCTGTAAAAATTGCCCAAGTGATAAATTGTTTACGAGAACAAAGCCATTGATACCATACAAACTGATTTGGTTCCAAATATACAGTTGCCATACGTACCTTTTGTGTGTTTTGCACATTATTGAGATCGAAGAATTGCTCCATCTGTAATATCCATGTGGCGGGATCCTTGCCATCAAACTTCCTCATATCGATTTTTGGAATATGGTGATTCTTCGATCCAACATTAGCGTCTATGGAATCATGATTAACATTTCTTTTGTTCTCATCATGAGTTTCCTTTACTACCTTTTCACCATTAGTAAGTATTTCTTTTAGAAAATTTGTCAAATCTGTCTTCAAATATGCCATGCCTGTCTTCAAATTTGTGTTCAAATCTATCTTCAAGTTTTCCATCTTAGCTTCCATGCCATTCATCTTAGATTTTGTTAACTTTTGTGAGCGTGACATTTGTTGCACTTGTTCTTGTAATTTTGATATATCATGTAGCATTTCTTCCTCTTCTTCATGAGTCATGCTAGAGCTTTCAGGTTCCTTACTAGGTGTTTACATTTTCTTTCCTCGGGGCATCAGTTACCGGTAATAATGCTCTACTATGCCCTTTTAATTCCTTCAAAATAAATTTTCAAACCAAGCTTAAGAAAAAAAATTTAAAAATTTACACACCTTTTTTCACTTTGTAGGAGCTTGATATTGCCTCAGATGTATCTCTGTACTTTCCAATCATCTAGTTCTGAATTTGTGACTTGTAGTAGCTCTCTGTGTCCTCTTTCCAATTCCACTAGTCTGATCCAAATTGGATTCTCCAAGAAAGAGTTATGCACAATCTCTCAAGATGACCTGATTATAGACCTTTCCAGAAGAGCGAACTTGTATGAAGTGCCACGTGTACAATTTTCGATCTTTGGTTCTGAAAACGATATACAAGAAACTAAAATCCATCCTCTTTCTGTACCTTCTTACGAAATTTCAATCTGATTCCCAGAGAGAAAGTTACGACGATTTGCCCCAAGTCACCTGTTTTGAATGTAATTCAGGAGTCTGCAAAAAGACCAACTTCCGCAGATCATATCTCCAAAAATATCGCGCAAAAAGCTCTGAAATTCGGACCCAAGGTTCACCGCAATTTCTTATCAAATGGGTTTTGTTTTCCACTTCTGAAACGTCATAGAAAAAATGTTATAGCTAAAATTCCACGATGACCTGTTTGGAGCAGCGAAACCCTAGAATCCAAAGCTCTTTTACCAAATGTTATGAAACTAGCTCAAGAAACGATAGAAAAGATAGATCAATGCCTTAGAATTCAGCACCTTCAAGGGGGCAACCTCCTTTACATTACATAAACGAACAATTCTTGGATGATACAAATGACAAAACCTCCTTTCTATATATAGGAGCCTAAGGAGTCACAATATAATCTGGCCGACCTAACAATAATAATATAAAGCCACAAAAATAACAATAGAGGGATTCTATGGGGCACAAAAATAACAATATGGGGGTAATAGGGGCACAACAATATAAATAAGGGGTATAACTACAATAGTAATGGGGTAATCACTAGTATTATAGGGACCCAACAGAGGTCTAGGAAAAAAGAGGCTGCTAAGAAGAAAATCCCCATGGAAAGCAGACAGAGCAAGAGGAAGAGGATGGATAATGTGGAAGTTTTACTAGAGTCAGTCAATACCCTCAGCTGAGAGGTTGGTAGCTATCTTTCTCGTTTTTTATCTTTCACTATTAGAGTGAGTTTTTTATCAAGCAAATGTCATCATATAAGCACATGAAAGCATAGGAGATCATTGTTATTTTCATTATCAGTGTATTTTGTAGAGAAATGTTGATATTGTCAATGTTGTCAGTGCATTTCGAAAGAACAACTTGAACGAAAATTCTAACAGTCAGCTCATTAGTGAAATCATCAGTTCCAACATCTAAAGGGTTGATAATGCCATTATCAATGATTTGCAGCAGGGATATCCGAGAAGGAAGGAGCTACAATAGAAGCCCATTTTTGAAGGATGACAAGGCGTGATCTACAATGAGGGAAGCACAACCATGATACATTTTCTTAGCCCCATTTTTATCATAGTTTTCAGCGAGTTGTTTTGATTTGAAAAAAACATTATATGTTTAATGATATTTTCATATCCATGTACCTAAGAGATATGCTACTATTATTGTATTACTGTAATTAATTTTGAGCTACAAACCCATTTCAGTTATTGTATTATCTATATAAGAAAATACTATAGAAGAATAATGGGTTGGAGTTTATTTGAAATATAGTTTTACTTGTGTATTATTGAGAAGATATTAACAAAAAATATTCATGACCAGTTTACAAAAATTCTTCTATTATGATTCCATGTTTGTCTTTTCTCCATTTTATATTTTCTCATGTATGAAATATTGAGTGTTTTAAATTGGGATTCATATGTTTATTCTCCTTTTTCTTTATTCTCAATAATTTAATAAATGTTGTTCACTGGACCATTGCACTAACTTCCTTCATTTTCTTCCAAACTCCTTAAAGTGTCAAAGGAATTATCACTACCCTACTTTTTTGTTTTTCTCATTGAAACTATTATTATATAAAGCCTGATGGGGTCAGAATCCATGCCCAATGGTAGTATTTTCACAATTTCCAACCAAATTCAATGATTCTCTGAGAAATATGGCCATAATTCTCAATTGAAAACCTTCTACTATAGTGACCTTGAGTAGTTCAGTTTAGGGAGAGATCCCTCTCTAGGTTTTAGGGCCTGTTTTCAAACTCAAAGAGGTTTGAGGCTACCTTATATTTTTACCTATGGCAAGGGTTTTCTCCAAGAGATAAAATTTTTGGCGGTGTTTCTAGGGAGTGAACGACATATTTTTCTGAAATTATTTTATTGTTTAAGATGAAATCTCTCAGGGCAAACAAAGATTTGTATATCATTTTGGTTGCAAGGTGTTTGCTCTAGTGACTCCACACTATAATATGAAATGTTCTTATTGATGAAGTTCTGGCTCACAAAGGCGTCCATACTCAGAGGAACCCTAATCCAAATCCACCCCAAATTTTGTCGAGTCCAAAAAAATTGTTCAAGAAGAAAGCTCAAAAGGAATTAGGTACAATTCACTTAGAAATGTCATATTCTCTACCTACAAATGTTGAATATATTTAGGATTTACTGTTAGATATTAAATTTGAAAGTAATTTACTTAGATATAAGTATGAAAGTAATCATTTAGACATTGTCCTTGATCCAAAGAATTTAAAGACCTTTACCCCTAGTTCTGCCATCCCAAAATTAGAATTATTACAAGAAGATTTTGATATTTTGTCTCATTTTTAGAAATTAGAATAGAAAGTCCAAGAACTCCAGATAGTTGTGACTAATTCTTCAACCTTTCCTTATTTCATTCCATCTTTATTTGCCTCAACCACTCCTCTATCTTCTACGGGTGTCCATAATCCCATTTTATCAACTGCTATCACAGGAGTCTCAATGCCTTTGACATTTGTCGTCCAAACTCTCATTGTCAATGTAATTTGATATCACAACCCTATGGCTTCTAGATATGCACCTTTAAACCTTCAAGCCTTGATACATTACCTCCCCTTGAATTATGTAAAACACTTGATCCAATTTGATGGCACTGTGCTTTACAAAACTCAACAACATGTAGACAATCTTAAGGAATTTATTGATTTAAAGGAGGTTGACCATGAGGACATCAAATTGATAATTTTTGCACAAATTTTGTTAGGAGAGGTAAAGAGGTGGTTTATATCCTTACCTATAGCAAGTATCAATAATTTCCAATAGTTTGAACAAATATTTGTCACCAAGTGGGAGGTGAAGAGAAATCCCCTGCATACTTTAGCTGAATATGAAGGTTTAAGAAAGAATATAAGGGAGTCAGTTCAAGAATTAACAACTAGATTTAGCATAATTTATAATTCAACTCCAGCTAAGATAAAACATCCTCCTGGATTAGCCTTTTTTCATTATCCTGATGGTTTTGATGTCGGAATGGCTTATCAACTCCAAGAGAGAAATCCTGCTAGTTTATAAGCAATGCAGAGTAATGCAATTAGGCTATAAGACATTTTGTTCGCCAAGAAGGAAAAAGTGAAAATTGAGAGGAGAGTGGTGTTCAAAGAAGAATCATCTTCTTCACCCGATGTGAAATTTGATGTGATGTTGAAGACGAAGGAAAAAATGGTTGATAAGATAACTCCTTCCAAGCCTAAAAATCAACCTTATGTGAGAAACCTGAACTTCAGGAGACCTTAAGGTGCTCATAATCGTCCAAGAGAGCATAAGGGTCCTGAAGATCAATAAGTTGTTGTTCGACCTCCTTTTCGAGAGGGGTTTGTTGATGAGGAGTTCATTGAGGAAGAATATCATCAAATTGGATATTTTGATCATAAAGAAACACAAGTGTTTTCTACGAAGGAGGAGCATGATATTTCTGTCGGGTGCTCAAGAGAAAAGGATAGCATTCACATTTGTGATTCAGTAGTTTATCAATAGGGTTATAACAATGCAGTAAACGATTTTGAGAGGTAGTTGTTAGCAGTGTTGGGCCCACCAATATTCAGGGGATCTCCTAGGTAAGAAGTCCTAACTAGACCTTAGACCGTTTGGAGTAGGAGTCCCAGTAGTGGGTGGTAATGTAGTGCCTTGACCGCAGTAGCACGTAAATATAAGTATGATGACTTTGGGTGGAAGAAAGTGTGTGAACTTGCAGCGAATCAAGTGAGATGCATGGTGATTCCAACATAGGAAGGGGAAAATGAAGTGTGCCCCTTAGAAGTTTGTAATAGTACAAAGCCTCAAAGGAACACACAAGTGTAATGACATCAAAAGCTGAAATACGGAATAGTCCACAAAACAAGGTGACAGTTTAATCCAACAACACGCATTCAAGAAGGTTCATACAATTGCATACAAAGTAGTTCATAAGAAAATGTGTAATCTAAATAACATACATTTCTAAAGCAACCAGAATAGTCCAACTACATTAACAACATATGCATGAAAGCATGTTGTCTTATCTATTATTATTATAAGTGTAAGTTCCATCCATACATACACCATTGACAACCACTAGCCCCAATAGTGAAACGTTACAGTCAAGAACACCTACTCCTCTAAATAAGTATACTCGCTCTATGTTGTGGAGAAGTCAAGGCTCATCACAATACCCCCAAGAATTCTCTAAGTCTAAGCCCATCCAAAAGCTTGGTTCCCAAAATTTTGTTTTATGAGTTATGAGATTCTATTTATAACAAAGGGTGGGGTAACCTTTGAAATTCCCCTTTGTGACTCTTTGACTACCCTCATGACTCTTCAACTTCTTTACAAATAACTCATTACATTATGTAATGACTATTCACATTCCACTAATGACACTTGGAATTTCACCTAGAACATATTTATAAATAATATACATTTTCCACATGTACTCATCTAAGACAAAATAGGCTAGAGACAACTAAACAAGACAAAATATTATGACTCTGAAGTTTGGGGAAAGACCAACTCGACAACCTCCACTTGATGCTTCTCAGCGACATATTGATACCGAGCTTAGCATTGTGCTATGAAGTCCCCAAAGTACTTGATGATCTCTTTCGAATAGTGGACTATTGCCTCAATAGCTTCTGGGTATATGGTTTTGGAAACTTCGTCCAACTCATCCTGAAGCATGTGCAAAATGGTCCTAACCATGATAAGACCACTAATGTACTTTTTCATGTTTTGTGCACTCAACTCCAAGTCATCACTAGTGGCCTCGTACCTTATTTGCTCCATGTACCTATCGATATCTAGTTGGACTTGGTTCTTATGCTTAGCTTCAATGAGGAAACCAATTGACAATGTCCTGTGCGTTCTCACCATGACATCCAAAATCTTATACAATCGTGAATATGAAGCCTATATGCTTCTAACAAATGTGGTGAGATACTCATAGTTCTGGATTAACATCTAGATCCTTGCTTTGTCTAGCTCTACCTATGGCTTCATCATATTTGGAAAGTGAAGCGGTGTTCCCTTGTACCTCTTTGTCCATTCTTGTACATTGTCAACAACAGCATGTATGTCCTTGTGAATTTGGATAGTCCTCCTACTTCGTTGCTGAAAGCCATATAGATGGAAAACTACCTTATGCATGGTGACAAATCCATCATAGAGTTTCTGCATGGTGGCCTCAAGAGTTTATACTTCAGCAAGTATTGCTTTCCTTATCTTTGCCACTGCAAAACTTGCATATTGTTTTTCCTTATGCCTAGGTGCCTGTAATTTCTTTTCCATCTATTCATTCTCTACTAACAAGAACTTGACATTTGAGCTCGTGGCTCCTACGTAAGCCAACATGGCATCGACCATGGAAAATGGATGCTTTCTGACATCTGACACTATCACCATTTCCTTCATAAATTCAAGTGATGCGTGATCATCCAGGAAATGCTTCTTTGTGCCTATACAATCTTATGTAACAACTCCTTGAATGATAGATTGTACACATCCATCACCGGATCATCATCAAGGAGACTAGTCTCTCCTTGCTCGTCGGCACTGGTTCTAATACTGGAGGTTGTGGAGACTAAGGGGTGACCTCGGGTGCATGCAGCATGAGGTTATTTTCTTGATCCTATGCTTCATCCACCAACTCCATGTCTGTCCCTTCAATTAATTGCTCAATCTGTTGAGGAAGCTCCCGATCCTACATTTGCTCACCCTCTTCTTTAGCTGCTGGTTATTCTGACTCCTCAATTTGTATGGGATCTTTTTTCTCTATCGTCGTGCCTTGTGTTTCATCTTCTTCCTATTTCTTCTTCTCTTACCTCTCTCTCCTTCTTAGCTCTTTCTCTTCCTTCAACTTCTTCTATGTTTCCGAAAGCTTCCTTTCTGCTTCCTCCAACCTTTGCTTTTCTTTCTTCCTTCGCTTTTCCCTCTTTATTCGTGGTTGCATCTTTGCCTCTACTACCAAAGTTTCTTTCTCAATGAGAGGATCCTCTTTGAACTTATAGCTTTTCTCAACCTATGTGTTCTCAACAATCTTCCTCTTACCCTTGTCCTGCGTCAATTTTTTGCTTATTGTTTTTGTTGTTGCTTCCTACGATGCTACTTCTTGCAAAGCAGCCTTCCATGTTGTGGATATACTGACCGGTAAATTGAGCTTTGAGTAGTTGTAACAATACCTCCAAGGGTCATCCTCTACCCAATGACATGTCCCATGGATCCATGGATAGTACACCTTTGCACAATGGTTCTTGTAAATACCGTGGAGATCATACGGATTATAGCCTTTGGTGCTGAACTTTAACTTCACTATCTCCTTAGCTTCGACATCCACATCCTTCAAGCTCTTAATATCATACAATCTGATCTAAAAAAGAAGGGCGAGCCATGATTCCTTCTTCTTCCTATGTAGTCCTATTGACCACCCTGTGGAGAGGTGATATGCAACCTCTTTCATGACTAGCTTGTTAGTAGCATACCTTGGTAGAACATGCAGAGGCTTCTATTCGCCAAACATCCTTATGAAGGTGACACCAGGTGAGGCATACCAATCTACAATGTTAAGTATTGCCTCCATCGTTGCTTGGGACATGCAAGGTGGATCCTACTCAAAGGTAAACTTGTACACCAGGATGATGAAATGGTTAGCTAGCCTCGCCATACCTCCTCAGTAGCTACATTCAGAAAGAAAATTGAAATAAATGTTCATGACAATCTCTTTTGTTGTCCATGTCCAAGCCATGCCAGTAAACTAATGTTGGGCATAGATTTCATCAAGTAAATACACAGACATGCAAAACCTTTCCTGCTTACCCTTCAGTGGATTCAAGGCATTAGTCACACAAATTTTCAACTTAAGAACCAATTGATCCGGCCAATTGAATGGCCTTCCATCATTTACCAACTGATCCAACACAACCACCCAATTTTCCAGAAGGGTCTCTGTGCTCTCTTGACTATATAGTTGACATGCAAAGATGATCAAGAAATGGTAGGCCTTCCTGGGTGACTTTGTCTTGTGAACATAAGTCTCTATCGCTCTGAACTTTAACAAATCTTTCACCCATTGCTTTAAAATATCTCTTGTGTTCACAAAGTTGTGGGTGGCATAGAAAAGTGAATCAATGTGGTTCATGAGCTTAGGTAAATGATATATTTGTTGATAGTTCTCTACCTCGAAGGTGGCAAGCTCTATCCCACTAGCACTGCTTAATGTCATAGTCTCTGAATCATTGTGTGAGACAATTTAGTAGATCATGTTTGCACATGGAAAGGCGGGGAACCTGCATGCAACCTTGTGTAAGCTAGACTGGTGGACACTGATATAAACATGTTGATCCTTTAAGTCCTCCTTGAAGTCCCCTACAAAGATATCCTTGATTTCTTGTGATGTTAACTTCATGCCCTTCTCAATGAATAGCTGAGTGTCTATATAAACTAGAAAAATTCACTGACACCTACTCAACTGCTTCCCTAGTGCTATTATCGATAGTATCCTTTGACGTAGCTCTCTTGGAAGCCATGCTACCTATAACTTCTAGAGAGTTTCTCAACAACTATTGTACCTAGAGATAGAGAGGACACTCATGGCATGCAAATGTTAGCTTGAAACCAAAATAACTTCAAGAACATCCTAGGCAACAAACTAGGAAATTGTTGGGAAGGATTGTGCAATATTGGCTCTCAGAGGTGACTAACTACTAGCTAGAAATGCACATTTTTTAGTCCCAATAGTTAGTGGCGAGGTCTTGTTGACGAGAACTACGAATGTGCAGTTTAGTCTCGGAAAAGGCCATGAGAGACTGTGCATTGTGTAATCTCAATGGCCAAGGCTTGGGGATGGCTTCTAGAACTTCATAGTGCACAGTTGGAGCAAGGCCTAGGCAACCTTTACGCAATTCTAGAAGCCAAGGCTGAGGCCTTCAGATCCAAAAATGTGGAGTGCATGCTTGGGAAGATGAGATTTGGGCCAAAGAAGCCCATATCTGCCCAAGGGAAGTGAGAAATCGAACAAATTTGAAGGATTGAATGATGTTGAGTGTAGATATAAGTGAATGATAATGGATGTGAGTGAAGAAAGTGCAGGAATCAATCAAACTAGAGGAAAATGAATGATGTGGAGAGAGTCGTTGTAATGACGACTAGTGGTGCAAAAACTGGGTAATGCATCCAACACTTTGGAAAGGCAATGAAAATTTAAAACATCACTTCTACAAGATAAAACAAGTGGAAATGCCAAAGTTCGTTCAAAAAAAGAGTGAAATAGCACTCTCACAATCTAAACAAACAAAAGTGATGGAAAGAGCAACAAAAGACTAGAAAAGCAAGACTTACCCGGGAAAGCAATGAAGATCGCACCAAAGGCCAAAAATCAAGGAAAAAATGACACTTAGTAGCAGTTTCTAAAATAACTCAAGTGTCTCCTCTGGGATACTAAAAATACATCCCTATTTTCTAGGGATGGTTTTCACTTTTTTATTCTTTTTTTTTTCTTTTTCGTGAAATGTTTCCATGCATTGCATAGAGAGATTGCATAGTTCTGGGAAGGACAGGACAACTCACTAGCTCATGCACTGGGCAACTTCTGAGCAAGAAGCTTCTGCGCAATTTCTAGGTTGAGTGGTTCTAGGATGCCTCTCATGCTCTACATAGTTTTCCAACTGAGGATAGGTGGTTAGCTAGCCCTGCGCAATTCTAGAGCTGAAGGCTCACTGTTAGCTTAGACTGCATAATTCCCAAGAGCAAGGCTAGTTTCCCTCAGGGATTACACGGTTCACTAAGACAAGCCTGGGACCAGGTGAAAACCAAGTCAAGGGATTGGCCTATGGGTTAGGTAGTAAAGAAAGTAAGAAAGCACAAGACATAATGTGAAAGATGAAGCTCAATTAGAGTACAAGTACCTGGGTCAATGCGAGATGAGTTGTTGTGATTCAGGAGGGAGGCTCCAAAATGATGCATAGGAAAAAAAATTGGAGGGTGGTTGTAGCCGCTACAACATTGGCGAAACACTGGTAGAACTCCAAATTTTTGTATGGACCTTGTATCGTGTAAAGTGAGTCTAAATCTTTCGGAAGTATAGTTTGATTCTTTGATCATCGTAGCTTCCTCACTAGATTGAGTTAAATATGTAGTCCCTACCTTTCTCTTTATCAACAATACACATACCAATCCAAGTCAACTGTGTTGTTTCGATTGGCGATGAGGGGTATATTGATGAAAAAGTAATATAGACTGTTAGAGTTTTAGTTTCATATTTGGTGTTGCTTTGCTTCCTATAGGCCTGGAGAGTACCCCATCGGAGTCACTTCAGGAACATAAGAATTTCTCCATTGCTGATGAATACGACTTATTGAGAATAGAACAGGTTGTCCCTTCAGAGAAGGATGTTTATATATACCTCTGACATACTTGTTAAGGTTTTCCCCCTCTCCTTACTCTACTTGAATGAGTTGACAAGGGTTAACCAAATATAGAAAACCGATTAGAATAGGTGGTACTAGTTAAAAGTGAAAGCATCGTGATTTCACGGAGAATCACTCTGAAAGGAACGTATTTTCCATCATAGTATCATTGACTAGAAGAAATCCAAGATATTCATAAGGAGAGGGAATATATAGATAACCAAGTGTTGATAGTTATACAAGTCCTCTTGTATTTCAACTCACTTGTCTCAAGAAGCCAATCACAGTTTCATGTAGAAACTAACCTATGGGTGCACAAGCAAACAAGCAAAGGAAAGAAGTAAGACAAAGAAATCAAAACAAGAAAAAGAACACTACCCATACTCCTAACATAAGCAGAGCATGGGCCAACTCACATGAAGTAATATTTCCAATGAAGCCACCAACACATTGGTTGACCCATGTAAGTGATGGCATGGTTGACAAGAAATATATTCAAGCATACCAACAGAGAAGAAAGATAAATAAATGAAAACTAGAACATTAGAAGTTTGAATGGGTCGAAAAAAAAGAAAAAATTGAAATAAAATTAAAGGCACTATGCAGACATATCATGGTTTTGTGTCACATTATGCATGGAAGATAAGCATGTACATTCCTTCAAACTTGAAAAACGAATAAAAATGAAGAAAGAAGGTATTTTTGTTTCACAACAGTGGTTGCTATGTATGACTCCTCCAATGCATGAGCGATAGGATCGTGTGATTCCAGTGGAGGATGTGAAAACTGTGAATCAGATTGATTTTCAATGTGAACAGGAGAGTGATGAGGAGCCTCGGGAGATTCAACATATTTATGATTGGGAGTGGAACTGACCTCAAGGCTATGAGAACTTGACATAACCATCATCTTGGGTTGAAGTGCCTTGATAGCTTGAGGAGTTTCCACTTCATCAAAAGATGGATCATCAAAGTTCGATGTCTTAGAAAGATCAATAGTAGGTGAATCATAATCATGATCAAATGAATGAGTGGAAAGATCACGACAGATATGACCCAAAAATTCAAGATGAACAATGACATCCTCATGATTTGATGAATCATAGAGAGGGGTTTGATGGAAAAAAAAAAAATTCACCCTCTCAGTTTCCAAAAATGAAAGATGAGCGATCAAGTGGATTCGAGAAGAAATATTTTTCCTCTCCAAAATAAAATGACAAATTGACATCCTACACTTTCTCTGAATGATTGGAAGTGGAAACATCTAGAGATGAATTTTGAAAAAAGGAATCAGAAATGGAAGAATCACAAAAGATCTCAGGATAAAGCGGACGAGATGAGGACAGAAGGATGTCATCCTTGACCAAAACTTCTTGTTCATATTCCCACACATACTCATCAAGAATGATAACATAGCTTGGCTTTTCAACACCAACTTTGTCCACAACTTGATCCTCGTGAAAATCACACATGAAATTTGGAACAGGTGAACACAACACACCAATATCCGGAGGACCAAAGGAACTAGTGAATGGAGTTTGAGAAGATGAGACCAATTGAAAACCAATAGGCTTATAGTACAAATATATGAAGAAATCCAGAGCATGTGGGGTAGGAGGAGATGGTGACATTTCAATAGGTAGGTTCACAATTTCTCCCACCTCATCCTGTAGATCTAGAGATGCTTGATGAGAAGGGGACAAAGGGTCACTTGGGACAGTGACCTTGCCCATCTCATATTTAGAAGCTCTAACACTGAGGTATGATGGGAAGGGTTTGAAAGATTCTAACTCTTGTGGATTCTCAAATATGTGAACAAGATATTGAAATATTTCATTCAGAAATTTCCAGTCAACTTCATCTTCTGGAAAGTCAAAACAACAATTAAGGAAACAATCATAAAAGTGTGCAATAGATTCGCCAGGTGCTTTTTGTAATTTTAGAATTTTACGATTAATTTCTTTACGATTATAAAAGATGATATCACGGCCTAATTCTCTGATCATGTGATTGAAAGAGTGTATAAAGGTTATGGGAAATGTGTGACACCATTAGTTAATGAACCCTTCGAACATGTAAGCGAACAACTCATAGGAAATGTCATCAAAGGGGACTTCATTCCTGTCACAGAAACCTAGAAAGGAAACTACGCGGATTAACAAGGCTTCTCCTCTTTTTCCATCAAATTTGAGTTGTGACAAGTCATCTATAACATCCACTATGCGTCGAAATCATGAGCGTGATAAAAGCATTTCGAGGTTTAGATTGTGATATAAGTCATGAATGATGTATAAAAATTCAAAATAGACTTCAATAGCTTTTTATCTGGCCCTCCTTCTAGTGCCATAAATGTTGATGGTGTTGGACCTGCCAAAATTTAGGGGATCTCCCCGGTAATAAGTCCCAACTAGACCTCATACAATCTGGGGTAGGAGTCCCAACAATGGGTGGTAATGTAATGCCTTGACCACAGTAGTGCGCAAAGATAAGTATGATGAATTTGGGTGGAAGAAAATGTGTGAAATTGCAGTGAGTGAAGTGAGATGCATGGGGGTTCCAACAAATGGATGGGAAAAGGAATTGTGCCACTTCGAAGCCTCCAATAGTATGAAGCCTAAAAGGAACACACGAGCGGAATGACATCACAAGCTAAAATGTAGAATGGTCCAAAAAAAAAAAGTGATGGGTTAATCCAACAACATGCATTCAACAAGATTCATACAATTGCATACAAAGTAGTTCATAAGAAAATTCCTAATTTAAACAACATACATTTCTAAAGAAACCATAATAGTCCAACTACAACAACAACATATGCATGAAAGTGTGCTGGCTTAGTTATTATTATTATTATAAGTGAAAGTTCCATTCATACATACACCATTGACAGCCACTGGCCCCAATAGTGGAACATAACATTCAAGAACACTTTTTCCTCCAAAGAAGTATACTCTCTCTATGTTGTGGAGAAGCCAAGCCTCGTCACACTACCCCAAGCCTTCTCTAAGCCTAAGCCTAGCCAAAAGCTTGGCTCCCAAAAGCATGTTCTATGAGTTATGGAGTTCTATTTATAACAAAGGGTGGGGTGACCCTTGACATTCCCCTTTGTGACTCGTTGACTACCCTCATGAATCTTCAACTTATTTACAAATAACTCATTACATTACATAGTGGTTGTTCACATTCCATTAAGGACACTTGGAATTTCACTTGCAACATATTTACAAATAATATACATTTTCCACATGTACCCATGTGAGACAAAATAGGCTAGAGACAGCCTAACAAGACAAAATACTCTGATTCAAAATTTTGGGGAAAGACCAACTTGGAAACCTCCACTTGATGCTTCTCAATGACATACTGATACCAAGCTTCGTATTGTGCTATGATGTCCCCAAATAACTTGATGATGTCTTTCTAATAGTGGACTCTTTCCTTCATAACTTATGGGTATACGATTTTGGAACCTTTGTCCAACTCATCCTGAAGCATGTGTAGCATGGTCTTGACCATGACAAGACCACCAATGTAAGTCTGCATGTTTTGTGTGCCCAGCTCCATGTCACCATTGGTGGTCTATCGCCTTAACTGATCCATGTACCTATCAATCTATAGTCACACTTGGTTATTGTTCTTAGCTTCAGTGAGGGAACCGATTGACGGGATATTATGTGTTCTCAGCATGACATCCAAACTCTTATACAACCTTTCATATGAAGCCTGTATGTTGCTAACAAACGGGGTGATTTGCTCATAGTTCTGGATAAACATCTGGATCCTTTCTTTGTCTAGATCTGCCTATGACTTCATCATATTTGGTAGGTCAAGCGAGGCTCCCTTGTACCTTTGTTCATTCTTGCACATTGGCGATAACAACATGTATGTCCTTGAGAGTTTCGAAAATCCTTATGCTTCGTTGCTAAAAGCCATATATATGGACAACTTCCTTATAGATGGTGAAAAATGCGTCAAATATTTTTAGCATGGTGGGCTGAAGATTTGATACTACAATAAGTATTGCTTTCCTCATCTTTTCCATTGCAGAACCTGTGGATTTTTCTGCCTTCTACCTAGCCACCTGCAAGTTGTTTTCCATATGTTCATTCTCTGCTAAAAGGAACTTGACATTTAAGCTCATGGCTCCTACATAATCCAAGGTGGCATTAGCCATGGAAAATGGATTCTTTCTTACATTTGATACTATAACCCTTCTTTCATAAATGTAGGTGATGCATGATCATCCAAGAAATGATTTCTCCGTGCCTGTACAATCATCTTTTGCAACTTGTCAAATGATATATTGTACACATCCATCACCAGATCATCATCAAGGAGAAGAATCTCTCCTTGCTTGATCAGGACCGGTTCTAATACTAGAGGTGGTGGAGACTGAGGGGTGACCTTGGGTACATGTGGCATGAGGTCAGTGTCTTGATCCAATGGTTCATCTGCCAACTCCATGTTTGTCCCTTCCACCAATTTCTCAATCTCTTGAGCAAGCTCTCAATCCTACATCTGCTCACCCTCTTCTTTAGCTGCTAGCTGTTCTGACTCCTCAACCTATATGGGTCCTATTTTCTCTGTCATCATGCCTTTCCTTTCATCTTCTTCCTATTTTTTCTTCTCTTCCCTCTCTCTCCTTCTTAGCTCCTGCTCTTCCTTCAAATTATTCTTTGTTTCTTGAAACTTCCTTTCTACTTCCTCCATCCTTTACTTTTCTTTCTTCCTTCGCTCTACTCTCTTTATGTGTTCTTTCCTCTTTTCCTCCACTTACAAAGTTTCTTTCTCAATGAGATGATATTCTTTGAACTTGTAGCTTTGCTCAACCTCTAGTTTTTCAACAATCTTCCTCTTACCCTTGTCCTACGTCGATTTTCTACTTATTGTTGCTATTGTTGTTGCTTCCTATGGTGCTGCTACCTACCAGGAAACTTTCCATGTTGTTGTTATACTGACCAGTTCATTGAGCTTGGAGTAGTTGTAACAATACCTCCAATGGTCCTCCTTTACCCAATGACATATCCCCTAGATCCATGGATTGTAGTCTTTGGTGTTGAACGCAAACTTCACTATCTCCTTAGCTTCGACATCCACATCCTTCAAGCTCTTAATCTCATACAATCTAATCCGAAGAGGAAGGGTGGGCCATGGTGCCTTCTTCTTCATGTGCAATCCCACTAATAACCCTATGGAGAGGTGATATGTGACCCCTTGCATGACCAACTTGTCTGTGGCATACCTTGGTAGAATATGCGGATGCTTCTCTCCTCCAAACATCCTAATGAAAGTGACACTAGGTGAGGCATACCAATCTAAAATGTTAAGTATTGCCTCCATCACTTCTTGGAACATGCAAGGTGGATCCTACTCAAAGATCAAATTGTACACTGGGATGATGAAATGGTTAGCTAGCCTTGCCATAACTCCTAGGTAGCTACATTCAGAAAGAAACTTGCAATAAATGTTGACAACAGTCTCTTTTGGTGTCCATGTCCAACCCATGCTAGGAAGTTGATGTTGGGAAAAAATTGCATCAAGTAAATATGCGAGCATGTAGAATTTTGCATTCTCAACCTTGGGCAGATTCTAGGCATTAGTCACATGTATTTTCAACTGAAGAGCCAGTAGATCCAACTAGTTGAATGGCCTTCCATAATTTACCAACTGGTCCAACAGAACCACCCAATTTTCTGGCAAGGTCTCTGTGCTCTCTTCACTATGTAATCAGCATGCAAAGATGATCAAGAACTGGTAGGCCTTCCTGAGTGACTTTGTCTTGTAAACATGAGTGGGTGTCATTCTAAATCTTAACTTATCTTTCACCTAGTGCTTTACAGTATCTCTAGTGCTTTACAGGAACTTGTCCTGACGATGAACCACACTGGTTGGTTCGAAATGCGTCGACAAACGTCTCTTTTTATGTGATTTACGCCGAAGCTCTTCGTATTAATCTCTAGTCTTCACAAAAGTTGTGGGTGGCATAGAAAAGTGAATCCATGTGGTTCACTGACTGAGGTAAATGATACATCTGTTAATAGTTCTCTGCCTTGAAGGTGGAAATCTCTATCCCAATTGTTAGTGTTAGTCTTTGCATGCTTCCTCCAGTGATCAAACATGCTCTTACAAAGTGATTTTAAGGTGTCAAGGTCAAATTTTGTCATTTCAGTGAGTCTTTAAGCAACATTTGGTCACTAGATATTAGGTCTAGGGTTTTCTTTTACTCCTGTCAAAGTTGTCCAAATGTCGGTCCATGTTACCATTTAGCTGAGTGTACCATCATTCAGAGGGTTGTCATCATAATTTCAGGTTCCAATGGGTCATTTTACACCTGGTTCATGCTTCAGTTGCGCCTAGGTAAGGTGCATTTCTCTCTCCTAGGGTTTTGAAGGTAATTTCTCTTAGATGGTAAAATCATCAACAAAACGTGTATCCTGATGTTCATACACCTTTTTTTATCCTTAATTTACCTTATTAAACACTTCCCATCACTCATATACCTCAAATTCCTCATTTTCTCACAAACCCTAGTTTCTTGCTACAACTTGACAATTTTCTAGGCTAGGCCTATGTTTTTCCCTTTTGGACCTCTTCCCCTCACTCAATCTCTAAAATTCCACTTTCCCCTACTTGCTAACATCCCTCCCAACTTCTCAAAATTTTCTCAAGAATTTAGAAGCCCCTTATCCCCTTCATTTCACTTCATTTCAACAAATCCCTTGTTCCACACATCGGGATAGGTTTTACTCCAATGATGTTTATGAGCAATAAAAGATGAATTTGGGAAAACTAAGAGATTTTTTTGTCCAAAATAGGCCAAGGAATAAAAAAATCCTTCACTTTTTACACAAGTGTCACGGTTTTAGAGAAATGTCAAAAATACACTTGCCTCAGGAGAATTGATGTACCTCTGAAGTTACCTTGGGAAAATTAAATTTTCTCATAGCTTGGTTCGCAAAATGACTTTCTTGATGATTCAAATGATAACTAGACACAAAGAGCTTTCCAATGAGCTATCATGAGCTTAATTTGGAGTTGCGGAAGACCTTCAAACGTTGACTACAACAACACTCTGCCTTTAGGAAGCCTCATTTTGCACATTTTGACCAATCTTGGGAGATTTGATTTTTGACAGAGAAAATGAACTCCAAATTGCAAAATTATAGTTTGGTTGGAAATTAGGCTAAATAATATTTCCAATGAGCTATCCTGTGCCCAATTTGGACACTGGGAAGGCCTCCAAAGGTCCCCTGCAAAAAGCGTTATGCATTGGGTTTGGTGGCGCGACGCATAGAGCTGCAAGCCATTTTCACCACAAATTCATCCATATTCTCAATTTTCTTGGTTTCCTCTGGTCCAAAGTAAGCCAACAACTCTCCAAATGCCAATGAAAGTTTTTCTTAATATTTTTATGATGATTTAGTGAAAAAATTTCAAAACCCCACCTCCTTGCAATTTTTGTTCAAAACATGATTGCTTAGGGTTCGTAAATTTATTTTTGTTGCCATCACTCCCTCACCTTCTATTCCCTCACTTCTTTTCTAGTTTCATTAACCCATTTCACTATCCTCCATATCCCTAAATTCATTCACCCCTATCCCCAATTCCCATTATCCTAAACCCTAGCTACACAATTCCCAAACCCTAATTGCTATCCCAAAGCATAAAACCTGTCCCTAAAACCCTTCTATTCCCCAAATTCTAGTCAGCAACATTCCCAAAACCCCTCTTACCCTCTCCCTTCATAGCCCTCATACATTTTCATACACTTGACAGCAAAAGATCAAAGACACTTAAATCTCTTCATACTCATCCAAGACAACACAAACAGTTGGCAAACATTGAATTTGATCCTTCCTATGACTGAGATGAAGAGACACATAGTGACTCTCCTACAGAAATGCATGCACCAAGGATGCCTTGCAAAAGTGGAAAACATAACCGAGAGGAGCCCACTTCACTTGTCACGTTGTAAAAGCAGAAAAATGAGTACTATCTGCACCCGGGGTGGAAGGGGTCTCATTTTCGCCATCAGTAGAGCAGGTACAAGACAAGGGTAAGAAGTCGCTGCATGATGAGGGACCGTCAGGAGGTAAAGAGGCATATTTCATCCTCATTCAGGATGATGACACAGACTCAAAGCTCAAAGAAGTCATTTGGGAGCAGCAAGATGACATTCATCATTTGTCTCTCAATCTGGAAAGAGCCAAGTGGATAATTAACTATTTGGAGTAGAGGAACAAACAACTAGAAGATCAACAAATCATCATGTAGCTCCAAAACATGAAGGCAAAACGACAAGCTACCAAGAAGAGGAAAACCAAGTTGACAACACTTGAACAAGAAATCAATGATGATCGTAAATATTGGCTTGAAAGGGTGAATATCCACTTGGAAAAGATGCTAGAGAAGGCCAACAAGGAGAAGACATTGTTGAGGCATATGGCTTATCATTACATGGCGAGAAACAAAGTCTACAAGGCAAGAATCAGAAGTTTGAAAGCAAAGTTGAAGAGGGCATTGAGGAGGCGAAAGGAGCATGATAGACTTCAGATCTTGGCTGAGGCTTCCTTGGCCTAACACGGCACTTGATGGAGGAGACTTAGCCCAAATTTCAAAAAAATTGGGACACTTTTTTCATTTTTGAAATTTTTGGACTAAAACATAGAATTTTCTGCCCTATGCGCCACGCAACTTTGCGCTCGCTTTTGATGGGAGCCTCCAAATGACAAAAACCCAGCATTTTTGGATTTGGCATGAAAAAATATGCTTGCCTACCAATGGCCAAGAAATTTTGACAGGTTTTGAGCCCTCAAAAAGGTCAAAAACACTCAAAAAATGACCTTACTGCCCCTATTTTGACACACGGGAAGCAGTGTTGGGAGATCTGAATTTTGGAGGGGAAAATGGAGGCCAAATGAAAAAATTCTACTTGGGTTGGAAAGTAGATAGGTAGAACATTCCAACAAACACACTTGGAGAAAATTTGGACACTGGGAAGGCCTCCAAAAGTGGCTCCAAACATGCGCTACGCATAGAGAAATCAGGCGCGGCACATAGAGGAAATTTGGCCTAGTTTGACCAAGAATGCTCTGTTTTTCACCTAGTTTTGACAGTTTGACTTTTTCTCTTTCTCAATGTCAAACTTGTGATGTAATTTAATGTAAAATCATGGATCTTGATGTAATTATGTCTAATTTTCACGTATGGAGGTAGATTCATCTATTAAAAAGTTGTTTGAAACTGAATGAATCAGTTCCCTAGTTTCTAGATGCAAGTTGTTCCACTGCCTGATTTCTAGTTCTCAATTTAGAATTAGTTGGAACAACTCCTAAACTTGTGAGCTTTACCCCTAGAGGCTAGGATGAGTTATGCTTTGTCTGTATCTTGTGATCTTTCAATCATTAGCATGGTTGGACTTTTGAGAAAGCAAGGAGCTTCGTTATATACTCATATCAGCAATTTTGGCTAAGGAATTGAGATCAGGGTTTGCAGCACTCTTTGGGATTCATGTGGCATTTTGTTTTGGTACAGTGCTTTCTTCTGTAATTGTGAATTTGTTTATGTGTTATATATGCCATTATCTATCTTGTTTCTTCTTAGCTAAATCAAACAAGGGAGAAGGTAGAATCCATTGAAATTGCAGTGCTCTACCTAGGGTTTGCTTTAGTTTTTTATGTTTTTAGCTATTTGAAGAAGATCCCTGAGTTTTTCTACCCTCTTCAACTCCTCACCTGTCTAAATCTCTCCATATCATTCAACTCGAAGTGCCAAAATTCGTTGTCTACCTTGCCCCATTGAGATCTCTGCGAAACTGAGCCTCATTCCCCGCACCCAAAATTTGCCTTTCCATCTGAGCCAACAAAAACATCATTTTATTCAATCAAACTCATTTACACACATACCTAGCCTAAAATCCGTAAGCATATCAGTCATCTCAAGCCCATATTAATCACATTTTGTTGAGATTGACAAGGAGAGAGCCCTCTCCCGACCTGGTAGGGCTAGCTACCAGGTTAAGCGTGGTTTGATGTTGTCCTAGATCCTACCTTTCCTAGCCTGAGTAGATTTAGGCTCTAACACCACTAGCACTGCTCAATGTCATAGTCTATGGATCTGTGTGTGAAATAATCTAGTGGATAATGTCCGCACATGGGAAGGCGATGTACCTGCATGAAACCTAGTGTAATCCTAACCGATGGACACTGATATAAACCTATTGATCCTCTAAGTCTTCCTTGAAGTCCCCTGTAAATATATCCTTGATTCCCTGCCATGTTAAATTCATGCCCTTCTCAATGAACAACTTAGTGTCTGCATAAACTGGAAAATTCATTGAAACCTGCTCAACTACTTCGCTAGTCCTACTCTTGAGAGTATCCTTTGATGCAAATCTCTTGGAAGTCATGTTACCTATAACTGTTGGAGAGTTACTCAACAACATCTATACACGGAGACAGAGAGGACACTAATGGCATGCAAATGTTAGCTTGAAATAAAAAACAATTAAAGAACAAACCAAGCAACAAACTGGGAAACTCATGGGAAGTATTGTGCAATCTTGGCTCTAAAAGGGGACCGACTGCTAGCTAGAATTACGCATTTTGTAGCCCCAATAGTCAGTGGGGAGGTCTTGCTGATTGGAACTGTGCAATGCGCAGTTTAGTTTGGGCACATTCTAGGAGAGACTGTGCATTATGAAGTCTCAGTGGCTAAGGCTTAGGGATGGCTACTGGAACTATGTAGTGCACGATTGGAGCTAGGCCTAGGAAACCTCTGCACAATTCCATAAGCCAAAGTCGAGGCCCTAAGTTCTAGAAATGTGCAGTTCATGCTCGAGAAGATGAGATCTAGGCCAAGGAAGCCCAGATCTACCTAAGGGAAGTGAGAAATCAAACATATCTGAAGGATTGAATGATGATCAGTGTAGACCTAAGTTAATGATAATTCATGTGAGTGAAATGAGTGTAGGAATCAATCAAACTGAAGGAAAACAAAGCATGTGGAGAGAGTTTCCGCAATGGTAACTCATGGTGCAAAAACTGAGTAATGCATGCAACACTTGGGAAAAGCAATGCAAAAATTAAAACAACACTTATAAAAGTTAAAAAAAGTTGAAACACCAGTGTTGGTTCAAAAAAATGAGTGAAACAACACTCTCACAAGCTAAGCAAACAAAAGCAACAGAAAGAGTAGAAAATGACTAGAAAAGAAAGACTTACCCAAGAAAGAAACGACGATCACACCAAAGGTTCCTTGATCTCATCGCGAATGTCAGAGCTCCAAGATCAAATGTGAAAATGAGATCTAGTTGCGGAATTAAAAATAATTGGTTGATTTAGGGTTTATGACACGAAGGCCAAAAATCAAGGAAAAAGCGACACTTGGCAAAATTTTCCAAAATAACTCAAGTGTCTCCTTTGGGCTACTAAAAATAGGTCCCTATTTTCTAGGGATGCTTTTTCACTTTTTTCTTATTCTTTTTTTTGGGAAAAGCTGCCAAGCATTTCCTGTATAGATTGCGCAATCCTGGGAAGGATTGGGCAACTCACTAGATCATGCACAGGGTAGCTCCTAAGCAAGAAGCTTATGCACAATTTGTAGGTTGAGTGGATCTGGGTTGCCTCTCATGCCCTGCGCATTTTCCCAGCAGAGGATAGGCTGTCAGCTGGTTCTACACAATTCTAGAGTTGAAGGTTCATTGTTAGCTTGAACTGTGTAATTCTCGAGAGAAAGGTTGGTTGTGCTAAAGGATTTCACAGTCCACTAAGGAAAAACTGGAACCAGGTTTAAACCAATTCAAGATATCAACTGGTGGGTTAGGCAGTAAAGAAAGTAAGAAAACACAATCCATAATGCAAAATATATAACTCAATTAAATTACACGTACCCGGGTTAGTGCGAGATGAGTTGTTGTGATTTAGGAGGGAGGCTCCAAAACAAAGCATAAGAAAATTTTTTGGAGGGTGGTTGTAGCCGCTACAACAACAATATAATCTTAGGTGCCAAATTGTTCCTATTAAGACTCTGTCTCAAAAGACAACAGTTGAGCAACAAGCTGATTCAAGGAAGGAATTACTAAGGAGACCAGAGGAGCCTGAGAGGACAGTCTGAGAAAAGTGGAAGAAGCTAAAAAGGAGATCAAAGAATTGGAAAAAACACAGTCAACTTTCAATCTGGAAAGTGAAATTAGTAATTTTAAAGTATCCATTCCTTTTTATAAATTTTTAAGAAATAAAAAGTACATAAAAAGCATATTTATAATGGTTAAGAGTTCAAAGAGTGATCGGGTTAATATAAACTCACAAGATTCCCTAAATTTAGATGATGATGCTCCTGAATTTGTTTTTTTTCCACATGTCAGTGGTATAAATGATGATGTTCCCCCATTCTATGTAAGTATGAACATACACGATATGGTTCTTCATGATGTTATGTTAGACTTTGGAGCTTCGCATAACCTGATGCCTAAGTCAGTCATGGACCACCTAGGACTCTAGATTACTAGACCTTACAAAGACTTGTTCTCATTTGATTCTAGAAAAGTAAAATGTTTAGGGATGATAAAATATCTAGTTGTAACTTTGGCATAGATACCTACAAAAAGTGTAATTATGGACATAGTGGT
This sequence comes from Pinus tabuliformis, assembly GCA_031772625.1. Lineage (NCBI taxonomy): Eukaryota > Viridiplantae > Streptophyta > Pinopsida > Pinales > Pinaceae > Pinus > Pinus tabuliformis. The sequence goes on along the minus strand of CM062818.1, from coordinate 502,724,208 downwards.
AGCACATATTCCAATTAGTTTCGACATGTTATTTTTCTGTCTTGGGAAACAAGATTAGGAGGAACATTACAAATGGACATGTCTTACACATTAGTCCCTTTGTTTGGTGAGTTAAAAATATTATATAGCGAAGTCCAAATGGCCTATATGGTAAGTAGTAGAACTCAACCAGATAATCATCCCATTTATGTAGTAGATATAGAGATGGGATCAAAAAGATTCTTTAATGATTTTTGTGTTGATGGGGAAATATCATAACATGTTGATCGACATTCATCAAAAACATGTTCAAAAAATTTCAAATGAAGTCTGGAATTTATATTTTGATGGCTCCACTTGTGAGAAGGGTTTTGGGGTAGGAATTTGGATTGTTATGCCACATTGTACTAGTCAGTTACATTCATATAAATTGTATTTTGACTATACAAACAACGTGGTAGAATATGAATCTCTAGTTATTGGGTTGAACCTGTTAAGAGAGCAGAAAGCGAAGAAAATTCATATTTTTGGAGATTTGGATCAATTAATTGTGAACCAATTCAAAGGAACTTATCAAACTAGGTACCCAAGGATGAAAACCTACCAGAATAAAGTGTGGGATTTGTTTTCAAATTTTTTCACTGAGCATGAAATCTCTCTCAGCCCTAGAGAAGAAAATGGAATCGTGGACTCTTTAGCAACAACTATTAGTGCATTCAGAATTCATATTTATCCTAATGAAAAATATGAGATCAATGTGAGGCATAGGCCTTCTATCCCAGACAATACTAGGCACTGGTAGGTGTTTGAAGACGATCAACAAATTATAATATTTCTTCAAAGAACTGATGAATTTCTTATCACTCCAATTGACAAAGATGAATATGAGATCACAGATAAAGATACTGAAACAATGGTCTTCTTGAATAATGTTTTTGGATAGGATATAATTCAATTAAGTAATAATATAATCCCTAGAGGTTTAGTTCCATTAAAGATATTATTTGATTTAAGTGATGTGGAAATTAAGCCTAGAATCTCGCCAACTGATGGGTAGATGGAATACTACAATTAGAGAACTAAATATAATACAAAGGTGGTCAAAGTTTCTAATACTTTGAAACCAGACCAAAAGCTAAAGTATGAAAAAATTTTAAAGGAGTTTGCATATGTATTTGCTTGGATATGTGAGGACTTACAGGTCTATGAAAAAATTGTCATCCAACACACTATACCACTCAAGGACAATGGAAAACCATTTAAACAAAAGTTAAGAAGGATCAATCCAAAGATATTGCAACTGATTGAAAAGGAGGCGAAGAGACTATTGGCTGAAAACATCATCATCCCACTAATATTTTCAAATTTTATAGCAAACTTGGTACCAGCCAGGGAAAAGAGTGAGGAAATTCACCTATGTGTGGATTTAGGAAATTTGAATAAAGTGTTAATGAAGGATAATCATCCTTTATAAAAGATGGACCACATTTTGCAAAAAGCGGTTGGCTCAGAAAGGATTTCAATGCTGGATGGGTTTTCTGGATATAATGAGATCTTGGTTAATCCAAAAGATCAGGACAAGATTTATTTCACCACGCCATGTGCCACATTTATGTATTCAAAAATTCCATTCAGACTCATGAATGTTGGAGCCACCTTCCAGAGAGAAATGGATATCACTTTCACTGATGAAAGAGATAAGTTCGTTGTTATTTATCTAGATTATATCAATCTCTTTATGAAATATGAATCTTATCATTTAAGACATTTGAGGACAGTCTTCACTAAGTGTGGGAAGTTCAGAGTTTCCTTAAATCTGGAAAAATATATATATAATTAATAAATAAATAAAAAATAAATCCCATTTATCTATGAAGGAGGGGAAGTTTTTGGGTCACATAGTATCAAAGGAGGTAATTTAGATAGATCCTAGCTGAGTGACAACAATAAAAAAATTAAACATCTAAGAAACAAGAACGAAGTGCAATCATTTCTAGGTAAAGTAAATTTTCTACGAATATTTATCCCAAATTTTAAAGAAATTTTAAAGGCTATATCAAACATGCTCAAGAAAAGAAATGATATTAAATGGAATGAACAAGCAAAGTCATACTTTAGTGATATCAAAAAGGATTTAGGTCAAGCTCCTTTACTCACTAGTCCAGATTTCTCTAAATATCTTGTAATTTTTTCATTTTCTTCTGAGCACACCATCTTTCATGTTTTACTTCAAAAGAACGGGGAAGGTCAGGAACAACCCATTTCCTTTTTTATTATGGAATTGAGAGATGTTGAAATGAAATACAAAACAATGGAAAAGTAGGCATATGTGTTGATTAAATCACTTAAAGATTTCAGGGTCTTTATACTACATTCTCATGTGATTTCCTACACACTCAATGCTGCAATAAAAAGTATTTTGATCCAGCCTAATAGTGATGGCAGGAGGGGGAAGTGGATTTCTAATATGCTAGAATTTGATTTGGAAATAAATCCTACCAAATTAATCAAAGGACAAGGTTTAGATAGACTAATGACCGAAACAAATCTTGACACTTTTGATATGATTTCAATTATGGAATTATCATATTTTCCAAAGGATGAGTCAAGGTGTAAAGTGGATGAATGTTTTAGAGACTGTTCATGATGTACTGATATCATTTACATATTTCAAAATCTACAAGTACCACTGGGGACAAACAAATCTCAGGCCTGATTTTTTAGGCTAAAATTTGTTAAATACTGTCTTCTGGATGGTTATTTATTTTGGAAAGACTTGCAAGGCATCTTATTGAATTTCCTATTAGAAGATGAAGCCAAAGTAATGATCAAATATTTTCATGAAGGAGCCTGTGGAGGACATCATTACTAGAAGTTGACTTCCGATAAAATCTTGAGAGTAGGATTCTACTGGCCTACTATTTTTCTGATGTAAAAAAGGAGGTTGCAGCCTGCCATAAATGTCAGTGGTTTGAAGGCAAATCCAAATTAATGTCTCTACCTTTGAAACCCGTTTCTGTAGAAGCACCATTTCAACAACGGGGCTTTGATTTCATAGGTGAAATTCATCTGGAATATTCAACACAACACAAATGGATATTAACAGGAATGGATTACTTGACCAAATGGGTTGAAGTACTTCCAAGCAGGCAAGATACTAATCTCTTTGTTATTCAATTTTGAGAAAACATTATTTCCAGGTTTGGTAGTCCAAAATGAATTATTACTCATAATGCAGAGTGTTTCAAATCCAAAATACTAATAAAATTTTGTGATGAGTACCATATTAAACTTGGTCATTCCATAGCCTATTACCCTCAAGGTAATGGACTGTCTGAGTCCTCAAATACAAGTCTTCTCAAAATTATCAAAAAGTTGTTAGAAGACAACAAGAAGGTTTGGCATACAAAACTAAAGTTTTCTTTATGGGAAAACATGACCAGTACTAAAATGTAAATAGGTACTACCCTTTTTCAATTAGTATATGGTGTTGATGCAACATTCCCGATTACGATTGGAATCCCTGTTATGAGATATTTACAGGAATTAGGAGAGGAACTGAAACATATGAAAAGGAGGATAAATCAGTTAATAGAAGTACAAGAGGATAGAGAGAAGGCATATGAAAAGTATCAAGAGGCTTAGAATCAAATCAAGAAAATTTTTGATAAAAAGAAAAAAGAAGATGATTTTAAGTGCTTGGAACTAATCTTGAAGTGGGATGCTCACATTAAGGATAAAGGTAAGCATGGGAAGTTTGAAAACATCTGGAAAGGCCGATGCAAAATTGCATATTTCCATGGTAAGAAAATTTTCATTTTAGAATATCTGGAAGGATTTTTTCTATCTAGAGGTCCAGTCAATGGATGCTTCCCGAAACATTACATTACTTGAACAAAGAATGTTTCAATTTTCATTGTAAATATCCATATTTTTTGAAGTACTTGCAGGTGTGGATGAGAATTCTAAAGAAATTGAAGGCTGAGGATAATGCTATAAGGTTCTGATAATGTTTATTAGAGAATAAAAGTGTTTCACAACAATTACAGTTTTTCAAAAAATTCCAACAGAGTCTGTAAAAAGAACATGTTTTTTAAAAATGGTTTTCTTTATTTAAGCATACTTCTTTGTAATAAATAGACCTCTCATATGTGGGGTTCTTGTTGCCATCAATGGTTGACAACATCCCTGTGGAGCCAGTTGTTATCACATTATTTAAGTTTGAATTTTGTTTAATGATGACAATTACAGTGTACGCAGAAGTTTTGTAATAAACAGGAAATAATGTTGATAATGGGACTATCAATGCTTTTGTTAGTACAACAGATTTTTTAGAATAATACAATGACAATGAGAGTGTCAACATTATTGGGTATCATTGATATCTAGAGTATCAATGCCAAACCTAAAAATTGAATTTTTAATTTTTGAAATGCACTGATAAATTCCACGTGAGCAACGAAATAATAATTTCCCAGTCATGCCACAATAAATTTGAAGGTGAAAGGTACATGTTGAAAAGAAGGTTTTCCACCATCGAAGACGTATGATGTGGTTTTGTAATATCGAAGGATTAAAACATTATTTCACCTGTTAATCAGTTAGTCTACCTGAAACATCACTATTGTTTCCCGCATAGTAAATTCACCATTTCATTTGTATGTTTTGTTAACTTTATCACTGGAAAGTTGTTTGATTGAAGCTACTTAGTGGAGATATAGGATTGAATCTTTGTCTCTCATCTGCCTAATAGCCAGACTATAAAGATAATGGGGAAAAGTGGAAGGCTAAACAAAAATGAACCGAAAGGTCATGACCTTTTGGAGATTTACTCGGATATTCAACAACATTTTCGACAGGGTAGGTGGGTGGAATTTTTATGATGATGCACCTTTTTCCATGACAAGGTTGCTCAAGCATTCACCTAGGGTTTTGATGGTTAACATGTGGAGGTTGGAGGAATTTCGTTACAGGTGACATAGGAGATGGTTGCAGAGGTCACAAATCTACCTACAAATGGAGAAAAGGTATTTATAAGCCTTGTCTTGGCTAGGATCGATGTCCCATTCTTCCTAAAGGTTGATTTTAAGGAAATAAATTGGAAAGAAAGGGTACAAAGGCCTTGGTTGGAAGACATATGGCATGGGATACTAAAAATTTCTCGATTATATTTCACATGCGAGGGGTGTTTAACCAGGTAAACTTATACCATTTCCATTTCTTAGCTCATCTAGTAGGACAAATAAGAATGAATACATGCTATTTTTTGTTATAAAGTCTCAGGCACATGGTTACTTGGGTTCGGGCCAGAAAGGACCCATCTCCAAATTTCATCTATAAAAAACCTTTAATTAAGTTATTAATTGAAAATCAATTGGAAAAATCTAGAAGAACATGGAGTCATTTCCTATTATAGGGAGGGTTTCAACCCCAACCCCTTAAGTCTAAACAAGGAAGGAAGAAGGGAAACAAACAAGTCAAAAACCCTTAGGAAGGAACCTCCTCTCATCATACCCCTGCTGTGCAAACTAGAAGCCAACAAAAGGAAGACAAACCCTTACTTTATATTCCTAAAATACCTAAGGTTTATTCTAGAAGATGTGATAGGCTTAGGAAGATACAGTATGCTAAATACCCTCCTACTGTGAGTTCCCCACATGCTGAAAATCTAAATACTAAAGATTTCCCTATAGAAATCCAGACACCAGAGAAAAATAAGGGAAAGAGGATTGACCATAAACCCCATGATGAAGAAGTTCTAGATGAAGAAGAGCCCACCGTATTTGAAATGTCCAAAGGGGGTAAAAAACCTCACACTAGGCCCTTAAACAAATTGAGGTTGAACATAAAGTTGAAGGAAAGCATGCACCTTACCAAAGAGGTCACAGATGTATACAATTTTCCACTAAAGGAATTGATTATAAATAAAGGGAAAGCTACAAGTTCAAAGATATACACGAAAACAAAGGAAGCCAAGAAGACAATCCCGATGGAAATTAGACAAAGAAAGAGGCAATGGATGGATAGGGTCAACGTTTTACTGGAAGAAACCAGTACCCTCAGCTGAGAGGCTGGCAACTATCTTTTTCAGTTTTGATCATTCACTATTAGAGTGAATTTTTTATCAAGAAGATGTTAGCATATAAGCACAGGAAAGCACAAGATATTACTGATATTTTCATTATCGACGTATTTTGCAGAGAAACACTGACATTTCCATTGTCAGCACATTTCAGAAGAATAACTTGAATGAAAATGCTGACAGTCAGCCTATCAGTGAAATCAATAGTTCCAATAGCTAAAGGGTTTCCTACAACATTATCAGTGATTTGTAGTAGGGATATCCGAGAAGGCATGAGCTACAACATAAGCCTATTTTTTATTGATGACAAGGCCTGATCTATAGCAAGTGAAGCACTACCTTGATATATTTTCTCAACCCCATTTTCAGAATAATTTTCAGTGAGTTGTTTTGATTTGAAAAAAGCTTGATATGTTTAAAGATATTTTCATATGCATGTACCTAAGAGATATATTGCTAATATTGGATTATTGTAATTATTTTTGAGCTACAAACCTATTTCAATTATTATATTATGTATATAAGAAAATATTGTAGAATAAGAAAGGGTTGGAGTTTATCTTAAATATAGTTTCGCTTGTGGATTATTGAGCATATCTTAATGAAAAACAATCTTTTTAAGCAGTTTAAAAAAATTCTTGTGTTATGATTCCATGTTCATCTTTCCTCCATTTTATATTTCCTCATGTCTGAAATACTGAGTGTTTGAAATTGGGATTCATGTGTTTATGTTCCTTTTTATTTATTCTTGGGCATTTAATAAATGTTGTTCACTTAACCATTGCACTAATTTCCTTCATTTTCTTCAAATTCCTTAAAGTGTCAAAGGAAATATCACTACCCTAATGTTGTGTTTATCTCATTGAAACTATAACTATATAAAGCCTAATTGGGCCAAACTCCATTCCCAATGGTAGTATTTTCACACAGTCCAACCAAATTCAATCTTTCTTCAATAGATATGGTCATATGACTCAATTGCAAACCTTATAATATAGTGACCTTGAGTAGTTGATTTTAGGGACAGATCCCTCTCCAGGTTGAAGGGCCAGCTTTCAACCTCAAAGAGGTTCAAGTTTACCTTAGAGTTTTCCCCGTAGCTAGGGTTTTCTGTAAGAGATAAAAATTTGGTTAAATATTGGCTTAGGCTTTTCTGGGAAGCAGTGAGATAGAGAGAGATAGTGCAAAGGTTTCTCAGGATTGAGAAAAGCATTGTAATCTTCTCATATTTTCTGACTAATGCAATATACAGATAGTGTGGTTTTTAGCTAGCCCTTTCCCCAAAAGATTATTGTGTAATGTGTTGATTGAATCCTTTCTCTTGTATGCTTCATGATTTCATGATCATTTAAATTGGTTTTTGCAATTGGTAGAGTAGATTCAAGTCTATTGTTTTAGAAAATTACAATTAGCAGTTTGAATCTACAAGGAATTTCTTCAAGAAGTTGGGGCGCAAACTGCTTGAATCCTTGCAAGACTGTCCTCACCAACCCTGACAGCCTCCCTCGGTAGAAGAAAATAAAGAAGAGGGAGTAGGATATCCTATCAAATTATTGCAAAAAGAATCCCTCGAGTAACAAAGGAATGAGATGATGGATACTTTTTCCTAGATCCTTTGGCAGTTACTAATGGGTGAAGCATATTCATCTAGAAGTCACTTTGGAGGCACTTTCCCCTTTAAGATACAATTCAATTTTGATATTCCCATATTTGAAGGCCAGACAAATGAAAATTCTATAGATAAATGGTTAAATATGTTAGAAGGATATATTTCGATCCATTATTTTTTTGATAGAGAAAATATTACTTTTTCACTCCTTAAGGCCACCTCGCAAGTCAAGGGCTGGTGGGAAAATTGTTGTGAGCAAATGGCCGAGGAGGAGTCCTCACTATTTTTAACCACACCCCCTTAGGACTCTTTCTGAGATGTTGTTAAGGAACATTATTACCCTTTTAGGAGCTATGAAGAAAAGTACATAAAATGGACCACACTACAACAGGATAGGGACCAAGAAGTGCCATATTTCACAAATTTATTTCATACACTATTCACGAACTTGGGTATCAAGGACTCTAAGTGAAATCTATTTGTTTAGTACCATGGATGTCTGAAAAAATACATCTAGAAAAAAATGGAGTTCCTAGACATCTCCTCACTTGGTGTAGCATACCAATATGTTGTCAAGATCTAGCAAAAATTTGAAGAGAATAAGCGAGACTTTGGATCTGTGAACCCAAAGCAGAGAAAATGCACCCCCAAACTATAGAATAAAGGATACAGCCAATGTGGAATGACCTAGGAAAACTCATCGAAGCCACAAGAAAATAATAGCAATGGGAAGACAAAGAAAGACACAAGAAAGTGGTATGAGTTCCACAAGAGCCCCATTCACAACACAAGTGAATGTTACACAAAGTAGTCACTGTTGGGAAAAATACTGAGGGGGTGAATTAGTCTTTTTCAATTCAAACATCCAAAATTTATATTATAAAATATGTACACTATTGTTGTTAAATCAACTTGTGTATGTACGCTACTTCAGATAAGGAAACCAACGTATATCCATCTTACTGATTTTTCATGCATTCTATCAGATGATTATCTTTAATAATTTCATAGGTAGATTAATTAATTTTCAATATGTAGTAAGGAACATAAATAAATCACAGCATATAAGAAACCCAAGATTTTTAGGTGGAAACCCAATGTGTGAGAAAACCACCATTGTTGTTGTCTCTGTATTCTTTCTTATGATATAAAGAAAAGTATTACATTTTTACTAATGCAAACTCATGTTAGTACATAGGCACACTGAAAGCTAAAATCTTCTCTTATTCTCTAGTACTCATTGGAAGGGATATACAATCCCCTAAACTCATTTATCATCTCCTACCAGAAAGGAGCTCCTACCCCCTTTCTGAAGGTTGAAGCCCTCAACTCCTTGTGGACCATTTTTCAAAATATTTTAGACTAGATCCACCTTTCAAACAATCATCACACAACTTGTAGGCTACCTTTCATCAGATTCTTAAATTGGACCCATATCAACCATAAACCCAAAAAAACTAAAGCACTAAATCTGAGACACTATCACACACAAGTCAACTAAAATCTGAAGCATCAAATCATAGAATGCAGAACCTAGCCAAAAAAAAAACAAATTTAAAATTATGTATGTGACTTTACTGAATAAGGCTCGTGTATATACGTGTTTTCTCTGCATCATATTTGCATACAAATATCAGAGTATTGAACACTGAATCATCAATCATTGAACCATACTTAGATCATTCCATCAGTCATAGATTACTTTAACTAATCACAGATTACTGAATCAAACAAAGATCACCATATTGTAGCATCATTACCAACCATTCATCATTTAACCCAGTCAACATTGTCAGATACAGATCATTATAATAGAGACATCATCGACATACAACAATAGTCAGAAAAAAACTAATCAAATAAATCATCATTAATCCATACTACAAAACCCTAGAATGTATATATGACTTTTCTAAAGAAGACTCATTTATGTACGCACTTACCATGCATAACACCCACGTATAGATCTACACATACTGAAAAGTATTTCGCAAAATATATACGTGGCCCTACAAAGATGGATCCACATATGTACATCATTATCCTAAAACAAACTTGCTTACAAATCTTGAAATTTCTGAGGAAAACCTTTGCTGCAATCACAACACATACTACATAAACTTCACCAACACATATTCACATCATATCATTATTATCATCATATATTTATCAATGTTAGCCAAAATAGATTGAGAAATTCTATTCCTTATTCTTTATTATAATTTCATATCTATCAGATCTAAGTATTCTCCTTTCTTTCTGGTTCACACCTGTTTCAGATCAAATCTTTAAATACAACCTAATACTTTCACACCCAACACTTTGATCTCCATCTCTTTATATTGTATTTTCCTTAGCCAATAACTCAAGTAAATACCTTGGTTATGTTGTAAGTATTCTTTGATGGGATAAAATAACCATTTATCACACCCATTAATATGGGCCAATATCATGGTAAAGACACCTAGTATCCATATTACCATGGTGTGGATTTTGTACGTGATTTTTCTTCACAATACCTACGTATGTATGTGACCCTTCTTCATAGGATTCGCATATACTTTTTGAAACTTCATATTTAACATGCCTTTATCTATGAAATATCATTAATCTATTCACCACATATGTAGCATCTATTCCAATCATGTTGACATCATTATGATCAGGTTTCCATCAAGGACAACACCTTAGCCATAATGCCAACAGTCACTAGTGGTTGAGATAAAAGCTTTAGAGTTAAACGCATGTTCTGACTTTGAGCTAGTACTTGACAAAGGGCAACAAATCATTGATGAAAAAACATAACACCACCTTTTCCACCACCAATATTAAGTAAAGTGAGCTCAAATATCTGGAGGAGGGTGAGCATCTCTTCCACTCACAGATGTGGGTGAAGGGTGCTCTATTGGAGTTCATTGTTGATAGTGGGAGTCAAAAGAACCTCATCTCATCATATGTTGTTAAGAAGTTTGGCTTGCTGAGAAAACCACACCTACAACCATACACCATCATATGTCTCCACCAAGGACAAGATCCTTGCGTTAGCAAGAAGTGCCACTTTACTTACAACATTAAGCCTTTCAGAGATGAGGTATTACTTATTGTTTCTCCCCTTGAAGTTTTTAATTTCTTATTAATAAAACCAAACTTATGGAAGCATCATGTTGTGTATGATTCTTGACCTCGTACGATTATTATTACTTTAGGAATAAAACTATACAATATATTGTAGGTAGCCCCACCTGCCTCCATTTCTTTGATCTCTACTAAGAAATGCAGTAAGGTCATCTCCCAAACTAGGAAATATGTTTTCTTCCTAATTTTCTCTCAAAGTAAGGGGAGTATTGTGGCCACATCCATGGCCTCTATAAAGGGCTCTTCCACACAAAAAAATCAAGTGGATAAGGTCATGGCATAGTATTGGGACATATTTTCCTCACCCACAGGGGTACCTTTTGTATTGTCAAGTCAAGCATTCGATTGATTTGACCCTTGGTTCACCTCTATCTAATGGGCTAATATATCACTACTCTCTTCTATAGAATGAAGAAATCAAGTAGCAAATCTAGGAGTTCCTAGAAATGGGTACATTTGACCAAGTTCATCACCTTGTGGGAGCCTAATTGTCCTCATGCAGAAGAAAGATGAGACCTGGAGACTCTACATTCATTATTGGGAATTGAAAAAAATCAGAGTCAACAAAAAATACCCAATCCCATGGATTGATGACCTTCCTAACCAGCTTAAGGGGGCTAAACACTTCAACAAGATAAATTTGAAGTTCAACTATCACCATGTTCCAATAGAACCCATGGATATATGGAATATCACCTTCAAGTCCAAGGAGGGTCTGTTTGAGTAGTTGTTCATGTGGTTGTATATCTTGATGATGTCATCATCTTCAACAAGAGTTTGGTAAAGTACTTGCAACATATTTGACAAGTCCTTCAAACCTTGCAACAACATAAGATATTTTCCAAATTAGAGAATCCTCCTTTGGCATTGACCAGGTCCAATATTTGGTCTACATAATTGATTATAAATGGTTGCATGTGGATCTAGCTAATATCCAAGTCATTTAGGATTGATTGGCCCTCACAAATCTAATAGAGATTCACAACTTCCTAGGCCTTGATATTTTGTATGATAGATTCGTGTTGGGGGTCTCTCATATCACTTGGCCCTTGAGTCAAGTTACCAAGGGTTAACAAAAGAAATTTTTTTCTAATTCGAGCCACAAACAAGGAATTCATTGAACTAAAACACCACCTTTTCTCTACACCATTCCTCAACTTTCCATATTGGCATCAACAATTTGAGATTGAGACATATGCCTCTAAGTATGTTATTGGTGCAATCCTCATTCAGTAAGGTCATCTAGTAGCATATCATAGTGAGACACTCTCTGATATTATTTGAAGGTACCCCACCTATGATAAGGAAATGTATTATATTGTGTAGGTCTACCACTAATAGAAAAATTATATTCTAGGGAAGGAGATGATCATCTACATAGATCACCAGCCTCTTTAATTTATGCAAACATAAGGGATGTTGTAGAATGATCACCATAAGAAATCATCCACATACTTGTCGTAATTACACTTGAACATTAAATACAAGAAGGGTGGCACTAATCACATTGCAAAATGCCTTAACCAATGACCAATTGTGGCACTTAAAATAGTTCTCAACTCTTATGGGCACAAGACCTATGGATGGCTGCAACTATATGAAAATTACTCGAAATTTGTTGCCACCTACAAGATGTTGATGGTTGCAAATCTAGTTCGAGGCTTCCACCTTTAGGATGGACTATTGTGCTACCTGGGACATATTTTTGTTCATTCAAGAGAGCGTTCCAAGATGATTTTGGAGGCTAGGTCACATGACACTTTGGTGTGGAGAAGACAATGGAAGTAATGCATAAGTATTTCTATTAGCTAAAACTCCAACATGATGTTGTAAAATATTTCAAATCCTACAATACTTGTGCTATCGCCAAGCCAACCATTAAGAAGCAAGGCATGTACACTCCTCTGCCTACTCCTATCCGACCTTTGGAACCCATCTCCATCGACTATGTGTTTGGTATTCCTTCTATCAAGCATAGTAATGACTATGTGTTTGTGGTCATTGATACATTTTCTAAGATTGCCATATTGGCTTCCTACAAGAAGAGTATCACAACAAAATCCACTACCAAGTTCTTCTTCCAATGAGTATGAGTACATTTTGGGATCTTGCAAAACATTATATCATATCAGGATAGAAGGTTCCTATGTGCATTCTAGTCGAGCCTCTAATCATTGTTAGACACCAAGCTCACCAATTCGACTACATTCCACCCCCATACTGATGGTCAAACAAAGGTCGTCAATAGGATGATAGTGCACATATTACACATGTACAACTCTAAGCATCCATGAACATGGGATGAGAGTCTCCCCTATGTTCAACACAGCTAAAAAAAAAATATCCATAACTCAACTAGCCATAGCTCATTTTAGATGGGCCTAGGATTTTAATTTTTGTGCCACATTGATGTTGCAATGCCTCTTGCAACTAGATAAATAGAATTTTCACATGTTCAATTTGAAGTGATAAGGCCATAAATTTTATTGAACACTTCATCATATCCACCAACAGGTTCATGATATCTTGGATAAAGCCAATACTAATTACAAATAACTTCATGACCAACATCAGGTTCCCCATAAGTTTCAAGTGGGTGACAAGGTTTGGCTGCATTTGCAGAAGAAATTCCTTTCTAGATCCCATTGGAAGCTTCGACAACTCCAATACGAGGCTAACACCATCACCAAGGTTGTAGGTGACAATGATTTCGAGTTAAGTATATCCCCATTCCTTGGCCTACACCTAGTATTCAACGTGGACCACCTTTGGCCATAATTTCCACCATTGTTGGACAAATTAGACATTGTGGAGAAACTGACACCAACAAAGCTCAACCCGGATTGAATTGAATAGTCCACAGTTAATCATATCATGGACACACAAATTAATAACACTCACTGATATATAATTCAACTATATCGGGTTGTTAAATCCGTCCAATTTCTGCACCAAGGCAAGTGGCTCACCAGGGACCAAGCTCAGTAGAACTTTCCTCACCTCATTGAGGCACTAAATGCAATGGGGAAAATTTATTTCTAGGGGGGAGGACTGATCCTAGTGGATATTTGTGGCCACCTGCTTATTCCAATTAGACCCCCAACACGGTTTTCCATTAGTTTCCTATTTTTCAACACAATTTCCTATTTCGACAATTTTCTATTTTTGGTAGTTTTCAAGTCCTAAACTTTCAAAGCCATTTTGAGGCCCTAAACAATGATTTTTATGGAAATGGGAAAATGTGAGGTTTTGAATGAAATTTACACTAAAAATATATTTTCCTTGGATAAATCTTTCTAACAAGCTATCGTGCACACCAAACAGAGATCATATGCCAAAGTTACAAACCCAAAAAGTTGAGGTTCCAACTAACCCCATCAAGGTCCATACCTTTTGGTGCTTCATCTCCTAGGGTTAGGTTTTTGGATGTTTATGTCTTATCATTATTTATTCATGATAAAAATGCCTCATATCCTCATTGTCAGAAGGAATGTAGCCATCACATCTCTTCTCATAGATAAGCTACCATCATTTGAGCTAGTTTTCTTTCATTTTGCATGTAAACAATTTTGAACATTTGATAGTTATTAATTGAAATTTGGTTTCATTATATCTATATGTTTTTGTTTTAAATTTTTGTTTCATTTTGTTCGTTCATAAATATGGATCATGATAACCATCATAGTAGGAAGATAAGTGATTTATATTTAAAAGTATTATGAATATGTGACTAATATACTACATGTTATGTTTTGAGTAACATAGTGAAGTTATTTAATGGATTTCATGTCACATGGACGAACCATTGAGAAAGTGTTCAAGAAAAACCTCTTGTTGTAAAATACCATGATCAATGTGCTTACATTTATTCTTATACTTATGACATGTGTTTTGTGAATAAATGAAAACAATAACGGCTGAAAATTTACCCTGAAAACAATAACATATGCATACCAAGGGATGGGTGCATGTGAAACACATGCTTGTCAAAATGAATATGCACAGGTTTGGGTGGATGGAAAAATAAAAGTTTGAATGTGTATATTGAACAAGTAATGAAATTTCCTTTATGAAATAACATTGAAATTTGTAAATATTTTAATTGATAAATTTGTGACTAATATGTGAGACTAAAATCATTTCAGGAATTGCTAAATATTGCAAAAATAGATATGCTACCATGCAACTAGACCCCTTAAAAAGGCTTCAACTGAAAGTGTTGGTAATAAAAGACAAGTAAGTAAGGTGTTGGATACCTATACCAATAGGTTTCATATTTCATGATTGGCAAGAGAAAATCCAAATATGCTCTGCTTTGAGTTCACAAAGATCCCATATTTCCTAGAGAACAAAAGGTGTGTAAAGTGCTTCAATGTTGATGACCTTATTTCAAATTTTGATGGATGATCCAACAGCTTAACCTGGATCATGCCATGTTTCAATTTTGTGTTATAGAATAGAGAAAGAAGTCTGTCCAAACAGCCTAATCTTGGCAGACAACTAGTTTAGGTAGAGAAGAAAAGGATCCCAACAGTTTAATCTGGGACCTTGGAAGAGCTAAGGGTAGAAATAGATAGAGAAACAAAAATAAAGAAAAAGCCAAAGAAAAAGAAAAGGCAAGTAAGGGTTTGCAAGTCCAAGTGCACCCTCCAAGGAGAAACAAAAAAATGCTAGGTAAGCAGCTGGGTAGGTAGCAGGGGTTGCAGAAAGGTATCCCTATCATTGCAAGGTTGGTGATGGTGGGCAGCAAGGTAAAAGACTACAGCAGGAGCATGACTAACCTCCTTCTCCCCCTTCATTTCATTACTAACATTCCCTTTCTTTTAGCTGAGATTTATGGAGAAAGATCATGGTTTTTAGGTGGTTCTGGTTCATTCAGAAGCCACATTTCTGGTCTAAAATCTTTTCATTTTGATCTACTCTCAAAACTAAATCAATTTCATATAAACTCAGTGAGATCCCCTTCATTTGCCCCCTTCATTCATATTAACACTAATTCTATTGTATAAATCCTCATATCACCTCTTCCCCTAATACTACTAACACCAAGGTGTATAAATCCCAAAATCTTATAAATACCCACCCCTTTGGCATTATAGCCAATAAAGTCTCGAGTCAGGGATCAAATGACACCAGGTCATGTTGATGAGCCTAGGCCAGCTACCCCCTCCCCTTCATGAGCTAAATTCCCCTATTTTTACCTCTTTGCACATAAAAAACCCATAAAGATCCTAAATTCCCACCTTACCCGCTTCAAAGGGCAAATAAGCATGAAAACCCACTTTCCCGCCCTATAGCCAAGGTTAGCGCATATAATGCTTTTTGAAAATTACATTGGAAAATCATATAAAACCCGATTATATACCCCCGCCAGCTTCCGTATACAGCGCACATGTCAGCTCATCCGATGACCGTTAGATCAGACCCTCCAGATTTGACGGCCCTGGTCGTGTCGGAATCTGTCCGACGCCTGACAGTTAAACGTACTATCCCCCTGTCATCTCATTCGTCCGATCACCGTCCGATTATCCGCTGCAAATCCAACGGTTGCCCTGACGTCGGAGCTCATCCGCTGTACGAGGCTTATCTCCCGACGTCCGTATTCTGAGGACGTCACTCCGCTGCTACGTGTCCTCACCACCACACGTCGGAGGTACATCTGATGGATACCGCCCCCGTACAGGAGGCGGTGCGATATGAAACCATTAGCGGTTTCCGGATTCCCTCATCCCGCCTACCCACGTCATCACCGCATCAGCAACGTGTCAGCGCCCCGTCACCCATGTACGTCCTGCCATTAGTCCACCTGTCCTGCCATGTCACCGCCACCGTGTACCAACCAGACAGCGCCACGTCACCCGATGACGTCAGCATGACGTCATCCGACCTTGACCCCACCAATGACGTCATGCTGACGTCAGCACGAATTCGCGCCAAAAGCGTAAAAAGGTCTATTTTAGCCAAAAGTTCGCGTTTTTTGGTCATTTTGTGTGTTCGTCGTTATTCCGCTCTGCATGCAATCAACGTCCAAATTGTCTACCAACCTGCTAAACTGACCAGAAGATCTCCAGCGCACCAGTTCAACCTGCGGTCACGACCTCTGCTCGTTGTTTTACCAGGTATTCCTCATCATTCATCCTCTGTGCGCCTGCAATTATCTATTTAACGCTTTAAGAAGATAAAAGGAAGCCGAAAATCAGAAATTCACCACTGAATTCCTCAACAAAGCCTTGAAGTTCCAATTATCACTTCGGAAAACACCAGCCGAGCCTTTTCCCAGTGGCATTCTGCTAAGAAACCAGGCCCTGTCTGCGCAATCGTGGCAGGCGCATTTGAAACCAATTTTTAACATTGAAAGGTGCTAGAAAAGCTAAGCTTCGCTCTTAATTACCATAAAGCAGTATTTCAACTGCTGCAGACCCTGCATTTACCTCCCACTTGCATTTCCATCCTTCTGCAAAGAAGCTTTGCTGTTGTTACTCTGCATAGTAACACAGTCCCTGAGTAAGAGTAAAATTTGCAAAGAAAAATCATGGACCCCCCTGTAGCTCCCATAGCCCTCAATGTGGCTCCCCTAAATGCTCCTAATAGAACATTTGACACCAGAGCATTGGCAGACTTGGACTACAAGATAGCAGAGGAAATGCTGAGCAGAAGCAGGTTCCATCTGCAAATATTAAACGAGATAAAGATCAAACATGAGAGGGGGACAGACATCCTGGGAATTTGGGATTCATTCCTCCCAATATTCAAACTTCCTCAGGTTAATCAATTCCCTGAGCTTGTGCACATAGTTGCTGAACACTATGATGCATCCCAGAGAGCAGTGCTAGATGCTGAAGGTTCAATCCTGTTCCTCATTACCCCTGAAGCCATCAGGGAGATGTTGCAATTCCAGACAGAGCATAAGTTGGTCCCTCTGTCACTAGCTGATCTAATAGTACAGGGAGCCAGAACCACAGAGGCCCAAATCACTAAGGTTAACCAGCTCTTCATCAAGGCTGACACTTTGCAGATTCCTCCCATCAACTGCGTTTACCTCAATCAATTGGGCCAAGACCTGGTTGACATGATCAGTCCCATCCTGGGATATGATTCAATAGAACATATTGATGAAACAGTTATACAAATGATGCTTATGTTCTCCCCAGGAAGGAAACCAATCCACTATGATTATGCAACATACATATCAGACAAAATGCATGAACAGTTGATGAATTTGCCAAGAGAAAGAGTGTTTAGGTACACCTCCTACCTATATCATCTGCTCATATACTTCCAGCATGATAAATTCTCCTTCCCAAAGAAGAGAGTGGATGCACAGGGCAATCTGAGATCAGTAGTATATTGGACATCTGTTTTCCACGTAGCATGCTACTCTCCATACACCTACTGTGAGTTTATTGATCTTTTCATCCATCCAGCCTTGACTCTACTGATTGGTTCACCTCCTCCTAGACTAACAGATGACATGAAAAGGTGCCTACATTTGTCAAAAGTATACAGTATTGGGGATTGGTATCTTTACCAACACCACACCGTCATCAGAATATATGGGTGTGAGTTACCCCCATTTAGACTACCCAAATTTGTGCCCATGAGGCTATTTGCCTTAGAATACTTCAGGCAGTTTGGCTATGTGGATATGTTCCACTTCTCAGGCAGAGGCAAGAAAGCACAGCTGAAAATCAAGAGCCAACTTGGCCATTTAGTCTACAATGAAAGGGATGAAGGGTGGAAGGAGGCAGATAGAATACTGGTGGGATTTGGTTTGAAGTACAGTTTTATATGGAAACCCTATGACCCCAACAACTTCATCACAATGAGGAGACTCAAATATAAATTGTCTGCTTACGGTCATTATAGCCTCCCCCAAATTGAAAAATATGCCAATCAAAGCAAGTGGAAAAGGGGAACTCTAGAAGAAAACATAACTCAAAAAGAGCTTGATCAAAGAGCTCTGAACAATCAAAAGAAGATGGCTGACCTTGAGTTTTATGCACAGGTCCCCTCACTGCCAAGCACACACATTGGAGCAGCAGCCTCCTCTTCAACTACTCCACAGCAAACTACAAAAGTTGCTGCAAAACTATCAGAAAAAGGAAAGGAAAAGGAAATGGAGGCAGAACAAGAACAAGCAGAAGGGCTACAGCAAGGGCAGCAGGAAGAAATAGGGCAGCAGGAAGAAATAGGGCAACAAGAAGAAGAGCAGCAAGAAAAACAAGGGCAGGAGCAGCCTGCCCAGCAAAAGGAAACAGTGGATACTCCTCAGACCACTGAACAAGTCATGCCTACAAGGCAAGACTCTACATTTGATGCCTCGGTCCTCCAAACCCCTCAAAAGGAGGACACATTTGTCTTTAGGAAAAGAGAAAGAGAAACTCCCTTGACATCCTCTATCAATCAAGGAGAGAAAAGGCAAAGACTCAACGATTTTCCAGAAGAGGATATAGCCATCAGAGAAGCATTGGGCATGGGCCCACCAAGTCAAGAAATTTCAGCAAGTTCCTCCCAGCAGGAACTAGACAGGACAATGGGAGGGGAGGTCAGCTCCTCCAGCCAGCAGAAAGAGGAAAGAGTGAGCATAAAGCAGCAGTTCATAAACATTAAGAGGAGGAGTGACCCAATCAAAGTTCAATTATATAATCACCTACTTAACATGGCTCCTTCCAATCAGCAGAGACTCATGTCTGCTTTTGATGTAGGTGAGGGCAAACTGACATTGAGTCATTTTATGCCTACGGCACTCAAGCCACAATCTTCTGCTGATTATCTCAGGACCAATTTGGAGGTCCTTGCCAAAGACATACACCCCATGGACAAAATTGAGTTGCATAAACAAACAGGGGAAATGGTGTATGCTTCATTGGCCGATAAGACCTTGGACAACTACAAGTTAACAAGCAGTCTGAATGCTACAGCTTCCCAGCTGGAGCTAGAGAGAGCCTCTTCTCAGGCCAAAGACAACAGGATCAAAACCCTGGAAGAAGTCATCATAGAAATTGGGCACAATCCCAATGATATCAAAGGGATACAAGAGATCTTAAAAATCAGAGATGCTGATATGGCTGCACTAAGGAAGAAGGTCAAACTTCCAGCCACTATCCATCCACAGACCGATGAAGTGGCAAAACAAAGGTATGAGCAGGATTCCACTACTCTATTAATTTCTGTTTACAAAGAACTTATAAAGGCACAAGAAAAATTGGGGCAATATGAGGCCACACAAGCACCTCTGAAAGGATCATCAACACAAGCACAAGAGGGGCAAACATCTCAACCCCCTCCACAGGTCATTAATCTTGAGGAGATTGCTCCTACTACTGTACCTCCACCTCAGCAGGTTGAACAACCAGCCACATCTACTTCAGCAGCACCCACCAGCACAGATCAGAGCTTAGATATGCAAAAGCTAAAAAGCGAAATACAAGCTTTAGAAGCACAAATGATGCAGCTGAATGAAACTAAGGAGCAGCTGGCCAAGGTAAATGAAAGGCATGACAAAACAAAGATAGAAGTAGGAGAGAAGGCCAAAGAAATCAAAGCTCTTAAAGACAAAATCAAGGAGCTTGAGAAAGAGCTGAAGCTAGATAAAATCATAGCCGAAATCAGAGCAATGATATGGTCCAATATTGGTAAGTCCATCAATAACCAATGGCCATACATTGAGACAATTCATGAGCAACTGGAGCTCATTCCAAAAGCGCAGAGGGAAATCAGAACATCAAGGGCCTTATTGGGGAACATGCCTGAAATTGCAACAAAAATGATCAATGTGCTCAATCATAAGACAAGTTCTCAGTTGACCATCATGGGAATCGCAAACAGAACTGACACTATCCAAATGATCAAGAGGGTTCTTACTCTTAGAAGCCTGGTGCAAACGTTAGACAGAAGAACCCAGGATATGCAAACCGAGGTAAACAGGTTCTTTGAGAGGTTTCGGGTATTAGAAAGTAAAGGACTCCCTAGCTTGCTGAACAATGGAGGGATATTATTCACCCATGAAGAATATGCCAAAAGAGTGAATGTTTTTGCCTCATCACAGGTAAATGAGAAGGCCAGCACCTCAGAAGATACAGGGCCTATCACAGGACAGATTTTCTATGGTAAGATAGAAAATCTGCTTTTTATAATGAATGAAATGAATCATCTGTTTGATGTAGCTCCCAATTTTTTCAAGTATACAGAAGCGGAAGAGACAATGCAGGCCATCCTCAAGCATCAGCTCCCTACACAGGAATGGTGGACAGATGCCATCCAGAGAATTTTGTAAACGTTAGGACATGCATCAATTCCTGTTTCTTCTATGAATTTTGACGAAAAGAACAGTCAGCAAAATCAGCAGGGATCATAAATTCAAAGCTGAGCCAACTCAGCAGATGGAGCAGCCAACAAAGCAGGAAAGACAAACGCAGCTGGCATAGCCGAGAAACTCATTGTGCTGGCAAAAGTAAATGCGTACCTACAGGATTGATACATAGTAATGTAACCGACTCAGAGACTCTTTAAAGTCAAAACAATCATCTGACAGACATAAAGGGCATTTACTCTGCATTTAACGTTGTAATAACTTCCTGCCTACTTTCTGAACACTACTGAAGATATTTTCTCTCTCTCAGATGACTCAATGCCTGAGATATTTTGTATAATTATTTCTATATAAACCCCTGCGCATGATAGAGCAGGGGTTGTTGTAATTTTCCTTTGAAGAGCTCTCGCTTGCTGTAAGATTCTCAGAGAAATAATAAAAAGGGAGAATGGAATTTCCAAAGCTTGGTGTACTTGGATGCGTTGTGGTGAATGGTGAATGTTGCAGGATTCCAGAGTGTTTCATAAAACAATAAGTTTTCTCAAATCCCTGTATTACATGTTTT
This sequence comes from Pinus tabuliformis, assembly GCA_031772625.1. Taxonomy (NCBI): domain Eukaryota; kingdom Viridiplantae; phylum Streptophyta; class Pinopsida; order Pinales; family Pinaceae; genus Pinus; species Pinus tabuliformis. Next base: position 502,702,526 of record CM062818.1, on the reverse strand, counting down.
CGAGTCTTTTGTTCTCTTTTATTGTTCAGATGTTTTACACTTAATAGCAAAGTAGAAGAATGGTTCCAGGACTTAATCCATGATTACCCTGAACTCAAACTGAGCTATTATCCATGTTTTCCTCAGATACAGTAACAGAAGTGTAATTCTTAGTTGCTGCACTTTGAAACTATATCTTTCGCTGTGATAGACATTCCCAGGGATTCAAGTTTGCCCCTGTGACATCTGTCTTTTCTCATAACCAGTTGGTGGAAACATTTAAAAATGAGTGAAAATTCTTGAATGCTTTCACTGTTTGTCTTACCTATTTCCTGTTATTAATCAAAATTTGTTCTATGAAGCATCCAAATGGCCCTGTAAGTTTTACCGGTTCACCTCAAAGTTTCTAGACACCTACAGCCACAGACTCCATTGCCCAATGACACTTAACTCTTTGAAAACTACATCACAGAGACCTGAAAGGAATTCTTCAACCAAAACATAAACAAAACCCGTGCTCGATACCTAGCCTAAAACACTATCATTACAGATACAAATCATAAAGAGAGAGCCCTCTCTGATCACAGTTTGGCTAGAAACAGTGATCAAAAGATTGGTTAGTGGTTACCCCGGCCGTATTCCCTTGGGAGTCATAGGGAGCAACCTGGGTGTTAACATAATTGGCGACTCCACTGGGGATGTTAAGTTTTTTCAATTACTATCTATCTTCCAAAGCTACCATCAAGCCTGAAACTAGCCAAGAGGCCCTAGGACTGTTTCTCTAATACAGGGACAGCTTTAGGGAAGAGCTAACTAGGGAATCTTCATCCTAGCTTTGAAACCTATATAGTCATTCCAGAATTCTTATTCAATCCTTATACATATAAAACTTCGGTATAAAGTTCTAAAGGAAAACTTAGAAGCTGGCTCCCAAAAGAAACCCAAGGCACACTAGGGCAAACCCTGACCCTGATCAACCCATCATTGTTGATAACCCAAATATCATTCCAAAGAACATAAGGAGACAGCAAAAGCAGGAGAAGCCTGCTGATTCAGATATAAGTTCAGACCAACCTATCCTTATTCCAACTCCTTGCAAAGTCCTTTTCCGGTCCACACCTAATTCCCCTAGCTCATCATCAACCCCTCAAAGTCCTCCTCTTCCATCGTCACCATCTGCACATACTCTTTTAACCAGCCCCCCGCTTGTTACCCATCCTATTAACCCTGTTACACCTGTAATCCCAGCTGTCCCATTTCTTCCCATTAACCCAATAAACCCCATAAACATGGCTAACAGATATGCACCTCTGCAGATACCAGCCAACGCTCCAGCTTTACCTCAAGACTACCAAACCAAAATCTCATTTTTTGACTCTCATGGCCCTTTAACAGCTATCCAACATGCTAAGAAGATGCAAGACCACTTTGAGACCTATGAAATAGATGATGACAGTGTCAGGATGAGAATTTTTGTTCAAAGCTTAACTGGGGATGTCAGAACTTGGTTTAGATCCCTGAATGCAAATTCCATTGCAACCCCTGAGTTCCTGTACCAAGAGTTTACCAACAGATGGGAGAAAAAGAAAGATCCACTCCACATACTCGGTGAATATAACACTATTAAAAGAGGTCCCCAAGAAACAGTCCTGGAATATTGTGCTAGGTTTAACAATGTATATAATGCTATCCCCCAGAACTTAAGGCCCCCACCTGATTTGGCCCTGTATAACTTCCCTGACGGTTTTGACTCTGATATGGCCTATCAGCTGAAAGAAAGAGATCCCCCAACCCTTGCAGAAGCTCAAAGAGTTGCAGTCACTGTAGAGGCCAACCTAATTGCCAAGAGAAACAGGGCAAAGCTGGAAAAGAAGGCTGGCTTCAGAGAAGAGCCCTCGGGTTTTGATCAAAAGTTAGATTCAATACTAAACAGCATGAAGAGACTGGGTGAAAGAGTGGAATCAGTTGAAAAAAAGTCATCATGGGAGGCATCACAAAGCAACCCTCCTAGAAACCCAAATTTTAGGAGAACTCAGAACCCAAACATAGGAAAGACAAGTGCAGACCAAGATATCAGACCCCCTTTTCAAGAAAACTATGCAGAAACTTCCTCATCCAATCAGCTCAATGAAGATCCTGAAATCAACTTAATGGGTCTGGATGGTAAAAGCCATGTCTTTTTAACGCAAGAAGACCATGAGGAGGATGAAAGCAAAACATTCCAAACTCAATCAGGAGAATCCTTTGACTTTAAACAAGGATATGACACTGCTGTCTATGAAGTCCACAAGCAATACAAACTAAGGAGTAGGACTGTGAATGCAAATCAGCCTGAAAAGATAAAGGAGAAACAACAGTCTAAAGAAGCCTCAGTCACTGAACCTAATAACAAAACAAACTTGCCTACAAAAGAAGTAGTGGTTGAGGAGGTTACTGAACTACTGTCCCCACTACAACAGCCCATGGCAACCTCGTCCTCTCACCCTAACCCAAACATTAGCCCTCAAGACATGAGTATAAGGGGCAGGTTCCAAAATCAAGATGAAATCCAACCAGAAGATTTAATGAACAGAGAAAGGACTGCTACCCGTGACTCCAAAACGCAAGTTGACAAACCCTTTGACCTAGGAGCAGAGATTGGCAAGTTAAAGGTAGCAATTCCCCTTTCAGAGCTAGCCAAGCATGACATATACAAGCAACAGATCAAAAAATCCCTTCAGCTCACCAACAGCAAAGATGATGTAAATGTGCTAGATGACACTCCAGAATTACTGTTTGGCCCAGAGGTAGATGGAAAAACAGTATTCACAGGGGTTTTACCTTTTTATGTCAGCCTGCATGTTCATGATAAAATACTGCATAATGCTATGTTTGACTCAGGCGCCTCTCACAACCTTATGCCAAAATCAGTTATGGAAAAATTGAACTTGGATATAACAAGACCATACAAAGACCTGTTTTCCTTTGATTCTAGTCAAGTCAAATGTTTGGGCCTAATAAAAGATTTATGTGTGTCCCTCGTTCAATTTCCCAACAAAACCATACTAATGGATGTTGTAGTTGCTGATATCCCACCCAAATACGGGATGCTGTTATCAAGATCATGGGGAGCCAAGCTCCAAGGCTCCCTGCAATTGGACATGTCATATGCAACTATCTCTGTCTTTGGGCAACCTAAAAGACTTTATAGGGAAACACTCATGAAGTATATGGTCAGCAGTGAAGAAAAACCTCAAAATTTTCCAATATATGCTGTTCATTCGGACATAGACTCCTTCATCCTCTTCAATGACAGCACAGACCTCTCCAACAATGACATTAGGACCGAAACACTCATACAAGAACAAAACATTGATCAAACAAGTAGTACCTGCCAAACTTCAATCAGCCCGACAATACACATTAGCCCTCCTCTAGTTGTCAAAGATTGTCAAACAAATGATGAAATTATCCTAGGAAACAAATGGGAAAAGAAACCCCAACTCATGCTCACATTGCCATCCCATGAACAGAATTTTAAATCTCCTGTTCAGCAAGATATTCTGTGGGTTCTAGAGTTTGATGGCTCAGTAAACAAGTTAGGGGCAGGGGCTGGAGTATGGATACATAATAAAGAGAAAGATTATGCAGAAGGTAGGGCTTACAGATTGAATTTTAGATGCACTAACAACATGGCAGAATATGAAGCTCTGCTGTTGGGCCTAAAGTTAGCAAAATCACTACAGGCTCCTAAACTCTCCATCATGGGAGACTCTGATCTAGTAATTCAACAAGTGAAAGGAAATTTTGTCACCAATGACAAAAGATTGAGGTCCTATAGGTCTGCTGTAATTGAAATATTAGAGACTTTCTCCGAGTTTGTTATCACAAAAATTCCAAGGGGCCACAATCTCCATGCACACAGCTTGGCAACATTTGCCAGCACCTTCAGATTCCCATTGGAACCCAACAATTGTTTCACGGCAGAGGTCAAATATAGGCCTTCTATTCCAAACAATGTCAAAGAGTGGCAAGTATTTGAGAATGACATGCAAATAAACAACTTTTTGACCTTGCAACAAGAGTTCACAGGATTAAATATTGACCTTGAGTCAGCAAGTCAATCACAAATGCTTGAGACAGCAAGTCAATCACAAATATCTGATGGAGCATGTCAATCACAAATACAGTTTCAACAGTCTGCTCACCCAATGTCACCTAGGACAGCAAAACAACTACTCAGTCCAACCATTTTCAACAAAGAAAACATTCAGCAAATTAACCAAATTGACAATGAAGAGATGAGTAACATTGAAGCTGAAATCATACAACTCAAAGACAATTTCCTTCCAGTAGGCCTTACCCCACTAGAGGATATTTTTGACTCAAATGACATCCCTAGAAAGCCAAAGATGCAGCCACTAGATGCAAGAGTTGAAGAATGCAACATTGGTACTATTGACAAGCCTAAAATAATAAAGCTATCTGCCTCTTTGCCCCCTGATCAAAAACCCAAATACATCGATCTCTTTAAAGAATTTCAAGATGTTTTTGCTTGGGGTTATGAGGACTTAAAGTCTTATGATACTTCTGGGTTATGAGGACTTAAAGTCTTATGATACTTCTGTCATCCAGCATACCATTCCCCTCAAGCCTAATCAAAAACCATTCAAACAGAAATTGAGAAGGATCAATCCTGTGCTCCTTCCTTCCATTGAAAAAGAATTGCATAAAATGTTCAAAGCTGGCATCATAGCACCAATTAGGTTCTCTGAATGGATTTCAAATTTGGTCCCTACAAGAAAGAAAACTGGTGAGATTAGACTTTGTGTAGACTTAAGGAATTTGAATCAAGTATCACTCAAAGATAACTACCCATTACCCAAAATGGATCACATTCTTCAAAGAGTAGTAGGGGCTTCAAGGATATCATTGCTTGATGGATTCTCAGGTTTCAATCAAATCTTAGTACACCCTGATGATCAAGACAAAACTGCATTTACAACCCCATGGGGAACTTTCAAGTATGTGAAAATGCCCTTTGGATTGAAAAACGCAGGGGCAACGTTTCAAAGAGCAATGGACATTGCTTTTGCAAAAGAGATTCATGACTTCTTGGTTATTTACTTAGATGATCTAACACCCTTTTCAAAATCTGACCAAGAACACTTGAAACATTTAAGACAGATTTTCATAACATGCAGGAAATATGGTATTTCCTTAAACCCCAAGAAGTCATTATTTGGTTTGGAAGAAGGGAAACTTCTAGGACATATTATTTCAAAAGATGGCATAAGAATTGATCCGGATAGGATACAAGCTATCCTACAAATGCCTCACCCAAGGAATGTCAAGGAGCTGCAAGGATTCTTAGGAAAAATCAACTTTTTAAGAAGGTTTATCCCGAATTTAGCAGAATTAATCAGATTACTAAACAATATGCTAAAAAAGGATTCAAAGGTCAAATGGACTGTTGAAGCAAAACAATCTTTTGAAAGTATAAAATTGGCCTTGACTCAAACCCCAGTGTTAACTAATCCTCAGTTTGACAGAGACTTTATCATTTTCTCTTTTGCCTCCCAGCATACTATTGCTGCTGTGTTATTACAGAAAGATGACCAAGGGAATGAAAAGCCCATTGCCTTTTTCAGCAGAGCTCTTAGAGATGCCCCCCTAAAGTACCAAATAATGGAGAAACAAGCCTACGCTTTGATCAAAGCTATTAAAGACTTTAGGATTTACATCCTTTACTCCCATGTGGTGGCTTATGTACCTAGTCCTATTGTCAAAGACATTCTCACCCAAGAAAACTTAGAGGGTAGGAGAGGAAAATGGATTGCCAATATATTAGAATTTGACATTGAAATAAAGCCTACAAAGCTGATAAAAGGGCAAGGTTTGGCCAAATTAATGACAGAAGCAAATTTCCAAGCCTTAGATATCAACCGACTGGACAGTGAAACAGAGCTGGCGACTCCAAAGATCAATGTAGCCTTTGAACAATCTCCTTGGTACTCTGATATCTGTTATACGTTACAAAACCTGTGTGCTCCCCCAGGACTGTCCAGAACTAAGTGTAGGTTCCTAAAAATGAAAACATCTAGATTTTGTGTGATGGATGGAAATCTACTTTGGAAAAACCATGAAGGTATATTGTTGCACTGTCTAATAGAGAATGAAACTAATCATATCATGCAAGAATTCCATGCTGGAGACTGTGGTGGACATTTGTACTGGAAGTCCACTGTGGACAAAATATTGAGGGCTGGTTATTACTGGCCTACTATGTTCTCTGATGTTAAGAAATTCACAGCCTCATGCCACAAATGCCAATTGTTTGAAGGAAAAAGACAGCTGCTGCCACTTCCTTTGAAGCCCATTGCAACAGAGAGACCTTTTCAACAATGGGGTTTGGATTTCATTGGGGAAATTCATCCCTCATCTTCAGGGCAACACAGATGGATTCTAACAGCAACAGACTACTTCACCAAGTGGATTGAAGCTGCCCCATGCAGACAAGCAAATGATTCAGTAATCATTCAATTTTTGGAAAACAATATACTGGCTAGATTTGGCTGCCCAGACAAGATAATAACAGACAATGCTGCAGCCTTCAGATCCAAGAAGATGGTGAACTTCTGCCATAAATTTCACATTACTTTGGGCCATTCTACAGCTTACTATCCTCAAGGAAATGGCCTTGCTGAATCATCAAACAAAAGTTTGATAAATATCATAAAGAAAGTGTTGGAAGAGAACAAAAAGAACTGGCATAAGAAACTAGTAAATGCTTTATGGGCAGACAGACTAACAACTAAAAGATCAATTGGGATCAGCCCATATGAGTTAGTCTATGGATTAGAGGCCAGATTTCCTTCATCACTAGGAGTGCCGGTTATGAAACTTCTACAAGAAAGCCAAGCAGAGCCAAATGACATGCAAAGAAGGATTAACCAGATAATTTGTTTACAGCAGACCAGAGAACAAGTTTTCAGCAGAGTGCAGATACTACAAGAGAAACTGAAAAAGGCCTTTGATAGAAGAACCAAAGCAGAAGATTTCAATGTAGGGGACAAAGTTCTAAAGTGGGATGCAAGAAGAGAAGAGAAAGGGAAGCATGGAAAGTTTGACTCTTTATGGATAGGACCATTTGCTGTCCAAGCAGTGCAAGGTAATAACACCTACTTCCTCAAAAGTTTGACCGAAACTGACTTGGATGAAGGTCCTGTCAATGGCAGGATGCTGAAGCACTACTTTGACTGTTCACTATGAGTGGAATCCAAGGATTCATTGTATATATACAGATGTACATATTATCTTCTGTTTTAGATTGTAAAAAGCAGTTTTCCCGAGTGATTCACCAAGCAGCAAGAGGCTAATAGAATCAGAGGCCTTCCAAGAAAAAAGCACACCATTTTGACACATTTAAGGCAGCTAGTTTCAAAGATTGGTATGGGCAGCTAAGGAGCAAGGCAATCTGACCTGCTGTTCTTGGTCTTTCAAAAGAAAAACCATCCCCATGTGGAGCCACTATTGGATACCTATACCAATAGGTTTCATATTTCATGATTGGCAAGAGAAAATCCAAATATGCTCTGCTTTGAGTTCACAAAGATCCCATATTTCCTAGAGAACAAAAGGTGTGTAAAGTGCTTCAATGTTGATGACCTTATTTCAAATTTTGATGGATGATCCAACAGCTTAACCTGGATCATGCCATGTTTCAATTTTGTGTTATAGAATAGAGAAAGAAGTCTGTCCAAACAGCCTAATCTTGGCAGACAACTAGTTTAGGTAGAGAAGAAAAGGATCCCAACAGTTTAATCTGGGACCTTGGAAGAGATAAGGGTAGAAATAGATAGAGAAACAAAAATAAAGAAAAAGCCAAAGAAAAAGAAAAGGCAAGTAAGGGTTTGCAAGTCCAAGTGCACCCTCCAAGGAGAAACAAAAAAATGCTAGGTAAGCAGCTGGGTAGGTAGCAGGGGTTGCAGAAAGGTATCCCTATCATTGCAAGGTTGGTGATGGTGGGCAGCAAGGTAAAAGACTACAGCAGGAGCATGACTAACCTCCTTCTCCCCCTTCATTTCATTACTAACATTCCCTTTCTTTTAGCTGAGATTTATGGAGAAAGATCATGGTTTTTAGGTGGTTCTGGTTCATTCAGAAGCCACATTTCTGGTCTAAAATCTTTTCATTTTGATCTACTCTCAAAACTAAATCAATTTCATATAAACTCAGTGAGATCCCCTTCATTTGCCCCCTTCATTCATATTAACACTAATTCTATTGTATAAATCCTCATATCGCCTCTTCCCCTAATACTACTAACACCAAGGTGTATAAATCCCAAAATCTTATAAATACCCACCCCTTTGGCATTATAGCCAATAAAGTCTCGAGTCAGGGATCAAATGACACCAGGTCATGTTGATGAGCCTAGGCCAGCTACCCCCTCCCCTTCATGAGCTAAATTCCCCTATTTTTACCTCTTTGCACATAAAAAACCCATAAAGATCCTAAATTCCCACCTTACCCGCTTCAAAGGGCAAATAAGCATGAAAACCCACTTTCCCGCCCTATAGCCAAGGTTAGCGCATATAATGTTTTTTGAAAATTACATTGGAAAATCATATAAAACCCGATTATATACCCCCGCCAGCTTCCGTATACAGCGCACATGTCAGCTCATCCGATGACCGTTAGATCAGACCCTCCAGATCTGACGGCCCTGGTCGTGTCGGAATCTGTCCGACGCCTGACAGTTAAACGTACTATCCCCCTGTCATCTCATTCGTCCGATCACCGTCCGATTATCCGCTGCAGATCCAACGATTGCCCTGACGTCGGAGCTCATCCGCTGTACGAGGCTTATCTCCCGACGTCCGTATTCTGAGGACGTCACTCCGCTACTATGTGTCCTCACCACCACACGTCGGAGGTACATCTGATGGATACCGCCCCCGTACAGGAGGCGGTGCGATATGAAACCATTAGCGGTTTCCGGATTCCCTCATCCCGCCTACCCACGTCATCACCGCATCAGCAACGTGTCAGCGCCCCGTCACCCATGTACGTCCTGCCATTAGTCCACCTGTCCTGCCATGTCACCGCCACCGTGTACCAACCAGACAGCGCCACATCACCTGATGACGTCAGCATGACGTCATCCGACCTTGACCCCACCAATGACGTCAGCACGAATTCGCGCCAAAAGCGTAAAAAGGTCTATTTTAGCCAAAAGTTCGCGTTTTTTGGTCATTTTGTGTGTTCGTCGTTATTCCGCTCTGCATGCAATCAACGTCCAAATTGTCTACCAACCTGCTAAACTGACCAGAAGATCTCCAGCGCACCAGTTCAACCTGCGGTCACGACCTCTGCTCGTTGTTTTACCAGGTATTCCTCATCATTCATCCTCTGTGCGCCTGCAATTATCTATTTAACGCTTTAAGAAGCTTAAAGGAAGCTGAAAATCAAAAATTCACCACTGAATTCCTCAACAAAGCCTTGAAGTTCCAATTATCACTTCGGAAAACACCAGCCGAGCCTTTTCCCAGTGGCATTCTGCTAAGAAACCAGGCCCTGTCTACGCAATCGTGGCAGGCGCATTTGAAACCAATTTTTAACATTGAAAGGTGCCAGAAAAGCTAAGCTTCGCTCTTAATTACCATAAAGTAGTATTTCAACTGCTGCAGACCCTGCATTTACCTCCCACTTGCATTTCCATCCTTCTGCAAAGAAGCTTTGCTGTTCTTACTCTGCATAGTAACACAGTCCCTGAGTAAGAGTAAAATTTGCAAAGAAAAATCATGGACCCCCCTGTAGCTCCCATAGCCCTCAATGTGGCTCCCCTGAATGCTCCTAATAGAACATTTGACACCAGAGCATTGGCAGACTTGGACTACAAGATAGCAGAGGAAATGGTGAGCAGAAGCAGGTTCCATCTGCAAATATTAAACGAGATAAAGATCAAACATGAGAGGGGGACAGACATCCTGGGAATTTGGGATTCATTCCTCCCAATATTCAAACTTCCTCAGGTTAATCAATTCCCTGAGCTTGTGCACATAATTGCTGAACACTATGATGCATCCCAGAGAGCAGTGCTAGATGCTGAAGGTTCAATCCTGTTCCTCATTACCCCTGAAGCCATCAGGGAGATGTTGCAATTCCAGACAGAGCATAAGTTGGTCCCTCTGTCACTAGCTGATCTAATAGTACAGGGAGCCAGAACCACAGAGGCCCAAATCACTAAGGTTAACCAGCTCTTCATCAAGGCTGACACTTTGCAGATTCCTCCCATCAACTGCGTTTACCTCAATCAATTGGGCCAAGACCTGGTTGACATGATCAGTCCCATCCTGGGATATGATTCAATAGAACATATTGATGAAACAGTTATACAAATGATGCTTATGTTCTCCCCAGGAAGGAAACCAATCCACTATGATTATGCAACATACATATCAGACAAAATGCATGAACAGTTGATGAATTTGCCAAGAGAAAGAGTGTTTAGGTACACCTCCTACCTATATCATCTGCTCATATACTTCCAGCATGATAAATTCTCCTTCCCAAAGAAGAGAGTGGATGCACAGGGCAATCTGAGATCAGTAGTATATTGGACATCTGTTTTCCACGTAGCATGCTACTCTCCATACACCTACTGTGAGTTTATTGATCTTTTCATCCATCTAGCCTTGACTCTACTGATTGGTTCACCTCCTCCTAGACTGACAGATGACATGAAAAGGTGCCTACATTTGTCAAAAGTATACAGTATTGGGGATTGGTATCTTTACCAACACCACACCGTCATCAGAATATATGGGTGTGAGTTACCCCCATTTAGACTACCCAAATTTGTGCCCATGAGGCTATTTGCCTTAGAATACTTCAGGCAGTTTGGCTATGTGGATATGTTCCACTTCTCAGGCAGAGGCAAGAAAGCACAGCTGAAAATCAAGAGCCAACTTGGCCATTTAGTCTACAATGAAAGGGATGAAGGGTGGAAGGAGGCAGATAGAATACTGGTGGGATTTGGTTTGAAGTACAGTTTTATATGGAAACCCTATGACCCCAACAACTTCATCACAATGAGGAGACTCAAATATAAACTGTCTGCTTACGGTCATTATAGCCTCCCCCAAATTGAAAAATATGCCAATCAAAGCAAGTGGAAAAGGGGAACTCTAGAAGAAAACATAACTCAAAAAGAGCTTGATCAAAGAGCTCTGAACAATCAAAAGAAGATGGCTGACCTTGAGTTTTATGCACAGGTCCCCTCACTGCCAAGCACACAAATTGGAGCAGCAGCCTCCTCTTCAACTACTCCAGAGCAAACTACAAAAGTTGCTGCAAAACTATCAGAAAAAGGAAAGGAAAAGGAAATGGAGGCAGACCAAGAGCAACAGCAGGAACAGCAGCAAAAACAAAGTCAGCAAGCACAAGAACAAGCAGAAGGGCTACAGCAAGGGCAGCAGGAAGAAATAGGGCAACAAGAAGAAGAGCAGCAAGAAAAACAAGGGCAGGAGCAGCCTGCCCAGCAAAAGGAAACAGTGGATACTCCTCAGACCACTGAACAAGTCATGCCTACAAGGCAAGACTCTACATTTGATGCCTCGGTCCTCCAAACCCCTCAAAAGGAGGACACATTTGTCTTTAGGAAAAGAGAAAGAGAAACTCCCTTGACATCCTCTATCAATCAAGGAGAGAAAAGGCAAAGACTCAACGATTTTCCAGAAGAGGATATAGCCATCAGAGAAGCATTGGGCATGGGCCCACCAAGTCAAGAAATTTCAGCAAGTTCCTCCCAGCAGGAACTAGACAGGACAATGGGAGGGGAGGTCAGCTCCTCCAGCCAGCAGAAAGAGGAAAGAGTGAGCATAAAGCAGCAGTTCATAGACATTAAGAGGAGGAGTGACCCAATCAAAGTTCAATTATATAATCACCTACTTAACATGGCTCCTTCCAATCAGCAGAGACTCATGTCTGCTTTTGATGTAGGTGAGGGCAAACTGACATTGAGTCATTTTATGCCTACGGCACTCAAGCCACAATCTTCTGCTGATTATCTCAGGACCAATTTGGAGGTCCTTGCCAAAGACATACACCCCATGGACAAAATTGAGTTGCATAAACAAACAGGGGAAATGGTGTATGCTTCATTGGCCGATAAGACCTTGGACAACTACAAGTTAACAAGCAGTCTGAATGCTACAGCTTCCCAGCTGGAGCTAGAGAGAGCCTCTTCTCAGGCCAAAGACAACAGGATCAAAACCCTGGAAGAAGTCATCATAGAAATTGGGCACAATCCCAATGATATCAAAGGGATACAAGAGATCTTAAAAATCAGAGATGCTGATATGGCTGCACTAAGGAAGAAGGTCAAACTTCCAGCCACTATCCATCCACAGACCGATGAAGTGGCAAAACAAAGGTATGAGCAGGATTCCACTACTCTATTAATTTCTGTTTACAAATAACTTATAAAGGCACAAGAAAAATTGGGGCAATATGAGGCCACACAAGCACCTCTGAAAGGATCATCAACACAAGCACAAGAGGGGCAAACATCTCAACCCCCTCCACAGGTCATTAATCTTGAGGAGATTGCTCCTACTACTGCACCTCCACCTCAGCAGGTTGAACAACCAGCCACATCTACTTCAGCAGCACCCACCAGCACAGATCAGAGCTTAGATATGCAAAAGCTAAAAAGCGAAATACAAGCTTTAGAAGCACAAATGATGCAGTTGAATGAAACTAAGGAGCAGCTGGCCAAGGTAAATGAAAGGCATGACAAAACAAAGAGAGAAGTAGGAGAGAAGGCCAAAGAAATCAAAGCTCTTAAAGACAAAATCAAGGAGCTTGAGAAAGAGCTGAAGCTAGATAAAATCATAGCCGAAATCAGAGCAATGATATGGTCCAATATTGGTAAGTCCATCAATAACCAATGGCCATACATTGAGACAATTCATGAGCAACTGGAGCTCATTCCAAAAGCGCAGAGGGAAATCAGAACATCAAGGGCCTTATTGGGGAACATGCCTGAAATTGCAACAAAAATGATCAATGTGCTCAATCATAAGACAAGTTCTCAGTTGACCATCATGGGAATCGCAAACAGAACTGACACTATCCAAATGATCAAGAGGGTTCTTACTCTTAGAAGCCTGGTGCAAACGTTAGACAGAAGAACCCAGGATATGCAAACCGAGGTAAACAGGTTCTTTGAGAGGTTTCGGGTATCAGAAAGTAAAGGACTCCCTAGCTTGCTGAACAATGGAGGGAGATTATTCACCCATGAAGAATATGCCAAAAGAGTGAATGTTTTTGCCTCATCACAGGTAAATGAGAAGGCCAGCACCTCAGAAGATACAGGGCCTATCACAGGACAGATTTTCTATGGTAAGATAGAAAATCTGCTTTTTATAATGAATGAAATGAATCATCTGTTTGATGTAGCTCCCAATTTTTTCAAGTATACAGAAGCGGAAGAGACAATGCAGGCCATCCTCAAGCATCAGCTCCCTACACAGGAATGGTGGACAGATGCCATCCAGAGAATTTTGTAAACGTTAGGACATGCATCAATTCCTGTTTCTTCTATGAATTTTGACGAAAAGAACAGTCAGCAAAATCAGCAGGGATCATAAATTCAAAGCTGAGCCAACTCAGCAGATGGAGCAGCCAACAAAGCAGGAAAGACAAACGCAGCTAGCATAGCCGAGAAACTCATTGCGCTGGCAAAAGTAAATGCGTACCTACAGGATTGATACATAGTAATGTAACCGACTCAGAGACTCTTTAAAGTCAAAACAATCATCTGACAGACATAAAGGGCATTTACTCTTCATTTAACGTTGTAATAACTTCCTGCCTACTTTCTGAACACTACTGAAGATATTTTCTCTCTCTCAGATGACTCAATGCCTGAGATATTTTGTATAATTATTTCTATATAAACCCCTGCGCATGATAGAGCAGGGGTTGTTGTAATTTTCCTTTGAAGAGCTCTCGCTTGCTGTAAGATTCTCAGAGAAATAATAAAAAGGGAGAATGGAATTTCCAAAGCTTGGTGTACTTGGATGCGTTGTGGTGAATGGTGAATGTTGCAGGATTCCAGAGTGTTTCATAAAACAATAAGTTTTCTCAAATCCCTGTATTACATGTTTTCGAGTCTTTTGTTCTCTTTTATTGTTCAGATGTTTTACACTTAATAGCAAAGTAGAAGAATGGTTCCAGGACTTAATCCATGATTACCCTGAACTCAAACTGAGCTATTATCCATGTTTTCCTCAGATACAGTAACAGAAGTGTAATTCTTAGTTGCTGCACTTTGAAACTATATCTTTCGCTGTGATAGACATTCCCAGGGATTCAAGTTTGCCCCTGTGACATCTGTCTTTTCTCATAACCAGTTGGTGGAAACATTTAAAAATGAGTGAAAATTCTTGAATGCTTTCACTGTTTGTCTTACCTATTTCCTGTTATTAATCAAAATTTGTTCTATGAAGCATCCAAATGGCCCTGTAAGTTTTACCGGTTCACCTCAAAGTTTCTAGACACCTACAGCCACAGACTCCATTGCCCAATGACACTTAACTCTTTGAAAACTACATCACAGAGACCTGAAAGGAATTCTTCAACCAAAACATAAACAAAACCCGTGCTCGATACCTAGCCTAAAACACTATCATTACAGATACAAATCATAAAGAGAGAGCCCTCTCTGATCACAGTTTGGCTAGAAACAGTGATCAAAAGATTGGTTAGTGGTTACCCTGGCCGTATTCCCTTGGGAGTCATAGGGAACAACCTGGGTGTTAACATAAGGCATCAATAATCAATGTCTAAAAGGTAAAGGAAGGGAATTAGATGAGAGTTTCTTTCAGTTGAAATTAATATATATCATTTTAAATTAATGAATGCTTTGCATGGATGCTTAGAAAAGGGCATGGTTAAGGTAGGTAACCTTTTGTGCGAAAATATTGCAATGAATTTTGTAAAGCATGCTAAATGAAATGGAAAAATAAATTTCTCATGAATTTAGAGATATGCATTTCTCATATTTAACTCATTACTAGCTAGAATAAATGTTGGATTGCTTCATGAAATGCTTGGAATTTATACGATGCACATGTATGATACTATTATAATTTTTTTCAATCTAACATAAATTAGATGGATTAATGGAATTGTTATATGTGCAAAAATTCTAAGATCACTTTAGGATGTTGTGAATCCTTGCTATAAATGTATGTGTGAATATTGATAACTAATTGGTTGATTAAAGGATCAGATTGTAGAAGGAGTGTTGGAATGGGGTGTGAAATCAAAGCCAGCATTGTAGAGTAATACCGACTACAAAGGAACCCAACAAATAATTACAAGTCTCATGCTTATGAGATCTTATTTCTTAATGAAATAATTTTTTCTAATTAAAATTTATGATTTGAAATTTTTGAGTATGCCTCATGGAAAACTAAATGTTGTGAAATAGGAAAAATGATGGAGCATGGAGCTCAAGAAGAGGAATGCATTGATGGAATTTTGGCCCTATGGTGTTTTTCTTTTCTGATGCGAGAAATTCATAACCAGTACCTTAACTTTAAGACTCCATGAGTAGTGCAATGCAGCATGCCCAACCATTTCCTAGCCATAAGACTCCATGCACATTATATTAGAGCATGTCAAACTATTAGTTGGTTGTAAGAATATAATGAATATCCCATTTAGGAAAGCCTTTGGCAAGGTAGACTCCCCAAAGTTGGGGTTTCCTAGGCTCAAAAAGGTGATTAGCAGATGGGAGCCCATGTAGGAAATACTTTGGCTAGGAAGAATTCCCAGAATTGGGATTTTTGGGTCCTATAAAGGTGAGTAGCTAAGGGGAGCCCACACAAGAAAACACTTGGATAGGGATACCACCAAAAATGGGGGTTTCTTGGGCCTAGAGGAATGAGTCACTTGTGGGAGAGTAAATATGCACACACTCATTGGGATGTGAGCACGGTGGGTCTTATTTGGAGTTATACAAAAAGACTATGTGGAGCAGTATAACTGCCATTGAGTTCTTTCTTCAACTAAGAAACCAATCTATGAGATGGATTTAAAGATGGAGTTGGTTGAAGACTACATGGAAATATAAAACACATAGTATTTATTTTTTCTGCAAAATCAATCAGTGCTTGTAAGCTAGAGGAAGAAAGGAGTAACTATAGAGATAAATATCAATTATCAATTGGAAGAATTTATCTGTTGAAGTTATGGTTTGAATTTATTTAAATTTTTATGAATAATCTCATAAGAATTGTATTCTTATGATATAGGTGAGTTGTTGAGCTAACCAAAAAATATTTATGAGTTTGATTACAAAACAAAGAAGTATCGACATGGTAATATTAGATCGGTGTAGTAGAAACATACTAGAGCTAAATACTTCACAAACTAGGCCATTATGGTGGCACTGGAACATTGTAATATGCATTGATTTCCATGTGTTTCTGTGAAAAATGTGTTATGTTAGAGAAAGGTAGAGGGACACCTTGGCTCTAAGACTCCATTAAGAACCTTCTATTAGACATGTGTTGTCATTGGTGGCAAATGATGTCAAAGGTTTTGTCATTGACATCAAAGACAGTATCATGGATATTGTTATTAGATTGACAAGCATGTAAAAGGTGTGGCAAAACTCATATGTTTCCAAGAAAATAGATGAACAAGTGTGTTTTGGGGAGAAAAGACAATAGAGGAATTTTTAGTATAAAAGATTAATTCGGAAGCTCTTGGAAGCTACTCAAATGGATAGTGGTTGGAAATAAATTTCCAACAGTATATTGAATTTTGAAAAAAGATTCCTCGAACTAAAGATATGTTTGGTCAAATTTATAAGGGTGAAAATCAAAATTTTGGTGTTTTTGGCCAAGGGCCCTACAAGACAGCCATCATGCAGAGGTGGAAAGCACCGCCATGTGGGTGCGTAGCTGGAACACTCATAATATTAGGAGGATAGCATGAGAGGACCCCATAGAGTACAGGTAACCCTGATGGAACAAAACCCAAAAGTATTTCGTCGGGAGTTATGAAGGAAGGCACAAGATATAACTAGTGGGGTGATGTGGCACTGACAATATGTGGCCGAGTAATGTGATGGAGGAAAAATTGATTACTTCACATCATCGGTGGGGAGGACCAACAAAACAGGTAACCTTGGAGGCTTTTCCTTATAGGTTACAAAGGCATGTGCAAGACTAAAAGTTTTGGGTTTCAGGATTATGTCATAGCAAGGTCACATGACAAGGCTTCGACCTCCTCTTCTGTTTTACCTAGTGATGTGGAGAAAGATACATGGTGCACTTTGATTAGCTAATAGAGTGACATGGGATCCATAATGGCATGATAATATTAACAGTACATGTGGAACCAATAGGGACGTGGCATGTGACATGTTTATTTGTCATTTTGGTTGGCCATGTGGGCCAAAAACAAGTAACACATGCAAGTATGGTAGACATGGTGGTGGATAATTGTTGACAGTGTTGAAAATCCGTCAACAAAGGGGGCCTCCCCAGTATGAAGTCCCAACTATACCTCACACCGTTTGGAGTAAGAGCCCCATCTAGATAATAGCCCTGTCCACCATTATTGTTAGGGATTTTCCTTGGAAGAGTTATCAACATAAGATATTATACAAACAATCTTTTAAAAAAACAAGTAAGTTGACATTGTGAGGCACACAATTACAATGTATATAAGGTACCTTCATGGAAGGGAAAACAATGATTTAGCATTTAAAATAAAAGTATATAGTACTATCCTAAAAGAGACACATAAGAGCATTGAAAGAATAATTAATTAACCTGCAAAGTAGCTCACAAGATAACAATGATCATAAAAGAAAGCAATAATGCGCATTCAACAAAATGCACACCAAATCCAATGAAATAATTCATTTCCATTAGTATGTGTTAACACAAGCATACACCAGAAATAATGAACAAATAGTCTTACAATAATTCATCACATATGCATGAAAGTGTGCCGAATCTAAGAGCTTCATATATTATGTGAAAGTTCCAAGATATACAATTACAACAATGAAACACTAGCTCCAATAGTGGAACATTAATTCACTACTTCCTCCTCCAAAGAAATATTTTCTCTCTTATGCCAAGCTATATAAGCCAAGGTGAAAAGTTGTCTTCCTTTCACTTGAGCTATGAGGGATTATTTATAACAAATAACATGATTGTCCACCTCCCTTGTGATCATTGACCTTCTCTCATGATTATTGAGCTCCCATATGAATTTTTGAATTCCTATGTGACCTTTGATCTTCTACAAGACTTTAGGACTCTCTAGTGACTCTTCATATTCCATGTGGGACCCTTGGGCTTCCACACATTTACATTTTCTCATTTTGTGGAAATACAATAATTACATTTTACCATCAATGTGGCAAAAACACTTTAAAAACATATGACTATTGTGGTGAAACTTTGAGGAGCCATGACGTGGTTATGGTAACATAAGTCTTTATTATAATGTATCAATGCTAAGTTTCTCTCTTTGATGCTATGTATTCAATTATTCATGATAGGTCTAAATTTTACTTCTTCTTCACCTTCCAAAAGGTTGGGATCAGTGTTGGAACCTTCCAAGTCAACATGAGTTGCCATATTTCTATCGTAATTCAAGATTCCTTCATGTCCTTCATGATGGTTCCTTTGTGTTTATTCTTCACAAGTTACTTCTTGTAACCTCTCCTTGATGACTTCCTTGAACATCAACTTGCCATTTTGAGATGATGACACTTGAAAATGAAGTTCACTTGTGAAAAAATAACATCAGTCAGAAAATCATCTATGCTACCTCTACCTGTTCATGGCAAGTGCTGACTATTATGGGTTTTTGCAAGGACTAAGAGGGAGATGCTTCCTTGGGTTAAGTCTACAATTACAAGAGCTAAGAAATGGGAGAAAATGGATTGCAAATGTGCACTACACTAGGGAAAGTGGAAGAAACAAGAATGTGTGTGAAGTATAAGAGGCAATGACTAGGAGCCTAAGGCTTGAAGCTTCCCAAGAGAGAAGGAGTCAAGGCATTGCACAATTTTTCTATTGCAAAGGTCTCTAGATGACTCACTATCCACTAGAACTACACATTGTGAAGTGTAGGAGAGGATTGAAAAGGCTTCTACACAGTGGGAAAGTCTAGGAGACAAGGGTTGAGTGACTGTTGATTGTGACAACGTAACGTGTAGTGACAAAAGAGGAGGATCAAAAATTGCCCCATTTTCTTTAGAAGTGATCCAGAGGAGGCTCCATTGTCCACTGGAGTTGTGCCAAGCACAATGGAGGTAAGAAAGAGTCAGTCTTCAGTGCAATGAGCAAGTGTAAGTAGTACAGGCTTGAGAGACTATGCTTCAAGATTGTACAATGTGCTTGTGAAGGAGGTTTTCCTAAGGATGACATAATGCAAATTTGCAGGAGATAAGGGTGTCATTACTACTGGCTAGGAATTCACAATGTGCTCACCCTTGGCTCAGAGTTCAAGTGATCTAGGTGGATAGTGGTAGCCACCCACCTATTCCACTTGGATCCCCACCTTTGTTTCCTTCAATTTTTCAGTTTCCTTAATTATAGCATAGTTTACTATTTCTGGTAGTTTTTCAGGTCCTAAACTTCCGAATCCGTTTTGAGGCCCTAAACGACGTTTTTGGAAAACAGGAAATTATGAGTCTTTGACATTTGTAGTTGAAATTTTTATTCTTCTGATAGATATTTCTAACAAATTATCATACGCGTCAAACAGATATTGTATTCCAAAGTTACGACCCTAGGAAGTTGATGTACCAATTTACCCCAACCTAGACCACAGTTTTGGTGCTTCATCTCCTAGGGTTAGTTTTTTGGATGTTTAGGGTTTTCCATTGTTTCTTAATCATAAATAGTTCCTTGAGTCTCATTGTAACACAGTTTAGAGGCATGTATCCACCACATCTCTTCTTAGAGTTAAGCTACCATCTACCGAGCTAGTTTATTTCCATTATGTATGTAAGCAAATTTCAATTCTTTGATATTAATGAAATGAAGTTTTATTTCTGTTGCATCTTTATGTTTATGTTAATATCCCTCTTTTGTTGTGTTCCTCTATAAGTTAATATCAATTATATTAGAGCAATCTAGTATTTCTCTGTTTTTCTTTGCATGTCCCCGACAAGGTCAGGATATAAGGAGTTAGGGCTAAAAATGGTTGAACCTTTGCAAGACCAGCCTCAAAAATCCAAACGACCTCCCATGGGGGAAGAAAATAAAGATGAGGGAGCAGGATATCCTTTCAAAATATTGCTTGAAGAATTACTTGAGCGACAGAGGAACGCAATGATGGAAAGATTCACCCAGATCCTTCAGTGGCTACCCACAGGTGACACATATTCATTCGACAACCACTCTAGAGGTGCCAAGTCAACTTTGACATCCCCATAGTTGAAGGCCAGATAGATGGAGATGTCATAGAAAAATTGTTAAATGTATTAGAAGGATATTTTTTGGTTCATGATTTTTCCAGTTCAGAAAATATTACTTTTGCACTCCTCAAAGCCAGTCCCCACATCAAGGACAGGTGGGAAACCTATCGTGAGAAAAGGGACGAGATGGAACCCTCACTATTTTTAGCCACACCCACTTGGAATTATTTTTGAGACACCATCAAGGATTAGTATTACCCTGTCGGGAGCTATGAAAATAAATACATAACGTGGGCCACATTGTGGCAAGGAAGGGACCAAGATGTACCTGACTTCACAAATTATTTTTCATACACTCTGCATGAAGTTGGGTATCATAGATTCTGAGCGAAATTTGATGCTCAAGTACCATGTCTTCCTACACAATTACATACAAAATGAGATGGATTTCCTAGACATCTCCTCACTCAGTGATGCTTATCAATATGCTGTCAAGATTGAGCATAAATTTAAACAAAAGAAGTGAGACTTTGGATTTGCTAATCTAAAGCAAGGGAAAGGAAACCCCCAAATTGCAGAATAAAGGACAGAGCCAAGGCGAGGTGACCTAGGATGACTCAAAAAATGTGCAAGAAAAGAACAACACCATGAAGACAAAGAAGGACATGGGAAAGCGGTGTGAGTTCCATAGGAGCCCCACTCACAATATGAGTGAGTGTTGATCCAAGTAGTCTCTAGTGGCCGAGATGAAGGCTTCCGCATCAGACACATGTTTTGATGTTGAGTCAGAACCTAACAAGGGGAATGAAAAAGGGAAGAAGATTATTGGCATGACGTCTAGTGCCACCATTTCCACCACCATGATCCAGAAGATTGAGCTTGAAGATTCAAAGGATGGGGAGCTCCTCTTCCACTCACAAATGTGGATGAAGGGTTCTCCGTTGTAGTTCATTGTCAATAGTGGGAGTTATAAGAATCTCATTTTGTCAAAGGTCGTGAAGAATTTGGGCCTACCGACTGTTGGAAATACTGAGAGGGAGGGTGAATCAGTATTCCTTAGAAATTAGCACTTTTAAATATTTTCAGAGCATTATTTAATCTTGAATTATTATTAATGTTTATCCAGCAACAACAATAAACAAAATAACACAATAGGCATAAGAATTTTAGGTGGAAAACCCCCTCTGGGTTAAAACCACCGAACAGCTTTCTAATAAATTCTTTAATCTTTGACCCCAACTGAAATGAAGGTTACGACTTCCTAGAATTCTAGAAAAGCCTTCTTCTCTAGCTCCCACTGGAAGGACGCCCCAATGCCCTAATTTCCTCAATAGTCAACTAAATGGATGCCCCAACATCCTAAACCAACCTACCACCCTGAAGTGTTTAAAGGCTCCAACCTGTAGGTGACTTCATGTACCTGCCTAGCACCTCCCTACCACCCTATAATGATCAGAAGTAAGACAAGAGTGTGGACTTGTTATAGACATTTTTGTGCCTTACAACATTGAGCATGAAATGTCCATAATCTAAGGGATCCGAAGTCCCTAAACATGTTTTTCCTACCCCTAGAGGAACAAGGCTAACAAACCACAACAATTCACAGAAGTTCTCCACCAGAAACTGCTCAAAAACAAGTCAATTCAGGATCATTTCAGTGGCTACACTAGCTGTTTGCGCTAAATGTCAAAGCCAACACTGGCTACCTGCGTTGAATGTCAAAGGGAACACTGGCTACCTGCGCTGAACGAGAATGGACATGTGGCAGGCTCATTTCTCAAGGTGTCAAAACCCAGGAAGCTTCCAAAATGACACTTGCCTCAGGGAATTCGACTGGTGATGAGTAAGAGGTTCCAAATCTCCGAGTGGAAGCAAGAACCTCCAAGTCGACTCAAGAAATGACAGAGGGAGAGGACACTAGTCAAATCTCAAGCTGGCTTATCCTCTCTCCAAACATCTATATATGAATCTCTCCTCCATGAGATCTAGAGGCGGGAATTTTGTTATTGCAAAGAATTGATGTTGGTTTGAGATTGGAATCATTGGGTGCTTAATGCTTTGAAGGGGGTGAAGATAGGAATTCCATTTGCTGGGAAGGAGATGCTGGATTGGAGCCCTCTGGGTTGTATCTCTTCCTGAACCTTGTTATTCATCAATAAAGCTATCTTGGTTTCTCCTATATGCTGATGTATTTTTGATGTATGAATGCATTAGTATGTTTAGTTTATTTCTAATCCTAAACTAGTTATGAATGTGAATATCTGTCTTTGTGTAGTGTTCTTCTCTTGTCGCAAGTAGATGTTCTCTTGTCGCAAGTAGTTGTTCTCTTGTGATCTTGCAGGATCCCGTTGAAGCTAGACAAGCAAGAAGGCAAGTAGCTGTGAACTCCCAAAGAGAAGAGAGACCGGATCGAGGGACAAACGGAAGACACCGGTAAGTATATTGATCTCTCTTCTTTCACATTTCATAAAGGAAGAAACCAGAATAAGCTATCTTTGTTTGTTGCTAAGGCACTGTCACACCTTAGGTGGATAGGATCGTCCTTCATAGGCATTTTTCCCCACAACAGGACTCCCATACCAGGGACATTAATCCACGATGCAATATGATTTACAATGATTTTCTTGTACTTGACTGAACACCCAATCACACTACGACTTGCAACCCAACCATGACTGTTATAGACATTTTTGTGCCTCGCGTCAAGGAGCATGAAATGTCGATAATTACAGGGATCCTCAGTCCCTAAACATGTTGTTCTTACCCCTAAAAGAACAAGGTCATCAAACAACAGCACTTCCAATCAGTTCTCCACCTGAAAACACTTCAAAACAGGCTTATTTTGGATCATGTCAGCTGCTTAACTGAGCTTCTGCGCTGTAATGCAACTGTCCCACTCTGTACCTGCGCTGGAAGTCAAAAGTAATGAAGGCTACCTGCGCTGGGCGAGATTGGCCAAGTGGCACAGTCATCCTGCAAGGTGTCAACTGCCCAGGAAGCTTCCAAACTGACACTTGGTTCATCAGATTCGCCTTGTGATGAGTAAGAGGTACTTGATCACCATGTGTAACCAAGGATCTCCAAGTGAACTCAAGAACTGAAGATTAACTGAAGAGGGAGAGGACACAAGGCAGCTTCATGTCAGTCTCAAGCTGACTCATCCTCTCTTCTTCTATCCTATATATAGAGCTCTTCTATGAGGTCTAAGGAGGCTGGAATTTTGTATAAGCAAGGAGGTGTTGTTGGTATACTGCCAGGATTATTGGGTGATTGTTTTACTAGAGGTGAAGAGGAGAATTCTTGCTGCCGAGGAGGTGCTGCTGGATTGGAGCCATCATCATTGGTTGTAACTTCCTCTGGAACCCTGTAACTTTCTATCAATAAAGTTTGCATGTTCTCCTATATACTTGTTTTACATAGATGTTTTGTGTTTACATGTATATTTGATGCACCCTAATCCATGCTTCAGTTATGAGTACATGTATCTTGTAGTTTGCTCTCTTGTTTTGTGCAGGTTCTGTGTGTAGTTGGATCGGCTAGGAGAGCAAAGAGCTGGGAACGGGATACAAAGAGAGAAGGACAAGGATCGACTAAGCGAAAGACACCAGGTTGGTTGACCTTCTTTCCATTCTCTCTGTACTTCTATAAAGTGGAACATGAAAACTTTATCTTCTGTTGTTGCTAAAGACTGTCACCTTTAGAGTAGGGTTAGTTTCATCCGCATCGGATACTTTTCCCCACAACAAACTGGTGACTCCGCTGGGGAACCCAGTATCTTGTTGGTGTTTGTAGTATTTTGCTATTCATTTCTTGAAGAAAAGAGTACCAAATCGAAAAGCTTTTGACTATATCAAAAGCGAAGTAGAGGGACTGCTACTCTTGCTCTTTGCTGATCAGATTCAAGATTTGAAGAGCTTATCTACAAAAGACTCTTTACTCTTTGTGATAGATCTTCGTCCTCTTGATCATCCCTTAGCCTGTACTTGACCTATAGCTTTTTATTTCAGCAAAAACAGTGCATTTTTGAGCTTTTTATGACCCGGAAAACTTTGTAGACGAAACTCTCGTGAGTCAGTGCAGGCTGTACACAGGCAGCCTGCATTACAGCGCAGGTACTCCCTTCGGGAACTGCGCTGAGAGTGAGATTGGCAGACTAGAACCTGCGCTGGTCCAGTTAGCCCTTGTCTTGCTCAGTCTTCCTATTGTGTCTTGGCCCTGTTTGCACTTGTTTTTGGCTGATTGCTTGCTGGTTATTGTACTTGCTGTAAACCACTTCTCCTTGACATTATTCCGCCTCAGTTGTGTGATGAAACTGTGAATGTTCTTTCAGTATTTCTTGTTTCAGTTACAGTTTCCCATTGTGAAAAGCGAACCAGTATAGCTATGGCCTCTTAGATCCTGAACTGTAAAAGTGTCTGTGTGATCTTATGAGCTAGTTTCATTACTGTTCATGGCTGTTTGAGTTTGTTTGCTTTTCACTTTTATGGTTTGAATCTATACTTTTCCTGTGTTTAAACAAGTCTATCATAAGGTGTCTTTTTTATTGTGGACAAGCTTGTTTATTTCTACTTGAAAGTTGATTCAAAAATCATACAACAGTTTCCTTTTGTTAGCATCAACATTAAGGATAATGAAAAGAAATACATGCATTGTGCATTTTGCATTTGACTGTGTGCTTGACGATTTAGGAAAATGTGCATTTTAGTGTGTGTTCTTTGATCTGTGGAAAAAGTTGTGTCTTTCTTTTCCCTCAAGTAGATTAAGGTTTTCAAAGTTGAAAGATTGAAAAGATTTGCTTCTCATTCTTAGATTGCATATAGGAAGTTGTATATACACATCTCGTGGCGAACCTGAAAGGAAAACTGTTAAGAAAGATCAACATTAAAATAAACTCAATTTACATAACAACGCTTTGGAATTTAACGCAAACATCTAGAGGTCTAGGTAGAGACGTGTTCCGGCGTCGTTAAACATAGTGACTGTCGATCTCTACGAAGGTGGGTGATTCCTCCTAAGAGTCGGTGGCACTAACACGGACTTGAGCTCCCGCGTACCGTCGCGTATATTGGGAGACCCCTATAGGCTTTTATCCTTTATCCTTAGGAAACTGTGTCGGCCGCCCTACTGATCGCGATGCAGTGAACACAGCATTCACGAAGATCGACCACCCGTACCGTAAAACGTATTCTGTGGTTTCGCGAAAGGTTTGGCACACCCTCTGCCTAGATCTCCAGAGCAGTTTCTTTTGGCCTTTTTCAAACTCTATAACTGAAAAAGTCCAACCGAGCATTTGTCACTTCGGGCTCATTAATACATCGAAGGCGACTAGAGTCATCTTTAGCTTTTTCTCGACTCTTAAAACATGAAAAAGCAAGTTTGTGTCTAAAAGCGTCGTTAATAAAATTTATTTTAAGCGGAACATAATCACCTGTTATTCCCACGTTGATCTTTCAGTTGAAAAGTATGGAGCCCACCAACCAAGGAAGTAACCTTGGCGGAAGTCCAAATCCCTTCTCCTCTTGGGGAGATGTTGGTGCGCCTCATATGGCTACATTGTCGCTTCCAGGATTGACAATCGGCCTTCCTGTATGGCTCTTTTCAACTAATGTAGTCCAGATCGCCACTAATCCTGAGCAGTCGAATCAACAGTCAGAACAATCTAGAACTACCCACCAGCCTTCCACTTCTTATGATACTTCCTCTGATCCTTCATCTTCACAGGGTAGAGCTAGCAAAAGTCAACCTCCCAAAGGGAAGAAGGAAAAGAAGAAGAAAGAAAAGAAGCAGAAGGAGTCTTTGGCGAAGGCGACTGGGGGCAAGCAAAAGAAAGCTGACAGAAACCCACACACTGCACCGACCGGGCCTAAATCGCCATGTGTCATTTGCAAAGGGATCCACTTCCATCGTGATTGTCCTTGTATTCCCCGGATATTAAGGGACTGGTCCCCAAGGTTGCACAATCCGGTAGCATCAACCTCTGGTTGTCAAGTTGATTGCATTCCGTCGACTAGCGAGAGTGAAGGACGAAGAAGGGGACCAAGATCACCCTGTCTATTGTGTGAAGGTCATCATGCCATCCACAAATGTCCATTCTTAGATGAGACCAAGAGAGTTTTGGAAGATCGCCCGGTGTCACCGGTGCGACTTCCTCCTGGATATCAAAAACTCGCGCCTAATCCCTCGATAGTTGAAAATCCAGTTGAACCACTCAAGTGGTCAACTGAAGTGTCGGTCATTGAGAATGAACCTACTGAATCCAGACCAGACGAAAGTCTAAAGGTCGATACGGCAGTTGGCTCGGTTCTTCCTTCAGAGGTTCTATCGTCCAATGACTCCGTCATTGAAGACCCGTCTTCAAATGACACCGTCGTCGAAGAGTCATCTTCATGCGACACCCTCACTGATGAGAACAAGAATGACACCATCCAGGTTCTCTTCATCAGCACCGACTCCGATGAGCATCAGGGCAATGCGCCCATTCCTTTGTCGCAGGAAGGAACATCATCAGAGTCATATCCGGCCGTATATTCGGTCCCACCACCAAGCAACCTGGTTGTATCCTTTGATTGGAATCAACTAGGCAGACCCCGGTTACCAGCCAGTACACCATTCAGAATCATTGTCCAGATCTATAGAATGATTATGGCTGGTACTATCATTGATGAAGGGGCGTCTGTGAGTATCCTTTCCTCTGTTGCTTGGAAAGCACTGGGTTCCCTAGCGCTTTTACCTGAGTTGAGAAATCTCTCAGGTTTTGATAAAGGAACCAGTCGACCATTAGGGATCCTCCCCGATGTACCTGTTACATTGAAAGGGAAGACCGTCAGGATGAACGTGTTGGTAGTTCAAGGACCCTTGGATTATAACCTACTCCTTGGACGCGACTATATTTATTGCATGGGAGCGATAGTCTCCTCACTCTTTAGAGTAATGTGTTTTCCACACGAAGGAAGGGTGGTCAAGCTCGTAGACCAACTTTCATTTCCGGGATCTTGCATCGCAAATAGTCAAATACCAATCCTAAATGGTCTGTTCACTCAAGATTCGCCTCCACCCCCGGTCCTCCTTCCCGATGAGCGCGAGTGATTCGGAAAGAAAGACTAGGACCCAGGGGGCATGCACCCTGGTCTGCTTCGGGCAGAAGAAACTCCGGGTATAAGACAGAATTTCCGTAGAAGAACATGACTAGTCCGTACCCCGTCCATAGGAAGTGGGGTTGTTCTGGAATAATGATCTTTTGTTAAAGTTATGTGTTTGGGAATCATTCACCTTTGTCTAAAAAAGTGGGCGATGCCCAAGTAGGAATTCCCTTATCACAACAAGTAGTCACCATCTTTAAATTCAAGCCTCGCCCATCGAAACATATGTTTTGAAGGATAAGCAGGGGCAGTCTACTAAGAAGGAGACCGTATTGTTGTGACAGAGGGTAACCATCTTTGGACAACCCAATGATAGACACCGCCGAAGAAAGAGATTGATTTGCGGCAGCGAATAGAACCACTCTTCGGATAATAAGAAAGAGGCAAGCCTCCCTCAATAATACCAATGTTTTGTCTTTGAGTAGTGTTCTTCTATTGTCACAAATAGTTGTTTGTTAAAAGTGGGCCGACGGGAAGCCTGAGTACTGCGTAAGACCCCTTAAAATAACGAGAAGACAAGTATCGTTAGCATTAGATTAGCAAGATGACAAGTAAGTGTGAACACCCAAAGAAAAACAGAAGTAGGGGAGAGGAGGGGCAGCCTCGAAATTCTATCCTATACCTGGGGGCATGCAAACTTTCTGGAGTGCAAGCTAGGGGCGGTTATTTATCTGGTTTTAAGATTAGCCGTTTCCAAACTTGCATGAAAGAAAGCCTGTGGGGCAAAAGTAAAATTTGCCAAAAGAGAGCACAGCTGTGGTAAGGCATAAGCTCTATAAAAATTGGTCCTTACGAGAGGCGTTCTTCATATGACTGGTATATCGAGCAGTTTTAGCATATAGTTCATGCTCGTTAAAAAATAAACGCAAATCCGAGCAGTTTTAGGACTGAATTTAAGCTCGTTAAAAAATAGAAAAGTGTGAGCAAAAGTTTCCCCCAGAGTTCAAGCTCATGGAAAAAATGAACCGGTAAATAACCTTTTGAGATCATAAATTCATCAGCCATAAGAACCTTGATCGTGTTTTCATCCATCACCTCCACTGTTCATTTGGCCGATCATTCACTTCCATTTGTGTGTTTACCTCTTTTGAGAAACAGCTGCGAAGAGTGATTTCACCTAGCCATCCTTGTGACACTGCCGTGATTGGAAATTCCAACCTGTACCTGGAATCTGTAGCTATCTCTGTTTATCACTCGTTCCTCAAAAGACGAGTCTTCTTTCAGCTCTTTTCAATGACTCGTAAAATATGAAAAGTTTGCCGAGTTTTGGCCTTCCAGCTCGTTAAATGACCGGAACGCTATCCCTCCTCTAAATTTTAATCTTTTTGGACCTGAGGGATTATTGCACAAAAAGATCGAGCGCTTGTCTTGTTCGGCTCGTAAAAGTACCGAACAGCCATCCCTTCTGTATTGTTTTATACTTTTTCGGACTTAAGGGATTAGATGACGAAAAAGGAATTATGGAGTTGACTTTCTGTACCTTTTTAGACTCTCTAAAAATGAAAAGGACCGAGTTTTCTTTGTCGTTAGACTCGTTAAAATGATTAAATAGCGACAAACTTGTCTTTAGACGAGAACGAGTTTCCCTATCGCTAGGCTCGTTAAATCATAGCGATGGGCTTGCCCGAAGGGCAGGTTATAGAACAAGCATATGTTATCCTCCTCAAGCTTGACAAAAATAAAGAGGTACTGGTCAGAAATGACTGGGGAAAAATTGGGAGAACATCAAAGTTTAAAGGTAGCAAGTCACTCTTGAACATGACACTTTTCCTCTGTACCATATCGGGTTGGGTTGTTTCATTCACCGGTCTCATCACCATGGTCCTCGCCACACCATCCACATTTGGGGTAATGCTACCGATCCATCGCATCAGTGTCGTTATATGTTCAAGAGGGGTCATTCTGGAAGTGTCAACCGTGTCCCATCCACTACCATACATTATCCTTCATCCATTCATGATCGCCACCCTGAATCATATTTCACAATTTGTTTTCACCTCCACTAAAGTCATTAGCTCCGTTCCGTGTCATTGATGTGGGATTCATTAAGGCCCTCCTTTGACAGATCGCTTCTTGTCAACTTCAGCTCATTATCCAAGAAGTTGATCTAGGAACACCCCCATCAGTACTTTGAAGCTTGCATGCCTCAATGGCAAGTTTCTCACTTCCGGCGACAGGTATACATCAATGACCTTCGACCAGAAGATTTTGTGTGGCGTTCGACGCCAAGTCCTTTTTTCATGCCACGTGAATTGTACTGCAGTACCTTGAGGGTCATCGTCATTATTGGTGATTCCTCTCGCGCTTGTTAACGGTTTTCATTATTGACCGGTAATCAAGCGATGTCTTTCCATGTTCGACTTCAGCGCAATTCTCACATGGATCGACTTGTACTTAGAGTGAAGATCGAACGAGTTTGAAGACCCCGGATCTAGTTTCATCCATCCGGGCTGCGATATATATTCAGGAAATATAAAAGCATTTGCCGTGTACATCATTGCAGCAGATGATCATCCTATTCAAAGGATGATAGTTTCAGCAGAAAATTATCAGTCTATCTTCAGACGATCGTCTGTCATATGTACCAAAATGTATTTATAGAAAGCTGAGCATGGGAATGCTCGCCTCAGCTAGATCATGAGAATAATGATGAATGAAAAATAATGTATTGTATTGTATTGTATTACAGGGCACTCTCCTTAGCACTGGAACGAACTTCGGATCCTCTAGCTAAAGCATTTCACCCGATAAACGGCCTCATACTTTAGGGGGCAACTGTTATAGACATTTTTGTGCCTCGCGTCAAGGAGCATGAAATGTCGATAATTACAGGGATCCTCAGTCCCTAAACATGTTGTTCTTACCTCTAAAAGAACAAGGTCATCAAACAACAGCACTTCCAATCAGTTCTCCACCTGAAAACACTTCAAAACAGGCTTATTTTGGATCATGTCAGCTGCTTAACTGAGCTTCTGCGCTGTAATGCAACTGTCCCACTCTATACCTGCGCTGGAAGTCAAAAGTAATGAAGGCTACCTGCGCTGGGCGAGATTGGCCAAGTGGCACAGTCATCCTGCAAGGTGTCAACTGCCCAGGAAGCTTCCAAACTGACACTTGGTTCATCAAATTCGCCTTGTGATGAGTAAGAGGTACTTGATCACCATGTGTAGCCAAGGATCTCCAAGTGGACTCAAGAACTGAAGATTAACTGAAGAGGGAGAGGACACAAGGCAGCTTCATGTCAGTCTCAAGCTGACTCATCCTCTCTTCTTCTATCCTATATATAGAGCTCTTCTATGAGGTCTAAGGAGGCTGGAATTTTGTATAAGCAAGGAGGTGCTGTTGGTATACTGCCAGGATTATTGGGTGATTGTTTTACTAGAGGTGAAGAGGAGAATTCTTGCTGCCGAGGAGGTGCTGCTAGATTGGAGCCATCATCATTGGTTGTAACTTCCTCTGGAACCCTGTTACTTTCTATCAATAAAGTTTGCATGTTCTCCTATATACTTGTTTTACATAGATGTTTTGTGTTTACATGTATATTTGATGCACCCTAATCCATGCTTCAGTTATGAGTACATGTATCTTGTAGTTTGCTCTCTTGTTTTGTGCAGGTTCTGTGTGTAGCTGGATCGGCTAGGAGAGCAAAGAGCTGGGAACGGGATACAAAGAGAGAAGGACAAGGATCAACTAAGCGAAAGACACCAGGTTGGTTGACCTTCTTTCCATTCTCTCTGTACTTCTATAAAGTGGAACATGAAAACTTTATCTTCTGTTGTTGCTAAAGACTGTCACCTTTAGAGTAGGGTTAGTGTCATCCGCATCGGATACTTTTCCCCACAACAATGACATCATCCCAACAGTAAGTCCTATACCTTCCAACAATGCCTCTTCGACTTTAGGCATATTGACTCTTTTACAATAATGACTCTTTCAATGATGACTCTTTTACAGCACTGGATTTTTGACAAGACCTAAAACTTGACTCAAAATTTCTTCTTGGATCACTTGCAGCTGCTGAGGTACTATTGTGCTTGCTTCAAGTAATTGTACTTTGGCATTTCATGTCCTTCTAGTATGTGTTCGAGTTGCTCTAAAGTTTCATCTTTCCTGCACACGAATTAACAAGAAAGACCCAAACAAATAAAAAAAAATATACTTATGTTATCCTACAATAACATATGTGAGAGATGATACTAAAAATTCAAATTCAAACACTAATCATATATACCTTTTTGTAGGAGGCTTACCCTTAACCGTTGATGTGTAGTCCTTACTACAATGATCCTTGAATGCATACCTTTTTCTTGCCTTCTAGAAGCTTGCTATTGAACCTATTGTATATATGTAATTTCGAATCTCCAAGGTCTGAAACTTTGTCCTATTGTATCCCTCTGAGACCTCTTTCCAACCCCATAAGTCTGATCGAGATTGGATTCTTCAAGAAAGAGTTATGCCCAATCTCACACAATGACCTGATTAAATATGAGTTTAGTAGAGAGAACTTGTACGAAGTGCCACGTGTCATTGTTTCTATCTTTGGCCCTGAAAACAATATCCAATAAACTATAGTCTATTTTATTTCTGTCACTATTTACGAAATTTGAATCCAATGCATAGAGAGAAAGTTATGACACTTTTCCTGAGGTCACCTGTTTGACATGGAATTCAGGAGCCTGCAAAAACCATAACTTCCACAGATCATATCTCTAAAAATATAGCGAATTAGTATCTAAAATTGGGTCACACAGTTCATCCATATTTTGGGTGACATGGGTTTTAATTTTAGCTTCTGAAGCTTTGTAGAAAAAAAATTATAGTGAAAATGCCAAGATGACTTATTTGAAGCAGCGAAATCCTAGAATCCAAGGCTCTAAACTTGCTTCAAAACAGAACTTCAAACTTGATCATATTTTTTTGCGCTAACAAGACCTCAATGAAACCTTAAATTACCTACAATAGATCCTACATTAGAAGCTCATGAAGGCAAACAAATTATGTATGTCTTCTCACAAGATAGTTCGTTAAAAAGTGCTTTGCTAAAGGAGGATATGAGGTTCACTATTTATAGAAATGTCTTGAGTTGAGAGGGTCCTCAACTAGTGAACGTTGGAGGGATTTTAGGAGCATAAAAAATTATAAATTATTGACTATTTAATGATCACAACCAATGACAAGTGTCATGCCACAACCCCATGGGGTTTTAGCCCACTAACTGGGGTTACTAACTTCAAACATGAATAAATCTCAAACCATGAAGAACTACATGGCGTGCCATATATCAACGGAATAATCTCGATGAGTAGAATCCATCTATAATATCAATTGACTCAGAATAGGATGATTTATAAAGTCAAAATGACCATTCAATATTCTGGTATCCCCTGGTGTTGCTTGGGTTAACATCAATGAAAACCATTGATCAACAATCTCCCCCTTTGGCATGGATGGCAACACAAGTACTCCCCCTGTGATCATGAAACCTTTTCCTACTGCCTACTCTCCCCCTTTGTCATGAATGGAAAATGGTAACCCCCCCAATACAAAGTATCATCCTACGGACCTGTACACACCTACACTCCCCCTTTCTACTTTGTTAGATAAGAGAAAGAGTATAATGAGAACTTGGGAGAATCCCAAGCTTTTGGCAAAGATACTCAAATGCTTCATGAGGTAATGGTTTGGTAAATATGTCAACAATTTCTTCCTTTATGTGAACATATTCAAGATTGATATTCTTTTCGGCAACATTCTCTCTAATTAAATGATATTTGATCAAAATTTGATTTGTTTTACAATGTACCACATGATTCTTGGAGATACTGATGTCACTAGTGTTATCACAGAATATGGGAATAGGCTCATCAAACTTGACTTGAATATCTTGCAAAGTTTGCTTCATCTAGAGAACTTGAGTACAACAAGACGATGTCGTGATATATTCTTCTTATGTTGTGGATAACGAGATTGAAGACTTATTTTTACTTAACCATGAAATAAGGAAACCACCTACATAGAATGTTGCTCCACTGGTACTCCTTCGATCATCAACACTTCCTACCGAATCTGGATCTATATAAGCTTAGATAACTAGATCATTTCCTTTGGGACACCATAAACCATATTCTATTGTGCCTTTAAGATATCGAATAATTCTTTTGATAACAAAAATATGTGATTCTTTTGGTGATGCTTGGAATCTGGCTACTTGTCCAACTACCTGCACTACTTTTGGTCAAGAAGCTATCACATATAGAAGACTTCCAATCATAAATCTATACAACCTCTAATCCACATCCTTTGATGAATCTTCTAAACTTAACTTGCAACCTGTTACCATTGGGGTAAGGACAGGCTTGCAATCTTCCATCTTGAATTTCTTAAGAATTTCCTTGATGTACTTGGTTTGATATATAAATATTCCTTTATCTTGCTGAGATATCTGAAGCCCTAAAAAGTATGTCAGCTCGCCAAGTAGAGACATTTCAAACTCACTTTGCATCTTTGTGGAAAAGTTTTTACTTAATCTGTCATCATTGCTTCCAAAGATTATATCGTCCACATATACCTCAATAATTGTTAGGTTATCTTGATCCATTTTCACATAGAGATTGTTGTGAGCACTTTCTTTCTTGAATCCTTGTTGATGAAGATATCCATCAAGATGAGCATACCAATCTCTAGGAGCATGTTTGATACCATATAGTGCCTTTTTAATCTGCAAATCTAGTCTTCCTTGCTAGAGAGCATAAAACCTTCAGGTTGTTTAATGTAATCTTCTTCCTCCAATTCATCATTTAGAAATGTTGACTTAACAAAAGTGAGAAACATCTTGATAACTTCCATTCTGGCAACGGAAGAAATCGTTTCTTCAAAATAAATTCCTTCTACTTGTGCATATCCTTTGCAAACTAATCTTTCCTTATTCTTGGCAACATGTCCATCCTCATTCAATTTGTTTCTGAAGACCCATTTATTTCTAATAATATTTTTATTCTTTGGTCATGGAACCAATTCACAAGTGTCATTATTCTCAATTTGATCCAGTTCTTCATTCATAACTGCTACCCAGTGTTCATCTTGACTAGTTTCCCCAAAATTGCTAGGCTCAAAAGTTGCTAAAAGAGCAAGGTGGGCTTGTTGTGATGAATGAAGTTGTCAACTTCTTCTGGTTCTAATTCCTTCATTTATGTTTTTGATGATTTGATTTGACAGATGATTATTTTGACACCATTCTTTTAAAACTTTTGCAGAAATTTCTTGTACATCCTTCTGACCATTTCTTATTTCCTCTTAGTTGACTGTTGTTTCCTTATTTGATTGGTCTTGTTCTAGAGAGTCTTTTTCATTCTTCAAAGATTCTACCTCAAGCCCCTTAGAGACGATCTCATTTTTATCCTTTAGAACATAGTCTTTGTCAAAAGTAACATTTACGCTTTCAACTATTTGCTTTTTCCTCATATTGTAGCATCTATAAGCCTTTATTTTGTGTGAATAACCAACAAAAATACCTTTGTCAACACGAGAATCAGACTTGCCAAATTTTGGTCTTCTCTTTTGATGTAGAATTTACTTCCAAATATTTTAAAGTATTTGATGTTAGTCAGTATTCCATTCCATAGTTTGTATGGAATCATGTTACAATTGTTCCTGAGAAGACCTCTGTTTATAATGAATACGAATGTATCGATTTCTTGAATCCATAATTTATCTTCCAATTTTGAGTCAATTAACATTATTCTAGCCATTTTCTATATGGTTTTGGTTTTTCTTTCAAAAACTCCATTCTGTTGTGGTGTTCTAGTTGTTGAGAATTTCCTTTTTATTCCATTTTTGTCACAGTATTGCTGAAATTATTTGCACGTGAATTTTTTGATGTCAAACATTTGATCTTCAAATCGGTTTAATTTTCAACCCATCCTTGTAGATTTTGAAACATTCGAATGCCATTTTGGTGTAATCATCTATCATTAGCATAAAGTATAATTCACCATCTAAACCTTTTGTTCCCATAGGACCACGTAGATTAGTATGTATTAATTCCAATGGATGTGATGCAAACTGTTCCTTTGTCTTGAACTCAAATTTTGTCAATTTGTTCTGCCAAAAAGATTCAGATATCGTATTGGTAGGTTTTGAAATTTTAGGCATTTCTCTTACTTTTTTCTTTTTGCTGACCCTGACCAAATTATTGAATTTTATATGTCCCATGTGTTTGTGCCATAACAAACATTCATCTTCTCTTTCCAAAAATCACCCTTTAGGTGTTTCATCCAAAATGTATATGTAATTTGGAGCTCTTCTTCCTGTAGCCACAATTTTTCCAAATTTGCCTTTCCTGATTTGACATTTCTTAGAGTTGAATAGCATCGTGTGTCCTTGATCACACATCTTTTCAACATTGAGCAGATTATGATTCATATTTTCAACTAAAAACACATCCTTCACTAATGCATGCTTACTTTCAAGTGTGACCATACCTACTCCTATGACGTTTGAAGACCCGTCATTTCCAAAATACATTGTTCCATCTTTCTTTTCCTTCAAGGATATGAACTTATTTTTATCTCAAGTCATATGCATTGAGAAACCACTATCAACGTACAAAACGTTTTTGTTTCTTTGAGGCTTGAGAGCGATAGCACATTCTTTAGTCTTCTTTTTCCATACTTGTTCATTCTGATTTTGCGATAATTCCTTTGAAGAGCTTCCAAGTCTGCAATATTTAGCCAGATGTTCAAACTTGTTACATTTGTAACATTTGACATCATCTCTCAAATGATCATAACTGTTTATATTCTTTTGATTTATGGAATATCCATTTCTGAAAGATCTCTTGGAACTATATTCATTCCAAACATACATGCGACATTCTAGAGTTCTATGTCCAAACCTTCCACATGAATAACAATGACCATAAAATATAGTTTGATAACTGACAAGAAATCTTCTTCGAGGAATTGTTTTCCATGGTTCTTCCCGTGAGTCTTGATCTCTTGATTTACCTGAGAGATCTACCTTCTTGGTATATTTTTCATATCCATCTTCTTTTGTTGTCATAGAAGGATTTGACTCCGCTTTGGATTTTTCTTTGTATCCAAGACCACTCTTGCTACTGCATGATCACTGATTGTTGATGAGTTCTTCCAATGGCTTTGAGCTGTTGGCATAGTTTTGAAGAGCTTTTCCACTTTTTACTTCCTTTCATAAAGAAACTATTTCAGCTTCCAATGTCTCTCTTTCCTTGTTGCCTTCATTTAGCTTCTGAAGCTTTGTAGAAACAAAAGTATAGTGAAAATGCCAAGATGACTTATTTGAAGCAGCGAAATCCTAGAATCCAAGGCTCTAAACTTGCTTCAAAATAGAACTTCAAACTTGATCATATTTTTTTGCCCTAACAAGACCTCAATGAAACCTTAAATTACCTACAATAGATCCTACATTAGAAGCTCATGAAGGCAAAAAATTTATGTATGTCTTCTCACAAGATAGTTCGTTAAAAAGCGCTTTGCTAAAGGAGGATATGAGGGTCACTATTTATAGAAATGTCTTGAGTTGAGAGGGTCCTCAACTAGTGAACGTTGGAGGGATTTTAGGAGCATAAAAAGTTATAAATTATTGACTATTTAATGATCACAACCAATGACAAGTGTCATGCCACAACCCCATGGGGTTTTAGCCCACTAACTGGGGTTACTAACTTCAAACATGAATAAATCTCAAACCATGAAGAACTACATGGCGTGCCATATATCAACGGAATAATCTCGATGAGTAGAATCCATCTATAATATCAATTGAATCAGAATAGGATGATTTATAAAGTCAAAATGACCATTCAAGATTGTGGTATCCCCTGGTGTTGCTTGGGTTGACATCAATGAAAACCATTGATCAACAATCTCCCCCTTTGGCATGGATGGCAACACAAGTACTCCCCCTGCGATCATGAAACCTCTTCCTACTGCCTACTCTCCCCCTTTGTCATGAATGGAAAATGGTAACCCCCCCCCATATAAAGTACCATCCTACGGACCTGTACACACCTACACTCCCCCTTTCTACTTTGTTAGATAAGAGAAAGAGTCTAATGAGAACTTGGGAGAATCCCAAGCTTTTGGCAAAGATACTTAAATGCTTCATGAGGTAATGGTTTAGTAAATATGTCAACAATTTCTTCCTTTATGTGAACATATTCAAGATTGATATTCTTTTCGGCAACATTCTCTCTAATTAAATGATATTTGATCAAAATTTGATTTGTTTTACAATGTACCACATGATTCTTGGAGATACTGATGTCACTAGTGTTATCGCAGAAGATGGGAATAGGCTCATCAAACTTGACTTGAATATCTTGCAAAGTTTGCTTCATCTAGAGAACTTGAGTACAACAAGATGATGTCGTGATATATTCTTCTTACATTGTGGATAACGAGATTGAAGACTTATTTTTGCTTAACCATGAAATAAGGAAACCACCTACATAGAATGTTGCTCCACTGGTACTCTTTCGATCATCAACACTTCCTACCGAATCTGGATCTATATAAGCTTAGATAACTAGATCATTTCCTTTGGGATACCATAAACCATATTCTATTGTGCCTTTAAGATATCGAATAATTCTTTTGATGACAAAAATATGTGATTCTTTTGGTGATGCTTGGAATCTGGCTACTTGTCCAACTACCTGCACTACTTTTGGTCAAGAAGCTATCACATATAGAAGACTTCCAATCATAAATCTATACAACCTCTAATCCACATCCTTTGACGAATCTTCTAAACTTAACTTGCAACCTGTTACCATTGGGGTAAGGACAGGCTTGCAATCTTCCATCTTGAATTTCTTAAGAATTTCCTTGATGTACTTGGTTTGATATATAAATATTCCTTTATCTTGCTGAGATATCTGAAGCCCTAAAAAGTATGTCAGCTCGCCAAGTAGAGACATTTCAAACTCACTTTGCATCTTTGTGGAAAATTTTTTACTTAATCTGTCATCATTGCTTCCAAAGATTATATCGTCCACATATACCTCAATAATTGTTAGGTTATCTTGATCCACTTTCACATAGAGATTGTTGTCAGCACTTCCTTTCTTGAATCCTTGTTGATGTAGATATCCATCAAGATGAGCATACCAATCTCTAGGAGCATGTTTGATACCATATAGTGCCTTTTTAATCTGTAAATCTAGTCTTCCTTGCTAGAGAGCATAAAACCTTCAGGTTGTTTAATGTAATCTTCTTCCTTCAATTCATCATTTAGAAATGTTGACTTAACAAAAGTGAGAAACATCTTGATAACTTCCATTCTGGCAACGGAAGAAATCATTTCTTCAAAATAAATTCCTTCTACTTGTGCATATCCTTTGCAAACTAATCTTGCCTTATTCTTGGCAACATGTCCATCCTCATTCAATTTGTTTCTGAAGACCCATTTATTTCTAATAACATTTTTATTCTTTGGTCATGGAACCAATTCACAAGTGTCATTATTCTCAATTTGATCCAGTTCTTCATTCATAACTGCTACACAGTGTTCATCTTGACTAGTTTCCCCAAAATTGCTAGGCTCAAAAGTTGCTAAAAGAGCAAGGTGGGCTTGTTGTGATGAATGAAGTTGTCGACTTCTTCTGGTTCTAATTCCTTCATTTATGTCTTTGATGATTTGATTTGACATATGATTCTTTTGACACCATTCTTTTAAAACTTTTGTAGAAATTTCTTGTACATCCTTCCGATCATTTCTTATTTCCTCTTAGTTGATTGTTGTTTCCTTATTTGATTGGTCTTGTTCTAGAGAGTCTTCTTCATTCTTCAAAGATTCTACCTCAAGCCCCTTAGAGACGATCTCATTGCTATCCTTTAGAACATAGTCTTTGTCAAAAGTAACATTTACGCTTTCAAGTATTTGTTTTTTCCTCATATTGTAGCATCTATAAGCCTTTATTTTGTGTGAATAACCAACAAAAATACCTTTGTCAACACGAGAATCAGACTTGCCAAATTTTGGTCTTCTCTTTTGATGTAGAATTTACTTCCAAATATTTTAAAGTATTTGATGTTAGTCAGTATTCCATTCCATAGTTTGTATGGAATCATGTTACAATTGTTCCTGAGAAGACCTCTGTTTATAATGAATACGACTATATCGATTGCCTGAATCCATAATTTATCTTCCAATTTTGAGTCAATTAACATTATTCTAGCCATTTCCTATATGGTTCTCGTTTTTCTTTCAAAAACTCCATTCTGTTGTGGTGTTCTAGTTGTTGAGAATTTCCTTTTTATTCCATTTTTGTCACAGTATTGTTGAAATTCTTTGCACGTGAATTTTCTGATGTCAAACATTTGATCTTAAAATCGGTTTAATTTTCAACCCATCCTTGTAGATTTTGAAACATTCGAATGCCATTTTGGTGTAATCATCTATCATTAGCATAAAGTATAATTCACCATCTAAACCTTTTGTTCCCATAGGACCACGTAGATTAGTATGTATTAATTCCAATGGATGTGATGCAAACTATTCCTTTGTCTTGAACTCAAATTTTGTCAATTTTTTCTGCCAAAAAGATTCAGATATCGTATTGGTAAGTTTTGAAATTTTAGGCATTTCTCTTACTTTTTTCTTTTTGCTGACCCTGACCAAATTAATCAATTTTATATGTCCCATGTGTTTGTGCCATAACAAACATTCATCTTCTCTTTCCAAAAATCACCCTTTAGGTGTTTCATCCAAAATGTATATGTAATTTGGAGCTTTTCTTCCTGTAGCCACAATTTTTCCAAATTTGCCTTTCCTGATTTGACATTTCTTAGAGTTGAATAGCATCGTGTGTCCTTGATCGCACATCTTTTCAACATTGAGCAGATTATGATTCATATTTTCAACTAAAAACACATCCTTCACTAATGCATGCTTGCTTTCAACTGTGACCATACCTACTCCTATGACGTTTGAAGACCCGTCATTTCCAAAAGACATTGTTCCATCTTTCTTTTCCTTCAAGGATATGAACTTATTTTTATCTCAAGTCATATGCATTGAGAAACCACTGTCAACGTACAAAACGTTTTTGTTTCTTTGAGGCTTGAGAGCGATAGCACATTTTTCAGTCTTCTTTTTCCATACTTGTTCATTCTGATTTTGCGATAATTCCTTTGAAGAGCTTCCAAGTCTGCAATATTTAGCCAGATGTTCAAAATTGTTACATTTGTAACATTTGAAATCATCTCTCAAATGATCATAACTGTTTATATTCTATTGATTTATGGAATATCCATTTCTGAAAGATCTCTTGGAACTATATTCATTCCAAACATACATGCGACATTCTAGAGTTCTATGTCCAAACCTTCCACATGAATAACAATGACCATAAAATATAGTTTGATACCTGACAAGAAATCTTCTTCGAGGAATTGTTTTCCATGGTTCTTCCCGTGAGTCTTGATGTCTTGATTTCCCTGAGAGATCTACCTTCTTGGTATATTTTTCATATCCATCTTCTTTTTTTGTCATAGAAGGATTTGACTCCGTTTTGGATTTTTCTTTGTAGCCAAGACCACTCTTGCTACTGCATGATCACTGATTGTTGATGAGTTCTTCCAATGGCTTTGAGCTGTTGGCATAGTTTTGAAGAGCTTTTCCACTTTTTACTTCCTTTCATAGAGAAACTATTTCAGCTTCCAATGTCTCTCTTTCCTTGTTGCCTTCATTTAATTCTTTCCTGAGTGATTCTTCAATTCATTTGTATTCTTCAACCTTGATTTTAATATTTAGGGCATGTTCCCTTTTTGTCTTTAATTCGTCTTCAAGGGTATTGACGTGCTTATTTTCGGCCTTGAGCTCTTTGATAATCCTCATCACTTCATTTTGAAATTCAACCCCAGTCATCTCTTCTTCTCCTTCTTCATCATATGCCTCTTGCTTATTATGCTTGGCCATAAAAAATACTCTTCCATTGATTTCTTCTTCATTATCAATGTCTTCATTAGATGAGGGGATTTCTTATTTGAAGAAGAAACTCTTCTTAAATCATTTCTTCTTACCTTGCTTGTTGTACTTCCTAGGACCTTTCTTTCCCTTCATAACAACCTCATTTTTGTGAGGACACTTGGCTGCAAAATGCCCAACCTCACCACAATAAAAACGTATTAATGGAAGTTTACCTTTGAATTTTCTTGTACCTGTTCTCATTATTTGCATGAAGTAGGAAATTTATTTATCTGAAAAGCCTTCTTCATCTTCCTCCTTTTCTTCATCCTTACAACTGCGAGTTTTTTCTTTCAGAGTCTACTTGTCCTTACTAGTCTTCTTGGATGCAGCAAATGTTGTTTCTAAGTGAGATGTACCATCCTCTTCTTCAATCCTTATTTCATATGCCATAAGAATTTTGTGCAATTCATCTATGCTGAGAATGGTAAGATTTTATCTATCTTCCAAGATAGATACCTTGGGTTGAATCTTGTTAGCAAGGTTCTGAGGATATTTCAAACAATTTTTGTGTCAACAGTTTCCCCCAAACCTTCCAATGTATTTGTTGTGTCATCAACATGCTAAAAATATGCAACAATATCTTCATCTTCCTTCATTATAAGTTGCTCAAATTTTGCCTTGAAAATTTGAAGCTTTGCTTCTTTCACCTGTTAGTAACCTTCATATATATTCCCAAGCTTTCCCCATACCTCTTTTGTAGTTTTGTAACTCAATACGTTAAGATAGACATAGTCTATAAGCCCACTGATAATAATATCTTTATCCTTTTCATCATATACCATATTGTTCTTACCTTGTTCATTCGAGGTTGATCTAAAGCCTTTTTCAATGATTTCCCATACTTTGTATCCTTGTGCTAGCAAATGAACTACATTCTTCCACTCCAAAGTACATAGTTATTTCCATTGAAAAAAGGAACTCTATTCTTGGTGTATTCCATGATATCACAAATCACTCATCAATTATGCCTGTGGGTACCTTCATAGAGAAGTTAATGATCGATGGTTG
This sequence comes from Pinus tabuliformis, assembly GCA_031772625.1. NCBI lineage: Eukaryota > Viridiplantae > Streptophyta > Pinopsida > Pinales > Pinaceae > Pinus > Pinus tabuliformis. The sequence continues at coordinate 502,659,941 of CM062818.1, read as the reverse complement.
ACTATCAATTGGTGATTGATATCATCTAAGGGATCACCACTAGTGGGTTTCCCCTGTCCTGGTGGGTGCCCCTGTAACTCCACAATAAGCGAGCGTTTTCAAGAAGATTAGTCCCCTACATCATCATCATGTCGCTACCATGACACTCCATCATATTGTCACATCCTATTTGCCATGTCATCCATCATGTACACATCAATTCAACATTAAATCTGTTCTCCCTCCCATTTTCTGTTTTCCCATAAACTCCGTTTTAGTCTCATTTTTCCCATTTTATAATTTTCAATTCCCCATGTCTGTTGCACGTCATAGTCACTATTCTGCTTAAATTCAAAGTCACCATCTCTAGGTATTCGTTCACCAGGTATTTATACATCATCTTCACTTGTTAAAGTCTTCAGAATGTCAAAGAAATTTTTTTTGTTGGGTTGTTCTACCCACATTCCTCTCATGGACACCGAGAGGAATTTGTTTGATCCAATTTTCTATCTAAATCTAATGGAAATTCGTCAAAATAATTTTTTCAACCAAAAGGAGTCCCTTGTGTATGTTGCAGTCGTAAAGACTGGTCTTTTTTTTGCAATAATTCCCCAAACCTATGTTTCCACTGAATTTATTTACTAGTTAGTCTCTGCTCTTTACCCTCATAAGTGATTTGTGATGAATGCATTAGGTGAAAATATTTTTCAGGTGTCTGCCCTTTTAATTCAACAAGCCTTTGTCTTTCCACCTTCAAATATTTATACTTCATTTTCAGAAGAAACTTTGTTGTCAGCTTTTCAAAATTTGTCTCGGAAGAATTATGCCCAAATGACCTTCTTTTTAATGCCTATAAGACAACAATTGCCTATAGAGTCTACTCAAATTTCTCTTGAAACCTTTTTTGCAGATGTAAGACTAAATTTTCAAATAATTTCCAAGGTTTTGGGAAGTGAAGATACCACTATTATTAGCCGAGCCATTTTGGGGATGTTTAATTTAATGTTGTAACTTGAGACTGTACTTGATATACCTGCCTATTGGGAAAAGCTGGTTAATTCTCAGTTTTCAGACCTTGCTTTTATTAGTTGTTTTAGATTTCCTTGATTAGTGAATTATATTTTCTTGTACAATCATGTGGAGAAATTCATGCATTTGGGTCTTAATATAATGGATATGCATAAAAAGAAGAAATCAATGGTGAATTGGAAAAATACCTTAATAAGTCATGCCAATTATCAAGGATTTATATACTTCACTACTTCTTTCTTGTCAGTTTCTTACTCCATTATAAAAGTCTCTCCTCCACCTTGTATTTTTCCAATGGCTCAATATCTTCTTAATCTTGAAACATGTTAAAGGGGTGATTGGTTCCAATTTGAAGACTATGCTGAGAGTAGACTGTATGGAGTAGAGGTGACCCCATATAGACTTCCCACATTTGTACCTATGGGGCTATTTTCTTTATAATTTATCAGACAAAGTTTAAATGTTGAACAAGTTCATTTTGTACCAACAAATAACGGGTACTTTATTCAAATTGCCAAAAAAAATTGGGCCTTTCACTGTGAACAATAGATAGGCCATGGAAGAAGTGGATAAGATTCTTGAAGGCATACAATTACAAATGGGTGAAAAGTGGTCATATGATCCCCATAATATTATTTCTAAAATAAGATTTGAAAATTTATATGCTCCTTATACACACAAAATTTGACCATATGTGGAAAAATTAGCAAATGGTGGTCAAACAAGAGCACAAGGAAGAATAGAGATTGAAACTCCACATCCTACTGAAAAGGTTTTGAAATGAGGCAGTGAAGTCATAATAGATTTGGAAGGTGAAATAGAACAAAGTTCAAAAAGGCCAAGGTTGTCTAAGATAGAAAAAGAGCTAGAGTCTCCAGCTAAGAGCTCCTCAACTGCAATGGATTTTCAGTTGCAATTAGGAGATGCCACTTGTACACTTTGTTCCCTGGTGCCTGGAGAAACTTCTCAGAGTGTTGTTCTTGTAATAAAACAATTGTATGGTCCAATAGAAGAAAGAAATAGGAGGGTGAAGGAAAGTATTGAATATTAGCTTGTAGCATAGTCTATTTCTGAATATCACACTAGACTATTTTCTTGCATGGATCTTGAGAGAAATAAATTGAATTTGTCTTTCTCTCATCCTTCTGCATTTTCTATTTCATCATCATCAGGTTTTAAAATTGTCAAGTTGATTGTAGATGCAAGAGAAATTCCACTACTTAACAAGATTAATTTGCACAAGAAAACCGAAGAATTAATCTACATTGACTTAAGAAAAACATCCTTGGCTTGCTGTAGAGTTGAAGCTTTATTAGGAAAGGTGGTTAATCAGCTAAAATTGGAAAAGGAAAATTCCATAGCCTTGTTCACCCAAAATGAAGAGTTAAAGAAGTTAATTGTAAAAATTGGTGTAAATCTTGAAGATATGAGTGTTGTACAATTTTTTTTGCAAGGGATAGGGACTGAAATTCAAGTCTTGAGGAAAAAGCTAAAAGTACCTTCTGTGGAGCATGTCATGGCCCTAGAGATAACCCTGGTGGATAGAGAAAAATAAATTATAACAAATGAACTTTTGCAGAGAAATAATGAAATTTCTACCCTCAAAGAGATAAATTCTAGATACACACATATGTACTATTTTAGTACAACCTAATTCTAGTGACCCTATAGAGAAGCTGACTATAATAATGTCTGAATTGAAGATATCAAAGGATGAGATGAAGAAGATGCAAAGAAATCTAGATGATATGAAGCAGATCCTGAAGATAAAAAAGAGGGAGTTAGCCATGGCTAAAGACACTGCCTCAAAGTATCAAAACGATTATCAGATTGCTTCTCATGAAATTGAATAATTGAAGGAGAAGGTGAAAGGAAATATATCCCTCATTCAAGCAAGGGAGATTAGTTGGAATGATATTATTAAAATAATAAAGAATTTTTGGGAGTTTTTTTCAATTGTAGCAGAGGAGAAAGCCATTGTTAGATATTTGGAAAGCATAATTACTGCTAGTAAACAAAAGCTCCAGCAACATGCATAATTTTCCAAAAATATGATTGATTTCCTTAATTCTAAGTCATCACAAGAGTTAAGAGAGATGCATATTCAAAACATAATAGAATTGGTGTTAGAGATAAGCAAGATGGTTTTGAAAAAATTGTATAGAAAGACAATTGAGAATATTTGGGATAGATTAAAGAATCTATTTTAAATTTTAACACCAACTTTGATAAGAGAGCTAGAGCAAGATTGCCTTCATGTTGGAATCAACAGGGAAATCTGCTTCCCTGGGAGACTTATGAAACCTTTATGGTAGAAGCCAAAAGCATTATTCGAACTTCTCATGAACAAACAATAGTTCTATAAGGAGAAACAATCGCAAATTATCTTCACAGGGACTTTCAGTTGTTATAGTTAATTAGAACTCTTTTTACTAAGAAGCCAACTTATACTAGGGTCACCAATTTTAGAATGACTCACACAAGGTTTGTTAAAAGTCGGAGCTCGAATATGACAGACTAGAATAAATGCAGAGAGTGGATGTCTCCCACAATGAAAACAATAGAAGTTGGACCTTCTAGTGCACCAAAATCTCAAATTACTCAATAAGGAAAAGCTGCATGTTACTTCATCATAATTTTCAAAATGTATTTGTAAAATGATGTAATTTTCTTTATATTTTATCATAGATGAAGTCTTTTGAAGGACCACATATCTTAAAATAGTTCAAGTAATTAGTAGTTTCGACAGTTGACAGTTTCATAACCATCCTCATTGTAATTATCATATAAAAGGAAATTTTTAGGAATGATTGGGTGGGGGGTGGGGGTCGAGGTTTTTGGACTTCAGAAGTAAAAACTTTTTTGTGTAATCTTTTCAACTTCTTGGTAATTCCAATAAAGCTTTTGATGTGACATTTGTTTCCTCATATATGTGAATTTAATGTTGTTCTTCTATGGAAAAGACTAATGAAGCATATGGTAATGTTGTGTTTCCTCTTTTATGTATTTCCATTCATCTTTCTTCCATAATTCTGTGAAAGTTTAAAACAAGAGATTCTGCCACAAGTAGCTTTTTTTTTCAAATTTTCTTAAAAATATTTTTCATCCATTTTACTACAACTTAAAACCATATTCATTAACATAAGGCCACTTTGAAAGGGTGTTTTATTCCAAGACGATTTTATAGTCTTTACCTATAAAACAAATACTTCTGAAGTTTCATGATGGAACAAAAAATTAAGAAATTCATCATCTTGGACAAATGTCTCGGGCATTGACCTCTACTCATCCAGTTTTTATCTCCTAAGGTAAAACACCCACCATAGTGAATCGATTACAATGGATAACATTGGTGGTTAACAAATATGGTATGGAGAGGCTGCCAATCTTGGCAGGGTCCACCATTTTTCTTGTTATAACAAACCCACATCCCTTCAAATATATACGACGGGGTAGTCATAACAAGACCCACCAGTTTAGTCCAATGGTAAGGCATAGAGTTTTTTCAACAGAGGTCATGGGATCAAATCTCTTCTAGTCCATCAGTTTGTTAACATAATTTTGGCCAATCTGTAAAGGCCATGTGTCACCCCCTGATAAGGCCATGTGTCGCATTGCAGTTGGTCCATATACCACTAACCGTACCATGACACTTGTCAGTCTCAAGTTGCTCCACTTGTAAACAATAACCATGATCTTGGAACCCTCACTGTTGGAACCAGGAGTTGATCATTGATTGTTGGAACCTTGAGCATTGAATTTGACTTTGACATGTTGACCTTTGACTTTTTTCCTTGCTTGGACATGAACTTTGTTGGTTGAAATGTACTCATATGATATCCTTTTTCACCCATTCGATTTGCGTTGGAGTCAGAACAAAGAAATCTATTCAATGGAACTAGTTTGAAAAACATCTGATAACTTCGATTTTTAAGCATTTTCTAGAACTTTGATCATCTTTTGGATCTTCCGAATCAATCCTCTCCAATAGGACCTTTTGGACCACCAAAAGGTTATCTACATTGTTTTAAAGTGAGGACAACGTCTCTCCACCTACTTGGTACCTTTAGGCCAACCTATTATGAATCTGTACATGCTACTCATCCAACAATCATTAGTACAACATAAAAATTGCAAAGCACATTGTTCCATTTTCCATCCATATCTACCTCCATGTTTGTTGTTATAACCCACATACTACTAAAAAGAATCAAGAAACCAGAAAATGTACAACAAGTATCGTTGCATGATATGTTGAGTTGTGTTCTAGTTATGAAGAGTTAGCAGGGTATAGTTTCATTTATGTCAGTATGTTCAGTCTTGTTATTCATCTTGATTCTTTTCAATAGTATGTGGGTTAGAACAACAAACATGGAGGTAGATATGGATGGAAAATGGAACAGTGTGCTTTGCAATTTTTATGTTGTACTAATGATTGTTCGATGAGTAGCATGTACAGATTCATAATAGGTTGGCCTAAAGATACCAGGTAGGTGGAGAGATATTGTCTTCACTATCAAACAATGTAGATAACCTTTTGGTGGTCCAAAAGGTCCGATTGGAGAAGAGTGATTCGGAAGATCCAAAAGATGATCAAAGTTCCAGAAAATGCTTAAAAATCGAAGTTATCAGATGTTTTTCAAACTAGTTCCATTGGATAGATTTCGTTGTTCTGACTCCAACGCAAATAGAATGGGTGAAAAAGGATATCGTATGAGTACATTTCAACCAACAAAGTTCAGGTCCAAGCAGGTAAAAAAGTCAAAGGTCAACAAGTCAAAGTCAAATTCAATGCTCAAGGTTCCAACAATCAATGATCAACTCCTGGTTCCAACAGTGAGGGTTCCAAGATCATGGTTATGGTTTACAAGTGGAGCATCTTGAGACTAGCAAGTGTCATGGTGCGGTTAGTGGTATATGGACCAATTACAACGCGACACATGGCCTTATCAGGGGGTGACACATGGCCTTTACAGATTGTCCAAAATTATGTTAACAAACCGACGGACTAGAAGAGATTTGATCCCATGACCTCTGTTAAAAAAACTTTATGCCTTACCGTTGGACTAAAATGGTGGGTCTTGTTATGACTACCCCATCGTATATATTTGAATGGATGTGGGTTTGTTATAACAAGAAAAACGGTGGAGCCTGCCAAGATTGGCAGCCTCGCCATACCATATTTGTTAACCACCAATGGTATCCATTGTAGCCGATGCACTATGGTGGGTGTTTTACCTTAGGAGATAAACATTGGATGAGTAGAGGTCAATGCCCGAGACATTTGTCCAAGATGATGAATTTCTTAATTTTCTGTTCCATCATGAAACTTCAGAAGTATTTGTTTTATAGGTAAAGACTATAAAATCGTCTTGGAATAAAACATCCTTTCAAAGTGGCCTTATGATAATAAATATGGTTTTAAGTTGTAGTACAATGGATGAAAAATGTTTTTAAGAAAATTTGAAATGAAAAGCTACTTGTGGCAGAATCTCTTGTTTTAAACTTTCACAAAATTATGGAAGAAAGATGAATGGAAATACATAAAAGAGGAAACACAACATTACCATATGCTTCATTAGTCTTTTCCATAGAAGAACAACATTAAATTCACATATATGAGGAAACACATGTCACATCAAAAGCTTTATTGGAATTACCAAGAAGTTGAAAAGATTACACAAAAAAAATTTACTTCTGAAGTCCAAAAACCTCGAACCCCCCCCCCATCATTCCTAAGAATTTCCTTTTATATGATAATTACAATGAGGATGGTTATGAAACTGTCAACTGTCAAAACTACTAACTACTTGAACTATTTTAAACTATGTGGTCCTTCAAAAGACTTCATCTATGATAAAATATAAACAAAATTACATCATTTTACAAATACATTTTGAAAATTCTGATGAAGTAACATGCAACTTTTCCTTATTGAATAATTTGAGATTTGGGTGCACTAGAAGGTCCAACTTCTGTTGTTTTCATTGTGGGAGACATCCACTCTCTGCATTTATTCTAGCCTGTCATATTCGAGCTCCGACTTTTAATAAACCTTGTGTGAGTCATTCTAAAATTGGTGACCCTAGTATAATTTGGCTTCTCAGTAAAAAGAGTTCTAATTAACTATAACAATTGAAAGTCCCTGTGAAGATAATTTGCGATTGTTTCTCCTTTTAGAACTATTGTTTGTTCATGAGAAGTTCGAATAATGATTTTGGCTTCTACCATAAAGGTTTCATAAGTATCCCAGGGAAACAGATTTCCCTATTGATCCCAGCATGAAGGAAATCCTGCTCTAGCTCTCTTATCAAAGTTGGCATTAAAATTTAAAATAGATTCTTTAATCTCTCCCAAATTTTCTCAATTGTCTTTCTATATAATTTTTTCAAAACCATCTTACTTATACCAATTCTATTCTATTTTGAATATGCATCTCTTTTAACTCTTGTGATGACTTAGAATTAAGGAAATCAATCATATTTTTGGAAAATTATGCATGTTGCTGGAGCTTTTGTTTACTAGCAGTAATTATGCTTTCCAAATATCTAACAATGGCTTTCTCCTCTGCTACAATTGAAAAAAACTCCCAAACATTCTTTATTGTTTTAATAATATCATTCCAACTAATCTCCCTGGCTTGAATGAGGGATATATTCCCTTTCACCTTCTCCTTCAATTATTTAATTTCATGAGAAGCAATCTAATAATCATTTTGATACTTTGAGGCAGTGTCTTTAGCCATGGCTAACTCCCTCTTTGTTATCTTCAGGATCTACTTCATATCATCTAGATTTCTTTGCATCTTCTTCATCTCATCCTTTAATATCTTCAATTCAGACATTACTCTAGTCAGCTTCTCTATAGGGTCACTAGAATTAGGTTGTACTAAAATAGTACATACATGTGTATCTAGAATTTATCTCTTTGAGGGTAGAAATTTCATTATTTCTCTGCAAAAGTTCATTTGTTATAATTTATTTTTTTCTATCCACCAGGGTTATCTTTAGGGCCATGACATGCTCCACAGAAGGTACTTTTAGCTTTTTCCTCAAGAATTGAATTTCAGTCCCTACCCCTTGCAAAAAAAATTGTACAACACTCATATCTTAAAGATTTACACCAATTTTTACAATTAACTTCTTTAACTTTTCATTTTGGGTGAACAAGGCTTTGGAATTTTCCTTTTCCAATTTTAGCCGATTAAACACCTTTCCTAATAAAGCTTCAACTCTACAACAAGCCAAGGATGTTTTTCTTAAGTCAATGTAGATTAATTCTTCGGTTTTCTTGTGCAAATTAATCTTGTTAGGCAGTGGAATTTCTCTTGCATCTATAGTCAACTTGAAAATTTTAAAACTTGATGATGATGAAATAGAAAATGCAGAAGGATGAGAGAAAGACAAATTCAATTTATTTCTCTCAAGATCCATGCAAGAAAATAGTCTAGTGTGATATTCAGAAATAGACTATGCTTAATGCTAATATTCAATACTTTCCTTCACCCTCCTATTTCTTTCTTCTATTGGACCATACAATTGTTTTCTAACAAGAACAACACTCTGAGAAGTTTCTCCAGGCACCAAGGAACAAAGTGTACAAGTGGCATCTCCTAATTGCAACTGAAAATCCATTGCAGTTGAGGAGCTCTTAGCTAGAGACTCTGGCTCTTTTTCTATCTCAGACAACCTTGGCTTTTTTGAAATTTGTTCTATTTCACCTTCCAAATCTATTATGACTTCACTGCCTCATTTCAAAACCTTTTCAGTAGGATGTGGAGTTTCAATCTCTATTCTTCCTTGTGCTCTTGTTTGACCACCATTTGCTACTTTTTCCACATATGGTCGAATTTCATGTGTATAAGGAGTATATAAATTTTCAAATATTATTTTAGAAATAATATTATGGGGATCATATGACCATTTTTCACCCATTTGTAATTGTATGCCTTCAAGAATCTTATCCACTTCTTCCATGGCCTATCTATTGTTCACAGTGAAAGGCCCAATTGTTTTTGGAAATTTGAATAAGTTCCCCTTATTTGCTGGTACAAAATGAACTTGATCAACATTTAAACTTTGTCTAATAAATTATAAAGAAAATAGCCCCATAGGTACAAATGTGGGAAGTCTATATGGGGTAACCTCAACTCCATACAGTCTACTCTCAGCATAGTCTTCGAATTGGAACCAATCACCCACTTTAACATGTTTGCTAAGATGAAGAAGATATTGAACCATTGGAAAAATACAAGGTGGATGATAGATTTTTATAATGGAGTAAGCAACTGACAAGAAAGAAGTAGTGAAGTATATAAATCCTTCATAATTGGCATGACTTCTTAAGGTATTTGTCCAATTCACCATTGATTTCTTCTTTTTATGCATATCCATTATATTAAGACCCAAATGCATGAATTTCTCCACATGAGTGTACAAGAAAAGATAATTCACTAACCAAGGAAATATAAAACAACTAATAAGAGCAAGATTTGAAAACTGAGAATTAACCATCTTTTCCCAATAGGCAAGTATATCAAGTACAGTCTCAAGTTACAGCATTAAATTAAACATCCCCAAAATGGCTCGGTCAATAATAGTGGTATCTTCCCTTCCCAAAAGCTTGGAAATTATTTGAAAATTTAGTCTTACATCTACAACAAAGGTTTCAAGAGAAAGTTGAGCAGACTCTATAGGCAATTGTTGTCTTATAGGCATTAAAAAGAAGGTCATTTGGGCATAATTCTTTCGAGACAAATTTTGAAAAGCTGACAACAAAGTTTCTTCTGAAAATGTAGTATAAATATTTGAAGGTGGAAAGACCAAGGCTTGTTGAATTAAAAGGGAAGACACCTGAAAAAATATTTTCACCTAATGCATTCATCACAAATCACTTATGAGGGTAAAGAGTAGAGACTAACTAGTAAATAAATTCAATGGAAAGATAGATTTGGGGAATTATTGCAGAAAAAGGACCAGACTTTACGACTGCAGCATACACAAGGGACTGCTTTTGGTTGACAAAATTATTTGGACGAAGTTCCATTAGATTTAGATAGAAAATTGGATCAACCAAATTCCTCTCGGTGTCCATGAGAGGAATGTGGGTAGAACAACCCGACAACAAAATTTTCTTTGACATTCTAAAGACTCTAACAAGTGGAGATGATGTATAAATACCTGGTGAATGAATGACTAGAGATGGTGACTTTGAATTTAAGCAGAATAGTGACTACGATGTGCTACAGACATGCGGAATTGAAAATGATAAAATGGTAAAAATGAGACTAAAATGGAGTTTATGGGAAAACAGAAAATGGGAGGGAGAACGGATTTAATGTTGAATTGATGTGTATAGGATGGATGACATGGCAAATAGGATGTGACAATGTGATGGAGTGTCATGGTAGTGACATGATGATGATGTAGGGGACTAATCTTCTTGAACAGGCTCGCTTATTGTGGAGTTACGAGGGCACCCACCAGGACAGGGGAAACCCACTAGTGGTAATCCCATAGATGATATCAATCACCAATTGATAATCAACCATCGATCATTAACTTCTCTACGAAGGTACCCACAGGCATAATTGTTGAGTGATTTGTGATGACAGGGCCCTGATAAAATTAATGTTGCACCATTCTCAACACTAATGTTAATCCATCCTTCATAAAATCAAAATCTTAATGCTTATTCTAGACTTTGATTTTGATTGTTTTTTTTTTAAATATATATATTTTTTTTCTTTTTTGTAACTTTAAAACATAGCGAAAAAAGAGCTATAACTGTGGAAAAGTCCATGGGCCATAACTTTAATATATTCGTTGTATGTGGTATGTGGCGTGGTGGGTCCGTTGACCCCACCACCATAACCCTTAAAAAAATTAATATTTTCCATATATGTATATACAATTACCCAAATTATCAAAACAAATCATGGTAATTGTGGATTGAACCCCTGAATGGGATATTTATAACCAATGCACCCAACCATTGGGCCATAGTTTGATTTTTCGAATAATATACAATGCCAATTCCTTTTATGTTGTAGCAGAGAGTGTTTTTGGCTTATTGTGGCCATTTGGAGACCTTTTTTAGCATGGGAAGAGCCTAAACAGGGGTTTTGAGGCCTTCTGAATGCATTGGTGACATTATTTTGATGAGATGGAGCTTATATTTTGATGTACAAGAATTTTGAGCATTTTTAATAAAGAGGCCTCCCCACTGAAGACTGGGCCCGAAGACATAGGCTTGAAAATAACTGAACTTCGTTATCAACATGTTGGTGTCATTGTATCTTGTGTCATTTGTTGTTAATATTTATTTGCTACAATTTCCTTTCAAGTTTCCTATCTCAATGAAATTAAGCTATTTATAATGGCTATTTTAAATACATGCAAACACTTCTAAAAATATAATAAACCAATATCAATTTCAATCGAGATTTCAAATAAGAATCCCAATAGGAGGCATTTTCCAAGTTGAAGCATCATCTCTTCTCTGCACCAGTGCTCACATTACCAGACCCGCAAAAACCATTTGAGGTTGAGACAAATGCCTCTGAATATGCTATTGGTGCAGTTCTTACTCAGTAGGGACATCCAGTGGCATATCACATTAAGACACTTTCAAACATAGTCTAGAAGTATCCCACCTACGAGAAGGAGATTTATTCCATTGTGAAAGCCTACTGACAATGGGAGCATTACATTCTAGGGAAGGAAATGATCATCCACATAGACCACTAACCCTTGCAATTCATATAGAAACAAGGAAAGTTGCACAATGATCGTCATGATAAGTGGTCCACATACTTGCAACAGTTCCATTTGAATATTAAGTAAAATAAGGGAAGCCTTAATAATGTTGCGTACTTCATCAGTCAACCTACGATCATCATATTGACCTTTGTACTAGACTCTTGTGGATACGAGACTTCGAAGTGATTGCATCTTTAAAAGAGCAATCCAGGGTTCCACAACACATACCAGACACTCCTAGAAGGCAAGTAAGTTCCAATTTTTCACCTCCAGGGTGCACCGTTATGCCACTTGGGACACCTGTGTGTTCCTTTAAGCAAGCATGCCAAGATTATTTGGGAGGTGCACTATAGTCGAGTCGTTAGACATTTCAGAGTAGATAAAATAGTGGCAGTAGTACAGAAGTATTTTTATTGACCAAACCTTCAACATGATGTTGGGAATTACATCAGATCTTGCACTGCTTGTGCAATTTCCAAACTGACCATTAAGAAGCAAGGCCTATATAGTCATCTTCCTACTCCTATTCAGCCTTGGAAATCCATCTCCATGGATTACATGTCGAGCCTTCATTCTACTATGTGTGGCAATGACTGTGTTTTTGTGGTTATCAAAATATTCTATAAGATGGCCATTTTGGCATCCTACAAGAAGATTATCACAGCTGAAGCCATTGCTAAGCTCTTCTTTGAACAAGTGTGGATACAGTTGGGGATCCCATAGTCCATCATCATAGATTGGGACAGAAAGTTCCTAAGTACATTTTGGTCAAGCCTCTGGTCGATGCTGGATACCAAACTCACTAAGTTCGCAACTTTCCACCCCCAAATTGATGGCCCAAAAGAGGTCGTCAACAGGATGATTATACACATGTACAACTCAAATGATCCACACACATGGGATGTTCCCTTATGTCCAACACAACTATAACAATGATATCCATATCTCAATTGGCCACAACCCCTTTCAGGTGGGATTGGGATTCCATCCACTATGTCCCATTGATGTGGCCATATCATTTGAACTAATCAGGTAGACTGGGCTCATGTCCAATCCAAATATGAAAGAGTAACCCACTTCATTGAGCATATTCTGCACATCCACTAGTAGGTCCATGACATATTATACAGAGTTAATGCTAAGTGCAAGCAACGACATGATCAACATTGAGTGCTACACAAGTTTTAGGTGGGCGACAAATTTTGGTTACATTTGTAGAAGGAGCACCTCGCTGGGCCCCACTGCAAGCTTCGTCCACTCTGATATGGACCATACATCGTGACCAAGGTTGTAGGGGACAATGCCTTTGAGCTTAGTATTCCATTCCTTGGCCTACATCCAGTGTTCAATGTGGACCACCTTCGTCTATACTTTCCACCATTATTGGACACATCAAACATTGCAGAAAAACTCACCCCAATAGTGTTAAACCCAGACCGCATGGAACAAGACACAAATTATTAGATTATGGACATGTAGATCAATAAAAATCATTGCAGAATATCCAACTATATCAAGTTGTCAAAGTTGACAAACTCTTGCACAAAGGCAAGTGGCTCACCAGGGACCAAGTTCAGTAGAAGCTTCCCTATCTCATGGAGGCCCTCAACGCAATGGGGATCATTGCTTCCTAAGGGGGGAGGACTGATCCAGGTGTATATTGGTGTCCACCTATGTATTCCACTTGGAACCCCACCATTATTTCTTTCATTTTTTCAGTTTCCTTAATTGTAGCATAGTTTACAATTTTTGGCTAATTTTCAGGTTCTAAACTTCCGGAGCTGTTTTAAGGCTCTAAACGACGTTTTTTTAGAAAATGAGAAAATGTGATTAGTTGACTGAAATTTGTAGTAGAAAGTTTTATTCCTCAGATAAATGGTTCTAACAAGGTATCGTGCACGTCAAAAGGAGATTGTATGCCAAAGTTACAACCCCAAGAAGTTGATGTACCATTTTACCCCAACGAAACCCACAATTTTGGCGCTTCATCTCCTAGGGTTAGGTTTTTAGATGTTTAATATTTTCCATTGTTTCTAAATCATAAATAGGCCCTCGAGCCTCATTGTAACATAGTTTAGAGGCATGTAGCTTCCACAATTCTTCTCAGAGATAAGTTACCATCGCCCAAGCTAGTTTATTTCCATTTTGTATGTAAGCATAATTCAATTCTTTGATATTAATGAAATGAAGTTTTATTTTTGTTGCATCTATGCATTTATGTTTATATCTATATTTTTTTGCATTCCTATATAATTCTGGATCATCAAGTGTATAGGATGTGAGGACAAGTGGATTTCCAAAATTGACTAAGTGTGGGATTAGTGCAACAAGAGGGAACAAAGCATGAAAACAAGTCACGAAACAATGATATCACACATGTATACCGTCGAACACAAGCCAAGAGAAAGAAAAATACTCATAATAAACATGCATACCTTGAAATGAAAACAAAGTGACACTTATTCCTAGGTGCAATAGTTTAAAAGTAGGTTTGTGACACTTAAAATACAAGTTGTAACAAAAGTGTCAACTACAACCCAAAAGTGCACTAAGCTATGGGAAAGTGTCTAGCGCATATTCTCATGACAGGTAGGATTAGCTAATGCTGAAGGATGCACTAGAACTTCCTCTAGTAGTATGCTAAAGTGCTTTAACAAGATGAGTGAAAACAAGAAAAAGTGACACATGCAGTAGTGAAAACAAGTAAGCACAACACTTGCAAAAGTAAGAATAAGTAAAATTGACACTTGCAACAACTAGAGAAATCAAAAGTGACACTTATAAAAGAAAAATCGGGCAAAAGAGACAGCCGTGAAAGTGAAAGCGGCACTTATGAAAGCAAAGCACGTAAAAGCAACTATTGAGAAACTCACACAGATGATGATATACATGTATCTATGGGTGAGTGAATGCTCCTTCTGCTCCAATAATGCATAAAGCTCAAAAGTAAAATATGAACTTGAGTGAACTCCATGGTAGAATATTTTTGTAAGGAGAGCATACATGAAACTAAGGATCAAGGTTCATGAGTGAATGTCAGGAGACTAGGAGTCAAAGGTGAGATGGCTCCAACAAAGAAGTGTAACAACATTGCATACTCACCATAGTCTAATATTGAGAATAAAATATATATAGGTATTGTGTATTCACTGTCTGTAACAATTATGCAGTTACTCTCATCAGGGATTGTGCATTTTCTGGGAGTTGCGTAATGTCTGTCACCAAGACCTTTGTAATCAATATTACTGAGGACTACACAAGCACTACCTCCAAAGACTGCACAAGCACTATTTTCAAAGGTTGTGCAATGCATGTTTTCAAGGATAGACATTGAATTCTAGGCTTGCTACAATAAGGTGCACTTTTGAATGCATCAAAACTAACCATGTGTGACCAAGTGGATTCGAAACTTAGAATTTTAGAAGACTTAAGCACTTAGAAAAACATTATCCAATCATGAGGTGACTATGAACAACTTGAAACGATAGATCATAAGATCACAACGAGTCTCCAAAATTGAAGTGGAGAGAAAATTTTGGAGGGTGTTTGTTGCAATGACAAGGATTGGTGACACACTATAAGAACTCCAACTTCTTTGTTTAGGTCTACCTTTGATCACAAAGCCTTACTATTTCAGGAAGTATGAACTTGGCATGTATATTACCCTAGCTTTTCTACATGCCCCAGTTAAAGGTATAAACTCTTCTTTTCCTTTCTTAGCTTCAACACATTCACAAGGCTACTCATATCTCAATTGTTTTGATTAGGGAGAAGGATAATGAGTGTACTGAGATTTTTATATTAAAAGGTAATCACTTTCCTTGGAATTTCTCTACTTCCAATGAGTCTGTTTAGTATCCTGGAAAAGTCACCTCAAAATATCACAAGCATTGCTTCACTGTCAACAGGTTTGTTTAGTACCTCGAAAAAGTTGCTTGCTTCACCTCTCTGCATAGGAAGCCTTTTTCTTCTTCACCCATTTATTTTATTATTACTATTCTTTAGCATTTATTAGAATTTTATTTCATGGGGTGGAAGAGGGATCCCGAATTCTTTAACAAGAAAGATATGTTGTTCCTTATTTGAGGGATTTGAATGATATCTGAAATTGATATGCTTTTTTTAACTTTTTACCCTTTCCATTCTCTATTAAATTGAGTTAATAGGTAAGAACATCAATTAATTACAAGGTCGAGTCAGGAATGAAGATCTTAAAATATATATGGGCTTCATATTTCAACCAAAGGCTTTCCACCTAGAATGAATCATATTTTCTGCATGGTCGAGTTAGGAATTAAGATCCTAAAATATATATGGGCTTTATAGTTCAACCAAAGGCTTTCCACCTAGAACGAATCATATTTTTTGTCTTGACATCATTGAATTTTAAAGATAAGTAAACACAAATAACAAAGGGGATTACATACTAACCAAGTGATTCTGATTGTCACAATTTATGTTTCAAAGCTTCACCACATTGTCTTTTTTATCCAAACAAAGTGGCTTTCATGCAAAAACGTATTAAAAAAAGCATGAAAGAAAGATATGACAAAAAAAGGAAACAAAAGTAGGAGAATAGAGAAAATTTAATACTAAAGTGAAAAGCAACATGCAAGAAAACAAAACACATGTAGAAACTAGATGAGGAGAAAAATGTAGAGTAAATGCAATGCAAAAGAGGAACTAAAATGAGACTAGACCTACTCCTAATCTAAATGGATAGAAGTTCAGGAATAAGTGGAGTTAAATTTATAATGAAACCACAGAATCTACTACCGACCTGCACGCAGAAAGATACAAGGGATTAAAAACAGAATGAAACAATGTGCATAAAAAAAAATGAGAACTTGAATACCTTTCACCTAAAATTGAAGGTCTTTCCTATTGGCAGAAAGATGTGGCATAACAACTAGTTTCAATTAGTCTACAAATTTTCCTTGTCAATTAGAACGATGTTTGTACAAACCTTGAAGGCCACTCATGAGAGCACATTCATCAGTGCTTTTAGTCTTGAAAAACATCACGTAAGATTAGATCTTATTATTAACAACATAGCTTGCCAAGTAGGATTCTTCTAACCATTTAGCAATTGGATCACAATATTCAGAACAACCCTTTTGGAAACCCTAAAACTCTTAGGAAAATGAACTTTCAATAAGTGTAATTAGATCATGGGGAGAAACTTGCAAAGGAGAGATAATTTGATCTTGTTCAGAAACCTTGATAAGATCATGCAAACTTGACATAACCATCAACAAAAGATGAAGTGCCTCAACTGTTTGACAAGTATCTAAATAGCGAAATGATAAATCATAAAGATAATTGGGTTCAAAAAAACCTTGCTAAGATCATGCAAATCTAACATAACGATCAACAAAAGATGAAGTGCCTCAATTGTTTAACAAGAATCTAAATAGTGAAATGATAAATCATAAATATCATTGGGTTCAACAAGATCAATCAATGTAGAAAAAATATCATCAAATATACTAGTGGGAAAATGATTAGTTGAATGATAGTTTTTAGAACCAGTGTTATGATCATATTGGTGGCTTGACATGCAAGTTTCTCGATTCTCGATCAATTGCATTTGTGCTCAATTCCATACTAGACTAGTAATATGAAAGATTGGGGATTGAAAATAATTGTTGGAATTATAAATCTAGGAAACCGATTAGGATAACATGCAAACAAAATATTAGAAGGACATTTAAAATCAAGTTCAATATTCACATCAACATGGGAAATTAATTTTCCAGCAGAGGGGTTTTGATTCACCAAATAATTCAAGCATTGACTAACCTTGAAAAGGGTATATTGTACCAGAACTAAAATGATTAACTTCATAACATTCATTAGAAATATCAGGAGTTCATTTTTCACAGAAGCGCTTAACATATATGGATCCTTTGGCGGATGATAATATTTCTCTCGATAATCAAAATGATAAGCTCCATAGCTTTGGGCATTCATGAAATATATACACTCCAATTTTGGGTTTGATGCCAAAGGTTTACATGGAGATGAATTAAATGAAACGAAACTCTCAATCCAATTAGAAACCCAAACTTGAAGATGAGTAAAATTATCTTGGAAACACCAAAAATATTTCAAGAATGAATTTTCATTCAGTGAAACAATGTGGAGGGGAGAATTATGTGAGAAAATCCATATATGAACTAGTTCAGGGCTTTCATCAGGATCATCAGATCCTCACATAAATATCAATGAGAGTTGAAGTGCCTGACTCCCTAATGAGTTACATAACTTTCAAATGCAAAATAATTACATTTTGAAATTTGAGTCAGATCGTGAATTGTAGACAACTACCATCAATTATTTTAGCAAGATTACTATTATTCGGATGGCAGCCATCTACACCACTGGTATGATCATATTTTCAACCTTAACAAATAGATTACTGAAGTCATAAAGTTATAATGATTACAATTTCAAAGGATGAATATATAGAAGAATCTTGTGAGCAACCCACTAGAAGGAAAATACCCTCTAGCAGAGATTTTTGTGGAAGCCCCTATAAAATTACTCCAAAAATCCATTTGTAATGGAGGCTGCTAGTGGAGTTGGGAGGGAAGATGTTTTACTGAATGTTTTTAATGGTGTATCTGTAATATACGAACACACTGGTGTGTTACCTAATTATACGCACCAATGCTTAATAGAATATGGTGCACTGTGGTAGAGTTATCTTTTATAGGAAATAACAAAATAATGGTGCACTAAGTACATAATGCACACCGATGCATATACTACTCGATAGCACCAAAAAAGAGTTAAATTTAAAAAATGTCAGTTGTAAAATTTATTTTTCCTGGTCCGATGTTATTCTCTCACTATGCCTTGGTGCTAAACCCATATATGAATTCCCAATTGCATAAATAATATGGTGTCATATTGTGGGGTTTTTCATTTAAAAAATACAGTGTGATTCTTATGTTGTACGCATCAATGTCGTTAATTGAACTAAAGAACCTGGTGCTTAATAGAAAATGGTGCATTATTGTAGGGTTATTTTTTATACAAATAATAACAATGATGCACAATGTATATAAGGAACACTAGTGCATATACTATTCGATAGCATCGTACAAGGTTTAAAGTAAAAATAAAAAATAAAAAAAAAATCGGTCGTAAAATTCATTTTCACCATTTTGGTGCTCTACTCACATAAAGCATTGGTGCTTTCCCTTTTTATGAAATCCCTAGTGCGTAAACACATGGCATACCATGGAAATGTTTTTAATTTAAAAAACATCGGTGCATTACTCATATAATAAGCATTGGTTCCATTAATAGAACTGTACATCATGGTGCTTAACAAAAAAATGGGACACTATTTGAGGGTTATTTTTTTAACAATAAAAAATAACAGTGTGCTAAGTAACTATGGAGCACAAGTGTGTATAATACTCGATAGCTCCAGACTAGTATTAAATTTTCAAAAATGTCAGTCGTAAAATTTATTTTCACAATTTCGTTGTTATACTCCCATGCGGCCCCAGTGATATTACCTTTTCCAAAGGCCTTGGTACGTATGCAACATGGTGCACCATTGAAGGGTTTTCAATTTAAAAATAATGGTGTGCGAGGTGAAACTAGAGCACTGATACATATACTACTCAATAGCACTGGAAAAAGGTTAAATTTAAAAAATGTCAATCATAAAATTCATTTTCACCATTTCGGTACTATACTCCCACGAAGTGCCAATGATATTATTTTTTTGAAATGCCCTAATGGTTACATAACATGGTGAATCGTAGTAGGGTTTCTAATTTAAAAAATAGTGGTGCACTTCGTAAATAATATGCACAGGTATGTTGGGTTTGAGTGTGCCAGAACAGGGTTAAATAAAAAGAAACTTAATCACCATAAAATTCATTTTTACCATTTGCACTATTGTAGAGATCCAAGAACCGTGCTACTTTTGGCTTTGTGAAATTCACTGTCATCATTGCTTCCCTTTCTTACCATCCTTCCATCCATTTCTCATTGCGTGCCTTTCAAATTTTGTCAAATGGTGGTCAAATTTGTTTTTTTTGTTCATGTGGAAACAATGCCTCCCTGATGAGAAAATGTCCAGGTAATGTCTATGTTTGTTGTTAACTTAATTTTTTAGCAAAGTAGAATTGAAACTTAAAAAAAAAATGCATTATTTTTTTTTTTTTTTTTTTCTGCGTAGTGCTTTCGAGAGCTTTGGCTCACACCGTTCACTTTGCACTTGTAAATTTATGTGGTGCACCGAATATCAATGCATAACATTAACACACCGCAATTTTTTAATATTATTCGGTGTATTTGGTAAATGCAAACATGCTAGGCTGGGAAGTTCCACGATGCACCACTTTAAAAATTATAATTTTTACAACAGTGCATCTGATAAAAGTAACTTCCTGTTGTGTTTATTTTTACCAAATGCACCGCATAATATTAAAAAATTATTTGGTAACATGAATGTTCTGGTGTGGTGCATCGATGCAAAATTAACACACCAGTGTGAAATGTTATGTCAATGCATCATATTGAAAAATAAAAATAACTAATGTTATATATTTATGTGAATCAAAAGTGGTGCTCCAAGTCAATGTATGCACCATTTTTAGTGCATTCCTTTTTTTTGGTGTACCGAGGTTGAATTGTATTTAATTGAAAGTTATATGTCCATATTTATAAACACTTTTTTCATTTAATAAAAATAAATTATGTTTTATGTATGAGGTTAATGTATTTTATATGTCAGTGATGCAGAAACGTCAATGGAGACAGAAGCAACAACAACAAGAGCAAAGGGTTGACAAGTAAAATATGGTATGAGACTAGGAGGTGTGGGAGAAGGAGAGGGATTTGTACCCTTGCCCTATTACCACAATGACCCAAGGCCTTTTGAGGAATATATGCCTCCTTTAGTACTATAATGAGGCTACATCCTTGAAGGGGCACTCTGGGTTAGAGGCACAACTAATCCATCTGTGGGATATCCACCAACAAGCTTTCCATGTCGGTCCCAACATGTGGTGCAAACCCACTGAGGGGGAAATTTATTTTAGCACTGACCTATCTAAGAGGGGAGGATTTTCTCGAGTTCACTTATGTCCCCCATGGTGTTGCAAAAGAGTGTTATCTTGTCTACTCTCATAGATATGTTGGGGATCACATAGTTTTCGCAGTGGATTTTCAAGTGTCTAATGGAAAACTATGGACTCCTTCTTTTAGTGCATAGGGGGTTAGGTGCCTCTCAATATTAGTTAGTACCATTTCATGTTATACCAGTGATGTGAAACACATTAGTTTCCCTCTTTTGTTCTATGTTGATTCTTTGGTGCAAAGGCCACGATGTATCAAATGGTCTGCCATTTTTTTACGACAGTTCGTTATAGCTTTATATAAATTTCATGCTATGATACATGGGAGATCGAACTTCCATTTTTCTTTTGAGATGTTTTGTTTATTTTGAGAGGTTTCTGGAGACAGGGACTACTTTTGACCATCACCCTGCTAGGTCGTTCACAAAGGTATGAATGGAGAGATGATGTCCAAGAGGGGCCAGCCATTATATCCGACCAAGATTTCCACCGACACATTAAGGCTACTAGCCAATG
Organism: Pinus tabuliformis; assembly: GCA_031772625.1. NCBI lineage: Eukaryota > Viridiplantae > Streptophyta > Pinopsida > Pinales > Pinaceae > Pinus > Pinus tabuliformis. The sequence goes on along the minus strand of CM062818.1, from coordinate 502,638,553 downwards.
AGGCCGACCACATGTTCATCGTGGTTTCGTGTCCTTACCTGGGGATGTATTGATGACAATGTCCCAACATGCTCTTCACATAGGATGAGCCAACAAATAAGAGAGGTAAAATTAGTGTTTTTTTTAAATTAATCTAGTTTCATTCTATTGTCTTAATCAATCACAATTAAATTTATTCTAGAACGTTCTTTAACTTATTTTATTATTTTTTTTAATGAAATTGTCTAATTATTGTTGTCTACTATATATTTTGTATATATTGGCCCATTTTTGGGGACATGCCTCCTCCCCCATTGGATGCAGATGCGAAGGTGGTCGAGGTCATGGAGGGTGAAGGATTTTCTCAAATGTAAATAACTACGAGCACGGGACCACCTAGGACTGATACTAGATTAAGGATGGTGTTGTGTGACTGAATCTCTAGACTTTTGATTGAGGCAGGAATCTACCTTATGACGAGTCGAGACATCAAGGTACATCCTAGACTCCTAGAGCTCTAGAAAACCCTGTGACATGATATGATGAGTCTTATGTTTCATATGGTAGGAGCTACCAAGTTTATACTAGCATTGAGGAGGGATGGCCATGAAAAAAATACACATTCCTCACCTAGTACTGACCCATCAGATGATGATCGAGGTGGTGATCTTCTAGTAGTACTCCACCTCCTTGGGATGGCCATGTAGCAGATACACAGTCTTCACCCAAACATACTACCCCATCAGATGATGATCACGGTGGTGATCCTTCTGGTAGTGCTCCACCTCCCCCTCATTGACCGCATGACCCATTGCCTCATGTTTCTCCTAAGAGAGAAGAATAGACACCTCCTACAGACCAAACCACAATTAATATTGTTGTATCATATATTTTATAGAGATTATTTGACTTATATATATATATATATATATATATATAATGCATTTTTTATGTTCATGTTGATGTACTTAATATATATGTTGGTGTTGACGTGTATACTATTAGGCCATGCTAGATATGTTCATTTAATGTTTTTGCAGATAGATGTGCATGTTATAGCGGTGATTTGAAATGAGATGTATATTTGAAGATGTGTGTGGTGATGATATTAGACAATGCTTGTGTTTTGTTAGATGTGATCACGATGATGATGCCTTGTTAGATTATTAAATTTGTGTGCTAGCTAATTATGTTTATATGTGCTAGAGGTCTATATAATTAGATGACGTTTTAGATAATTTTAATGTGTATTTTAGATGATATTTATGTTTGTTAGATGGTTATCATCATGATGTTTATTTTTATGAAATGATATTTATTATAGATTATGTATTGTTGAACTTATACCAATGTTTTTTTCCCAAGAAAAATCACAATTTTGTTCATAATGAAAAAAATTACATATTATAGATGCTAAAAAGCATATGCATAAAACAACAGATCCTGGAGTCCAATATCAATAAAACCTCATCAAAGAGCTAACACTAGTATACTCTTTTCTACCTCTCTTTTTTCCACTTTCCACTAACCACTAGAGTTGGGTGTGGATGATACAATAGTCATTTAATTCTCTTTTACATTTACAGGGATTTCTTTATCGGAATCTAAACTCTCTAATGCATGAATTCATTTGGTACCACTTATTTCTTTTTCAGATGTAATCATCTCAATCTGCTATTGTTTAATGGGAGGCATTAGATCTAACATAGAATTATGCTTGGCCTCATCCTTCTGCGATGTGTCCTAGGATTTCTGATCATTTTGTTTGTGGTATTTTTTGGGGTTTCTGTACCTTTTGCTTCTGCTTCTTGAGTTTCTGAAAATTTCCAACCTTTTGGATTTTGAGGTTGTCTCCTTTTTATTTTGGAATATTTTTTAACTTGAGGACACATGCTTTCAGGACGACAACGAAAACCCGTATTCTCATAGTCAAGGGGTTCTGACCACTGCAGATTGTTTTGAAACAACAAAATTTGATTAAATAAACCTTTACTAAGCTCTACCTCTACACAGATTCTAGAAAAGGTGAAAATAATGTTTGAGACTCGATCTACATCCACCTTTAAGAATTTCCCCAAATAATTCCCAATTCCTTCTAATATTATGCGATGTCAAAATGTAATGGTAGATTATGTAACCCGGCCCACATAGGAATTTTGGATACCACCATGTTGTTTGCATCAAAACCTGGAAACCAAGGTATCATGAATGGAATCAGATTGCCCCAAAACCATGGTCCCTAATTTAATACATAATCCTTATCTTTTGTTGTATCAAACTTTACAGTAAAAAACCCCCAGAACAAAGATGGATATCACAACTTTTTGTCCAAGTAGAGAAAATCCATTGATGTAGAGCCTTTGGTTTGGGCCAGAATCCATTAAATCTACATATAACTTCTCTTGCATGGAAATCAACATAAATCTCATTTACCTCGGGCAAGTTGACTGTCAAAGCTAGCACTTGGGTCATTTGCTCACAATATAGGGTCCAAGAAGATTGGGAAGTTGTTCTGGTTGTTTTTGTGGCTCCGCCTTCCCTTTGACTACATACTTGAATGAAGTTAGGCCTTTTGAGCTAGATCTGGTGCATCCTCCAAGAAGTCTCATGTTAAGGATGATGGTCGAGTCTGAAATAATGCCATAGTCCTACAAATTGTAGTCCTCTTTCAATGATTTCCCTACATAAATCAGATTTTGAAGTCTTGCTGGAATACCCAACTATTCTTGAATATTTTGCTTAAGGTCTTGCACCCACTCCTAGATTCAGATCATCATAAAAATATTTTCCCCTCTCAATGTTCTATTAAAAAATTGGATTGGGGCTCCTTTAAGCAGATCTGGGGATTGATATTTAAGATATGTCCTTTTATTGATCTTAACCGGTCTGCATTCACCACATGCATTCGATTCATGATGAAACTCGAGAGCGACACCATACCTATCTCTTGCCTACCACAGTCGTACGAGTACTACAACCCCATAACAGCAGTAAAAAAATCCCTCAAAAAGAAGCCTTACGTCATTAAAAAGCAGGATATCACGAAACTAGTGAGAGAATTGGAAACATAAGCATTGTTTTGTAGATCCAACGCATGATTTGGTAAGTACGATGGGTAAAACCCATATGAGGGCTTAGATCTTGTGTTTAGAAAACGGAAACCAGATCTGGAAATAATATCTTCGTCGGAGGTCCCTCTCTCCAAAACATCGAGAGATCCAAGGAAGAGAGATGTGATTGGTGTTTCTAGCATGAGAAACGTTGCCTCAAGGATACCATCCACCATTTCCTATCTAGATCTGAACTCAGGAGGTCGATAAACTCTACATAAGGTGAAAATGATTTGGGGTTTTGTGGCAGCTTAGCCCACGACATGGAAAACCTTGATACTTCTCTTCAGATCCATCACAACCCTTCCATAAAAAAAACTTGTTTTATTTCATAGATCAACTTATATCAAATTTTATATATGAAATTACATGCAAAATGACTTTAAATAAAAAATGCAAAGATTTTTTTATAAATTACAAAGTTTAATATAGTTGAAATTATAATTGTAAAATTACCATAAATAATTATCTATTGCATAGATAATTCATACATATTCATTGTAATTGAATACTTATTCAAACAAGGGTTGCGAGAAACATAGTCCTTGCCTATTGAAAACATAGAAAAAAAAAAGTGTTTATAAAACATGTCTAAAAAATAGTCACTACAAAGCAAGATCAATTTTGTACAAACCTTTAAACGAAACTACCTTTCTAGTCATAGTCAAGTGTAGAAATCAGAAAGTTGTGACCTATACTTATAATATAAGAGTTAGACAATATCTAATTAATCTTTGTAATTAATTTTCAAAATTTATATTGCAACATATAATCATTAAATAAAAAATTCAAAATATTTATAATAAAATTAAAATATATAAAATCAACTATAATTAAAAAAATTGTTCATAAAATATTGGAGTATAAAAATAACATTACAATTAATTTGAATTTATAAATTTAATAAATTAAAGTTTATTTATTAATATTTTAATTTATTAAATCAAATTATAAGTTACAATTATTATTTAAAATATATTTTTAAAATTAATATGTATTTTTAAATTTAATTATAATTATTTTTTTAATTTCTAATGCTTAAATTAATAAATAAGAAAATGCAATAAATGAACTGTTATCTTATCTTTTTTTTCCATTTTTTTTATTACAGTGGAATCGGCAACAAGGGCAGCCTCGCGACTCGCGTTACACAAGGTCGATTCTGACCGCTACCTCTATAACCACTGGGAGTTGCGCCCGCCCCTCTATACAACTCCAGGATAAGTCCGGGGGATTTGAACTCGTGACCTTCAGTACGGAGCCTGCCTTTCTAACGAACTTCACCGCATTGTGATTACCAACTCGCCTACCCCATGGAGGCTAATAAATGAACTATTATCAATAATATATATTTAAAAATATAAATATAATCTTTTAAGTTTATTTATAAAATTAAATCTATTGTTAAATTTTAAAAAATCAAGTGAAATATTTTTATAATAAATTTAGATTTAATATAATTTAAAAAATTATATTTTAATAAAATTTACTTTATCATTAAATTTATGATTTAAATTTGATATTTATAGTAATTCTTACAAATTTAAATTTAAATTTAATATCTTAGTAATTTTATAAAACACCAACAAGATGAATAAAAAAGAACATAATTAGCATGGGATATTGTTAGATGTGATCACGATAATGATTCCCTATTAGATTATTAGATTTGTGTGTTAGCTAATGATGTTTGTATGTGTTAGAGTTATATATAATTAGATGGTATTAGCGAATTTGAACGTGTATTTTAGATTATGTTTATATTTCTTACATGGTTATCATCATGATGTTTATTTTTATGAAATTATATATATTTATTATAGATTATATATTGGTGAACTTATATCAAAATTTTATATATGAAATTACATGCAAAAAAACTTACTTTAAATAAAAATTGCAAAGATATTTTTATAAATTACGAAGTTTAATATGGTTGAAACTATAATTGTAAACTTACCATAACTATTTTTCTGTTGTATAGATAGTTCATATATATTAATTCTAACTAAATTATTTTTCAAAAAATAATTACATATGAATATATATTATTTTCCCTTGTCCCATTTACTCTTTTTAAATAGACATTTCTACCCTAAAAATTGTTATTATAAAAAAGTTGTGACCTCCAATCATAAGCATTCTATTAGCCCTACAATTTTATGGATGCAAATATTCCTATATTTGTTGTTTTTGTCATTATTTCATAAGTTGATTTCTATCAATTTTTTAAATTACTTCATTAATTGTGGTTTTAGTCAACATTGGGGGCATAATTTAAATATTTCCAAAAGAAATGATAAAAGTATGTAAACTAACAAACAACTAAGTTGAAAACCAAATTATCACAAAATCCAAATTAAACTTATCACAAACTTAGAATTAAACAAATATGTTAAAATTTTAATTTTTAAATTATAAATTACACAATTGGAATACTTAGTTTTAAGTGTAAAAGCTTTTTCACTGAAAAAAAACATGTAAAACATTTGTGAATCTTACCAATTATATAAAATGTTAAGAAGACGAATTAAAAACAATATATCTAGAGAAATAAAGAAAACAAAAACATATAACAATAGTATAAATGATGAAATAACACAAGTACATATCACTCTCCATTGTCATCGCCCTGATTATCTTCCTTCTTGACATGATGACAATGTTGTTCTCAAAAATATGTTTTGATCTAGGGTCATGTTTTAATATGAACCACCAATCCCTATCCAGCACATCTAGGTAAAACAACACCTGGCTGCAGTGTTTGGGGAAAACATAAGGCTCCCTAGCTTCATGTCACATCTTTATAGAGTTGATAAATATCAACCTACTATCGTGATCTTCCTTTACATTATTCTGATCAAAGGTGTCCCATCACTTTCACCTAAAAATAACACATTGGAATGAAGAGAAGTCCACTTCAATGATCACTTGTATCTTTCTAACATAATCTAATGTCCCCTGTATCAAGTTTCGATCGCAATGGCTAGCATGACTATATTGGTCAAACTCAAATTCCACTCCACAATATTGTGTCATGCATCCATCATTGATATCCTCCGTGTGAAAATGATGTCTATATGCCCACATAGATAGGAGAAAATTCACCTATATAAAAGTAAAAAATATCACAGTGTCATGTGTCTAATTGTTGAACACCTAATATTTGGGATTAGGAATCCTATGTGAATATTGTAAATAGCTAAATAAATAGAATTGGAAGACGAAGAGACATTGGGAGATGAAACCCAATAGTCTCCCTCTCCATGTATATATATCTATGTTCTATATTAATGCAAAAACAACAATTCATTCATGGAGTCACTCCTAACCTGCATGGTATCAGAGCTAAACCCCTTTTTTAGCTTCCCTTTACTCTTTTAACTCCTATTTACCTTCATTATTCCCTACCATCAAGAGAGCGTTCTCTGCTTTCTGCATTGAACTGTTTGGTGTGTGTATATGCTACTCTAGGTTCTAAAATGAATTGAAGGTTGGATTGTGTGATTGTGCATTGGTGTATTGCTCTTTTATGCATTGATTATGGTCATTGAACTCAACACCCTGAACTGTACCCAGTGTGTTGGATTGTAAGCTCTACATTGAGCTCCTTTCTTATGGCAGTAAACTATATTTTATATTGAATCTATGCAAAAAATTTGGAAGTCGTTGAATTAATTTCGAAAGCTAATGAACCAATTTTGGAATTCATGTGTTTGGTTTATGCATTTGTTTATATGTGCATTGGTTCTTATTGAATGTTGGAATTATGGTGCATTTAAAATGTGTGTTTGAAATATGTTGGTGTGATGTGCATTGAATGGTATGTACTCCTGCAAATCATATGTGTATGAGCCATCGTTGTTGACTGCATATGCGTTGAAGATAATGGAGAATATCCTAGAATAGGTAGAATTGGTTCACGTAACCTCATGATAGGAATTAGTTTCGATTTCTTAGGATGTTTTTCTAACTTCCCTAAAACCATGTTTTCTATTCAATGTGTAATGTGCGTGAACAATGTAGAGCGTTCTGCAGAGCCAGACTCTCCTGGTTCAGACTCTCTTTCGTAGAGCTGACCAGTGGGTTTTATTTTATTAATACAAACATTGCCATTTTTATCATGGTATCAGAGCATCGGGGCTGAGGAACCTGTACACTGGCTGGTGGGTGGTTCTTTGAACCGAGATCATTGTAGTTGCGAGGAGGATAACTGCAATTATTCTGAGAACGTCACTAGTTCTAAGTGTACCTCTGCAACGAGGGCACTGTAGCAACTTTGTGCATATTTTTAAACTTTTTCATCGCAAGAAGGATGTGTACAACTACGATGACGGTGCAAAAAATACAGGCATATCTACGATGATTGTGGAAGCCAACAACAAGGCTGTAGCTGCATGGGGAAGCCAAGAACAAGGCTGTAGCTAACAACAGAAGGCTATCCAAAGGCTGAGAAGGAAGCCACGGTGATCAGCAAGTGTGCTGCGAGATCAAACAACATTGAAGAATAGTGATCTATCTCTATCACAGATCTGGTGTAAATTTAACATATTTTACCTGTCTATTTTATTTACAAATCACCAAGATGAATAACAATATATTTGAAGCATGCATGAACGAGTATAACAAGCTCAATGGTTCCAATTATGAAAATTGAAAGTTCAAGATGTAGACTCTACTAGAAGCAGAGTGCTTAGAGGATTATGAATGGGGATGAGTCGAAGACCGTGGTGGGATCAGCATCAATCCCAGATTGGGAGAAACGAGAAAGTAGAGCAAGGAAAATGTTAAAGATGTCAGCGAAATACTGCATTATGCCCCACATCAGAGAAGGTAAGTCAGCTAACAAGATCTGGGAAATTCTGAAGGAATTGTACGTTATCAGGAATTCAAATCATCTTCTGTTCCTCAAGAGTAAGATCTTGTCCCTGAAGATGGATGAGAATGAAACAATTGCTTCATTCGTAGCAAGGATCAAGGATCTGAAGAACAAATTGTCAAACATTGGTCATACAGTTGACGATACAGATCTTGTAACCATTACAATGAATGGTGTCACTGATGATTATCAAATGTTCAACACTGGGATAAATGCCAAAGAGAAGATCCCGCATTTTGAAGAGCTGACAGGAATACTGATGCAGGAAGAATAAAGAAGATCGTCTCTGAAGCCCTAGAGTGCCAATCTTGCATTGATGGCAAAGAAAAACTTCTACAAAGGGAAAGGAAGTCCACAACAACAAAACTGAGCAACTTCACCGAAACAGCCAAATCAGATTCAAGGTATGCATCCCAATAAAAACTACTCTAAAACTAAATGTTTTTACTGTGGAAAATTGGGTCATATTGCCAGGGAGTGTAGGAAAAGAAATATCATGAAGAACAATAGAAGCCCAAAAGACATGCAAGTCATCTCGTGAATGGTGATCAGGTGCAGAATTTTAGATTGTTCATGGTAGACCGTGATGAAAATGTTCTTGCAAACATCTGGTATGTAGATTCAAGAGCGTTAACACACATGACAGGGAATAAGAACTGGCTTGAGGATTTTAAAGAAATCAACTAAGGCGCACAGATTTACCTAGGTGATGACAAAAGTCATCAAATCAAAGGATGTGGGAAAGTTTCTGTTATTCTACCTAATGGTAATATCAAACAAATCTATAGTGTTATGTATGTGCCTAGTATAACAAAGAACTTGATTTCTGTATCTATGATTACAGATCAAAAAATGAAAGTTGAATTTTTAAAATCTAACCGTTACATTAAAGATCTGCTAGATGGCATGAAGACAATTGCTATAGGAATCTGAGCAGGAGTACTATACAAGTTGGATGTGAGACCTGCACCGGTTCGAGCATTGACAACAATGGGCCTGACTACAGAAGAGCCTTGGCATCAGAGATTCGGCCACAGCAACAACAATGATTTGTTGTTATTACAAAAGAGGAAATGGTAAGAGATCTTCCTATGCTAAAGCAAGTTCAAAATGATTGTGATCCCTGCACATTAGGAAAAATGCATAGAGAAGGATTCCCTGTTCGACTAGAAAAGAAACAGAGGGATATACTAGAATTAGTGCACACAGACCTTTGTGGACCCATGCAGACAAAATCATTAGGAGGTGCACTATATTTCCTACTGTTTATTGATGACTATATGAAGTTTTCTTGGGTGTATTTCTTAAGTAATAAGAGTCATTCATTTGAATACTTTAAGAAAGACAAACAGGGAAACAGATAAAAATTCTTCGCTCTGATCAAGGGGGAGAATATAGGAAGGATGAGCTTATCAGATATTGTGAAGATCATGGAATTTTGCAGTAGTTTACAGTACCCCACACTCCACAACAGAATGGAGTAACAGAAAGAAAAAACAAAACACTAGTGGAATGTGCTAGAAGTATGCTTAAATGTAAGAATATTTCGAATGGTTTTTGGGCTGAAGAAGTGAATACTGCAGTTTATTTGAAAAATAGGAGTCCTACAAGAACTCTTGAGTCTAAAAATCCTTTTGAAGCATTATATGGACATAAGCCTGCAGTAAAACACTTAAGAATATTTGGATCTAAAGCATTTGCCCACATTCCAAAGGAAGATAGAAGAAAATTAGACTCAAAAGCCATCTGATGTACTTTTATAGGGTATTGTTTGTCATATAAAACATACAAATTATTTAATCCCTCTACTCACAATATTTTTGTTAGTAGAGATGTTAAATTCCATGAGCAGGATAATGAAGAACCTGATGAGCACTATGAGGAATGGGACATTCCGTACTTTATGGAAGAAGAAGGAGAGAAAAATTAGGGTCAATAGCAGACAAAGGCAGAGAATGAACAGCAACAACAAGAAGAACAAGTAAATGATGATCAAATAAGGTTTGAAACCACCACCCCACCACTCAGGAGATCAGGTAGGAAAGCTAAAATTCCTGCAAGATATAGGGAAAATGCTTTTATTACTAGTATGATGAATGTGGTTGAACCATCTAGTTATAAAGAAGAAAATGAAAGTAGTGAATGGAAAACGGCCATGGAACAAGAATATGATTCAATAATCAGAAATAACACTTGGGAATTGGTTGAACTTCCTAAAGGAAAAAAAACCATAGGTTGCAAATGGTTATATAAACCGAAAATTAATGCAATTGGGACTATAGAAAAACTAAAAGCTAGGTTGGTAGCAAAGGGTTACACACAAAAATAAGGGATAGACTATGAAGAAACCTTCACCCCTGTAGCTAAATTGAACACCATCAGAATGTTAATCGCTTTAGCTACTAAGAAACATTGGATGATGCACCAACTAGATGTATTTGCATTTTTGAATGGAGAACTAAAAGAAGAGGTTTATCTAGAGAAACCAGAAGGGTTTGTCCAGAAAGGAAAAGAACATTTAGTCTGTAGATTAAAGAAATCACTTTATGGTCCAAAACAATCTCCTAGGTTGTGGTATGAAAAAAATTGATTCATTTTTTCTGCAAGCTGGCTATAATAGAAGTAAGAATGACCCTAACCTTTATACCATGAAATATGAACAAGGGTGTGTAGTGTTGATTTCATTATATGTAGATGATTTGATAGTTAGAGGTGATGCTACATATTTAACCAATGAAATCAAGCAACAGATGTCACAGATGTTTGAAATGAAGCACCTCGATGAACTCAGATACTGTTTAGGTCTTGAGATCTGGAGAGATTTAGGTCAAAAATTTATGTCCCAAGCAATGTATGTCAAAGGCCTGTTAGAAAAGTTTAGGATGGGTTAGTGTAAGCCGACAACGGTACCATTGCAGCAGAACATCAAATTGTAGTGTGAAGATGGCTCAAAAGTGGCAGATGCAACACTTTATAGACAGCTGGTTGGGAGTCTAATCTACCTAACCACCACTAGACCTGATTTGGCTTATGCAGTCAGTGTGCTAAGCCAATTTATGTCTAAGCCACTTGAAAGTCACTAGAATGCAGCGAAGAGCGTTTTGAGGTATCTACAAGGTATTGTAAATTACGGTATTATTTACACTAACTCTTCCGATGTTAGATTGGCAGGAATTGCATATTCATATTGGGATGGAAATGTAGATGATCGTAGATCTATAATAGGTTATGCATTCAGTCTTGGATCTAGGGTGATCACATGGAGCAGCAAGAAACAAAACACAATCTCCTTATCCTCGGCGGAAGCAGAGTATCAAGCCATGTGCATAGCAACGTGTGAGACAGTTTGGTTGCAGAGACTTCTCCAAGATGTTGGGGAAGAACAAACAAATGCAACAACAGTAAGATGCGACAATCAGAGTTCAATAAAGCTTGCCAATAACCTAATGTTTCACAAAAACACTAAACATATTGATACGAAATTGCACATTGTCATGGAGAAAGTGCAATCTAAAGAAATCCATTTGGAATATTGTAATACATGTGATAATGTTGTAGCCATTTTCACTAAGCCTCTTGGAAAAGTTAAGTTTCAAATGTTTAGGGAGATGTTAGGCATATTTTTGAACCCATTCTCCATTAAGGGGGAGTTTGGAAGATAATGGAGAATATCCTAGAATAGGTAGAATTGGTTCACGTAACCTCAAGAAAGGAATTAGTTTCTATTTCTTAGGATGTTGTTATAACTTCCCTAAAACCGTGTTTTCTATTCAATGTCTAATGTGCATGAACAATTTAGAGCGTTCTGTAGATCCAGACTGTCCTGCTTTAGACTCTCTTTCGTAGAGATGACCAGTGGGTTTTATTTTATTAATAAAAACATTGCCATTTTTATCAATATGTAAGTGTGGGTTTTGATCGATTAATCCTATGCAATGATATATGGTGTGTTAAATCATTTTGAATGCATATGTGCATTGAATATATCCAATATATGTAAACAATGGTGAATGCATATGGCATTTGATATATATAGACATGGTATCATGACATATGAAGATATGTATGGTGCATATTATTGGTATGTGATGATGGGATATGAAATGCATTAAGTTATTATGGTATATAGTATTAAATACATTGAGTGTTTTTCTTAAAGGTCGTGAGGGGTGCATTATGATATTTGATGTGGAGTATTATGATATATAATACACATATTCCCTTATGAGTGTAGTTTCGGTAACTCTTAAATTTTATAATGGTTCGAGTAAATGATGTATGATTTATGTTTATATGTGATGGTTAAAGTTTTTATACATATGTAACATTGAGTTTTGGTAATTTTTTGAAGATATTGTTTTTATCAAAATTACAGTATAAGGATTTAGTTTATTTGAGGCTAGCCTAGAAGTTTTGCAGGAATGAGTTCACTCATCTTCATAGGGGAGTAGTTCTCATTGGAAAAGAGAACTACCATGAGTGGTCTAAGAAGATAAAGTGAAACTTAATTTTTAATGAGTTGTGGAAAGTAGTTTTTGAAGGAGGAGGATGCAATGCACCTAAAAATCTCACTTTGGAGAAGGTGCTTTCCATTTGAGAAAACAAGAAAAGAAAGGCCTACGCCTTGATTACAGTTCCACTAAATGAAGAGGTGAGTCTTCATATTTCGCCATTTTCAAATGCCTTTGAAGACTTAAATAAGTTGAAGGAATTGTATGACTCACACTCTGAACTAGAAGTTGTTCAACCTTGAGTTGAAAAATGATGACCCTCTTTCCTTAGCATCAAAAGTAAAATTTAGTATGCATGACATAAATTCCACTGGTGTTGAAATATATATTCCCCTCATAGCTTATGTCAAGGCACTATATCCATGTATTCACATTATATTGAGTCATTACAGGCAAGTGGAAACCTTACGAAGATCACCTTTGACTCCCTTGAGAAGAAGTTTGTTGAGAGAGAGAAGGATTGTTGGAAGAAGAAAGATCCTCAGTCTATTGAAGAGGAAGAGGAAGAGGAAAGAGAAGAATCAGAAGGAAGAGGAAGAATCATGGACAATATTTTTCTAGAGGAAGAGGTGTTCGAAGAGGAAGAGGAAGGAAGCATTTTAGAGGGGGAGGTATACATTTCCAAGGAGAAGGGTATGGTCATCAGCGCATACAATGCAATAGAGATGGAGATGATGCTTCCAAATTGTTATCACTCAGGTTGTTCCCCAAAAGTAGTGGAAAAGGGAATACGACTGAGGTAACCACTAACCATTCTTTTAGCTGCGGATTCTAGCCAATCTGCAACCAGAGAGGGCTCTCTCTTTATGATTTAGCTTTGTTTTGCTATGTGTTAGGCTAGTTATGAAGTGCAGATAGTTGTTTGATGTTTGGATGGTGACATTCAATAAAACAGGACTGCAAAGTATAAGAAGTTCATACCATTGGGTTAATGGAGTCAATGAAAATGAATTTCTGGGTATGGTTTCTTATGGCAAAGGAAGAACTACAGAGCAAGATAATTAGCCATGGAAAAATTTTCAAGCTGGAATAAGATGAAATGGAGCCAGGGACTGAAAGGCAACTAATAATCTTTCATTATGATAACAGAGGGAAAGTGAGTAAATACTACCAAGGAGCAGTTAAGAATTCCTTAATTGTATTCAAGGTGCAAGAACCAGGGAGACAGGAGCAGTCAAGAATTCTTGCCTATGCTAGTCCTGAAGAAAACATAAAAATTGACAGGAATTGAACACAGAGTACAGCAAAGTAAATTTTGGGCTATTCTTTTTTCCTGCAATTTAGAATATGATATGTAGATGATATATAAAACACAAGAACAATAAAACGAGAGTTAAAAAGACTTATTGATCCATGAGGTAATACAAGAATTCTGCAACATATTATTCTGCCATTAATTCCACAACCAGCAAGTTCATCAGCAAAGCATTCCAGCAATCTTTATTCAGAAGGGTTCTCAAATTTACAGCACAGGTCCAGAATGATATTCACCAACCAACCCTCAATACATCTTTAGAGGAGGTCTTTATACAAAAGAGTTACAAAATATATCATAGAGAAAATATCAAGCAATAACTTTATCCATCTACTTCTTCAAAGGAAGTAAATGACATTGAAAATAGAGCGCAATGAATGTAGGAGTAACTTCCACTATACTGGCTGCCTTAGGTGGTTTGATATATTTGACTTTTTAAACCCAACAAGTCGACTGGTAGCTATCTCTTTAATTTGCATTCCTGCGTTGCTGTCCTAGCCTTTTAATCTGCACCTGATTCCGCTTTAATACGTTCTGGTGTGCCTTCCCTTTTCTATTTTTTTCATTCTCATGATGTGTGACACTTACACTGAATTTGATTAAATGCAGATGATTTAAAGAAAGATAACCAAAACTACCTTGGTAAAACCTCTAATATGCCTTACCACCATTGGTATGTTGGCAACTGGTGTCTTTGTAGTTTTACTAATGTTTCATCAGCTTCAGTATACCTGTAGTAATTGGGCTGGACTTCAAAAAGATGTGTTATCTCATGCTCAATGTAGAACAGATTTTCCAATTTGTCATATAAGCTCTGTCCAGAGGGAGGTACTATGTCTTCTGAAGTGCTTGATGATGCTGTGATCTGATTGGTAACATATGTATTCACCCTGTGTGCATATTGTTCATGTGTCAACAGTCTTTGATTACTGGTCAATAAGCTGGGTAACCCTTTGCTCTGCAAGACTGCGAACTTCTCTGTACAGGCATTTATTTCTGTCTGCATTCTTGACACTTTCTTTCCAGATTCTGTATAAAATTCCTCATGGTCAGCACCTTTTTCACTGTCAAAATGGTGCCTATTATGTCCCTGATATCCAGAGCTGCTAGTTGTTCCCTGGTATGAGTATTCAAAAAATGAATTAGTCTATTGGCCTGCTCGGGCATGTTTTCCAATAATGTCTTGGCCTTTTGAATCTTTGTTTGGTCTATTTCTATCAATTCAATTTGCTCATGGATTGTTTGAATTGATGTCCATTGATCAGTGATGGACTGGCCAATTTTAGTCCACAAAATTGTCTTGATTTCTGATAGAGTTTTATGAAGAGTAAGGTCTTTCTCCAGGGATTTTAACTTATTTTCTAGGGCCTTTACCTCTCTTATTTTTTCAGCCACAGTTATTTTTTATTTATCATAGCTTACCTCTAACTTGGCCAATTTTTCTTTGGCTTCCTTTACCTCTGCCATTTGTAGTTCTAATTCTCTTATTTCCTTCATCATATTTTCCATGCTCATGCTAGTATCTGGTACTGTTGTTGTTGTTGCTGTTGTTGATGTTGGATCAGTAGGAGGGACTACTATTGTGACTATACAAAGAGCAGTTGTAACAATCAGAGCTGTTTGAGATGGCTGAGAGGCCAACTCTCCTTGTTTTCCTTATAGTGATTCCTCCAATGCCTTCTCTGTTTCTGCCAATCTCTCATTCATCCTCATCAGTAAACCCATCAAGTCATCCTCTATTTTCTGTTGTGCAACTTCTGTGGTTTGAGGGTGCATTGTAATTGGCAGCTTTAATTGCTTTTTGAGGGCTACAATATCTTCCTCCTTCTTTCTTATTAAGGCTCGTATGCCCTTGGGATCCTTGGGATCATGTCCCAGCTCAATAATAATTTCCTCCAAGGATTTGATCCTGTTATCCTTGGCTAATGAGGAGGCCTTTTCCAATTCTAATTGTGTAGAGGTATTATGTAATGAATTTTTCAATTTGTGAGCTAATAATGCTTTGTCTGCCAGGGTGGAGCACACCATTTCTCCAGTTTGTTTATCAATTCAATCTGGTCCATTGGGTGGATGTCTTTAAAGAGAACTTCCAGATTGGTCCTGATATAATCAGCAGCTGACTGTGGCTACTGCATTGTGGGCTTGAAGTGACAAAGGGTCATTTTTCATTCTTGTATATCATATGCTACCATTAACCTTTGTTGATTTGTGGGGGCCATCCTCAGCAATTGATTATAAAATTGGATCCTTACTGGCTCATTTCTAGCCTTTATTTCAGTAAATGATTTCTTGATATCTGAGCCTTGCTTGCTCTCTTGTTTTCTCTGTGGCCTTGTGGATGTAACCTCCATACCATGCTACCTCTCTAGCTCTTGCTGATATGAGCTAGTTGATGTTTCCAAAATTGGAGGAGCCTGTTGTTCAATTCTTCCCTCACCGCTAAGGTTGCTTGTTGAGTCTCCCAAGAGTTACTCTTCAGAGTAAGGATTTAACCTTTGCCTCTTTTCCCCTTGATATTCTGTTGATCCACTTATAGGTGTGTCTTCATGCTTATCTCTTTTCTTGGCTCTTTCCTCATTGAGAGGAGTTTGTAACACAGGGATTTCAGGTACCTTTGTTTGTGTTGAAGGACCTTGCCCTTGGCTTTGTTCCTTTGATGTATCTGGCTGATCTGCCATTGTTTTCTGTTCCCCACCTATTACCTCCTTGCCTTTAGCTGATGTTGTGTTGGCCTTTTGCAATGGTTTTTGAGAAGTCCTGACAAAAGATGTGTCACTTCCTATGTGCTGGGGCAGCTCAAAGGATACCTGTCCAAAAGAGTCTAGGTCAAGAATTTTTTCAAGCCCTTTCATAGCCTTTTCCAGTTTTTCTTCTTCAGTAATCTCTTCCAATAATGTGCCCTCTAACCATTCTTTTTGGTTAGCATACTGTTGGATTTCAGGGATCTTGCAATGAACGTATGGTGCCAGGTTGTATTTGACCTTTCTATAACTTATAAAATGACTAGGGTCATATGGTGACCAATGAAAGCTTTGTTTCAGCATAAGTTTCTCCCCTAGAATCTTATCTGCCTCCTCCTAGGCTTCCCTTTTATTAAAGATAAAAGGGCCCAATTGATTTCTTATTTTGAGTTGTGCCTTTTTCTTAGCGTTGCAAAAGTGGATTAAGTCTGCATGGATAAACTGCCTGAAGTACTCTAGTGCAAACAGCCTCATGGGCACAAATTTGGGTAGCTTGTAGGGGCATAGTTCAGAGCCATATATTCTTATTTCAGTGTGATTCTAGTAAAAGTACCAGTCACCTATGTTGTAGTTTTTAGAGAGCTGTAAAATTCTCTGCATTTCACCAGAAAGTCTATCTGGAGGACTTGTCATCAGTAAAGAGGAGGTTGGATGTATGAATAGGTCAATGAATTCACAATAAGAATAAGGGGAATCATTAACACGGTGGAAAACTAAGGTCCAGAAGATTACTGACCTAAGATCTCCTTTGCAATCCAATTTTTTGAGGGAGATTTCAAAATTTTATGGCTGATGGTACAACAACAAATGATATATGTATGATGTGTATTTAAATACCCTCTCTCTATCCAAGCTCATGAATTGCTCATGGATTTTATTAGCTATGAAGGTAGCAAAATCATACTTGACAGCAGGGGGCTGTCTTGGAGCAAAAATGGACATCATAACTAAGGTAGTCTCATCAACAAACTCACTGGTTTTGAATCCTAAGATGTAGGATATCATATCTACAATGAATCTCCCTACCTCATTGAACCAAGAATACAAATAAGGAGGAGCCTGCTGGGGCTGGCAATTTGGTTTCATGAATAACTGAGCAATTCTGGTTATCTTTGAACTGGGCAGTTTGACAACTTGGTCAAGCAAGAACTTCATGGAGAGAGTGGCCAAAGGCTGAGTTGGCTTAAAGTGCAGCATCTCATTTATGGATTAAGGAGTAATATAAAAGAGGACAATCCCAGATGGAGCCATAACTACTCTTTGAGTGGGCTCATAATTGGCATGACATTGGTGAATGAGGTCGGGGAATACATTCACAAAGGGAGGTAATACATGGGCATATTAGACTCCCAGATTCCAAATACGTCAGCTTTGTTCCTGTAGTTGTTCCTGATCTCACAAAAGGCTTGCAGGTGAGGCTTGTCACCCATCATATCCTTAATCTGGAAATCCCTGTCAGCTAGGGGCATCCATTCTAATTCCTTATGTGGAGCATTGAGAGGGGCAATATTGAGTGCCACTGGAGCCTCCATTGCTCAAGTGTCTGTGTTTCTAATTGGAATTTAGGTCTGTGCAACAACAGAAAATAAAATACTGGCTCTGGGGTTTTTCTTAGGAAATTGCAGACTGAGTTTTAATTAGAAATCGCCTCACTGGGTAAAATTCATTTTAAAAACCAAGTTTGCAGAGTTTAATCGGAAGGCTGGACAAAAACAGTGGTAATGGTGCGCCTTTTGCAGGTATCTTGACAAATTCAACTCAATATTTGGGCATTTTTTGGAGATTTTGCAGAGGAAAGTTTTTAAAACAGGAGGCTTGGGAACAAGACTTTGGTAAATACCTATTTTTATCAACTCACTATTTTTTTAGTTGTGGCAGTCGAGTTTTTGCAGAAAAAATGGACAGAAGAGGTATGGTCGGGGCGTATTTTTCAAGGGTTATGGACTGAATTTTTTGGATTATTGGTTCTTTGAGTGGAATGCAGAGAAAAAACCAAAAATAATCAGGGTTTGGGAGCAATGGAGAAATAACTATGTTTTAGCGATGCGCCCGAGAGTAATCGGCAGGTTGGACGATGATTTGTAGAGCAGGATGTCGGACTATGGTGGTCAAGGTGACGGACTGGAGTTTTAGTGGCAAATTCGTCGTAATTTGCATGCACAGGTTCTGCAAATCAATGAATAGAAATGGATGAAAACAATCACTTTCACGTGTTTTTTAACAAAATTTGGGCTTTGTGGGCTTTTGGCGCTTTTTTGTGATGATGTCATCATGATGTAAATTTTTTGTCGTATAGCGGGGTATGGAAGGTGACGTGTCGGATGACATGACGGACAGGGCGGACGACACATAGCTGACGTGGGCAATGATGTTAGCTGCGGGGATTGAAGGCGGTTTATGGTATTCCCTGCACCGCTTTTGAAAAAAGGTGGTTTCGGGCAGAGGGGATGTGATGGTAGCAGGTGAACGACACACATCCCGTAGTACGACGGAAATACCACTTTTCATCGGGTGCTATATTTCGGACATCGGAGGGGTTCCAATATGGATGTAATCCGTCCGATCTGCGGGATCGGATCCGACGGTTGATGGGATGAGGAGTTGGCAAGGAGGTACGGTGCGGGGACCCACCATAATATTAACGTTTTATATGTTTTCCAGGGTATAAAACTTTGGTTATCAGGGTTATTATATGGTTTATGTAGGCGGCCTTGGTTATTTGTTTAACCAAATGTTAAACAAATCCCGATGGAGCGCGTGGAGGGTTGTTATTGGCCCCGGGTGGACCAATAGCTCCTGACAAAAATTACAATATGGCCATAACTTTAGCCACGGGGGGGATATTTATAATGTTTTTTGGGATTTTTTTATGTATTTTTACATAGTATGGGAGGGGAAAACTTTATATAGGAGTTATATAATAGAGTTAGGATGTCAATATGAAATGGTATATTTGATCAATACACTAAGTCAAATGAGTAAAACTTAGGTTTAGAGAATAAAAAGGGATCCAGGTCATGAATGTATAGAGACTTAGCCAATGGGAGAAAAATATTTTTACACAAGAAATGTGGCTTGGTTCTCTCAAGTAAAACCAGAATTTCACTTGGTTTTTTCTATAAAATGAAGTGAATTAGGTGTACTGAGCAGATCTCAGAGACCTTGAGGGAAGTTAGTAAATGTTCTTGGGGAAATGAGGGGGGAAATTAGTCATGCTCCACCTGTTTTGCAGCCACTTTTCCATGGTACTTGTGATATCCATGAGATAGAACATATTCCAAAGGACACAACTGATCACCAACTTGCTTCTGCAACATCAAACTACCTACCCAGCCTAATACACCTAACATTTTTTCTTCTTTCTCCTTGGGTGCATTTGAGCTAGCAAACCCTTTCTCTCTTGTTTTCTTTTGACTACCCTCCTATCTAAGTCTGCCCTTATCTCTTCCAGGGGCTCAGATTCAGCTGTTGAGCACCCTTGCTTCTCTACCTAACTACTGATCTGCCAAGCTTAAACTGTTGGAACAGATCTTATTCTCTAGCTCTAAAACAATAAATTTAAACATGGACTAGCCAGGATTGAGCTGTTTGTCCATCCATCAAGTGTGACAGAAGTCACTGATTGCATAACTTGAACTTGTTTGCAAAAAATAGGACAGTAGTGGCATTTTGACTAGCACACTTTCTTGGTCTTTTCTTTGGGGTTCATTTTCTTTCTTTCTTGACCAATTCATTCTTTTTTCCCTTTGATTTTTCTTTTAGGGCATACCCTCTTTACATTTTTTAATTTTTTTTGATTTTTTGGAAAATATGAAACCTTTGCAGCATGGAAAGGATGATCATATTTGGTATTTATATAGTCAATTGTAAAATATGAAACCTATTGGTATAGGAACATAACAGTGGCTCCACTTGGGGATGGCTTTTCCAGATGAAAAGCAAAAAATAACAGGTTTGATGGCCTTATATTCATCTCTTGCTACAATCTAAAATTTCCTTCTGTTGTAAACAAACAAAACTGTATCTATGTAACATATATGATTTTCCCATAAGTTGGTCTGAATAATTACAACTTTGTATCTGACAGTTTGTCTGAGTATTTTTCATCATGTTTATAGCTCCCAAGTTTCCTTCTCCATTCCTTCTAATATACTCAAAATGTAACATAAAAGGAGGCACAATTCCTTGATCTTTTCTCAAAATTTGTTACATCTTATTCCCTATCTTGTTGCTGTAATAAACTACAGAAAATAGACACTATTATGTACAAAATACAGTGCTAATATGTTAAAAAAGAGGATCAAAATAATTCTTCAGCATCCAACCATTGACTGGCCCATCCTCTCCTTTTGTACCATCCAAACTTCTCAAAAAGTAAGTGTTGTTTCCTTGTACAGCCTGAATAGCAAAAGGTCCTTTCCATAGGAAATCAAATTTACCATGTTTTCCTTTATCTTCCCTTCTGGAATCCCATTTCAGCACTTTGTCTCCTATGAAAAAATCCTTTGCTTTTGTCCTTTTTTCAAAAACCTTCTTCAATTTCTATTGTAGAATCTGAAATCTGTGATACACTTCTTCTCTGGTCTACTGTAAATGAATTGTTTGATTGATTCTTCTCTGAATATCATTGGGTTCTGCCTGTATTTCTTGCAGCAATTTTATCATAGGGATTCCCAAGGATGAAGTGAATACAACCTCCATGCCATAAACCAACTCATAGGGGCTTGTCCCAATAGATCTCTTTATGGTTAACCTGTATGCCCATAGTGCATTAATAAGCTTTTTGTGCCAATTCTTCTTATTTTCCTCCAATACTTTCTTTATGATGTTGATCAAGCTTTTATTGGATGATTCGACTAAACCATTACCTTGAGGGTAATAAGCTATGGAGTGGCCTAAGGTAATATGGTACTTGTGGCAAAAATTGATCATTTTTTTGGATTTAAAGACCGCAGCATTGTTAGTTATTATCTTTTCAGGACAGCCAAATCTAGATAGGATATTGGTTTCTAGGAATTGCATGATGATTGAGTCATTGGCTTGCCTACAAGGGATGGCTTCTATCCATTTGGTGAAGTAATTTGTGGTAGTTAAAATCCACTTAAGTTTGCCAGAAGAGGAAGGGTGAATTTCTCCAATGAAATCTAAACCCCATTGTCGAAATGGTCTTTCAGTGGAAATGGGTTTTAGGGGTAAAGGTAATGGTTTTCTCTTGCCTTCAAAGATTTGACATTTATGGCAAGAAACTACAAATTTCTTTACATCAGCAAAGAGGGAGGGCCAATAAAAACCAGCTCTTAAGATTTTATCAGCTGATGACTTCCAATACAAATGTCCACCACAGTCCCCTGCATGAAATTCTTTAAGCACTTTGTTAGTTTCATCCTTTGTTAAGCAATTTAGTAAAATTCCTTCATGATTTTTCCAAAATAAAACATTGTCTACTATACAAAATTTTGAAGCTTTCATTTTCAAGAATCTCTTTTTAGTTTTGGATAACCTTGTAGAAGCCTGCAGGTTTAACAATACATAAATTATATCAGCATACCAAGGTGATTGTAAGAAGGATTGATTGATCTGTGGAGTCGCCATCTCCTGTTCGTTATCCAGTTCATTGGTGTCAAGGGCTTGAAAATTGGTTTAAGTCATCAATTTAGCTAAACCTTGTCCTTTTATCAGTTTTGTTGGCTTAATTTCAATGTCATATTCCAAAATGTTAGCTATCCATTTGCCTCTTTTGCCTTCTATTCCTTCTTGAGTCAGAATATCTTTGACCACGGCATTTGGGACATAAGCTATCACATGAGAGTACAAGATATAAACTCTGGAATCCTTGATGGCTTTTACAAGGGCATAAGCTTGTTTCTCCATGATTTGATATTTTAAAGGCGCATCTCTAAGTGCTTTGCTGAAAAAGCAATGCGCTTATCACATCCTTGATCATCCTTTTGCAATAGGACAACAGAAATAGTATGCTCAGATGCAAAGGAAAAAATTATGAAGTCTCTATCAAATTTTGGGCTTGCGAAGACCAGTGTTTTAGTTAAGGCTAGTTTGATATCTTCGAAAGCTTGCTTGGCTTCTATGGTCCATTTGACTTTGGAATCTTTCTTCAGCATGTTATTCAACCATCTTATTAGTTCAGCGAAGTTTGGTATGAATCTTCTTAGGAAATTGATCTTTCCTAGGAAAGCTTGCAATTCTTTGATATTTCTTGGGTGAGGCACTTGGAGGATAGCTTGTATTCTGTCCAGGTCGATTCTAATGCCATATTTTGAGATCATGTGACCTAAGAGTTTGCCTTCTTCTAGGCCAAACAATGATTTCTTTGGGTTCAATGATATGCCATATTTTCTGCAAATTAGAAACACTTGTCTGAGATGTTCTAAATGTTCTTGATCTGATTTTGAAAAAGAAGTGAGATCATCCAGATATATGACTAAAAAATCATGGATCTCTTTTGCAAAGGCTATTTCCATTGCTCGTTGAAATGTGGCTCCTGCATTTTTAAGTCCAAAAGGCATTTTCACATATTTGAAAGTTCCCCAAGGTGTTGTAAAGGCAGTTTTATCTTGATCATCCGAGTGAACTAAAATCTGATTAAATCCTGAGAATCCATCTAACAGTGAGATCCTAGAAGCTCCCACTACCCTTTTTAAAATGTGATCCATATTGGGCAAGGGGTAATGGTCTTTGAGAGAAACTTTATTCAGATTTATTAAGTCAACACACAGTCTTATCTCTCCCATTTTCTTCCTAGTGGGAACTATATTTGAAATCCATTCTGAAAATCTAATAGGAGCAATTATTCTAGCTTGGTACATTCTCTTGACTTCCTTTTCAATGAGAGGCAGGAGGACTAGATTAACCCTTCTGAGTTTTTGTTTAAAAGGTTTTTGATTTTCCTTTAAAGGTATTGTGTGTTGGATGACCAAAGTATCATAGGACTTGAGGTCCTCATAGCTCCATGCAAAAACATCTTGAAATTCTTTAAACAGCTCAATGTATTTTAGTTTTTGGTTGGGAGGCAAGGTTTTGGACAATTTCACCATCTTAGGATTTTTTGCAATTCCTATATTACAGTCCTCAATTTCTGCCTTTAGAGGCTGCATTTTTGGATTTCTTGGAATATCATCTGAATCAAATATATCTTCCAAAGGATTCAAGCTTGTGGGCAAAAAATTATCTTTTAAATCAATTACTTCAGACTCTTCCTCAACAATTTCATCAAGATCCATTTGCTTCAGCTCTTGTAAATTTTTGCTGGTAAAATTTGTTGGATGCAAAATCAAATTTGTTGTTTTAGCTGATGTATGTTTTCCAATTTTGTCTATTTGTTGTTCTTCACAAATGGTGCTTGTATCTATGTTTGTGCTTGAGAATTCCTCTTTCAAAGTCAAGAAAGTATCGATTTGTGTGTCATTTTCAAACACTTTCCAATTTTTGAAATTATCTAGAACAACAGGTCAGTGTTTAATTTCAGCAGTGAAGTGGTGATTAGGCTCAAATGGCAGCTTGCAAGTGCTGGCAAAAGTTTCCAAACTATGCGCATGTAAATTATGGTTTCTTGGAATTTTGGTGAGCTGAGATTCTAAGAAGGTGTTGAATATTTCCGTTGTTGCCCCTCTATAAGCTCTCATCCTGAGATCATTCGTAACAAAGTTTCCCTTCATCTATTGAATAATCAAATATGAGTCTCCTAAAATGGAAATCTTAGTTGCCCCTAGACTTCTAATTAGTTTGAGACCTAGCAAAAGGGCCTCATATTCGGCCATATTGTTTGTACATCTAAAATTCAGTCTATATACATGTCCTTCAGCACGATCATTTTGCATATTGTGTATCCAAATCCCTACCCCTGCTCCTAATTTATTCACTGACCCATCAAACTCTAAGTACCATAAGATGTCTTGCTTACAACTATCATTAGGAGTCTTGGAAATTGTCTTAATGGGAAGATTTGGATTTTGTAACTCATATGGTATGCCTTGTTTGTTTTTTTCATAAATCACTTCAACAACTTTTAGATCTTGAGCAGTGGATTCTTCATTTATGTTTTTTGCTTGTGCTGATTCTAGAAACTTCCGATCAGTTTTGGGACACATTTCAGCATTGTATAGTATGAAAGAATCCATATTCGAATGCATGGAATAAATGGGAAAGTTTTGGGGTTTCTCTTGACTGTTGACCACATATTTCATCAATGTTTCCCTGTACAATCTCTTTGGCTGGCCAAAGACTGAAATGGTGGCATAGGACATGTCTAGCTGCAAAGATCCTTGGAGTTTTGCACCCCAAGATCTAGACAAAAGCATTCCATACTTTGGTGGGATATCAGCTACCACTACATCAATTAAAATAGTCTTGGCAGGGTATTGTACCAGAGATACACATAGATCTTTGATTAGGCCTAGACACTTGACCTGACTAGAATCGAATGAGAATAAGTCTTTGTATGGCCTTGTGATATCTAGGTCCAATCTTTCCATCATAGACTTAGGCATCAGGTTATGGGAAGCTCCTGAATCAACATTGCATTATGTAGCACTTTGTCATGAATGTTTAAGCTTACATAGAATGGAGGGACTCGTCCATCTAATGTTTTACCATTTACCTAAGGACCGAAAATTAACTCTGGTTGGTCATCTAAAACATTCACTGCATCTCTATTCTCTGATATTTGAAGTGACCTACTGATTTGTTCTCTGTAAACCTCATGTTTAGCCAATTAGGACAGTGCAATGGCTATTTTTAACTTGCCTATTTCTGTTTCTAGGTTGAAAGTTTTTTCCACTTGAATTTTTGTATTCCGGGCAGCAAGGTTTTCCTTTTCTGCTGTGTTTTCAGTGGTTTTTCCTTCATCATGAGTGTCGTTATGAACTAAATCTGCTTTGAAATTGTTTTCAGGAAAGATGTTTACATTTTATTTTGGAGGAAAGGAGGTGGATGGCTGATTTTTTTATGGCTGCAAGTCTGATATGTCCTCAACCGTAGGTTCATTTGGGTTGAGGTCTATTTTAGCATGGAGATCTGTCAGGGGAGTTTTATCCTTTTCTTTCTTAAGCTGCTTGGTATCTTTCAGCTTGCTAGGTTCAGACACATCTACCGTTCTGCTTCTCAATTTGTATTGTTTGTGAACCTCATAGACAGTTGCATCATATCCTTCTCTGAAATCAAATGATTCTCCGGATTTGGTTTGAAATTGGTTGAAATTATGAGCTTCTTGGTCATCTTGTGTTAAAAAGATTTGTTGTTCACTGTTTAGACCCATTAGGTTGATTTGAGTATCCTCTGTTGGCTCACTAGAGGTTGAAGCTTCGGCATAGTTCTCTTGGAATGGAGGTCTGATATTTTGATCAAGGCCATTCTTCCCGATGTTGGGATTTTGATTTTTTCTAAAGTTTGGATTTCTAGTGGTGTTACTTGGTTGACCTTCCCAAGAAGATTCCCTTTCAATGGTTTCCACTCTATCACCCAGTCTATCCATTCCTTTGATAATTGCATCTAGTTTTTGCTCAAATGCAAAAGGCTCTTCTTTGAAAGGAGTCCTTCTTTTAGCTCTAGCTCGAGCTCTTTTAGAGATCAGATTGGCCTCCACACTAACAGTTATGCTCTGCATGTCTTCTAAACTTGGAGGAGCTCTTTCCCTCAGCTAATATGCCATGTCAGAATCAAATTCATCAGGGAATTTGTTCAAGGCCAAGTCTGGTGGAGGTCTAAGGTTCTGAGGGATAGCATTGTACACGTTATTGAATCTAGCACAATAGTCTTGGACAGTTTCTTGTGGGCCTCTTTTTAAACTCTCATATTTGGATAGGATATGCAATGGGTCCTTCTTCTTTTCCCATCTGTTCAAAAAGGTTTGGTAAAGGGCATCTGGATCAGCAATTGTGTTTGCAGCAAGTGCCCTAAACCAGGTCCTTACATCACCGGTTAAGCTTTGGACAAAAATTTTCATTCTGACATCGTTATCATCAATTTCATAGTTCTCAAAATAGTCCATCATTTTCTTAGTATGTTGTTGGGCTATGTAGGAGCCAGTTCCGTCAAAATATGTAATTTTTCCTTGATAATCTTGAGGCATAGCCCCTGGATTCGCAGGTAACTGCAAAGGAGCATATCGGTTTGCCATATTTACAGGTATAAATGGGATAGCTGGAAGCACAGGGATAACAATAGAGATAAACGGAGTGGATGAAGGAGTGGAAGAGGTGCTTTGAAGTGATGATGGTGAACTAGAAGAGGTTGTAGCAACAGTAGAAAGGACTGCTACTTTTCCAGGAGGTGATTGGGTCAAGTTTTGGTAAAATGTATCAAGGTTTAAATCAACAGAATTTTCTAGACTTTCTTGTCTTCTAAGGTCCCTAGAGATTAAGTTAGGATTCTCAAAAATAGTTGGAGGATTAGGATTTGGATTTGATCTAGTGTAACGAGTTTTCTTCTTTGGAGCCAGCTTCTAAATCTGTTTTTGGTATTTTCTGGAGATATTTGAAGAATGATGCTTTTGACAATATCTTTCTAGTAAAATGTTAATTATAAGGGTATCGAATTTTCCTGAAGATTTTTTGAAAATAAGAGGAAACTGATAAAATTCTTGAGACACTTGTTTATAGCCTAAAGCTAGATGGAGATTAACAGAAGCAGCTTTTGTTTACTCCTGTAATTGCACAGCAAAGACAGTTTCAAAGGCTGCCTGGCTAACTTCAAGCTCCATATGTAACTTTAGAAAATAGACAGCAGTAACAAACAGTCGTTCAGTTCCCCAGTGGAGTCGCCAATGATGTTATCACTCAGGTTGTTCCCCAAAAGCAGTGGAAAAGGGAATACGGCCGAGGTAACCACTAACCAGTCTTTTATCTGCAAATTCTAGCCAATTGCAACTAGAGATGGCTCTCTCTTTATGATTTAGCTTTGTTTTGCTATATGTTAGGCTAGTTATGAAGTGCAGATAGTTGTTTGATGTTTGGATGGTGACATTCAATAAAACAGGACTACAAAGTATAAGAAGTTCAGACCATTGGGTTAATGGAGTCAATGAAAATGAATTTCTGGGTATGGTTTCTTATGGAAAAGGAAGAACTACAGAGCAAGATAATTAGCCATGGAACAATTTTCAAGCTAGAATAAGATGAAATGGAGCTAGGGAATCAAAGGAAACTAAGAATATTTCATTATGCTAATAGAGGGAAAGTGGGTAAATACTACCAAGGAGCAGTTAAGAATTCCTTAATTGTATTCAGGGTGCAAGAACCAGGGAGACAGGAGTAGTCAAGAATTCCTGCCTATGCTAGTCCTGAAGAAAACATAAAAATTGACAGGAATTGAACACAGAGTACAGCAAAGTAAATTTTGGGCTATTCTTTTTTCTTGCAATTTAGAATATGATATGTAGATGATATATAAAACACAGGAAAAACGAGAGTTAAAAAGACTTATTGATCCATGAGATAATACGAGAATTCTGCAACATATTCTTCTGCCATTAATTCCACAACCAGCAAGTTCATCAGCAAAGCATTCCAACAATCTTTATTCAGAAGGGTTCTCAAATTTACAGTGCAGGTCCAGAATGATATTCACCAACCAACCCTCTATACATCTTTAGAGGAGGTTTTTATACAAAAGAGTTACAAAATATCTCATAGAGAAAATATCAAGCAATAACTTTATCCATCTACTTCTTCAAATGAAGTAAATGACATTGAGAATAGAGCGCAATGAATGTAGGAGTAACTTCCGGTGTACTAGCTGCCTTAGGTGGTCTGATATATTTGACTTTCTAAACCTAACAAGTCAGCTGGTAGCTGTCTTTTTAACTTGTGTTCCTGCGTTTTTGTCCCGGCCTTTTCATCTGCGCCTGATTCCACTTTTATCTGTTCTGGCGTGCCTTCCCTTTTCTGTTGTTTTCATTCTCATGATGTGTGGCACTTACACTGAATTTGATTAAATGCAGATGATTTAAAGAAAGATAACCAAAACTACCTTAGTAAAACCTCTAACATGCCCTGCCACCATTGGTATGTTGGCAACTGGTGTCTTTCTAGTTTTATTAATGTTTCATCAGCTTCAGTATACCTGTACTAATTGGGATGGACTTCAAAAAGATGTGTTATCTCATGCTCAATGTAGAACATATTTTCCAATTTGTCATATAAGATCTGTCCAGAGGAAGGTACTATGTCTTCTGAAGTGCTTGATGATGCTGTGATCTGATTGGTAACATATTTATTCACCCTGTGTGCATATTGTTCATGTGTCAACAGTCTTTGATTGCTGGTCAATAAGCTGGGTAACCCTTTTCTCTGCAAGACTGCGAACTTCTCTGTAAAGACATTTATTTCTGTCTGCATTTCTTGGCACTTTCTTTCCAGATTCTGTATAAAATTCCTCATGGTCAACACCTTTTTCACTATCAAAATGGTGCCTGTTCTATCCCTGATATCCAAAGCTGCTAGTTGTTCCCTGGTGTTAGAGTCGGTCTAGTAGCCCTCCATCAGCGATCAAAGCTCTTTGCATTTGCATAAGTAGGTGTCTCATCAGTGTCATCTTATTGCATTCCATTAGGCATGCCATAACCCTGATGGAGGAGCTGGTGTCTTTATTCCCCTCTTGGCACTGCTGGATGAGGATGTTTTAGTCATTAAACTTTTTCAAGGTTACTTGTCTTGTCTTGAGGTCAAAATTCTAGGTCTAGGGTTTAGGTTCAATTTGTCTTCAAGGTTATGTCTCTAAAAGTCAATAAATGCCCAACAGGCCAGAGGGATGATTATCAAAGTGTTTCTTTAAAATATTTCATCTTGTACAGCTAATTTTTTACCTTGGATTTAAAAACCCTGTTTTTAAAGCCAAGGTCATTTCTCAAAATTTTGTAAAAATTGTAAAAATTCAAATTTTTCAAAAGACAGCATGCAGCCCTGGTCCCCTTTGCCAAGACTCCTCAGAAGCTATCCCTGCAAAAATTATCAAGGAAAAACATCAATTCAACCAATTTCAGGACAAAAGGAAACCAAAAAGTCAGCAGCATTCAAAGTTTAAAAAAGTGTCATGAAAAACATTAGAAAGAGGGTTTTTACATGACATTTATCAAAACAAGGCTATAAAGTCTCTCTTTCCCTCCATTAAGCTTCATTGTGCCTTCAAGCAATAGAGCAATCGTTTTCAAGAGCATTTGGGCGAATTTGGTGAAGTGTGAAGGCACGCGACCCACTGAGCCTGGCGCGCGACCCGTTGAAGGCGCGCGACCCATCAGGGCACCTCCGCCAGTGTAAATTTTACACGGGCGCGACCCATTGAGGGCACGCGACCCGTTGGGTAGTGCACGTGACCCATCAGGGTTTCCTCCACAGAAAATTACCAGCAAGCTGCCAAGCGACCACAAATTGTTCAAGCTTGTCAGGTAGGCCTTCAATCATATAAATTATGGTTTGCTAAAGCTTGAGAAGATCATGATAATATTTTTAAAAGCCTTCATTTGCAAGTAAAGACTCCATGTGCTTTTGCTTTAAAATATCAAAGTTGCTAGGGTTTGTTTCGTTTTTTTAAGGTATTCCTTTTCATTCCTATTGTTCCTACATTTTCCCACCTCCCATTTCTTACTCCCTTATCACTGTTATTTAATTTCCCTACCAAAAATATTAAGAAATCAAAAATCAAACCCTAAACTCCACCTCCCATAACATCCTTGCAAATGAAATTGTATGATGATGTTGATGTCATGATTCCTCCCTTTAACCCCTATTTCATATATTTTTCCCAATTTCCCTCAAGTCTCCCTTCCCTAACATTTCCCTTGTGCTATTCGTCCCCTTGAAACAGCATCTCAAACAGTCAAAACAACAGATTTTAAAACAGAAGCAGCAGTACATTTCAGCCACTTTGCTCCTGAAACCATGTCAGAAACCGAAACCGATTATGAGCAAAGTGATGACCATGAGTCAGCTTCAGAATTTGAGGTACATAGGAGGCCTCACAGGGGTGGTAAGAGCGGTCACCATAAGGCAGAGGAGCCCACCTCTTTCACCGATTTGCAGGCTTGTCCAATTGCAGTCACATGTTTCCGCTATCTGTCATGTTATGAATTTTGTGAGAGGATCTCTCAAATCCAGCATCACAGGGAGTTGGCTTGCTTGTTTGTTTTGCATTTGCATGATGGGCATGTGAACCTTGCAGGGGTGGATTTTACATTGACACCCGAGATGATTTCTCAAGCAACAGGGATACCAAATGTTGGAGAAGTGTGGAACAAGCGCAAAATATTGGACAATTTTCAGTATGAGCCTTACATTAAACCTGCATTTATGAGACAAGTGGAAGGTGTATTTCCTTTCAGATTTTTGAGGAATGAGTATGCTCCTTTGATGAGGCTTATCATGCGCTATTTCACCTGTGAGGGCAGATTTTCACGTGTGTATTCATACCATATTCGCTTGTTGATGCATTTCACACGGGTTCGGATGATGAACATCCCTGTTTTCTTGTGCCAGAATATTGAGAGGATGGTGCCCTTGATGCAGAGGAAGAGCCCAGCACAACAATATAGGAGCCTCTATCATTATGGTTTGATTCAGCTTGTGGTCATACATCAGTTGGCTCAGCATGGCATCCCATGGGAGGAGTTTATCTCTCATGAGTTTTTCACAGCACCACCACCACATTCTGAGATTGTTCATGAGGAGGGAGGACCATCACAGCAGCATGATATCCCTAAGACTAGACATGTCAGCTCTCCTCCATTGGTCACTTATCAGAGAGGCCACATGGCCTTATTTGCAGAAGCTAGGCGAGTATTTTCTCCACATCAGGTGGAAGGGGTCTCGCCTTCTTCATCAGCTCAGCGAGTGTTATCTCCACACCAGGTGGAAGGGGCCTCGCCTTCTTCAGCATCACAGGTACCAGAGAGAGGCAAATAACCCAAGATTGATGAGGGGCCATCAGGTATTCCAGGCATAGAGGTGGTTGATCTTGACATTATTTCTCCTAGCCTAGAGTCAAAGGAGATCATTCAGCACCTTAGAGCTAAAAATGACTCATTGCAGCAAATATTGGACATGGAAAATTGGACCATCACCTACTTGGAGCAGCGCAACAAGCAACTTGAGGAGCACACTCTAGATGAGTTGCGGAGGATCCATGAGGACCGCAACTTGGCTTGAAAGAGACCCGGCGATTTGGTACTCGTTGAGCGAGAGGCTATGCTTCTTCGGGTCAATGCTCATTTGGAGAGGTTGCTGGCCAAGGCCAGCCAAGATAAGAACTTGCTCAGGAACATGAAAAATCATTATTGGGCGTGGATGCACGTATGCAAGGCAAGAATGAAAGTGCTCCAAAGACGGTTGGCCAAAGCACAAAAACAAAGGAAAAGGCCCGACCCCCTCCATATCTTGGTTGAGGCTTCTTTGAAGGAGCATGATACTAAATAACTCAACTCCAACACAAATTTCAAAAAAATTTGAGCATTTTCGGTCATTTGTGATTTTTCTGGCAAAAAACAAGTTTTCTTCACCGCACCCTTTCATTTGGAAAATCCATTTTGGGAAAACTCAGCATTTCTAGATTTGTCATGGAAAGTTACACTTGCTCAGCCATTACTAAGAAATTTCACAAAGTTTTGGTCCTCTAGAAAGTCAAAAAATAAGCAAAAAATGACTTTCTGCCACATTTTTGACACACAGGAAGCAGTCTTGGGAGATTGCAATTTTGGAGCGGCAAATGACAACCAAATTTAGAAATTCCACTTGGGTTGGAAAGTAGACATCCAGACCTTTCCAAAAATCCCACTTTTGCCACATTTGGACACCTGGAAGTGCCTCCAAAGGCGCGCAACCATCAAGGAATTACGCGCGACCCATCAGGCAATTTGCATAGGAATTCAACCTACAGCTCAGCAAAACGCAGTTTTGACTGGATTTGACTTTTTGGAGTTGATTTTCATCCTCCTTGTTGTAAATGATGTAATTTTATGATGTTTAGGCACTTATTTATCTCTTCTAGAAGATTCATTCATAAGATAGGTAAAATGTAATGAATGAATTGGTTTCCTAGCTTATAGAGGCAAGTTGTTTTAATTGCCTAGTTTTCAGTGCTTAGTTTAGAATTGGTTGAAACAGCTCCTAGGATAGTGAGCTCGACCCCTAGAGGCAGGGAAAGATGTTAGATGGCCTATATTATGTACTTTCTTGCTCATTTTCATGGTTGGACTCTTAAGGGAGAAGCTCTTATTGTATTACTCATTGTATCTCTGCAATTTTTGGCAAAGGAAGACCAGGGTTTTGCAGTCCTTTTTGGGATTCTTGTGGTCACATGTATTGATGGTGTGTTTCTCTTTGTACTTGTAAGTGTGTTATGTGAATCATTTCCTTATTTTTCCTTCTGCAAATTAGGCAAATGAAGTGTTAAAGTAGAATTCATGACTGTCATGCTCTGCTTTTAAGTTTGCTTAATATCAATGTTTTCAATTGTTTAAGGGGAATTCAAGGTTATTGCTTGCTCTCCTTAACTCCTCACCGGTCATTCTCATCCATCCACCTCTATCAAAGGCATCAATACTGTTTCCTACCTTGCCCCAAAAAACCCCCTGCAGAAACTATGTCCAATCCCCGCACCAAAAATTTGCCCTTCCCCAACTTTCCACCGAAACCCTAAAAATCCCAAATTAAACCTTTTGATCAGTTTACTAGCCTAAAATCAGTGTTTCCTCATTGGCTATCTCGCCCGTTGAATATCTTTACCGAGATAGACCGGAGAGAGCCCTCTCCTGCCCCGTAGGGCTAGCTACGAGGCTAAGTGGTTTGATGTTGCCTTGGAGTTTACCTTTTTCAGCCTGAGGTGAAATTTCAAGCTAACATATTGGCAACCATACTGGGGAGAAAAAACTTGTTTGTGGATTGATGTGCTTGTTTCATAAGTCTTAGACGGAGCCTGAAGTTATGTCAGGTAGCCTTCGAAACGCTTTTTCTTTGCATAAGCGGAAGTAGATAAACGATGCTTCAGTCCATCTCCGTGAGCTTGTGAATACAGCGCTTCATTTGCATTTTTACCCCAGTTCATTTGTAAACTCTAAACTTTTGGATGATTAGTTAAGAGTTTTCACAGGCTGATTGGTTATTTGTTCCTTGATTTCCAAACTGGCTTCCAATTCTGGTCATATATTCAAATCTCATTCATGTCCAGTTGTTTTTTAGTATCTTGAAGACATTGATTTTGACGAGAGTTTTGAGTTGTCTTTGTTCAAAACCAAATCTGAAAGTGCACTTGATTCTCTAGTTCCTAACCCTGATTTTGCAGCTGCCCTTGAAATTGAGAGACACAATAGATTGGTTGACAATTTCATTCTAAGATCTCTTCAGTCAGATATTCACGCTACAAATCTTGCTGAGTTCGTTGAAACTATATCTGGTCATATTGGATCTACTATCACGGCGCATGAGCAGTCCAATCCTCCTTTTATCTCTATTTCTCCTATAGTCACTTATCCGGAATCTACAGTTGGTTCGCCCTCTACATCCCATACTACTTCTCCTCCTCATACTCCTCATACTACAGCTACACTCACTCCACCTACTACTCCTAGACCCAATCTACCTAAAGCAATGGCTGCCCAGTTTGCCCCACTTGCTCTTCCCCAAAATTTGCATGATATGCCAGCTGACTATCAAAGTAAAATCCCTATGTTTGATGGCACTCCACAAAGTATCTCTGCTCAACAACATATTGACAAAATGACGACTAAAGATCGTTTCCATCCCATGGAGTAAAAATCCATACTATAGCACAGGGAGTCCATAACATAAGCACTCATATAAAAATGACGAATTACATTTTCTAAAACTGTATGATTTCTCCTAAAATTAAAAATGTGAGTAGCTAAGTTATCAAATAAAATATTTCTCTAGTCCACAATAAATCCCTCAGAAGATGCATCAATCATTGGATTCCATTGATCTGGGAATATCTAAGTATTAGGATAAGCAAATAATCTACATACCATGTCAACGATTTGGCAATAAGGTCCTACAAGGGATTCTACTAAATATATTTCCTTTTCCTCAAGTGTGTGCTTATTAGATGTCTCCTCCAATCCTTGATGGGTTTTGACCCATGATCGATATTGCTCATGAATTTCTCCATGAATTGTTTGTCATACTTATAATGCAGAGGTGGAAAATGGTACATCGCACTAAAATCACTCTCGGTGAAAGAGTCGATGACTATGTCATTATTTGTCATGAATTTTTGCCCTGAAATGTTCAAGTGCTCCACAATCCATCGAGTCATATCTGTAGAGGGAAAGATCTTGGGTCGAGAAAAAATCCTATGTAAAAAAGAATTTGCGACATCGTTGTAGGTGGTATTGGAAACCAGAGAATAATCCTTTGTTCTAACCATTCTCTGAGTAACCTATTGTCCCTCTTCTTCGAATTACTAATAAATAGATTCCCATGAGGTACTACCAACATCTAAAGAAAAAATTGTATCCAAAAACAACCCTGGTGTGTCAATATTTTTGGCTGGGAGAGTAGCCGACTATTGTTGAGCAACTAGTTTCTTTCTTTCTTTAGTTACCCTAGACATCTCTTCTGAATTGCATTTATCGAGAGTGGCCTGCAATGGAAAACACAAGACTAAGTGATAATTCTATCGCCATAAAGGTCTTAAACAAAATAACAATTTTTCATAATGATTTATGTCTTAATAGGGTGAATCATGATAATATTAATTTGAAATGAATAATGTTTTTTTAGAACTTTGAAAACCATAAATTCAACACTCTTAGAAATTAAATGAAAAATGTGGATTCACGTGGGCAATGTAAACATCATCGTATCGAATAACTTTTATCCGAGAAATTCCATGGTTGCACTCTAAAATTTATGCTATATGAGGCTTCCAATATGTTTTGTTTGAAAATATAATGGTTATAAGTATAGGCATGCAGATATACCGAAGAATTTATATCGACTATTGGAATATCGGGGTTTTTAAAGAGTGGAATCCGATATGAAAAGTCTCGATATGGGCAGAGATGAGAATACTGGAGGATTGAGATATCGAAAGGGAAGAGTATCAGAGATATTAGGTATCGAGAGTGTGAGGGATTAGAAATTTATGATATCGAGAGTTCTTGAAATAACAGAAGAGTTAGATATTAGATATTGGAGGTTTGAGGTATCAAAGTTTTTTGAGATGACGCTTGTTGAAAGTTATGATATTTGGGAGCTCTAGTAGGCAGGTGGCAATGTTGTGGGGCCAAATTTTCTTTAAAGTATTCAATATAAAAGGAAGCACCCACTTTATTGTTATATATCGGGAAAGTTCGATCAGGGAATGTTTTATCGTAACTTTCCTATAAGTAATGTTACGATATTTAAATGGTCTGATATAACTCCCCCAATATTGCATTATTTTAAAAAACAAAAGGCTTATCGGGTTTTCATAACACTTTTATGGTTTGAATCCTCCAATGTGTAAGTTCCAATATATGAAACCTTTATGAAAGAGGGTTATTTACAAAAAATTTAAAATTGTCTTATCTTCATTAGAACTAAAGAATTTTATTAAAGTTCAAAAGGGTCCCCATTATTTATTATATATCTAAAATAAAAATAAATGGGAAGTTGTTGAGTACTACAACAATTGGCGACATACTGGGTGAAACAATTATCTCTGTAAAAGTAAATGAAATTTTAAGTACTAAATAAAAAGACTTAGATATGTAAACATATCTGAAGTTTTGATTGATAAAGATTAATCTGAATAAAAGAACTCATTATTTTCTAAATTGTATCACAACATGTTATTGATGAAAATCTTTATTATCTTTGTTGGTGATTTAATCAGTTGTAAATATAAAGCTAAGAGCTATAGAAGCTTAGTGTTTTAGATAGAGTTATTTTTCACTGGTAGAGCCAATGTTGCCAGCAGGTGTCCATAACATTGAGAGGGTTATCATTTAACCAAAATGTACGAGTATCTCATCCACTTATAGTAATATTCTTAGAGGTATTAATCTTTCTTTTAAACTTTCTTTTAAAACTTACTTAAAAGTCATTGTCCTAGCTTAGTACCGAGCTGATGACAATGCCATTCACAAGTTATAATGATATTGAACAATCCGACTCATGATGAGACCTGTTGTATTATAGTTATGT
Source organism: Pinus tabuliformis (assembly GCA_031772625.1). NCBI lineage: Eukaryota > Viridiplantae > Streptophyta > Pinopsida > Pinales > Pinaceae > Pinus > Pinus tabuliformis. Next base: position 502,601,931 of record CM062818.1, on the reverse strand, counting down.
AACCACAATCTATTATCCTGGTTTGGTGACAAGTCATGATAATGTCAATATTGTTAGTTTCCTATGATCATAGTAAGTCAGCTCATTATGAGAGCTCTTATCTTTCAAGTTTAATATGTTTTTGAATTACACTCTAAAAAATGTAAAATTCGTGAATGGGGAGGTAAATTAACCCAAGAGTTATGGATGCCAATTGAAGCCAAAGGATGCTAAAACTTCAAAATAGTCTTCAATTTTTTAAAGGAAACTCTTTTATGACCAATCAAAGGACAGCAAGTTTTGTTAAAGTTTCAAGTTATGAAATATTTACAACTTAATGGATAAAAATAATTCATAGATTGCAATAAATGCAATTCTAAACTTCAATGTTATAATTTGTTTTCTAAAATTTCTCCTTTAATTAGTTAAACTTCACGTAAATGATGAGAGACCCTAATATGAAGTCAAAAGTGTATTACCTAACATTACCAAGGCTAAAGACACCAATATGTACACATTATTATTTACATATTTACAGGAGGAATCCTTAAGAAAAAAAAATTTCAAATCTAGCCCATTAACGGGAACAACATCCCTCTTTCCCTATAAATCTTGAAGGATAAAGGTTGATGGGCCTAGTTTCTCAACAATATGAAATGATCATAGCCACAATTTTTGAAACTTTGTGTGTTTTCATTTTTCTTCATAGGCCTTATCCCATTTCAGAACTAAGACACCGATTTCAAAAATTTTGTTATTAATTGAACCTGCATCAAATGAGGATTTGACCAATTTCTAGTGGTGAGCATGAATTTGTTTGGCTCTATCTCTCTCTTCTTCTAACTTCATAATTTGGGACATCCTTAATTGCAAAGCAGAAGAAGGTTTTTCTTCAATAGATTGGACTAGGGCAAGTGAAGGAAGAGCTAGATTAGGAGGTAGGATAGATTCTTTTCCATACACTAATTGAAAAGAAGAAGTGCATATAGAGACCTTTTGAGTGATTATGTCAACCCATAAAGTAAAAACTAGAGCTTTGTGCCAATTTCTTTGATTTTGGTCAATTGTTCATTCAATTATCTTAGTGAGGTTTTCATTTGTAGACTCTGCTAAGCCATTTCCTTGAGGATAATATTTTGCAAAATATTTGAGTTTAAAACCTCTTTTGAGAGAAAATTCAGTTATGGTGTTTCCAAAAAAATAAGATGCATTATCAAACATAAGGGCATAAGGAAGACCAAACCTGGTACTAATAAATTGATGGATAAATTCAATAAAGTTTTCAGAATTTGCCACCTTTAGAGGTATTGCTTCCACCCATTTGGTGAAATAATCCATAGCAGTCAAAATGTATTTATTTTGTTTAGAAGAGTTAGGAACAATATCACCTCAGATATCCAGTCCCCATTATTCAAAAGGTTTCTCAATGTTAGCTGGCTACAAAGGCAAGGATAGGTTCTTTTGTATTCCTGAAGTAGTTTGGCAGACTTTACATTTTATGAGATATGCATGGGTGTCTTTGAATAGAGTCGGCCAATAATAACCAGCATGAAGAATCTTATGAGTAGTGGTGTCCCCACTATAGTGTCCACTAGCTAGTCCATCATGTAGTTCTTGAAAAAATTTCTCTGCTTCATATTTTTCTAGAAATCTTAATAAAACAAAAACATACTTTTTCTAAACAAGACATCATTGGCAAGTTGGTACCGATTAGATTTAATCCTGAGTGCTCTTTTTCTTTTTTAATTGAGTTCTAGTGGAGCATAACCATTTTTTAAATAAAAGATTAAATGATCATATTGAGATTTAGTGTCAATAAGGCATACCTCTATAATTTGAACATTATTAGTTGAATCTTCATCAATCGAAGTGTCATAAGATCCAATAATTAATATGCAAAAACCTTGATCCCTTACTATTTTAGCTGGTTTAATCTCTATATCATATTCTTGCAAGGAAGTAACTAAAATTTCCCTCTTCTCTCCTAAATCCTTCTGAATAAGAAATTGTTTGAGCGCAAGGAAAGGAACAATGAGTTTTGTATGTGCTTTTAGGAGGAAAGACCTGAAATGTTTTATGGACTTAAAAACTATAAAGGCTTGTTTCTCAACCTCTAAATAGTTTAACTCAGCTCCTTGAAAATTAGATCTAAATAATGAAATGGGAGCCTCAACTTATTTCTCGTTTGGTTGTGTTAATACTACTGCATAGGATTGTTCAAAAACAAAAGTGTAAAGAACAAATTATTTAGTAAAAATTGGAATTGATAACGAAGGGGAATCTATGATTTCTTGTTTTATTGATTTGAATAATTTTCATTCGATTTGTCCCCATTTGAAAACTAATTTTTTCTTGATCATAGTTTGTAAGGGTAATACAATTTGTGAAAAATCAAGGACAAACTGTTTGACAAAATTAATTTGTCCTAGAAAGTATTGCATGGATTTTTTATAGTGCAGTAAGGGGATTTCAAAAATTGCCTTAATTCTCTCTAGATCTATGTAGATTCCCTCTTTGGACACAATAAAACCTAGTACTTTACCTTCTCTAAGGGAAAAAAAAAGACTTTTTGGGATTCAAGGAGAATCCAAATGTTTTACATCTTTCAAAGATTTGTTTCAAATCATGGAGATGATTACTTCTCTTTTTCGAATAAATCATAATGCAATCTAAGTAGACTACAACTATCTTGTTAATCAAACCTCTGAAAGCAATGTCCATGTCTCTCTGGAAAGTGGCTCCAGCATTAATCAATCTGAAAGGCATTTTTTAATAAGCATATGTTCCCCACTTGGTTCTAAACGCGGTTTTCAGTCTATCTTCTGGATGTACAAGGATCTAATTTTAACCTGAAAAACCATCTAAGAAATACATTAACTCAAAACCAACAACAAATTGTAAAATTTGTTCCATTGGAGGTAAAGGAAAGTTATCTTTTTCACATGCTTTATTCAAATTTCTAAAATTTATACAAATACAAATATATCCATTCTTTTTTCTAACATGTACAAGATTTGAGACCTGCTTGGAATGTCTGATTGGGAAAATAATTTTGGCTCTGAGGAGCTTGTTCAATTCAGCCTTAATCTGGCCTTCCAAGTTAGGATGAATCTTCCTAAGCTTTTATTGAATGGGCTTTACATCTGGAAGCATAAGTATGGCGTGTTGAATGATAGATGTGTCATAAGTTTTTAGGTCATCATAATTCCAAGCAAATACATCCTTGTATCTTTTCAACAAATGAATAAAATCATATTTTTCATCTGATGTGAGTCTAAGTCCTAAATTGATGTTCTGAGGCATATGATCAAATCCTCGGTTAACTAATTCAAATCTCATAGTAGAGCTCTGAAGCTTGCAATTAGTTACCCTTTTAAATATATCTTTCAGATCATATAAATCTTCCAATTTTGCTATAGGTTTGGGTAAATAATTTTCTTCAGAAGATTCGTTCAACTTCTTTTCATGCTCATCTTCATCAATAATATGGTCATAGTAATAACCTTATGATGTCAGGAAAATCAAGATGTCATTGTCATCATTAAACACACACTAGTTAGTTATGTTGTCTGGAATGGATGGGCGAAAAATTAACTCAATCAAAAATCTATCGGAGCTGAAATATTTAGGTAGAATGAGCTTGGAAGAAACATTGGATAGGAGGTCAGCGCTAGCATTATGTATTCTTGGGATATGAGCTATATTGAATGCAGTGAAATGGTAAGTTAGGTCTTGAATCAAAGATTGGTAATGTTTGAGGTGATTAGAAACACAATGAATGTTATGTATAACTTGTTTAATTACAATCTCAGAGTCACCAAAAAATGTAAGCTATTTGAAATCAAGACTAACAGCCTTTTGTAAGACTTGTGCCAATGATTCATATTCATCATGTTGTTGGTACAATCAAATTCCAATCTACATGCAATCATAGTTTTTTCTCCATCAGGGTTTACTAAGATGCAACCATCTCCCGCACCATCATAAGATTTTGGTCCATCAAAGTAAAGAGTCCAAAACAAACTATCATGGTTATTTACATGGCTTTTTAATAATATTGGTACATCTAGATGAATCTGTATGAGAAATTTTTTTAATTTGAGATGAAACGGAATCAACTGAAAAGGGGGATTTATGTGCTAGAAAATTGTGAAAGAAAACTTCAAAAGAATAACTTTGAAAAATGTTATTTGTAAAAACTACTGGTTCATTCTCCTCATCAAAATGAGTCACTGAATATTTCATATGTTTCTCCCTGTCAACACAAATTTGATTGTGTTTTCCATTCTAGGGAAGCCACATATGTGACCAATCAGTTGCAAAGTAACCATGTATTTTTTCAGACCAGTTTCTGCTTAAAATAAGACCATAGAATTCAGGGACCTCTACAACTAATATATATATTATTTGACAAAGCTTCGAATTAGAAGATAATATTATTAAAACGTAGTCCATTTCTCCCAAATTTTTGACTTTTTTGCGGTCTAATTGAACAATCTAAATGACAAATTTATGAGGTGCAATATTTAATTTGAGACAAACTGCATAAGGCATGACATTAGATGATGCACAAAAATCCACTAGGTAGTTGTGAACATTTTTGTTAAAAAATTAAAAAATCAATAGGAAGGGAGGAGTGTGAGAATTTGATCTATCTCTAATTAGAATAGCATCGGATGGGTCAATTCTATCTAAAGAGGCATTTGGAGGTTTTCCTTTCCCCTTGGAATATTTTGCAGTAGCAACAGCAGGTAATGGAGATGCAGGAACTGCATTTATTTCTTTAAGTAAAATCTTCTGTTGTTTTAATTTACTAACCTCATAAAGGGAAATGTTGGCTTTGACCTTTTTCATGTCTTCCACAATATTATACTCCATGTTAGCAGAGACTATCAAGGTCTTAGATGAAGAAGAACATTTAGAAGCAGTTGGAACATAATCTGAAGATGGAGTAGAAGATTTCTTAACTATGCCTTTGTCTTTAATAGGATGAGCAAGGGACTTCTGTTTTTAATTTTCTGGAGCGATATCAGTAGGTCCCTTACTTCTTGTACTTACTGGTAGGGCTTCTTCTTCTTAATTTTCTGAGGTAGTTAGAATGAAATCCCATAAACCATGGGCTTCCAATAATTCTTCTTCTTGGGATTCTTCAGCAAATAAGGTTGATTCTTCTTCTTTGTCATCTTGGTTAGATTCTGCATTTGATATAATGGTAGGAGGTTGTGATTGTGATGGCTAATTCATTTTAAAAGGGCAAAATGATTTTTTTGAAGATTCAACAACTTGCTTCTTGATCTCTATCATTTTATTGGACATCATATTCAAAACCTTTTGTAATCCTTCCAAGTTGAAATTGTCTTTGGGGGCTTTATTCTTGGATTCATCTTTAAAATATACCTTCTTGGTATGTTTTCCTTCCTCAAGGGAAATTTTATTTTCAAGAGCAATAATTCTTTTTTCCACGGATAGTTATTCTTTCATATTATCAAGAAATATTGTTTTATTAGCTCTACCTAGGAACATAACAATATTTTAAGGAAGAGTAGAGATATACCATTCAATTTGTACATCAATTATGGGTCTGGAAGTGTCTGGGATTTTATTTAGCAATTTGTTAAATCTTGAATTAAATTATTTATTTTTTTTCATTTGGGTTGGCCCTAAGATTTGACAAATCATTAATCAAAGTGGCAATTGTTCAGTCATCACCAAATTTTAACAAAAAAATTTCTTCGAACATATCCCAATTTGTTATTGACCTAGCAGGAAGAGAAAAATACCAAGATCCTGCAGATCCTTCCAATGTGTAAGGAAAAATTCTAACAACACAATCTTCTTATGTGATTCCATTCAAATTGATGGCTAACATGAAATTGTGAAGATGTTCCTCTACAGGGAGGCCATCATCAGGATTAAAATTGGGAAGCCATTTCTCTAGATGTTTGGGAAGAGGGTGTAATGGTGGAGTCATCTGTACTAGTCTTGGGTTGTTCCATGGTATTTGGGCCATTCTGGGAGTTTTGTTTTAAAAGTAGTTTTCCACACATCACCTTCAACAATTCTTATTTGATTCTAACCACTTCTTAAGTATAACTTAATGAAATAAGTTGCATTATTTAATTGATCTAACAAGTCATCATTGCAAGGAAGAGGGTAACAATTTTTCATCGTGATTTTTTTCAATACTAAAAATATATATGCACGTCCCCCATGTACCATCTTTCTTTGGTGACTCATTTATTGAACAATTCTTGAACCCACTTCTTAATATTTTCATTCTCTAATACTAACAACCTTTTCATACCAATTTTAGGAAGTGGGGCATCTTGTCGCAAATGTATCTCATGTTTTATCTAACTTTTTGGAGGAAATCCTTCAAGCTATTAAAACAATTCATCATAATGAGAAATAATTTTAACTAATTCATCTTTAAGAATAGGATCACATCCTTTAAAAACATCATATTTATCAGTATCCTTAGCCTTTACAATCATACGTACAAAGTTCTTGCTAGCATTTACAAGTCTCTTCATTTTTCCTATGCTAATGAGAGATACGTTGGTCTTCATTTGATGAGATCTCATATTGTATTCAATCCCATCTTCGAAGAGATGGTGCTTGTTATCCTCTTTGTAGAATATAGCTTTCAAGTCATAAAGATATGGGCTTCCCAACACAATTCCACAAATATCAAGAGGTACCACATCAATTCAACCTCATATATGAAGTTATAGGTGATTGCAAATATGAGTTTACATTGTGTAGTTACTTGCAATTTTGAATCATCACACGCCCATCTCAAAGGGTAAGGTTTTAAATTAGTTTTAGTTTCCAATCCTAACTTCTTGATGATTGCTTCAAAATTGAGATTTACTTGGGAATCAATATAAAAATATTGTCAACCTTTGTATGCCTTGTTATATCCCTAATATGAAAAAGCTCACTTTATTTTCTTTCTTCATGTTTAATTTTAGAATTATGAGACTGAATAATAAAGCTAGAACTAGCATGAGGAGATATGCCTTGCACTACCATAGTTGTGATCTTAGTTTCATCACCTAATTTGGATCTGAGATCTTGTTGAATTGCAACAGTAGTCTTTTTTTTTTCCCTTTATTTCCAAATTTCTTTGGTGTCACTTCTGGATGCAGCTTCCAACATCTAGCCTTGTCATGTCCTTCCTTATTGCAATGAATACATGTAGGATTTTCACGCTCTTTCTTAATGGTAGTTTTCTATTTTCCTTTTCCTTTCCTTTTGAATTTACTTCAGTATACTTAGATGGTCTCTTCAAAAAATCATCATGAACATTCTTGGCTAGATTCAAGATGTGTGGCTTAAACACAAGCTTCATCTAAGTTAGTTGAATGGAACATAAGGATAGTATGTCAAAGATAACTATGAAAACCACCAATATACTTGAGAAGTTTTTCTTGTGTATATAATGGAATACCCAAAGTCAATTCTTTCTTCCTAAAGTCTTGAGTTTATAGAATTACCTTACCTCACCTTAATTTTTTCTAGTCCATTGTGGCGTCTTGCATGTAGCCTAATGGATAGAATTGTTTTCTTAATGTAGCACTAAATTCATACCATGAAGAAATTATTTTACCACTACAGAGGAGGCCTTCTTAGGTTCTTCTCTACCACCAGATCAAGATTGTGCCACCTAGTCAAAGAGAGACAAGTTAGATCTTTGTGTTATCATCCACAATCTTTTGAATCCTGCAATAAAATTTGAGTTTCTTGATCCAATTATCCAACTTCGTTGAATTAAGTTCATCGCCATACATAGGAAAATAAAAATTAACATCAAGTTTTAATAAAGGTAATTTGGGTGCTTAGAATGTTTCTTTGAAGAAGAAATTTCACTCGAACTGGAAGACAAAAAAGAAGATGATGATGATGTTGGAGATGGAGGATTCTTAGGAGGATCACTGACTCCTTCAACTTTTATTGATTATCCACTCTCACCGGACTTCTTTCATTTTTAATACAACTCTTACGTCATCCTTTCATTACCATGAAGGCTTCATGAAAATCCTCTTAAGAATTAAAAGGATTCCCTCCTCTTGGAAATATCATTTCTTGACTTTAATTTGCATGCCTCGAATTGATATCAAGGTTATATTTATCCATTGATCCTTCTCCTCATTTACGCTTTGATCAGGTAAGTATCCACACTCACAAATAATGTAACACCTGCTCTTATACCAAAATTTATCCAAAATTTATGACTTGATTTGTAAATGTTATACATGTGATTAGCTTTATGAGTGAATTAAACGACTGAAGTGGAGAAATAAAGAGAAGAAAAGAGAGAGACAAGAAGAACGCAGGTTTTTAATGGAGTTCACCCAATGTGGGCTACGTCTCTAGGTCAACTTCCAATCAGTGACTGCTCTATTAAGTGATGCAAAATTAATGTTTACATTCACAAAATTTTCAACTTACACTAATACTCATCCTCTAGCCTACTACAAATATTGTGGCTTTTAGAAAACCACTTACTTCCTCTAGTGGCTTTTAGAAAACCACTTACTTCCTCTTGGGATACTAAAAACAAGGCCAAAATTCCCCTTTCTTCGATTAAACAAATTAAAAACTCTACTAAAAAATTATAAGTCTGATTCAACTCTATGACGCAATGGAAAAAACATTGTGCTAATATGCTTGGTCTCAAGGTTGAGTTCGTAGACCATTGGGCTATTTCATAACTAAGCAAATTTAAAACCTTAACAACATAATCATAATGTTTGAATGGACATAATGGTTATCAATGCTTTTGTTGGCAATGTACGCAATTTCAGGTTTACTTAATACATAGGAATATGTAATGCAAAGAAAACTTGGTTCAAGCATAAGATGTGAATTCAATGTTGATTTGTTTTCAAAATAAAAAAATAATCTCAAATTAAATTTGTAAATTTCTTTTCAAAAATTTAAGTCAGTAATCATAATATTTTGCAAAAATAGTACTTAATTATATATATGTTTTACTTATATTAAACACAATTTTTGTGAAATAATTATTTATTTTATATTAATATTAATTTAAAAATTCTAATAATATTTTATTAATAATTATAAAACAAAAAAACAGCACTTGATTATATATATGTTTTACTTATATTAAACATAATTTTTGTGAAATAATTATTTATTTTATATTAATATTAATTTAAAAAATCTAATAATATTTTATTAATAATTATAAAATAAAAATTATAAAAAAAATTATTGAAATGTTTTTAACAGGTGTAATGTAAATAATTTTAACTTTTAATAAAAGTAAAAAAATTAAAAAATGTTAAACATGAAACAACAAAGGTAATTATTTTTTAGAATTATAATTTGGAAAATTAGAGAAAGTAATAATATCATATTTCTAGGGATTAAAATTTTATTTTAAAAGTTTTATGAAATTTCTAAGTCTATTAATGTTTTAGACAATATTTAATCACTTACACAAGGTAAGAGGTTTTTACTTTGAAAGAAATAGGATCTGGATTAGATGTTTTGTAAAAGATAAGTTACGGAAATAAAAATTATGAAACAAAAATCCTAAAAAGAGAGGATTTGTCCATCTTCCCTCACATTTATAAGTTTTTAAAGCTTACAATGTAGAATTGTTTCCCTAAAACATGAACTCAAAAGCTTCTCGTTCTTATTTATAATGCAAGGGAAAAATGACAAACCTATTTATTTGTATGATCATTATGATTATTCTTCTTTTAGCTAAGTTATATGGAATTATATTGAACAAAGTGATTAGCATATGGCTAAAAGTTAGGATAAAAGGTTTAAACCATAGATCACTAAAGTTTTGAGTAAGACCATCTAAAATGAATGTACTAATAACTATTTTCAATAGAGTTTTGTTATGATAAATGTTCTACACGAATTATATTGCTAAGTTTAATAATACAAGATGTTGTTTAAAAGAAATTAATTACAATGTATGGGATAAGTGAAGTTGTCTTGTATGCCCTACTCTCTTGGTCATTTATATTGATAAGTCAACGTTTGGAAGAAGTAGGTCACACTAGCACTACTTTAACTGCAATAATCGTGTAATGTCCCTTCCTAATTGTTTTCCAAAGATGAGGAGAAACCATTTTTGGCGTTTTTGTTATTTTTGGCTTAATGCAATTTTGATGGAAGAACTTAGGAGAAAGTGGGTCGATGTGCCTTTTGCTCGATTGTGGGGACCACTCACCCACCCAAAATATGCACTCTTTTGAGGTAGCTCGATTTTACTGAGTGGGGGATCTAAATATTTCATGGGACCCACATGGGGCCCAAGGGAGAAAGCATAAATAAAAGGAAGTGAGAAGGGTTTGGGTTCTTTTGATGATTTGAGAATTCATTGTTCCTTTGGTTGTTTATTCAAGTTACAAGTGTTGTTCAGCACAAGAGCTTCCCAAGGAGTGAAGCTCATCCCTCTCTTCGATTGACTTCGAGTGCCACCTTAGGAGGGATTTCTTTTCCACTAGGGACAGAGAGAAGATCACCCAATGGAGGAGTACACTACTTTGGCCAGCAAGGATGCAGTTTTGGGAGCAACAGGGACGAAGTGGGAGAGACTGCGTGTTGGGTGGAGCAGTAGAGCCAAGGAATTTAGATGTGAAGGTTGTTGGATGTATTCCAATCGAGCTTCCACTTTGGAAAGGAGAAATTACAGTAGGAAGGCAAGGAAAATACTCAGGTCGAGCTATTGGTTGAAGGGTATGCATCATCCTCACCCAAGACTATGCAGTCACTAGTGGGGGTCACTTGGAAGGAAGCTTAACCAGAGGGTTGGGGAGTTGAGTTGTAGGGAAATTGTGGGAGACTGATTTGGTGGAGGTTTCCTGACATTGTGGTAGCTAGTTACAACAGTTCCAGTTACAGGCATTGATTTCCAATATGGAGGAGGGCCAATCCCCAAGGGGTCGAATTTGGTAGGTTAAAACCAGGGAAAACCATTTCTGGGTTTTTTTGAGTTTTTGGAGAGGACTACATCCCCAAAATTGCAGAAATTTATCGATTGTTTTGAGGGGGTAAATCAAAGCTTGAAGTCAGCGGGCAATGTAGATTTGAGGGGACAATGTAGTTCTTTGGGGAACAACGAATTCACAGCAGCTGGGAACTTATGTATTGATCACCTGAGGCTTGTAGCTTTCCTTGTGCAAGTCCAAGTGCACCTCATCCAACTTCTATTGTACTCCAACATATTTGTTTAATGAAAAATGAGCAAGTGGGGTGTTTGACGAGAAATGTTTGTTTACGTGTTCATTACTGAATAAAATTTTATTACTTGTCTCTGTTATCACTGTAAATATTCCATTAGGAATGCTATAGTGGTATCAGAGCATGTTCTTGGTCAGGGTGGGGAACAAGGGCGGGTGATGCCACTAAGATACCAAGCACTGGTTTTCCAGAGAGGTTGTGGTAGAGGAAGAGGCAAGGGTCGAGGCAGAGCAGAGAGGCCGAACCCATTTTCAGACACTGAAGTGGAAAATATAAAAGAAAGGCTAGAGAACCAAGAAGAGAATGAGAAACATAGGCAGAGGAACACAAACGAGTTCTTAGAAGAGTTGTTGAGGACAAACCAACAGATGATGAGGCAAGGGCAGTTGATGATGGACATGATATAGTAGGTGATGGGCTTGCAAATGGGTGGAAGACAGGAGGGAGAGCCTCAAGGTGACGAGGATTCTAGAGTGGGAGGAGGCAGTCATACCTATAAACCTCTACACACCCCACAATGTGGGAAAGTTGGCCGCCCCACAATGCCGCATTTCGTGGAGGAGGCTGAGCCAGAGAGAGAGTCAGACCCGATTGCGGACTTGGTACATTCTGTTGCATCAGGAATTGATGATTATGATGGGTTGGATGACTGGGTCAAGAGGGTGATTTTCTTTAGAGAGTACATACACCTCAAGGAGAGGTGCACTATCGGGGCTGAAGGCCAATATAAGGGAGGAGCATCCAACAAAGATGTGGAGAAGCTATCAAGGAAGATTACACTCCCAAATTTATGATGGGTCAATGAAGAGCTCAGCTAGGGCATGGATCCAAAAAATTGATACATATTCTCACTTGAATCCCATGAGGGAAGTTGATGACATATGTTTTTCCACCCTTCACTTGGAAGGGGATGCCTAGGAGTGGTGGTATCATGGGCTGATCACGTTGGGGCACCTTCACATCACCACTTATATAGAGTTCACCAGGATATTGTTGGAGAGGTTTGAAAGGAAGGATCCCGAGCTACACTTCCAAGAGTTGGCCCACTTGAGAGAAAATGGCAATGCAGAGGCCTACATCATGGATTTCCAGATACTCACAGTGATGGTGAAAGATATTTCGAAGGCACGGATGATCATGTTGTTTGTAGAGGAACTTGTTGAGCCTCTGTGTGGATGGGTGAGCACTTACAAGCCCAAATCACTACAGGATGTTATTTCTAGGACCCGAGACATAATCGATGCAGTGCCCAAGAACCAGGCCTTTGTTCCCATGAGACCCACAACCCCACAAGAGAACAGAGATGCGAGGCCACCACAAAGCGATGGAGGACATATCAAGTTGTATGATGACACCTGGAGGGACCTTAGAAGGAGGACATTGTGTTTCACCTGCCAGGAGCCTTGGGCATCGGGGAAAAAGTGCAGAAAGGCCAAAGCCCATTTCATCGAGGTGTTATCATATAGTGAGCTTGAGGAGGAGGAGGCTAAGGTAGTAGAGGAGCTGGGACATGAGGGAGGACCATCATCAGGAGGGCCACCACCTAGAGGAGGGTTGTTTGCCCCAACTGGGGGAGTCCTAGCTTCACTTTGAGGCGTGCTGAAGTATTTGACACTCAGGATCAGGGGCACTATATGGGGACAACATGTGTTAGTCTTGGATGATAGTGGGGCTACTCACAATTTCATTGATGCCAAAATGGTGGAGCGTATGGGAATCCCGACAGCTACATTTAAGGGGTTCTCAGTTTTGGTACCGGGAGACCGGACAATGCAGTGTACTAAGTATGTTCTCGGGTTGAACTTGAAGATGGGTAACTACTCACTCACTAACCATCTATTTGTGGTTGATGTCCCATACACCGATGTGGTGTTGGGTGTCTAGTCGTTGTATGCATTGGGGAAGGTCACTACTGACTGGAAGAAGCTAGAGATGGAGTTCTAGGGTCCATAAGGGAAGTCGGTAATGCTGAGAGGAATGCACTCTTATCCCCCTCAGACAGTTTCAACCCACTGAATTAAGGCAGATCTGTGACATGGAGATGTGGAGTGGGAAGTTGAGCTACGAGTTTTTGAGTTAGGGGCAAAGACAAAGGCCATACATCTAGGCATACTAGCCTTGCTAGAGAAGCACCGGGGGTTTTTGGGGATGTTCCACTAGGTAGACCGCCATACCATGGAATTGAGCACACCATTGAACTAGAGGAGGGGGTGAACACAGTCATCACCACCCGTTATAGGCACCCAAAGGCTTATAAGGATGAGATAGAGTGGGCCATTCAGGAGCTTTTGAGATTGGAACACATGAGGCCTAGCTCGAGCCCATTTTCTTCTTCCGTGGTGCTGGTGAAGAAGAAGGATGGGACATTGCGCATGTGCATAGACTACCAGGCTCTCAATAAGAAGACCTTGAAGAATAGATACCCCATTCCATGCATAGATGAGTTGATGGACGAGCTTATGGGAGCTTTATACTTCTATAAGATAGATCTACGTTCGAGGTACCACGAGATTTGCATGAAGGAGCAGGATATTCCGAAGACTGATTTTCGCTGCCATTATGGACACTTTGAGTTCTTGGTGATGCCCTTTGGGCTAACCAATTCTCCAACCACATTCCAGTCCTGTATGAATCACGTGATCTGTAGACAGCTGAGACGCTTTGTCCTAGTTTTCCTCGATGACATACTAATTTACAATAGAACATTGGAGGAGCATCTTCAACATTTGGAGGAGGTGCTTCACATATTTGAGGAGCAGCAGTTGTATGTGAAGTTGTCCAAATGTGAGTTTGGGATAACAGAGATGTTGTACCTAGGGCATGTGATTGGGGAGCATGGAGTGAAGGTGCATAAGGAGAAGATTCAAGATATTCTAGATTGGTCCACACCCAGGAATGTGACAAAGCTGAGGGATTTCCTGGAAATTTGTACGTATTATAGGAAATTTGTGAGGGTGTTCTCACAACTTGCATCACCTCTTATGGATTTAACAAAGAGGGGAGCTTTTTTGTGGACGTGGGTGGCAGAGGAGGCCTTCACGCACCTCAAGAGGGTCATGAACAACTATTTGGTCTTAGCCTTGCCGGATTTCACGTGTCCATTTGTACTGGAGTGTGATGCGTCCGGTGAAGCGATTAGGGCCATTTTGACACAAGGAGGCCATCCTACTGCATTTGAGAGAAGGAAATTTCAGCCTCACAAATAATTGTACTCAGTGTACGACAAGGAGATGTTGGAAGTGATGCATGCATTGGCCAGATTTAGAAAATATTTAGTGGGCAACCGATTCAAAGTGAATGTGGATCACAACAATCTTCACTTCTTCCTTGAGTAGCTGTCCTTAGAGGAGAGGCAGAAGAAATTGGTGAGTAAGCTCCAAGCTTACGACTTTGAGATAGAGTATGTGAAGGGAAAACACAACGTGGTAGCAGATGCCCTCTCTAGGAGACCCGCAACGCTATCTTTGATGGATGTCAAGCAGGATTGGAACACTCAACTATTGGTTGAGTACTCCAGGGATAGGTAGGCTTGCGAAATTTTGGATGGCATGCACTAATATGATCGATTTTGGGTGATGGACGATGTGATCTACTACAAGGACTAGATCTATTTAGTGCCAGGATCTCAGATGAAGGAGAGGATCATGCAGGAAACCCATGATTCTCCAATAGCAGGGCATCGAGGTTTCCTCAAGACATACTGTGTTGTCAGGGAGAGGTTCTCTTGGCGAGGACTTAAAGGGGATGTGCTAAAACATGTGAGGGAGTGCATGGATTGCCAGAGAAACAAGGTTGAGTTGGGTCACCCAACCGGTTTGCTATAGTTGCTCCCCATTGCAGAGAGGAACTGGGAGAGTGTATCCATAGATTTCATCATGGGACTTCCGACAACGCAGGGGCGAGGTTGCATCTATGTGGTGGTTGAGAGGATGACCAAGTTCACCCACTTCTTTACTATTTCATCGAGATCTTCAGCCTCCCAGGTGGTCGATTTATTATTTCGGGAGGTTTTTCGATTGCATGGTCTCCCCAAGACCATTGTGAGAGACAAGGACAACATATTTATGGGGGATTTTTCACAGGAGTTGTTCTGGTTATTGGGTACATAACTTATACCCAGCACCAGCTATCATCCATAAACTGATGGGTAGAATCATATTGTGAACAAGTGGCTAGAAGGGTACCTGCGCAACTACGTGACTGGACAATAGAGAGTGTTGGTCAAGTGGCTACACCTCGGGGAGTTATTCTACAACATGACTTACCACATGTCCATCAATATGACTCCTTTCTGAGAACTTTATGGGTATGATGCACGTTCTTTTTCTGACATGGTGTTTGGAGATAGCAGGGCCCCAAGCGAAAAGGATTTGGTTCAAGAGAGCCAAGAGATTCTCTGAGCTCTTAAGAACAAATTAAAGGTGGCCCAAAATTAGCAAAAGGTAAATGTTGATAAAAATAGGGTGGAGAGACACTTTGACATAGGGGACGTGGTCTACCTATGCTTGCATCCATACAATAAATCCTCGCTCAAGAAGAAGGGAGAAGAGAAGCTTTTCCCATGGTATTATGGGTCGTATAAGGTGGTCTGAAAGGTGGGAGAGGCGGCCTAAGAATTATATCTACCTAAGGATAGACATATTCACAATGTGTTCCATGTTTCATGCCTGAAAAAGGCATTGGGGCAACATATTACAACAATAGTTTAGTTGCCTCCCTTGGATGATGAGGGGCACTTAGTTTTGATACCTAAGATCAGTTTCAAGACTTGGGAGAGGAAGTTGAGAAATAGGGTGATTAGGGAGTACCTGGTCAAATGGAAGGATCTTCTAGGACAGGATGCCACATGGGAGAGTGAACAAATCTTGCAGCATCCAATTTTGCAGTTTTTTGTGAACAAGCAACATCCGGGAGGCGAGGATTGTAATGTCCCTTCCTGATTGTTTTCCCAAGGTGAGGAGAAACCATTTTTGGAAATTTTTTTATTTTTGGATTAATACAATTTTGATGGAAGAACTTAGGAGAAAGGGGTTCAATGTGCCTTTTAGTGGATCATGGGGGCTACTCACCCACCGAAAATATGCACCCCTTGGAGGCAACTCAATTTTCCTAAGTGGGGGATCAAAATATTTGATGGGAACCATGTGGGGCCCAAGGGAGCAAGCATAAATGGAAGGAAGTGAGCAAAATTGGGTCCTTTTGATGATTTGAGAATTCATTATTGCTTTGTCTATTTCGATAAGCTACAAGTGTTTTTCAGCACAAGAGTTTCCCAAGGAGTGAAGCTCATCCCTCTCTTCGATGGACTTCAAGGGCCACCCTAGGAGGGATTTATTTTCCATTGGAGATAGAAAGAAGATCACCTAAAAGAGGAGTACGCTACCTTGGCTAGCAAGGACGCAGTTCTAGGAGCAACAAGGATGGAGTGGGAGAGACTGCGTGTTGGATGGAGCAGTAGAGCCAGGGAATTCAGATGTGAAGGTTGCTGGAGGTATTCTCATCGAGCTTCCATTTCAGAAAGGATAAATTATAGCAGGAAGGAAATCCAAATACTCAGGTCGAGCTTTTGGTTGAAGGGTCTACGTCATCCTCACCTAGGACTACATAGTCACTAGTGGGGCTCACTTGGAAGGAAGCTTAACCGAAGGATTGGAGAGTTGGGTTGTGGGGAAATTGTTGGGAGGTCGATTTGGGGGAGGTTTCCTGACATTTTGGCAGCCATTTACAATAGTTCCAATTACAGGCATTGATTTCCAGTATTGTAGGAGGGTTAATCCCCAAGGGGTCAAATTTGGCTGGTCAAAACCAGGGAAAACCCTTTTTGGGTTTTTCTAGGTTTTTGGAGAGGAGTACAACCCCAAAATTGCAGAATTCTAGGTTGTTTTAAGGAGGTAAATCAGAGCTTGAAGTCAACCAGTAGTGTATATTTGAGGGAAAAACGTAGTTCTCTAGGGAGCAGTGAATTCACAGCAGATGTGCACTTATGTATTGAGCAGTTGAGGCTTGTATCTTGACTTGTGTAAGCCCAAGTGCACCTCATCAAACTTGTATTTTACTCCAACATATTTGTTTAATGAAAAATGAGCCAGTGGGGTGTTTGATGAGAAATTTCTGTTCATGTGTTCATTATTGAATAAAATTTTATTGTGAATTTTATTACTTGTCTCTGTTATCACTGCAAATCTTCCATTAGGAATACTACAAATCGTCACCTTTCTTTTTTAATAATGATATTTTTCTTATGACAAGGTGTCCCTTTCATTTTGACAACCAACTACAAATATTAAAGAATTTGTTTTACCTCAGGGGTGATAGTGAACATTGGCAAAACAAAAGTTATGATAATCAAAACGAACATATTGTCTATGCTATTTTTGTATACATGACAATACCAATATAAAGGAAGTTACTCCATACAAATATCTTGGAATAAAATTTCATCAAAATTTGAATTCAAACTTTAATATTGAGAAAATGATTAAGAAATGGTGGAAAGCCAAATTTGGTCTTGAAAATAATTTTAAATTAGAGGATTTTCGATGTGGTTAAAAAATCTTCTTTGAGGCCCTTTTCACTCCTCTTACCTTATATGGATGTGATGGTTGGTGTTATTAAATCTCTAAAAAATACTAAGAAAGATCAAGTGAATCTTAAAGATTATAATTTATAAAAGAAAGGTACCCTTTCTTATCCTCCCCATATAAGCTATTCTTTCCCTCATTGAGAATGTGGCTATGACTAGTGTTGGGGTTAGAAATTGAGGAACATTTTTCTGCCAAAACACCTCTTTTGACCCCCTCCAAACACTAATTTTGCATCCTTACAGTCCCTTTTTGCATACAACAACGGATTACCATGCTAAAACTAGACAATTAGAAGGGTTATCACGTAAATTCTTAATTTATGTCAAAAATGTATAGTTTGAATGCATTGTTAAAGTTTAATCATTATTTTAGGGTTACTAGTGAATGTTTTTCAGGTCTTGCAACCCTTGAAGGGTCCTGCAACTAGGGTGTAAGTGGCCTTATGTATACAACTTCTAATAATAAAGCATCACATGGGTCCCCTAGAGCACAACAATACACCCTATCACTTCTCGAAATGGATAGTTTCTTAAACCCTTTCTCACCTAATTGGTTTGCTCATTTGGAAGTCCATTCAGTAGCAAGATGAGAATCAAGGATCCTCTGTTTGAGTCTTAAATCATATTTCACCAGTTCATCCCTATTTTAGATGACTGTGTTATCATTTTGATATGAGATTGGAGATCATTTAGATTTATTTCATTTCTATTTCGAACCAAGGTCAAGTGTGGCTCATTTTAGCATTGTCATTTATTGTAACTATTATAAAAGTCTAACACTAACCTTGAGCTCAATTAGAAATGGATTCATTAGGTTTATTTGTTGTTTTAAGTTTGTATTATCTCTCACCATCAAGACCATTGGGTCAGACCTCTCTGTACTGATTTGTGTAAAGACTATGGAGTTTTATAATATCAATGTTGATGTTCAGGTTCTTCCATTCATTTTGTTAATCTCTTTGCAATTTAATTTTCCGGAGAGGCAACAAAGATGGTTGGCTTGGGCCCACCAACCCAACACATTTCCCTCCTATATTTTTATGTTATACATTATAAAATAAAGGTGACCTTTCTTATCCTCCCCATATAAGCTAATCTTTCCCCCATTCAGAATGTGGATATGACTAGTGTTGGTGTCAGAAATTGAGGAACTTTTTTCTGCCAAAACACCTCTTTTGACCCCATCTGACCATAATTATGTATCCCTATAGTCCATTATTGCATACAAAAATTTATTACCATGCTAAAACTAGTCAATTAAAAGGGTTATGAGGTAAATTCTTAATTTATGCCCAAAAGCTATAGTTTGAATTCATTGTTAAAGTTTAATCACTATTTTAGGGTCACTAATGAAGGTTTTGCAGGTCTTTCAACCCTAAAAGGGTCCTGAAACCAGTGTTTAATTGGCCTTATGTATAAATATTCCAATAAGAAAGAAGCATGTGGGTCCCTTGGAGCACAACGTTACACCCTATCACTTCTTTAATTGGACCATTACTCAAACCCTTTCACACCTAATTGGTTTCCTCATCTGGAAATTTTTTCAACAAGTCAAGACTTCAGGATCCTTTGTTCGAGTCTTCAATCAGATTGCACCAGTTCACCCCTGTTTTAGACAACCTTGTTATCATTGTGATCTAATATTGGAGACCGTTCAATTTTTTTTCATTTAGGTTTAACGACCAAGATCGAGCATGCCTCGTTTTATCACTGTCATGTATTATAACTATTATAAAAGTCCCACGCTGACCTTAACCCAAGTTAGTGATGGAGTCACTAGGTTTCTTTATTATTTTAAGTCTGAAACACTGCTCTCTAGCAATATTAGTGGGCCAAACCTCTCTATACTGATTTATGTAAAGGTTGTGGAGTTTTATAATATCAATGTTGATGTTAAAGTTCTTTCATTTGTTGTGTTAAGCTCACTTTGAAATAATCTTTTAGAGAGGCGGCATCACTAGTTGGCTTGGGGCCAGGAGCCCAATACATTTCGCTCCTATATTATTATTGTTCTAATGTTTAGGCTTGCTCCGATATGAAATATTTGACTTTGATTTGAGTGGAGTTTACATGTATTTTGCAGATCGAAGGTTTAATGGTTGATATTTGTGTGTTATTATTATATAGATTGATTTTTTTGTTCGAATCATTGAATTCTATAACTGAGTGTGTGAAAATTGAGATCTAGGCATATTTGACCTCTGGTTTAGATCAAATCTAGAGTGCTTACATGCTAGTCTTGTTCTTCAAATGAATAACTTTGTTGTCTAGCAACACATTCCTTGTATGATTTATTGCAAATATAGGATTAGGATTTATTGTTGTGTGGTGTCTCTAATTAATGCGAGACTATGTTGCCTTTGGCTTGAAATAATAATGCAAGTGGCCTAAGACATCTCGTTCATGATCACCATTTAGGGTTTGCAAATGTTTGTTGACAACATAAGGTTTTGTTTCAAGGAGTTATGTGCAATCTGAACTATTCATAATTATTATGTAACATAGGTCAAACTCCTCTATTCTTATATAGGTCTCAATTGATGCATGGATTGTGTATGCAGAGACCGTACTTAACTCTAAGAAGTTTATGTGAATCAAATCTTTATATGTGTTGATATAGGGGAATGGTTAAATGGTTGTGAATTGTATTCACATAAGATCATTGTTTATATTTGTTGCAAATTCATATTTAGTAGCAAGAATTTGTGTCATAATTATCAATGTTGAGTGAAGCTTTGGATTTGAACTTCAAACATCATTTATGTTATGTTTATTTCATGTAAGAAAAGAAATATATGTGTATTATTATATGAATTATTACCTTTGGATCTAACTTGCGTTTTGATAATTTTGAGTAGGGTGTGTTACAGACTATACACATTTAAGATCGTTCATTTTGTATCTAATCAATGATGAGTGCTTAGTAGTTTTATGACACTAAGGGAAACTTGGGATTAGTCACCCTTTCCTTTTAAAATTTTGCGACAAAAACATTGCTTAGTTGATTAGGAGTTGCTTATAAAAACCTAGGTTTCCTTTCCTGTAGTGTGATCTTAGAACCCATTCTAAGTTCTTGAGTCCTTTTTCCACCTAAAGACAAGAGGGGACAAAAGGTCAATTGGTCCAGGAGGATTTAACAATAGGAACTTAGTGGCCCCTTAGTTAGGATTTCTTGATTGTTTTGAGTGAAAAATGCCATTGAAGGTATTTTAATCATTGTTGTCCTAAAGATGACTCTTTAACAAAAACCAAGGTGATGCAATTTTTTATTTTTTTCAATGTGAAACTTTCTCAGGAAGTTAGATACATCTTTAGAATAAAAATTCTTTGTTCTTTCAATCCCCACATAAACTATTTAGTGACTCTAAGTCTCCAACCCTAGATTAACAACTGTTGAGTAATTGTTTATCAATTATCCGGTAATCAGGCTCATCAATGGGTAAATTATATGGACTTTAATTCACCTCCAACTAACTAAAATCAACTTTTCTCATCATTATTTACATGTTTTAATTATGTTTTGCTTAATGAGGAGAGTAAAGATGAGATGTCATGTCTAGTGGTCTAATGTGCATTGATTGCAGGTTTTGGAGAAAATTTTGGCTACTTAAAGTGCAGAAACTCAAATGGAGACAAGCAAGAGGAATTCTAGGAGACAGGATCTCCCTCCTTAACTCCTCATTCACTCGAAGATTCCTCAATAAAATCTCATCATCTTGGAGTTGCAAGCAACTGAGTCATGAAGTTCATTGGTAGCCAAGCCAGTGATAGTTGAAGACCAATTGATATTGAGATTGGAGCCAAGCCTGCCTAAATTTAAGGAATTTTTTGGTAACTTTAATTGTATAAATAAAGATGCCTAGCGCCTCATTCGGATTCATATTTTTTGTTCAAGATAGCTAAGAAGTTTTTGAGTTGAAGCATTGTAACCAAGAACTCTTATGTATTTATGATTTCTT
The DNA here is from genome assembly GCA_031772625.1 of Pinus tabuliformis. NCBI lineage: Eukaryota > Viridiplantae > Streptophyta > Pinopsida > Pinales > Pinaceae > Pinus > Pinus tabuliformis. The sequence continues at coordinate 502,580,178 of CM062818.1, read as the reverse complement.
TAATGAAAATGAGCATCATTCCCTTGATCCAGCACTCAGTTGACTCAGAGGGTTGAAGCTCTTGGGTTAGGGCCCAACCCTAGCAGCAGAGGTTCCTCTTTTTGTATATGTATGCTTAGGTTATACTCATAGTTAGTTGTTAAACTGATTTTGGTGTTGTTAATTTGCAAGTATGGGTAGATTCAATTAGTCTGCTTCCATTTGTTGATAGTTCTAACAGTAGCGTTGTAGTGATAAGAATATATCCCAAAAATGCTGACAAAAAAGTGGTTTTCACCTCATTTCTCCCTTTTAGGGATCATGGTTTGAGGAACACTTCTCATACAGTCCAAAAAGATAGAATTCTTGCTTTTTGTGCAATCTAGGGTTTTCTTACTAATTAGGTCATTACCTTTTCATTTCATAGGGTAAGTTGAAATTTGTATTTTTTGATCTCTTAGGTTTTTGCTCTGATTTCATCTCACTTTCATATTGGTTTCAAGCACTCCCATGCATGAACTCAGCAAATAAATGGTGACAACTCTGTTTTCTTCTACTTGAATAAACCTTTCTTGTTTTTTGATGAATTCATGTACAAATGCTAAGAATGATGTGTGTTGTTGCAGGAGTTTCTCAATTTCAGGGAGACCTCATCTCATTAGCCTAAGCCAAGCCATATCCATCCATGATTTCCAAAACTCATTAAGGTCTCAATTCAAATTGTTGTCTTATGAGGAAAAATTTCCATCTTCGTTGAGAAAATCCAACCATATTAAAGCTTTGGCTTGAGTTCTAATTAAGTGCCTACCACTCCCATGCCTTTTTTCCTCCTCATTCACGTTTTCCAAGCTCTATCCCACCTTCTAGACCATTCCCCAAGCTTTCGGCCTATTCCTGTAGTAAAATGGGGGATCTTGTAGGTGAACTAGTACTTCCAGTAGACATCTTGTAGGAAAACCTGCAGTAGCCTGTTTTGAGCCTGAATTAAGAAAAACCATCACTAAAAGCCAGGATTAGGCCCCCACTTTCCCTCCAAACCATCTGAACCATTGTACTCCTCTTCCTCCACACCTATCTGCCCTGCTAAAGAACCAAGAAATATTAGCATTTACATTTTTCAAGCAAAATGATAAAAATAAAAAGTTATCTTATATTTATTCTTTCACACAGTAGTTAGTAGTATCTAGATCAGAATTCATGCTTGGATTAGTTAAAACTTCACATGTGTTAAAGTAGGGTTCTTTTGCAAGAAAAGTATGTTAGCAAGTAGATAGAGAATTTCATTTTGTTTTGCAAGCATTTCTTTTAGTCTTTCCTTCATGCAATAGACAACATTTCTTTTCTTCCAATTAGGGTAAATTCCCCTTCTCCAAGTTGGTAATCAAGCTTCTTCTAGTTAATAGAAGGTTGGGTTGAGAAACCCTAGTGGTATATCGCCCCAGCTCAGCAGTGACAAAGAGTAGACCAATTACATCTATTTGTGTATACAATGTTGTCACCTCCAAGTTTGTATGAGCCCCGGGTTGATGAAGTAAAGTAGGTAGCCTAGGAGTTGCAACATCCTTGCTGCAATACTGGTGCTCATCAGTTTTTTGCACCAATGTTGGGGAGGTTTCTGAGTAGATGTGATTTCTTCTTTCTTTCTTCCTTTTCTTATCTCTTTCATTCTACAATTAATTCCATTCAGTAAATAGTTGAAATTCAATTTTTATTTCATTCAATTCTGCAAGTAGTTTAAAACTCAAAAAGAAAAAAACACTCCTTTCATGCCTCATAGGAATAGAGATAACTTAGGAACATTTCTACTAAATACCCCTACCACTTCAAACAACCAACCTTCCCTCTTCTTTAGTGGATGTGAGCTAGAGGAGCCCTTAGGCAAACAACCATAGATTTTTGAAGAGCTTATAGGGGAAGAAGAAGAGACCATTCCAACTGACACAATGGCTGAAAATAGAAATGAAAGGGGAGACAAAGAAATAATTGAGGGTGTTTTTCCCATAACAGAAGCTAATGGGGATGCCAAGATGAAAAACATAAGCCCCTCTGCTTTTCCTCACTTCCATGGCCTAACCTCAGAAGATCCAGATACTTTTTTGTTTGAATTTGCTGTCATATGAAAAACTTATGATTACACCTCTGATGATCAGAAGTTGAAATTATTCCCATCCATTCTCAAGGATGCAGCCCTGCACTGATTCATGGGTTTACCTAGGGATAACATCACCACTTGGGCCCAGATGCAACAAGCTTTCAACAACAATTATACCAAAGTGGAAATTTATAAAATGACCTTGGGACATGATGAGTCCTTAGAGGATATTGAGGAAATATTCTAGCTCATCTATAAAAGGGTCAGCTACACACTTGATCCTTAGTCACTTAAGTTAGTCCTTCTCAGGGGGATCAAGGAAAACCTTCTAGAAACCCTAAACCTGATGTCAGGAGGGGACATCTACCAGCTAACCTATGTCGATATCAAGCTAGTTTTCAAGAATCATTCTAGGGTAGCTAGAAATAAGGGTAGGGCTAGCAAAGTAGTGGCTAGTTCATCCTCTTCCAATAAATCCATAAAAAGTGAAATTGGGATCATGTTTGAAGAATTTAAGAGTGAAATGTTGCAAACCCTTGCTTTGTAACTAGACACTATGCAAATCAAACAGAAGCAGGAGGAAGCAGAGAGAGCATTAGCCATATTCTGCCCTAGATTCATAAGGAGGCACCCTAGGAATGAATTTCCATTGAAACTTATAGAAATATACTCAGTCTGTGAGGAAAACCACTCCACAAAAGTGCCCTTCTCTTCTTGGATTAAAATTTGTGTATCAAGGAACCAAAGGGGTGACTGAAAGAATCTGCTACATAAATCAAAGGAGGCCTCATGGGCCTCGACCATACCAGCAGGGCATGAAAGGGTCATCCTATTCATACTACAATCCTAATAAAAACACATACACTCCCCCTTGGTGCCCCCCATCTCATCCTCCCTGGTCGTTTGCACCTCAATAACATTCATAATCGGCCAACCAAGCATATCATCCATATACTCCTCCACAACCTCAGTGGAATTCACCACCCCAGGGATGGAGGCCCCCATACAACCAAGCTCTAGCTTTATTGCCTTCACCTCCATCTCAACCACAACTCCTACACCCTGCTCCACCTAAACAACCTCAGATGCCTGCCCAACCAAACCCAAACCCGAACAACAAACAGGCACAACAGGTCTACAGTGGAGAAGCATCCTACCCTGCCTATGCTGTGGAAATTCATGAAATTAACCTTAGGTCTGGGAGAGTTCTCCTGGATAACCAACCTCCATATCCACCTAGGGAGAGTGAGGAGGAAAGAGAGGAAAGTGTGCCTAGAATGAATACACCCCCCTTTCCTAAAAGGTTAACCCATCCAATCCAACACACCCTAGAAGAGACTGTACTTTTGGGTGAGTTGAAAAATATGTGTGTCCAAATCTCGCTTCTCTGAGCTATAAAAGATGTCCCCATTCACAACAAGTTTATCAAAGAGAAGTGTTTCAAAGATCCAGGGAGGTGGAAGAGAGACACCCCTACCGTTAATGGCATTGGACAACTGTCCGACTTAATGCTGGGGCGGGTAATTTGCCCGAAGTATTTAGATCCTAGGAGTCCTGTAGTAGATGTACACATCGATAGCACCTTTTTTCCCCATGTTTTGATTGATCTTGGGGCTTCCATTAATATGATGGATAAGGAAACTATGCTCAGGATTAATCTTCAGGGATCAGTAAGGAAGACCACGACAGTCTTGCATCTTGCAGACCGATCCACAACAGCTCCTGAGGGGATTATTGAGGATGTGATGGTCTTCATTGATTCCTAGGAATACACTGCTGACTTCTTAGTTATCCAGCCTAAGAACTAATTCAATTGTTATCCTCTCATTCTTGGGAGGCCTTGGTTAGCCAATGTTGATGCCTGCATAAGCTGCAAGGCTGGAAATATGACTATAAAAAATGGGGATATGTCCAAACAATTGGTCCTGTACCCTCATTCTCAGCCATCCCTAGAACATGAATTACCTTTATGGCTAGAAGAGGAGGAAGAAGATGAAGTCTACTCCTCCCAAATCTATACCCTAGAAACTGCTATAAGAGGGGGACAACCTGATGAAGATGATTTGATTGAACACATCCTCCAAAATCAAACTCCCAACACCATGTCTCCTGAGGAAGTAGTGAAGGAAACCAAGGAAAACCATCAAATTGATCTATGCTTAGTTGAATCAAACCCTAATCATGTCAACACAATAGAATTCAGCCCTGAAAGAGCATTGAAAATCAACCCCTCTCTCGATACACCAAGAAGAAGAGTTATTTAACATGCTAAGAGAGCATTTGGATGCCTTTGCTTGGAATTACAAAGAAATGAAGGGAGTGCACCCCTCGGTGTGTACTCATCACATTTACATCAAGGAAGGTTGAAAACCAGTCTGCCAATCCAAAAGGAGAATGAATCCAACTCTCAATGATATAGTCAAAGAAGAATTGTAGAAGTTCTCGAATGCAGGATTCATTTACCCAATCTCATACAGTGAGTGGGTGTCTCCTCTGGTGATGGTTCCAAAGAAAAATGGAAAGTGGAGGATTTGTGTGGATTACCGAGAGCTAAACAAAGCCACAAAGAAGGACCATTTTCCCCTACCTTTCATTGACCAAGTGTTAGATGGTCTGGTAGGAAAGAAGTTCTTCTCTTTCCTGGATGGATTCAGTGGGTACAATCAAATCCAGATCCGTCTAAAGGACCAGGATAAAGCAACCTTCACCTATCCTTGGGGCACTTTAACTTATAGGGTCCTTCATTTTGGTCTATGCAATGCTCTTGCCACTTTCCAGAGAGCAGTCTTGAGTATCTTTGCAAATCGAATCCATGGTGTTGTAGATTTTTTTATGAATGACTTCACACCCTATGGGTGTGATTTCCAAGAGGCTCTCTCTAACCTAGGAAAGGTGTTAAACAAATGTATTGAAATGAACTGATCCCTTAGCCTTGAAAAATGTGAATTCTTGATGACTAGAGGGACTGTTCTAGGTCAATCAATATCCCAGGAAGGACTACAAGTAAATCCAAATAAGATATCCATCATCAAAAGGGTCCCAATTCCACAGAAGTAGAGGGATGTCAGAAGTTTACTAGGGTTAGCAAGATACTATAGGATATTTATAAAATATTTGAGCAAGTTAGCTTCTCCCTTATTTGGGTTATTGGCCAAGGACTCTAAATTGTTATGGTCAAAAAGCTACTAAGAGGCACTGGAAACCCTAAAGGACAAGTTGACTACTGCACCTATTCTCTGAGGCCCAAATTGGGCTCTTCCTTTTCACATTCATGCCGATGCCTCTCACAAAGATATAGGAGTAGCTCTAGGCCAGATAGATGACAAGCTACCTTATGCCATTTACTTCATCAGTAAGAATCTGTCAAAAGCTGAGTTAAACTACACAGTAACTGAAAAAGAGCTCCTAGTTGTTGTACATTCATTGAATAAATTTAGACATTACATTACTGGTTACCATACATTTGTACATACTAACCATGCTGCAATTAAATACTTGATGAAAAAACCTGATGTAAATGCTTGGATTATTAGATGGTTACTTTTATTGCAACGATTTGATTTAACTATTATTGATAAGCCTGACAAATAGAATGTAGTTGCATAGTTTTTTATCCAAACTGACTTTTCCTGTAGGGGAGGAAGGAATGGTTGATGATCAGCTACTAGATGAGCATTTATTCTCCATTTCATTTCTCTGTCCATGGTTTGCTGACATAGAAAACTACTTGGTATCTACACATTTCCCTCCAAATTTATCCTCAAAGGAAAAGAGAAGAATCATAAGAAAAAACACCCCATTCACCTAGATTGGGGGAAATCTCTTCAAGCTAGGTCCAAAATCAAATTTTGAGAAGATGTGTCAGGGAGGAGGAAGTCTTTAACATCCTTCTGGCCTGTCATGATGGGCCTTGTGGAGGTCAATTTGCAGCCAAAAGAACAAAATTTAAGGTACTACAAGTTGGCTATTACTGGCCCTCTCCACCAAGATGTAAAAAGGTATACTAGCTAGTGTGATTGGTGCCCAAGGATGGGGAAGCCTACCCCCAGGGATGAAATGACCCTACAATCTCAAGTGACTTTCGAGCCATTTGACAAGTGAGGCATGGATTTCATCGAGCCCATTGACCCTCCATCCAGACAAAATAAGTACATCATTGTGTGCACTGACTACTTAACAAAATGGGTCGAAGCCAAAGCTATCAAGGTAGCAACAGAAGAAAAGGTGGTTGAATTCCTAAGGGAGAATATGTTTTATAAGTCTGGATACCCTAGATAGTTTGTCACTGATCAAGGCAGTCAATTTACATCTCACATGATTGAAAATTTGTTAAGCCAACATAAGATCAAGCACATAAAATCCACTCCTTACCACCCACATGCTAACGGGCAAGTGGAGGTCACCAATCGAGCATTGGAAAGCATTTTGACCAAGGTGATTAGCAGCAACAGAAAGGATTGGGCAGAGATATTTATCGAGGCCACCTGGGCCTACAATACTACTTGGAAGACCACCACTGGCTTCACTCCTTATGAGCTCACCTATAGGAAGAAATCCCCGTTGTCCATTGAATTTGAATACAACACCTTAAATATGGCAGCACAACTAGATCTAGATATCACAAGTGAACAACAAGAAGATTGCTCCAGCTGAATGGGTTAGATGAATTTAGGATGAAGACCCTCCTGCACATAGAAGTGACTCAAGTACAATGGAAAATCTGGCATGATAGAAATATCAAGGAAAAATTGTTTCAAGAAGGTCACCAGGCCTCGCTTGAATGACTCCTGGTACAAATATTTCAAAGGAAAGTTAATGACCAGATGGTTGGGACCATATGTGATAGAAACGTTCCATGACAATGGCATTGTTCAGATAAGAACCATCGATGCCGAAGGTATCCCTTTGCTTGTCAATGGATACCAGTTAAAGGTCTACAAGAAGGCCTTGTCAAAGTAGGAATTCATCAGTAGCATCAAAAAGGCAATGATGGTGATTGGAGAAGTCTCATCTTCCACCTCACCAAGTTCTTAGCAAAAATAAAAAGAAAAAAATAAAAATAAAGGGACCTAGGTGAAAACCTCCATGAGGCACATGAGTCCAACTTTAGGGTTGAAAACCTCTTGAGGCAGCCCAAGAGTATTAAAAAAAAAGATCTTTGGGTGAAAACCTCTTGTGAGGCGTCCAGGGTAGGCAACAAGGATGAAAACCTCCTTCAAGGCAGCCTAGTTTCCCTTTCAAAAAAAAAAGAGAAGAAAAGAAGAAAAATGAAAAAGAGAAAAACATACAAAAATAACAATTTTGTTTTTGTAGGTTTGTAAGAAGATGATGTGCACATGCTACAGAGGATATTAGGCCCTACCACAAGCCATGTTTTCCTTCATCCATCTCATCTCCTCCATACTCCCCATGTTCTTCCATCCATATTCAGCTCTAGATTCCAATTCCAAGCAATTCTGTGTTTTTTACAAGATTCCCTAAAATACTGCAGGAGTTTCCTGTAGGTATCACAGGAGGCCTTAAAAAGTATAGGAAGGGAAATCCAGTGGAAAAATGGTGACATAAACCTATTTTGGGTTATGAATTGACTTCACCATACCTCAGCCAGCACCCTCCATGACCATGCCACCACTATCTCCATCAAAGAAATCAAGTTAGAAAATAAAAATAAAAATAAAAAGAGAAAAAAAACATCAAAAATATACATGCCACAACAGCATACCTCATCTTCCACTCCATAACCACATCCTCTACTCATTCCAATACCTATTCAACTTTAGAAGCAAAGAAGAGATGCAAAAGTTCAAGAAAAAAGCAGCTACAGGACATCCTGTAGGAATTCCTGTAGCACCCTATTCCACAAAGAAGACCATAGCAACTCCAATCCACCTTCAGCACAAGGATCATAATGATGAGGAAGCTCCTCCAGAGCTCAGCAACAACAAAATCCAGCACCTATACATCATCAAGGGAGCAACTCATAAACAAAAGAAGAAGAAAAAACACAATTGAAAATTATGCAACAAGTTCAAAAGAACAACAAATTAGCACTACTCTCCAACATGCATCAGCAAAGCAAAGGACCAACATGTATGTCATCTCATCAATACTCCCTCATAGGTATGAATGTGATTAAACTGTAGAAATAATGCAGGAATTTGATTTTATAAGCGAAGGTGGCCAGTTAACTTGGCAACCCTTGGTCAGATAACGAGAAGAGAAAGGGTTATTCAACTCCACATGTGGCAAGGTCACATCCAAAAAGAGGGGAATGAATAAAAAAAGTGATTAAGGTACGGATAATAAAAGTGGGAGATGATTATGAGGAAAGGTGATTTGTTGAACTTGTAGCAGGACCAACGGTTTGAAAGGAGGTATTCATACTCGCCCAGCCAACACATCACCCAACGAAATCATCCACAAATATAAATAAACACTGACTCCCATGCAAAGTATTAGTTATTTCGAAAATCTGAAGGCATAGGAAAATTTGAGGCGTCATTGAAAGAAAAGTTACTCTCAGCATCCCTACAGTGGCTACCTACAGGAAACAGTCAACATCTTCAGCAAACAAGAGAACTTATAGGAAACTACAGGAAGGCTATAAGATACAGAGAGAATTACCACATAGAGTTGCAATAAGACACCGAGGGAAATCAATTCCAGAGTTCTCATCACCAGAGCGTAGGAAAGGGAGGTAGGTGTCATACCTTCTACATTTTTCATTTAAAAAATAAATCCTCCTTCCTTTTGAGTATTTTCTATATGCATAAAGGGAGAGAGAATTATGTGAAGGTTAGTGAAGGATAAGATCTGAAACCTCATCACCTACCAGAGTTCTTAAACTATAGCCATCCAAACCTCACTCAAACAAGAATTTCCAGAAAATATGACAGGAGGTCTCAACAAAAGAGAGCCCACCAACACAGCCAGAATACACCAGCATCCTCCTGGGGTAGAAATATTTACAAGGCATCAATAAATGGGGTTCTTTGAGATACTAAGGGGATACGATGATGATGTGGCTAGAGAATTTGCAATGTCACTCATACCTATGACTAGAGCCAGTGTCATTGTTGTAGTGAAGGGTTTGTCAGTAACAATCACCCCTAAGAGTATCAGCAGGATAACTACACTCCCCCTAGGGTTGCAATGGAGAAAAGAGGACAAGACTAACAACGCTCTTGCAAAGAAAAGTTATTTCTTGGAAGGAGAAGAACCAATTGAAGAAAAAAATGGGGTTAGAAGAGAAAGAATTCCATATCCTTGAAATGACGTAAGTTACCAAATCATCAAGTACATTTCCTGTGAAGGTAGATACAGTGTAGTGTATGGATACCACTTTAGACTCCTCCATGAGATAAGATTTGGAGAAGAGACATCTCCTCATAATAGACTTAGTGTACCTTATTTTCTATTACAATCAATAATAGACATGAGCATCAAGGTACAAGAAGGGAAACATCAACAACTAGCACATCATGGGTTGATCAAACTCATCCTAGAAGGTGCTCTACACAATTTAAGAATCTCTATTGCATGGTCAACATTTTCCGACATGCAGAAAGAAGAAGAAATTTGAGCCAATCAGTATGACAGAAGCCCTACTACTAGTGAAGGAGAAGAAGAAACAGAGGATGAAAAAGAATAATAAAAAGAGGATGAAGAAGAAGAAGAAAAAGAGGATGAAGAAGAAGATGAAAAAGAGGATTAAAAGGAGGATGAGGTACAGGAGGATGAACAAAATTCTAAAAAATAGAGTAGGGAAGAAGAAGAATCACTAAGGGTGTCTCTAGAACCTATAGAGAAGGAGGCAACAACTGCTCTAACGGCCCTAAGTACACCTGTCAAATCAAAGGAGAAGAGATAGAGGAAAACTTCACTTTATTTCAGTACAAGGAAGAGCATCTAGATTAAACAAGGGAGACCTCAGACCCCTTCCAAGACTCCAATTATCATAGAGGAGTCACCAAAACAACAAGAGAAATTAGTCCCTCTAGGGAAGAAGGAAGGAGAAGGAACATCAAAACAAGCTTCTCCCAAGTCACCAATCACCTATGTTAAAAGGCTTGTCACCAGGTCAGCCTCAAAAAAATGAAAATGTCTCCTACAGGAAACACAGTTAGACCTACAAGAAGCAGAAACAATCCTACAGGAAACCTTGTCACACCTACAAGAAACACAGAAAAAAGTTCAGGAAAGGCTGCAAGGGAAAAGGAAAGGAAAAGAGGAAGGAATTACTCAAGAACAAATAGAGGTGTTTAGTCAATTTAGTGTCCTAAATTTCTTGCATAAATTATCAACCGAGGTTTGTAAACTGATGAAGTGTAGTGCACTGTATGTGCTTAGTTAATCCTTACTACTTCATTGTTTTGTATTTTTATATTGTTTTGGGGGTTTATGTTCTTTGATTCCTAGTGATGTACAATCTGAACTATGAGAAATTGAATCTAAACTTCCTAAAGGTGAACCAAGAGCTGAAACTAGTCAAAATCTAATTTAAAAGAAGGAAAAACAGAGCATCTATCCTATCTTGTCATTAATCCTAAGTCATGAATCTAATTCTTAAAATTAAAAGGTGAAGTTGTAATGCATGTTGAAATAAATACAGAGAATGAAATCAACTGAAGTACTTCTGGTTACTCTAACCTTCAATTTTGAAAGATAACTTCCTTGAGATGGAATACAAGCAACTTTTTGTACCTTATGATCTAGAGAACTAAATGAAAACATGCAGAAGGTAACTGATTGATTTCAACCACTGTGTGAAGTGAATGTTTAACCATTTAGTTTAGGATGGGTATCAACTTGAAATGGTGATAAAAAAACATTCATTAACGTTGTGTATTGACAATCTGAACTATAAAATAAATAACAAAATAGTGAGTAAACTAGTCAACAATGCATTCTCATTACTTCAACTTTACACTGTTTAGAAACAAAATCGTTTCCTTTCATGAAATGGGTTGGAGAAACAACACTGCACAATTGAGTTTTAACATTATGCTATTGATCAAAACTAAAAGAAATCAAACTAAAAGAAATCAACCTAAGTTAGAAATACTTCTTAAAAAGCAAATGGTGAAATTAAAACTAAATAGAAAACGAATGGAAAGAAAACCTCCTTTAGTGCAGGGGCCATCTAAAACTGACTGGGTTGAGTTGCTAACTAATTGAGAATGCTCTTTTAAACGATCATTGATTAACACACGACTTTATATTATAGACAGGAATGAAGTCCAAAAATACAGAGCTGAAAGTCTGAAATTAATACATCAAATTCTTCGAACCCCTGTCGATTCTATACAACCAGTATTTAAAAGGAAATAATCATAACTGCCTTTGAGGAAAACTAGCTACAGGTGGCCTATATGTGTCACAACAGGACTGCGTAAATGTCTGATCAGCTACAGGTGGCTTGAATTCGAGCGAGATGTTTGCAACAGAACCATTAACATAGGTGGCTGATCCGAGTTAATGCTGCAAGAAAACTATTGGATTTATCGATTAACCACGAAAGAGTAGACAAAGAGTCTTATTTCTTCTAGGTATCATATGTTTGACTCCACCTTTGAATATGATCTTGAGCTTGCTTTCTTATCAATCTGGGTTGAGTGACTAGGAAAGAATCCATGTGGAGACGATTCTAGAGATGCCCATGTGGTCGGTTTCTCCATTTGACACCTGGAACCTGCCAAACCATGGAAATAGCTATGGAATACACAGTTAGCTGCAGAATAGGCTGTGTTTTGTAGTTAATTTGCAAAAATTTATTCATATAGCAAAAACATAAAAATATAACATGTCAATAATTTAATGCCCTCCTTAAGACAAAACCTATCATTTATCATTGATGGGGATCTTTAATCTTATGGAAAAGCAAGGGAAAGAAGTGAGAAAATTTGCCAAGGAGAGGGTAATTATGAGGTTCAACATACCCCCACTACAAAATCATTGCATTTCCTCATGAAATTTGCCAAAAATGTGAATTCTTCTTTCCTATTGCATTTTCTCAGACACTTCTGCTAGTACATCTAATTTTCTTCTTTTGCTCTTCTTTGAAGTGACTACCATTATAGGTTTCTTCATAAGAAGCCTGTATTTAAGGTTGATGACTGTTCTGTTCAAGATTATATTCTTCCTCTTCAACTTCCTATTATTCTTATACCATAGCCCTAGATGCAGTATTGTATTATCATGAATAGCCTTATCCAAATTACTTTGTTTCTTCAAGGTTTCATTTTCTTTCTTAATATGTCTATTCAATATCTCTAACTCATAGATTTCCTATTTGAGAGAGTCAATTAAAGGTTCTTGTGGATTGACAGAGGGTTCTGGATTGGCTAAGGATTCTGGATCCATTGAGGCACTTTTCTTCTCCAGTGATTCTATATAATCATATATTTTTTGCTACACTGGGTCTATGCCTAGAGATATTCTACTGGGGCTGCCTTCAAAATATTGTTTAGGAGAATTTTGAGGACTGTGTGTAGATGGAACATTATTAGGAGATGGTATTGGGGTTTCTTCTTCTAAATTTATGAACTCCATTCCCTTTGATGATATCTTCTTTACCATACCTCGGAATCTAGAGCTCCTTCTAAGTTGTAGAGGGCTTACGTTCTCCTCCTTTGCAACATTTTTCTCCTTCCTTATCTTTTCTTTTCTCTTGATTTGTTTCCTAATCTCTGTCAATTTTTCAAAGATTAATTTTTCATCATCTTGTTGTAATGAATATTTAGGCTTGTTTCCAGTAGTTTCACTAGCTTTCTTTTTCATCTTCCCTTTTTGCTTGATTTGCTCCCTCATCTCTGTCAATTTTTCAAAGACTAGCTCTTCATCATTTTTCTGCATTGAGGACTTAGGTTTTTTTTGAATGGTTATATCGGTCTTCTTTCTCCTACTCCTTCTAACATTACCCTCTTCAGGTGACTCTGGTGCCTCTTGGAAATAGTTTCTTATCAGGAATTTTTCCCAAGTATCTCCTATTCTTTTCAAATGAAACTCAACCAATATCATTACCAACCCATGATGGTACATGGTTGTGTCTATGAATTCTATTTTGTTTCTGTACATTTGAATCCATCCTCCTTAAACTGTTTAGCGGGAAGAAAGGGAGATTGATTTCTCCATTTTCTAGAAAGTGCATCAATAAACGTATATGGTAGACATACATGCACCCGAATCTCCCTTCATAGGTAATGAATTTCTGTAATATCAAAAGCATGCTTCTCCATTTACTTTTAAGTGTTAAAATAGGAATTCCTTTTCTAAACACAGAGACATCCATACATGGGTTCCTGAGGATTACTTTCCATGATTCACTGTGGAATTCCTTATTTTTGAACCATCTTTCACCATGTCTTGGTAGTTCTATAGCCTTTGCTATCTAAGATTCTGTTACTGGAAACTTAATGTCTCCAATTTCTACTTATGTACCATTAAATGATCTAGAAAAATATTTTGTGATCTCTTTGTGGAAGCCATCAAAATATTCAATGAAATTGAGCCATCCAGCCTTCTGCAGCATCTCCTTGAGTTGTGGGTATCCCTCCATATATTTTTCTCTTATTGGCTCTATCCTGACAATGAGTCCCATGGCTTCTATTTCGCAAAATTCCTTAACCTTCAGAATTACTGTCCTAGTCTATGAAATGGGCTGACTACGGGTATGGTGAAAAAGAACTACGGGTTTGCATGGAATAAGTAGACGGTGAGGGTTTTGAGGGATGTGGATAAGTTGGTCACATCGTAGCCATGACCGTTAACAGATGGAATTATTAGGGACTATTTAGGTACAAAGTATGGAGAGTGTAGTGGAGATGTGGTATGATGAAGTTATTATGGACCATTTGGTACCAAGTATGGAAGATGTGGCGGAGATGTGGTATGATGAAGTGGCAGCCAAATCAAATGATGACTTGTTAAGGAGACATGCGATTATTCATATTATACATGCCTTATGTTTTTAACTTACTGCTTGAAATAATTTTTGCATTTTACCTTTAGAACTTAACCTTTTGCTTGATAACTCTTTTGGTGTTGATCCGTAGGTACCTTTTAGCATCTTTGGTCTCCAAAACTTGATTCTTCAATTTCCTAAATTCATGATTTATTTGTGAGCTATACAATTGTGCTAGAGCTGATAAATAAGTAGTAGTTGCAGAATCAGATTAGCTACATAATGGAATCAGCTACAGAATGTGAAAAGAAGGAAAAGTGAAGTATGGCTATGGAATATGAGTGTAAAATGAAATGAAAATTGGTTATGACAGTGAGATGGAATGAGATGTAAAATAAAAAACAATGTAAACTTTGAAACGGGAACCCATACTGTTACCCGTTTTGTAGAGATAGCAAAAAAGTGACTCGATTTTGAAAAGGGGTGATGCAGAACACACGTGTTTTTTAGAGCTTAGTTTTTGGCACTATAAATTTTTTTATGTACATTGCATTTTATAATGGTAGTGTTTTTTATGCTGATTTAAAAACGTGGTAATTCTACACCAGACCCTTTTTTTAAAAGGTTTTTTTTTTTTTAATTTTCTAATGTATGAAATGTAAATAATTATTTTGTAAATTTAATAATTTTTGAAGTGGTCTTTTTCTTCATATTTTCTTGTTTTTATTTAATTTTAATTTTTTTGTAGTGAGGTTTTTATTGTTTCGCATATTTAAAGAAGAAGGTCGATATTTTGAATTTTCGATATTCTACATATTTATACATCGTTAATTAATTTTTCAATCCACAAGAAACAATTTTTTCTAAAAAACAATATTTTTTAACAATGGACATAAAAATAGCTATTTTTAACATAAATATAATTAAAAAACTACACGTTTTGATAATTTTTTGCTACAATTGACATGCGAAAATCACATATTACAAATATTGAATGCATAACAACCTTATTTGAGTGTATATTCTTCTCATAAAATGTCAAAGTCAAAACATTTCAAGTATAACTACTTAATAGTTACAAAAAATGAGCTTGATTTCCAAGCATAACTTAAATTTAATCAACAATGTCACGTAATCCAAACTCTTCGTCCTCTAGAGTTTCATCATTATCTTCTTTCACAATATTTTCTGCTTCCTTTTGCTCATTTTCGTCCTCTAATGGATCTTTGATGTCTGCAAATCTCCCAATGTATGCCTTTCCAAACATCCCATGTAATGGTGGTTGAGGTTCCTTTGCCTTTTTTGCCACACATGATTCACTAAAGTCCCCTTTCTTCAACCCAATTTCTTGCATTGCATCTGGAAGAAATTGAAGAGCATTAATTCTTTGCTGAATGAAATTGAACTGTAATGGATCTTTTTCAATTGCAATGCAATTTCTCCCTTTTTGAAGGTAGCATGTTAGTGTTGTACCTAATTATCAAGCACAAAAGAAATAATGAAGTAAATTAGTACAATGACATATTAATTAAAAAAATAACATATTGAAATTCAATTCTATATAGTAAAACTTACCTAAGCCAGAAAATAAATCCAGAACCCAATCTCCTTCATTTGAACATATGTCTATAAGATAGTTAATCAATAATTGTGGTTTTTGATAAATATTAACTATCTCTCCTTTTTATTTTTTGTCTTCATATGTCAGTTTTCTCACAACAGCATCATAAGTCAGTGTTTGGCTATGACTCTTTCTGTCTACCCAATTAAAAATCATAGACATATAGCTATCATCTTTTCCCCAACTATCAATATGAATGAACTCACAATCATTTATAAATACTTGATCTCATGGTTAAGAAGATTTGACTTTTGCTTGTTACATGAAATAGTAAAAGTTAAATCAACTTGTACATAAATGAATTTTTCAGCATTAATCAAATATACATTTTAAACGTCTTACCATGTAAGCTGCATCCATGAATTTGTTTTCCCCTTGAAGCTTGACAATATCATTGCCAATTGTGTGTCTGAATGAAATGTCACAAATCTCCATAATGGTGATGATGGGACTTCTACAAATCCCGCAACCACTTTACTAAGATCTTGATAAGTATAAGGGTCACTATCATAGCCAATGTTTGGAATATTGAAACCATGGGGAATATCTGCAATAACTAGGGCATACTCCCTTTTAGGTATATGTTTAGCAATGTCTTCACAGTCGCCTTGTATTACTTGATATTGAACAGTGTCTAGCCCATTCCAAATGAAATGAGTAAGAGTTTGATCAAGTTCAACATTCTTAACACGTTTCTTCCTCAGTCTTTCGATCTTTATTCTTTCAATAAAGGTTCTGAAGCTAGTTGGCGTTCCATTATCATCCTTCTTCATCTTTTATAAAATAAACAAATATATGTGTGAGTTATAAATTAAAAATAGTACACAGATGAATAAAAATGAATGTGTAAATCAAGATACCTTTTTAAATGCAAGATAAAAAGCTTTTAATGTTGATTTAGAACTTGAATCTGGATAGTTGCGTACAGCGTCATCCCAACTATCTTCATTCAACAATCTAACCATTTGTTCTTGAATTTTCATGTAAACTTTGTGATTGCATAGATAAAGTAACAAAAAGTCAATATAATTATATGTATAACAAATACTACCAAGAACAACATGTTTTATTTAAAAAAATATATATAATCTAGAAATAAATAAAAATAATTCAACAAACTTACTTTTGAAATTTCTCAGACATTTCCTCCAATGAAAATTCCCTTGACTTCACACGAGATAATATTGTTTTGATAATTTTTTCATCTTTCACTCCTGGCATTGCTCTCCAAGGTGTGATAGTCATATCTTCTGAAAGCTTCTTCAATTCAGGACCTGATTTACTGCCGCCACATATCAATGGCTTAGACTTTTTGACCTTCTGGTTTTTAATGCCAATGTTTTCCCACATGCTAAAAATGTCATCAATCAACTTCCAAACATCTATAGTTCTAAATGACAATTGGAAAATGTTATCAACACCTCTGAATATATCACTGGGAAGGTTGTGTTTTCCACCTTTTGAATTGGATTTCTCTTCAATTTGATAGCCTATTTCCATACAACATTCCCTTTGGAAATCTGCAGTAACATTTATCCTATCCCCACCACATTTTTCTTGAAATTCACTATGCATAAATCTAACCCTTTGGATGAAAGTCATAGAAATCCTATATTCATTATCTGAATTATGATCCCATGCCACTAAATTTTCTTATGTATCCGATAAACCAACATAAATGATACATTTCATTGTTTCAAAACGTGGGTTATTGGGATATTCCTCCATCAATTGTCTTTGAGCTTGTATAGAATGGTTCCCCCCAAGCACATAATAATTGTATTCAAAACATTTTGACTTATCAAATGCTTCTTTGTTGGGAACTTGAACTGGATCAACAAGAAGCACATAATTAACCACATGAGCATATGGATTGTACCTTATCAATGTCTTCAAGTTGTGAACATGTAGATGGTGTAGTTTTCTGACTTGATATTGACATTGTCCTTCACTTGCCTTATAGGTTTGTATGACATTAAGCTGAAATGTACGACCACCATCAATTAAGTTTTTCTTTGTCAAATTCTATCGAATGGCATTTTGTTTTTGTTTTGATAATGCCATCCTCTAAATCAGCTCCTAGTGTAACAATTTCTCTGCTTTCTTTTGAAGTTTCAATAGGTTCTTGACTGTTGGTAATGACTGCTTCAAAATCTTCAACTTTACTTTTCTTCATCATAACATTCTCAATAGATTTATTCTTGGGCGGTGTTACTTTTGGTCTTGTATGGCTTTTCTCAATTCCAATGTCATCTTTAGTAACAGAAACATATGCTTCACTGTCAGTTTCAACTTCATCGCCCTCAAAAGTAATTTGTCTACCCTTGCTAGATTTATCCACTAGAGGCCTTTTTTTCTGATCCTTTGGATGTAGTTTTGTAGCATCATCAATTACTACATTTTGCTTGTTTTCCATATCTTCTTCTGACACTGAGTAAAAACTGCTGACAAGTTTCATGATATCATGCTCTATAAAATGAATGCCTCCCAACCTAATTGAAGAACTTTCAACAAAATTCTGCGAAACAAAATATCATATGTCCATAAAAAAAAAATTAAAAAAAAATAGCGAGACACTTTCAAGAAAGCAAAATACAAATATAAATAACAATACTTACGATGTTTTGTTTCATCTCATTTACGATTTGTATACACAATTTTGTAGATACCTCTCTCGTGTCATACAATGAATATGTTAGTCGATATTTAATCCTTTCATGTGACTTGGGAGCTTTCGTAAGTATGTAAACAACTTCAGTGTCTGGTACTGAACACATATCTATGACTCTTCCCATCAGCTCAAAAATTCCATTTTCATTCGGTATATCAATATATAGATATATATTCACATTTTGGCTTTTTGTTTCTTTCACATACCAGATTCTTGATGGGAATGTCATCTCTTTTGAATTCTTCCAGTATGAAATTATCGTCTTATCATTTGAGGCACTTGAAAGATTTGTAGCCATGAGCTCAGGTGGAGTTCATTCACCAATGTTTTTTGAAGATGCACCTTTAAGAGTCTTTGGTCCAGACATATTCATAGAGATCTTCTTTGATGCCATTTTCCTGAAAAATAGAAACACATAAATCAGTAAATTACAAAAACATATTAACTTAAATCCACAACGAAAATATATCATAAATTTTTAATTTGTATAATCAGATAATTGAAATTAAAAAAATATTAACACTAAGAAATGGCAGAAGCCCACCGACACCACCCCGTCCATCTGCGGAGTGGCGGACGATTTCCCCACCCCTACCCCCCACGCCCCCCCTTACCCCTCTTCCCCCCAACCGACTAACGCCATGCCACGCCACACGACCTCGCAATCGGATGGCCACCCAACCCCACCCTTACCCCCCCTTTCATCCCTCCCCCTACCTCCACGCCACCCCACCCCCCAACAACTTCCCCCCCACACCCCAACCCCCTACAGCCTACCCTTGCATGCCCACCCCACCCCCTTCCCCCCTACCTACCACCCCCCAACCCCCACGCCACTCCACCCCCCAACCCCCTATAGCCTACCCCCAAATCCCCCCAACTGAGCCACCCCACCCCACAATCAGACAGACACCCCAACCCACCCTTACCCCCCTTCCACCCATTCCCCCTACCCTCCTCGCCCTCCCCCCAACTGAGCCACCCCTCCTTGCAATCGGATGACCACCCCATCCCACCCTTACCCCCCTTCCCCCTACCCCCCCAGCCCTACCTCCTAACCCGCTCCCCCACCCTTCTACCCCCTCTCCCCCGGCCCTCCTTCCTATCCCTCCTCCCCTACCCCTACCCCCTCCCTCGACACTCCCTCCTACCTCCTCCCTCAGCCCTCCCTCCTACCTTCCACCTCACCCTTCCCCTCCCCCACAACCCCCTACCCCCCCTACCCATTCCCCCCACTCCACCCCCCTACTCGCCCCCCCTAACCCGCCTCGGCCCCCCCACTCCACCCACCCTACCTGCCCTCCCATCCCCACCCCGTTACCCCCTTGCCCTACCCGAGCACCCTCCCTACCCACTACGCACTCCACCCGCACCGCACCCCCTTACCCCCCTACCCGGTCCCCCCTTCCCTTCCCCCTAACCCCCTACCCGGTCTGCACCCACCCACCTCCTTCTCCCTACCCCCTACCCCCTACCCCCTACCCCCTACCCCCTACCCAGTGCCCGCGCCCACCATCACCCTACCCCCTACCCCCTACCCAGTGCCCACGCCCACCATCACCCTACCCCCTACCTGGTCCCCCCTTCCCTTCCCCTTAACCCCCTACCAGGCCTGCACCCACCCCCCCTTCTCCCTACCCCCTACCCGGCGCCCGTGCCCACCCTCACCCTACCCCCTACTCGGTGCCCACCCCCATCCATCCCCCCTTACCCTTCCCCCTCCCCACCTGCCCCACTACCCCTCCCTTCTCCCTCCCCCCTCGACCCTCCTCACCCACCCCCCTACCCCTCCCTTCCCCCTCCCCCCTCACCCCCCCCACTCGGCCCCTACGCGTCCCCCTAATCCTCCCTTCTCCCTCCCCTCTACCCAACCCTTACCCACCCCCCTACCCGCTTGGCCCTCTCTTCCCCCCCCTCCCTTGCCCCCTTCCCCACCCGACCCTCCCCCACCCAACCCCCCCCCCCCCTCCCCGCCCCCCCGCTTGCCCACTCCTTCCCCGGGCCCCCCCGCCGCCCCTCCCCCAACCCCTACCCGCCCCCCCTCTCTTGCCCCCTCCCCCACCCGGCCCTTACCCGGCCCCCACCCCCGCGCCCTCCCTTGCCCCCTCCCCCACTCGCCCTCTGCCCCATTGGACGGCCATCCCAGGCGGGCGGCCGGGGTGGCGCAGGGTGGGCGACGGCGCCACACCCCATGCCACCCTAGTGGCCCACCGGCCCGCCCGGGGTGGCGCGGGGTGGGTGGCGGTGCCACACCCCCCGCCACCCTGGTGGCCCGCCGACCCACCCGAGGTGGTCGTCCGATGGGGCGAAGGGTAGGAGGCGGGGGGCAGAGGGCGGGTGGGGAAGGAGGGAGGGGGGTGGAGGACGGGAGGGAGAAGGGTGGTGAGCGGGGTCCGGGTAGGAGGGCCAAGGGGAGAGGGGGCCGGGTAGGGGAGGAGGAAGGCGGGGAGGCTGAGCGGGGGCGGGGGGTATGGGGCTCGGTGAGGTAGGGGGTGGGGGACAGGGATAAGGGGGTTCAGGTAGGGTGGCGGGGAAAGAGGTGGGGATGGGGGTCGAGCGGCGAAGGGGGTAAGGGAGGGGGGTATGGGGGGCGCGTAGGGGTAGGGGTAGGGGGGCGCGTAGAGGGGGGTAAGGGGGGCGAGTAGGGGTAGGGGGTAGGGAGTGGGGGGGGGGGTATGGGGGGTAGGCAGGGGTGGGGGGGGGTATGGGGGGTAGGCAGGGGTGGGGGGGGGGATAAGGGAAGTGGGGATGGGGATGGGGGGGTGCGTAGAGGGGGGTAAGGGGGGCCAGGTAGGGGGGACGTAAGGGAGGTCAGGGGCCGGGTAGGAGGGTCGAGGGGGGAGGGCGCCGGGTAGGGGAGAGGGAACAGGGGGGTGGTATGGGGGTCAGGTGCGGTAGGGGTTGGAGGGCGGGAGGTGAGGGGGTCCGGGGTTAGGCGGGTGGAGTGGGATGGGGCTGGGGCGGCAAGGTGAGGGTGGTGTGGTCGAGGGGACAGGGTGGGTGATTTTGGGTAGAGGGCCGGTAGGGTGTGCGGAGGGAGTGGGTGGCCGGCCGATTGTAAGATGGGGGTGACCCGGGCCCACCATGCTTACGGCGGAAATATTGGTTAATTTGGTTGACAAAAAATTTCAAGTTTTAAAAAAAAAATCTATTTCGTTAAACTAATTTAATATGAAATTTTTCAAGGAAAAAAATTTAACTGACCTTTCAATTGCGAGAATTCTTCGTTGAATATGTTGTTGATACCAATGTAGCTGCTCCACAAATTCGCTCCAATTTTTTCAATGAACCTCAGAAAACCTTGATGTAATGTGAGTAATAGTGATAATGGAGTATATAGGTGAAATTACGGAGATGTTTTACCTTACAGTGAATGCGGGATTAATCAATTTTAATAAATTTTAACATGTTAATTTTTTATGGCGATGAAGGAAAATATGATAAAGCGAATATTATGAAATTGTTTTACAGCGGGGTGAATGTGGGATTAATTTGTTTCACAATGTATTATAAAAAAATAAAATAAAATAAAAACATTCAATTGTTTAGTAAATATTATATACTTTGACTATCAAAATAATTTAGGTAGAAGTTATAGTTTACAATTTCAACTTTAATGATTTATTTCATAAAAAAATTTAGTTTACATTTTTCATTAAATTGTAGAATAAAATAATGAAGATAAATAAATCTCACAAACTTTTAGGAGGGAAATATTTTCGTGAAATTTTTGGAGGGAAATATTTTCGTGAAATTTTTTGGGGGGGGAATTTTTGGAGGGAAAATTTCATTCTCTAAGCTATAAAGTATCTTTAGGAGACTCTCTATTTGTATCATTCAACATCTTCTATTTGACAGGGATGGATTGTCCTGATAGTGAAGTTTCGATTTATACAGCATCAACATCTTCATCGTGTAACAACTCTATTCATATGGATGAATATAGCAAGAATTCTTCCACTATGAATAGAAAGTCAATTCTTCCACTTAGTCCTAATCCTAAGGACTATGAGAGCAGCACTGATGAAAGAGGGGATGGAGAATTTCAAATAAATAAAGAGTCAAAGATTCTATTTAATCTGAATTCAAAGGACTATGAAAGCAGTAGTGATGATGAGCTTGATGATAAATTTCAAAAGAATGGAGTCTCACGGTGTCCACTTAGTCCTTATTCTAAGGACTATGAAAGTAGCAATGATGAAGAGCATGATGGTGAAGTTCAAAAGAATGGATTGTCACGGTGCCCACTTAGTCCTAATTCTAAGGACTATGAGAGCAAGAGTGTTGAAGAGCATGATGACAAATTTCAAAAGAATGGATTGTCACAGTGTCCACTTAGTCCTAATTCTAAGGACTATGAAAGTAGCAGTGATGAAGAGTGTGATAACGAATTTGAAAAGAATGGAGTGTCAAAGTGTCCACTTAGTCCTAATTCTAAGGACTATGAGAGCAGCAGTGATGAAGTGCATGATAATGAATTTCAAAAGTATGGAGTGTCATGGTGTCTAGTTATTCCTAATTCTAAGGACTATGAAAGCAGCTTTGATGAAGAGCAGGATGATGAATTTCAAAAGTATGGAGTGCCACTGTGTCCAGTTAGTCCTAATTCTAAGGAATATTAGAGCAGCTTTGATGAAGAGCGAGATGATGAATTTCAAAAGTATGGAGTGCCACGGTGTCCAGTTAGTCCTAATTCTAAGGACTATGATAGCAACAGTGATGAAGAGCGGGATGATGAATTTCAAAAGAATGGAGTGTCACAGTGTCCACTTAGTCCTAATTCTAAGGACTATGAGAGCAACAGTGATGAAGAGTGTGATGATGAATTTCAAAAGAATGGAGTGTCACAATCTCCTCTTAGTCTTAATTCTAAGGACTATGAGAACAACAGTGATGAAGGACAGGATGATACACTTAGTCCTAATTCTAATGAGTATAAAGGTAGCAGTGATGAAGGACAGGATGATGCACTTAGTCCTAATTCTATGGACTGTGAGAGCAGCACTGAAAATGCACATGAGGAAGAATATCCAATAAACATCGAGTCAAATTTTCCATTGAGTCTGAATTCTAAGGACTATGACAGTAGCACTGAAGAAGGGGAAGATGAAGAATATCCTCCAAGTCAGTATTTGAAAAGCATAGTTGATCATAGTGTGGATAACATTCCTCTTAATGATGATGAAAATCCTTATACAAATGATGATCCAATGATGGAGATGTTGCCAAGCAATATTGTATCGAGGAGTAGGAGCAGACCTTTTCGTATCAATGCAAGATGTTCTAGTTATACAAGGGGTAGAGCAGAATATCTGACGAGAAGAAGTTCTATCAGCGCACTCATTTCAAGTGAATGTTGCCAAAAAGATTTCTTGAAACATATGGATTTCAAATTTGCATTAGAGAGCAGGAAGAGATATTTGTCAATGAATAAAAGCATGCAAAATTCATATTTAGTTGGGTGCATGCAATCTACATTGTCAGGTTATGATTATCATATTAGGACTTTATTTATCTGTAGAAAATCTTTCAAAATGTTTCATTCAATTGGGAATTTTCGCCTCTCGAGAATTCAAGAAAAATTGGAAAAGGATCCCACATTTTATTCTGAAGTACGTCATAAAAGATAGTTTGGTCCATTATCAAATACTACAATGTCATGGATGAAAGAATTATTTTCAAAGCATGGAGAGTGTATGCCAAATAGAGAGACAATACATATTCCAGATAATTTTTCAAGATGAGAAATCTACAACTTATACAAATAATATGCAGAAGGTGCTGAGGGACATGGCCGGTTTATTACATATCAATATTTTGTGAAGGCATGGAAGAAATAATTCAACAATGTCCGTATTCCTAAGAAGACAAGGATGGGGATTTGTGGTACATGTGCTTCTCTTAAATAAAAAAGGGACAAATGTGAAGGGTCAGAAAGAGGTAGGCATTCATAACTTTAACTTTTAAAATTGTATATTCATCAAGTATGAAAACATATTTCTTAATGGCTTTCTTTTATGTTGTGTAGATTCAATTGTCAAAGAACTTCAGGAGCATCGTGAACAACAAACAAATGAAAGGAAAAAGTCTTACAAGCATTGAAAGAAGTGTTATGACAATCCGAATAAATATTTGGGTTTGATAATTGATGGTATGGACCAGAAGAAAACACTTTTACCACATTTTTTCGCACACCCAAAAATTTATAGGAGGAAAATTTTATTCAGTATCACTTGGTCGGTTGTATGGTCTTCAATGGGAAAATGGTGCCAAAGGTGTACTTCACAGCTCCAAATATTCATAATGATGCAAATCTGACCATAACCATAATTCATGATGTGCTTTCTCATTGGTCTGGTAATCTTCCTGAAGTTTTGTATCTACAATTGGACAACACTTGCCATGAAAACAAAAATTAGGTTGTTTTTGGATATCTAAACATGCTTGTTGAATTGAGAATTTTTCAGAAGGTAAAGGTTGGTTTCCTTCTTGTTGGGCACACTCATGACCATATTGATCAGATGTTCAGTCGTTTTTCAATCACATTGAGGAGGAAGGAAGTTGGGAGCTTGCCATCATTAATTGAATGTATTAAGAAATCATACATGCCAGAGCCTACTTTTGATGTGTTGGAAGAAACTGTTGACATGCGAAAGTTTATTATGGGATCATATGGTGAGGGGAAATGCATTGAACAACTTAATGACATTAGCTTCCAACATCAATTTCATATCAAAAAAATTGATGGGAAAACACTAATATGGGGCAAGAAATATTCAACTACTGCAGAATGGGCACCGTCATCAGGTTTGCAATTTTTGAAGTTTATTCCAGATCATCCAATATTTGCATCAAAAATATTGTTATTACAATTAGTTGGTGAAGTTCATAATGCATGCAAAAAAAAATAGAGATATAAATTATTCTAATTGCCTAGAAGAAATTAAAAAATGTATTAGATATACATATGAGTACTTTGACATTGTTGATTCAGTTTGGTGGGAGTCATTTTTCAATAATCAAAGTGATATCATTTCAACAACAACAAATGAAGATATACCTTTGAAAAATCCATTTATTTGGCCACAAAATGTGTCGAATGCACATGAGGAAATAAACATTGTTGAACAGTAACAATCTCAAGGTATTATTAATTCTTCACAAGCAGAGGAAAGAGAGATGTATATTGGTTCCAGAAGATCTCGTGCACAACGTGAAGCCATGGAAGACCTTTACAGGGGTTCAGTACAGGATATTAAGGAGGGTTTCATGATCGCAGTGCTAGCAGATGGAGATCTCAATGGCTATCCATTCTAGGACGCTAAAGTTATAAATGTCTTTATAGAAAATGAGGATGTTACAAGTGTTGAATTACATTGGTATGCCACAAATACAAACCCATTCAATGGTGTGTATAAGCCAGAGATGGTAGCTGAGAAAAAAATGGCGCAAAGAGAAAAAGAAAGGGCATGAATATAAATCATCGCCGCATGAAATTGGAGGATGTTGACATACTTGTTTATGACTTCAATTTAACAAAGAGAGGAACTCTTCGCTTCAAGACGATAGAGATTCTGAAAAGGTTGTTACCAGAAGGAACAATGTTGATATGGGAGTCTACTGAAACCAGTTGTAGATCTAGAAGAATTTTGAAACCTGAAATGATGGGCATGCATGTGGACTCAGATGGGGCACTAGTTGATGAAAGAGAAGAATATGGAACATCTTCGTCAGCATCCAGTCACTCATCTGAAGATGTGAATTCTGATGGTGTGCAAGAAAATATGAGTGATTTTGAATAATTGTTTAAGATAGTTTATCTAACTGGTGTATGCATCGTATCTTGAAATAAAAATTTTGATTTCCATATGGTGTTAAATGAGACGTTATGAGTCATTTTTATGTTGTTGGATCATTTTACTAGCATTTTTTTTAAATTTTGAAGATTGACCCTAAAAAAAAATCATTGTTCTAGTATAATCACTTTTTCGTTTTCAAGCTGTATTTTGCACAAAAATTTTGTTTTCACTGCCATTTTTAAAACATGTTCAAAATTGTCCCTAAAAAAAAACCATTGTTCCAGTATACACACTTTTCATTTTTAGCACTATTTTTGATTTTTTTTGGCATCTTTTTGGCCAGAGTTCCCGTTTTTTGTTTATAGGTCCCGTTTCAAAGTTTACATTGTTAAAATGGGAAATAGGGTGAAATGGAGTAAAACTGTAAAAATAAAATGTAAATGAAATATGACAGTGAGATGAAATGGAACTGTAAAATAAAATGAAAGCGGAATGAGATGGAATGAGACTATGAATTTTCATTCTCTAAACTGCAAATGAATGTAGCTTTTTGTCACTACTTATTACAAAAAGGAAATGGAAAATATAGGATGTCAGAAATCTCTGATTTTCACCCTGTATTTTCTGTATAAGTATGCCAATCAATGATTGGTTTTCAAACTCATACAATTTATTTATTTTTACTTTTATTTTATATTTTTTATATTAATTTTTTTAGGAAAAATAAAGGCTAAGTTAGTGGAGAAGAAGAATTCTTCTTCACTAGCTTCATTTCAAAGTTATTCTGGAAAATCTTAATGAACTCCTCTCTTGAAATTAGTTTATGATATATCTTCAACCGAGGACCATTCACAAGAAGAGGTATTTTTCTTCCGTCTATTGTCCTTATCGTTACTACTACGTTATTAAAGACTTCTTCAATCTCATATGGCCCAAGCCAATGAGTCTGAAACTTCCCTTGAAAATCTTTGAATTTTGAATCGAACAAAAGTCCCCAATCTTTTGCTTGAAATTTCTTCTCCTTGATATATTTATCATGCCATTTAACCCTTTGCTATTAGACTATACTGGTTCTTTGAACTGCATCTTGGTTGATTTCATCAAGCTCATTGAGTTACTCCAATATATGTTTATGTGCCTCTGATAAATCCAGTCCTAATTGGATTGCGATCTTGAAGGTTTTGATTTGAAACTCTATAGGGAAGAGAACTTGTTTCCCATGAACAAGTTCATAGGGTGTGTGTCCCGTTGTGTTCCTCCATGTAGTTTTATAAGCCCATAAAGCTTCAGGAAGCCTTTCTGCCCAATCTCTTTTATGTAGATGCACAGTCCTAGTGAGAATTCCTTCAATCACCTTATTTGTAGATTCAACTTGACCATTTGCTTGTGGATGATAGGGGGTAGATTTCCTATGTTTGATCTTGTAATATTCCACAAGACTTTTCACCATTTTAGATGTAAATTGAGATCCCTGATTTGTCACAGTTTCTCTTCGAACACCAAAACGAGTGAAGATGTCCTCAAAAAGAAAATTAACTATAGATTTTTCATGAGAAAAAGTTAATGCTTTAGCCTCTACCCATTTAGTGACATAATCAGTGCATACCAATATATACTTCTTTTACTTAGATGGGGGATTAACTGGTCCAAAAAAATCCAAGGCCCATTTTTCAAAAGGTTCAATGAGTACCTGAATTTGTAGTGGCATTTCATTTGAAGAAGCAAGTTTTCCTACCCTTTGGCAGTTGTCACACCTCCTGACATATTCTTTGGCATCTTTGAAGATGGATGGACAATAATATCCTAAAGAAAGGATTTTATAGGTTGTCCTCTTGTCAATAAAGTGTCCA
Source organism: Pinus tabuliformis (assembly GCA_031772625.1). NCBI lineage: Eukaryota > Viridiplantae > Streptophyta > Pinopsida > Pinales > Pinaceae > Pinus > Pinus tabuliformis. Next base: position 502,552,264 of record CM062818.1, on the reverse strand, counting down.
CCATATGATTCATCATGACATGCCTTAAGAATCTCAGGCATTTCATCTTCCCTAACACATCTTCTGATCATGAGATCTGGACTTGTTTTATACAATTCATTAGTGATCCATGAGTATTTTTCACTTATTTGAATGAATTTTCTTTTCTCTCTAGGAAACAAATGTGAAGGCAATTTCCCTGTGACTAAGTAATTCGCAATATCTGCAAACCAAGGGGTCTGAGTAGTCACTGCAAAAAGATATTCATCAGGAAACTTATCTTCAACCGGAGTGTCATCTTTGATATTTTGAATTCTAGACAAGAAAACAGCAATTGTGTTTTGTTTTCCAGGTCTATCTAGCACAATAATATTGAATTCTTGCAAGAGTAATAGCCATCTTGTAACTCTACCATTAGTAATAGGTTTATTCATTAAGTATCTAATTGTAGAGTGATCTGTATGAACAAAGGTTTCATAGCCTGTTAAAAGCAAAAGTTTTGGGCGCGCGACTGAGAGCGCATCCCTGAAGCCTGCGACTGCGTTTCAAGATGGATCCTCCGGATCCTCCCTGTGGGGGTCCGGATCTGCAAAGAGCATTCTCTAATCTGGTTAAATCTCTCCCCCCGCAGCGACCTCGACCAGCAGCAACAAAGTTTGTGAAGAAGCTTGATGTATTACAGGAAGTTCAACTGCCGCCTGCAACTCCACGCATGGCAGCCCTCTCTCTAGCAGAGAAAGGATTAATCGGACAGTTTACAGGGCTTTGGCCGTCGCCCAGAACAGTTCAAAGATGGGTCGAAAGGAACTGGTCGGACAAGATTCAAGGCAAATAGCTATCAGATTTTGTGGCAGAGGATATTTTACATTTCATTTTGAGACCAAGGAGGATAAAGACTTAATATTCAGGAACGGACCATATTTTATGGACTCCAGGGGCCTCTACCTCAACAAATGGACTCCGGATTTTGACCCAGAACTTGACATTCCGAATGCTGTCCCAGTTTGGGTAAGGCTGCCTCATCTTCCTCTTCACTGCTGGGGGGACGAATCAGTCAAAGCTATAGGGAATGCGGTGGGAAAATATATAGATCGCAGCGAACCCAAAGACAACATGCAGGCATGTGCACGGATATGTGTCGAAGTCGATCTAGGTCGAGGACTGCCGGAGGCGATCAAGCTGAAAGTGGATGACTGGAGCCACATTCAGCAACTGGACTACGAGCAGATACCATTTAAATGCAAGGTATGTCACGAATACGGACACTTTGCAAATAGATGCACAAAAATTGTGAATGTTGACAATGATGAGCAAGAAGGCCAATGGGAACCAGTAAAAAAGAAAAAAACTTCTCCTTCCTCCAAACCTCCTGTGGATTCTGATGCCCCTGGATCCTCCAAGCAACATCCTCCTTCATCTCCCCCTCTGATACCCGATCCTCCACTTCCTCCCTCTTCTAATCCTTTTTCAATCCTTTCTGAGGCTGAATCGGGACCTGACATCCCCTCCCTTGAGCCCCCGCCTCAGCAATCGACTCCTTCCTCCATGCAGCCCCCTCCCCAGCAATTGACTCCTCCCTCCATGCAGCCCCCTCCTGAACCTCCCGTTTCGAGAATTACCAGGAGCTCTTCAAAGGATCATGGAGCGCCCAGTGATGTCCCAAAAAAGACAGGACCCGGAAGAAAATCAGCTAAGCAACAAAGGGATGAAAGTGCACAAAAAGATATAGCACTTGGCACTCAAACACCAATAGAGTCTTTTATACTTGGGCATATGGAAAAAGAGAACAGTAGCAAAGGACATGAGAGGCGAGCACCTCTCCACACATCAAGTATCTCATGATGAAAATACTATCTTGGAATAGCAGGGGATTGGGGCACCCCTCCAAGTTAGTGGCCCTCAAGGATCTGATTCACAGTGAGAAACCTGAAATCATACTTATACAAGAAACAAAGCAAGAGCAAGGTGAAATGAACAGAGTCATTAGTCAGCAAAAACACTTTTGTGGAATCATAAGTGAGGCAAGAGGAGCCTCAGGCGGTATAGCAACACTATGGGATAGCAACAAATGGTTGTGCAGCTCTTCAAATGTTCATCAAAATTGGATCCGAACTGCTCTGGACAGCAGAACCGGAGGCCAATCAGTGACAGTGTACAATGTGTATGCTCCAAATCAGTATAGAGAAAAGGAGATATGCTGGGACACCCTGAAAGCAAACATAGATCAGGACCAGAACACCAATCTCATTGTAGCAGGAGACTTCAATCTAGTGCTGCATGCCAATGAAAAAAGAGGAGGTAACTTTACTCCTGACCCTTCCAGAAACCGGTTAGAGGTTATAATTCAGGATCATGATCTGGTGGATGTCAGACCCAAAAATCGTAAGTATACCTGGAGTAACCGAAGACTTGGAGCTAGCAACATCATGGAACGGCTGGACAGATTCCTTGTTAGTATAACATTCCTCTCCTCCTTTTCAACAGGCTATTCAAATATCCTCAATGGGTCGGCCTCTGATCATTATCCGATAACTTTAACTCTTCAAAGCCATTGCCCGCTAGGGCCCATACCATTCAAATATAGCTCAATATGGAACCGGATACCAGCTGCAAAAGAAGTGGTGCAGGCAACGTGGCTCCAACATGTAGAGGGATCCCCGAGTTATATCTGGGAGACAAAACTTAAACGACTTCGGCAGGCCTTAAAGAGCTGGGCAAAGAACAGTTATCAAGAGCCCGAGCTAAACAAACAAAAAATCAAACAAGAGTTAGAGGAGACACAACAGAGCATAGAAAGGCAGGGGCTATCTCAGCAAAATAAAGAACAGGAGGGTAGACTCTATACACAGCTGAGCCAAATCCTTAGGGAGGAAGAAACAAAGTGGAGACTGAAATCAAGGCAACTTTGGTTGCAGGAAGGGGATAAAAACACAGCTTATTTTCATAAGCAAGCCACTGTGCGAAAACTTAGAAACACAGTGAGCACAATAATGGACAATGAGGGGAACAGATATAGTACTCAGGACTCAATAAAGGAAGCAGCCACCAGGCATTTTTGTCAACTCCTAACTGAAGAAAAAGGTTCAGAAGACTACTCAGACATGCTCCAGTACTTACAGAAAGGGGTCACTCAAGATATGAACAACAAGCTTACAAAAGAAGTGGAAGAAGAGGAAATAAAGGCAGCTATTTGGAGTTTACATCCGGATAAGGCCCCAGGACCGGATGGTTTCCCTATTAGCTTCTATAGGGAACACTGGTCAATAATCAAAAAAGATCTCATAAAGATGATTCGATGGGTGATGAGAAAAGGTAAGATGGGGGGTTACACCAATTCCACCTACCTTGCCTTAATACCAAAAGAAAACCGCCCTTCATCTTTCTCGAGATTCCGGCCAATCTCATTATGCAACTCAGCCTACAAAATAATTTCGAAAATCTTGGCAGCCAGACTAAAACCTCTCCTTCCCTCCTTGATCTCTGAAAATCAAGGGGGCTTTCTCCCCAACAGGCACATTACAGATTCTATTCTTCTTGTTCAAGAGGCCATCCACTCAAGCTTAACCAGGAAAGAAAAAGGTTTTGTACTAAAGCTGGATCTTGCAAATGCTTTTGATAGGGTAAGGCACTCCTATCTGTATGTTGTTCTTCATAAAATTGGTTTCGATTCTTCCTTCATATCTATGATTGCAGCTTGTATAACTGGACCGTGGATCTCCCCCTTAATAAATGGGAGACCATGTGCGGCCTTCCAATCATCCCGTGGCCTCAGACAAGGCTGCCCGCTGTCTCCCTATTTGTTCATCCTTATGGCTGAATCATTCAGTCAAGCCTTGGACTATAACAGGAGAGTAGGATTAATCACTGGAATCAAGATTGAACATGGAGCAAAGAACATCAACCACTCTCAGTTTGCGGACGACACTCTGCTGATAGGAGGAGCATCAATAACAATAGCAAGGAGATTTAAAAAGCTCTTGGACCAATTCATGGATTACTCAGGAGGAAAAGTCAATCAGATAAAAAGTTGCATATACGGATGGAATACTGCAAATCACACCATCCACAGCATAGCAAGTGTATTTGGAGTTACTTGCAATCTAACCTGGAATCACTTCTCCTATTTAGGGATGCCAGTGAGTTTGGGCCCTCTAAAAGCCGACATATGGAATGAGATACTGGATAAAATAAAGAGGAAAGTGCAGCAATGGGGCACAATGTGGCTAAACCCAGCAGGAAGGTTAATTCTTCTAAAATCAGGTATTGCTTCTCTCCCTATATATCGTTTCTCTTTATACCATGCTCCAGCTGTTTTCCATCAAAAAATGGAAAAATTACTCAGGCACTTCCTTTGGCAAGGAGGGAAAACGGATAAAAGCAAATTTAATCTAGTCAGCTGGAAGAACATCATCCAATCTCAGGAGAAAGGAGGATTGGGCATCAGGTCCCCAAAGCTTCTCAATTTGGCCCTAGGAGCAAAAATTGTATGGAGACTGATCACCGGGCCGACAGCGTGGTGGAAGAAGGTTTTGGAGGCCAAATACCTAAATTGTACAAGGCAACAGCTTTTGGAGTCTAATATACCCAACAGAGATTGTACAAAGATCTGGCATCTTTGCAAGAAGGCAATACCTTTCATGAATCAAAACATATCTAAAGTACCAGGTGGGGGAAACAGTATCAATTTCTCCTTAGACAAAATCCTGGGACAGCAGCCTATTGGAGCAAAAGCAGAGGCAAAGCCAATCATAAACTGGCTCAATGATAAAGGTCTCCACCATCTGTCCCAAATATCAAAATGGGATGCCCATACTCATGCCTGGATAGGCTGGAGCTTTCCGGACCCTCCCAATGTTTTGAATAATAGTCTCACTGTCCTAAAAACGCTCCTGCACAGCAAAGCTCCGGTTCAAGAAGATGCACTGGATGGGTATAGATGGGATCCATCTGGAACACAATACACGGTTAAAGCGGGACATCAATATCTTTGTGACAGCACCTATCAACAAGAATCCTGGAACCACTGGAAAATAGTATGGAGAGCGGAGGCTCCCCCCAAGGTCAAGTTCTTCTTTTGGCTTCTCCTGAAAGGGAAAACATTAACAGCGGAGAATTTAAGAAAGAGAGGCATAATGGGCCCATCCAGGTGTCCAAATTGTTGTAGATCAGAGGAAACAATGCAGCACTTATTTATTGATTGCCCGGTTGCTGGTGCTTGCTGGAAGGAAATGGCCTCAATAGGAGAATCACCATGGGAACCCCAGAACACAATTGCAGAAACAGTCTACAAATGGAGGAAGAACTGCCCTTGGAAGGAGAAAAGAAGCCAACTGGCCCAAAGGGTATGGAACACCATACCTCTCACTCTTTTATGGCGCCTCTGGCTGGCGCGAAATGGCAAGGTCTTCCAAGAAAAAGGATTCAGCATCAGGAAAATTTGCCATAAGGCCAAAATGTTGGCTTTAGAATCAATAACAAATCACACCAATGGCAAAGTTAATGCAACAAATTACAGTGCAGAGGAGAGAAATTTCCTCAGCTTCGTACTGGAGAATATCTCCAGTGCTCAGGAAACCAGCAGGAAAGGGACCAAGGTGAAGGAAGTAAACAGTGTATGGAGACTGCGATTGAAAGAAGAGGAACTCTCTCAGTGGATGAGCAATTGTAATAAATTCTGCCTATTCTTCGATGGTGCATCAAAGTCGAACCCTGGTATAGCAGGTGCAGGAGGTCTTATTTGCAATGCAAACGGGGACTGTATCCTTCACTATGAATGGGGGCTAGGGGAGAACTCCAATAATAGAGCCGAAGGACTAGCCCTGTATCAGGGGCTCACCCAATTAATCAAGCTCGGGATAAAGAAGGCAGCGGTGTTTGGGGATTCATCCATAATCATCAGACTTATGGCGCACCGGCAGAGCACTCCAAACATACTCCTCCAGCAGATAAATCGGCGAAATCAACTCCTACATGAAACAATGGAAGATGTAAGCTATTATCACATACTCCGCAGCCTGAACAAAGAAGCGGATAAGTATGCCAACAGGGCATGTGTTAGAACCGTTGGCAGTCTGTGCTGTAACGACAGCGTGTCGTTCCAACCACTCCCATGACCATCTCAAAACAAGTCAACAGCACGCGGTTCCCAGCTGACAGAAACAGTGGGATCGCTCAGGTAATCCGTGCCGGCGACAGCATCAGGCATGTGGAGAGGATTTTGCCCGGATATGCAAGCAGGAACCTGTCTAGAAACGTGAAATGGCACAGGCTCTCAAGCGAGGATCGTCCTTTCAGATCGAACCTCCATACCAAGCAAGATATGCACCTGAACACACAGCGGGTCAGCAATAATCCCAAGACAGTCAGGTTGATAGCTTCCCGCCTCCGAAGCAAGCACTCTGATTCTATAAATGCAATAGCGAACAGCGCTCAATATCGCATCAAGCATAGTGGTTTGGGTGAATATTGGCACAGCATTTGGCAAAGTGCGCAATTCTTCACTGCTAGAACCACAGTAGCAGCCTCGCTCAGCTACGTTAGTGTCTCAGAGTCTCGAATTTTAGTGGCCAGTATACCAAACAGGGCGTTGCCGGAGACAAAGATGAACCGAATAGAGGATTGTCTTCATTGCGCAGATCTCCAAGCGGAATTTGAGGAGCTGAGAGCGCAGCAGCGCATTATGGAAGACCAGGTCAAGAGTCTGGAAACAAGAATGGAGGATCAGTATAGAATATTGAATGAGAAATACAGGGCAGAAATCAATCTCTTTCTGCATAGAGTTTCTTCTCTCTATGAACAGTTCAGAAATCTGGCAAACCGTTGTAGTCATGCAGAAGAATCGATTGCAATCCTCCAGTACATGATGGATAAGAAGAACAAGGCCGCCCCCAGCTCCTCCAGTGCAAAACAAGTCGATCCTGACCCAAATCCAGAAGAGTCCACGGCCAGGCAGATCAGTCACATTGAAATAGACTAATTATGATGTGTAGATGTAAATTTTGGTCTCTGCAGTTTGTTAGAATTTACAGTAGTTTAGAAAGTTTTAGAGGCAGAAGTACTAGTACAAGGATCAAGGAAGGGAACTTTTTTGTAATTCCTTTGATCCGTGATAACCAGAAACTTTTGTATGTACGGAGAACTGACTCCTTTTTCAGTCCATAATATAGCATCCGAAATTTGTCTAAAAAAAAAGGTTTCATAGCATGTTATATAATTTCTGAACTTGTTGATGGCATGAACAATAGCTAAAAATTCATTTTCAGTTACAGTATAATTTAACTCAGTGGGAGTCAAATTCTTACTTGTATAGTAGATGGCATTGGGAATCAAATCTTTTCATCCTAATACAGCTCCCAGAGCTGTATCTGAAGCATCTGTGAAATGTGAATAGGTGGTTTCCAATTTTGACCTCTCAAGATGGGTGCTTCAGAAATTTTTTCTTTTAAAGTCTCAAATGCTAACTAGCAATTAGGATTCCAATTCAATTCACAATCCTTGTTGAGTAATTTGAAGAGTGGGGATGCTATTTCAGTGAAATTTTCTTTAAATCATCCATAGTATCTTGTAAATCCTAGAAAAATTCTAACATCCTTTTGACAATTTGGAATTGATAATTTAGAGATGACTTCAACTTTAGATTTATCAACTTTAATTCCATCTCCCGAAATGTGATGTCCTAAAACAATCCCTTCTGTAAACATCATAAAACATTTTTCATGGCTTAGTGAAAGGTTTCTTTCCTTACATCTTTTAAGAACTTTTTCCAAATTTTCCAAAGTTTCTTCAAATGTATTCCCATAGAATGTAAAGTCATCCATATATACCTCTACACAATCATGTATTAGATCAGAAAAAATTCCTAGTACTGCTCTTTGGAATGTTGTAGGTGCATTACATAATCCAAAAGGAAGTACTCGGTAGGCATAGGTTCAATAATAGAGTTTAGGCTTCTGTGATCCATATCAAGTTAGAGAAAGATTCTTCGGCGAAAATCACATGGAATCTCATTTGTCGACGCGTTTCGAACCAACTAGTGTGGTTCATCGTCAGGACAAGTTGAAGAAACGGATCTAGCTCATCATGCTAAAAAGTCTGAGCGGAGCCTCCAACAGCTATCTTCCCTAACGGCTAGTTTGACTCAAGGACAGGGGTCAAAATTATTATAATAGTTTAATTCGGAAAAAAAAATAAATTATTATTAAGGGTAAATGGTACGAGACCTAATAATTAAAAAAATTTATAAGTTAATTAATAATTTAAAAGGAAAATTAGTCAAATAAATGACCTTGAAATGCCTAAAAAATATAAATAATTTTATTTAAAAGTATTAAAAAATAAAAGGTAATGAAGAAAATCAAAGTTAATAATTAAAAATTATAATTTAATTAATACTTTAAAAGGAAAATTACTTAATTAAATGACCTTATAATAAATGGGTAAGTGAAATAAAATATTATTATTGAGGGTATTTGGCACGAGACCTAACAATTAAAAATTATAAGTTAATTAATAATTTAAAAAGGAAAATTGGTTAAATAAATGACCTTATAATAAGGGAATAATTTAAATGCCTAAGAAATATATGAAGAATATATAAAAATAATCTTATTTAAAAGTATTATTAAAATTGTATGTTAATTAAAAATAATAAAAGGTAATAAAGAGAATAAAAGTTAATAAAAATTATAAGTTAGTTAATAATTTAAAAGGAAAATTAGTTAATTAAATGACCTTATAATAAAGGATAAGTTAAATGCCTAGATATATAGAGTAATATATAAATTAATTTTATATAAAAGTATTATTAAAAATGTATGTTAATTAATAAAAGGTAATTAAGCTATAAAAAGGACCTTAAATGGAAAATTAGTTAATTAAATGACCTTATAATAAAGGATAAGTTAAATGCCTAGATGTATAGAGTAATATATAAATTAATTTTATTTAAAAATATTATTAAAAATTGTATGTTAATTAATAAAAGGTAATTAAGCTATAAAAAGGACCTTATAAGTTCAGAATATAATAAAGAAAATCAAAGGATGATATGTTAGATCGGAAATTAGTTAAAAATATAAGCTGTAAAGAATTTGAAAGGAAAATTAGTTATATGAAGGCCCTTAAATAAAAATAATCAATATATAAAAATAATAGGAATTAAAATGGAAAAATAGGCATAAAGGACCTTGAAATATCAGAAGAAATAGGTTGCTATACATAAATAAATAAATATCACGCGAATAAAAACTAATAAATAAATAACCAAAAATTAAAAATAAAAATCAATAAATAAATAAATCAATAAATTTTAAAAAAAATAAATAATAAAAAATAAATAATAATAATAATAAAACAAATAAGTAAAAATAAAGATAAAAGACACAAAAAACCAAAGAGGATGGAAAAACGACTAGGAAGAGAGGGTTGGGACCCAACACCTACTGACTTTCCAACCATCCTCTCTATTGAGATTGCTTGGTCTCTTTTCAATCTCAAGCGCTTCCCTGAATTTTCAATGATGGAAATACGAAACCTTAGCAATAACACTGGCTTCTTCAATACAAACATGATGATTGGTTTTCTCAGCGTGTTCATCCAAAGCGGAAGACTTAGATCTCCTATGCTTAAGATCCGTTGCGTGCTCGCTAATCCTCTGATTAATGGAACGACCAGTCTCCCCAATATAGGGGGTCCCACGGGAACAAGGGATCATATAAACACCCTTCATATCTTTAGGGTCAATGGGATCCTTCACTGATCTGAGGGACGAACGAATGGTGTTCAGGGGCCTAAAGGACACAGGGATACTATGTCTCCTGAGAATCCTACCAATTCTATCAGTGGTCCCTTGAACATACAGAAGATGGACACCAGGAACTCGATCTTTTGGTTCTCTTTTAGCCAGAAAATTCTTGGAAGATTTAAGGAAAGCCCTTTGACCCATGTATCTATTGTAACCATTCTCCACAAAGACATCCAGCAGATGGGATTTTTCCTTCTCAAAGCTCTTCTTGTCTGAGATCCTCAGGGCCCGAGTAGCAAGGGTACTGAGAACACCCATCTTTTGAGCCGGGAAATGGTGGGAACTGGCATGAAGATACTGCTCCGTATGAGTTTTCTTTCGAAAAACTTGATGGGCGAGGGAACCATCATCATTCCTAGAAATAAGAATATCAAGGAAAGGAAGGCATACCTCAACTTCCTTCTCCTTAGTGAACTTAATGGCTGAGGATTGCCTGTTGAGATGATCAAAGAAGAGATCAAGCTCATCCTGGCCATGAGACTAGATGACATTGGTGTCATCCACATACCTCCTCCATAGTTAAGGTAGGAGTCGGGAAGAGTTCATAGCCTTGGACTCAAAATCTTCCATAAACAGATTAGCAACAACAGGGGAAAGGGGTGATCCCGTTGCAACCCCACATGTTTGATCGAAGAACTCCCCTTCAAAACTGAAGAAGGTAGAAGTGAGACAGATCTGAACCAACCTGGACAAGTAAATGTGGTTTTATCTTGATCTTTAGGTGCCACCTGAATCTGATTATAACACTAAAACCATTCAGGAATGAGAAATACTTCTTACCTACTAATGTATCTAACACTTGATCTATAAAGGGTAAATGAAAATTATCTTTAATGGTAGCTTTATTCAATTCTCGATAATCATTGCACACCCTCCATTTACCATTCTTTTTAGGCACAATCACTAAAGGGGAAACCGATTGGCTGTCTGAAATTGGGTAAATGAAGTTTACATTCAACAATTTTTGCAGCTATTCTTTCACAATTTCCCTAAGATTTGGATTCATCCTTCTTTGAGGCTGTTTGATAGGTTTACAATTTTCCTCAATGTAGATGTGATGTATACAACTCTTAGGACTAATTCCTTTCATGTCAGTATATTCCCATGCATATGCAGTAGAATGTTGTTGTAATGTTGTGATTAGCTCTTCATGTTGTAATTTCTCCAAGTTATTGTTTATGTTCAATGTTCTCCCTAGAAAGATTTCAATTGTAGAGTTACCAAATTCTTCCATAGAATAAAGAAACATCTGCCTAGATGACAAATATTCAATATTGGATTTTCTTGGAATTGATCATGTTTATATTCTGGAGATGATTCAAAATTTTCCGTTGTATTCAAGATTTGACTATCTTCACTAATGTCTGAAATAGTAAGGAGAGGTTGAATGTCATTTTCATCATCAATCCATTCTTTGTCATCTATTTCTATGATTGTTCTTGCTGGAGGATATAGAGTGAATTTCTTTGTTGAATTCCCATCAGAAATATACATGTCACCAAATCTACAATTAATGAAAGCATCAGCTGTGGCCAGCCAAGGTATTCATAATATCAGTGGATGTCCTCCTAGATTTTTCTTGGGGGTTAAGATCATAAAATCAACAGGGTATTCCCAAGAATCTAAGGACACTGAAATATCTTCTAACACACCATCTGGTTTGATTACAGATCTATCTGCTAATTGCAGTAATGTAGGTGTGTAAAGAAGATTAGGAAGCTTGAGTTGTTCCATGGTTTGTTTGCTCATGATGTTTATAGTTGCTCCTAAATCAATCAATGTATTCGGAATTTCAACTCCATTGATATGTGTTTTCACAATTGGACTTCCTGGATGTACATATTTTTGTATGGCAATTTTTCCCATCATTATGTCTGTTATTTTTCCTACCAGGTGAATTATTTTTTTTCTTTTGCTTTTCTTCCTGGTTTCTTTATGCTCAACTCCTTTATTGTTTTAGCCAAGATTGGAATCTCCTTAATGGCTTGTAACAAAAGGATTTTGATACAGACATTTTTCAATTCATCTAGAAAATCATAATTAGGCAACATAATCTGCTTTTCTACCCCTCTATCAACTTGTAATCTTTCAAGAAAAGGAGGTGCAGAAGTAGATATTGGTTGCTCAATGATAGGAGTTGAATTCATTGGTTCTTTCTGTTTTTCATTTTCAATATTTTGGTTTTGGAGAAATGTTCCTTCAAAAATTTTATTGGGCTGTAGAGAATCTTCCTCAGAATTGTCTTGTTCCTGAATAACTACAGAAGGCCTTTCCTTTTCTAATATCCTACCAGATCTTAGTTGAACATCATTGAGATCTAGAGGAGTGATCATATAAGTTGGAAATTGTTGTCCTTCCACCATGTAAGTATCCTGAGGATTTTTATTGTTGGGGTTTGGTAATGGTTGGGCATGTAGTTGATTTGGTCTCTGCTGAAATGGTAGTAAGAGTTGAGGATTTTGGTTTTGAAGTTGAAGTTGCTGGTTTTGTTGTGGAATTTGTTGTGGAAATGGTAGTGAAAGTTAAGGGTTATGATTTTGAAATTATGGCTTTTGATTTTGTTATGGAATTTGTGGAGGGGAATAATTCTGATATGATGGAGGATATTGATAATATTGAGAAAATATTCCATAAGGATTTTGTATTCCTTGAGCCCAAGGTTGAGATTGAGATTGAGGTTGAGGTTGAGGCCAAGGTTGCTGCCAAAAATTCCAATTTGGTGGGGGTTGAAGATACATTTTATTGTTAAATCCCTGATGTTGTGGCCCCTGCCAAGGTTTACTGTTAAATCCCTGATGTTGTGGCCCCTGCCAAGGTCTTCTAGAGACAAAGCAAAGAGATTCTGTTGAATTTGGAATTGTTTCTTCTTGAAAAACAGCCTTAAGACCTGAAATTGAAGGAAAACCCTTGGTCTCATGGTTCTTTGAACAAATCACACAAGTCTCTATGATTTTTGAATCCAAAGCGCATTCTCTTAGATTTTTTTTATTTTTTATTTTTTATTTATTTATTTATTTTTTTTTATTATTATTATTATTATTATTATTATTATTATTATTCCTGCATTTGGGACAGAAAATAGCTAAAGCATCAGCCTCGATTTTCTACTTGTTTTGCAACTTAAGGGTGTATATTTGCTCACTAAGGCTCCCTATAATATATGTTTTGAATTCATCAAGCATATCCCCAATTTCTACCCTACTCACTGATCTAGTTGCAGATTTATTTACTCTAACAAGAGGAGGATCTCTTGGACCTTTCCTAGTTTTGGATTTCTTTCTTGAGAGATGAACACATAATTCTCCTATGTCACTTAACGGGAGTTGAGAGATATCTCCCTTCCCCATCATGTTAAGGATATCTATCCACTCATCTCTAATGGATTTTAATAGAAGAGCTTTTAAGGTATCTTCATCTAAATTATCCATCTTTTCTCTTTTCAAGTTATAGTTGAATCTCTCAATTAAATCCTCTAAATTTTCATCCTCTCTTTGCATCATTTTGAACACTTCATCCTTGTGATTGGTAGGCATGCAATAATCCAAATACCTGTCCAAAAACACTTTCTTCATGTCATTCCATGTTCTAATGGACTGAGTAACCAAACCCATGAACCACTTCAAAGCAGCTCCTTTCAATGTTGAAGGAAACAACTTAAGTTTTCTAGAGGCTTCTAAGTAATGAGAGGTTATGCACAAGACTTAAAACTCAAATAAAAATGTTTCAGGATCCTCACTTTTTAACCCATGGAAATTTGGGAGGACAGAAGGTGAGATATTTTTCATTGTGGCATTTGTTTCTTCATCAACTATAAGGAATCCAAAAGAACTATCTATTTCCCTATTTCCTTTGCCTCCTCCATTATTTCCTCTACCCCCTCCTACAAACAGTGTGAATTCTCCATCCTCTCCTTCCTCTACCATTATAGTTTCTTCAGAATCAGTATAAGGTTCAACCTACAAGGTTAATTTCTCTTTCTCTGGTTCCTCTATTAATGGTATGTGGGAGAGAGGTTTTACTTCTTCTTCCTCACTAGGTATTCTTAATTCTTCAACTAAAATATGCTCCCCTATGGAGGTGAAAAAGGCTACTCCTTCTGTTGGAGATCCAAGATTTTCCTCCTCTAGGACTGCCCCAATAGATGAAGTAGGAGATCCTTTTGATTGAATTTATGACCCTAGAACTTAAGGAGTTCTATGGATAGGAGTATGAGCTTGAGATGGAGGTGTATCTCTTCTTATTCTTGGTGGAGTAGGTGGTGTTGTAGGAATTGAACTCCTGCCTCTAGCTATAAATGTACCCCTAGAATCTCTTTCTCTATGCATATCATTTTTTTGAATGTAAGAGATAAGGTTACCTAATTACACTTCCCTAGTAGCGGCACCAAAATGTTTAGTCAATTTAGTGTCTTAAATTGCTTGCATAAATTATCAACCGAGGTTTGTAAACTGATGAAGTGTAGTGCACTATATGTGCTTAGTTAACCCTTCCTACTTCGTTGTTTTGTATTTTTATATTTTTTTGGGGGTTTCTGTTCTTTGATTCCTAATGATGTACAATCTAAACTATGAGAAACTGAATCTAAACTTCCTAAAGGTGAACCAAGAGCTAAAACTAGTCAAAATCTAATTTAAAAGAAGGAAAAATAGAGCATCTGTCCTATCTTGTCATTAATCCTAAGTCATGAATCTAATTCTTAAAATTAAAATGTGAAGTTGTAATGCGTGTTGAAATAAATATAGAGAATGAAATCAACTGATGTACTTCTAGTTACTCTAACCTTCAATTTTGAAAGATAACCTTCTTGAGATGGAATACAAGCAACTTTTGTACCTTATGATCTAGAGAAATAAATGAAAACATGTAGAAGGTAACTGATTGATTTCAACCACATTGTGAAGTGAATGTTTAACCATTTAGTTTAGGATGGGTATCAACTTGAAATGGTGATCAAAAACATTCATTAACGCAGTGTATTGACAATCTGAACTAGAAAATAAATAATAAAACTGTGAGTAAACTAGTCAACAATGCATTCTCATTACTTCAACTTTACTCTGTTTAGAAACAAAATTGTTTCCTTTCATGAAATGGGTTGGAGAAACAAGAATGCACAATTGAGTTTTAACATTATTCTATTGATCAAGACTAAAAGAAATCAAACTAAGTTAGAAATACTGCTTAAAAAGAAAATGATGAAATTAAAACAACAAAAAACAAATGGAAAGAAAACCTCCTTCAGTGTAGGGGCCCTCTGCAACTGACTGGGTTGAGCTGCTAACTAATTGAAAATGCTCTTTTAAACGATCATTGGTCAACACATGACTTTATATTATAGATAGGAACGAAGTCCAAAAATACAGAGTTGAAAGTCTGAACTTAATACATCAAATTCTTCAAACCCCTGTTGGTTCTGTACAACCAGTATTTAAAAGGAAATAATCATAATTGTCAATGAGGAAAACTAGCTACAGGTGGCCTATACATATCACAACAGGAGTGCGTAAATGTCTGATCAGCTACAGGTGACTTGAATTGGGGCGAGATGTTTGCAACAGAACCGTTAACACAAGTGGATGATCTGAGTTAATGCTGCAACAAAATTGTTGGATTTATTGATTAACCACGAAAGAGTAGACAAATAGTCCTATTGCTTTTGGGTATCATATGTTTGACTCCACCTTTGACTACGATCTTGAGCTTGCTTTCTTATCGATCTGGGTTGAGTGACTAGAATAGAATCCATGTGGAGACGATTCTAGAGATGCCCATGTGGTCGGTTTCTTCATTCGACACCTAGAACCTGCCAAACCATGGAAGTTGCTATGGAATACACAGTTAGCTGCAGAATAGGTTGTGTTCTGTAGCTAATTTGCAAAAAATTATTCAAATAGCAAAAACATAAAAATATAACATGTTAATCATTTAATGCCCTCCTTAAGACAAAACCTATCATTTATCATTAATGCGGATCTATAATCTTATGGAAAAGCAAGGGAAATAAGTGAGAGAAGCTGTCAAAGAGAGGGTAATTCTGAGGTTCAACAAGAGGAAGAGGCCCAAGAGCTGAAGGAGCCTAGAGCACAACCAAACCTCAGCTCCTACTACAAATTCATTGAAGGAGGTAGGGTGATACCGAAAAAATTCTCCATTCCTCTAATCTTTGAACTTGAAAAAGAGAGAGAAAGAACATATCAGTGGATGAAAATTGCTAAATAAAAAAGGGTCGAGGATGTAGGCCACATGGAAGAGAAGTTGCAAGAAATGGGCAGAGAATTAAGTAGCATGAGAGACAGGGAAACAATGATGAAATCTCAGTTAGAGGCTAAGAACACATGTCTAAGAAAGAAGCTATAGGAAAATGAAGGCCAATTGGCAACTATGGCAAGTTTAGCCATGGAGACAATTCAATGCAGGATGCCAGCAAAGTCATATGCCTTATACATCAAAGAATAATGGTTGCAGATTCAGATAAAATCCCTAGCACAAAGAGGAACTATTCCAATTCAAGACTACAGGAAATTCATTGAATTCTGTGATCAAAGCACCCTGGAGGATAGAGAAAATATATCTGAGTTCTACCTACACAATTTAGCTATGACAAATTTAAATGTGTGGGACCCAAATCCAAAGCTAGGGGACTTACAACTAATGGCCTCGTCATCCTGGATGAGTCATGATGAAGCCAAAGCTACAAAGATGAAAAAGGTTTTGGCAAGATACGAAGCAGAACCCCTTTTCATCAAAGCAAAACAGTCTAACCCATTGGCTGTGATCAACACTCACAACCTCATTGCAAATGATCCCAAGCTTGCACCATGGTACCTTGTTGTACAAGAACAAGCAGTCACTCATTTTGAAGACATGTTAAGATTTCTGGGAGATGATATCCAATAAGCCTGCCAAAGGAGATGGGACACCTTACCCTACAACCTAAAGATGAAAGAATATCATTCTCCTGATAGAATGAGGGACACGCTAGAGAGAGTCCCAATGTATAAGCAAACATTATAGAGACTCAAAGTCAATTGGATTAGATTGAAACTCAGCCCACCATTACTTTTAGTTATGTTAGAGGGGAGTAATGAAGAAGATGAAAGAAAGCAGTGAGAAGAGATAGAGAGGGATGTAGGGTTTTATCCACAAGAGGAGGAGACTACAACAGAAGCCTGGAATGTCAGGGAGGCCACCAAGGCAATGAAAGACATGGAAATATATTGAGTTTCTCAGAGGATGAGCAACATTTTTAGTAGGGGGTAGTGATTAGGTTCATAAAAATAAACTTTTATCATCATTCTTTACATGTTTTAATTAAGTTTTGCTTAATGCGGAGAGTAAAGATGAGATGTCATGTCTAGTGGTCTAATGTGCATTGATTGGCGGTTTTGGAGCAAATTTTGGCTAATTAAAGTGTAGGAACTCGAATGGAGACAAGCAAGAGGGATTCTAGGAGACATGATCTCCCTCCTTAAATCCTCACTCACTCGAAGATTCCTTAATCAAATCTCATCAGCTCGGAGTTGCAAGCAGCCGAGTCATGAAGTTCATTGGTAGCCAAGACAGTGATAGATGAAGACCATTTTATCTCGAGATTAGAGCCAAGCCTCCCTAAATTTAATGGAGTTGTTGGTAACTTCAGTTGTATAAATCAAGAGGCCTAGGGCCTCATTAGGATTCAAATTTTTTGTTCATGATAGCTAAGCAGTTTTCGAGTTGAAGCATTGTATCCAAGCACTCTTATGTATTTCTAATTTCTTTAATGAAAATGAGCAGTATTCCCTTGATCCAGCATTGAGTTGACTCAGAGGGCTGAAGCTCTTGGGTTAGGGCCAAACCCTAGCAGAGGTTCTTCTTGTTGTATATGTATACTTAGGTTATACTCATAGTTAGTTGTTAAATTGATTTTGGTGTTGTTAATTTGCAAGTATTGGTAGATTTAATTAGTTTTCTTCCATTTGTGGATATTTCTAACAATAGCATTGTAGTGATAAGAATATATCCCAAAAATTCTTACAACAAGTGGTTTTCGTCTCATTTCTCCCTTTCAGGTATCATGGTTTGAGGACCACTTCTCATACAACCCAAAAAGACAGAATTCTTTCTTTTTGTGCAATCTAGGGCTTCTTGCTAATTAGATCATTACCTTTTAGTTTCATAGGGTAAGTTGCAATTGGTATTTTCTATCTCTTAAGTTTTTGAACTGATTTCATCTTGCTTTCATATTGGTTTCAAGAACTCCCATGCATGAACTTAGCAAGTAAATGGTGACAACTCTGGTTTCTTCTACTTGAATAAACATTTCTTGTTTTTTGATAAATTCGTGTATAAATGCCAAGAATGATGTGTGTTGTTGCAGGAGTTTCTCAATTACAGGGAGACCTCATCTCATTAGCCTAAGCCAAGCCATATCCACCCATGATTTCCAAAAGTCACTAAGGTCTCAATTCAAATTCTTGTCTTATGAGGAAAACTTGCCATCTTTGTTGAGCAAATCCAACCATCTTAAAGATTTGGCTTGAGTTCTAAGTAAGTGCCTACCACTCCCATGCCTTATTTCCTCCTCATTCACCTTTTCCAAGCTCCATCCCACCTTCTAGACCATTCCCCAAGCTTTCGACCTGTTCTTGTAGTAAAACAAGGGATCCTGTAGGTGAACTAGTACTTCCTGTAGACATCCTGTAGGAAAACCTGTAGTAGCCTGTTTTGAGCTCGAATTGAGAAAAATCATCACTAAAAGCTAGGATTAGGCCCCTACTTTCCCTCCAAACCATATGAACCATTGTACTCCTTTTCCTCCACACCTGTCTCCCCTACCAAAGAACCAAGCAAGATTAGCATTTACATTTTTCAAGCAAAAAGATAAAAAGAAAAAGTTCTCTTATATTTATTCTTGCACACAACAGTTAACACTCTCTATAACAAATTTCATGCTTGGATTAGTTAAAATTTCACATGTGTTAAAGTAGGTTTCTTTTGCAAGAAAAGTATGTTAGCAAGTAGATAGAGGATTTCATGTTGTTTTGCAAGCATTTATTTCAGTCTTTCCCTCATGCAATAGACATTGGACAACATTTCTTTTCTTCCAATTAGGATAAATTCCCCTTCTCCAAGATGGTAATCAGAATTCTTCCAGTCAATATAAGGCTAATTTGAGAAACCTTAGTGATCTATCGCCCCATCTCAGTAGTGACAAAGAGTAAACCAATTACATATATCTGTGTATACATCATTGTCACCTCCAAGTTTTTATGAACCCCGGGTTGATGAAGTAAAGTAGGTAGCCCAGGAGTTGCAGCATCCTTGCTGCAATACTGGTGCTCATCACCCGCCCAACATTTTTACGTCATTGTTGGGGAGGAAATTGAGAGATAAAACCTTGGTGATCTAAATTTTTTTGACTTGATTCCATAACATTTAAGACTCAGAGGAGAAGGGGAGGCAAGGCCCTGCACTGCCACCTTCGATGTGTCGTGCATTTCATGTTTTTTCACACAGTGTGGTTTCATTCAAGCAAACAAAGTTTTGTTGAAGTTAATTGAGTTATAATCGTCAGGAGATGATAGTCTCATTTGCTTCTTTAACTTTTCCTGCAAATAGGTTTTATTTTTTTGGTCGGCTGTGATTTTTATCAGTAAATACAATTTTGTTGAAGCTAACTAAGTTAAAATTGTTAGGGGACAGTGGTCTAGTTTGATTCTTTACATTCTTTTTTATGAAATTTCTTTTTTATTATAAATATGTATGACTAGGGGAAAAGGTACCAAATCGAAAACTAGGGGTAAAGGTAAATATGATATCCTTGGAATCCATTTTTCTAATGTTGGATCAATTGTAGGTAAAGTATCTAAACAAAATCAGAAAAATGAGGCTATAATCTTGCACTTGGATTCTGAAGAAAGAAACTCTAGAGTATCTCAATCTACAAGAGACAAGAAGACAACTCCCACAATTGGCTCCTATGTTGTATCCAAGCAGGCAAGGAGGAGATATCCAAAGGTAGGAATTAATTAAACTTGGTTAAAACTTTCATAGAATGAATATAGTCTATTTGGAAACAACATAATGGAAGATGAGAAAGAAGTGATTAATGGAGAAAATGGAGAAGGACGGGGAGAAAAAAATGCAGAGGAGGAAATCAATTTTGGGTTCCCTATTGTGGATCCTAATTCGATAGTGCAAATGAAGAACATTCCCCCATTTGTTCTAACACACTTTTATGGAATGAACCATCAGGACCCTAATACATTTCTTTTTAGTTTGATATTTTATGCAACATTTATGATTATTCATATGATGCTTAGAAGCTTAAAAAAATCCTTTCCACCCTTAAGGATGGAATTTTATGGTGGTTGATGAGGTTGGAAGGGAATACTATCTAGACATGGGATGAGATGCAAAGAGTTTTCCTATAAAAATACTAAGAGTATTGCAAACCTTGTAAGTTGAGGGAAGAAATTTTTAAAACAACACAAAGAGAAGATGATAGTCTTGAGGATTATCTTAAAATACTTTTGTACAATATTCAACAGTCCAAGGAGCAATAACTAGATCCTGAGACTATTAAAACTATATTTTTAAGAGGTATTTTGTATGAATATATTAATGTGTTAAATCTATTAGGACGTGGAGATGTTTTTCAATTACCCAGTCCCAAAGGATTAGGTGTCTAACAGTCCCCCCTTAATTTCATCGGGGGTTTGTAAGTCCAAGCATCATTTTGGACCTTTCAAACTTTTCTCTTCCAAGTGCTTCGGTGAATATGTTTGTTATTTTCTCATTTGTGGAACAATGTTGTAGGTGAATAGTCTTGGCCTTAATGTTGAATCAAATGATACTTTGTATTGGTATGTTTTGTTTGTTCTTGGAATTTCTACTTATCTAAATGTGTTGAATGAAATGGAAACTCAAGAAGGGACTTCCACTCTCCACCCAATCATAATCCAACTACACTGTAATATGTCTTGCAGTTGACCACTGACAAGTCTGATCCAAAGTCCGAGGAACTGCTCGCACAGGGGTAAATTCACACCAATGGCTTGGTCAAGCTCTTCAAGAGCTTCAATACACAGGGATTCACCCAAATTATAAAGGAATGCATTACTCAGCTTCATATGATTGATTCCACTTTTGTAGGTGGTTTAACCATAGATTAACAAGAACTTGTGGTTTTATAGCCAAGAACAAGCACTCAGTAGTCAGGTGGTTTAAAAACATTCAAGTAAGCACTCAGTGATTAGGTGGTTTAACAAAAAATGGCAAGCACTAGAGATTTTACAGCCTACAAAAAAACACTAAGTGGTTTGACAACCAGCAACATTTACCTAGTAATTAAATTCAATTTATGTTCCCCGGGCTAGTAACACAGGCTTAAATGAAGGAAATATCAGTGGTTTTAACACATGCAAAAATCTCTCAATTAAATGTGTGTGTAATAAGTGCTCTTGATGTAGGTTGATAGGTAAAAGTCAATTCATAAAACACTTGGTGATGTAGGTTGATAGGAAAAATTCAATTCATAAAATTGTAAGTCTTTTTTAATTAGTTTTTTAATAGAAAATGTGGTCAATATATAGTGATTCCTTGAGGTATAATGTTTGTAATTGCTTTCATAAATTAACAAAAAAATAAGTGTAGTATAACTCTTCTATTTTTTTAACCTTTTATCTTAAAATTAGGAAATACAAATTTTGGTGAAATTATAAATTTTATTGTTTAAATTTTTTTTTTTACTGCATAAATAGATTCAACACTATAAAAAAAACTTTTTAGATACTTAGAATGTATATATTGCATAATTCAATTTTACAATTCCAACATATATCTATTAAATTTAAAATAAAATAATGCTATAAAAACTAAAAGAATATAAAATAATTAAACTATACTATAAAAATGTGAATTCCAATCATAAATTTAAATAATTATATAAAAACAGATATATTAATAATTTTTTTAACATAGATATAAGACATGTTCTCATAACATCATAGAAAAGAAAATGTAAAAACATGAATTTATCATCATTGGTCTTCCCCTTGGAATTTAAAATGAATACAACAATCCTTTGTAATACCTACCAATTCTTTTAATGAATTAACCAATTGCATGAGAAATAATGGTATTAGCGTAAAAGAAACCATAGGAATTAAAAGGAAGTAAGATGAATCATGGTATTAGCGTAAAAGAAACAATAGGAATTAAAAGGAAGTAAGATGAATTGTTTTTTTATTGCTTGTTTTTTAATTAATCAAAAGAGGCTATTCATCATGGTAAATGTAACTTGCAATTAAAAATAAATTATTGTAATTCCATGAAAATCACGGCCTACGTTTTATAAGAAATTGTGTCCATTCAAGAAAGCGAATAATGCGGTCACAATTTTTTGAGCCCAAAAATTATGGTTTCTCCCTGGCTTGTGCTTAAGTTGTAATCAACTTCTAAAGTTGGTTTTGTTAACAAAGTAAAAATATGGAAGTTAAGAGGATTTTATCATAATCTTAATATTTTCCTATCAATAAATTGATTATAATAAAATTATTAATTATCCAAAAATACTTATCTCAAGGGTGAAGTCAAAAAATCATTAAAACTTTCTTATGGTTCCTCATATGCATTAACATTAAATTTTCGTGATAGCACAAGTCAAAACCATTAATGTTTTTAATGACTAAACAATATCAACTATTTTACCCAAGAAAATATATAGAAAATAACAGTCGTCAGCCAAAATAAGTGTTCAACATCACTCCTTTCATATTGAAACTCATTAGTATATTTATTAAATTTTCTTTCAAGTTGATCATTTATTAACAATAAGGAAAACATGATTGGTTTTGGTGTTGAGTATTTTACAAAGGTGACACTGGAAAGGAGATACACGTTTGTTAGATTCCCACAAAATTGTTTGTTAATTTTAAACCAACTTTTTAAGCGTTAAAAAGGTAGGTTTGGTTTGGTTTTGGAAAGTAATATTTGTTTGAGTATTTTTTTTGTAAACTTGGTAGGTTTTTTTTCATTAATATATGAAAATCAAGTTACATCCACATACAGATCATTAGGTGGCCTCAACTTGCCCAAAGGGAAACCAAGTCTATCGACCATCTAACAACATGATATGTCGTCCAGTAACAAAAAATAACAAGTATTTCTAACCAAACTAAATAAGTCTCATTGTCTTTGCATTGCTTGAATTCTATATACCTAACAACATAACTATCAACATACTGAAAACTAAATGCTTCCCACATACAAAAAAGAAAAGAAAACTGAGAGACCAACTATCAAACTACTTTGCACCATCAACAGACGCAGACTCCACCGGAGTCGGGTCCTTAGCATTGGATCCCAGGAGCTCTGTCTATGGGAGAATACAAGGAAGATGTTCTTCAATACATCAAAGTTGGTCATCCTTCTTTTGCATATAAAACTGGAGCTTCTGAAATTCCTGTTTGTAGTCAGGAAAATCATGTATTGCTGCTACCATACCCACAAAAATATGTTCCAAATCTTTTGCCAGGATACTCTTCATAGACCAATACAAGAATAAAGTTTTTTTAAATTGAGTGATGCAACCTCGGGTGTGCCCTGGGTCCGACACCATAGCTCGCCAGTCTTCCGCATCAATTTCCATTGTGTCGGCCTGCTTGTTTAGATATGCTTCCCTTTCCTCCATTAATTGCTGAATTTCTTACGACGTGCCTTTATGATAGGTAGTAGCAGCATCATTTATGATGTTGGAGACTAGATTTTGACCCCGTGTTCTACCCCCAAGGAGCTAGGATGCCCTATTGCTGAAGCCCCCCTAGTTCTTCTACCGTGGCCCCTCGAGGATGGTCTTCTTGCCTTTGTTTTCACTAACCGAACCATTGCCTTACACCTACACTTTGTTGTGGAGGTTGTGACTAATATAGTTACTTGCACAGGTGGTAGCCCAAGCCCAGAAGCTCCTAGCTTCTAGGAGACACTATTGCCCCACACACCTGCCATAGAAGAAACATGAACCAATAATTTCCAGTATAGAACCTGAGGGATCACCCCCCTCCTCTTCCATTGCAAACATCCCTTACTAACCGACCCGAACAGAGATGCAACCCCCATTTCCAAGAGCTAGCTAACATAACAATCGATAATTGGTATGGAGAAAACACATAAGCTTAATCCACAGAAACAAACCATGTTCCCAAACTAGAGGTGAGGCACAAACATATGCTAGAGACAATGCCCACAGGGGCAGATACCATAAAGCCCGCAGAGATGGAACCCATTGAGATTAACTCTGCTCCAATATATCCAGTGGAAAGATCTCGACCTTCCCCAATGAAATTCAAAAAGACATAACCTAGAATGAAGTTGAGACGTACCATTCCCTAAGCCCTTTCGATGTTGGGTCGAGGCAGGAGGTAATCCCAGAGATAAACCCCAGAGACAAGTGATGAGCCCCATAAATGGGTAATTATATGGGTTCATTTTACCTCTTAACATAGTCAAATCAACCATTCTCTTAGCTTATTGTATGTTTTTTGATTACATTTATGCTTATGGAGTGAGTTGAGTTAGTTATGATGCCATGTGGTCTAATATGTGTATAATGCAGCTTATTGTTGAATTTTGAAGACAAAGTCAAAGATTCAGTGGACAAATGGCAGTAATAACTCGAAGTGGACAAAGGAGAGGACTTATAGGAGGGAATCCCCCTCATTTATTACTCTCCACTTCGAATTCCCCTTCATTCAGCTTAGAGTACAAACAACCAAATCAATGCACTAGGAGGCAACCGAACAAGTGGAAGATGACTGATGATTATCTCGAGTTTTGGGAGTCAAGCCTCCTTGATTTTAAGGAAGGTGTTGGTAGCTTCAGTTGTATAAGTAGAGAGGCTTAGGGCCTCACTAGGGTCAGATTTTTTTTGGATTTTTGCTTCAATTTTGCTTATGTAAACTCTGCTCAACTTCGAGCTTATTTTTGTGACAGTTTCATGTAATCTTGTTATTGTTTTGATAATAAAGATGGAATAATTTTTGAGCTAGCACTGAGTTACCTCATAGAGCTGAAGCTCTTGGGTTAGGGCCCAATCTAAGCAGCCAAGCTCCTCTTCATTTGTATTTATATTCTTTGTTTCAGTTTTTAGATTAGTTGTTGTTTGATGTATCTCTTTCACGGTTAAAAATAGGTTTCTTTTGATGATTTAGGAGTTTGCTTCCATTTGTGCTTTCTATAGCAAGTTAATCAATGATAAAAAGAAGATTCAAAAGGCTAGCAATAGTTCCTTGGCCTCTCTTCCTCCCTTTGGGACCATGAATTCAGGCAAAGACCCTCTTGCTGCCCCAAAAACACAGATTTTCCTCATTCATAGGACTTCTAGTGTTTGCAGTTTATTAGAAGGTTAATTCTTTGCTTTAGATCTTTTCCACCAGGCTCACTTCTTTATTTGCAATAAGTCTTCTTCAATGCTTTCTTTCTTGTAGCATTTCTCAGCATTTTCTTTCATAGATCATAGTTTAGACTAGCTTGATGCAAAATTTTGTTTTTCTAGATGCACTTGTTTCATTGCTTGTTTGATATTATCGATTGACTGTTAGTTCTTTTGCAGAAGATCTCTTCTAAAAATAGGACAGCCTATCATCCATCACATCCTCTCTTTGATCCATGCCCTATAGGTCGCCCAAAGCTCACCTCAAAGTTTTCTGCATTTTTCCATAGAACTTCTTCCTCTCTCCTTGAGCAAACCCAATCATCTTTCTCTCTCCTAGTGATTCTTGATAGACCCTAGGCACCTTAAGACCTCATTCCAACCTTCATCCACCTTTTCCACCCACTCTCATACCCTCAAAACCATGAAACTTCTCTCGACCTCCTCTTGTAGACCTCCTGTAGACCCCCTGTAGATCCCTTGTGTCCTCCTGTAGATTTTCCTGTAGGCCTTCTTTTGAAGGACGAGTGTGGGAAAAGCCTCCAGAAGGCCACTTGAGACCTCCTAGGACCCATCCACACCATCCTACATCCTCTCATGACCCAAAGTCGCCCTTCAACCCCACTTATTCGCTTCCACCTTCACACACAATAAAATACATGCATGTAAAATTCACATAAAAATACATAGAAATCCAAAAAGATGTTTTTTTCTCATTTACTTCCAGAAATAGCTTGAGTAGATGTTGTTTACTTCCTTGAGTAGGTAATGGCATTCATTTCATGGTTTTCATAGTGCTTTCTGCAAAAGTAGGATTAGTTGGTTAATTAGGGTTTACTAGGTTTGCTTTGCATTTCAGTCTTTCTCCTTTTTGCAATTAGAGTAGCCTCTGTAGAGTAATATCTTCTTTCATCACATATAGAGCTTCTTTTGGAATCCATAGAAGTTGGCTTGAGCTCCTAGTGATCTTGCACTGGTTGACCAAGTGACAACCCGCAGTAAGAACCAGTACTTGTGCATACAACACTGTTACTTCCAAGTTTGTTACGAACTATTGGGTTGATAAGAGTAAAGTAGGTAGCCCAGGAGTTGCAGCATTATTGCTGCAATACTGGTGCTCACCACTTTTTGGCGTCATTGCCAAGGAAGCATCAGAGTATTCTGTGATTACTGCTTTCTTCTATTTTCTTCTTGCAACATTCTGCTAATAGTTTATTTCAGCAATAGTAGAATAATCATTTCCTTTCCTTTCAAGTTCTGCATTTCCTTGCTTTTCTTTTCAATTCTGCAAATTTCATTTCAGCAAGTTCATTTCAGTTAGTTGCAATTTGTTTTTTTCAATCAATTTCAGTTTTGCAGGTACTATCAGTGTGGGGAAAAAGAAACAAAAACAAACCAAAATGATTTCCTTTCATGCCGCGTACGAATGGAGATAACTCAAGAAAAATTTTGCCCAACACCCCCACTGCTTCACGCAGCCAACCTTCTCTCTTCTTTGGTGGTTGTGATCAAGAAGAACCCTTAGGTGAACAACAAGACATATTTGAAGAACCTATTGGGAAGGAAGAAGAAGAAAACATTCCTCTGGAAACAATCACTGAAAACAAAAATGTTGGGGGCAGTACCTCTTCTTCCAATTCATCCATTAAAGGTGAAATTGGAAACATGCTAGAAGACTTCAAGAGTGAGATGCTACAGATTCTTTCCATGCAAATGGATACCTTACATATCAAAGAAAACAAGAGGAAGCAGAGAGAGCTTTGGCCATTTTTTTCCCTAGATGCACCAGGAGGCATCCTAGGAATGAATGCCCATTGAACTCTATAGAGGTTTGTTCAATCTATGAAGAAAATCATTCCACAGATAAGTGCCCTTCCTTGCCCGAACTTAAAGTTGTATATCAAGGGGCCGAAGGAGCCACTGAACAGATCTATTAGATAAACCAAAGAAGGCTGCATGGACCTAGACCATATCAACAGGGGATGCTCAGGCATACTACAACCCCAACCAAATCACATCCATACCTTCTTGGGGCCCCTTTGCTCATCCTTCCTGGTCCACACCTCCTCCTTGGTCCTTCACATCTCCATATCATGCCCAACCAGCCACCCATTCATTTCAACCCTATGCTCAGCCACAACCTCAGTGGAATGCATCTCATCAGGGGTGGAGGCCCCAATACATCTCTCTTCCCGCTCTTCTGCCTCCACCACCTGCCCAACCACAACCCCATCCACATCCATCTCAAATATACACTCCCACTCGACTACCTGTACCACCATTTCCAAACCCACACATTGAAGTAGCTCAACCCATTTACAATGCTAAGGTATAACACTTCCAAACAACTCCTCTTGAGCTTAATGATATTCACCATAGCTCAGGAAGAGTATTGCAAAAAAGAGATTATATTGATATCATTGAAGGACCACATCCAGAAGAAGAAGATTCAAAAGAGAAGATCAAAGAACCATGGGTTGCACTTGATGAAGAGAAGACATCAAAATCAGAGATCAAGAGAGCTCCCTCATGGTTACCATTAAATCCTCCATGTATTCAAGAGAAAAATCAGCAAAAAGACGAAGATGTGAAGGTCATGGTAGAAGAAGACATGAAGAATGATCCAGATCAGAAAAAGGACCAAGGACATCACAACTATATTGAAATATGGTTCCAGATAGTCACTAAGTTGCAGCATCACTCTCTTCCTCAACTATGCTTGATCCTTTCAAAGTCAAATCATTTGGTCTCTGAAATCCAGGTACATGTCAAAGCATACATTTCAAGCCTCCACATCATTTTTTCTATCATCTTGATGTGCACATGGCTCCATTAGAAGTATTCTTATACTTGAAAGTGATTTTGTTTTCAAGTAGGGTAGGGTAGGAGAAAAAAATTTGAAAAATAAGAGAAAAAATAATAAGGACTCAAGTGAAAACCTCCATGAGGTGCTTGAATCCCATCAGTAGGTTGAAAACTTCTTCTGAGGTGGCCCAGTGAACCTCCCTTGGAGGAGCCTAGGGTAGGAAATTAGGGTGAAAACCTCTCTGAGGCGCCCTAGTTGTTTAAAAAAAAAACAAAAACAAAAACAAAAAAAGAGGAAAAAAAGAGAATTTTTTGTTGCATTGCAGGTTTGTAGGAGGACTACAGGGAGTAGAAGAAGGTGCCAATGGGACCCTAACATTCATACCAACACCCATATCATCTTCTCCACACTTTTCTCCATCATTTTTGGCATTTATTTCACCCCACTGTACTTATTTTTCAAAAATTGTGTTTTCTACAAGAGGCTCTGTGTTTTCTACAGGAGGCTCCTGTAGGAATTACAGAGAGCTAGAAATGGATATAAAAGGCAGTTTGAGGGACAAGGAAGCTTCATGAAGAACCTATAAACCCTCCTACAATCTTCAAGCCTCCTTGCCATCATTTCCAAACCTGCATCACACCCCAAGCATCATTTTTCTTCTTGCCCAAGAAAAACACAGAAAAAAAAAAAAAAAAAAAAAAAAGTTTTTAGTAAAGAAAAAACAAACAAAAATAAGAGAGGAAGCAGTGCCTTAAATCTCACTTGCAGCTTACCTATTACCTCTCCATCTTCATCTACATCTCTGGCATCATCCTCACAGATCCCAACATAGAAATAAGCTAAAGATTCAAGGGAAGAAGCAGCTACAGGAGCTCCTGTAGGATTTCCTGTAGCAGCTGATCCTGTTAAAATCCAACTAGAGCAGCAAAAGAAGTGCAACCATGAGGATTGAAGGAGAAATCTGAAGCTCATATACAACCATGGGATACCTGCATAAGACAAACATCCACACATCAACAAGCAGACAGCATGCATCAAAGGAAATACAAGCATGCAGTAGTAGAAAGAGCCAAAATACCTCACAACACATGCATTCGAATCATAGGTAAGTGACTAACCCGCTCCTCTGTTTGCATTTGTGTAATTGAAAGATATGCATGAGCAACAAGATGGTTGAGGCTGAATGAGGAAAAGATGGCGAGTTAACTTAGCCACCTTCATCTAGTTGACTGCACTCATCCAAAGATGTCACCCACACGTGCACACAGTCAACTCAAGAGAGATGTCAAGGACAGGTAGTGGAGGGTGTGCAAACTCTGATGCAATGATGAGAGGTGACTGCGGGGAGAAACCATGATGACAAAGTAGGTGGGGACAAATAGTCCAAATATGGCCAATGTACACTTTTGCTAGCTCACCCCCATCACCAAAAATATCCAAAAAGAGTAATAAGTACTCCTCCTCAAGCACTCTCACCACCTTTTCCTTCATTCTATCCCCATAAACTAAGCTGCAACAGACTCCTTGTGCCCCCACAACCTCGAAACCATCATTCTCCATTGATCTCTCCCATCCTCCTGCTCTCAGGGTTCTCTACAAGAGCACTTACAGGTTCTACAGGAACACTTACAGGTTCTACAGGAGCACCTACGGGCAGTTCTACAGGAGGGGCAGTGAGTTGTTTTGAAGAAGAAAAAACGGGTGTTTAGCACGATTTCTGCCCTAAGGAGGTAGGTTCCATGCATACCCACCTTGATTATCAGTATATGCAAGAAATCATATCAATTGAAGGAGGAATTAAGTTCATAGAAGGAGAAATACATAAAAAATTCTGCCTGTTAAAAAAAAAAAAAAAATCCTTTGTTTTCCTGTTTTCTTCAAAAATATTGTCTCCATCTCCACATTTGGTGTTCTAAAGGGGTATAAACACAATGACAAGAGGGTTCATGAGGAAGGAGCCCACTAATTCCACCAGGCTCCATGAACATCCCCAAGTAGTGGCCATATTCACAAGGGCAAATTGGATGAACTTTTTTGAGAAATTCTGAGGGTTTGATGAGGAAATTGCCCAAGAATTTGCCCTCTCTTTAGTCCCTCACTCAAGAACACATGCCACTGTCACTTTTAGAGGTCTTTCCATGGAGATAACCCCTAAATTTATCAGTAGGGTTACTACCCTTCCTCTTGGATTACCTTGGAGCAAAGATGAAAAACCAATTGGACAGGCTGCCAAGAAAAACTTCTTCCAAAACAATGAAACCCCTGTAGAGGATAAAAATGGCATTAGAAGGGCTAGCATACCATACCCTTGGGATGAGGTTAGTTACCAAATCATCAAATACATTTCCTGTGAAGGGAGGTACAACATAGTCTATGGTTACCATTTTAGAATCCTTCATGAACTAAGATATGGCATGGACACTCCAACACCCCAAAAACTCAACATCCCCTATTTCCTCCTGCAGTCCCTCATAGACTCCAACATTAAGGTTAAGGCAGGGAATTCAAATCAGCTGGCTCACCATGGGTTAATCAAAATCTTAGTGGAAGAATCCCTCCATACATTCACACTCCCTATAGCATGGGAAGTCTTCCGAAACATGACAATAGAAGATGACATAAAGGCCCTCACCTATGATATCAGTCCTTCTGACAGTGAGGAGAAAGAGCAGAAAGGGGGAGAAGGTGAAGAAATTGATGACTCAACAGGACAAGAAAGGGAGGAGGAAGAAACTAAGATAGAAGAGGAGAAGGGTGAAGAAACATAACAGGAAGAAACAGAGCAAACAGAGAAAGAAAAAGAGACAAAGGGAGGAGAAAAAGAGGCAGTAGAGGAAAAACAAAGAGAAGGGTCCCCTGAGACTCTGGAAAGGGAGGCAGCAGCTGCCCTCACTGCCCTGAGCACACCAATTAAGCCAAAAGAAAAGAGAAAAAGGCAGGCCTCCATGTATTTCAAGGCCAGGAAAAGCACAAGGATCAAAACAGGGAAACCCTAGCCATCTTCAATAGTGCCAATTACAATTGAAGATTCACCCTCTGTCAAAGGGGAAGAATCTCCTTCCAAAACACCTATCACATATGAAAGAGGGACTCCTAGATCTTCCACCTGGAAGGAGAAAGTGCAACTACAGGACCCAAAATAGTCCTACAGGAGGCTTAGACAGTTCTACAGGAGACATTGTCAAAATTATAGGAGACCCAACAGCTTGAGAAAAGAATAGAAGAACAACCAAAGGGGAAGGAGGAAGCTACAGAGCTACAAGAACCTGATCCCCAGCCCAGCCTTGCCTCCTATTACCATCTTCTTGAAGGAGGTAGGATAATTCCACAAACATTTGCAATTCCACTATTCTTTGAATTAGAAAAGGAAAGAATAAGAACACATCGGTGGATGCAAATAGCCAAATCCAAGGGAGTTGAGGATGTTGGCCATATGGAAAATAAACTTAGAGAAATGGGCAGAGAGTTAAGTGTTGTCAGACATAGAGAAGCAATTGCAAGAAGCCAACTAGAAACTAAAAATGAATTGCTAAGGAGGCAGCTAAAGGAGAAAGAAACCCAGCTGGCATGCATGGCCAGCTTATCCATGGAGGCATTGTAGTGTAGAACACCAGAAAAATCCTATGGCTTATATCTCAAGGACCAATGGCTACAATTTCAGATCAAGACTTTGGCACAAAGAGGCACAATGCCTTTTCAAGATTATAGGCAGTTTATGGACCTGTGTGACCAAAGCACAACAAAAGATAAGGCAAATATGGTAGAATTTTACCTGCATAATATGGCCCTCACAGACATGAATGTGTGGGATCCCAATGCTAGGCTAGGGGACCTACAACTAATGGCCATGGCCTCATGGATGAACCATGAAGAGTTGAGGGCAACAAAAGTAAAAAGGTTGATGATAAGAGAGCAGAATGAGCCATTAATGATCAGAGCTGAGCCATTAGATCCCATGGCACTCATCAGCACACACCAGCTGCTTGCCAATAATCCTCAGATTGCCCCTAGATATATAAGTGATCAAGCACAAGCCATTGCAAATTTTGAGGACATGGAAAGGCTACTTGGGGATGACTGTGTGCATGCATGTATGAGGAGATGGAACACCTTACCACACAGTCTGAAGATCAGGGAATATCATTCCCCCATGAGGATGAAGGAGGCACTAAGGAGAGTTCCAATGTACAAGCACTCCATGCAGAGGCTGCAGGTCAACTGGATTGGCCTCAAACTGAGTCCCCCACTGCTATTAGGCATGCTAGAAGGAAGAACAGAAGAAGAAGAGCAGAAGTAGTGGGAAGAGATAAACAGAAAGGCAGGCTTCTATGACAAGGAAGAGGAAACAACATCAAAAGCTTGGGATGCTAGAGAGGCCACTAGGGCCATAAAAGATGAGGAGATGGAATAAGTTTCTTAGAGGATGAGCAACACCTTCAATAGGGGGGTGATGAAGAGCCCCATAAATGGGTAATTATATGGGCTCATTTTACCAACTAACATATTCAAATCAACCATTCTCTTAGCTTATTGTATGTTTTTTTATTATATTTATGCTTATGGAGTGAGTTGAGTTAGTTATGATGCCATGTGGTCTAATATGTGTTTAATGCAACTTATTGTTGAATTTTGAAGACAAAGTCAGAGATTTAGTGGAAAAATGGCATCAATAACTCGAAGTGGACAAAGGAGAGGACTTATAGGATGGAAACCCCCTCATTTATTACTCCCCACTTCGAATTCCCCTTCATTAAGCTCGGAGTACAAATAGCCAAATCAATGCACTAGGGGGCAGTCGAGCAAGTGAAGGATAACTGATGATTATCTCGAGTTTTGGGAGCCAAGCCTCCCTGATTTTAAGGAAGCTATTGGTAGCTTCAGTTTTATAAGTAGAGAGGCTTAGGACCTCTCTAGGGTCAGATTTTTTGTTGGATTTTTTCTGCAGTTTTGCTTATGTAAACTCTGCTCAACTTCGAGCTTATTTTTGTGACAGTTCCATGTAATCTTGTTATTGTTTTGATAATAAAGATGGAATACCTTTTGAGCTATCACTGAGTTACCTCAGAGGGCTGAAGCTCTTGGGTTAGGGCCTAATACAAGCAGCCAAGCTCCTCTTTATTTGTATTTATATGCTTTGTTTCAGTTTGTAGATTAGTTGTTGTTTGATGTATCTCTTTCATGGTTAAGAATAGGTTGCTTTTGATGATTTAGGAGTTTGATTCCATTTTTGCTTTCTATAGTAGGTTAAGAAGTGATAAAAAGAATATTCAAAAGGCTAGCAATAGTGCCTTGGCCTCTCTTCCTCCCTTTGGGACCATGAATTGAGGCAAAGACCCTCTTGTTGCCCCAAAAACACAAATTTTCCTCATTCATAGGACTTCTAGTGTTTGCAGTTTGTTAGAAGGTTAATGCTTTGCTTTAGATATTTTCCACCAGGCTCACTTCTTTATTTGCA
Source organism: Pinus tabuliformis (assembly GCA_031772625.1). NCBI lineage: Eukaryota > Viridiplantae > Streptophyta > Pinopsida > Pinales > Pinaceae > Pinus > Pinus tabuliformis. The sequence continues at coordinate 502,518,813 of CM062818.1, read as the reverse complement.
ATAAGTCTTCTTCCATGCTTTCTTTCTTGTAGCATTTCTCAGCATTTTCTTTCATAGATCATAGTTTAGACTAGCTTGATGCAAAATTCTGTTTTTCTAGATGCACTCGTTTCATTACTTGTTTGATCTTATTTGTTGACTGTTAGTTCTTTTGCAGTAGATATCTTCTAACAATAGGATAGCCTATCATTCATCACATCCTCTCTTTGATCCATGCTCTATAGGTCACCCAAATCTCACCTCAAATCTGCCTTAGTTTTCTGCATTTTTCCATAGAACTTCTTCCTCTCTCCTTGAGCAAACCCAATCATCTTTCTCTCTCTTGGTGATTCTTGATAGACCCTAGGCACCTTAACACCTCATTCCAACCTTCATCCACCTTTTCCACCCACTCTCATACCCTCAAAACCATGAAAACTGCTCTCGACCTCCTCTTGTAGACCTCCTGTAGACCTCCTATAGATCCCTTGTGTCCTCCTGTAGATTTTCTTGTAGGCTTTCTTTTGAAGGCCGAGTGTGGGAAAAGCCTCCAGAAGGCCACCTGAGACCTCCTAGGACCCATCCACACCATCCTACATCCTCTCATGTCCCAAAGTCACCCTTCAACCCCACTTATTCACTTCCACCTTCACACACAATAAAATACATGCATGTAAAATTCACATAAAAATACATAGAAATCCAAAAAGATGTTTTTTTCTCATTTACTTCCAGAAATAGCTTGAGTAGATGTTGTTTACTTCCTTGAGTAAGTAATGACCCCATTTTATTCATCTCTATTCAAAGAATATCATGAGTAGGCTTTGGCCGCATTCAAGGCGAGGGAGCGGACCCCCTTCTCCTTTCTAGTTTTCGACCGGTTGCATTCGACTTTTTCACGTTACTCCGCCTCACCAAAATGAACTTATATGAGTGAATCGCCAAAGTTGCATTTCGGTAAAGTATAGAATGGTTGGGACAGATAGGAGTATGGCATTCATTTCATGGCTTTCATAGTGCTTTCTGCAAAAGTAGGATTAGTTGGTTAATTAGGGTTTACTAGGTTTGCTTTGCATTTAAGTCTTTCTCCTTTCTACAATTAGAGTAGCCTCTATAGAGTAATATCTTCTTTCATCACATATAGAGCTTCTTCTAGAATCCATAGAAGTTGGCTTGAGCTCCTAGTGATCTTGTGTCGGCTGACCAAGTGACAACCCGCAGTAAGAACTAGTACTTGTGCATATAGCATTGTCGCTTCCAAGTTTGTTACGAACTACCAGGTTGATAAGAGTAAAGTAGGCATCCCAGGAGTTGCAGCATTATTGCTGCAATACTGGTGCTCACTAACAAGCTCCCAATATAACCCCATTGTGGACAGAAAAATCCCAAAAACAACAAACACAGAAAAAATACCAGGCGATTGGACCTACTTTAGATGACATACAAATGTATGTAGATGCATGGAACCCCTCTTCCTTTGAAACCCCGACGGTTCAAAACCATAAAATCCTAATTCCATAAAATAGTTTAGTCGATGCATGGAGGAAAGAAAAATATGGAAAATCACATACCCGTTAACCAACACGGGGAGAAGCCAAGAATGCCACCTCACCTGCTCTTGTGTCAATCCACAGAGCCCAACACCACCCCCTTTAAACAATCCTTTACCATACACTACATGAATATTGACTTCCCTCGGAGAGAAACTTACCAATTTTCAAAACACAATGGCGTTGTCACCTTTAGTGGGGACCTTAATACCTCACATGCATGTAGCCACCACACCATATGCCTTGAGCATGTGGAGGGTGATGGGTTTGTACCTTGAGGAGACCCCTATTAATTTACCATGATGGCATTTCCCTCTAGCTCACACCCCAACTGGGGGATCAATTCAAAGGCTTGGAAGCTCTGAAAACTATGTGCCCTATCTTGCTCTAGGATCTCTTTTAGGGGATTTAACTTACCTTTTGGGGGTTGAGTAGGTCAAGCCAACTCTAATGGCTCATTTTAGTGGAAACAACCTTAATTAGCTAAGAAGTATGCTACTTTGTTTCCTTCTCTTCTAACATGGGTTGTGATGACATAGTCAAAATTTTGGTGAAGCTCACCTACCTCCTACACCAATCTAGCAGTTCTCCCATTGTGGCTAAGCTTGTCCCATTTAGCCCCCTAACTCAACCTTTTAACAATGTCAAACACTAATTTGGAGTCTCCTTCCACCACTAGCTTCTTATAACCCAACTTAATAGCCATGAGAATACCTTATTTAACTGTTGCAAATTTTGCTTCATTATTACTCGCATAGCCATAGTGGTCAACATATATTAGGCGTGTTTTTGCCCAAGAGTCTCTAAAGAGACCCCAAAATCCCCTGGGGCTCGGGTTTCCTTTCGAGTCCCCATCAAAGCTTAACTTGATGAACCCCTCCAGAGACGTTGTGAAGCACTGCAAGGAATCCACATGGCTCGTTATAGGTTTCCAGGAGTTCGAGGAAATCATGATGGCGATAGATTAAGGAAATGGAGGATTCTGGCCTCTTAGGGAGCTACTTGCCAGTCGTTCGGCCACCATTTCTCTGCCAAGATTATTTCTCGGATGTTTTGGGTGACCCCATCCAAAATTCTTTGTGAGTTATTGGTTGTTCTTAAAAATCCTTTAGTTTCTCTCTTTCCATATAACCAAAAGTGTAAAGCCTAGAGCCAATCCCTAAGCCCAATTAAGGATTGGGCTTAAAAATAGAGTTGTCTACCATAGAAGGATAAATTCTCTAATTCTATGATGATCTCTGTCCAACCATCCAAAGAGGTCCTCCACTTGCCTCCACTTTTTCTCCTCAAAAGAACGTGAGTTTAAAAGGCGTTCCAGATCCTCATTATGTTAACCACATAGAATACAGTATGAGGGTCTATAGATATTCCTCTTTTGGAGTTGATCCCAAGTGAGATTTTACTTCAACATACCAACCAGAGAAAGTAAGCTACTTTAAGCCACCATCCACTTGTCCAGATCTTCTTCCAAATTGGGTGATGGTGACCATGACCACATCATGCCCTTAGATTATAAGCCTCCTTAATGGTAAATGTACCCCTTGTAGTGTATCCCCATTTGAGAATGTCTGGTCCATCCTTAATTGTGAGTTTCTGGATTCTAATTCTTGGTCTAGCTGCTGTCATTGATCAAAATCAAGGGGTTGTGGCCAATCCTGGCGCTCTTTTCATTTCCTCCATCCATCATTATTCAAGGTGTCTTTCCAATAATGATCCACGGTATAGAAGTTATGACCATTTGTATACAAGAATAAATCACTCAAATCATGTCTCCCAAATAGTTTTTCTCTCTATTTCCATGAATACTACCAAAATAGGGTTGTTTTCCCATTTTTGATTTCCTAGAAAAAAATTTGTTTGATGAGGTCGTTGTTATGTACTGCCATATTCCATATTGTTGAGCCTTTGGGAGGGTCCCAGTATCTAAGAATGTCTTCGGTGCGAATTGGCATGCCATATTTTCTAGTCCATATTTGTTTCCATAGGTCAGATCCTCCTCTTATCCAACGTCACCAGAGTTTGGCTCCCATTACTTGATTCAGTGTGAGAGGGTCCCAGAGTCCCAGTCCCCCTTCCATCTTCGGCTTTGTTAGGTTCAACCACGAGACCAATGCCCATTTCTTCAACTGTTGTGTGCCTCCCCATAAGAATTTTTTGAAGGTTTCAATCATCTTTGCACATGAAGTTTTTGGGGCTGCCATCCCCGAAAGCTGGTAGATCGGGATGGATTGGAGAACAAATTTTAGGAGGATAGTATGACCAGCTAGATTGAGGGATCTGAAGGCCCAACTATTAAGCTTCAATTGGATTTTTTGGAGTAGAGATTGCCAGCATGAGGTTTTTAAATAGTTCAAAGATAAAGGCATGCCAAGATACTTGGAGGGTAAGGAGTTGATGTCGAAGCCCAACACTCAAGCCAAAAATGTCTGAATTCTTGTCGATGTGTTGAAAAAGAAGATACAAGATTTATCATTTTTTATCATGGTCCTTGATGCCTCCATAAAAACTTGAATAATATCTCTTATGCGCCAATATTCTTGCAGAGATAAATGGCAGAAGAGCATAATGTCATCCACAAATTGTTGGTGTGTGATAGGGATTTCATTGCCCCACAACCGCAAACCATGGATTTGAGAATCCATAGCTTCAGACTTCAGATATTTACCTAGACCTTCTACTGCCAAGATGAAAAGGAATGGAGAAACAGGGTCACCCTGTCATAGGCCACGAGAGGGGTTGAAGGTTCTAGTGGGAGAGTCGTTAAGCATAATAGAAAACACAAGAGAGGAAACCATGGAGAGGACCTAGTTAATCCATCTCTGGTCGAAACCATAATATTTTAGGGTGCTGGTGAGGAACCCCCTATTAAGACAGTGATAAGCTTTTGAAATATATATTTTTATCATCATGCACGAGGATTTAAGATGCTTCAAAGAGTGAACGCTCTCTTGGGAAGTGACAAAGCCATCAAGGATCTGATGACTTTCTACAAATCCCATTTGTTCTAAGGAGATAAGATTCGGGAGTATAGGCTTCAGGTGTTTAATAATGACTGTGGCAATGATCTTATATATGAAACTAAAAAGCGCAATAGGCCTGAACCCTTGGGGATCTTCAGACTTGGATGTTTTAGTTATTAGAGAAATGAAAGTAGTGTTTAGTCCCAAACATACCTTTTGGTTGCGATGTGATTCTTCCACCACCTACAAGATGTCTTGCCCCATGAAGCTCCAGGCTGCTTGGTAGAATTCTGTCGTGAACCTTCTAGACCAGGAGCTTTATTTTTTTCCATGCCTTTGACAACATCCTCTATTTCCTCCAAAGTGACTACCCTCATGAGGGCAAGGTTCTGATCCCTTGAAATGAGATGAGGGATGTTTTGTGTGATTCTATGAATGGCCTCAGACCTATCCTAAGCGGGTTTAGAAAGGAGGGATTAGAAGTGGTTGACTGCTAGATCCTCCATTTCCTCATGTTGAACCAGTCTATTCCCTACTTCATCCTTTAGTGAGAAGATCATGTTGTGTTGGTGATGTTGGATCATGGCTTTGTGGAAGAAACAAGTATTTTGTTCCCCTTCACGAAGCCATTGAACTCGGGACTTCTGCTTCCATAATATCTCTTCTTATTTTCATTGCTTGTCTAGTTTGTTGATTAACTGCCCTTCCTCTTCCACTATCTCTTCAGATCTGCCCTGACTGGTGATCTTCTATTGGATTTCCTACATTTTTTTGTTCAATTGATGTTGGTCTTTCATGATATGACTGAACTCTTCTTGGTTCCATTTCTTGATCTTATACTTGAGTTCCCTAAGCTTCAGTTGGAAGGTATGCATTTGATTTCTTCCTTGTTCTTCACTCTCCTTCCACCATCTTTCCACCTTCTTCATGAGTGTGGGGTCCCTTAGCCAGAAGGATTCAAATCTAAAGGGTGGTTCTTAGGTCTAAGTTTTAGGTCTATCTCCAGTATAATTATCCAATGGTCTGATCCCATAGATGGAGGATCGAGGCCTCAAGGAAGATATCATGGCTGATCACCTACTCAGAAATCAAAAAGTGGTCCAAACAAGATGTGATCTGATGTGTGCCCCCCCTCCTGTTATTCCAAGTGTAGACTCCATTATTCGTTGGCATGTCCATAAGGTGTAGATCAATGATTATTTCTCTGAATGCCTTCATGTCCGCATCTGGTCTTCAAATTCCCCCTTTTTTCTTGTCTAAGGACGAGATTATGTTGAAGTCTCCTCCTACTATCCAGAGATCTTCTAGATATAATTTTCTCAGTCTTTCAAGATTTTGGAGAAAACCCCCTTTTCTCCTGGAATGTGAGGCCTATATATCCCTGACAGTAGAGCCCAACCTTTGGTTCCAATGTGTTAGATTTTTCCTGAAATAATTCTAGGGAGGCTGACCCAATCCTCAAAGATTATTTTCGCAGGGTTTCAAAGGATAGCAACGCCTCCAGCACTACCCCTGGCATCCTAAGAAACTACCTCATATTGGGGCTTACAACTCTTCACAATATCCTTTAACTTTGCTTCCGAGATCTTAGTTTCTTGGATCACCATGATACTGGGCTTATCTATTTTGAGCCTATATTTCAAATATCTTTGTTTTCCTCTACCGTTGAGGCCTCTTACATTCTAGGATGTAATAATCATTTAGAAGGTTTGTTGAGTTGGTGAAATACTGCCAACAACGACACCACTCTTCCTGAATTAACCAACATTTCACCTACCACCTGGATGGACTCATTCAAATTATTTCTCCTGCGTTTCTTTCCTCCTTTTCCATGAAGTCGTTATTCCCCCCCTTGGCTTATTTGGGATCCCAATTTTTCAGGTTGATCTGACATTATCATCCCTTGGTTGGCTTTGTATTATTGAAAGGTTTCTTTATATAATTATTTTTGATCCTATGGTATGAATCGTTTGTCCAAATGCTTCCATTTGTTCAAAAACGTTCACATGACCTATTCCTCTATACTGGGATCCTCCTTTTGGATATGGATCTCCATGTTAGCTTTTTCTATTGGTTGTGTGGGGGCCTCTTTGTCCTGGGGTTCCTCTTCTGCCTTTCTTTTGGTATTGTTTCCTCCCTTCTATAGAGTTGTGTGATTTTGCTGGCCTGGAGATGCAATCTGATCAATAATGGCTTCTTCCTCCTCCATGAGGATGTCATATCTATTGTTATTATGTAGACCTTTGCTGGGTGGCGGCTGAGGTAGGGTCTGTGAAATATTATGATTCTACTTTTTCCTTTGAACTTCCTGAAAACCATTGGCATCCTCTCACAGATTGACCTAACTGTTGGTGTTAGGAGGTGCTTTGGGGTCTGATTGATTTAGCGAGAAGTCACGGTATAGATGTCCATATTCATGGCATCTACGATACTTGAAGGGAATATGTTCATAGTCTAGGGGTCTTTTCCATACCTCATCATGGTATTCTGGCTTGATGAATTCTGGTAAAGGCTCTATTACATTAATGTACACAAAGATCCTAGCATAAGAGGTGTACCTTCCCCGGCGTGTTCAATCTGCAACTTTAACAAAGCTCCCAATAGAGTTCTCGATTCCTCCTAGGATGTTTGGATCCCAAAAATCTACCGGTAGGGCAAATAGCCTAACCCACATTGGGGCTGCCAAAAATTTCTCCTAGTGAGGGTTATAATACTCTTCCCAATACCTCATGAAAAGCCACCCATTGTTGAAGAAGTAAGGCCCATTTTCAAAGATCCTTTCCTTATCCTCTAAACTGGTGAAAATTACTGTAAAGAAACCTCTAGCCCCCAACTTCAACTCTATGTGGCCTTTTGGTTACCATTTGTGCTGAATCAATTTTACCAAATCTCTTTCAATAGGGAAAACCTCAATAAACTTACATATTAGTGCATGATCCTTCATAAACTTTCAGTAGGTCTCTAGTTTGTTGTTGGGTATTACAAATCTTGGTTTTTTAACCACCTGCGGAAGGCATTGACCTCGCATGTGAGCTTGCCATTGGGCATCAAGAACTGGGGATCCCTTCTTGTTTCCATTCTAGTTACCAGCAGTCATTGCTGCGCCTTGGGCACTCGTTTCTCCTGTCGTGATATTCCAGCAGTTGGGGATCTCTCCCCTCCCTGCAAACGCACTCATTCAGTCTGTCAGTGCATTAGATTGCAGTGTGGTCAAATGGTTAGGTACAACACCGCAATCATGATTTTGTTGCAGAGTTTGATGATTTTCCTTCAAAAACCCTAATAGAGTGATTCATGAACTCTCTTCGAAATATAATCTTTGTTTTAGTATTATTATATATTCTGTGTCATTTTTTTACTTTTATTTTTTAAAATAGTTATAGTTTTTTGTTATTTTTAAAGTAAATTTTAAATGAACAGTCTTCTTCTTTTCATGATATATAAGGGGAGAAGGTCCTAGTACTTCAAGAAGATAACAATTTTTTTAGGATATATAAGTTTTAGAATATGGTCGAGTATAACTTGAAAATTTTCAAATTACTATATAAAAATTAGTGAAAAATTTCAACAATTTAAAAGGATTTTAAGATTTTATTATTTTGAAAAAAAAAAAAATTAATTAAAAATTCCAACTTGGGTGACCATGCATTTGAGATTTCAAGGTTGGAATATATCCATTTATAATAATAATTCCATAACCTAAAAAAAATAAAAAATAAAAGTGATCCCTAAATTTAATTAAAGACTTGAAATAATGGGACATCTTCACTGAAGGGATTAACTAAGGGTATTTGGATTTTCCCATTTCCAAATTGAAAATATGTTATCCGTGGAGAAGGGATTAACTAAGGGTATTGGTTTTTCCCATTTCTAAATTAAAAATATGTAATCCGTCGAGAAAATATTAACCAAGGGTATTGGAGTTTCTCATTCCCAAACTGAAAATATGTTAGCAGTAAAATGGCATTATATAGATTAATAAAAGAAATCATTGAAATATAATATCTAAATATAGAATAGATATATAGTTATGGAAAATATTTAATTAATAAATAATATTATGTAAATCAGTAAAAAATTATATTGAAATATAATAATTGAATATAAATATATAATTATTGTTAAAAATCAAAATAAAAACATTTAATTTATTTAAAAAACAAAAACATGAAAAACCAATCATAAGCACATAGTGAAAAGTGAAAAAATTAAAACAAAACAATCAATCTGTCAAAAATGTTCTTGCACAATGGATGAATTCCACCCGAGTGTTTAATTAGTTGGCTAAGGGAAAAAATATTCCACTTTCGTTAGGATCACTTCCTTATATATTATAGGGGGAAAAGCATCCATTTATTTTTAGATTACAAATTAAATGATTTATAATAACTAGTATATATTTATGCTTTTATAGGAGTACGTGAAATATATGGAATTTTTATAAAGGTTTAAGATTTATTTGTTTAAGGCTAGTTTATATAGTCTTTTGAACTATAATTTTATAGCATTTTTTTAAAATTTATTTCCAAATTTATGAGTTAAATTAAAAATTGAAAATTGAAAAATTAATTATTTTTAATGTTGGAATTAATTACTTAATCATATATATTAATTATATTTAATTATTATTATTTATATATTTTAAATTTAACAATTAAATAAATAAAATAATTAATAGTTAAATTTATTAAAATTTTATAATATTATTGAAAAAATTCTTTCATGGGGTTTGAAGCGCAAATGGTAGGGTGTTAGGTGAGGTCGTCACCCCACTATCTTAAGAAATATTTAAGAGGGAGGTAGCATGAATTGCCCCGCACATGCATATGCATGCCAATGAATTTAATGCGAATGGAGGTGGTGATTTCTATATTTGATTTAGCTTAGGCTACCAGCGAGCTAAGGTAGAGAGTTAGCAATGATGAGTTATTCCCATATTTGGCATGGGTGGGTTTGTGACCAGAGATTTATTAACACATTTGCATCCATCTAATTGTTCAAAATAATTACTTTATCAATTTACTTATAATTTATTTATTCAATAATTTAAATTAATTTTTAACCAGCCTAGATCCATCTTAATTTCGGATCCACCCAGTGACTAGAGAGATCAAATCTCTTGAGATACATACTTCGTGAAAACATATTAAGACTTATGGGATCAAATAAACATGTGACAATAACCCACATGAATTATTAAAAGGAAAAGTCAAAGTCAAAAACCATATTTATGTAAAAGAAATATCTAGGTGGAAATGAGACTTTTCTGCAATACAATTATAAAGTTATTTGACTTTTTTTTGTGTAATTAAGTTGAGTAAAATTGATGATTAGTTATATAATTTTAATAAAAACAATGTAAACTTTGAAACGGGAACTGATACTGTTACCCGTTTTGTAGAGGTGGCAAAAAAATGACCCGATTTTCAAAAGTGTTGATGCAGAATACACATGTTTTTTTAAGAACATGCTTTTTGGAACTTTAATTTTTTTCATGTGCATTAAGTGGGTGAGGCTCGGTGAATGGTAGTGATTTTCATCCTGATTTTAAAAAGTGTGTATTCTGCATCACACCCTTTTTTTAAAAGACCTATTTTTTGACTTTAAATTTTCTAGTGTGTGAAATGTAAAAAATTATTTTCTAAATTTGATAGTTTTTGAAGTCATCATTGTATTCATATTTTCTTGTTCTCTATCTTATTTTATTTTTTTTAGTGGGCTTTTTATTGTTTTGCGTTTTTAAATTATAAAGTCGATAGTTTGAATTTTAGATAATTTACATATTTAGACATCTTTTCAACCCCTTAATTAATTTTTCAATCCACATGAAATAATTGTTTCTAAAAAACAACATTTTTTAACAATGGACATAAAAAATAACCATTTTTAACATAAATATAACAAAAAAACTAAACGTTTTGATAATTTTTTGCTAGAATTAACATGTCAAAATCACAATTTTTATACAAAAATATTAACTAAAAATGGTCAAATAATAGTTTTTTTTATGAATTTCATGTCAAAAAGATAATAATAACTACTTTTTTTTCAAAAAAAAATGATTAACTTAAAAATCAATGCAAAAATCACATATTACCAATATTGAACGTATAACAACCCTAATTGAGTGTTTATTCTTCTCATAAAATGTCAAAGTCAAAACATTGCAAAGCTTGAGTTACAAGCATAACTTAAATTTAATCAAGAATGTCACGTAATCCAAACTCTTCGTCCTCTAGAGTTTCATCATTGTCCTCTTCCACAATATTTTCTGTTTCATTTTGCTCATTTTGCTCATTTTCCTCTTCTAATGGGTCTTTCATGTCTGCAAATCCCCCAATATGTGTCTTTCCATACATTCCATGTAATGGTGGTTGGGGTTCCTTTGCCTTTTTTGCCACACGTGATTCACTAAAGTCCCCTTTCTTCAACCCAATTTCTTGCATTGCATCTGGAAGAAATTGAAGAGCATTAATTCTTTGCTGAATGAAATTGCATTGTAATGGATCTTTCTCAATTGCAATGCAATTTCTTCCTTTTTGAAGGCAGCATGCTAGTGTTGTACCTAATTATCAAGCACAAAAAAATAATGAAGTAAATTAGTACAATGACATATTAATTAAAAAAAAGAACATATTGAAATGCAATTCCATGTGGCAAAACGTACCTGAGCCAGAAAATAAATCCAGAACCCAATCTCCTTCATTTGAACATATGTCTATAAGATAGTTAATCAATAATTGTGGTTTCTGATAAATGTTAACTATCTCTCCTTTCATTTCTTTGTCTTCATATGTTAGTTTTCTCACAACAGCATCATAAGTCAGTATTTGGCTATAACTCTTTTTGTCCACCCGATTAAAAATCATAGACATATGGCTATCATCTTTTGCCCAACTATCAATATGAATGAACTCACAGTCATTTATAAATTGTTGATCTTCATTGTCAAGAAGATTTGACTTTTGCCTGTAACATAAAATAGTAAAAGTTCAATTAACTTGTACATAAATTAATTTTTCAACATTGATCAAATATACCTTTAAACATCTTACCATGTAAGCTGCATCCTTGAATTTGTTTTCCCCTTGAAGCTTGACAATAACATTGCCAACTGTGTGTCTGAATGAAATGTCACAAATCTCCATAATGGTGATGACGTCACTTCCTTAAATCCCGCCACCACTTTATTAAAAGCTTGATAAGTATAAGGGTCATTATCATAGCAAATGTTTGGAATATTGAAACCATGGGGAATATCTGCAATAACGAGGGCATAATCCCTTTTTGGTATGAGTTTCGCAATGTCTTCACAGTCGCCTTGTATTACTTGATATTGAATAGTGTCTATCCCATTCCAAATGAAATGATTAAGAGTTGGATCAAGTTCAACATTCTTAATACGTTGCTTTCTCAGTCTTTCAATCTTTATTTTTTCAATAAAAGTCTTGAAACTGTCTGGTGCTCCATTATCTTCTTTCTTCATCTTTTACCAAACAAACAAATGTATGTGTAAGTTTTAATTTAAATTAAAAATAGTACACAGATGATTAAAACTGAATGTATAAATCAAGTTACCTTTTTAAATGCAAGATAAAAAGCTTTCAATGTTGATGTAGAACTTGAATCTGGATAGTTGCGTACAACATCATCCCAACTATCTTCATTCAACAATTTAACCATTTGTTCCTGAATTTTCATGTAAACTTTGTGACTGCATAGATAAAGTAAGAAAAAGTTAATATACTGATATGTATAACAAATAATACCAATAACAACATGTTTTAGTTAAAAGATAACTATAATCCTGGAAATAAGTAAAAATAATTCAGCAAACTTACTTTTGAAATTCTTCAGACATTTCTTCCAATGATAATTCCCCCGACTTCACACGAGATAATATTGTTTTGACAATTTTTTCATCTTTCACTCCTTGCATCGCCCTCCAAGGCGTGATGGTCATATCGTCTGGAAGTTGCTTCAGTTCAGGCGCTGATTTATTGTTGCTACATATCAATGGCTTAGACTTTCTGACCTTCTGGTTTTTAATGCCAATGTCTTCCCACGTGCTAAAAATGTCATCAATCAAATTCCAAATATCTCCAGTTCTAAATGCCAATTGGAAAATGTTATCAACACCTCTGAATAAATCGCTAGATCTGTTGTCTTTTCCATTTTTTGAATTGCCTTTATCTTCAATTTGATAGCCTATTTCCATACAACATTCCTTTTGGAAATCTGTAGTAATATTGATCTTATCCCCACCACATTTTTCTAGGAATTCACTATGAATAAATCTAACCTTTTGGACCAAAGTCATAGACATCCTATATTCATTATCTGAATTATGATCCCATGCCACTAGCTTTGCTTCTGTTTCATTTAAACCAGCATAAATGATACATTTCATCGTTTCAAAACGTGGGTTATTAGGATATTCCTCCATCAATTGTCTTTGAGCTTCAACAGAATGGTTCCCCCCAAGCACATAATAATTGTATTCAAAACATTTTGACTTATCAAATGCTTCTTTGTTGAACTTCCCGGAATCGACGCTCCGCCCTCAGGCAGGGCGGGGCGGCCCGGGGGTGGCCCTGTGCGGGCGGGGTGGGCTGGACGGGGTGGGCGGGTGGGCTGGGCAAGGCGGGCGGGGTGGTCTGGCCGGGTGGGCTGTGCGGGCCGGGCGGGTGGGCTGGCGGGGCGGGCGGGTGGGATGGGTGGGTGGGCGGGGCGGGCCGGGTGGGTTGGGCGGGCTGGGAGGGTGGGCGGGCGGGGTGGGCTGGGCGGGGCGGGCGGGGTGGGCGGGGTGGGCTGGGCGTGTTATAGACATTTTTGTGCCTCGCAGCATGGAGCATGAAATGTCAATAATTACAGGGATCCTCAGTCCCTAAACATGTTGTTCTTACCCCTAGAGGAACAAGGTCAGCAAACCACAACACTCCTGATCAGTTCTCCACCTGAAAACACTCAAAAACAGGCTATTTTTGGATCATGTCAGCTGCTCCACTGAGCATCTGCGCTGAATGTCAACTGCTCCTCCTTGCACCTGCACTGAAAGTCAAAACCAATGAAGGCTACCTGCGCTGGGCGAGATTGGACATGTGGCACAGTGAGTCATTACCTTGGAAACTTCCAAAAATGACACTTGGATCAGCTATTTCGCCTTGTGATGAGTCAGAGGCTTTGTTTCTCCAAGTGGAAGCAAGGTTCACCAAGTGGACTCAAGAACTGAAGATCAACTAAAGATTAACTGAAGAGAGAGAGGACACAAGGCAGCTACACATCAGTTGCAAGCCGACTCATCCTTTCTCAATTCATCTATATATTGAGCTCTCTCCTATGAGCTCAGGAGGCTGGAATTTTGGGCAAAGCAAGGAAGTGATGTTGGTTTACAGTTAGAGCTATTGGGTGATTGCTTTTATAGAGGGGAAGAGGAGATTTCTTGCTGCTGGGGAGGTGTTGCTGGATTGGAGCCATTTATGGTTGTAACCTTCTCAGAACCTTTTTCTTCTATCAATAAAGCTCTGATGTTCTCCTATATACTTGTATTGCAATGATGTATTGTTTTTATCTGTATATTTGATTCATCCTAATCCATGCATCAGTTATGAGTACATGTTTCTTGTAGTTTCCCTCTCTCGTTTTTGCAGGATCTTTGTGTAGCCAGGCCGGCAAAGGGAGCAAGGAGCTGGGAACAAGAGGCAACGAGAGAAGACAGGATCGACAAAAGCGAAAGATATCGGTTGGTCAATCTTTTCTTCTTTCTCTGTACTTTCATAAAGGAAAATATCAAAGCTTTACTTTCAGTGGTTGCTAAGGAACTATCACCCTTAGAGTAGGGATAGAGTCATTTCGAGTCGGATACTTTTCCCCACAACAAACTGGCGACTCCACTGGGGAGCGTATCCGTTTGATTGTGTTTGTAGTATCTTTGCTATTCATTTCCTGAACCAAAGAGTACCGAATCGAAAAGCTTTTGACTATATCAAAAGCGAAGTAGAGGGGCAGCTACTCTGGCTCATTTCTGAGCAAGTTCATGATTTGAAGAGCTGATCTAAAAAGATTCTTTTGTGCTCTTTGTGATAGCTTTTCACCCTCTTGATCATCCCTTAGCTTGTACTTGACCTATAGCTTTTTATTTCAGCAAAAACAGTGAATTTTTGAGCTTTTTATGACCCGGAAATCCTTGTAAACGCAACTCTCGTGTCTCAGTGCAGGCTGTCCACAGGCAGTCTGCATTTCAGAGCAGGTACTCCCTTCGGGAACTGCGCTGAGAGTCAGTTTGACAGACCAGAGCCTGCGCTGAACCAGTTAGTCTATGTCTTCCTGAGGTTTCCCACTAAGTCTTGGCCCTGTTTTCACTGTTATTTTGCTGCTGATTGCTTGTCATTTGTACTTGCTGTAAACCAACTTTCCTTGACATTATTCCGCCTCAGTTGTGTGATGAAACTGTGATTGTTCTTTCAGTATTTCTTGTTTCAGTTACAGTTTCCCATTGTGAAAAGCAAACCAGTATAGCTGTGGCCTCTTAGATCCTGAACTGTAAAAGTGTCTTTGTGATCTTAAGAGTTAGTTTTATTACTGTTCATGGCTGTTTGAGTTTGTTTGTTTTTCATCTTATGGTTTGAATTCATACATTTTTAGTGTCGAAACAAATACCTGTAAGGCGTCTTTTGATTTTAGACAAAACTTGTTTGTTTACGTTTCAAATTGAATTCAAAAATTATACGACAGTTTCCTTTTGTTTACATCAACATTAAGGGAAAAGAAAAGAAATACATGCATCTTGCATTTGCATTTTTTGATAAGTTTGCGTGATTGATCTAGGGGAAAGTGCATTAGTTTGTGCTTTGTGCTCTGTGTGGAAAGATAATGTTTTTCTCTCCCCTCAGTAGTTAGGATTTTCAAAGCTAAAAAGATTATAAAAGCTTGCTTATCATTTTAGCTGCATTTAGGAATTTGTACCAATACATCTCGTGGTGATCCTGAAAGACAAACTGCTAAACAAGATCAACTTAAAATATATTGAATGAATCTAAAAACGCTTTGTAACATAACGCTCACAATAGAGGTCTAGGTAGAGACGTGTTCCGGCGTCGTTAAACGTAGTGGCTGTCGATCTCTACGAAGGTGGGTGATTCCTCCTGAGGGACGATAACACTAATACGGACTTGTGCTCCCGCGTACCGTCGCGTATATTGGGAGACCCCTATAGACATTTATCCTTTATCCTTAGGAAGCCGCGTCGGCCGCCCTACTGATCGCGATGCAGTGAACACAGCATTCACGAAGATCGACCACCCGTACCGTAAAACGTATTCTGTGGTTTCGCGAAAGGTTTGGCACACCCTCTGCCTAGATCTCCAGAGCAGTTTCTTTTGGCCCTTTTCAAACTCTATAACTGAAAAGGTCCAACCGAGCATTTGTCACTTCGGGCTCGTTAATACATCGAAGGCGACTAGAGTCATCTTTAGCTTTTTCTCGACTCTTAAAACATGAAAAAGCAAAGTTATGTTTAAAAGCGTCTAATAAAATTCATTCAAATCGGAAACAAAATTTTTCCCCTTTATATTTGAGTTGGTCGAGTAATCCACAATCGTGGAAGAAAGTCAATTGAATATCCGTCGTTCTCGGAGACTTGCGAGCCAACCGCCTTTGTCTCCGGAATCGAAAACAATCCGGACAAAGCGAGCTCGTCGAACCAGTTCAAAATCTCCTTTAAAAGTTAGAACAATCGTTCCAACAACATCCGAGATTCTGGTCGCTCCAAACATTTCTGGAAACCCTGCCTCAATAGAAGAAGTTCAATCGCCACAGAGGGACAGTAATACTGATCCTAGTCTGGGGGAAAATACTTGTATGACTGAACCAGTTCCATCTGTAACCGGTCCAGAGAGTTTTGTTCCTCAAACATCCGTCGCGGTCGATACAACCCCTTCTTCGGCACCGGAAATCTTTTACAGACCTGACGGTATTCCTCTTCCACCTGGTCTGATTGCGATAGAGGAAATTATAGAGGAACCGCAAGTATCCACTCCAATTCAATTCGGAGTAGGGGTCACTCTATTTCCTGCTACAACTGAAGTTTGTCCATCACCAGTGGAAGTTCCTGTACAATCACTAGGTGATCAATTGGATAAGTTAAAAATGACTGAACAACCGTCGACATCTAGGACTGTGTCGAATGACACGGCGACAGCAGAATTACCTGCTGTAAATCCAACAATGTTCGTCGGCATACCATTTGTCCCAACTAGCTCGCAGTCGCTAGAAGGAGTCCACCAAGAGACTACCCCGACAGTATGGTCTGTTCCTGTTTGTTCCGGAGTAATTTCTGGTAACTCTCACGGTGAGACTCATCAAATTGACCCTTTTGGGAATCTAATTAGGCCATCCAGTCCTCCAAGACAGACAGTTGCCTTGAGTTCTGGGTTGCTACCGTATGGGGGGCAGTACCCATACGGGAGCTCTCAACCTTATTCAAGTTATGGTGGAATTGCAACGAGTAGTTGGGTACCTATGCTATCCCAGCCACCGAGAGTTGTATATTCTATGCAACAGTGTGTACCTGTGACAAACATCCCAACTACACCGGCTATTGTGACCGTGTCGCAAGTTCAAACAATGCCTGTTGTATGTCAACCTCAGATTGCTCAGGTTCTCATGCAACAGCCCCTTGACCCTGCAACCCAACCACAATCACCTACTGGTGGGACAACACAAGTACAATTGGGTATGACTACCCCACATCTTGGTCCAATGGTTAGTGTAGCGCAACAACCCATGGTGTCACAACCGTGGATAATGCAATACCAACAGCCACAATTCCAACAAGTGTACCAAGGTTCTGAACAGCAAATATTTGCGAATACTGGACAACCATATATTCAAAATGGTCAAAATCAACCACTTTATGGTGGTCAAGTCCATCAACCGTATTCATCATACCAACATCAACTCCATTATGCTGGTATGCAAAGACCGACTGTTCATGCGATTCCATCGTATCCTGGTTACGCTTCACCTAACTTGAACCAGCAGTTACCATTCGTGGCAACTTTAGAGTTACCTGATTTACATCGGTTAACAAACGATCCAATTGCTTACGCCCCTTGGTGGCCAGTGATTCCACACAAACTTCCATCCGACATTCCTAAATTCAATGGAAATCCAGGCGAAGACCCGTCGAATCATGTGATGACATTTCATCTATGGTGTTCATCGAACACTTTGAATGACGATTCGATAAGGCTTCGCCTCTTTCAGAGGACATTGACAGGTCCAGCGGCAAAATGGTATATAGAACTACCTAGAGCTTCGTTCGACAATTTTGGCTCCCTTGCCACGACATTCTTGACCCACTTTCAATTACCAATAAGGTACGAAACAGGAACTGAGATATTGACTAACTTCAAATAGACAACCGCGACTCATATATCAGATCATATACATGAGTGGCGACGTCGACGAAGAATGGTTAAAACATACGTTCCTGATCAGCTTTTAGCTGAGTGGTTTATAAAGTCATTACTTCCGGCTATAACGGAAGATGTAGCAAAGGGAGGAGTCGTAACAAAAGA
Source organism: Pinus tabuliformis (assembly GCA_031772625.1). Lineage (NCBI taxonomy): Eukaryota > Viridiplantae > Streptophyta > Pinopsida > Pinales > Pinaceae > Pinus > Pinus tabuliformis. Next base: position 502,500,744 of record CM062818.1, on the reverse strand, counting down.
TCAAGTTATCGCTCGTGCACAATATTTGGATTTAGTATATACTCAGTCCGGCACGCTCTATGACAAAATACCAGACGCCCCTAGACCGGAGTTTTCAATCCCTCCTCCTCCTAAATCGAACAGTGACTCTCATGCCGGCGATGGCGTGATTGGCACGGCAAACACGAATCCGAAAAGGACCAATCAAAAGAAGGCCCGTAAGGATTCGAATCAAAATGCGCATGAAGAAGTTCTTGCTTCGGAAGTAAATGCCATATCGACAGATAGGGGCAAAGAAACCAATCAACCAGGAAGCAAGAAGAATCAAAACAAAGGGAGGAAGAATAAACAAGGTGGGTCATCCCCTAAGAGAAATTCTTCAAACCCTCCCGGGAATAGGAAACGGTTTCCGTGTCAAATATGCGATGACAACGATCATCGGATGACAGAATGCCCGTACAAAGCTGAGTTTAAGAGATTCATAAAAAATCCACATACTCCAGCTGTGTTGACTGATCCTTTTCCCGACCCGAGTCAAAATCTGGTTGATAGTGGAAACACTTCCGGGTGCCAAGTTCTAATGGTGTCAAGTGATAAGCAACCAAACAATGCTTCAACTTGGACAATGAACAAAAATCATGGGAACCCGCAGTTGTCGAATGGCGAGAAAAAGGGTCGATTAGGCAATTCGACAACAACTTCGACAGAAGTTGAGCCGCCATCCAACACAAGAAGTGTTCCATCGATCCATGGAAGCAATCATTCTCTCCGAGATATCGGAGTAATTTTCCTAAAAGGCCCTTCTTTAATGGGCACTTGTGCCCCACCACCACCGAGTAATCTCGCGGAGATGGGTGCAACAGGATATGAAGCCTTCTATTTCTAATGGATCTAAAAGCTTCGAGGATAGTTCTTATCTCAAGTCAACCTCGTTTAAAAAATGAAATAAAGAGGAGAGAGGATAGTTCTTTACAATGTCAACCTCATTAAAAAATGAAATGTCCCCTTTATGATTTAGGAGACATGCCCCTCATCCGCATTATTATTATGCTAGGGGCATTTACCGAGCAGTTTTAACGCGGAATTCATGCTCGTTAAAAAATAAACATAAGCATTGAGCAGTGTTTTGGCGCATTCAAGCTCATTAAAAAATGAACCCATCTCGGTAAATAACCACTGTGATCATAAAATTTATCAGCCTTAAAAGCCTTGGTCGTGTTTTCATCCATCACCTCCACCGTCATTTGGCCAGTCGTTCACCCCCATTGGTGTGTTTACCCATTTTGAGGAACATCTGCGAAGAGTGATTTCACCTAGCCATCCTTGTGACACTGCCGTGATTGGAAAATTCCAATTTGTACCTGGAATCAGTTGCTATCCCTGTTTATCACTCGTTCCTCAAAAGACGAGTCTTCTTTGAGCTCTTTTCTCCTGACTCGTAAAATATGAAAAGTTTGCCGAGTTTTGGCCTTCCAGCTCGTTAAACGACCGGAAGAGCTATCCCTCCTCTAGATTTTAATCTTTTTGGACCTGAGGGATTATTGCACAAAAAGATCGAGCGCTTGTCTTGTTCGGCTCGTTAAAAGTACCGAACACCCATCCCTTCTGTATTGTTTTATACTTTTTCGGACTTAAGGGATTAGATGACGAAAAAGGAATTATGGAGTTAACTTTCTGTACCTTTTCAGACTCTCTAAAAATGAAAAGGACCGAGTTTTCCTTGTCGTTAGACTCGTTAAAATGATTAAATAGCGACAAACTTGTCTTTAGACGAGAACGAGTTTCCCTATCGCTAAGCTCGTTAAATCATAGCGATGGGCTTGCCCGAAGGGCAGGTCATAGAACAAGCATATGTTATCCTCCTCAAGCTTGACAAAAATAAAGAGGTACTGGTCAGAGATGACTGGGGAAAAATTGGGAGAACATCAAAGCTTAATGGTAACAAGTCGCTCTTGAACATGACACTTTTTCTTCCGTACCACATCGGGTTGGGTTGTTTCGTTCACCGGTCTCATCACCATGGTCTTCACCAAACCATCCACATTTTGGGGTAATGCTACCGATCCATCGCATCAGTGTCGTTATATGTTCAAGAGAGGTCATTCTGAAAGTGTCAACCATGTCCCATCCACTGCCATACATTATCCTTCATCCATTCATGATCGCCACCCTGAATCATATGTCACAGTTTGTTTTCACCTCCATTAAAATCACTAGCTCCGTTCCGTGTCATTGATGTGGGATTCATTAAGGCCCTCCTTTGACGGATCGCTTCTTGTCGACTTCAGCTCATTATCCAAGAAGTTGATCTAGGAACAACCCCATCAGTACTTTGAAGCTTGCATGCCTCAATGGCAAGTTTCTCACTTCCGGCGACAGGTATACATCAATGACCTCCGACCAAAAGATTTTGCGTGGCGTTCGACGCCAAGTCCTTTATTCACGCCACGTGAATTGTACTGGAGTACCTTGAGGGTCATTATCATTATCGGTGATTCCTCTCGCGCTTGTTAACGGTTTTCATCATTGACCGGTAATCAAGCGATGTCTTTCCATGTTCGACTTCAGCGAAATTCTCACATGGATCGACTTGTACTTAGAGTGAAGATCGAACGAGTTTGAAGACCCCGGATCTAGTTTCATCCATCCGGGCTGCGATATATATTCAGGAAATATAAAAGCATTTGTCATGTACATCATTGCAGCAGATGATCATCCTATTCAAAGGATGATAATTTCAGCAGAGAATTATCAGTCTACCATCAGACGATCGTCTGTTCTATGTACCAAAATGTATTTATAAAGCTGAGCATGGGAATGCCCGCCTCGGCTAGATCATGAAAGCAGAATGAAAAATAATGTATTGTATTGTATTTTATTACAGGGCACCTCTCAGCACTTGAATGAACTTCGGACCCTCTGGATAAAGCATTTCACCCGATAAACGACCTCATACTTTAGGGGGCAACTATTATAGACATTTTTGTGCCTCGCAGCATGGAGCATGAAATGTCAATAATTACAGGGATCCTCAGTCCCTAAACATGTTGTTCTTACCCCTAGAGGAACAAGGTCAGCAAACCACATCACTCCTGATCAGTTCTCCACCTGAAAACACTCAAAAACAGGCTATTTTTGGATCATGTCAGCTGCTCCACTGAGCATCTGCGCTGAATGTCAACTGCTCCTCCTTGCACCTACGCTGAAAGTCAAAACCAATGAAGGCTACCTGCGCTGGGTGATATTGGACATGTGGCACAGTGAGTCATTACCTTGGAAACTTCCAAAAATGACACTTGGATCAGCTATTTGGCCTTATGATGAGTCAGAGGCTTTGTTTCTCCAAGTGGAAGCAAGGTTCACCAAGTGGACTCAAGAACTGAAGATCAACTAAAGATTAACTGAAGAGAGAGAGGACACAAGGCAGCTACACATCAGTTGCAAGCTGACTCATCCTTTCTCAATTCATCTATATATTGAGCTCTCTCCTATGAGCTCAGAAGGCTGGAATTTTGGGCAAAGCAAGGAAGTGCTGTTGGTTTACAGTTAGAGCTATTGGGTGATTGCTTTTATAGAGGGGAAGAGGACATTTCTTGCTGCTGGGGAGGTGCTGCTGGATTGGAGCCATTTACGGTTGTAACCTTCTCAGAACCTTTTTCTTCTATCAATAAAGCTCTGATGTTCTCCTATATACTTGTATTGCAATGATGTATTGTTTTTATCTGTATATTTGATTCATCCTAATCCATGCATCAGTTATGAGTACATGTTTTTTGTAGTTTACCTCTCTCGTTTTTGCAGGATCTTTGTGTAGCCGGGCCGGCAAAGGGAGCAAGGAGCTGGGAACAAGAGGCAACGAGAGAAGACAGGATCGACAAAAGCGAAAGATATCGGTTGGTCAATCTTTTCTTCTTTCTCTGTACTTTCACAAAGGAAAATATCAAATCTTTACTTTCAGTTGTTGCTAAGGAACTATCACCCTTAGAGTAGGGATAGAGTCATTTCGAGTCGGATACTTTTCCCCACAACAGGGCGGGGTGGGCGGGGTGGGTGAGGGCGAGGTGGATGGGGAGGGGGGAGGGGCGGGAGAGCGGGAGAGGGGGATGGGGAGGGGGGATGGCCGGGCGGGGGAGGGAGGAGGGGGATGGGGAGGGGGGAGGGGGGACGGGCGGGAGAGGGGGGAAGGGGCGGGGGTGCGGCGGCCAGGGCGGGGGGTGGAGGGGGCGGCCCGGGCGGGGGAGAGGGTGGGGCAGCCCAGTGGGAGGGAAAGGGTGGAACGGCCCGGGGGTCGGAGGGGCAGGGGTCGGGGGGTTTGCCGGCCGGGGGGAGGGGGGTCGGGGCGGCCCGTGGGGCCGGAGGGGGAGGGGGCGTGGCGGCCCGGGCGGGGGACCTAGGGGTCGGCCCGGTGCCGGGTGGGCCCGGGTGGAGTGTGGGATGGGCAGGGGGCCGAGGTGCGGTGGGGTTGGAAACTTTTTTTGGCTGGGGTGGGGGCGGGTGCCGGGTGGGGTTGGAAATTTTTTTTTTTTTTAATTAAAAAATGGGGGGGGGAGGGAGTTAGGGGGGCAAGGGTTGGAGAAGGGGGGAGGTGTGGCGGGCGGGGTAGGGTAAATAGCAAGATTAGGCTAGACAGTTACCGATTCACCATGTGGTATAAAAAAAAAAATTGGCTTGGAAAATTTTTTAATTTAAAAAAAAATATATTTTTCATTAACGTAATTTAATATGAAAATTTCGAAAAAATAATTGTACTTGCCTTTCAATTGCGACAATTCTTCGTTGTATATATTGTTGATAGCAATATCGCTGCTCCACAAATTCACGAGTCTTTCAAGGAATTTCAGAAAACCTAGATGTGAGGCGAGTAATAGTGATAGCGAAATTTATTATATAAGTGAAATTACGAAGATGTTTTTCCATACGATTAATGTGGGATAATTTGTTTTACATTATTATAGAGAGAATATTGTAGAGTTGTTTTACAACGGATTGAATGTGGGATTAATATGTTTGAGAATATATTATAAAAATTAGAAAAAAAAGAAATTGTTAAGTAAATATGATATACTTTAACTATTAGAATAATTAATGTACAAGTTGTGATTTACAATTTGAATTTTAGTGATTTATTTCATAAAAATAAATTAGTTTATGTTTTTCAATCAATTGTAGAATAAAATAATAAAGGTAAATAAATCTAACAAACTTTTGGAGGGAAATATTTTCGCGAAATTTTTTGGAGGGAAATATTTTCGCGAAAATTTTTGGAGGGAATATTTCATTCTTTAAACTATATAATACTCTCAGGAGACTCCATTTGTGTCATTCAACATTTTCTATTTGAAAGTGATGGATTGCTCTGATGGTGAAGTTTCGGTTTATACACCATCAACATCTTCATCGCGTAACAACTCTATTCATATTGATGAATATAGTGGGAATCCTTCCACTATGAATAGAAAGTCAATTCTTCCACTTAGTCCCAATTCTAAGGACTACGAGAGCAACACTGATGAAAGAGGGGATGGAGAATTTAAAGAGTCACAGATTCCACTTAGTCCAAATTCTAAGGACTATGAAAGCAGCGGTGATGAGGAGCATGATGGTGAAGTTCAAAAGAATGGGGTGTCACAATGTCCACTTAGTCCTAATTCTGAGGACTATGAGAGTAGCAGTTTTGAAGAATGTGATGGTGAAGTTCAAAAGAATGGAGGGTCACGATGTCCACTTAGTCCTAATTCTGAAGACTATGAGAGCAGCAGTTTTGAGGTGCATGATGGAAATTTTCAAAATAATGGAGTGTCAAAGTGTCCACTTAGTCCTAATTCTAAGGACTATGAGAGCAGCAGTGATGATGAGCATGATGATGAATTTCAAAAGTATGGATTGTCACAGTGTCCAGTTAGTCCTGATTCTAAGGAATATGAGAGCAGCGGTGATGAAGCGCGGGATGATAATTTTCAAAAGATTGGAGTATCACAATGTCCTCTTAGTCCTAATTCTATGGACTATGAGAGCAGCGGTGATGAAGCGCGGGATGATGATTTTCAAAAGATTGGAGTATCACAATGTCCTCTTACTCCTAATTCTAAGGACTATGAGAGCAGCGGTGATGAAGCGCGGGATGATGATTTTCAAAAGATTGGATTATCATAATGTCCTCTTAGTCCTAATTCTAAGGACTATGAGAGCAGCGGTGATGAAGCACGGGATGATGATTTTCAAAAGATTGGAGTATCACAATTTCCTCTTAGTCCTGATTCTAAGGACTATGAGAGCAGCGGTGATGAAGCGCAGGATGATGATTCTCAAAACATTGGAGTATCACAATGTCCTCTTAGTCCTGATTCTAAGGACTATGAGAGCAACAGTGATGAAGAACAGGATGATGCAGTTTGTCCTAATTCTAATCAGTATAAAGGTAGCAGTGACAAAGGACAGGATGTAGCATCTTCAATAAGTAAACAACCACATTTTCAACATAGTCCTAATTCTATGGACTATGAGAGTAGCACTGACAATGTACATGAGGAAGAATATCCATTAAACATCGAGTCAGATTTTCCATTTAGTCTGAATTCTAAGGACTATGATAGTAGCACTGAAGAAGGGGAAGATGAAGGGTATCCTCTCAGTCAAAATTTGAAAATCAGAGCAGATCATAGTGTGGATAACGTTCCTCTTAATGATGAAAGTCCTTATAAAAATGAAGATCCAATGATGGAGATGTTGCCAAGAAATATTGTATCAAGGAGTAGGAGTAGACCTTTTCGTATCAATGTAAGCTATTCTAGTTATACAAGGGGTAAAGCAGAATATCTGATGAGAAGAAGTTCTATCAGCGCTCTCATTTCAAGTGAATGTTGCCAAAAAAATTGCTTGAAACGTATGGATTTCACATTTGCATTAGAAACAATGTAAACTTTGAAACGGGAACTGATACTGTTACCCGTTTCGTAGAGATAGCAAAAAAATGACCCGATTTTCAAAAGTGGTGATGCAGAATACACATGTTTTTTTTAGAACATGGTTTTTGGAACTTTAATTTTTTTTCATGTTCAAGAATGAAATCAAGTTTTAGAATGGTATTGATTTTCATGCTGATTTTAAAAAGTGAGTATTCTGCATCACACCCTTTTTTTAAAAGACCTATTTTTTTACTTTTAATTTTCTAGTGTGTGAAATGTAAAAAAATATTTTCGAAATTTGATAGTTTTTGAAGTCGTCATTTTATTCATATTTTCTTGTTCTCTATCTTAATTTTTTTTTTTTTTTAGGGGGGTATTTATTGTTTTGCGTTTTTAAATTAGAAAGTCGATAGTTTGAATTTTAGATAATCTACATATTTATACATCCTTAATTAATTTTTCAATCCACATGAAATAATTGTTTCTAAAAAACAACATTTTTTAACAATGGACATAAAAATAACCATTTTTAACATAAATATAACAAAAAAATAAACGTTTTGATAATTTTTTGCTAGAATTAACATGTCAAAATCACAATTTTTATACAAAAATATTAACTAAAAATGGTCAAATAATAGTTTTTTTTATGAATTTCATGTCAAAAAAATAATAATAACAATTTTTTTTTTCAAAAAATAATAATTAATTTAAAAATCAATGCGAAAATCACAGTTGTGCTCTCTCTTTCTTTCACATACCAGACCCTTGATGGAAATTTCACCTCTTTTGAACTTTTCCAATCTGAAATTAGCTTCTTATCACTTAAAGCACTTGAAATATTTGTAGGCATGAGCTCAGGTGGAGTTCGTTCACCAATGTTTTTTGAAGATACACCTTTAAGACTCTTTGGTCCAGAAAGATTCAAAGAAATTTTCCTTGATGCCAATTTCCTAAAAAAAACCACATAAATTAGTAAATAAAAAAACATATTAACTTAAATTAACAACAAAAATATACCATAAATTTTTTATTTGTATAATCAAAATTGCCCAGCCACCTCTAACGGGCAGGTGGGTCGATGGGCGAGCAGGAGGTCAGGTGAGGGATAATGTGACTAAGTGCACAATTAGGCAAGTATGGGCGAGCCCCTACCCATGCGCCCCCCACAACCCCCTGACGACTACATTAAAGCCCCGGCCCCATTAACTTATTCCTCTCACGAGAGATCTCTTGTCTGGATTCACTACACATTAATAATTAAAGTAACACGCTTGATCCAATCTCCGAAAATGATGATGATGACAAATCCCTCGATATGATTACCAAGTTATTGTACTCCCTGCATCCATCAAATCTGTGTTTTCTCTTTGTTTCGCTCGCCAACTCTGTATTTATTCGTGGTCCATCCTTTGCATGCCACGCTAGATGTTTGTTTTCAGCGGAATTTTATGTTTGAACGAAGCTTCCTAAGCTTTCCCCCCTCCCGGGCCCCCCTCCCCTTCCCTCACCCTACCCCCTACCGTCCCCCCACACTCCCGCGCCCCAATCCCCCTACCCCCGCCCCCCATCCCCCCAAACCCCCCAACCCCTCCCCGCGGCTGCCCTCGCAACTGCGCCCACCCCCGCAACCCCCGCCCAACTGTACCCTTCACCAGCCCTCACCCACCCCTACCCCCGTGCCCTACCCCGCACCTGCCCCACACCCGCCCCCCCTTACACCCTACCCACGCCCTACCCTTACGTGAATCGACCCAGGAGCATATTTTGTGAGAATTTTGAAGAAAAAACTTAAATTATCTTAAAAGTTTATAAATATTGAAAATTTTTAATATTAAATTATAAAATGTTTAATAATATATTTCTAAAAAATTACTTCAATTTTTTAACGATATTACATATAGTTGGCAATTTTAAATTTTTAAAGTGAAATAGTTTTATATTATATAATGTGGATGTCTTTTGTTTGGAAAAACATGAGAAACTAGCTTGCTTTTGAACAGAATTTTAGTTTTATTTTTACGGTAAATTAACAATTTTGTTAATTTTGCTAATAAGGTGTAAATTTTAATAAGGTGTAAATTTAAAGAGTCTTGTTCCAATTATTTAAATTTTACAATTTTCATGTTAATTAAAGTATATTTTAAAATAAGATTATATTTTTTATCATTAAATTTTGAGTTTTAGTCATTCAATCATATATATATATATATATATAATTGTAACTACAGAATTTTAGTTTTATTTTTACGGTAAATTAACAATTTTGTTAATTTTGCTAATAAGGTGTAAATTTAAAGAGTCTTGTTCCAATTATTTAAATTTTACAATTTTCATGTTAATTAAAGTATATTTTAAAATAAGATTATATTTTTTATCATTAAATTTTGAGTTTTAGTCATTCAATCATATATATATATATATATATATAATTTACAATTTCTGTATTAATTAAATTTTTATGTTTTTTACATTAAATTTTGATTGTTTTTTGAATACTAATTATGTTTATTTTATTTATATATATATATATATATATCTATATATATATATATATATATATATATATAGATAATTCTTTTAAACCAAAGTTTTATTCATTCATAAAAAAAAGTACATCTATTTGTGAAATACAAGTAGATTCACTTTGACCAGATTTGTTCACTATTCTTTATTATAAAGAAATTGCTAGCAATGTATGATAAAGAATCAAAAGTAGTTAGAGATACAAGCCATAACTTAGGAGGCCAAAGGCACTAAAATACACACAAAACAAATAAAACACTTGTAACCATGTTTTAGTAATAGTAGATTCACTTTGATCAGATTTGTTCAATATTCTTTATTATAAAGAAATTGCTAGCAACTTATGATAGAGAATCAAAAGTAGTTAGAGATACAGGCCATAACTTACGAGGCCAAAGGCACTAAAATACACATAAAACAAGTAAAACACTTGTAACCATGCTTTAGTAATAAGAGATAATAGAAGTAGGATTGTTTGGAGCAGTCTTGAAGGTGGTTGGAAAGAACATTGGATGTGATCTTTGAAGTGCCAATTTTCACTTTGACTAGGGGGGGTAGGGGGTAGGGGATGGGCGAGGGTGGCAGGGCTGGGGGGGGGGGGGGGTTGTATGGGGTAGGGGGTAAGGCGAGGGGGGTAGGGGGGCGGTTAAGGGTAAGGGATTGGGAGGGGGGAGGATAAGGTGGGGGGTAGGGTGTGGGCGAGGTGGGGGGGGGGGTAACGGTAGGGCGCGGGTAGGGTGTAAGGAGTGGGGGGGGGGAGGGGTAGGGCACAGGGGTAGGGGTGGATGGGGGCTGGGGAAGGGTACAGTTGGGCGGGGGTTGGGGGGGTGGGCGCAGTGTCAGTGATATAATTTGTTCATAATGCCATGTTTTTTTAGTTTTATAGTTGAAAATTTTTCAATTTCTTTTGTATCTAGCATGTTGTGGTTGAAAACATGTTAAATTTATACTTAGGAAAGAAAAATGATATTCTACCAGAAACATTAATGTGTTTTTTCCTTAAAATTTAACTTTGTTTGAGACATAAAAAATTGGTTTTATTAGCATTTTTTAAAAAGTTTGAAAATTGACCCTAAAAAAAAAAATCATTATTCCAGTATCAACACTTTCGTTTTGAAGCTATATTTTGCACGAAAATTTCGTAGTCACTGCCATTTTTAAAACACGTTCAAAATTGACACCTAAAAAAAAAACATCGTTCCAGTATACACACTTTTCGTTTTTAGCACTGTTTTTGATGTTTTTTTGGGGTTTTTTGGCCAGAGTTCCCGTTTTGAGTTTATAGTTCCCGTTTCAAAGTTTACATTGTTTAGAAAGCAGGAAGAGATATTTGTCAATGAATAAAAGCATGCAAAACTCATATTTAGTTGGCTGCATGCAATCTACATTGTCAGGTTATGATTATCATATTAGGAATTTTTTATTGTGTAGAAAAGCTTTCAAAATGTTTCATTCACTTGGGAATTTTCGTCTCTCGAGAATTCAAGAAAATTTGGAAAAGGATCCCACATTTTATTCAGAAGTACGTTATAAAAGGCAGTTTGGGCCATTATCAAATACTGCAATGTCATGGATGAAAGATTTCTTTTCAAAGCATGGAGAGTGTATGCCAAATAGAGAGACAATACATATTCCAGATAATTTTTCAAGACGAGAAATCTACAACTTATACAAAGAATATGCAGAAAGTGCTGAGGGACAGGGCCACTTTATTACATATCAATATTTTGTGAAGCTATGGAAGAAAGAATTCAATAATGTTCGTATTCCTAAGAAGACAAGGATGGGGATTTGCAGTACATGTGCTTCTCTTAAATAAAAAAGGGACAAATGTGAAGGCTCAGAAAGAGGTAAGTGTTCATAACTTTTACTTTTAAAATTGTATAGTCATCAACTATGAAAACATATTTCTTAATGAATTTCTTTTATGTTGTGTAGATTTAATTGTCAAAGAACTTCAGGAGCATCGCGAACAACAAACAAATGAAAGGAAGAAGTTGTACAAGCATCGAAAGAAGTGTTATGATAATCCAAATAAATATTTGGGTTTGATAATTGATGGTATGGACCAGAAGAAAACACTTTTACCACATTTTGTTCGCACACCCAAAAATCTACAAGAGGAAAATTTTATTCAGTTTCACTTGGTCGGTTGTATGGTCTTCAATGGGAAAATGTTGCCAAGGGTGTACTTCACAGCTCCAAATATTCATAATGATGCAAATCTGACCATAACCATAATTCATGATGTCATTTCTCATTGGTCTGGTAATCTTCCTAAAGTTTTGTATCTACAATTGGACAACACTTGCCGTGAAAACAAAAATCAGATTGTTTTTGGGTATCTGAACATGCTTGTTGAATTGAGAATTTTTCAAAAGGTAAAGGTTGGTTTCCTTCTTGTTGGGCACACTCATGACCATATTGATCAGATGTTCAGTCGTTTTTCAGTCACATTGAGGAGGAAGGAAGTTGGGAGCTTGCCATCACTAATTGAATGTATTAAGAAATCATACATGCCAGAGCCTGCTTTTGAAGTGTTGGAAGAAACTGTTGACATGCGAAGGTTTATTCTGGGATCATATGGTGAGGGGAAATGCATTGAACAACTTAATGACATTAGCTTCCAACATCAATTTCGTATCAAAAAAATTGATGGGAAAACACTAATATGGGGCAAGAAGTATTCAACTACTACAGAGTGGGCCCCGTCATCAGGATTGCAATTTTTGAAGTTCATTCCAGATCATCCAATATTTGCATCAAAAATATTGTCATTACAATCAGTTGGTGAAGTTCAGAATGCACGTAGACAGAACAGGGCTATAAATTATTCTGATTGCCTGGAAGAAATTAAAAAATGTATTAGATATACATATGAGTACTTTGACATTGCTGATTCAGTTTGGTGGGAGTCGTTTTTCAATAATCAAAGTGATCTCATTTCGACAACAATAAATGAAGATATACCTTTGAAAAATCCATTTATTTGGCCACAAAATGTGTCGAATGAACATGAGGAAGTAAACATTGTTGAACAACAACAATCTCAGGGTATTATTAATTCTTCACAGGCAGAGGAAAGAGAGATGTATATAGGTTCCAGAAGATCTCGTGCACAACGTGAAGCCATGGAAGACCTTTATAGGGGTTCAGTACAGGCTATTAAGGAGGGTTGCATGATTGCAGTGCTAGCAGATGGAGATCCCAATGGCTATCCATTTTGGGTTGCTAAAGTTTTAAAGGTCTTTACAGAAAATGAGGATGTTACAGGTGTTGAAGTACATTGGTATGCCACAAATACACACCCATTCAATGGTGTGTATAAGCCAGAGATGGTAGTTGACAAAAAAAATGGTGGAAAAAGAAAAAGAAAGGGTACAAATATAAATCGTCGCCGCACAGACATATTACAATTGAAGGATGTTGACATACTTGTTTATGACTTCAATTTAACAAAGAGAGGAACTCTTCGCTTCAAGACGACAGAGATTCTGAAAAGGTTGTTACCAGAAGGAACAGTGTTGACATGGGACTCTGTTGAAACCAGTCGTAGATCTAGAAGACTTTTGAAACCTGGAATCTTGGGCATGCATGTGGACTCAGATGGGGCACTAGTTGATGACAGAGAAGAATATGGAACATCTTCGTCAGCATCCAGTCATTCATCTGAAGATGTGAATTCTGATGGTGTGCAAGAAAATATGAGTGATTTTGAATAATTGTTTAAGACAGTTTATATAACTGATGTATGCATCGTATCTTCAAATAAAATGGATGTTTTCCATATTTTGTTAAATGAGAAGTTATGAAGCATTTTTATGTTGTTGGATTATGTCTTAAGTATGATAAATCTTATTGTTTAAATATCTACAATGCAATATCAAATTAGAGATATAATGTCTCTTTTATTCAGTGTACAAATAAAGACTTTTGAATTCATTCAGTGAAATAATTTGTTCATAATGTCATGTTTTTTTAGTTTTGTGGTTGAAAACATGTTAAATTTATACCTAAGAAAGAAAAATGATATTCTACCAGAAACATTAATGTGTTTTTCCTTAAAAGTTAACTTTGTTTGAGACATAAAAAATGGGTTTTATTAGCATTGTTTAAAAAGTATGAAAATTGACCCTAAAAAAAAAAAATCATTATTCCAGTATCAACACTTTTTTTCTGAAGCTATATTTTGCAGGAAAATTTCGTAGTCGCTGCCATTTTTAAAACAACCGCAAAATTGACACCTAAAAAAAAAAACATCGTTCCAGTATACACACTTTTCGTTTTGAGCACTGTTTTTGTGGTTTTTTTGGGGTTTTTGGGCCAGAGTTCTCGTTTTGAGTTTATAGTTCCCGTTTCAAAGTTTACATTGTTTAAATTAAAATATATATATATTGCTATTTTTTAATTTTTAATTTTTCTTTTTTATTGTGAAAATATATAACTATTAAATTTTCATTATAATAATTTAATGGATGATTTTAAATTTTCTATATAAAAAATCATATTTATAAATTAATTATAATTTAAGTGGTTGAAAATTAATATAATAATGTTTAGGGTAATTGATTTTATTTTAATCTAAAAAAATAATCACAATAATGTATATGATTGTCTAGATAATCTTCGGCAAAATCACATAATCAATCTTTTGTCGACGCGTTTCGAACCAATCTTTTGGTTGATTCAATGTTATGGATCAGAGAAGTCTAAATTCCTTAATGTATATGATTTTTAATAAGTAATAATTTTGATTTTTCGATAATTAATAAATGCGATGAGACGCTAGAGTTGTCCGGCGCAAAACATTTAATGTTGCTAAAGACACTTTGGGCTCGTGGCTGGCCGAAACTAAGGTGGGGTGAGGGGGAGCTGAAACAACTGCGCCAACGATTGAAGGCAGGCCTAAGAACCTAACTACCTACCCATGGACGTAATGTTTATGTAATTTCAATACACTTTTTGGTGGCAATATATGCCACCAAAAGATTTACTATTTCAGGTTTACTTAACACATATAAAAGTAAGAATATGAAATGCAAAGAAGGTTTAGTTTAAGCATATGACGTGATGACAATGAAGAGTTATTTTCAAAATAAAGAATAATTTAAAATTAAATTTTTAAATTTCATTTTAAATATTTAAATTATTTAACATAATAGTTATTTTCAAAGAATAATTTAAAATTAAATTTTTAAATTTTATTTTAAATATTTAAATTACTCAACATAATATTTTGCGAGGAGAGTACCGAATTATATATATATGATTTTTTGGACCTAAATTATTATTTATTTTATATTAATTTTAATTTTAAATTTTAATAATTATAAAATAAAAATTTAAAATCATTAAAATATTTTTGACAAGTTTATAATAAATAATTTTAAACCAATTTTATAATAAATAATTATAAACTTTGATAAAACTGAAAAATCCCATAAATAATTATAAATGGTTTATTAAAATAAAATTATATAAATAAGAAACAATAAAGGTATTTATTTCTATCTAAATTATGAAAATAAATATTAATTTGGAAAATTTATTTTAAAATGTTTTATGAAATTTTTAAGTTTATTAATGCTTTAGACAATATTTAAGTGTTTATAGAAAGTAAGAATCTTTTACTTTAAAAAAATAGAACTACATTAGAAGTTTTGTATATATGTGTTATTCCTATTTAGATTATTTTTTTGATTTGAATCATTGAATGTTATAACTGAGTGTGTGCAGATTAAGATCAAGACGTATTACCTCTCGCTTAGATCAAATTTGAAGTGTTTACATGCTAGTCTTGTTCTTTATTCTACCACAATCAAATGTATAATTTTTTTGTCTAAGAACACATGCCTTGTATGATTTATTGCAAATATAGGGCTAGGAATTATTGTTTTTTCAGAGAGAAAATCATCATGGATTATATTAAGAGAATATAAAGTTCTGAATACATAACATGACCGTCCCATCCTGGAACAAAAACAACAGATTATACAGATACTTCCACAGAAAATATGTCTGTCCAGATAGCATACAAATATACCTTCTTTAGAAGCATTTTAAAATATCGTCCATAGAGAAAGATCAAAAGAGAAAAACATCCACAAAAACCGAAAAAAACGATAATGGCCATATAAACAGAAACCATAGGCCGGAGATTTAACCAGCAGGATCAAAGAATGCCGATATGTGAACCAGGATAGAGGCAAGGGGCACCCTGGAATCTTGAAAGATATGAGCATTCCTCCATTTCCACAAAAACCAGCATGTGAGGATGAATAATGATCGCCAAGATGGTCGCTGTTCACTCCACCATTTGAAGCCTTCCTGTACAGATGAGAAAAACTGGTGAGGAAAACCATGTGACAATGACTATTCATACCAGATTTGAGAAGTTGAGGCACATTGAAAGAACATGTGAGCATTTGATTCAGCCGCAAAACGACACATTGGACATCTGCCCGGACCCTGCCATCCCTTCCTTTGAAGGACCTCCCATGTGAGGTTCCTGTTAGAAAAGAGCAACCATGAAAATAATATCATTTTGAGCGGACAAGACGCTTTCCAGAATTTGTGAGGAAAGATGGGAATGGAGAGCGGCGGGAGGCCAGATGAAAGTGCTGCATATAAGTCTTTGACACGAATAGGCTAAGTAGAATTCTGCAGAGACCACGCCAGCACATCCCTTGAGCCCGATTGCTTGATACCTTTGCCTGCAAGATTATTGACAGCCGACAACCAAATGGGACGAAGAGAAAGAGGCAATGATAAGTCATCCCCGTCCTTCCATACTGGAGAAGATGAGGACCAAGATTTAATCAACTTGTTCCACGTAAAATAGCCTTTTGAGTGGAAATAGGAGATCAATCCGGGGGGAAGCAGTGATTCCAGACCATTCACTGTTGAGTCAATGCCGATATAGATGCTCGAGCCTGAGAAAATTCTCCACCTTAAATTTCCCATAAAGAAAAACTGAATCTTCCTGAAACTTTGCCAGATGGCAGATCCTCTTTTAATGCCCAGAGATTTTCTTCTGTACCAAAAGACCATGCTCCTTCCTTTTAGATATTTTTGTTGTGAGGTGTCTTTGGTGAATGCGAGACTATGTTTCCTCTGGCATGCAATAATAAAGCAGGTGGCATGATACATCTCGTTCAAAATCACCATTTATGGTTTGCAAAGATTCATTAACAATATAAGGTTTTGTTTCAAGGAGATTGTGCACTCTAAACTATTTATAATTGTTATGTAGCATAGTTCGAACTCTATTTTTATATAGATTTTGATGGATGCATGGATTGTGTATGCAAAGACCGCATATAACTCTAAGAAGTGTATGTGAATCAAATCTTTATATGTGTTGATACACGAGAAAGGTTAAGTGTTGTGTGTAGTCTTCACATAATATAATTGTTTATATTTGTTATAATTTCACATTTAATAGCAAGAATTTGTATCATACTTATCAATGTTGAGTGAAGCTTTGAGTTTGAACTTCAAACATCATTTATATTATGTTTCTTTCTTGTGAGAAAAAAAATCTGTGTACTATTATATGAATGATAATCTATGGATTTGACTTGTCTTTTGAAGATCTAGAGTAGGGTGTGTTACAAGCTATATACATTTAACATTGTTCATTTTGTATCTAAATCACTAATGAGTGCTTAGTAGTGGTATGACCCCAAGGGAAACTTAGGATTAGTCACCGTTTCCTTTTAAAATTTTATGACAACAACACTGCCTAGTTGATTAGGAGTTGCTTATTAAAACCTAGGTTCCTTTCCTGTAGTGTAATCTTAGAATCCATTGTGAGTTCTTGAGTCCTTTTTCCACCTAAAGACCTGAGGGTACAAAAATTCAATCGACCCAGGAGGGTTTAGCACTAGGAAATTAGTGCCCCCTTAGTTAGGATTTCTTGATTGATTTCAGTGAAAACTACCGAAGGTATTTTGATCATTGTTGTCCTAGATATGACTCTGTGATAGAAACCAAGGTGATGCAAATTTTTATTTTGTTTAAGGTGAAAATTTCTTAGTCAATTAGATAAATCTTTAGCATAACAGCTCTGTGTGGTTTCAATCCATGTATAAACTATGTGGTGACTCAAAGTCTACAACCCTAGATTGATAAGTAATTGTTGAGTAGGTTTTTTATCAATTATTCCACCCAACATTTTTGCATCATTATGGGGGAGGAAATTGAGGGATAAAACCTTGATGATCAAAGGTTTTTTGACTGAATTCCACAATATTTAAGGCTCAAAGGAGAAGAGGAGGAAAGACCATGGACTACCACCTTTAGTGTGTCGCCCTTGTCATGTTGGTCCACACAGTGTGTTTTGATTCAAGCAAACAAAGTTTTGTTGAAGCTATTGAGTTATAATTGTCAGGAGCCAATAGTTTGGTTCACTTCTTTTACTTTTCCTACAAATGAAATTTCTTTTTATGGCCTAGTGTTATTTTTAATAGCGAATACAATTCTGTTGAAGCTAATTGAGTTAGAATTGTCAAGGACCAATGGTCTAGTTTGCTTCTTTACCTTGGTTTTGTTGTGATTAATTTTTTATTTTAAATATGTGTGACTAGGGGAAAAGATCTGAAATCTAAAACTAGGGGTAAAGGTGAATATGATATCCTTGAAAACCCTTTTTCTAATGTTGGATCAATTGCAAGTAAAATGTCTCATCAGAATCAGACAAATGAGGCTATAAGCTTGCAATTGGATTCTAAAGAAAGCAACTCTAGAGTACCTACAAGAGACAAGAAGACAACTCCCACTATTGGCTCCTCTATTGTATCGAAGCTGGCAGGGAGGTGAGATCCAACTGTAGGAATTAATCAAACTCAATTACCACTTCCAGAGATTGAATATAGTATATTTGGAAATAATATAATAGAAGACGAGGAATAAGTGATTGATGGAGAAAATGGTGAAGTTTAGGGAGAAAATAATGCAAAGGAGGAAATCACTTTTGGGTTCCTTAGGGTGGATCCTGGTCCCATAGTGCAAATGAAGAACATTCCCCCATCTATTCTAACACACTTTTATGGCATGACTCATGAGGACCCTGTTGCAATTATTTTTTACTTTGATATTTTATGAAAGAGTTATGATTATTCATATGATGCCTAGAAGCTTAAATCATTCCCTACCACCCTTAGGGATGGAATTTTATGGTGGTTCATGGGGTTGGAAGGGAATACTATCCAAACATGGGAGGAGATGCAAAGAGTATTCCTGTAAAAATACTAAGAGGATTGCAAAGCCCATGACTTTAGAGAAGAAATTTTTAAAATGACACAAAGATAAGATGAGTGTCTTGAGGATTATATTGAAATGTTTTTGTACAATATTCAACAATCCAAGCGACATAAAACAGATCTTGAGACTATTAGAACTATCTTTTTAAGAGTTATTTTGGACGAATCTATTAATGTGGTAAATGTATGAAGACATGGAGATCTATTAGGACATGGAGATTTGTGATTTGTGCAGGAGGTACTCTCATAGTCAAGCAAGGTTTGGGAAAGGATTTATGGATATTATCCCTAAGAATTACAGACCTATGGATGGTGGTGTTATTAAAAACAAACTAGGACATTTACTACAAATCTTTAAAAGTGACTTTTTGAAAATTTGAATTTACAAGTAGATTTTTTGCAATGTGAAAAGAATCAAGAGGAAGAGAGAGAAGCACTTTCTATTTTATGTCCTAGAGGTAGACAAAAATTGATGCTTACGATAGTGTCTTGTAGATGTCACTAATTTATGTGTCATTTATGTAGAGAATCACATGATTTCCCATCATTACCTAGCTTGAAAGAAATCAACCAAGGAGGAAGTCAAGCGCCAAAGAAACTGCATGAAATAAGAGAAATGAAGCCTTGGCAGCTTGGAAGCTCAGGTATACCATGGGGGCTTCACTAGGGGAGCAATACCATACCACGTGGGTTCATACTGGGGAATATATATTGAGTAAAATTTGACTTAATATATTGGGGGATATATAGTGGGTAAAGGGTTTTTGTATTGGCACGTATAAAAATGGAGCTCAAAGTTAATGTAAAAATATAAAGGGGTATAAAAAATGTTAATGAAAAAATGGATACATACAATATCCATTGAAAGTAGGGGTTTTTTAAATTGGGGAGGTGTATTGGGTTCATATTGGTAGGGGGTTAAATAATGTGATTTTTAGAGGTATTTCCAATCTGTAGTCAAATTAGGGGTATTGTTTAGTATGCCATGAACGCACGCGATATGTCAAAGGTTCATTGAATGAAGCCCCACGAGGTATACAATCTAATCCTGCACCACATTCTTCTAATTTTCTTGGTCAACTGAATTATTTCAGTATTGTAATTACTCTATACCTTGGCAGGGATATCCTTAACAACATGGCAAAAGTCACCTTTGGAAATAAGGTCGATGAGGCCCTCATTATGGAAATATGCCAACGTTTCCCTACCATATGCCACCATAGTGATAATGCCCCATGCCATACCCATTGTATCCATAAACTCAGCCACCCAAACCTATTGCTTTGCCTCAACAAATGCAACCCTCACCACCTCAATTACCACCTTCTTAGCATCTGAGACCTACATAGTTTCCTTCCCAACTAGTACCCAACCCTAATAATAAGTAACTCAACATATTTTTAATGTTGAGCTAGCACCATTTCTTACGTGTCATATCAAACCAGTTTAGGCATGAGACATCCAACTAAGATTAGGAAGGGTTTTGAAAAAACAAATTTAAATCCCCTTATCATAATTGAGAATAAAATTAAGTAAAAAACTCCTTACCACACACACAGTGATGCTACAATAAAACCAACTTCCCAAAATTCAAAGCCCTTACTATCTTCTAGTTCGCCTCCCTATCCTGAGTAAATGTGGAGTAATCTGACCCGTGCTTTAAATATGACCTGTTTTCTGAGCTTAGGAATATATGTATTAAATTTCCCTTGTTGTAGGCCATAAAGGAAATTCTTATTTACCCCAAAAATATTACGAAACTTTGTATAAAGAAACCATGGAGGAAGAGAGTAAAACCACAAACTATTCAATTCATTGCTAAGACAACTGACTTGATGTCAGGATAAGCCTTAGTAAAAAAATATGCAAACACTGGTAATCTAGTTTTTTTGTCCATTTTAATGGTATTCTTGTCCCTAATGTTCTAATTTATCATGGAGCCATGACCAATGTTATGACCAGACAGAATATGGACCAACTATGGTTGTTTCACTTCTGCCCTATGCCCATTGTTTTAGAGCTTGCAAACATATCTAAAATTAGACCAGAGGGTGTGTTGGATGATGTGATTGTTTGACTAGACTCTTTGGAATACCCTACATGTTTCATATTTTTACAACCTAAGAATCCCATAGGAGGGAATCCCTTGATTCTAGGACAACCACGGTTTTCCATAACAAATGCTTATATTGGTTGTCACTCTAATGATATGCTTATTTCATGTGGGGAGGCAAAAAAGAAGGTAACCTTATATCCCCCTACCAGATCCACTCAATAATATCAGAATAATAGATGGCTTGAAGAATGTAATAGTGATGAATATACTCAGTGCATTTCTATCATCAATAAAATCCTTCAATTTACAGAATGTATTGAAGATAGTTAAACCCATGACTTTCTTGTTAATATTGATTCCTTGTATAATTCTGGTTTATTTGATCATATTTTTAGTTTTGATTTTCAAGAGAATTGTAGCTTTAACACTTCATCATTTTGCATAATTTAGGCACAACCATAGATACCCCTAAATCCGATTTTTTCTTTGCTAATATTAGTCCAGGAAAATCCTTATACATAAACTCTTAACTCAAATAGTATCAGCAAGATCAACTGATCAAAATGCTGCAAAACAACACTAGTGCCTTCACCTGGAGTTATTAGGATATGAAAGGCATTCCTCCTAAAACATGTACTCGTCGTATATATATTCAAGAGGGATCCTGACCTGTCTGACAACCCTAAAGGTGAATGAACCTTGTGCTCAAGAATATTATTGATGAAATTCAGAGTCTCCTTGATGCCAAATTCATCTACCCCATATTCAATAGCCGATTGGTCTCTCCTCTTGTAGTAGTCCTGAAAAAGGATGGTAGGTGGTGTATTTGAATAAACTATAAAGAGCTTAAAAAATCCACCCTCAAGGACTACTTTACCCTCCCATTTATAGATTTGGTGTTGGACACCTTGGTTAGTAAAAAGTGCTTTTCCTTTCTTGATGGCTTCAACAAATACAACCACATATAGATTGCACCTAAAGATCAAGACAAAACTACCTTTACACACCCCTTGGGAACATACACTTATAGGGTGCTTCCCTTTGGTTTTTGTAATGAACCTACTACTTTTCAGTGAGTGATTATAGTTATTTATCTAATCTTGGGAGTGTTGAGATATGCATGGATGATTTTCTATTTATGGTAACTCTTTTCATGAAGCCTTAGAGAATTTTGAATAATTATTAACAATATGTCATGAGGCTAATATTTCTTTAAGTAATATTAAATGTCCTATGATGTTTAATGCAAGAATAATTCTTGGACATATTATTTTTAGTGTAGGTTTACAAGTTGATCTTGCTAAGGTCGAGGTTATTGTGCATTTTCCAGTGGAAAAATCACAAAAGGAGGTGAGAAGTTTCTTAGGCCATGTTAGCTATTATAGGAGATTTATTGAGTATTTTTTTTGGATAGTTTTTCCTTTATTTCAGTTTCTTCCTAAAGATACTTACTTTTCATAGAATAATGATTGCCAAAATGTTTTTGAGGAGCTTAAGAAAAACTTACTCATACCCTATTTTGAGGGGACATGATTGGTCACTTCCATTTCACATTTCTATGGATTCCTTGGAGATGGAAGTTGGCACAACTTTGGGACAATAGGAAGGACAATATTTCTATGCCATTGATTTTGCTAGTAAAAATATTACACCCGTTCAATTAAATTACATAATAATAAAGAAGGAGTTTTTAGTTTTAATATATGTCATTAAAAAGTTTAAACACTATATTAGTGGATATAGATAATTATGCTATTATGTACTTGATGAAAAAACCAATAAATAATGGATGAATAAGTAGGCGATTGTTGTTGTTACAAGAATTTAATATTGTGTTAGATAGGCTTGGTAAAACTAACCTTGTAGCCAATTTTCTTTCTTGAGTGAATAATGCAGGTCAAATAGTCCTTGTAGATGATACCTTTCTTGATGAGCATATATTTGTTGTTTCTACTAACTCTATGTGTTCTAGACATAACTAATTATGTGATCACAGGAAAAACACCATCACATCTTTAGACAAAAGTAGAAAATCATCATGTCTAGTGCCTCTTATTCTTGGGTTCAGGGAGAACTATTCCGCGCTAGCCCTAATTTGGTTATCCAAAGATGCATGTGATAAGAAGATGTGTTTGACATTGAAGGATGCACATAATGAACCATGTTGAGGCCACTCCACTGACAAAAGAGCTTCTTATAAGGTCTTTCATTTGAGCTACTATTGGCCTACCCTCTTTCGGAATTCCAAGGAATATGTTTGTAGATGCGACAATTATCAACGGATGGGTCATATAGTGCAAGATGATGAAATTCCTTTACATCCCTAGGTATGTATTGAGCCAATTGAAAATGGGCCCTCAACTTTGTGGGACCAGTTACTCTAGCATCACAAAAGATAAGGTATATTCTAGTTTATATTGATTACGTAGCTAAGTGGGTAGAAGCTAAAACACTTTCTTATGCTACTAAAAAATAAGTTGCATATTTTTTATTTGAGGAAATATTTATGCGTTTTGGTGTCCTTAGAGAAATTGTTACATATCAAGGGGTGAAATTTACCTCAAGGCTTGTGAAGGCCATCATTGACCAATATAAGATCATGAACTTGTTGTAGCGGTTATAACCACCCCCCAAAATTCTTCCTATGCTTTGATTTTGGAGCCTTCCTCCCTATCCACAAGAGCTTATCTTATACTATTTTCAAGTACTCGTCATTTCGCTGAGACTTATCTTTTTCATTTTTTCTTGTGTTTTCTCATTTTTACACTTACCTGATCTTTCAGTACTGCAACTTCTCCATTGCAGTCCATGGCCACCATTCCAGGGATAAATTCTATGTTGGGAACAACTTGCAGCTGTGATCAGCCTTGTGGTCTCTCAATTGCCTGCCTGTTCATCAGTTTAGCAACTTTTATATGGATTCAAGTAGGATTCTATGATAAATGTTTCAAATATCATTTTCCATTTTTTTTTGCTTTTTGGCATTGCCAAAAATGTCTCAGTACTGCAACTTCTCCATTGCAGTCCATGGCCACCATCTCAGGCATAAATTCTATGTTGGGAACAACTTGCAGCTGTGATCAGCCTTGTGGTCTCTCAATTGCCTGCCTGTTCATCAATTTAGAAACTTTTATATGACCAATGACACAACTATGAAATTCTACATCCAATTTCAAAAGATTCTCTTTCTCAAGCTGTTGAAGTTTGGATATGGGAGCACCAGAAGTGATAAATCATATTAATATTGCACATCAATATGAATTCACATTTTCTAGCCTTCGATTTAATGCAAATCCTCTTTCCACAGGGAACTTATCGAGCATTTCAATATTCTCGAGTTACTCTGAATATTTAGTTTTTTTTTCGTTCACACTGGATTTTTCCATGTATTCATCTGTTTTCATAATGAGAGTAAATGTTTCACTTTCATAGGGCAGTGTCAAAATTTTGCAAATGTCATTCCAAGTATATCCATAGTTCATCAATTTAGCAACTTTTATATGGATTCAAGTAGGATTCTATGATAGTTGTTTCAAATATCATTTTCCATTTTTTTTTTTTTTTGTCATTGCCAAAAATGTCTCAGTACTGCAACTTCTCCATTACAATCCATGGCCACCATTCCAGACATAAATTCTATGTTGGGAACAACTTGCAGCTATCATCAGCTTTGGAATGGACTTATCAGTCATAAAAAGTTTTAGAAAATTGAACTGAAAAAATTAAGTATGTTGAAGGCATTCATTTTTATTTATTTTAAGGAATGGTTTTAACTTTTCTAAACAGTTGTATTTAGAACCTACTTTTTATTCAATGGCTATTTGTGAAACCATCCAGGTATCCTTTTAGCAGTTATGGCCAGACAGATCATGTAAGAACTCTGATAAATGAAAACAATGAAAACATAACTGTACGAACAATGACTTTCAATGGCTGTTTGTGAAACCATCCAGGTATCCTTTTAGCAGTTATGGCCAGACAGATCATGTAAGAACTCTGATAAATGAAAACAATGAAAATAGAACTGTAAGAACAATGACTTTCAATGGTTGTTTGTGAAACCATCTAGGTATCCTTCTAGCAGTTATGGCTAGACAGATCATGTAAGAAATCTGATAAATGAAAACAATGAAAATAGAACTGTAAGAAGAATGAGTTGTAATTCATATAACTAACCTGGATATATTTGCAACTATTTTGTGATGTTGTCTTCAAGTTTGCTGAATAGTTTGAAAGCATAAGATGCAACTTCAACAGTGGGTGGACTTCTTTTATAGTTTTGGGCACTTGAATTTAATTGGTGGACATGGATGCACATGGATTACAATGGCTTCATTTTGAATGTGTGGTCTGGATTTAATTTGATGTGATCTAATGGTTGGGAATTGGTTATGTGTTGATCCATGTGCTTTGATCTGTTTTAATGAGAAATAGAGTGAGTTGGGTGTCATTTATTATAGTTATTGGATCTGGGTGTCATTTATTGAACAAAGTGGGTTTAAATGTTATTGGGTTAGGTGTCATTTATTGAACATGGGGTGTTTATTTGTTGAACAACACAGTATTTATGGCTGACATACATTCCCTTTTGTTATGTGCATGTAGGCATATTTATTTGGGATGCAAAGCTGCAGTTTTGATGAGTGGGGGTTGAAGTGACTGCTGCTTTGTACTTCTGGAATAGACCATTTTGGAAGCCTTTATGGTTTTAGCTGTTTTCTAGTTGGGTCAATATGGTTTGCAGTCTTAAGTAATAAAATACTATTTATGGACACTTGTGGGCCCAGTCAATGTATGGGGAAATTTTGGACATAAATTAATACTTATTTATACTTAATGTTATTTATTTTTGTTTAAATATTGGTTTCAAAAGTCTCAATTTATGGTAGTTTGGTGGGACCAGTACTATATCAATTACTGGTCCCTGCACAACATTAGGAATCTCTCTC
Source organism: Pinus tabuliformis (assembly GCA_031772625.1). NCBI lineage: Eukaryota > Viridiplantae > Streptophyta > Pinopsida > Pinales > Pinaceae > Pinus > Pinus tabuliformis. Next base: position 502,475,066 of record CM062818.1, on the reverse strand, counting down.
CTAAGAATATGGGGTTTGTCGGGGTTCCAAAATCTACAGGACAAGTGTTTGTTGGAAGTAGACGCAGAAAATAGTATAAGAATGCATGATCACATTCGTGACCTGGCAAGAAATATTGCACAGGGACTAGGGACCCGTCATCTTTGGCAGCAATCCATCGAAGACATTGATGATTTGCTGGAGCAATCCTCACATGTAAGTACTTCAATCATTGAAACCTTTGTATTAAGGTTAAATTTCAATATTTAATGTTCACAATAAATATGCTTATTTATTCGAAAGAAAGATTTAATCTGTCATATGTATACTTTTCATTTCATATGCGAGTAGATATGACCGAAGTTCGCGGGATTACCATGCTTGGTTGTCATTTTTCTAAATGGGGTCGCCGTCGAGGCGGTCAGAAATGGTAATGCCATGGGGTACAAGATGGCTGTATAAGGTGTTTGGGATAAAACATCTCTCCAATGATTCTCGTTCTTGTGGCATTTCAGATTTGGAATTTGTTGCAACTAAAGATCGTTATTTGAAACGCATATTGAAGAAAGCTCAGTCACCAAATCTCAGATGGTTCCACTGGTATAAGTGTCCATACTCTTGCCTGCCTTTTTGGATACCAATGGAGAACTTAAGAGTTTTAGAAGTGGCCGGGGACAAGTTGGAAACACTGTGGCAGAAGGAATCTGGGGTATGCTTATTTTTCTTTTCTAACATTATTTCATTTTGTACGCGAAAATCCAAGTACCTCTTTCTGATAGATGCCAGACATTGCAGGCTCCTCTTCAGTTGCGAGAACTACGTGTTTGGGTTGACTCCTCATTTTCAAATTTTCCCAAGTCCATAGGACAATTGAAGTACCTTGAAAAGATTACCATATCAGCGGGTCGAGACATGCCTTGTGGCCTCTGCTTGAAAAGTTTGTCAGGAGAATTTTGTGAACTGCCCTGCTTGAAATACTTAGACTTAGAGAACTGCAAGCAAATAACATCGCTGCCTGATTCTTTTGGAAGGCTAACACGCCTCCAGCACATTAAATTAGATGGTGCTGCCAGCTTGAGGATGCTTCCAGAATCTTTTGGGAATTTAAATCATCTCAAAAAGTCTAGATTTGAAAGGATGCCATGAATTGGCCTTCTCCGACACCACGCTTGGAAATATTACGACCTTGGAATAATTAGATATCTCATTCTATTCTAATGTGACAGAATTGCCCACCCAGCTTGAGCATCAACGGTCCTTGAAAGAATTACACATGGCCGGAGTGAGGTTAGAAGAATTGCCCAGCTGGATTGGGAACCTATGCAATTTAGAAGCTCTGACAATAGGTGGCGATTCGTGGAAAGTGCTGCCTCATTTTTTGCCCCAGAACCTGAAAAATTTGGCTCTCAACAGAGCGCATAGATTGAAGTACTTGCCCGATCACTTTCTACTGTTGACTTAGTTGGAAATCTTATGCGTCCGCAACTGTGGGATAGAACAGTTACCACAAGAAATTCAATGTTGGTGACTTGGTATTGAAATGGGACAAACCCCATGAAGATAAAGGAAAACATACGAAGTTCCAGTCCTTGTGGATTGGTCTGTACACTATACATGAGAAGCTTGGACCACACATGTATTGTTTGTAATCACTTGACGGGACAATTGAAAACCTTCTTATTAATGGCCAAGATCTCAAGCATTATTTTTAGTAGGCCAGGGCCACGCCTCGCGCCATGTACATAGTTTGTTTACTGCTTGTTGTTTTTTCACTTTTCTTACTATTTTTGTTTCGTTTTGTTTTGCTTGCTTAGTATCATGCTATTTTTGGTTTTGTAAATAAGTGTTTCCGTCTACTGAGTTTTGACTTTTGAATGAGTATGTGGCTAAGATCTAAAGAGTCTTGTGACACTGCAACACTTGGCCAGTCTTGCGTTCGTCTTCTCTGTGCTTGGTAATAACCTTTAGCCGATGAAGTATTGACGAAAAATATGAGTCGTCTGCAAGGGAAGCTTGGGTCCAACCATGAACCTATGTCCACACTGGGAAACCCCATAACTGCACTCAACCTTTTGCTCTATGTGTTCAAGCTCATCGAACTAGTAGAAACGGGGAAGGGGAAAATCTAAACGAGAAAAATTATGTCAAAGGTATTACATGCTTCATTGAAGGAACAACTTCTTCTGTTCTCAATAAGTCGAGATCCCGTTTCTACCCCAAAAATAAATTAGTGCCTATGCACAATCCTCTTTTAAAAATACAAAGGCGAAAGAAGAGAAAGGCTTCTTGTGCAGAGAGGTGAAGCATGCAACTCCACCGGGGTACTGACCAGGCTCGCTAGCAATGGAGAAATGCGTTTGTTCCTGTGTGACTCCACCAGGTTACTATCCAGACCTGCTGGCAGCGGAGCAACACTAGAGATGAAAACTTATACTCTGAAAATTTTTAACTCACAATCCAAACTACCCTTCCTGATTTCGAAACACTGTGATCAAGATGAAACTTGTTGTTGTGTTTGACTGAGTTGGTGAAAGGTGAACCATGTCTATCCATAGGGTAAGTGGGGAAGCCGAACTGCTACTCCTCTTGAAAACTATGCTGTTTTCATGGGTTGTCTCCTAGCTACCCAAAATCCCGCTCAACTCAGAAACTGTGCAAGGATGTCCTACAAGCTAGCCTGCCATCTCTCTGTAGTTTTGGCTAGCAAGCTCCCGCAACCCGCTACCAGCCTCCCCAGATAATATACGCAGTTTTCACTACCAGTGTCCTCCCTGCTGCCTGCACTGCCTCCCTAGAAAAAATGCGCAGATCCTCCCTTCAGTCGAGCCATATCCCATAGATAGTCATTGCTAATCTAGACCACCCATCTCAGCCTCTCAGTGACCTTAGCGCAATTTTCCTTGACAGTGCCTAGAGCCCGCATCCCAACCTGAAATGTGCTTTGTGCAGTGTCAGAGCCTTGTCCTCTCTCCCGGTCACCTGCACCCAAAAGCGAAAGATAATGCATCATGGTAGACTATGAGATTTCTGGATTTGATGTCATCTCGTCATGAGTGATTGCAGATACAAGTACATGGATGAGACATGGCGCAACAATGAAAGGGATGAACAAGGAGCGCATGCTAGGAGACTTGTTCGTGAACCGATGAACACATGGAGCATGCCAAGTACAAGCAAAGGAGATACATGCACGTGCAACATCAAGCAAACACCAAGACCATTGAAGACTCTACACACCTTGCCATGCAAAGGTGAAGCTATGATACACCAAAAGCACATTCATCACTCAACAACACTGCAGCTCGACATGGACACCAGCAGTAGCATGAACATACCAGCTATATCGTGTTGAGTCATGTCATGAGTCATCTCGACCACATCACTACTGTGGGCCATACTATTGTAATCAATGTAACGTAATGTGGAAGTCCAAGAGACCCACATGTAAAGATGAAGAGTCATGTAAGTCAAACAGTGATGAAGGAAGTCGAACAATCACAAGGATCAGTTTCATCGTTGGTTATATATACCCCTCATTTGTACATGCAAAAGACTTTTCACCTTGGCTCCTCCCACATAGCCTTGAGAGTCTGTAGTATTTTCTTTGAGGAGTGAGCAGTGGCTCCAATGCCCCACTATCGATGTTAGTGATGTAATGGTGTACTGATGTGTCTTGGAACTTTCGCTTAATTCAGAAACCTGATAACAGGCCAACCCGTTTTGCACACATGTATTGTATTTATTTGTAAGAATATTCTTTGGACTCTTGTAATGCATGTTGTTTTAACCTATATTAAGACAATTGAACTATTTCACTTGTTCTAATACATATGCTTTCAAAAATGTGTTGTATAATTTGTTAACGTTGTCTCGCTCATGCATGCTATTCCACTAAACACTCGACAAAACCACTTTCATAAACTTGTTATAACGACCACCGCACTCGTGTGGACTATTCCGCTGGGTGTTGTATGTGCTATCCGTTCACTGTGTGTTTGTGACTCTTGCATCCATGTGGACCACTTCGCCCGAAGTTGCACATGTCCTATTGTGTTGTGTGTCTCTAACAGAGTTGGGACTATTCCCTTTCGACTTGAGACTCACTTCCACCCTCTCCCTCTGAGGTGAAAGAACCTTGACATAAGTAACACTAAGCACTCACTAGGCATGTGAAGCTCATTGTTTGAAGACAAAGAAAACCAATCTCATGTGCTGACAAGCAAGAGCTAAGACAAACCTTTAAGACAATGGAAACCGGGCCATCATACCGGATGGGACACCTACACAAAACGGTGTGAGGTCTAGTTTGGACTTCATATCGGGGAGATCCGCTGAGTGTTGGTGGGTCCAGCACCATCAACACATTCTAAGATGTTGAAGGTGATGTGGAAAAATACTTAGTTTACGTGGTCATTTTCTCTTGTTTCTTAAATATTCCCTCTTTAACCTTGTATGTTGAATCCAAGCTAGAATGAAATTCGATTGTTGTTTAGTACACGATACTGTTGTTATTGGGGTTATGTTGTGTTCTTTGTTCATGCATTGTTGCTTGTTCAAATCCTTTGCCTTGTTCTATCATGGAATTAGGCCATTTTGTGCATTCAAATGGTTTATTTTACAACATTTGAGATAGGTCCAGAGGAGTATTTACTGGTGTTATGGAATATGTAGTATTTTAGGGAAAAAAACAAATCATGCTTTGCTTTTAGTTGGAGGGGAAACTATTGCACAAACCCATGTCATAAACAACAACCAAGATCCTCGCTGGAATGAGCATTTTCATGTTGGCGTGGCTCATTTTGCATCGAAAGTGGAGTTTACTGTTAAGGATAATGATGTTTTTGGAGATGATCCCATAAGAACTCTGGTGATCCCTGTCCAGAAGGTTTTGATTGGTGACAAGATTGATGACCAATTTTTAGTGCTTAATTCCTATGGTAAGCCTCCTAAGCCTCATTCTGCGTTGAGGTTGTTAATTCAGTTATGTCCAACATAAATTGAAGCATTGTGCAAAGGTGGTGGTGGGGTTTTCAATACTTATATTCCTCTTTGTAAAGGTGGGATGGTTTGTGCTTACCAAGATGTTCATGTCATTGATGCCTTACTTCCTAAGATTCAATTGGAAGGAAGAAAAGTGTTTGAACATGGAAAATGCTAGAAAGATATATGGCACGCCATAGTTGAAGCCCATCATTTGGTCTACATTACTAGATGGTCCATATATCATAAAGTAAAGCAAAGCTTGTGAGAGAACCCATAAGGCCACTTGCAAAAGATGGAGATCTGAAATTGGGGGACCTTCTAAAATTTAAATCCCAAAAAGGTATTTGTCTTCTTCTATTAGTATGCGATGAAAAAACTTCAAACCACAATATGATTTTTAAAACGGAAAGAGTTATGCAAACACATGATGAGGAAGCAAAAAAAAAATTCAAACACTTTTTGGTTCAATATGTGCTAGCTCCGTGTTATGCAAGTAGTGAATTGAGTTGGTTCAAACAACAGGTTGTGGGTACCTTATATACTCATCATCAGAAAAATGTGATCGTAGAAACTACATAAAAATAACTACATTTACTGGTAGGCTTGATCTTTGTGATGGTCGTTATGATACTCCCAATGTTTGTTCAAGGATATTGAGACTCGCTACAAAGAAGATTATCACAATCCTACTTTTTCGACCAATGCTGATGCTCATGGGCCAAAGCAGACATGGCATGATTTACACTCTAAAATAGAAGGTCCATGATTTACACTCTAAAATAGAAGGTACTCACAAATTTTGAGCAACATTAGCGTAAAGAAACAAAACTACATAGGTTTGGTAAACGTTTAAGGAAGGTTGCTCATAGATACTCCGATAATTCACTCATCAAAATTAAATGTCTTCATGGATTCTTAATAAAATTTTAGAGGTAAGCACTTCTTTCCACTTACAAGAGTATATTTTTATAATATTTTTATATTTTTTAATTATAAAATAATATTTCATGGATTCTCAATAAAATTTTAGAGGTAACCACTTCTTTCCACTTATAATAGCATATTTTTATAATATGGTTATATTTTTTAACTATAAAATAATGTGTTATATTATTTTATTGAAGAACAATTTATTAATTTTCATTTATTTATGAAAATTTAAATGATTGAAAATATATTATAAAGTAATTTATGAATTTTCATTTATATATCTATCTCAAGTTTGCATTTTCTAATTGTTCAAAATAATTACTTTATCAATTTACTTATAATTTATTTATTCAAGAATTTAAATTAATTTTAACTAGCTTAGATCCATCTTAATTTCGGATCCACCAAGTGACGAGAGAGATCAAATCTCTTGAGATACAAACTTGGTGAAAACATATTAAGACTTATAAGATCAAATAAACACGTGACAATAACCCACATGAATTATTAAAAAGGAAAAATCAAAGTCAAAAACCATATTTATGTAAAAGAAATATCTAAATGGAACTGAGACTTTTCTGCAATACAATTATAAAGTTATTTGACATTTTTTTTGTAATTAAGGGAAGTAAAATTGATAATTAATTATATAATTTTAATAAATTAAAAAATATATATTTGGTTATTTTTTAATTGTAAAAATATAAAACTATTAAATTTTTATTATAATAATTTAATGGATGATTTTAATTTTTCTATATAAAAAATGATATTTATAAATTAATTATAATTTAAGTGATTGAAAATTAATATAATAATATTTATTGTAATTAATTTTATTTTAATCTAAAAAAATAATCATAATAATGTATATGACTTTTAAATAAGTAATAATTTATATTTTCATTACTGATTTTATTGAAGAATTTGACAACCCTTCTATACATTTGTGCCCAGAATATCTTCCTAAATTTTTTATTAACCTTTATACCTAAAAATAATTGTTAGTAAAAATAATTTATTAAATAAATATTAATTCATTATTATTAATTTTTTAATATACTTATTAAATACGAAGTAAGAAAATGCTTATCAAAATCAGAAAATCTTCCCAAATCTTCTATTAACCTTTACACCTATACGAATAATTGGTGGCACATATATTTATTATTGTTAGGTACAAATAATTCATAAAGTAGAGGTTAGTTTATTATTGTTCGTTTTTTAATATACTAAATACGACCGACAGTGGCAAATGCTTATCAAAATCCATGCCTGCGCAGAGACTCCTTCCTTCACGTGTTGGTCGACCACAAAGTAAATTCTTCACGTGTTGGTGGGCCATTAAAGAAAAATCCATTGATGCGTGTAGGAAAGTATTCCATGCAGTCTAGACTACAAAGTAAAAGCAGTGATGATATTTGAGAAACTGGTACATCTTCACGTGTCGGTGGGCCATTAAAATAAAGTCATTGATGTGATGTGATGCGTGGTGGGAAGTATTCCATGCAATGTGGACCACAAAGTAAAAGCAGTTGATGGCATTTGGAATCACGCGTCTTTGGAATCCAAAGCACCCACATCACATCATTCCTCAACGCCTGGTTAAAGGCATAATTCATACATAAAACTTGTCTTTCCCTTGAAGTTTCATCTCCTTGTGATTCAGTTTATGACTCCACACCTTTCCAAATTTCAGTATCAATGGCGAGCCTAACTATCTCCCCTCAGGCTTCTGCTGCTTCCTCCTCCATGGCCTCATCATCTTCTGCCTCCACTTCTTACTCTCCTCCTCCTTGGGATGTTTTTATTAATCACAGAGGCCCCGATGTTAAAAGGACTTTCGCCAGCTATCTGTATCGATCTCTCGTTTCCAGGGGATTGAAAGTCTTTTTGGACAAAGAGGAGTTGAAGGCGGGACAAAATATCTCTTCTCAAATTGAACAGGCTATCCGTGGTGCGTCTGTCCACATTGCAATCTTTTCACCAACGTATGCTGAATCTCCCTGGTGCTTGAACGAACTTGTCCTCATGGTAGACTCTGTAAAGTCGGGGAAAATCATTCTTCCAATATTCTACAAAGTTGAACCTTTTGAAGTCCGTTATACGGTCAAAGGCGGAGCGTACGCTCGTGACCTGCGAAAGCTTCAACAGAAAACTGACCTTGATCCTGAAACTGGTAAAGAGTTGCCACGCTACAACTCAGATAATTTTACGAAATGGAGAGGCGCACTTTCTTTTGCTGCTGATTTAAGCGGTTTCGTGGTGATTCGGTGAGTGCATCTCCTACCGTGTTAGTTTTCATTTGATATATGCTGTATGACATGCTTAGGCAGGCGATTCTCACTTGCTTCGTTTACACTATTCAGGGACGAGGACGACGAAGGTGAGCTACTGGATAAGGTAGTGGAAAGCGTTCTAAAAAGTGTTCCAAAGCCACTATTGTATGTGGCAAAATACCCAACTGGATTGAACCAGAAATTGGAAGAATTTGAAACCACGGTCCTACAGAAGCAGGAGACTGAGCGCGGTGAGGCCAAGGTTGTGGGCATTTGGGGTGTGGGTGGAGTTGGTAAAACCACTCTGGCCAAGGAATTCTTCAATCTTAGGAGATCACGTTATAGTAAATCTTCTTTTCTATTTAATGTAAGAGAAACCATAAAGAGAAAATCTGTAAATTATTTGCAGAGTAAGCTTTTAGAAGACTTAGCAGGTATGAAACGAGAAATTGAGAGTGGTGATGAAGGAGTAGGGATACTTCAAAAATATCTCTCATCCTGTCACGCTCTGATAGTTGTAGATGATGTAGATGGTGCCTCTCAAATGGACGCGCTTTTGTCATTTAGGGCTTTCCTTGACCCTGATAGCTTGATTTTGGCTACCACCAGGGACAAACATGTCCTCAGAAGCTCAGAAGTGTTAGAGTCCTCAATTTATAATATGAAGGGGTTGAGTCAATTACACTCCACAGAGCTCTTCTGTTGCTATGCCTTGAATCAGCCATGCCCATCACAAGAATTTGCAGCTCTGACAGCTCGATTTGTGAAAACCTGCGATGGGTTGCCGTTGTCGTTGAAAGTATTCGGGGCACTTGTTTGTGGGCAAAGTGAGTGTTACTGGAAAGAAACACTGGATGAACTTGACAACATGCTGCCTAACACTGAGATACAGGAAAGCCTAAAAATAAGTTACGACTCGCTCAGTTTAGATGAGCAGCAAATATTTTTAGATATTGCCTCATTTTTCATAGGAGAAAAAAGAGATGTTGCTATTAGAATATGGGGTTTGCGGGGGTTCCAAAATCTACAGGACAAGTGTTTGTTGGATGTGGACGCAGAAAACAGTATAAGAATGCATGATCACATTCGTGACCTGGCAAGAAATATTGCGCAGGGATTAGGGACCCGTCGTCTTGGGCAGCTATACATCGATGAGATTAACGATTTGCTGAAGCAATCCTCACAGGTAAGTACTTCAATCATTGAAACCTTTGTATTCAGGTTAAATTTCAATATTTAATGTTCACAATAAATATGCTTATTTATTCGAAAGAAAGATTTAATCTGTCATATGTGTACTTTTCATTTCATATGCGAGCAGATAATGACCGAAGTTCGCGGGTTAACTTGTCGTTTTTCTCAATGGGGGTGGCCGTGTGAGGGTGATGTGGTAAAACATCTCTTCAATCATTGAAACCTTTTTTGTTTTTTTTTCTGTAAACTGAGTTAGGAATTCTATTACTTCAAAACATCGTAAAACTTACAATCCAGTTATATACAAAAAAACAAGTCATTGCCCGCCCTTAAGGGAAACCGGGACCAGTCGATAGTTTTTAACTGCCATCCATAAGAAAAACATAACCAGCCTATCTATCCATACAAAATTTTCCACTATGAGATTCACAAGCAACCTATATCTTGTTTGAGACAATTCCATTAAGGATTACAAAATTGACAAAACTAAAAAAGCTTATGAAAACCTGTTGACAGCATAGTCCAGTCCCTAGTGAGTTGAGATATCCATCTGTGGTTCACCTTCTGCCTTGATCTCGAAACCATTTTCCTTCAGCAGCTGTAGAATTTTGTCCAACTTATAATTTTGGACATTCAGAGTCATCTGTATATTCCTTAATTCTCTTTTGAAAGTAGGGAGTCCATGGACTAATTCAACCATTTCAACTGCAATTTGCTCCATGGCCCTAGCCAGGAGTCGTTTCATGCCCCAGTAAGCATGCAGAGATTGTTTGTATAAAGACAACCTTCCTCGAGTATGTCCAGGATCAGGGTAAAGTTCTGCCATTCCTCCATCTCTGGATCCCTCCATCTCTGGATCTGAAGCTGCCTGCATAGCTTCCTCTTCCAATTGATCAATAACTGTTCTCACATGTTGGCTAGTGCCATGATTGTAAGCTTCCTCTGCTTCATTAATTTTCCTATTCATATCCCGCCTGGCCCTGCCTCTGACCCTAAGCTGCGGTTGCCTTCTCCCTCTACCACCTTCATCACTGCTCGTTCCCAGGCCCCGTTGAGAACGAGCAGTGATGAAGGTGGTAGAGGGAGAAGGCAACCCCAGAAAGAATACTACAAGTTTGTATTCAAGTTAAATTTGAATTTTTAAAGTTCACAATAAAAATACTAGAAAGAAAGATTTAATCTGTGATATGTATACTTTTCATATGCGAGCAGAGAATGACCGACCCCGAGGTCGCGGTAACGATGGGAATTCCACGGCGCAAAAGGAAGAGACATTCTCGTTCTTGTGGCACTTCGGATTTGGAATTTGTTGCAACTGAAAGTCCTTATTTGGAACGCATATTGGAGAAAGCTCCGTCACCAAATCTCAGATGGCTCCGCTGGGTTAAGTGTCCATACTCTTTCCTGCCTTGTTCGATACCAATGGAGAACCTAAGAGTTTTAGAAGTGGCCGGGTACTACTTGGAAACACTGTGGCAGGAGGAATCTGGGGTATGCTTATTTTTCTTTTCTAACATTATTTCATTTTGTACGCCAAAATCCATGTACCTCTTTCTGATAGAATGCCAAACATTGCAGCCTCCTCTTCAGTTGCGAGAGCTACGTATCTGGGCTGGCTCCTCATTTTCAAAGTTTCCCAAGTCCATAGGACAATTGAAGTACCTTGAAAAGATTACCATATCAACAATGGATCGAAACATGCTCAAAAGTTTGCCAGAAGAATTTTGTGAACTGCCCTGCTTGAAATACTTAGACATAGAGGACTGCGAGCAAATAACATCCCTGCCTGATTCTTTTGGAAAGCTAACACGCCTCCAGCACATTAAATTAGCTGGTGCTTACAGCTTGAGGACGCTTCCAGAATCTTTTGGGAATTTAAATAAACTCAAAAGTCTAGATTTGAGAGGATGCGGTCAATTGGCCTTCTCCGGCACCACGCTTGGAAAAATTACGACCTTGGAATTCTTAGATATCTCATTTTGTAATGTGACAGAATTTTGTAATGTGACCACGCTTGAGCATCAACTGTCCTTGAAAGAATTACACGTGGGCGGAGAGTGGGGGTCGTACGAAGAACTGAAGTGGTTAGAAGAACTGCCCAGCGGGATTCTGAACCTATGCAATTTAGAAAGCTTGCACATCGAGAGTTGTGGGATAAAAAACTTACCACAGGAACTTGTGAAGATGAACAATCTTCTATATTTACATGTGCATTTTTGTCCGTCGCTGGAACTACCATTTAAAATGAGATATCTCTGTGTTTGCCCAAACCTTCAGACCCTGGTGTTGTCGTGGTGTGAGAGATTGACACAAATAGGATGGCTTCGTGGTCTTTCAAAACTCCAATGCCTGAAGATCACTAACTCTGGAAGACTAGAGGAGCTGCCAAATCTTGACATGTTGACATCTTTGGAGATATTAGATGTTCAGGGATGCAAAATGCTGCGGAGCATTCCAGGGTTGGGGCAGCTCAAGAAGCTCACAAGTCTAAATGTTTCTGGATGCCATGAGATCTTAGAGTTGTCCGGCGCGAAACATTTAATTTCGCTAAAGGACCTTTCGGCTATGGGCTGTCCGAAACTAAGGTGGGGTGAGGGTGAGCTGGAACAACTGCGCCAACGATTGAAGGGACGCCTGTTTGTATAATGTAATGTTTATATAATTTAATTCACTTTTTGGTGGCAATATTTCACTATTTCACTATTTCAGGTTTACTTAACACATATAAAAGTAAGAATATGAAATGGAAAGAAGGTTTAGTTTAAGCCTATGACGTGATGACAATGAAGAGTTATTTCAAAATAAAGAATAATTTAAAATTAAATTTTTAAATTTCATTTTAAATATTTAAATTACTCATCATAATATTTTGCGAGGAGAGTACCGAATTATATATATATGTTTTTCTTAAACATAAATTATTATTTATTTTATATTAATATTGATTTTAAATTTCTAAAAATTTAAAATCATTAAAATATTTTTAACAAGTTTATGATAAATAATTTTAAACCAAGTTTATAATAAATAGTTGTAAACCCATAAATAATTATAAATGGTTTATTAAAATAAAAATTATATAATTAAGAAACAATAAAGGTATTTATTTCTATCTAAATTATGAAAATAAATTTTTATTTCTATCTAAATTATGAAAATAAATTTTAATTTGGAAAATTTTATTTTAAAATGTTTTATGAAATTTCTAAGTTTATTAATGCTTTAGACAATATTTAAATGTTTATAGAAAGTTAGAATTTTTTACTTTAAAAAAAATAGAACTACATTAGAAGTTTTGTATCTATGTGTTATTCTTATTTAGATTATTTTTTTGATTTCAATCATTGAATGTTATAACTGAGGGTGTGCACATTAAGATTGAGGCGTATTTAACCTCTCGCCTAGATCAAATTTGGAGTGTTTACATGCTAGTCTTGTTCTTTAGTCTACCACAATCAAATGTATAATTTTTTTTGTCTAAGAACACATGCCTTGTATGATTTATTGTAAATATAGGGCTAAGAATGGCGTATTTAACCTCTCGCTTATATCAAATTTGGAGTGTTTACATGCTAGTCTTGTTCTTTAGTCTACCACAATCAAATGTATAATTTTTTTGTCTAAGAACACATACCTTGTATGATTTATTGTAAATATAGGGCTAGGAATTATTGTTGTGAGGTGTCGTTGGTGAATGCGAGACTATGTTTCCTTTGGAATGCAATAATAAAGCAGGTGGCATGATACATCTCGTTCAAGATCACCATTTATGGTTTGCAAAGATTCATTAAAAATATAAGGTTTTGTTTCAAGGAGATATGTGCACTCTGAACTATTTATAATTGTTATGTAGCATAGTTCGAACTCCTCTATTTTTATATAGATCTCGATGGATGCATGAATTGTGTATGCAAAGACCACATATAACTCTAAGAAGTTTATGTGAATCAAATCTTTATATGTGTTGATACACGGGAATGGTTAAAGTGTTGTGTGTAGTCTTCACATAATATAATTGTTTATATTTGTTATAATTTCATATTTAATAGCAAGAATTTGTATCATACTTATCAATGTTGAGCGAAGCTTTGAATTTGAACTTCAAACATCATTTATATTATATTATGTTTCTTTCTTGTGAGAAAATAAATCTATGTATACTATTATATGAATGATAACCTATGGATTTGACTTGTCTTTTGATGATCTGGAGTAGGGTGTGTTACAACCTATATACATTTAACATTGTTCATTTTGTATCTAAATCACCAATGAGTGCTTAGTAGTGGTATGACCCCAAGGGAAACTTAGGATTAGTCACCCTTTCCTTTTAAAATTTTCTGACAACAACACTGCCTAGTTGATTAGGAGTTGCTTATTAAAACCTAGGTTCCTTTCCTGTAGTGTAATCTTAGAATCCATTGTGAGTTCTTGAGTCCTTTTTCCACCTTAAGACATGAGGGTACAAAAATTCAATTGTCCCAGGAGGGTTTAGCACTAGGAAATTAGTGGCCCCTTAGTTAGGATTTCTTGATTGATTTGAGTGAAAACTGTCGAAGGTATTTTGATCATTGTTGTCCTAGATATGACTCTTTGATAGAAACCAAGGTGATGCAAGTTTTTATTTTGTTTAAGGTGAAACTTTCTTAGGCAATTAGATAAATCTTTAGCATAACAGGTCTATGTGGTTTCAATCCATGTATAAACTATGTGGTGACTCTAAGTCTACAACACTAGATTGATATGTAATTGCTGAGTAGGTTTTTTATCAATTATTCCACCCAACATTTTTGCATCGTTATGGGGGAGGCAATTGAGGGATAAAACCTTGGTGATCAAAGGTTTTTTGACTGAATTCCACAATATTTAAGACTCAGAGGAGAAGAGGAGGCAAGATCCTGCACTACCATCTTCAGTGTGTCGCCCTTGTCATGTTGGTTCACACAGTGTGGTTTGATTCAAGCAAACAAAGTTTTGTTGAAGCTAATTGAGTTATAATTGTTAGGAGCCAATAGTTTGGTTCACTTCTTTTACTTTTCCTACAACTGAGATTTCTTTTTATGGCCTAGTGTTATTTTTATTAGCAAATGCAATTTTGTTGAAGCTAACTGAGTTAGAATTGTCAAGGACCAATGGTCTAGTTTGCTTCTTTGCCTTGGTTTTGCTGTGATTAATTTTTTTATTTTAAATATGTATGACTAGGGGAAAAGATTTGAAATCAAAAACTAGGGGTAAAGGTGAATATGATATCCTTGAAAGCCCTTTTTCTAATGTTGGATCAATTGCAAGTAAACTGTCTAAGTAGAATCAGAAAAATGAGGCTATAAGCTTGCAATTGGATTCTAAAGAAAGCAACTCTAGAGTACCTACAAGAGACAAAAAGACAACTCCTAGTATTGGCTCCTCTATTGTATCGAAGCTGGCAGGGAGGTGAGATCCCACTGTAGGAATTAATCAAACTCAATTACCACTTCCAGAGATTGAATATAGTATATTTGGAAATAATATAATAGAAGACGAGGAATAAGTGATTGATGGAGGAAATGGTGAAGTTTAGGGAGAAAATAATGCAGAGGAGGAAATCACTTTTGGGCTCCTTAGTGTGGATCCTGCTCCCATAGTGAAAATGAAGAACATTCCCCCATCTATTCTAACACACTTTTATGGCATGAATCATGAGGACCCTGTTGCATTTATTTTTTACTTTGATATTCTATGAAAGAGTTATGATTATTCATATGATGCCTAGAAGCTTAAATCATTCCCTACCACCCTTAGGGATGAAATTTTATGGTGGTTCATGGTGTTGGAAGGGAATACTATCCAAACATGGGAGGAGATGCAAAGAGTATTCCTGCAAAAATACTAAGAGCATTGCAAAGCCCATGACTTTACGGAAGAAATTTTTAAAATGACACAAAGATAAGATGAGTGTCTTGAGGATTATATCGAAATGTTTTTGTACAATATTCAACAATCCAAGCGACATAAAATAGATCTGGAGACTATTAGAACTATCTTTTTAAGAGGTATTTTGGATGAAACTATTAATGTGTTAAATGTATTAAGACATGGAGATCTATTAGGACATGGAGATTTGTGATTTGTGCAGGAGGTACTCTCATAGTCAAGCAAGGTTTGGGAAATCATTTATGGATATTATCCCTAAGAATTACAGACCTATGGCTGGTGGTGTTACTAAAAACGAACTAGGACATTTACTACAAAGCTTTAAAAGTGACTTTTTTGAAAATTTGAATTTACAAGTAGATTTTTTGTAATTTGAAAAGAATCAAGAGGAAGAGAGAGAAGCACTTTCTATTTTATGTCCTAGATGTAGATAGAAACTGATGCTTACGATAGTGTCTTGTAGATGTCACTAATTTATGTGTCATTTATGTAGAGAATCACATGATTTCCCATCATTACCTAGCTTGAAAGAAATCAACCAAGGAGTAAGTCAAGCGCCAAAGAAACTACATGAAATAGGGGAAAAGAAGCCTTGGCAGCTTGGAAGCTCAGGTATACCATGGGAGCTTCACTAGGGGAGCAATACCATACCACGTGGGTTCATATTGGGGAATATATATTGAGGAAAATTTGACTTAATATATTGGGTAAAGGGTTTTTATATTGGCACAGATAAAAAATGGAGCTCAAAGTTAATGTAAAAATATAAAGGGGTATAAAAAATGTTAATGAAAAAATGGATACATACAATATCTATTAAAAGTAGGGGTTTTTTAAGTTGGGGAGGTGTATTGGGTTCATATTGGTAGGGGGTTAAATAATGTGATTTTTAGAGGTATTTCCAATATGTAGTCAAATTAGGGGTATTGTTTAGTATGCCATGTATGCATGCGATATGTTAGAGGTTCATTGAGTGAAGCCCCCACGAGGTATACAATCTGATCCTACACCACATTCTTCTAATTTTCCTGGTCAACTGAATTATTTTCAGTATTGTAATTACTCTATGATTTGGCAGGGATATCCTTAACAACATGGCAAAAGTCATCTTTGGGAATAAGGTCGGTGAGGGCCTCATTATGGAAATATGCCAATGTTTCCCTACCATATGCCACCATAGTGATAATGCCCCATGCCATACCCATTGTATCCATAAACTCAGCCACCCCAACCTATTGCTTTGCCTCAACAAATGCAACCCTCACCACCTCAATTACCACCTTCTCACCATCTGAGACCTACATAGTGTCCTTCCCAACTAGTGCCCAACCCTATTAATAAGTAACTCAACATATTTTTAATGTTGAGCAAGCACCATTTCTTACGTGTCATATCACACCCGTTTAGGCATGAGACATCTAGCTAAGATTGGGAATGGTTTTGAAAAAAACAAAAAATCCCCTTGTCATAATTGAGAAGAAAATTAAGTAAAAAACTCCTCACCACACACATAGTGATGCTACAATAAAACCTACTTCACAAAATTCAAAGCCCTTACTATCTTCTAGTTCACCTCCCTATCTTGAGTAAATTTGGAGTAATCTAACCCATGCCCTAAATATGACTTGGTTTCTGAGCTTAAGAATATCTGTATTAAATTTCCCTTCTTGTAGGCCATAAAGGAAATTCTTATTTACCCCAAAAATATTGTGAAACTTTGTATAAAGAAACCATGGAGGAAGAGAGTAAAACCACAAACTATTCAATTCATTGCTAAGACAACTGACTTGATGTCGGGATAAGCCTTAGTAAAAAAATATACAAACACTGGTAATCTAGTTTTTTTGTCCACATTAATGGTATTCTTGTCCCTAATGTTCTAATTGATAATGGAGCCATGACCAATGTTATAACCAGACAGACCATGGATCAACTATGGTTGTTTCACTTCCGCCCAATGCCCATTGTTTTAGAGCTTGCAAACATATCTAAAATTAGACTAGAGGGTGTGTTGGATGACGTGATTGTTTCACTAGACTCTTTGGAATACCCTACATGTTTCATATTTTTACAACCTAAGAATCCCATAGGAGGGAATCCCTTGATTCTAGGACAACCATGGTTTTCCATAACAAATGCTTATATTGGTTGTCACTCTAATGACATGCTTATTTCACATGGGGAGGAAAAAAGAAGGTAACCTTATATCCCCCTACGAGATCCACTCAATAGTATCAGAATAATACATGGCTTGAAGAATGTAATAGTGATGAATATACTCAGTCCATTTCTATCATCAATCAAATCCTTCAATTTACAACATGTACTGAAGATAGTTAAACCCATGATTTTCTTGTTAATCTTGATTCCTTGTATAATTCTGGTTTATTTGATCATATTTTTAGTTTTTATTTTCAAGAGAATTGTAGCTTTAACACTTCATCATTTTGCAGAATTTAGGCACAACCATAGATACCCCTAAATCTAATTTTGTCTTTGTTGGTATTAGTCCAGGAAAATCCTTATACATAAACTCTTAACTCAAATAGTATCAGCAAGATCAACTGATCAAAATGCTGCAAAAAAACACTAGTGCCTTCACCTGGAGTTATTAGGATATGGAAGGCATTCCTCCTAAAACATGTACTCGTCGTGTATATATTCAGGAGGGATCCTGACTTGTCTGACAACCCCAAAGGTGAATGAACCTTGTGCTCAAGAATATTATTGATGAAATTCAGAATCTCCTTGATGCCAAATTCATCTACCCCATATTCAATAGCCAGTTGGTCTTTCCTCTTGTAGTAGTCCTGAAAAAGGATGGTAGGTGGTGTATTTGAATAAACTATAAAGATCTTAACAAATCCACCCTCAAGGAATACTTTACCCTCCAATTTATAGATTTGGTGTTGGACACCTTGGTCAGTAAAAAGTGCTTTTCCTTTCTTGATGGCTTCAACAAATACAACCAAATACAGATTGCACCTAAAGATCAAGACAAAACTACCTTTACACACCCCTTGGGAACATACACTTATAGGGTGCTTCCCTTTGGTTTTTGTAATGACCCTACTACTTTTCAGTGAGTGATTATAGTTATTTATCTAATCTTGGGAGTGTTGAGATATGCATGGATGATTTTCTATTTATGGTAACTTTTTTCATGAAGCCTTAGAGAATTTTGAATAATTATTAACAATATGTCATGAGGCTAATATTTCTTTAAGTAATATTAAATGTCCTACGATGTTTAATGCAAGAATAATTATTGGACATCTTATTTTTAGTGTAGGTATACAAGTTGATCTTGCTAAGGTCGAGGTTATTGTGCATTTTCCAGTGGAAAAAACACAAAAGGAGGTGAGAAGTTTCTTAGGCCATGTTAGCTATTATAGGAGATTTATTGAGTATTTTTTTGGGATAGTTGTTCCTTTATTTTAGTTTCTTTCTAAAGATAGTTACTTTTCATAGAATAATGATTTCCAAAATGTTTTTGAGGAGCTTAAGAAAAACTTACTCAGACACCTTTTTTGAGGGGACATGATTGGTCACTTCCATTTCACATTTCTATGGATTCCTTGGAGATGGAAGTTGGCACAACTTTGGGACAATAGGAAGGACAATATTTCTATGCCATTGATTTTTCTAGTAAAAATATTACACTCGTTCAGTTAAATTACATAATAATAAAGAAGGAGTTTTTAGTTGTAATATATGTCATTAAAAATTTTAAACACTATATTAGTGGATATAGATAATTATGCTATTATGCACTTGATGAGAAAACCAATAAATAATGGATGAATAGGTAGGCGGTTGTTGTTGTTACAAGAATTTAATATTGTGTTAGATAGGCTTGGTAAAACTAACCTTGTAGCCAATTTTCTTTCTTGAGTGAATAATGCAGGTCAAATAGTCCTTGTAGATGGTACATTTCTTGATGAGCATATATTTGTTCTTTCTACTAACTCTATGTGTTTTAGACATAACTAATTATGTTATCACAAGAAAAACACCATCACATCTTTAGAAAAAAGTAGAAAATCATCATGTCTAGTGCCTTTTATTCCTGGGTTCAGGGAGAACTATTCCGCACTAGCCCTATTTTGGTTATCCAAAGATGCATGTGGTAAGAAGATGCGTTTGAAAAATTGAAGGATGCCCATAATGAACCATGTTGAGGCCACTCCATTGACAAAAGGGCTTCTTATAAGGTCTTTCATTTGAGCTACTATTGGCCTACCCTCTTTCGGAATTCCAAGGAATATGTTCGTAGATGCGACAATTATCAATGGATGGGTCATCTAGTGCAAGATGATGAAATTCCTTTACATCCCTAGGTATGTATTGAGCCATTTGAAAATGGGCCCTCGACTTTGTGGGACCAGTTACTCTAGCATCACAAAAGATAAGGTATATTCTAGTTTATATTGATTACGTAGCTAAGTGAGTAGCAGCTAAAACACTTTCTTATGCTACTAAAAATTAAGTTGTATATTTTTTATTTGAGGAAATATTTATGTGTTTTGGTGTCCTTAGAGAAATTGCTACATATCAAGGGGTGAAATTTACCTCAAGGCTTGTGAAGGCCATCATTGACCAATACAAGATCACGAACTTGGTGTAGCGGTTATAACCACCCCCCAAAATTTTTCCTATGCTTTGATTTTGGAGCCTTCCTCCCTATCCACAAGAGCTTATCTTATACTATTTTCAAGTACTCGTGATTTGAATGAGACTTATCTTTTTCATTTTTTCTTGTGTTTTCTCATTTTTACACTTACCTGATCTTTCTAAGTCACAAGCTAACCTCCTGACTTGGTCACACAACAGTTCTGGGCTTGCCTCCAGAAACTGTGCAATCCTTGAGGGCAGTCAACCTTGATGATTGGAATTGTGCAGTTCATACTAGAAATCAGCTTTGAGCTTAGAAATTGTGCAGTCATGGAAGGAAACTCAACACCGAGCCTAGAATTTGCACAATCCCTTACTAAGCTCAGAAACTGCACAATGCACTGAGCTAGAAAGTTACCCAGTGCCCCATAATTGTGTAATATTTCCCAACAGCATGCATGGCAAGTTTCCTTGAAAAAGAAAAAAGAAAATAAAGCTAAAAAGAAAAAATAACGTTCCTATAAAATAGGGATCCATTATTAGTATCCTGAAAGAGGAACACTCACTACTTTAGAAACTTCTGCCAAGTGTCACTTTTTCCTTAATTTTAGGCATACTAATCATAAATCCCAATTCGCTCAAATCTATTTAATTGATGACTCTATAGCTCATTTGGACATTCTATCTTAGAGCTCTATAATTACCGAGGAGATCAAGGAACCTTCAATGCAGTCGTCGTCGCTTTTCAGGTGAGTTTTGCTTTTATCATCTTTTGTTGTTTTTTCTATCACTTTTTTTTCATTTCACTTGTGTGAGTGTTGTTTTACTTATCTTGCTTCATGGTTGTTGGAGTTTCAACTTATTTTAGCTTGTAGGAGTTTTGTTATAAGTTTTTGTTTTCCTTTCACAAGTGTCACATCAGTTTTCTTGTTTTTGCACCGATGGTCACCGTTGCAGTGACTCTCCTCACATACTTGATTTTCCTTTTGTTTGTTATATTTCTACACTTGATCTACATTGATTCATTCAACTTAGTCAGTTTTTCACTCAAGCTCAAATCATCACTGAGTTCTGCTAATTTTTCACACTTCCACTAGGTAGATATAAACTTTCCTTGGCAATATTTTTCCTTGCCCAGCTCACCACTGTGTAATCCTAAGGCTCAAGCTGAGAGCTTGGCTTATGGAACTACGCAGTGTGTAGTAGAGGCTGGCCTAACTATGTATTGTGTAGTTCCAGGACTCAACATTTGAGAAAACACCAGTAGACTTGCCAGTGTGTGCGGACACTCAACTATTTGTAAAAAATAATTTAGATCTAACATGGCACAAGGTTAAGGAATATTTTTAGCAAGGAGCTTCAAAGAATATCTAGAGGGCTGGAAATTTTACATCAATATTCAATATTCGAGATTACACAGGATTGCATGTAGGTATCCAACCTTCCCATGTGCAGATGTCATCATCTTATAGTCCAAGGAAGGAAAGAAGTCACAAGATGAAAGTGGATCATGTTGTTATGAAATCAGCT
The DNA here is from genome assembly GCA_031772625.1 of Pinus tabuliformis. NCBI lineage: Eukaryota > Viridiplantae > Streptophyta > Pinopsida > Pinales > Pinaceae > Pinus > Pinus tabuliformis. The sequence continues at coordinate 502,453,647 of CM062818.1, read as the reverse complement.
TTAGCAAGTGAGGCAAAGAGGAAAAACAAGGTTGTAAAGAGTAGAACAAAGGAAGAGAGAAGCACATTGGAGCCTAATGGAGGAATAGAAGCAGAATTGGGAAGAAGAAAAAAGGCAATGCAAAATAGTAGTATAAATAACGCAGAAGCAAGCTGAAGAGCAAGGAAAGAACCAACCAATAGTAGAGGAGGAGGGTGAATAGATGTAGGATTGGAGTTTTCTCAACATATTGAGAACTTGTTTGAATTTAAAGACGTGGAGTTAGAACAAGAGCTATGGAATGAAGGTGTCGACCTAATGCTAAGCACATCGCAGGTCACCACTCATTCTCCACATCCTCCAACAGTAGAGCTAGCTCTGAGGGAAGAAGGGGATGTTGTTCCTCTTACTGATGATTCGATAATAGACATGTACAATCTATCATTTGATGAGTTCCAAAAGAAGATTGTACAAGCGCGGAGAAATAATTTTCCGAGTGATCATGTATCACCTGCATTTGTTAGAGAAAGGGTGATAGTGGCAGACACCACGAAGAACCAAAATTCCATTTCCAAAGCCAACTTGGAATTTTTAGGTGAAACAAGATCAAATATTCAGTATTTGATAGCCAAGAATGAGAAATTGGCACATAACTTATAGGTTGCTAGGGAAAAGGCAGAACAACTCTGCGTAGCAGCACAAAACTCAGTTTTCGCACAAGTCTACTTGGAGGATATGACAACAGTGACACTTTTTGAAGTATCCACATTTGGAGAAACCATGCAGAACCTCTATGAGGAGTTTGTGACTGTACATAAAGTAGTTTTGCATTTGCTTGGCCTATAAAGTGGAGCAAATATTTTGTTAAAACTCTCAGGAATGTACAACCTGTCATTCCCTATGTGAAAGAATGGAAAATGCATTACAAAGGGGTACCACTTGACTTGGGAAATAAAATGAAGCCACAGGAAGAGCTGGAGAAAGAAAGAGTTCATATGTTGATTCATAACAACAAGCACCTCGCCTCATTTATCGTAACATTTGGGCCTCGTATGTACGGTTATATAGTATTTTTGATGTCTTGGTGAAAGCACACAAGATCCCATCAGTTGGCTCGCTCACCAAATACAAGCCCAGGAACCAGATCTGGCAAGAGATTGAAGAGTACTTCGAGTAGCTGAGACAAATTGCCACCAAGGAAGATTTGGAGTTGAACAGATAGAACATGCAAAAATACATCGGTGTTTCTCTGCAAATTAGAACAATGTTGCTCATGCTTCAAAAGGAGGTTGAAACTAGTTTGAAATCATCATACCTGGATGCCATGGAGGAAAGAACCTGCTTCCATCCAGACACCGTTACACCATTTTTGTTGAGAAATGGCAACAATAAATTCCAGTTTAATTTTTCCTTGAATTAAACTGAGAACTAAAATCAAAACACAGTTTAATTTTTCCTTGAAGCTTCAGCTTGTTATTGAGCTTATCAGTCCACACCTTTCCAAATTTTAGTATCAATGGCAAGCCTAACTATATGCCCTCAGCATTCTATTTCTTCCTCCTCCATGGCCTATTCATCTTCTACCTCCACTTCTTACTCTCCTCCTTGGGATGTATTTATTAATCATAGGGGCCCTGATGTTAAAAAGACATTTTCTAGCTATTTATACCAATGTCTTATTGACAGAAGCTTGAGAGTATTTTTGGACAAAGAGGATTTCGAGGCAAGACAAAATATCCCTTATCAAATAGAACAGGCTATCCATGGTACGTCTGTCCACATTGAAATTTTTTCACCAACCTTTCTGAATCTACTTGGTGCTTGGATGAACTTGTCCTCATGGTAGAGTTTGTAAAGTCGGGAAAAATCATTCTTGATAGCTATCCTTAACCCCGATAACTTTATTTTGGCTACCCTCAGGGAAAAACATGTCCTCATAAGCTCAGGAGTGTTAGAGTCCTCAATTTATAATCTGAAGGGGGTGATTCGATCACACTCCAAAGAGCTCTTCTATTTCTATGCCTTGAATCGACGATTTCCATCACAAGAATTTGCAGATCTGATAGATCGATTTGTGAAAGCTTGCCATGGGTTTCCATTGTCGCTGAAATTATTCGGGGCGCTTATTTGTGGATGAAGATCGGATTGAGTATGATGAGCCCAATTCACTTGAAGAATTCATTGGGAAATGGAAGCACTATTATGAGCAATCAAAGCATAAGACAAAATATCAACAAGGTTGGAAAGGGAAATACAAAGCTAATGGTAAATGGCAGCTGAAAAGAACCAGACCCCAGAATGCAGGAAAGAAACAAAATGTTGCACCTTATAAGAAGTTTAATGGGTCACAACCCAAAGGGAAGAAGAATAAAGGTGATGGTAAGGGGAAGTTTTAGTGTTGGATATGTGGAAAGGAGCATCTCAAGAGGAATTCCCAGTATAATTGTGGTGGTAGGCCTCATATCACAGTGCATAGGAAGAGCAATCATCTTGGGATGTTGGGAAAAACATTCCATGAATCTATGCAACATTGGATAACAGGCAGGTGGATCACCAAACATCTATTATCGAGATGGAAAATAAGCTTTGTGATCAAGTTGTTTCTAATTGATTGACCCTGAATCTAATTATCGTTATGTTAATCAGATCCTGGTGGATAAGTTTGGTTTGAATAAAGAAGTGCATGCAAAATTGTGGTTAGTGCAGTTGGTTACAGTTAAAAAGAAGGGAGTTCATCATTGGGTAAGAGCTTGTGCATTCGAGTTGAATGGTATGCCTACATCAAATTTTTTTAATCTACTTCGATTGGGATCATATAGTATGCTTTTGGTTGTGGATTGGCTATATATCAACAGGACCAAGGTGGATTGTTATGACAAGGCTATTGAGTGTTTGGATGACAATGGAGAACATAGAATCTTGCAGGGTAAGAAGAAGGCAACATCAGTTAGAATGGTGAAAAATATGCAGGCCAAGCGCAGTCGCAGAAAAGGGCGTGTGTTATTTGCAGTACATATTTCTATTGATAAATGTAAGGATGTTGAGGATGAAAAAGTTATGAAAAGGTACTCGATCTTGCAGTAGTTTTAAGATGTATTCCTAATATATATTTCAGAGTTGCTGCCACACATAGAAGTGGATTTTTCTATTGAGATGGTACGAGGGGAAGCACTAACATCGAAGGCGCCTTACGAGATGAGCACTCCAGAGTTAGTAGAGTTGAAGTTGCAATTGCAGGAAATGCTTGACAAGGGATACATCAAGCCAATTGTATCACCTTGGGGTGCACCAGTGTTGTTTGTGAAGAAGAAGGATCACACTCTCGGGTTACGCATTTATTACAGGCAGGTTAACAAAGTGATCATCAAGAACAAGTATCAATTGTTGAGGATTGATGATTGGTTTAATCAGTTGAAGGGGGTGAAAGTGTTCTCAAAGATTGATTTGAGATACAAATATCATCAAGTACACAACAAAGAAGAGGACATACACAAGACTGCTTTCCAGACCAGGTATGGGAATTATGAGTTTGTTGTAGTTCCATTAGGTTTGAATAATAATCCAACTAATTTTATGTGCTTGATGAATAGCATGTTGTGTCCTTATCTAGACAAGTTTTTAATTCTATTCATTGATAATATATTGATATATTCTAAGAATGAAGATGAACACATCGAACACTTAGCAACCATATTGAGATTGATGATGCAACATCAGTTGCATGATAAGCTTAGTAAATGCAGTTTATTCTAGACATAGGTATATTACTTGGGGCATGAGGTTTCCAAGGAGGGCATAATAGTGGACCCAAAAAATATAAGAGCTATCAAGGGATGGGCAGCTCCTAGAAATGTGGATGAGGTAAGATCATTTATGGGGCTAGCAGGTTATTATAGGAGGTTCATCAGTAACTTCTCTTAGATTCCCTATCCTATTATGCCATTCTATAGGAAATGTAAGAAATTTGAATGAACAAAGGAATGTGCAACCAGTTTTGAGAAATTGATGCAGTTGTTGACAAATGATCCAATTTTAAAGATTCCATATCTAGACAAAGAGTTTGTGGTGTGTATATATGTGTGCAAGAGAGAAATTAGTGGAGTCTTAATGCAGGAAGGACAAGTAGCATGCTATGTGTCACAAAAAATGAATGAACATGAGAAAAATTATCCAACACATGATCTTGAGTTGGCAGTGATCATTTGTGCATTGAAGATGTGGAGACACTAACTTCTTGGCAGGAGGTTTTTATTGATGAGCGATCACAATGGATTGAGGTATATATTTGACCAACCAAATCTAAATTCCAAGCAAGCTAGATGGTTAGACACGATCAACGAGTTTCATTTCGATATCAAATACATTAATGGAAATGAAAACATGGTTGCAGATGATCTTAATGGAGGAGTGAAAGTGAATCATATAGAAACTATGAGTTCTTATGGGACATATCTAGAGGATCAGAGCTTACAGGGAGGACAACAAGATGATAGGTATAGGGATCTTATGCATAAGTTACAACAGGGTATAGGTGATCAGGATCTGGAATATTGTCTCACAGCGGATGGTTTGGTCAAATTTAGGGACAAGATATATGTGCCAGACAAAAGTGAGATCAAGAAGATTATCTTGAGATAATTTCATGCAAAGACATATTCAAGTCACCCAGGATACCAGAAGACATTCATGACAGTGAAGAAGTTCTACTATTGGACAAATTTGAAGAAGGATGTGGTAGAGTTTGTGGCTAGATGCTTGGACTTTCAATAGGTGAAAGCAGAGTGTAAACATCCAGGTGGATTACTACAACCGATTTTGATTCTCGAGTGGAAATGGGAGGTCATTTCCATGGATTTTGTTATCACTCAGGTTGTCCCTTTTGACTCCTAAAGGGACAGGCCGAGGTACCACAGACCAACTTTGGACTGCAAGCCCTAGCCTGCCTTCAGTCAGAGAGGGCTCTCTCTTTATGATTTAGCTTTGTTTGAAAGGGTTGATTTTAGGCTAGATATGATGCATAGGGGTTTGATTGAGTTTTGGCGGGAAAACTGACACTTTCAGGTAGAGAGGCTGAGTATAGTCTGAATGTTTCAGGCCATTGGGCGTGGAGTCAAGGAGGGGAGCCGCTGTTGTGTTTCCTTAATGACAGTGAGGGAACATGGAGCAAGATAACTGAGGCTGAAGCAATCTTCAGGTTTAAGGGATGAAAGAATGCTAAAGAAAGAGAGGCAATTAAGAATCTCTCCAACAGATTAGCAGAGAAAGTAACAGGGCACTACCTAGGGGCAGTTAAGAATCCCTAGATAATTGGCCATCACAGGTGAACTGGGGTAAACATGAGCCAGGATGGAATTCAATGTTCATAACCAATTCAGAAGAAAACATCAAGAAACAACAGGAATTGAGCATAGAGAGTATTTAAACTAATTCTAGGCTATTCTTTTTTCCAGCTATTTAGATAATGGCAAACACATAAACATAGATAAGAGGCACTTATTGCTTCAGACCGCAGCACAGGAATTCCATCTTCAACTCTTCAACACATTCATGAACAACAGACAGTTCGCTCTCCAAGCTTTCATCAATCTTTGATTTACAGAAAATCCAGGTATACACAGCGAGTCTCTAGTGAAAATTATCAATTGACCAACCCTTAGAACTATATAGAGGGTGGTATATATAGGGCAAAAACTCTCTGCAGAGTTCCTTTATTACATCTTGACCTAATTAGGTCATAAAAAATGACTACTTGACCTAATCCTATCCTAAAATAAATACAACAAATGTATCGGGCCGTGCTCAAGGCCGATGTGTCAAAACTAAATAAATAATGCCGTCCTTGGTGGCTTGCTGCAGTGTTTTCTGCAATAAATGAGTATGGGTTTCTGCTTCCTTGCTGTCCTGGTGCTTTGAATGCTTTGATGGTGATTTGAAGGCAAGGATGGGCTGATGCTCATCGATTTGACTTTCTGGGGGCTTCATAAATGTTCAGGTGCCTTGAGCCCCTAAAAATAATGACTGACATTCTCTGGCGTCTTTTCTTCCACTGATACTCTCTGACAAAATCTGGGCTGTGGATCTGATGTGCTGTGGGTCTAATCACCAGTAAATGGCCGCTGCTCGGCCTCTGTATCATCTGGAATTGTCTTCTGATCCTTTTGGTATTCTCTGTGAGGAAAATGGATCATTTTTGCGCCTTTTTCGGGCTTCCTGGGGCCGCGGAATGCAAAGATTCCCTAAAGATTCCCTGAAGATTCCCCATTTTGGCCCAAAAAATCCCGCTCATCAAAAACTGCCTCAGAATTCGATTCCGGGGCTCCGAAGTGCGACTTTCGCGCCTCTGCGCCAAAAAGGTTGATGACATCAGCATTGTACGGCGGGTGACGTCAGCATGACGTCAACAGGGCAACGTCGCAGGATGACGTCAGCATGACGTCATCCTGTACGGTCGATGATGTGGCAGGTACGGTGGCGGAGACACGTGGGAGGGGCCACGTGGCGGGTGACTGGACACGGTGACTGGGCAGGGGGTGACGTGGAGGTGACGTCACCTGGCAGAAGGCGGTAAGCGGTATGTGGCGCACCGCTTATGGGGGATGGCGGTTTCGGAGGGAGGAGCTCCGCCACAGCCCAGCGTTTGACGCGTGGCAGGAGTACGGGGCAATACCGCCCATCTCCCGGACGCTAACGGTTGGGTGATTTGGAGATGGGGCGGCCCGTCAGCCGTTGATCTGCGGCGAGCCAGATCTAACGGCTGGCGGTCGGTGAAACGTGACGGAGGGTTAGGGCGGGGGATATTCACAGGAATATTCCGGTTTTAATATGCGCGCGGGTGGGTTTAGACTTAGGCTTGGTGGGTTATGGGGGTTATATGCGGCAGGGGGTTAATATTTGGAAGGGGAAACATGGAACATGGGTTTTTGGGGGTTTTTTGGGTTAAGGGAGAGGTTACTAGCCGACCAGGTGTCGAACCAGTTCCTCAACGACGCGGAAGGGCTAAAAACAGTCCCAGATGGACTGAGATTTCCCGGACTTAGTAGAATTATGGCTATAGTGCCAGGGAGGGGTATTTATCTAGGGGAGTGTTATATACATGATTAAAATAGGGGGAGAGGGAAAATTGTTAGGGAGTTATATAATAAGGGTGATGAGAAGAAGGGAGAGGTTAATGAACTCCAGCCTGAGTACCTCCAACTGAAAAACTGCCTTAAACCAAAAATGGATTGCTTATCAAAATTGGAACACAGCATTGGCACTTAGACTAGTGCACTCTTATGAAGACTTCTTTTGGCCATCTGTAGCAAATATGGAGCATTGCAGTAGGCATAGCACGACATATTTGGCATGTGAAATTGTCAATCATGAAAGATGATTAACCTGCTGCAGCAGGAGGCTAACAGTGGCTCCACTTGGGGATGGCTTTTCCTTGTGAAAAGTCAAGAACAACAGGTCAGACTGCCTTCTATTTAATTGTTGTTGTGTTCTGCAAATTCCCTTGGCTGGCTGCCTTATTGATCCTACCTAGCTACCTACCCTAACCAGCACTCACTTTGCTGTTAGGTGAAATGAAATAGCCAATGCAGCCACTTAAGTAATAATAGCATGAGTGGGCTTTGCTGCTTGTGCTTGCTAGTGACACAAACTGAGATTTTACGATTTGTTGTGGCTTTGTCAATTTTTGAGAAGATCAGGAAGCTACTGACCTTCTTTGCAGTGTCTAAATACTTTACAAAACTGTCCTGCAACGTATATATACAATTCTTAGGCTGAATTAAAGAACTATACAAAATTTGAGGATCGATATCATGCCTCGGAGTCAGGAGATCATTGCCACCTTGATACTGAGCCTTGCAGCCTGTTAGTGGAGAAGAGTACTGGCCGCTTTCATCATTCTGTCTGCCAGCAGATAGGTCATTCGTTACTTGTAGGGGTGCTTGTAATTTATCACATTCTGGGTCTGATAGGGCTTGACTGATCTGTGCAGACTGCTGATCTTCTACTTCTTTGAACAACTCAGATGGCTGAAAACAAAGAGGTAGGGGATCCACTTGAATCATTTGGTCATATGCTGCTGCTTCTGGGTCCTCCTCAATCTGATATTCAATGGCTCTTTGGAGATGCGAAACTGGAGGCAATACCTTTGGAACAATATCTTGATTATCTCTTAGACAATCAATGGCAACACTCGGTGACATTTGATCATATATAGCATGATAGTTATCCTTGATAAATCGAAAAGATTCAAAACAAAAGGGTAGAGTTCCTTCACTGAAATCAACGCATTCTGTGTTTCCTACTTTTTCTTCATAGCTGAGATGGGAGAGCTGATCATTAGTTTCAGGTTGCTGAACCTGAACACTGCTACCTGCCAAAATGAGATCTGATTCCTCTGCAAGGCCGATTTGGTCGTTAGGCTCATAATCATCATCATACAAATCATACTTGGGCAGACAGTTGAAAGAGGAGAAGCTATTATATTCACACACTATATCAGGAGACTGCTCCATCATGTATGGCTGGATGAATATGTCATCTGTTTTCTGGCAGGTTTTTTCGTGAATGTCACTACTTTCCTATTGTGAAACAGATCGGTTCTTGTGCTCTGAACATTCCACTTTCATTATGATCAACTGCATCATTTCCTTTGTCTTTTCTAACACACTATGAAGTCTTTCTTCTTGCTCTTCTTTGCGCCGTTCCTCCCTCCTTTTTAGATTTGCCTCCACGTCCACAGCTATGTCCTGCATCTGTTTCAAGGTGGAGGGGCATCTTTCTCTCAGACAGAATTCCATTTCTGTGTCAAATGCTCTAGGATACTACAATAGAGCTAGATCAAGGGGAGGTCTTATATTTAGAGGCATGGCTAGATAAACTTGATTGAATATGTCTGAAAACTGCTGAACAGATTCATCTGGATGCCTTTCTAAATGATTGTATTCTTCAATGAGCAAGGAGAGATTTCCTCTGATCATCCATCTATCAAGGAAAAGCCTGGCACACTGCTGAAACTTAGAGATGCTCGCCTCAGGCAACGCTTTAAACAAAGTCCTAGCTTCGCTTTGCAAAGAAAGGGCAAATAGTCTAAGACTGACATCTTCATCTTCCACTTCAAATGCATTAAGATAATCTTCAAAAACCTGGATATGCTTCTGGGCAGTAGTTCCATTCTCTCCATCGAATCTAGGGAGATATTCAGGATGATTTGCTGGCAGAGGACCGAGTACAGAAGGAAAAATGAGTGGCTTATATCTTTCAGGAACTTTACAAGGCACGGGGGTATGTACAGGAACTAGAAGACTGGGCTTTATTTTTGGTTCCTCCTTGGCTGTATGATGATCTTCAACAACATTTGAAAGTTGCTGCTCTGATGTGCAAGGAGGCTTTTCAATAATGTTTTCGAAAGAAAAAACATAAAAATCTGACATAAGGTCGCTTTTAAAGTACAATATGCACATCAAAATTTGGTGCAAGAGAAAGAACATGATCTCTTGGATTATCATCCAAGTCAAGAGCCTGATCTGCTTATATAATTCCTTCAGGTTCATTTCTCCAGCGGAGTCTTTATTATGAGGATGATGTGGAGTCGCCAGGTGGATGAAACAACCGTGAAGTGCCTGATCTCTGTCCACTGTCACAGATCAGAGCTGAACATGAAAAACCCTGAAGAAAAGGAACCTCTTCTCCAGAAAATGAGGCGAACTGGTCAAAATTGAGGATTTGCATTAATAAACATATGATTCACGTCCCCAGCAGAGTCGCCATTATGTTATCACTCAGGTTGTCCCTTTTGACTCCTAAAGGGATAGGCCGAGGTAACCACAAACCAACTTTGGACTGCAAGCCCTAGCCTGCCTGCAGTCAGAGAGGGCTCTCTCTTTATGATTTAGATTTGTTTGAAAGGGTTGATTTTAGGCTAGATATGATGCACAGGGGTTTGATTGAGTTTTGGCAGGAAAACTGACACTTTCAGGTAGAGAGGCTGAGTATAGTCTGAATGTTTCAGGCCATTGGGCGTGGAGTCAAGGAGGGGAGCCGCTGTTGTGTTTCCTTAATGACAGTGAGGGAACATGGAGCAAGATAACTGAGGTTGAAGCAATCTTCAGGTTTAAGGGATGAAAGAATGCTAAAGAAAGAGAGGCAATTAAGAATCTCTCCAACAGATTAGCAGAGAAAGTAACAGGGCGCTACCTAGGGGTAGTTAAGAATCCCTAGATAATTGGCCATCACAGGTGAACTGGGGTAAACATGAGCCAGGATGGAATTCAATGTTCATAACCAATTCAGAAGAAAACATCAAGAAACAGCAGGAATTGAGCATAGAGAGTATTTAAACTAATTCTAGGCTATTCTTTTTTCCAGCTATTTAGATAATGGCAAACACATAAACAAAGATAAGAGGCACTTATTGCTTCAGACCGCAGCGCAAGAATTCCATCTTCAACTCTTCAACACATTCATGAACAATAGACAGTTCGCTCTCCAAGCTTTCAACAATCTTTGATTTACAGAAAATCCAGGTATACACAGCGAGTCTCTAGTGAAAATTATCAATTGACCAACCCTTAGAACTATACAGAGGGTGGTATATATAGGGCAAAAACTCTCTGCAGAGTTCCTTTATTACATCTTGACCTAATTAGGTCATAAAAAATGACTACTTGACCTAATCCTATCCTAAAATAAATACAACAAATGTCTCGGGCCGTGCTCAAGGCCGATGTATCAAAACTGAATAAATAATGCCGTCCTTGGTGGCTTGCTGCAGTGTTTTCTGCAATAAATGAGTATGGGTTTCTGCTTCCTTGCTGTCTTGGTGCTTTGAATGCTTTGATGGTGATTTTAAGGCAAGGATGGGCTGATGCTCATCGATTTGACTTTCTGGGAGCTTCATAAATGTTCAGGTGCCTTGAGCCCCTAAAAATCATGACTGACATTCTCTGGCGTCTTTTCTTCCACTGATACTCTCTGACAAAATCTGGGCTGCGGATCTTATGTGATGCGGGTCTAATCACTAGTAAATGGCCGTTGCTCAGCCTCTGTATCATTTGAAATTGTCTTCTGATCCTTTTGGTATGCTCTGTGAGGAAAACAGATCATTTTTGCGCCTTTTCGGGCTTCCTGGAGCCGCGGAATGCAAAGATTCCCTAAAGATTCCCTGAAGATTCCCCATTTTGGCCCAAATCGCTCATCAAAAACTACCTCAGAATTCGATTCCGGGGCTCCGAAGTGCGACTTTCGTGCCTCTGCGCCAAAAAGGTTGATGACGTCAGCATTGTACGGCGGGTGACGTGTCAGCATGACGTCATCCTGTACAGTCGATGACGTGGCAGGTACGGTGGCGGAGACACGTGGGAGGGGCCACGTGGCGGGTGACTGGACACGGTGACTGGGCAGGGGGTGACGTGGAGGTGATGTCACCTGGCAGAAGGCGGTAAGCGGTATGTGGCACACCGCTTATGGGGGATGGCGGTTTCGGAGGGAGGAGCTCCGCCACAGCCCAGCGTTTGACGCGTGGCGGGAGTACGGGGCAATACCGCCCATCTCCCGGACGCTAACGGTCGGGTGATTTGGATATGGGGCGGCCCGTTAGCCGTTGATCTGCAGCGGGCCAGATCTGACGGCTGGCGGTCGGTGAAACGTGACGGAGGGTTAGGGCGGGGGATATTCACAGGAATATTCCGGTTTTAATATGCGCGCGGGTGGGTTTAGACTTAGGCTTGGTGGGTTATGGGGGTTATATGCGGCGGGGGTTAATATTTGGAAGGGGAAACGTGGAACATGGGTTTTTGGGGGTTTTTTGGGTTAAGGGAGAGGTTACTAGCCGACCAGGTGTCGAACCAGTTCCTCAACGACGCGGAAGGGATAAAAACAGTCCCAGATGGACTGAGATTTCCCGGACTTAGTAGAATTATGGCTATAGTGCCAGGGAGGGGTATTTATCTAGGGGAGTGTTATATACATGATTAAAATAGGGGGAGAGGGAAAATTGTTAGGGAGTTATATAATAAGGGTGATGAGAAGAAGGGAGAGGTTAATGAACTCCAGCCTGAGTACCTCCAACTGAAAAACTGCCTTAAACCAAAAATGGATTGCTTATCAAAATTGGAACACAACATTGGCACTTAGACTAGCGCACTCTTATGAAGACTTCTTTTGGCCATCTGTAGCAAATATGGAGCATTGCAGTAGGCATAACACGACATATTTGGCATGTGAAATTGTCAATCATGAAAGATGATTAACCTGCTGCAGCAGGAGGCTAACAGATTTCATTACAATTTTCCCGTGGACATCTAGACAGCATGATTCCATCATGGTTGTGGTGGACAGGTTAATCAAGGTAGCATACTTTACTCCAGTAATGTCTAAATATTCAGCTAATGATGTAGCACAAGTGTACATCAGAGATGTGGTGATATTTCATGGTGTTCCAAGGAAGATTATGTCATACGAGGATTCTAAGTTCAATTTCAAGTTTTGGAAAGCGTTATTCGTAGGTTTGGGTACAGAGTTGGCCTTCAACACAACTTATCATTTGCAGATAGATGAACATATATTAAGGTTCAACAAGATACTGGAGGATATGACGAGGATTTATGTCATGCACCATTAGAGGAGATGGGAGGGGTACCTTACATTGGTTTAGTTTGCTTAAAACAATGGTTATCAAGAATCATTAAGGATGAGTATGTTTGAGGCACTGTATGGGCAGAGTTGTTCTACCCCAATCAGCTAGAGTGATCCAATGAATATGGTGTTGATAAGACCAGATATGTTTCCAAAAATGGAACATGAAATGTAGGTTATCAAGAAGAATCTGAAGGCATCACTTGACATGAAAAAGAGTTATGTAGATCAACACTGGTTGTTTAAGGAGTTTCAGGTTGGGGCACATGTGTACTTGAGCATTAAGCCCAATAAGAGCTCCTTGAGGATTGGATTATGTGAAAAGTTGGCACCTTAGTTTTGTAAGCCTTTTTAGATCCTTGAGAGGATTAGACTAGTGACCTATCAACTTGCACTACCTTCGACAATGAAATTCCATGATGTTTTCCATGCGTCATTACTTAAGAAATATGTTAAATATGTTGATCATGTTATTGGATTGTCTTTATTGTAGGGGGGTCCAGAAGGAGAACTCCAGCTGGAACCTTAGTGTATTTTGCATAGAAATATTTTCATGCTTTGGAACTAAGAAATTAAGTAGGATAAAGTGCAGTGGAAGAACTTTAGGAACAATCAAGCTACATTGGAGATGGCTGATCAGATGTGGGATATGTATATCCTTCTTTATTCATTGGTTGAGTGGATGCCTTTTGGTATATCTTTTGGTGTCGTGTTTTGGTATATGTGTATATGTATATGGACGTAAATACCACAATGAGGTGTGTTATAAAGCTCCAATAAGCGGTATGGGTGTCAAGTCATTATGGTTGTCATGTTGTCATGCTTGTTATGTTGGGTTTCTATTTAATAGGTTGATCATTGTAAATAATACATTGAGCTAAGTTGTAAAGCTCCATGGGCTTTATGTTTTGACTTTTATTGATATTGTTGGTTGTAGTTGTAATTGAACACTGAGGACGGTGTTCCCCCAAGGGGAGGGTTCTGTAACAACCTTGGTAAAATGTCCATGTAATAAAGTTAATAAAGGAAAAATAATGACTAAGGTCATGTTGAGGCCCTGAAAATCGGGTCGACAACAAGGGGGATACCCGCCCGGTCCGGACCTTGGTTGGCAGCTCCTTATTCGTTTGGTATAGCGGGTCCGACTGGGGATAAAGGGACTAGTTTGCCAATCTAAGGGTGTATGTGTGTGTAGAGTTGGATAGTGATGATCTAAGAGTTCTAAGCTACTTTAATCTAACTTTTAAACTAACTCTATGCTATTGTAATCTAAAGAAAACAACACATCTAATCTATGCTAACCCGGGGTGTATTTCTTCTACTATGCGATCTAAAGAGATTTCAAACAATAACTGTTAATAAATATTATTCAGCTATCATAAGAAAAGAAATCAATTAAGATGAACTACTTTGCATAAAAAGTTAGGCAAAACAGGCATAAAAAGTTAGGCAAAAAAGTTAGGCAAAACAGTTGACAAAAATAATGTATTAACTCAATAACTCTTTGCAACTGAAAACTCTTCTTCACAAAGTATTAAAGGAGATACAATAGGAACAAATACAACATGCATATTTTTTACCATGAATGACATCAAATGTGCTCAAATATTTCAATGTTCATGTCTGGAAAGCTTGGACTCCTAGATAGCTCACCTTGAGAGCCACCTACAATGTGAGCCACATCCTTTAGCTCCTTTAGGCTCCAACTCCAAAGACCCTACTTGTGTGGCCTCCTTGAACTCTTGAAGATTTTATGTTCTCCAAAGGTATTTTCCTCTTTAGTTTTATAATGAATAGATTGGTTGATTTTCAGTTAATATTTTATTGATATGACTTTTTTCTGGGAAAGTGGTTAATATATTTCCCTAATGAAAAATGGAAATTTCCTTTTAAAAATTTATAAATAAATAAAAATTATATATTAATATTTTGAAATTCTAAAATAATATAAACATAACCTTACTCAAAAAAATATTAATGAAAAAATATTCAATATCTTCATTAGATTAATTTAAAAAATTTTATATACCATATGTTGTATTTTACTAACTTTTTAACATTTTATACTCAACTTATTTTATATTTTTAAATTTAATTTATAATTTTACAATCAATAATTTTTTTTAAATAAACTCTAAAATCTTATTTTTTAATTGACTCAGTGAGTCCCTTGCACCATAAACTCATTGAGAGCAATCCTATCACGCCTAGAATCTATGGGCTCCCTAAAATCCATAAGGAAGGAGCTCCCCTTAGGCCTATCGTCAACACCATTGGAGGTCCTACCTATCTTCTTGCAAAGTTTCTTGCCTTGAAGCTTAAACCCTTAGTTGGTCGTACAACGTCCTTCGTTAAAGACTTGAATTCCTTTATTGAGGAGCTCAAGGACATCAAGCTAGACTCTGGAGACATTCTGGTCAGTTTTGATGTTGTTTCCCTCTACACTTGCATCCCTATAAATGAGGCCATGGATGTGATCAACCATCTAACTGATCCTGATACCACTCGGTTAGTTGAGATCTGCCTCACCTCAACCTTTTTTAGTTTTGAAGGTGAGTTCTTTGAGCAAACTTGTGGGGTTGCCATGGGCTCACCCCTATCCCCTGTTGTTGCTAATCTTTTTATGGAAGATTTTGAATATAAGGCTCTGAACTCAGCCCGTCTCCTGCCCAAGCTTTGGAAAAGGTATGTAGATGACACTAATGTCATTTGGTCTCACGGCCAAGAGGAGTTAGATCTCTTCTTCGATCATCTCAATAGTCAATCCTCGGCTATTAAGTTCACTAAGGAACAAGAAGTCGATGGTTGCCTCCCTTTCCTTGATATTCTTATCTCTAAGAATGAGGATGGTTCCCTCTCCCACTAAGTGTTTCACAAGAAAACTCATACAGAGCAATATCTTCATGCTAGTTCCCACCATTTCCCGGCCCAAATGTTGGGGGTTCTCCAAACCCTTGCAACTCGTGCCTTAAGGATCTCTAATGAAAAGAGCTTCGAGGAGGAGAAATCCCATCTCCTTAATGTCTTTGTTGAGAATGGTTATAGCAGACACTTGGGACAAAAGGCTTTCCTCAAAGCAGCGAAGAATTTGTTAACCAGAAGAGGGCCTAAAGAGCGGATTCGTGGTGTCCATCTTCCGTTTTTCAGGGGACCATGGATAAGATTGCGAGGGTTCTTAAGAAGCATAATGTCCCCGCAACTTTTAGACCTCTTAACACCATTCGTAAATCCCTTAGATCTATGAAGGATCCCATCGACCCTAAGGACATGAAAGGGGTTTATATTATTCCTTGTTCATGTGGGACCCCCTATATTGGTGAGACTGGTCGCTCCATTAATCAAAGGATTAGTGAGCACGCAGCTAACCTCAAGCATATGAAAACTAAGTCTTCTGCTTTAGCAGAGCATGTGGAGAAAACCAATCATCATGTCTGCATCGAGGAGGCTAGTGTGATTGCTAGAGCGTTGAAATTCTATCACTGGAAATTTAGGGAAGCCCTTGAGATTGAAAAAAAACCGAACAATCTCAATAGAGAGGATGGCTGGAAGATCAGTAGTTGTTGGGTCCCAACCCTCTCCTCCTAGTCGTTTTCTTTCTTCCCCTCCCTTAAATAATCGATTAATTAATTTTTTAATATAGTAATTCTATTATTTATTTATTTATTTTTCTCTAAATAAATATTTATATATGTGAAAACTCTGTGACTATTAATTTAAACTTAATTTATTTTATAATAAATTTACAAAAATTAATTTAAAATTAATCTATTTTAATTAATTAATTTAAACTATTAATTAATTTTTAATATGGTAATTTATTTTTATTTTTATTTTTATTTATTTATTTATTTTAGTATTTATTTATGTGTAAACTCTTTGTCTATTAATTAAACTTAATTTATTTTATAATTATTTTACAAAAATTAATTTAAATTTAATCTATTTTATAATTAATTAATTTAAAACTAATATACTATTTTGTTATCCTTAAATAGACCATGAATTAATTTTTAATATTGTAATATTTTTCTAACACTTGAATTCTCCAATTTTTATCTCGAAAAAACTCTTTGATGAATATTTATAAATATATATTTTCTATTACTTTATTTTTGGCTTTCATAACTAGCTAATATTTTTATCTAACAATTTTAAATTAATTTATTTTAATTTATATTTATCAATATATTTGCAATTAATTTATTTTATGATTTACTTATTATAATATATTAATTTACTTATTCTATTATATATTTGTAACATGGTTCACTTACATTTTAATTTGAATATTAATAACCGAATTTTCTTATAATAATAATAATATAATTTGCACCCCTTATAATAGTCAAACTAGCCGTTATTCAGTCAAATCAAGCTGTTGTTTGTTTAGCCGTTATCTTATTGAGAAAATTGAGTCATTGGATATTCTGCCCTATCTATTTAATGTGCAAAGCGAGATCTGCTCATTCAACTTGACGATGAACCACACTAGTTGGTTCGAAACACGTCGACAAAAGTTTCTCTATGTGATTTTTGCCAAAAATTCTTTAAAAAAGTAAACCAAAATTAAAACTATTAAAAAAGAAGGGAAATAATAAAATTAAACTTTGTGTACACAAGACTAAGAATCAAAATTCGAAGGTTTTAGTAGAAATTGGAAAAAAACGGAACGGTTCATAAAATACGGCATTTTTTAAATTAAAATATAAAATAAATAATAAAAAACGATTTTTTAATTTGAAACTTAAAAGTATATATCTTTAATTTTGATATTTAAAATTTTTGAAATATACATAGAAAATATAAATTTTAACTTTTCATTAAGAAGAAAAAAAACTAAAGTATAAAGAAATAATATTTTTTTTAAAGATAAAAATGATGATAGTGATGATGGTATTTATCACTATTTATTGAGCTTAATATAAATTTATTATTTAAAAAAAAACAAAAGAGAAAATAAATACAAATAATTATTTTATTTTATTTTTAATTTTATTTGTTGGAAAAGTTTTAAGAGAGACATTTTTAAAATAAGTTAAGTTTCATGAGTTAAGCCGTTAAGAAAGCTAGTATTATAATAAATATTTTGAATTGACATCTAATATAAGTGGAAGTGAGAAATTTTAAGAGAAGATAGTTGTTTTCTCTTCAACCTTTTTAATGTAATAAATATGACAAATTCTTTCCACCCACAACATTTTAGAAATTGTTCAATGCCTTGTTTCACTATGGAAATAATGAGTTTGTTTTTATTTTAGTAGTAATGTTGATTTTCTTTTTTACAATAACTATAATAGAGATATACTTTTGATTTTCTATATTAGGGTTGATCACCTCATTGTAATGTCTTATTTTTCTCTAATCATTTTATTTTTCATCCCGCCATAGTGTATCCTTGAATTTGGATAAAATAATGGTTTTAATATTATTGTTATTTTTCAAGTGACCTCTTCCTTCATATGCCAATGATTTATTTAAGACTTTTCATCTTTATCCGACTCTTACTTGACATACAAGTAGTATTGATTGGATTTTGAGGCAAACTTAGGAATCTTATTATCTTCCTTGTTGTTTATCATGTTCATGTACATTAAGGACCTAGTCACATCCATGCTCTTAATGGGGCAATGATCCCCAGGATTTATGCAGAAACAAAATGAAATACAAATTTAAATAGAAACACAAAGCTACAGAGAAAATTGAACTTCAATTCATTAAAAACAAAAATTGAAAATGGTTTGCATGCAGAATGGAAATAAACTAACTCAGACGATAGTAGCTTAAATCCAAGGAGAGATGTGATGGTTGCATGCCTTCTGAACTATGTTACAATGAGTATTAGAGGCATTTTTACTATTCAAAAACAATGGAAAACCCTAAACATCCAAAAAACTAACCTTAGGAGACGAAGTACCAAAATTTTGTGGGCCTCGTTGGGATTAGTTGGAACGCCAACTTCGTAAGGTGGTAATTTAGGCATATGATCTTCGTTTGGTGCACATGATACCTCGTTAGAAATATCTATCTAAGGAAAACAATTTTTCTTAGCAAAACCCTTACCTATGGGCTACTTGATTGGTGTGTATTCCAAAAAATGTCTTTTAGGGCCTCAAAACAACTCTGGACCTTCAGGACCCGAAAAACCACCAAAAATATAAAGTTGTGCTAGAATTAAGGAAACTAAAAAGAAACGGTGTTGGGGGTCAAAATAGAATAGGCGGGTGGCCACTAATATCCACTTGGATTATTCTTCCCCCCTTAGGAAGAAATGATCCCCATTACATTGAGAGCCTCCATGAGATGGGGAAAATTCCACTAAACTTGGTCCCTGATGAGCCACTTGCCTTGGTGTAGGAGCTAACCATCTTTAACAACCTGATAAAGTTGGATCCTTTGTTGGCGAGTGTTATTGATTTGTGTGTTCATGATCTAATCAGTTGCAACATTTTCAATGCAATCTAGGTTGAGCTCTATTGGTGTTAACTGCTAAGCAATGTATGATGTGTCAAGCAATGGTGGAAAGTATGGATGAAGGCGGTCGACATTGAATATGGGGTGCATACCAAGGAATGGGTTGATACAGATCTTGAAAGTGTGGTATCACACAACCTTGGTGATGGTGTAAGGTCCATATCAAAGTGAACAAATCTTTCGATAAGCTTTGACAAGGCGTTCCTTCTGTAAATGCAACCACACTTTTTTGCTCCATTGAAACTTATGTAGCACCCAATGTTGATAATTTCATTGTTTGTACTTAGCATTGGATTTATCCAAGATGTTTTGAACCTAATGGCAGATGTGATGAATGTGTCCCATAAACCTGGTGGCTTTATTAGCTTCGAGTTGAACATGGGCATATCCTTCCTCTGTAGTTGCAAAAGGTCGTGCAACATCAATGGGACATAATGGATGAAACTCCAAGCCCACTTGATAGGGTTTGTGGCCAATCGATATATGGAGAGCCCTATTATGATAGTGTTTCACATAGGGAAGACTCTCATCACATGTTCGCAGATGCTTAGAGTTGAACACGCAGAGTATGTGCATAATCATCCTGTTGATGATCTTTGACTCACCATCAGTCTAGGGGTGGAATTTAGTAGACTTGGTGAGCTTGGTGTCCAACAATGACAAAAGGCTCGAATATAATGCACAACGGAAAGTTTTAAGGGCGAAATTTCACAAATTGGCTATTTTTGGGACATTTAAAAAAAAACTATTCACCAAATTCATTAAAATTTTTCTTTTTTTTACATATATATGATTAAATGGATGATATTCGCGAAAAAAATCCTATTTTATAAGTAAATTACAATTTTTTTATTGTATATTCATCGACATTCTATAGATATGAATTTTCAAACTAGAATAGTCGCCTACAATACTATATATAGGTAAATTAGTAAATCCTTGAAAAATACCTTGGAATGCACTTAGGAACCCACTATATTGATTTAATATAATGGATTGCGAGATCCTAAAATGCATCCACACTTGTTCAAATAAGAGTTTGGTAGTGGCTTCTGTCGTGATACTCTTCTTTCACCCAACCAATATGGCCATCGTACCAAATCTATTGAAAACCACAAATACACATTCATTGTCATGCTTGGTAAAGGAAGGACAAACATATTGTCCATGGTGATGGGTTCCCAGGGCTGGTCAGGAGTAGGCAGAGGAGTATACAAGCCTTGTTTCTTAATGGTTGGCAAGGTGATGGCATAAACAATCTAGCAGTTGATATTTTTTCCAACATCATGTTGGAGATTTGGCCAACAAAAATACTTTTGTAGTACTACTATTGTCTTCTCTACACTGAAGCGCCCTACAAATCGACTATAGTGTGCCTCCCAAATCATCTTGGCACACTCGCTTGAAGGAAAAAAAGTTGTTCCAGGTGGCATAAAAGTGCGTCCTAGAGGTGGAAATCTAGAAATGGCTTTCCATCCATCAACATCTGCTATGTGGTGGAAAATTCTAGATCATTTTTGTAAAGTTGTAACAACCAGAAGTCTCATGCCTACAAGATTCGAGAACAATGGTCAGTGTCGCAACCAGTGGCCGACTGAGGCAATCTGCAACATTATTGGTGCTGCCCTTCTTTTACTTAATTTTCATATGAATTTGTTGCAAACATGTGGACCATTTGCGATGGCGATCATTCTGCAAATTCCCTTGTTTTTGTATAAACTGAAGATGTCGGTGATTTATGTGGATGATCGTCTCCTTCCCTAGAATGTAATGTTTCCACTATCAACAAGCCTGCATGATGGAAAATACTCTTTATAATTGGTGGGGTATTTTCGAATTGTATCTGAGAGTGTCTCACTATGATAGGCCACCAAAATCCCTTGTTGGGTGAGAACTACACCAATATCATATTCAAAGGTATTTGTCTCAACTTCAAATGGCTGTTGCAAGTCAAGTAATGTGACTACTGGCGTAGCGAAAAGGTGGTGGTTCAACTCAACGAACGCCTTTTGTTGGGACTTGGACCAGAAAAGCTTTGCTTTTGATCTGCCCTTAGTAACTCGACTCAAAGGCCAAGTGATATGATAGAATCTCAACATGAACCTTCGATAGAAATTAGCAAGGTCCAGAAAGTTGCGAAGCTCTGTTAGAGTGGTCGGGGTTGGCCAATCCTGAATGACTTGGATCTTATATGGATCCACATGCACACCTTGCTCATCAATAATGTAACCCATATATTGGACCTGGTACATGCCAAAGGTTCATTTCTCCAAGTTGGCACATTGTTTGTGTTATCGTAGTGTTTGAAGGACCTACATAATTTGTTGCAAGTTCTCTTCCCAACTCTTTCTAAAGACAAGGATGTCATCTAGATATACAACCATAAATGAGTTGGTGAAGGGTCAAGAGATGTCATCCATCAGCCTCATAAAAGTTGAAGGGGAATTTGTCAACCCGAAAGGCATGTCCAACCACTCAAAAAGGCCCTCCTTGGATTTGAAGTCGACCTTCCATACATCTGTGGGTTCTATTAGAACTTGGTGATAGTTAGAATTCAAATCAATCTTGATGAAGTAGTTGGCCCCCTTGAGTTGGTCAAGAAGGGCATCAATTCTTGGGATTGGATACTTTTTCCTGATAATGATTTTATTTAGTGCTTGATAATCAATGGAAAGTCTCCAAGTCCCATTCTTATTCTATATGAGTACAATTGGACTCCCAAGAGGTGAGGAACTTGTTCAAATGTGCCCTTTTTGTAGTAACTCCTGGATCTGGCACTTTATTTCTTCGTTTTCTAGAAGAGACCGACAATATATCGGACCATTACGTAGAGGTGCCCCAAGAGTCATATCAATCGAATGCTTGAATCGATAGTGAAAAGGTACGCCTATGGGTAAGGAGAAGATGTCCCTGTATTTTTCCAAGATCTTATCCACCTACTTCTTCCGCATGGAGGTACCGTTCCCTGGGGTCGTGGATGTGGCTATGATCTTCCCCTTAATTTGAGAGTAAAAAAAAAAAAATTTCTTGGTCTAGGAGATGATATTACTACATTGCTTAGCAGAGATTAAATAAATAATGGTAGGTGGGGCTACCTTTAGTATCCTATATAGCTTACTGCCTAAATTAATAAAAACACTGTGAGGCCTGGACTCATACATAACTTGAAGCTTCCTCAGTTATGGTTGGCCTAATAATACATCACAAAATTCAATGGGAGAAACATCACATAATACCTAATTTTTGAAGGGATTGATGCTGTAGGGTAGGTGACACTAGTAGCTGATGCAGATATCTTGCCCTTGGTGGAGCCATCTGATGGTGTATGATTGTATATGTGGTGTCTTCGATAGGTCCAACCTCTTCATGACCTCAACTGAGATAAGATTCTTTTGGCTCCCGCTGTCGATAATGAGTTGTAGCAGAGAACCCTTCACCCATATCTGTGAGTGGAAGAGATGCTCCCCCTCCTATAGATGTTCATGCTCAATATTCTGGACCTTGGTGGTGGAAATGATAGAAAAAATGATTTTCATTGATAATATTCTTCCCCTTGTCAATCACCTTATTAGGTTCTGATTCAGAGTTGGAACATGCATTTGACTATGAGGCTTTTAGCTTGGCCACCAGTGACTGCTTGGCATGACACTGATTTGTGTTGTGAGTGGGTTTCTTATGGAACTCACACCATTTTCCTATTCCTTCCTTTGCCTTCATGGTGTTATTATTTTCTTGTGGCTTCAATGGGTTTTCCTTGGTCACCTCACCTTGTGTCTTTCCTTTATTATGTGGTTTGGAGGTGCCTTTTCCATGCTTCAGATTCACAGATCCAAAGTCTCGCTTCTTCTATTTATTCTTTTGCTCAACCTTGACAACATATCGATATGCGACACTAAGCTAGGATATGTCCATGAATTTCATCTCTACCTAGATGTACTTGTGTAGATAGTTGTGGTACTTGAGTACCAGATGTTGCTCAAAATCCTTGATATCCATCTTTATGCGAAGGGTATGAAATATATTTGTGAACTTTGACACATCTTGGTCCCTTTCCTGCCACAGTGTGGTCCATTTTATGCACTTATCTTCATATCTCTCGACAAGGTAATATTATTCCTTAAATGTGTCTCAGAAAGAATTCCAAGTGGGTGCAACTGGAAATAGTGAGGGTTCCTTCTTA
Organism: Pinus tabuliformis; assembly: GCA_031772625.1. Classification (NCBI taxonomy): domain Eukaryota; kingdom Viridiplantae; phylum Streptophyta; class Pinopsida; order Pinales; family Pinaceae; genus Pinus; species Pinus tabuliformis. The sequence goes on along the minus strand of CM062818.1, from coordinate 502,430,390 downwards.
TCCCTTTTCTCATAGTAGGTTTCCCACAAGTCCTTGATATGGGGGGCAACTTTGAGGATAAAATTAACATTTTCCTTATTAGAAAAATTATGGACTAAAAAATATCCTTCCAACATATTTAACCATTTATCTAAGACATTTGAATCTATTTGGGCTTCAAATATATGAATTTTAAAGTTAACTTGTACCTTAAAGGGGCGGTGCCTCTAAAGTGACCGTCAGATGAAGATGCTTTTCCCACTGATACCTGTCAAAGGATCTGGGAAAATTTATCAATCATATTGTTCCTTTGTCGCTCTAGAGCCTCTTCGAGTAGCATTTTGAAAGGATCTCTTGCTCCCTCATCTTTATTTTCTTCCACCATGGGAGGTTGTTAGGGTCGGCGAGGCCGATATTGAAAGGGTACAACTAGCTCAAGTCCTAACTCCTTATACCCTTACCTTTTTGGGGACATGCACAAAAAAATAGAGAAAGAACAGATTGCTCTGATACCATTGATCCGGATTTATGTAGGAACAAAATGAAATATAGATTTAAATAGAAACATAGAGCTACAATGAAAAGTGGCCTTCAATTCACTAACAACTAATACTAAAAATTGTTTACATGCATAATGGAAATAAACTAGCTCAGACGATGGTAGCTTATCTATGAGGAGAGATGCGATGGCTACATGCTTTCTAAACTATTTTATAATGACGCTCGGAGGCCTTTTTATTATTGAGGAATAATGGAAAACCCTAAACATCTAAAAACCAAACCTTAAGAGATGAAGCGGCAAAAGTTTGTTGGCCTTGTCGGGATTAGTTGGAACACCAACTTCCCAAGATCGTAATTTAGACATATGACATCTATTTGGCACACATCATACATCATTAAAAATATATATATTCGAGAAAAATAGTTTTTCCCCTCAAGCCCTTGCCCAGCGGTATTTGAGATTGCAGCATTTACCAAAAAAACATCATTTAGGGCCTCAAAATGGCTCCAGAAGTTCAGGACCTGAAAAATTGCCATAAATATAAAGTTGTGCTAAAATTAAGGAAACTGAAAAGAAATAATGCTAGGGTCCAAATGGAATAGGTGGGTGGCCACCAATATCGACTTGGATCAAGAAAAGTTTCACTTTTATGAGGATGTTATGATAATTTTCATTACCTTTAATTTTAATATTATAAGTTATATAATGCTTTCAAATTTCTATTATGTTTCTCCATACTCTCTAGAAGTATCACAACCCCAAACTTCACAACCATATAAGATATTATGAGTGACGAAGATCCTAAAGAGGAGTTCTATCTAAGTCCCAAAGCCAAAAGTTTATTGATTTACAACTATTTTCAAGTCCATAATAAACTTTCCACCCTATATTTTTTGAAGTGTTTACTTTTTGTAGGTAATTCATCGATTGGAGTTTAGTTAGTCGAACAATTTGGTTGGGAAACATGACTAGGAATGAATCTCAATAATTTTGGTCAAGAACAAATCAACTAGGAAGATAAGTCGAAGGTGGAGTCGATAGGTCAATAGTCAAGTTGGAAGAATAGATACTTTGGTCAAAATTGATGGGTAGTCGAGCAATTGAAAGAAGTTGATAATTGACTAGAGTAGTCCAAGCGATCACAATGAAGCGTAACTACATAGTTGACTTAGAACAATGTTTGATTGGTGGTCTAAAGGGAATCAACTAAAATCTAAAAATAGTTATGAGTCCCAAGATTCTTAGGATCTTAGCCAATGATCTTCAATCACCTATAATGATTTGAGATGATTTGAATTATGGTTTTCTTATGCCTATAAATAAACATGATATAATTATGATGAGAGATGATAAAAGATGAGATGATGAAAAATGAATGCATTGGTGTTAGGTATGGCCCAAGGTCAACATTCATAGTAGAATGACCATGATATTTGTTTGAGACTAGAAGAGTGGTGAAGCTCAAAGGTTAGTTGGTTTTTCGAGTTAAAAGTTTCCAAGATAAAATCTTTGTGTGTTATCTACTCCTTTATGTTGTGTCACTGCTTATTTTATAATATTTGAGTTTTCCCGTGCTCTTTAAAGGTTTATATTAATTGAGATTTTGATTTAATTTAGATGTATAGTTGAATGTGCATTTGGACTTTTTATATATTAGGAGTAACTTAGGTGCCTTAAGTTCAACACATTTATCCTTTCCTGAATGTTACAGTTGTAATTGAGCTTATCATAATGATAGATTGTAAGATATTTGTTTCAAGTCACTTACAACGAGTTATTATTGTCATACATGAAATTAGCGTAATTGATTCTTTTAGATTTGATTATCATAACCTTAATTTTGTTAATGTTAGTAGTCATAATCATATTAGAGAAAAAATCCTTGAGAAACTTCAATTGCTTGTCAAGATTATACAAACTCCCTACTATAATAACAATTTCCTAACATAAACAAGAAGGATGATTATTATTCAAAGTAGAGATGTGTTGACATGTCTTGCTTCTCCGAGGAAATCCTCTAAATTTTATAAGTATAAGCCAAAAAGGGTAAGAGATAGAGGGTAGTCTTTCGTAATTCCTATTTTACAATTAATTCTATGAACTAGCCTTTAGTGTTCTTAAACTAGGGAATAACATTCTTATAGAACCTTATCACAACAATTCTCAACTTAAAATTTTTTTTTGGCTCTTTTAATTCATTTGAAAGGTTAGTTTTGGGCACTACGTCAAATTATTTTCTAAACTCAACCATGAACCTATGAGATTAATTTCTTTATTGTCATACTCCTCCATAATAAGTGTAACAAAACTAGTCTATAGTTGAATAATATTTCCTAATATGATAATTTTTTTATCATTTTAAACTATATCTTAATATTTTCTTTTCTAAATAATTCCATTTTTTTAAATAATTTTATATGACTTGATTAAAAGAAAAGTAATTATTTAAAAGTTATAAAAAATCCATGTAACTTAAAAGGTAAAAAGGAGTACAATACAAATTAATAAACAAAAATTTGAACAATATATTTAATTAATAATACATATAATTTGAATAATATATTTAAATAATAATACATATAAATAAATACAAGTAAAGTGCGTGAAAAACATAAATACATAAAAAAAAATTGTAAAAATAAAAAATGCGTTGCAAGTAGATTTAGTGAAGAATTATATATATATATATATATTTATTTGTTGGATAATTTATTTATTAAGTGAAAGTCGTGAAAGATTTGTCTACTTAGAGATTTTATTAACTCAGGGTTTAAGATTATTATAACAATATATTAATTAAAAGCTCAATATTTTTTTTAAAAGAAAATAAATCTAAGTGAAGAAGATAGTGGATATTTATTTCAATTATTTAAATTAAATTTGATTAAAACTTATTTTTACATTAATACACTATATAAAAAATAAAAATATATATTAAAGTTTATATAATTGTAATTAATTTTAATAAAATATAAAAATGTGGTTTAATTATTTAAATATTTTGATTTTTTTAATTAAAAAGTTGAATGTGAATTTTTTAATAAAACTATGATTTTGTATTATTGCAAATGTATTATTTTAATATATATGAAATTTCAATTTTTAGAAAATTTTAGAAAATATTAAAATCGAGTTGTTTAAAAAGTTTTGGAATTTGTTTTAGTGAGTTTTTTCTGTCTATTTTTTCTAAAATCGAGTAGGAATTTATTGAAATCACAAATTTAATGAATAATCCCTGTAAAATAAAAATATCTTGGAGATTTTATTTTTCAAGATATTGAATCCATCTATAAAATCAATCGAATTCCAACACTAAAAAATAAAAAAAGTCATACTAAAAGCAATTCCCATTAAAATTATATAAATTACACAACTCAAATTTTACATTTATATCTAACATTAAATACTTAAACTAAATAAGATTTTACAATTCAATAAATTTAACAAATTCTCTTAATAATGATATTTTGATACCAATGCTAGTTGCCTTTTGTCCTATAGAGATAAATGAGTCTTTTTTAGTGGTAATTGTCTATGAAATATATCAATAATAATAGTATTGAATTTTAAATTCAACTTTTTACTTTAATTTTATATTTCATCCAAAGATAATAAAAAAATGATCTTTTATTTAGATTTCTAAAAACGTAACGAGTATTTAATAACTTAAAGGGATCACTTTTCTCCGGTCTATTAATAGAACTTAATCTATGAATTTTGAGGAGAATTGACTCCTCACTAATTAAGTTAACTCTGTACACTACAAAGGTTAAATATTTTTATTATTTTAATTTACTATTTATTTTAATAATAATAATATAATTTTAAATTACAATATATTTTAGATTTATTTTTGTTTGAGTTAAAAGTTACTAAAATGTTTTCTACTAATTGAGTTAACTTTTTGGGTTAGGAATATTGACTAATAAGTTAATTATAAATTACATATATTTATTGATTTTAAGTAAGTTAATGTAATATTTAATTTATTGATAATAATAATATAATTTTGGAAAAATATTTTGAGTTTTTTTTGACATGAGGAAGATGGTTCTATAGATTGGAATTTGTCTATGTATGTCACAAGGACGTGGTTAGCGTTTTTTCATGGTGGAGAGGTTCATTATAACCGTACGATGATCCGTGCCCATATTCAATGGTATGTTTAGTTTCTTTTTAGGTTGATGCTATATTATCGTGGTCATTTGCATTTTTAACTAGTTTTATTGATGTTTTCTGGTCAATGCCTCCCCCGCCTCTTACGCTTGACTATCTGTGGTCATTCTCCATTGGTTGTGGGAATTTCCTCCGCTCCATGAGGATGAGTTCCAATGTCGAGATGGAGGAAGATATAGTGGATTATTATGTCGACCCACTTGAGGCAGTGTTCATCTGGTAAGACCCGACACATCAAACTCGAGATTTGATTCAAGATTTTCCATCTAGCTCCTTGGACGTTGTGCTTTATTCATTGTTCACTAACCCTGGAGGAGATTTTCAACTTCATCTTTCTCTTGGTTCTACCTCGACTAGTTACTTTTCCGATTTCCGACTCAGTTAATGGATTACAACATCAAATGAGTTCATATGGTCGGGGTCACAAGAATTAGGGATTAGTATTGCTGGTACTACTTTGAATGTTTTAACTTTTGTTGATAACTGCATTTTCCCTAATAGCCCTAATGTACACCTGTTGCTCGTCGGGACCCCCTCTGGTCCACTTGGCGACCTAGGGTTCTTTATAGAAGGGGTAATTGGACTTCCTAGAGGCTTGAGGGCTCATGCGTCTGCTGGAGAACTTATTTCCATAAGGTTTATTCTGGTGCTGAAGCTCCCTTATCGGGATTAGGGTTTTCATAATCTGTGGGTGTCTTTAAGGGATTACTATCTAAGGGGTAGTCAAGGATGCAGGGGTTGTATATCCTTGGATTTCAATGAATATTTCACCCTCTCCTACAAGGGAACCCTCCCTTGGCATCGATGATGGAGCAGCTTCACAAAGCAAAGGAAAAAAGATGAAATGCACAGATGTAAAATAGAGGGATAGGTTTTGATTCTTGGTGACGATATCAGGTTCGACAATATCATGTACACTGCTAACAGGGTGTTGGTTGGTCAAGTTCGAGGTAGGAAATAATCATCCTCATATCTCAGGAAATGGGCACAAGAAGTTTGGAGTCTATTGATGAATGTGATGCTAGAGGTATTCACCATGTCCAAGGGTTGGTTCGCCTTCAAATTATGCAATGCGGAATAGGAGAGTTGGTCCCTTTCTAGGTATTGGCCCACAGAAATGGCCCCCAAAAATTTTAAGCTGTGGACTCGTCTATTTGATCCAGAGAGGGAATAACTCGGGTTGGACCTATATGAGTAAGGTTGTTGGGGCTGCCTTTACATTTATGGTCTTAAGATATGTTTCATTGCATTGGAGATGATTTGTGTTATATACCTGGGGGGATAATATGGGGTACAAAGGGAGGTACCCAAGGGAATATTGTAATAATGAGATGGACCATAGTAATAAATAAGATGGCTAACCCGTATCATGTAAGGGATCACAAATAGTTAGTAATAATGTAATGGGCCCATGGTATTAGATAGATAGTATTGAGGGAACCATGGTAATGACCCATGGTATTGTATGTATGAGGCCTATATAGAGGCTAGAGAATCCACATTGAGAGATGTCAAGGAATATTGTATGAACAGGCATATGGCTTGTGGAGTGTTCTCCTTCCTTAAGGAGTGAATGTATGGTGTTGCCCTACCTTAAGGGTTTTGATCAATAAAGTGAAGCAATTTTTATTCTATATTCAGATCTTGTTATTTCTTGGGTTTATTTTCATTGTCTTATATTTTCATATCAAATCTATAACAAGTGGTATCAGAACACTTTCTTGGGCAAAAGTGAAGATTTTTTTTTTTAAATTTTTGCAGCAACTTTCTGGGGCGGCGAGTTTGCAGATCATATATGTATGTTTTACGGTAAAATCTGAAAAATCTAATTGTAGATCTTGATTCTCTGTGAAAAAATACCCGATTTCAAAAAAAAAACATCGGTCGAATCGGAGTCCAGATGAAGGAGATATCGCTGATCTAAAAATCAGTGGTGTCGCAGATATTTTTTCGAGGCAGCGAGTTTGTGGCATAGATCTATACGTTTTGGAGCAAAATCTGCAAAATCTAATTGCAGATCTGAATTCTTTGTGAAAAAATTCCTAATTTCAAAAAAAAAAAAATGAGTTAAATCGGAGTCCAGATGAGGGAGATATCGCTGATTTAAAATCAGTTTTTTTTTTCTAAATTTTTGGTGACGGCGGGAGAGTTGCAGCGCGGATCTGAAATTCCAGTGCCTAGATTGGGATTTCTACCACATGGGAAGATGTAGAGTGGTTATTCCATTTCTGAAAACACGTCATAATAAAGATTCTAAGCAATATTGATAGAATTGTGGCCATTTCAAATTTTCGCCAAGTAAGTGAATTTTTCTCAAACCCTCTTCATGGAGATGCTATATTTTACAGGGAAAGATAATGGTCCTACTATTGAAGAAGTCATAAAACAAAGAAAGTTCACATATGGGAAAGATTGGAAGGATTTAGTGTGGCTTGGTTTCAAAGATGAGGCTACCAAATTGTTTTTCTCACTTGACTACAACCAGTTGCCCAAACTTTCAGATGCAGAATTTGAAAGAGTCCTTTTAGACAAATGGTCTTGTGCTAGAAAAAAAGGGAATGAGACACGTAAGGGGTTATTTCCTTCTAGTGTCTCCTTATTGCAGGTTCATGGGTGTATTTAGAAAGAGAAGATGATTGTGTCTATAAATTCTAGCTGCAAGCATAATTTTATCAATGTTAATTTGACAAAAAAAATTGCAAGTTCCAGCCAAACACATTGAAAACAAACAGGTTGATGATGAGGATGTTCAAGTTTATAAAGATTTGAAGATTTCTATGGACAAGTATGTATTGAATTCTAATTTTTATGCTTCAGATATGGCTAATGAGGATGTTGTTTTGGGATACCCTTGGATGGAATCGGTGGGTACTATAAATATTAATGTGCAGAAGAAATTCTTGAAGCTCTAGTATAAAAAGAAGAAAATTAGATTACAAGATATTTCCATCAATAAACAGGTAGAGTCCACGGAAGCTGAAGCAGAAGATGTTCCAGGGACTGACATATCATATGATGAGCGTTTCATGATCGACAATCAAACACAAACAGAGGTTGAAGCAGAAAATGTTACAGGTATTGATACATTAGATGAGGACTCAGTGGTTGAAGTAATATTGGAAGATAAGACACCACAACAGGCACCACAACATGCACTAGATAACAGTTAGGCTCCAGTAAGGGGTGAATTAAAGAAAAAGACACCGTGGGTTAAAACTTCAACATATCATCACCCACATCACCCCACAAGACAACAACCAACAAGATGGCAACCAATTAGTCACAAGGACAACAACCCCCGCATGACAGATAGAGAGGAGCGAAGATCCACCTACTACACATCAACACAAAAGAGCTGCCACAATCAACTTCCATCTCAAGTGAGCGAGGCACCAGCGAGATCGAGGGTTCACCTTTCTCTTAGATGGCTAAATGCATGTGCTTGGTACCAGTGGACTACTCTTTTGAGTAGATCTTATTATTTGTGTTTTTCCCATGTTTCGAGGATGAAACATGTTAAGAGGGGTGGAATGTTATATACCTAGGGGGATAATATGGGGTACAAAGGGAGGTACCCAAGGGAATATTGTAATAATGAGATGGGCCATAGTAATAAATAAGGTGGTTAACCTGTATCATGTAAGGGACCACAAGTAGTTAGTAATAATGTAATGGGCCCATGGTATTAGATAGATGGTATTGAGGGAACCATGATAATGACCCATGGTATTGTATGTATGAGGCCTATATAGAGGCTAGAGACTCCACATTGAGAGATGTCAAGGAATGTTGTATGAACAGGCATATGGCTTGTGGAGTGCTCTCCTTCCTTAAGGAGTGAATGTATGGTGTTGCCCTACCTTAAGGTTTTTGATTAATAAAGTGAAGCAATTTCTATTCTATATTCAGATCTTGTTATTTCTTGGGTTTATTTGCATTTTCTTATATTTTCATATCAGATCTATAACAATTTGGGTAAATTCCTGGACTACGATGAAGGGTATCTTGAATCGGATAATAATGCTTATGTTGGGATCTTGGTTCATCTAGAAACAAGAGAGGGAATAGTGGCCAAAATGGTGTTGCATTACAAGGGGCTTGTTCATTTGTAGAAACTGGACTACGAAGGCACACCATTTTGATTCCATTGTTGCCATGAGGTCAACCATGTATACAAAAATTGTCCTCTCAAAAAAAATCTAATAAGGCCTGAGCTAAAGAGGCTGAGCTCCAGGCATGTATGGAGTATAGGGGACAAGCCAAGTCTGCACCATTCATGCATGATTCATCTCTACATGAGGCATCTGAGTAGTGTCCCTCTATGGAGAGGAGGGTGTCCCAGGGAACCAACAACAAATTGGGGGCCTGGTTTAGCTCCACGGTGGCCTCCTTATCTACAAGTACATCTGTTCCCCCCTTTCTACAAATCTATCACTCTATTATTTTTTTTTATTTTCCTACATCCATTGTCATTGGGGCTCCTTTATCTTATTCAGAGTTGGGTGTTGTATCATGTCAAATTGCAAATGTTATTGTATGTTACCGGGCTCTCGCCCCTTCATTCCCACCTTCTAAGGAGGTTTCTTCTGAGATCAACAGTCGACCTAATTATAAGCTCCATTCTTTATCTCACCCTCCCCATATATTTTTCTCTTAGTAGGACTCTGGACTTGGCTTATGTGCCCTTTATCCCACTAAATTGCCTGAGAATCATATAGGTCATCAATCGCACATATCTAAAGCCATTCATAAGGCTATCCAGGATATTGTTGTTTACCTCCAATTATCTTTAGGTGGGGTTCACAGAGCAAAGCACACACCAGAATCTGGTTCCTAATGAAGTTCCTTTCATTCAACTATCATGGGTTAGCTAGTGACCCCAAAAACCTAGCTCTGGAGCGTTTGATCTCATCGGACTATCTAGATATCATCTTCCCGAAAGAAACCCTTGGGCAAAACTCTCAAACTATAAATAAGTTGGAAGACATGTTTAAGGATTGGACCTTTTTAGCCATTGATTCCTGGGGGCATTCTGGTAGTTTGGTTCTTAGGGCCAAATGAAAATCCATCAATATTTAAGTACTAGGGGAGGGGAAGGCATTATTGCCGCAAACATCTTATCGGAAGAATTGGGCATGGAACTTCAGATCATCAATGCATATGGTTCTTTCACTGGAAGAGTTGTGTGTTTGGAATAATTTGATGGAGCATTCATTCATCAAAGTGGACAACCTTATCCTCGGGGGGGGCTTAATTTCTCCCTAGGCATATCATAAATCTGAGGAGATCATGCCCATGTGGACTCACTTTGAGATTTATTTACACAATTGACAGACAAATACAATATGTTATATATTAATATGTCCAAGATATTTCCCACTTAGAAGAATTAGAGATTAGGTGAAGCTATGATTGCTCGGAGACTTGATAAATTCTCAGTGAAGGAAGCTTTGACACAAGCCATACCTTTATTTAGACAGTGGGTGGGGATAGAAGGTATAACTGATCATCACCCCATCTACTTGGAGATGTCTGGCAACATTAACAAGTTAACGAATCCCTTTAAGTTCAATGCAAGTTGGTTCAAGGAGGAGGAGTTTCGGCCTTTGGTTCAGTATACCTGGTGAACATACACCAATGAGGGAGAGATTTATGTGGCTAGGAAATTTTCCAATAATATCTAAAGGCTTAAGAGAAAGACTATTAAGTTGGCCGAGAGAAAGAAGAAGAGGGAGGAGGAATCACTACAACACATTGAAACTAAACTGGAGCTCTTAGAGTAGACTGGCAGTGGAGGCTATGATTCTCTAGAATATAAAATTTGGCTTACTAAGTTGGAAGTAAAAAGAATAGGATTGTTAGAAGCTAGAGAGGAAGCATGGAGGCTTAGGAACAGATAAATTTGGTTACAGGATGGAGATGATAATACAATTTTTTTTGAACAATATGTCAAGGGTAGGAAGGCTATTATTAACACCATTTGGTCACTAGAGGATGAAAATGGAGCTAAGACATGTAATTTTAGGGACCTTGTTGGTATGGGGACTCAACATTTTAGATCACTCTTATCCGCTCCTCGACATTCCACATTAGTTGCAATCGTGTGAATTGCTAGATTCTTTGCTCATTTTTTTTATGAGGATAACAATAGAGAGCTTATGGCTCTGATCACTTGATAATTGGACTCCATGATGGTTCAAGAAAGATAAAATTCTCGAGATGGATGGCTGGCCAATGGAAGTCTACTAGGGTTTCTATGAGTTGATTGGGCCGATTTATTGAAAGGTGTTGAGGAATGAAAAATCTCAAGGAGAATGTATGACGCTTTTAACACAACCTTCATTGCCCTCATTCCTAAGACTAATGACCCAAAATCATTCAATGACTTCAAACCCATTTCGCTATGTAATTGTATTTACAAAATCATAGCTAAAATCATTGTCAATGGGATTCAGTCCATCCTCTCCCAACATATATCTTATGACAAATTTGCCTTTCGGGATAACATACAAACACACGAAGCTATTGGAGTTTCACAAGAAGGATTACACAACCTAAAAGTTAAAAGAATGGAAATGTATGATATTAAAGATTGAATTATCGAAAGCTTTTGACAAATAAGATTGGCTATATATATCCAGATGCTTCTTACGCACTTGGGATTCAACATCAATTTTATCAATTGGATTATGTGTTGTATCTCTTCCTCTACCATTGCAATTTTAATCAACGACGCTGCATTAGATATCTTCCATGGTCAATGGGGCTTACGTCAAGGATTCCCTCTATATCCTCTACACTTTCTCTTGATCATGGAAGGAATCATGTGAATGGTTAGGGAGGCCAAGAGAAGGAGGAATCTATTGGAGCGTTGGTGGCACATAACATCAATTTAACTCACCTACTCTTTGTTGAAAATGTCCTCATTTTCTTGGATGACTCTCGTTACGATATTGATGCATTTAAAGGTATGATTAATTTATTCTATAAATCCACTAGAATGGATGCTAATCATTTGAAATCTATTCTATCTGCCATAGGTTTCTATCAAGAAGATATGACTTATGTGCTCAAATAGTTCACATTCCAACATATAAACTTTGAACAAGGCCTTAAATAATTGGGTTTCCATCTAAAGCCCAGTGACTATAAGAAAGTTGATTGAATGTGATTAATAGCCAAAATAAAAAAGGGCTTAGCTCATGGAGTTACCGCTGGTTATCATTGTTTGGTCGAATCGTCCTCATTAAGTTTGTCTTAGAAGTCATTCTTGTGTATTAGATGTCATTGTCATGGATTACCAAGGGCATCCTAAACAATATTCAAAGATGTTGTTGCGGGTTATTATGGAGGGGGACTAAGGAAGGTAGAATTTCTGCTCGGGTCAGATGAGACAAAATTTCCCTACCTAAAAAATGGGGAGGATGGGGCCTCAAAAATATTATCAGCTTCTCTTAGGCCCTTGCTGCCAAGAGTGGCCGAAGATTACAATCCACAGATAACTTATGGACTCAGGTAGTCACACAGAAATATATTCACTTGCTCTCTCTAAACCAATGGATATGTCTACCGAGAAAAAGTCGCATCAACGTATCCACAATTTGGAAAACCATTCTTGACACTTTCCACATCATTGGTTCTAGTCTTGCATGGAAATTTGGCTCTGGATCACAATTCCACATTGGTACTAACCCTTGGTCGGGTAGCAATGGTCAGCATATTCTGCCTCTGGACCTGATGGATTTTTTGGTTGATTGAGGAAAAATCACTATTGACTATATTATTGATCAGGGGAATACCACGATTTGGTGACAGAGTTGGTTGTTGGCTCAGCCTCTCAATATTCCTATACAATGGCACCGAGCTTGGTGAGATTACATCATAGCCCTTACCTCTTCTCACAATAGGTTGGAAAACAGGGAGGATGAGCTCCTCTGGACTCAATCAAGGATAGGTTATTACACTCCGAAGGAAGGCTACCTATTCATTCAAGCAGATAAAAAACCAGAGGAGCACAAGTGGTGGTGGAAGGATTCTTGGAAGTTGAAGCGTATGAGTAAAACCAAGCTCTTAATTTGGTGTTTCCTTGAAAAAAAAGTTCCTACGAGTGACAATCTCATGAAGATATCCTTCCACAGACCTTCTTGGTGTGCGCTCTGTCACTGTGCTGAAGAATTCATAGATCATCTATTCATAGCTTGTCATTTTATTACTATTTAGGATTTTGTATATCAAGCTCTAAACATCAGCATTAGGTGGTGAGGTGATTCTTTTAATGATTTCTGGTACAATTCGTGGAATGTGGCCTCCTCCGACAAGCTAAAATATATACCTCTTTTGGTATTCTGGGGTATATGGCTTGGTCGTAACCGAAAGCTTTTTCCATAAGTTGATTATCATCTTCAAATTGTTTTTGCTCAGATCCTAGCTAGTTACCATCTCTTACCTGACAATGAGATAAGGAACAAACCTCGCACTTTCCTCCCTGAGAACGCCATTCATACTTTTACTTACACATATTTCGATGGATCTGCACAAAATGGACAATGTGGGGGAGGGGCTATTTTATACCTCAATCATGATCATTACTTCAAATTATGAACTGGACTAGGCTTTGGCACAAATAATTTTTCCGAATAAAACAACCTTAAGTTACTTCTGTTATTTTCTCTTAAAAAGGGTTGTAGGCAACTACGGGTCTTTGGTGGTTCACGTGTTATTATTGACTGGTTCAATCTACAATCTACTTGCTACATGCACACACCCGTATCATTACTAGAGGATGTTCTCATTATTAAAGCTTAATTTGATATTATTAATTGTCAACATATTTACAGGGAAAGGAACATTCTTTCTGACCGACTTTCCAAGGAAAGCGCGCTAGTGGCTCATGGGGCATGGATTATTACTGAGCATAATGGCGATGAACACTTCAATATTATCATCGTCCCTTCATTAATCCATTGCAGCTAAATACATGAGTTGAATGACACTTTATATTACTCTATTGATATGACTATGATGTAGACAAACTTTCAGTGTTTGTTTCTGGATAGTGGCTACATATCAGTTTTTATTCTGATATTAACAAGGATTTTCTAGCAGTATTTTGTATATGTAGATAAAAGAATAGTTACATAACAATTTTTTGACAGGTTTATACATGGATGTTTATCACTCACATGTTTGTTGATTGATTAAAAGAAAATATCATGATATGTTATACATATCTACAACATGTAATTTCACTATTCTATATAATGAAAATTACCATTTTTCCTCGGAGAAAAATAATAATATAATTTTAAATTACAATATATTTTAGAATTGTTTTTGTTTGAGTTAAAAATTTCCTTTTTTGCAAATAAGTAACTATCCCGACTCTTGAGTATTTAGTAAGAATAAAACCTTGCCTGTTATTGAATACCAGTATATCATTACAAGTGATATAGTTTTTCCCATAATAACAATGTGTGAATTGACATTTAAAATAATGATCAGAAATTAGTTTTCTTACTACTTGATTATTTTATTATATAACAATGAAATTAAACCACTAAATTAAAATCATTTAGAGAAATAAAACTGCTTGATTATTTTATTATAGATCAATGAAATTAAACCACTAAATTAAAATCATCTAGAGAAATAAAACCAATATAAAACAGTTTAACTTTGCTAAAATATACAAACTTATACATGTAATATCTTCCTTAATTTAAGTCTTGAGAATGTGATCTAATGGTTAAGTGGGGATATTTGGTTCTCACAAGTTTTATTGGTCAATCCCAGGCAAGAGTATGTATGCTTAAGCAATGCTCCAGACAAGATTTTCCTATTAAGAAAAGAAAACATAGTCCTCAATTTAAACCAACTCTCAAAACTCCTAATACAGTATAACGTAGTATATTCTAATAACTAAACCCATTCTTAGGAATATTTAACCCAATTTTGTAAAGCTTCCAACGAAGACTGCGGATGCCAGAAACCATAACAAAACGATATTTTTTAAAGAAATTAAATTTGCAGAAGCGAAAATAAATTTCAATCAGAAATAATTTATCAGAAACCTTACTAACTTACCACATATGACTTTAAAATACTGTAATACCATCTTCTGTCATTCCAAATTTTCTTGGCTGCTGATATGAGTAATCATACTCAGCCTGCCCTGTGGCATATTTCATCACAAGGTATCATTACTAGCACAATGAAATCTAGTTTCATAAACCCATACTTCTTCATGGGAAACCAAACATGTAGGAACTGCCTCTTTCTAGATTCGTCACCTTTACAAAAATTGAAGCACAGGGGATTTGATTTTCTTTTTTACTTCTAGATAGGAATAGTCAATGCAACACACTGTTGAATTTGACTCCTTCATCCATTCGAGAGATATTGAAACCTTTCCTTGATTTAGTTTATTATCTAATTTTTGTTTCCAGAAAATTAGAAACATATTTAGAATGCAAATTTCTATTTAAGTTATTATTTTGTAATAAAGGGTGGGGAATTTGTAGAAAGAAAGACTACTGTGTATGTAAATATTGTTTACATTGAATCAAAGTGTACTTGAGCAATTGAAACCAGATATTCTATTGTTGGTATTTTCCAGTCTTCTTTTCAGTGATTGTTTCTCTTCAGTACTCCATTTGATATGTTATCTTTAGTGTTTGAATAAAAGCAAATGATTTGGCATTCATATTTGATGCTCTGATTTCATTACAATCTGACACTTTCACCATTATTACAATCTTACACTTTCACCCTTTTCCCTCAAAAATCATTAAATAATTCATCTGTGATGCTCTGCTTTGATGGGTTATCTTCTTTATTCTACCACCATACTCGATGATGGATTTTAGAAGGAAAAGTGTGGTTGTTGCTCAGTTTTGTTTACTCCGAGAACCACACTGCTGTCATTATTGATCTCTGCAAAATTCATTCTTGAGTCGTTCCATTTTTCTTCCACCATCATCACTGTGGAAAGGTACATCAAATCCATAATCACTTGAAAATAATGAAAATCTATTTGAATTTGGGGTGGCAATCAACATTTAAAAAAAAATCAAAATTTTATTTTAAATTATTATTAATAGTTTAAGAAAATAATAAATATATGAACAAAATTTTAAAAAATAATAAATATATGAACAAAATAATAAGAAGATAAATATTTTTTGAGTTAATATTTTTTATTTGCAATGACTATATTTGATCTTTCAGGGACATTAGATTTGCAGTGTATCAGCATGCTTTCATCTACGGAAAGTATGTTACCAGTAACAAGTAAAGGGTCAGTAATAGAAGAAATTGAGGACAACATTGGAGTGAAAAACTCCATTAAAAAAATTGGAATTTTCTAAACAAATCACAATTTTATTTAGACAGTGATTTTTTAGTCAAAATTTGTTGATTGCTTTTCAAAAAAATTGAAACTCAGAGTGCTTGAATTGTTGTTTTGATGGTGGAAATGGTATTGGCACCCTTAAAAACCATGAAGCGCCCAAAATTCTTAAGCTTGACAACCATAATCCAAATTCCCAAAAAAAATCTACTAGATTTCATCAAAATTTGCCAAATAAACCATTCCTTTGAGCGAATCATAAACTTGAAAAAAAAAACAACAATTTCATAATTATTTCTTCAAAATCCATAACAATATTGAATTGTAAATTCAATTTTAATGTAAAATACTTTATATTTGATTTAAAAATAATAATAATTTATTTTAGATTTCTAAAAACATAAGAAGTAATGAATAATGGGAAATCACAGATTACATATATATTGATGTTAACCGAATGACATTCATATAATATAGTTTTAATTATTGAATTTTATTTTTAGTTATTATTTTTGAAATAAAATATTTAATTTAATAACAACAACAACAACAACAACAACAACAACAACAACAACAACAACAACAACAACATAATTTTAAAGTGTTTATGAGGCATAGAATAGATCGCGATGGTGTGTATTGTTAAGTTATAGATCGTGACTGTGTATTGTTAATTCATTCTTTAATATGAAGGTCATATGTTCCAAACTCCAATCATAATATGGCTTGGGCCAAGCACCTTCTCTAGTGATTTAGTGATTTTGATGGCTTATACCCCTAAATCACAGTTTCTCAAGCCAAAGATTAAAACATATAGTCATCTCTAAAGAACACATACAACTTTTTATATATATAATTTTAAAATAATAATTAAATTAAACACTAAATTGATATAGAAATTTTTTGTTATTTGTTTCAAAAATTTCTCAAAGCAATCATGCAATTATTAAAACTTAAAATTATACTTATAAAATTTTAATTTTTTCAAAAATTCAATTTAATATTTCATATATAGGTTTTTTTTCCTGTAATTTATTTAAAATTTTACTCTAAGTGTTATTTATTTATAATTAAGTTCAGTCAATTTCAACATTAGATAGAAGAATAATCTATCTAATTTTAAAATTTTACTCTAGGTTTTATTTATTTATTTATAATTAAGTTGAGTCAATTTCAACATTAGATAGAAGAATAATCTATCTAATATTAAGTGGATTATTTTGAAGATAATTTAAAGCTCTAAAAATAACCTTCAACCCTTGCTCTACCATTTGCATGAAAAACCCATACAAATCCATTGCCTCATACATTATGAATAAACCAACATATTAATATATTCTAATAGTTAATTCCAAAGCAAACTTGACCAATATTGTTGGTAAATTCTGAGAAAATAACCTCATCCTCCGTTTTAAATGACATTCTCTTTGAATGTTGTATTGAAGATAATGATTTCATGGCATTCTCTTGGAATGTTGTTTTAAATGACATTCTCTTGGAATGTTGTACTAAAGATAATGATTTCATGACATTCTCTTGGAATGTTGTACTGAAGATAATGATTTCATGACATTCTCTTGGAATGTTGTACTGAAGATAATGATTTAATGGAGTTTGAAGCAATTGAAGATAATGATTTCATGACATTCTCTTGGAATGTTGTATTGAAGATAATGATTTAATGGAGTCTGAAGCCAATGCCATTCTATGTTTTAAATGACATTCTCTTGGAGAGTTCTATTGAAAATCTCTGAAGCCAACGCCATTCAACGCCATTCTATGTTTTAAATGACATTCTCTTGGAGAGTTCTACAGAAAATCCTCCGTTTTAAATGACATTCTCTTGGAATGTTGTACTGAAGATAATGATTTCATGACATTCTCTTGGAATGTTGTACTAAAGATAATGTTGTACTGAAGATAATGATTTAATGGAGTCTAAAGCCAATGCCATTCTATGTTTTAGATGACATTCTCTTGGAGAGTTCTACTGAAAATCTCTTAAGCCAATGCCATTCTATGTTTTAAATGACATTCTCTTGGAGAGTTCTACTGAAAATCCTCCGTTTTAAATAAAATTCTCTTGGAATGTTGTACTGAAGATAATTATTTAATGGATTTTGAAGCCAATTTCATTTATTTCTACTGAAAATACATTCTTTTGGAGAGTTCTAATGAAGATAATCATGATTCTTATTGCTTTGTTGCGATCCCACAAGGGTCCATAATAAATTGGAATACATGTTTATAATAGTCATAAGCCTAAGTGAATATAAAGGTTAATAAGAATTGTCATTTCGTTGATGTGGGATAAATCCTATAACAAAAAAAAAAAGAGAATCCAACATGTAAGTGCCAGATGTCAAATATTTGTGCATAATATTTGATCTTTGATTATGGAGACCAAATTACAAAAAATGAATTGCATGGGGTTTAATTTTCATTTTAATTTCTGGATAGGAATAGTCAATGCAACATGTCGTTGAATGTCATTGGTTACGAAAATATTTTTGGCTCTTCATGGTTTGTTCATTTCAGTTTTTGATCTGAAAATGTAGAATATGAAGATCGTCTTCTAACACTTTGCAAGTTTGGAAATGGGTTTTTAAAAAAACATGTTAATTTTGGTGTTCTTTCAAGCATGGATTAGTTTTCATGTGCAAATTAATTATACAAAACATGACACATATAATTCATGAAAACATCAAGAAGAAAAACACATACCTCTCTGGGCCCTGCTCAAAAGGCTAGGTCGTTTATATTTCAGTGTTTAAAAATGAGGTACATCAATTTGTTAGTTACAATGTGGCTATTTCCCCTTCAAGGAAATGTTCTCTTGTAGAGAACTCTCACAAAACAATATGACAATCTACAATCACTGTGTCAACAACAACTATATAAATAGTCTCCTGCATGGACTCTAGACCTCAACTGAAAATGAGCAATCATAAATCAACAAGTACATAATTCAACTACTTGCCTCCACTTGACTTTGAGAGGAAATTTTCCATGTAGTGAATTATGAAGTATCAACTGCTGCAATTGTCGAACAGACTTTGCCAGTGTATCCGGAGAGCACCAAAACCCCTGTTTCAGTTCTTCAAATGCTCAATTTGGCTTTTGTATGACCTTGAAATGCCAATTTCAATTGCTACTCAGAAGCTAGCTCACAACTTCACTTCACTTGCCTCCACTTTGCTTTGGTGCATTGGCAACCTTTTATAAGGTTTCAAAATTCTAACTTTAGAGTTCAGTGTAACAAATTTGAAATATTAGCAAATTTTTATGACACGTTACAACCGTACAACAATATATCAATTGTATGGTTTTCAAATTATATCAAATATTTGGTTAGACCAAAGTTGGCGGATAAATACATATCTTATGGTTCACAACAAATGTGCCACCTGTATAACCACTCAAATGTATTTACCATCCATACCTTTGCGCATGCAATGTATAAACTTCATGGCTCGTGACCCTTATCTAATGTGACTCCACTCCAAAAGTTCGGCATATGGCTAACCATAGCATTAGGTTGCAATTGTGCACCATATATATATCAACTATTGTTTTAACCAAATGCCAACGTAGCATGTAGTTATAACATTTTTTATGTTATCGTTGGACCGACGGACCCATGGCACTTCATTTGTACACTGATGTTGATGTGTCATTCTCGTGGAAGAATAATTAACATAACTCCAACAGTCGACCATAGACCCTGCAACATGGTTTAACAAATATAACCCAACGTTGCACATAACAATAATATTTCGGTAGATGTTTTGATGGTGGAAATTAATATACCATGTATAACCCTTGGTAGTGGTAACCATAGTCTCCACGTGCCATATGAAATGTTTTATCATTGGCTATACACCCTGTGCCATTCGTGACTGATTATACTGGTGTTGATTCCCACACCACTTGGACTATGGTTATAACATAGTTAATACTCCAGTAGTGTATATAGCATTCAACCTATGGCATATTACCATTGAACTCTATAAAAAACCTATGGAGATTCCATGCCAATTGTGGAGGTTGGTAAAACTATGATAACGTTTGGTTATCAACAAATCTGATGGTACCTACATCTCGCTTCATTGGAATGCCGATACATTTTCCACGGGGTTGGCGGGCTCCGCCAGCCCTTACCCCACCATTCAAACACAATAAACCTAAATATAAATTTAGCGCTCATGTATACCAAGGAACATGCGGTGTCCTGTTCGTTTAGAGCTAGAGTTTCTTAGTACGGATCACGAATTTGAAGCTCCCAGAGATCCTTTAGACTGAAAAAAATTAATAGGCTATAGGGAGGCCACGTGGAAGACATCCATTGGCCCACATGGTGCTCCATTATTTCCCAATTTAAAAATCAACCAACCAATCACAAACCTGCGAAATTCGACCAACTAGAAGGAGACACTTGTCAACCTACCATTGGTTCTGGAACCTTGACCACAAAACCTTGAAGCGGAACCTTGCCTGTTGGAACCATGAGTGTTGACCGTTGACTTTGACTTTTTGCCCAACTTGATATGAAATTTGACTTTGCATAACTTCTTCATATGGAGTCCATTTTGCAAAGCAAACATATTACCGTAATGAACGTGATGATCTCTTTGACTTAGCGTTGGTTTCATGAGCATTTGGGACTGTAAAATTCTAAGCATGTGGGCAACTATTGCTATTTATGACCAACATGGTCTCAAACATTACATAGCTAACATGACTAAACTCAATCAAAATACATCTTGGATCATTCCTCCCAACAAAAGGACTTTTGGACCTCCAAAAGTTTATTACAATCATGAATTTATTACATCATTCATCAGTACAAAAACAACCTTGACCCTATTTATAGACTTGACTAAAACTTACTGATGTGATGAAAAATCATAAACATATAATTGACAATTTACACATAAGGCATGGAATCTGCCTAGTTCCATGTAAGTGAATTCTCTAGAGACTTACATTTTTCCTTGTCAGTTCTTGTTGCTTCCCCTTGGCCTCATTGCATTGTTGTCGCTTCATGTGGTAGCATTGGACATATGTTTTCTGAATGTCCTTTTAGCTTAAACTGTGAACAAACTCTCTCTCTCTTGAGTTTGTATGGGTCATCTTCTTGCTTGATTTCTCGAAACTCCATTTTGATGATGCTAAGCTTTTTCCTTACTGTATCAAAGTCTCTCCCAAAATTTTCTTTACCTGCAAGGTCACGTCATCCTTCCGTGGATGACTCCTTGTAACATGCACCTTCTTGTTGTAAACCTTCTACTTCCGGCATTTAGTTACACAATGGTTGTTACTCACACAAAAAGTGCATGGGTAAGTATGATTAACAATCTTCGTAATAAAATTTTGATTGAAAGACTCACCTTCTGAATCACTTCGAGAATGATTCGTCTTCTTACCTTTATGATATTATATCTTTTTCAGAATTTGCTCAGTATGTAATGACCAACACCGATCTGTGATGTGACCTTTCTTCTCACAGTAGTGACATGTTGATTGGTCAAATCCTAATCTTTGTGTTGGGGTATTTCCTAAACAATTATTGGTTGGAGTCTACCTTGGCCATGCTTGTTGAAGCCTTTACCTTGCTAATATCCCTGTAGAATTTCCCACTGTAGATTAACAGATTATGCAATATACTAAAGAAAAATACAAGATCTACTTCTATAACAAACTTGAGGAAGCTTAATCAATTTTGAGCAAGATCAAATAGAACACATATAACAGAGAATGAGAATTAGAAATCACACATGAACACAGAATAATACTCTGGGGAAAGCCTCAACTAAAAACCCTGGTCTCTGTATTATCATACAAGTGGAAATATGTTTAGATTACACAAAGCTTTAGCTCACAAGCTATCCAGCTCTCAGTAAAATCGAACAATTATGCTCACAGACTGAATAGACACAACATATGCCTTCCCTCATCCCTCCAACCCTCCTATTTCCTTGCACAGTTTCTCTTGGGGTTCAATGCTGCCACCTGTGTGAATTGGCCTCATCACACAACCATCAAACTCAAAAGTAATTGTGCAATCTCCAAGGAATGAATTCCTTCTGCATGCAAGAGATATACTCAATGGAATATTCCTACAACTAATAGTACATTGTCCCATCACCTGATCTCAACTAGGTCTCTGACTGAACTGACATGCATGAGTTATTTATGAGACAATATTCAATTATCTGAAATGCAACAGTTACATGCATGCATACATTAACTAACTGAACTCACAATTAGTTCCACAAACTGTTGGAACTAATCTAACTAGACTTAACTCAAATAACTGAGCTAACTAATTACAACTCAAAGTACAACTCATCATGATATCCTTCATCAAGGGATAATTGTTGAGCCCTAAAACTACCTCTCTTCTACATACTTTCCTAGACCCTTTCCCCTCACCAATGCCTCATAAGCTATCAAAGATCATTACATATTGATTCTAAGAGTGCATTTAAGTGGTTTTCTAACTATATTTTTGTGTTTTCTATTTGACTTAGATTTTTCTCATCAGCTGCGGAATGCAGCCACTTTCCGCAGCTGACTCGTGATCACGTAATTGTTTTTATTGATCTATAGGTTACAGGTGTTGGCAAGTAAAACGAGGCACGTGGGCAGTTCAGGAATGATCTAGACATGGACCAGGTCCTATCTGTTTAGCCAAATTCATAAAGGAAAGCCTTGGTCAAACGACGGTCAAACAAGGAGTCCTACAACAAACAGGTCTCTGTTTTCAGCACGTGAAAGGTCCGAGACCATTCTTAGATCCATGGATCCCTTTTGACAGCTGTAGACCGTCTCCACGACGCAAATCCAACATCCACCTTTTGTATATTGAATGATCATGGCAACCAAGACGCTAAGCTCACGGGTTCTGTCTTTTTACGTGTCCTCTACTGAAGGTTTTTCATAGAAAAAACAGTTATGTGATTTCCTCTATAAATAACGTGTTTGCAAACACATGTAGCTAGTTTTTTAGATGGTCTCGTTGTTATTTTATATACTGTTGCCATAACATTAGTCCTGTTGTTGTAACGAGAGGATACTTCCTCTGTTTTGCAATATAAAGACTCTGTTTCTTATGACTATGTGAGCGTAATTTTGGATTGACAACGTATTAACCAAGGTCGTGCAGAGGGCCCCTGTTGGCTGAGGTTTTATTTATTTATTTCGGTAAAGTCTTCATGTATTGTTTTCTTATTTTCATTGTAGATATTTCATAGCTTGTTCACCTGTATATATTTCATAATTCAGTTATGGTGTTAATGTTTCATTCATGTACATGAGTTTCCCACATTGTATATTTTTGCTAACACTGATTAGTGTGTTTCAAGATAGGTTATGCTCGAGTGTTTTCGTATAATTTTTGCAATAAATAGTGACATGAGATTGGTCTCTTTGCTGACTTTTTTTTTTTAGCTTTTCAATTTCAGTTATGCTTTGATTTCAGTCTTATTTATTTGTTGTTGTTAGTTAGTTTAGATATCAAATTCTTCATGTCATTTGACATTATCTCCAGAGCCATGGCTTAACCCCGAAAAGCTACTTGGCGAGCTATCGGATTATGAGTGAAGTGATTTGATTTTACTTTCATTTCTGCAATTAGATATCAAGTTCTTCATGTTATTGACGTTATCTCCGGAGCCATGGCTTAACCCCGAAGAGCTACTTGGCAAGCTGTCGGATTATAAGTGGAGTGACTTGATTTTACTTTCATTTTCAAGTAGGTAATTTAGATATGAATTCTTCATGTTATTTGACATTATCTTTGGAGCCATGGCTTAACCCCGAAAAGCTACTTGGCGAGCTATTGGATTATAAGTGAAGTCAATTGATCTTACTTTCATTAGTTTGCAATTTTTGGTTTTTTTGAGTGCAATAGTTTAAATTTTATTTCTGTATTTAGATGAGCAGTAGTGACATTGATTTCATGATGAGTAGTTCATCATTTGTTTGATTTGAATAGCTACACATTTACATTCCTGTTCAAGTACTAATTTTATCACTAGTATGTTTTGAGATCCTTTGAAGTGTTAAGCTCTGGAAGTTATCATAAGGGACATAAAACCTTGTCTTAAATCTATATCCATACTTGCCTTCTAAAGTATTCTTAAAACTTAGGAATAGGATTTCCATTCGCATTAGGAGATAGACAAAGACAAAACCCCAAAACAAAATAAAATTGAAAGTAAGAAAAAGGTTGTCTTGCACATATAATGCGCCACACTTCATTAGTTTACGACTCCCCGATTGATAATTAATGTAGAAATTTAGGACATACTAAATTGACTAAACATTTTGGAACCATTGTCGGGGAAGTGTAACTAGGTAGCCGATCTCTTACATAAAAATAAAAAATAAAAATAAATAAAAATAAAAAATAAAAAGAGAGAGAAGAGAAAAATTGATAACTTCTTGAAGTATGCTCTCCTCTTGCACCTGGTGTGATCTGAAGGATCAGAAAAGAGAGTTATTAGTTCAATAATTTCTTGATTATGGTCTCTTCTTGCACCTAGTGTGATCTGGAAGATCAGAAAGAGAATTATTAGCCCAACTAAAAAAATAAAAAAAATGACATATATAGAGCAAGAGATTCTAGGGGAAGGTTTATAGCTAGGGCCAAAAGTTTGATTTTCACAACTCCAGCTACTTCAAGGCATAGACAAGATACCTCCATCCCAGACTCATACTCCCAGCCTTAGGATTCCCGGAATTCAAGGAGCAGCAGCTGAATTAGAATATTCTCCCACACTAGCTACTAAATCTGATCTAGGAGAAGAACCTTTCTTCACTTCTACAGGGGAACATATTGTAATCAAAGAAGTAGAATCACCTGAAGAAGAAGGAAAGTGAGAAACTCTCTCTCGTCAGCCATTAATAGAAGAACTAGAAGACTCTGAGGAAACTATCATGACAGAAGAAGTAGTAGATGGATTTGGAGGAGGGCGTAGAGGTAGAGGAAGAGGAAATAATGGAGGTAATAATGGAGGAAATAGGGAAGGAGATAACTCATTTGGATTCCCTATAGCCAATGAGGAAACTCATACAACATTGAAAAACATTTCACCATCTGTCCTCCCAAACTTTCATGGGTTGCGAAGTGAGGATCCTGAAACATTCCTATTTGAGTTTGAAGTCTTGTGCTGAACCTATGACTATATGGAAGACTCTCAAAAACTCAAACTGTTTCCTTCAACATTGAACAGAGCTTCTTTGAAATGGTTCATGGGATTAGTCACTCAACCTATTAGGACTTGGAATGATAAGGATGAGGTATTCAAAATGATGCAAAAAGAAGATGAAAACTTGGAGGATTTACTTGAAAGATTTCAATACAACTTAAAGAGAGCGAAAATGAGTAATTTAGATGAGGAAACCTTGAAAGCCCTTCTATTGAAAGCCATTAGATATGAATGAATAGATATTTTAAACATGATGGGGAAGGGAGACATTTCTCAACTTCCACTTCGTGACATAGCAGAACTATGTGTCCATCTCTCAAGGAGAAAATCTAAAACTGGAAAAGGGCCGAGAGATCCTTCTCTTTTTAGAGCAAATAAATTTGCAATTGGATCAATAAGTAGGGCAGAGATTGGCAATATGCTTGATGAGTTCAAAACTGATATTATAGGGAGCCTTAGTGAACAACTAGACACCCTTACAATTCAAAACAAGAAGAAAGCAGAAGCTGATGCCTTGGCCATATTTTGCCCAAAATGTAGAAAGAAACATGCTCTAAGGGAATGCCCCTTGGATGCAAGAGTTGTAGAAACATGTATGATTTTCTCAGAAAGTCATGAGATCAAGGATTTTCCTTCAATTCTTTGGCTCAAAGCTGTCTTTCAGGAAGATTCAAATTCAGTAGAATCCCTTTGTTTTGTTTCAAGAAGACCTTGGCAAGGGCAACAAAATCAAGGATTTAACAATCCTATGAATTTTCAGCTCCCGCCAAATTGGAATTCTTGGTAACAACCTTGGCCCCAACCTCAAAATCCATACCAATCATGGGCAGAAGGGATGCAAAATCCTTATGGGAGATTTGCTCAATTTTATCAATATCCTCCATCTTTTCAAAATCCACAACTTCCAACTCAAAACCCACAACTTTCATTGCCATTTCCACAACAACAACCTTCTCAACAAAATCCATATTCTCAACTCTTGCTTCCATTTCAATAGAAGACAAATCAACTACCAGCCCAGCCATTACCGAATCTCAACAACAAAAATCCTCAGAATGCTTACATGGTAAAAGGACAACAATTTCCTACCTATATGATTGTTCCTCTTAATGATGTTCAACTTAGATCTGGTAGAGTTTTAGAAAAACCTTCTATAGATGTTCAAGAGCAAGATACCTCTGAGGAGGATTCTCTTAAAGTCAATAAAGGTTCTGAGGAAGCATCTCTTCAAAACCCAATTATTCGAAAAGAAAAAGAAAAAGAGTCAACCCCCACAACTCCTATAGTTGAGCAACCTGCATCTTCATCCACGCCTCCTTTCCCTAAAAGATTACAAATTGATAAAGGGGTGGAAAAACAAATCTTGTTGCCTGACTATGATTTTCTAGATGAATTAAAGAATGTCTGCATCAAGATTCCCTTGCTACAAGCCATTAGAGAGATTCATATTCTAGCAAAAACAATAAAGGAGTTGAATCTCAAAAGACCAGGTAGGAAACCAAGAGATACAAAAAGAATCCACCTGGTAGGAAAAATTGCAGATATCATGATGGGAAAAATTACCATGCAGAAATATGTGGATCCAGGTAGTCCAATTGTCAAGACACATATAAATGGGATAGAAATTCCAAATACTTTGATTGACTTAGGGGCTGCTATAAACATTATGAGTAGACAGACTATGGAACAACTTAAACTTCCTAATCTTCTTTTTACACCCACCTTACTGCAACTTGCAGATAGATCAATAATCAAACCAGATGGTGTATTAGAATATATTTCAGTCTCCTTAGATTCTTGGGAATATCCAGTAGACTTCATGATTTTGACTCCCAAAAGTAATTTAGGAGGGCACCCACTCATCTTAGGAAGACCTTGGCTAGCCACAGCTGATGCTTTCATTAGTTGTAGATCTGGGGATATGTACATTTCTGATGGTAGTTCGACAAAGAAATTCAATTTGTATCCTCCAGCAAAAGCAATTATAGAAGTAAGAGACAATGAATGGGTCAATGATGAAGATATTATACAACCTGTCTTTACTATCTCTGAAATTGGTGAAGATAGTCAAATTTTGAACACATTAGAAAAATTTGAAACATCTTCAGAATATGACCACACACAATTTCAGTTAGATTCTGATATTGAATAT
The DNA here is from genome assembly GCA_031772625.1 of Pinus tabuliformis. Taxonomy (NCBI): domain Eukaryota; kingdom Viridiplantae; phylum Streptophyta; class Pinopsida; order Pinales; family Pinaceae; genus Pinus; species Pinus tabuliformis. Next base: position 502,403,019 of record CM062818.1, on the reverse strand, counting down.
TTATCATCAAGGAAAATGTCTCTTTACTCTATGGAAGAGTTTGGTAGTTCTACCATTGAAATTTTTCCAGGGAAAACACTGAATATCAACAAAAATTTGGAAAAGTCACAACAGGAAGAGCTAACCAAAATCTTGCAAAAACACTGCTGCATTTGCATGGGAGTGTATTGATATGAAAGTTATTGACGCTAAGACTTGCATCCATCATATCTATATCGAGGAAAATAGTAGACCAATTAGACAACCTCAGAGAAGGATGAATCCAAATCTTAGGGAGATTGTGAAAGAAGAGCTCCAAAAACTACTCAATGTAAACTTCATTTACCCAATTTCAGATAGCCGATGGGTTTCTCCTTGGTTATAGTACCCAAAAAGAATGGTAAATGGAGAGTGTGCATTGATTACAAGGAATTGAATAAAGCAACTTTGAAGGATCACTTTCCTTTGCCCTTTATCGATCAAGTATTAGATACATTAGCAGGCAAAAAGTACTTTTCATTTCTGGATGGTTTTAGTGGTTATAATCAAATTCAAGTAGCACCTGAGGATCAAGATAAGACCACATTTACTTGTCCATGGGGAACTTTTGCTTATCGAGTGCTTCCTTTTGGATTATGTAATGCACCTGCAACATTCTAAAGAGAAGTACTAGGAACTTTTTCTAATCTAATCCATGATTGTGTAAAGGTATATATGGATGGTTTTACAGTTTATGGTAATTCATCTATAGAGGCATTAGAAAATTTGGAAAAGGTCCTTATAAGATGTAAAGAAACAAACATTTCATTAAGCCATGAAAAATGCTTTATGATGTTTACTGAAGGTATTGTTTTAGGACATCATATTTCAGGGGATGGGATTAAAGTTGATAGATCAAAAGTTGAAGTCATCTCCAAGTTACCTATTCCAAATTGTCCAGAAGATGTTAGAAGTTTTATGGGATTTACTGGATATTATAGAAGATTTATAGAAAACTTCACCAAAATAGCATCTCCACTCTTTAAACTACTTACAAAAGACTGTGAATTCAAATGGGGTCTTGATTGCCAATCAGCATTTGAAACTTTGAAAACAAGAATATCTGAAGCGCCTATCTTGAGAGGACCAAATTGGAAACTTCCTTTCCATATTTCTGCATATGCTTTAGATACAGCTATAGGGGCTGTGTTGGGACAAAAAGATTTAGTTCCTTACGCCATTTACTATACCAGTAAAAATTTAACTCCCACTGAGTTGAATTATAGTGTGACTGAAAAAGAGTTCTTAGTTGTTGTTCATGCAATCAACAAGTTCAGACATTATATAACAGGCTGTGAAACTTTTATTCATATTGATCATTCTACAATTAGATATCTAATGAACAAACCCATTACTAATGGAAGAGTTACAAGGTGGCTCCTACTTTTACAAGAATTCAATATTACTATGTTAGATAAACTAGGGAAACAAAACACAGTCGCTGATTTCTTGTCTACGATTCAGAATACTAAAGAAAATTCTCCTGTAGAGGACAAGTTTCTTGATGAATATTTATTTTCAGTAACTACTAAGACTCCTTGGTATGCAGATATAGCTAACTATTTGGTTACAAGGAAACTACCTCCACATTTATTTCCTAGTGAAAGAAGAAAGATTATTCAGGAGAGTTCAAAATATTCATGGATTTCTAACGAATTGTTTAAAACAGGGCCAGATCTTGTGATCAGAAGATGTGTTAGGGAAGATGAAATGCTTGATATTCTCAAAGCATGTCATGATGAACCATGCGGCGGACACTTTGTTGACAAAAGGACAACCTATAAAATCCTTTCTTTAGGATATTATTGGCCGTCCCTCTTCAAAGATGAAAAACAATATGTCAAAAGATGTGACAGCTACCAAAGAGTAGGGAAACCTACGCTCTCAAATGAGATGCCATTACAACCACAGGTACTCATCGAAACCTTTGAAAAATGGGCTTTAGACTTTATTGGACCTATTAATCCACCATCTAAACAAAGAAAGTATATATTGGTATGTACTAATTGTGTCACTAAATGAGTAGAAGCCAAAGCATTATTTTCTGCTACTTAGCACTCAGTTGTTAGTTTTCTTTATGAGGATATTTTTACTCGCTTTGGCGTTCCAAGAGAAATTGTGACAGATCAGGGAGGTCAATTCACATCCAAACTGGTGGAGAAGCTGATGGAAGAGTAGAAGGTCAAGCACAGAAAATCTACTCCTTACCATCCGCAAGCAAATGGTCAAGTAGATTCCATAAACAAAGTTATTGAAGGCATGATTACCAAGACTGTTTATCTACACAGAAGAGATTGGGCAGAAAGGCTTCCTGAAGCCTTATGGGCCTACAGAACTACATGGAGGAATACAACAAGACATTCTCCCTATGAACTTGTTTATGGGAAAGAAGTTCTGCTCCCCATTGAGTTCCAAGTTATAACCTTCAAGATGGCAGTTCAATTGGGAATGGATCTATCAGAAGCTCAAAAGCATAGAATGGAGTAGTTGAATGAACTAGATGAGATCAGACAAGAAGCAATCCTAAGAACTAATCTAGTTCAATATGAAAGAGCTAAGTGGCATGACAAATACATCAAGGAGAAAAAGTTTCAAGAAGGAGATTGGGCATTGCTATTTGATTCCAAGTTCACAAATTTCAAAGGTAAATTTCAGACTCATTGGCTTGGGCCATATGAGATTGACAAAGTCTTTGGCAATGGAGTAGTAAGAATCAAAACCATTGATGAGTATCAAACTCCTCTCATTGTGAATGGTCACAGATTAAAGATCTATTATAAGCCACTCTCAAAGGAGGAATTTGTCAAAATCTTTCAAGATAATTCTGGAATAAGGCTGGTGAAGAAGAATCCTTCTTCTCCACTAGCCTAGTCTTTGTTCTTTTCATTGTTTCTTAAAAAAAAAATTAAAAAAATGTATAAGCTTGAAAACCAATCACTAATTGGCAGTCTTATACATAAAATATAGGGCGAAAATCAGAAACTTATGATGCCCTATATTTTCCAAAAAAAATCCCTCTCATTTTCATTCATAGTTGTTCCATTTCACTTCACTTCATTTCATTCCATTTCATCATCACATTCCGCCAATAAAAGCGCTTTCATGACCAGTTTTCATATATCATTCATTCAGTCATCATTCATTTCCAGCCATCTCCATTCAGTCATATGTTCACTGTGTCAGTTTCCGCAGCTGAATTTTGATTCCGCAGTTGAAAACTGATTCCACAACTGATTGTTGATTCCACGACTAATACTCTGTTACTCAGCACAAACAGTCAGATGTTAGCCAAATAATGATGAGAACCAAATGTAGGTATGGGAGAGGAAAATATTTTGAAGATGTTAAGCACTTAAAGCATCAACAGGAAGCAGCCAATTAAAGGTTAGTGGACGGAAGTGGTAAGATTCTAAGGTATGAGAAAAATTCATTTCAAATAGCATTTTAAAGTAGATAATCTATATAGTTGTGAAACCACCGACTCCATTATGTGTAATGATTCGCATTGATAGCTTTCATAACTTCTCCATGACCTTTGCATAATTCCACCATGAACTCCGCATCAATTTCTAACAGCCTCATCATCCGCCTCCGAATCTAATTCGTACTTAATTGTACGTTGGCATTCCACCTGTTGAACCAGGTAATTATGAAGACATAATCTATTTGACCACGGCTCTTTCTTGCTGCACAAATCCGCAGTCATTTTGTGAGCATGCTAACGTCTACTCCGCAGCCTTTTAATTCAAAGTTCTGCCAGAATCACTCTGTTTCCATACTATCCCATTGAAGTTGCAATTGTTAGTACTGGCCTGTTTATATAAGCCTCCGCTCCGTGAACTCATTTTCATTACATGTTATGTGTTCTTTCATTCACAACTACTGGTTTTTCTCCACAATCCTTCTCCATCTTCCGCTCACACAACCGTTTCACCTTCGTCAATCCATTACTTACAGTCCATCACTCACAGACGTATTTTTAAGGCAGGAGGAAGGAATGGGCGTTCTGGTAAGAACAGAGCCGGATGGGCCTAAATTCATGGAGGGTTATCCACAGTTGAAAAGCATATTAAGGAAGGCACGGTGGCTGCAATTTATCCAGAAATTCAGAGGTCACAATAAAGAAGCCACGAAGACATTTGCAAGGTCTTTTAACGGCATGGAAGTTGAGGTTGGAGATATTAAGATTTCAGTCACAGAGGCATCCATTGCAGCAGCAATGGAGCTCCCACAGGAGGGGGAATGGTGGTTCAAAAAAAAGACTTTGATGAAAGGGCCTGGAGGATTATTTTGCGTAACCCAGGTATGGATATAACCATTTTCAAATGTGGAATCCCTGTTTCTGCTCTAGAGGAAAAATGGACTAGTTTATTATTGATAATCTAGAAGTTTATTACATGTGCAAGACGGTTTGGGTCCATGTACATGTACCACATCAGGTTACTAATGAATTCTCTAGAAAATCAAACCATCAATTTGCCTTAGTTCCTATTGAGTAGCCTGAAAAATATGTCCATAATTGTACAAAAGAATCTGGATGATGTAGAGCCTCACCTTTACCATCACGACCTTGTTAAAATTTTGATTCAAAAACAGTTGAAGGAAAGAAAGGACACTTGGGAATAGTTATTGATTAGAAACTTCTTTTAGGACCCACTTGAAACACCTGAAAGTAGCTCAGCAAGGAAAAGTAGGAGAAGGAAAACAAGTGTGAACATTCAGGATACTCCTACTAACATAGCTAAAGAAACTAGTAAGGAAAAGAAGTTGTCTGAAAGTAGGAAAGAAAGAACTGAGGTTAGGAAGCAAGGGAGAATAAATGAGAAAGGAAATATTGAAGCTGCCTATCAAACCCCAGAACCTTCCTCATAAGAGGATCAAATACTTTCTGAAAGACTAATCTACCTTAAGGAACAATCAGCTACAACAAAGGGAAAAGGGAAAGAAAAACAAAGTGTAGAGAAAGGAGACACCAACTCACAGAATCTATGGAGGAGCTCCAGACTTAAAGGTAAACTAAAGAAAGTAAGAACTAAAGGGGCCCACTTCATTGACTTAGGAGGGGAAACACTAGAACAGTCTCCAGCAATCCCTCCTGGCCATAGCCCACAACATTCTCCTTTTTCTCAACCAGATTTTGAGATCAGTCCTTCTCAACCAGATTTTGGGGTCAGTCTAAGAAAGGATACACCTGAAATAGATCCAACCCAGCATGTATGATTTTATTGAATCATTGGAGAAGACTGTAACAGATCAAGGCACTTCATCTACTCAGCCTAATACAGCCTAAGAAGTTTTAATCCAATCACTAAAACAGGAAGTTTTTGAACTAGAAGTCCTGAATTGACACATCAAAAGAGAAAATGAAACATTGAAAGAACAAAGTAGGTTGGATAAAATTATCCACGACAACACCATGTTGCATCTTGGGCTGTGGCAGAAGAAAAATAGGAAATTGAAGAAAAAGAGTAGGAGGTTGAGCAGAGCTCTTATCAACCTCAAATACAGGTGCCTAATGAGGAAGCCTAGGATGACAGTGGTACCAAGGAAGAAGAAAAGAAGGCTGGATGTATTAGCAGAGGTCTCAGAACAAATGAACTGAAGGGAGGATGGTCACAGTTTTGGTTGCATGAGGACATGCAACACCTTCACAGTCAGGGTATATTGAGCCCTAAAACTACTTCTCTTCGACATACTTTCCTAGACCTTTTTCCCCTCACCAGTGCCTCATAAGCTATCAAAGATCTTTACATATTGATTCTAAGAGTGCATTTAAGTGGTTTTCTAACTATATTTTTGTGTTTGCTATTTGACTTAGATTTTCTCATCAACGGTGGAATGCAACCACTTTCCACATCTGACTCGTGATTCTGCAGTTGTTTTTATTGATCTATACGTTACAGGTGTCGGAAAGTAAAACGAGGCATGTGGGCAGTTCAGGAATGATCTGGACATGGACTAGGTACTATCTGTTTAGCCGAATTTGTAAAGGAAAGCCTTGGTCAAACAACATTCAAAGAAGGAGTCCTACAGCAAATAGGGCTCTGTTTTCAACACATGAAAGGTCTGAGACCGTTCCTAGATCCATGGATCCCTTTTGATAGTTGTAGACCGTCTCCACGATGCAAATCCAACATCCACCTTTTGTATATTGAATGATCATGGAAACCAAGACGCTAAGCTCACGGGTTCTGTCTTTTTACGTGTCCTCTGCTGAAGGTTTTTCATAGAAAAAACAATTATGTAATTTCCTCTATAAATAACGCATTTGCAAATGCATGTAGCTAGTTCTTTTAGATAGTCTTGCTGTTAGTTTATATACTGTTGCCGTAACATTAGTCCTGCTGTTGTAACGAGAGGATACTTCCTCTGTTTTGCAATATAAAGACTCTGTTTCTTATGACTGTGTGAGCGTAATTTCGGATTGACAGTGTATTAACCAAGGCCATGCAGAGGGCCCCTGCTGGCTGAGGTTTTGTTTCTTTATTTCTGTAAGGTGTTCATGTATTGTTTTCTTATTTTCATTGTAGATATTTCATAGCTTGTTCACCTGTATATATTTCATAATTTAGTTATGGTGTTAATGTTTCATTCCTGTACATGATTTTCCAGCATTGTATATTTTTGCTAACACTGATCAGTGTGTTTCAAGATAGGTTATGCTCGAGCGTTTTCATATAATTTTTGCAATAAATAGTGACATGAGATTGGTCTCTTTGCTGACTTTGTTTTTTTTAGCTTTTCAATTTCAGTTATGCTTTGATTTTAGTCTTATTTATTTGTTGTTGTTAGTTAGTTTAGATATCAAATTCTTCATGTCATTTGACGTTATCTCCAGAGCCATGGCTTAACCCTGAAAAGCTACTTGGCAAGCTATCGGATTATGAGTGAAGTGATTTGATTTTACTTTCATTTATGCAATTAGATATCAGGTTCTTCATGTTATTGACATTATCTCCAGAGCCATGGCTTAACCCCGAAAAGCAACTTGGCGAGCTATTGGATTATAAGTGGAGTGACTTGATTTTACTTTCATTTGCAAGTAGGTAATTTAGATATCAATTCTTCATGTTGTTTGACATTATCTCCAAAGCCATGGCTTAACCTCGAAAAGCTACTTGGTGAGCTATCGGATTATAAGTGAAGTCAATTGATCTTACTTTCATTAGTCTGCAATTTTTGGTTTGTTTGAGTGCAATAGTTTAACTTTTATTTCTGTATTTAGATGAGCAGCAGAGACAATGATTTCATGATCAGTAGTTCATCATTTGTTTGATTTGAATAGCTGCACATTTACATTCTTGTTCAAGTACTAATTTTATCACTAGTATGTTTTGAGATCCTTTGAAGTGTTAAGCTCTAGAAGTTATCATAAGGGACATAAAATCTTGTCTTAAATCTATATCCATACTTGCCTTCTAAAGTATTCTTAAAACTTAGGAATAGGATTTCCATTCGCATTAGGAGACAAACAAAGACAAAACCCCAAAACAAAATAAAATTGAAAGTAAGAAAGAGGTTTTCTTGCACATATAGTGCGCCACACTTCATTAGTTTATGACTCCCGGATTGATAATTAATGTAGCAATTTAGGACATACTAAATTGACTAAACAATAATTTCCTCAATCAATGGAGAAACTGTTGCATATCTTCACATAGACTTCATGTTTGATTTCCTACAAGTAATTAACTCAAGATGAATTAATTAATTATTTTACAAATAGCTGCTAAGATCAAATTCGAATTTTAATTTTCAATTTTAGTTCAGGGACTGACTAAAATTGGAATGTATCCCAAAATGCTATTTATAACAGTGTTATTTTTAGCATTTCTTGTTGCTATTTTCAACACTCCCTCTCAACAAGAAAGGGATTATCAGTAACCCCAATCCTATCTCTGTGGAACTTGAACTTGCATTTTGACAATGCCTTTGTCAAAATATCTGCATCCTATTCCTCAGTCGAAAAATATAGCAACAACATGATCCTCTTCACCACACAGTCTTGAAGATGATGGTAGCGGATATCAATGTACTTCGACGTGTCATGAAAAACTGGATTCTCAGAGAGTTTGATACAACTCTGATTATCGCAGTAGATCACGGTTGGATCCATCCTCTGACCAAACAATCCCACTAGAATCTTCCGCATCCAAATGGCCTCACATGCTACTTGAATGGCAACCATGTATTCAGCCTCTGATGAGATAAGTGCAAATGACCTCTGTTTCCTACTATACTAGGAAGCTGCAGCTGAACCAAGGTTGAAGAGTCCACCAGAAGTGCTCTTCCGGTCTGATGGACTCCTTGCCCAATCCGCATTTGTGAAACCCTGAAGCTTCACTCCCTTTGCCCGTATGTACCATAATCCATACTGAGATGTGCCTCTGAGGTATCTCAGCACATGCTTCACTGCCTTCCAAAATAGCTTGGTAGGCTAAACCATAGCTTGACTCAGCTGGTTCACCGCAGAGCATAATTTTGGTCATGTGTTCAGTAGATACAATAGTGAACCCACAAGTTGCCGATAAACAGTAGCAGCTACTACCTCACCTGAAGTAGCATCCTCCTTCCTCCAGTTACCAGCTAGAGGAGTCTGCATGGGCTTGCACTTCTCCATGTGGAACCGCCTGAGTATCTCATTGGCATACTTGCCTTGAGACACAAAAACTCCTCCATCCTTCTGCCACACCTCCATGCCTAGAAAGTAGTGCATAAGACCCATGTCTTTCGTCTCAAACTCTCTTGCAAGGTCCTCCTTGCAAGACTTGATCAACTGATCATCACTTGTCAAAATAAGATCATCGACATAAAGAACAATGATCAATGGCTTACCTTCTACCGTGATGTGGTAAAGGTTCGCATCTGCTTCACTCTTGGTGAAGCCCAACTTGGTGAAATAGTTGTCGATCCTGGTGTACCAAGCACAAGGTGGTTGCTTCAGCACATACAAAGCCCTCTTGGGTTGGCACACATGTGACTCATGATCGAAGGTCTCGAAACCTTCCTGCTGCTCAATGTACACCTCTTCCTCAATCTTCCCATTGAGGAACGCTGTCTTCACATCCATTTGATGGATATTCCAACCCATCTAAGCTGATAGTGCCAACATCGATCTGATAGATGAGTACCTTTCTACAGGAGCAAAGGTCTCATCGTAGTCGATCCCCTCGACTTGTGAGAAACCATAGGCAACAAAACTTGCCTTATGTTTCTCAACGCTACCATCAGTTGCCTGCTTTACCTTGTAAAGCCATTTGGAACTCACCACTGACTTGTCCTGAGGTCTTGGGACAACATCCCAAACACAGTTCCAAACGATGGAGTCGTACTCCTCCACCATTGCATCAACCCAAACTGGTTGCACAATCTCCTCGAATGAAGAAGGTTCAGACTCTACACACTCCCCAACCAGGGCCATGTAACCAGTGTACTGCTTGGGCTACCTCCTCTGTCTAAGCTAAGAAGATGGCTGTCCCACATTCTCCCACGCATCCCACATCAACTTGTCAGCTTCCCTTGAGAGTTTTCGCCCATCTATGGAAGACTCAGCATGAGTGGATCTCTCCACTCTCAGATCCTCTACATGCGGCTGCTCCGCATCAATCTGAGGCTCCTCCTCCTTAAGAATTGAAAGTTCCTCCTCTGCATGTAACTTGAGCTCCCTCTCAAGTGATACTTGCATGGCTTTCTGTTCGTCGAACTTCAGATCTCTGCGTACCATTTTCCTCTGACTGGAAGGCAGGAACACCTGATAGTTGTGGGGGTGTATTAGTGTACCCCAAAAGTATTCCCAACTCAGTTGTTGTATCTAGCTTCTTCAGGGCATCTTTGGTCACATGGCAATAAACCGATGCTCCAAAGATCCTGAAGTGACTCACATCTGGTCACTTCCCAGAAAAGGCCTCCATAGGTGTCTTCATTCCCAGTATACGGTGCGAGCTTCTGTTCTGCAAGTATACTATTGTATTGCATGCCTAGCCCACTAATGAAGTGGTAGGCTTTGGTCATGCAACATCGCTCGGGCTTCTCCCACAATCGATCTGTTCTTCCTTTCGGCCACCCCATTTTGCTGTGGGTTATGGGGTGCTGTCAACTCCCGTTTAATTCCTTCTGCAGTGCAGAGGTCCTTAAACTATTGGGAGACATACTCTCCACCATTATTGTTACACAAGACCCTTATTTTCTATCTAGATTCTTTCTCTGACAAGGCTTTAAACTCACAAAACCTTAAGAAGGTCTGATCTTTCTTTTGCATAAAGTAGATCCAACATCTATGAGAAAAATCATCAATAAAAATAACATAGTACCTTTGTTTAGCGGTGGAGGCTGTAGAGAATGTTCCACAAACATCTGTGTGAACTCACTCTAGGATTGCTCCAGCTTTATTGTCTCAATCTTGAAAGGAAGATTTCACACACTTACCCAAGGTACAACCTTTGCATGTATCCATTTTCTCTAGTTTTCCCTTGGGAAGTCCGATAGAAATTTGCTGCATGATCTTCAAGGCTACATGGTGCAAGTGGCCCAATCTTCTATGCCATAGCTTGCCAACATCTTGGCTCTGCACCAACTCTGCTTTGGAACTCAATGCAGCACAGTCGTCTACCTCCAGCTTGTAGAGATTCTTTACTCGAATCCCGATCCTCTTGGTCTGTCTAGTGCCGATATGCCTCAGGAATACCTTTCCTTTACTAAAGACTACATCATAGCCTTTGTCTTCTAGCATAGCGATGGACATAAGATTCTTCTTCAAACCTGGTACATACTTTACATCAGTCAGGGTGAGAGGAGCTCCATGTTCCCTATGAAACACAACCGTACCTTCACCTGAAACATGGTACTTTCCATCATCACCCATCTCGATGCGCATCTTGAGATCCTTCTCCTCCAAGGTACTAAAAAGATTCTTGTCGCTGGTCATGTGGAACGAAGATCCACTGTCCAGGTACCAAACACATCCCACCATGGATGAAACCATGCATGCGATGAGAGAGAAATCCAACTCGAACTGTGAGGCCAGTGCCTCACCGTCTGATCCCTTCAAGGATCCCATCTTGCATTTCTACGGTGGACAATTCGTAGCATAATGGCCCACTTCATGACAATGAAAGCATCGCACTTTCGATTTGTCAAACTTCTTCCCACCATGGGAAGAGCTGGATTTGGAATGGGATGCCTTCCCTTTCCCTTTCCTCACCTTACTCACTAAGGCTAGATTTTCCTCATCATCTTGCTTTGATGAGGATCCATCTCTAGTGCTTCCTTTTATCTCCTCATGCATTAGATCCGACCAAGGTCATTCCCAATATGACAATTTTTATTTTCCATTTACCAAGTCTTGGTAGCTATGCTAGCTCTTAGGAAGATTGAGGAGAGCTACACTCACCATGTCATCATCGACTGTTGTGATCCCTACACTTCCAAGCTCATCCCTGCAGGTGGTGAGCTTGTTCAGATATGTAGAGATCGTGTCGCCATTTTCAAACTTTATTTTCTGAAGCTTTTCTTTCAGCGCCAGCTTCCTTTGATCATTGTTGTTCTGATATAGATCTTTCAATGTTTTCCACATTGAAAACAATGTCTCCTTTCCATGGAGACTCGAGACTATGTGGTCTCGAACTCCCTCCAGAAGGATTCCCCTTGCTTTAGCCACACATTTCTTCCATTCCGCCAATTCTGTCGCATTAGCCGTTGTCATCTTGGGGACTTCTTGATCAATGAAGTCCTTTAGACCATTATCCTCTGATATTGCTTCCATGTGATCCTTCCAGGCTATATAATTCGAGCTACCGTCAAGGGCATACTTGAGTCTTAAACCGTTGGATGCCATTGGTGAAATTGAGATGTGATAAGAACTTGAATTCTATATTTAGGAACTTCAAACTTCGAACTTATCCCTTCTTTGTATATTGTTCTTCGCTTTGATCACCTTTGCTATGATACCATGTAGAATTTCCCACTGTAGATCAACAGATTATGCAATATACTAAAGCAAAATACAAGATCTACTTCTACAACAAACTTGAGGAAGCTTAATCAATTTTGAGCAAGATCAAATAGAACACATATAACAGAGAATGAGAAAGAAATCACACATGAACACAAGAGAATACTCTAGGGAAAGCCTCAGCTAAAACCCCTGATCTCTGTATTATCATACAAATGGAAATATGTCCAGATTACACAAAGCTTTAGTTCACAAACTATCCAGCTCTCAGTACAATCGAACAATTATGCTCACAGACTGAAAAGACACAACATATGCCTTCTCTCAGCCCTCCAAGCCTCCTATTTCCTTGCGCAGTTTCTCTTGGGGTCCAATGCTGCCACCTGTGTGAATTGGCCTCATCACACAACCATCAAACTCAAAAGTAACTGCGAAATCTCCAAGGAATGAATTCCTTTTGCATGCAAGAGATATCCTCAATGGAATATTCCTGCAACTGATAATACACTGTCCCATCACCTGATCTCAACCGGGTCTCTAACTGAACTAACATGCATGAGTTATTTATGATAGAATATTCAGTTATCTAAAGTGCATCAGTTACATGCATGCATGCATTAACTAACTGAACTCACAATCAGTTCCACAAACTGTTGGAACTAATCTAACTGGACTTAACTCAGATAACTAAGCTAACTAATTACAACTCAAAGTAAAACTCATCCTAATCTCCTTAATCAAGGGATAACTTCCTCAATCAATGGAGAAACTATTGCATGTCTTCACATAGACTTCATGTTTGATTTCCTACAACTAATTAACTCAAGATGAATTAATTAATTATTTTACAAACAATTGCTACGATCAAATTCGAATTTTAATTCTCAATTTTAGTTCAGGGACTAACTAAAATTGAAATGTATCCCGAAATGCTATTTATAGTAGTGCTATTTTTAGCACTTCTATTTTTAGCATTTCTTGTTGCTATTTTCAACAATCCCATCCTATTCATCAACTTCATACTAATTCCTTTGGTATTTTTCTCAAAAGCTTCAATTTCGGGATAGCTTGATGCTTCTTCCTTCTCGATTTCCGAATCCATTTTATGAGATGTTGGTACATAAGAATGTTCCTTAGAAGGTGAGGAAAAAGTACCAATCACTTCTTCCACTGACTGTGCTTTTGGAGAAGTGGATGGACATGAGATTTATTCATCCGACTAATGAAGTGAATATGCTTCATTGTCTCCAATTATGGATGGACTTCGTTTTGAGAGACTTCCTCTTTGTTGATTTCTCTACATGGTTTCAATCCTTACTTGCAATCTTTGTTTTTCTTCCTGCAATTCTTTCACCATGCGTCGCAATGCAACGTTCTCTTGCCAATATTGCTGATTGGATACTTCCAATTCTTACATCCGACTTTGCTTCATGTGTCTACTCATTCTTACAGTCTGGTCAGAACTTACTCTGATACTAAAAATGATCTGAAAATGCGGAAGATGAAGATCGTCCTCTGACACTTTGCAAGTTTGGAAATGGGTCTTTAAAACAACATGTTAATTTTGGTGTTCCTTCAAGCACGCATTAGTTTTCATGTAAAATTTAACTATACAGAACATGACACATATAATTCATGCAAACATGAGGAAGAACAACACAATGTTTGATGACAAAGTTCATCCCTCCTGGGCTACGTCTTCGGGCCCTACTCAAAAGGCTAGGTCGCTCATATTTTAGTGTTTAAAAATGAGGTACATTAATTTGTTGTTTACAATGTGGCTATCCCCCCTTCAAGGAAATTTTCTCCTGCAAAGAACTCTCACAAAAATATATGACAACCTGCTATCGCAGTTTCAATTACAACAATATAAACAGTCTCCTGCATGGACTCTATACCTCAACTAAAAATGAGCAATCATGCATCAACAAGTACATACTTGCCTCCACTTAACATTGAAAGACTGAATTTTGAATTATCAACTACTGTAATTGTCAAACGAACTCTGCTAGTGTGTCCAGAGCGCACCAAAACCCTTGTTTCAGTTATTCAAACGCTCAATTTGGCTTTCTTATGACCTCGGAATGCCAATTTCAATTTCTACTAAGAAGCTAGCTCACACTTCACTTTCCTCTGCTTTTCTTTGACGAATTGAAAACCATTTATAAGGTTTCAGAATTCTAACTTTAGAGTTTAGTGTAACAAATTTGCAATCTTAGCACATGTTACAACCATATAATAATATATCAATTGTATGGTTGTCGAATTATATGAAATATTTGGTTAGACAAAAGTTGGTGGATAAATACATGTCTTATGGTTCATAACAAATGCACCACCTATATAACCACTCAAATGTATTTACCATCCATACCTTGGGGCATGCAATGTATAAACTTCATGGCTCGTGACCCTTATCCAATGTGACTCCGCTACAAAGATTTGGCATATGGACATATGTTCTAAACATAGAATTAGGTTGTAACTACGCACCATATATATATCAACTATTGTTTTAACAAAATGCTAACATAACATGTAGTTATAACATTGTTTATGCTATCGTCGGACCAACAGACCTGTGGAACTTCATTTGTACACCGGTGCTGACGTGTCGTTCTCATGGCAAAATAGTTAACCTAACTTCCGCGATTAACGATACCCTGCGGCATGGTTTAACAAATATAACCCAACGTTTCACATAAAAATAATATACCGGTAGATGTTTTGATGGCAGCAATTAATATACCATGTATAACCCTTAGCGGTGGTAACCATAGTCTCTACGTGCCATATGAAATGTTTTATCGTTTGCTATACACCCCGCACCATCCATGACTGGTTATACCGGGGTTGATTCCCACATCACTTGGAGTATGGTTATAAAATAGTTAATACTCCGGTGGTGTATATAGAACTCAACCCGTGGCATATTACCATTGAACTGTATAACAATCCTGTGGAAATTCTGCACCAACTGTGAAGGTTAGTAAAACTGTGATAACGTGTGGTTATCAACAAATCCAATGGTGGCTACATCTCGCTTCGTTGGAACACCAATACATTGTCCACGAGGTTGGTGGGGCTGCCAGGTTGGTAGGCTCCGCCAACCTTTACCCCACCATTCAAACACAATAAACTTAAATATAACTTTGGCGCCCATGTATACCAAGGAACATGAAGTGACTTGGTGGTTTAGAACTGGAGTTTCTTGGTGCTAATCACGAGTTCGAAGCTCCTAGAGACCCTGTAGACTCAAACAAATTTTAATAGGCTATAGGGAGGCCACGTGCCAGCCATTTATTGGCTCACATGGCACTTCATTATTTGCCAATTTAAAAATCAACCAACCAATCACCAAATTTAAAAATCAACCAACCAATCACCAACCTGCGAAATTCGACCAACCAAAAGGAGACATTTGTTAACCTGCCATTGGTTCTGGAACCTTGACCATGGAACCCTAAAGCGAGACAACCAAAAGGAGACATTTGTTAACCTGCCATTGGTTCTGGAACCTTGACCACGGAACCCTGAAGCGAGACCTTGCCTGCTGGAACTGTGAGCATTGATTGTTGACTTTGACTTTTTGCCCACCTTGACCTAAAGTTTGAGTTTGCATAACTTCTTCATACGAAGTCCATTTTGCAAATTGAACATACTGTTGGAATCAACACGACGAGCTCTTCGACTTGGTGTTGGTTTCATGAGCATATGGGACTGTAAAATTATGAGCATGTGGGAAATTGTTGCTATTTATGACCATCTTGGTCTCAAACATTACATAGCTAACATGAATAAAATCAATAAAAATCCATCCTGGATCAGTTTTTGGGGTTCAAACAAGAGGATCGTTAAATTCCAGCCATTGCCAATTTTTGAAAAGTCCAAATACCAATGGTCAAGCCTAAGGGAATTCCAAACCTTGGCGCACCCAACTGCAATTTGAATGTCAAAACGTCAAGTGTCCAAAGTGTTGAGGAAGCATAAAACAACTGTTATGGTAATCCCGTGATGATGCCAAGCATCAAGAGTGCTTGAAGGAGGTTGTCCTCCATTGTATTTATTTCAAGAAGAAGCCAAATTTCAAGAGGATGAATCATCAGTAAAAAAGACAACTAGTAGCTAAAAATTACATTCAGATTTAGAGGATCAATTTAGTATGTCCAAGACATCAAAACCAATAGGTGGAAATCAGTGACCAATGACAACTTATGGGTAAGAATGAATGAATGAATGATATTTTAACGTCCATGAGCAAAAATAGTTTATGAGACCACCAACCTCCTTGCTTTTCGCCTTTTGCAATTAAATCATTTTTCTTATTCAAATTTATGATGAGCTGACCTAACCTTTTGAGAGTTCCCTCACTAAAAATACAATGCCAAGGGACCAATGCTCACATATTTCCATAATTTTCTCTGATGTCTCTGAAAGCATCACATTCCCAAATGAAATGTTTTTCCGATTCCATTGCCCCATAAGTGAAAAAAGTATGCACATGTTCTTCCCAAACTTCTTTAGGTATAAAACATTTACACTGCACGAGAATTTGACTCCATCTTCATCCATTCAAGAGACATTGTAACCTTTCCTTGATTTGGTTTATTATTTATTTATTTTTCAAAAAAAAAAAAAACAAAGAGAATACAAAATTCTAGTTAAGTCTTTTTTTAAAGAGAAAAAAACAACAGCCTTTCATTAAATCTAAATATTGTTGCATGCACATAGATATTGTAAGCTACCATGTCCTCTATCAGCTCAAAATTACAAAAATGTGACAAAAAATGAGCAAAATGTTTTTTATCCTAAAAACATAGCAAAAATAACTAGAATTTCAATTGTCCAACAAGAGTAATCATTTAAGCAAAGTCTTTCAGTATAAATCACATAAGAGAAATCATGTCTGACATCCTGCAAAGAGTTCCTAACAATATCTTGCAACAATAACAAAATGAAAAGTGCTCGATATGAAGAAACGCCTATCAAAGTGTGAAAGACCTCGATTCACTGATAACCCTATTGTCTAGGATTTCAAAGCTCTATTTAAGTTATTATTTTGTAATATTCAAAGGTGTGGGACTTGGAGAAAGAAAGATTATTGTGTATGTAAATATTGTCTGCATTTAATCAAAGTGGTTGAGATCAGAAGCACTTGAGCAATTGAAACCAAAGATTATTGTGTTGGTATTTTCTATTATTATTTTCAGTGATTGTTTCTTTTCAATATTCCATTTGATACTTTATCTTTAGTGTTTGAATGAAATCAAATGACTCATGACTCATCTTTGATGCTATGATTTCATCACAATCTCACACTTCCAACATTTTTTCTCTAATATGATTGCAGAATTCTTCTATGATGCTCTACCTTGATGGGTTGTCTTCTTTATCCCACCACCATACTCGATGATCAATTTGTCTAAGGAAATATCATCTACCTTTCCTTTGTAATTTTCTTGTCCACACACCAACATCTTGGAGACCACTTGATTAATTTTCACACCTTTTAGACTCCATGCCCAATGGTCTTTGCTTCTCAACCCTACCACATTTATAGGCCCTATTCCATTGAAGATTTGACCATTATTTCATTACATAACCAATTTTTGAAGTGATATGGGATAAATGAGTTATAGAGGGAGCCCCCTCTGGATTGGAAAGGCTAGTTTCCTATCCCAAAGATTGGTTCGAGGTTACCTTGGTGTATTTTATCCGACCAGCAGAAAATTACCAAGCGATAATTGTGTGTACGTTGTATGTGTGTATGAATGCTCTTGGTAAGCCCGAAGATGAATGGAGGAACTTCTTGTTGCCGTAACTATGTTCGATACAGATGCAAGTACAACTCAATATTCTTTCCTTGATAAGATAAATTAGGCTTTTAGAATACAAAGTGTGGTTGTTGTTCACTTTTGTTTACTCCAAAAACCATAATGTTGTCATTATTAAGCTCTGTAAAATTCAACCTTGACTCATTACTTTTCTCTTCCATCATCATCATTGCAGAAAGGAACATTAAATCCATAATCACTTCACAATAGTGACAATCCATTTGAATTTGGGGTGGCAACCAACATTTCCCAATGATAATTTTTTTTTTTGGAACAATGGGGCTCCCTATCACGACTAGATCCAGATTAAGTCTAGCGATACTTTTAATCATAATGTTGTAATAATTATTTTGATTATGGTTTTGTTCAGGTTAATTTAATTAAGCGAGTGGTTTTTAAGTGTGACTTTTTGGAAACTTTTCCAGAGTATTTTCCGATCTAATTTGTCTAGAATCTAGTAGAGATTCATTGAAATCACAAGTTTGATAGGTGAAATATTCACTATCGAATTGCCATAGGGGTTTTTGAGGGTGTTGAATCCATATATGCAGTCAAAAAACTAGTTTAAACAACACAAATCAAGATTTGACCACATTTTTTTGTCATATTCAGGGTTTAAAGTATGCTCCTAAGTATCAATTCATTATAATTAGTGTAGTTATATAAATTAAATAACTAAATTTATAAATATCAATTTATAGTAAACATCAAGATACTTGCCTAAAAATAAATCTCACCTTTTCAAGAAAAAAAATTAAATTGGTAAGCTTGACATGACTATCTTTATCATGTACATATATCACCCCTATCAAGGGAGGTAATTGAATAGATGACTTCACATCAAGGAATGTATTTACAGAGAACCCAATCACCATCTATCCGAGACCTCGTGGACAAAAAAACTTTATTTTAAATGATTATTAATAAATTAAAAAAATAATAAATATCTTAAATATATGTAGAATTTAAAAAGTGTATATCATATATGTTTCAAACATATATCCATGTTTTTTTATAGATATATCTATATTTAACTCTCATATATATATATATATGTTTTTTTTATAGATATATCAATATTTAACTCATATATATATATATATATATATATAATTTCACTGATGCTCTACAACTTAGTATGTAAGCCAACTTATAAAATGTTGTGTAATGCAATATAATTTTATATTGGCTCGATCAAATTAAAATAATAAAAATAAAAATTAACATTATGTTAACCAATCAAATTAAAATTAAAATTATTATTTTAATTTAATAATTCTCATTACTCTAGTGACTAGTGTACATATTATACTTTATTTGTTTCTAAGATATTAGGGTGGTTTAGTAAACTTAACTTGGTGAAACTATTAATATTATTCTAGATCGAAGTGTATGAGAACTCATAATTTTCCATGCTATTCTTGAGAAATAAAATCTATTTAAGATGAAAAAATTTACAATGATGTTATTATTGGTAAGTATATTATTTTTGAATCAATATTATTACCAATCTATTTAAGATGAAAAAATTTACAATGATCTTATTATTGGTAAGTATATTATTTTTGAATCAATATTATTACCAATTTGCTTTGAAGTTTCAGTTGCTATCGCATTGTCTACTTTTCTCACGGAGAACATCAACACTTTTTAATTGTCAGATCAATCAGACCTCTCGATAACTCCAAGATGGAGAGGACCACGTGTTATGGCTGTTAAATAGCCCCCCTAAAAGCTCTTAAGTTTCTTTGCTGGTCAAAAAACTTTCAGCCTGATTTCAGCAAAATTGTGAAAAAAATCCATTTCTCGTGAGTGAAATCGTCGACTATTTAAACTACACCTAAAATAATTAAGACTAGCAACAATTTCAGTCATTTTTTTGACCAAAACCTAAATATTTTCTCTTAAAAAATCTAATAATTAAACGATACTATATATAAATAAATACATTTCAATAAAATTCACTAATTTTTCATGATATTCTTAGATGATATTCACTAAGTCCTCCGCTTTAAACGAGATTCTGTTGGAATGGTGTACCGAAGATAATGATGATCTGATAATTCATCTCGCCCTGCGCATTCCAATTTCCTCTTTGATTTTCTTCTGTTACCGCTGTTCGAGGGTGCCCCCTTCGCCATGAATGACAATTAAGTTTTGATGAATTATGCAAATATCCGATCATGTCAACCAGGCTGGGTGGCTAATCTAAAAAACTAGGGCAGCGATTATACCAATTCACCATAGCTTCGTTTCATAATGCCCCGCGCTCATGGTAGTCTGGTTTTGGTTCCGAATATAAAAATAAAGCATGAACTTCTGGTAATATTTCGCTTATTTTTTTATATTAACCTCATTCCATCCGTCCATCGAAGCTTTTGATTGTTTGACTGTGCGTACGTTGTTGATGACTGTCTGTGTGTGAATGGCTTTGGTGGGTCGGAAGATGAATGGAGGGACTTTTTGTGGCCAATCTCACTGTTGGATTTAAGCAGCCCCACAATAGAATATTGGTAACCATTTTGTGGCTGCAATGATGTTCCATATGGATGGTAGTGCTCAATATTCCTTGCATGGCAGAGATAAATTAGGGTTTTAGGAGACAGATGCAAGAACTGCTCAATATTCCTTGCCTGGGAGACATAAATTAGGGTTTTAGGAGACACAGTGTGGTCGACCGATGGTTGCTCTGGTTTGTTTACTCCAAGAAGCACACTGCTGTCATTATTAAGTTCTATAAAATTCAACCCTGGAGTTGTTAGTTACTTTTTCCTTGCATCATCACTGTCCAAAGACACACCGTTTACTTGACAACCGTTACGATCTGTTTGAATTTTGGGCTGCAACCTGCATGTGCTAATCATGATTTTTTTTTTTTTTTAACGCCCATGTATGTGGGGGCTGGATTGGCTTCCCAACTTTTCACCCTAAATAATAGGGTGGATCGAAGGTATAAGCTGATAATTGTAATAATTATTTCGATTGAAGGTTTGGATTTTGTAAGGTAGTGTTTACAGCTTAAGATTTCTTTTTCACCGTACAGTGTCTTAAATTAATGGTTAATAATTTATTTTATAAATGTATGCGTGTTTAATTTTTATATTAATAAAGTTTAAAATAAAAATTATAATTTAGCTAGTTTTTAATATTTTAACCATATATAAGATTGATATTTATTGATGTTTATTAATTATTTAATTTATAATAAAGTTTAAAATAAAATTATAATTTATTTAGTTTTTATTATTTTAACAATTTGAAATATATTATGAGGATTTGGATACCGCATAAAATAAATTTTAATTTAACAGCGAAGCAGATCTTCTAGACCAAACTTCTTCTCCAACTATCTTCAAAAGGCTGAACACAACAGATAGCGAAGGTAAGACACCAATGTCCCAAGAACGAGAAGAGATGAAGGAGATAATAAATCGCAAAGGTAAGACACCAATGTCCCAAGAACCAGAAGAGATGAAGGAGATGCAAGATAAAGGAAGTTGGAAGACCGTAAAGAAAAAAAGGAAAGCTACAACACAAAGCTCGCCAAGAATGACGAGAAGCCAAACAATTAAGAACTAAGAAAATTATAGGTCCAATGGACCAATTTGGTCTCAGTGGACGTTAACCTCCACCACCATCATCATCATGATGTTTATTTATAATTGATATTTATTGATGTTTATCAATTATTTAATTCATATGACTGTGTTTGTCTGCAATAATATTGTAATGAAGTTGCTTGAATGCATATATGAATTCAACATTTTGAAAAATCTTTAGCCAGGAGTTGTTTTTAAGTGGGATTTTTTGGACTTTCTGATGGATTTAGCAAGAATTCGGTAAAAATATTTGTGGTGAAATCCTGATTTGTATTTTTTAAACTAGTTTTTTCACTGCATATATGGATTTAACACCCTGAAAAATCCATGGGGCACTTCGATTGTGTAGAGTTCACTAATCAAATTTGTGGTTTCTAGACAAATTAGAACGGGAAATAAAACATAATTTTTTTTCAAAAAATCACACTTAAAACAACTCTAGATAGTTTTAATTTCAAGTACTTGAAACTAGCCTCCACCATTATATTGGAGTTTGACGATGAGTCACTAATAACACAGTCTAATTGTTCTATATTTGGTTTTGTCTCCTAGGCAAGCACTAAAATAAATTATACATACATTACACTAAAGAATCCATATAAATTAAATGGTTGGTAAGTAACCATCTAAAAAATCACTTCATAATACATTTAACTTAGCTAAAATTAAACCAACATAGATTCATCTTAACTCCTAATATACCAAGCGCCAAGAGTGATTAACTCTGTTTTCACTCTAACAGAGGTTTGCATCTCTAGAGAGATTTGATCCAAAAATCATAAAAATTGATTGAAGTATAACTCTAATTTAATTTTATTATTGTTGTTGTTGTTGTTTTCTAAGTTTTATGAGTCCATGGGCCAATACCATGGCTTAAGCCAAACATATTTATCTTTTTCTCAAGGTTATAGTTGCAATTGAGTTTGTGATGAAGATAGATTGTAAGATACTTGTTTCAAGACACTTACATCAAGTTATTATTGTCATACATGAAATTAGTATAAGTGATCCTTATAGATCTAATTATCGTAATCTTCATTTCCTTAATGTGAGTAGTCATACTCAAACTAAAGAAAAAAATCCTTGAAAAACTTCAATTACTTGTCCTATTCTAAACAAGAAAGATGATTATTATTAAAACTAGAAATATGTTGACACATTTTGCTTCTCCCAGGAAATACTCTAAATTGTTTATGCATAGGCCAAAAAAGATGGGCGTGATAGACGATAGTCCTCCTTATTTCTTATTTTACAATTAATTTTTCCAAATAGCCTTTAGTGTTCTTAAACTTGGCAATAACATTCTTGTACAATCTTATTGCTACAACACTCAACTTGAAAGAGGCTTATACCTTTTTGAATCTATTTCATAGGTTAATTTTGGGCACTACGTCAAATTATTTACTAAAGTCAACAGAGAAACATAATAAATTAGTTTTGTTATTATCATACTCCTCTATAATCATCGTTAGTGTAACAAACGCGTTCATGATTGAATGAAAATTCCTAAATTTGATTTGATTCTTAACTTATTTTCTGTGGTTTTTAGATTATATCTTAATTTTTCTTTTTTAAATAATTCTATATAAGTTAGCTTAAAAAAAGTGATTATGATAATTTTATAGTTATAACAATAACAACAACAACATAATTTAGAAAAAAAATTATAATTTTTTTTAAAAGTATTATGAAAATTAATAAAAAAATAAAATTTATTGAGGAGGAGATTAAATATCACGTTTGTATTGAGGAGGTCTCTGTTATTGCTAAGGTTGGGCAGTTTCATCGCCCTAAATTTAGGTTAGGGTAGCCATTGAGATTGAAAAAATGCCGAGCAATCTCAATAGAGATGACGGCTGGAAAATTAGGATCCTACTCTCTCCTCCTAGTCGTTTCTTCCCCTCACTTGGTTGTTGTTTCCCTTTTTTTTTTCATTTTTTAAATTTTTTTGGTCACCTAGTTTCTTTCACCCCACCTCTATTAATGATTTGAACTAATTGTCTATTCATAAAAATCCTTTCTCTTTCCCTAATTATCTAGTAGTGAAGTTTTTAACGAACCTGTTTTCTTTCTCCTTAGTTCCTCTTTGATTTTTTGGTCTTTTTAGAAATCTCTCTCATTTTCTTTTCCTTATATTTATTAAATGGTCCATTACATAACTAACTTAATGGGTTAAAATTATCTATGGTTATTGATCTAAAAATTTAGATTTAAGTAAAAGGTTCACGTTTACATTAGATAGGTTAACTAATAAATTTCTATTAATAAGTTACCAAACCATTAATAATAATAATAATATTAAAATATTATTATAATAATAATATTAAAATATTATTGTAATAATAATAATATGAGATTTTATAATATTATTATTATAATTATATTAGGAATAATAGTAAATCCATATATTACTAATATTAATAATCCCTCGATCTACTAATAAATTATTATTGACATATTCAACATAAATAGGTTAACATTTTACTGGATTGTTATTGTTTAGATAATCTTCGGCAAAATCATATAATCAATCTTTTGTCGACGCGTTTCGAACCAACCAGTGTGGTTCATCGTCAGGACAAGTTGAAGAACCAATCCGGCTTATGCTTGATTAAATAGAGTGTGCAGAGATTCCAACGGCTAATTTTGACCTAATGATCCTGGTCAAATTAGTTAATTAATATTTCTAAAAATAGCTAAAATAGGTAAATAAAGGAATTCAATTGTTAATTATATTATTATTCATATCTCAAATATTACGAGAATCCATAATATTATTATTTTAATTATAATGGTCATTATATCTCATAATATATAATAAATAATCTATATTTAATATTATTCCAATATTATTTAAATATAAGGAATGGTAATAAATCACAATTATTTTATAATTTAGTTACCCTAGGTAATTGTGTAATAATTATTTAATGGTCCATTGGTATTATTATTATTCCTTAGATTTATTATTTTTTAACACAAAAATGGTTAACATATTACTTAAATAATAAACAAGACCAACACAAAAGTATTAAAATAATATTCGTATATAGCATTTCATAAATTTATCATTTTAGACATTAATGGCATTCAGAACATTAAAAAATATTATATTAATAATATTGATATTAAACACTAATTATACATTGAGTAACTATTTATCTAATAATATTAATATAAATAAATAATTTTATCAAATATAATATTAGTCCTTGTCTCCATCCCTTGGTCCAGTCTAGTTGGCTAGTCAAATTTAATCGTTTCATGGTCAAATATAGCCATTGGTCTAGTCTAATCCAATATAGCCATTTTCCGGCCAAACCTAGCCGTTGGAAGATCTGCTCTCCTTATTTAACATGTAGCCATGATCAGATTCTTCAACTTGTGCTTGACGATGAACCACACTTGTTGGTTCAAAACCCGTTGACAAATATATCATCATGTGATTTGCACCGAAATTTTTTTCTCATAAAACTATGGATCACAAAAACCTCAATTCAACAAATAAATAAATATGTTATAAAAAATATAAATAAATAAACTAGATTTAATAAATAAAATTTGATTTTTTTTTAATATAATCTTATAGTTTGAAATATTGTATAGTTTATTCATTAAGTGAATTTTGTGAATAATTAGTAAATTTTGAGAATCTCGTAACTTAGGGTTTAAGATTATGTTAATAATAAATTCATTAAAAGTTTAATATTTAAAAAAATGATAAGAGATATTCATTTTAATTGTTTAAATTTAATTTAATTAAAAAATTATATTTATATATTATTGAAAAAATAATAAAATAAAATAAATTTAAATTTAAAATTTTACATAATCATTATTAAAGTTAATAAATTTATAGAATATAAAAGTGCCATCAAAAATATATAAATTTAAAATATATTAAATAGAAAATTACATTATTATTATTAAAATTTATAAATTTATAAAATCCAAAAATACAATATAAAATTTTTTGATTTTTTTTTATTTTTCTCGTTGAAATTTGGTGACGAAATTTTTAATAAGATTATGATTTTTATTATTTAAAATATATTTTGAAATACATAAAATAATTTAACTATTTAAAAAAAAATTAAAATAATATAAAGTACATTCATATATATAACGAGATAATGTGGGAAAATCAACCCTTAAGGGAATCTTTTAAAGTTTGTGGAAGAGAATTGACCCCCAAGGGAATCTTTTAAAGCCTGAGGAGGAAAATTGACCCTGTGACCTCCTAATCGGAGAGGCACTTAACAAAAGCTCGTGGAAGAGAATTGACCCCAAGGGAATCTTTTAAAGCCTGAGGAGGAAAATTGACCATGTAACCTCCCGATCGAAGAGGCACTTAACAAGTGGGAACGCTAAAATTATATTTAAAGCCCACCGAGGAGAATTGACCCCCAAGGGAATCTTTTAAAGCCCATCTAGGAGAATTGACCCCCCCAAGGGAATCTTTTAAAGCCCATCTAGGAGAATTGACCCCCCCAAGGGAATCTTTTAAAGCTCGAGGAGGAGAATTGACCATGTGACCTCCTAATCAAAAAGACACTTAACAAGTGAGACTCGATGAGTTAAGCTAACCCTTGGGACTATATATATATATATATATATAAAACAAACAAACTAACACAATTTAATTAATGTGTTTTGTTAATACAAATGGGCTAATTATTTTTATCCAAATCACATTGTCTTTTGTCCTATAAAGACAAATTGTATTTTTTCTTATCGAGATAAATGGGTGGTTTACAATTTGAAGTTGACAAAGTTCTCGTAATTATGATATTTTGTTCATACAAATGTATTAACTATTTTTATCTGAATCATGTTATCTTTTGTCTTATCAAGATAAATGAGTGTTTTTATCTTGTCAAGATAAATGCGTATTTTTAGTGGTAATGGTTAAAAAACATAACATTAATAAGTTTAATAGATTTGAGACTTCTGGGATCTACATTTTGTGTGGTTATGTCTTTTGGATCCATCGCATTTTACTGTTTTATGTTTCGAGGTTTCGAACCATCCTCCATGGTTTATCATCAGGATTAGATATGTGAAGAAGTGAGAGAATGATGTGTAATAAATAAAGGATATGGTAGGGATGGTAGTGTAAAGAGCCGAAAGTTTTGATAATGGTGTGGTTTTAATTAATTTAAATTAAATTAATTTAAATAAATTAAATTAGAATTAGAATTAAAATTAGAATTAAATTAAATTAAAATTAAAATCTTTAAAAACTTTAGTAAAATTAAACTCATTTGATTTCATTTAATCCATTAGTTAACCTAATTCTAGTATTAAAATTAAATTAAATTAAGTTAATAAACCCCACAAAGGGGTTTATTTGGTCCCTTGTTCATGCGGCAAGGCCTACATTGGTGAAACCAGTCGTTCTATATTAACTAGGATTCAAGAACATGTTGCAGACATTAAACATAACCACTCCAAAACCTCAGCTTTGGCTGAGCACTCTAGTAAAACCAATCATCACATTTGCATTGAAAACTCCTGTGTTGTGGCCAAAATTGAGCAGTACCACCATAGAAAATTTAGAGAAGCTATCGAAATAGGGAAACACCCCAATAACCTAAACCGTGATGATGGTTGGAAAATAAGTGATAATTGGATTCCCACGCTAACAAGGGATTCTACCATCTCCTAGACAATCCCGACCCCATTGCCTCTTGGTCCTCCTCTTTCACTCCTTAAAAACTTTAGTAAAATTAAACTCATTTAATTTCATTTAATCCATTAGTTAACCTAACTCTAGTATTAAAATTAAATTAAAATAAAATAAAATAAAATAAAATGAAAATAAAATAAAATAAAATAAAATTGAAATTGAAATTGAAATTGAATTAAATTAAATTAAATTAGAATTAGAATTAGAATTAAATTAAAATTAAAATTAAAATCCTTAAAAACTTTAGTAAAATTAAACTCATTTAATCCATTAGTTAACTTAGAAGATCAAAAGTATCTCTCTATTTTAACTAGCTCAAAGAAGAAAATTAATATAGCAAAGATTAGAATGAATTCTCATGAGCTCCATAGTGAAATAGGTCGTTGGGAAGTTCCTAAAATACCATGGATGGAAAGGATCTGCCATATATGTGAGAATAGGAACATCGAGGATGAAAACCACTTCCTCTTAGAGTGCCCTGGGTACAACCACATTAGATCTTAGTTTCACAATCTTTGTTACAATACTGACCTTCCTAGCCTTTTACAATGTCAAAATTATAGTGAGCTCTAGAGGCTTCTCTCCAAGCTTTTTGAG
Organism: Pinus tabuliformis; assembly: GCA_031772625.1. Lineage (NCBI taxonomy): Eukaryota > Viridiplantae > Streptophyta > Pinopsida > Pinales > Pinaceae > Pinus > Pinus tabuliformis. The sequence continues at coordinate 502,375,332 of CM062818.1, read as the reverse complement.
CATAGGAATAAAACTTAAATCAAAATAAATAATTTGTTTCTTTAGGTCCAATAGACCAATGTTTGGTCTCACTCTGAAGTTAACCACCACCATCATTAAAATTAAATTAAATTAAATTATATTAAATTAAAGTAAAATTAAAATTAAAATAAACTAAATTAAATTAAATTAAATTAAGGTAAATTTAAAATAAAATAAAATAAAATTAAAATTAAATTAAATTAATATTAAAATTAAATTAAAAATAATAAATAAATAAATAAATTAGAATTGAAATTAAATTAAATTAATTAAAACCACACCATTATCAAATAGGTTAGCTCTTTACACTACCATCCCTACCATATCCTTTATTTGTTACACATCATTCTCTGACTTCTTCACATATCTAATCTTGATGATGAACCACGGAGGATGGTTCGAAACATCGAAAAGTAAAATGCGATAGATCCGGAAGACATAACCACACATTAATAAATTTGAAAATTCAACTTCAATTTTTTACATTATTTTTATGATAATAAAAAATTTATCTTCATAAAAAAATGGAAGTTCATTATTGTGTCATATGATATATATCATTAACTTAGATTTATAAAACAAAATATAAGAAGTAATGAATTATGAGTTAACCAACCTAGATCCACCTTAACTCCGGATCTATCAAGCGCCAAGATGGATCAAATCTCTTGAGGTGCAAACCTATTTTTTGAGTGCAAAACTTGAGGAAATGTTTGCACCTCGAGAGATTTGATCCCTCTCGACGCTTGATAGATCTGTAGTTAAGATGGATCTAGGCTAGTTTTAGTAGTGTGCGGCCAAATCTGACTAACAGATGATTGATTTTATCAGTAATATGTAAAATCATCTAATATTAAATATAATCATTTTAAATATGCTAAATATGTCTCAGATTAATCTGGTCATTTTAATTTTAAATTTTCTTAGTTACCTCAGTTTGTTGAGATGATAAATATTGTGAATAACTTTAATGATGAAAAATGATGAAATAAAAATTTTGAATGTAAATTGACAATGTAATAGTGTTGAATGATAGAAAATGTGAATAATAAGAATATACTAAATTACTAATAGTCTTTCATTGTGATTAATCTCAAACTATTTTCTTCTACTATTCTTATTGACACCCTTGTTACTTTTTTCGTCTTTTCATATCGATTATATGAAAAGGACATGTTAAATAATAAACCATTTAAATATTTAGCTCGAGATATTGTAGTAACATCATACCTTGTCTCTCTTTCTCTCCAATATTAATAGGTTGAATTACTATAACACAAAAATCAATATACATTGTCAATAATATTTTATGCTTACATTGAAAATCAATGTACAATATTAATCCAATCACTTTAAAATTAATGTACGATCATACATCCAATTACATCACCTACAGTGAAATCAATGCATTTAATACAAGAAATCAAATAAGATTAGAAAACAACATTTACACTGAAATCAATGCATCTAATGCAAGCAATCAAATATGATTAGAAATTCACATTTACACTCAAATCAACCAACATCTACACTGAAATCAATGCATCTAGTGCAAGTAAGAAAATAGGATTATAAACCAGCATATACACTTAAATTAATGCATCTAGCACAAGCAATCAAATAGGATTAGAAATCACCATCTACACTAAAATCAATGCATTTATTACAAGCAATAAAATAGGAGTATAAATCATCTACATTGAAATCAATGCATCTAGTGCAAACAACCAAATATTATTAGAAATAAATATCTACATTAAAATCAGTGCATCTAGTGCAAGCAATCAAATAGGATTAAAAATCACCATCTACACTGAAATCAATGCATTTAGTGAAAGCAATCAAATAGGATTACAAATCATCTACATTGAAATCAATGCATCTAGTGCAAACAATCAAATATCAATAGAAATCAACATCTACACTAAAATCAATGCATCTAAACTGAAATCAATGCATCTAGTGCAATAAATATTCTTCCCTCTCTCCCCCCTCCATCTATATATATGTCTCCCTCCATCTCTCCATCTTTGTCTCTCTATCTCAACCCCCCAAACATACATGCTCTCTCACTCCATATCTATCAATCTCTATGTCCCTCCCTCTCTCTCTCTCCATCTCTCTCTTCTTCCCTCTCTTCACTTTCCATCTATATCTCTATCTCGCTTTGTCTCTCTATATCAACCCCAAAACATACACTCTCTTTCTCCAATCTATCTATCTATCCTTCCCTCCTCCTCTACCTCCCCCCCTCTCTCTCTCTTCCCCTTCTCTCCCTCTCCCCCGCTTCTATCTCTCTTCCCTCTTTTTATCCTCTCTCCCTCTCTCTCCATCTTTCTTATCACTTCCTCTCTCTCTCTCTCCACCTTTCTCTCTCTATTTATTTATTCTTACCTCCCTCTCTCCCCCTCCAACTCTCTCTCTCTCTCTCTCTCTCTCTCTCTCTCTCTTCACCCTCCAATTCTGTTACTATATCCTTCCCTCTCTCCTCTCTCCTTCTCTCCCCCATTCTCTCCATCTCTCCTTCTTTGTCTCTTTATCTCACCCCCAAACATACACTCTCTCTCTCCATCTCTCCCTTTTCACTCCCTCTCTCTCCACTTCTCACTGTCTATGTATTTCTTCTTCCCTCCCTCTTTCCTCCTCTAGCTCAAGGCTGCTCTCTCGTACTTCCTATCTCTCCCTTTCTCTCCTACCTTTGTCTCTCTTCCTTTTCACTCTCTCTTTGCCCTCAAATCCTCTCTCTTCCCCCATCAATCTCCTACTCTCTCAAGTCTCGTCTCTCGTTCTTCCTCTCTCTCTCTCTCCAACTATGTTACTATATCACTCCCTCTCTCCTTCTCTCCCCCCCTTCTATCTATCTCTCTTTCTTTTGTCTCTTTATCTCACCCCTAAACATACTCGCTCTCTCTCTCTCCATATCTCCCTTGTCACTCGCTCTTTCTCCACTTCTCACTCTCTATGTCTTTCTTCTTCCCTCCCTCTCTCCTCCTCTCTTGCAATTCCTCTCTCTCTCATCCTTCCTCTCCTACATTCCTCTGTCTTCACACACACACACACACACACACACACACACACACACACACACATATATATATATATATATATCCGCCCTCCAATCCTCTCACTGTCTCCGTCCCTCTCTCCTTCTCTCTCTCCCCCTCCATCTTTGTGTCTTGCTCTCCCTCTCTTACCCTTATCTACATCTCTCACTCATCTCCCTCTCCCTCTCTCTTCATTTCTCCTCTCACCTATCCTTAAGTTTATATATATATATATATATATATATATATCTCCGCCCTCCAATCCTCTCACTGTCTCCGTCCCTCTCTCCTTCTCTCTCTCCCCCTCCATCTTTGTGTCTTGCTCTCCCTCTCTTACCCTTATCTACATCTCTCACTCATCTCCCTCTCCCTCTCTCTTCATTTCTCCTCTCACCTATCCTTAAGTTTATATATATATATATATATATATATATATATATATATATATATATATATATATCTCCGCCCTCCAATCCTCTCACTGTCTCCGTCCCTCTCTCCTTCTCTCTCTCCCCCTCCATCTTTGTGTCTTGCTCTCCCTCTCTTACCCTTATCTACATCTCTCACTCATCTCCCTCTCCCTCTCTCTTCATTTCTCCTCTCACCTATCCTTAAGTTTATATATATATATATATCTCCGCCCTCCAATCCTCTCACTGTCTCCGTCCCTCTCTCCTTCTCTCTCTCCCCCTCCATCTTTGTGTCTTGCTCTCCCTCTCTTACCCTTATCTACATCTCTCACTCATCTCCCTCTCCCTCTCTCTTCATTTCTCCTCTCACCTATCCTTAAGTTTATCTCGATCTCTCTGTTGCCACTCCCCCTATCTCTCCACCTCTATCACTCTATGTATTTGTTCTTCCCTCGCATATATATCTAGAGTTAATATATATCATGATATATTAATATATATTATAATATAACAAATTTAATATTGTATTAATTCAAAGTTATTGAATTTAATAATATTAACATTATAATAATAATAATAATAATAATAATAATAATAATATTAGGGTTATTAATGTTTTTTTTTTGTATAGTATTAATAATAATTTTCCCCATGGTATTTGACCGATAGACCTATATAAAACCTATTTTTTGAGTGTTAGTGAGTATAAAGAGGTTTATGGAGTAAATATAAAAAGAGGTTTTATTTATTCACCATACCTCTGGTTTATTTATATTTATATTTATCATCTCTTTTATTTACCATGGTATTTGGCACATGCTATTAATAATTATTTATCCCATGATATTTGGCTCATAAGCTTCACCTAAATAAAATATATTTTTTGAGTTTTCTTAAATATAAAGAGGTTTATAGAATAAATATAAAAGGACGTTTTATTTATTTACATTTTATATTTTTATTTATTTATCATAAATATACTTTTTTGAGTTTCCTTAAATATAAAGAGGTTTATGGAATACATATAAAAAGACGTTTTATTTATTTACATTTACATTTCTATTTCTATTTCTATTTATATTTATTTACCATACATTTTTTTGACATTCTAACCTCTTTATATTTTAAATTTATATTGTTTTTATACATATGAGATTGATTTTTAAATAGTGTGGACATTAAATTAAAAATGTTAAATGTTAAACATTAAACATTACGTTTACATTTACATTTACATTTTTATTTGAGATCTATCCCATACTAAGTTGTTTACATTTATATTTACGTTTATGATTACGTTTTTATGTGAGATCTCACTGTAAAGTGTAAAGCACCTCTCGACACAATCATGCATTACATATTGATTTTATATAAATTAATTTATATAATATATCTTTAATTATTTTTTTTAATATTCAATTTAATGATAATATAATTTTAAGTTGCAGTAGTATATTTTTAATATGTTGTTATTTAGTTGAGAATTTTTTTTTTTTTTTTTTAAATTAAAAAATAAGTTGTGGGTTCGACATCTAAAAATACCTAATAAGAATGAAATTATATCTCAAAAACCAATAAATAAATCATTGCAAGTAACATGATTTTTCGATTACTAACAGTGTGTCATCTAGTCATAAATGACTATACCACTTCTTAATCAGGCTATTATTTCACATTTCCTCACATTATCGTATATAATTTTAAAATAACAATCAAATTAAACCAATAAATAAATGTATACAATTTAACAAATTAAACCCATAAATAAATGTATACAATTTTTTTTTGATAGAAACAAAAGCAATCCACACAACCATTAGCGGTTAAAATATACCAAATTAAACTTGTAACAGATTACTCATTTTAAACCAACTCTCAAAGTTCTAATACAAGATAACGGAGTAACAGATTCCTCAATTTAAACCAACTCTCAAAGTTCTAATACAATATAACGTAGTAACAGATTCCTCAATCTAAACGAACTCTCAAAGTTCAATACAGTATAACATAGTAACAGATTCCTCAATTTAAACCAACTCTCAAAGTTCTAATACAGTATAACATGGTATATTCTAATAGCTAAACCCATTCTCAAAAACACTTAACCCAATTTTTTCAAAGCCTCCGAGGAAGACTTCATGCCAGAAACCATAACAAAGCTATATTTTTTAAAAGAAACTAAATTGCAAAAGCGGAGACAAATTTCAACCAGAAATAACTTATTAGAAACCCTACTACCCTACCACATCGGACTTTGAAATCCTGCAATACCATCCTCCGTCGTTCCCAAACCTACATTCTCGCCACTATGAATAAGGATACCCTACCCTGTGGTATATTTCATCACAAGCTATCATTACTGGCCCTGTGAGATTTAGTTGGCCAGACATGCAGGAACCGCCTCTTTCTGGGAAACCAGACATGCGGGAACCGCCTCTTTCTGCCTCTGCTGCCGAACATAAACCCTCGCATACCGGCGCTGGGAAGGCACTCATTATAAGAAAAACCAAACTCTTTCCACCGTTTCCTGCTCACACCATCATCATCGTTATAGGTAGCAGGAGGATAGAGGGATAATACGTACTTGGACAAAGCTTTAATTTCATATGAATCAAAGAGAGAGCTGCTGAAATCATTCATGGCGTCCAAAGCCAAGTTGAGGACATTGTTGGTTAGGTCTGAGAAAATAACCTCATCCTCCGCTTTAAACGACATTTTCTTGGAATGTTGTACTGAAGATAATGATGATCTGCTAATTCTTCTCGCCTTGCTGCGCTCCCCTTCCCTCTCTGATCTTCTCCTCCTACAGCTGTTCGACGGTGCCCCCTTTGCCATGAAGACAATAATTAGGTTTGGATGAATTCTGCAAATATCATATCATCCCGGCCGGGCGGCTAAGCTCAGAAACTAGGGCAGCCATTATACCAATTCGCCATAGCTTCGTTTTATAATTCTTCGTACTGGTGGTAATCTGGTATGATTTTGATTTTTTTCCAACCAAAGAAAGAAATAGAAATAGTGTTTAGAGCAACTCGGCATTGAACCACGGAAAGAGCTAACTATCCATATATTGGGTATTTAATGTCAAAATATATACACGCAAGTTATCCATATATTGGGTATTTAATGTCAAAATATATACACGCAAGTTAACCCGATAACACCGAAGTAAACAAATATTTCGGCATTAAATATCCAATATATGCCTGATTAGCTTTTTCCTTGAACCACATGAGCCAGCTAACCATTTTGACTATTTGATCTGTGTGTATGAATGGCCTTGGTGGGCGCGCAGATGAATGGAGGAACTTGTTGTTGCCGTAACTGTGTTCCATAGGGATGCAAGGACGGCTCACTATTGTTGCCTCGGAGAGATAAGTTAGGGTTTTAGGAGACACTGTATGGTGGACCGGTGGTTGGTCTGTGTTCTTTACTCCAAGAAGCAGAATGCTGTCATTATTGTGTTCTGCAGAATTTAACCCTTGTTGATTTTTTCTTCCATCATCATTATCACTGTCCTAAGGAACTCCAAATACTTCATAACACTCACGATCTGTTTGAATTTTCGGTGGCAGCCAGCATGTGCCAATGGTGCCGTTTTTCAGAGCACACATGTATGTGGGACTCGGGTGTCTTTCTGTAACGACTGCATTTTGATTAAAGAAAGGCGTTGCTTTTTAACATATGATTAATGACAACTGTAATAATTGTTTTGATAATAGGTTTAATCTGGATCCTCTCTACATTATGTTAACTAATTATTAATTATTCACTTCAAACTATTTTTTCATTTTAATGATTTTTTTTTAAGTTTTTATTTAGCAAAATGTAGCAGAGATATTTAGAAACTCATGTTTAAGTTGTTTAATCTGTAAAATCCTAATATTTCAGAAAAATGGTTGAATCTAGTTATGTATTCAAAAATATATTTTAAATAATACAAAATTGCAATCTTACTTAAAATTGTAAATTACAATCTTACTTGAAATAAATCTATAAAATATAAATTAATATTATTTTAAAAAATATATAAAAATATACAAATATTTAATAAAAATAATAAAAAAATGGATGTAAATCGTTTTATATAATTGATTTTTTATTTATTTATATTAATATTATTATAATATTATAAAAATAAATTTACTTTTAATTTAAATTACAAGTAGCCTCCATCATTATATAGGGGAGTTTTGAGTTTTCAAGTTTGAGTTTAAAAAAAAAATGTATATTATTTTTATAATTATGAATTTGTTAAGGTTGTAAGTTTAAATCATAGGTATAGTTTAATTTATAGATGAAATATTTTTTTCTGAGTTTTTTTCTGGTTAATTTAATTAAAGTTTCCGAGATTTTAAAAGGTCAAATTTAAGTTGTTTAATCTATAAAAAAACCAATATCCAGTAAGTTTGCGGATGTTGAATCCATTTATGCATTCAAAAAAATATTTAAATATCCCTAAATTATATAGTTTATATAATTTAAATGTTATAATTTTTTTTCAAAACACTCCATTTATTTAAAATTTAAAAATATAATTTAAATTAAAAAAATGATAATATAATTATAAAAATATATTACCAAATTTAAACCAAAATATAATTATACACCTCAACTTAACTCCTTCATGGCTGAGTTGAAATCCTTTCAAGAATAAATTTTACTACACATACTAATTCAATCAGCTTTAACATTAGCAACCCTTAGCTTAGCTTAGTGTCATGATTAGAGCCAAAGAAAACTATAATTTCTGGTTAATTTAATTATTCTAAAATGTCAAATTTAACTTGTTTAATTTGTAGAATATTAGTATTCTGTAAGTTTAAAGATATTGAATCTATTTATGCATTCAAAAAAATGATTTAAGTAACAAAAAAAGTTACAATCTTACCTATAATTTAGACTACTCCTAAATTATATAAATTCACAATCTTAAATATAAATTTAACTATCTTTAAATTATAAAATTTATATAATTTAAATGTTAAAGTTTTTTCCCAAAACACTCTATTTATTTAAAATTTAAAAATATATAATATAAAAATATAATTTAAATTAAAAAAATTATAAAAATATATTACCAAATTTAAACCAAAATATAATTATACACCTTAACTTAACTCCTTCATGACTGAGTTGAAATCCTTTCAAGAATAAATTTACTACATATACCAATTCAATCAGCTTTAACATTAGTAACCCTTAGCTTAGTGCCATGATTAGAGTCAAAGAAAACCGACTAAAAAATACACTATTCGATCATTTCGAATAATAACAACGGCAAGATTAGCCTTTTTAGTATGGAGAAACTATATATAAAATGACGCTTACTTTTTTTTTAAATGATTAATTAAAATGAAGCTTAATTTTTTTAATAATTTTTTTTTTAAGGATTAATATGTTCAATTAAATATATATAGATTTATTTATTAGTTTTTTTTTGGGAAAATTAGACTAGTAATATAAGTTCATTTTTTTCCTTAAAGTGTTGTGGATGACCATATTATTTGTTAAAGTGAAATTAAAACTATAGAACTATTTATTAGTCTGTTATTTGGGAAAGTAGACTAGTAATATAAGTTCAAAATTTTTCTTTTAAAAGTGTTGTGGATGACCATATTATTTGTTAGAGAGAAATTAAAACTACCAACTAATCGAAAACATAAACTTATAACAATAAGTTGATTGCTTCAATAGATATGCTTTTCATCAGACAATTGGCTAGCTTTGTCATACTTCAGGAGGAGAGTCCACCTTGAGATGTGTCTGTTATTCATTATAATTGTCAAAGGAAGAAATATCATAATTTATCAATGTCTTTGCAAGCCTTGTGGCTTTTCAATTAAGTCTCTCAACTTTGTCCACAATTTCAACCATGCATATTAGCAACTTTTGTTGGGTGTCAACTTTGTCAATAAGTACTCTACCCATGAAAGTTTTGATATGCCAGTACATATTGATTGCTTATATGTTTGATGAGGAATGTGCCCTGGTAGTGATACCTACATAAAGAATCCAATCCCTAGTTTCTTTATCAACATGTCTGTTGGGAATAAACCTTTTACCCTGTTGCACCTGGTCTTCCACTTTAGAGATAACTCTTTAAACCACTTTAGGAATGATGGTTTTGTACCTAGGCATGGTGGTACGAGCAACTAATTTAGCTCAAGTTTGACAAGTGATAGGAGTAGGGGAGGTGGAGGCCAGGGAGGGACCCAATCGTCTTCTCCTCCCTCTATGATGCAAGGTTGAATGGCAACACCTAGCCATGAGGTTGAATGACTTAAAACAACCTATCTCACGAAAAGAAACGCAGGGGAAAGAGGAATAACATAAATCAACATAGAATGGTGGGGAGACTTAGGGTAGAAAGGGAACAAATCATATGAATTTATGAAGGGAATGAAATCATATATATATATATATATATAACCAAAACAGAAAGGTATAGTGAAACTTAAGTTCTATTAACAAATGAAAAGTGCTAAAACTATATACATGCAGAATGAAAACAAGCTAGCTCAAATGGTGGTAGCTTATCTCTGAGAAGAGATGTGATGACTACACACCTTCACCAAAATGAGTTACAATGAGGCTTGGAGACATTTTTATCATAAATAAACAATGATAAACCCTAAAAATTCAAAGACCTAACCCTAGGAGATAAAGCACAAAAGGATTTTGGGCTCTAACGGGGTAAGTTGGAATGCCAACTTACTAGGGTCATAACTTTGACATATGATCTTCATTTGGTGCACATGATAGCCCATTGGAAAGGTCTAATTGAGAAGTAAGTTTTCCGACTACTAAAATTAATCAAGGATAAAAATTGGCCTATTTTCCCCAAAAATGTCATTTAGGGCCTCAAAATGGCTCTAGAGTTCAAGCCCTAAAAATTTCAGAAAACATAAAACTGCAAAAATGGAAAAATTGTGTTATGAGTCAGTGGAATAGGTGGGTGACCACCAATATCCACGTGGATTAGTTCTCCCCCTTAGGAAGCAATGGCCTCCATTTGGTTGAGTGCTTTAATGAGATTGGGAAACTGTTGTTGAACTTGGTCCCTAGTGAGCCACTTACCTTAGTGCAGGAGTTGGCTTGCTTTGACAACTCGATACAACTGGATGCTTTATTTGGAGAGTCTTCTTAATATATGACCAAAATTTGATCAATTGTGGCATTTTTAATGCAATCTGGGTTGAACTTTGTCAATGTCAATTGCTTTGTGATTTCAATGTGTCCAACAACTATGGAAAGTATGGCCAAAGGTAATCTGCATTGAACACTAGGTGCAAGACAAAGAAGGGGGCGATATTTAGCTCAAAAGAGTTGTCACCCACAGTCTTGGTGATGGTGTAAGGTCCATAGTTTAGAAACTAGTTTAAAAATAGAAGAAAAGAATGAAATATTAGTTGAAATAGGAGTAACAAATACTCCTTGAGAAACTTCATTTGTTACATGAATAGATGAAACATGGTTATGCAAGATCTGTTGAATTGGATCCTTTAGAATACCTTGTGAATTTTGTGATGTTTTAGGATTGATAATTGTTTGAGGAGAAATGGTTTGAATTACCTGAACTAAAAGTTCTAGTCTTTTCTCAATTTCCTTAGCAGTTTCTTGAACAATTTCCTAAACAATTTTCTAAATAGTTTTCTGAAGAATTTCTTCTACTTGAATTGATTCTTTAACTTAATCTATCTTAGAAGTATCAGCATCCATTTTATCATCAGACTGTTTTACCTACTCAGGTGATTCAATTTATATTACTACTCTTTCTTTAAGAATAATGTTTGACATTTGTTCCTGAATCATTAATTGGTCTATGTCTTGTGGTTGTTTTGACATTTCTACTTGACCTGACTCTTTTTCTTTTCCTTCATGGCCTATTTGAGTATGATGTTTCCCTATCAAATTTTTTTGTCAAAGAAATCCCGATACATTTATTTCTTACATACTCTACTCAAATGTAGATTGAAAATCAATTTATGTGATGATATTTGTGAAGGACAAGCTTATTCCTTCCAACAAATGAAACCCCACTTCTCTACTTGAGATAAAATTTATATGTATCTTGGCTAAAATACTACAATTTTTGTTTCTCCTTCTTACTCATAAATAAGCCTTTGATATTGGTTGATCAAAAGTGTCAGAATCTATAAAAACATAGTCAAAAGGTTGTTTCTAGTGAACATAACTTTTTGAATACTTACCAAATTTAAATGATTAAGAATAATATTTTTAGGGTCATATTTGTAGTGGGGGAGAGAATGAAACCGTATTTCTTGTAAACTTTTTTCCTCCACCACAACATGTCCTGTGTCTTTTAAAATAATATAGCCAACCTTAATCGAAAAAGAAGGTCATATCTTCTTTGATTTTTTGTGTAAAAAAATGATAATTCCATTAATCATTGTTTGATTTTCTATTTCTCTTAGAGTAACTCTATCCGGAATATATCGAGAAGAACATGTGGACCTACTTTATAACCATAAAATCTAATATAAGAAAATTTATCCTCAACACACCAGTCTCCAACTTGTTGTAATGCAGACTAAACTTCTTTAGTAAGTCTTGGTGGATATTTTCCAAATAGAACTTCATGAAAATAAAGAGTAATATTGTTGCAGATATCATAAAAATGATTTTTGTACTGAATCTCCCATAAAATTGGATACAACTATTGAATAGGTTGGTCGTGACTTGGAGAATAACTCCATTCCATTAATGGAAAAGGTACACATGCAATGACAATGTCTACAAGACAAGATGACATGAAAAACCCCTGTTCGAACCCTGTAGGGGTAGATTAATAAATTTTGATTGCTTCAGTCAAGTTTTGGGATAGAATATCCACCCAATTAAACCTCTAGGAGTTTTTCAAAATACCATAAATTAGTAGAACCCACTCAAATTTACAACGCTAAGGGTTTGGCTCATCATAAAATATTGAAAGCATTTTGATTATAAATATTTTAGGGTTCTTAAATAAACCTATTAGATAGATTTCTACTCATTTCATCTTGAAACCCTCTAGATCCTCTAGCCAATTTTTAATATATGTAGCATAATCTGTGTTCTTTTTCTTAAGTACATTGTTACCAAAACCAATCAAATAATCCTTGTATGGGAAAACTTCAGGAGTATTGATTTCATAGATAGACTATAGTACCTTAGGTATCCAGGAAGCAATAACATGTTTTACATTATCAACAATTGAATAGGTTCTTATATGAGCATATGAGATAATCCAACTCACCATGTCATAATATGGCAACATGGTTGGCCTTGTGGAAATGTTATGCAGTTGTATCTTCCTGATTGCTTCAAGAGTCTAGAGACAATTCTTCCTTTGAACTTTGCGGGTCCTTCCATTCACTATTTTCAAAGAAGTTGTATATCCCTTCCCAAGAAATAGTGTGTGCCTTCCGTGCTTTGAATGTTGTGTCTGGTAAGAAAGTTGAATTGGGATGTTCTCCTCTAGCATTTGGACCTCTGTCATTTTCATCTTCATTTTAATATTTTATAGGATAGGTTTTGTAGCTTGTATTCAAATTTGTTTTTGTAAGTCTAAATTTTTTATTGATCAAATAGAAAAAGTTAGAACATTTAGCACAATATTTTTTTTTCTAACACAATGTGCCCTATAGTAGTTGTATTAAAGCATAGATGAATGATATAGAGAATAACAAAGAAAACGTAAAGGGACATAAGACACAACTAAAGAGGAGAGTCACTCAAATTGGGGTTGAACCTCAAGCTGGCCTTTCTTTCCTTTTTTTTTTTTTTAAAACTTGACCCAACCTTCAAAAGGAAATTTGATCAATGCGATCTGTAAATTATCATTGCATGCTAAAAGATATTCCTTGTTAGAATATGAAGAAGTTGACTCATGAGCTCCTCTATATATACCTGAAGAAGCATTATTATTCAATATATTTGTGCTTTTTGAAGGACCATGGTCCACACTAGGAATCACAAGAGATGTTTGAGGCCTTGAATCTTGGACCTTGTCCCTGGGATGGATTTCATCATCATCTTCTTCATCGTCCTTCTTTGACATAAAGGCAGTACCCTCCATAAGAGGAGGGTTACAAGGATTCCAACTTTTAGATTTGGAATTGCGGAAGTTCTCCTTCTATTGCGAATTAAACATTGGTAAAGAGTTATGCAAGTGACATGTTTTATGCGAAATAAGTGGCAATGAAAATTAGTATTCTGATATTTTAGAGCCCAAGTCGAGTGAAAATCATTATTTTTAAATTGATTTGATCGGGAAGTTCTTTACTGATATTGATTTCAACACAATTTTTCCATAGATGTATACGCCAAGCTTCCCACAAGAGACATCAGTAGTAAGATAACGACCTAAAGAGTCTCCAATGCCCTGAAAAATTGTTTAGTGCCACAAGTGAGCTCGAAGATTAGGAAGCCTGGACCATATTAGCATATTGGTAATGATAATTGTGGAATGGTAAAAATATGGAAACCAAGGTGTTAAAAATAATCTATCATTTCCCCAAAACAAAGGCCCTTTATATAAGGATTTTTGATAATCTTCATATTTCTCAAATAACACAATGAAGAAGCCTCTTGAGTAGGAAACAACCTTGTAATTATTAGTCCATATGGGATGGACCCATTGGTAGAGATCAATTATGTGAGACTAAAATCCATTAAAATGAATTATTAGGGTTTCCTATGAATACGTCTGGTGAAGATCCTCCAAATCTAAGTGAGATATTTCTAAGGAGGGAAATTCCTCAGTTTTTTTGACCAAAAATGGCCCTAGAGTTGTCTGAGCCTAATTTTCCTTAGGGTGGGGGGAAACATGGATGACATCTTTATAAGAAAAAGTCTGAGAGGAGTAAGGCTTACTTCTAGCCCCCCTCATAGACGAAGAACCATAAAAATAATGGCATCTTTACCAATGTTGTAAACTGAGAGAGGGGTAGCATCATCCAGTTGCTTACCTTGAAAGGCCAAGCATTGCATGCTTGAGGGGATACTCACTCGAAACTATAAATAAAACTTGAGGTCATGAACCAAATCTGATAGCAAGTTCAAGAATTTGACAAATGAACCATGGACCTGTTAAACTCAGACACAATGATAGTTTGGGTTGCCATGAGGGTTTTTTATTTTTGATCATACACAAATCCTGAAAACCCTAGAAAAGCTATAAAGCATGAGAATATAAACAAATTGAAAACAAAAGATGAATTTAAAGTAAAATCAATGAAATTAATAATCATATGAGCTTAAATTCTTGAATAAACTACTAATTCTCTCATAGATTTTTGGAGTATATAAACCACAATAAACAACTAGACAGTTAAAAACCCTTTTATTGTGAAGCAATTTGAATGCATTCTAAAATAGATAAATATATATTTTATAAAAATATTCTAAGTACAAAACACATTAACACTGGGGATAAAATGTTAACAACCATTAAGTTTACAATAAATGTCAAACTAATTGTCATTTCAGTGAAAGGATGTAGGGGTATGGGCTATTTCACAATATAAACATCTAAAGATAAGGCCTTGTGCTGAATGGATTTATTTATATTAAAAATAAAAGAATTAAGATTGTTAGATCTAAGACTTTTGTGACCTATAATGTAGATATAAGTCCTTCAGAGGGGTATGGGTTATTTCACGATATAAACATCTAAACATATTAAGGCCTTGTGCTGAATGGATTTATTTAAATTAAAAATAAAAGGATTAAGATTGTTAGATCTAAGACTTTTGTGATCTATAATGTAGATATATGTCTTTCGGATTAATCACATTGATAAGATTTGGTCGAAGTTTGGAACCTAAAGATGGACCACAATAATTGGTTTGAAATGTTGACCAAATCTTATCAATATTATTAATTTGAAAGACTTATATATAGAATTAAAATTGATTTGTTTTAATTATATTTCAGAAAATATACAGAAAGTGGAGAAGATCAGGCATTCAGATGTGCATTATGTTTTGAAAATATTTTATATCCAAAGGTTGGAAGTCTTATTTACAAAATAATGAAAAAGCAAAAAGAGAAGCTAGATTTGCAGAAGTAGCTCTGCAACAAGATTTTCATGATATATCTGGCATATGGTATCATGGAGGAGCACATAGTGGAATATATGAGAAATAATTATGTATCCATTGTACCAGAAACTTAACATGGTCTTGGCCTACTCACAATGCTGCTAAATGGCCAAAAGGAGATCCCAAAATTATTTTTCCTGACACAGTTTATGATTTTGCAGGTTATAAACAACTGTGGTGGGATTTTCTTAATGTTGATGATAAAGAAGAGACCCACTATACTAAACTAAAGTTTAGTACAACGGGTATTTTTCAAAGAAACCAACAATGTGACTGGTTCCAAGATTGGTGGTGTGATTATGGCGTTAACAGAACAACAATGGACCCAGTCTACCATGAGTCATACTGCAGAAATCATTGTGACATATGCCTCGAGTATAATATTGGAGAATGTTTTCACACCATTTATAAAACTGTTAAAGAAATGGCAATTGGTGAATGATCATCCTTTTATAATCATTCTCTCAAAGAATACATGAGTGGTCAATATGAATGGTTGGTCTTAACCAAGGTAAAACACCAAATTGTTTTGGGAAAACCAATGATAGTCTGCAGGATTTTTACTAAAGCTTGGGACGAATTGTTGTACAAAAGAAATAGATTCATCGAAATCACTATATTCTGATGGTTCTCATGGGCTTATCCGTAAAAGCATCCATTATTGTAATAATGTTGTCCAGTCACAAGGACTCAATTGTGGCCGGCTTTCTCGTGGGCTTTGCTGTACCAAAGCATCCACTTTGTAAATAGTTGATCCACTAAATAAACAGTGGAAAGTAGCATATCCTCCCATAGGATTTACTTTTCTGGACTGGAATCTTTGTGCGGATGTCACCTCGGTGTTACCCGAAAGCAATGATTCCTTCCACCTGTCTGATGCTCTACAGTAATGTTTGTCCCCCCTCATTTGCTATAAATGGAAGGTAAGACTCATTCATGAGGCATTCACATTTTGAAAGTCTTAGAGTCTTAGAGAGTCTTAGAGATCTGAGAAGCCTGCGTATCAGTGTGCTTGGCACTGGTAAGAACCTAAAGTGGCTAGATCTATTAGCAGTTAGTCAAGTCTATATATGAGTCGAGTCTGTATATTCTGAGTTGGAGCCTATCTGTTGCCAGGTAGCCTTCAGTATTGCTTGTTCCTATGTGAATGGCATAAAGCCCAATAAATGCAACGATAGTCAATCTCTGATAAGGAATTCTCTCTGTAATCTCTGATCTATAATCTGAATACATTCTGAGAAATAATATGAGTATACATTTCCACATTTGAATACCTGTGCGCATTTATCATTGTCTTTTGTGGTAGTAGTCGTCTTGCAATATTCATTCGAAGTTCACAAGAAGTTCATTAGGGGTTTGCCAAAGGATTGAAGGGATGCCAGACCATTGTTAGGTGAGGAATCCATGTGTTGAGGTCACAGAGCATGAAAGATCTGAGTAGGTTCGCATTGAGTTCACCACTGGTTCACCAGGAGTTGTTTTGCAAAGACAGACGAAGAGACGCAGCAAGGCCAAGAGACAAAGAAAGCTTGTGACAGAAGCCCTTGCTAAAAAATTGTAAGTAATACAATTCTAATGCGAGACTAATGACAACTTGCTACCAAAATTATCACAGAAATATCAAAATTCGTAAAACTCGGGTTGGGGTCTAATTAAAATTCACTTGGTAAAAAATATCACCCAGGTTCAGAATATAGGTAGTTAAATAAATTTTATTGAAGAGATGGGTAAAAATAAAAAAATCGAACATAATGGCGAAAAGCTAAAAAAAAAAAAAAGGAAATATTTATTCGAACCAAAGGTGTAGAAGTTGAGGAGTTTGGAATAAAAACATATGGAGTTTTATAAAAAGTCTCACACTTTGCACTTAGTCATAAATTAATAAAATAATAGAAAAATAAAATTTTATTGAAGGCACGGTCTAGGAGGTCCATAGTTGTGGGTGTTCAAGAAGGAATTAAGTGAAATAAAAGAAATGGGGTTGGATCCCCGAATATATCAAAAGGCCCAAATACACAAAAACGCAAATGCAGAACAAACCATTAAAGGCATGGTCTAGGGACATTGGGGTCGAGTGGGACACATGATGAAATCAAAGTGTTTATTCATCTCGATGTTTTGATTTTAAAGAATTTTTAAGTTCATTAAGAAATTTCTTATATTTTTGAATTAAAATTTTCAAAATAAAATAAAATATTTTTTTAAGGGTTTGGTATTTTATTTTCAATAAAATGACAATTTTTATGTAGAATTCACAATAGGGTGTCAAGCTCTTTTCACGCCTTTCCCTTATATACACCAAATAAGCTTATTTGCAAGGGCGTAGCCAGCCAAGCAACAAAGGAAGGAATTGGAATTGGAAAAGAATTAACCAAAGATTGCAAGAAGGTGTGGTCATATTTTCCTTTATAGGTTGGCCCTTATGTTATTGCAAATCTCATCCACAACAACAAAGAAACCACTACTCTCACTTTCATGAAACTAAGTTGTATTGAGTTTAAAGCTCATAATCCTTTAAAGATTTATTTGAGCATTGTCCACAGGTCTCATTTATAAGGTATGTAGATGAGGAGTCTCACTTTCATGACATTTTTAAAAGGGTGGAGACATATTCAATAGTCGTATAAAGAATCAACAACTTCCTAAAGATTCACTAATGAATTTTTTGAGTTTTCAAAGGGATATGAGGATTTAAATGTCTTCCAACAATATTGCAAAACCAAGGTGTAGAGCATGTTCTTCCTGAGTTTGGGAGTTCATCTGTTATCCTAGCTACTCAAGAAAATCCCAAGGAAATTGAAGCTCATGTAGCATCACGACATGTTTCTTTCGATCCTAGTGTAATTGAAAAGGAACCTCTAGCTATTGTTGAACAAGCTATAGAAGTCTTGACAAAGTAAGTATTGAAGAAAATAATTACTAACAAAGCCACCACTGTAACTGAGCAAGCAAGACTATAGGAAGAATGATTCCAGTTGTTGTGTTGAATATGGTATTCTTTTCATAATTTCATTTGTCATTTTTAAGAAAAATCAAAATATCACTTTGCTTGATTTCATCGATATCTTATGTAATTGATTAGTTTTTTTTTCTAAGTAATACTAATCTATTTATAAGGGCAAAATTAAAAATACAGCGAGGCGCCGGCCTCTACGGTGCTGAACAGAGTTATGTCAAATTAATCAAAAGACTATACTTGATTGCCCACCAAGGGGAAACCAGTCTGAGAGAACCCAATGTAAAAGGCCCACGTAGGGGTCTTAGAACAAAACTTAAAAAGGCCCACATAGGGGTCCTGAACCAAAACCAATCAAAACTAGCCAAATGGTTTAGAAAAAAAGACAGTAGAGAAAAACCCAAGAAAACCAACCCGTGAAACATCCAAGGAGTGCCGGGGCGACATCTGGTGAATGGATCAGCTGTCAGAATGAACCCCCTGAGTGTCATCTGGTGGAGGCTCTTCCACAATACGACATGCGTACTCATACCAGTCATCATCCTCTGCTGACGTGTCGCATGGGAGGCCACCGAATGCTTGCAGGCCTGCTAAGCTGCTTGTGCCTGCATGCTTGCTTGACGTGCCACCTGCCCTGTCTTCCATTGCATGCTTACCTCTAGCCATCTCCTTGCCATGCAGAATGTTGTCACCACCAGCCTTATTTGTTTTCTCTATCGTCTGCTGCTTGCTATTATTTCGTTTCTTTGGTTCACAGTCCTCCTTGTTCTTCTTATCTACCTTTTGCTACACCCTGTTGTTCTTCTCCTCTGGACCAAGAACGCAGAGCTGAGCATTCTGCTCATTTCGTGGGCTGATTTGCTCCCTAAAAGTAACAGTGATGGTGGCTAAGATGTTGGGTTGATTCAGCGTACCGTGGAACCAAAATTGGGTCATGTGGTGAGAGGGATGAAGGGGGGAAGGGAGATTGGTAGTTTGGGTAGCATCATTCATTCTTCTGACTCCATGGGCCTATTTCCGGCCTCTACCACTATGTGTGTAAGGGTAATTACCAGAGAAATGATCTCTGGAGAGAGTAGTAGATGGGGAAGAGGAAGGAGTAGCGGAATCATGGCTGGGCGTTGAAGAAAGGCGAGTAATTCTGCTACGACTACCACCTCTACGGCTATGCATTCAATGGCAAGTATGCACCATGGTTGAATGTCTTCTGTTGAGTTGTACTAAAATGGCTATGTTGTGAATAGTGAGAGCAATTAGGGAGGTAGAGGTAGCACTGGAGATGGTGGAGCTATTCAGAAGAGAAACAGAGAAATTTTGCGTGGAATTCAATGCACAGTGAGTTGATTGAGAGAAATGGAAACCATTCCCAAATCAACACAGTTGAGAATCCAACATAGCCTCCCAGTAATTGTGTGAGAGCTCCGCTCCGCAACATGAGTGGGGCAAGAGCAATTTAGCGGTGAAGGGTTGAATGAATTCTGTCTTGTGGGTGCCATGGCCTTATGCCTGCTGCAACTACCTAGACTAGTGCACCAGAGTAATGGTGCCTACAGACCATCTGTAGCTTGCCATAAATTGGCATGAAAGGGGATGCGGGTGGCCATGTGGCTTGGCCACCTGCCGTCCTTCTGTCTAATCTACTTTAAATTCATTATAATCACCCGCATCCGGGTTATGTAATTGATTAGTTACTATTAACTAGTTGTTTCATTAGATTAACAAAATGATTGAATGAAGGATACATGTATGAATGCTATGAATGCATTTAATTCAAGTAACTATTTAATATAATTTAATTTCATTTACAGTGGAGCTCATTTATGCTATCAGTTTGATGCTCTAAATCTTAAGCTTATTGTTGGTCTTTTTGAATTCATGCATGATAATGATAATAATCCTGTGATATAATATAATATAAATATTTTAGTTATAATTTATTTTGAATAGTTATAATTTTAGTCATTAATTTCTATCAATCTTTCATAATCTGTTTTATAACTTCATTCTTTTACAAAGTCTCTAGAAGGAAACTAGGCCCACATAATGATCGAAATCACCATCTCAATTGAATAAGGGCACAATTGGGAATTTGACCAGGTGATCTCCCAAATGTCAACGTCATTTCCAAGAATCAATAAGCGATTATGGTTTCAATTTCAAAGAGAAACCTCTATGAGTAAGGGAATAGATTCTCCCTTCCTTTCTCTTCCTTCCTCCATCCCTTCCATTCCTTCCTTCTTTCCTTCCTCTTACCTTGTTTTTTTTTATACCTTTATTAAATTTTTAATGTTTATGGTTCTTTTTTTGTTGTAGCTTTATTTTTTCATGCATGGAAGCTAAGATATCATGGATGAATCTCCATGAAGAAGGTAATGACTTATCCCTTCCTTTCTCATTCCTCGCTTTTACCTTTATTTTACTCAATTGATTTGGTAATTCTTATTTCTCTTTTGTTGTTGAAAGTTTATGCTTCCATGCATGGATACGAGGGTTTCATGGAGAAACCTCTATAACAAATAATGGCTTCTCCTTTCCCTTATCCTCACACCTTCCTCTTTTTATTTTCTTTTCCTTTATTGATTTTCTAATATTTATTTATGTTTTGTTGTTGAATGAAAAAAAAGAATAAGAGAACAAACATATAGTGGGATTCACTTCATGAATAGATCCAGTACATGGATGTGGTCTAAGGAGGGATATTACATTCCCATAAAGAGGATTGGGTTCAAATCCCAACGCCCATCTATCTCTCATTACTCACTTTTTCCTTAGTATTAAATATTGACACTTATCTCAAATATGCATTACTCACTTGTTATGCACAAGTAAGGATAGTTTGAATTTAGATATGCACTTGTAATGGCACATATTTACGAGAATGTAACTAAAGTAGAGTTTTTTCCTATTGACAAGTGATCTAGGTTCAAATCCCAACGTTACCTTATCATTTTCCATTTATGTTTTTATTTTTTTACCATTATCTCTTTATGTTACCATAAATTTTAACTTGTGCTAGGTTAGTCTAGTTTCAAGTCAAACTTGCACTTTTAATGGTATATTTTTTTGGAAATGTAGCTCAAGAAGATATCTATTGGTTCAAATCCCACCATTCCCTTACCATTTTCCCATCCATATTTTTTACCACTTTCAATTCCATATTTTTATTTTTTTGCCATTTTCCTTTTTTAAATTTCGAAATTGTAATTTTTATTTTGTAAATGAGCACCAAAATTCCATTAATCAAAAGATGTTTACAAAAATTACATGGATATCAATGGCACCATCTGAAAGTGAAAAACACTCTTTAACCACAACATTGTGTAACAAAAAAACTACCTGTCCCATCCTTTAACAATATCAAATTAGGCATTACTCATGAGATTCCATCAGATGTTTATAATACAAAGATCTAGCCTTTTGAGCACAAAGAAACAAAAAGAAAACACAAATAGAGAGCATAGAATGACAACATAAATGTCATGGAGAGTAGTATAAACCGGCCTTGATTGACCATGATAATGCTTTGTAATCCACCAGACTATAAATATGTTGACAACACTGTCAAAAACAAAAGCTACTGCAAGTCTAATACCTCTAGTCAAAATAACTACCAAAGACAATGAGTCTCCATTTCCAATTTGTAACTTAACAATAGATGTTAAAATTAACATTAAACCTAGTACTAAATCTAATTCCAAACCCGATACTAAATCTAATGCTAAATCATGTGCTATACCTAATGTTACACCAAATGATAAAATTAACACTAAAATTGATGCTAAATACAAAAAATCACTTTAATCCTAACTTTTGCACGAGAAAAATGCCCAAAGGAAAAAAAACACTACAATTTAATGTTAAACTCAGTGGTAGTGAGTTATTTTATTGTAGCGAAATAAAGTAGTTCCAAAATGAAATAAATCCGTGCCACTAGAATATGATGCTACAATTAAAATATTTACGTTGTTAAATGAGTTTACCCCAATTATCAGGGTGGTCATAATTATGTTAGGTATAACTCTTATTGCACAATGACTGTAATACTTATCAAATGGATGTTAAATCTCTTTCTGCAATGGTTACTCAGAAAAGTAAATTTGCATGTTCTAAATTTAGGATTTTTAGATTGGATAATATGAAAAAAAAAACTTGGTATATGGATTGGTCAAGGATTGTCCTGATTTTAAATGAGATTTTAGGTTTTATTAAATTCAATTTTACAAATATTTAAGAGATAACGGATTCAAAAGAAGTCTAACTCAATCTAGTATCTATGTCAAAGGTGAGGATGGTGATGTGTTCATTTTGGTAATATATAAATGATTTGATCAAAATTAGGAAAATTCTAAGCGTTAAATTCCAACATTTGACTAATTTTGCTTCTTTTTTTCAAAAAAATAATTTCCCAATTTTCATTTTTCCAAAAAAAATCACTTAAATTTCTATCATTTGCACTTACATTTCACTCATATTTTTTTATTTTAACGTGAATGAAGAAAAATTATTGCATGTCTCATTGTCCATAAGGGAAAAGTCATTCACAACGTATTTTCAACATAACTTTTTAATACCAATCATCAACCAATACCAAATGCAAGTAAGTCAAACACTATTAAAAGTCACTTAAAACATGTCAATACCACTACCAAATACAACAAGCCAAAAACACCCAGAAAAATAACTTAAAACATGTCACCAAATATAGTTATGATAGTAAATGAATGTCACAAAAGCACATTGCGGTAACCGTTTATGGTAAATACCACCTTAACATTGTCATCAACAATATAGCAATAATGGTGATGATTGTTGACTATTGCCCACATTATTGTTGATAATTCCTAAACGATAATTATTAATCTCGTGTTGTTATTATTACTATTACTATTATTTTAAATGAAACGATTAGGTTTTCTATATTGTTCCAATCTGGTTTCGAGGCTAGAACCTTTTACATCTACAATAGGATCTTCATCAACTAAGTTGAAAAGTGGCCAAACAATACTTGATTTCATACTACACTATATGCATACTGTGACCCTAAACTCACGATATTTCATATAAACCTTCCAAAATACTTATAAAACTAATACATATTTTCAATACATAATTTAAGACAAGAAGAGAACTAGCCTGCATTGGTTAAATTGGGTTCAAGGTTAACTTCTTCATTATCCTCAATAGGTTGCCTTGGCTGTAGTGGATCAGGAGCCTAGATCTCGTCCACCACCTCATCATCCCTATTAGGTTTTTTGGGCCTACGTTCTGATGCACCTTCATCACCACACTCCTATCCTCTTCCACATCAAATATTGCTACACCATTCCCATTCAAGGATTCCATTCTTTCAAGACAGAGGTCCAAAAGTTCATTTTTTGTCTATACTATGTCCATTATGGCTTATATTAATCCTATCTTTTGATTGAGAGGAGCTAATTGAGCTTGAACCTCTACGGCCCCCATTTCCCTTGCTTTTTTATCAAAGACAAAATGTACTCCATTATTGTTGTGAGGTAATCCAGATGTCAATTAAATTCTTCCTTCTCTGAGCGAGATGATGTTTCCATGTTTACACCTGCATGACACTTTGCCTTCCTTGTTTTGGATTTGGTGAAATAAACCCGAAATTCAAATGAGATGGTGACAAGTGACCATGCCTTTAACCGAACACACTTTCCCCCACCAAGCCATCAATTTTCTTTCCATCTTGAGTGCAACAAACTTCCATGTAAATCTTCTAAACCAAACATTCGGTTTATGTATTAATATCAATGAAAATCCATCCCTTCACCATTAAAAATCTATACCCCAAGCATTTATGCTTATTCTCTGATATTAAAATAATGTCCCAATATTTTCTCCCACATTTATTAAGGAACTGAACAAGATTCCATCTATCCCTAGCCTTTCTCGTGATCACATGGACAAGTCAAGTGTATCTGCAAACCCAGATACTGATGATGAATGGTAGCTACCAAAATACTGGAGAGAGAATTTGTAGGCTCAAAAAACATGATTGTAGACTTACATGAGACCATCGAACCACCAACTAATTTATTCCCCCTTTATTACTTCTTAAAAATTTCAATACACCTAATCTCTTATTAATATTTGAGATTTTCATGGTAAATGTTTATACACACCATTTCTTTCATCCTGAACCAATATCCCTTGTTCTAAGGAGAATCCCTTATTTGTTAATGCATCCACCTTTGAGTTGAGATGCATCTTGACATGGTAGAACTTTTCAAACTCAATTTTATCTATTTGTAGGCTTATTGTTTGCAAAATTGAGGATTGAACCTGACTCAAATTCTCTTTAAGCTTACACACCTATTGAATGACTATCATCGAGTCTCCATACACCTTTAACTATCAAATTCTATTTAAGATAGTCAATTCTAACCCTTGCCACAAAGATAAAAAATTGGCTTGATTAATAATAGCACTTCCCAACCTCGTACATATCATATCTCTATTTCTTCATCAGACCTCCCCTTAATCTCATATGATTATAAAAAAATTGATCATAATAATTAATTGTCTTATTAAAAGAAAAAATATATTAAACAATTAAAAGGTATAGAAAATGCATTACCAAATTCTATCACGTATCAAGCTAATTATAAAATTACTAAATATAAATGAAAATTAATAAAAATAAAATTATAAATATTAATATCAATAATTAACTTATTAATAAATGTTATTGTTAAAAAGAAAAAGTACACAATATATAAATTATGATATATATGATTAAATAATATATTAACAAAATTCCAATAATATCACAATTATAATAAATATATATACAATATGAATGGATTGGAAATATCAAACTAATAAAAGTAATTTAGAAAACTTGTGTTAAAATATAAATATAAAACATCCACCACAGTATGTAGATAACTGAAAAACATTATATGCAACCCATAGAAATTTATTAGTAGAAAGATCATTACAATGAATGTACAAAAAATTTGGACACTTGTTGCTCGTCCGTATTTGGGTGTAGACACACGGAGGATGGAACATAATGGAGCAAGGGGATGTGTTTGAAGGTGTTGTGCTTGAGGTGGGATAAAATATGAAGTTTTCCTCCCTTTTCCTGGTTTGTATCTCGTGAGGTTTCTGTCGTTTTTTCTAACCGGAGTTTATGTTGTGGCTACCTGCTCTAGTTTCACTGTGCTGTCTTCCCTTTAGCATTTTATTTTACCTTGGGGCACTCACTTCTAGGGAAGTTAGTAACCATGGCTTTTACGGTGTGGGGTTTTTCCCTTTGTGTCAGGGTTTTTACTTGCGGGTTCTCAACCAGCCTTTTACCAGCCACACCAGTATTTTTGTTTGTTTTTCTGCATATCCTACTCACTGTTCCGAGTGATGGTAGTTCCGTCTGACTTTGTAGACTTGGGCCCAGCCATGGAGGACATTTTATCGGTGTGGGGGTAGGAATTGATAGCAAAGACCCTAGCGATAGTGAAGGGGGTTATCCAAGCTAAGTCACCACTTGGAAAAAGTTTATGTATGGAGCTAGCGTGGAATTATGGTGGTGGTATAGGCTTGTTGGAAGAGTCAAAAACCCCCTCCATAAAGGAGTTTTGTGGGTTTCCAGACTCTGGAATTCATGAAGTTATGAAAGGGGAAGTTTTGGCAAGTATTTCTACTGGGTTGTCGGTGGGTTTACTGGTAAGTTCCACATCCTCTGTTGTTGTCTCTATTTCTGGGGTTTTAACAGGTGGATTGGAAGACATTATTAGGAGAAGTGGTTTAAAGAGGTAGGAAGGGCTTCATTATTGGCTTAATGAGTTTTTTGGGGCTGGGAAGTCGATCGAGGGTCCGATTCTTTACAAAACTTTGAATTAAAAAATCCCTATTACGAATTGTGCGATTAAACTCTCGGAGTCTTTTTAGGTTGAGGCGGAGCTTGGGGTTGTTGGTTTGAAAACCTTTAATGGGTTTTCAAAGATAAATATTTCAGTAGGGTTCCTTTATAGGAATCATATGAGAATGTTGGGTTAGGGTTCCATGATTTCCCAAGAAAAGCTTTGGACCAGGGTGGTTTTCTGGAGTTGGGGTCTTTGGGGTCGAGGGAAGGCAAACAACCCCTCACTAGGGGAAATGGTGGACATGATTTGGTTCTAGAAGGTCCAAAAAACTCTCTATTTTCTTTAGATAACGTAGTGGGTAGTGAAAAGGCTTGGGAAACCAAGTGGGTGAATAAAATGCCTCTATTGCCCGTCAGTGAATGTTTTGTCCTCTGGGCAGAAGAGGAAAAAAGGAAAGGTAATAAGGAAAAAGGAAGGGAAACCTAAATTAATTTTAGGGGTGGATATCCAGATGGATGATGCAATGGATGCAACTGAGTGAATTCTTGTGGGTAGGGTAAAAGGTAAATAATTTTCTGTTAATTATATTAAGGAATGGATTAATAAGGAATGGGAATTGGGGTCGGATTCTCAGATGGTGGTTATCAACTCGGCAAGGGGGTGGTTTATGGTCCGCTTCTCAAATGCAGAAGTTGTTGATTAGGTTCGGGGATGGAATTGGTGTTTCGGGAAATTCCCTATTTTCTTCAAGAGATGGCACGTCTTGTTTGATGCACAAAGAGAAATATTGCGTGAGATTCTGGTCTGGTTGTGCCTCCCTTCACTTACTCCTCAACTCTAGTTCCTGGATGTTTTTAAGTCTAGTGGGAATACCCTTGGCACTTTTTTGGAAGCAGATATGTCCTTCCAAGTAACAAATGAAAGGAAAGTGGCTCGTATTCTGGTTCATTTGGACCCAAGGGAAGGGTTGGTGGATATGATGGAGATTCAAGTGGTGGGATACAACTTGACACAGACTCTAGATTATGAACAATTGCCATATCATTTCCACCGTTGTCATAAAAACGACCACCTGGAAAGGGATTTCCTTTTGGGTTTCAATCACAGGAGGAAGAACTGGGTGGAACGAGTTGGGGAAATTTAGGAACTACTAGTGGATGATGATATGGAACATGCTGTCCATTTGGGGGACCATCGAGAGGAGGTCATTTTACAAAATAAAAACAATGAAAACTAGGAGGTTGTAGTTGTTGTGGCTGAAGGGAGTTCTCCTGTACACATGGTGGATGAGATGATAGCGGAGGAGGCATCTCTCCCTGTGCGTATTTCCTTTTATCTCCCTTGCACTTTTTCAGTTTTGGTCTCGCCCTCTATGGATCCTTGTAATGGGCCTGGTCCCTCCAAGCCTTCTATTGGTTTTCTCTCATCACAAAGCAATATCTATTTGGCCCTTGACAAAATTATTACGTCCATTCCGACTCTAAACATTTTTGGTCCATTGTTGGGGGGCTTTATTTTTATTTCTTCTGATGTATTGAACCTTGTTAAACCTTTTTACAATCTCAGGCCTTGGGAAAAAAGACTTCATTCAGATGATCTGGTGGGAGGTTGTCAGGCCAGGGTGACTCTAAAATGGGCAAAAGAAAACTGATTGACTATTTCATTAGCCAACTATTGTTTATATACATAAAATGAACAGATCAATTCATCTTCTTGATGACTGTTCACGTTCTTGTTTACCCAACCGTTGAAGATTAGGTGTGAACATTCCCCCCCTTAATCTGAAGGGATGTTGGTGAGCCCAAGCATCGTTCTGAATCTTTCAAGTTTTTCTCTTCCAAGCGCTTTGGTGAAGATGTCTGCAATTTGCTCATTTGTGGAACAATGACGGAGATGGATTGTTTTGGCCTCAACATGATGTCGGATCAGATGATATTTAGTATTGATGTGCTTAGTACGATCATGGAACTTTGGGTTCTTGGCCAACTTTATTGCAGAGGTGTTATCAATCATGAGTGGAGTTTATTGTACTTGTTTTACCTGCAAATCTTCAAGAATTTTCCTAAGCCACACAATTTCTTTCGTTGCTTAAGCTGCTGCCACGTATTCTGCTTCTGTTGTGGAATCTGCTGGAACTGATTATTTGCGTGATCTCCAGGAGACAGCTCCTGATCCAAGACTCATAGCATATCCTGAAGTAGATACCCCAGTTTCTTTGTCTCCATCGAAGTCTGAATCAGAGTATCCAATTAAGCTGAAGTCGTCCACCTGTGTATACTTGATTCCAAGGTCTTGAGTTCCCTTCAAGTACCTTAGAACTCTTTTTGCAACAGACCAATGTCCCTCACAAGGCTTTTGCATAAACCTGGAGAGGATTCCAACAACAAATGAAATGTCTGGTCTGGTAGTAGTGAGGTAGATGAGACTTCCTACAAGCTGTCTATACTTTGTTGCATCCTCAAATTCCTTTCCTTCAATAGATGTGAGCTTCAAGTTTTGTTCCATTGGAGTAGAAAGAGGATTGCACTCTGTCATGCCAAATCTGTTTAACAAATCTCCAATGTATTTCTTTTGAGAAAGAAATATGGATTTTGGATGTTGGGTTACTTCAATGCCAAGATAGTAATGAACATAGCCCAAATCAGTCATTTCAAAACTTTTTCCTAATTCTTTCTTTATGGATGCAATATAGCTTTCATTGTTCCCTATCATTAAAAGATCATCTACATATACCACAAGATATACAACTGTTTTGCCAACTTTCTTGACAAATAAAGTTGCATCATCAAGATCAAAATGTTTGAAGTTGAGTTTCAGAAGATGCTCAGTTAGTTTTTCATACCAGGCTCGTGGTGCTTGTTTGAGGCCATACAAGGACTTCACAAGTTTGCATACATTATGTTCATGTCCTTTCATAGCAAATCCTTCAGGCTGGGACATAAAAACATTTTCTTTTAGATCTCCATTCAAGAATGCAGTTTTTACATCCATTTGATGGACTTTCCAACCGTTCTGAGCAGCTAGTGCAAAGAGTGTCCGGATGGTGGCCCATTTTGCTGTGGGGGCAAAAGTTTCCTCATAATTGACCCCTTCCTTCTGTGCAAAACCTTTTGCCACAAGCCTAGCTTTGTGCTTTTCAAGTGAGCCATCAGCTTTGTACTTGTTCTTGTAGACCCACTTGCAGCCAATTGGTTTGGTTCCAAATGGAGGATCAACCAGCTTCCAAGTGCCATTCTTTATGAGGGCATCATACTCCTTCTGCATCGCTTCTTTCCATTTATCATGAGAAGCAGCTTCTTTGAAGGAAGTTGGTTCAAAATCTGTAGACAAGTTCAATTCACAATCATAAGTAACATCCATATCAACAGGTGAATTAGAGTTATCTACATCACCTCCATCTTGTCGGTTTGTATTTCTGGTTCCTGTTTTTCCAATTTCATCAGGATGAACACTTTCAAGTGTCTTTGTCAGCCACTTTGGGGGACCTTTCTGAGATGGTCCAGGCTGCTCTGTTGATTGAGTTGGGACTGAATCAAGATTGAGTCTCCCAATTCTATCAATTACATCACTTAAAGGATCATCCGGTGTTGGAGTTTCATGCAAGGGAGATTGTTATTCAGAAGAAGATTCCACATGTTGATCTAGTATAGGAATCCCCCCTTCAAGATGTGGAATCTGATTATCAAACTCTTGAAATGATTTCGTTTTTGTGAATCTATCCAAGCGATCAATTTGCCGCTCAACAACACTGTCAGATTTGGATGATTCAAGAAAAATGACATCTCTAGATACAACAAACTTTTTATTTACTTCATCATAGAGACAGTATGCTTTAGAGGTGTTTGAATACCCCAGGAAGATACACTTACGACTTCTAGCACCAAGTTTGTTTCTATGTACCTTTGGTATTAAAGCATAACAGGTGGAACCAAAAATCCTGAGATGTTTTACCGAAGGAACATGTCCATACCACAATTCATAAGGAGTCTTGTTTCTTATAGCACTAGATGGACATCTATTCTTTATATATGCAGCACATAGAACAGCATCAGCCCAAAACATTATCTTTAAATTTTTGAAGAAAAGCATGGATCGTACCATATTCAAGATTGTTCTATTCATTCTTTCTGCTACACCATTCTGTTGGGGATTATAAGGTACAGTTGTTTGATGTTTGATCTCATGTTGGCGAAGATAGTTTTCAAATTCATTTGATGTATATTCTTTTCCATTATCAGTGCGAATAGACCCAATATGAGATTGTGCATCATTTTCAATCCACTTATGAAAATTCTTGAATGTTTGAAAAGCATCAGATTTGTTCTTCAATAAATAAACCCAACACATTCTGGTGTAATCATCAATAAATGTCATGATATATTTATTTCCATTTGCAGAAGGAACAGGCATTGGACCACATAAATCTGAATGAATGAGTTCAAGCTTCCTATGTGCTCTTGAATGTGAATCATGAAAAGACTGTTTGCTATGCTTTCCTAGAATGCAAGCATCACATTGCTTATGTTTTCTAGGAATGGTAGGCAAACCAGCAACACCATTTTTCTTCAACAAGCGGAGACTATCATAGTTTAAATGTCCAAATCTAGCATGCCATAATAAACTTGACGGAAGTGTACCTTCTTCATGATGAGAAATATATGAGAAATGTTGTGCATGAGCAGAGGTTCCTTGCAGTTTAAGAAGTCTTTCTTCTTCTATTCCCCTCATGACAAGTGAGTAGTCAGGTGCCTTTCTTACCTCAAGCTTTCCATCAAACATATGAGTGGAGTGACCTTGCTGGCGGATGTGGACCAAGGAAAACAAGTTTCTCTTGAGCTGTGGGAGATATAGAACATGATCCAGAAGAAACTCTGGAAGGCCAGGCAGTTTAAGCCTGATTGTGCCAAGCCCTGATGGCTTGATTATTGACTGATCTGCAAAGTATACTGCTCCATCAACATTGTCAGTGAAATCTTCAAAAAAATCTTTCCTATGAGTCATATGACAGGTTGCTCCTGAATCAAGCAACCAATCATTTTTCGAAGAAGCAAGTGAAGCATTAAACAAATCTTCATTTACTCCAAT
Source organism: Pinus tabuliformis (assembly GCA_031772625.1). Taxonomy (NCBI): domain Eukaryota; kingdom Viridiplantae; phylum Streptophyta; class Pinopsida; order Pinales; family Pinaceae; genus Pinus; species Pinus tabuliformis. The sequence continues at coordinate 502,343,883 of CM062818.1, read as the reverse complement.
GTTACATTGTGCCTCAATATAGTGAGCGGATTCAGGTGCTTTACCTTTGTCTGTGTCATCAGTTTTACCTTTCTGCTGGTTTCTTCTCAGCTCAATTTTGTCCCATGGTAGCTTGCATGTAGAAGCATCATGTGATCCATTTCGTTTGCAGTGAATGCAATGCAGATCTGCCTTTTCTCCTCGAGAATGTCTGCCCCCCCTGCCTCTGAAGTATCTTCCTCTTCCTCTTGTAGGATTTTGAGCAGGATGCTTTTCTTTATGAGCAAGGCAAACAGTCTCTTCAGAAGATTTAGGGACTGTCTTCTTTCCAAAGGTTTTCTCTCTTTCAACAAACTTTTTCACAAGAGAGTCAAAGGTTATATCTTTAAGATTTCCATTTGCTTGTAATGACTCAAGATAATTGGAGTAGGTAGGATAGAGTGCTTTGAGAAAGGCAGTAAGAGAGATATCCAGCTCAACCTTAGTGGATTTAATATCATGCATTATAGACTTTATTTCAGATGCAAGAGCAAGAGGATCATGATTTTTTAGTTCAAGAGTGAAGAGTTTAATCATGAGCTGAACAACTTCAAGTGCAGAATGTGAATCATAGAGTTCTTTCAGCTTTTGTAAAGCTTCAAAGGCAGTGGAATAGGATGAAATATGACGACTTACTTCTTCATTTACAGATGCTGCGATCAATGCATAGGCTTTGTTGTTCTTGTTTTCCCAAATGACAAGTTCTTTATCTGATGTAGGCTGCACAGGGTCTTTGTCTTCTTCTCCGACACACACTCCTTTCCACAACTCATTGTAGATGAGGGTGTGTTTTACCATCCGAGACCATTCAGAATAGTTCTCCTTGCCAGTGAGAACTATTCCGACCATAGAGATGATTGAATGCATTCTGTAAAAAAAATGTCTCTGCTGATAAAAAAAAACTTTCCTTACGTTACAGCCTTCAAATCCCTCTAATGTTTGCTAGAAGCATCAACATTGAAATGATAACTTTTCAATATAGCATTATCATTCAAAAGAAAACTGTGTAATAAATTGTGTAATATCAAACACTTTGATTGATATATATATAAATACTTTGAAGAACAACGCAATACTTTGAGTGATAAATAAACCCTTTGAAAAATGCACAATACTTTGACTGCTTTGAAAGACTGCTTACATAAATTGCGCAATACTTGACTCACAGCATTACCATTCGGAAATTCACACTCACATGGAATAAAACGCGCAATTCCAAATCATTTACCATACCATATCCTTGCGGTCGTGAGTGATGACAAATAGAATCCGAACTGCTCTCAAATAATAAATGATGACAAAACTGCTCTCAAATAAATTACAGTGCTCTCATGTCGCCATATTTTTAAATTGGCTATCTAATAAGACATTTACTACTGAGCCTTTCGAAAGCCATCTACGAATGCCAGTTCTATTCATTTCACAAGTCTTGCAATATGAATCTGGTGCAAAAGTTTCCGAGTATATGAAACATTACTTATAACAAAATGCAACGTGGACTAAATAAGCTATGCTAAAAATGTTATGAAACTTATAAATGCTTTCCATGTCCAGTCCATGTGAGTTATTTTGCATCAACCATCTATGATTATATGAAATTCTCTAGAGCCGGAACCTTCCGCCACGCAAATTTCTAAAATGTGGAGCCTCTGAAACCAAAGTAAAATCCCTCCACGTCATAAAACTTGATATAAAAGCGTGACTTGTCCACTGATAGTTTGGGCTCCGATACCAAACAATGATTCAAAAACTGCTCCAACGTGCTCTCTTAATACCGCTCCAAAGATGGTATCAAGTTTCTGCGACAAGTCGGCTCCAACAACGCCAAGAGTGCATGCAAAAACATGGTTTCAAAGATCTCCAAACTGAAGATAATGTATTGACTAAATGCGTCCAAAAGTTGCTTCAACAGATCGGCTCAGAAACATGACGACCCAGCAAGTGAACCCTGCAGCAGTTGTCGCTGTCCCTCCTGACTCAGCGGTTGAAAACGCCTTTGTGCATCAATATTACCATGTCGCCCCAAATGGTATTCAGGTTTTATCAGGATTAGTGCGGAAAACCTAACTGAAACAAATATTAAACTTTGAGAGTTTTTATATGTTCGCCTTTGCTGCAAAAGGAGAATATATTTGCAGTGCAGAGTCGAGGACCGCATACAATTCATGAAAAGCACATTAGATAACTTTCTCTTGAAACAGAAAGAGAAAACTAAGACCAGGAGGCAGAAAAACGAAGAGCTATTTCGGAATTACAGAGAAAAAGGCATGCGGCCATGAACGAACACATGATCAGGCCATGCTCCTAACCAGAATTCCGTGATCCTAACAGGTTCTGCACATAATCCACAGGAGACTGGAAAAGACGGAATTTCACACAGTCGATGTATTTAGATACTATGGTAGCGGGATTCTTCGGACAGCAAGAAAGACTTGCTTGGAAACGTTTACTCAGCAGATGCGCAGGACAATCAATGAGAGGCAGCGGTGGAGAGGCAGCGAAACGGATGAAACGCAGGACAATCAATGACTGTTAACCGATGCGCAGAGAATTAATGACACTCAGGACAGATGCAGCGCTCAGGGCAGAGCAGCGCTCAGGACTGAGCAGCGCTCAGGACAGAGGAGCGCTCAGGACAGAGGAAAGGGAGTTACAAGGAATCTGGGACCTTCGCTCTGATACCATGTCAGGCCAGTGTAACTCCAAAATGGGCAGAAGAAAACTGACTGACTATTTCATTAGACAACTATTGTTTATATACATAAAATGAACGGATCAGTTCATCTTCTTGATGACTGTTCACGTTCCTGTTTACCCAACCATTGAAGATTAGGTGTGAACAGAGGCCTTGGTCTTCTACAGGACTCTACTGGACCCCCAAAATCACGGGGTAGTAAATCAAACTTTTCTAAAGTTGAGCTTAAAGCCAAACTTGATATCATCGATGGCAAACATATATCTCTAAAAGGGTCACATAGAGAAACGACGAGCCAATTGGTGGTTTCCAAATGATCATGTTGTCCTTTGATTGTAGGGGGATTTCTAATCCCCAGAAGAAATTGGCATTAAAACAATTTTTTATGAATGTGAAGTGTAATGTGATTATGATCCAAGAGACCCTTGGTTCAGGGGAGTCCATTATAAATATTTTGGGAAATATGTTGCCTAGGTGGTCATTTGTGGCCCTCGATGCAATTGGTCGTTTAGGGGGTTCAACTTTAGGCATAAAAGACAACAACTTAAAACTCTTAAACTCCTGGGGCTTGGATTCGATGTTGGGAGTGGAGGTATACTCATTCGAAATATGTTCAAACATAAATCTTCTTAACTTATATGGCCCCTGTCAGGACCGTATTTCGTTTTGGAATATGTTTTTTGCAAAATATATGTTAAACTGTCCAAACCTTATGATTGGAGGGGATCTAAATGTCAAACTAGGGATCTTTGAGTCATGGGGAACTAATGCATAGGTGTATCATCTGGAAAATTTCTTCTTAAACAAACATAGATGGGGCATCTTATTGATGTTAATCTTATCAAAGAAACTCCCACCTAGAGGAATAGGACGGTGGGTGGGGCAAGGGTTCTGATGGTGAGGGTGCAGGCTTTAGAGACAGTCTCCCTAATCTGTCGGCAAGCTCTTCAATATTTCGATCAACCTCCCTTTCTTCTTCTGCTTTGGGCGCATCAGTCATTAAACTGATGTTTCATCCTTTCCGAAAAACTCACTATCAAGCTTATTACAAACAGTGGCTTTCCGGAAGCGCTTAAAAGAATTGTCCAACGGGCGGATTTACACAGCACAACATATATATATACACTACGTTATATAGCGGTTATGCCTCCGCTCACATGTATCCACTATAGCAAGCGATCCCCATGACTCCAAACCGCTTACGCAGAAGAAATTATATATAATAGTAACGGCTTTGGAAATTGAGCATATAAAGAACAGTTTTAAAGAACCTTTCAACGCCAATACAGCTTCAGATGTAATTATATATAACAGCGGGCATATAAATAACAGTTTTAATGAATCTTTCAACGCCAATACAGCCTCAGATGTATATGGTAAGAACTTCAGTTATAAAATTCCAAAATCTACTACAGACACTTAATGGAAGTCGCAAGAGTTCTTAGAACCAACAGAAACATATGCGCATTTGTAAAATCAAGCCAGTATTCAACAAAATGAAAGGAAGGTGCTTTCAATGCTTAATACACAGTACTACAGCATGCGGAAACTTAGGCACCGATTCAATATTTTTTTAAAGCGCCACACAACCCCTCCACATGCATATACAGAGTCGTTTTTATCAGCCCCAAACTGAGAGAACAAATTTCCCCAAAATAATACTATGCACTCGCCCCTCTCCTCTCTCACCTTGAGATCTTTTCTGGGTTTTTTTTTATCTAAGGATAGGCTCTCTCGTCCTTATCCGATACAAAGAAAAGCATGAATGATTTAAAGCTTGAAAGCTTTATTACAATGCATGATTTATTGCTATGATTTATTCTATTTTAAACTAAGAAAGCATAGAAAGTGCAAGCTAAAGGATCCCACTCCCCTACCTGTATATTTTTTTTTTGATTTTTTTGGAATAATCTGGAAGATTTTTCCCTCTGAGTCACATGCTCCGACATTAGACTCCTGAGGACAAAATTCTTCATGGGCTCCTGTCCATGAGCTCATATACAGACTTGCCCAATTTCTGTAGAATGTCTTCTGTACCCCAAGTAGCTTCAACGATCGGCTGTCCCTTCCATTTCATCAGATACTGGAAATATTCTCGTCCCCTTGTCTTTTTATACACTTTCTTATCCAGAATTCCTTCTGGCTATAAATCCTTGGTTGTGGGTAACTGTTTTACCCAATCAATCTCTGGAGTCTCTTGTTCCTGTGTTGTATCATCTGCAGCTTCATTCTCATACTTGTACAAGTCTGCAACATTAAAAATTGGTGATATTCCCACACCAGGTGGTAATTCAATCTCATAAGCATTTGCAGAGAATTTCCTCAGCACCCTGCATGGTCCAATTTTCTTGGATTTTAATTTATTATACTTTCCCTTTGGAAATCTCTCCTTTCTGAGGTGTGCTAAAACCAAGTCTCCAACTTCAAAGTTCATTTCTCTTCTCCTCATGTCTGCTCTGGTTTTATATTGAATATTGTTGTCTTGTAGCTGTTGCTTCACCTGTTCATGTATCGCCTGCATTCTTGAAGCAAAGTCTTCACCTTATGCACTTATCATTTCTTCCTTTCCCAAATTCCTTAATTCAGATATTCCCCTTGGGTGCATTCCATACACAATATGGAATGGACTTTGTCATGTGCTCCTGTTTGGTGAATCATGATATGCATATTCAACTTGTGGTAACACTTGATCCCATTGCTTTGGATGTTCTGCAGTAAAGCTTCTCAAAAGAATGCCTAAACTTCTGTTCACAACTTCAGTCTGTCCATCAGTTTGTGGATGATAGGCAGAACTGGAACTTAATTTAGTTCCCAGCTTCTTCCATAGTGTTCTCCAGAAATGTCCAACGAACTTTGAATCCTTGTCTGAAACAATGCTTTTAGGCAATCCATGTAATCTTACAATTTCTTTAAAAAACAAGTTAGCAATATGAGAAGCATCACTAGTTCTATAACATGGAATAAAGTGTGCCATTTTTGAAAATCTGTCTACTACCACAAAAATTGAATCATAGCCTCTTTGAGTCTTTCCCAATCCTAGCACAAAATCCATACTTACCATATCCCAAGGCCTATCTGGAATTGGCAATGGAATATACAATCCTGTGTTCTGGCTCCTTCCTTTTGCATACTGGCAGACTTTACAATTTCTTACATACTTCTCTACTTCAGATTTCATTTTCGGCAGAAGTAAAATCTGTTGAGTTGTTTAAAGGTCTTCTATCTACCAAAATGTCCTGCAAGTCCTCCACTATGCTTCTCTTTGATTAAATTTTCTCTCATTGAACAGTTTGGTATGCATAGCTGATTTTTCTTAAATAACAGTCCATCTTGTATAAAATAATCTAGCCACTTGCTCCTGTCCGCCAAAACAGGATTTTTACAAGCCTCAAATGCCTCCTTAAAATCTGAATCGGTCTCATATAATTCCTTAAGAAAATCAAACCCCAACACTTGGATTTGACTTTCTTGCAGCAATACACTTCTCCTACTTAAGGCATCTGTGACTTTGTTTGACTGTCCGATTATATGCTTTAACACAAAATGAAAGCCTTGAAGATATTCTACCCATTTAGCATGTCTCTGGCTGAGTTTTGGCTGCTGCATGATAAACTGCAATGCATGGTTATCTGAATAAAAAATAAATTCTTTCGACATTAAATAATGCCTCCACTTCTTTAATGCCTGCACAACTGCGTAAAACTCCTTATCATAAGAAGAGTACTTCCTTTTTGCATCATTTAACTTTTCAATGAAATAATCTATTGGTCTATCTTCTTGGCTTAAAACTCCTCCAATTGCTTCTGCACTGGCATCACACTTAACTTGAAAAGTTTTGTCAAAATCAGGAAGAACCAAAACATGCTTTTCAGTTATTTTCCTCTTTAATATCTGAAAATTTCTCTCTGCTTCAACAGTCCACTTAAATGGCTGTTTATCTTTCTTTATGGTCTCAAGAATAGGTGCATTAATCTTACTAAAATTCTTAATGAATTTTCGGTAAAAACTAGCAAGACCATGAAAACTCCTTACCTCAAAAATACTCTTGGGTGAAGGCCACTCCACAATTGCTTTGATCTTGTTTGGATCCATCTTCAATCCTTCAGCTAAGATAACAAATCCCAAGTACACCAGCTCTTCTTTCATAAATAAACACTTCTTCAGATTCAACAATAATTTTTCTTGCTGCAGCTTCTGTAGAACATAATTTAAATGCCTCAAGTCTTCCTCTTTGGACCTGCTATAGATTAATATGTCGTCCAGATATACTATTACAAATTTACCAATGAATTCTTTGAGAACTTCATTCATCAGCCTCATGAATGTACTTGGGGCATTGGACAACCCAAAAGGCATCACTCTCCACTCATATAATCCTTCATTGGTCTTAAAATCGGTTTTCCATTCATCCCCTTCTCTTATTCTTATCTGGTGATAACCACTTTTAAGATCTAACTTTGAAAAATACTTTGCGCCAGACAAGCAATCCATTAAATCTTCAATCCTAGGTAATGGAAATTTGTACCTGATTGTAATCTTATTGATGGCTCTCGAATCTGTACACATCCTCCAGCCTCCATCTTTCTTCGGACTCAGCACTATTGGCACCGCACAAGGACTCAGGCTTTCCTTGATCAACCCCTTGTCAAGCAATTCTTGCACCTGTTTCTTAACTTCTTCATTTTCTGCAGGAGTCATTCTATATGCTGCTTTGTTAGGTAGGCTTGCTCCAGGAATCAAATCTATATGGTGACTGATTTTTCGAATTGGCGGTAATTCATTGGGCAAATCATCAACAATAATATCATAATAATTCTCCAGCATTTCTTGAATTTCAATGGGTAATTCAGAAATTTTAGTAGAAGTCAGTATTACCTTGGGCTTGCAAATTACAGCAAAATTTACCTCATTTTCTTCAATCTGCTTCAGGTATTCCTTTCCTCCAAGTAACAGAGTTTTTGGATCAGTCTTCTGTCCCGGTACATCTTCTTCTTGCAGAGGCAACAATGTATGATTAACACCATCTTTTCCAAACTTGTAGGTGTTTCTCTTTCCGTCATGTATGGCTCCTCTGTCATATTGCCAAGGCCTTCCAAGAAATATGTGACACACATCCATAGGCATCACATCACAAACAATTTTATCTTTGTACTTTCCCACTTGAAATTCCACCTCACACTATTCACTTACCAACAGTTGATGTCCCTTTTGTAACCATGACACCTTATAAGGTGTTGGATGCTTCATTGTCTTCAGCTTCAATTTCTCCACTACTTCTGTAGAGACCAAATTATCAGTGCTGCCACTATCAATGATCATCTGGCAACATTTCCCTTGGACTTTGCATACTGTCCTGAATAAATTTTTCCTTTGTGGCGGTTCAGCAGCCACCTCCTTCATTGGCTTAAGCAAGACTTTATTAACCACCAGAGATTCTCCTCTTTCTGGTGTATTTTCTTCTTTTGTTACCGCTGCCGCTGGTGCTTCTTCTTCAGCTGGAGTAACAATTGCATTCCTCTGCTTTATGTCTGCATTCTCTGGGCACTCAAAAGCTCTGTGTCCCAACTTGTTACATTTGTAACATCTTAATTCTCTGCCTCTTCCTCTGCCTCCTCTGCCTCCTCTTCCTCTAGAAAAAATCCCTTTTCCTCTTGCATCACCTTCTCTGGGTGCATGTTGGGTTGGGCTATTGCTAGCTCCATCTCTAGGTGATGTAGTTCTTCCTCTACCACCTTGACTTCCTTTTCCTCTGAAAGTCCCTCTCCCTTTGGCAGGCTGCTTCCTTATGAGTTTTTCCTTAGCTTTCAGCGCTATCTGATAAGCTTCCTCTACTGTTTTAGGAGACAGGAGACTTATCTCATCCTGAATATCCATCCTGAGGCCATTCATGTATCTAGCCACCTTCTCATCTATGTCTTGGGCTTCTCCAGCTCTTATGCTCACTTTATAAAACTCTTCTGTATATTCTTTTACTGTTAAAGCTCTCTATCTAAGATTTTGCATTTGTCTAAACAATGTTTGCTGATAATTACTTGGCAAGAACTTACCTCTTAACTTTGCGACCATTCGGCTCCAGTTCTTGATTGGCTTCTTACCAAGTCTCTTCCTTTCCGCTTGTACACCATCCCACCAGAGTGTTGCGTGGCCTTTTAACTTGGTGACAGTGAACTTTACTTTCTTCTCATCTTTTGTTTCTTCGTAATCGAAGAATTTCTCCATACTGTTAATCCAGCCGATCAATTCTTTTGGATTCAGTCCTCCTTGATATACCAGTACTAATTGGTTCCACATCCTTGCTGTAGATTTTAACACTGACTGAAAGAACCTCATCTCAAGAGTAACCTGTACAACTTCCTCCTCTTTAGCAGCTTCAATTTCGGGCTCACTGACATCTCCATCATCTATATTTCTATCCGAAGTTAATGCATCCAGTCTAGCTCGCAGCTCTTCTACGGTTGCCATTAGTTCAGCATTTTGCAGCAGGTCGTCCTCTTCCACCACGTCCTCACCCTCTTCCAACTCTAAAGGCCATCCTCCTTCTGCTCCTGAGATTCAATTCAATGTCAGTTGATGGCTCTGATACCACTAATGATGGTGAGGGTGCAGGCTTTAGAGACAGTCTCCCTAATTTGTCGGCAAGCTCTTCAATATTTCGATCAACCTCCCTTTCTTCTTCTGCTATGGGCACATCAGTCATTAAACTGATGTTTCATCCTTTCCGAAAAACTCACTATCAGGCTTATTACAAACAGTGGCTTTCCGGAAGCGCTTAAAAGAATTGTCCAATGGGCGGATTTACACAACACAACATATATATATACGCTACATTATATATCGGTTATGCCTCCGCTCACATATATCCACTATAGCAAGCGATCCCCATGATTCCAAACCGCTTACGCAGAAGAAATTATATATAACAGTAACGGCTTTGTAAATTGAGCATATAAATAACAGTTTTAAAGAACCTTTCAACGCCAATACAGCTTCAGACGTAATTATATATAACAGCGGGCATATAAATAACAGTTTTAACGAATCTTTCAACGCCAATACAGCCTCAGACGTATAAGGTAAGAACTTCAGTTATAAAATTCCAAAATCTACTACAGACACTTAATGGAAGTCGCAAGAATTCTTAGAACCAACAGAAACATGTGCGCATTTGTAAAATCAAGCCTGTATTCAACAAAATGAAAGGAAGGTGCTTTCAATGCTTAATCTACAGCATGCGGAAACTCAGACACCGGTTCAATATTTTTTTAAAGCGCCACACAACCCCTCCACATGCATATACAGAGTCGTTTTTATCAGCCCCAAACCGAGAGAACAAATTTTCCCAAAATAATACTATGCACTCGCCCCTCTCCTCTCTCACCTTGAGAGCTTTTCTGGCTTTTTTTATTATCTAAGGATAGGCCCTCTCGTCCTTATCCGATACAAAGAAAAGCATGAATGATTTAAAGCTTGAAAGCTTTATTACAATGCATGATTTATTGCTAGGATTTATTCTATTTTAAACTAAGAAAGCATATAAATTGCAGGCTAAAGGATCCCACTCCCTTACCTGTAGATTTTTATTTTTTATTTTTTTGGAATAATCTGGAAGATTTTTCCCTCTGAGTCACATGCTCCCGCATCAGGTTCCTAAGTGATTAGACTTCTTTCTAATAAAAGATGATTTGGCTACATATATTCCTTTTTTTTTCGCCAATGGGTTAGCACTGGGGGTGACTCTGACCACTTCCCTATTTATATGGAACTAAAAGGGGTCAGTAGGAAGCCTGACTTGCCTTTTAAATTCAACTAGTCATGGTTAAAAGATTTGTCTTTCAATAAATTAGTTCGCGAGATTATGAGTGGTCAGAATGGCTCCTCGGCTATATCCCTTGCACAATCCTTTATGGAGAAACTTAAAAAGCTGAAGCATGTTTTTATCTCTTGGGCAAAGGAAAAATCTATTAGGGATGAGGTTGCTCTAAAATCTATTGAATTTGAACTCAAGGGTCTTGAAATCTTAGAGGGAGATGGGTATGAGATGGAGGAAAAAAAAGAGAGAGATAAAATCTATGGAGGGTGAAAGGTACATGATCCTAAAAGAAAATGAAGAAAAATGGAGGTTGAAAAGTAGAGCCATTTGGCTTAAGGCAGGAGATGAAAAATCAAAAGTTTTCCAGAACTATGCCAAGGGAAGGAAAATCTCTAATTCAATCTAGGAATTGAAAAATGAAGAAGGGGAGTCAACTTCTTCTTTCAACGAGTTATCATCTACGGGGGTCAATCATTTTAAAAAATTGTTCAAGGCTCCCCTTGAGACCACTATTGTTGAAGTCATCTAGGTTGCTCAAGTTTTCCCTAGGTTTGTGGATGAAGATGATAATGAGACCCTGATGGGTCTGGTCACAAAGGGTGAAGTGGAGGGGGTCCTTCACACTATGAAGAAAGAGAAGATCCTGAGTCCTGATGGTTGCAAGGTGGAATTATTCTAGCACTTTTTCGACATCATTGGGGATGATCTCGTTGGATTGGTGGAGGAATCTAGGCACAGGGGTTTTGTCCATGATCCTATTAACTCTACTTTTCTAGATTTGATCCCAAAGTCTGATGACCCCCAATGTTTCAATGATTTCAGACCCATCTCCTTATGCAATTGCACCTACAAAATTATTGCAAAAACCATTGCTCATCGGATAAAGCCTATTCTTTGAAAAACCATTTCCATGGAACAGTTTGGCTTCCTTGAAGGAAGGAAAATTCATGAAGCCATTGGTGTGGCCCAGGAATCCTTGCACAGTATCAAAAGAAATAATAAAAAAGGAATGATTGTCAAGATCAATCTCTCAAAGGCATATGATAAGATTAGCTGGATGTATTTACGTCTTCTAATGACTCACCTGGGTTTCAACATTGGTTTTATTAATTGGGTCATGGGATGTATTACCAATGTGAGTTTTGATGTTCTTATTAATGGGGCATCTTCTTCTTTCTTTCATTGCCAGAGAGGCCTTCGACAAGGATGCCCTTTATCTCCTCTTTTGTTCCTTTTAGATGCAGAGCATTTCAGCCGTTTGATTCACCTTGACATTAGAAGGGGAGAATATAAAGGCATTGAAATCACCATAAATCTTTTCATCACGCATCTTCTCTTTGTGGACGACATCTTACTTTTTTGTGATGGCTCTAGGGGGGACCTTTCTAAGCTTCAGTCAATTATGGAGTTATTTCTAAAAGCTACAGGAATGAGTATAAACGCACAAAAATATTCTATTACTCACAATGGTCTTTCTAAGGCTGAGCCTACTAGATCAACATATTTTTTTCCCTTTTTTGTCATGCCACTAATGGAAAGCCTTAAATATCTGGGGTTTCTCTTGAAGCCGGACTCCTACAAAAAATCAGACTGGAAATGGTTAGTTACAAAAATTGAAAAAAGAGTCAAGCACTGGAGTTTCAAGTGGCTTTCTTAGGCTAGGCGCTTGGTCCTCATTAAATCAGTTTTACAGGCTATTCCAGTTTACTGGATTGCTCTTTCATGGGTTCCAAAAGGTATCCTTTCACAAATCCAGAAGATTTGTGGTCGGTTTCTCTAGGCAGGATCAAAAGTGGAGGATGTACTTCCTTGGGTGGCCTAGGAAAAAATTTCCTGCCCTAAAGAGAAAGGAGGGTGGGGCATAAAGGACCTTCCCTGTTTTTCTCGCTCACTGGCAGCAAAATCAAGATGGAGTCTCTTAAAGAAGAACAATTTATGGACTTCCGTGATAAAAAGAAAATACATTAATCCCACTGATTTGATGGCTTTGTTGAGAGCTCCGGAGAAGTCTCATAGAAATTCTTTGGTTATTTGGAAGGCCATGACTGACTCTTTTGATATTATTGTTGATGGGTTATCATGGTTGGTTGGCAATGGTACTAATGTTCAATGGGAAATGATCCATGGGTTGGTTGTAATGAGGCTTTCATTCTTCCTAGGGGACTAGTTGAGTCACTTGCTATTAAGGGGGATTTTTCACTCAACCATGTTTCTCATGAAGAGTTTACTACTTTTTGGAATCAGGGTTGGAAGTCTGTGGAAGCATTAGGGTTTGAGCTTCAGTGGATGGGGCTTTGCAGGGATTACATAAAGGAACTTCAGAGATTAAATGTTTGTCTAAAGGATAGGGCTGATGATCTTCATTGGGTAAACTCTCCCAATGGTCTATATGCTTTGAAATATGCTTACACTTATCAAATGGGAAGAGGGTTAGGGGATTCTTGACACTGGTGGTCTAAGTATTTGTGGAAGCTTAGTTTTCCTCTTAAATCTAGACTCTTATTCTGGTGCATTCTTGGGAACAAAGTCCCAACCTGGGATAACCTACAAAAGAGGAACAAACATGGTCCTGGTTGGTGTACCCTATGCAAATCCTCTAAAGAAATCTCTTATCATCTCTTATTGTCATGTTCTTTTGCCTCTAAAACTTGGGAACATTTCTTAAAATTAGTTGGTATCGCCTCAAATTGGTCTGGGAACTTTATGGAGACTGCTTGGCAAAATTGGTGGGCTCATACTTCTGATCCTCATTATCAAAATATTCCCCTGATTATTAGCCCGGGCCATTTGGATGGCTTGGAACAAAAGCATTTTCAGGGATAATCCATCAGACCCATATGTTATAGATATTCAATGTGCTTCCATTTATTAGTTGATCCCTCACAACATTCCTGCTACTCCTTCTCGGAATATTCAGGTTGAAACCATCAGAACTGATATACCGTGGGCTTATTTTGGTGGGACTTCTGATGAATGAACATAAAAAAATAAATTCTTGAATGAACATAAAACCATAAATTCTTTTGTGGGTATTGGGCATGGTTTAAATAAATTTGCTGAATTGTTTACCTTGAAAATTATTTTATGTTGGTTAAGGCAACTGGGGGTGCTTTCTGCTCAGGTTTTTGGTGACTCTTTGAATGTGATCAACTGGGAAAATAATGTGCAGCATTGTCAAAATATTACTCTAATGCCTGTATTAGATGGAATTTTATTTCTCAAAACAGCTTTTGACGATTTATCATTTTGTCACATTTATAGGGAGAGGAATGTGGAGGTAGATTATCTCTCTAAAAAAGGTTCACAGTAGGTTTTTGACTCCAGGTACATAACTGATTTGGATAATGGGCGGCTCACAATTTCTGATCAGGCTCCCTATTTATAATCACTTCATATGGTTTCTCAACTTTTGTTTTTTGCTCTATCGGGCTCTTTGGGGGCTATTTATGGGTTATTGGTATCATATTTATTATGTATATTTTTGGTTTTTGGCCTTGTCCTGGACATGTTGTTTTTGGATACTAGTATGGGTTGTTTTTCTCCGATTGTTTAGAGAGGCACGTTTCCTTTCATGTTCTCTGCTTTTCATGGTTACCTATGGTGAATATTTGTTTTGAGTAAGTATGTTATCCACTCTTTTCTCATTATGTTGTTGATTTCACTTACTGCGTATGTTGAACTCAAATCTCAAAGGCTATTCATGAATACTTTTACTTTATAACTTTCTATTCACTTAATAAAAAGTTCAATTTTTTTTGAAAAAAAATAAAAATAAACAAAAACAAAAACAAACAAAAAAATAAACAAAAAAAAATGAATATAAGTCAAATGTAAGGATTGTTGTTTTTTTCCTTAGGCAAAATTACATTGTTGATTGTAAGTTTAAAATGGCATATATAGTTTTAATGTCTCACCTAAAAAAAGAATACAAAGTTTCTAGTTTGAAGGTCTAATTGTTGTAATGTGGTACACACAGGCAAATATGTTAAAAATTTGGGTCCTAGATTTTAGAATTGAGTTTATTTAATGTTATCAATAAAATTAAAATAAAATATATAATAAATAAGTTTTATATTAAAATTTAGTTTTTTTTCTAAATATATATAAAAGTAATTTTCATTTTAAAAAAATAACTTTCATATATATATGTAATTGTTATATATCTATAGAAATGCATATAAAAAAACAAAACTTTACTTATCTCAAACATAGAGTATAAAATAAAAAATCAAACCTTGAATAAGTTAAAGTGAAACGTGGATATATTAAACGAAAATATATTAAAATCAAATCTATAATATTTAAAACAAGCCTGCAATATATTAAACCAAACAATATATTAAATTGAAAATAGCGGAGATTGAACGTTGAATAAGCATAGTTTGATATGCACAGCCCTAAATGAGAATGCAACATCATGAGTAAACCTTGTCAGCAACTACAATATAAACAAAGAGAAAAAAATTAAAAAAATATACTTATGTAGGCATTTGCATCCTTGCAGTCAAGATTAGCGAAACAACGACTGATACAACTAATGGATGTCAATGTAAATATCATCTTTTGGCATCCATCAACATTAGTGTTGAGCACCGGGAGAATGTGCTGAAACTGTTCGTTGGATTATAGCATTTTCATGAATAGCTTTCTGCAATTCCATCACCTTGGACACAGCGAAATCTGGACAGAAATCTTGAAACTCTCGATATTTGAATTCTTCACATTGTTCTTTACCTGCCCACCACCCTCCCCATTCATTTCTTCTTCTGCAGGCACATTAATGAGATAGGTGTAAATGAATAGATATTCAATTTTTTTTTCAATTTACTTAAATTACAACGTGGTTCCAAAAAAACTCGTTACTCTATATTTTGAGATTATTTTTGTATTCAAAACAAGTAAACCACCTCTTCAATTTTGTCATTAACACTTCTCACAACATTAACACTTCTCACAACACATATTTCTCATAAAGTATATTAGCAATTGCACCAGATGTTATAAAGGAAACGTTGTAAAGGTAGTAGTTAGGAAAGACACTAAATTGTTACTCTTCCAAGGCAGTAGCTAGGAAAGAGCACTAAATTGTTACTCTTCCAAGGCAGTAGCTAGGAAAGAGCACTAAATTGTTACTTTTCCATGATGAGAGTGAAAGTGACAAAGGGTGTAAGTAGAATTTTGGATCTTAGTTAAAGAGATGGGTCTCAGGAATTTCATAGTTGACATGACAAGAGTATCCAAAATATAAGGTTCTCTCTTTTTGGTTATTTCGTGTATTTTCCAAAGAATGCATTGTAGAGATAGCTAATATCTATCCTTAGCAATTATTGACCAAAATTGCATAGTTGACATGACAAGAGTATCCACAATATAAGATTCTCTCTTTTTGGTTATTTCGTGTACTTGCCAAAGAATGCATTGTAGAGATAGCTAATTTCTCTATCCTTAGCAACTATTGACCAAAAGACCCTGATTTGGTCTTTTTGTTTGACATCCATATGTATTTACACGTGAAACTCTTGTGTTTGAATTATTTTCCTAGTTGAATGGTACGAATTTATCCAGAACCTCTTTGTATATGCCAACTTTAATTGGATTCAAGATTTCTTGCAATTGATATAGCTTTGTTGGGTTTCATTTAGATCTATTTACATTGTTCCTCAAATTCAAACTCTAGCAAACATTTGTATCATTATGTTTTTTATCAGTATGTTGTGGATCAGATCATAGTGTGGATCATATCATAGTGACCTACCTCGAATGATTTCGGCTAAATTATAAGAAGATCAAGTTTAAGTCAAAATATGAATCTTTTGAACTCAAGGATGTTGAAAATCTCAAATTGCCATAATCTATCATAAGTATAGTAAATTTGAAAAATGAAGATGGAACCATTTGGTTATTGAATCTTAGAAAGGTCTATGAGCTTAGACTACGATACCGAATCCTTTCCAATTGATGATATCAACAACCCATGAACAAGACTAAAGTTTCTCTAGAAATTCAAGTGCATTTCCAAATAAAAATCTTCATGAGTTCACTTTTAACTAATAAAGTTTTAACATAGAACACGCTTCGAAAAAGATACTAATTAGTTAGCTCATGCTCATTGGTTCTAATTTTCCTTTCAAAGCACTCTATGTAAAAATAAAGTTTCCTTTAAAATTGTTGAATGAATTTAAAGAGAAACACTTCTTTGGAAATCTTCATGAGATTTGTAAAGATGGACTTTAATACTTTCTCAACCTCTACCTTTTTTCAAAACTATTTATATTACTTTAAATTTTTCAAAATTTGATGAAATTAAATTTAAATTTTATAATAAAACTAAAATTATAATTAAATTTGGAATTCAAAATTCAAATAAACATAAATCAATCATATATATTGTATTTACCTAAAACTTTATTTCAAAAATAACTATAATTCCAAATTGAACCAAACAACTTTGAAATGATAAAATTGAAAGTATTCAAATTTAAATTGCTCTTAATAAATATAGATGACACTTAAAACACAAATTCTAAGAGAAAGACAAAGAAATATTCATATAAAAATTACAAAAGCTCTTGTGTGGTGTGAATTCATGTCTCTTATTGTTCTTTGCATTTACTATTCTATCTACAATTGTTATTTATCATTGGAAGATTAATTTGTTTTAAAAGGTCGTTGATGAAAAATAAGAATTGGGGTAAAAGTTATTGTAACAACATATAATAGTGGTAAATTAAAAACATCAATGTGTCATTCAATTTATTACAACAACGACAATCAGTTACACAACAAATCAAACACAATACTTATAGTGCAAAGAAAGTAGAATATTAGGAGGAAAACCAACTACTAAAGAGACACAATACTCATCTTTAAATAAAGCTAGAAGATCTGGATGTATAATTTTGACTATTCAACTCTAAGTGCTTAGATCATAAATCAATGTGTAATTCCAACTTCATATGACTATGTCTATTTATAATCCAAAGTCATTCATGATCGAACACCCTTTATATCGATTTGTTTGGTAAAATAAAATTTAATTATACATTATATGTATCATTACTTTATAGAATAGATCTGAATAAAAAAATTCACATATTAAACTCACATTAAAATAATGGAAACGCATTATGATCTATTTAAATAAAAAAATACATATAAATAATTTTATAAAATTAACAATATTCTATTATATATACATTAACGTCTCTAATAAAATAATATATTTAAATATTATACACTATTGTCATTATGATAATAAACACATTTATTATCCTAATCACTCTACAACATTTCATCTATTTTATTTTTTATTTATTTTGTTTTGTAACTAGGTTAAGCTTAGACCTACGTCAATAGACTATGTAAGAACGTATTGTCCACTAGTGCCTAGTGGGATGTTATCACTAGGATTGTGGGAGACTTGTCAAGCTTGGATTCTCCTTTGATAGTTTAATTCCTCCCAAAGTGACTTCCACACTTAACTCCTCCCAATGAGAGTTGAACATAAAACGTGGTGGAATTCACATATTCTAACATTATATTCATATAACATTCATATCAATATTTAATTTTCTTGAGAGACGTTATATGTCTTACATAGACATTATCTGTTTTTTTTTTTTTAAGGTCATAGCCAAGCCACACACCAAATAGGTGTATGAGGCCCCCTTGTTTGTGGGACAAGGGACCCACCTCTGATTTGACTGCTAAGTCTACGAAGGCATACATACTCTACCCCCTCTAGTTTTGAACCTGTGACCTTTTAGGAAGAAACACATGCTCTTAACCATTAGGCCCACTCAAGCTATAAAATCGCAATGAAAAACTTACATATATATTTTAATATTATTCTTATATATAGTAGCTAAAAGTTATTTTGAGTAAAATGATTATTATTTTTCCTATATAAATTCAATTCTTTGTGAGTAATATGATGATAAGAAGTATTATTATAATGACCATATATTTATAAATATTATTATATTAAATTTAATTTTAATTTTCAAATAGCGAAAAAATAATTTTAACAAAATTTAATAAATATACCATTATAAATATTTAAATTTATTAAATTTCCAATTGCTCATAAAAAAAAAATAAAAAAAAAATATAAAAAAACTATTAAAAATCCCCATATTATTGATAAATTATCTTAATAATTTAAACATCTTTTTTTAAATAATCATACAAGTTATTTTTTAAATAATCATACAAGTGAACAAAAAAAACTATATATTGGGTAATTCACATGGTACTAACATATCCATTTGGAAAACAAATTATCACACTCCAATCGCAAAGGGTTCATAGAGTTTATTTTGTTTTTGTTTTGTTTTGTTTTTTATTTTCATTGATGGTAGCATTACAACAAATGAAATGGCTATGATAAAAATGAGTACATCAATGCTAACATTGTACCATATGAAACGATTATGAGACATATTAAAATTATGTTAACATGGTAAAATAATGAAAAAAAAATATAATATTATTTAAAAAAATAGTAATTAAATATTTTAATTATTAATAAATTAAAATTATAATATCATATTATGAATTAGGTGGTTATTTTTTTTAAACTCAATGTTATAGATAGAATTAATGACATTCAAATATGATAGATTTTCAAATTTCTTGGTATTTTTTTTCTTTCTAAGTTATTCCTCTATAACTTTGGGATGTGGCTATTTAGCATGTGGAAAAGAGAATTGATAAATATGATGTTAAGCCTTTTGCATTGGTTATTAAATTTTATATATACACCTGTTGGAGACCTTCCTTGTGTAATGTTTTTCTTATTAAGTGTTATTTAAGGTATTATATGAGAAATTGGGAAAAGTTATTCATAAATTTCTTTGGTCTAAACCTAACAAGTGATCTAACTTCCATCAATCTATTTGTATATTATAATGTACCTCTTAGGTGTTTGAAGGGTTGGGGAAAATCCTCCTTCCACATTGTATTAGGAAAGGGTGGCCATTGGGTAGAAAGCATGGCCAGAAAAATATTTTCAAACTATTTTATTGACCCCCTCAAAGGTCTAGATTCAAAGTAGGATTATTTTGTAGAGTACTGAGAAGCCTTAGGAGTCACTCAAACCCTTCCTAGCTTGGAAAGAGTTGTCTCTTAGGAACATATTAACGTTTAGTCAGAAATATATCTAATTACCATTATTGATCTTATTTATGGGAAATCCTTTGGTAGAGGTCTCTTAGTTTTTGTCATTGAAGCTATTTAGATGTGTCATTCACTCTTCCATAGACATTATTAATAACCCTACTATACCTAAATTATGTGGATTGACCTGAAGCTTAAATTCAAATTGGGAAATGCTAAAAGGATTATTTGAAAAAAATATAGGGACTCATCCTAAACCACTTATAACTTAAGCTTCATGTCTTTCCACCTCACACTCTTGGTGAGACTAGCAACGGGGCAAATCAATTACCTTCACTTATTATAAGCTGAGTGGGATACAAGTGCCTATGTTCCAAACACTACATAGAAGGATGATTCGACAAAATCTAGTGCTTATGTTCAAAATTAAAAACTTGGTTATTTTACATTATTAGTATAATTGGAAACCTATGATTGAATCTAAGAAATATTTTATTTTTCCTAGAGCATGATAGTGTGGGGCCTATTTTTCATAGAATATCAACTTACTGGGGGGTTCATAACTTACATTGTCCTTATCATTGTTGAGATAAAATCTTAAAACACCCCTTCTAGATTTTTCTACTTGCTAGGAAAGTTTGGGGTTGGGTCAAGTTTATGTGCTAGTAGTTTTTGTATGCCTTCCTCTTTGAGAAATTTTCCTTATTCGACAATCATCTTCCTTGGACCATAAAGTTTCAGACCTCTTAGATGCTTATTAGAGTTGAACTACTCTTTTGTATTTCGAAGTAATGTGTCATCTATCTAATTCTTCTGGTATGATGCAAATCTATCACATCTCAATTTAATTATGCAAATTGAGGTATAGTTTTGAAAGGAACCACAAGAAATGTAGCACCTCTAGTAGCTTCTAGATTACTACCATTTGGGGCCTTGTGTACCATGAGTAACATACCTCCAAAGCCACCAAGTGGGTATCTCCCCTATATTTTTTTCAATCAAGTCCACATAAGCCTCTCTCTCAAATTAGCTAAACTTGCTCCAAGTCCATTGACTTGGTTAGCTTTACCCATAGTTTGTCCCACTATCAAGATACAGGGGCTTTGCTCAATGAACCTCTAACATATCACGTGCATTCATGGCACACTAAAAAATGCCCTTAATTTTACTACATATTGGAAAAAACCTCTAAAAATCACATTTTTAACCCCCTACAAATACGAACCCAGTACACCTTCCCAATTTTAAAATCCCCTACTTTCACTAGATATTGTAGGTATTAATTTTTTCATTAACATTTTTTATACCCGTTTATAATTTTTCATTAACTTTGAGCTCCATTTTTTATACCTACCAATATAAAACCCTTTACCCCCAATTATATGCTCAATATATTGTCATTTTTTCCTCAATATATATCCCCCAATATGAATGCATGTGGTATGGAATTGCTCCCCCAGTGAAGCTCCTGTGCATTAAGAAGATTGCTAGATTTTAAAGTGGAAGCACAAATCAACACCTAGACCCCTATCATGTAGATAAATTTCCCACACTAGTGTTGGTGATGTTCGAGATGGTGAAGCTCCTAGATCCCCCTAGTAATGATTGGATCCCTATTTCACAAATTGACATTGATTGTCCAAGTTATAAGTTTGGTTAGGAAACAGATGATCATGACCACCTTCCTATAACAACCCCAATTAGAAATTCATGTAAAAAAATATAAGACCAATGTCACAAGACATGTATTCCAACATGAATGTTGGGAAAAACATCCTAATAGGTATTAATTTTGGCTTATCACGGCTCAGGAAATTGGCAAAGGCATTGGAAAGGAAAAGAGACATTAATTGGTATTTTATTTATGAAAATAAAGGAAACTAGGAGAGAAGGAAGGTTAAAGGTCATAGATTTGCATGAGAAGGAAATTGAAGGGAAAATAAAGGAAATTGAATAAAATAGAGGCCTCAATCGTAAAAGGGATTGTGAGTATCAATTCATGCCTTTTTGATAGCTTTGGGTTGGAGCTCTCTCTTTATTCTCTCTCTCATACTCTTGCACACTTAGAGAATTCTTGGAGCACTCTAGCATTGGAGAAAGGAAGGAAGAGGAGGGACAAGAAAGAAAAGTAAATCAAGGATCAAGCAAGGAAAAGTTGGTATCAAGCATCTTCAGCAAGAATAATTACAGGTAATAAGTTGCATGTGTTATTTCCTAGCTGGTTTATGGATGCATGGTACATGCATGTATGTATTTGGTTCTCTTGCTGTCATTGGCATGGGTTTTTCCAAGTGTGACAGTGGCTTTAGCCTTGCTTTTCCATTTTCGGATAGCCATGGTGTGATGGGGTTCTCTTACTTGGTTGAGCTGGATTGTTAGATGGTTTCGAAATTGAGTGAGGTGGTTTTAGGAAAAATCCCAAAGGCATAGAAATCCATGAACCGGTATATGGTGGAATATGTGGTAAAGCCTTAGGGTGGAGATACGAAAATTCCTCATGGTGTAGGTGAAGAAATCTGGAGGGATATGTTAGGTCCTTTGTTTTGAGAGCCAATTTTTGACATGTTTAGAGGCTGACCACATTTTTCCTAGAGGTAACCGTTGGGAAGCCATAGAGGAGACAACTTGAGATGGAGAAGGGACACACCAAAGACTAGTAGTTGTGGAAGAATGTCCAGAGAAATAAAGACTCAGGTAGCCATAGCCGAGATGAAAGGAACATTGAAACCCAAGGTAGCAGATGTAGCCAAGCAATAGAGGCAGCTAAAAAACAAAAAAGGCGGAGCATCCAAGGGAGAAGTAGCAATCCAAGCAAGCAAAGGGTTTAAGAAGGTCGAGGGGAAAAGCCAAAAAGAGGAAAGAGTCAAGGAGGATACCGAAATGTTGTTGTGGAGCCTTTCGAGCCCGCATTGTGCTATGTCATCTTGCTTATGTATTGTTCTATCATGCTAGTTTCTATTATGTCAATGAGGCCTTCAAGCTAGATGCACTATTGTAATGTTGTGGAAATTAATAGAAGAAATAGTTACAGGGATATATGAGAACCTTTGTGTACGACTTTATGTGGATTTTAAAAATTTTAATATGTTTTTACATGTGTAATATACTTTCTCCTTGAATTCTTGTGTTGTTATGAGTGGAATTCTAAATGTTCTACTTCTGGTTTTATTGGGTACTAATAAGCTCCACACGGTTCATCCCGATACCAGATTCCATCCCCTTAAATAACTAAGATCGTGGCATGCCTTATTCTTCCTGAATAAAGTGAATATGTCGGTATTATGCTAGACTACAATGGAGACTTTTGTGGCCCCTATGCCTAAACCCACGGTCTCAACCCATCCATTATTTTTCTACCAAAAAATGGTTCCATTTTCAGGACGTCAAATTTCCAAAGCGGTCTGGAATATGGTGTCGAGGATAATTAATATGGATCTACAAGATTGGTGGAATGAACAAGTAGAGTAGTTCACCTCTCAACAAGCTCAATTCCTTTGTCGAAGTGTGAAGAAGATGAAGGAAGAAATCCAGTATGCAAAACATGGAAGTGATCAATACAAGATCTTCCAATGCAAGTTTCTTGAGAAGCTATACAATTCATTGCGGAGATTGCAAATAAAGGGAAAGGCTAGCAGATAGATTTGATCTCTTTGTACCTAGACTCAAGTAGATATTATTGAATTACATTGGTTTGACACAGATTTGACGAAAGTGGTTGATTTATAGGTGCAAACCACATTAGAGGGGTACATTATTGAGTTTGATACAGAAAGTGATTAGTCCTTCTCTAAGGCTTAGGTCGTGTTCATGTCAGGGTTGCAGAGATTGCAAATAAAGGGAAAGGCCGACAGACAAAGTTGATCTCTTCGTACCAGAACTCAAGAAAATATTTTTGAACTACATCGGCTTGACATAGACTTGACACAAACATTTGATTTCTGTGTGAAAACCACATTAGAGGGGTACATTATTGAGCTTTTTGCTGAAGGAAATCAATACTTCTTGAAGGCTGAAGAGGGAAATTTTGCTATGGGTTAAGATTCTAGTGGTGGAAGAGAACTTGTTGGTGTTCCAGAGCCCACCCATTGCATCTTAAAGGCCCGGTACTCAGGGAAGGACATAAGGGGAGGGATGATACCTAACTGGGAACTATGAAAATATTGAAGAAATGGATGTGGATGACTTCCGGAAGGCCATAGATTTGATGGTATGAAGGAGAGCATGTATAGATGAAGAATGACAGGAGAGAGCTCTATAAGAGATTGATAGAAGACAAAGAGAGCTACACCAAGTAGGAGTGGTGTTAGGCAGTCCAGAGGAACGACAAAGAGACACAAGTAGACTAAAGTTATGTAGCAGCGGGGAAAACGTTAGAGTGAAGACTGGTCTAATAGGAGAGGTCGAGGCAACTATAATGACAGAGAATCAGAGAAGAAGTAGAGACTCCACCCTGTTGGCATAGAAGGGAACGCTAGATGGAATGGGCTTGATAGGCCTCGAGGAAGGCTCAGATGATGACATGCTCTTCACCATGAGAATATTATTTTCCAATAATGATGTGTCCCCCGTGAGTAGTGATTTGCTGCCCAGTAGCTCAAGTAGTACCTCCCCCAACCTTCCCAAGTACTTTATCATAACCCTGATTAATGTTTGTCTAAGTTAATTAAAGTTATAAAGGTTCATAGAGTGCACGACACCTACAATGATGGTATCAATAGTAGTATAAATAGTAACAACAGTGCAGGTCTCTAAGGACCATCACAAACTGGTTCTCAAGGATTTATACCATCCCACAAGTTTAATCAAACATGGCGGGATCCTTTACCTGATATCCCGAGTTCTTTGGTAGGGGGAATGAGGACTTAAAGTAACATTGGTACCTATGTGAAGCTATCTACAATGCTCACAAAACTCCAGATGCTACAAAGATGATTAAATTTCAAACCACGCTTCGAGAAAGAGCATCTGTATGGTTCATTAAATGGTCTACATTACAACATAATCCAATCATTAATGAAGTTAGATGAGAGTTTGTTTAGGAGTTTAACCTCCCCCAAACCAACCAATAATGGTTTTCTAAGTTATGGGAAATCAAGCAACGGGAAGGAGAAACTTTTTGGGAGTTAAGGCAAAGGTTTAGAGATCTGATTAGTAAGTTAAGCTACCTGATTAACCCCAATCATCAATGGGATTGGTTCATTAAAGCATTGTTACCACTTAATTGCGCGTCATTGACTTAACAAAAGATCGATACTATGCAAGACGCCTTGGGGCAAGAAACCTGAATTGAAGTTATGGTTGGGTACCCACATGAGCACTAGGGAGAGGCAACCTCCCATGGCCCCTCTATTTTGGGACAACATAATCAAAATCGCAGATCTAACAAAGAAGTTGAGGGACTTGCAACCGGCGTGACCTGCACGACCACATGCATGGTGTACCAACTTCCATATCGAGGGAAATCATGCCATGGAGTTCCCTAGGTTGCAAGGCTCGAGCACTCCCTCCATGTCGGTGGAGTTGTTCACATCTTTACCCACCACTAGAGTTGCGCAGATTGGTATGCAAGATCTATATACAGGGCACATTTAGTTTCATGCACTTCCAAATCAACAAAATGCAACACCAATCGAGTATTGTGAAATATGAAGAACGTATGGAAATATCCCTCATATTTTTCCAATGCTACATGAACATTCCAGGGTTCCAAACAACACTTTTTGTGAATTTTTTGCTTCGCCAACTCACCATACTAATCAGTGTAGAGCGCTATACGCCCTAGCTAATCAATTGGATCAATTTTCCTATTGGATCAACGAGACTCCTCGAGGATGAGGAGGTGGAGGAACAAGAGGGGGAATAATAGGAGGCAAAGGTCCAATCCATTGTTACAATTGTGATCAAGAGGGGGATGTTGCAAGAGATTGTCCACTACCTAGAAGACCATGGTGCTCCCAGTGTAGGGTAAACACACACAATGAAAGGATGTCAAGAGTTTATTTCCATATGGGAAGAGTGCAACCACCAAAGGGGAGAAAACTTAATCAATGTTGAACCAAGGGCTCCTAAGACAACTCCCCTCTCAAACATTAATATACTCACCCAAGGAGGAAAGAAGATCGGAGCTGACTGTGGGGCAGTTGAACAACCAAAAGTTATAAATCCAACCTCACAAAGGCATTCATATGATTATGATAAGAATAAGTGGTACTACAAGGAAGCCACAAAGACTTTAACAAATTGACTCTGAGTGGAGAGCCCCAAGGGGAACAACCAAGGTTTTCAAAGCTAGGACCCTAGACTTATCACAACATAATAATTGACACATAAAAAATGGTTCAGGTTATTTCTGAAAATTGTGAATGATGAAAAAATGCTTGGATAGTTGCCGGAAAGTCTTAAAGTTGTTTTCAAGGATTAGGTGGATGAGTAAGGATCCATTTCTGCTAACCTTCCCAAAATACAATCTCGTAGGGTGCACAAGAACAAGAAGAGAACATGGAGGGAGTTATGGATTGATGCTTAGATTGCAAGTTTTAAAATTAAGGATACAATGTTAGACCTGTTAGCTCTGCTATAGTTTACAATTTTTGATGGATTAAAATAGGTCAAACAGTGTTGGTTTGGTTGTGAATAGGGCTGGCTATAGTTTTTCCCGTTTTCTCCTTCATTTTCCCTTTCTCCTTATAACTCCAACACCTCTGTTTCTTCCTTCTCCCTTAGATTCTCCTCATTTCCTTTCAAATCCCTTTATTCTTGTTTTCTTCTCATAACCCCTCATAAACCTTTGAAACGGCTTTGGGGTGGTTTTTGTGTTATAATGCCATTAAACCCCTTTAAACCCTTGTGCCCCATCCCCGCACGTTCTTCATTTAAGCTTTATAAAACCCGATAGCCTTATAAGCCCCAGACTAACCTATTTCATTTTACCTGGCGTTGTAGTCATAACCTTAAGTTTTAATAAAGCCTGGGCCCACTCTCACCTATCACATCAGCCAGTAGACATGAGCGTTAATCCGTGACCATCCGATGATCCATCGCTCGATCCAACGCCATACACAAACCCTTCTCCGCCAACCCGTTCGTTTGTTAGCCCGGGGGGAAAGTGGTTTCCCCTCCATCATATCTGCCACATGCATTAATCTTATTGCATCGCGCTGCCTTTTACGTATACCACCTTTGCCCGAAGAGCGGTGCGGGGAAACCGTTTACCGCCATCCAATATGGTCCCCGCGTGCTAACTTTCTCGCATCTCCGCCGCCCGTCAACCGTCACATCAGCCATGATTCAATGGTCCATGTTCTTCTCATATATATGTCTCCCGCTAGCCTCCATACGTTAATCGCCGTCGTTCGTTTGTTGAATCCAATGGCTATTATTGATTCCCATTGTGCTGCATGTCTTCCATCGCCTCCCGCTATTAGATCTTGACCATACACCTGAGCCATCCAATGGCTAGCGTTCTTTCTCAGTTTTTGGTCCATTTTCATGTATTTTTCAGTGTCTTCAGCCAGTTTTTCCTGCGCGAAGAAGCAGGAGACGATCAGTTTTTTAGTGCATTTAACCCTCAACTACCTGCATTCAAGAACAACACGGTCAAGGATGAGAAATTACTGCCTCGAGCAGTTGAATTCATTCAACCATTATGAACATTTATGCAGGAAACATTCCACCTGTTCAAGGAGTACACCAAAGTACCAGAGAATGTCTAATTTGTTAATTAAAACAGTCAGAATGTATCAGAGGCCCATAATAGTTTGTAAATGTGGTTGGTGGTCAATTAAGACACCTCCACACATAGCCTAGCAAAGCCATTTTTGTAACAGATTCTATATATACCCAGAAAAACAATGTAATCAGGTTGATGAATGTAATTCTGGTGTAAACTTCAACTTCTGGAGACTGTAACTACTGTGTAACCTGCAGCTTCTGGTCTGCATTTCCAGCTAATACAAGCTTCTTTTGCTGTTGATTGCTCGCTTTCCACTTCTTCTTCTTTGTTCCAGGATGAGCCTGTTTTGCATTATTTCATGTGTTGTTAATTTTTAGCATTAGAGGGGCTATCATCCCACCTATGTGTTAGGATCTAGTGTGCATCATTGAATTTGTTTGCAGGTTTCTATTGTTTTAATGCCAGAGAGCTGTCATCCTGTCTGTGTATTAGAAAACAGATTTACAGACCTTTCAATTGGTTGCAGCTGCCCATCACAGGGTCCTCTGCATCTGCTAATGTGATCAGTGTTCTCCATCATCACAATTTCTTTAAAACTGTGAGTAATTGGTGGTTAAAAGCCTTGTAGTCTGGGGGTGTTCACCCATGTCTAGGGTCAATAATAGTAGAAGTGGTTATCTGGCTTGAATATGCAGCATTTGTTTCATTCATCCACCATATTTCCAACATTTTTGTTGAGTTTGTAATGTTCCCAAGCATCACTGATATACAACCTAGGTGAGTTTCTTGGGGTGATAACATTAATTGGAGCCGTTGCCGGGGAGAGTAGAATTGAAGCTCAGCTTCCCTGGGAGAATGACACGGCTTCAAGCTTTGATGACAGACAAGGTTTGAACATAGTTTCTAGTTGTAATCATCTATCTGGTGATTCCACTGGTGGAAGACCATCCTTTGGCAACTCCACATTGAAGTTTTGGCTCAGTTTATGAGACATACTCAAAGAAATTCTTAGAAATATCCAGCTGAACCAGTGCCTGAGCCTGAGAAGATTGTCAAGTCAAAGAAAGCTTCATAGAAAGGGGCATTAGGATCAGGTAAGCCTAAAAATTTTCATGCATCTCTGAAAGATAAAGTTATTGTTGAAGATTTACAGACTGAAGATCTAGATATCAACACTGTTAATAAATAAAAACCTTTAGAGATTAGTTCAACCCATTTTGTAGTTAGTTCCCCTTTGAATTTCAGTCCAAATAAATCTTCCCATTCAATCCAAAACATCCCTTTTTCTCTGCCATCCATCACATTACTCCCTACCATTTGATCTGCTAGTATTCTTCCAAATATTACAATCATGGCAGGACAGCAAGCACATACGAGGATTGAAAGAATTGTAGCTGCTAGATATGGACCATTGGTGTTGCCTGTGCCTTTAAATCCTATGCTTGTGGGAGAATATAAAAAATATATGCCTAAATTCACTGGAACAGAGGGAGTAACAACAGAAGAAAATCTTGAAGCATTTTACAGTTATGTTGATAATTTAGATATAAGTGAAAATGATGTATGGATGAGAGTTTTTGTCCAGAGCCTTGATGGAGAGGCTAGGAAATGGTTTAGAGAATTACCCCAGAGATCAATAACAGATATTGAAGCATTAGATGATGCATTTTTGAAGCAATGGGGAGATAAAAAGGACTTGATGTATTACCATACAGAGTTTGGTAATCTGAAAAGGGAAAATGGTGAATCAATACATGATTTTAATAAAAGATTTAACCGAATGTATAGTAAGATACCAGCTGAGGTAAATCGAACTCCTACTTCTGCCAAGCTCACTTATGTCAATACTTTTGACTTTGATTTCTGCTTGTTATTGAGAGTGTTATCACAAAATCGTGTACTAAGGGCTGCTACTTAGCAAGATCTCATGCAACTATTTCAAACCAAGCTTAGACTAAGGCTTAGCCTCCTTAGTCAGAGAGGGCTCTCTCACAGATTTTTGATAGGAATTAATAACAAGAAAAGATGGCTAACTCTTAAAACAGTACACAAAAATAAGCTGGTTGGAACAACAAAATAACACTTCTTCCATTGGGCTCATGGAGTCAAACACCTCTGCAGTAAACTATTAACTACTCAATCATGGAAGCCAAGGCATATAATGTTTAAACACTCAGAACATTTCTCAAAAAGAACCGCAACTCATAAACATACACAGGAAGTCTGAGCACTAGGTGAATTCAGAGTGATTGCATGTTAAGTGAGCTGTAAAACAGAAAGGATAAAGACAAAACACATATATTCTGAGCATTGAACACAAGATGAATCTTGGGAAGAAAAAGTAATCTTTCTATTACTGTCAAAAGTCTTTTTACATTAGCCAATATAAAAACTCTGTTTTTTCATAAATCTCCAACCCTACTTACATCAGAGTTTCTCCTATATATAGGAAAACAAAACTAAAACTATCTTGAGTCTCCTCCTCCAGCATGAGGGGAGCTCGATAGTCTATCATTAACTAACCTTATCTATTTTTAAACAAACTTATTAAATACATAAGGTATTGTGCTGTAAATACATAGAGTCCTAATCATATTGAAATTCTAACTCTATCTCCTCGTATGCATGATGCCTTTCTTGAGCTTTGACACCTGTACATTTTCTGTTGTGGCCGAGATATGTTGGAGGAGCATTCACTGAACGAGCTGGCCTAGGATACTAGCTGTGTAGATGGCTCATTAATTAGTAAAGATGAGTGTCCTGTTTTCATGGTCCCTGTCTCCCATTATTCTTTACTACTTAAAGACCACGCTCCAAGCTCTTTAATTCTTCAATAACAACGCATAACACCATATGCCTCATGATCTGGATGCCTTGTGGACTGAACAGGTGTACAAACCAAAAATTCCGGTAACCCTACCAGAACCCTAGTAATTCGGTCATAAAGTACCTTTAAGAAAACTTTAGCAAAAAACAAAATATTTCACCTTTTCTCCAAAACTTACACCTGTCACTGTTTGAATTGCTATGATAGCCTTGTATGGTCTCCCTCCTGTCCTCGAGGCATTCCTTTCAAAATTCGCTGACCTCATCATCAAATTCATTGTTTTCTTATAAAACAGCATCTACAGCAGTTTCGTAGCGCGCTACGAAACTGCTGTTTTCGTCAAAACAGAACATATTTATCTTGAAGCGCTTTCTGCTTAAACTCATGATTTCTTCAGACATTTTGTACAGGTGTTAGGGACCTAAATAGTTTCAAAATGATGGAGCTTAAACCAAAATTTATCAAAACTTGAAAATCACCTTTCCTTTTAAATCAGTGAGCTAGTTTACCTAGCTTCCTCTTCAAACTGCTAACTTCTTTCTTCAAAGCCTTATTTTCTGATCTCAGGCTCATGTTCAGCTTTCTTATGAGTTTTGCTTGCTTAAGTGCTGGTACCGTCCACGAAAATACATCAGACCCCGAGTCAGCTTGACTCACTAGGCTTGTGCTGCCTTTTAATACAGCCCTTCTATAACTAGCATATCTCACTGCACGTTCTCTAGAAACATTCTTTATCTGGGCCACTTCTTCCTGGGTTGTTCCTGCCTGGTTCTTGATAGCTATGACATTCCCTCCTTGGCTAATAATAACCTTTTTATTCTTGTCTTTACGCCTGGCTGCATGCACTGTTTTAGTCAAAACTTCAAGAAACTCTGTACTGGGCATTTTTACAGCTGCCTCCTCTTTATGCACTTTCTCGGCCTCTTTCATTTGTCTTCTTGTAATTGGCCTCCGTGGCTTGAACACATATTCTTCACTAGGCTCCTCAAACCGTAACCTTTTCGAAGCCTTTGATTTCTTCATGCTCTCTGGTGAGGATTGGGTTAAGTCAATGTGCATTGGTTGCACTGGCTGGTCCTGCTCAAACTCTATTGGCTCAATCTGCACTGACTGATCTTGTTCAAGTTCAATTGCCTCAAGTAAATCAGTTAAACTAGCTTTTGACATAGGACTTTCTTCAACAGCAATTGACTTGCCCTTCTCCTTGCTTAACTGACCTCTGGTTTTTACTCTTGATACCCTTTCAACTTCACTTGGTCCAGGTGCATCCTTCTTCTGTTTGACCTTCTCTTTTGATGATGATTGAGGTGTCTCCTTGACTACCAAAGGCTTCACTGGTTTCTTCAACTTGGTTTTGGACTTCTTCTGATCTTTCACCTCCTTTCTAAGCTCAGCAAGAGTAGGTTCTTCAATTGTTTCTTCTCTTTCCCTAACAGGCAATGGAGTAAGGCCTGTCTTGCTCTGAAAGCCAGCCATAAAAATAAAGGAGTTCCAATCTTTACCAATCTTCTGCAAACCATCTAACACTAACAACTTTACCAAACCATGGTGAAACAGTGATGTTTCACAGTCATCTTTTTTCAGTTGAATTTTATCACACATTTTACTGAGGCTTCTGAACAAGTAGAAAGGGATATCTATTGATGCTTTGCCTGTGAAATGTAACAAAAGTTTAAAATGATAGGAATAAACTTTGTTATACCTCCCTTCACATGTTAAATATTTTTGGATGCATGTAAGGAGCAGTGCAAAATGTTCCTTCACGTAACTCCTTGGCACAGCCTTTGTGAGATCCTCATTTACATAAGGCTCCTTCAAGAATTCCTTACAGGGGCTCATGTCAAATTTGAAATTTTTGAACCATTCATGTCCTCCTCTAGGAATCTCAGTCACATTAGAAATGGCTTCTGGAGATACAGGGAATTCTAGCATTGACACCTTAGAGTTTAAACCAGTAAAATTCAATGCAAAAGCTTTTGTTACCTCTGCGTGCCCTCCCTGCAACTTCTCACAAAACCTCCAGCAACCAGCATTTTTAAAAGCTCTTGCTACACCTTCATCCTTTAACGTAATATCAAGCCCCTCCGGTTCTGTTCTTTGGCACCTACCGGATCGATGTTCCCTCTTCTCCATTTTACTTTGAAAACTTTCGGACAGAGAACTAACAGCAGCTTCAACTCAAAAGGCAACTCCGAAATTTGGAATGCAGGCTCGCTTGCAATCAGCTCCTTTTAAATGAAAACTCGGGCTCCTTTGCGCTTCAATAGTCTTGTCATACAAGCAAGTCAGCTCATGCACTAAGAACAAATATCATGACACTACCATACATCATAAAATCACTTTGAATGATGTTTATGTGCGTGGTTCTGAACCTCATGGCGGAATGATGACCCATAATGACCTGGAGAGGACATCAACTGACAATATATGGACGGACCTAATGACTCATCCCCCCAGACTTGACATTTCAAGAAAACGCGCTGCAAAATCCCCGAATCCCCGATTTCGTAGCGCGAACAGTTATAAATTAACAAAATTCGCTACGAAATGGCTGGTAAATGACACGCTACGAAAAGACGGAAACATCATTGCGCTGCCAAATTGGCCAATCAGACTGCGCTACTAAACTGCGAAAAGGACCAATGACGCAAACAAGACAAGACATGCCTTAAACAATTATGATGGAGGATGATTAACAGTTTTTTGCAATGTTTCACATCAATACCTTTTTAAATCATAATCCCTAAGTGACACACATAGGAACATAACCACTAGACAACTCTTTTTGATAATGAAATTTTTTTGGACATCATTACATACATTGACTGCAGTTCTAAGTGATAACAGAGAGAAAGGAGATGTGTACCCGGGTAGACATGCAGGATGCAGCATTAGAAGTAGAATCTAATATCATGGCAGCAGAAAAGCTCAAAAGTCAAGCTGACAGGAGAAGATAGAGAAATCAGGCTTCTACTTCTTTTGTATCATCTTCAGAGCCTAAATTAGACAAGATGACTAAGATGATAGAGTCATTGGCTGCTGAAATTTCTAATCTAAAGGTTGATCAGAATTCAGGAAAAACAAGGCAGCAAAACACATTTGCTCCAAGAAATCAGAATCCTTTCAGAAGAGCAAATGAGCAGTTGCAAATAATGCAAAGGGGTGAGGAATCAAAAGAAGATCAGAAAGTTAATGCTCCCTTTCAGAATGTAGTCATGAAGGAGGAACAATTTGAAGAAGACGAGGATGAAATTCACTACATGGAAGATAAAGGCAGCACAACATTTTTGACATTAGCTGACTATGAACAATCATTGCTGCAGGAACAAAACAGTCAAGATTGGGACAAAGGAGTTGTTCTACAATCTGGTGAACAACAACAGAGATATAATCTAAGATCCAATGCAAAGAATGCCAAGGAAAATTCTGCCCAAAGAGCTGCTGTCCAAACAGAACCACAAAATATCAAGCAGAAAAGACCAGCAACTGATCCAGTCATCCTCAAAGCTCCAGTTCAAGAGGTAAAAAGTTATGATAAGTCATCTTCTTCTTTCATCTGTGGATCAGAAGTTCAGAAATTGAAAATATCTGTGCCTCTGGTTGAGTTCGTGAAGAGTGAAGTGTTTAGAAAACCTATCCTTGAAGCCCTTGAGCTAGAAACCAAACAAACCTCCACTAACTCTGTTAATTTGCAAGATGACAAACTTGCTATTGTTCTCAGCCCCATGATTGAACCTGCTGATAATAATTCTCCATCTTTTTATGTCTCATTGACCATTCATGATAAAATCCTCCACAACTGCCTGCTAGACAAAGGGGCCAACCACAATCTAATGCCTAAAGCTGTCATGGAAGAGTTAGGCCTTGATATCACTAGACCCTATCATGATTTATTTTATTTTGATTCAAGGAAGGTAAAATATCTTGGATTGATTAAATATCTGGCCATTACCTTAACCCCGCTGCCCATGAAGAGTATGGTGATGGATATTGTGGTAGCAAATGTCCCTCCTATGTTTGGCATGATGTTGTCCAGAGGATGGATTAAGAGACTAGGTGGGACATTACAAAATGATCTATCTTATGCAATTGTCCCAGTATTTGGAGGAGAAAGTAGGAGGTTATATAGAGAAGCACAATTGGAATATATCATTAGTGATGAAAAGAATCCTACAAATCATCCCATTTATGCAGTGGACACTGATTTTGGAGCATGTATTCTCCAAACAGAAGAATATCAGAAGGCCGAAATGCAGCTCTGGAAACCAATTGTTTAGGCTGAGAAAGAGCAAGGAGGTCGGATTTGGGAGATGTTCTTTGATGGAGCTTGTTCCAGGGAGTCTGCAGGAGCAGGCGTGGTGCTAGTATCTCCACAACAAGAAAGTATTTAGCTGTCTTTTAAGCTGATATTTCAAGTGACAAATAACATAGCAAAATATGAAGCACTGCTATTGGGCATTAATGTAGCCAAAGGCAGAGGAATCAAGAGCATAAAGGTGTTTGGAGATGCTGATTTAATTATACAACAAGTAAATAAAACCTTTCAAGTAAAGAACCCAAGGCTGAAAGCATACAGAGATGAGGTATGGAGAATCAGAGACTCTTTTGATTTTCTCTATATTTCATACATTCCTAGAGCCCAAAATCAGCTTGTTGATTCCCTTGCTGTTTCTGCTAGTCTGTTTATACCTCCCTTGCCTCCCAAACTAGTTTATAAAGTCCAAATGAAATACAGACCATCCTTGCCTGACAAGTCCACCATTGGAAATTTTTTGATGATGATGATGATGAGTTGTGTAGGTTCTTGCAAGTCATTGATGAATTTTCAGAAATTCAAATTGACCAAGAAAATGATGCCTTGGAAGAAAACCCCCAATCCCAGCTTAGAAATAAAATTGGTAAAGATAGCATAGTCCAGCTTCCTAGTAATCATATTCCCAAGGGCCTAATTCCTCTTGAAAGACTGTTTGACCAAAATGATGTGCCTTACAAGGCTGCCCAAAAAGAAGACCAATCTGTAGTCTTTAAGCATGATATAGGAAGTCTAGGTCAGCCTAAGTATGTGAATTTGTCCACTCATTTTTTTGTTGATCAAAGTGCTGAATATTGCAATTTAATGAGGTAATTTGCTGATGTGTTTTCCTGGGAGTATAGTGATCTGAAAACATATGATAGGAGCATAATTCAGCACAAAATCCCTCTG
Source organism: Pinus tabuliformis (assembly GCA_031772625.1). NCBI lineage: Eukaryota > Viridiplantae > Streptophyta > Pinopsida > Pinales > Pinaceae > Pinus > Pinus tabuliformis. The sequence goes on along the minus strand of CM062818.1, from coordinate 502,308,541 downwards.
GAAAATGATGCTGCTCCTTTCAAACAGAAGCTGAGACCAATGAATCTGATGCTTCTTCCATTGATTGAAAAAGAAATTAAAAAGTTGTTGGCTGCCAATATCATTGTTCCTCTTAGATATTCTAAATGGGTAGCCAATCTAGTGGTGGTGAGGAAGAAAAGTGGTGAAATAAGATTGTGTGTTGATTTCAGAAATTTGAACAAATGCTCAAAGAAAGACAACTATCCTCTACCCAAGATGGACATTTGTTGCAAAAGGTCTCAGGAGCTAAAGTGATGTCATGTTTGGATGGATTTTCAGGCTTTAATCAGATTGTTGTGCACCCAGATGATCAAGAAAAGATTGCGTTCACCACTCCTTGGGGCACTTTTAACTATGCCAAAATGCCATTTGGATTGATGAATGCTGGAGCCACCTTTCAGAGAGCTATGGATACAGCATTTATGGGAGAGAAGGACAAGTTTGTTCTTATCTACCTTGATGATATAAATGTTTATTCCAGCAGCCATCAAAATCATTTGCAGCATTTAAAAAAAGTGTTCTTGAAGTGCAGGAGGTTTGGAATATCAGTCAATCCAAAAAAATCTCAATTTTCTTTAAATGAAGGCAAGTTGTTGGGACATATTGTGTCTGCTACAGGTGTTCAGATAGACCCAGAAAGAGTCAAAGCAATCCAGACTTCATCTGTCCCTAGATCAAAGAAGGATATCCAATCTTTTTTGGGTAAAATTTTTTTTGTAAAGAGGTTTATTCCAAATTTTGTAGAATTGGTTAAGCATGTGACCTCCATGTTGAAGAAAGGATCAGAGGTAAGATGGACTGATATAGCAAGGAAATCATTTGAGTCAATTAAAAAAGCTATTATGGAGGCTCCCATATTAATAAGCCCATATTACAGTAAGGAGTTCCATATATTTTCTTTTGCCTCTGAAGACACTATTGCAGCAAGATGAAGAAGGTTCAGAACATCCGGTGGCATTTTTCAACAAGAATTTGAGGGATGTTGAACTAAGGTATGATATTATAGAAAAATAGGCCTATGCTCTTATTAAATCTTTAAAGGCTTTTAGAGTTTATATCTTGCATTCAAAAATAATTGCATATGTGCCTTCTACTACAATTAAAGATGTCTTGACACAACCTGATGCTGATGGAAGAAGGGCAAAATGGATTGCAAAAATGATTGAATTTAATATAGATCTGAAGCCCACCAAGCTGGTCAGAGGTCAGGGGCTTGCCAAGTTATTGGCTGAGGAAAATTGCAGATCATTAGACATTGATTTCCTATATGCAAATGCAGAAAATGGTCAGGTAGAAAAAGAGGAAAGAGCCGAAACAGAGAGAAAACAGCCAGTGGCTGAGAATCTAGCTTCATGTAACTGGTATGCTAAAATAATTAATTTCTTGTTGAAGCTAGAGATCCCTTCAGGATTTACTCATAGTCAGGCCAGAACTTCAAAGCTTAGATCAACAAGATTTTGCATTATGGAAAATATGCTCTACTAGAGGGATCCATCTGGGATATTTCTAAGGTGTCTGGACAAAGAACAATCAAAAGAAGTCATGCAGCAGTTTCATTCCAGCATGTGTGGAGGGCACCATTATTGGAAAACCATAGCCCATAAAATTCTCAGAGTTGGGTTCTATTGGCCCACTTTATTTTCTGATGTATTTTCTTTTGTTAAATCTTGTGACAGGTGCCAAAGATTTGAAAGAAAACAATAGTTGAAATCCCTACCCCTAAAACCAATAATGGCAAAAGGACCGTTTCAGCAGTGGGGTTTGGATTTCATTGGAGAAATCAATCCACATTCCAGTGGCTAGCACAGGTGGATATTAGTATCCACTGATTATTTCACAAAGTGGATTGAAGCAGTCCCTACCAGGAAGGCTTATCATAATGTGGTCACGAAGTTTTTAACAGAAAATATTTTCAGCAAATTTGGTTGTCCACAGAAACTAATAATAGATAATGCAGTAGCCTTCACGGCCAAAGAGTTGGTGGAAATGTGTGATTCAATGGGCATTAAACTTGTTCATTCCACCTCATATTATCCACAGGGAAATGGTCTAGTAGAATCCTCTAATAAAATTTTGATTAGGATAATTAAAAAGCTGTTAGACAATAAGAAGAATTGGGATTCAAAGCTCAAGTATGCACTATGGATTGACAGAGTGACTATTAAAAAATCCATAGGCAATTCTCCTTTCAAGCTGGTATATGGTACTGAGGCTGTATTTCCAATTAAGCTAACTCTCCCTGTGGAAAAATTCCTTCAAGAGGAGAAGGATGAGGAAGAAGATATGGCAAAAAGAATCACTGATTTAGCATAGTTGCATTAGATTAGAGAATAGCTGGTTGAAAAGGCTGAAGCACATCAACAAAAGATCAAGGAAGCCTTTGACAAGAAAGCAAAAACATATAATTTTCAGATTGGTGACCTGGTTTTGAAGTGGGATGCATTTAAGGAAAAGAAAGGAAATAATGGGAAATCTGATGCTTTCTGGACAGGGCCTTTCATCATTTCACAGGTTCAAGGGAACAACACCTTCATACTGAAAAGTATGGGAGGAGAGACAGTTTTTGATGGCCCAGTTAATGGGCGGTTTTTGAAAGTTTATGTTGTTTAAGGTCTTTGGCCTTAAAAATTGTAAATATTTTGTGTTTATCAGTTTTTTGCAGGCAAAGTAGACTCCATGCCCAATGGAACACTAGGAATTTTGATTAATTGGCATTGATTTGGAGGTTCTTGAGACCTCACAGGGAGGATCTCATCCCCAGAAGGAGCCAGTGTTAGCTCTGCTACAGTTTACAAGTTTTGATGGATTAAAATAGGTCAAACAGTGCTGGTTTGGTTGTGAATAGGGTTGGCTGTATTTTTTCCCGTTTTCTCCTTCATTTTCCCTTTCTCCTTATAGCTCCCACACCTCTGTTTCTTCCTTCTCCCTTAGATTCTCCTCATTTCCTTTCAAATCCCTTTATTCTTGCTTTCTTCTCATAACCTCGCATAAACCTTTGAAACGGCTTTGGGGTGGTTTTTGTGTTATAATGCCATTAAACCCCTTTAAACCCTTATGCCCCATCCCCGCACGTTATTCATTTAAGCTTTATAAAACCCGATAGCCTTATAAGCCCCAGACCAACCTATTTCGTTTTACCTGGCGCTATAGTCATAACCTTAAGTTTTAATAAAGCCCGGGCCCGCTCTCACCTGTCACATCAACCAACAGACATGAGTGTTAATCTGTGACCGTCCGATGATCCATCACTCGATCCAACGCCATACGCAAACCCCGCTCTACCAACCCATTCGTTCGTTAGCCCAAGGGGAAAGTGGTTTCCCTGCCATCATATCTACCACGTGCCTTAATCTTATTGCATTGCACTGCCTTGTACATATACCACCTTTGCCCGAAGAGCAGTGTGGGGAAACCGTTTACCGCCATCCAGTGTGATCCCTGGCCACTAACTTTCTCGCATCTCCGCCGCCTGTCAACCATCGGATCGGCCCAACCATGATCCAACAGTCCACGTTCTTCTCATACATATGTCTCCCGATAGCCTCCATACATTAATCATTGCCGCTCGTTTGTTGAATCCAACGGCTGCTATTGATTCCCATTGCACTGCATGTCTTCCATCGCCTCCCGCTATTAGATATCGACCGTCCACCTGAGCCATCCAACGGCCAGCGTTCTTTCTCTATTTTTGGTCCATTTTCATGTATTTTTCAGTGTCTTCAGCCTGTTTTTCCTGCGCGAAGAAGCAGGAGATGATCAGGTTTTCAGTGCATTTAACCCTCAGCTACCTGCATTCAAGAACAACACGGTCAAGGATGAGAAAGTATTGCCTCAATCAGTTGAATTCATTCAGCCATTATGAACATTTATGCAGGAAACGTTCCACCTGTTTAAGCAGTACACCAAAGTACCAGACAATGTCTAATTTGTTAATTAAAACAGTCAAAATGTATCAGAGGCCCATAATAGTTTGTAAATGTGGTTGGTGTTCAATGAAGACACCTCCACGCATAGCCTAGAAAAGCCATTTTTGTAACAGATTCTATATATACCCAGAAAAACAATGTAATCAGGTTGATGAATGTAGTTTTGGTGTAAACTTCAACTTCTGGAGACCATAACTACTGTGTAACCGGCAGCTTCTGGTCTGCATTTCCAGCTAATACAAGCTTCTTTTGTTGTTGATTTCTCACTTTCCACTTCTTCTTCTTTGTTCCAGGCTGAGCCTGTTTTGCATTATTTCATGTGCTGTTAATTTTTAGCATTAGAGGGGCTATCATCCCACCTCCGTGTTTTGATCTAGTGTGCATCATTGAATTTGTTTGCAGGTTTCTGTTGTTTTAATTCTAGAGAGCTGTCATCCTGTCTGTGTATTAGAAAACAGAATTACAGACCTTTAAACTGGTTGTAGCTGGGCATATGCTGATGTGATCAATGTTCTCCATCATCACATTTTCTTTAAAACTATGAGTAATTGGTGGTTAAAGCCTTGTAGTCTGGGGGTGTTCACTCATGTCTGCGGTCAATCACAATAGAAGTGGTTATCTGGCTTGAATATGCATCATTTGTTTCATTCATCCACCACATTTCCAACATTTTTGTTGAGTTTGTAATGTTCCCGAGCGTCACTGATATACAACCTAGGTGAGTTTCTTGGGGTGATAACAAGACTTGGACTCAGAGGTGAATATACTACTAAGGAAAACATGGGAAGCCTTGGGAAGACCCAATTTGGCACTCTTTCTGATTTAGCTAGACATGGAAAATCAATATTGTATACTCCCGGTTGGAAGACTAGAAGAGGTAGAAGTTGACATAGTAGGGTTGAAAACTTGTGCTGACTTTGAAGTAATAGATATTTTGGGGGACAAATTCCCCTACCTGGAATTGTTTGGAATAGACTGGGCTTTTGAAAATTACGTGATAATCAATCTAAAAAAGGAGACGGTGACCTTTGAAGTAGAATGAACCAGATTGATCCATCCTTTGGACCCCTATTAAGGGCCAAGGTTTACAAAGTCGACATAAGATAAAGAAGCACTTGAGTTGTTGGATCAGCTATACCGGCTGACGGTGGGAAGAGGAGAAGACTATATGAATTTGACAACATGAGTATCAGTTAGCTGGAAATGTATTCAAGTCTTGGAGGTTGGATCTAACGCTACATGGGAGGACTAGCAGTAGAGTGGACATGAGATCAACACCAAGCATTGCACCACGATCCATCGTATCAACTGGGTTGGTACTAAGGTACGAGAATTTCCTATTTTTAATGGCATGGGTTTTGTTACTGATTTTCTTAATGAATTTGATCCAACTATTTCTGAAGAACACAAAGTGCCCTTGCTGGATGTTTCCCTACAAGTGACACCAGCAAGGTAGTGGAGGTCTCACCACAACCATCTCAGAGAATGGCAGGAGATTAAGACAACAATGAGAGTTATATTTGAGTATTCAAAGGACTATCTACAAAACTTTATTAAGTATCAGGGGAGTTCTGACCCTTGGCAACACCTATAGGATTGTAAGGCCAGATGGATTAGAGAAGGGCTTCCAGAGGACCTATGGGTGCACTACTTTGTACACACCCTGGGGACATTTCTGAAGGCATGGTATGTAAAGGAAGAGATAGGAAGATATAATGGTGATTGGGACTGTATGACAACTCAATTTATCAATGAATTTTCCTTCACAAATAGTGATGAAAGAATGATGACTTCTTTGCAAGATGTCAAAAGAATTTTTCTCATGGCAGGACAGTTGGTGGAGGGATGTACAGACTAGATCACCTTTGAGCACATATATGAATCTAAATTCCATGAAGTCATAACTTGTGGAAAGGTAGACGGGGAGCCTGATGAGGATGTCTTGGAGGAATTAGGACATCTGAAATTCAAGGAAATTGAAGGGGAACAAAGTGTTGAATATGGGCCTGTAACCGATGGTATGTAACTACTACCTCTAAACTTGTGAAAACATAACATTGGCACTAAGGCAAATCCAAAGCTAGCCTCAATTGGAGATTACTCTTATGAGCATAGTACCAAGGAAATATTTGATCTCCTAAGAGAATATGAAGACTTGTTCCCTTTGTCTGTTGCAGAGCTAAAAGGGATTTAGGGGGAGTTAGGGGAGCTGAAGATTGTGCTTAAACCTGATGTAAATCCTGTGAAACATCAGCTGCATAGGCTAAACCCGAGGATCAAAGAGAAGGAGAAGAAGAAGATAAACAAGATGTTGGTAGCGGGGCTTATTTTTCTAGTTGACGAGGTTGAGTGGATCAGTCCAATTGTTATACAAGAAAAAAAAGACACTGAAGAAATTCAGGTTTGTGTGGATTACCAGAGTGAATAATGCTTGTGTTCATGATCCCTTCCCCACCCCCTTTAGTGATGAGGTTCTAGAAAATATGGCAGGAAACGAAGCATACTCTTTTACAAAAGGATTCTTTGGTTACCACCAAGTCCATATTATAGATGAAGATAGGAAGAAAACCACATTCACCACTGAATGGGGATCTTATTCTTACCATGTCATGCCGTTTGGCCTTAAGAATGCACTGACAATATTCTCAAGAATTGTAATAGTTTTCTTTAGGAATTATATTCACATGTTTCTAGAGATTTACATGGATGATTGGAATATCTACAGTCTACTAAAGAAGAATTATAGTTTACTTTGAGTGATGTTTTACCATTGTAAGCAGGTGCATATCTCTTTAAATCTAAAAAAGTGAATATTCGTTGTCCCTTTCAAAATACTTATGGGCCATATAGTCTGCAAAGAGGGAGTTGTGTTGATCCCACTAAGGTCACAGTGATCCTGAGTATGACCCCGTCAACAAGTGTTAAACAGTTGAGATACACCCTTGGCCACATAGGATACTGCAGGAGGTTCATCTGCAACTATGCCTTGATCATCGCTCCCCTGGAAAATCTATTGAAGAAATTCAAAAGGTTCACATGGTCAAATGAATGTGAAGCTGCTTTCAAAATGCTAAAAGAAAACCTAGCAAGTGCACCAATCTTGTTTTATCCTGATTGGAACAAGAAATTTCATGTTCATATTGATGCATTGGTATCACCCCATCCATTTTGCTAGCAGAAAACTATCCATGTCAAAGAGGAATTATACCACAACTAAGCACGAAGCACTTGTGATGGTTTTTTCGCTACAAAAGTTTTAGCACTATCTTCTAGCGAGTCCATCCAAATTCTTCATTGATCATTATGCCTTGAAGTACTTAGTGAACAAGCCTATACTTGAAGGAAGGATTTGCAGATAGCTTTTATTATTCTATGAATTCACATTCAAAGTAATTATTAAACCAGGAAGATTGAACGTGGTCCCTGATCATCTTTCCTTGCTAGAGTAAGGTGAAATTGGGGGGTCATTAGATGATCAGTTGTCCGATTTTGATCTATTTCAAATTTAAGACATACCAGAGTACTTGGATGGAATTTCAGTATTTATCACCACAGGTAAATTCTCAAAGGGGTACATAAGAACACAATGAAAGCAAATAGTGGTTCACACTGTCGATTAGCAGATGATTACAGGACAACTATACAAGTTGGGCCTTGATCATATATTGCGAAGGTGTGTTCTTGACCATTAGAGATAGGATGTATTTTGGTAATCTCACTCAAGAGTTGTGGGTGGGCACGTTGGTCGGAATACCACTGCGAGGGAATATGCCAAGAAATGTGATATTTGTCAAAGGGTTGAAAATCCATCGCACTGGGATGAACTCCCTTTGTAACTAGTATGAGCACTCCAGGACTTTGAGAAATAGGAATTCAAATTTGTGGGACCTATCAATCCACTAGCATGACACTCACATGCCAGATATATTATTACTGCCATAGATTTCCTTACAAGATGGGTCAAATCCACACCAGTTCAAGATTACACCGAAAACACTATCGCTAGATTCATATTTGAGAACATCATCTCTCAATTTGGGTGCCAATGGAGCCTCACTAGTGACCAGGGGACCCACTTCATTAATGAGACAGTCACTTCATTGCAGTAAAACATCATGATATAGAACCATAAGAGCAACCCATATCACCCTCAAGAAAATGGTACTGTAGAAGCCTTTAACAAAATCTTAGAGTGGGGGATCACCAAGATCTTCTCAGTCAATTGAGATGATTGGGATGAATGGGTTCCAGCGACACTATGGGCTTATCATACAACCGTCAAGAACTTGCACAAGTATACACCATTCCAACTTGTGTATGGTTGAGAAGTCATAGTACCTGTTGAGTTTAAAATCCCCAACCGTTTTACTACGCAATTCACTCGCATGATAAAAGATGAATCAATTTCAAAGTGGTTGGAAGAACTATGGGAGCTAGATGAAGCTAGGTTTCTGGCAGACTTCCACCAAACTATTGAAAAGAAGAGGCAAAAGCCATGGCATGACAAACACATCAAGTGGAAATATTTTACAGTTGGAGGACATGTTCTGCTATATGACAGTAAGTTCTTAAAGCATCTTGGGAAGCTGAAAATGCATTGGTTAGGACCATTCATAGTTGTAGAAGTGAAAGAATTATGAGTTTTCAAGCTCGCACAATTGGATGGAGTCCTACTGCCTGGATGGGTGAATTGTGCACGCCTGAAACTTTTCCATGGATCAACCAATACTACACCAAAATGATTTTCTCTCCGAAAGGGGATCATTGGTAGGTTTAGGTAGAGTTAGTCAGTCCCTTTTTTTAGTATGTTAGTTGCGACAATTAATTTATTTGGTCATTTGTTCTAGTTGAAATCGGTCAAAAATAAATTTATGTCATTTATTTTGGTTGTGGGAGTATCTTCACCCCCTCGCAATTGTTTGTGGTTGGGGATTCGCACATGTCATCTGCCGTATCCATAATAATTAAGCAATAATTCTCTATGTCAGTTTGAATTTGGGCTAAATCTCTCTCATAATATCTCTAGCATGATCCGTTCATCAAATTCTAGGCGTCTGCCATCATAGCACAACAATTACCCATCATTTCCACCCTACTTTTCCAGTTTTTTCATCATCCAAATCAGGTCTAGCTCAACCATCAAGGATAATTTTAGGGGCGAATGTTCGCCCTTTGGCGAAATTAAGGTGTTTTAAATTTTTAGTGGGCGAATATTTTGTATCATAGTACATTTTTACAAATCACCTCAAATAGCCCACCTTATTTTAAGGGAGAGGGTAAAAAAGGTAAATTTAGCCCTTGAAACTAGGACTTACAACCTTCCATTCGCACATTTTCAAGAATAGGTTTTATTTAAGTGAATCCTATGGGCCAAATACCATATTTATAAAAGAGGTATGGTAAATTAATAAAAATATAAATAAATGAGAGGTATGGTAAATAAATAAAACATTTTTTATATTTACTCCATAAGTCACCTTATATACATGTAAGGATGTAAACAAATAAAAATATAAGTAAAGTGGAGGTATGGTAAATAAATAAAACACCTTTTTATACTTACTCAAAAGGTATGGTAAATAAATAAAAATATAAATAAACTAGACGTATCGTAAAAAAATAAAACCTCTTTTTATATTTAGTCCATAACCCTCGTTCTATTTATGAAGGCTCAAGAAAGAGGTTTTATTTAAGTGAATCCTATGGGCCAAATACCATATTTGTAAAAGAGGTATGGTAAATTAATAAAAATATAAATAAACGAGAGGTATGGTAAACAAATAAAACATTTTTTTTATATTTACTCCATAAGTCACCTAATATTTACGAACACTCAAAAAATGGGTTATATTTAGGTGAAACCTATGGCCAAAATACTATGGGACAAATACCATGGACTAGATTGTTATTAATACCATGCAAAAAAACCATTATTAACCCTAATATTAGAATTAATAAAAATAAAAATGGCACATAGTATTGACCCATGGTATTCACCAAAATGGCACATGGTATTGACCCATGGTATTCACCTGGAATGTAGCCTATTTAAATGGGGGAATTAAACCAACATGTAGCCTATGCTAAGATTCACTAGGACTTTACAAAGTTTTATTATTTAGTGAAAGACTCGCCAAGATCTTACAATATTTTATAATTGAGGTAAATATTCGCCATGCCTGGTGAGAGATTCGCCAAAAAATTATATATACATATTATATTATTGATAAAATCGCCTTCCATTTTTCCTATATACCATGGAGATTCGCCCATTTATTATATTTATAAATTTAGGGGGGGTTCTTAAAATTTTCCCTGTCAACCATCTTCATTGTTACCATGGTTAGGATTGAGTGGGGAAGTCATTGCATTAATTAGTTAAGTGGTCTAATAAAAAACGTCATGTCGAGATTTTCTATTTAATTTGCATGGAAATGATAAGCTTCTCACTATCAAATGTCGAGGTGGTCGAATTACCCAGTCTAGAGTTTGTATAAAACTTCACCTGTTCTAGACATTGAATCAGATTCAAGAATTACAAAGGCAGAGCATCTCTATGGAAAATGTGGTAAGGCTATGATTGTAGACAATGATCTCTCAGACTCGTTCCAGTTTCCAACACTCAAGCGGGAAGTCTACACAAAAGCTTTCATCAAAGCCAATGAAAGCTAGTAGATGAAACTTATAGAAGACTTCAAAGGATTAAAGAGGTCATTGTTGCTGAATTTAAGGATTCTTCTAGTATTTGGCATGATGGGAGCATCAATGTAATGCAAAAAATTCCTCATCAACATGATGCATGGAGGGTCTCTATGGCTCAACAAGGAATACCCAATCCATGTTCTTGAAATTAATAGACTCACAACGTTGTCTTCTGTCGGAGCCGCCGTATCAACTGCCTTTCAAAATGCTTCCAAGCAGGGGAAGAAAACAGGCGATGGCAATTACTATAATAGGTATGGTACCCAACGTGAAGGGAAAGGTGTTGTGATAGAACCAATTAATAAGCCTAGCATCAAATTTGTTTATTAAATGATTGTTTGAAAGATCATGGAGCTTTTTTTGAGAAGCAAGTGCACATTGGACACCATTTTAGTCACGGAGGATTGTGTACAAAGCACACATTTGAATTGGTGTAGTTTTTTGTTAAATGAACTATTTGATGCTTGTGAAGATGTTTATAAAAGGGCTACTCACTTTATATATGGATATATCATTGTCACATTGGCCATGTGGAAATGGTGTCCACTAGAGGACAGAGGGATGACAATGGTTACTGAATACTAGCCACTTGCACTCAGGTATTTACCATGGTGGACATCTGAGGACCCCAGCAGCAAAGAAATCAATGAGGCCTCCTTTGTCGGATGGTACAAGAAAATGTTGGAGGTCACCAGGTCTAGACCAAGAATCCCAATGTTTCTCCTTGATGACTACTCATAGGATATCTAGTTTGGTGTAAGCCATGGAAACACTAGGATGTGGCCAAAGTGTATCAGCCTTGACACATTTCAGATGCGGTTCCAAAAGTTTATGCTAACAAAGGAATCATTCCATATGGAAGTCTCTTCCTAGCCTGGGATTTTAGAGAAGTTTGGTAGGGGAATTGTATATACCTTATTGGAGGAATGGCGCCTCAACCACTACTTGGAGAAACACATTCAACATCAAGGAAGTGGATGGTCGAGGAGACACTAAACCTGATCATCAAGAAGCTTGAGATGTGCATGTCGTCCTTACAAGAAAATATGGTGAATCTCGGAGCATCCGTAAGTCCTTTCCCTACATTTTTTGAATTTAACAATTCAAGACTGCCTGTTTCTTTGACTTGTATCCCTGTTATTGCTTCAATTCCTATAGTGGTCCCCCACTCTCATCTTGAACCTACAATTATGAATCCACAATCCCTTACCACCAAACCGCCATCGATCCCCAAGAAAAAGATTAAAACCACCTCTACCCAAGTTGTTGACCTTACTCATGAAGAACCCCATTCTGACACCAACACATTGATCACCGAAGAAAATCCACCTTCCACTTCCGTTGCATCCCCAAGGCCATGCAATCCCTCACCTCGCACAACCTCCACCTCTGCCACCATCTCAAACATACTTCCATCTAGAACTCTACCCAGTACTGAAACAAAAATGGAGGTAGACTCTATTATCCACTCAATTACTAAAAATACAAATGGGACACTTATAGCGCATCCTTCAAGCACGAAGACCTTTCACACGTATTTTTTATCTTTTCTACTTGAATCTTCTTTGTTTGATGGAATTAGAAGGAGAAGTAGAATAGGAAGGAACACCACAACAACAAGAAGCACCAACAGCATCAACAACACCATTAGCACTAGAAAATGATTGACTTGGGGATGAGTCAATGGAATGTGGTTGGGCCCTGTTTTGTCCTTCGTTTTGAGAGCCAAATTTTGAGATGTTTGGAGGTTGACCACATTTTTCCTAGAGGTAACCATAAGGAAGTCATGGCGGAGACAATTTGAGAAGGAGAAGGGACCCGCCAAAGACTAGTAGTTGTGGAAGAATGGCCAGAGAAATCAGGACTCTGGAAGCCACAGTCGAGCTAAAAGGAATGTTGACAACTGAGGAAGTAGACACATCTGAGCAATACAGGTAGCCAAAAAGGGAAAAGGTAGATCATCCAAGGGAAAAGTAACAGTCCAAGCAAGCACATGGTTTAAGAAAGTTGAGGGAAAAATCCAAAAGGAGGAGAGAGGCAAGGAGGATACCGAAATGTTGTTGCAGAGCCTTTCGAGCCCGCACTATCCTATATCATCTTGTTTATGTATTGTTCTATCATTCTAGTATGTATTATGTCAATGAGGCCTTTGATCCAGATGTACTGTTGTAGTGTTGTGGAAATTAATAGAAGAATGAGTTACAGGGATATATGAGAACCTTTGTGTATGAATTTATGCGACTTATAAAAATTTTAATATGTTTGTACATGTGGAATATACTTTCTCCTTGAATACTTGAGCCATTATGAGTGGATTTCTAAATGTTCTAGTTTTGGGTTTATTGGGTACTGATAACCTCAATTCAGTTCATCCCTTAACTAACTAAGGTCGCGACACGCCTTGGGTGAGACACCTTATTCTTCCTTAATAAGGTGAAAATGTTAGCATTGTGCTAGACTAAGATGGAGCCCTTGTTGGCCCCTATGCCTGAACCTGGGGTCTCAACCCATCCATTATTTTTCATCTAAAAGCATCCATGCTTGTATAGGCCTAGTTATCCCTGGACCGGTATATGGTTAGATTGTGGTAAATCCTAGTAGTGTATGTTTATTGTTTGGCTTAGGAATCCCTTGACTGGTAATGCAGGATATATGGTAAATCCTAGTTGTATAGATGAGGATTTTAGGCCTAGGAATCCCTTGACAAGTAATGGTGGGATACATAGTAAGCTTGAGGAAGACCTAGTTGGTTTTTTTTGGAGTCCCACATTCACTTGGAATTATGGCACGGGGGTGATTAGCTGAAAGAAAGATTTGGTTCAACCCTATCTATGGTCAGGTGGTACGTGGAAGTCCCTGACTTGGTTGGCTTTTCATATGTTAATACGAGCTTTCTTTTTCTCTTGTATTTCATGAGTATTTATGATTGTTATTATGTGGCTTTGATGGTTTTTCATCATTGTTATTGTTTTGGTTATATGTTGGTTATAAGCATGGTTTTATAACAGATTTGAGTTACGGATCTCATCATGTTTTGATTAGTAAATGAATGGTTAATGAATGTATGACCTAATAGATGAGAATGCAGCTATTGTGAGAAGCCATGAGACCTTCTTGATGATTCTCAAATAAGTATGATACCCCTATGTTCAAATGTGTATTTATGGCATGTAGATTACATGTTCATCATGTGTTTGACGGAATGTTTTTCATGGTTAGGCTTGCTTAGGAAAAGTCCTTGATCAAGTTTTGTGTTAGAATATTTTTCTTTGTGTCATTTATTATTTTGGAAAGTTTTATCAAGTTCTGGGCAGTGGCCTAGATCCTAGCCCTGAAAAATTGGCTCAAATCTCACAGTCACAAGCACAAAACTAGTTGAAAAAGACTACAGTCTCCCCCTTGTAGGCTTGTGCATGCGACTAGAGGCCTACAATCTATCCCTTGTAGGCTTGTGCATGTGACTGGGGGTTCATATTAGTGATAAAGCAGGTTAACTCAGGGTTTGGACACTTGGAAGGGTGGTTTAGCCCTTAGGGGTCCTATAGCACCTGAGGGAGGTCAGTAAGGTTTTGGTTTTGTTGATTCCACTTCCTTTTTGTGATCTAGGAGGTTGAGTCATTTCATAGTCTCTCTTTATCACACGTTTACCTTGGTGGACCAGTAAGCTTGGGTAAGTGTGGTAGGAGAGCGTTATAGAGTGGTATCAAAGTGGGTTCTATTCTCTTTGGGTGACATCCTTTATGATAAAGTGGTATTAGAACATGGTTCAATGCTTAGTCAGGATGGGCAGAAGGTTTTTGTCATGCATGCATGTGGGTTGTATATGTGTTTGATGTGTATGCATGGTGATGGTCATTGTTGCAATTGTATTGACATGTAGAAGCTGATGATGTTGTAGTTGGGATGTGTTTGTCATGAATGCATGTCGGTTGTATATGCATTTGTTATGCATGTGAGTGTCTATGTGTTGTTATGCATGCATTGTTATGGGCATGGTTTTCATGCGTGAGGTCATGGTATGCAGTTGGTATTTTCATGTGTGATGTCTATATACTGTTATGATTATGATTATACATGTATCGTGCTAATCTGGTTTTTCTTGCAGACGAGATATCTTCCCTTGAAATACAATGAGGTATGCTAGTTAATTGTTGTTATGAGCATTAGGGTTATGTACATGTTTGTCAGTCTATGGTTGTTGCGGTTAAATGTATGATAGATGTTAGTTAATCAGTTCAGTTTTATGCATATGCATCGGATAGTCATGAATGATAGTAACTTGTTGTTGTATGCATTGTGGCCATATGCATGATGAGTATGGTTATTGCGTTAAGTTCTTGATGTTATAGGTATTGTGCTAATATGGGTTTCTATGTGTAGATGGTTAGGGTTATGACATTCAGGTATGAATCAATATATTTGTGATATTATGTCATACTAATATGGACTGATTGTACATATGTGATAGCCTCCCTTAAGATACATTGAGGTATGAGATTGATTATGTATCTATTTGGTGTTTGAGTGTTTAATTATGTCATCTATTGGATGTGTAGTATACCTAGGGGGGATAATATGGGGTACAGAGGGAGGTAACCAAGGGAATAATGTAATAATTTGATGGGCCAGATTTAATAAATAAAGTGGTTAACCCACATTATGCAAAGGATCACAAGTAGTTAGGGAATAATGTTATAAGCCCATGGTATTAGATGTATGGAATTTAGAGACCCATGGTAATGACCCATGGTATCATATGTATGAAACAAATATAGAGTCTAGAGACTCCCCATTGACGATGTCAAGTATTATTGTATTGACAAGTGTATGGCTTTTGGAGTGTTCTCCTTTCTTAAGGAGTAATTGTATGGTGTTTCCATGCCTCAAGGGTTTTTCTATTAATAAAGATATGAATTTCTATCATTTATTGTGTTATTTCTTGGGAATATTTGTCATTTTAATAGAATTGCAGGTTAGATCTATTACAAGTGGTACCAAACCTCTTTCTTGGGCAAAGTGGGAAGATTTTTTTTTTTTTTTCTAACGACAATTTGTGGGGGACGAATTTCCAGTAAATCTTTGTAGTTTGTGTGGGTAATTTTGTGAAAATAGTTGCAGATCTGAGGTCCTCTTGAAAATCAACCAAATTTAAAAAAAAAAAACTCAGTCGAATCGGAGTATGGATGAGGGAGATATCACTAATTTAAAATCAACTCTTTTTCAGAATTTTGTGTGACGGTGGGACAGTTTCAACACGAATCTACATTTCAAGATTGCCAAAAATGATATTTCAATCACTTAAGAAGGTGCAGAATGGATGTTCCATTTTCGAAACTAGGCTATAATAAGGATTCTGAGCCATATTGATCGAGTTATGCCCATTTTAAATTTTCACCAAAGTGAGTGATTTTCTTCAAAACCCTTACTCTATTTTTAAGGGTTCTAGCAAGATATTTTTTATAGGAAAAGATAATGGTCCTACTATCAAAGAATTCCTAAAAATTCATAAGTCAACATGACTGAAAATTTGGAAAAATCTAGCATGGCTTAGTTTTAAAGATGAGGCGGCCATATGGTGGGACTCACTTGACAAAAAGAAGTTGGTAAGCCTTCCTGATGAAGAATTTGAAAAATTTGTTTTGGACAAATGGTCTCGTGCTAGAAAACAGGATAATGAGAAACATAAGGGGTTATTTTATGATGGTATCTCCTTATTACAGGTTCATGGATATATTTAGAAAGAGAAGATCATTGTGTCTATCAATCCTAGTGGGCAACATAATTTTACAATTGTTAATTTGGTAGAAAATTTGCAAGTTCCAGCAAACCACATTGAAAACACACATGTTGATAATGAGGATGTTCAAATTTATAAATAATTGAAGACTTTAATGGATAAGTATGTGTTGCATTTTGATTTTTATACTTCAGATATGGATAATGTGGATGTTGTTTCGGGATACCCTTAAATGGAATCCATTGGTACTGTCAATGTTAATGTGCAGAATAAATTCCTAAAGCTCTGCCTAAAGCTCTGGTATAAAAAGAAGAAAATTACATTGCAGGATATTTCCATTAGTAAACAGGGGGGGTCCAAGGACTACAGGTACTAACACATCAGATGAGGAGTCTGTGGTGGAAGTAATAATGGAAGACAAGAAACAACCACAGGCACCACAACAGGTACTAGATACCACTCAGGATCCATCAGGTGGAAAATTGAAGAAAGATACACATCAGTTAAAACTTTAGCATATCACCATTCACACCACCCAGCGAGACAATAAGCAACAAGGGGAAAGAATTAGCAACAAAGACAACAACCCGTGGACAACACACAAAGTGGTGCGAAAAAACACCCAAAACACATCGACGTAGAGGAATCACTAGAAACAACTTCCATCTCAAGCGAGAAAGGCACCAACTAGATTGAGTGTTCAAATTTCTCTAGGATGGCTAGATGCACATGCATTGTACTAGTGGACTACTTTTTTTAGTAGATCTTATTATTTGTGTTCTTCTCATGTTTCAAGGATGAAACATGTTTAAGGGGGTGGAATGTAGTATACCTACGGGGGATAATAAGGGGTGCAGAGGGAGGTACCTAAGGGAATAATGTAATAATGTGATGGGCCAGATTTAATAAATAAAGTTGTTAATAGACATTATGTAAAGGACCACAAGTAGTTAGGGAATAATGTGATAACCCCATGGTATTGGATGTATAGTATTTAGATACCCATGGTAATGACCCATGGTATTGTATGTATGAAGCCTATATAGAGACTAGAGACTCCCCATTGAGGATGTCAAGTATTATTGTATTGACAAGTGTATGGCTTGTGGAGTGTTCTCCTTCCTTAATGAGTAATTGTATGGTGTTGCCCTACCTCAAGGGTTTTGATATTAATAAATATCTGAAGTTCTATCATCTATTGTGTTATTTCTTGGGAATATTTGTCATTTTAATACAATTGCAGGTTAGATCTACTACAGTGCAGTTGTGTTGACATGTAGAAGTTGATGATGTTGTTTTTGGGTTGTGTTTGTCATGAATGCATGTCGGTTTTATATGCATTTGTTATGCATGTGAGTGTCTATATGTTGTTATGCATGAATTTTTATGGACATGGTTGTCATGCATGAGGTCATGGTATGCAATTGGTATTGCTATGCATGATGTCTATATATTGTTATGATTATGATTATACATGTATCGTGCTAATCTGGTTTTTCTTGCAGACAAGATATCCTCCCTTGAACTACAATGAGGTATGTTGGTTAATGGTTGTTATGATCATTAGGGTTATGTACATGTATGTCAGTCTATGGTTGTTGTGGTTACATGTATGATAGATGTTAGTTAATTAGTTTGGTTATATGCATATGCATCGGATAGTCATGAATGATAGTAACTTATTTTTGTATGCATTGTGGCCATATGCATGATGAGTATGGTTATTGTGTTAAGTTATTGATGTTATAAGTATCGTGTTAATCTGGGTTTCTCTGTGCAAATGGTTAGGGTTATGACATTCAATTATGAGTTGATATATTTGTGATATTATGTCATACTAATCTGGATTGTTTGTGAAAATATGATAGCCTCCCATGAGATACATTGAGGTATGAGTTTGATTATGTCTTCTATTTGGTGTTTGAGTGTTTTATTATGTTGTCTATTGGGTGTTTGAGTGTTTGGTGTCTATTATGTCGTTTATATTTTGTTTGAATGTTTGATAAATTGCATGATATGAGTATATGTCTATAAGATTTCTTGAAGGAATGATCCGGTTTCAAGATGGTTGTACTAACACATTATGTGTTAAGATAGTTAATATGTGCTTGAGTGTAAGTGAGTGCTAGTTGTAGTATTAAGATTAATAGTTGTGAGTTGACTGTTGATTTTGGCATGGTTGTTAGTCTTGGTAAAAGATAATTAATATACATGATGTCTTGACCTTTGGAACATATTATTAACATATGTGAATAGTTGCAGGGAAACATGCATGGTATTAGTGTGACAAGTTAATAGTTGATTTGTTTATATAGCTAACAGTTGGGTGATGTGAAAGTACATAGTAAGACTCGATTGCAGCAAGGTAAAAGGTAAAATAAGGGAATTGGGTGAGAATTATTTTGACTATTTTTGGAGTCCGCAATTCCAAATGAATGAGTTCTTTCATGAATGCAAGAAGTCTTCTTAACCTTGATTTTCCCTGAGATTATGCGGATATGTACTATATTCGTGAACATGTAATTGAAAGGTATAAAAGTTGGCTTCCAACAATGACCGAATTCATCAAGAAGTTGGATTTTGTTGAGAGTTGTACATGTTCAGTTACAAGGCAGCGTGCTTGGCTAAACAAGGTAAAATAACTGGTGTATTGTTATATTTATTTATACACTGACAATTATGTGTTTATGGTAGTATGATGCAGTGATTGCATGAAAAAAGAGACAGCCATGCTTGGGTTGAGCTTTCCTTGGAAGCACTCGTAACCCATAAGGTTGAGTCATGGTGTTTGTTGTTAGTTTTGTGCTTTCAGTCTTTTGTTATTTGGTTGTGCCTTACTTGCAGATTCTTTTATGTCTAGTGTATGGCCATACCACTTTGTTTGTGATGTCAATTTGCTATTGGTTTTCATGGTTTTCTTCTTGTTTTTTTATTTTTCTTACCTTTCATGTTTTGAGGGTCTCAGGAATTGGTTGGGAAATAGGAAAGTTAATGGAGCTCAGGAAGGGTTGAATGGAACCTGACAGCTAATGCAAGAATCAAATGAAGCCTGATGCATGTATAAGGGCAACTGAAGGTAAGAATATGATAGTCGTTGAACTAGTTACTCCATTGCGATAAATGGACGGTGGTAGTACATACATGAGAAAGGAAAAGTAAATGGATTTGAGGTGTCAAATGCCTTGGCTATGTTGGGAACCGTTGTTCTCAATGTTGTGCATGTTGTGCATGGATAAAGGGAGTTATCTTAACCTTGGCCTTATGATATTTGGTAATTATGTTGTGACCATGATTATGCTAATGTCTATATATATGTGTGTGTGTGTGTGTGTGTGTGTGTGTGTATTTATGCCATTAATTGACAAGGTTGTCAAGGATCATGATTGTTTTATGCTAGTGTTTACATGTATATATATAAGTATGTATGTCGTTGTCTAACAGGGTCGTCAAGGATAATGATTGTTTTATGCTAGTGTTTACATGTATATATATGTATGTATGTTGTTGTCTTACATGGTCACCAGGGATCATTCTTGTGGAGGAATGATTGCTTATGCAGGTGAATGGCATGAATAGGTTCCTAGTATTATGAGGAATCAAGTGGGAAGAGTAGCCCTGAAAAATATATGAGCCTCAATATCATGTGGATATGAATTGATGTTATGTGTTTATACTATGCCTATGCTTATGTTATGGATATGTAATGCTGAGGGATACATCAACGGAATTAAAAAAGTGCAATCTGCGACATGCTGGCACAAGCATGGATAGTGGAAAGGCACTAGAAGTAAGGTTGTCTCGTAGAGATAGTGTGGTTTTTGGATGTACAATACTACTATTGTGTATATGTTGTACATGATGTACCTATGGTGTTGTGTGAAAGTTGCATATATAGTGTTGTGTGCATGTTGCATATATGGTGTTGTGTACATATGGTGTCTTGGGCATGTTGGAGATGTGGTGTTATGTACATGTGGTGGTGTGGGCATGTTGGATATGTGGTGCTTTGTACATATGGTTCTATGTACATGTTTCATATGATGTGTTGTGTACATATGGTGGCGTGGGCATGTTGGATATGTGGTGTTGTGTACATATGGTGTCATGGGCATGTTGGATATGTGGTTCTTTGTACATATGGTGCTATGTACATGTTGAATATGTGATGTTGTGTACATATGGTACTATCTATATGTTGTATATACAATGTTGTGTACATATGGTGGTGTGTGCATGCTGTACATGTGGTGTTGTGTATGTGTTGTACATGGGGTGTTGTGTGCAGGTGGTGTTGTGTATATGTCATGCATGTGGCGGTGTGTACATGTGGTGTTGCGTACACATTGTGCATGTGGTTTTGTGTACATGTGGTTTTGTGTACATGTAGTGTTGTACACACGTTGTGCAAGTGGTTCTGTGTACACATTGTGCGGGTAGTGCTATGTACATGTGGTATTGTGTACACATCATACACATTGTGTTGTGCACATGTGGTACTTTGTATGTACATTGGGTAGGCTTGGTATCGTGACATGTGTATTCGTTGTGTTGTACTTTGTGTATGTACATGTATTGAGTTGTGTTGTACGTTGGGTGTAGGTTTATGTGTTGTGTTGCACGTTGGGTGTAGGTGAATGTGTTGTGTTGTACACTAGACGTAGGTTTATGTGTTGTGTTGTACACCGTATGTAGGTGTATGAGTTTTGTTGTATGTCAAGTGTGGGTGTATGTGTTGTGTGTTGGGTGTAGGTACATGTATTGTGTGGTTGTATGCATGTGGTGTACACTATGTGTATGTGTGCGTGATTGAAGAGAAGAGAAGTACTTGGTGCTTGCCGGATGTGGCGACTAATCTGGTGTGTGCACAGAAAGGACAAAGGACCGATTGAAGGATAAGTATCTGTATTTTATTTTAGTTTTAATTATGCATGTGATCTATGATTCTGATTTTTTGTGGTTACATGTGATATGTGATTTATGATGGTTATGTTTGAGCTAACCAAATGTGATATGCTTGTACATGATTATTGGTTAAAGAGCTAGTTTGACATGTTGTGACAACAAGTAAATAGGATTGCAAGTGTACCTTGTTGACCAACTACTAATAAGGTATGATTTGAATTTATTTCAATTAATTTTGAATCTAATGGTAATTATGTGGTTGGTACAGGAAAGAATGAAAATGCCCAGTTGGGTGGTTGGAGCTAACTGTCAGAATTAGCAGCAACAATAAAAAAAAAATTGGAATCGGTAGTAGTATACTAGTAAAGCACTTCAGGAGCAGGGCCAATATTGTGGGACGCTAGTACCCAATAGTATCCATTGATTTCCATGAGTATGATATGAATAGTATGATGGTTTTGAAGCAGGGATATGCCTTGGTTTTTGGACCTTTCAATGCGAGGAAACCTTTCCAAGGGATGGGTCACTCGAGGGACTATGTAGTAGGGAAAGGGATCTTACGAAACTTGGAAGGTGTGTGACTGCATAGAAGGGGGTGAATCAAAATCTAGAGGGACTGAGTACTAGAGAAGGGAAGGTCGAGAATGAATTTGTTTTGGTCATTATCAATTCCATATGGAATCAGATACACATTGGGAGTGTGCCCTGGAACAATAAGATGATAATTGTTCACCAAGAGGACAAGTATCGCAGGATTGTGGCATTGGATATTAGATGTAGGTATTGACTTTGGCATAGGATTTTGTACTTCCTAGGAAGGAGGTGTATCTTGGTATTACTTTTGACAGTGGAGGTGTGAGCCTGTGGATTCCCTTGTTGAATCATCTGAGCATAGTATCCTTTTATTTTTTGGTTGGCAAATGTGGATATGTGTATATTATTGTAAATTTTGTATCGAGTTGTTTTTATAAAGCTTCATAGACATTATGGTTATTTTCTGGTTAAAGCAAATGTGTATAATTATATGTTGTTGTTGTTATTGTAAATACTGTAATGAGTTGTGTTATAAATCTCTAGCAAATGGTATGATTTTCATGTTTTCGACAGGATGTCATTGTAAATACTGCAATGAGATGTATTATAAATCTTTATAAGAAGTATGTTTTTGTTGGGTTATATGTGTCATTAAACACCAAGGACGGTGTTCCCCCAAGGGGGAGGGTTTTGTAATAGCCCCGGTTAAAAATTCATGTAAAAAAATATAAGACAAAAGTCATGGGACACGTATTCCAAGTTGAATGTTAGGAAAAACATCGTAATGGGTGTTTATTTTGGCTAAGAAAATTGGTAAAGGCATTGGCAAAGGCAAAGAGGCATTAATTGGTATTTTATTTATGAAAATAAAGGAAAATATGAGAGAAGGAAGGTGAAAGGTCACAGATTTTCATGAGAAGGAAATTGAAGGGAAAATAAACAAAATTAAATAAAATAGAGGCCTCAATGATACAAATTCTCCTGAGGATCAGTTCATGCTTTTTTGACAGTTTTGGGTTGGATCTCTCTCTCAAACTCTTGAACACTTAGAGAATTATTGGAGCACTCTAGCATTGGAGAAAGAAAGGAAAAGAAAGGACAAGAATGCAAAGGAAATCAAGGATCAAGCAACTTCGGTAGGAATATTTGCAGGTAATAGGTTGCATGTGTGATTTCCTAGTTGGTTTATGGATGCATGGTACATGCATGTATGTATTTGGTTATGTTGTTGTCATTGGCATGGGTTTTGAAAGGTGTGACAATGTTTTTAGCCTTGCCTTTCCATTTCCAGATAGCCATGGTGTGATGGGGTTCTCTTACTTGGTTGAGCTGGATTGATGGATGGTTTCAAAACTGGGTGAGGGGGTCTCAGGAAAATTCCCAAAGGCTTAGAAATCCCTAGACCAGTATATGGTGGGATATGTGGTAAATACTAACGGTGGAGATGGGAAAATTCCTCATGGTGTAGGTGAAGAAATCCGAAGGAATCTATGCTTGTATAGGCCTAGTGATCCCTGGACTGCTATATGGTGGGATTGCAGTAAATCCTGGTATTTTATGTTTATTGTTTGGCGTAGGAATCCCTTAACGAGTAATAGTGAGATATACAATAAATATTGGTTGTATAAATGAGGGTTTCAGGCCTAGGAATCCCTTGACTGGTAATGGTGGGATACATGGTAAAGCCTAAGGAATCCCTAGTTGGTTTTGTTGTGAGTCCCACATTCATGCTTGGAATATGGCACGGGGGTGATTGGCTAAAAGAAAGATTTGGTTTAGCCAAATCTATGGTCGAGTGGTATGTGGAATTCCCTGACTTGGTTGGCTTTGCATATGTTAATAAGATATCTATTTTCCTCTTTTATTTCATGAGTATTTGTGCTTGTTATTATGTGGCTTTGATGGTTGTTCTATCACTGTTATTGTTTTGGTTATATGTTGGTTATAAGCATGGTTTTATGACAGATTTGAGTTATGACTCTCATCATGTTTTTATTAGTAAATGAATGGTTAATGAATGTATGACCTAATAGATGATAATGTAGCTATTATGAGAAGGCATTAGACCTTCCTGACGATTCTCAGATAAGTATGAGACCCCTATGTTCATATGTGTATTTATGGCCTGTAGATAACATATTCATCATGTGTTTGACGAAATGTCTATCATGGTTAGACTTGGTTAGGCCAAGTCCTTGATCAAGTTTTGTGTTAGAAGCTTTTTCTTTGTGTTATTTATTATCTTGGAAAGTTTCATCAAGTTTTGTGCGGTGGTCTGGATCCCAGCCTTGAAAAAGTGGCTCAAATATCACGATCATAGGCATAGAAATGGCTGAAAAGACTATAGTCTCTCCCTTGCAAGCTTATGCATGCAACTGGGGGTTCAGATTAGTTATAAATTAGGTTAACTCGGGGTTTGGACACTTAGAAGGGTGGTTTAGCCCTTGGGGGTCCTGTAGCACTTGATGGAGGCTAGTAAGCTTTTGGTTTTGTTGATTCCATTTCCTTAAGGTGATCTAGGAGGTTGAGTTATATCATAGTAACTCTTCATCGCATGTTTGACCCAGTGGACCGATAAGCTCGGGGAAGTGTTGGAGGAGGGTGTTACACCTCCTCTAATTTCCAATATGATCATTTATTAAAGTTATCTTCCAAGGGTTGGTGCCCCTTATTTTTATGCTTGTATGTATGATTGTTAGGGTGTTTTTTCCCTATGTTATCCTTGCCTTATTTTTGAGTTTTCTCATGACCTATTTTCATAATGGACTGTTTTGGACTTCAACAATCTTGATTTTGACTTTTTCACTTCCTCCCAGAGGTTGTTATCTTAACCCACTTTTCCTTTTTTTCTTTTTTTTGGTATACAATCTTATACCTATTGCATATTAAAATAGTTTAAAGGAAGCTTTATTAAAATAAAAGATCTCAATAATTTGACTCTAGAATTAAAAAAAAAATAAAATTGTGAATTTTATGTTTGAACGTATGAACAAAAATGTTGCTAAAATGTAAAATTGGATTGCAAAAGTGTGAATATTGGTTCTAGAAAATGTGAATTTTGAAATTGTGAATTTTGCACTTAGAAAACATTAATCTTGACCTATATTTGAAAGGGCTTAGAGTGAAACTAGTCCAAATTTAATGAAATGGTTGTCAAATTATGGGTAAAAAGTGAAGGCCTAATTCTAATTCTATTAATAATTCAATAGGACTCAAAATCACTAGTAAAATTAATGCATGTGAAAGAAAATTCATACAAATATCCTAATGTGTTAATAGTGGTGATGGAAATATTTCTAATTGAGGTTAAGTGGCCCAAGAGTATGTTTTGTACTAACTACATGTCATTTGCTAGTATGGAAAAGGTGTACATCATATGTAATTTGGAGTAGTGGTGGTGGTGAAGGCATGTGAAATACACACCATCATACCCTATACTTGGTTCAACCCTCATGACATGGGATGGGATAGGGATGAAAATGAGGATAGGGTTGAAGGTGTGCAGTTTTCATACCTTTACTTGCCACCTCTCAATACCCTATGTCCATGTCACAAGGTTTGCAATTAAGTGGACAAAATGCAAACTTTTACTCACCCCAACAACCCAACCCCTACCTAGGCCCACCAACATTCTTCCTAACACTCACCCTCCACCCCTCTCCTAAGAATAGAGGTTGGTGTGAAAAAGTGAATGTTGCTAAATAAAGAAAATAAATATAAATATGGCATTATAAATATAGACATATTAGGATAAGTGAATTATATATATTTTTTAAAATGTTAGTTCTTTATATTATTGTGTTAAAACAAATTAATGTAGCTTAATTATTGGACATTTTGAATTTTAGGGGCATATTTTCTAGGTATGCCAATATGTGTGTCTATTTTGGAATAGGACTTCTAGAATTCTAATTTAATTGTCAATAATTATTAGGTGGATGGTAGGGATTTAACTTCCAGGAAATATTCTAAAATATTCATAATAGTATTCATAAATCAATGGTTGAGATTTATCACCAAAGTAATTATGTCATTCTTCCCTTCTAATTAAATTGCCTAATTAAAAAAATGTCATATTAAGTGAGTTCTTGTTTTTTGGGCATGTCGTATTTATAAGAATAGTATTAGCTCATTGTATTGTAACATACCCTATTTTATAGATTAAAAATCTTCATGGATAAGTGAAAATAAATGTGCAAGAATCTTCTTCTATGTTTTTAATAGTATAAATTTTTAACTTATATATATTTATTTTATAATTAATAAAATAATAATAATATTTTAAAGCTATAATTTAGATAGTATTTTATCTTCTTCTTTTTTAATTTTAATTACATGAGATGTATCATGTAGTAAATGTTTTGATACTTATTATGGATTAATGCTTATTGGTGTTTACTAGTCATTTTATTCAAATTTTATATAAAATTCCCTCGATCGGGGTGAGGGAAGTGGAGAGTACGACCAGAATGACAACGCAGGGGAGAGGTTGGCCAGGCCAGCCACCAACTGCCCTCATAATAATTCAAAGGGATGCGGTGGCACCCTGCATGCCTGAAGGAATTTCGAGGCAACGAGGTGACAGGAGAGTGGGAGAAGAGGAAGGAGGAAACAACGACGGAAGTGGGATGGGATGCAGGACAGATGGGAAAGGGTTAATGAGGGTGGCTAAGGGGGGAAGAGAGATCAGTGTGCAGCGAAGGAAGGTGGAGAACGGAGCTGAGCAGGCGTCAGATTCTTCAGCGGTCGAGCGAAAGTCCGGGTATGTTTTCTTAGTCTCAATTCCTGCATCTCTTTCTGCCATTCATAGTATGTTGGAGGAGGGGGGAGAGCTAGGAATCACTGAGGGAAGGACGCGTCTGAGTGGGTCCACAATTTACCTTGTTACGCATAGTAAGGTGGCGGAGGGGGGCAAGATGGGAAATGCAGAGGAAGGGGTGGTTCCGAATGGGGCAGAGGTTTGTATGGTAAGGAAGCACGAGGACCAGAACAATGGCTTGTCGGGGTACTGTAGGAGCAGGGCAAAGGGGCAGCCTGAGGAAGTTAAGCATGCAATCTGGGTGGGGGATAGGAAAACTGAGGGCCCGCCCATGTCTAGCCCAAGGGGAGAGAGACCAGGGAGTATCCAGACCAACGGGAGAAACCAGAGTGGGGAGGGCAAGCCCAGCGACAAGGATATGCAGGCATTGGGGACAAGGAAAATTTTAAGGATGGAAAATTTTCTGGAAGTTTAAAAACATTGGCGAATCTCACTAATCCCTAATATGCAAACTATAAATTTTTTAATGATATATTTGCAAAATTATTCAAATTTATAATGATTTTATATATAGTCTCTATATAATGTTGGCGATTTTTAAGATAAAATAATTTTATATTCTAAAATTTGGGCGAATCATCTTTTATAAAAATTGGAAATTGGCGAATCATTTTTTGGAAAAATCATGGAAAATTAGTCCACTGGGCGAACATTAGCCCCTAAAATTTTCCATGATTGGGGATAAGTGTAATTTTTGACAAACTAACTTTTGATGTTGATCATTGTAAACAGGCGGCTGTAGAGGGAAAGATGGCTCGCCTAGGCAGAGGAAGGGGTCGTGGAGGAAGAGGGCGGCAAAGCCAGCCAGGCAGAAAT
Organism: Pinus tabuliformis; assembly: GCA_031772625.1. Lineage (NCBI taxonomy): Eukaryota > Viridiplantae > Streptophyta > Pinopsida > Pinales > Pinaceae > Pinus > Pinus tabuliformis. The sequence goes on along the minus strand of CM062818.1, from coordinate 502,281,084 downwards.
GACCCGACGACCTCCACACCAGTATATCAGAGGCGTAGCAGGAAAACCATGAGGACGACTGTGCAAGAGGCCGCACGTGCATACAAAGAAGGAACAGACGTTGACATTCGTCAGCTCATACAGGAAATGGAAGACAATGTCATGGAAGGAGACTCTGAGCTTGAGATGGAGGAATGGGGGGATATCATCCCCGACCTAGGGCACACCAGAGGAAGGATGACACTCTACAAGCAAGCCTTGCACGTGTACTGGGTGTTGAAGCGCTTACTTGCCAGGGCGCTGGAGCAAGTGGCAGGCGAAATGGTAGAAATCGCCCAAGGTATGCCAAATATCAAGAAAGATATGAAAAACCTGCAAATCATCATGATTATGCAGGACAACAAGCTGGATGAAATCCAACAACAACTGAAGAAGCTATCTCTAGCACTGGGGGACTCGGCGGCAGCACCTGCAAATGTGGATTTTGACAAGGAAGACCGAAAGGATTAGTTCATGTAGTTTATAGTCTGCTTCTTTTTTAGGATAGCATTTTCTTTTCAATAGTTTTATGTTAGGTTGGAACATGATTAGTGACTTTTGTTGCGAGGTTTACTTAGCGTGGATTGAAAGACTTATTAATTTTTGCTACTGGATGGCCTATAATAATTTCAGGTGGCCAACAGACTTGGTTTCCCATATGGGCAAGTTGAGGCCACCAAACTGTTGTATATGGATCAACTTGATTTTATATAAATAGAAAAAGAAAGGCATCACCACAATATATATATATATATATATATATATATATATATATATATATATGATGATGATGATGATGATGATGATGGTTAACGCCCGCTGAGACCAAATAATGGTCTATCGGACCTAAAGAAACAAATTATCTATTTTGATTTAAGATTTTATTCCTATGCTCCAAAAGCTTGGAGAGAAGTCTCCCGAGCTCGCTATATATAAGAAATTAAATAATTTTTTTTTAAATATATAATATAAACTATCCTAAATGCTAATAAATTTTTCACTCTATTAAATTTATTTAAAACGAAAATATTCAATAATTAAATTAAATCAATCTCTTTAATGGGATAGCTACTATTAATCTTGTGTTCAATTAATAAAAAAAATTATAAAAATTAATATAAACGATATATAGATTTATTTTTTTATAATTAACTAATCAATAAATTAGGAATAAAAAACCAATTGATTATAAAATATTCATAATATTTTAAGTGTATCAATAAGCACATAGATGATAGACCCAAAAAAACCATATTAGTGGGGTTGGGGATAAAGATAATGACATGGAATATATAATATGGTAATATTTACAATCTAGAAAGAGTATGGTCCAACGTTTTCAATGTTTTTTTAATGGATATAATATATGTTTTCAAAAACATAAATACATTTAATATCTTAAAAAAAACGCTCTAAAATATTTAAATTGATATAAATTTCACACGTGAATAAATTCCAACAAAATCTCAATCAAAATTAACCAAACATATATGTAAAAAAAAATTCAAAATAAAAGAATCGGAAAGTTAAACTAAGGCCAAAAGGTAAGAAGAATATAGAATTCTTACTGCTGGTGGCCGTCCGCCCGCCCGACGCGGCGGCCATTATAGAGCGGAAGCACGCCATTGTGGGCCGTCCCGATAGTTCGTTACTTCACTTATTTTTGATTATTTTAAAAATAATTATTAATAATTAATAAAAAAAATAATTTTATTGAAAAGGTATTTGGTAATAATTATATCAGAATTTACTCGGCCTGGAGTATGCCGTAAAACTGCCTCTGCTTGGCTAAGAGCTCGTCTTCCTCGGACGTAAGGAAACAGGTTAACGGCCCAAGACCCAGAGGCATCTGGCAGGAGTGAGAGCCTGCTCCCGATTACGGACCACCAGCAGGGTTATGCCAGGTGGCGTGGTTTTCCTATTTAACAGTGATGAATTCGCGGATAGTAGCCAGAGATGGCTGTCCTCACTGTTGGTTTGACACCTGAGTTGATAGGTTTTACCACCTTCGGAAAAAAAAAAAAATTATATCAGAATTTATTTGTCTACATGTTTGGAATTTACTAGTGTCAAAATTTATTTGTCTACTCATTTCGAATTTACAACTGTGGTTTATCGTCAGGACGATATGAAGAATCAGATCATGGAACAAGTTAAATAGAGAGAAGTAGTAGTTTCTTTATAGCCATTGAATGATGCTCTCTATTTAACTCATTGCCATGATATGATTCTTCATCTGGTTCTAACAATAAACCACGCTTGTTGGTTCCAAGCCTATCGACAAATGAATTTTGATGTGATTATCGCCGAAAATCTTCTCAATAAACTTGATATGGATCACAAAAACCAAAATTCAAAAAATTTAATTCTAATTCGCAATTAATTTTTAGACTAATAATTTTAATTTTTCATTTCAACTAATTCTTAAATTAAAGATTCAATTCTTTTTTCAAAGCTAAAAATCCAATTCTTAATTTTATTATTTTTATGATTTTATTTCTCTCAATTTTGTTAAGTTTTCAAAATTAACAAATCCTATATAAGTGGTTAGTCAAATATTATTTTTTCAAAAAAGTGTAGTTGGTCAAATATTATTTATTTATTTTAAATTTTGAAAATACATAATTTAATCATTTCTTTCCTAAAAAACAACTTTCTAATATTTGTTTATTCACAATGCTCTCTTTGGTCTTGATGATGGATAAAATCACCACCTTAAATGTTGGACGGATCACACATATTATACAATATTATTTCGGAAATATCTAACAACAACATCATCATCATATTTATCATTTTTTATTAATATTAAAAATGTAATTAAAATATTCATTTAATTTAATGTTTAGTTAAAAAAAAAATATACAACAATTTAATATTTAGTTAAAAGAATAATATACCATAAATTATTATAGTGTTTTTTTTTATTTTTTATTTTTAAATTATCTTCTTTTCCTTGAAGTGGTTTAGGTTTTTGGTTGAGTCAAAGCAACTATTTTTATATTCCTGAACATAACACAACCATAAATGAGCCATGCTAGATGTTATCACCAAAAAATTGATCATTTAGGCTAATTTACTAGATGGATGAAGTACACCATGTAAAACCAATTTTACCATAGTAAAATTGCTTTCATTGTGAGAAATTACTTAATAAACCACTTTTGTTAAGTAATTTATAATTAAACCCATGAAAAATAATTAAATAAATCATTATTTATTTGATTTTCTTCTAGAAATAATTAATTAAACCATTAAACAATTATTCTTCATTGTCATATTTGATCCCATTATGAAAAATCAACAGATAAATTATTAATTATCTTATTTTTCTCTATGAATAATTAATTAATCACTAATTAATTATTATTCATTGTCAAATTTGACTAAATCCCTTGGGAATAATTAAATAAATCATTATTTGTTTATTATTTATTAACCGATTTCTTGAGATGATAAATAAAACATTTATTTATTTATTATTTTTAAATAAAAGTTTAAATATTTTTTCCCTCCTACAAAATATAATAAAATATTCCAAGTGGTTATTCCAAGAATGGGCTTAATAATATTTTATTATTGCTCATTATTCAAGGATAATTCAATATTTTGTTATAAATAGAAGGGTTTTCCATTTATTATTCACTTTTGATTATTTTCATTGTTGCACTCACTGTTGTAACTTTGATTATTTTCATTGTCGCACACCATATTTTTGTTGGGTTTACACATTATAGAGGGGAGAGACTCTACATAAGCTAGAAATGTTTGAAGATAGCCAAGAACTCATCCCATAGAGGGGGACGAGTAACATTTATTTGTTCCCTTCACAGGTGTTATAATAAAAACTATTCTTTGTATATCTGGTTTCTGTTGGATGATTGAAGTTATTACTATTTATTTTTTCTATTTAACTATGATTGTGGCATAGATCATAATTTTGGCAGGTTTTGTTTCTATCAGTTGCTCCAGATCTACAATGTTTCGCAGTCATTTATATTGTTGAGATTGTTTGCTATCCACAATCTTAAGTGGGTTCTTTTTGTACATCTTTAAGAAGAAAACACTACATCAAAATTGGCAACTCCGCTGGTTTTATACTTTAGATCTAGAAACCTGGGTGACCTTCGATTTTCATCTTAGGGTTTTTTTTTTTTTTTTTTTTTTTTTTTTTTCAGTCTCTTAATGTTTCATAGTTTTTTAACCCCAGATCTGTTAAATTTTTGACTTCCGCAAGCTTTCTCGTCTTTTCCGCAGGTCACAAAAACTTGCTGCGACAGAGATGACAGTTTTTTCCGAGATTTGCGACCAGGAATCAACGAGTATAAATTGCACTTTTTAGCCCAAAAAGAGAAATCTCAATTCCAAAGTGCACCTTTCAGCCCAAAAAGTGAAATCTCGATTCCAAAGTGCACCTTTCAGCCCAAAAAGTGTGATCTCACCTGAAAACAGGTCAATACCTGCAATTTTAGAGTTTCCGGCTTTTTATCAGATTTGTTTCTAGGTTTTGTCAAGAGATGTCTATTGGGTTCTTTGACCTCTGTCTCATCCCGCTTAGGCCTTAATCTACTCTGATTTACTCGTCAAAGTGGACTTTAGCCCCCCTAGGGCCTCTAGTATGATTCCACTTTTATAGGAGTTTAACTGAGTGAGTAGTCTGAGTTTTTGCAGCACTTTCATCCATATTTCCCAGATCTGTAACCTTCTGTTTCAGATCTATAACAATAGGTTGTCACCATCCAAAGTTTCATATTAAACCTTTTTTGGTAATTGGCCTTAGGGTCTCGTCGGTTGCCCTAGGTGTTTCACCCATCTCCCTATCTTTTTGCAGAAATCTTCCTCTCTAGTTTCTTGTTGTTGCTGCACCACTTTCCAGTAGCCTAGTGTCACTTGATCCCAGTCACACCGACAATTAGATCTCTTGACATTTTTAGTGTGTTTTCCGTCGATTTAGCCACCAACCAGAAAAGTGTTTGCAAACCCAGTTTTGGTGGGGTTTAGTTAATTGTTTTGTTGTTCATTTTCTGTTGTTAATTTTAGTTAATTTTCATCATTTTTTTTATTTTTTTACAAACACGATCTTGGATTAATCAATAAATACACTTGCACACACAAGCATACCTTAAGCGAAGGGTGTTTGGTTTACACTGCTAAGCCAAAGACTTAACATAATAAATTTTTTTCCCCTCATTGAGACAAAAGCATATCGTTGATCTCCCTTCACCATTTTCGTGTCACGTGTCTTACCACCATTGCGCCACCAAGGTGTTTATCGCGGAGACTATTAGGCCTTCACCCTGAATTTCCACTTGGGCATATTACCCCTCCCTGTCGGGTTCGAGTTAATAGCCCTCCGAGTCCACATACTGACTCTTCTCCTGGTTCATCTGATTCCTCATCTGATTTCAAGCCTCCTGCCCCGCATATCGTCACCATGTTTGGACCCACAACTGCTGCAGGAACCTAAACTGGTGTTGGCTCCGGTTCTCTCCCATTGGTCACATCAAGCGGAATAGTCTTAGGAACCATTCTAGAAGCCCCCATGCTCCCTTTTATGGCTGGTTTAAGTCTACTAGGTTTTAGCTAATTGATAAATGACCCCATACACCACGATGCTGGTTGGCCTTCTATGTTGACTAAGCTTCCCTCAGACATCCCAAAGTTTGAGGGTAATGCTAGAGAAGATCCTACCAACCATGTATGATCCTTCCACATGTTGTTCGTCCAACTCCATTACCGATGACTCCATTCATCTTTGGTTATTCCAATGCATGCTCACTGGAGACGCTGCAAAATGGTATGTAGACCAGCCCACCGCATCTCATTCTGTTTTCGCCATGCTTGCTAAAGCGTTCCTTTCATATTTCCAGTTACCTCTCCAGTACGACACTGGTATGGAGCTATTGACCTGATTCCGTCAATCCTCCACCACTCGCCTTTCCAACCATGTTCAAGAGTGGTGTCGAAGGAGGAGTACATGTCATGCCCCCCCTTTCGAAGACTGTGTCTATCTAGATTGGTTTCTTAGGAGCCTTTTAGCACCCATTGGAAAAGATGTTGCATCCCATTTTCCTTAGACCAAGGAAGAAGATCTCCAAACCGCTCTAAGATATGACTTGATTTATGTGCAATCCGATTATGTCTATACCATCATTCCAGACCTCCCTCGTCCTAGAAGTGCCAATGCACCGGGGGCATCTCACACCGCTGACGGTATCGTTGGAACCCTTTCACATCCTTTGCCATATACTTAGTAAAGTTATGGCTATTTGCAGGGGGGCACCAGTTCCTCTAAAACTCATGCCCCACCTGCTAGCAACATGTTTTCAAGACCCCAACTTGTCTACCAAACTGTTCCTCCTCCTTATGCATAACCGAGCACCCCTGCTCCTCAAGCATTAGCACTGTAGCATCCCATTCGTCCTCAGCTCCAACAGCCACCTCCCCCCTTAGGGTCAAGTGTTTGTGCAATAGAGTGTGACCAATCCCCAAAATTCAAAAAAAAGAATAAGGGGAAGGTAACAAGGGTAACTAGGGTAATCAAGGTAACTAAACTAGTGGACCCCAAGTGGACCAGCCTAACATCAACAACCAGCAACAGGGCAGTCAGCCCAAGCAGAACAAGGTTATTTGTATGAAAAATTCTTGTGCATGTTGTGGTGTACATGGTCATTATACACATGAGTGTCCTCTCTTACCCCATATGTGTCAAATGTGGGAAGCTCAAGCATCTTCTAGAAGTCAACAATCACCTCAGAATCCTACATCATCTCAACTGGCAGTGCTTACAAATCCTTTCCCTCAGAAAGGATTTGTCGCTGCTCAACCTCAACCATGTCAAGCAGCCCATCCCCCCAACCTTCTAGTCTTGGTGACTACCATATCCTTATGATGAACTTTGATGAGGTTAACCCCTCTGATATCAACCTGCAAACTCGGTCACATCAATATGACAAGCCATCGACTTCATCCGCCACTGAGTCCAAAACTAAAGCATCTGTTGAGCCTCTTACAACACCAAATGGTCTGCTACAAATCCCTCCACCTAAAGTTGATGCCATTCCTAATATCCCCAAGGGACGATTACACCGTAACACGGCTTCCAACCGAGTTTCCCATACATACATTATAGTCGATGAGTTGGCACAATCAACTGCTGCCATGTCGACGCTGGAAGTAATCCAGTCATACCAATCTCGAAAGAAAGATCTACTAACTACCTTGGGTGTAGTAGATCCTTATGATGATCATTTGATTTTCTTCCCTGTTGATACATCAGAACATCCCCCATTGCCTTCATCCGTTGATTTCCATATATCAGTTTGAGTCCATACAGCCATCATCTCCTGATGCATTATTGACGAAGGTGCATCCACCTGTGATGTACATTGTTGTTTGGAAACAACTTAAGTCACTTGAGTTGTCCCCCTCCACCGTCACTTTGCGTGCTTGGGATGGAAACTCCTCCCAGCCCCTTGGCATGTACCACAACTTTCTTGTGACCCTTGCAGGCAAGACTATCCATGTTGACATTGAGGTTATTGATGCCCCTTTGGATTACAACATTCTCTTAGGTCGTAGTTACACATATTCCATGTCAAACGTGGCATCTGTGGTGTTCCACAATATGTGCTTCCCCCATGAGGGGAAGATCGTTATCATCAATCAGTTGACTTAGTATGAGCCGACATCTAGACCTCCCCCGAATCCATTATCTCGTCAATGTCAGATAAGCAGTCCTAACCTCCTCTCACCGATGTCTCACCCGAAGCCTATAAAGATTCCTCATTGTTGGGTGCTTTCTCTGGTCCACCCCCTCTCATCTCAGAGCCTAGCTCTACTCTCAAGTAGCCTGGTACATCCAATCAACAACCAACTCCTCAACACCCTGTTGTTTCCATCCAAACTGATCGTTCTAGATCCACTCCCCCAAGAACTCTGTTTTTCGGTGCCTCTGCTATGTTTCCACTAGGAACTATTCCTCCAGATCTCAACTATCCAGGAGCTATTCCACCTGGACATTACCCTACAGGCTAGATAACTTTCTTATTCTCCCCGCCGGGAGAATTTTCTATCCTTGTCATTGCTTTGTTGGTCCTTCCTAACATGACTTTGGGAATTCTAGTATAGTACATCGACCCCCCTGCAAGCATTCTGCTTGGTCAGCTATGACCTTATCATGCTTTGACCCCAGTTCAATCGATCCCTACAGCCCCTACCATTGCTTCAGTTCCATCAAAACCCCAACAGGAACTGACTCCTGTTGCACAAGCGTCTAGACAGGGGGGTAAAGATAAGAGGAAAGAACCAAAATACAAGGCTCCTCAAGCTCCTCCATCCCATAAGGCCCCAAAGCAGTCACCTTTGTGCACTTTGTGTAAAGTTGTTGGGCATGCCACCAATAATTTTCCTGAGCTTTCTCATCTCAAACCTTTGGTTCATGAAACGTTCCCTGAGTCAAATATCCTTGAATTCCATGTTAAATTATTGGTTCCACCCAAGAAACTCAGAACATTGTGCACAAATCACCCTTATTCCCTGTGTGATCATCATGGTCACTACTCCCATTGTTGCCCTCGTCATGATGAAATTTATGTTTGCCTTGAAGCACTTCGTGAATACGAGGCCACTCGTAATGGAACCCCTACTCCTCTACCCGTGGATTCTGGTACCCCTAGTCAACCGAAATAGGGGGACTTTGGTCCCAGCATCATGATCCCTCCACTCGATGTTGAGATGACGAACACCATAGGCCATATCCTTTACCTGTCATCATCCTTGAGTTCCTCGCAGGAAAACCTTTCTGAGGTTTCTACGTGCGCTTCTATCAAACCTATTTCGATAGAATCCCAGGTCTCAACATTCGTACATCCTCCATATACTAACTCATCTTCTACCATTCAATATGATGCATATGTGAACCTTATTTCTCAAGTTCATGCACTAGGTAATGCCGCCACATCATGTAGTCAATCTTCCTCTCGTCCACCCATCTTCCAGTGTGATGAGGATATCATGGAAGATATGTCTACCCTTGATTACCCTTGAACTTAGGCAAGGGGCTATATTTTTTGGAGGATTGTGAAGGCCATCTCCTCTCTAATTCTCCTAATGCGCTCTACCTCAAAAAATTTTGCTCATAGCACATCCCTTTGATTTGTGTGTCTTTATTTCTCCTATGAGGTTAGGTAGATTGTTTCATCTCATTTGTTGTCTTTTGCACCTTTCACATGGATCTATTATTCACACTATATATCATTCATGCTGACAGTGCGAGTCGCTTCTCTCGGAATCTAGCCTCGATAACATTGGCCATTTTTACCCCCTTGCATATGTTAGTCTTTTTGCATGATGTGTGCATTAGATCTACGACCAATAATCAGGCCGAATATGATACAGTGATATGTTTGTTAGTCGATTTCCTCGCTCATTGCATCCTTCATCTTCATGTTCATTTAGATTCCTTGCTACTTGTCATACAATTGAATGGTGTGTATCATGTGCATAACCAAGTCCTATTTAGAAAATATCTATGAGTTAAGTTGTTGGTATGTGAATTTGAAACCATTAATTTCAGTTATGTTCGTAGAGTGCAAAATAACTATGTAGATACCATTGAAAATAACATTCTAGATTGTCGTTTATCACATGTATACAACAAAAGACAACCATAAACACAACACATGGAGAACCATTCATATAAAAATGAATAATCATATTATGTAACATATAAGTGTTTGGAGTCCACCGCCCTAAATACATCTAGTACGTCCATAGCATACGGGGGAGGCACATATGCACCTACATCTCATCATCATCCTTTGGAGGATCTCATGCCAAGTTGGGCCGAGAGGCTTGAATCCCTTTTTCAAGCACTCGGAAAACAATGGCGCTCCATAAACTCCTCCTACTAGGGGGTATCATTCCCACCTTTGCATACCAGATTAATCCCCTCCATCACATATGTTTGTGGGCAGTATACCATGCTTGGGGGAAAAATGGTTTTCCCCTGGCCATCATATCATTTGATTAACATAAGTCTTAGCTTAAATCACCACTAGATCTAGGTATGGTCAATTATCCTCCCATTCCTTGGATATTTCGTCCTACCGACCTCTCCGGTGAGCCATATTCTCATCACATATTGTAGACGTTTGATACCATATCTTCAAATATTCTACTTTATGTCCACATAGTCCCCATGTTTAACTTAGTGGGTGAGAATGATTCTAGACCTCCTGTAGTAGTTCATTCTCGTTTCCCTCTTCCCTTAATTCTTCACCAGGAACGATCGTTCCAAGAAGCATTAAGTCACCGATCTTGATTCTGATGGTCAGTTTGTTTGCTATGATCTCCACAAGATTTAGGGCCTTCTCCTCCTCTCAAATTGGAGAGAAATCACCCTTTTATAGAAAAACCCACAATTTTTGTGTCGCAAATTACGACCAGACCGTAGCTTCATTTGATGAACCATTAGCACCATTGGAAAACTCTCACCAAGTATTATAATGGGTCATTCTCAGTTTTTGATGATTTTAATGTATCAAGTGTGAACATTTTATTTTTTTGATAGTGATTTTCATCTTGATTTTCAAAAGTGCTGATGAGCATCAACCCTTTTTGTTTAGAGGGCTTAGTTTTTACATTTTAAATTTTTTAATGAATTAAGTGTGGATGATTTCTTTTAAATGTTGGTGATTTTCATGATAGTAGTAAAACATAAAAAAAAAAAAAAAAAATTACAATATATATATATATATATATATCAAAACAAAAACAAAAAATCAAAAAACCTATAAAAATGTAAAAAAAACATAAAACATAAAACATGTTAGTAATAAAATATAAATATAAAAATAAAAAAACATGACAAAAAAAAAAATCAAATACAAAAAAATATATAGCAAAGGAAAAAAAAAAAAAACAAAAAACCTATAAAAATGTAAAAAAAAAACTAAAATTAACGTGAAAATAAAAAACTAATGAGAAAAAAACATGAAATAAATAAATAATTTTTTTCAAAAAAATATATAATTTAAAGAAAAAGAAATTGATCTAGACACAAAAAAAATAAAAATTCTAAAAACAATTTTTTTAAGTTAAAAAAAATTAATAATCAAAATAAAACCTCATTGCAAAAAAAAAACTTAAAATAATTAAAAAAAAAAATAAAAATAAAAATAAAAAATTTAAATTAAATAATTTAAATAAACAAAATTTAAAATAAAAAATAAAATAAAATAAAATTTCAAGAATATATATATATATATATATATATATATATATATATATATATATATATATATATATATATATTTTTAATTAAAAAAATAACAAAAAAAAACATTAAAAAAAAATTCAAAACAATTAAAAAATGAAAACAATTTAAAAAAATAAAAATAAAAATAAAAATAAAAATAAACAATTAAAAAAAATAAAAATAAAAAAATAAACAATTTAAAAAAAATAATAATTAAAAAAAACAATTAAAAAAAGAACAATAAAAAAAAAAAAACAATTAAAGATAAAATAAAATAAAATAAAAGCAATTTAAAAAATAAAAACAATTAAAAATAAATAAACCATTAAAAAAAAACAATTTAAACAAAACAATTAATTTTTTTTTAAACAATAAAAATAAAAAATAAAAAATAAAAAACATTTTGCCCGTTGCTTTCCCTCACAAACCTCCCTACCCCTCCTCTCTCTCCTGCCCCCACTTCCCTCACCCCCCTCGCCACCCCACTCTCAGCCCTCCCCTCTCCTCTCCCTCACCCACCCTCGGCCCACCTCCTCTGTCCCCTCCTTCTCCCCTCCCTCAGCCCACCCCCTCCCTTCCCTCCCCTCTCCCAGCTTCCACCGCACCCTCCTCCCGCACCCCGTTAACCCACCTCCCCTCCCGACCTGGGCCCCCAGCCAATGGCAAGGAGGCCGCACGCCGATTCCGGGAATTAGCCTTCGCCCTCCTAGCCGCTGGTTGGGGGCCCGGGTGGGGAGAGGAGGAGGGTAATGGGGTGAGGGGGAGCGGACGGGGGGCTGAGGGAGAGGGGTGCGAGAGGGAAGAGCAGAGGGGACGGCTGAGGGGAGCGGAGGGGATGGAGGGGGAGGGTCGAGGGTGGGCTGCGGGTGGAATGGAGGAGGAGAGAGGACAGGGGGTAGGATTGTGAAATTGTGGAATTTTGTAATTGTTTTTTATTTTTATTTCTTTTTAATTTTAAATGATGTGTTTTGTTTTTGTTTTTTTTTTTTTTGAAATAAATGGTCTTTTTTTAATTTTTATTTATGTTTTCATATATGTTTTAATTTTTTTGGTTTATTTTTTATTTACTTTTTTATTTAAATTTTTCATTTTTACAAATATTTTTATTTTTATTTTTTTTTACATTTTTATAGTTTTTTTGTTTTGTTTTGTTTTGTTTTGTTTTGCTTTTTGTTTTTGTTTTGTTTTGTTTTGTTTTGCTTTTTGTTTTTTGTTTTTTTTTGTTTTTGTTTTTGTTTTTTTTTTTTTATATTTTATGAAATTTAATTTATTTTTTTCATGAATTGTCCCCTTGTCACCCCTGGCCAGTTGGGCCTCGGGGTCGCGGGGGATTTTTTTTTTAAGTATTTAATTTTTTTAATGTTGTATTTTTTTTGTAATTTCTTTTTTAGTCTTTTTTATGTCATATATCTATATATATATATATATATATATATATTGTAGGGTATGTGTCGATGCTTGTCTAGCAACCCGATCCCATTATGTGCAATTTGATAGTTGATTTAAATTTTTCGTTATAATGAATCGAGTCTGCCCCACAATGTGTTAATTTTATGGTTGGTCTTTAAGTTTTCATTACAATAGGTTGAGCTCACCTACACTGCGTGTCAATTTGATAGTTGATTTTTAATTTTTTTCGCAACGTATCAAGTTGTCTTAGCCTAAGATTTCAAAATCGCTATAGATTTAGCATTTTAAAAAAATTACTCTTGGTATAATAAGTCTTTCATTCAGGTGTTCATTTTTAAAGTCTTTTTAGTCATAATTTTTTTTCATAATGTCATGCTTAAAATATTTTGAAAATTTAAGATTGTTTTGTAATCATAATCTTTGGTTTTAATTCCATGGTTGAAAAATTGTCAAGATTTTTAATGTTTTTCTAAGTCGTGATATTGTATCGTTGATGTTATGGCTGAAAATAATTATAAATATTTTTTCTTAGCATCATGCTTGAAAATTGTTGGAATTTTATGGTTTTTCAAAGAAGTGATATTTTAAATTTAATGTCACGCTTAAAAACTGTTGGAATTTTAAGGGGTTTCAAAGACGTGATATTTTATCGTTAATGTCATGCTTGAAAATCATTGGAAGTTTAAAGTTTTTCAAAGTCACGATATATTTTTTTTAACATCATTACTAAAAAGAATTGAAAATGTACCCTGAAAAAAAAAAAAAAACGTTATTACATCACAGTATAATTCTTAGTGAAAAATCGTGAAATCTGACAATAAACTTGACCCCTTTCTGACTCGGTCAAATTCGTGCTCCATGGGAATCTCAAATATTCTTTAAAGATTCTCTTTTGTAGGCTGACTGAAATTTCGCTAATCAGATAAAGAAACTGATCACACCATCATATTCCTTGCGAAAAGCTGAGAAAAATGATTATAAAGTTGGTCTGGTTCTGAAACTATCATTTTCGAGCCTCTAAGGAATCTTTCAGATTCCAGCATCAAGGTTCCACCTTCATGGTTCCACTATTCAACGTCTGTCTCTAGGAAAATTGTTGCTCATATCAAAAGACCAACCACGCCATCATACTCCTAGCAAAATTCTGGTTTGTTTGGGTATAAACTTAGCAAGTTCCAACACTGACAGAATATGGCTCCAAGGGAATCTAAAGATTCCTCACAGCATCAAAGAATATTCCTACAAAGATTCCCTAAGAATTTGTCTCGAAAATCACGTTGTCAAGGTTCTGCCCTGGTCATGGGTGTCAGGGTTCCATGCCACCAATTCCATGCTTCCTTTGTCCTCTGTTGGCCTTGGAAAATGACTAAGCCTAGTTTATACAAAATTTGTGTGGCATTATTTTCAAAGTTGACCTTAATGACAGATTGGTTGGTAGTTTGTTAAAATAATATATGGTTGGGGAGGTCCGAGGGTCAAACCCCATAGGACCCCTGATTTGGTGTTGTATGTGTTTCTTTTAAATCGGCTGGAGGTTGGTTAGGTTGGCGTTTATTTTATTTCGGGGGTCGCCCGTTGGGTGGGCCGACCAACCTAGCCGAGTGGGTTCGATTTGCGTCGGCTCCATATCGTATTTGGTGTGGCCCATTGGGTCCGACCATTGGGCCATATCATATTATTATAGATGATATATAAATAGATGAGGGTTGGCAGGGGTGTTGGCCTGCCACTCTTGTTTGTATATTTTTTTTTAATTTAAAAAAAAATTGGTCAAATCATTCTACCGAATTTTTAGGGGTCGTTAGAAAAATTAAGTAGGCAACAATTTCTTCATTTCTGACTACCGATAAATTCTAAATTCGAGCTTCCATATTTAGTTAGCGACCTGCTAAATTTAGCCAGTGGGGCCAAGTTGACCAACACTTTGAATGTGAATATCTTGAGCATACGAACTCAGATTTGAATGTCATTCGTGCCATTTGAATGAGGATGACAAGCTCTACATTCTAGTCCTAGTTTCGATGAAATCTGAAGACTTTGATTTTTGAGCCTTTCTAGAGCCACTTGGATCATTCCTCCCCACTAAGGAGCTTTTGGTCCTCCAAAAGCATGAACATTATCTGCAATCTATTGTACTCCCTCATCTACACAATAAGTACCTTAACAAACCACACTTCCTTCTCCTTCACCTTTCTCCTTCTGAGCCATTAGTGATAAATTGATGCCTACATCCTATGCAAACCCACAGTACAATCTTGCAAAATACATGTTCTTATTACAAGACCAATCATGACCCAAGAAAACCCCATACTTTCCAAGAGTTTATAACACTCATCAGTCAAGTTTACATCATAATAATAACTAAAATCAATACCCTAACTATCAACAAAAAGGCCCAAAAGATCACTATGTTGCATTCATCGGTGATGACAAACACTTCATCACTTTTAAAATCATCTCACAACATGTGATTTACAAAATGTGGCCATGAAAAGCTACTATATCTAATAAAACCATCTCTCACTCAACAAAGTGAATGGGTCATCATTATGTAGTTGTTTTGCTTGTTGAACAACTTTACCAACTAGTTCCTGCACCGACGCTTGGTCCTTCTTGAGACACTACTCTGAATGGAGCTCCCAACATGTAGCTTTATGATGTCTACCTCTATTGCAATGACTACAAAAAATATTATTCCTCCATACCTGCTTAACCTTCTTCCTTCCCTGATGTGGAGAAGGTCTTTCATGTCTTGTCCTCTTTCTTGCTGCCATTCTTTTCCAACACTCAAAAACAACATGGTTATACAAGCCACAAAAACTACATGGTTTTCTATGCCATTAGAGAAAAATTTAGCTTAAAAGTGGGCTCCTAAGGAAAAATCAAGAAATTAATAAAAAAAATGAATATATTATTTCTAATTTTTTACTTTTATCAAAATCCATCAATATATAACACTTATATATATATATATATATATATATATATATATATATATTGGTTTTTTTTAACGACAATGTCTACTGAAGCCAGAATTTTGCCGGAAATGTATTTTTTGGATAAATTTGGTAATTTGTCCTTTTTGGAATA
The DNA here is from genome assembly GCA_031772625.1 of Pinus tabuliformis. Lineage (NCBI taxonomy): Eukaryota > Viridiplantae > Streptophyta > Pinopsida > Pinales > Pinaceae > Pinus > Pinus tabuliformis. Next base: position 502,265,306 of record CM062818.1, on the reverse strand, counting down.
CATTTTTTAACTATTTAACTATTTAAATATGGAGTTATCTTTAGTGCGACTTTTTGGACTTTCTAGTGCTGGAATCCGGTGGAAAAATTTGAGGTGAAATCTTAATTTGTGTTATTTAAACTAGTTTTTTGACTATATATATGGATTAAGCACCCTGAAAAACCCCTAGGGAACTTTGATTATGCAAGGGTTACCCATCAAGCTTTTGATTTCAATAAATTCTTGTGGGATTTTAGAGAAATTACACTAGAAAAACCCACCTAAAAAGCTTCTAAAAAATCTCACTAAAGACAACTTGTTTTTTCACTAATAACCTTTCGTAATGCATAATTCAAAATAAATAAATACATCAATAAAATTGAAAATTCATGCGCACCAATTTCCAATATTATACCATTTAAACAACATGAATCATAAATAGATTATATATACTTCATACTAGTTAATATTAATAAATTTCATACTAGTGATGAGTTGTCACCTTAAATTCCATAAATTTTCACACTGGTGATGAGGTTGCCTTAAATTCCATGTTCCATGTTCACATAGGGTATGTTTATAAAGCTATTTTTAAATATTTTATTTATTTATTTTACACAATGTGATTTACTAAAACTTTGAAGACATTTTGATTCAGGAAGGTTGCTTATATATTCAACCTCCTAGAAAGTACCTTAATAGCCTCTTGTGAAGTAAATTCAACATTAAGACACTTGTTACTATGATCACCTTTTATTTAATTTTTCTTTGTTTTGTATTTGTCTTTGTCATAAGGTATGTGTATTGTTATTTAAAATATTATAATTTAATTGTGATTCATGTCAATGGGTGGATTGTTCTTTAGTATATAATTATAATTTAATGGATGGATTGCTTTGTGTCAGGTTATGCAGGCACTTTCCTGGTACATCCTGAAATATACATTCACAATATTCCAAAATCTTAATCCAAAATATTTTTGGTAGAAGACAAATTAGTGTTGGCCTTTTCTTGGTGTTACGATTTCTGGTACCCTTTAAGAGGTGGACCTCCACTTTATGGTGTACCAACATTATTGTACTTACCTTTCCATTGCCAAATTAATTGATGCCAATAGTATTTATTTGATAATTCAATTACCACATTAATTGACGCCAAAAATATTTATTTGATAATTCAATTACCACATTGTTTGATGCCAACCATATCTATTTAATTGATAATTTGTAGTTAAAGAGAACATTGAGGGAATAGGTCTAAGTTTATTTAAGAGCGGTTTTTTACTTGAAGAGGTGTAGTAGTTGAAATAAATACATTTATAAAACATAATGATTCCTATCTCAATGTAGAGTAAAATTCCAAAGAATCAAGTTAGCATTGCATTTAGAGGTGTTGTAATTACAAATTAAGGTTGAATGAGAGAGATGAAGAGAACCAACCCATATATAGGTGATCATTATGATGATGCAAAAGGATATAGAAGCATTTTAGGTCTCAATTCTTTGTATGTTTAGGTTTAATAGATGCAAAGGTGATGAGAGGGGGTTTTAATTCCTTCCCATCCTACTTGTTTTGAAAGGATACAATAGGCCTTTAGGTGTATTCATAATAAACCTGACAATTCATTCATGAAAAAGAGTTATATGCCTTACATTTCCCCTTCCTCAACTTGAGAACTAAGTTTCTTTCCTAAAAAATGGCTTTGAGATTAGTATCAATTCATTGTTATATACACAATAAAAGTAAAAATTTGAAAGAATAATCTAAAATGAAACTTTAGTTCAGAATCTTATCCTTGGGGCACCTCAACCTTGCAAGTTAGACAAGGAAAACTCCTTATCTAATAAGGTATAACTCATGGAAGAGTAAAGGCAAATCCTTTCTTGATAACTAGAAATTTGTATTCCACTATAGTATAGTAGAATGAACTTGTGTGAACTTAAACATCAGTGTAACTCTCTCTTGAGCAAACAAAAAAAATCAATTTATTCCCCTTAAATCCCAAGCTACATTGAGGGAATAAAAGAATATCATGTACCTAAGCTAGCTCTATGAGCTCCAAAAAATAGAAAGTGATCACTTTGCTAAATGGAAGATCACCTATAGTTTTTCCCTCAAATCAAGATTTAAAGAAATAAGTTCACTTAACACTTAGTAAGTTGTGATTTATTGAAAGATAGGTGTAACATAGTTATATTGAAATTTATACATAACTATTTGAATCATCTAGTCCTTGGCTTAGCTTTTAGGGGAATAAATATGAAATGTAACATATTAAAAGCTTTTGAGGGAAATAAATATGGGTAAGTAAATATTGAGGGAATAAAATAGTTCATTACCATTGAAAGCTAAGTAAAATATTGGGGGAATAATATAGTTCTTAAAATATTCATACAATTTGAGGGAAATAGTTCTTTTCTTAGATGTTCTTAAACTCAAAACAATGTGATATTCTTTAAATACATAGTTTGGGACAATGTCTTTTTGGATAACTCTTCAAATAGTTGGTAAACAGGTAGTTTACAATAAAGGAGATCTTAAAATACGAGACTAGAATCACTTATGATAATTACTTTGATTGGTTTCCTTCTTATTAGTTTAATACCTTGGTAGTCATCAAGGCTTTTCTTTCATTGTCAGTTGCATATCTTATTCTAAAGGCATATGATTGTTCATTGTCCATTGAGATTAACTATGATTCCCTAACACTTGTAGCCCCTAAAATAACCTTTATTTTCACTAGATATACTAGGTATCCATTTATTTATAGCATTTTTCATGGCATTGACTATGGGGCACTCAAATCACCCCATTTCAGACAAACCACATTTTCCTTAGCAAGCCAAAGTCCCATGCATTTTGTTTTGTTTTGTTTTTTTTTTTTTTTTTCCTTTAAAAGCCAACAATCGATATTGTGTTAAAATTGGCTAAAACCCCCAAGGGAAAAGTTCCCGTTGCAAGGGTGGACATTTAACTTTTGACATAGTTCCTACTAGATTTGGGGCCAATTTTACCCAAAGATGGAGAATGATACAGATGCCCCTTATCCCATCCTATTTTCATATCCTTTTTTATTTCCACCCATACTATGTTGGGCTTGATATATTATCCATTTTTTATCTACTAATCCTCATCATTCTTCTTCCTTTCTCTTTCTTTTAAAACTATCACAAATATTCTTAATTATTCCACACCCAAGTTGGCTCGATCCTCTTCCTTCCTCTACTTTAAAAAAAACACATATCCATATCTCTTGGTAATTCAAAATATAGCACCCCCAACACCACCCCTCCACTAAATACCTATATCCATTAGCATATTAAAATACCTCTTTTGTCATTTTCTTGCGATGTGCTATATTTCTCAACCTTTGAGTAGTTAAGAAAAAAAAAACATTGTGAATGATGTGTTAGTTATTGCCTACTAGTTTTTTTTCAAGAGGAAAAAATATCCATATTCTATTAAAAAAACAAAAGATGGTCACAGTTGTGTGGGACTATAATTCCAAAATTCTAGTAAGAGCACAAATCGAGCGAGATCACAAAAATCTATGAGACAAGGAGTAACCAAAGAAAAGAGCATAGAAGATCTCCCTTTACAAAATCTGAAGAAGAATAAACACCGTATGGGAGACAAAAGAGAAGGAGAAAAGATAATGGAACATTCCAAGAAAATCATCGGAACGAAAGAAAATGGCATTGATCCCTGTTGAAGGAGGGAAACACCAGAGAAGAAAGAGAGCACCAGACAAGAGTCAGAGTAGAACAAGAGCAACAAGCATTGAACCCTGTTGAAGGAGGGAAACACCAGACAAAAAATTGAGTGGGTCTTGCAACAATAATGTGGTTGATCCCATGAAAGTTTGACCTCATACACACTGTCTCCATATTATAAAGCTAGCATGCTGACTTATGAAATGGAAACATTTTCAAGGCCCATTATAATTGACTCGCATGCACCCTAATGATGGAGCCATGACTAAGGATAACTTGAAAATAAAGGAGACCAGGAGGCTAGACAAACCTCTATGTAGCTCAACTTGCAATATAGGTTTACCCAACTGTCCCAAAATTGACAAGGTCGAAGGAGTCTAGAAAAAAACAAAAATCCTGATCGAAAGACCAAAAAAGTGTTAGATGTCAATTTGGCCCGACCGCAGAAAAACATCAGAAGAAAATTCCTAGAAATGGATTGAACCTGAATATGCATTACATCCTTGCTTTGATATAACATCAGCTTCACTATTTTGTTCACAAAAAATATGTGAGAAAGAAACCTGATGGAAGGACAGGATCAATGACCTAATTCTCTATTGCCAGTTAAGGAGGGTTGGAGTCTAAAGGTTGTTTTCATTGTTGGCCCAATCAATAATATGCTTAGAGTCCCCAAAGATGATGATGTCTGACAATCCAATCCAAGAAGTGCAGAAGAGGGTGCCCCATAATGCTAGGATTTTCACCTTGGTGTTTGAGCCCTTACCACTATACCAAAAGAAACTATAATGGTGCATTGGGTCAAGAAATATAGTCATCCCACTACTACATGTCCCAAAATAGCTGGCTCCATCGAAGAATCCAATGAGAAAAGAAGTCCAGAGATTTGTAGAAGGGCGAGAGGAGAAAGCAGAAATGGAGGGCTCAACAACGAATTCCTTAAAGAAAGCCACAATCAAATAACTTATCTTGAAGACCATAGGCTGAAAGGAATCAAAGATGAGAGCATTATGAGCTTGCCAGATGCCCCACATAAGAAAAAAAGGGAGTGTCTTGAGTCTTGTGTGAATAGAAAACAAATGATGAAGGCAATCAGAAATGTGAGGCCAAATCAGGATAGAGTTGGATCCAAGGAGTCAAAGTACTTCAATACAAATTGATCTGGAAAAAGGGAAGTGAAGAAATACGTGTGTGATCTCTTCACCATGTTCCCTACAAAGACAACAACGTCTCGAACCCATAAAACCTTGCTTGGATAAATTATCCCAAGTCAAAATCTGATTATGGGCCACCAACCAAAGGAAACATTTGAGATTCAGAGGCACCTACCATCTCCATACCTGGGTAGCTAGGAAAAAGACGAGGCCAAATATACTTGCAGATTGATGGTGTTGTAGGGATATTTTACAATGATTTGACCCTTGTGAAGGCTTCCCTTCCAAATTAATTTATCCTCTAAATGAGAAAAAGAGATCCCAACTAATTGAAGATTATGGATGTACTATGTTCATTATGAGGAAAGGTGAACCAGAATGTTCAACATTTGGGCATCCATCCAAGGTGTAGTAGAGGAATTTGCTTCAGGAGAGATTGTTATGCCTTTAAGCACCTGAATGTTCACACCATGAAGAAAAGTAATCAGAGGAAAGGGAAAGGAGTGATGATCTTCCATACCTAAGATGATGTTTAGACCAATTTTCGTTGTGGAACCATTGCCAATGCTCCAGGATAGATCAACTAGAAACTAATGTTTGGATAGGAGCAGACTTCTCCAAGGTTAGGAAATCCTAGCTGACACTGGATCACCATCTCAAATCCACCCCTCAAGGTCCTTTTTTTAGGTATTTAGATTTAATGATTCTACCCCAGAGACCTTCTCCACTGACAACCCTACATAGATTCTTGAGGAGAAGGGCCAAATTGAAGGTTTCCATGTTTTTGAGGCCCCATCCTCTGGTAATGATAGGCTGAGACAACATGCCCAACTTAACAAGATGGATTTTCTTATTATCCCCTCTCGATCCAGCCCAAAGGAAGCGGGAAAATATGTTATTAATCTTGTGAATGACACCCTTGGGAATTTTATAAATATGCATCCAATAGATTGATATGCTCTACAAAACTGAATTAATTAGAATAATTCTCCCACCTAAGGAAAGTCATTTATGGGACCATGAAGAGATCCACTTCTCCAGTTTTTCAATCAACTAGAACCAATCATCGTTCCCATATCCAATTGGTTTCAGGGTAAAATTGAGATAATTGAAACCCTCCTCTAAAGGGATGGATTTAACTCCAAAAATATTAGTGATTTATTGCATTCTTTCCCCATCATGGAAAAAAAAAACAAAAAAAAAACTTTTTTCTTATACAACCCTCTTACCTAGCCAAAATCAAGGAGAATCTCCTGCAAAATCACCCACTCTCTGATGTTTGTCTTCCTGATGGCTAGGAAATCGTCAGCAAACATTAGATGGGAAAGAGAGATATTTTTTGTTATTTTGAAACCAGATATTTTGCCTTGTGCCCTTGCTACAAGGATGCTTTTACTCAAGTCGTAAATGACCAATAGAAACAAGAGAGGAGAGAGGGTGCAACCTTGTCTAAGGCCTCTTGAAACTATAAAGAAATCAGTGGGACTTCCATTGATCAAAATAACAAAGTTGGCTGAAGAGATAGAGGCCTTTATCCATTCTAGCATGATCAGACCAATGCCATCCATAAGAATTCCCATTCAACACAGTCAAAGGCTTTAGAGAGATTGATCTTCAATAAACATGCTTCAATGTCTTGAGTTTTGATGGAATGAATGCACTCTTGTGCAATTCCCAATGCATCATGAATCTGGCGCTTCTCAAGGAAGCCAAACTATTCCAGAGAGATGTATCTGGATAGAATTGGTTTAATCCAGATTGCATTTTTTTGGAGATGAGTTTGTATATCGTGTTGCATAGTGATATAGGACGATAGTCTGAGAAGGAAGCTAAATCCCTGAACATTGGGATTAGAGTTTTAAAAGTTGCATTTGCAGCACCAAAGACCCTACAAAGTGTCCTAGACTCCTCCACTAAATGTGTGACCTCATCAATCATTATTTCCTGAAAATGAAGAAATAATTCAATGGTCCAACCATCTGGACTAGGGCTCTTACCCCTGGCCAACTCTTTAAGGGTCAATAGAATTTCATCTTTGTCGGCTTAGAAAATATCTAGTGTTTTTGTCCCCTTCATCAATCCACATCTAGCGGCTCTTCTGTTGCAATTCTTTGGCTTGACACAAGAGAATTTTTTTATTATTTATTTTTATGTCCAATTCTGCTAATTTATGTTTGGAAGCCTAGAAAATGTACAATCAAAATTCACTTTATGAGAACTAATCACATTTTAGAGGATGACATCATCCCCAATGGTTGAGGTGGCATTGCTTGAGTAAAAGCTATTTACTTAACACGTTCTCAATGGTGGATAAAAATTCATTGTTAACCATGGTAGTGCTCTAAGTACTTTTAAAGTCATAAAGTAAAGTACTCATAATAAAGGTCGTTTCACATTTTTTGAATAAAATATTATTATTGTCAGTGGTCACTTCATATTTTTTGAAAAAAACAATGTATATCCCTATACAATTTTCATGTCTTTACACAATTTTCAATAAATATTATATTTGTATATTTTCATATATTTATTTTTAAATTATATATTCATCTCATTTTATTTAATATTACAATTTCAAATTAATTATAAGTTAATATCTATACATATATATTATACATATGAAATCAAAATAAATAAAAATGTAGCGGTGTAATTTTAGGATAAATCAAATCTATGAATAATATTATTATAATATTAATAACAATACAAACATTAAAGAAAAAATGTACATTAGTTTTGTATGATCTATAGTTTTTTTAAATAATTTGATCTTACAAATTATGCTTAATTCCAAGTTATTCAATAATATGTAAAATTATGCTATTATAACTTTTTTAAACAAATCAATATGATAAGGATTATAAAAAAAAAATATTATGTTTTTCCAAAGTAGAAAAATAATAATTTTTATAATGTTAATTACAATAATAAATTTATTAAAATATTTAATGATTAAAAAGTGAATATAATTATTGATCCTACAAATTCACTTAAATTTAACTTAAAATTATAAAATAATATGCAAATTGTGTTGTGATGTTTATCTTAAAAATTCAATATTGATCTTTTACATATATATTTTGCATTTTTTTTTTTAAATTTAAACCAGTGAAATAAAATTTTAAATAATTAATTAAGGTATAAAATAATTTCAAAGTGTGTCGTGTATTTGGATACTTCCTCCATCTATGACTCATGCTAAAGTCTCATCATCAATATATAAGTCATGCATCCCTTATTTATGTTATTGAATTTTGTTTTCAATTTCTTTAATGTTCCACTTGATTAAAATGGTGAGATATTTCTTTTGTATGGAGTAGCAGCTTCCATAGCTTTTTGTATTACCCTACTATGATTTTCTTGCTTGGAATGTCCTTCTTGCTTCCAGTTTCCAAGTTAGTGATTCTCCTTTTCATCTGATTTTACCTCCCTGAAAATGATTTCCTATAAACTCTAAGACTAGACAAAACACTTTATACACCTATATCGATTAAGAGTTTGCAATAGTCAAATGAAGAATAGGAAAAAGGATACTACATAACTCTCCCTCCTCAAAATATGAAAATTGGAGTAAAAGTGTGGTTGTATCAGTCATAAATTTCATTAGGAGTATGATGTCATCTCATGAACAAAGGGAGGAATAATGGCTCGTATGTCACTCTACCTCCACCTATGACCTCCATTACCTCTTCATTATGCTCATGCATTAGAACCACATGGGGTGGTACAATGGTGCTAAATCAACTCTTCCCTATGGATGTATGTGGCTATTTGGCACTCCTTCTCAAACATAGGTTATAGAGTGGGGCAATAAAGTCATTACAAATCTTAGGATAGTAGTGAATATGCTTCATATTCTAAATATTTTTGGCAAAATACATGGCTTGCAAAACAAATTATAGATCCAACCCAAAGGACATGCTAGGGAATGGGTTAAAAGAACATACTTAACAATCCAATGGTTAGGAGGCCATAAATAATTTGAAACATTAACTAAGGAAAGGATTCTTGAACTTATCTATTTCATGGACCAAGTTGTTGGAGATGATCTCCACCTCATTAAAGATTGTTTTGTCTTCATAAATCCCTAGAGAACAAGGATCCAATTCTTGTAGAAATGGGTTATATCTTCCTCTCTATATGATATGCTCATTAGGACCATTGAATCTTACTAACTAACAACTTGAAACTCTGAGCGAAGTACCACCCTTAGCTAAATTCCTCAAATGATTTGGTGTTATCCCATCATTTCACTAGTGTTTTAGGGGTCATTTGTTTCTCTATGTGCTTCCAACCACTCTCATATTAGTTTCTAAGTGGGAGTGGGAAGATTATACATCCATTATATGCTAGCAACATAAAGAAAACCATGAAGGCTCCCTAATTTGGAGTAGATTTATGTAGTATACATTTGTATGATGTATCAATTGTTCCATGTTATATGGGAAAGGGAAAATGCATACTTTGGTTGATTTTTAGTGAATGTATAATCATCAAACCATATCACCATGATCCCTTTCTCCTTCGGGCATGGGTTCCTCCAATACAATTTTGGGTTTAATAAGAGTGGCCACTTTATACATCTAGTAGAGTTGCATAAATGAACCACAAGTGGAAAGTTCTCGTGTGAAATTAATATCTCAATACACTATAATAGTTGTTCAATGAACCTCATTATAGATGGCCTCTAATATATGTTGGGTTCTACACTTCCACTTCCTTTTTTTCTTTCTAGATGCCATTATGCACACAATATTACAAAAATTGGATTTTATCTAACAATAAAAATAAAGTATTTTCACCAAAAACTTGAATCATAAGCATTAACCAATAAAATGAGGGTAACAAAACACTAAAACATGGGTGTGTTTCTTTATGAAAGGCTCTTCAATGCTTTTGATATTTGTGCAAAATAATTAAAATAATTTAACAACTACAATTTTTAAACAAGCCACTATCAATGAAGATTGAATATGATGAACCTATTCATAAACCTCCTAAACAAACATTCTCTAATTGATCCCTTTGTTCTTAGGTTGGATGCATCCTCGATCTAATCTTTGATTTATGATCATATTATGAATGCAAGGCTATGATCCCTAATGGTGCACCTTTTCTTCATGTTCTACCAGAATCTTAATTCCAACGTTGTCAAAATGCATCATTGGCATCAAAAACTCTTTTCTTAGATGGCTACATGCCACGATGATTTTACGATTCAGTCTTGATGTGATTTCCTTTTCTTGGAATATTACAACCCCTAAACATTCTAATCCCATGTTTTCACCATGCATTGTCTATATATGTTGACTTTGTTCAACATTCAAGGCATATCTAAAACCAAATTACTCACAATCAATCACCAATCACCATGAAATTAACAATTTGTATATCAATTATTAACTATCAATTCAAAAATTGAACTTTTTGAAGTAGACTCCATAGTAGACATTTTTAGGTTGATGTTTTGAATCTATTAACTAGATTCATCATCAGGATGAAAAAGTCAAGGAGAAGAAGGAAGGAATAAATGAAAATATATTAATGTAAGATGGAGATGGAGGGTGAGAAAAGAAGGAAGAGAATGGTTGGCTTAGAGAAAAAACCTAAAAGATAACAAAATATTGCATTAATGATACACTATTAAATAACAACATTCTTTGAATGAATCATTCTTTGTGTTGAGTTTCATGGATAGTATAGGAAAGTTTGTTGATCAAGTTTTGTAATTTTTCATCATACTCCTAAGAGCTTTCTCCAACCATTTTCTTAGTCTCCTTTATCTTAGTCAAAATTTATTTTTCAATGTTTATCGAGTCTAGAACTTAGCTATAAATCGCACCTTTAATTCATCTAAGGCCCTAGTTGCACCTTAGAGATCAATCTATATGAACTTAATGCACCATTATAGAAGCTTCCACCACATTGTGGTTAGGAACTTTATTGACTTAGGTTCTAGCACTATAATCCATTTTACCCTCTAGATGAATCCACATAAGAACCAATCTGGTTTTTCATAACCATCACCCTTCATAAAGATCTTGGAACTACTATAACCATATCATTGGTTGGATTGTTCACTAAGATAAAACCTTATGGACCTGTTTGAATAATTAGGCCTACTCCCCCACTTGAACTAAAATTAAAACATAACACATGCCACTTCTTTGACTTGTATTGGCACCTTCGTTTTCTTTTCACTACTACTATACCCCAAACTACTAAGAAAATCTCGTCCTTTCAAGTCAAAAGTAGAAGAAAAAGTTGGGACTACCTCTAGGCTTTTAAGATTCATAAGGGGATTGGTTTGGATTGGATCCACTTTTCTTAGAGTGTAGCATGTCTACTAATTGACCTTCCTCTAGCTAAAATAATCATAACACATTACCAAGTGTTTCTTCCTCTTCTTCCTTTTTGATGATGTCTCTCTCCATAGGCTAATCAATGACTTACAAATTGAGGCTTCCTTTTGGACAATCATGATCCATCTAATAGATCATTCTCACCTCCTTGTGCCATCACTTTTCTTTTCTCTTTCAAATTTGCGGACATATTCTCCCCACCCATTCTTCTCTCTGGACTCTTTCCAATTATTAAATCCCATTCTCTGAAAAAATGTTTGGTATTCTCTCAACACCTTTGAAAACTTTTAAACTCTTTTACTCATGCCTCTATGTTTCCATCCTCACTAATACTCCTCTTAATTAAATTAGTATCATGATTAATCTCATTCATTCTATTCATCCACCATTTCTTAATTATTCCATTTTGTTTCAAATCCTAGTTTCCCCTCTTTAGAGCATGTGCTTATTCCATGGCACCTTATTCCCTTAGTTGTTCAATACCAGTCAATCCATTCTAGGTCACCCCCAAGAATTGGTGCCTACACTTCCATGGTTGGAGAATTAAAAGACATGTAATCCTCTTACACCTAAAAATTATTTATCCATGTCACAATCTCCTTGACCAAGCTTTCATGAGCTCCTTTCTTGAACTACTCCTCTTCTATTGATTTTAAATAACTAGTTCAACTCTACTATAAACTCAATATTCTAAATCTATATGGTAATTAAGCTAAAAATATATTGCTTTTGAGACTTTGTTATTGAACTACTTCAACAAAACCAAATTATAGGAATTCCATTAGATATTTCTTCTTCGATGCCTTGTAAGTTGTGATTTCTCTCCTAATCAACTTAATTGTTCAAATAAATCCATGAGAACATTACATGGAATACCTCATAGGAGTCATGGTTATCATGCAATAAGTAAGACTATTGATTAGTGTGATTCTTATTTCAAAATAGATATGTATCTGAATCACCAATCCTAAACATAACTCTCATTCAACTTATTAATCAAGATATCAAATTGCCATACATTTTGGCAAAATGAGTCTTAATAGCACAACTAGTTTTCATCTCAACTTGACCTCAGTTTGACCTGCTTCCCATTACCTACTTTCCACATCATCCATTTATTGATCCAAGGTATAGTGGCCATCATTCCCCTACAAATGTTCAATCCTACAGTGTGTTTCAGTGGTCTAAAGGACCAAAACCTAACCTGAATAGGTTGGTTGTGCAAGTATTTGTCCAAATTATTTTTCTCCAAATATCGTCCCTTGTGATTGCCCGCCATGCACTTTTCATGGCCAATGAAATATTAAACCAGTGGAGGTTCTTGAATCCCCAACCACCCTGGTGCTTTGGTTGGGAAAGAATTTCCTACTTAACCAAATGACGATATGTGCAACTACTTTTGTCATTCCATAAGAAATTACTCATACATTATCGAATCTTGTGAATGGTAGATTTTTCAATATTTGCAATAGAAAACCAAAACATGGGGATTTTTTTCCAAAGTTGATTTAATCGGAATCATTCTGCCACTAATTAAAATCCATCTGTTGCACCAGTTGTTAACTTTTCCTTCAATCTGCTTTAATAACTAGTTCCAATCCTCCACATGATAATAGTTTGGGTTGAGAAAAAATTCCAAGTATAGAAGACCATGATCCCAGGGAGTTATCTTATATGGTAGCATTGATTCAATATTTTGGATAGTTTTGATAAATTATGATGTATATTTGCAACTGCTCATGAATTTTTAATGAAAATCACAAGACACAAACCTACTCTACTGCTCTACGGAAAGTAATTCACAATTTAGAACATCAATCACAAACATGCAATAAAAAATAACACATATGCACATAGTATTTTTCCCAAGGAAAGAAATCTGCTAAAAACCCCAATTCTTGCTTTCATTAATCTGATGAATAGAGATGTATTTCAATTTCTTTTCTCAACTAAGCACAACCTATAAGTGAATAACTTATCTCTCTACTCACTGAGAAGCTCTGACCTAGACTTGGTCAATTTATGCCTCTGCTTGAGCCCATATTTCCTTGCGTAATTCTTGAGGAATTAGGCTCCTATTATATAGGAATTTCCTCGATAATGCTTGCGCAATTCCTCAAGGTTGATCACTTGATCTCATGCAACACATGTACACTCAACTAGTTTACAGTTGCTCGTTAAATGCATTGGAAACTCCACCACAACTAGGAAACTTGTATTCTTTGCATGCATGAGATAATTATTTGTTGATTGATTAGTTAAATAGATGATCTTGGAGTTAGGAAAATTCATGCCCCATCACCCAGAATAAGGATATCATCGACAAACAAGAGATTATTTGTTTGGCTTGAGAAACAAGTCCAAGTATAAAAGACTGTGATCCAAGTGAGTCATCTTATACGGTAGCATTGATTCAATATTCTAGATATTATGTGCAAGGACATTATTATAAAATAAAGTAGGATTATGTTGATTGATAAACATGCTAGAGGTTGAACAATAGACTAAGAAAATGCTTCTAAATATTTTCCACTCATCTTCGGAGCCATCACCTAGAATAAGGATATCATCGACAAACAAAAGAACCTAGGAAGACATTGAATTATTTGAAGTTGATTATGGATTAAACAATCACTGGGATCCCTAAAAAGATCATAAAAGTGACTCGCTAATTTTTCCAGATCCTATTGAGAGGCATAGGAATTACCCTTAGCATCCAAGATGTCCCATATGGCATTCTTATTCTTCCCATAGGAGGCAAACTTATGGAAGAATTTTGTATTATGGTCACCCTCCTTTATCCAGATTTCCCTACTTTTGAGTCTCCAAAGTTCCTCCTCTAATCTGAGCAAACTTGCTTTCCTTTCAGCTAAGAAGCACATCCTTTTTTTTAAGATAATTTGGGAACCCTGTATGAATATTTTGACATAAATATATTTTAGATTCACTAGACTCCAACTCTTAGTGTTTCTCATGGATAAGATTCTCGGAACATAATTTCACATGGAATTTTAAGTATGTCATGGACTCTATTATGGATATTGGCCAAGTTTTGTACAAAGGAAGAAGCATTGCCTTTCTTATTTTTTTGGTGGGATGGGCATTGTGGATGGAGTTAAGATAGCATTTGGAGTCTCATAAGTGAAATGATGTTGGAAACCATAACCAACTGCAAATGGAGAGTGCCTTATAGAGAAATGTAATGATCCCACTATTTGTTTTGATGGTGGTAAATGCAAAGAGCATGGACCAAGGTCATGTTAACTAACTCAACCTTTATATCACATTAATTGATAGCTTTAAAGTTTCCACAATGAATTTCAAGGATTTCATAAAGATATGAAGTCATGATTGGAAATGATGGTCAATGATAAACCATAATAGCTCCAAACTTGTCAAAAGAAGTATGTTGCAACTTTAGGGGCATCAATTTTCTTGTTGCAAGGAATGAACATTGCCATCTTTGAAAATTTGAAAACTACTAGAATGATAAAATTATGCTTATTAGTCTAAGTGCTAGGAAAATCATTGATGATATCCACAAATATTTTACTCCCATCGCTTGCTAGGAACTTGCAAATACTAGTACACAACAAGCTTTTAATTAGGAGTTTTGCTTTGGCTGTAATGTGAACATCTCTATATCTAATCTTCCACATGTTTCCTAACAAAAGGCTAAAAGAAGTATCATTGCAAAGCAAAAAAAATTCACACCCTAAAATTCTCTCCATATGATGAAGAGTGGACCTCTCTGAGAAAAAAAAGGTGATCTAGTCTAGTTAGGACATAATTGATTGAGCATGTACAATAAGTTATTCTAGATTTTGTATTCTATGAAGGGAATTTAGTTGAACTTTGTGGATGTTGGATGGAGTTCATGAAAATACTAAAATACGATTCATTTGAATATTGATCTTTTCATTTTTCGATCTGGATGTTATGGAAAGAGAGGAACCGTAGAGTGTTCCAAGACAAAGTTAAAAATGCGGCAAAAATATGGGACAGAGTAGTGAATCTAACTAGAGAATCAATATTGGTAGAGAAGTGGGATGCGGAAGACTGGAAAGCTGACCAAGGAGAAGAGAAAATTCTTAAGAACTTAAATCTGAATTTCGAAATGGTGCATAGTAAGAAAATTGATAGATTTATTACAAGACCTCAAAGCCACGACAAGTTTGATTATCCCAAAGACAACTTTATTAAATTGAATTTTGATGGGGCTTCAAAGGGGAACCCAGGTAATGCTGGATTCGGGGGAATTTTCCGAGATGGCCAGAGAAACACCAGATGGATTTATGCAGAGTGGGGTGGCGAGATGACAAATAATGAAGCTGAATTATGGGCAATTCACCAGGGATTGCGAATTGCAATCCGAAATGGTTATAGAAAATTGGAAATTGAAGGAGATTCCCAGATGGCAATTGAAATCCTCAAGAAATTGAATAACGGGAAGAATTGGGAGAAGGTTACCAACAGTTGGCGCACGGCAGGGATCGTTCAAGAAATAGCAGACCTTCTGAAAAAAATTGAATACAAAATCTTTAATCATGTAAAACGGAGTGGCAATCGAGCGGCAGATTTCCTTGCGAATCGGGGTTGCAAGGACCGAAGTGGTAAGGTTGACAATCAGTGGAGATCGTTGCGGCCCAACAGAGAGTGGGAGGAATTGGCCAGTATCATTAATGAGGACCATGAACAAGCAACGAATGAAAACAATGAACAAGCAAGTAATGAGAATCATCGTAATCGTGCGACGGACAGGTGAGTCGGATCGGCAGCCCCAGACATTAAATGGTTGTCAGATAAGGTGAAGAAAGGATATCATGACCAGGCATGATGTAGTATAGCAGGAGTGTGTGGAGACAGGAATGAAGATATCACCTCGTAGCAAGATAATTAACGCAAGTGTTTGGAGTGGCGGAAAAAGAGGTAAGTCAGAATCTGTAAATGGAAATTAAGCGAGTCGGACAGTTGATTGGAAAGGCAGAGGGAAAATCCACAGGTGGCATCAAAAGGCCAAATTGATAGGCAAGAGGAGTAAGGATCGAAGGATTATAAATGAGCGGCAACAAGGGATCAAACAGCAAGTGAATTGCATTGGATACCCGAGAGTGAGAAGAGGAGCGGAGGTGGTGAGCAAATACAGAGAGAATATTGATATTTTCATTTTTGATATGGTGCATTCCGTACATCTATAATGGAAGGACCTTAGTAGGTTCTCTAATGAGTAAATCAACCACTTTATTAGGGCTATTCTTATTGATGAAATGAAATTGTCATATTTAGGAAGCCTTTTTAATTGTTTTTGTTTGTGGATATTATAATGGGAATTCAAGAATTGAAGAGGATGATAATCAACATGGAGGATATTTTCTTTACCAAGGATGTAGTGTGACCATTACTTGAGTGCTCAAACAAATTCCTAGATTTCCTTGGCATAAGTGTTGCAGTTCAACTTTTCTTGGGACAAGTTCTTTGATTCGTATGTAGTTGGGTGTCCTCCTCGCTTAAGAACAATGTATATGGCTTATTTAAAAGCACATGTTTTAGTCTCGAAAGGTTCATGGAATTATAGGAGAATAGAGCATCCTTCAACTTTTGAAACACTTGTTTTTCTTTTGAAGTCCAGTGAATTTTTTTATGATTGTTGGTTTGTTTCAATGCTCAAGCAATGCTCAAGAAATGATCAATAATTTCCTATATAAATTCATGCCTCCTAACAAAATCTTGTTATTTAAGGTATTGATGGGGTTGAATGTCAAAGACATGAATTTGGTAGGATTTGTGTGAGATTCAGTTTCATCAATCACAAAACCCACATATTAGACAAAGGTTTGTCCAAAGACGGATTTCTTCATTTTTAGCTCACAACTTGTGTTGGGGAAGGATATCAAATACTATTTGAAAAAACTACAATTATTTTGGCTAATCCTTGCTAAAATCAAAATTGTCATTCAAGTAGACCATGAACTTTTGGAGGTGTAGGCGAAAGATGTCGATGATTTGCATGAAAGTGGTGATGGACAATAGTTAGGTTTCCATCCATCTGTTGGCATTATGATGCATGTGTTGTACTTGATGGCAAACAACTCATAGAAGATCAACTCACTTATATATATCTAGATGAATCTACGGAAGAGATATCAGATGACAATTCTCAGTATGACAAGTCCAAAGGGGGAGATTGTCGGCATTATGAGACAAGTGTTGTCCTTGATGGAAAATCACACAAATGATAAATTATAGTGCAGCAAATTTATTTGATAAATTATAGTGCAACAAAGTTTCCTTCATGTAGAGAAAATTTCACGCACTTTTATGCAGAGAAAAGTTTATTCCAAGTAGAGAAAAGTTCACGCACTTTTATGCAGAGAAAAGTTTATTCAATGTAGAGAAACGTTCACGCACTTTTATGCAGAGAAAAGTTTATTCCATGTAGAGAAAAGTTCACGCACTTTTATGCAGAGAAAAGTTTATTCCATGTAGAGAAAAGTTCACGCACTTTTATGGAGAGAAACGTTTATTTCATGTAGAGAAACGTTCACACACTTTTATGCAGAGAAGAGTTTATTTCATGTAGAGAAATGTTCACGCACTTTTATGCAGATAAAAGTTAATTTCATGTAGAGAAAAGTTTACGCACTTTCATGCAAGAGAAAAGTTCACACACTTTCATGGTTGGTTCATGGTATTAGTCTGACAGTTTTTGATCCTATGGTTTTGGCCCGTGGTATTGCATCCAAAAGTGTTGATCTCAGGCACTTTCATGATTGGTTCATGGTATTAGTCCGACAGTTTTTGATCCTATGGTTTTGGCCCGTGGTATTGCATCCAAAAGTGTTGATTTCACACACTTTCATGGTTGGTTCATGGTATTAGTCCAACAGTTTTTTGATCCTATGGTTTTGGACCGTGGTATTGAGAAAGGACTAAGGCTATAAAAGAGGAAGGAGATCATTTGGCAAAGCATCATCTGAATTATTGAATATTTGATAAAGTGTTAGATTTGGAATACTGTGATTGGGTTATGGTGCAGATCTGGATCTGAGTTAAAGAGGGATCTCACCGGTTGATGGAGAAAAATATCTAAGGATAGATCGGGATCAAATGGTTTGAAATGAACTATCTCTATATATTTGATTATGCTTATTCTAGATCTGTATATTGAAAAATTATCTAAACTGGGTATAACTTAAGTTTGAAATCGTTGCAAGTCATGTTTGAATATTTATAGATCTGTACGTGGGTTGGCTTTGGTGTAAGCGTGTATATATGCAGGTTTGGTTCATTGTAGTAGCGTATACAATTTGAGCTATGGTATTTGAAGTCACAGGTGGTTCTGGTTGTTGATGGGTTCTGATGACAGTTTAAAGGTGTCAGTATTCTGCATATCTTGTTTGGTTGATTGTGTTTAGCTTCAGTATTGATGGATGAGAACTAATATTGGATTAGGATCATAATGAATCATATTTATGCGATCTGATGGACTAGATCTGGGTGCTAACACATATATTATCCTTGTATATGTATTGATCTGGTGTTTGGGTGATTCAGAAGATTGATTGATTATGTGCTTCAATGATATTAATGGGTCCAGTATGAAAATGTATGAAACATGGTACCCGGAGGAGAGAAGATTGTAGGCCGGCACCTACGTACTAGTATCTTAGCTAGTACAAGAGCTACGGGGGTGGTAGCTCCCATCCAGTAGCAGTTGAAAACTTTGGAGCATTGTAGCAGGTAGTAGCCTGCGTACTAGTAAATGGATCGGCTAGTACAAGAACTATGGGGGTTGTAGCTCTCTGCAGGTAGAAGCCTGCGTACTGGTATAAGACTACACCAGTACAGAAATATTGTAAAAGGATTTTCTTATTAAGAAGAAGATTGAGATGACTTGCAGCAGGTGGTTTTCTCCCACATTGGGTTTCCACCTTATATCATGGTGTTCATGTGTGTGGCTTATGTGTGATGATTTGTGCTATTTTACTGCACCTGTTTACTGTTAATATGGTTGATAATGTTCTAATGCACTCATTAAGGATCAACTAACTAAACCATAAGAAGTTGTAGAAGTAGAATATATGAATCTGAATATGGAAATGAAAAAGTTTTATTGATGTGATAATACTGATTCACCCCCCCCCCCCCCCCCCTCTCAGTATTATTTCCAACAATTGGTATCAGAGCAGGTCCTTTGGTAGAAGCTTGATCGCTTGAAGGAGATCCGTGGAACAATGGGAAAGAAGCTTAAGAAGAAAGCTCATAAGAATAAGAAGACATCTCAGAAGAACTATGACAGTGGGAGAATCGATTGGGGATTAGGTATAAGAAGCTCTTCAGATTCAGATTCAGATTCAGAATCATTTCAGAATGAAGATGAACTATCATGTATGAATTTGCTATCCTCTGATGTTCCAGCTATCTATGCATTTGGAAAAGATGGAAGTGATAACGAAACAACTGAATGTGCTCTTATGGGTGAGGAAGAAGGATATCAAATAGAAGCAGAATTTAACAGGTTGACAAACAAAATTAATGAACAAGAAAGACTTCTGATCATAAAGAGTGGTGCCCTCAAAGAAGCTGTTACTAGACAAAAGGCTCAACGAGAGTTATTCAAGGAGAAATATCAAAAGTTGCAGGTTGAAGCAACATCTCTAAGAAATGAAGTCAATGAAAAGAACACAACCATCAAGAAACTCAGAGATAGATCCAATTACTATGAAAGTCTTGAAGCCACGATCCGCTCTCTAAAGGAAGATCTTGAAGAATCAAAGAAGCAGAATAAAGATCTAGTCCAAGATATTGAAAAACAGGGAAACAAAGTTATCAGCTTAAAATCTCAGCTAGAATGTGCCTTCAGAATTCGTCAAATGCAACAGGATTTGAATGAAGAACAAGAAAAGGAGATTCTCAAGCTAAAGCATCAGTTGGAAGAAGAAAGGAAAGCTGAAGAAGACATGAAGAAGCAATATCTAGAAAAAGAAGAACAACTTCAGGTTGAGGTAAATATCTTGAAAAGTAAATTAGAAGAAAAGGATAAGCTCTTATGTTTTCAAGATAGTACTAAAGTCTTGGATGATATTCTTAATAGTCAAAGATCTCCTACTATCAAAACTAGTCTTGGCTTTCATGAATCTGTTGAAGGTGAATCTAGTTCACAAGGTGAGGCAAGGAACTCTAAAGAGAAATCTAAAATGATCAACAAGGAGATAAGAGAGATGAAAAGTCAATCTCATCATCAACCAAGGAAAGAAATTCTTCAAAGAAAATCTTTTACTCCTCCTATGAATAATGTTGAATGTTATGTATGTCATAAACTTGGACATGTTGCAGCCAGATGTAGAAGAAGAAGGGTTCAAGATCATCAAACAAACAGATCATCTCAGTTAAGGTACTTTAATGGATATTGCTTTGCTTGCAATATGTTTGGTCACAAAGCTGCTGATTGCTACAAAAGGAATATGAAACATGTAAGATGTTATGCATGTAACAAGCTTTGACATATAGCAAAGGAATGCAGGAACAAAGCACGGACATCACACCAAAAGGAGAAAACATCATCACACTTGAAATATGGAAGAAAAATGAAGTTCAGTCAGAAAGTGGTGGCACAACACATTATACAGACATAACAGAGGGAGCCGGAAGTGTAAAACTTCAATCTCCTACGCAAGCTTGATAAAGGGAAGTTGCATATATACGCGAATTTGTTATTGCACAGTCGCGTATATGATTGTTTGAAGAAAGGCAATAGTGACAGATTCAAGAAAAGGATTAGTTTTTCTCTAATTGATAATGGTTGCATTTTGCTAATGATGTGTGGATATGATGGTTAGAAGTATTTTGGTTCTAACTTGATATTGCTGATGTCTTGATTCTTCTTATTAATATGCATGATCATATCTGACAGATGGCACAGGTTTAGGGGGAGCATATGCCCTTAATGCATTGTTGGCATTATGGTTAATAGTCCTTGGTGATGATGCTTATATGGATAAATGATTCATCTTGCTATGATATGGTTATGAGTTGTTCAGATGATTCTTGGGGTTACATAGTTGATATTTAGATCAGATTTGTGATTGATTCTCTAATGGTGCTTACATGGTGATCTTCATAAGGATAAGGAGAAGTACATAGCTTGAATTCACATCTTCTTTACTTGATGATGAGTCACTCATATGATGTTGTCATCATATGCATAAAGATCATATATTACAGTTATGATGCAAGATTCCTATTGTTCTTGGCACATATATGGATGAGGATTGTTGGCTGGATACATGGATGATTATTCAATGTTGCATTGTTGGAGACATGATGATGATGAGTTCTTACCTATATGATGATAGATACTATGGAGCAGATCATACAGTGTCATTGCTGATGTTTATCATGATCTTATTTAGGTGTTTGGTCTCTATATAAATGTCATGTATATCATTCGATTTAAAGGTCATATCAAGAATCATGATGTAATAGTGTGTCTCTATCTTTTGTAGTCATTTGATGAGATCTCTTCAGGTCATGTAATGGCCTATGTTGGTTTCCCCACTATGCCTGGGATGAATGATGTTATTCTCTTATGTTATCTGTAAACTTTTGGTATATCACCATTGTGATGGGAGATAGATGTATGTATGAGTCTTTGGTGATAGGAAGGTCATTTATGATGTATAGAGTCATGTACTTCTTGTAGAACATCTTTTTGCAGACCTTGCTTAACAGTCAGGGGGAGCATGAACAGGCATATTTCAGCAGAGTAGAGATTTCAGCATGTTCTCAGAAAAAGCATGGACAGATTGGTGCACCATGGCATATACAAAGGGGGAGCTCATTCAGAGATTTCAACAGGTACTCAGGGGGAGTATGAACAGCGGAATGCCTTTCTAGGAAAGAGAATATCTTGGTTCGCCCTTTGCCCTTGATGTCAAAGGGGGAGAGTGATTTGGTATTGTTGCCATCAATTCCAAAGGGGGAGATTGTTGGCATTATGATGCATGTGTTGTACTTGATGGCAAAAAACTCATAGAAGATCAACTCACTTATATATATCTAGATGAATCTACGGAAGAGATATCAGATGACAATTCTCAGTATGACAAGTCCAAAGGGGGAGATTGTTGGCATTATGAGACAAGTGTTGTCCTTGATGGCAAATCACACAAATGATAAATTATAGTGCAGCAAATTTATTTGATAAATTATAGTGCAACAAAGTTTCCTTCATGTAGAGAAAAGTTCATGCAGTTTTATGCAGAGAAAAGCTTATTCCATGTAGAGAAAAGTTCACGCACTTTTATGCAGAGAAAAGTTTATTCCATGTAGAGAAAAGTTCACGCACTTTTATGCAGAGAAACGTTTATTCCATGTAGAGAAACGTTCACGCACTTTTATGCAGAGAAAATTTTATTCCATGTAGAGAAACGTTCACGCACTTTTATGCAGAGAAAAGTTTATTTCATGTAGAGAAAAGTTCACGCAATTTTATGCAGAGAAGAGTTTATTTCATGTAGAGAAATGTTCACGCACTTTTATGCAGAGAAAAGTTTATTTCATGTAGAGAAACGTTTACGCACTTTCATGCAAGAGAAAAGTTCACACACTTTCATGGTTGGTTCATGGTATTAGTCCGACAGTTTTTGATCCTATGGTTTTGGCCCGTGGTATTGCATCCAAAAGTGTTGATCTCATGCACTTTCATGGTTGGTTCATGGTATTAGTCCGACAGTTTTTGATCCTATGGTTTTGGCCCATGGTATTGCATCCAAAAGTGTTGATCTCATGCACTTTCATGGTTGGTTCATTGTATTAGTCCAACAGTTTTTTGATCCTATGGTTTTGGACCGTGGTATTGAGAAAGGACTAAGGCTATAAAAGAGGAAGGAGATCATTTGGCAAAGCATCATCTGAATTATTGAATATCTGATAAAGTGCTAGATTTGGAATATTGTGATTGGGTTATGGTGCAGATCTGGATCTGAGCTAAAGAGGGATATCACCGGTTGATGGAGAACAAGATCTAAGGATAGATCGGGATCAAATGGTTTGAAATGAACTATCTCTATATATTTGATTATGCTTATTCTAGATCTGTATATTGAAAAATTATCTGAACTGGGTATAACTTAAGTTTGAAATCGCTGCAAGTCATGTTTGAATATTTATAGATCTATACGTGGGTTGGCTTTGGTGTAAGCGCGTATATATGCAGGTTTGGTTCATTGTAGTAGCGTATACAATTTGAGCTATGGTATTTGAAGTCACAGGTGTTTTTGGTTTTTGATGGGTTCTGATGACAATTTAAAGGTGTCAGTATTCTGCATATCTTGTTTGGTTGATTGTGTTTAGCTTCAGTATTGATGGATGAGAATTAATATTGGATCAGGATCATAATGACTCATATTTATGTGATTTGATGGACTAGATCTGGGTGCTAACACATATATTATCCTTGTATATGTATTGATCTGGTGTTTGGGTGATTCAGAAGATTGATTGATTATGTGCTTCAATGATATTAATGGGTCCAGTATGAAAATGTATGAAACGTGGTACTCGGAGGAGAGAAGATTGTAGGTCGGCGCCTACGTACTAGTATCTTAGCTAGTACAAGAGCTACGGGGGTGGTAGCTCCCTTCCAGTAGCAGTTGAAAACTTTGGAGCATTGTAGCAGGTAGCAGCCTGCGTACTAGTAAATGGATCGGCTAGTACAAGAACTATGGGGGTTGTAGCTCTTTGCAGGTAGAAGCCTGCATACTGGTATAAGACTGCACCAGTACAGAAATATTGTAAAAGGATTTTCTTATTGTTGGCACTATGATACATATGTTGTACTTGATGGCAACCCACTCATCTCAGATAATAAATTATAGTGTAGATAAAAGTTCACGCACTTATATGCAGAGAAAATTTTATTTCATGTAGAAAAAAGTTCACGCACTTTTATGCAGAGAAAAGTTTATTTCATGTAGAGAAAAAGTTCATGCACTTTCATGCAAGGAAAAGCGCGTATATGTTGGAGAACTTACCTTTGGTCCATGGTAGTTAGTCCTTGGTATTTGAGCCTATGAGGAAAAGCGCGTATATGTTGGAGAACTTACCTTTGGTCCATGGTAGTTAGTCCTTGGTATTTGAACCTATGAGGAAAAGCAAGTATATGTTGGAAAACTTACCTTTGGTCCATGGTAGTTAGTCCTTGGTGTTACACTAAAAAATGTCACCATGACTATTTGCAGTTAGTATGGCTCCATCAACTGTCATACTATCCTCCTTGGCAAGTCTCATGCCTCTGCTTTCCATGTCAAACTCCAAGAAAGAGGGAAAAGTCATTTAAAGTCAATTATCTCTGGTATGCAGTTTCTCTCAGCCTTACCTGCGTGTACGCAACCCAAGTTCACAATAACTGCGTACTTGTACGCTCTGTCTATAAAGCAATGGGTGCGTACTCCTGTAAAGGTCAAAAGGTGCAAGTTTCACTCCAAAAAAGTTAGTTGTGGTCATTTCTAGAGCATTTTAGAAGCTTGTTTGACGTGTATGGAGCGCCTCCAGATGGTTCATGTATCCCTATGGAAGGGGAGCTAACCCACCCAAAGAGGGGCTTATCCCATTGATGGTGGACCTGATTAACTTCCTCTACAACACTATAAATACATGCATTGGGCCAGAGGGAGGGGAGGTTGAAAGCTGAACATTCCTAAGGGTAGATGCTGCTGAGATTAGGACTTCCTTGTAGAAGCTTGTGAGGAGAGATTGTCATCCTTTCTTGTTTCATTTGGAAGTGGGTGAGCTGGTCAAAGTAAAGGAAAACTCTTGCTGGACCCTGGGAGGAACTTGCACAACACCAAGGCTCAGGTTGTAATGGTTTCTTTTGTTTCCTATTAATACAAATAAGTCCATTCTTCTCAACAATTTGTTATTTATGAGTTGTTTCATATACTCCTTGGTCTGTATGTTAAATATGTTTTATTTTATGAGATATTCAGGTGCTATTTAATCGTTTGATTATTAGTGAATGCAGGTTTCTAAGAGAAGGGGGAGCTCATCTGGATCGATGAGGCTGGACTACTACAACAGCGTTGGACTACAGGTAGGATCTAAACACTTGGTTTCTTATATGGTAAATGCATATTTAGAGAAGGATTGTTCTTAATTGTCTTGTTTTTCACTAGAAATCCTTAAGCTTCTAGGGAGGTTGGTTTTGTCCGCAAAATTGACTCTTTCTGCATGACAAAATGGCGACTCCATTGAGGAACTCCATTGATGTGAATGATTTTTCCTTTGTCTGAAACTTTGATCTGAGAAAAGTCTTTTTCTTTCTGGTTTTTGGTTGTCTGACTGTGTGTTTTGGTGGGCTAGCTTAGGGTTAAATTAGATTTTAGTTTTTCTTAGTTTTGCTAGAACTACGCAGCCTCTGAGTTCAGCACAGTGCGTACTTGGCGTACTTGTACACACTGCAACTGTGTGCACAGAGCGTACCCGCACCTGTGTAAACAGGTTGCCTGAGTACCCTGTCAAAATTGAGAAAATTTCAATTTTCTCCTTTTTTGCCTCTTAGATTTTGCTTTTAATTTGTTTTTTCCACCCAGATCCACTGGTTACCTACCAGAGATCTTCATCTGAACTTGTTTCGTCAGTGTCAAGTGTTTTAGTGGAATTCATAGAGATTTTGCCTTAGGGTTTGATTTTTGCATTGGTCCTGTAGTGATTTTGGCTTTAGAAGTCGTAAAACCTTGGATCTCCCTGGTATTTGCAGTCTTCTTAAGAGTCGGACCTTTCATAGAATCTACCCTTGTGAGACTTTTACCTTTATTTTGTCTCTTTGCCGAATCTTGGAAGAGTTTGTTGATTGAATTGTGAATTTCATTTTACAAAAAAGAACAAAAGATTTTATATTTGTTCTTGACTAGTTTTTGATTCTGCATTGAATAGTCCTTAGTTAAATCATGACTGAGTAAAACATCCTGGGATCATACTTTGTAAGTTTTGGCCTCATTAGATTTGCTTATTAGGTGAATTTCTTTTGATTTGCTTTTAAATAGCTTTGATTTCATAGATTTGTAAAGGTTTGCTTTTTGATTTTTAAATGCTTTGTTAAGTAGGAAAAAATCCAAAAATCTCCTTTGAAAGAAAAGTTTGCTTAGTGGCATTTGAGTCTTTGAATGAAAAGGGAATTTTCGCAAAATAATTAGTGGTCATGTGTTGCATGTTTTGGAAAAGATAAAGAGATTGTTTCTTTGATTTTCATTGCCAAGAAAGTTGTTTTTATATAAATTTTGCATTCTCCAACTCTCTTAGCTAAGGAATTCATTGAAAAAGAAAATTAGTATAAATCATCCTAAGTGCATCTTTGTAGTGGTTTGAGTCGAGTCTACACACCATCAGTTTCATCTCCACTACCTTTTGTCTTAAAGAAAAGCCATAAAAATTAACGCTTAAAGTAAAATCAACTTAGTAACTTTTTATTTACTAGGGCTCTGAAACACCAATATAGATCAGGCTAGTGTCTTGGAGTAGGAGAGTAATTAACTCTCCAAGATAGCAAAACCAAACGAGTAGCTTATCTTGTGGTAGGATAAATCCAACTGTTTCATTTGTACTCTGGGAAAGCTCCTCTTAAAGGAGAAGCACGAGACTGTTTCCGAACCAGTGAGGGGATCAATCCTCCTTCATTGGGAAAGACGCTAGATACGCATGTATTACAAACGGTAAACCTCGGATTATTGTCGAGGAGCCTGGGGTCACTTGTCGATAAACCTTGGATTATTGTCAAGGAGCCGGAAAGGGGATTGAGCTTGTTACTCTGCCCTTGCGTGCTATCGGGTCGTAGACTGTTCCCCTAGGTATATTTGTTGCTGTTGGTAACCTTAGTGACCATTATCTTTAGGATTCTACCCGAGGTGATGGTGGAGGGAAGATCCCACTGTACCTGGAGCAGACGTCGGCTAGACTCACTTGGATTTTCGGGGGGGTTCACTTCACTCGAGACGGTTAAAGTGGAGGAACTTGTGTCGGTCTATTCATTAAGCAGGTTGCCGGGGTAACTGTTCCATCCACCACTTCTGTACTGAATTCGGCGATGTTGGGCTTCATCACCAACTAGTGTTTTCGGTCCGGAAGGCTACTGTTTGTGCATGGTTTGACGCCCTAGATTCTTTAGGCGTGTGATTCAAATTTGTTTGGTTCTTTAGAGACTTTAGGTGGTTTGTTTTGAGATTTTTACTTTTTTTGCGTGTGCAGTAGTTAAAAGTTTTTAATTGTGGCGGAATTACCGAGACAGTCCCGTAGACTTCGGGGCCAGTCTCCTGAGATTGTTACCATGGCCGATTTGTTGAGGAAGTCCCATAGACTTCGGGGTGATCCTCCTAAAGACGTCCCGGGTCATTACGAAGGTTTGAAAGTCCTTGTAACTCCTCCTAGTGGTAGTAAAGTAGGTTCACCTGAAGAAGGAGAATCTTCGTTGGTAGTCCATCCAAATTACCAAAGTCTAGAAACAGGTTATAATCCTGAAGCTGTTGCAGTTTCTGAGCTTGCTGGTAGTTTTTCATCTACTAGTGATATAGGTGAAGAACCTGAAATATCTGAACCTGTTACTCCAACTTCTAGTGTTCCTGATTCACCTAGGGTAGAAAGAGTCATCACCGAAAATCTTCCTTCTGGTTTGATAGCTATTGAAGAACTTGCTCCAGAAGAAGAAGTAGGCCCTATTCTTGAAGATCAACCTACTATTGATCTAAGAGAGCATGAATCTATCTTTTACAGTCCACCTAGAAGTACTACTTGGTATCTTTCGTTAACTAATTACTTAGACAACACAGGCATAAGTTTTTCTCCACCTCGTACTCCTTATCCACTCGGAGGAATTTATACTCCTGTAAATATGTCTAGTCAGTCGTCCATTTTTACTCAACCCCCTGAATCTTTCTTGTATGGTGGTCCTTCTGTTCCTGCTGGGTATCAGTCACTTTCTGGCACTTTTGCAGGAGCATCTCCTCAACCCATTGGACATGGGTCATTAGCTAGAAACAATGGTAATAAACCGTTGGGTGTAGGAGACATTTATATGATGTCAGGTTCAATTCCCGATTCTCAACCTCAAGGTGGTCAATTACCGCCTGGGGGGTAGCCTCAATTAACGCCTGGGGGGCAACCCCAAGGTACAGAAATTGCGTCTGGGGGGAAACCTCAAGGACAATATGTACCTATGGTACAGTACATTCCTCAAGGTCAACCCCAGCCTCAATATGTACCTCAGGGTCAACCTCAGTATCAATATATGCCTCAAGGTCAACCCCAGTATCGGTACTTACCTCAAGGGTATCTACCCCAAGGTCAGTACTCGAGTCAAGGTTATCAACCACCTCAAGGTCAATCTTATGTTCAAGGTACGGGAAATGTACCTTTCAATTATCAATCCTACCCTCAATCTGGTTATGGATCTCAATATCCTCAACTTGTCATGGGTCAATACCCCGGAATGAATGTAGTGTGGGATCCATCGCAAGTTCAACAAGTGTTGCAGCCAAGCGTACAATTGTCATCCCAAACTGGACAACCTGTGGTTTCTGGTCAACCCCAGCAACCAGTCCAGTCTAATGTTCAAACTTTTGTACCTTCAGTAGTTACTCAGTCGCCAATTGCACCTAGTACTCCATCTCAATCGACTGCTGCAACTACCGCAACATCTGTTCCTTCCACCACACCTACTTTTGGAGTATCGACAACTCCGGTTTCTACTGTCTCTGCCACTACTCCGCAGACATATTTACCATTGTCGGGATCCACGATTCAAACTACGGTTCAGATGCCTGTGGGGCAGCCAGGTTTAAGTACGATTGTTACTTCTCAACCACAATTTGTTTATCAACCGTACCAGGGACAGTACCAATACGGGCCTGTTGTCCAACAACCAGTTTACCAGTATCAACCATATCCTGGGTACACTTATCAACAATCACAGCAACCCCAGTACGGTCCGGTTAATCCTGGTTTTCCGGGAGGATACAATATCTCGAATGTGATTCCTGTTCCAAGTTATCCTGGATATCCTCCTCCTGGGACTAGTCTTGTGACTCAGAGTTTTAGGGATCCTAATCAGAAATTGCCGTTTATCGCAACTTTGGATTTACCAGACTTGACGCGCCTAACAAACGATCCAATAAATTATCTTCCGTTCTTGCCGCCAATGCCAAATAAGTTGCCCAGTGACATACCCAAGTTCGAAGGTAAGTCTGGAGAGGATCCATCAAATCACGTGATGACTTACCACCTCTGGTGTGCTTCAAATTCTATCTCGGATGATTCGATCTGTTTACGACTTTTTCAGCATAAGCTCATTGGTCTCGCGGCCAAGTGGTACATTGAGTTACCACGGGCCTCTTTTTATAATTTTAGTCAGTTAGCTACCTCGTTCTTAACACATTTTCAGTTGCCGGTCAGATATGATAATGGCACCGAGTTATTAACTTCATTGAAACAGTCGACGTCTACTTATATTTCCGACCATATTCATGAATGGAGACGTCGAAGGCGTTTAGTGAAAGTTTTTATCCCGGACCAAATCTTAGTTGAATGGTTTGTTAAATCATTATTACCGAAGATTACTGAAGACGTAGCTAAGGCCGGAGTAGTTACTGAAGAGCAAGTCATTTCTCAAGCGCAGTACCTTGACTTAGTTTATGCTCAGTCGGGTACGTTACACGAAAAGATCCCAGATCTTCCAAAGTCGAATCAAATCGCTGCTGCTCCTTCGGGATCTCATTCTGCTGATGGCATGATTGGTACAGTGAATACTAAAAGCAAGAAGAATTCTTCAAAGAATTCTTCACCCATTATCACCTTACCCGACTCCCCGTTAGAAACCAATGACGAAAAGCGCAAGCCCCGTTATCCTTGTCTTATTTGTGAATAAGATCATTTTACAAGAGATTGCCCTCATCGAGCCGAGGTTGTGAAACTAGTCAAAGGTTCCCAAATTCCTGCTGTCTTGAAGGATCCATTTCCGAAAGATAGCAAAATGATAGGTTCTTCTTCGAGTGCCGTCGAGGAACCCATATTGATGATGTCTCATGTAAGGATTGCGACTTGGTCACACGATTATGGTAGTAAAATTCCTGTTGATGGATCGAAAGAAGCAGAATCTTCTCAGTCAAATCCGTCAACCTCAGCTCCCGGTTCCGATCCACTACAGATCAAGAAACCTAACCCTGACTTAGTAATTAAACCGCCTGCCAAGGGTGTACTTCGAAGGTCTGCTTTCAATCCACATGCGAGAGCAGCCCAGAATTACAACATTGTTGAGGATTTAGCTGTTTCACCCTCATGTAGAGAAAAAGTTCACGCACTTTCATGCAAGGAAAAGCGCGTATATGTTGGAGAACTTACCTTTGGTCCATGGTAGTTAGTCCTTGGTATTTGAACCTATGAGGAAAAGCGCATATATGTTGGAGAACTTACCTTTGGTCCATGGTAGTTAGTCCTTGGTATTTGAACCTATGAGGAAAAGTGTGTATATGTTGGAGAACTTACCTTTGGTCCATGGTAGTTAGTCCTTGG
Source organism: Pinus tabuliformis (assembly GCA_031772625.1). Lineage (NCBI taxonomy): Eukaryota > Viridiplantae > Streptophyta > Pinopsida > Pinales > Pinaceae > Pinus > Pinus tabuliformis. Next base: position 502,234,541 of record CM062818.1, on the reverse strand, counting down.
TATTTGAACCTATGGTTTTGGACCATGGTACTTCGTCAAAAGTGTTGATCTCACGTACTTTCATGGTTGGTTCATGGTATTAGTCCAATAGTTTTTTTGATCCTATGGTTTTGGCCCGTGGTATTGTGAAAGGCCTAAGCCTATATAAAGCAAAGGAGATCACTTGGCTAATGCATTCTTGCAAATCGAATATCTTAAGATCTGAAATATTGGGTTATTGTTTTAAAAGTTTGATCTATGAAAGGGAAGTTGAAAGTGAATCTTTGAAGGGTGATCTCTCGAGCGCTGCAGCTGCGGAAGTGCGGAGGCGCCACAGAAGGCACAGTGCAGAGGCGCCACAGAAGGCGCAGTGCGGAGACGCCACAGAAGGCGCAGTGCGGAGGCGCCACAGAAGGCGCAGTGTGGAGACGCCACAGAGGCGCCACAGAAGGTGCAGTGCGGAGGCGCCACAGAAGGCGCAGTGCAGAGGTGCCACAGAAGGCGCAGTGCGGAGGCGCCACAGAAGGCGCAGTGCGGAGGCGCCACAGAAGGCGCAGGTGCGGTGGTCGCGGCGCCACAGAAGGCACAGTTTGAAAATTTATGAAAAGTGGTCCTTGAAAGAAAAGAAGTAGGGGGTTGTAGCTCCCTTCCAGGAGAGACTGGAAAACGAGAGAGAGTTGTAGCTCTCTGCAGGTTGCAACCTGCGTACTGGTAAAGGACTGCACCAGTACATAACCATTGTAAAAGGAGTTTCTAATTTGAAAGAAGATAGAGACATATTGCAGCAGGTGGTTTTCACCCACATTGGGTTTCCACCTTACATCTTGTGTTCTTTGGTGTGACTATTTGTTTTCTTTGTTCATGCTCATTATTTTATGGTACTGACATGCAAAAATAATTCAAAGAATAAATAAGGAAGATTTATTAAAAGAACTTGATAATACTGATTCACCCCCCCTCTCAGTATTATTTCCAACAATTGGTATCAGAGCAGGTCCTTCAGAGAAGCTTGATCGCTTGAAGGAAGATCATTCATCATGAGCAACTACGAGAGGGAAGCATCAATCAGGCCACCAATTTTTGATGGGACAAACTTCAGTTATTGGAAGGTAAGAGTTACTGCCTATCTTCAATCTCTTGGTACAGAAGTTTGGGATATCATAGATACAGGCTACACTTTTCCTTCAGCTACTCCTATAGATACGGCCGAAAAGAAGAAATATGAAACAAATGCTAAAGCAGTCAATACTCTGCTGGGATGCTTATCTCAAACATAATTCGTGAAGGTTATGCAATATAAATCCGCAAAAGAAATATGGGACAAGATTGTCTTGAGCTACGAAGGATATGAACAGGTAAAGCGTGCTAAACTTCAAACCCTCAGGATTCAGTATGAGAATCTCAGAATGTATAATGATGAAAGTGTGGCTAACTATTTCCTTCGGGTAGATGAGATTGTTAATTGCATGAAAAACTTGGGTGAAGAAATAAAAGAGGCTATTGTGGTTGAAAAAGTTCTAAGATCATTGTCCCCCAAGTTTGAATCTAAAGTGTCTGCAATAGAAGAAAAGGAAAATCTACGAATTCTTATTATGTCTCAGCTACACGGAATTCTAACTGCTTATGAAATGAGAAAGGGAGGTCCATTAGACAGAAGAGAAGCTGCTTTCAAGGCTTCAGGCAAAGGAGACTATTATGAAGCAAGTCACGTGCCAGAAGAAGAAGAAGAAGAATCAAATTTTGTCAGAAATCTTCAAAGGGGAACTGGAAGGTTCAGAGGTAAGTTACCTTTTAAATGCTTTGCTTGTGGAAGAGTAGGTCATTATGCTGCAAAATTTCCTCATAAGGATAAAGGAAAGGAACCTGCTAGATGGAACAAGAAACAGATTGCAAATAAGAAAAGCTACTACACTCATGAAGATAGTGATGGTCTATCAAATAGTGACGAAGATGAACGAGGTAATGACTATAAACTCTTAATGGCATTTGAAGATGATGATTACATGGATGCTATAGATGTGGATAGCTTTTGTGAAGAAATTTCTAGACTCAAGACATGTATAGAAGAAAAGAATAGGATCATTGATACTCTACAACTTCAAATTGATGAAAAAGAAAAATATCTTGAAAAGTTAGAAGGAGAAATTGTTGGTCTTAGAAAAGAGATTGAGAAAACAAAGGCTATTAATCTTAAGTTTTTCAAAGGATCTGAAACTCTGGATGAGATCATCAATGTACAACGCTCTCCTCTAAACAAGACAGGTCTGGGCTATAATGGAGAAACTTCTCAAGCATCCACCTCAAAGAGTTATCTTGATGCAGCAAGAAGGAATGAACAAAAGCACAATGGAGATCACCAAGTAAAGCAGGGACCAATTACAAACAAAGACTATCAGGAAAATCAGGGGCAATCCGTCTTAAGGATGAACAAAAGCTACAACCAGCCACAGGTAAAATCCTCTCAATTTGCTTCAAGAATGAATGACAATAGAAATTACAATCGTTTGGCCGAAAGATTTGATAACCGCAGAAATTTCTTCAATGGACAATGCTTTTCTTGCCATAACTTTGGTCAAAACGTAGCTCAATGTGTTGCATATAAAACGATCATGACTAGAGAAGCTCAAAAACAAAGAAGTATGACCGGGATTACAAAAGGGACCTATAACAACTTTTCGGTTCTTGAAAATGAAGTTGAATGTTCTATTTGCAATAACTTTGGTCATGAAGATTCTGAATGCAGGAGCAGGTTTCAGCAGACAAAGGAACAAGCCTCAAGCACCAAAACATGGAGAATAAAGGAACCACAAACAGAAAGATGTGGGATAGCATTTTATCTAGAGGGACAGGAAAATCTATGGTAAATTGACAGTGGATGTTCGAAGCATATGACAGGTGATAAAGAAAAACTTGAGTCATATTCTGCCCTAGAAAAAGGAAAGAAAGTTTCTTTTGGAAATGATACTCCTGCAACTATAAAAGGAAAAGGCACTGCTCAGTTAAAAGAAAAGGTCAAAGCTGGAAATGTTTTGTATGTTGATGGATTGAAACATAATCTTCTAAGTGTCAGCCAGATGTGTGATCAAAGAACCGAGGTGATATTCAGATCAAATGGATGTCTTGTTCGTGATCTTGATACAGGTAAAACAGTGATCAAAGGTAAAAGAACTCCAAATAATCTATACATATTTGAAGAAGGACAACAACAATGCTATCTGAGCAAGGATGATGAGCACTGGTTATGACACTGGAGGTTGGGGCATCTAAGCTTTTCACAAATAAGGAAAGCATGCAAATATCAGGCAGTTCGTGGTCTTCCAGATATCAAAGTTCCAGACAACACCATATGCAAATCATGTCAGTTTGGAAAGCAAACCAGAACTACCTTTCCGGAAAAGGAAGGATCAGATAGCATGCCTCTTGAGCTAGTACATACAGATACATGTGGACCATTCAGGAAAAGGACACCTCGAGGAGAAGAATACTTGATATTATTCATTGACGATTTCTCTAGGTTTGTCTGGTTAGGACTTATGAAGCACAAAGATGAAGCATTCGAAAAATTCAAATCCTTTAAAGCCTTGGTTGAAAGTGAATCAGGATAAAAATTAAGTGTCTTAGATCCGACAGAGGTGGGGAGTTTACCTCAAATTAATTTTTCGATTTCTGTGAAGAACATGGGATAAGGAGAGAATTCTCTATAGCTAGAACTCCTCAGCAAAATGGAGTGGTGGAAAGAATGAACAGAACTGTCCAACAAATGGCTCGTGCTATGCTTGATGAATCTGGAAGTCCCGCAACTTTCTGGGGTGAAGCAGCACATGCTGCGGTTATTATTCTCAACAAAACAAATGTCCGAGTGAACAGCACTCAAACCCCTCATGAGCTCTGGTATGGTGAGACTCCTTCGGTAAAGCACTTCAAAATCTTTGGGAGCAAATGCTATATTAAAAATATTGATGAGCAACTTGGCAAACTTGAACCTAGAGCAGATGAAGGCATCCTTCTTGGTTATTCTCCACACAGCAAAGCATACAAGTGCTATAATAAAAGACTTGGAAGAATTGTTGACAGCATTGATGTAGTGGTTGATGAGAAGGGATACATTCCCAGGCAAGTAAATCATGAAGATATCAAAGAAGATGAAGGCCATCCTCAAAGACAGAATGATGAAGAAGAAGAACCTCAAGAAGAACCAGAGGAGCAGATAAGGATAGAAGAGAAGACTCCATCCAAATATGTTTAGAAGAATCATCCAAAATATCAGATTTTGGGACAGAAAGAAGCAGGTGTACAAACAAGAAGAACAATTGCAGAAGATTCAAGCTATTTGGCATTACTCTCTTCCACTGAACCACAAAATGTGAAAGAGGCATGCAAAGATGAATGTTGGGTGAAAGAAATGGATGAAGAACTTGAGCAGATCGAAAAGAACAACACTTGGGAGCTGGTTCCTAGACCAAAGGATAAGAATGTTATAGGAACAAAATGGCTCTTCAAAAATAAATTGAATAAAAATGGAGAAGTAATTAGAAACAAGGCCAGACTTGTTTGTAAAGGGTATGCGTAGCAAGAAGGAATAGATTTTGAAGAAAATTTTGCTCCTGTTGCAAGACTTGAGGCCATCCGAATGTTCCTTGCTCTCTCAAGCTTTCAAAACTTCAAAGTATTTCAAATGGACGTGAAATCAGCCTTTCTGAATGGAGACTTGGAAGAAGAAGTATACATTGAGTAGCCAGATGGTTTCATTCTTGGAAATGATCCAAATCTTGTATGCAGATTGAAAAAGGATCTCTATGGCCTCAAACAAGCTCCAAGGGCTTGGTACTATTTTTTGGACAAATATCTTCATCAACAAGGTTTTTCAAAAGGATCAGCAGACAACAACCTTTATATAAAAGTTGAAAATGACAAATTGCAGATACTTATTGTGTATGTAGATGACATTATCTTTGGCAGCAATGAAGAAGTTATGAGTCAAAGCTTTGCCTTGGTGATGCAAAAAGAATTCGAAATGTCCTTGTTGGGAGAACTGACATATTTTCTTGGTTTGCAAATCCAACAAAATGAAGGAGGGATCTTCTTGTCTCAAACCAAGTATCTCAAGCAAATTTTGAAGAAATATGGTATGGAAGAAGCAAAACCAGTATGTACACCCATGGTCACAGGATGTAACCTCAGTGCAAATGATGAATCAGCAGCAGTGCATCAACCAACTTACAAATCTATGATTGGAAGTCTACTTTATTTGATAGGTACCCGACCAGACATCATGCATGCAGTGGGAATAGTTGGAAGATTTCAGGAAAATCCAAAGGAAAATCATCTTCAGGCAGTAAAGAGAATTTTCAAATATCTTCAAGGGACTCAAAACTATGGCTTATGGTATCCTAGAGATACAGATCTCACACTTCATGCTTATACAGATGCAGATTGGGCTGGAAGCGTGGATGACAGGAAAAGCACAAGTGGTGGTGCATTCTTTATGGGTTCCAGATTAGTATCTTGGTTCAGCAAGAAACAGAGTTCGATTGCCTTGTCTACAGCTGAAGCAGAATATGTTGCTGTTGCATCTTGCTACACTAAACTCCTTTGGATGATGCAGACCTTGCAGGATTTTCAAATCACTTGTACACCACCCATCTCCATCTTATGTGATAATACAAGTTCAATTAGCATTTCAAAGAACCCAGTCATGCATTCAAAAACCAAGAACATACCAATTAAGTATCACTTTCTCCGGGAACAAGTGCTTGAACAAAAGGTCAAGTTGGAGTATGTTCCTTCTAAGGAACAGGTTGCTGATATACTCACCAAACCATTGCCTAGGGAGACCTTTGAATACCTCAGGAAAAAGCTGGGGGTTGTTGATGGATCATCTTGTTATTGAATCTCTTCTGATTGTTGGTTGTACGCAAGGTTCATCTGAAGTATATGCGTACATGTGCTGGGTTGCGGATTGGTCAAAGATCGAATGGCACAGGTTCAGGGGGAGCATATCATGCATTGTTGGAATTATGCAGGAAGTACAGAATGAGATCATGGATGCTGGTCTGAATATTGCTGCAATACGTCTCTATCTCTTCCATGGTCATGGATTATGGTTCTTCTTTGCAGATCTAGTTTATAGTTAGGGGGAGCATGTTCTTAGGGGGAGCATAACCCTTTGCCCTTGATTTCAAAGGGGGAGAGTGATTGGTTGTTTTTGCCATCAAGTCCAAAGGGGGAGATTGTTGGCACTATGATACATATGTTGTACTTGATGGCAACCCACTCATCTCAGATAATAAATTATAGTGTAGAGAAAAGTTCACGCACTTATATGCAGAGAAAAGTTTATTTCATGTAGAGAAAATTTCACGCACTTTTATGCAGATAAAAGTTTATTTCATGTAGAGAAAAAGTTCACGCACTTTCATGCAAGGAAAAGCGCGTATATGTTGGAGAACTTACCTTTGGTCCATGGTAGTTAGTCGTTGGTATTTGAACCTATGAGGAAAAGCACGTATATGTTGGAGAACTTACCTTTGGTCCATGGTAGTTAGTCCTTGGTATTTGAACCTATGAGGAAAAGTGTGTATATGTTGGAGAACTTACCTTTGGTCCATGGTAGTTAGTCCTTGGTATTTGAACCTATGGTTTTGGACCATGGTACTTCGTCAAAAGTGTTGATCTCACGTACTTTCATGGTTGGTTCATGGTATTAGTCCAACAGTTTTTTTGATCCTATGTTTTTGGCCCGTGGTATTGTGAAAGGCCTAAGCCTATATAAAGCAAAGGAGATCACTTGGCTAATGCATTCTTGCAAATCGAATATCTTAAGATCTAAAATATTGGGTTATTGTTTTAAAAGTTTGATCTATGAAAGGGAAGTTGAAAGCGAATTTGTGAAGGGTGATCTCTCGAGCGCTGTAGCTGCGGAAGTGCAGAGGCGCCACAGAAGGCGCAGTGCGGAGGCGCCACAGAAGGTGCAGTGCGGAGACGCCACAGAGGCGCCACAGAAGGCATAGTGCGGAGACGCCACAGAGGCGCCATAGAAGGCGCAGTGCGGAGACGCCACAGAGGCGCCACAGAAGGCACAGTGCGGAGACACCACAGAGGCGCCACAGAAGGCGCAGTGTGGAGACGCCACAGAGGCGCCACAGAAGGCGCAGTGCGGAGACGCCACAGAAGGGACAGTGCAGAGACGCCATAGAGGTGCCACAGAAGACGCAGTGCGGAGGCGCCACAGAAGGCGCTGTGCGGAGACGCCACAGAGGCGCCACAGAAGGCGCAGTGCGGAGGCGCCACAGAAGGCACAGTGCGGAGGCGCCACAGAAGGCGCAGTGTGGAGACGCCACAGAGGCACCACAAAAGGCGCAGTGCGGAGGCGCCACAGAAGGCGCAGTGCGGAGGCGCCACAGAAGGCGCAGTGCGGAGGCGCCACAGAAGGCACAGTGCGGTGGTTGCAGCGCCACAGAAGGCGCAGTTTGAAAATTTATGAAAAGTGGTCCTTGAAAGAAAAGAAGTAGGGGGTTGTAGCTCCCTTCCAGGAGAGACTCGAAAACAAGAGAGAGTTGTAGCTCTCTGCAGGTTGCAGCCTGTGTACTGGTAAAGGACTGCACCAGTACAGAACCATTGTAAAAGGAGTTTCTAATTTGAAAGAAGATAGAGACATATTGCAGCAGGTGGTTTTCACCCAGATTGGGTTTCCACCTTACATATTGTGTTCTTTGGTGTGACTATCTGTTTTCTTTGTTCATGCTCATTATTTTATGGTACTGACATGCAAAAATAATTCAAAGAATAAATAAGGAAGATTTATTAAAAGAACTTGATAATACTGATTCACCCCCCCTCTCAGTATTATTTCCAACACTTATTAAGAAGAAGATTGAGATGAATTGCTGCAGGTGGTTTTCTCCCACATTGGGTTTCCACCTTATATCATGGTGTTCATGTGTGTGGCTTATGTGTGATGATTTGTTCTATTTTACTGCACCTGTTTACTGTTAATATGGTTGATAATGTTCTAATGCACTCATTAAGGATCAACTAACTGAATCATAAGAAGTTGTGGAAGTAGCATATATGAATCTGAATATGGAAATGAAAAAGTTTTATTGATGTGATAATACTGATTCACCCCCCCCCCCCTCTCAGTATTATTTCCAACACCATGAATGACCAACCACTCATATAGGTAAAAAAAAGTTCTTGAATTTTGTTTCCTGGATGTCATTAGGTTCTATATAGGCTTGGTGATACCTTAGAGCAAGATCTAGGTTGGTGAAGTACTTGGATCCCTTAAGCCATTCAAGATAGTCATCAATCTAAGAAAGTGGATAATGGTTCTTAATGGTAATGTTGTTGAGGGCCCAACATTATAGACAATGTTTCCATTCTTGTTTCTCCTTGTTAGGTACAACCAAAGTGGCATATCCTTGTGGTGATTTGCTAGGATGGATCTTACCATCTTCCAAAAGTTACATAATCTCCTTCTTAATTGTAATGATCTCCACTGGTGAGGTACAATATGTAGGATAATTTGGTGGTGAATAAACATAGACCAAGTCATTGGAGGGTTGAATTGTCCAAATGGGAGGCAAACCCTTGGGTTTTGTAATGAAAATTATGCATGATTAAATGACAAACTAAATATTGAAGAGAGTTAGCTTCCCTCTATGGTCTTTTATTTTTCTACAATGTGTAGTTTTAAATTCTTCAAATTGACTTTCTTAACTATAGGATAATTAGAAAGTAAAAGTTGAGTAAATGAAGAAGTATAGCTGAGTTTTTACACCTTACAATGTTTGTGAAGCCTTATGTCTTGTGGTATCCATCATATTGTGCAAGGTATTGCTAACTTATAGTCATGTTAGAACAACTCAATTGAGTATTCAGATTCCATTGTGTCACAAAAGGCTTTGATAGTGAAGGTAATGGAGAACTTTCGGGTGATCATTGTGTGTTGTCCAAATTATTTGACTCATCTAAGCTTTTATGAGTTTGGATAAGTAGAGGTTAGTAACTTCAAGGAATCAAACAAATATTGATTACCAAATTCTTTTGGTTTCCATTATCTAGGATGATGGAGGCAGGTATGTCCTTGACTCGACAAATTTGTGTGAACAAGGTCCCTTTAGCACTACCAGTGTGTTGTAGATGCAAGAACCCCCCCACACCCCATTTTGGTTTTCTCTTTTCATAATAATGGGGACCCTTCTAAATTATGCTAAGGTTGTTCTTGGTTTTCTTTGCTTGGACAATTTTTGTTGCAATCACATCCGTTATCGTGAGCTCTCCAACAATCTTACAACATTCAATTCACTTAACTTCAACCTCTAAAGTAAACCTTGAGACCTTTTAAAGCATTCCATTGGTTTTTTCGTCTTAGCAAAATGACTTGATAATTCCTTTCGAATTATTTAATTTTTGATTTGTTTTAACCTCTTTATAACATTTCATAATCTTTCTTTGCCTAATGTACATATATTAATTTATATATCAGGATTATGAAGATATATTAAATATATCATCATATGTTTATAAATATATATTTGTAAGTATGTGTATATATAATAGTAAATATATCATCACAAAACATGTATATGTTGTATATAATATAAACCTAAAATGCTACAATTCGAAATGTCATTACAAAAAACATTCAAAACTATTTAATGCGCCATGTTACATAGTTCAAAACTATTCAATGCCAAAACATTTAAAAATAATTTAATGCGAGGGGAACGTTCAAATTATTTTATACGAAGGGAATCATTATCAAAGTTCATTTTTTTTTTCTCAAAAAAATGGAGGACTCCGCGATGTCCATACTCGGTCAACCTCAAGGTGTTGAATTCAACTCTCCCTTGAAATTGATTTACATGAGTTTGAGTAACAGAAGTTATAATATATCTATATATATATATATATATTTGATTGACATGATATTCCATATGAATTAAATGCAAATATTTTGTTAAATTAAAAAAAAAAAAAAATTGCACCTTGTTAACTTTTGAAAAAAAAATGTGAAATTTTTATGAGACTTGTTAGTTTTTATTAAGGGTTTATTTTTTAGCCTTTTTACTAATTGACAAGTTGATCTCTATTTGTATAGGTGCTCTATAATTTTGTGTATCATTTTCTTTGCACAAATTAATGGATTTCATACTAATAGATTTAAATCTATTAGTCATTTTGTTCATTTTTCTTCTTCATACTTACATGTTGTTAGTTATATGTGTGTGGATGTTGCAAGTTGTTTTAAGTTCATTTCAGATTAGTTAATGATATTTCATTATCTTGCAGGAGAATTCAAAGTGATCCTTTTGTTAGATTTATATCTTGCAAATGGTTACTTTTATTTCACATACATATCGTTTGATTGATCCATTTTATATGTTTTTGGAAACACTGTACATTTTGTATTTGCAGCTATGTTTTTGATAATAGTTTTTTCCGATTTCTTCTATTGTCGAATTTACTATCCATATTTTGTTTCCATGAACATAATTTTAAGCCTAGGCATGTATATACATCAGTAGCATAGAGGTACAATTGCATTATTCACTGTGTTTCCATCATATTTTCAAAAGCACAAAAAAATATGTTTTCCTCAAATCAAGCCTCTAAAGCATCATTTTGTGAAGGGTAAACTGGTCCCAAAATTCTAGTCAGGACTGCCATTAATGGAAAAGAGTTTGATCGAGACTCCGACTGGGTAGTTCCTCCCGTGTTGAGTCATGACATTTCCAAACATCAACACAGTGTAATGCTTGGTCACCAAGACAATTTGAGGATTGATAGAAGTGGGGTTGGGTATGTCAATTTCTGTATTTTGGGATGGTTTCTATTGCTCAACAAGGAGGGATTTAGTATTTTTTTTCACCTATAGAACTCAAAGTTCATTATTGAAATGTCCATTATTGAAAAGTAAGATTTTGTAGTATCCTTCAACAAAGAATAACTTTCAGATATGGAAATTTTACTAGCATAGTAGATTTCCTCTCTTGTATGTACCATCTCTCAATGCTTTTCAATCCCAATTTCAGTAAATTTAACTTGTGAAATTCAATAGGTTTGATTGTAATGATGACACTGTGATTCATAGAAATTGCAATCCATTTCACAATCCATTTCAATCCTCTGCATTAATAAGGTCTTTATAAATTTCCCATTGGCCTTTTCCTGATGATTTGACATATACAATAAAGTGGCATTCTTTAACCCCACCCATGGATGGTTTAGAAGGAACGTTACCACGGAATCCTCACAATTTTGTAACTTTGCAAATCTTTACATTACCTCCACACAAACCGGCATTAGAAATAAACTTCTTAATTGCTTCAATTGAATTTTGTGCAATTTCTTGTGGCCTCTTATTCCAAGCAAATATAATAGAAAGGTACACTAATTTATAAACATTTCTTACAAATGCATGCTATGTACATATATGTACTCTTGTAAGTGGAATAGGTAGTATGGGATCCATATTTTCATTCATCTCATATTGATTTGGAGAAATGTCTTGTTTACAACTTGTAATCACATTTGACCACCCACCACTTGGAGATTTTTCCATGTTCCTTGCGTGCATACAATAAATGCAATTATGATTTGCATTAGCACCATGGCCAACATTGTACATGCATTTTAATGTTTTTAAATCAATTGCTAGATGCCATTCAACTTCATATGATCCATAACCATCAACATCTAGTTTTTCTCCCATTCTATGTGAGGCAATTGTTGTGGGTATCAAAGTTTGATAATAAAATAAAACCCACTTTAATGTTTCATGAGACTCCTTAGAAATGCAAAACAATCCCAACCACCATATGTGATTTTCAGATTGGACAAAAGAATATTTTTTTATCAATTACCTCAATATTAGGATCCATGGCCCTATTCATTAATGTGATAGAAACTCTTTCATATTTATCACTATTAATGAGTTCCATCTCATCCAAATGGACAAAACTATTATAAAAATTTCACCATAGCTTGCAATATTTTCTCTAGATCTAACCATATGTTGTTCTTTAAATTCAAAATCACAATCTCATTCTTAATATTTTTCTTCCCACCCATCTTTTTTATCTCTTTCTTTTCTTCTATATGATACATATCACCCACAAGATCAACAATTTTTCTATTAGTTCTTGCACGAGAACTTTTTATATGAAAATGACGAGGAATGACAACTTTAGGGATTCCAACATTTATCAGTCCTTCTCATAAGCATTTAAAAATTGTTTGATAACCTTGTATATTAATCCTAGTATCATCACAAACACTTCAGACTTTCTCTACATTCATGGAATCTGATAGTTGATTTATGACTTGATCAACAAGACATCTTCTAAGGGAATCAAAATGTGGTTTTCCAATCATGGATATTATCTCATATTTCTTGAACATGGACTTCAATATAGAAGACATGTTTGCCCCCTCCAGGATTCCTTCTTTCTTGTTTGGCTTCATGAGATATTTTGTAGCATATACTCTCTTTTTCATAGCACCCCCTGTGGATACCAAAGAATAAATGTTGCTAACTTTTTTAATTCTATATCTTCCTCCAAATGGTGTTTTCTTGAGTACTTTCAAATTCCTTGTTAAACTAGCAACCTTAAGTTTTAAAATGTTAATCTCTTTACTAAAAGATTGCCTCTCTTTGACAAATATTTTATTTTCTTCAAAGTTCTTTGTATCTCTTCATCCAATCTTTTATTTTCTACAAAGTTGTTCATAATACTCTGATTTTGTAGGAAGATGGTTTGTCGTAAACTCATATTCTGATTATTTGCAACCAAATTCATGTTTTGAATTTGATTAATGCTTTCAACCAACTTGTAGTTTTGGTATTCCAAATCATAGATTGTTTTGAATAGGTTTTCCACTTTCTCCTCAAGATATTTACAAGTTCCCTTTAAGTTTTCACAATATCCTAGCAACCCATTCTTTCCATTACACAAAAAATTAAACTAGTCTTGTTACACTTTTAAAGTCTTGGATAGAATTTGTGGTAGGATCTATTGGGAATATCTCTCCCTTTGCCCATAGGTCAACATTTCCCCCCCTCTTCTTTTTTTATTGTCACTCACACCCCTTATTTTAGGGTTATTTCTCTTGTGTAATGGTGCCATGTTTTGATCCACTTCAATTGCAATAATGTATTTGTTTCTTCCATCTTAAGTATCTTTTATATTGTCCATTACCTTAAAATTGGACCTACAATTACAAACATAATGAAAAAATAAATTTAGTATAAGATAAATATGTAGAATATGAAGAGCAAAAATTTAAATGAAATAAAAAAAAAATATTACAGACGAGAATAAATCTCTTTTAAGCTCAAAATGTAAAAAACGCTTTTAAGTATGGAACCCTTCATTTGTAATTATGTGCAGTCACAATCAAGCACCCTTGAAAATGTTGAAAATGGCAACAAGAAATGCTAAACATATAAGTGCTAAAAATAGCACTACTATAAATGGCAGTTTGGGTACTAGTGCTGGATTGAGCAACAGGCAATGAAAAATGGAAGTGCTAAAAATAGCCTTCTATTTTTAGCAGTTTGGGATGGATTCCTATTTTTAGTTAGTCCCTAGACTAAAATAGGAAGTAAAATTCGAATTTGAACTTAACAGTTGTTTGAAAATAAATTAATTAATTCACCATGAGTTAATTAGTTGTGAAAATCAAACATGAAGTCTATGTTAGGACATGCAACAATTTCTCCATTAATTGAGGAATTTATCCATCAGTTAAAGAGATAAGAATGAGTTCTAATTTGAGTTGTAGTTAGTTGGCTCAATTAACTGAGTCAAGTCCAGTTAGATTGATTTAAACAGTTTGTTTAAATTAATGTGAGTTCAGTTAGTTAATGCTTGCATGCATGTAACTGTTGTTGTTCAGATAAGTAAATATTCTCTCATGAATAACTCATGCATGTCAGTTCAAATAGAGACCCAGTTGAGATCAAATGAGGGACAATGTACTATCAGTTGGATGGAATTTTCCTATAAAGGAAACTCATCCATGGAGAAGGATTTATCTCCTTTTGGACTGCGCAGTTAGATCAGAGGTTAGTGAGTGCGTGAAGAGGCCAATTCACACATGTGGCTTCACTTGACCCCAAGAAAAATTGTGCTAAGAAATAGGAGGCTTGGAAGGTAGAGGAGAAGGTTTGAGAGAGGCCTTTGATTGTCTATGAGCAGCAGAGGGATTTCAGAGAGAGCAGGATAGCTTGTGAGTTGATTCTTTCGGTAATCCTGACTATATTTCCACTTGTATGATAATGCAAAGTTGGGGTTTTAGGCTGAGTCTTTCCCCGAGTTATTTCTTCTGTGTTATGTGTGATTGATTTCTTCTTATCAGTTATATGTGTTTAATTGATCTTTCTCATATTCAATTAAGCTTTTGCATAATTTTTTGTAGAAGTAGATCAAGTATTTTTCTTTAGTATATTGCATTATCAGGTGATCTACAGGTGGGAATTTCTACAGGGTATCAGAGCAAAGGTGATCAAAGGAGAGAACTGTATACAAGAAGGGAGAAGTTCGAAGTTTGTGGTTCTTGAATATAGAAATTAAGTTCTTATCACATCTCATTTCCACCAATGGCGTTCAACGGTTTGAGGCTTGAATATGAACTTGATGGAAGCTCAAACTATATACCCTAGAAGGATCGCATGGAAGCATTATTAGAGGATAACGAGTTAAAGGACTTCATTGATCAAGAAGTCCCCAAACCTGAAGCATCTACTACCCAAGAATTGGTGGAATGGAAGAAATGTGTGGCTAGAGCAAGGAGAATCCTTCTGGAGGGAGTTCGAGATCACATAGTCTCGAGTCTCCATGGGAAGGAGACATTGTTTTCAATGTGGAAAACATTGAAATTATGTCAAAATAACAGTGATCAGAGGAAGCTGACGCTGAAAGACAAGCTTCATAAGATCAAGTGTGAAAAGGGTGACATGATCTCTGCATATATGAACAAGCTCACCACATGTAGGGATGAGCTTTGAAGTATAGGGATCACGACAGATGATGATGACATGGTGAGTCTTGCACTCCTCAGTCTTCCTAAGAGCTGGCATAGCTACCAGGACTCGGTTAATGGAAGAGAGAAACTGCCAAATTAGGAATGACTTTGGTCGGATCTAATGCAGGAGGAGATAATAAGAAGCACCAGAGATGGTTCTTCATCCATGGAGGATGAAGAAAACTGCGCCTTATCTAGTAAGGAGAAGAAGGGGAAGGAGAAGGATTCTCTTTCCCAATCTAGTTCTTCCCAAGGTGGGAAGAAGTTTGACAAATCAAAAGTGTGATGCTTCCGTTGTCATGAGGTGGGCCATTTTGCTACAAATTGTCCATTGAGGAAATCCAAAAAGGGATCCATGGAAGGATGAGAAGGTGAGGCCCTGGCCTCATAGTTCGAGTTGGATTTCACACTGTTCGCATGCATGGTTTCATTGATGTGGGAAATTGTTGGTTTCTTGATAGTGGAGCTTCTTTCCACATGACTGGTGACAAGAGTTTGTTCAATACTTTGGAGGAGAAATATCTCCAAATACTCATAGCGATGGGTAATGATGAAAAGTATAGTGTCTCAGGTGTAGGCACGGTTGTTTTTCAAAGGGAGCATGGAGCTTGCATTACCTTGATCGATGTGAAGTATGTACCAGGACTAAAGAGAAATTTGGTGTCGATTGTGATGCTGGAAGACAGAGGCCATGATGTAGTCTTCAGTAAGGGAAAGGTTTTCCTTAGACACATCATCACTAGATAGGTGAAGCGGATCAGTTCACGGGTCAAGAACCTGTATGCTCTTGAGGTTCAAAATGCATGAAAAGCCTTGAGGAGCAAGGCAATTGATGGAGACTTGGTGGTTGAGAGGGAGAGTACATTACCTCTCAACATGCAGCCACAGGATAAGTCTCAGAAAATTGTGGAGGAGCCATGATTGGTGAAGCAACTTCAGGAGGTTGTGGAGCAGCCACAACTGGCAAAGCCAAGAGGAGACTGAGTGGAGGCATCCACTCATGCAGAGACCTCCAGTAGGGGGAAATTTCGAGCCAAGTGGACAGTGGGATCACATGCACCCATACCTATAGGTAGGAGGTGGGGCGATGTGAAGTGCTCGTCCCAAGAAGGTTGGAATAGGGGCAGGATCTTTGAGGTACCCAACCTCTTTGATTCGACCTTGCTACGGGAGCCCCGACAAGGATTAGTAGGACTGGATGAGTGGGTAGAGACAGATGCGAATAGAGCGGCAGAGAGAGCTACAATGCAGGAATCCCAAGACAGTGCAGAGCTAGCAAGCTGCAACAATGCGAGAGGCACAGGAGTGTTGCACCAATGCAAGATGGCATAAAGAGGTTTGCAACGGTGTGAGATGCATGGAGTGTTGCAGCAACTCAGAGGTCAGAGAGGGAGCACTTGTCAACAACAAATAGAGCTTCAGCATCAGAGTATGTTTCTAACCCAATAGAGGTCAGTTGGGAGTTCTTTTTTGGTTTCTAGAGTTGCTGGAGCAACCACACTTGGTAGAAGTGTTGCATGCAGAACATTCCAAAGGTACAGGATCGGGTTCGAGTTGAAGCCTTTCTTGTTGAGAGGGAGTGTTGAAAATGGCAACAAGAAATGCTAAAAATAGAAGAGATAAAAATAACACTGCTATAAATAACAGTTTGGGTACTAGTGCTGGATTGAGCAACAGGGAATGAAAAATGGAAGTGCTAAAAATAACCTTCTATTCTTAGTAGTTCGGCATGGATTCCTATTTTTAGCCAGTCCCTAGACTAAAATAGGAAGTAAAATTCAATTTTGAACTTAACAACTATTTGAAAATAAATTAATTAATTCACCATGAGTTAATTAGTTGTGAAAAATCAAACATGAAGTCTATGTGAGGACATGCAACAGTTTCTCCATTAATTGAGGAATTTATCAATCAGTTAAAGAGATAAGGATGAGTTCTAATTTGAGTTGTAATTAATTGGCTCAGTTAACTGAGTCAAGTCCAGTTAGATTGATTTAAACAATTTTTTTAAATTAATGTGAGTTCAGTTAGTTAATGCTTGCATGCATGTAATTGTTGTTCTTCAAATAACTAAATATTCTCTCATGAATAACTCATGCATGTCAGTTCAGACAGAGACCCAGTTGAGATCAGAGAAGGGACAATGTACTACCAGTTGGATGGATTTTTCCTATAAAGGAAACTCATCCATGGAGAAGGATTTATCTCCTTTAGGACTGTGCAGTTAGATCAAAGGTTAGTGAGTGTGTGAAGAGGCCAATTCACACATGTGGCTTCACTGGAGCCCAAAAAAATTTCGCAAAGAAATAGGAGGCTTGGAGCGTAGAGGAGAAGGTTTGAGAGAGGCGTTTGACTATTTATGAGCAGCAGAGGGATTTTAGAGAGAGTAGGATAGCTTGTGAGCTAATTCTTTTTGTAATTCAGACTATATTTCCACTTGTATGATAATACAGAGTTGGGGTTTTAGGCTGAGGCTTTCCCTGGGTTATTTCTTCTGTGTTATGTGTGATTGATTTCTTCTTATGAGTTATATGTGTTCATTTGATCTTGCTCATATTCGATTAAGCTTCTGCATAATTGTTTATAGAAGTAGATCAAGTATTTTGCTTTAGTATATCGCATTAGCAGGTGATCTACAGGTGGGAATTTTAATAGAAAAACACTACTTACCTGTAACTAATCCATTTATTATGTTAGTATATTTTTTTTAATCACATTTAAGTTGCTCATATTGGTTTGAAATCAAATTGTTGTTTATTCTTAATGGGACAAGTTTCAAACTTGCAATTTCATGTTACATTTTGGACAGCTGATGTGAATGTTCATTTTTGGCACTTGTGGAATGAAACGATTGGTTTAGTAGCAAATGGTCACAACCCCTCATTATTATCTCTTATAACATTGGATTTTGTGCCCCTTGTATTCTTGGAATTAAAAATAAGTTGGGATTATGTTTTTTAGGCTCTTGGGATCCAATTTCACTCATAAAAATAGGGGAAATTTTTTGGAAGAAGGAAAAAAGGGGTAAAAGAGAGTTATAGTTGAGAAAAGAAGCCTATCATAGTATATGGTTGAACAATTATGAAAGAAAGCAATTAGAGCTATGAATTAAGCTAATAACAAAGAAAATATTATGGAGTTTAATTGACATCCAACTAGACCTTTCTATATGCACATTAAAAAACATGGAGGGAGGATGTTTTGAAAGGAATTTTGAGAAGAGAAGGAAGACCTCCTTGTATTTTGTGGCTAGGTATTATGGGTACCAAGAGATACTTTGTCTTAAAAAACTCAACAATGAAATATTGTTCTAGTAATCTTATTGCTTTGTGAATTAGGATACTAGCATGAATATTCTACATTTCTTCTTCACATTGATCTTGTCATAAGTTGGCTAGGGGGTGGCCTATTGTAGAAAAACCAAGTTCGATAAAGCCATAAATTGGGTGGAAATTTGTTTTTCCTTAATAAATTGGCTAGTTTGCAATATTCAATCAAATAATTCTTTCATCAAAGTTCTAAAAATTATTTATATACTCTATCTATAAAATATGCATTGATGTGGAAAAATTACAACTTAGCCTCTAACACGCCTACAGAAAACCTAGCTCCTCGCAATGGCTTCCGTGGAAGGGGTTGCTCCCCCTCCGCCTCCTCCCCCTTCTCTCGCCAATGAATCTGAAACCTTTCAGGCATTAGTGGCTTCTCTTCCTAAGCGATCGTGTCCATCTAAAGCCCCTTCCAACAGAAGAACGAGGGATAAATACATAGCAACCTGATTGGATCATATCATTATTCATAGTAACTAGCTCCTCAAAGGACTCAATTGTTCTTTGAGAATAGAAGCACAAGTAGAATCATATCATAGGCCAATATTGGTTAGATTGGATAAGATCAAAAACCTCAATCCATTCCCCTTTAGATTTAATGTAGGCTAGGTTCAAATGAAAGGAGTAGGGACATTGGTGGAGTAATCATGGCATATTCCAGTTCAGGGATCCTTGCCCTTTGTCTGGGAATCAAAGCTACGAAATGTGAAGCAGGCTCTAAGGAAATGGCTTAAAGAGAGATATCAATCTTCTGGCCAAAAATGACGAGACAAGGTTCAGAAACTATAGGAACACTACAAAATGATGGAGGAAGTTCAAATAGGGGAAAAGCATCTGCAAAAAAAAAAGCATCTCACTCATCAAATTTCTCTTTGAGTAGATAAGATGAAAATATTTGGTTTTTAAAGTCTTGCAATCCATGGTTGCAGGTTGGAGAGTCCAACACATCCTACTTCCATAGGCAAGCCAAATCAAGGGAGTTATGAAACAAATTCAAAGAAATCATGCTTGAAGGAAGGTCGAGGGTAAGCTCTTTTAAAGGGATTAAGGAAGAGGATTACAACTTCTATAAATCTCTATTTAGTGCAAATCAAATTCCCCTTGACTGATATTTTAACTTTCTCCAAGTGATGCCTTAAGTGATTCCTTATGTTGCCAACCAGAAACTTATAGCCAAGATAGGGGAAGAAGAAGTCAAAGAGGACATCTGATCTCTAGAGAAAGAGAAAGCTCCTGGGCCTGACCAGTTCTCAATCAGTTTTTATCATCTCTTTTGGTCAATGATAAAAAAGGATCACATTCAAATGTTGAATCATTCTAGAGTTAAAATGAAATTGGGCGGTGGCATGAACTCTTCCTTTTTAGCTTTGATCCCAAAGGAAGAAAATCATGTCAACTTCTCAAGATTTCAATGCATTTTTCTATACAACTCATCATATAATATCTTGAGAAAAATCATTGCCAATCAACTAAATCCTTTGCTTCCTTCATTCATCTCTGACAATCAAGGTGGTTTCATGCAGCAAAGGAACATTCTTGACAACATTATTTTGGTTGAGGAAGCAATACACTCAAGAAAGGAAGCAGGAGAAGTAGGAATGGTCATCAAATTGGATATGGCTAGCACATTTGACCAGGTAAATCACTCTTTTATTCATCGTATTTTAGAAAAGTTGGGCTTTTGCAATGAATTCATTCAATGGGTCAAGGCATGCATTGGATCACCTTGGATCTCCCCTCTGGTTAATGGTAGACCAACATCTGTCTTTGCGGCCTCTAGAGGACTCCGTCAAGGTTGTCTTTTGTCACCTCTTCTTTACATAATTATGGTGGAATCGCTTAGCAGGAATTTGGAAGTAGTCAAGTTGGATGGGGATCTTCTTGTCTAAGTATTGGGAGAAATTTCAAAGAAATTAACCACTCCCAGTTTATGGATGACACTCTTTTACTAGGAGGATCCTCAAGGGCCATTGCACCTAGATTTAAAAAAAAAATAGAATCCTACCTCCCTTTGTCTAGAGGAGTGATCAAAATAATGAAGAGATGGTTGATAGGTTGGAATTGTCCTGATTCCACTTTGCAGGAAATATCTTGAATCCTGGGCTTCCCAGTCAACAAGGATTGGAATTATTTTACTTATCTCGACATCCCTATTTCTTTCAAGCAGGTGTGGGGGGAGGATTGGGAGTCAATTCTAAAAAAATAAAAGAATCCTATCCTGGGGAGTAAGATGGTTGAATGTGGCAAAGATAGTGATTCTCATAAAATCAATTTTATCTTCCTTACCAGTGTACCTTGGATCAATACTATTAGCTCCAAAGAATATAATTCATAGTATTAGTAGCTTAATTAGAAAGTTCTTATAGCAGGGAGGAAAAAACAATGAAAACAAATTCCATTTGGTGAATTGGAATACAGTCAGATTGCCAAAGTAATTGGGTGGTCTAGCCATCAATGACTCTGAATATATGAATCTGGCTCTAGGCACTAAATTGGTATGGAGGATATTATCAGACACTAATGAATGGTGGAAAAAGGCTTTCACAAGGAAGTATTTTCACAAGAATCGATTTCTTAGGCCAAAAGGTGAGTCATGGGATGGGAATTTTGGTACCCTGTAAGAATATTGTCACAACAAAATACACTTATAAGATTTTCTTCGAGCATATTTTGGTTCTTTTTGGTTGCCAAAGACAATATTTCCTGATAAGGATAGTAGGTTCCTCAGTATTTTCTGGTTTTAACCTTTGGTCCATGATGGACATCAAGCTTGACTAGAGCCACTACCTTCCATCCATAGATTGATAAATAAAAAGAAAGTAGTCAATAGGATTATTTTAGATGTCCTTAGAGTATACAATTGCAAGCATCCACATAAACGTGTTGAAATCCTTCCATATTTTCAACAGAAACTTGACATAGCTCTTTATATTTCTATTGGCCAGAAGCCTTTTCAGATGTGTTTGTGGTCCCATCAATTGGCACAAATTGATGTAGCTATATTCATGGAATAACACATGAATATACCTCCCACACTTGGAACAAGGTAATCAAAGCAACCAATTTTGAGTAATGTATCCAACAAATTCAATAATGAGTTCATGATATTTTGTAGAAAGTTTCCAATTTAAAGTACAAGTAGATACACAATCCATTGGGTTCCACATAAGTTTCAGGTTGGTGACGAGTTATGGTTGGACTTGCATAAAGAGAATTTGACAAACTCCCATAAGAAGCTCATACCACTTTGATATGAGCCTTACACCATCACCAAGGCTATGGGTGAGAATTCTTTTGAGGATAGTCATAAGATGATTTATATTACTTCAAATGTATATGTTAGGATGATTTATGCTTGATGGGGTGAATGTCTAGAAAGATTCCCTTTAAGAGAATGAAAAATATGATAACACCATTACTAACATAAGTGATTGTGATATTCTACTTGAATGACATTAGGTAACTACACAAGAGATTTTAAGAATGACATTTAGGGTTTGTTTTATATCAAGGTATGTGGATCATTATTGTTTTTTCCCGAAGCATTTACATATGACTAAATTTTTTAAATATTACATCACTTTAATATTATTTCTCTTACATACTCCTAGGATATAATTCAAAGAATCATAGGTACTGAATCTCATGAAACTCTTGTTTTTTTATCTAAATAACTAAAACTCTCAATTTTGTTACTCCTAATATTCAAACTTTCACTATTGTTAAGACTACTTCCTCTAATTCTTTTTCTTCCTCCATAAGTAAGTTGAATACTAGGTGTACTTAAACCATTATTAACAAGCTAGTGTAGTGTTACCTAATTGTATTTAAGAAGCATAAGGGGCAGGGTTGGTACAAGGCCAACTTTTCTATTGTCTAGTGCCATGCCCACTACTAGGTTCTCATCCTCCCTTAATAGTTGGGACATATTTTGGCCTTAGGATATGGTTTCCCATTAGTTCATTTGATTCTTTCTCATCCACAATATCATTCTACATTGCATCCAACATGTCACTTTGTAATCACATATCTCTCATAACCCCACTCCAGTGTGTTCATTAGACCTCATTGAGGTGACTTGACTACTACTCCTTCTTGAGTTATATTTATCATCAACACTTTATTTCAAAATCGTTCACTGGACAACTCACCTTTCCCATTCAAATTCTCCAACTCTCTCATCCTCACTTCACTACTCCCTTCCTCGCTAATCTCCTTTTGCAACTCCTCATTTCCTTCTTCATTTGCTCACATCTAGTTCAACCACCACTGGTTAGTTATCTCTACTTCCTCAAAGCTTGTTCAACTTTCTCTTTAACTTTTGTGTCCTCCATGGTCATTTGGTCCTTTGAGCTCTCATATTTTCCAACCCCATTGTAACCCATTCATTAATGCAAGGTTTTACATCACCATGCTCAGTGGGTTAATAGGAAAAACCTTTCCTTTACCAACAACATTTTTATCCTTGTAGGTTTTGTGTTTACCAATCTTATATTAATAAATCTTAATTAACACATTAAAATAGATAATTAATGAATATTAAATTATAATTAACATGTTAAATTAAGATTGTATAATCATTATTACATAATCAAATTATTGGGAGAGCCATTTTCCCACATTTATCGGGTACTTTTCAAATTTGAGATGCTTCTCAAACAATTTTGTGGGAACTTTTCAAATTTCAAGCACTTTTCAAACAATTTTGTCTTGAAGCATTCATAACACATATCATTTAGGAACACTTCTCAACAAACTAATACTAAACCATTATTTGAGGAGAGTTAGCTCGTGCACAAATTTATATATAGATTCTTAATCGCACTATCTTCGGGGAGCATGGTGGAGCATTAATAGGTGAGGCTCTTCTGGCAGCAACTATTCCAGTCTAGCAAGATAGGGTTATGAGCTATGCAGTTATAGCCATGTGCTCTATGAGGCCGAATCTTCCATGGTTTTTGCCTAAAGTAGATATCTTTTTGGCTTCAATGTTTTGTATTACAAAGATTTTTTGCACATATTTATTTCATTTGAATTTTTATGAGCAAAGTTCTTAGGTGACCCCAAGCTTTGATTATGATAGGCTTATCCAATTTCATGAACCTACATAACCTCTTAATGAAACAACACTAGAATGTGGCTAAACATGTAGATTTAGAGGCCTTATATTCATTCATAAGTCCACACTACATATTATTATTTCACAATTGTTCAAACATGAGATTTGAGACCATTTTCAAAGAGACATCTTCCATAGTGGATCTACACTACATATTACTACTTCAAAATTCCTCAAACATGAGATTTGAGACCATTTTCAAAGAGGCATCTTACATAGTGGACTTTCTCTATAAGTTTATTGATTATTGTTTGGATCTTCTATCAAAAATGCATGAATTACACCCTTTTGGCTATGCTCCTGAAGTTGGATGCTTTCTTCATTAATTCCCTTGTGACCTTTTCTTTTTTGTTGAATTTCTCTTTTGCATGCATCGTGTGAACATAATTATTTTTCTTTTAATGGGTTGGGCATTCATGTTCTTCGGTGCATAAACCTTTAGATATTCCACAAAAACATTCATAGCCATTTTGTACTCAACAATATGTTTGTATTTCCTGTTGTCGTCATCATATATGAAAAATTATAGTTCTCCCTAAGTTTGGCCTCATAAGATTCAAAGAAAGCGTTGGTTTATTGTACCTTTGTTCATACATGAGATATAAGACCATTTTCAAAGAGGTCTCTTCCATAGTTAACTTTCTCTATAATTTTACTAATTATTATTGAGATATTTTATTAGAAATGCACGTGTTACACCCTTTTGACTATGGTCCTTAAGTTGGACACTCTCCCCAGTAATGCCCTTATCACACTTTCTTTCTTTTTTGAATTTCTCTCTTGCATGTGCCATGTAAACCTTTTTTTCTCTTTTAATGGGTTTTGTTTTCCGCTTCTTTAGTGCCTCTACCTTTAGATATGTCAAAATGACCATTCATATGCATTATTTACACACCGATATGTCTGTCTTTCTTGCTATCATCAAGCCCATGAAACAGATCTAAAAAGTTGTGGTTTTCTCTTATGTCTAGCCTCATAATATTCAGAGCAGGTGCTATTTTATTGTACCTTTGTTGTTGGTTATAACAGTCAAGAAAGTACAATAATTCATTTAAGACATGAGCTCACAAATCTTCCACATGTGGCCTAAAACATTGTTGTAATTGATGGTCTTTCCTATGGGTTTACAGCCTATGATGTTTTCAAACACGTGCATATAATTTCCATTGAGGAAAAGGGTTTTTTACATATTTCCAACTTTTGGAAAGTTAGGATCACCTTGCTACTCTGCAAATGTGATTAAAATCACATGTGAAGTCCCTCTTCAGTGGTGGATAACACTTGGTTCCAACTTGGGGACATGTGTTCTTCTTGGAAGTGCATGAGAACCTTAGAATCATTTCATGCACATATGAAACTAGCCTCCACGTTCAACAAAAATATCATCACTACATCAAAGGTTGGCCCTTATAAAGCAAAGCACAATACATTAAAGCCTATGAAGATAAGAAATCAATCTTGCTGCTCAAAAAAGATTATTCAACTCTAAACTACTGCTCAGTAGAGCTTATTAATTTCCTATATTGTTGGAGCATGTGTAAAAATAAGGCTACCAGTTGAAATTAGTGAATTAATGCAACCACTGTAGCACCTCATGAATACAATGGTCATTTCCTCTGTGCTTAGTCATCATGCAAAACTAGGAAACATCAAAACCAAAATGTTTGTAGGATAGAATTTTTTCATTGTTGGGCTATAACAGAACCTGGGTACCTACAAATGAAAAATGTCATCAATTTTGGTGTTATAGTATACATGATCTGCAACAAGATATGTGTAGTTGTCCTAAAGAGGATTTTTGTGAACTCTGTCAAAACACATACTGCACCATTTTCTTGAAATTCCATTTTGTTGTCACATGAGAGCACATACTATTGTCCAAATGATTGTTGTTGAAGTTCTATATTGGATAGATGAAAACCCTTCACAAGGGAAGCATGATCTGCAATTTTGTATTTTAAGGAATATTGATTCCATAGTCTTCCATAACCATTATTAGGCCACTGCAAGTGCTACTGATCCAACCCATCTAGAAGGTATGCACCTAAGGCTATAAGTGATAGGCCTATAAATAGTTGGGGAATGCAGTCCATTGTCCTAGCTACAAAGTTTTCCCAGAGAGATCACATCCACACTTCCACAACCTTTTGTATTTTCAAACACAAGCATTAACCAATTAACATCATCACTCTTAAGATTTATCAACAATTCTTATCCAATATTATCTAGTGTCCTAGGGTAATCTTTTTCCCTTAGGTTTGTTATTCTGGCTAGGGTTTCTTCAATAAATCTTCAATAGTAGTACACATTCATAAACAATATGTATGCATAAATATAAAGAGTCTCAACAACTATATAATTTATGCATGAATATAAAATTCCCATAGTAATAATACTTCAGTCAAATCACAACAACATGGGGTTGGCTACCCATTAGCAATGAATGTATCAAGTCAATAGGAAATACAGGGCTGATAAAGTCACACACACTTCAATGTTACTATACTGACCAATCGAAGCATACTATCTTAATTTATTATATATTGGCTATTATAAGTTTATTGCACATGGATCTGACTTATCTTAAAGATAACCACAGACCTGGAAATGTCTTTGCTAGTCTCAAGAAATCAAATTATTTGTTGAACTCCAGTAGGCTCGGTCCCTCTGCTTAGGGCTAATCATAACCTTAAAGGCTATGGTTGGCTAAAACTTCTGAACGACACTGCAATATTACCCTAGCAAATTTAATCGCACACTTTTGTTGCTCTCTTGGATAATACCGCACTAATAACCTGCTTGATCCAACGATGTTGTACTGGTCTGCAAGGTCTATGTAATCCAAAGTAAGATGCAGCAACCTCAAAGAGAATTTAATACCCTCAGTATGAAATTAGAAGTGGGTCATTTCCCTAAACACCTTCTAAAAGGGGAAACGACCTCCAAAATTGGGCCTTGTAACTTCTTCGCTAGCTTGGTTCACTTCATTGTGTTCTTGTCCTTAATATCCACCTTAGGATGACCCTGAAGGGCCCCTATTGTAGGGATTCAGGGTCCTGGGTAAGGCTCCCTTAGCAGCAAATTCTATGATCAAACCCTTAACTTAAGTCTAGTGGATAGTTTGAAAGGATTCCTTCAGTTTAAAAGTTTGTTGGCTAGAGACAAATTTTGTTGTTCAACAAATCGTAGAGATTACCTTCTTATAAAACATGATAGAGTTGATTTTCCTCAATATTTCCACCAAATTACCTTAGTATATCCTTCAATAAGACCTAGGCCGGATTTCTTCATTTGAATAAAAAGTGTCTCAATATGTCAAAAAAATTATGCTCCAATGACCTATACCAGAACAAGGAAAAGGAGTGTCTAGGTAGGGTGGGATTAGCTCCATCGCAACTAGATGAAATATTAGATAAGGTGGGATCACCTGCAGCGAAGCTAATAAAAGAGAAGGGGTCTTAAACCGTTAGAGCCCTGGCTCAAGAAAATAGAGATATCAAATCCAAATTCATGATGATAAATAACTGCAACTCTCCATTATTTCTAGATTTCGCCATGGGGTTTATCTAATGTGAGGAGTTGCAAGTGTAACCCCCAATTTTGGGATTTTTACCCAAACTAGCCCAAAATTTATCTAATGTTGCCCCAAACATTGGATAATTTGGGTTTTACCCATTTATCAAGAATGCAACCTACGAGTTTGGATAGGCTATTTCGTCCTCCCATGGACAATTAATTCATTGGGGACATTACATATTACCAACTCATACAAGCCTAGAGACTCCTTTTCTAGAAATAGTGTGAAACTTAGCAATTTTGATCTCGGGTTTCTTCAAGTACTAGTGGCATTTGTGATACCAAACTGACCCCTATTCAATAATTTTTTGGGCCAACATTGATCCATGTGAAATACTTCTAAAATCCAAATTTCATTTCTTAATCTCATGCCAAACACTAAGTAATTTTAGAGTAAAATCACATTGTATTTGTCTATCGGGATACTTTAAGATGGTTTCCACATCATAATTGACTCTTTGTCGATCACCCTTCCCTTTTCTACTAAAAATGAAAACTCTAAATTGTTTAAGCTTAAAATGCTTTTAATTATTTTATTGTGGACAAGGTACTCAAAGTCATGAAAGGGGTTTGGGTCCCATTGTTCCTCTAGATACAAAATATCATGCAAGTTATCTATTCTTCTAGTAGCATGAAGAGCACTCTTCAAAAACATTTCACATTGATCAACTCTGTCAATTCTTGTTTCTTTTTTAATTATATTAGAACTGGTCATGTCCCTCAGAGCATGCAAAAGAGTGGGTACAAATTTATTCATCATTTGTGTTCCAATATATTTATACAAAGTAGTTAGGGACATATCTACAACTACAACTATTTGTGGGATCATGTCATGTAAGTTGCACTTAAATTTTTTTATAAATATGTCAGTTTCTTGACTAGGTTGTACAGGTTCTCTGGCACTAGATTGCACATTGGAATGTTCTC
This sequence comes from Pinus tabuliformis, assembly GCA_031772625.1. NCBI lineage: Eukaryota > Viridiplantae > Streptophyta > Pinopsida > Pinales > Pinaceae > Pinus > Pinus tabuliformis. The sequence continues at coordinate 502,206,578 of CM062818.1, read as the reverse complement.
CTTTAGCTATCTTTGCATGGTGTTCAATAGACCTATAGTCATGAACCATTGGTTGCTTGGTTGCAACATGGTTTGTTTGGTTCCAAGATGGTTGACTTGAATATTTAACTGTGCATTAGTCCTTTCACTCACGGTGTTGAAACCAACGTAATGATGCAAGAAAATAGTGCACTTGGGATGAACCACAACCTCAATGTGCTAGAGAGCATATTTCCTATGAAAAATATTATAAGGCTCGTGATCATATCCAAACTTGTTACTCCTACTAGTAGCCTTTTTTTTATTTTCTTGTAATTCATGTTCCTAATTACCTGTGCATGTATCGATCTTATTGATGTGAATCACACTTTGAAAGGTACCCAATAAGTTGTGTGGTTGGAGAAGCCAAATATTGTTTATGACTACGTTGAGAAAATTCCCTATTGTTGATTTCAAGATATTATTTATCTATATCATCGATCATTCTAGAGTTCACCTTTTATAGGCCCCAAAACTATCCCTAAACATCAAATTCATGTGGATTTGTTAGAGGTTAGTTGTCTACATTTCCTTGTAAAATTATAGTGCATGAATGATTGTCCACATGTTCATGTTTAAGAGAACATCTTTGCATTTGATGTGGTCTAGAGAGTAAATTTATATTTGGGTCAAGCCTATATTCTTCATCAATGAATTTCTTGACATTGTTTTCATTCTCAGCATTGTAATTGTATATGTCATCCAAGGTTTCATTACAGGTTTCATCAATCTTTCGAGGATGCCCAACTTTGTTATTGTTAAAAATAGAGTCATATAGAGGTGGAAATGGATTTGTATGACTGAAAGCTTCATTAATTATGTGTTTATAACATACCCTTTGTTTTTATACCATCGAATATCCATGACATGTGTTAATAATTTTGTCTTACAAATGAGAATTGGCAATAGAAGGGAGAGACTTCCCTTTCCCATCAGCCTTGAGGAATAAATTTAGATCATAGGCATCAAAAACAGTGGTACCATTAGATTCCATGATATAGGATCTTTGAGGGTTTAACTATAAAATTAATTTTTTCTTCGCTTGGAAATCTTGAATTAAAATCTCACAAAGAACTTTTACATTGTGTTTAATACCACTGATTTTGTTGGGGAAAATTTAGTTGTGATACTTCTTATTTATTATTTCATGGTTCTCTAGGAGCAATCCTTGTGGTGGAAGGAGCTCCCAATATTCAATAATATGCTCCTAATCCAAATGAAATTATCCATATTAAGACTATAGCTGAAATTGGTTTGGTGGCTCAGACTATCAAGTACCTTGCTTCAAATGCTACTTCTTATAATGAGAGACTAATGTGTTTTGCATGACCTTTTCAATGACAAGTTTGGAAATGTGAATTTTTGATATAATGTTTCATTTATAATATAGTAATTATGAAGACATCAAATGTCTTGTTGCTCTGAGTCTAAAAATATAGCACTTCCAAATTGTGCAGGTGTAAACTTGAGGGCCCTTTTAATTCATTCAAGACCCTTGTTGATATGGAAGTAGTACACTCTTCTTTCCATATTTGCATTCATCTGGAAACATAAATCCAAGAAAAAGAAGAGAGCCAAGGATATCACTAAGCATTTTCCATGCAAATGCAAGAAAGGTTTAAAGACATTATACCATCTATATGTAAGAGAGCGAGGTAGACTTCAAATGCAATCAGTTTTTATAAGGTAAGCAAAATGTAGTAGTTCAAAGATTTTACTTTTTTTTGACGTGAAACTATGATTTCTATTAAATAATAATTGAATATAATATTATGTTGCCAAAATTTACACTTTGCACAATATTTGGCACAATGTCAGGTGCATAGATGCAGAATCCTAATTGGTGCAATGAAACTTTTCTAAAGTTGGGGGACTAGGAACACATCATTTTTTTCATTTAAGCTTATGCAAAACTATTTTGAATTATCTTATACAAAAAGTATATAGGAACATTCAGACACTACAATAATTGAATTGTTGCCCACCATATGGCTTGTCTAGTCATGGATAGATTTCGTCAAAGTCCTTTGTGTCACCGTCTAAGCTAACTTATAGAAGATGTTGGTTTGTGTAGATTGCAACTTTGTGAGAATCAGATGGTTCTAAATCTTGTTTCCCTAACTTTTCATCAAACTCAATGTACTCTTCTCTAGTTCTCTTTTGCTATCAGAAATTACATCTTTAACATCCTTGAGTTGTCCTAGTAAATCCTTCATTATAACAGATGATAACTACTTTCCTTAAAGTCTTGTTGTCCCACCTTTAAATTTGCCTCCCACTTCATCGAAGATTTTTTTGAATTGCCTCCTGTCATTTCCCAGTTTGGTAAAAGTAATTACCACTTGTGATATTATATCCATGATTCCACACTTATCCATAGTTCTGGAGCAAAAAAATTTGAGGAAGAAGTCTGAGGATTGGGCTAGACCACATCAAAAATCCTTGTGAAATATGGAGGTACATCGAAGTAATAAGAGAGAAGCTTAAGGCCAATTTGACTCTTGAGTAATAGACCCATTGAAAAAAATGCTAACTCACTATTCCACTAGATCAATTCCCAATTGTCCCAGATAATTCCTCCTGCAATGAATTCTTTCACCTCATCCCTGCAGTTAGGGTACTGGATAGAGTTTGGCTACAAATTGTAAGCATAACACATTTGTTGCACAATATGTTTTCACATTTCCAACTCTATACCTGAAGTGTCGTCCTTTGTGCCACTATCATCACAAATGTCATAAAGTGACAAAAGTTGTGTAAACTCATTCACCATGAATTATATGCTCAATACATCCCCGAAGAGATGGAGAACTAATGTCTTGAAGCAATTCTAGAAAAACTTGTGAAAAAAATCTAATTTGCAAGACAAGCATTACTTTTAGTAGGAAAATCTATGTTGGTAACCTTTTGTCTAACTAGTGACTAGCACTGGTAGCGTAACTTTTTCTAGGAAAATTCACGCTAGTCCTCTTCAGGCAGTTTCTCCAAAAATGGAGTAGAAGCTTCTCTTACTAGAAGCCTCGAGAATGGTGAGCTGGTAGTTGTTGGATGAAGGTATGGTCAAGTACTCCTATTTAGAGCTCTTGATCCTACCTTTAGGGATCTTACCTTTGGGACAAGTACCTTCTTCCCCCTTTGGTTGATCTTTAACTCCCTCTCCCTCAATATAAATTGGTTCTTCACTTTCCTCAATGGGTTGGTCATTGCTGGTTGCCATTCCTTTGATCAATTGTGCTTAGATACTTCCATTTTGGTGAGAGAGGAAAGGGGAGCTGGTTAAGTTTGGCTTGGACTTGGAACCATCCTGAAGGAATCTTTCAACTTCAAGGTACCATTTGTATGCCTCCTTCTTTGATTTAATCATTAATACAAAGCATGTTTTCCTTCCCATAAGATTATCTATTATGGTTTGCTTAGCACAATACTCCTTGATCTATTGTATAACTTATATTGGAATTCATATGCTATGATCTCTCTTATTATTGTCTTTTGATCTCTCTTGCAGGTATTTGGAAGCAAGGAATAGAGAGGAATGAACCTGGGGTCTAAGGGATCGGGATCATCATCAAAGGTCGAGCGCATAGGAGAGAGGTAGGCCATCTCCCTTTCTCATTTGTCATTCTGATTTAAGTTAGGGAAGTTTTCTTGTTTTGGAACGGTTGTTACTAGACCCACACATTATGCTAGAGGGATCGCTTCCATCTATAGAAGGGATTGCTTGGTTAACAAATTGGAGACTCCACTAGGGAAGCCTACACCCTTTTCATCCTCCTTTCGTTTTTTTTCCTTCTCGTTAAGTTTGGCGAATGGTCGAAATACCCTGTCCTTGGATTGAATTTGAGGCTCTACTTTGAATTGTTGGTGTCTTAGGGTATTAGGTCTAGAGTTTCTTCCTGATTCTTTCTTGTTTTTCCTAAAATTTCCTCGCTCAGAGCGTGTTTTATTAGTGACAGTTGCACTGACAGTGCATGTTTTTCCTTGTACAGTCACATTGAAAACCATGTCTTCCTCTGTTTACCCACGTTGAAGACCAGCACGAGTTTTTCTATGAAAAGTAGTGCTACCAGCACAGGTTTTGCTATGAAAAATGGCATTGATGGCCCTGTCAACACGAGTTTTCCTATATAAATTAGCGATGGTCCTTGAATGTGAAATTTTTTAGGGTATCTACTGAAAACTCTAGTGTGTCCTAATATTTGAGGTCTCTTCTCTGATTTATCTACATTAGTCTCTGTCTGTATGCTTCTGATTTCTTTGTGGAATGCAAAATATTGTCTCTTGCTTGAAGTGGTAAAAAATCGGATTTTGATTGAGTTTTTTCAAGTTTTGAGTCAATTGAGATCTTTGTTTACTACTTGTGTGCTTGAGAATTATTGATTGTCTAGTTAATTAAACAATGATTTCTCTTTTGCATTGATTAAAGGAATCGATTTTGCATTGAATTAGTTTTCATTTCGGAAAAAATATTTTTCATTAAAATTGCATTAGATCACTTGCATGAAAAGTTATTTTTTGGAATTAATTATTGGAAATAGATCACATTTTTCAATAATTGAAAACTAAATGGTGCATTAGTTGCATTAAATCATTTAAAGCAAAAAGAAAAGCATAATTCATATAAGTGCATCTTAGGAAAAGTGAAAATCTTTTTTACTTTTTACATTGCATTTGGAAAGTGAAAGTGAAAGATCTAGTTAGGAAAGATTTGTTTGTTGCATTCTTCATTGTTGCATCATTGTTTGAATCTCTTCCCTTACTAGATTAGCTTTCATCGAAATGGAAAGAATCCTTTTCTCATGATAGTTGCATCATAGGAGTTCAGGTGACATCATTTTGAGCCTTAAAACTGAAACGTAATTGAAGATAAACTTAAAATTTACCTCAATTAACCTAAGGAGCATTTGAAACTTAACACAAATATTTATAGGTCTAGGCTAGAGACGTGTTATGATGTTGTTAAATGTAGGATTTGTCATTATTTTCCAGCGTTGTATCCCGAGGGCGAAATCTTGTTCCACGTACAAAAGTGTATAAGACAACTCTCTAGTACTTTCGAGTATATCAGAGGCGCTCCACGCATGGTAAGTATATGGGAATGCTCTCATTGAATGATTACGCATTAGACAACACTACTATAGATTGCACTCCCATGTACCATCGTGTATATATTAGAAGCCCCCTACAGATTTCTATCCATCCATAGGTATCCGAGTCAGTCGCCTGTAAACGTGATACACCGAACAAAGCATTCGTGGACATTTCTTGCCCATACTTATTGGTTCACTAAGAGGTATTCTTCAATTCACAGATACTTGGTAAACCTTTTTTCATAGTTTTACCCTCTCTTTTTTTTGTTAATTTCTAAAATCAATTAATTGACTGCGGAAAAACATCCTTCCTGTGGAAATAATGCTTAGTAGATCTTAGGTTGAGACTAATGGCAACAGTTCCTGAGCCTACCAACCAAGGAAACCCCTCTAACGGGAGTCCTTGTCCTTTTCCTTCTTTTGGAAATGTTGGTGCTCCATATATGGAAACGTTGTCCCTTCCTGGGTTTTTCAACTAGTAATAGTAAAACCCATGGGAAAAAGGGAAATTTTATATTTCCATGTAGGTTATGTGAAGGTAATCATCCTATTCACCTTTGTTCTTATATGGATGAGGCCTCTAAAGTGTTGGATAACCTTACCGCTTCTCAATCTCATCTTCTAACTGGTTATCAAAAGCTTTCCTCTGACCCTCCACTAGTTGATCAAATGGTTGATCAAGATTCATCTTCGGTCAATCCCACCCTCTCTGAAAGTGAATCTCATGAGTCCATTCTCTACCAACCATTGGTTGAGTAAGTGGTTGACCGGATTCTGCTTTCAGTTGATCATATCTATTGTGTAGAGAGTGTAGTTCATACTTCTCAAGTTCTTCTGGTTTCTTCAGATTCCAAATAATTAGGGGGCAATCCTCATGTTCACACAGTACAGGGGGGTGATCCTCCTATTCCTACGATACAGTAGGGTGATCCTCCCATTCCCATAACACAAGAGGGTAGTTTTCCCATTCTGATGGTACCCTCTCCAAGTAGTTTAGTCACTTTTTTTATTGGATTCGTCTAGCAAGATATCATCTTTCATCTTATGTGCCTTTCCATATCATAATACATGGTTCTAATATACCCGTACCTAGCACAATCATAGATGAAGGTGCATATGTTAGTATTATGTCCTCAACTACTTGGAAAGCCTTAGGTTCTTCACAGCTTGTGCTCGCTACCTAGAATATGTTAGCTTTTAATAGAGGAACCATTCAACCCTTAGGGATCCTTACTAAGTTGCCTATTAATTTGGGATGAAAAATCATCTATATCGATGTGATGGTTGTCCAAGGCCCTTTGGATTTTAATTTACTCTGTGCTTGTGACTATGTTTATGTCATGGGAGCTCTTATCTCTTCTCTCTTTCATGTCTTATGTTTCCCACATGAAGGAAGAATTGTGGCCATTGATTAGATTTTGTTAGTTGGTCCTAATTTAACTCTTGATTAACCATATTCTCTAAATGGTCCTTGTATGCAAGTGGTATCACCCCTACCACAGGTTAATTATGTGGCCACCAGTTCCATGCCCACGTCTATTGATGATCTAGTTAATGATATAGTGCATCAAGTACTGGGAACATCATAACCCGATCTTTCCATTAGACCCCTTGACAGGTATCCCTTCTAGAGTATTGTTCTCCCATATGATGAGAACCTCTTGGAAGCCATGGTATCTTATATTCCATAATCAAGGTCATGAGGATAATTTTTTTACAATGTCAACCTCGTTAAAAAATGAAATAGGTTCCCATGAGGATAATTATTTTACCATATCAACCCTGTTAAAAAATGAAATAGGTTCCCATGAGGATAGTTCTTTTACCATGTCAAACCCATTAAAAAATGAAATAGGTTCCCATTGTTGGGTGTGGAGCATGATTATTTAGAGGTCTTTGTTTTAGCCAGATGTATACCCCAGGAAGTTTGTACACCCCTCCACGCGGGGGGTGCGGGAGGGGACTTGTCCCCCCAGGCGGGGGTTCCGGGGGGCTGATCCCCCCCGACTGGGGGGTTTGGGGGCTAGCGGTCCCCTAGCGGGGGTTTCGGGGGCAACGCCCTCGAAGCTAAAAATAGATGTAAAATTGCCTTGTAAAAAAGTATAGTAACTTCTAGTCAATCTGGGCCGTTCATTAGGCAGATGATTTGACAGTAGAACTTATGTTTAGTTTAGGGTTTTTTTCCCTGGAAGGTAACCCCTCTTTTTGTATGAGGGCATTGTATTGAGGTTGTGTAATAGATGTGTATTCTCCGAGCGAGAAACAGAGATGGTGAGACTGTGAGAGAAAACAGAGGATATTACATTAGATTTGCTGTAGGTTGTGTCTCTTCATTTTGCTGGATAATAGAAAGGAAGGATTGGCTGTTTGGGGTGGACGTAGCCCAAACTGGGTGAACCACGTATATATGTGTCTCTCTGGTTTTATGCATTTTCTGTGTTTATCTTTATGCAATATTCTATGTGTTCCTGGTTCGAGTGGGAGCAATGGCGGAAGATGGTAAGTTTAGGGTCGAGAAATTTAATGGCCAAAACTTTTTGCTATGGAAGATGTAGATGGAATATTATATGTATCAGAAAGATTTATACCTACCATTGGGCGGAAAAACAAAGATGCCGACGGGTATGAAAAATTAAGAATGGAACCTTCTCAATAGAAAGGCACTTGAAACAATATAGTTGTGCCTCGCAGCGTCGGTTGCCTTCAACATTTCGAAGGAAACAACGACAAAGGGTTTGATTAAGGCGTTGGCGAAACTATATGAAAAACCCTCGGCCTCAAACAAGGTATTTCTTATGAAACGATTATTTAATATGAAGATGTCGAAAGATGGATCTATTGCAAACCATTTAAATGATTTTAATACAGTTACAAGTCAGTTAAGTTCTGTAGGGGTAAACTTTGAAGATGAAGTTAGAGATCTGTTATTCTTGTGCTCATTTCCAGAAAGTTGGAATGGTTTAGTAATGGCCATTAGTAACTCTATTTCTGGATCTAGTACTTTAAAGTTTGATGATGTTGTCGGTGCTATCCTTAGCGAGGAAATGCGACAGAAAAGCTCTGGTGAGACATCGGGTAATGCTTTAAGTGCAGAGTCTAGGGGAAGAAAAATGGAAAGAGGAAAGAGCTCAGGATATCGCAGTAAATCAAGGAAAGGAAGATCCAAGTCCAGATCGGGGATAGTGTGCTAGAAATTCGGAAATAAAGGACACCTAAAGAAAGACTGTAGATCTTGGAAGGGAAAATAAGGAGATGCACAACAAGAAAACAATCATGAAGCAAATGTGACAGGTGAGGTGTTACAAGATGCTTTGATTCTTTCTTTCGAAAATATTACTGATTCCTGGGTGGTAGATTTAGGGGCCTTATTCCATGCCACACCTGATAAGAAATATTTTCATGACTATGTTCAAGGAGATTTTGGACAAGTCCGTTTGGGTGATGATAAACCCTGTAAAATTGGTGGAATGGGTAAGGTTCTTGTAAAATAGCAGAATGGAAACCAATGGCTACTAAAGGAGGCAAGGCATGTTCCAGCTCTAAAGAAAAATATGATTTCAATAGGGAAATTAGGCGGTGAAGGTTGTGTGACAACTTTCACAGATAAAGCTTGGAAGTTCACCAAAGGAGCCCTGGTAATAGCAAAAGGTGAAAAGGTTGGTACATTGTATTTATGCAATGGTATTTCTAACTCTGTTAATGATTTAACTTCCAAAGAAGTAGATGTAGCATTATGGCATCATAGGCTAGGGCACATGAGTGAGAAGGGGATGAAGATTCTTCACTTAAGGAATTTGTTGTTGGGTTTGAAGAATGTTGATTTGGACTTCTGTGAGAATTGCATTTATGGAAAATAGAAGAGAGTCAAATTTCTTAGAGTTGAGAAAGAAAAGAAGAGCGAAAAATTAGATCTTGTGCATATAGATGTATGGGGACCTACTCAGATATCATCTCTCGGCGGCTCTCATTATTATGCTGTTTTTATTGATGATGCGACTAGAAAAACTTGGATTTATTGTATTAAGAATAAATCTGATGTATTTGATACTTTCAAGAAATGGAAAGCTTTGGTTGAGATTGAGACGAGAAAGAATAGAAGTGTCTCAGATCAGACAATGGAGGTGAATATTGCAACAAAGAGTTTGATAGGTACTATTTAGAGCATGGAATTCGCAGAGAGAAGACAGTTCCAAGAACACCAAAAGAAAATGGTGTGTCATAAAGGATGAACAAAACAATCATGGAGTGTGCAAGGTGCATGAGATTACATGTAGGATTGCCTTTACAATTTTGGGCAGATGCTGTAGATACTACTATTTATCTAATAAACAGAGGGCCTTCAAGTTCCTTAGATGGTGGTGTTCCAAAGGAAGCATGGACAAGAAAAAAGGTAAACTACTCCTTTTTAAAGCCTTTTGGTTGTGACGCCTTTGTCCATATTAATAAAGAAAATAGAACAAAGCTTGAGGAAAAATCAAAGAAATGTAGCTTTATTGGATATGGTGTTAATGATTTTGGTTATCACTTATATGATTATGAAAATCACAAAATCATTAGGATCAAAGATGTAATATTCAATGAAAAGGTCTTGTATAAGAATCAGTTGCAGGAAAAGAAACAAGAAAAAGAAGACAAGGAATACATAGTTCTTGATGAGATCACTGAAAAAGTAAAGGTGCCTGAAAATAATAATAATCAACAACCACCACAACAACAACAGGCACCCCAAACACCTGAAAGTAGTTTTAGAAGATCTACCAGGATAAGTGTACCCCCTGAACGATACTCTCCTTCATTATATTATTTATTGTTGATTGATTCTAGTGAACCTGAATGTTATGAAGAAGCAATGCAGGTTGAAAGGAAGAAGAAGTGGGAGTTAGCCATGGAAGAAGAGGTGGACTCTTTAATGCATAAACAGACTTGGGACTTAGTCAGGTTGCCTGCAGGTAAAACTACATCGCAGAATAAGTGGGTTTATAGGCTAAAGGAAGAAGATGGAGGAAAACAGAGGTACAAAGCTAGACTTGTGGTGAAGGGGTTTGCACAAAAGAAAGGTATTGATTTTGATGAAATATTTTCTCCTGTTGTTAAAATGACTTCAATCAGAATTATTTTAAGTCTAGTAGCAGTTGAAGATTTGCATCTTGAGCAGTTAGATGTAAAGACAACCTTTCTCCATGGGGATTTGGAGGAAGAGATATATATGCAGCAGCCACAAGGATATGAGGTGAAAGGGAAGGAGAAACTAGTGTGCAAGTTGAAGAAGAGCTTGTATGGCTTAAAACAGGCTTCAAGGAAATGGTATCTAAAATTTGACAAGTTTATGTCTGAACAAGGTTATACTAGATGTCACTCTGATCATTGTGTTTATCTAAAAAAGGAAAATGATGGCAGTTATATTATATTGTTATTGTATGTAGATGACGTGCTTGTTGCAGGGTCTAACATGCAGGAAATAAATGTGCTCAAAAGAAAATTGGCAAATTCATTTGCAATGAAGGCTTTGGAAGCTGCAAAACAAATCCTTGGTATGAGAATAACTAGAGACAAGAAAAATAGCAAATTAACATTGTCTCATAATGAGTACATACAAAAGGTGTTGAAAAGATTTAATATGCACAATTCAAAACCAGTTAGTAAACCTTTTGCTAGCCATTTCAAACTTAGTAAGGAAATGTGCCCAAAGACCCAAGAAGACATGGATTATATGTCTAAAGTTCCATATGTATCAATAATTGGAAGCTTAACGTATGCAATGGTCTGCACAAGGCCTGATATTGCACATGCAGTGGGAGCTGTAAGCAGTCACATGAACAATCCAGGAAAGGAACATTGGAGGGCAATGAAATGGATTCTCAGATATTTGAAAGGTACCACAAATCAAGAATTATGCTTTGGTGGTTCAAACATTTCTCTACACGGATATGTTGATGCAGATATGGCAGGTGACAGAGATAACAGGAGGAGCACTACAGGATATGTATTTACTGTAGGTGGAACAACTGTCAGTTGGGTTCAAAAATCCAAAGTGTTGTTGCAATTTCAACAACAGAAGCAAAGTATGTTGCTACTATAGAGGCTAGTAAAGAAATGATTTGGTTACAAAGGTTTATGGGTGAATTGGGTAAGGAGCATGATATGGGAACGTTATATAGTGATAGCCAAAGTGCCATTCATCTTGCAAAGAACTCATCATTTCATTCTAGGACTAAACACATACAACTCAAGTACCATTTCATACGATCAGTGTTGGAAGATGGAGAGTTGAAGCTGGAAAAGATACACACTAGCCAGAATCCCGCAGATATGCTAACAAAAGTTGTAACCAGGGAGAAACTGAGAATATGCATAGTTTCAATTGGCCTTCAAGGATGATGATGAAGATGAGAAACAACCAGGTCCAAAGAGGAGTCATTATCCAACAAATGAAGCAGTGATGGAGTTGCTACAATCATTCTCCAAGTGGGAGATTGTTGGGTGTGGAGCATGATTATTTAGAGGTCTTTTGTTTCAGCCAGATGTATACCCTAGGAAGTTTGTACACCCCTCCACGCGGTGGGGGGGGGGGGGGGGGGGTGTGTGTGGGGGACTTGTCCCCCTCGCGGGGGTTCGGGGGGTCGATCCCCCCTAGTTGGGGGGTCTGGGGGCTAGCGGTCCCCCAGCGGGAGTTGCGGGGGCAGCGCCCCCGAAGCTAAAAATAGATGTAAAATTGCCTTGTAAAAGTATAGTAATTTCTAGTCAATATGGGTTGTTCATTAGGCAAATGATCTGACGATAGAACTTATATTTAGTTTAGGGTTTTTTTCCCTAAAAGGCAACCCCTCTCTTTGTATGAGGGCATTGTATTGAGGCTGTGTAATAGATGTGTATTCTCCAAGAGAGAAATAGAGATGGTGAGTCTGTGAGAGAAAACAGAGGATATTACAGCGAATCTGCTATAGGTTGTGTCTCTTCATTTTCCTGGATAACAGAAAGGAAGGACTGGCTGTTCGGGGTGGACGTACCACAAACTGGGTGAACCACATATATCTGTGTCTCTCTGGTTTTATGCATTTTCTGTGTTTATCTTTATGCAATATTCTATGTGTTCCATTGCTCTGTAATGTATAATTTTCTAACACCCATGAGGATAGTTATTTTACTATGTAAACCTCATTAAAAAATGAAATAGGTTCCCATGAGGATAGTTATTTTACTATGTCAAACTCGTTAAAAAATGAAATAGGTCTCCATGAGCAGATTTCTTTTACTTGTGTCAAACTCATTAAAAAATAAAACAAGGTTTCATGAGCATGGTTCTTTTCTTGTGTCAAGCTCATTAAAAAAGGAAACAAATCCCCTTCCAATTCGAGTCTTTGATTAGATATCGTAAAATATCAATCAAATATTTCACTTCATCTCGTAAGTGAACCTTCATTCCATCCACCTGTTAGTAGCCAGTAGTCTGCTTAGGTGAATGAATTGAAGCTTTGGAGCATGTACCTCGAATTGAGTCATGATTATTCACGCATGCAAACTCAACTCAAGAATAGTTTATCTTTGTTTCAATCTTGAGTAAAAATGAAGTTGAACCCAAACATAGTTTGTTTCCATTTTAAGCTTGTGTAAAAATGAAACCAAATCCAAGCATAGTTTGTTCCCATGTTTCAAGCTTGTAAAAAAATGAAACCATCTTCCATTATCCTCAAGCATAGTTTCCCATGTTTCAAGCTTGTGTAAAAATGAAACCATTCCCACTTTACATCTCATGATTTCCATTTTTATTAGCCCATTTTTGTTAGATGAGCCTTGGTTTTTTCATTCCATCATCACCATCTCTTTGTCCGTTCATACACTTTCACTTGGTTGTTTTACCCTTTCTTAGGGAACATTTGCAATGAGTGGTATTATTGTCCAGTCTCTTCAACTTTACATGTTTTGAATAGTTTCATCATGAACAGAACCAATTGTTATCCTTTTATGTCACTCGTACCTCCAGGTGGATTCCTCTTTCAGCTCTTTTCATACTCCAAAAATATGAAAATATTGTCTAGCACTTGCCTTTTTGAACTCGTAAAAGTAAATGAAAAAACATCTACTCATTATACGTTTAATCCTTTTCTAGATTGAGATAGACTAGCTACAAAAAAGGAATACCTTAGTTGAACATGGCTAAGAGGTTCTCTTAAATATTGTTTTCTACCTTTTCAGATTGAGAGACTATCTACGAAAAGGGACCTTTGGATTTTTATTTTTCGCCTCTTTCAAACTCTCTAAACATGAAAAAGACGTTGAGTTACTCCTTTGTCGAGCTTGTAAAAATTAAATGATGCAAGACTTGTCACCATGAAGAGACCAAGTTACTCATTCCTAGGGCTTGTTAAACTTACTAGAATGGATTCATCTGAAGGATGAACTTATACGACACGCATATGGTATCCTCTTCAATCTTGTGATTAAAAATAAAGAAGTACTCGCTAGCGATAGTGGGGGAAAATGGAAGTAAATATGTCCTATATTTTTTGTAAAGGAAGCATGTCGCTCTTGAACATGGCACTCATTTGCATCTTGTATCGGGTTTGGGATATCCTCTCTTCGCCACTTGCCTTCCTGGGTTTGGGAAATCCATTTGCCTCTGATTCAATCACGCTTGTTGTCATCATGACCTCTGATTCCATTTTGAGTCAAGTGATGCCAAACTCCGAAGTCATGTCATGGATATGTTCAAGAGAAGTCCTATTTATTGAAAATGGAAACAAGAAATGCTAAAAATAGCATTTCTATAAATAACATTTTAGGATATACTCCAACTTTGTTGGAAATAGCAAAAAAAATAGAAATGCTAAAAATAGCATCTCTATAAATAGCATTTCGGGTTAGATTCCAATTTTAGTTGGTCCTTGAACTAAAATTGAGAAGTAAAATTCGAATTTGATCTTAGCAGCTGTTTGTAAAATAATTAATTAATTCATCTTGAGTTAGTTAGTTGCAGAAAATCAAACATGAAGTCTATGAGGGGACATGCAACAATCTCTCCATTGATTGAGGAATTTATCCATCAGCTAAAGAGATAAGGATGAGTTGTAATTAGTTGGCTTAGTTAACTGAGTCAAGTCCAGTTAGATTAATTCAAACAGTTTGTTGAATTAATTGTGAGTTTAGTTAGTTAATGCATGCATGCATGTAACTACTGCACTTCAGATAACTGAATATTCTCTCATAAATAACTCATACATGTCAGTTCAGACAGAGACCAAGTTGAGATCAGATTAAGGGACAATGCACTATTAGTTGGAGGATTTTTCCTATAAAGGAAACTCATCCATGCAGAAGAAATTATCTCCTTCAAGTTTGTGCAGTTATTTCTAAGCCAAGTGAGTAGTGTGAAGTGGGAATTCACACAAGTGGAAGCACTGGACCCCAGGAAAAACTGCGCAAGGAAATAGGAGGCTTGGAGGGTAGAGGAGAAGGTTTTGAGAGCCTTTAACTATCTATGGATAGTATTTTTTGATTGCAGAGAGAGCAGGATAGCTTGAGAGCTGATTCTTTTTGTAACTCGAACATATTTCCACTTGTATGATAATACAAAGATTGGGGTTTTAGGCTGAGGCTTTCCTCGGGTTATTTCTTTTGTGTTATGTGTCATTGATTTCTCATTCACAATTATATGTGTTCTCATTGATCTTGCTCATATTCAATTAAGCTTCCGCGAAGTTTCTTGTAGAAGTAGATATTGTATTTTGCTTTAGTATATTGCATAATATGTTGATCTACAGTGGGAATTTCTACATGGTATCAGAGAAAAGGTGATCAAAGAGAAGAATAGTATACACGAAGGGAGAATTTCGAAGTTTTAGGTTCCTGAATATAGAAATAAAATTCTTATCACATCTCAATTTCACCAATGGCATTCAACGGTTTAAGACTCGTGTATGCCCTTGATGGTAGCTCGAATTATATAGCCTAGAAGGATCACATGGAAGTAGTATTAGAGGATAACGGTTTAAAGGACTTCATTGATCAAGAAGTCCCTAAGCCAGCAATAGCTAATGCTATAAAATTGGTAGAATGGAAGAAATGTGTGGCTAGAGCAAGGAGAATCCTCCTGGAGGGAGTTCGAGACCACATTATCTCAAGCCTCCATGGGAAGGAGACACCGTTTTCGATGTGGAAAACATTGAAAGATCTATATTAGAATAACAGTGATCAGAGGAAGCTGGTGCTGAAAGACAAGGTTTGAAAAATTAAGTGTGAGAAGGGAGACATGATCTCTACATATCTGAACAAGCTCACCACCTACAGGGATGATCTTGGAAGTGTAGGGATCATGACTTTTGATGATGACATGGTGAGTCTTGCACTCCTCGGTCTTCCTAATAGCTGACATAGCTATCAAGACTTGGTAAATGGAAGAGAGAAATTGCTAGATTGGGAACAACTTTGGTCGGATCTGATGCAGGAGGAGATAAGAAGAAGCACCATAGATGGTTCTTCATCCAAGGAGGATAAAGAAAATTGTGCCTTAGCGAGTAAGGAAAAGAAAGGGAAGGAGAAGGATTCTCATCCCAAATCGAGTTCTTCCCATTGTGGAAAGAAGTTTGACAAATCGAAAGTGTGATGCTTTCATTGTCGTGAGGTGGGCCATTTTGCTACAAATTGTCCACTGAAGAAATCCAAGATGGGATCCAAGGAAGGATCTCAAGGTGAGGCATTGGCCTCACAGTTAGAGTTGGATTTCACCCTATTCACATGCATGGTTTCATCCATGGTGGGATGTGGTTGGTTTATTAATAGTGGAGCTTCTTTCCACATGGCCGATGGCAAGAGTTTTTTCAATACCTTGGAGGAGAAAGATCTCCAAATACTCATAGCGATGGGTAATGATGAAAAGTATAGTGTCTTAGGTGTAGGCACGGTTGTTTTTTAGAGGGAGCATGGAGCTCGCATTACCTTGACTGATGTCAAGTATGTACCAGGACTAAAGAGAAATTTGGTGTCAATCGCAATACTAGAAGACAAAGGCTACGATGTAGTCTTCAGTAAGGGAAAGGGTTTCCTCTGACACATCACCACGAGACAGGTGAAGCAGATTAGTTCATAAGTCAAGAACATGTATGCTCTTGAGTTTCAAGATGCATGAAAAGCCTTAAGGAGCAAGGCAACTGATGGATACTTGGTGGTTGAGAAGGAGAGTAAATTACCTCTCAACATGTAGTGCTAGAAGAAGTCTCAAACAATTGTGGAGGAGCCACAATTGGTGAAGTAGCTTCAGGAGGTTGTGGAGCAGCCACAACTAGAGAAGCCGAGAGGAGACTGAGTGGAGGCATCCACTCATGTAGAGACCTCCAGTAGGGGGAAATTTCGAGCCAAGTGGGCAGAGGGATCACATGCATCCATACCTCCAGGTGTGAGGTGGGGTGATGTGAAGTGATAGTCCCAAGAAGGCTGAAATAGGGGTAGGATCCTTGAGGTACCCAGCCTCTTTGATTAGACCTTGCTATAGGAGCCCCGAAAAGGAGTAGCAAGACAGGCTCAGTGGGTAGAGACGGATGCAGATGGAGTGGAAGAGAGAGCGACAGTGCAGGAGTCCCAAGACAGTGCAGAGCTAGTAGGTTGCAGCAATGCGAGAGGCACATGAGTGTTGCACCAGTGTAGGATGGCATGGAGAGGCATGCAATGATGCGAGATGTAGTGAGTTGTTGCAACAGCGCAAAGGTCAGAGAGGGAGCACTTGTCAGTGGCAAAGGGAGCTTCAACATCAGAGGGTTTTTCTAGCCCAACAAGGAGGTCATTTGCGAGATCAGTTACTTACTTCTCAGTAACTGAGTTGCGGTGCAGAAATGGGCAACACGATGCAACATGATGAGAGGAGGTGCAGGGTGGATGCAGTGCTGGGAGATAGGACCAGCATCATCACAGATGCAGCAGGAGGAATCAGTGTGATTGATGCAGTCAAAGATCAAAGTGACAAAGGCTAGAGCAGTCAAATGCTGAAGGGCACAGAGGTGCAGAGTTTTTCAGTCGACCGAGGCAATAGCAGTCAGATTTTGATGACAGAGGCATCATTCTGTTTCAAGTTGGATATTTTTTGTGTTCCTAGAGTTGTTGGAGCAACAAAACTTGAGAGAAGTGTTGCATGAAGAAAATTCCAAAGGTTTAGGATCGGGTTCAAGTTGAATGCCTTTCTTGTTGAGAGGGAGTGTTGAAAATGGCAACAAGAAATGCTAAAAATAGCATTGTTATAAATAGCATTTTAGGATATGCTCCAACTCTGTTGTAAATAGCATAAAAATAGAAATGCTAAAAATAACATTGCTATAAATAACATTTCAGGTTAGATTCCAATTTTAGTTAGTCCTTGAACTAAAATTGAGAAGTAAAATTCGAATTTGATCTTAGCATTTATTTGTAAAATAATTAATTAATTCATCTTTAGTTAATTAGTTGCAGAAAATCAAACATGAAGTCTATGTGGGGACATGCAACAGTTTCTCCATTGATTGAGGAATTTATCCATCAGTTAAAGAGATAAGGATGAGTTGTAATTAGTTGGCTTAGTTAACTGAGTCAAGTCCAGTTAGATTAATTCAAACAGTTTGTCGAATTAATTGTGAGTTTAGTTAGTTAATGCATGCATGCATGTAACTGCTACACTTTAGATAACTGAATATTTTGTGATAAATAACTCATGCATGTCAGTTCAGACAAAGACCCAGTTGAGATCAGAGGAAGGGACATTGTACTATCAGTTGGAGGATTTTTCCTATAAAGGAAACTCATCCATGTAGAAGGAATTATCTCCTTCAGGTTTGTGCAGTTATTTCTGAGCCAAGTGAGCAATGTGAGGTGGGAATTCACATAGGTGGAAGCATTGGACCCCAGGAAAAACTACGCAAGGAAATAGGAGGCTTGGAGGGTAGAGGAGAAGGTTGTGAGAGCCTTTGACTGTCTATGAGCAGTATTGTTTGATTGTAGAGAGAGCAGGATAGCTTGAGAGCTAATTCTTTTTGTAACTCAAACATATTTCCACTTGTATGGTAATACAGAGATTGGGGTTTTAGGCTAAGGCTTTCCCAGGGTTATTTCTTCTGTGTTATGTGTGATTGATTTCTCATTCTCAATTATATGTGTTCTCATTAATCTTGCTCATATTCGATTAAGCTTCTGCGAAGTTTGTTGTAGAAGTAGATCTTGTATTTTGCTTTAGTACATTGCATAATATGTTGATCTATAGTGGGAATTTCTACACTATCTGCAAAAGTCAAACCTTTTATACCTATGTGACTCTCTCTGCAACAATCCTAAATCACTCCTATCATTTTGAGATATCATATGTTTCGTGTCAATGGTGTGGGAAACATTATGGCCCTCCTTTGACAGAACACTTCCTGTCGACTTCAGCTCATTATCCAGGAAGCTTATTTAGAAATGCCCTTTCAGTACCTTGGAGCTTGCATGCCTCAATGGTAAGTTCTTCATGTTCGATGACATGCTTACATCATTGGGCTTCAATTGAATGATTTGGCAAGTGTTTGACTTTAGCTCACATATTCACACTTGTAGATTGTACTGATGTACCTTGAGGGCCATCGTCATTATTGGTGGTTTTTCTCGTGCTTGTTAACGGATTACATTTTTTATCAGTAATCAGGTGGTTTCCACCATGTTCAACATCAACACATCTATTCACATGGTTAGATTCGTACTTTGGTCAAGATAGATATGAAGACTCTGGATCTCATCTATTAAAATCCAAGTTGCAAGTAGTTATTGAGTTTTCATGATTTTATACATGATCATTGTCATACGGATGGCTGCATCCATGTCATGGATCCATAGACATGATCCTTTTCAAACGGATGGTTTTGTCCATACTGTGGATTCATGTAGTATATTTTGATTCCTATTCAAATGTATTATCATGCATATGTATATATCAGAGATGTCATATATTGTATCATGTTTGATTTCTTGGTCTCCTGGCAATGGTCTTCCAAGATCCTTACCTTAACTGATAAAGAACTTCAACCATCACTTCTTGTTATGATTTCATGCTTTAGGGAGCATCTGTTACACGATATTTTTTCACATTCCCAACTCTATACTTGAAGTATCGTCCTTTGTGCCACTGTCATCACAAATTTCGTAAAGAGACAAAAGTTGTGTAAACTCATTCACCATGAATTTTATGCTCAATACATCCCTGAAGAGATGGATAACTAATGTCTTGAAGAAATTCTAGAAAAACTTGTTAAAAAACCTAATTTACAAGACGAACACTAATTTTAGTAGGCAAATCCATGTTGGTAACCTTTGTCTAACTAGTGACTAGCAATGGTAGTGTGACTTTTGATAGGAAAATTTGTGTTGGTCCTCTTCAGGTTGTTTCTCCAAATAAGGAGCAGAAGCTTCTCTTACTAGAAGCCTCGAGAATGGCAAGCTGGTAGTTGTTGGATGAAGATATGTTCGAGTACTCCTATTTAGATCCCTTGATCCTACCTTTAGGAATCTTACCTTTGGGATAATGACCTTCTTCCCCCTTTGGTGGATCTCTAACTCCCTCTCCCTCACTATACACTTCACTTTCCTCAATGGGTTGGTCATTTCTTGTTTCCATTCTTTTGCTCAATTGTGCTTAGATGCCTCCATTTTGGTGAGAGGGGAAAGGAGAGCTTGTTAAGTTTGGCTTAGACTTGGAACCATCCTGAAGGAGGCCTTCAACATCAAGGCACTGGTTGTATGATTCTCTTTTTGATTTAATCATTAATGCAAAGCATGCTTTACTTCCCATAAGATTTTCTATGATGGGTTTCTTAGTACAATACTCCTTTATCTGTTGTATAAATTATATTGGAATTCATATGCTATGATCTCTGTTGTTGTTGTATTTTTATATCTCTTGTAGGTATTTGGATGCAAGGAATAGCGAGGGGCGAGCCTAGGAGCTAAGGGATTGGTATCATCATCAAAGTTTGAGCACATAGGAGAGAGGTAGGCCATCTCCCTTTCTCATTTTTCATACTGATTTAGGTTAGGGAAGTTTGCTAGTTTTTCACGGTTGTTACTAGACCCACACATTGGGCTAGAGGGATTGCTTCTATCTATAGAAGAGATTGCCTAGTTAACAACATTGTATGTAATTTTAGTGTAGCATTATAGAAGGTTAAATCACATGAGAATAATGTTTCTCTGTATTTGAAGGACTTCATCGTCCATATACATTCAGTCATACTTTCATGAATACAATTTATATAATGTTATTTTACAAGGCAATAGGGTAGTTATGAGAAGATGTCTTCTCTCTATATAAAGGACTGATTCATTCATGCACATTTTTACCTTCACCATGGAAGTTCTCTTTAGTCCTTATTGTGTTGCTCCATCTTTGATCATGGCAGTTGGCACTGGAGCCTGAAGATTTTCTAGATTTAGCGTACATTCGTCTGTTCTCACATTTGTGTTGTTATGCTTGGCTTCTCATCACTGTATGAATATTTTTTCCTTTTGGGTTTTGGGGCATACATCCAATAAGGACATATAGAGGAGCACCATTGGAGGATCCTAATTTTTTTCATCAACTGCATGCCCATACAAATACAATATTTATTTATGTATTATCTTAGTGTTGTGGCCAGCAACAACCCCCCTTCTTATTTAGTGTTATTACTAATACTAAATAAGTGGGGACCCTTGGTCAAAAAATTTGCAAATCAATTAGTGCTTGAATTTCCTTTTTCAATAAAACTTACCATCATAAACTTAGGAGAATACCCTTGAAAAATCTAAAAAGCTTAAGTTTCATGATGAGGTAGGATAACATCACTCCTTAAGAAATATTGCATCGCAAAAAGGATAATGGATACCTCCTTACAAACACAATTCTAAGGTTGCGAGATCGTGATGCGAAACTTCATCGCATCGCATGCATCAAATATCACTTACGCTGAAAAACCTCAAACTGCCGATATGCGATGGCGCATATCGTAAATTTCATTTCGCGGAAAACACATTAATGGATGATTTTCATATGCTACGCTCCTGCGATATTGCGATATTGCGAGAGAGCGATAAAGCCATAGAGAGATATTGCGATATTGCGAAGAAAATTGCAAAATCGCTTCATCGCAAATCTTTCGGGCTCATTGTTCAAAAAAGTATTTTCCATAAACCGAGAATTGGTTATGTGCTTTATTGCTAGTTAATGAGTTAGTTTCCAATCATTAATGAAATAGGGTTTCGTGCTTATCGAAGAGCCATTTCACGTAAGGTGGTATATTTTATATGTCTTCGGCATTTAAAGCTTTCCCATCACCTTTTCCTTATCATGATTCTCATCTCATTTGTAAACTACAGGAACAAAGAACAAAGAATTATACAAAGCAGTATTCAGGATACTATGGGAAAGAAAGGCAAAGCTCCGAGTTCTGAAGATCAAGAAATGACGCCCTTATATACAGACACCACCTGTAATAGAGACGCTAGTATTACTACTTGGGAAGGCATGTATAGTCTACTTGAGGAAGAGAATCCCAAAATAATGGAGGTTACAGCTACTGCAGGCTCACATGGGTCTTCTGAGGCATCTATTACAGAGCTAGCTTGCTCATTCTTACACCGAATAGTGGTGAGGCCCAAAATTCTTCCATACACGGACATGGTTAAATAGGTACTCGACAGCACTGACATAAAAAAAAATCAGAAACCACTCCAGGTTATCTACCAAAAGCACAACAACTGCAGACAGTCTGGAGACAGAAAGCTCAAGAAAAGGCAGAATCGATCAAAAGATTAACTAAGTTGAATTGGGATTCTTACTGGGCACATTTGGTAAAACCACACAGCCAGTGCATGACTCTCAAATGTATCATCAATTCTACCGAGAAGATGGCGCCAGCTCTTGCTGATGCCATTTTCGCAGGACAGTTAAAGTTGGAAGTCGGCCAGTCGACTCTTCTCAAACAAATGTTGAACGCTTGCGATTTCAAGGAACAGATATAGAAATAGTTAGTTGTTAGTTTTAATTTTAGATTCAATGTTAGTATTAATTTTTCTTTATTTTTGCCTGAAATGAGGACGGTCATTTAAACCGTATCCTACATTTTTGTAATAAGTTATTTTTAGATTTAGTTAGTAGTATTTAAACCCTTCTCATGCATTTAGAGAAGGGTCCTGAAATTTGTCAAAAACTTTTCCTCAAAACATGCACTTTTTCACCCTTCGAGGAGGTTTTGATGAATGAATGGAACAATATTTATTGATATCTGCATTTAATATCTACTACTGATGTTGTACTTCTATACTTTTAGTGGATGTTGGATTAAGAAGAGATAAATCATTATCGCTTGAAGCTCATGAGTAGAACTAGTTATAAATGGTACTTTTATCTCTTAACTCTTTCTGCCTTTGTGTTAAAGTGGTATTTATGTTCATTTTTTTATATATTGATGCGTGAATGCTTGAGTTATCATTTGGCACTTCTATACGGTGATAGCTATTTATTTATGCTTAATGTATGAGTAGCTTATTATGCGATATGTTTTTCACAACTATTTCGTCTATCTTTTTATACAAAGTGGTTTATCTCTATTGAATTATTTTCTCATAATAGTTGAATGATATTTATTACTAATTGTTATTTGAAATCATTTTAGATCGCATAACGGAAAGATTACACCCCGGGTTAGTGTAGAATTAGATATTTCTGTTTATTAGAATACAATTGCATGTTATTAGATTAGAGTTAAAGTAAAAGCATTTCACTTAGGAGCTTTTAGAAAGGAAATATAAAATTTCAATACACACACACATAAATTGGGAAACTGGTCCCATATCCCGAGTCGGACCCACTATACCAAATGAAAAAGGAGCTGCTAACCAAGGTCCGAAACGGGTGGGTATCCCCCTTGTTGTAGACCCAATTTTCGGGGCTTCAACATATTTGGCGCTAGAAGGAGGGCCCCCGAACTGTGAATGGCAAGTAAGTCTAAATCTAAATATCATTCTAAGATTAAATCGCCTTCACCATCTCCCCCGACTTCTCCATCGCACTTAAAATCTTTAAATCTAGAGCCAAAAGTCAAAAGAACAATAGCCACTGCTACAAACCCTGACATTTCAGAACAATCTACTATTGAACCTCCTGAAGTTGAATCTTTGATCCATAAACTTCAGCGATTTTCTATATCACCTCAGAGATTTGATAAATCTCAAGGCAGCGTGACTTCGCAATATAACCCTGCTCATCCTCTTACCAGATTAAAGAGCGAAAAGTTTGGTGTTTAGCCAACCGAGTTACCTCTACCTACAAGAAAGAGAGCAAGGAAATCACCTAAAGGGTCTGATAGCGAGACTCTTTCATCATCATCATCCATCTCCACCTCTCCACCGCGAAGTCAACCATCCACTCCTCCACTTCAGATTATTGTCCACCAGTCCACAGGAACTTCCACACCTTTTTCTCAATCATCTGGAGTCATAATATCCTCATCTTCTCAATCGCAGGGATCATCTTCTGCACTTTCCTCTGTTAGTAGTTCAACGATGGCCCAATCTCCATGGAATAATACAGGGGCAGTCTTAATGCTTGTGCCCTTGAGTCAGTTACTGGCCCATCCTGAAAAATGGCTGCCTAAGTTTAATCCTGAAGCAGGCATGCTAGCAGAAGAACATATAAATAACTTTATGTTATCCATAAATCTGAATGGAGTTACCAACGAAGATGATGTCGTTCGACTTTTCCCTTATACTCTGCAAGGAGCAGCCGTATCATGGTATTTATCATTACCGTCTGGATCTATCACTAGTTGGGATATCTTCCAAGAATAATTCCTGACTAATTTCGGTGATGACAGGTCTACGGCGACACTGATCAATGACCTGTCTAACCTTAGGGCCGAGTCAAAGGAACCTATCAAAGATTTTAATTCATGTTTCAATAAACTGTTAAATAAAATTCCTACTGCTTCCAAGCCTAGCGAAGAAGTGTGAAGTGAGTGGTATATCTCTACTTTACCGTCAAACATAGCAATCTTCATTGATATGGCTAACAAAACAACTTTAGTCAACAATATGAAAGAAGAAATAGCGGTAGAGAAACGTATCATAGCTCTAGAAAATAAAAAAGTTATAGAAGAATGAAAATCCAAGAAGGTTACTTTCAAGGAAGACCCCAAGAAAAAACAATCGAAAGATCCATTCAATTTAGAAGGATTACAAAAAGTTTTGAAAACCATGTCTAACGAAATGGTTGACATTAAGAAACAAGTGGCAGGAACTTCTTCTAAAAAGCCGTACAAGCCTTATAGAAGAAACCCTTCAACTGATTCAAAGCCACCAAATGCTATCACAAGTGCTGAATCAGAAGAATAAGAAGAGGAAATCGTTACCGAAGAACATACCGACGAAGAAGAAGTTGTAGAGGTACAAGGTATGTGGGACTTCATCCTCCCAGATGAAGAGGATCAAGAGGCATCCATGGTTAGTACTCGAAGTAGAAATCAACTTGATCCTCCTCAACCTACTCCCAAGCCAAAGAATGCAAGCTCAATGACTAAGGATAAAGTCGCAGCCAAGAAAACGACATCTAAAGAGACTCAAACTAGCCCAGTCCAAACAGATTCATCAACTCCATCAAAAACGCTAATCATTTCGGATGAAATGGAGTATAATATCATAGAAGACATGAAAAATACTAGGGATAACATCACTTTTTATGAATTGAGAAAGTTAAAACACCAACAAAAGGTACTTTTGAAAGAATTACATGCTATACCAGTTGCACCTTTGCTCACCGCTGTAATCTCTCAAGCTTCCCATGAAATGGGAAGACCTCCAACTAACGTGATTAATAAAGTTGATCCAAATGACATTGCTTTAATTGGAGGAAGGTTGAGATCTCACACTCCCCCATTTCTTCTTACTTATGAAATTTTCAATAAAAATTTGCATAATTGCTTAGTGGATTCTGGAGCTTCATCTAATATTCTACCAAAATCAATATGTGCAAAGTTGAACGTTCAACCGCAAAAATCTGCTGTGCGCATAGTTCAGCTAGATCGATCGCAAGTTGAAGTGATCAGCGAATTAAATCAGGTTACCATAAGGTTGTCATCCAATCCAAAGGTATGTCAAGTTATCGACATTTTAGTTGCTGATATTCCAGAATTTTATGGCTTAATTCTTAGCAGAGATTGGTCAGAAAAACTTCATGGATACTTTGCAACTGACTGGTCGCACATGTGGCTCCCTTACAATGGTAAACCAAATCAAATAAAAGTTGAGCGAGAAAGACATCAAAAATATATAGTAACGGAACTGGAAGGAGAGAATGAACCAGTAGCATACAGCAATAACATCATTGTCAACTACTCAGTAGATTCTTTCTTAGGAAATTTTAATGCTCATACTTCACCTTACTTAGAACATTTTGTTTTATCTCAAGTAGAAAATTTCTCTCAAACAGATAGTTCTAAATGTATTAATTTTATAGATAGTCATGTAAATAAATCTTTATTTTGGAAGTTATTTTTTGACGGTTCTAAGTCTAACGAAGGAGCAGGAGCAGGATGCGTGTTAATCAGTCCAGAGGGAAACAAAACTATGCTAACTTGTAGACTTGAATTTGATTGCACCAATAATACCGCAGAATATGAGGCTTTAGTCCAAGGATTATACAAAGCAATCAGATTAGACATCAAATATCTTCAAGTTTTCGGAGATTCTGAAACTGTAATCAGACAAGTACGCAATACTATACATTGTTTATCAGGTCATCTAAAGCATTACCAATATTTAGTTCAAGATCTAACTGAACACTTTATAGCATTTAATATTTCATCAATTTCCAGACTCCAGAATGCTAGTGCAGACCTCCTAGCTAACAGAGCTTCCAAGCTCATTCCTTCAGAAGACTATAGCTCTGATCAATTTTCAATCGAATTAATCTTTAGACCCTCAATTCCCGATAACATTACCAATTGGAGGATTTTTAACGAAGATCCTGATATTGTGAGCTTTCTCACATCTGAAGGATCTTACACCAATCAGGTAATTGATGAGGACCAACATGAAAGACAATTGCAACAAGATAGCACTAATAATTCTATGCCAAAATCAGTAGTCAAGTTAGAAGACCTTTATGATTTGAAAGATCGATTCAAAAGAACTACCAATTCAAAACTGCAAAGTTCAACTTTGAACTATGAATTAGTAAATCTAAGAACTGGTGCCAAACCACAGAATATCAACCTAGGCCTTGGCCTAGCTCTTGAAGAAAAATTAGCGTATATCTGTCTCTTGAGACAATACAAAAGTGTCTTTGCTTGGAACTACAATGAACTCAAAACTTATGACACTTATATCATCCAACATACTATCCCAATGCTAAACGATGAAAAACCTGTCTAGCAAAAGCTGAGAAAGATCCATCCCAATCTAGAAAACTAGATCAAATCTGAACTCAATAAGTTATTGAAAGCCAAAATCATTTTTCCTGTTCGACATTCCAAATGGGTTTCCAATATGGTTCCCGTTATAAAGAAAAACGGAGACATTAGAATTTGCATTGAATTTTGAAACCTTAACAAATCCTGTCAAAAGGATAATTTTCCTTTACCTCCCATGGAACAAATACTACAGGAAGTTGCAGGATCAGAATTAATATCCTTCTTGGATGGATTCTCAGGATACAACCAAGTGTTGGTTCATCCTGATGATCAATTAAAAACCACATTCAGAACCAAATGGGGTACTTACGCATATCAAAATATGCCCTTTGGTCTGATCAACGCTGGTGCCACATTTCAATGAGCCATGGACATTGCATTCAAGGGACTAGTTAGCAAATCAGTGGTAATCTACTTGGATGATATAAATGTATATTCCAAGAAACGAGGCAATCATCTTAGAGATTTAAAACAAATATTCCAACGTTGTCAAAGGTATGGAATTTCACTTAACCCGAAAAAATCCTTTTTCGCATTAAGTGAAGGAAAACTTCTTGGATTCATAGTGTCAAAATCTGGAATTCATATTGATCCTGACAGAATCAAGGAGATTTCTGAAATACCCCTACCTCACAACAAGAAAGCTATGCAATCTTTCCTTGGCCAGATTAATTTTGTAAAGAGCTTTGTTCCATATTTTTCAAGAATCGTGTCTCCTTTACAAGCAATGATTAAAAAGAACTCAAACTTCAAATGGGACCAAGACGAATATGAGGCATTCAATCTAATCAAACAAGCAATTGTTAACGCTCCATCTTTAGCAACTCCAAATTTTTCCGATCCTTTTATTTTATATACATTTTCCTCTGATAGATCGTATGCTGCGATACTCACTCAAGAAAATGAAGACAAAGCAGAAGCTCCAATTGCTTTTTTCAGTTCAAATTTACAGGGGGCTGATTTAAATTATTTAGATGTAGAGAAACAAGCTTATGTTGTTTTCAAAGCAATTAAATATTTCAAACCCTTTCTACTTAAAACCCATACAAAAATCATAGTATCGTTTCCAGCGGTAAGAAATCTCTTAGTACAGAAAGACGTGGGTGAGAAAAGAGCCAATTGGGTTACTGCCTTACAGGAATATGATGTAGAAATCAAACCAGCAAGTATTGTAAAAGGTCAAGGCTTTTGCAAAATGCTGGCTGGAGCATCACTTATTTCCGAAATACCATCTACAAAGATACAAATGTATGAGGTAAGCCTAAACGATGTTGAATCATTATACACCGATATCATATTTTATCTAAAGAATGGATATGCTCCTTCAAACCTCGATCATACCAAGAAAAGAGCTCTAAGGTTGAAGGCTAAACAATATCAGCTCGTGAACAATGTTCTTTTTAGAATAAATTATGATTCTATTCTCCTTAGATGTCTTAAGAAATCTAAAGCTAAAAATGTCTTGCAGGAACTCCATGATGGGCCAGCAGGCGGACACTATGTTGGAGACGCTACTGCACATAAAATCTTATGCGCAGGCTATTACTGGCCCACATTATTCAAAGACTAACATAACTACGTAAGGAAATGTCAAGTTTGTCAAACCGTTGTTGGGAGACAAAAGAAACCATCATTGCCACTGCAACCGATCAACATTGAGTAGCCTTTTGATCAATGGGGATTGGACATAATAGGTGAGATCGTTCCTCACTCTTCTAAACAACATAGATATATCCTTACAGCAACAGATTACTTCACTAAATGGGTAGAAGCAGTTCCTTTCAAGACGGCTAATGCTGAACACATCATCGAGTTCATAGATCAGTTCATAATCACCAGGTTTGGGTTGCCTTCTGCTTTAATGTTTGATAATGCATCATATTTTTCTGGTAATGCGATGACTGAATTTGCACTCAAAATGGGTTTCAAGCTTAAATACTCTGCCAATTATTACCCACAAGGGAATGGGTTAGCTGAATCTACAAATAAGAACTTGATCAGAATCATTAAGCGAACCATTGATCAAAATCACAAAAATTGGTACACGTCTTTAATATATGCTTTATGGGCAGATCGAATAACGCAGAAAGCCTCCATTGGCACTTCTACCTTTAATTTAGTTTATGGGAAAGAAGTGGTTCTTCCACCTCATTTAGCAATTCCCTCTTTGGCCTTAGTTCAATATATTGATGAAGCACCGACTTCTTCCTTACAACTAAGGCAACTAGAAATAATTAAGTTATAGAAGAGAAACGAGAACAGGCCAAAATAACTCATGCTTATCACCAAGCATTAGTAAAAGCCTCTTTTGATTCAAACATAATATCCAGAAAGGACTTTCAGATGGGAGATGTAGTTCTAAAATGGGACAAGGCTCATGAGGAAAAAAGGAAATGTACGAAATTTCGACGAATGTGGCTTGGCCCTTTTCAAATCGTAGAAGTCATAGGTCCGTCTACTTTTATGTTACAGTATTTAACAGAAAAAAGAGAATCTTTACCTGTTAACGAATAGATCCTCAAAAAATATTTTCCATAGGAGATCATTCTTCTATCTTGTAGATTAATTTTTTTATTTATTTTTTATTTCATAATAAAACCAGTTGTAAATGGTTACATTCGGTGTAAGGTAGCAAAAGAATTGAATTTCTTCTTATATCCAGCACCAGAGTGTCAAGTGATGGTTGAAAATGGAGGAATAATAAATTGCTCAGGAAATTGCCATAATATCAAACTATCCATGGGAGAAGAGTATTGACTAGCCCAATTCTTTTCATTCCAATGGGAGGTGCTGATGTTGTACTAATAACAATAAGGGGTTACACTAGTAGTATAAGGACCTAACATGCCCCTCTCCTTCAAAAAGCATTGTCCTCAACGCTTGAGTAGTTCTTGATGCTTCTGTATAAAATTCTTGTCCTCCCATGTGGAATCTTCAGCAGGTAAGTTCTTCCACTTGATGAAATACTCTGAAATTGATCGATTTCATAGCTGTCGGGTTCTTGTTTCTATGACTTCTCCAGGTTCCAATATGATTTTTCCTTCCTCTTCAATTTCTAGCAATATTGTTTGAACTGGGATCTTTTGCAACTTTTGAATAAGTGGCCATACTTCTTCATCCTTCTTCCATTCATCCCTTGCTTCGTTTATCCAATCTGGTTGGATAATAGAAATAGCACAAAACAATGCTTCCACATCCTCATCCTTGAAGAGTCTTCGCATTCGGTAAGGTCACCATTTTTTAAGTGCATGTAGTATTGCCAACATTTCCTTCTCATAAATAGCTTGCTTGAGATGTAGTAGTAAAAATACCCAATAACCTACATCAAAATATTTTTCACTACGATGTTGATCTACTTGTTGTTTCGTTTGATTTTGCACCGAAGTAGTGTTATCCTTTAAAAGTTGGAGAACTTGTTGTTGATGCTCGATGTGATCTTTCACTGCTTGAACCTTTTTCTTTTTGATATGTCCTTCTATCTCTAGAGTTTGAGGAGTGGTAATTTCTTCCAATCCTTTACAAGATATGGTCGGATTCATTTCTTGATGCTTGATGTGATCTTTCACTTCTTGAACATTTTTCTTCTTGATATGTCCTTCTATCTTGATAGTTTGAGGAGTGGTAATTTCGACCAATGAATTACAAGATATGGTTGGATTCATTTATTCTTTCTCGATGTGATCTTTCACTTATTGCACCTTTTTCTTCTTGATATGTCCTTCTATCTTGAGAGTTTGAGGAGTGGTAATTCTTTCCAATGCTTTACAAGATATGGTTTGATTCATTTCTTCTTTCTCTAGGGTGGGGTCCTGGCATATATCTTCTTCTTTTGATGTTTCTTGATCCTTTTCTTCCTCCTCTTCGTATTCTATGTAAAATAATTTATTCTCAGCACACTTATGACCTTTAGTGCTATCACAATTGTAACAAAGCCCTTTTTCTCTTTTTTCTTCCAATTGTTGTGGTGTAACCCTTGTAGGTTCTGGAAGGCTAGGAGAAACAACACTTCCATCTTTATAGTTGTGAGGGGTATGCTTCCTGGTTTCCATAATTTTGCTTTCCACTATGTCAAAAAGCCCTTTTAATCTTTCCAATTGTTGTGGTGTTGCTCTAAAGAAGGTGTTGCTCTTTATATCCTCATAATGTGCTATCATTTCCTCCGTGAAAATTGACCATGTAACAAGTTGTTTACGAGAACAAAGCCATTCATACCATAAAAATTGATCCGGTTCTAAATATGAAGATGCAATACATACCTTTTGTAACAGTGGTACACCATGTAGATCAAAATATTACTCCATCTGAAGTATCCAATTTACCGGATCCTTTCCATCAAACTTCCTCATCTTGCTTTTTCTTGATTTTAGGAGCTTGATCTTGAAACAACTGTAACTCTGTACTTTCGGATCATTAAGTTTTGAAATTACAACCTGGAGTATCCCTCTGCGTCCTCTTTCCAATGCCACTAGTCTGATCCAAATTGGATTCTCCAAGAAATAGTTATGCACAATCTCCCAAGATGACCTGATTATAGACCTTTCCAGAAGAGCTAACTTGTATAAGTGCGATGTGTCACTGTTTCGACCTTTGGCAATAAAAAATATATAAAAGAAACTACAGTCCGTCCTCTTTCTATGCCTTCTTACAAAATTTCAATCTGATGCTCAGAGAGAAAGTTATGACGATTTTCCCCAGGTCACCTGTTTGGAATTTAATTCAAGAGTCTTCAAAAGGACCAACTTCCTCAGATCATATCTCTGCAAATATAATGCGAAAAGCTCTGAAATTTGGACCCGGGGTTCAGTGCGATTTCTTCTCAAATGGGTTTTTTTCAGCTTCTGAAACGTCGCATAAAAAATGTTATAGCGAAAATACACAATGACTTTTTTGGAGCAGCGAAACCCTAGAATCTAAAGCTCCGATACCAAATGTTATGAAACCAGCTCACAAAAAGATAGAAAAGATAGTTGAACGCCTTAGAATTCAGCCTCTTCAAGGGGGAAACCTCCTTTACATTACACAAATGAACAATTCTTGGATGATACAAATGAAAATACCTCCTTTCTATATATAGGAGTCTAAGGGGTCATAACATAATCAGAGCCGACATAACAATAATAATGTAAGGGCACAATAATAACAATAGTGGGCTTCTATGGGGCACAATAGCAACAATATGGGAACTACATGGGTACATCAATATAATAAGTGGGTTGTACTAATAACAATAAGGGGTTACTTTATTAGTATAGGGGCCTAACATTTAGAATTCACGAAAAAGACACAAATTCTCTGTTAGATTTTGTTTTTTCACTTGTATAAATAGAATTCTTTTAGAAAATTGATCGTTATCACTAAAAGATACAGTTAAAGGCTCTAGGCCTAGAAATGATACTAGTTTCAACCTTGTAAATTTTGATGAAAAGCGACCTTTAGTGAGAAATTGTTTTATATCAGTCCAATGAAAGGTATCAATAACAAAATGAAGATTCTCTGTAGAAAAGCTCTTTCCAAAAACTCTACCATTGTCATCCAGAGCTATCTTAAGGAAACAATGACTTCCTTCCCACCTAGGAAATTACAACGTTCAAGGAATAATCCAATGATACACTTTAACTTATAGAGTAAGAGGTCTCATCATGAGCCGAATTATCATGATCATAGATATTATAGCTTGCTGACTTTGCCAATACTGCATACCACAACAGGGCAATGACTCAAATATTGTTGCAATCAAAAGACAAGGGGTCTCATCATGAGCTAGCTTGTTCAGCAAAGTTATAAATCAAGTGAATGGCACTGTCATAAATTGGCCACCAAACCAAGACATTGTTCTTTAAGGGTAAGAAAAGAAAAATGAAAGCAATAAGTGTGAATATGGATTTCTCTTTGAAAATTGTATATTTATCTAAGTGGGATACAGGGTCATTGCTGGGTAACAGGTAACCCTGTCGAGGCTATAAATGCCTGCTGGCAGTAGAGGCTCTACCTACGACAAATGAGCATATTTAAAACTGATTTACAGAGAAGGCTTTGTTTTTATCTTTATAAACCAAGTAGTAACTGATATAGATACAAGGACTAGCTTGAGGGAGTAAATAATCAAAATTAAAAATAGAAGAAATGAAATATCATTGATAGGTAAAAGCATAATGTACTTTGTCTTTTTATAATAAAGTTTGATTTTCTGGAAAATTTTCTGTTTTGGAAGTTTAGAAAATTCAAAAGAAAAGCAGAGATAACTAGTTCTTCCAAGTGAATCTCCAATTGTTGTGGCCAGCAACAACCCCCCTTCTTATTTAGTGTTATTACTAATACTAAATAAGTGGGGACCCTTAGTCAAAAGTTTTAAAAATAAATTAGTGCTTGAATTTCCTTTTTCAATAAAACTTACCATCATAAACTTAGGAGAATACCCTTGAAAAATCTAAAAAGCTTAAGTTTCGTGATGAGGTAGGATAAAATCACTCCTTAAGAAATATCACATCGCAAAAAGGATAATGGATACCTCCTTACAAACACAATTCTAAGGTTGCAAGATCACAATGCGAAACTTCATCGCATCGCATGCATCAAATATCACTTATGCTGAAAAACCTCAAACTGCTGATATGCGATGGCCATATCGCAAATCACATTTCGCAGAAAACACATTATGGGATGATTGTCATATGCTACGGTCCTGCGATATTGTGATATTGCGATAGAGCGATAAAGCGATCTGCAATATTGCGATAGAATGATAAAGCGATAGAGCGATAAAGCGATAGAGGATGTTGAGATCTGCGATATTGTGAAGCAAATTGCAAAATTGCTTCATTGCAAATATTTCGGGCTCGTTGTTCAAAAAAGTATTTTCCATAAACCAAGGCCTGGTCATGTGCTTTAATTCTAATTAATGAGTTAGTTGCCAATCATTAATGAAATAGGGTTTCGTGCTTATCGAAGAGCCATTTCACGTAAGGTGGTATATTTTATATGTCTTCGGCATTTAAATCTTTCTCGTCACCTTTTCGTTATCATGATTCTCATCTCATTTGTAAATTGCAGGAACAAAGAACAGAGAATTATAAAAAGTAGTATTCAGGATACTATGGGAAAGAAAGGCAAAGCTCCGAGTTCTGAAGATCAAGAAATGACGCCCTTGTATACAGACACTGCCTGTAACAGAGACGCTGGTATTACTACTTGGGAAGGTATGTATAGTATACTTGAGGAAGAGAATCCCAAAATATTGGAGGTTATAGCTACTGCAGGCTCACATGGGTCTTCTGAGGCGTCTATTACAGAGCTAGCTTGCTCATTCTTACACCGAATAGCGGCGAGGCCCAAAATTCTTCCATACACGGACATGGTTAAATGGGTACTCGACAGCGCCGACATAAAAAAAATCAGAAACCACTCCAGGGTATCTACCAAAAGCACAACAACTGCAGACAGGCTGGAGAAAAAAAGCTCAAGAAAAGGCAGAATCAATCAAAAGATTAACTAAGTTGAATTGGGATTCCTACTGGGCACATTTGGTAAAAACACACAGCCAGTGCATGACTCTCAAATGTATCATCAATTCTGCCAAGAAGATGGTGCTAGCTCTTGCTGATGCCATTTTCACAAGACAGTTAAAGTCGGAAGTTGGCCAGCCGACTCTTCTCAAACAAATGTTGAACGCTTGCGATTTCAAGGAACATATACAGAAATAGTTAGTTGTTAGTTTTAATTTTAGATTCAATGTTAGTATTAATTTTGCTTTATTTTTGCCTGAAATGAGGACGGTCATTTAAACCGTATCCTACATTTTTGTAATAAGTTATTTTTAGATTTAGTTAGTAGTATTTAAACCCTTCTCATGCATTTAGAGAAGGGTCCTGAAATTTGTCAAAAACTTGTCCTCAGAACATGCACTTTTGCACCCTCCGAGGAGGTTTTGATGAATGAATGGAACAAGATTTATTGATATCTGCATTTAATATCTACTACTAATGTTGCACTTCTGTACTCTTAGTGGATGTTGGATTAAGAAGAGATAAATCATTATCACTTGAAGCTCATGAGTAGAACTAGTTATAAATGGTACTTTTATCTCTTAGCTCTTTCTGCCTTTGTGTTAAAGTGATATTTACGTTTAGTTGTTTATATATTGATGCGTGAATGCTTGAGTTATCATTTGGCACTTCTGTACGGTGATACCTATTTATTTATGCTTAATGTATGAGTAGCTTATTATGCAATATGTTTTTCACAATTGTTTCATTTATCTTTTTATACGAAGTGGTTTATCTCTATTGAATTATTTTCTCATAACAATTGAATGATCTTTATTACCAATTGTTATTTGAAATCATTTTAGATCGCATAACGGAAAGATTACACCCCGGGTTAGTGTAGAATTAGATATTTATGTTTATTAGAATACAATTGCATGTTATTAGATTAGAGTTAAAGTAAAAGCATTTCACTTAGGAACTTTTAGAAAGGAAATATCCAATTTCAACACACACACACATAAATTGAGAAACTGGTCCCATATCCCCAGTCGGACCCACTATACCAAATGGAAAAGGAGTTGCTAACCAAGGTCCGGACCAGGTGGGTATCCCCCTTGTTGTAGACTCGATTTTCGGGGCTTCAACACTTGGGCATAAGATACTTGAATTCTATAGATGAAATTAAGTTGCATTTTGCAAGGACATTTTAGTTTTCATTGAAGGACTTGTTGATGATCACACAAAAAAACTTACTATTATTGTATTGCTAAATATTGAAATATGAGTATTGTCCCTGTATGCTACATGCCATTGTATAGTGACATTGAACAATGATGAGATACTGTCTCTATTAGCCTAAAAGTTGAGCTACTGATATTGAATGTAGACTACTATCCTTATCATGTTGAGCCTATGTTATTGTTGTACTAAATTAGAAATTACAAACTGTGATCCTTGTTGTAGGTATGAGATTAGATTTCATTGTAGCCCAAGAAAGATGGTTTTCCAATAATCTCATGTAGGTGTACTTGTATGCATACAAATTGGAGAAATAAATATTTAAAGGATGTGCATACTAGCCATCAGTGCACCAACATATGAGGTTGATGAATGCATAGTAACAATAGTACCATGTTGGCAACAAAAAGGACAAGCCAAGCAAGCCAAATTACTCTAAAAGCAACAACACAAATACAACATTTGCATTGTTAATCTACAACAAAATATTGTTTAAATTGTAATTATGGGGATAAAAAAAGGGCCTTCCTATCATACCTACAACTCTTCTCCAAAATGTTTTACTTTTATCCTATTAGCATTCTCTATTTTGCCCATATACAAGGGAATATGAATCGGAGCCCAGATAGTTACATGAATTGTTTCCATTGACGCTAGATTCTCAAGTCTTATTAGACCTCCAACGTAATGTGTATGCTTCTTTAATGTAACAACCCTTGTGAAAATTCCATGTAATAAAAGTTAATAAAGGAAAAATATTAACCACGGTTGATGGGACACTTATTTTTAGCTGAATGTTGGCAAGACATCCTAGTGTGGGTGTAGATTTCGGTTAATATGGCTAAGAAAATTGGCAAATGCAATGGCTAAGGCTTTAGAAAGGAAAAATGGCATTTTGGCACATTTATTTATGAGAATAATGGAAATTGGGATAAAAGGGAGGTGAAAGGTCACATGTTGCATGTGAGGAGGAAAATGAAGGAAAATAATGGAAAATGAAGAAAATAGAGGCTTCATTAATAAAAAGGCTTATGAGGATCAGTACACAGACTTTTGGTCAATTCAGTTTTGGAGCTCTCTCATCTCTCTCATACTCTTGGATACTTAGATTTTTCTTGGAGCACTCTTGGAGAGTGTGGCATACTTGGAGTTTTGGAGAAAGAAGGCAAAGGAAGAGCAGGAACGTGCAAGAGGACATTGAGATCAGCAACTACAGTGGATTTGGCTTGTAGGTACTGTTACAGGTCTATTTGGGCACATCACTCCCGACGATCAGATCAGTGTAAACAAAGTCTATCAAACCCTAATTCAGTTGCTACATACCCTAGACATGCCATTTCATTGAGTGCTTTCATCCATAAAAGTTTCCTAGTTTGAAACCCTATTGAAATGCCTCCTTAGGAAACTAACGTAGCCTTGGTTAGGGGCAACTGCTCTGCATAACAGGTAGGCCCATTCAGACCTGCATTGCATAGAACTTAGGCCCACTTAAGCCTGCGCTGGGTGAGGATGAGTGAAATTGGCATAGGATTCTGGGAATATTCCTTGATTCTAGAGCATTCTAAAAGGAACCCAACTCTTATCCTATCAAGATGAGCTCGACTTAGGATAGCTTTGGATCATCTAATCCTCTATCCTCTCATCCCTTTAAACATGGAAACTAATCATCCAATTATGGAAAACCATTCAATGTCATATTAATGACAAAACCACTTGCATTCACCTATAAATTGGCCTCCCATCATAGAGCCAAAGAAGCTTGGATATTATAGAGAAATATTTTTGGTTTAGAGTCTTGAAATTATTTTCAAGTAATGTTATGCTGCTAGATTGATGTTGTTATTGGAGTAATGAGGGTTTGGACTAAGTTGGATGAGTGACACGAGATCGAACCACATTGGGTGTAGCTTCTCCTTCTATCAATCAATAAAGTTGTTTGTTCCTTTTCCAATACTTTTGTCTATATCTATGATGAATGTATGTTCAAATGTTGTTGATTCCATTTGTTTACAATAAATAGATCATATGCTTTGATTGTTGTCATCTTCTATTTATGTTGGCAAGTACCAACTGAGTGAATTCAGTTCGAGCGGGAGCGATGGGAGAAAATCGAAGGAGATCAAA
The DNA here is from genome assembly GCA_031772625.1 of Pinus tabuliformis. Taxonomy (NCBI): domain Eukaryota; kingdom Viridiplantae; phylum Streptophyta; class Pinopsida; order Pinales; family Pinaceae; genus Pinus; species Pinus tabuliformis. The sequence goes on along the minus strand of CM062818.1, from coordinate 502,169,201 downwards.
GGAAGCGAAGGATCACAAGTAGGTTCCTTTATCTCATCTATTTATTGTAGGCAAAGGTTAAACATCTTTACTTCAGTTATTATAAGTGTAACTACCCACCTAGGGAAGATATATTTATCCGTAGGTATAAATTCTGTATAAAAAATTGGCGACCATACTAGGGAATGACCATCGTTCCTGGTAGTTACCCTTATCATATTACATCCTATTAGACTTTACTTGACTTCATTGGTCTCTTTTCAATCATTTTGAAGCTTTTTTTGTCAAAATTTGCACTAGAATGCCTACTCTAGGAATGTTTTGTTACCAGAGCACCCTTGGTTAGGGGACTTAGAGATAGTGCTCTGCAACGCACTGTCTCCCACTTAGGGTTGCGGTGGTCCCTGTCAAGACAAAAAACCCATCTTTTGCTTGATTTTTTCCAAAGTTTCTTTTGATGTTGTTTTCTGAAGATCAATGTTTTTCTTTGTCTCTGAAATCAGTTTGCATTTCTTCTCCTAGCCCTACTTTGACCTTGATTGTTTAGTGTTTCTTAAGATATCTGTTTATCATTATCAATTCATTGTCAAAGTTATCTTACATTGATTAGTCTTTACTTTTCTGAACAAATATTGTCGTAAAGTCTTCAGTTATTTGAAAAGAAGTTGTCATAAAGTCTTTGTTTCTTGTGAAAAGAAATGATTGATCGTTTGTGCATTTAGTTTCTTTATGTTCATCTAAACATTAAATGAATGAAAAGAAAATCATGCATAATGCATTTAGAAGTTTGTGTGTGCTTGTAGGAATGATATAGGGAAAGTTGCATTAGATGTGTTCTATGCTCTTTGTTTAAAGATTTTGATTGCTCTATCCCTTTTAGTTACGATTTTCGTTGTTTAAATCAAATGAAAATAATGTTTCTCATCATAGTTTCATTCTAGGAGTTTTAGAAACATCACACGTTGACCCTGAAAGGCAAACTTTTAAAAAATATCAACTAAAATTTATATTAATTAACCTAATGGAGAATTGTACTTAATGCATAACATTTAGAGGTTTAGGCTAGAGATGTGTTCCAGTGTTGTTAAACATAACAGTTGTCGCTAATGGTCTACGATACATTCCGACTATGATATCTCATTCCACATACGTAAGTATATTGTAGCTCATCCATGTACTTTCAAGTATATCGGGCGGTGTTATAGTACGAAAAGTATAATGGAATGCTCTCACTGTGCGGTTTCGCATTAGACAGCGCTAACACAGATTGGGCCTCCATGTACTTTCATGTATATTTGGGAGGACTACATTAGGTTTCTATCCATCCATAGGTAACCGATTTAGTTTCCTTGTATATTGTGATACACCGAAAACAACATTCGAGGAGATTACCTGCACGTATGTTAAGTCCTTGGCTCCTTCGAGGCAGTATATTGCATTTCACAATTACTTGGTAATTATTTTTCCTAGATTACCCTCTTTTTGTTTATTTCTTTTTATAATAAAATCAATCAACAATTGTGGAAGAAAATCAACTTTTACCCCATCGTTCGCATAGGACAGCAAGTAAACGCCTTTATTGCCTGAAGCTACACCTTTTCGGCGGTCTCATTTAACTGGGTCCAGTACATCACAAGCTTCTGGTTCTTCATCTGATTTACCAGAGTCACCTAAATCGGTAAGTACTGTGATTCCAGTTACTCCTACTATTACTAGTCTATCTTCTACTAAAGTGGAACTTTTACAATTACCTGAGGACATTGAAAGTGAACTTAGTGAAACGATAACTGAAGTTGTCCAACAAGAATTTGATCCTTAACCCAAAGTTGTAGAGTCTTCATACTTCTTTGAGAGAGAGGAGAAACTTGCAAAGAGATTGAGAAAAAGCACCCCCTTGCTAAGGATTTTTGAGCACCACAGCTCAAAGAATTCTCTTTAAGTGTCTAATATTAATCTATTGTATTCAACCTCTACTACCAATAGTCAATAAAGGGAGATTTTTTCCATTATTTTGTTGACTTGTTTGCTCCATTGAGCATTGTTTGTGTATTTAACTTTTTGTTTTAGTTTGTGTTTATGTATGCATTGTTTCCACTATTTACAATGTTGTGTTTATCTAATTATTTCCACTAAAAACACCAATTTTGTCTATGATCCTTTGTAGGGAACAATCAGCTGTTAAGGAGGTGTCTTTTGGTACACTATTTCCACAAAAACACTACCATAGAAATGACGACCATACTCTTGTATTTTCATTAATCTAAAGATTGTGTTTGTAGGACCTTCTCTCTGCATAACCATTCTACAAGGCACTCAACACATCTCTGTAATTTTTTCAAGACCTTAGGGACTTGTTCTGAGCCCACATAATTGAAAATTTCATTTTCTTTTCTCGCCCACAAGAATTTTTCTCTGACATACGTGTGTGCGTCTGTGTGTGGCTAAACTCACGCGGTCACCAGAAAGAAAAAAAGAGCCTTGTATTTTCTATTTTCTTGGGTGATTGGCAACCTTTAGTGAATTTCCTTCACCTCTGCATTCTGTATTTTCTATTTAGTATGCTTGGCTTCTTTACTAACCTTGATTGGTGGAGAAATTAAATTATTGTTCATTTGTATTTGCAATACACACATAGCTTAATTAGTGAGAGACGTAAGTGGCCAAATTCCACATATGTTTTTCAAACTATTTTGCTAAAGTTTTCTTGCAAATCACATAGATTAATTAGTAAAGGAGTAAGTGGTCCATCATGCGCAGATATTACTACTAACCAAAGCATTCATTTTTTCATTTTTGGGACTAGGAGCAAGTGTGATTATAGAAAGTAAGTAATCTTTGCTTCCCCTGCATCTCTTAGACAAACCTCGGTTTGCATATCAAAACTTTCTTAGAGCATTTGAATTTCCATCTCCCTTGTTGAAATTCACATAGTTTAATATGGAAAGAGTAAGTGGCGCATGATCCACAACATATTTCTTTTTCAATGAAAGTAACAATCAACACTTAGTGTAATTAGAAGGATATTGTAAAGGATCAACACATATGTGCATCTTAACACACTTTGTATGCTCACTTGCATCACAGACTAAGCTTCCATAAGCTTTGTACTATAAGGCATCCAATTTCTAGAGCTTTGTGTACTTAATTTATTTTGGCTTACACAATCACTCCATAAGTGAATTAAGACCCCTTAAAAACAACCCTAACTTGAACCAACTAAGTTTCCCCACACGGGCCACCAAACAAATTATAGTTCAGGTTAGGACCATTGTGGGTAGGCATCCCATAAGCTTCCATGGTCATGTTACACCTTTGAAACATAGTTGTTGACTTTCTAGGGAGCTTAAAATCCTTTAATCATCCCACGAAAAAGAATACCTAAGCATGGCAGAGCCCTGATTTAGAGGGGGTTCATCTTAGGTCTAGTGCGTGTGTCACTATTTGGGGCTATCTGACCCATCTAGTGATCAATAATGGTAACTGACTATCAATAAGCTAAAGACTCAAATTTTCATGTGGGACGAAGGTATGTTAGTGGAAAAAATCGAGGGCATCCTTTCCTTATAGGTGATGGTGCATGCAACACTTGAGACTAATTTCCATTACCTTGGTTGATTCTCCAGCTACTGGAAGGCGTCGCCAATTCTTTTGGGATGTTTCCCCAGGATCCATCAGAAGATATCTCCGCAAGGCCCAGTCACTTTGAGAGTGGTAAGGATGATTAGGTCTGCATGGGATTTTTTATCATACGCAACAAACAAAACCATTTTTTTGTTTGATTGATCACATAACTTAATTGTAAAAGGAAAGTTACCATTTATATTTTCACATTTTTTTTTATGTATGTGATATTATTTAATTGATATTTATCTCCTTTCCTCACCATACACAAAGTAGCACACACTCTAATCAACACCATAGGGGACTCCATGACTCCCCATCAATCTAGATGGTTTTTAAACCTCCCCCCATTACAGGGAGGTGTGTCAAGTTTCCTGCCATTTAGGTGTAGAGGACATCATGCAGCTACCATTATTGGATCTTCCTTTTTTGGTGTATCTTTTCTTGGGACCCTTCCCCATCAAATTACACCCCTCACCACCCCAGAAGGGTTTGGGGAGCCCACACACCACTCCTTCGAACAATTCGTGAGACACCCATCAAGGTAGTTCTCTTGAAATTTCCCCACAGAGGACCCCTTTGCATATAGCTATTCCCACCAAGTTCCCTTCGGGCATTCCAAAGTTTGAAGGGAAATAGGGTGAAGGCCTAGGAAACCATGTCATGAGTTTTCACCTATGGTGTTCGTCTAATAGTATCACCGACGATACTATTAGATTACGACTATATCAACGCACCCTGATTGGGCCTACATCGAAATGGTACCTTGACTAACCTTCTGCATCACACGAAATCTTTAGCTCCCTAGCTACATCTTTACTCACCTTCTTCCATCTCCTGGCTTGCCATGATTCAGGCCTGGAACTCCTCACCCACTTTAAACAAACACTCACTACCCACATCTTAGATCGTATACCTGAATGGCGGTATGTTGTAGCATGTGCAAAGCTTAGTTTGAAGATAAAGTCCTCTTGGAATTGTTTATGATATTCCTCACATCGTAAATCTCCAAAGATGTGGAAAATTCATGCCCACATAACAAGGAAGGAGCCAATAGTAAAGCTCAATAGTTGGAGCTTATCTACACCTAGTTTGGGTACATTTATCATGTGCTTCCAGATGCCCCATGCCTGCAAACTTATAAAGAGACACCAGGCACATCCAATGTTAATGATGGATTGATTGGGTCCATAACCCAAAACCAACTCATCAATAATTACCAATACCCTGGATACTCATTCAATGGCTAAGCATTTGATGCTATGCAAAACACACCACCATTTAAACATGAAGGATATTGCCTCGATCAACCCACACTTATGTATAATATGGTCAATAGGGTTAACCAATATCAACCCCCTCAGGGAGGCTCATACCCTCCCCCACAATGAAACCAGTATTCTTCTTTCTCCACACAACAACAGAATAACCCAGCAATGAAAAATAATGAAAATTTCAATCTAGTTAAACCTTGTCTTGCTTCACAACAACAATCGGAGGAGAATATGAATCCAGCTAACCCCCCTAATGTTGCTAAGAAAAAACCTAAAAGAAAACCAAAGGGAGAACCTGAACAAGGGGGCAACAACAACCAGCAACCCCCACGGGCACTGGGAAGGGGAAACCCTAACTAGAATCAAAACCAAGGATCGACCAACAATAACCCACAGAAACAAAGCAAGAACATAAGTCTATAGACTAATCATTCATGTGTTATTTATGGGGAATATGGTCATTATACCCATCATTGTCCTCAACTCCCTAACTTAAAAATGATACAGGACAGTAGGGCAAGGAGGTCAACAAACTGCAGTAATGCAAGACCCTTTCCCCCATCAGGGAGTGGTTAACACTCAACAACAATCACCCCACTCTCATCCATCTGGAGGGAACCCCCATAACAATTATAATCATGAAATTTTCATGATAGGAGAAGATATCCTCCTGCAAACATGAAATAGAAGTTATGAAGCTCCCCCAGAGCCCAATCCATCCACCTCAACCATGGAAATACCTATAGGGTCGTTGACCATCCCTCGACCTTCTATAGAACCTATGCCTAAAATGGTAAAAGGAATTTTACGGCAAGCATGATATAACTCAAAAGTTGATCATAGCTACAACATAGTCAATGACTTAACACAATCACCATGATCTATGTCAGTATTAGAGGTCCTGCAAACATTCCCAACTCAACGGAAAGCCTTAATTTTTTCTCTAGGCGTAATTGACGTAGCCAATTCTCGCCTAATGCTCTTCGACTTGGATAAAGCTACCCCATGGCTATCATCACCTGTTGCTTTCCAAATTCCAGTCTCAGTTCCAAATATGAACATACATCATTGCAATTTTTACGAAGGGGCCTCCACATGTATCATGTCCAAATATGTTTGGAAGAAACTAGGATCCCCAAAAAGCCTTCTAAAATCACGCTTAGAGCATATGACGAGCGACATTTTTCTCCTATTGGCCTGTATCCTAGTGTGCTAGTTAAGTTGGATAGGAAAATTGTGTTAATAAATATCGAAATACTAGACACCTAGTTGGATTACAATATCCTACTAGGTTGAAGTTACATGTACGAGATGTTAGCAATCGCCTCATCGGTGTTCAGGATAATGATGTTCCCCCGCGATGGAAAAATCATTACAATTGATCAACTCACATACTATGAGAAGAAGACCTTAACGCCACTTAACAGTGTGTTACCCTTAGTCTCATCTTCTCATGAATTGATCACTACTTACATTGAGCTCATCCCTAGCTAGTTTAAGCCATCAAAATTCCTAGGAACATTCCCAGGAGACCCTCCAATGATAGAGAAAACTTTCTCAAATGCTGGAGCATCAATGTGCATGATGAGTTCATCAAACACCCCCCGGCTCCAGAACTAGTTCTAGAAACCACACAATCTACAACTGTTGATTCCATGTCCCTACCTTATACCATTATGCAAACACCCGTTTTGTGCCCTCCTCCCAACTTTGTCTTGTGCCAATTCATGGCAATGCTCACATTACCAAATATGGCTCTCACGATACTGATCTGGTATCTAGTCCCTATGACCATTTCAACTGATCTAGGAAATACCTTGATAGGAATTCTCCATGTACCTCCACCTCAGGAAGCCATCCCTACTCAAAGATGTTGTGCACCGACACCAGTCGGCTTCGGAAAAAAGGCCAAACAAAAAGGCAAAAGAGGGGAGACCCCAAACTCTTCCAGGGCTCTACAATCCTATGCGTTATGTGAAGAATTTGGGCACCCTACTAACATATGCATTGATTTAGATGATTAAAAACCCTTATGCATGCTTCCAAAACTCTAATAACCTCAACCCCACCAAAAGGAGCAAAGTCTATGCCATTATGTAATAAAGAATTGTACACCAATCATGCATGTGCTATATGCAAAAAATATGGGCGCGACAGTAATCACTACCCTGAGATCCCTTGATACTGAGAGACATTAGGAACACAAATTCAACCCAGTATTAATGAACCATTAGCACCAGCCAAATCCCAAGTTGATGATGGATCCAAAACCATCTTCTACATTCGATAGGAACTAAATTCATAATCTAACCCCTCTCAAACACCCTCCCATATCACATGGAGGCAATGTGAACAACCAAACCCCTCCCTTGCATTACCATGTGCTCTATGCGATGACCCAAATCATCAGGTTAACGTATGCCCAAAATTGTGGACATTTAACCAAAACTATCTGGTCCCCCAGGTTGCTCAGGGAAGCAGACCTTGGCATAGGCACCACACATGCATTATCTATGCAAGAAACCATCATAGGCAAAGGTGCCCTCACCTTCCCAGGTTCCACAAATCATTTAGTTTTGTATGTTGATTCATGGTCGAAAACTCTTATTTACTAGACTCTGATATCGAGTCCGGAGAACCCATTCCCTCATTAGGGGAAGATGATCCCTTGGACGTCTTATGCATTTTTGAGGAAAAACAACCACCAAAAACGAAGCAAGGTCCCCATCATTTCATCTCCCCTCACTACCATCAATCTAGATCGGACAAAAAATTATCTAAGGCCACCTGAAAAAGAAGATCACCCATCATATGTGGCCTATATGATAAACCCAACCATTTGGTGAATGAATGTCGTGAACTGAGTAAGTTCAATGACATCTTCTACTTAGTGGTCCAACTCCACACAAGCATCTCTCCAATCAAGAGAAAATCACATGTTTTTATTGCCGCATCTGTGCTCAATTCCAACATACAAGGAATTGTTAGTACCTTGCACGTTTTCGCACAGCAAGAGCAATGCTAAGGCCAACCCACACCAGGAAGCCACGTCACACAAATACTAAGGTATAGATATGGATACCACCTCAGGATATTCTATCTCATGATGTCAACTAGGCATCAACATGTCATACTATGAGAAATATTGCCTCCCATACTCTCTATTTAGTTAGTTCTAGTTGGGTATGCGGTATTTATACCAATACCTCTTATAGCATTGAGGCATGCCCTATGTTACACACATTTCAAAAGCTTAGGATCTAGCTTCAAAATCCTATCGAGGAAGCTACTTTTTCCCCTTGTGTACCAACAAGAATGGAAGAGCTTCCTCCCACACAACATCAAACCACCATAACCAAAATTCTACCACCACCCAAAGTTGACGACACACAACCTCATATACGAATCATTTCCTCATCCGTAGAAACCATGATTCATGTTTTTTGCTCATCATTTTTTGGTGTTGAGACTGTAAAATCCAACTCAACAGTGGTAACACCATTGACGGTGCAGAAACATCTCATCTGCACTTTTTCAACCTCGCTTGGTTCTACGGCATCAACCAATGAATCATACTCTTGCTTGTCGACCAGCAAGACAATCCATTAAGACTTAGAGCAACCCAAGTGTGGATCGCCATCATTTGTCAGTATGCATCCCAACATCGGATAAAAAAATGCAGGAACCTATCTTGTGATCTCAGAAAGGGGTTCTGAAGAAACTTCAAAAGACCCCACTATGCCAATAACTAGCTCGCGGCTAGATCCCCCGCCACCTCTGCACGTAGGCTCACCCAATCTCGCTCTCTCCATATCATCCTACCATCAAGGATATCACGTTTCAAATTTATATCTCCAGAGAAAAGCCTTCTTTTCTCATAGTCTCGTGCCTATGAGTCTCACAGACGCGCTGATGCGCGCTTGTTTCTCTAACAAACGAGCGAAGGTGCATCTGTTTCTCGAACAAATGCGTTGAGGTGTGTCTATCAAGCCCTATGTCACGTGTCCAAAGCACTGAAGACCACATGCCTATTTTAAAAACAATGCACAGTCTGTGCATCTTTGTTTGACACAGAGGTGTCGACAATGTGTAGTCCGACAGCCAAGCCACGACAACCCCCAAAGGTTTTCCCCACAACATATCCGACCTCAAATGCAAGAATCATGCATCTAAGGTCCACTTTTGCATGATGTCACCATGCAATTACCCCCATAGGGTTTCGTCACGACGTATCCCACGTCAGATGCATGGACTGTGCATCTTAGGCCCACTTTTGTGTGGCGTCACCATGCAAAACCATGAGTTTTGCATGACAACCATGCAAATCCATAAGAGTCACCCACGTGTTATAAAAACCCATCTTTAAAAGACCATACAGGGGACCCCTGTGCGTCCTATCTACCCTAAGTCTTCCAAAATAACAAAGGGTAGGGTATGAGCCCTTACCTGTCTCTCCCTGTGTGCATCCCTAGTGCTCTAGATGACCTCAACGAAAGGAAAACCTCCCAAGCCTAGCTCTGACCTCTCAAGCTCATTAGTGAAAATGAAGTGATATTTGGCCCCCTCAACCCTATCTATCACCCTCTTCGCCATTTTTTGGAGCCCATTACAGAAGACTAGGAACTTCGTTGATAAGACTGGAAGAGACACAAGGACCAATACCACACTATCTTCATCATGGAACTCTTCGTTCTAGTAATTTCCAAAACTTGTTTTTTGGGCCTACCTCACACTCAAAAAATTGTTTTAGGTACTCCTCTCATTCTTTAATTCGTATCATTCAATCAATCAAAGATTATGTATATGTTTTAAAAATATTCTTTCACTTGGGGTATTGGCCATGTATATTGCAGGTACATCACACACAATCCACTTCGACCAACACCCTGATAGGAAAATAACATAGCAGGTATCATTCTCCACTTAGCATGATAGGATTCCTCCTAATATTTGCATATCCTAACATCATTTCTCCAAAATGCACCATAGGGTCCATCATCTCGACCATGTTTATCACCATCTTGCCTGGCATATGATAAACATCCATGTCGGTCGATAGAGCCCTCCCACTCATGGCTCGCTTCATGTTTGTAGACCCCTATTCACTATCAGGAGCCATGACCACCTACTCTAGCCCAACAACCACTCCACTTACATGCCTTGAATTTCACCCTCATTATGCTAAACTCATCACACATGCACCCCATTTCCCAAGCCATTCCTGGTACTTTACAACAAATCAAGATGAATGCACCTCCACATCCTACATTTGGCCTATCATTCACCCATATAACATAGCCTATCTGCGTCACTTCATCCACCTCACCAACCAAACATGGAGACCAACGAATGGGACCCCCACCCTTAGAAAAAAACTCCACACCTCCATATAGGTCAACATTATTATGGAGCACCCATCTTTGTGTCTGTACATCCAAATGACCCTCATATTCTTTCGGCAAGTGTACAAAGATTTTTTTAGGAAAAGGACTCCCACCCACATTTTTCATGTCTTTTACTTGGCAACTGTTTCTAGTCACCCTTGGTCGGAGCTCGCACATCACCCATAGGAATTTACCATCTTCATGATAGTCATAACATACTCACACCCACCCTAGAAATCCTATTGACTCCAGGGCCATCCTTAGTAGCAAACATGTTTTAACTACCACCATTTGCACAAAATCTTTGACCTTGGGCCAGTTGTCCATATCCTCTCATATCTTCAAATTTGAATATAATGCCCTATTTTACCAACACTATTACAGTTTATTTACATCTCATATTGACTCCCCAACACAACATATCGGGTGGTTAACTCTTCTTTCCGGTCGACTTCAATATTCGTATTCTAGGATAGAGGTAGTGCCTTGGATACTCACCCCTTGAAGGGATATCCTCGGGTGGCACAATGGGAATCACTATTTCCCATTGATTTTATCGATCCCCTTCACATTCGACACCAACACAAGTTTTCATGTCAAGGTTGTTTCGTACTTAATGATTGTTGGATTTCATTCATTTAGTCGAAGACCCTTACATCACTAAGCACTTCATTCAACAGTGCTTACACCATGATACGGGGGAGGTACCGAAAGTCGAAGACCCATGCATATTGCAACACCCCATTCAGTAGTACTTCACCTCTGTTATGCATGGGGGAACCAAATTAAATCTATTTGACCAAGAAGCACCCTTGAGGATGTCATCAATTATCATCATCAACCATTAGCATGTCAATCACCACAACATTGTCTAGACTGGACCATTACCTATCCGATTGTAATAATTCTAAACTAAGTCATCATAATGAACATGGGACATGCCTGCCTCATATATACATTTTTTACTCTTTAGATTTTCACCAGAGCATGGTTATCATTTATACTTAGTTAAGGGGTTTATCTACTCATCTCCATAAAAAGTTATCCTCTATCTCAAAAAGTTTCTCAGACTCTCCATTAGAACAAAAAATGTGATGTATTTTAGCTATATGTTTTCTCCTAACCTCATACATCAAGGGGCAATTGTTAACACCATAAAACCGTACACATGTTTGCAAAATCCAGAAGACGCTAAAAGGCATCCAATAGAATGCACAAGTGAACATTTTCCAGTTGAATACATTAGGAAGTTTAAAAAAATTAATTTCTCCCAAGGTCCAAAGTTTACAAAGATAAAAAAATTGAGTTCCTCATGGCTATTTCTTTGATAGCCCTGCACATGCGGAATATTCGTCAAAATTTGTGCGGTCGATGAAATGGATGAATTAGCAATTCGGGACCACTCCACACACTTGGAGTTGATTACCTGACATGATCTCAGTCTAGGACAACCGAATTTGAGTCTCCATGAAGATATCCAACCCTCAATAGAATCATCTTGCCCTACTCATGTGTCATTATCATGCATGAACTAAGAGGGGGAATTTGGATTCAAAAGTTCTATATAAACATGCCATGAGAGAGCCAAAATATGAGACATTGTTATGTTGGCCAAATTGCTATCAGAGCAAACCACCATTCCATTTTTGAATCCAAACAAGGGAAGAGCACTAGCATGTTGGCAATATTGTGCTATGAAACCAGCTCACAAAAAGATAGAAAAGATAGATGAACACCTTAGAAATAATCCTCTTCGAGGGGGAAACCTCCTTTATATTACACAAATGAACAATTCTTGGATGTTACAAACGACAAGACCTCCTTTCTATATATAGGAGTCTAAGGGGTCATAATATAATCAGATCCGACATAACAATAATAATGTAAGGGCACAATAATAACAATAGTGGGCTTCTATGGGGCACAATAATAACAATATGGGGACTAGATGGGTACAACAATATAATAAGGGGGTTCTACTAATAAAAATAAGGGGTTGCACTAGTAGTGTAGGGGCCTAACATGCCCCTCTCCTTCAAAAAGTGTTGTCCTCAACGCTTGAGTAGTTCTTGATGCTTCTGTATAAAATTCTTGTCCTCCCATGTGGAATATTTGGCGGGTAAGTTATTCCACTTGATGAGATACTCTGAAATTGATCGATTTCGTAGCTGTCAGGTTCTTGTTTCTATGACTGCTCCAGGTTCCAATTTGATTTTTCCTTCCTCTTCAAGTTCTGGCAATATTGTTTGAATTGGAATATTCTGCAACTTTTGAATGAGTGGCCACACTTCTTTGTCCTTCTTCCATTCATCCCTTGCTTCGTTTATCCAATCTAGTTGGATAATAGAAATAACACAAAACAATGCTTCCACATCCTCATTCTTTCTTGAGAGTGCATCTGCAACAAAAATTTTCTTCCCTTTTCTATAGATGATGTCAAAGTCATAACCCAACATATTTGTGACCCATTTTTTCTATTCTTCTAAAGATAATATTTGTTCTAAAAAGTATTTAAGACTATCATGATCCATTTTTACCTTGAAGTGTCTTCCCATTGGGTAAGGTTGCCATTTCTTAAGTGCATGTAGTATTGCCAACATTTCCTTCTCATAAATAGCTTGCTTTAGATGTCGCCGTAAAAATACCCAATCACCTACATCAAAACTTTTTTCACTGCGATGTTGATCTACCTGTTGTTTCATTCGATTCTGCACCAAAGTGGCATTATCCTTTAAAAGTTGGAGAACTCCTTGTTGATTCTCGATGTGATCTTTCACTACTTGAACATTTTTATTCTTGATATGTCCTATCTTAAGAGTTTGAGGAGTGGTAATTTCTTCCAATGCTCTACAAGATATGGTCAGATTCATTTCTTGATGCTTGATGTGGTCTTTCACTTCTTGAACATTTTTCTTCTGGATATGTCCTTCTATATTGATAGTTTGAGGAGTGGTAATTCCAGCCAATGCATTACAAGATATTGTTGGATTAATTTCTTCTTTCTCGATATGATATTTCAATTCTTGAACCTTTTTCTTCTTGATATGTCCTTCTATCTTAAGAGTTTGAGGAGTAGTAATTCTGGCCAATGCATTACAAGATATGGTTGGATTCATTTCTTCTTTCTCGATGTGATCTTTCACTTCTTGAACCTTTTTCTTCTTGATATGTCCTTTTATCTTGAGAGTTTGAGAGGTAATTCTTGCCAATGCTTTACAAGATATGGTCGAATTCATTTCTTCTTTTTCGGGGGTTGGGTCCTAGTGTATATCCTCTTCTTTTGATGTTTCTTGATCCTTTTCTTCCTCCTCTTCATACTCTATGTAAAATAATTTCTTCTCAGCACATTTATGACCTCCAGTGCATTTTCGATCACAATTGTAACAAAGCCCTTTTTCCCTTTTTTCTTCCAATTGTCGTGGTGTAGGCCTTGTAGGTTGTGGAAGGCTAGGAGAAGAAACACTTCCATAAATATATTCATGAGTGGTGGGATTCCTTGTTTCCATAATTTCGCTTTCAAATTTTCTTGCCAAATTGAATGCGTCCTCCAATGAATTAGGTTCCCAAAAACAAACTTCATGTTGAACGTTATCCTTTAAAGTCCCTATGAAGACATCAATCCTTTGCTTCTCTGGAACATAATTTACCCTTCTATTTAATTTTTGAAATTCCTCAATGTGCTCTTCCATTGAACCCTTTTGTTTGAGATTTATCAGTTGGCTAAAGAAGTAGTTTCTCTTTGTATCCTCATAATGTGCTATCATTTCCTCTGTGAAAATTGACCACGTGACAAGTGGTTTACGAGAAAAAAGCCCTTTATACCATAAAAATTGATTCAGTTCTAAATAATTAGATGCAATACATACCTTTTGTAATAGTGGTACACCATGTAGATCAAAATATTTCTCCATCTGTAGTATCCAATTTACTGGATCCTTGCAATCAAACTTCCTCATCTCGCTTTTTCTTGATTTTAGGAGCTCGATCTTGAAACAACTATAACTTTGTAATTTCGGATATTCCAATTTTGAAATTGTGATCTACAGTAGCCCTCTATGTCCTCTTTCTAATGCTACCATTCTGATCCAAATTGGATTCTCCAAGGAAGAGTTATGCCAAATCTCCCATGGTGACCTGATTATAGACTAGTTCAATAGAACAAACTTGTACGACGTGCCACGTGTCACTGTTATGCCCTTTGGATCTAAAAAATGTAAACAAGAAACTACAGTCCGTCCTATTTCTGTAACTTCTAACGAAATTTTAATCTGATGCTCAGAGAGAAAGTTATGATCAGTTTCCCTAGGTCACCTGTTTGGAATGTAATTCAGGAGTTTGCAAAAAGACCAACTTCCTCAAATCATATCTCCACAAATATTGTGCAGAAAAGCTCTGAAATTTGGACCCGAGGTTCACTGTGATTTCATCTCAAATGGGTTTTTTTTTTTTGCTTCTGAAACATTGCAGAAAAAATGTTATAGCACAAATGCCACGATGACCTATTTGGGGTAGCGAAACCCTAGAATTCAAAGCTCTGATACCAAATGTTATGGAACCAGCTCACAAAAAGATAGAAAAGATAGATGAAAGCCTTAGAAATAAGCCTATTCGAGGGGGCAACCTCCTTGACATTACACAAATGAAAAATTCTTGGATGATACAAATGACAAGACCTCCTTTCTATATATAGGAGTCTAAGGGGTCATAATATAATCAGAGCCGACATAACAATAATAATGTAAGGGAACAATAATAACAATAGTGGGCTTCTATGGGGCACAATAATAACAATATGGGGACTACATGGGTACAACAATATAATAAGGGGGTTGAACTAATAACAATAAGGGGTTACACTAGTAGTATAGGGGCCTAGCATATTGCTTCTAAGCAGTCCATCATCTTAGTGAGAAAAAAGGAATCCTCCATTGGATATTCTTCATACTTCTTTGAGAGAGAGGATAAACTTGCAAATAGATTTAGGAAAAACACCCCCTTGCTGAGGATTTTTGAGCACCATAGCTCAAATAATTCTCTTCAAGTGTCTAGGATTCATCTATTGTATTCAACTTCTACTACCAATAGTCAATAAAGGGAGTTTTTTCCATTATTTTGTTGACTTGTTTTCTCCATTGAGCATTGTTTGTGTATTTACCTCTTTGTTTTAGTTTATGTTTATGCATGCATTGTTTCCACTATTTACAATTTTGCGTTTATATTAGTCTGTCCACTAACAACACCAATTTTGTCTGTGATCCTTTGCAGGGAATAATCAACTATTAAGGAGGTGTCTTTTGGACCTACACTATTGTCACAAAAACACTACCACACCAATGATGAATATTTTGAACGGGTTTGGTGTGATGTCAAATATATCATCCACTAGTGGCGGGCTGAACATATTGACTTGTGATACTTGAAAGTTCATAAGGGAAGCACATTATTACCATTCATGTTTTAGTTCTTATTAAAGTACATACAAAAGTCGAAGATAGGACTTTTGATAGACTAAAAATGGAAAAATGCATCCTTTCATTCAAGAGGAGGAAGGTATATTTGAATGTTTTCTAAATAGAATATAACAAATAGGAATTTTGCAATACTTAAAAAATTATCATTCAACTGACAAAATAGGACTTATAGGGTTGTTTCTCACAATATCTACAACCTGGAGATGACAAATCCATCCATTTTGAAACACATGAAGATGGGTAGAATGATTACAAAAAGTGGTGAGAATCCCATTAATATGTTAATCAAGCCTCTCAAGGAAAACCAAGCATATTGTAAATTTTAATCTTGATATTTCCCATTCACTCCTTGACATCAATGAAAATTCTTCCAACACAACAAAATGTCCTTAAAACTCCTAAAGACATCTAAAAATACTCTTAGAACTCATATACCTATATACAATTTGGATGGGTTTTGGGTTTTGGGTTTTGTACGTAGTACTTTTTGTTGCATTATGTTATATTTAAAGATTCTCAGTGAGACATTGTGGTCATTTGATTGTGGTCAATATTTTGATTCTAGTCATTTGATGGCTATAATTTGCATAATTTTGGTCTTCATTTGCTTTATTGGGTGGTTTTGTTTTTTATTACATATTTTTGGATGTAGGAATAAAGTGTGGGTTATATTATGGCAAGTGAAAAAGGCTAAGGAAGCAAACTCAATAAAGATCGAGCAAGAAGAAGACAAGGTACCAAAGGTAAGAAACCTAGTGAATTGGGTAAAAACAACTCATCTTCTTCATCTTCTAATTTTCCTTTGAGAGTTGAAGCAAAGCTTGAAATACCCATGTTTGATGGACAAGTTAACACTGAAGTATTAAATAGTTAGTTGAAATAAATGGGAGTTTATTTTGTCCTTTATCAAATCCAAGAAATGGAGTAGATTTTTGTTTCTTGGTTGAAGATAATTGGACATGCTCTATTGTGGTGGGAGAGCTATGTGGGTGCATTGAAGCTAGGCAAGAATCCCATGATTACAAAATGGGAGGAATTCAAGACATTGTTGATGTTACACCTTTATCCCATATGCTATGAAGAGGAGCCACTCATGAAATGGTAGTACCTTAGGTAAGAATAGTGATAAGTGGTGCAAGAATATGCTTTTGAATTCAAGAGGCAAGCCATGGTAAGGCTATGGTCTGTGAAACTAGAGATTTTGGGTTCGATCCCCAGTATGGTTTCGAATTTGTTATATAGAATTTACTCCTACGGATAAGTATATTTTCCCTAAGTGGGTAGTTACACTTAGAACAACTAAAGTAAAGATGTTTAACCTTTTCCTACAATAAACAAATAAGATAAAAGAACCTACTTGTGATCCTTCGCTTCCTTTGATCTCCTTTGAGTTTCTCCCATCGCTCCCGCTCAAATTGAATTCTCTCAATTGGTACCTGCCAACATAAACAAAAGACAACAACAATCAAAGCATATGATCTATTTATTGTAAACAAATGGAATTGACAACATTTGAACATACATTCATCATAGATATAGACAAAAGTATTGGAAAAGGAACAAACAACTTTATTTATTGATAGAAGGAGAAGTTACACCCAATGTGGTTCGATCTCGTGTCACTCATCCAGTTTAGTCCAAACCCTCATCACACCAATAACAACTTCAATCCAGTAGCATAACATTACTTTGACAATGATTTCAAGTCTCTAAACCAACAATATTCAGCTTCTTGGCTCTATGATGGGAGGCCAATTTATAGATGAATGTAAGTGGTTTTGTCATTAATATGGCATTGAATGGTTTTCCATAATGGGATGATTAGTTTGCATCTTCAAAGGGATGAGAGGATAGAGGATTAGATGTTCCAAGGCTATCCTAAGTTGAGATCATCTTGATAGGATAGGAGCTGGGTTCCTTCTAGAAGGCCCTAGAAAGGATGAATATACTTAGGATCTAATGAAAATTTTGAGGATTCTCGCCTAGCACAGGCTTGAGTGGGCTTAGATGCTCGACAACACAACCTTGAATGGGGCTACCTACTCTGTAGAGCACTTACCCCTAACCAGGGGTGCACTAGTGACCCAAGGAAGCACTTCAGTAGGGTTTGAAGTCAGGAAACTCTCATGGATGAAAGAACTCAATGAGGTGGCATGTTTAGGGCATGTATCAACTGAATTAGGGTTTGATAGACCCTATTTACACTAATCTGATCATCAAGAGTGATGTGCCCAAATAGACCTATAATAGATGCCACTTAAAGCATGAAGTTATAAATGATAATGTTGAGTGATATGCTTTATGATGTGATGAGGAGGATCTGAAGCAGATGGTGACATGCATCAATTACAATACGTAATATCATGATATCTTTGAATTTTTCATGAATCACTGAGGGAAGGCATACCCATGCTTAGTATATAAACTTTTCATTACATGTACATAAATTAGATAGTCATCTACAGATATAGACCCATGATAAGATGACCATCTGTGTAAATCCATCGTACAAATGATTTAGTACTCTCCTAAAATCGTAGCTCGGATGGATGAAACTAGATCCAAGGTCCTCTATCTCATTCAATCGTTTGATCAAGTACAAGTCTAACCATGTGAAAATGTGATCTGAAGTCGAACATGGGAAGACACCATCTAATTACCAACCAATGATGTAAATTGTTAACAAACACAAGAGAAATCACCAATAATGATAATGATTCTTAAGGTACTACAGTACATTCTGCATGGTGTGAATAGATGTTTTGATGTCGAACACCATACAAAGCCTTTTGGTCGAAGGGCTGTTATGTCAATCTGTCGCCAGAAGAGAGAAACTTGCCATTGATGTATGCAAGCCTCAAGGTACTGGAAGGGTGTTTCTAAGTCAACTTCCTAGATAATGTGCTGATGTCGACAAGAAGTGACTCATTGCAAGACGGCCTTGATGTATCCCCCATCAACGACACGAAACGAGTTTAATGATTTTGAAGACAAAATGTGACTGATGACACAATGTTTAGGAATGGCAGTCATGAAAATGAAGGTTTATGAGTATTGAAAAGGATGAAGTTTACTGAGTGACTTCTCTTGAACATGTCGACAACACTAAATGAATTGGAAACATTGACCCAAAACCAAAGTGATGGATGGTGTGATAGACCATAGGTATGATAACCATAAAGTAGATAAGCCAATCCAAATAGTCACAGAGATGAAGTGAAAGTGTCATGTTCAAGAGCGACTTGCTACCATAAAGTGATTTATCCCTTTTTACATTTTCCCTAGTCATTGCTGACCAGTACCTCTTTATTTTTTAACAAGCTTGAGGAGGATAACATATTCTTGATGTACAATTCTACCGTTCGGGTGAATCCATCACTATGTGATGTTTTAATGAGTTTAGCGAAGGCGAAACTTGGTCTTGTCATGATGGACAAGTTTGTCGCTATTTGATGCTTTAACGAGTTTAACGACAATGAGAACTCAGTCCTTTTCATGTTTAGAGAGTTTGAAAAGGGAGAAAAAGAAAACTCCACAAGTTCTTTTTTGTAAATTTCTCTCTCAAGTCCAAAAAAGCGTAAAATAATACAAGAGAGAACTTATTGACCATGTTCGATCAACGTATTCCTTTTTCGTAAGTAATATATCTCAGTCCGGAAAAGGGTTAAACTTATACTGAGTAGATGTCGTTTCTAATTCGTTTACGAGTTGAAAAGGACAAGCGTTGGGTAATATTTTCATATTTTGAGAGTCTAAAAAGAGTTGAAAGAGGACTCTAGGGGGGTTCCTTTTTCGATGTTTAATAGAGCTGGAAAATGAGATAAAAGTATGCTTTGTGGTCAAAAGTATATTTTACGATCATGCACGTAAAATTCACTATGTCAGTTGTAAAACGGCTCAAAGAACCACCAAAGGGATTAAACATACCTGTTTCATTAGTAAAAAAAGGTAAAAAATATAGTTTATTCATTTAATGAACATGAAATAACCATAAAGCAAGAATTTACCAAGTCATTTTACCATTTGACATTTACCATTTAGTTTTGTGCTTTGAACCAGTTTTTTACCTCAAACTTCAGTAGCTGATTGCGGGAGATTTTGTGGATCATTCTTTGCGTCGCCAGGACCAAGTAGGATGTCTACCTCTTCTCTTTCATTTAAGGTCATTCTTTTTCAATTTCAAGAATTTGTTTAGGGTTTGGGGTCACTAGGGTAAATATAGCACGCCCTAGGATCAACACACCCTTATGCATCAAAAACTGCGTTGCGGAGTAGTCAAACAGAAGGGAAACTACTCTACATCGCACTGTCTAAAGATTAGGGGTGCATTGGGCACAATTTAGAAATTTGATTAATCATTTCTACCCAAAATATCTTTAGTTTTTTGCATGAAATGGATCCTAACTAAGCTTATGGTGTGATTTCAGACTTTGATTGGATCAGAATGGCTATCACATGGCATGAAAGAGAACATGAAGAACAGGATATGGTTGCCCTAAATGATCCTGGTACTATTGAGGCCCTCAGAGATTGTGGGTTACTCAAATATTTTAGGTTATCTGGGATGAGCCAACAATTAGAACTATTGCAGTTCTTGGTTCATTCATGGGATCTAGTGGAAATAGTTTTTCACATAGGGGACAAAGTTCTCCCTATATTGATCGATGATATTTACTTTCTCACAGGATTGTCGAGACGTGGTGCCCCCATTTCTCTTTCAGGTTCTACTCGTGGGGGTGAATCAGTGAGGGAATACATTCAACAATTATGCCCGCCAGGTACATAGCCTAGCAAATATGGAAAGATAAACATCAAGGATGTTTGTGATATTCCCTTGCGAACAATCCTCTTTAATATCGAAAAGTTGGCAGGTAGCATGACACTTCATCTCATGAATAGATCATACATGTAGTATGCACTCGAGTGTCTTGAGACAACTATGTTCAACTGGTGTAAGGCAGTATTCTCTTTGATGAAAGAGCAGCTGACTAAAGTAAAAAGCGGTAAGATGAAAAATTTCATCTATGGATCGATCTTGATCGCTTTTACTTTGGAGAGAATTCCATTGATGCAACCTCAACATGTGACACTGAGTTTAGCTGGTCCTAGAGATCCACAGATGTAGAGATGGGTAGAGTTGATGGCTAGACATGCTGGTCAGTCATTAATCTCATTTTCTACTGCATTCTTCAGTTGGCTCCGTTGACAACATATTGTCATAGAGGAGCATCCATATGTAGGGATGGATTTTTGTAGAGATCCAGATTTGAGATTACTAGTGGGTGCTCAATGGGGTGCTATAGGTAAATTGTTTTGACCATGTATTTTTTATTTTTTGAGTTTTTACATGTTTTTGTGTTTTTTGATGTTTCCAATACTAAACTAAAAATGCTCTCATGTATACAGATGTTCGCATTGTTTGACCAATGGGTTATCAATAGGAGGCGAGTGAACTAGCAGGGAGAAATGTCGGAAGAATAGATCTCCAAGATTTAGCTCTGATCGAGACACTGGCGGAGTTGCAATATCACATAGAGGGGTTAACCCTCGGTATACTGGATGTTTAGATCGAGGAGTTACCTATGGGACTACAACTCCATACTATTGGTGTACCTAGCCATTGGATGAGGCTGTTGCGCATGATAACTCAGACAATGACCTGTTATCATGAGCATTGTTAGACCTACTTAGGATGATTTACTGTATGCATTTTGAAGTTTTGAGATAAGATGACCAACATGTCTTGGACACAAATTTTTGTAAAAACTTTGAACATCTATCTATTTAATTTCAGTGTTTTTGTATGGTTATGTGTAATCCTATTCAACTGTTGATGTCAATTGAAATTTTACTCTTTACATATGTCGTAAATGTCTGTTTAACACGTAATTTGCTAAAGAATCTGTCAATGTGTTAAAATTTCTGGAAATGTTTTGATATTGAATGTAATCAAAATGTCTTTCCAAGAGAAAAACTCTAAGGAATATACAATGAATAGTTGGATTTCGGACGGTATAAACATTCGTAAGTTGTAGTATGAGAAGTTGTGAGTCTAGCATAATGATGATTTGACAAATTCCAAGTGAAATGGCTTCAGAGAGGAGTTCGATCAATGCACTATAATCAGTGATATTATTCGTAGAACGACCGATACAAATCCCTTGAAAACTCACTAACTCACCACTTGGAGCGAATATGGCCCATGCTGCAGAAGATGGGTTCTGCGTACTACGAACAACACCATCGGCATAACCAACAAATGGTTCAAAATATTATGACATTTGCAACAAATGTAAAGCGGGTTACTAACCACATAAAAACTATAAAAGTCACACTGTGAAACACACATGGAATCAAAGCATATATATAATGTTTTTACTATGCATAATAAAGCATAGTAACATTTAATATACAACCCATTTCGAGGCTACAACAATGGAATTCAATCATAATCAACCAACTCGTAAGTGCCTTTTGCCAAAACACACTTGACAATGTAGGGGCCCATCCATAGTGGTTCAAATTTTCTCGTTCCTAATTTATCAGCTTCCTGATCATAAAGCAAGACCAAGTCTCCTTTTGAGAATATGCGAGGCTTGACATTGCGGTCATATTATGCCTTAATTCGTTTCTTATGTGCTTCGTTGGCCAATGCGGCTTCACAACGTGTTTCATCTAAATGGATGATTTCTAAGAAATGTGTTTCCTCATCAAAAGTGTCAGGTAACAAGTCAATTGCGAATTTTAGTGATGGAATCTCACATTGTATTGGCAAGATTGCCTCAAAACCATACACCAATTGGAAAGGTATGAATCCAGTTGCGTTTCTTATCGAGGTTCAATAAGCCCACAAAGCTAAGTACATGATCAAATTCCAATTTCGTTTGTGAAATCCTATCATTCGTTGAAGCATTCGCTTAAGGAATTTGTTGATGGCTTCAACTTGTCCATTAGCCTGTGGATAATGAGTAGAACTATCATGTGAGAGTCCTAACTTGGCAGTTAATTCAGTCATCATGTGATTGTGAAAACATGAAACATGATCTATAACTACATCTTGTGGTACACCAAACTGTGCAACCACATGGTTGAAGAAAAAAAGTGCAGCTATCTCACCACTATTGTTTAATGTAGGCATCAACTCAACCCATTTCGTAAAATAGTCAATGGCAAGAATAATATACGCATGGCCCCTGGCTGAGTGAGGGTTACATGTCATGAAATCAATGCCCCATTTTGCAAATGGTCCACAATCGATGATAGGATGCAGTGGTGCAGGCGGTAATTGAGTTTTACGGTAAAAAATCTCGCATGCATGACAACTTCTGATAGCAGTAATGCAATCGTTAAATATGGTAGGCTAGAAGTAACCAGCATGAAGAATTTTCTATGTAGTATCATAACCAGATAAATGTCCACCACAAGCACCAGAATGGTAATCGTTTAGAACTTTCTCAGCTTCCTCATGTGTGAGGCACCTACGAAAAATCGTATCGATACCATGATGGTAAAGGGTGTCGCCAATGATCAAATAATTTTTGGCTTGATATCGAATACGTCGTTGTTGCAAGTGAGAGGTATCAGACTGGAAATTTTGGGTTTGGAGATAGATCAATATATGTCCATACCAAGGTTCAGATGACGAGATCAGAAACAAAGACTCATCCGAAATTGATGGTTCCATTATTGAGTCGATGGCAATAGAGGGAAGGTCGCAAAGAAGCTCAACAAAAACTAGAGATTTATTTGACTTAGATTTGATGAATTCCAAATCAAATTCCTACAAAATGATGATCCATTTTGAATATTTTTCCCCCAGAAATTGACGTGACAAGATGTATAGGGTTGCAATCTAAAATGGCAGTGGTCTTTCAGAGCAGGATATAATGGTGAAATCTCTGTACAGCTTGAACGGAAGCCAAATTTAGCTTCTCCACATAAGAATACTTAACTTCTGTATCATTAGATTACAACTCAAATAATAGATCAGATGTTCAATCACATCTTCTTCTTAGACTAAAACCATAGAAATGGTTGTATCTGCAACGACGAGATACAGGAAATAGTTATTCTGATAATTAGGGGAATACATTAATGACACTCGGATTAGGGTATCTTTGAGAGCATCAAAGGAAGCTTGTGCAACCTGATCCCAATGGAATGGAATTACCTTTTTCAAAAGACGAGTAAATCATTTAGCCATGATTGAAGGGCGATTTAGTTCATTTGGAATATCTTCTATGTGATCTAGAAGATGGGATCAATGATGATAATATTCCCATGGTTCTTCTTCTATCATCATTGATTGGATGATTCCTCCATTAGTAGAAAATTTACATGAAAAAGGATCAGAGGAAGTACCATATTCTAACGAACGATCAACCCATATAATCGGTGATGATGGATTTGGATTTTTTGCGCAAGCCAAAAAGATTGATTTCTATGTGAGCTCAATTGGGCTTAGTGGCATGGTTTCATTACGCATATCAACTTCGAAATTATTGGAAATCTTCCATGAGTCAGATGAAGTGGAAGATATCATGTTACAGGTCTCAACTTTTGCAACTTCCTCTGTTTGTGATGGTGACGGTAGTGAAAAGGTGCCCATTAGGGAAGAATATTTGAAGAGACCTACTCCAATGTTCTGAAGAGATAGCGGAGGTCCGTGAACTAACAGAATGCTTCCAGTTACCTGTGAACTAGAGGTGAAGAAGGAAAGTTGATAAATTACTGTGTTTCTGCCTTTATGAGGGAAAGAGATCATATGAAAGTATGTCGAAACCACGACAACCATACCGTAAACCCATGGTCTATCCCAGCTCCTTGGCTCTATGATGGGAGGACAATTTATAGATGAATGCAAGTGGTTTTCCATAATCGGATGATTAGTTTCCATGTCCAAAGGGATGAGAGGATAGAGGATTAGATGATCCAAGGCTATCCTAAGTTGAGCTCATCTTGATAGGATAGGAGCTGGGTTCCTTATAGAAGGATCTAGAAAGGAGGAATATACTCAAGATCCAATGAACATTTCGAGGATTCTCGCCCAGCACAAGCTTGAGTGGGCTTAGGTGCTCTGCAACACAAATTTGAATGGGGCTACCTGCTCTATAGAGCACTTATCCCTGACCAAGGGTGCGCTAGTGACCCTAGGAAGAACTTCAGTAGGGCTTGAAGTCAGAAAACTCTCATGGATGAAAGCACTCAATGAGGTGGCATGTCTAGGGAATTTAGCAATTGAATTAGGGTTTGATAGACCCTATTTACACTGATCTGATCATTGGGAGTGATGTGCCCAAATAGACCTGTAACAAAGTATTAAATAGTTAGTTGAAATAAATGGGAGTGTATTTCGGCCTTTATCAAATCCAAGAAATGTGGTAGACTTTTTTTGCTTGGTTGAAGATAATTGGACATGCTCTATTGTGGTGGGAGAGATATGTGGGTGCATATAAGCTAGGAAAGAAGCCCATGATTACAAAATGGGAGGAATTCAAGACATTTTTGATGTTACACCTTTATCCCATATGCTATGAAGAGGAGCCACTCATGAAATGGTAGTACCTTAGGTAAGAATAGCGATAAGTGGTGCAAGAATACACTTTTGAATTCAGGAGGCAAGACATTAGGTTGGGTATCTCTTTGAAATTTCTAGGCACTAGCCAAGACACCTAACTATCTTCCAACATGTGTCCTTAGAAATAAATTTGTTATGCTTGGATTGCAAAAATTGACACCAATGATCAACTAATAGCCTTCTCTTTTCCAAAGCAATGTTTGTGTTGATTGTTCTATCATGCTCCTTATAATAGCAGTCTCCAATGATTTTCAATTCAAAAAGGTAAGCTACCAAAACATCCATAAATTATATTTCAATCAGTATTGATACAATGAAGATGACGCTAGTAGTGAAGGATATGAATTCCCTGGAGGAGATGTAAAGTAAGCTCTATGAAGGGAAGCTTCACTGTAGTCAGCCTCTCTTGGCACATAAGTCCTACTGATCTCATCAAGATAAGTCTTCTCTAAAAACACATTCTCTTATTCTCTAATGATGTAGATATTGAAGCCTTGGATCTATTGCACAATAACTAATACTAGATACCATCCCAATCTCACTAGAAATGGATTAGGAGGTAAAGAATGCCTCAGATACACACAGGAATAAGGATATGATTCTTACAAATAGTAAGCATCAACAAATGGTGCACAATGAGAGTGCCCCGGATTAAATTATATTTTTTTGAATGCTTAGGCACTCATTGGATATTCGATGTTAAGTGGAAACCATCGAATATATTACTTTAAGCCGACAGAAAATTTCATTGGAGCCATAAAACTTCCATTGCACAAACTTCTTATAACATCCATTATTCAACATGTACTCATCAAAGATATGACTCCATATCGATGGCACAAACCATCGGATCCCATCAGACTAGACTAATATGGCATTGAATATCCAATGTCAAAGCGTCAGATGTTCAAACTCATTTTTGGCATCTAGGGCGGTGGCTATCCAACATTTTTCCCGTCACATATCTGAAGGATGTTGGTGTCGTAAAATTAATTGCAAAGCATCAGATGATTAAAGACATTTTTGGCCATCTTCACCGCCGTATATTTGATTTCAGTCTCATCGAATATTTATTGCTTAATAAAGTGTCTACTGTTTGACACAATCCTACTAACGAAAATTATGACTCCAATGTGTTAGATAGCCAACAAATATGCATCAAATTTTCACCCCATTTTTACAAGTGCGTTGATATCAATAATCCATTCATTATGAAAAATTATGAAAACTCTTTGGAATCAGAATTTATTTAATAATAAAACAAAGTTTGATTATGACAGCCATGATTTTTATGACTATACTTATTTTTCCAAAATTGGTTTGAGCAGAAATATATCATTCATCAAACCTTTACAACCTACAACTACTAATATCTCTCCATAGATTCCAATGGTAGAAGAAACAATGCATGGAGTATTTCATATTTCAGGTTTCTGCGATCTTCATACTTGTGTAGATCATCTTTCAGATTCATCTCGCATTAGGTTTTTGTTATGATTGACGTTTCGAACCAGCAACGGTGGTTCATCTTCAGGATGTGAAAGATTTATGGAAGACTGGTCTATTATTCAGTTCAATAAATAGATGTTTGAGATGCACAACCGATAGTAATCTTAGGGATTATTAATTTATTAAATTATTGTTAAATTATAATTTATTAGGGTCATAATTATTTTAATTATATTTCATTTTTATTATTTTTAAATTATAATTTATTAGGATCATAATTATTTTAATTATATTTCATTTTTATTATTTTGTTTCAATTATTTATTAAGATTAACTGTAAATATGGTTCTTAAAATAATATTGAAATTTTATTAACACTTGTTATGAAATTAGTTATTGTACTCTAAAATTTATATGATTTAGATATCTTTTATAATTAAATTAAAGTTTGATTAAAAAAATTTATTGTCAATTTGTTAAATTATAATTTATTAGGATCATAATTATTTTAATTATATTTCATTTTCTAAATTAAAATTCTATAACACTTGTTATGAAATTAGTTGTTGTAGTTTAAAATTTATATGATTTTATTGTCATTATAGTTTTTATTGTCATTAAAGTTTTTTAATTGATTTAAAGTTTGATTAAAGTTTTTTATTGTCATTAAAGGTTTTTAGAGGGGGAAATTGTATGATTTAATATTTATTTAGAATTGATGTTTCAATGATAATGGATTATTGTGTTGAGATTCATTTAATTAATAATCTGCTGATTAGATGTTTAAATTTTTTTATTTGTCCTAGGGATATGATATCAAATGAATGGTTAATTAAAGGAGTAATTTTAATTAGGGAGGGGTTAGATTGGATGATAAAGTTGGAATCCAGTTTTCACTTATGGTCCATCCGTCGTCTCTATTGAGGTTATTAGGGTGCTTGCTAATTTCTATGGCTTCTCTAAATTTCCTTATGAAGTAGTGATCACTTCTAGCTAAGATGCGGGTATCTTCTATACAAATTTGATGCTTGGTTTTATTAGAATGTTCTGCTAAAGCTGATGATTTGGATCGATTATGTTTAATGTCAGCTGAGTGTTCTTGGATTCTTGTGTTAAAGGATCTACCAGTTTCACCTACATAGGGCTTGCCACACGAGCAAAGAATTAAATAGACACCCTTATGACATTTAGGATCAATTTTGTCTTTAATTGGATTGAGGCAGCTTCAGATGGTGTTTAAAGGTTTGAAGGTGGTTAAAACCATGTTCTTTTTTAGGATGTAGGAGATTTTATCAGTAGTCCCCAGAATGTAAGGGAGGTTAAATTTTCTTATAATATTATCAAAATTTATATTCTTATTTGGTCGAGTGTTTGTTTTATTTATGGCTTTAACAGCTTGACATTTGTTGTATCCGTTTTTTAGGAAAACTTTAATATCGTGTTATTTTTCTTTTTCTAGGTGTTCCTTGTCAGAGGTTCTGAGGGCCCTGGTAGCTAATGTGTTGAGGACTCCTAGTTTGTGGGTTGGGTGATGATGTGAGGAGGCATGTAAATATTGTTCGGTGTGAGGCTTTTTTCTATATACCTGGTGAGATATGGAGCCATAGTCATTCCTAGTGATGAGGATATCAAGAAAGGGAAGGCTATTGTTGACCTTAACTTCCATAGTGAATTTTATGGAAGAGGATAAACTATTTAGGTATTGTTTGAAGGTTTCTAGGGTTTCTCTTCCATGAGGCCATATGATAAATGTGTCATTGACATATCTTTTCCACAATTTAGGTTTCAGGGGTAAAGTCATGAGGGCTTTTCTTTCAAAGTCTTCCATAAATAAATTGGCAATAATAGGAGACAAAGGTGACCCCATGGAAACTTCACATGTTTGTTCATAAACATCCCCCATAAAGCTGAAGAAGGTGGATCTTAGGCAAATTTCTATGAGCTTTGATGTGTCACGATCTGTTAGTTTGTAGATGACTTTCATGGAATCATTAATAGGGATATTGGTATATAGAGAGGTGACATCAAAACTAACTAAAATGTCATTTTGGTCAAGTTTGATGTTCTTAATTTCTTCAATGAAATGGGTCGAGTTTCTGACAAAAGAGTCAGAGTTACCCACTAGAGGTTTCAGTTTTTTGGCTAGGTGTTTTGCTAATTGGTATGTGGGCCCATTAATAGTGTTTACTATTGGTCTGAGAGGGATGCCTTCCTTGTGAATTTTTGGAGCTCCATAGATTCTAGGTGTGTATGGATTGTTAACTAGGAGATTTTTGTTGTCTTGTATCTTACTTGTTTTGATTAAGTTGCATATTTTTTTGGAGATTTTGTTTAATGGGTTTTTATTAAGTTTTCTGTAGCAGCCACTATTGTTTAGATGGTCTAGCATTTTTTCTTTGTAGTCACTTTTGTTCATGAGAACAGTGGCTCCTCCTTTGTCTGCTTTCAACACCACAACATCAGGGTTGGAGTTCAAAGATTTGAGAGCCAGATACTCATGTTTGCTGATGTTACTTTTGGGGGGGTTTAGATTTCCTAAGGGTGATAGAACAATGTTGTCTGATTTGCTCTTTTATGGTGTCAGGAAGGTCTTTAATGCCATATTCAATGTTGCACAGAATGTCTTCAACATGGATCTTGCGATGGGTGATAGAGAAATTTAAACCTTTCCTTAATAAGTTGAGGATATGTTCACTTAGTTGGAGGTTAGATAGATTTATGACTAGATTGTCATTGTTATTCTTAGGGTTATTGTTATTGTTGGTGTATGAAATAGATTTAGTATTATTTGGTTATTCTTAGGGTTATTGTTATTGTTGGTGTATTTGTGTTATCAGGTGGAGAATCGCAAGTTCTGTTTTCTATGAAAGTATCAATAAGGGCAGAACATTTATTTATTGGATAAGTAGATTGACTGTAATGGTCGTCTGGAGAATGGTTAGTTATAAAAGATTAATCTAATAATCAAAATAATCAAACTTTAATTTAATTATAAGAGATTAATCTAATAATCAAACTTTAATTTAATTATAAGAGATTAATCTAATAATCAAAATAATCAAACTTTAATTTAATTATAAAAGATTAATCTAATAATCAAAGTAATCAAACTTTAATTTAATTATAAAAAATTAATCTAATAATCAAAATCATATAAATTTGAAACTACAACAACTAATTTCATAACCAGTGTTACTAGAATTTTAATTTAGAAAATGAAATATAATTAAAATAATTATGATCCTAATAAATTATAATTTAACAAATTGACAATAAAATTTTTTAATCAAACTTTAATTTAATTATAAAAGATATCTAAATCATATAAATTTTAGACTACAATAACTAATTTCATAACCAGTGTTAATAGGATTTCAATATTATTTTAAGAACCATATTTAAAATTAATCTTTATAAATAATTGAAACAAAATAATAAAAATGAAATATAATTAAAATAATTATGATCCTAATAAATTATAATTTAAAAATAATAAAAATGAAATATAATTATAATAATTATGATCCTAATAAATTATAATTTAACAATAATTTAATAAATTAATAATCCCTAAGATTATTGTTGGCTGTGCATCTCAAACATCTATTTATTGAACTGAATAATAGACCAGTGTTCCATAAATCTTTCATATCCTGAAGATGAATCACACTTGCTGGTTCGAAACGTTAATCATAACAAAAACCTAATGCGAGATGAATCTGAAAGATGATCTACACAATGCATGGAGTACAAAAATAATTT
The DNA here is from genome assembly GCA_031772625.1 of Pinus tabuliformis. Classification (NCBI taxonomy): domain Eukaryota; kingdom Viridiplantae; phylum Streptophyta; class Pinopsida; order Pinales; family Pinaceae; genus Pinus; species Pinus tabuliformis. The sequence goes on along the minus strand of CM062818.1, from coordinate 502,138,684 downwards.
TCAAATCTAAATGGAGGATCAACAATTAATACATGCCCCAGCATCATGCACAATAAAATAGAAAGCGAGTTGATCCTAGAAGTAATTTTAGTTAGATTTTTTTTAGAATTGCTAATCAATATCCATGAACTGGTACATCACTTACATTTGTGCTTTTTTTTTATACTCCCACATTTCCAAAATGATGGTAATGATATCATTGGAGACTTATTCATCTTATTGTTAGGTGTGGAGCCCAATTATCTTCCTGATTCAAAGATCTTGTTTAAGCCTTGTTTGGATCCCAATCCATGACGAGCGGGTGTGGGGGGCTTGCCGTCCCACTATTGTTGCTGCCCCAAAAGAAAAATTTTGAGAAAAAACTACCTTGTAAAATATTTTAATTTCATAGTCAATCTAGGTCATTTGTTATGCAGAAGATATAATGGTAGAAGTTATGTTAATTTAGGCGTTTTTTTTCCCTGGAAGGAAACACTCGTTTTATGAGGGAATTGTATTGTGGTTGCGTATTATTCTGTAAGAAAAAGAGAGGAGATTGTGTGAGAGAGAAGAGGAAGTTACAGTATCCATGTGTTGTAGGTTGTATCCCTTCAGATTATTTGATAATATAAAAAGAAAGGCTAGTGATTATCCTACGGACGTAGCCCAAATTAGGTAAACCACATATATTTGTGTCTCTTTTATTTTATACTTTTGTATTTCCAATTTTTTTGTTTCATTACTTTGTTATTTAATTTTTAAAAATAATTTTTTCAAACAATCATCTAATGCTTTCTATTTTAAACCCATTTCTTAATGCTTTAATTTTTTCCATCAAACATTATCTAATACCTCAATTGCACTTACCTACACAATACCATGATATCTCGGTTGACATGAGATAATCAAATGGTTAAATTAGTTTTATGACTTCACATAGCATTTGTTGGGCCAATGTAGGTCAGGGTAGGAGTACAACAGTTTTCTTTTCATTCCTATTGTCAAAATAGGATTTGTCAACAGTTTTTGGTTTTGGTATGTTTTGGTACGTTTTGGTAATGTTTTTTGATTTGTTTTTTTAACTTGAAGCATGGTTTGATTTTGATTTTCAATACTCAACTGGGCATCAACAATCATTTTTTACTTCAATACTTAACTTGGCATTAACAATCATAAATCAATAAGTTGGAGATTACAATTAAGAATTTCCAAGGAATGATCAGTCGCATAAATAATTGTAATGCTATGACAAATAAATTGTCATGCATGAATAACTATGTACAATGCTAGCATCCATACTTTTTTATTCAAAATACTTTCCTTTATTATTGCCTATATTTTTCTCATCATTTATCAAAATTGATTTTGAATTGTATCATGATTTCAAGATTAGATTTGTTTGATTGATTTAAGTTGCTTTATCATTTTATTTACATTTAATTATTTGTTTGGTTTAGTTAGTTTTATTGACTTATTTTTGCTAAATTTGTTTATTTTTGGTAATTGGATTTATGATTAGTTTTCAAATTTCACATTATTTGTTTCTTGCTTTGCATGATTTGTTGTATATTTTTCATAACTGATTTTTGTTGTTTTTCCTAAATCATTGCAGAGGTATTGACTTTTCATCCTCTAATAAAACATGACATTTAGTTATTAGTTACATATCTTATTTGTTGGATTATCAATAATAAGGTGCGTTAATAATGAGGTGCGTTAATAATGAACATGAGAAGGACCCATAAAGCACTTACAATTTCATTCATGTGTGATTTTGAGAAAAAACCATGTTATGTTAGTGGTGGTAGTGGTTATGGTTAAATATGAATGCATCAAACATAGTCAAATTCTAAAGTCATGATTTAAATGATGAGGGTAAACATATGAATGCATTGCTTCTTTCATAATGGGTAAGTTTTAAATTTTGGGTTCCTAACTTACTTCATTAACGGGTTCCATTCTCAGGAGCTTAATAGTGATTTCACTCAAGTTCCTCTTATATAAATATTCATATAATATTTTATTGTGTATATAAATAAATAAAAGTTGTGTTAAAAAAAATGAGAGATCTTGTTGAATTGAAACATATTTTTAAAGAGGGAATGTATATCTATTTTCCAGGGCTACGAAAACTTTGAAACACTCTCCTCCCACATTTATCTAAGCTAACAGGTCCATTGGGGTAAACATGTGACTAAGAGTTACTATGATATGATTCAACTCTTCAAGTACAATTAAAGAAGTGGAATCAACAATCTAAAACCAAACTGACCTTCCTTAGGAGCTACAAGACCCCTCAAGGGATAACCAAACACTCCAGGTGCCCAACCTCTGAGTTAACTTTATTTTTACTGACCTAAACCCTCATTTTCTCCTATGACAAGCCATCAAAGCGACTGTAACCCTCCAGTCATTCCCACAACAAGGATTTCATGTGACTACAGTCTTTTTCAGGCAGTTTTGTGCCAACGACCACAAAATATGAGCCATTTTTTCAGGGCTAGGACTTAGGCCTCTGCCCAAAACTTGATGAAATTCTCAGAAATGATAAATAACAATAATACAAGGCCTCTATTACAAAAATTTAACAAGGGACTGACCAAACTCATCCTAACCATGACAAGCATTCTGTCAAACACATCACGAACATGTAATGTATAGGTCATAAAAACACATCTGAACATAGGGACCTCATACTAATCTGAGATTCGTCAAGAAGGTTTGATGCCCTCTCACCTTAGCTGCATTATCATCTATTAGGTCATACATTCATTAACATGCCATTTAATAAACCAAACGTGATGAGAGACAAAACCCAAATCTATCATAAACCATGCTTATAACCAACATATAACCGATAGATTAACAATGATAGAACATCCATTAAGAGCACATAGTAACAAGCAAATTTACTCATAAAAGTAAAGAGGAAATATTCTTATTATTCATTTGAAAAATCCAACCAAGTCGGGACTTCCACATACCACCCGACTATAGATTGGGCTGAACAAAATCTTTCTTTCAACCAATCACCCCCATGCCATATTCCGAGCATGAATGTGGGACTTACAACTAAACTGACCATGTTTCTCAAGTTTTATTGCATATCTTTCCAAAAAACGATCAAGGATTTCTAGGCCCGAAGAAAGCACCAATATAACCAGGGTTTATTATATATCCCACCAAAAGATTCCTAGGCCCAAACAAGAAACATACACTACTAGGATTTACTGCGATCCCTCCACATATCAGTCCAGGTATCACTAGGCATATACAAGCATGGATGTCTCTAGATCTCTCCACCTAAACAATGAGGAATTTATCTGTCTCCACCCTCTAGGATTTACCATATAGCCCGCCAATTACTAGTCGACGATTCTTAGGACCAACGGGGGTATACACAACTTGGCTTTATCGCAATCCCACCTTTACCGGTTCAAGGATTCCTATGCCTTGTTATTTCTCCTGAGACCACCACACTCAATTTTGAGACAATCTGGAAATCAAACTCAGTAATAGAAACCCCATCACACCATGGCTATCTGAAAATGGCAAGGCAAGGCTGAAAATCACTATCACACCTAGAAAAATCCGTGCCAATGACAACAAGATAACCAAATACACACATGCATTCCAAAACTAGCAAGGAAATCATACATGCAACTAGCTACATACAAGTAATCATGTTGTAGCTAGTTGATCCTGCTCTTCCTTGGTTGATCTTCGCTTCCCTCTGCTTTCTTGTCCTTCCTTTGCCCTTGTTTTCTCCAATGCTAGAGTGAAATGTGCAATAGTATGAGAGAATAGAAAGATCTCTAAGCTAAAACTAACAAAAGGTTTTGAACTAATCCTTAGAATCCTTTTTATTAATGAGGCCTATATTTTCTTCAATTTTCATTAATTTTCCTTCATTTTCCTCCTCACATGTAACCTATGACCTTTCGCCTTCCTTTTCTTCTAATTTCCTTTATTTTCATAAATAAAATGCCAATTAATGCCTCTTGTATTTCAAAAGTCGTTTCCATTGTCTTTGTTAATATCCCTTAGCCATAATAAACAAAATAAACACCCACTAGGATGTTTTGCCAAACATTCAGGTTGGAATAAGTGTCCCATGACCTTGGTCTTATTTTTCCTTTATTAACTTTATTACATGAACATTTAACTCGGGGTTGTTACATAGCCCTCCCCCTTAGGGGAACACTATCCTCAATGTTCAATGACACCTACAACCAGCGAGACTGTTGAAAAGAAAAACGTAATGCCCATGGAGCTTTATAAATTAGCTCGTTGCAATTTTTAAAATGAACAACTTGCTGAAAAGAAAACCAACATGAAAAACATAACAACATGACACCCATAACACTTATTGGAGCTCACAACTCGTTGTGGTATTTACATCCATATATATGTTAATATATACATATACCAAAAATGTTTTGCCTCAATTAGAAAACAATGAAGGATACATAACCTACATTTGATCATCCATCTCCCATGTAGCTTCTAGTGCACTTTTACATGCTCGATTGCTCGGTTCCGAAGCTTGATCCTCTTTCTCAACAAAATAAATTGAGGTTCCTACTAGAAATATCCTTCTGACTCCACCTACAATATAGACTAATCAATATCATGATCAACATCCTTTACATACCTTTTAAGCAATGAAACATGGAAAACATCATGTACATTCACTATTAGAGGTAGTGCAAGTCTGTAGGCAACTAGTCCAATCCCATCAAGGATCTAAAAAGCCCACAATACTGAGGTCCAACTTTGCACATGACCTAATCTTTAAGGATATATTCTTGGGCTTGATGCATAAGGACACATGTTCCCCAACCTGAAACTCCTTAAATGCCCTATGTCATTTTGCATAAATTTTTTGTTTATCCTTTATTGCCTTTAGATTCTTCTTGATAACCTACATTTCTTGTTCCATTTCTGCCAACATATCCGGTCCTATCAATACCTTGTTCACTGGATCACTCCAACTAATGGGAGTATTACAACTCCACCAATAAAGTGCCTCAAATGGACTCATTCTCAGTGACTCCCGATGTCTATTGTTATAAGAAAACTCAACCATTGGAAGATACACTTCCCACTTCTGTTGTTGGTGGATAACATACATCCTCAACATATACTCGAGTATCTTGTTGACCCTCTTTGTCTGACCATCTGTCCTGGAATGATAAGTTGTGGGGAAGGCCAAATGTGTACCCAAACCTACAAATAACTCTTTCCAAAACTTGGAAGTGAACTTAGCATCCCTGTCTAACATAATATTCTTCGGAATTCCATGCAATCTCACTATCTCCCTGATGAAGATATGCGCTACGTCATTAGTTGAATAAGTATACTTCACCAGAATGAAGTGTGCTACCTTTTTCAACCTATCCACCACAACCATGATGGTAACATTTTGCCTAGATGTCCTCAACAAACTTGTAATCAAATCCATGGAAATGACCTCCCATTTCCACTCTGGAATCAGAATCAGTTGTAGTAAGCCACCTAGATGCTTACACTTTACTTTTACCTGTTGAAAATCCAAACATCTAGCCATAAACTTAACCACTTCCTTCTTCATATTCGACCAATAGTAGAACTTCCTTACTGTTGTCAATGCCTTTTGATATCCTGGGTGACCTGAATATGACTTAAGATGAAGTTCCCTCAATATAAGATTCTTGAGCTCACTATTGTCCGACAGATAGATACTGTCCCTAAATCTCACCAAACCATCTGTTGTGAGACGATATTCCACATCTTTATCACCCATATCCTGCTGTAACCTATGCATAAGATCCCTATAATTGTCAACCTACCTATAAGATCTGATCCTATAGATTTTTCTTGTATGAACTCTTAGCTACAATGTGATTTACATGTACTCATCTGCTAAGAGAATTTGCAAACGATTTCTCCTTACCCGTAATGTACATGATCTCAAAGTCAAACTCATTGATCATGCACAACCATCTAGCTTTCCTGGCATTCAAATTTGGTCAGTAAAACAAATATCTCAATCCACTGTGATCACTCATCAAGATGAACCTTCTGCCAAGAATATAGTGCATCCACATCTTCAAAGCATGGATGACCGCTTCCAATGAACAACATGCTGAAAAGCAAACCAACATGAAAAACATAACAACATGACACCCATACCACTTATTGGAGTTCACAGCTCGTTGTGGTATTTACATCAATATATATGTGTGTGTGTGTGTGTATCTATATAGATATAAATAGATATATATAGATACACCAAAAATGTTTTGCCTCAATCGAAAAACAATGAAGGATACAAAACCTGCATTTGATCAACCATCTCCCATTGATCCAAAGCTCAAAAATTTGTTCAAAATTCAAAGTTTTCATATCAGTGTGGAACCTAAATGACCACGTAGTTCTCATCGTCTTGAATCTGATGCAACTTGTTTCGCGTGAAATGGACATTGCATGCTCCCATAAACGTGTTCTATCTGTTTTCTCAAACAGGCGAATTTGGCGAAAAAATGAGCAACACTGCACAGTGAGCAGTCCATACTACTGATGTGGTAGGCTGACTGGGTTGCCTACATGGTAGGCTGACCTAGCAAGGTGAATTTACATGACTGGGCTCCTCCATCGAATCACGTGGTGACACATGGAAAGCCTATGGCAGATGACATAGGTGATTTTCATTGGTTAGAGGGTGGCCAATCACAGGCTACCACATGGCACAGTCAGGGGCTACCACGTGGTAGCCGGGAGGGCCACCAAAATTTATGGCAGGGTTTGAACAACAGTAGGTGAGGTCGAACCCTTGACCTCACGACAAACAACCAAGTGACTTCACCAAACCGACTACGCAATGTTTCTTATTATACTATGGTTTCCATATAGTTTTGTTGTGATATGGTTTTGACATTGGGGGTGGGGACCAGGGTCTAGCCCCAGTTCTGATCACCACACCCTAGGGGCTAGGGGTGGAACCATGGGTAGGAGGCTAGCCCCGTGCCCTCCCCTACTAACCCAACCACAAATATAACCGTTTCTGGAACATGTGACCACATTGGAATTAAGTCGCCGATGAAGTTGTTACGTAGAGTTTGTAAACTGCCAACATTAACATTTAACAAGACCACCATATGTGAATGTGTCACGGGTTAACAAATTGTTGCATCAAACTTTAATGTAGCTGCTAGTGCAACCACCACATGTGACTGGAACCACGAAAGTTAGTTAGTGGTTAGCAGATTGGGCGGGGGTGGGAGTTAAGAGCCTGACCCCCGTCCCATGTGCCCCACATGCCCGAAAAGTTTGGAATTAAGGGATTAGTGGGAAAATTAGTGCCCCACCAATTTCACCTAGAAATTGGGAAAGTTTGTGCTCCGATAGAGGATTTTGGGGCGAAATCATAGGACTTGTGCCGAATTTTGGGGAAATTGTAGAGTGACTAGTAGAAAGGCTAGGGAAGCTCATACCTTCTTCAGTTTTTGGTCTTTTCAGTAGTAGGAAGAGGCTAAAAAGGAATTTTTGGGTCTTTTGAAGCCAATGGAATATGTTTAAGAGACATTGGAGCACTTTTGAAGAGAATTTTCTCGGGTTTGTGTCTATGGGTGCTAGGATAAATCAATGGGTTGATTCAGTTTTTAAAGGCTTTTGAGAATGGAGAGGACCTTGTAGGAGTTTTCTAGCCTTCATATGTTTTCTGTAACTGTTGAGACATCTATGGTGTATCTCATGTTTCTCTTTTCTCATTATGTATTTGAGGAAAGTTCTCTTTTAGTACTTCAAGTGAATTGTTGTACTTGTTATGCTCATTGTCAGATGTAGTATGGGGTCTTGATTTGAGAACCCTTTTCTTGTTGATTGTTTCATGACTGACTGTAGGTTTTCATGTTTTTAGAGTGAGAGTTATTTGCAGGAGAATGTTTCCTTGAAGGGGAAACTAGCCACTCTTTTTGTCAACACACTTTATGTACTCTTTATCATTGAAGTATTTTGAGCATAATGAGATTGGGTCAAGTGTTTGGCATGGAATCCCCCCAAGGCAAGTTTTGAGGCTTAAAGCCCAAGTTTTGACTGAATCTTTTTGTAAAATATCTATGAATTGTGGGCCTCGGAGCGCGAAATTATCATAAAGTTACAGGGTTGTCCGCCCTAGTTTTGTTAATGTAATGTTGGTTGAATAGACCTACCCATGGTTTTCGGACCATGGGATTGTATAGATAGAGCGAGGCTCTAAGTGTATAAGATAAAAAATAATGGAGAAGATAGAATAGAAGAGCAAGAGAAGTCTAAGGGATTGAGGAGCAGTGTAAAGGGTGTCGTTTGGGTCGTAGAGTAGGGAAAGGCTCTGCAAGTGAGTGCACAAAGGCCTAGTAGTCCACAATTGAGTGGCAGACCCCTGCAACTGAGTGCGTAGGGAAGGTCAAGTATGTAACCATTGGAGGAATCAATAAAGAAAAAGTTTACCATATTTTTGTGCATCTTTTCTTGTTTTAATATATGATTGGGTATAATCTATGAGTATACTGTGCATATGTTGTGCGAACTTATTTTAATGTTTTGCATAACTAATTATAACATAAGACATCCAAGTACGCGAAGGTAATTAACTAGAATAGGAAGATAAGTAAGATCACAGGTAATAGCACAAAGCATGGCTCTAGCAGCATGGAAGCTCCACAATCCCTGGTTAGGGCTGCGTGAAGGGAGTCTATCAGGTCGTAAGGGACAGGGAAGTGTGCGGAGTGATCTGCACACAGGGACAAATAGTGGGACTAGTCGAACCTCTCAGACATCTCAAGGGTGCGGAAATCTGGTTCTAGCACCCCCCCATACTACTTCGGGTGAGACCTCAGTTCGCGCTCCGCGGACTGTTGCTGAAAGGGCCAGTAGTACCTGTTATCACTCAGGTTGTCCCTTTTGACTCCTAAAGGGATACGGCCGAGGTAACCACAAACCAACTTTGGACTGCCGGCCCTAGCCTTCCTGCAGTCAGATAGGGCTCTCTCTTTATGATTTAGCTTTGTTGAAAGGGATGATTTTAGGCTAGATATGATGCACAGGGGTTTTGATTGAGTTTTGGTGGGAAAACTGACATTCTCAGGTAGAGAGGCTGAGTATAGTCTGAATGTTTCAAACCATTGGGCATGGAGTCAAGGAGGGGAACTGCTGGTGTCCTTCCTTTTTAACAGTGAGGGGAAAATGGAGCAAGATAACTGAAGCAGAAGCAACTTTCAGGTTCAAAGGATGGCATGAATGCTAAAGAAAGAGAGGCAGTTAAGAATCTCTCCAACAGATTAGCAGAGAAAGTAACAGGGCGCTACCTAGGGGTAGTTAAGAATCCCTAGATAATTGGCCAGCACAGGTGAACTGGGGCAAACATGAGCCAGAAGGAATTCAATTTTCATAACCAATTCATTCAGAAGAAAACATCAAGAAACAACATGAATTGAGCATAGAGAGTATTTAAACTAATTCTAGGCTATTCTTTCTTCCTGCTATTTAGATAATGGCAAACACATAAACAGAGATAAGAGGCACTTATTGCTTCAGGCCGCAGGGCAGGAATTCCATCTTCAACTCTTCAACACATTCATCAACAACAGACAGTTCGCTCTCCAAGCTTTAAGCAATCTTTGATTACAGAAAAGTTCAGGTATACACAACGAGTCTCTAGTGAAAATCACCAATTAACCTGTTATCACTCAAGAAAAAACTCTGAATTGTTCACATCATTTCAATTGTTTGCCAAAGGTACATAAATCTTTTTCAGCAGTTTCGCAGCGCAACATGCTCTTTAGGTGATTTCGTAGCGCATAAGTCAGTTTTCAGTAGTTTCGCAGCGCAGCATGTTGAGACAGTTGCGCATAACTCTGGGAGAAGTGGTAGAAAATCCTGATCTAATTCCTGAAAATCTGTTAACTGATAAAATACTCTTCCCCCAAAAATAGAACTCTGGAACCCTCACAAGTTATGCTAGTTCAGGATTTATACACAGGTTGACTTTTTCCTGGTTGAATTATCTGTTGGCTACTGGGCAGAGGTGTGCCATTAATGTTCAGGATTTACCTATGCTTAGACCTCAGGATAGAGCTGAAAACAGTTCTGCTCTGCTCCAATCGAAGTTGCAGTCAAGGCAATGCTCTCTTGTATTCGCTATATTATGGTCTTTCTGGAAGTTATCTAGCCTCACTGCTATTTTGGCTTTTACAAAATTGTCTGTCATGTTTGTGGCCCCCCTTCTAATACAGAGCTTCATTAATGTAGTCACAAACAAAGAGACTCTGTGGTATAAAGGAATGGCGAGGAGAAATTGAGCGTTCAGAGAAGCTAGTCAACAAGTATGAATGTGGGCAGATTCCACGCATTGAGGGGCTAGATGAAATTGCATTCAGAGCCATTGAGAACATCAAGGAGACAGAAAGTAGATCCATTGGGACATCTTATTTACATCTTATTGTTCATATAGTTGCTTTTGAGCACGGAGTTGCTTTCCAGGATCTGGGAGCAAATCATCTGTCTCTATCTCCAATTCCTTCAATCTGGCAGTATGACTTCTGGGAAGAATGGGCTCTTGTCACATTCCTTTGTTTCTAAGTTGCAAAATGTTTTGAAGAACAGAAAGTGTAGAATGCGAGGAAAGAAAAGGAGGGAAGAAGACAAAAGGGACAAATGGTGAATGATAAAAATGCTTCTACTTCCGAAGACAGTGGCCAAGAAGATATTCATTCTCTTTATTCCTCTTCGGACTTGGACACCGGAACACCACCACCTCCTCCCCGTTTTTCACATCCGGCTATTATGGAGAATCGAACCCTCGACGCCTCTGCGAGGTCATCAGGTCGTCTCTTCGAGTTCGATCCAGGTCAAATGACCAGCATCATCAGAAGGAAGGCTATGCTAAAAGAATTGGCTTCTTGTTATCAAGCAGAATGTGCCTATTACTGTCAAGAATTATTGGAGCTCCAAGGGAAATGGGAACAGGAACTAGATGCTTCAAGCATTGACCCTGATGGTGTTGAGTTGCTCCAAGGGCATGAAACAAGCAATCCAAAATATGCACTGGAGAATAAGTTGTGTTTGGAGGGTGCACACATGCCTTTACAGAAAATAAAGCAAGCATCAAGCACTGTTTCAACCTCTAATGAGGATGTTGGTTCAGGTGCTTCAAAAGCTCCGTTACGAAGGCGTTTGTCATGGCGTGCTAATGAGCGCGAAGCTCTTCGATGTGGATTGCTGATGTTTGGCCTTGGAAGGTCTGATAGAGTTAGGAGTGTCATGCACAACATATTGAAGCGAATGCGACATGGTCTTGGGGACATTGCAGACTGTTGTTGAGAGTTTGTTCGGATGTGTGGGCTTCATGCTGATGAGAAATGTAAACGTAGGGCAAATGTGGATAATTTAGTGCTTCGCTCAGATATCTATCAATACGCGGGTTTATATGGGAGCACCGCTTTCATATCACGGCTGAGGTCTATACAAATGGGCCGGTCGAGATCTCTTTCCGCTATGGGTGAAACCGATTATTGGCAGGTGGCAAATTCATGGAATAGCATTTATGTCTTGGGCGCAAGTGTTTGATGAAGTGCCAGAGAGAGATGTAGTTCATTATCTTCGTGGCCTAGCTCCACAAGAGTTCTTTTTCCACGCAAACAGGTGGCAGAGAAGGTTTGATAGATACTGCTATTGTAATGAGGAACATAATGAAGGATTGGGATGCATTTTCATCTTTTGTCTTGGCAATATTCAGAAGTTCCCATCAGGAATCATTGAGAACTCAAAAAGCCATTAATAAGCTCTTTCTTGTGTTTAACATATGTTATACTGGAATACCGAGTATCAAATATCGATTTCCTGGGGAGGCATCTGGCAATTCTGATTGCATGAATTTGATCACTTCAAATAAGATCCCTCATCAGTGATATACAGAGTGTTATTTTGGATATACAGAGTGTTATTTTGGCTCTCAGAATCCATGTTTTTGGCCGGTTTAGAGATCTGGTTACTTGCGCAAATGGTCTAGTGTTAATTATGGCCATTTTAATTATTCACACTCCAGTCGCATATCAAGTTCTAGGGCACTTGAAAACTTGTTTGGTTCTGGCATTTGGTTACAGCGTTAACACTATTTGAGCCAACTCAAGGAACATCATTTTTCCGTGAAAGCCTTCTCTGAGGATACTGCTAGGAGCTTGAAAACTTCAGCTTTATAAAGTTTAGACCTGGAGGTGAATATCACGGCAATAATCCAGAGATATCAAAATTGTTACATAAAGCTGTTCGTGAGAAAAATGAAAACGCATTTTCAGTCTACCAACAACACCTAGCTAACCGGCCAGTAAATGTCCTTCGTGACCTCCTAGAATTTGCAAGTGATTAGCCTTCTATTTCTGTTGGGAAGGTCGAACCAAATTCAGAAATTGTGCAGCGCTTTTGCACTGGGGGCATGTCACTGGGTGTTATTTCAAGGGAAACACATGAATCGATTGCCATGGCAATGAACAGAATAGGAGGAAAATCAAATTCAGGGGAAGGTGGTGAGGATCCTGTGCGTTGGAGACCTCTATCAGATGTAGTTGATGGATATTCATCAACATTTCAACACCTTAAAGGTCTTCGAAATGGTGACACCGCCACTAGTGCAATTAAACAGGTTGCTTCAGGTCGGTTTGGTGTTACTCCAACTTTCCTAGTTAATGCAGATCAATTGGAGATCAAGATTGCACAAGAAGCAAGGCCAGGCGAAGGAGGGCAACTGTCTGGAAAGAAAGTCAGCACTTACATAGCAATATTGCGTAACTCTAAACCTGGTGTACCTCTGATATCACCTCCTCCACATCATGATATCTACCCTATCGAGGACCTTGCGCAATTGATGTTTGACCTTCACCAGGTCAATCCAATGCCAAAGGTTTCTGTCAAGTTTGTAGCAGAGGCTGGAATTGGAACTGTTGCCTCTGGAGTTGCAAACGGCAATGCTGATATAATACAAATATCAGGACATGATGGGTACACTGGATCAAGTCCAATAAGTTGTATCAAACATGCAGGTGGTCCTTGGGAGCTTGGTCTTACAGAGACACATCAGACATTTATTGAGAATGGGCTGCGCGAAAGATGTGTTCTAAGTTTTGTAAATTTTGCTTAGTTCCTTATTTTGAAGGCATGTAGACCCTGCTATACATATCCAAGGTAAAAAGGAGTTTTGCAATCAGGTGGCAGAGCAGTAAAAATCTCAAGGGAAATGGAAATTGTTTAAAACAGTTTTGCAGTTTCGTAGCGCGCTATGAAATTGCGAAACTGCTGTAGGTGTTGTTTTTAAAACGCAGGCAAACAGTTTGAAGGAAGAATCAGAAATTTGCGAAGGGAACACCTCAGTGACATGAAAGGGATCAAAGGAAGCTGCTACAGCCATTCAGCATATGCCAGGTGTACCTTTAACAAAAGGTGAAATCTTTTAACCTAAGTTTAAGATTTTTGGTTATAAAGCCACTTTATTCTCGGTGATTTGGGTTTGGAGAAGAGCTGCATACGAAAAGTTTTGGTTGGCACACCTGTCTACCAAGGAAGCCTCCAGCATATCAGGAGCATGGTGTTACCCTATTCTCTCAGGTTATTAAAGAATTAAAGTATCCACTGCTGCATACTCGGTGATGGGGGACCAGAACCGAAAATTTAGGGATATTTTCAGCCAATACAGAACAGATCAAAGCCTTCGGTATTCAAAGCCAGCATGGGACATTAATTGCCCATCTTATGCCATATCATGCCATCTCAGCTGAACGAAGAGAAATCCAGGTGTCAAAGCTGTAGGGAGGAATCATGATACGAGGAAGATAGAATTAGATATGTAGTTTAATTAGGACTCTTTGTAATTCCAGTTCAACACTTAATGTACTTAATAGGTTAGTTCAATAGCGGATAGGAGTAATTAATGGCAATCATCGAGCTCCCGTCATGCTGGAGGTGGAAGCTCAAATGAGATAGAATAAGCACTCTATAAATAGCTAAGAGAGTGAGGTAATAGGGGTTGGATGTTTTTGGAGAAGACTGTTTTGGTTTATGTATAGCAGATTTCAGTAATGCAAATGACTGTTGTTTCTTCTCAGGATTCACAATAGATCTTATTGTTCAAATGTATGATGGTTTATTCTCTTTAATGTTCTTTTACAGTTTGGTTTATGCATAATCACTCAGAACTCATGAATCATGCTCTGACTTCCTGTATGCCTAGGCAAACTGTGTTTCATGTAAGTTATGTTTGAACATTAGATGTAAAGTGCCCTGATTTCTATGAAAGGATAGTGTTATTGTTTAATGAGATATTAGTGACTCCATAAGCCCAATGGGAAGCAATTCTATCCAGCCAGTACATTTTTCATGTGTCTTGTAAGAGTTAGCCATCTTGTTCAATATCAATAACCTATGAGAGAGCCCTCTCAGACTAAGGAGGCTAAGCCTTAGTTAAAAGCTTGGTTTGAAACAGTTACACAGAGTCTTGCTGATTGGCAGCCTTCAGTACCTGATTTTGTGATAACATTTTGGTGCGTCTGCCGGGAGCCTGAAGATTATTCATTCCCGAAATTATGAAGCTGAACTTCTGAAGGTAGCAGGAGCTTAGAAGGTTTTTGAGGCTGCAAAACTATCTTGGCGACTCCATTGTTGAAGAATTCAAAATTCATAGGTTCATGGTGATTCCACTGGAGTTATGAAGGACCCAGAAGCTACCATTCTTAGTTCAAGGTATGCATGCATAGATTTTTCAGGAATTCATGGTTTCCCAAATCATTTTCCCAAGGATGCATATTTTCTAAGGAATGGTCCCAAATTTAATGGAGAAGATTTGAGTTTAACTCTGAAGCATATCTCAGATTTCTGTCATTTTGCTGAGCTTCTTAGAGTTAAACATGAGGATGTTTGCATTATGTTATTTTATGATTCACTTCAAGGGAAATGCAAACAATGGATTGAAAGTTTTCCTATCAAATCCGTTAAGTCATTTAAAGACTTATGGCTTATGTTTTTGGAGGAATGGATAGATAGGTCAGAGGTGGTGGAAAACTCTCCTTCAGTTGAGGGTTTCAAACAATGGAATGATGATCATATTAATGAAGAAATAGGTGAAATTTTTTCTTTGTCCTTGTCCTCGTATCTAAAGTCATTTGACTGTAAAGCAGAGGATAAGATGAGATTTTTGAATGAAATTGCTGAGGACATTGAGAAAGAAATTGAAGGTTTAGAAGGTCAAATTTAGGCATACAATTTTCATAATCATGATCATTATTTTCAGAAGTTTTCTATGGCAGAACACAAGGAGACAATGTTGGTTCCTTTCTCTTTCACGATTGAGGAACTGAACACTGTTGTTGAAGATCAGTTTGCACAACCAGAAAGTTACAAGAAAAATCAAGCTGATTATGTATTATGGGATCCTATAGATGATTACATGGAAGAGTTTTACACTCCAGTATTTTAGTTTTCCTATAAAGATCAGAGACAATTCCAGTGGCAGTGGTCATCACACTATCATATTGGCTCTGAACTCCGATGCAGTCAAAGAAGTCAAATATCAGATAAAACAGAGGATTGGCTACATTGGAAATTTCATATTGATTGAGCAGAAAAAAGTTTGAAATTGTTAGGATAGGTAGGTAGGTAAATATAAATAAGCTCAAGGTCAACTGAGCATTTTTCAGTAGATGTAGCTTTCTTTCTCCTACAGTCATGCTTGTCAAGCAAATTTCTGTTTGTCATGAATGGATAAGGCACTGGATCTGCATGTTCTTAGTGTACCACAAGGGCACACTATCCCAAGTGGAGCCACTGTTATCACTCAAGAAAAAACTCTGAATTGTTCACATCAGTTCAATTGTTTGCCAAAGGTACATAAATCTTTTTCAGCAGTTTCGCAGCGCAACATGCTCTTTAGGTGATTTCGTAGCGCATAAGTCAGTTTTCAGTAGTTTCGCAGCGCAGCATGTTGAGACAGTTGCGCATAACTCTGGGAGAAGTGGTAGAAAATCCTGATCTAATTCCTGAAAATCTGTTAACTGATAAAATACTCTTCCCCCAAAAATAGAACTCTGGAACCCTCACAAGTTATGCTAGTTCAGGATTTATACACAGGTTGACTTTTTCCTGGTTGAATTATCTGTTGGCTACTGGGCAGAGGTGTGCCATTAATGTTCAGGATTTACCTATGCTTAGACCTCAGGATAGAGCTGAAAATAGTTCTGCTCTACTCCAATCGAAGTTGCAGTCAAGGCAATGCTCTCTTGTATTCGCTATATTATGGTCTTTCTGGAAGTTATCTAGCCTCACTGCTATTTTGGCTTTTACAAAATTGTCTGTCATGTTTGTGGCCCCCCTTCTAATACAGAGCTTCATTAATGTAGTCACAAACAAAGAGACTCTGTGGTATAAAGGAATGGCGAGGAGAAATTGAGCGTTCATAGAAGCTAGTCAACAAGTATGAATGTGGGCAGATTCCGCGCATTGAGGGGCTAGATGAAATTGCATTCAGAGCCATTGAGAACATCAAGGAGAGAGAAAGTAGATCCATTGGGACATCTTATTTACATCTTATTGTTCATATAGTTGCTTTTGAGCACGGAGTTGCTTTCCAGGATCTGGGAGCAAATCATCTGTCTCTATCTCCAATTCCTTCAATCTAGCAGTATGACTTCTGGGAAGAATGGGCTCTTGTCACATTCCTTTGTTTCTAAGTTGCAAAATGTTTTGAAGAACAGAAAGTGTAGAATGTGAGGAAAGAAAAGGAGGGAAGAAGACAAAAGGGATAAATGGTGAATGATAAAAATGTTTCTACTTCATATTCATTCTCCTTATTCCTCTTCGGAATTGGACACCAGAACACCACCACCTCCTCCCCATTTTTCACATCCGGCTATTATGGAGAATCGAACCCTCGATACCTCTGCGAGGTCATCAGGTCATCTTTTCGAGTTCGATCCAGGTCAAATGACCAGCATCATCAGAAGGAAGGCTATGCTAAAAGAATTGGCTTCTTGTTATCAAGCAGAATGTGTCTATTACTGTCAAGAATTATTGGAGCTCCAAGGGAAATGGGAATAGGAACTAGATGCTTCGAGCATTGACCCTGATGGTGTTGAGTTGCTCCAAGGGCATGAAACAAGCAATCCAAAATATGCACTGGAGAATGAGTTGTGCTTGGAGGGCGCACACCTACCTTTACAGAAAATAAAGCAAGCATCAAGCACTGTTTCAACCTCTAATGGGGATGTTGGTTCAGGTGCTTCAAAAGCTCCGTTACGAAGGCTGTTGTCATGGCATGCTAATGAGCGCGAAGCTCTTCGACGTGGATTGCTGATGTTTGGCCTTGGAAGGTCTGATAGAGTTAGGAGTGTCGTGCACAGCATATTGAAGCAAATGCGACATGGTCTTGGGGACATTGCAGACTGCTGTTGAGAGTTTGTTCGGATGTGTGGGCTTCATGCTGATGAGAAATGTAAACGTAGGGCAAATGTGGATAATTTAGTGCTTCGCTCAGATATGTGTCAATACGCGGGTTTATATGGGAGCACCGCTTTCATATCACGGCCGAGGTCTATACAAATGGGCCGGTGGAGATCTCTTTCTGCTGTGGGTGAAACCGATTATTGGCAGGTGGCAAATTCATGGAATAGCATTTATGTCTTGGGCGCAAGTGTTTGATGAAGTACCAGAGAGAGATGTAGTTCATTATCTTCATGGCCTAGCTCCACAAGAGTTCTTTTTCCACGCAAACGGGTGGCAGAGAAGGTTTGATAGATACTGTTGTTGTAATGAGGCACATAATGAAGGATTGGGATGCATTTTCATCTTTTGTCTTGGCAATATTCGGAAGTTCCCATCAGGGATCATTGAGAACTCAAAAAGCCATTAATAAGCTCTTTCTTGTGTTTAACATACGTTATACTGGAATACCGAGTATCAAATATCGATTTCCTGGGGAGGCATCTGGCAATTCTGATTGCATGAATTTGATCACTCAAATTAGATCCCTCATCAGTGATATACAGAGTGTTATTTTGGCTCTCAGAATCCATGTTTTTGGCCGGTTTAGAGATCTGGTTACTTGCGCAAATGGTCTAGTGTTAATTATGTCCATTTTAATTATTCACACTCCAGTCACATATCAAGTTCTAGGGCACTTGAAAACTTGTTTGGTTCTGGCATTTGGTTACAACGTTAACACTATTTGAGCCAACTCAAGGAACATCATTTTTTCGTGAAAGCCTTCTCTGAGGATACTGCTAGGAGCTTGAAAACATCGGCTTTATACAGTTTAGACCTGGAGGTGAATATCACGGCAATAATCCAGAGATATCAAAATTGTTACATAAAGTTGTTCTTGAGAAAAATGAAAACGCATTTTCAGTCTACCAACAACACCTAGCTAACCGGCCAGTAAATGTCCTTCGTGACCTCCTAGAATTTGCAAGTGATCGACCTTCTATTTCTGTTGGGAAGGTCGAACCAACTTCAGAAATTGTGCAGCGCTTTTGCACTGGGGGCATGTCACTGGGTGCTATTTCAAGGGAAACACATGAATCGATTGCCGTGGCAATGAACAGAATAGGAGGAAAATCAAATTCAGGGGAAGGTGGTGAGGATCCTGTGCGTTGGAGACCTCTATCAGATGTAGTTAATGGATATTCATCAACATTTCCACACCTTAAAGGTCTTCGAAATGGTGACACCACCACTAGTGCAATTAAACAGGTTGCTTCAGGTCGGTTTGGTGTTACTCCAACTTTCCTAGTTAATGCAGATCAGTTGGAGAACAAGATTGCACAAGGAGCAAGGCCAGACGAAGGAGGGCAACTGTCTGGAAAGAAAGTCAGCACTTACATAGCAAGATTGCGTAACTCTAAACCTGGTGTACCTCTGATATCACCTCCTCCACATCATGATATCTACCCTATCGAGGACCTTGCGCAGTTGATGTTTGACCTTCACCAGGTCAATCCAATGGCAAAGGTTTCTGTCAAGTTTGTGGCAGAGGCTGGAATTGGAACTGTTGCCTCTGGAGTTGCAAAAGGCAATGCTGATATAATACAAATATCATGACATGATGGGGACACTGGAGCAAGTCCAATAAGTTGTATCAAACATGCAGGTGGTCCTTGGGAGCTTGGTCTTACAGAGACACATCAGACATTTATTGAGAATGGGCTGTGCGAAAGATGTGTTCTAAGTTTTGTAAATTTTGCTTAGTTCCTTATTTTGAAGGCATGTAGACCCTGCTATACATATCCAAGGTAAAAAGGAGTTTTGCAATCAGGTGGCAGAGCAGTAAAAATCTCAAGGGAAATGGAAATTATTTAAAACGGTTTTGCAGTTTCGTAGCGCGCTACGAAATTGCGAAACTGCTGTAGGTGTTGTTTTTAAAACGTAGGCAAACAGTTTGAAGGAAGAATCAAAAATTTGCAAAGGTAACACCTCAGTGACATGAAAGGGATCAAAGGAAGCTGCTACAGCCATTCAGCATATGCCAGGTGTACCTTTAACAAAAGGTGAAATCTTTTAACCTAAGTTTAAGATTTTTGGTTATAAAGCCACTTTATTCTCGGTGATTTGGGTTTGGAGAAGAGCTGCATACGAAAAGTTTTGGTTGGCACACCTGTCTACCAAGGAAGCCTCCAGCATACCAGGAGCATGGTGTTACCCTATTTTCTCAGGTTATTAAAGAATTAAAGTATCCACTGCTGCATACTCAATGATGGGGGACCAGAACTGAAAATTTAGGGATATTTTCAGCCAATACAGAACAGATCAAAGCCTTCGGTATTCAAAGCCAGCATGGGACATTAATTTCCCATCTTATGCCATCTCATGCCATCTCAGCTGAACGAAGAGAAATCCAGGTGTCAAAGCTGCAGGGAGGAATCATGATACGAGGAAGATAGAATTAGATATGTAGTTTAATTAGGACTCTTTGTAATTCCAGTTCAGCACTTAATGTACTTAATAGGTTAGTTCAATAGCGGATAGGAGTAATTAATGGCAATCATCGAGCTCCCCTCATGCTGGAGGTGGAAGCTCGAATGAGATAGAATAAGCACTCTATAAATAGCTAAGAGAGTGAGGTAATAGGGGTTGGATGTTTTTGGAGAAGACTGTTTTGGTTTATGTATAGCAGATTTCAGTAATGCAAATGACTGTTGTTTCTTCTCAGGATTCACAATAGATCTTATTGCTCAAATGTATGATGGTTTATTCTCTTTAATGTTCTTTTACAGTTTGGTTTATGCATAATCACTCAGAACTCATGAATCATGCTCTGACTTCCTGTATGCCTAGGCAAACTGTGTTTCATGTAAGTTATGTTTGAACATTAGATGTAAAGTGCCCTGATTTCTATGAAAGGATAGTGTTATTGTTTACTGAGATATTAGTGACTCCATAAACCCAATGGGAAGCAATTCTGTCCAGCCAGTACATTTTTCATGTGTCTTGTAAGAGTTAGCCATCTTGTTCAATATCAATAACCTATGAGAGAGCCCTCTCAGACTAAGGAGGCTAAGCCTTAGTTAAAAGCTTGGTTTGAAACAGTTACACAGAGTCTTGCTGATTGGCAGCCTTCAGTACCTGATTTTGTGATAACATAACCCACCCTTAAAACTATACAGAGGGTGGTATATATAGGGCCAAAACTCTCTGCAGAGTTCCTTTATTACATTTTGACCTAATTAGGTCATAAAAAATGACTACTTGACCTAATCCTATATAGAAATATATGCAAAGAATGTCTTGGGCCGTGCTCAGGGCCGATGTGTCAAAACTGAATAAATGATGCTGTCCTCGGTGGCTTGATGCAGTTTTTTCTGCAATAAATGGGTATGGGTTTATGCTTTCTTGCTGTCCTGGTGCCTTGAATGCCTTGACGGTGATTTGAAGGCAAGGATGGGCTGATGCTTATCGATTTGATTTTCTGGGGGCTTCATCAATGTTCAGGTGCCTCGAGCCCCTAAAAAATCATGATTGATTCTCTCTGTTGTCCTTTCTTCCACTGATACTCTCTGACAAAATCTGGGCTGTTGATCTGCTGTGCTGTGGGTCTAATCACTAGTAAATGGCCGTTGTTCGGCCTCTGTATCATCTGGAATTGTCTTTTGATCCTTTCGGTATGCTCTGTGAAGAAAATGGATCATTTTTGCGCCTTTTCGGGCTTCCTGGGGCTGCATGGAGCAAAGATTCCTTAAAGATTCCCTGAAGATTCTCCATTTTGGCCCAAAAAATCCTACAATGAGCGATTTGCGCCTGCGATGAGCGATTTGCGCCAGCGCAAATCGCTCATCAAAAACTGCCTCAGAATTCGATTCCGGGGCTCCGAAGTGCGACTTTTGCGCCTCTGCGCCCAAAAAATGTTGATGATGTCAGCATGACGTCAACATTGTACGGCGGGTGACGTCAGCATGACGTCAGCATGGCGACTTGGCGGGATGACATCAGCATGGTGACGTGGCCGGATGACGTCAGCATGACGTCATCACGTACGGACGATGACGTGGCAAGTACGGTGGCGGGGACACGTGGCAATGACGTGGTAGGAGGCCACACAGGCTGGTGACTCATCGGGTGACTGGATAGGGGTGGGCTGGTGACTATATAAGGGGGTTGACGTGGTGGTGACGTCAGCTGGCAGAAGGCGGTAAGCGGTATGTAGCGCACCGCTTATGGGGAGAGGTGGTTTTGGAGGGAGGGGCTTCGCCACAGCCTGGCGCCTGACGCGTGGCGGGAGTACGGTGGCAAAACCGTCAAACTCCTGGACGTTAAAGACCAGGCGCATTGGGGATGAGGATGCCCACCAGCCGTTGATCTATGGGGTGGGCGATCGGACGGCTGGCGGTGGACGCGAGGGGATAGGGGGTTAACGGGCAGGAATATTCGCAAGAATATTCCGAATTTGATACTGCGCGGAGGATGGGTTATAAACTTAGGAAAATGGGTTTACAGGGTTAAGTAAAGGCGCAGGTTAATATTTATGCACAGGAACTTTGGGTTAGGGGCGGAATGTGGGTTTTTACACCGTTAGGGTGAAGTTTTACAAGGGGGAAGGTAACAACATGGGTTTTTTTGGGGGTTTTTAGGTTTAAGGGAGAGGTTACTAGCTGACCAGATGTCAAACCAGTTCCTCAATGACGCGGATGGGCTAAAAACAGTTCCAGATGGCTGAGATTTCCCGGACTTAGTAGAATTATGGCTATAACGCCAGGGAGGGGTATTTACATAGGGGGATTTATATACATGATTTTAATAGGGGAAGGGGAAAATCTAATAGGGAGTTATATAATAAGGGTGATGAGAAATAGAGAGATGTTAGTGAACTCCAGCCTGAGTACCTCCAACTAAAAAAAACTGCCTAAAAACAAAAAATGGATTGCTTTATCAAAATTGGAACACAGCAGTGGCACTTGGAGTAGCACAATCATGTGAAGACTTCTTTTGGCCATCTGTAGCAAATATGGAGCATTGCAGCATGCATAGCACGACATATTTGGCATGTAAAACTGTCGATCATGAAAGATGATTAACCTGCTGTAGTAGGAGGCTAACAGTGGCTCCACTTGGGGATGGTTTTTCCTTGTGAAAAGTCAAGAACAGCAGGTCATACTGCCTTGCATTCAATTGTTACTGTGTTCTGCAAATTTCTCTTGGCTGGCCGCCTTATTGATCCTACCTACCTACCTACCCTAACCAGCACTTACTTTGCTGTTAGGTGAAGTGAAATAGCCAATGCAGCCACTTAAGTAATAATAACATGAGTGGGCTTTGCTTCTTGTGCTTGCTAGTGACACCAACTGAGATTTTGCAATTTGTCATGGCTTTGTCAATCTTTGAGAAGATCAGGAAGCTACTAACCTCCTTTACGGTGTTTAAATACTGTAAAAAACTGTCCTGCAACATATATATACAATTTTTTGGCTGAATTAAAGAATTGTACAAAGGTTCAGGATCACTACCATGCCTTGGAGTCAGGAGATCATTGACAACTTGATACTGAGCCTTGCAGCCTGCTGATGGCGACGTGCACTGATCTCTTTCTTCATTCTGCCTGCCAGTGGATAGGTCATTCAGTACTTGCAGAGGTGTTTGTAATTTCTTACAATCTGGCTCGAATAGGGCCTGACTGATCTGTGCAGGCCGTTGGTCTTCTTCTTCTTTGAATAATTCATATGGTTGAAAACAAAGAGGCAAGGGATCCACTTGGATCATCTGGTCATAAGCTTTTGCTTCTGGGTCCTCCTCAATCTGATATTCAATGGCTCTTTGGGGCTGTAAAACTAGAGGCGATACCTTTGGAACAATATCTTGATTAACCTCCAGACGGTCAATAGCAACAGGTGGTGACACTTGATCGTATATAGCATGATAGTTATCCTTGATAAATTGAAAAGATTCAAAACAAAAGGGTAAAGTTCCTTCACTGAAATCAACACACTCTGCGTTTTCCTCCTTTTCTTCATAGCTGAGATGGGCACGCTGATCATTGGGTTCAGGTTGCTGACCCTGAACACTGCTTCCTGCCAAAATAGGATCTGATTCCTCTGCAAGGCTGATTTGGTCGTTAGGCTCATAATCCTCATCATACAGATCATACTTGGGCAGACAGTTGAAAGAAGAGAAGCTATTATATTCACACAGTCTATCAGGAGACTGCTCCATCATGTATGGCTGGATGAATATGTCATCTGTTTTGTGGTAGGTTTGTTCGTGAATGTCACTACTTTCCTGTTGTAAAACAGATCTGTTCTGGTGCTCTGGACTTTCCACTTTCATTGTGATCAGCTGCATCATTTCCTCTCTCTTTTGTAACATACTATGAAATCTTTCTTCTTGCTCTGCTTTGCGCTGTTCCTCCCTCCTTCTTAGATTTTCTTCCACGTCCACAACTATGTCCTGCATCTATTTCAAAGTGGACGGGCATCTTTATCTCAGACAGAATTCCATTTCTGCGTCAAATGCTCTAGGATATTGCAATAGATCTAGATCAAGGGGAGGTCTTATATTTAGAGGCATGGCTTGATAAACTTGATTGAATCTGTATGAAAACTGCTGAACAGATTCATCTGGATGCCTTTCTAAATGATTGTATTCTTCGATGAGCAAGAAGAGATTACCTCTGATCATCCATCTATCAAGGAAAATCTTGGCACACTGCTGAAACTTAGAGATTCTCGCCTCAAGCAACGCTTTAAACCAAGTCCTAGCTTCGCTTTGCAAAGAAAGGGAAAATAGTCTAAGACTGACATCTTCATCTTCCACTTCAAATGTATTAAGATAATCTTCAAAAACCTGGATATGTTTCTGGGCAGTAGTGCCATTCTCTCCATCAAATCTAGGGAGATATTCAAGATGATTTGCCGGCAGGGGACCAAGCACAGGAGGCAAAATGAGCGGCTTATATCTTTCAGGAACTTTACGAGGCACAGGAGTATGTATAGGAACTAGAAGACTGGGCTCTATTTTTGATTCCTCCTTGACTGTATGATGATCTTCAATAGCATTTGAAAGCTGCTGCTCTGATGTGCACGAAGGCTTTTCAACAATCTTTTCCAAAGGAAAAACACAAAAATCTGACATAAAATCGCTTTTAAAGTACAATATACACAGCAAAATCTGGTGCAAGAGAAAGAACATGGTCTCTTGGATGATCATCCAAATCAAGAGCCTGATCTACTTATATAATTCCTTCGGGTTCATTTCTATAGGAATTTACAGGGTAAGTTCCTCAGAAAGAATACCAAAAGGACACCGCTCACAACCAGATCATAGATCAATACACCAGTATTTTTGACGTGGTTAAAACCCTCAAAGAGGGAAACAGTCAACGGCCTGTCCCAACGTGGGTACTATAGGCAATTTATTAATCAAAGAATGAAAATTTACATAAGCTTCTCTCATGCACGGATTACCCGAACAATGACCCTCCATGCGCTTTAAATAGAACTCATGGACCAATCAGGTGTCAAGCCACGGATCAAGTGTCGGTAATACCGAGGAGAGAGTGAACCATCAGATCACTACATATCGTGACCGTCGGATTGTAAGTTACAAAATGTACAACGGTAAAGAAACACACTTTACCTAACTCTATACTAGACCAAGTTGAACTTAACTATTTCCTATGTGTCGGAATATCCTAACATCCCCCCTTAAGAACAACTTGGGATAGGATTGAAGGATTTACAAATATGACACAATAGGAGAAGGAAGGAGGCACTGGAGCCTATCCCCCCTTAGTGACAACTTCCTGAACTCCAAGCATATATCGAAGTTTAGTGAACTTCGCCTCTGTGAGAGCCTTTGTGAAGATGTCTGCAACCTGATCATCTGTTGAACAATATTGCACTTCAAGAAGATGGTCATGAATGAGCTTTCTGATGAAGTGCATGTGTAGTTCAATGTGTTTACTGCGCTGATGCTGGACTGGATCTTTGCATAGCTGAATGGCACTTTGATTATCACACCAAAGTGTGGTTGGATGCTGCTGCTCAAAGCCAAACTCTGATAGGATTTGACGAAGCCACAAGGCTTCCTTACTAGCTTCCACGGCACCACGATACTCTGCTTCTGCTGACGAAAGAGAAATGGCAGCCTGTTTCTTACAAGCCCATGTAATAGTCCTGAACCAAGAGTGAAGACATAACCGACAGTAGACTTCCGATCATCAGGGTCACCAGCCCAATCAGAATCAGTGAAACCAACTAATAGAGGAGCTTCTTTGGCACTGTAATGAATCCCAAACTGTACTGTACCTCGAACATAACGAAGTATTCTTTTGGCTGCTTTCCAATGACTTTCACGGGGGTTTTGCATAAAAAGAGCAACAAGGCCAACAGCAAAGGAAAGATCAGGACGAGTATGGGTTAAATACAAGAGTTTTCCTACAAGTTGACGGTATAAGGTAGCTTCAACTTCAGGAGAAGTACAAGAGACTGAAAGTTTGACTCCAGACTGAAAGGGAGAAGGGGCTGGCTTACAGTCTTCCATGTGAAAATGACGAAGAATATCACAAGCATACTTGGACTGGGAAAGGGAAATACCCTCCTTGGATTGCAAGACTTGAAGACCGAGAAAGTAGTGTAAGTGTCCTAAGTCTGTCATTTCAAATTTCCTTTTGAGGCTAGACTTCACATGGTTTATAAGGTTGGGATCACTACCAGTAAGGATAAGATCATCAACATAAAGAACAAGGATGATAAGAGAGTTGCCCACTTTCTTGGTGTAGACAGTATTGTCAGAATGACACCTAGAAAAGCCAGATTCTAAAAGAAAGCTATCCATTTTGGCATACCAAGCCCAAGGAGCTTGCTTGAGACCATAAAGGGATTTCTTAAGTCGACAAACAAGGCTGGAGTCTATTTGTATGAAGCCAATGGGTTGTTCCATATAGATTTCTTCCTGCAAGTCCCCATGCAAGAAGGCAGATTTAACATCCATCTGATGGACTTCCCATTTTAAAGAGGCAGCAAGGGAAAGAACAAGGCGGATAGAGTTCATTTTGGCAACAGGGGAGAAGGTTTCAGTGTAGTCAATGCCTTCAACCTGTGAAAAGCCCTTAGCAACAAGATGAGCTTTATGTTTATCAACTTTCCCATCTGGTCCATACTTGGTTCTGTAAACCCATTTACATCTAACAAGTTTGTGTCCCTTTGGCAGAGGAACAAGATCCCATGTATCATTTGCCAACAATGAATGATATTCTTCATTCATAGCTACTTCCCAATGTGGATGGCCTAAAGCTTCTGCAAAAGTGTCAGGATCATGATTTACTGGAGCTTGAGCCAGTAAAGAAGAGGCTCTTTCAAACTGAGAACGTGTACGTCACTGATCTGTAAGATCACTGGCAAGATCACCTGCTGCATCCCGAGTAGCACGGACCCATCTTGGAAGTTGAGGATCCTGAGAAGGTGGGGGGGGGATTATCATCCTCACTTTCATCATCTGAAGAAGAAATGTTTTCAAAAGTATAAGAGATAGGAAGAGGTGGCACATCCGCCGGACTAGGCTCGCAGTGTTACACTAAAAAATGTCACCATGGCTATTTACAGTTAGTATGGCTCTATCAACAGTCATGCTATCCTCTTAGGCAAGTCTTATGCCTCTGCTCTCCATGTCAAACTCCAAAAAGAGAGAAAGTCTTTATAAATGTATTTATCTCTGGGTAGGCAGGTTCTCTCAACCTTACCTGCGGGTACGCACCCAATGTTCACAAAAGCTGCGTACTTGTACACTCTGTATGTAAAGGGGCAGGTGCGTACCCCTGTAAAGGTCAAAATGCACAAGTTTCATCTTTAAAAAGTTACTTGTGGTCATTTCTAGAGCATTCTAGAAGGTTGTTCGACGTGTATTGAGCGCCTCCAGATGGTTCATGTACCCCTACCAAAGAGGAACTTATCCCATCAATGAGGGAGCTATCCCATCCAAAGAGGGGATTATCCCATTGATGGTGGACCTGAATAACTTCCTCTAGAGCACTATAAATACAGGCATTGGGCCAGAAGGAGGGGAGGTTGAAAGCTAAACATTTCTAAGGGTAGATGCTGCTGGAATTAGGACTCCCATTTAGAAGCTTGTGAGGAGAGATTGCCATCTTTGCTTGTTCTATTTGGAGGTGGGTGAGCTTTGTCAAAGTAAAGGAGAACTCTTGATGGACCCTGGGAGGGACTTGCACAACACCAAGGCTTAGGTTGTAATTGTTCCTTTTGTTTCCTATTAATGCAAATGAGTCCATTCTTCTCAATAACTTGTTATTTATGAGTTGTTTCATGTACTCCTTGGTCTATGTGTTAAATATGTTTTATTCTATGAGATTATCAAGTGCTATTTAATCATTTGATTGTTAGTGGATGCAGGTTTCAAAGTGAAGGAGGAGCTCATCTGGATCAGCGAGGCTGGATTGCTACAACAGTGTTGGACTACAGGTAGGATCTAAACACTTGATTTCTTATATAGTAAATGCATGTTTAGAGAAGGATTGCTCTTGTTTGTCTTGTTTGTCACTAGAGAGTCTTAGGCTCCTAGGGAGGTTGGTTGTGTCCGCACTATCGACTCTTTCCGCCTGACAAAATGGCGACTCCACTGGGGACTCCATTGATGTGAAAGTATTTTCCTTTGTATGCAACTTTGATCTTAGAAAAGTCATTTATTTTCTGGTTTTTGGCTCTGTGACTTTGTATTTGGGTGGGTTAGCTTAGGGTCAGATTGAATTTAGCTTTTCTTGGTTTTTTCAGTAGTACGCACCCTCTGAGTATTGCACAGTGCATACTTGTACGCATTGTTGTTGTGTGCACAGAGCGGGCCCGCACCTGGCTTAACCGGTTGCCTGCGTACCCTACTAAAAATTAAGAAATTTCCATTTTTTGCATTTTTTCTCTTAGATTTTGCTTTTTCTTAGGTTTTACTGCCCAGATCCATTAGTCTCTTGTCAAAGATCTTCACCTGAACTTGTTTCGATAGCATTGAGTGTTTTAGTGGATTTCATAGAAGTTTAAGCCCTAGGGTTTGATTTTTGAGTAGGTCTTGTAGTGACTTTGGCGGTAGAAGTTGTCAAGCCTTAGATCTCTCTGGTTTTGTCAGCCTTCTTAGAAGTCGGACCTGTCATAAAGTCTACCTGTGAGAGCAACTTACCTTTGAGTGGTCTCTTTGGCAATTTTCGAAGTGCTTGTTGATTGAGTATTTAATTCCATTTTACACAAAGAACAAAAAGATTTGAGTTTTGTTTTGACTGGTCTTTTGATTCTGCATTAGCTAGTCCTTGGCTTGATTGTGGTCAAGTAAAACAACCTAGAATCATCTTTGTAGGCTTTTGCCTCGTTAGGTTTGCTTAGAATAAATTTCTTTTTGATTTGCTTGTGAGTCAAGTTTTTCATAGATTTTATAGCTTTTGAGATTGTTTTTTGTTAAAATAGATTTATATGCTTTATTAAATAAGAGAAAATACAAAAACATCTCCTTTGAAAAGTTTTGTTTCAAGTAGCTTTGAAGGGTTTTGAAAGAAAAAGAGTTTTTCGTGCACGTAAGGAGTGGTCATGTTTGTATGCTTGGAAAGATAAAGAGAATCGTTTCTTTGATTGTCTTTACTAAGAAAGTTGTTTTCTATAAAATTTGCATTTCTCAACTCTCTTAGTTAGGAATTTCATTGAAAGAGAAAAGTAGCGTAAATCATCTTAGGTTCATCTTTGTAGTGGTTTGAGTCGAGTCGACACACCATTGGTTTCACATCCACTACCTTTTGTCTTTAAGAAAAACCATAAAATTAACGCTTAAAGTAAAATCAACTTAGTAACTTTTATTTACTAGGGCTCTGAAACACCAATTTAAATCAGGCTAGTGTCTTGGAGTAGGAGAGTAATTAAATCTCCAAGACAACAAAACCAAACAAGTAGCTTATCTTGTGATAGAATAAATCCAATTGTCTCATTTGTACTTTGGGAAAGCTCCTCTTAAAGGAGAAGCACGAGCTCGTGTCCGAACCAGTGAGGGAATCAATCCTCCCTCGTTGGGAACGACGCCAGACACGCACGTATTACAAACGGTAAACCTCAGATTAACCATTGTCGAGGAGCCAGGGGTCACTTGTCGGTAAACCTTGGATTATTGTCAAGGAACCGACAAGGGGATTGAGCTTGATACTCTGCCCTTGCGTGCTGTCGGAGTGTAGACTGTTCCCCCAGGTGCATTTGTTGCGGTTGGTAACCTTAGTGACCATTATCTTTAGGATTCTACCGAGGTGACGGTGGAGGGAAGATCCCACTGTACCTGGAGCAGACGTCGGCTAGACTCACTTGGATTTTCCGGGGGGTTCACTTCACTCGAGACGGTTAAAGTGGAGGAACTTGTGCCGGTCTATTCATTAAGCAGGTTGCCGGGGTAACTGTTCCACCCGCCACTTCTGTACTGAATCCGGCGATGTTGGGTTTCATCTCCAACTAGCGTTTTCGGTCTGGAAGGCTACTGTTTGTGCTTGGTTTGACGCCCTAGATTCTTTAGGTGTGTGATTTAAATTTGTTTGGTTCTTTAGAGACTTTAGGTGGTTTGATTTGAGATTTTATTTTGTTTTCGTGTGTAGTAGTTAAAAGTTTTTAGCTGTGGTGGAATTACCGAGACAGTCCCGTAGACTTCGGGGCCAGTCTCCTGAAGTTGTTTCTGTGGCTGAATTGTTGAGGAGATCCCGTAGACTTAGGGGTGAACCTCCTCGAGACGACCCCAGTAATCTAGAAGGTTTAAAGGTCCTTGTAACTCCTCCTAGTGGCAGTAGAGTAGGTTCACCTGAAGAAGGAGAATCTTCCTTGGTAGTCCATTCAGATTACCAAGGTCTAGAGACAGGTTATAATCCCAAAGCTGTTACAGTTTCTGAGCTTGTTGGTAGTTTTTCTTCTGCTAGTGATACAGGCGAAGAACCTGAAATATTTGAACCTGTTACTCCGACTTCTAGTGTTCGAGATTCACCAAGAGTAGAACGAGTTATCACCGAAAATCTTCCTACTAGTCTGATTGCTATCGAAGAACTTGCTCCAGAGGAAGAAATAGGCGTCTCTAACCTTGAATATCAACTTACTATTGAGCTCAGGGAGCGTGAATCTATCTTTTACAGTCCTCCTA
This sequence comes from Pinus tabuliformis, assembly GCA_031772625.1. Lineage (NCBI taxonomy): Eukaryota > Viridiplantae > Streptophyta > Pinopsida > Pinales > Pinaceae > Pinus > Pinus tabuliformis. The sequence goes on along the minus strand of CM062818.1, from coordinate 502,108,069 downwards.
GAAGTACTACTTGGTACCTTTCATTAACCAATTATTTAGACAACTCAGGGGTAGGTTTTTCTACACCTCGTACTCCCTTTCCACCTAGAGGTATTTATACTCCTGTAAATATGTCTGGTCAGTCGTCCGTGTTTACTCAAACTCCTGAATCTTTCTTACACGGCGGTCCTTCTGTTCCCACCGGGTATCAATAACTTTCTGGTACCTTTGCGGGGGCATCTCCTCAACCCATTGATCATGGGTTATTAGCTGGAAACAATGGTAATATACCATTGGGTGTAGGAGACATTTACATGATGTCAGGTTCAGTTCTCGTTTCCCAACCTCAAGGTGGCCAATTACCGCCTGGGGGGCAGCCTCAGTTAACGCCTGGGGTGCAACCTCAAGGTACACAAATCGTGCCTGGGGGGCAACCTCAAGGTCAGTATGTACCTATGGTGCAATACATGCCTCAAGGTCAACCCCAGCCTCAATATGTACCCCAGGGTCAACCTCAGTATCAATATTTACCTCAAGGGTATCAACCCCAAGGGTATCAACCTCAAGGTCAAGGTCAACCCCAGTATCCGTATTTACCTCAAGGTTATCAACCTCAAGGTCAATACTCGAGTCAAGGTTAGCAACCACCTCAAGGTCAGTCATATGTTCAAGGTATGGGAACTGTACCTTTCAATTATCAATCCTATCCTCAATCCGGTTATGGATCTCAGTATCCTCAACCTGTTACGGGTCAATACCCCGGAATGTTAGTGTGGGATCCATCACAGGGTCAACAGGTGTTGCAGCCAAGTATACAGTTGGTACCTCAAGCTGGACAACCTGTAGTTTCTGGTCCACCCCAGCAACCGCAACCTGTACAGTCAAATGTTCAAACTTCTGTAACTTCGGTAGTTACTCAGCCGCTAATTGCACCTAGTACTCCATCTCAAACGGCTGCTGCAACTACCGCTACATCTGCCGCACTTACTTCTGGAGTATCGACAACTCCGGTTTCTACTGTCTCTGCAACCACTGCTTAGACATCTTTACCGTTGTCTGGATCTATGATTCAAACCACGGTCCAGATGCCTACAGGTCAGCCTGGTATAAGTACGGTTGTCACTACTCAACCTCAATTTGTTCATCAACTGTACCAGGGACAGTACCAACATGGGCAATCTGTCCAACAGCCGGTTTACCAGTATCAACCGTATCCTGGGTACACTTATCAACAACCTCAACAACCCCAGTACGGTCCGGTCAATCCTGGTTTTCCAGGAGGATATAATATCCCTAATGCGACTCCTGTTCCTAGTTATCCTGGATATCCTCCTCCTGGGACTAGTCTTGTGACCCAAAGTTTTAGAGATCCTAACAGGCAGTTACCGTTTATCACAACTTTGGATTTACCAGACTTGACGCGCCTAATGAACGATCCAATTCAATATCTTCTGTTCTGGTCGCCAATGCCAAATAAGTTGCCCAGTGATATACCCAAATTCGAAGGTAAGTCTGGAGAGGACCCGTCCAATCATGTGATGACTTACCATCTCTGGTGTGCTTCAAATTCTATCTCGGATGATTCGATCCGCTTACCTCTTTTCCAGCGTACACTCATTGGTCTCGCGGCCAAGTGGTACATTGAGTTACCATGGGCCTCTTTTTACAATTTCAGCCAGTTAGCTACCTCGTTCTTAACTCACTTTCAGTTGCCGGTCAGATATGATAACGGCACGGAGTTATTAACTTCACTAAAACAATCGACGTCCACGTATATTTCTGATCACATTCATGAGTGGAGACGTCAAAGAAGGCTAGTGAAAGTTTTTATTCCGAACCAAATCTTAGCTGAATGGTTTGTTAAATCATTATTACCAAAGATTACTGAAGATGTAGATAAGGCCGGAGTAGTTACTGAGGAGCAAGTCATTGCTCAGGTGCAGTACCTTGACTTAGTTTATACTCAGTCGGGTACGTTACACAAGAAGATTCCAGATCTTCCAAAATCGAATCAAATCGCTGCTGCTCCTTCGGGATCTCATGCCGCTGATGGTATGATTGGCATCGTGAATACAAAGAGCAAGAAGAAATCCTCCAAGACTTCTACTAATCCTATAATCACTTTGCCCGATTCCCCGACAGGAGAGTCTTCTCCTGAAATTTCCGCCGATATTCACGTTGTAGAGTCATCTACGGCCAAATCAAAAAACGGTGGAAAGAAGAAAGGAAAGAAGAAGGCTAAAGCAGACAAGGCTTTGAAGGAGAAAACAGAAAAGTCGGAAACCAATGACGAAAAGCGCAAACCTCGATATCCTTTTCTTATTTGTGAAGCGGATCATTTTACAAGAGATTGCCCTCGTCGGGCCGAGGTTGTGAAAATAGTCAAAGGTTCTCCCACTCCTGCTGTGTTAAAAAATCCATTTCGGAGCAGGAGAATAAGATGATAGGTTCTTCCTCGACTGCCAGTGAAGAACCCATTTTGATGATGTCTCATGTGAGGATTGCGACTCGATCGCAAGATTATGGTAGTAAGAATCCTATTGATGGTAAAGAAGCAAAATCTTCTCATTCTAATCCATCAACCTCAGCTCCTGGTTCCGATCCACTACAGATCGAAAAACCTAACCCAGACTTAGTAATTAAAACGCCCGCCAAGGGTGTACTTCGAAGGTCTGCTTTCAATCCACATGCGAGAGTGGCCCAGAATTACAACATTGTTGAGGACTTAGCTATTTCACCCTCAGCAATGTCAGCTTTAGAAGTGCTGCAATCATGCCCAGCACAACAAAAATTACTTTTGTCGGCTATCGGAGCTGTTGATATTTAGGACCCGAACCTGATAATCTTCGATCTAGAAAATAGTACACCGCGTCTACCCCATCAAATGGCTTTCCAAATTCCAGTGATAGTAAAAAACAAGCCTATTCATCGGACTGTGATTGATGAGGGAGCTTCTACGTGTATTATGTCGATTCAATGTTGGAGATCGCTTGGTTCTCCTTCGTTGAACCAATCCCCGACCATCCTTAAGGCCTTTGATGGCCGTGGGTTCCGTCCGTTTGGTATTCTATAGGAATTGCCTATAGGGGTAGAAGGTAAAACCGTTAGTCTGGATGTGGAGGTGGTTGATGCCCCTCTAGACTACAACCTTCTTTTGGGTCGAAGTTGGTCATATGCTATGACAGCGGTCGTTTCATCGGTCTTCAGAGTAATTAAGTTTCCACATAACGGTAAGATCGTGACAATTGATCAGCTGACATACTTTTTATTCGACCCAGCCTCTTCAGAGAGTATCCAGCATGTCGGTAAGACGACAATCCCTTATAGGGACGTTGGCGTAGGTTTAGTTAAAGATTCCAGTTTACTGGGAACTTTTCCTTTCCCTCCAATCAACGCAGAACCTTCATTTGCATCAATTCATATGATTACATCAGACAACATTATTTATGATGATCCTTGGATTGTCCCATCTGAATCTGAGATAGACTCATTCGGTGATTCTATGCCTTTGAGTCCATATGAAATTGCTTATGAATCCGTCATGTCTTTTACCGACTTGCGTTCAACCCAAATCGACCAAATGAATGTGGTCAGTGAAGAATCACTTTTCACATCAACCTTAGAACGAATAGCGTTTCCTGAAGTCGTGTCATCTGACGAACAACTTCACGAAATCCTAAGTGTAGACGATCTACCATGGGAAAATCTCCATCACAGATCTTCGTTTTTACCTAAGGATGATGCTTTTGAAAATGAATTTTCATCTATCTTTACCGCTGAATATGTCAAGGACGCTCAGAATCCAACGAAACATTCTGATTCAGAGTTGAATTTAGGGAATATTTCTCGCACTATTCCCATTGATATTTCAATGAAGCCCGGAATTGAGGAAAACATTCATATAGGTGCCTCATGTACAGAAGATGAAATTCAAACTTACAGGGCCCTATTCCAAGAATTTTGCGATGTGTTTGCCTGGTCTTACGAGGAAATGCCAGGAATCGACCCTGCCATTGTTGTTCATGAAATAAAGACCTACCCGGATGCTAAACCCGTCCGGCAACGGTTGCATCAGATTCACCCTCAGAAAGCGGCTGTGATTAAAGCAGAAGTCGAGAAGCTGTTGAAAGCAGGTTTGATTTATCCAATCCCGTTAACGAATTGGGTATCGAATATTGTTCCGGTCAACAAGAAACAAGGAACAATAAGAATCTGTATCGACTATAGGGATATAAATCGAGCTTGTCCAAAAGACAACTATCCTACGCCTTATATCGATCAAATTATTGATGATTGTGCCGGAAGTGAAATGTTTTCCTTCATGGATGGTTTTTCGGGCTATAATCAAATCAATATTCTGCCTGCCGACCAACCAAAAACGGCATTCATTTGTCCATGGGGGACATTTGCTTATTGCAAATTACCTTTTGGACTTAAGAATGCCGGGGCCACTTTTCAACGGGCGATGTCTTACGCATTTCATGACATCAAGCACATTGTGCAACCGTACCTCGATGATTTGCCTGCTCATTCTTTACATCGAGCTTATCACCTTGTCCACTTACGAGCAATCTTTATGAGGTGTCGACATTATCGAATTCGGTTGAATCCCCACAAGTGTGTGTTCTGTATAGAGACGGGTCGATTGCTGGGATTTGTTGTTTCAAAAGCTAGCATTCGTGTCGATCCCTCGAAGGTCAAAGCTATCATCAAATTGCCTCCTCCTTCGAGCTTGCACCAACTCCAAAGTTTGCAAGGGAAAGCGAACTTTTTACGCCATTTCATTCCAAATTACGCCGAGGTCACTAAAGGTTTTACACGGTTGTTGAAATAGAACGCTCAATTCTTTTGGGACGAGATTGCCCAACAATCTTTTGATGCACTTAAACACGCGTTGACCCATGCACCGTTGTTGCATCCTCCCAACTACAACCAGGATTACTTCTTATACCTCGTAGCTTCGCATTCCACCATTGGAATGGTGTTAGTTCAAGAAGATGAATTCGGAACGGAACATGTGATATATTATCTTAGTAGGACATTAAATCCCACTGAGCTAAAATATTCGCATGTGGAGAAACTGGCCCTGGCAGCCGTTCAAGCTATCCAGCGTTTTCGTCACTACATTCTTCTCCGTAAAACTACAGTCATTTCGGATTGCAACCCTATGATTTATATTTTGACAAAACAACTGCTAGGGGGCAAGTTCTCTAAATGGATCGTTATCCTGCAAGAGTTCGACTTGGAGTTTGAGAAGTCCAAGTCTAAGAAATCCTTAGTTTTTGCGGAATTGATGTGTGATTTCCCGCGTGCTGACACAGAAACTGTGGCAGAGGAGTCCATTGCAGACAAATCTTTGTTTCTTATCAGTACTTTAGATCCGTGGTACGGGGATATAATCATCTATCTCCAAACCCAAACCTTTCGGCCTGAAGCTTCAAAGTCGGAACGTCGAAAAATTCGGTTTCAATCCCAGCAATACCAGATTATTGGAGATACACTTTATCGTCGGGGGGCAGACTTCGTTTTTCGACGTTGTTTAACTCACGAAGAGGCTAAGAGGGTTTTGAATGATTTTCACTCTGGAGCATGTGGCGGTCATATGTCTGGGTATGCCACAGCTCAGAAGGTGTTGCGCGCTGGCTATTTCTGGCCGTCCATGTTTAAAGATTGTATCATTGCGGTCCGGAAGTGCCACAATTGTCAAGTGTTTGATCGCAAGATGCGCGCACCACCCGCTCCTCTCCATCCTATAATTGCCGTTGGTCCTTTTGCCAAATGGGGTATCGATTTTATTACTTGTAACCCTCACTCGGTCGGGGGGCATGCGTATATCATCCTCGCGGTTGATTATTTTACTAAATGGGTCGAGGCGATGCCTACATTCAACGCAAGCGGCAAAACAGCTGCAGTTTTCGTATTCAATCATATTATAACTAGGTTTGGTGTCCCACAAGCAATCATCACTGACCATGGGAGCCATTTTCGAAACATCATGATGACTGAGCTTACAAGCCAGCTTGGTTTGCGCCACGATAGCTCTACTCCTTATTATCCGCAAGCCAACGGTTTGGTTGAGTCTATCAACAAAGTTCTGGTTATCATGATCCGACGAACCATTGGTATTCATCGGTCGAAATGGCACAACATGTTATTTTCAGCGCTATGGGCATACCGAACCTCAGTGAAAACTTCAACAGGGTTCACTCCTTTCCAGCTAGTTTATGGCTTGGAAGCTGTGTTACCCATTGAATGCGAAATCCCATCACTTCAAATGGCTGTCGAATTACTCCCAGCTACTTCCGAAGAGGAGAAACGTTTATTATACTTAGCTCAGTTAGATGAGACTCGACGTGACGCTGCATTGGCAATCGAGACTCACGCGAAGCGAATGAAAGCTCCGTATGATAGAAATGTGACCCCTCGAAGTTTTTCGGAGGGAGACCTAGTGCTATTATATGATTAAGCTAACGATAAGCTAGGTGCTGGAAAATTCGTTCCTATGTGGCATGGACCCTACATTGTAAAGCGAAAGCTAGCAAAAGGGGCCTATGAGCTGGTAGATTTTGATGGGGACTCTTTAGGTAAACCTAGAAATGGACTTTACCTTAAGAGGTATTATGCTTAAATGATGGGTATGGAGAATGTTAGTTAGGTTAGGTTTTCTTTCTAGCTAGTATGTTTGTAAATTTAGTCAGTGTGCTTAGCTTAGAAAGTGTGTTTTTTGTCGTTATTATGGCTTATCTTGGTTTTACTCTTGATATTGCAGATGTCGACGCCTCTCCAAACATACATCGGATTTGCTGATGGTGCTTGTCGTAGTACACGGAATATCTCTTCCGCAGCTTGGGTTATCTATTCGCCCTCTGACGAGTTAGTTTCTATTCATGGGGTAAGCCTCGGTCAAACGACGAACAACATTGCAGAATACAGTGCAGTGGTTGAATTATTATCTGAATCTATTTCATTTGGAATTCGACGTTTGATAGTGAGGTTAGATTTTGAACTTGTTGTATTACAGCTTAATAGACTATATGCCATTAGAAATCCTGTGTTATTAAAGTTGTTTTTTAGAGTGCGTCTCTTGGAACATGAATTTGATTACATTGAATATCAGCATATTCCAAGGTCTTTAAATACATTAGCAGATGCAATTACTTCTCGAATGTTGGACACACATTTACGATAATCATGCAAGTAAATTTAAAAACATTTCATCACATATGTTAAACAAGATAAGCCGGTAATAATGATATATATATAGATAGGAGCGTGTCAAAAAATATACATCGTCTTCGATCATAGGTTGAAAAACACCTTATGATCGGCAAAAATGATAAGTACAAAAAGCCAAAAATGTCATATGTGTCTACAAAAGTGACTAGCCAATCACTAGTGGTGCTCTCTATACGAGACCACTGCCCGCGCTACCCTACACAAGAACCTCCTAAAAGGTCCTGGGACTGCGACCACATAGCGCTGAATTCGAATAGGAATATCATCTATGGTGGTCTCTGGTATATCCGCCGTCAGACGCTCTAGATCCTGTTCCAGCTCGGCTAAGGTCTCTGCGGCTGCATCCTGTGGGGCTGGTGCTGGTACAGCTGGTACTCTCCTCTCAAAATCCCGGAGGTTGGTTGGATGCCGTGGACCTACATCTACATTTTGAAAATCTGTGCTGTCAGTTTGAGGCGATATATATAAAAACAAAAAAAATATATAATTTGAAAACTTGTGAAAAATGAAATACCTCTGTCATCCCACTGTTCTCCCTGTGGAAGAACCATGTCCGGATCATTCCGAAAATCCATTCCAGCATAAGGAAAGTCCTGAATAGCAAAGACCTGGCTCTCTAGCCAGTGAAAGTAAGCATCAGGAAATCGAACAACTCCTGCGCCCTCATCAGGATGCCGGGCCATTACCGCAACCCATCTCGTCAACTTAGGCTCCCGAGGCGCCCCAACTGGAACTGTAAGATGCTGGGGGACCAACATTGGTACTCTCTCTAGGGAAAAGCTGACAACTATAGGCCCATACCCAAAGGTCTTCAGTTGTCCTCTCTTTGCCTTGGTTAGTTGGCTCTTCAAATTAGCCAACACGGCATCACACCAGTTGAAAATGGTGCCATGGAAACAGTCTATAGCCATCCGCATTTGGGACCCGGTGGCTTGGTGCAAAGCGGCCGCACTGCAAAGTCTGGTAACAGTAAAGGCTATCACCATAAGTTCAGGTCGGGATATGTACTTGATTTCTATCCCCTTCTCATGGTTTTGGTTGTTGCACCACTCTAGTCGGAGACTAGCAAGGGATTGGCCACCCGGCCTAGTCCCGAATAGAGAAAGTTGCTCGCCCCTGTTAGGCAAGCCAGTGAGAAAATATATATCGGAGGGCTCTATCTCGAGCTGGTGCTCTCCGATGTAGAAACATTGCTCCTGAATGTTCCACCTTTCGACCAGCCACTCAAGAAAAGGCACTTGGCCCCTCATGCCAGCTATGGCCAAGTATTTGTACAGTCCGCAGGCTTTTAATGCATCAATGGAAGGTTGATGACCTATCGCGGCCAAATAAACATCCTCATGCTCTCTTTCACGCCAATCAAGCATGGTGTGCTCCCTGCACATCATAAAACATTAGTTAGAATCCATAGAATTTAAAAATTTTGGTTTATTTTGGAGGTATAAGGGTTTCAATTTGTGTTTTGCAGGGTACGCACCCCGGCCTTTAGGGACAAAGCGCCGGTACGCAGGTTCCCTTAAGGCCGGGTGCGTACACCCCGTAATTTTCCCATTGGGAAAATATCGGGGTACGCAGTTCAGCAGTGCATGACCTTCATACCCCGAGGGGCGCATTTTGAAACCCCAATGCCCCCAAAAAAATCAGATAAAAACTTAAAACTAGATTCTAAACGGATGAAAAGCAAGAGAGGGGTGTTGTAGAATACCTGGTGAAACGACATTCGATTCTGACGGTCGGATTCTCCACAATCTTCACGGGAAGTTTCCTTTCAAAAGCCCTTTTCTCAACCTCAACAATAAAATGGTAAAAATGACATGGTAAGAAGTCTTTTTATAGGTTTTTTGGATAAATAAATGCTAGATTTGTTTATTTTTCACCATGAAAGGACATTTTCGATGAATTTTTGCCCATCTTAAACAGGTATGAGTAATGTGTTGTTTCTGTACAGGACAAAGGGACTTTAGGGTAAATTATCATTTTGCACGTCAGAGTCATCTTTTAAGCTCTTTTCTGACTCCTAAAATATGAAAAGATTGCCGAGTGTTTCTTTTACACTCGTTAAAATGGAATTAAAAGACGGTCCCCTTATAGCTCTTTTCTGACCGTAAAATCAGGAAAAGATTGTCGAGTTTTTGTCGTTTCAAACTCGATACGGAAATAAAACGACGTGTCCTTGATCGCTTTTTACTTTTCAGGTCAGAGACACGCATCATGAAAGTACTCCTTGGTCGCAAGATCAAGCGGTTCTCCCAGGTATTATTTTATACTTTTTCGGGCTTGGGGGACACAAATTTACGAAAAAGTTCAACCTGGAATCTTCTTAAGTTTTTCAGACTCTCTAAAATTGAAAAACGCCGAGTTTCTCCTATACTGGGCTCGTTAAAAATTCCACAGTAAAGGACATGTTCAATTACAAACAGGAACGAACCACTCCTTCCTAGGGTTCGAATCAAAACTAGGTTGGACTCATTCGAAGGATGAGCTTATAATCAAGCATATGTTATCCTCCTCAAGCTTGTTAAAAATAAAGAGGTACTTGCCAGAAATGGTGGGGGAAAAGAGAGAAGAATGAGCCTATTTGTTACCTTTTGTCTCAGAAGAAACTTTATTACCACTCTTGGACATGACACTTTTCATTCACCTGGGTTGGGAAATCCTTTACCTCACAGTTGATCAAACCACATTGAAAGTCTTCAGCCGGGTTCTGGGGATTAACTTTGAGTCGTTTATCACCAAGCCATCTTTTGTGTTGGTATGTGTTCAAGAGGTCTGCAAGCAAAACTTTCATCTGCAAAATACTTGTCATCCATTTGACCATCCCTGAGTCAGTCCTTACAGCAAAATTTCTTCAACTTGAACAATGATTTCGTGTTGTGGGCTTGCCTGCAACGGGTCGCTTTCTATCGACATCAACACATTATCTAGAGAGATGACTTAGAAATCGTCAGTGCCTTGAAGTCTACCTGCATCAATGGCAGGTTTCTCGCCTTTGACGTCAGTTTACATCATTGACTTTCGATCAAAGGATTCCGTGAAATGTTCGACATCAACTCATTCATTCACATCTCATGGATTGTACTGGGTACTTTGAGAACCATTGACATTACTGGTGGTCTCTCTCACACTTGTTAATAGTTTACATCATCGACTGGTAATCAAGTGGTTTCTACCATGTTCGACATCAACTCATTTATTCGCATGGCTAGAATCGTACCAATTCGGGAAGCAGAAATGAAGACCCTGGATCTAGTTTCCACCATCCAGGCTGCGAGGAGTTTTGTATTCATTATCTAAGTAGACTAATCATAAACAGATGGCTACGCCCATACTGTGTCTACAAAAGTCTATGATTATGATGTATTGCAAGATCATTCCTGTATCAGAGTAGTTAGTCTGTTAGTTAAAGTTTTGATCTGAGTATGGGAATGCCTACCTCAGTGATGATATAATCTTATACATGTATTTTGTGTTGAAAATTGCAGGTTCTGACCAGGCTCTCCACGAGATAATCCTTGAAATGATAAAGCGCTTCACCCTTCCTAGATAATACAAAACCTTAATCTATTACAGGCTTCGCACTTTAGGGGGCAATCTGTTACACTAAAAAATGTCACCATGGCTATTTACAGTTAGTATGGCTCTATCAACAGTCATGCTATCCTCTTAGGCAAGTCTTATGCCTCTGCTCTCCATGTCAAACTCCAAAAAGAGAGAAAGTCTTTATAAATGTATTTATCTCTGGGTACGCAGGTTCTCTCAACCTTACCTGCGGGTACGCACCCAATGTTCACAAAAGCTGCGTACTTGTACGCTCTGTATGTAAAGGGGCAGGTGCGTACCCCTGTAAAGGTCAAAATGCACAAGTTTCATCTTTAAAAAGTTACTTGTGGTCATTTCTAGAGCATTCTAGAAGGTTGTTCGATGTGTATTGAGCGCCTCCAGATGGTTCATGTACCCCTACCAAAGAGGAACTTATCCCATCAATGAGGGAGCTATCCCATCCAAAGAGGGGATTATCCCATTGATAGTGGACCTGAATAACTTCCTCTAGAGCACTATAAATACAGGCATTGGGCCAGAAGGAGGGGAGGTTGAAAGCTAAACATTTCTAAGGGTAGATGCTACTGGAATTAGGACTCCCATTTAGAAGCTTGTGAGGAGAGATTGCCATCTTTTCTTGTTCTATTTGGAGGTGGGTGAGCTTTGTCAAAGTAAAGGAGAACTCTTGATGGACCCTGGGAGGGACTTGCACAACACCAAGGCTTAGGTTGTAATTGTTCCTTTTGTTTCCTATTAATGCAAATGAGTCCATTCTTCTCAATAACTTGTTATTTATGAGTTGTTTCATGTACTCCTTGGTCTATGTGTTAAATATGTTTTATTCTATGAGATTATCAAGTGCTATTTAATCGTTTTATTGTTAGTGGATGCAGGTTTCAAAGTGAAGGAGGAGCTCATCCGGATCAGCGAGGCTGGAGTGCTACAACAGCGTTGGACTACAGGTAGGATCTAAACACTTGATTTCTTATATAGTAAATGCATGTTTAGAGAAGGATTGCTCTTGTTTGTCTTGTTTGTCACTAGAGAGTCTTAGGCTCCTAGGGAGGTTGGTTGTGTCCGCACTATCGACTCTTTCCGCTTGACACGCAGGCCGATTTATTTTCATCAAATTTTACATCTCTTCTAATGATAACATTTTTAGTCTTAAATGGAATAAGTCTATAACCTTTTACATCTTCAGAATATCCAACAAAAGTACATTTCTCACTCTTAGGTTCTAAAGCTTTATGCTTTTCATCTGGAATATGGGTCCATGCTTCACTTCCAAAAACACGAAAGTGACTTACATCTGGTTTAATGGAACTCCAAGCTTATTCTGGAGTGATATTCTTTAGAACCTTAGTAGGAGTGTGATTTATTATATAATTTGCACAATTAATTGCTTCTGAGCTTGTTGGTAGTTTTTCGTCTGCTAGTGATACAGTCGAAGAACCTGAAATATCTGAACCTATTACTCCGACTTCTAGTGTTCCAGATTCACCAAGAGTAGAAGGAGTTATCACCGAAAATCTTCCTACTGGTATGATTGCTATCGAAGAACTTGCTCTAGAGGAAGAAATAGGCGTCTCTAACCTTGAATATCAACTTACTATTGAGCTCAGGGAGCGTGAATCTATCTTTTACAGTCCTCCTAGAAGTACTACTTGGTACCTTTCATTAACCAATTATTTAGACAACTCAGGGGTAGGTTTTTCTACACCTCGTACTCCCTTTCCACCTAGAGGTATTTATACTCCTGTAAATATGTCTGGTCAGTCGTCCGTGTTTACTCAAACTCCTGAATCTTTCTTACACGGCGGTCCTTCTATTCCCACCGGGTATCAATCACTTTCTGGTACCTTTGCGGGGGCATCTCCTCAACCCATTGATCATGGGTTATTAGCTGGAAACAATGGTAATATACCATTGGGTGTAGGAGACATTTACATGATGTCAGGTTCAGTTCCCGTTTCCCAACCTCAAGGTGGCCAATTACCGCCTGGGGGGCAGCCTCAGTTAACGCCTGGGGGGCAACCTCAAGGTCAGTATGTACCTATGGTGCAATACATGCCTCAGGTCAACCCCAACCTCAATATGTACCCCAGGGTCAACCTCAGTATCAATATTTACCTCAAGGGTATCAACCCCAAGGGTATCAACCTCAAGGTCAAGGTCAACCCCAGTATCCGTATTTACCTCAAGTTTATCAACCACCTCAATGTCAGTCATATGTTCAAGGTATGGGAACTGTACCTTTCAATTATCAATCCTATCCTCAATCCGGTTATGGATCTCAGTATCCTCAACCTGTTACGGGTCAATACCCCGGAATGTTAGTGTGGGATCCATCACAGGGTCAACAGGTGTTGCAGCCAAGTATACAGTTGGTACCTCAAGCTGGACAACCTGCAATTTCTGGTCCACCCCAGCAACCGCAACCTGTACAGTCAAATGTTCAAACTTCTGTAACTTCGGTAGTTACTCAGCCGCCAATTGCACCTAGTACTCCATCTCAAACGGCTGCTGCAACTACCGCTACATCTGCCGCACTTACTTCTGGAGTATCGACAACTCCGGTTTTCATTGTCTCTACAACCACTCCTTAGACATCTTTACCGTTGTCTGGATCTACGATTCAAAACCACAGTCCAGATGCCTACAGGTCAGCCTGGTATAAGTACGGTTGTCACTACTCAACCTCAATTTGTTCATCAACTGTACCAGGGACAGTACCAACATGGGAAAGCTGTCCAACAGCCGGTTTACCAGTATCAACCGTATCCTGGGTACACTTATCAACAACCTCAACAACCCCAGTACGGTCCGGTTAATCCTGGTTTTCCAGGAGGATATAATATCCCTAATGCGACTCCTGTTCCTAGTTATCCTGGATATCCTCCTCCTGGTACTGGTCTTGTGACCCAGAGTTTTAGAGATCCTAACAGGCAGTTACCGTTTATTGCAACTTTGGATTTACCAGACTTGACACGCCTAATGAACAATCCAATTCAATATCTTCCGTTCTGGCTGCCAATGCCAAATAAGTTGCCGAGTGATATACCCAAATTCGAAGGTAAGTCTGGAGAGGACCCGTCCAATCATGTGATGACTTACCATCTCTGGTGTGCTTCAAATTCTATCTCGGATGATTCGATCCGCTTACCTCTTTTTCAGCGTACACTCATTGGTCTCGCGGCCAAGTGGTACATTGAGTTACCATGGGCCTCTTTTTACAATTTCAGCCAGTTAGCTACCTCGTTCTTAACTCACTTTCAGTTGCCGGTCAGATATGATAACGGCACGGAGTTATTAACTTCTCTAAAACAATCGACGTCCACGTATATTTCTGATCACATTCATGAGTGGAGACGTCGAAGAAGGCTAGTGAAAGTTTTTATTCCGAACCAAATCTTAGCTGAATGGTTTGTTAAATCATTATTACCGAAGATTACTAAAGATTTAGCTAAGGCCGGAGTAGTTACTGAGGACCAAGTCATTGCTCAGGCGCAGTACCTTGACTTAGTTTATACTCAGTCGGGTACGTTACACGAGAAGATTCCAGATCTTCCAAAATCGAATCAAATCGCTGCTGCTCCTTCGGGATCTCATGCCGCTGATGGTATGATTGGCATCGTGAATACAAAGAGCAAGAAGAAATCCTCCAAGACTTCTACTACTCCTATAATCACTTTGCCCGATTCCCCGACACGAGAGTCTTCTCCTGAAATTTCCGCCGGTATTCATGTTGTAGAGTCATCTACGACCAAATCAAAAAATGGTGGAAAAAAGAAAGGAAAGAAGAAGGCTAAAGCAGACAAGGCTCCGAAGGAGAAAACGGAAAAGTTGGAAACCAATGACGAAAAGAGCAAACCTCGATATCCTTGTCTTATTTGTGAAGCGGATCATTTTACAAGAGATTGCCCTCATCGGGCCGATGTTGTGAAAATAGTCAAAGGTTCTCCCACTCCTACTGTGTTAAAAAATCCATTTCAGAGCAGGAGAATAAGATGATAGGTTCTTTCTCGACTGCCAGTGAAGAACCCATTTTGATGATGTCTCATGTGAGGATTTCGACTCAATCGCAAGATTATGGTAGTAAGAATCCTATTGATGGTAAAGAAGCAGAATCTTCTCATTCTAATCCATCAACCTCAGCTCCTGGTTCCGATCCACTACAGATCGAAAAACCTAACCCGGACTTAGTAATTAAACCGCCCGCCAAGGGTGTACTTCGAAGGTCTGCTTTCAATCCACATGCGAGAGCGGCCCAGAATTACAACATTGTTGAGGACTTAGCTGTTTCACCCTCAGCAATGTCGGCTTTAGAAGTGCTGCAATCATGCCCAGCACAACAAAAATTACTTTTGTCGGCTATCGGAGCTGTTGATGTTCAGGACCCGAACCTGATAATCTTCGATCTAGAAAATAGTACACCGCGTCTACCCCATCAAATGGCTTTCCAAATTCCAGTGATAGTAAAAAACAAGCCTATTCATTGGACTGTGATTGATGAGGGAGCTTCTACGTGTATTATGTCGATTCAATGTTGGAGATCGCTTGGTTCTCCTTCGTTGAACCAATCCCCGACCATCCTTAAGGCCTTTGATGGCCGTGGGTTCTGTCCGTTTGGTATTCTACATGAATTGCCTATAGGGGTAGAAGGTAAAACCATTAGTCTGGATGTGGAGGTGGTTGATGCCCCTCTAGACTACAACCTTCTTTTGGGTCGAAGTTGGTCATATGCTATGACAGCGGTCGTTTCATCGGTCTTCAGAGTAATTAAGTTTCCACATAACGGTAAGATCGTGACAATTGATCAGCTGACATACTTTTCATCCGACCCAGCCTCTTCAGAGAGTATCCAGCATGTCGGTAAGATGACAATCCCTTATAGGGACGTTGGCGTAGGTTTAGTTAAATATTCCGGTTTACTGGGAACTTTTCCTTTCCCTCCAATCAACGCAGACCCTTCATTTGCATCAATTCATATGATTACATCAGACAACATTATTTATGATGATCCTTGGATTGTCCCATCTGAATCTGAGATAGACTCATTCGGTGATTCTATGCCTTTGAGTCCATATGAAATTGCTTATGAAGCCGTCATGTCTTTTAACGACTTGCGTTCAACCCAAATCGACCAAATGAATGTGGTCAGTGAAGAATCACTTTTCACATCAACCTTAGAACGGATAGCGTTTCCCGAAGTCGTGTCATCTGACGAACAACTTCGCGAAATCCTAAGTGTAGACGATCTACCATGGGAAGATCTCCATCACAGATCTTCGTTTTTACCTAAGGATGATGCTTTTGAAAATGATTTTTCATCTATCTTTACCGCTGAATATGTCAAGGACGCTCAGAATCCAACGAAACATTCTGATTCGGAGTTGAATTTAGGGAATATTTCTCGCACTATTCCCATTGATATTTCAATGAAGCCCGGAATTGAGGAAAACATTCATATAGGTGCCTCATGTACAGAAGATGAAATTCAAACTTACAAGGCCCTATTCCAAGAATTCCGTGATGTGTTTGCCTGGTCTTACGAGGAAATGCCAGGAATCGACCTTGCCATTATTGTTCATGAAATAAAGACCTACCCGGATGCTAAACCCGTCCGGCAACGGTTGCATCAGATTCACCCTCGGAAAGCGGCTGCGATTAAAGCAGAAGTCGAGAAGCTGTTGAAAGCAGGTTTGATTTATCCAATCCCGTTAACGGATTGGGTATCGAATATTGTTCCGGTCAACAAGAAACAAGGAACAATAAGAATCTGTATCGGCTATAGGGATATAAATCGAGCTTGTCTAAAAGACAACTATCCTACGCCTTATATCGATCAAATTATTGATGATTGTGCCGGAAGTGAAATGTTTTCCTTCATGGATGGTTTTTCGGGCTATAATCAAATCAATATTCTGCCTGCCGACCAACCAAAACCGGAATTCATTTGTCCATGGGGGACATTTGCTTATTGCAAATTACCTTTTGGACTTAAGAATGCCGGGGCCACTTTTCAACGGGCGATGTCTTATGCATTTCATGACATCAAGCACATTGTGCAACCGTACCTCGATGATTTGCTTGCTCATTCTTTACATCGAGCTTATCACCTTGTCCACTTACGAGCAATCTTTATGAGTTGTCGACATTATCGAATTGGGTTGAATCCCCACAAGTGTGTGTTCTATATAGAGACGGGTCGATTGCTGGGATTTGTTGTTTCAAAAGCCGGCATTCGTGTCGATCCCTCGAAGGTCAAAGCTATCATCAAATTGCCTCCTCCTTCGAGCTTGCACCAACTCCAAAGTTTGCAAGGGAAAGCGAACTTTTTACACCATTTCATTCCAAATTACGCCGAGGTCACTAAAGGTTTTACACGGTTGTTGAAATAGAACGCTCAATTCTTTTGGGACGAGATTGCCCAACAATCTTTTGATGCACTTAAACACGCGTTGACCCATGCACCGTTGTTGCATCCTCCCAACTACAACCAGGATTACTTCTTATACCTCGCAGCTTCGCATTCCACCATTGGAATGGTGTTAGTTCAAGAAGATGAATTCGGAACGAAACATGTGATATATTATCTTAGTAGGACATTAAATCCCACTGAGCTAAAATATTCGCATGTGGAGAAACTGGCCCTGGCAGCCGTTCAAGCTATCCAGCGTTTTCGTCACTACATTCTTCTCCGTAAAACTACAGTCATTTCGGATTGCAACCCTATGATTTATATTTTGACAAAACAACTGCTAGGGGGAAAGTTCTCTAAACGGATCGTTATCCTGCAAGAGTTCGACTTGGAGTTTTAGAAGTCCAAGTCTAAGAAATCCTTAGTTTTTGCGGAATTGATGTGTGATTTCCCGCGTGCTGACACAGAAACTGTGGCAGAGGAGTCCATTGCAGACAAATCTTTGTTTCTTATCAGTACTTTAGATCCGTGGTACGGGGATATAATCATCTATCTCCAAACCCAAACCTTTCGGCCTGAAGCTTCAAAGTCGGAACGTCGAAAAATTTGGTTTCAATCCCAGCAATACCAGATTATTGGAGATACACTTTATCGTCGGAGGGCAGACTTCATTTTTCGACGTTGTTTAACTCACGAAGAGGCTGAGAGGGTTTTGAATGATTTTCACTCTGGAGCATGTGGCGGTCATATGTCTGGGTATGCCACAGCTCAGAAGGTGTTGCGCGCTGGCTATTTCTGGCCATCCATGTTTAAAGATTGTATCATTGCGGTCCGGAAGTGCCACAATTGTCAAGTGTTTGATCGCAAGATGCGTGCACCACCTGCTCCTCTCCATCCTATAATTGTCGTTGGTCCTTTCGCCAAATGGGGTATCGATTTTATTACTTGTAACCCTCACTCGGTCGGGGGGCATGCGTATATCATCCTCGCGGTTGATTATTTTACTAAATGGGTCGAGGCGATGCCTACATTCGACGCAAGCGGCAAAACAACTGCAGTTTTCGTATTCAATCATATTATAACTAGGTTTGATGTCCCACAAGCAATCATCACTGACCATGGGAGCCATTTTCGAAACATCATGATGACTGAGCTTACAAGCCAGCTTGGTTTGCGCCACGATAGCTCTACTCCTTATTATCCGCAAGCCAACGGTTTGGTTGAGTCTATCAACAAAGTTCTAGTTATCATGATCCGACGAACCATTGGTATTCATCGGTCGAATTGGCACAACATGTTATTTTCAGCGCTATGGGCATACCGAACCTCAGTGAAAACTTCAACAGGGTTCACTCCTTTCCAGCTAGTTTATGGCTTGGAAGCTGTGTTACCCATTGAATGCGAAATCCCATCACTTCAAATGGCTGTCGAATTACTCCCAGCTACTTCCGAAGAGGAGAAATGTTTATTATACTTAGCTCAGTTAGATGAGACTCGACGTGACGCTGCATTGGCAATCGAGACTCACGCGAAGCGAATGAAAGCTCCGTATGATAGAAATGTGACCCCTCGAAGTTTTTCGGAGGGAGACCTAGTGCTATTATATGATTAAGCTAACGATAAGCTAGGTGCTGGAAAATTCGTTCCTATGTGGCATGGACCCTACATTGTAAAGCGAAAGCTAGCAAAAGGGGCCTATGAGATGGTAGATTTTGATGGGGACTCTTTAGGTAAACCTAGAAATGGACTTTACCTTAAGAGGTATTATGCTTAAATGATGGGTATGGAGAATGTTAGTTAGGTTAGGTTTTCTTTCTAGCTAGTATGTTTGTTAATTTAGTCAGTGTGCTTAGCTTAGAAAGTGTGTTTTTCGTCGTTATTCTGGCTTATCTTGGTTTTACTCTTGATATTGCAGATGTCGACGCCTCTCCAAACATACATCGGATTTGCTGATGGTGCTTGTCGTAGTACACGGAATATCTCTTCCGCAGCTTGGGTTATCTATTCGCCCTCTGACGAGTTAGTTTCTATGCATGGGGTAAGCCTCGGTCAAACGACAAACAACATTGCAGAATACAGTGCAGTGGTTGAATTATTATCTGAATCTATTTCATTTGGAATTCGACGTTTGATAGTGAGGTTAGATTATGAACTTGTTGTATTACAGATTAATAGACTATATGCCATTAGAAATCCTGTGTTATTAAGGTTGTTTTTTAGAGTGCGTCTCTTGGAACGTGAATTTGATTACATTGAATATCAACATATTCCAAGGTCTTTAAATACATTAGCAGATGCAATTGCTTCTCGAATGTTGGACAGACATTTACGATAATCATGCAAGTAAATTTAAAAACATTTCATCACATATGTTAAACAAGATAAGCCGGTAATAATGATATATATATAGATAGGAGCGTGTCAAAAAATATACATCGTCTTCGATCATAGGTTGAAAAACACCTTATGATCGGCAAAAATGATAAGTACAAAAAGCCAAAAATGTCATATGTGTCTACAAAAGTGACTAGCCAATCACTGGTGGTGCACTCTATACGAGACCACTGCCCGCGCTACCCTACACAAGAACCTCCTAAAAGGTCCTGGGACTGCGACCACATAGCGCTGAAGTCGAATAGGAATATCATCTATGGTGGTCTCTGGTATATCCGCCGTCAGACGCTCTAGATCCTGTTCCAGCTCGGCTAAGGTCTCTGCGGCCACATCCTGTGGGGCTGGTGCTGGTACGGCTGGTACTCTCCTCTCAAAATCCCGGAGGTTGGCTGGACGCCGTGGACCTACATCTGCATTTTGAAAATTTGTGCTGTCAGTTTGAGGCGATATATATAAAAACAAAAAAAATATATAATTTGAAAACTTGTGAAAAATGAAATACCTCTGTCATCCCACTGTTCTCCCTGTGGAAGAACCATGTCCGGATCATTCCGAAAATCCATTCCAGCATAAGGAAAGTCCTGAATAGCAAAGACCTGGCTCTCTAGCCAGTGAAAGTAAGCATCAGGAAATCGAACAACTGCTGCGCCCTCATCAGGATGCCGGGCCATTACCGCAACCCATCTCGTCAACTTAGGCTCCCGAGGCACCCCAACTGGAACTGTAAGATGCTGGGGGACCAACATTGGTACTCTCTCTAGGGCAAAGCTAACAACTATAGACCCATACCCAAAGGTCTTCAGTTGTCCTCTCTTTGCCTTGGTTAGTTGGCCCTTCAAATTAGCCAACACAGCATCACACCAGTTGAAAATGGTGCCATGGAAACAGTCTATAGCCATCCGCATTTGGGACCCGGTGGCTTGGTGCAAAGCGGCCACGCTGCAAAGTCTGGTAACAGTAAAGGCTATCACCATAAGTTCAGGTCAGGATATGTACTTGATTTCTATCCCCTTCTCATGGTTTTGGTTGTTGCACCACTCTAGTCGGAGACTAGCAAGGGATTGGCCACCCGGCCTAGTCCCGAATAGAGAAAGTTGCTTGCCACTGTTAGGCAAGCCAGTGAGAAAATATATATCGGAGGGCTCTATCTCGAGCTGGTGCTCTCTGATGTAGAAACATTGCTCCTGAATGTTCCACCTTTTGACCAGCCACTCAAGAAAAGCCACTTGGCCCCTCATGCCAGCTATGGGCAAGTATTTGTACAGTCCGCAGGCTTTTAATGCATCAATGGAAGGTTGATGACCTATCGCGGCCAAATAAACATCCTCATGCTCTCTTTCACGCCAATCAAGCATGGTGTGCTCCCTGCACATCATAAAACATCAGTTAGAATCCATAGAATTTAAAAATTTTGGTTTATTTTGGAGGTATAAGGGTTTCAATTTGTGTTTTGCGGGGTACGCACCCCGGCCTTTAGGGACAGAGCGCCGGTACGCAGGTTCCCTTAAGGCCGGGTGCGTACACCCCGTAATTTTCCCATTGGGAAAATATCGGGGTACGCAGGTCAGCAGTGCATGACCTGCGTACCTCGAGGGGCGCATTTTGAAACCCCAATGCCCCCAAAAAAATCAGATAAAAACTTAAAACTAGATTCTAAACGGATGAAAAACAAGAGAGGGGTGTTGTAGAATATCTGGTGAAACGTCGTTCGATTCTGACGGTCGGATTCTCCGCAATCTTCACGGGAAGTTTCTTGTCAAAAGCCCTTTTCTCAACCTCAACAGTAAAATGGTAAAAATGACATGGTAAGAAGTCTTTTTATAGGTTTTTTGGATAAATAAATGCTAGATTTGTTTATTTTTCACCATGAAAGGACATTTTCGATGAATTTTTGCCCATCTTAAACAGGTATGAGTAATGTGTTGTTTCTATACAAGACAAAGGGACTTGAGGGTAAATTATCATTTTGCACGTTAGAGTCATCTTTTAAGCTCTTTTCTGACTCCTAAAATATGAAAAGATTGCCGAGCGTTTCTTTTACACTCGTTAAAACGGAATTAAAAGACGGTCCCCTTATAGCTCTTTTCTGACCGTAAAATCAGGAAACGATTGCCGGGTTTTTGTCGTTTCAAACTCGATACGGAAATAAAACGATGTGTCCTTGATCGCTTTTTACTTTTCAGGTCAGAGACACTAATCATGAAAGTACTCCTTGGTCGCAAGATCAAGCGGTTCTCCCAGGTATTTTTTTATACTTTTTCGGGCTTGGGGGACACAAATTTACGAAAAAGTTCAACCTGGAGTCTTCTTAAGTTTTTCAGACTCTCTAAAATTGAAAAAAGCCGAGTTTCTCCTATACTGGGCTCGTTAAAAATTCCACAGTAAAGGACATGTTCAATTACAAACAGGAACGAACCACTCCTTCCTAGGGTTCGAATCAAAACTAGGTTGGACTCATCCGAAGGATGAGCTTATAATCAAGCATATGTTATCCTCCTCAAGCTTGTTAAAAATAAAGAGGTACTTGCCAGAAATGGTGGGGGAAAAGAGAGAAGAATGAGCCTATTTGTTACCTTTTGTCTCAGAAGAAACTTTATTACCACTCTTGGACATGACACTTTTCATTCACCTGGGTTGGGAAATCCTTTACCTCACAGTTGATCAAACCACATTGAAAGTCTTCAGCCAGGTTCCGGGGATTAACTTTGAGTCGTTTATCACCAAGCCATCTTTTGTGTTGTTATGTGTTCAAGAGGTCTGCAAGCAAAACTTTCATCTGCAAAATACTTGTCATCCATTTGACCATCCCTGAGTCAGTCCTTACAGCAAAATTTCTTCAACTTGAACAATGATTTCGTGTTGTGGGCTTGCCTGCAACGGGTCGCTTTCTATCGACATCAACACATTATCTAGAGAGATGACTTAGAAATCGTCAGTGCCTTGAAGTCTGCATGCATCTATGGAGGGTTTCTCGCCTTTGACGTCAGTTTACATCATTGACTTTCGATCAAAGGATTCCGTGAAATGTTCGACATCAACTCATTCATTCACATCTCATGGATTGTACTGGGTACTTTGAGAACCATTGACATTACTGGTGGTCTCTCTCACACTTGTTAATAGTTTACATCATCGACTGGTAATCAAGTGGTTTCTACCATGTTCGACATCAACTCATTCGCATGGCTAGAATCGTACCAATTCGGGAAGCAGAAATGAAGACCCTGGATCTAGTTTCCACCATCCAGGCTGCGAGGAGTTTTGTATTCATTATCTAAGTAGACTAATCATAAACAGATGGCTACGCCCATACTGTGTCTACAAAAGTCTATGATTATGATGTATTGCAAGATCATTCCTGTATCAGAGTAGTTAGTCTGTTAGTTAAAGTTTTGATCTGAGTATGGGAATGCCTACCTCAGTGATGATATAATCTTATACATGTATTTTGTGTTGAAAATTGCAGGTTCTGACCAGGCTCTCCACGAGATAATCCTTGAAATGATAAAGCGCTTCACCCTTCCTAGATAATACAAAACCCTAATCTATTACAGGCTTCGCACTTTAGGGGGCAATCTGTTACACTAAAAAATGTCACCATGGCTATTTACAGTTAGTATGGCTCTATCAACAGTCATGCTATCCTCTTAGGCAAGTCTTATGCCTCTGCTCTCCATGTCAAACTCCAAAAAGAGAGAAAGTCTTTATAAATGTATTTATCTCTGGGTACGCAGGTTCTCTCAACCTTACCTGCGGGTACGCACCCAATGTTCACAAAAGCTGCGTACTTGTACGCTCCGTATGTAAAGGGGCAGGTGCGTACCCCTGTAAAGGTCAAAATGCGCAAGTTTCATCTTTAAAAATTTACTTGTGGTCATTTCTAGAGCATTCTAGAAGGTTGTTCGACGTGTATTGAGCGCCTCCAGATGGTTCATGTACCCCTACCAAAGAGGAACTTATCCCATCAATGAGGGAGCTATCCCATCCAAAGAGGGGATCCTCCCATTGATGGTGGACCTGAATAACTTCCTCTAGAGCACTATAAATACAGGCATTGGGCCAGAAGGAGGGGAGGTTGTAAGCTAAACATTTCTAAGGGTAGATGCTGCTGGAATTAGGACTCCCATTTAGAAGCTTGTGAGGAGAGATTGTCATCTTTGCTTTTTCTATTTGGAGGTGGGTGAGCTTTGTCAAAGTAAAGGAGAACTCTTGATGGACCCTGGGAGGGACTTGCACAACACCAAGGCTTAGGTTGTAATTGTTCATTTTGTTTCCTATTAATGCAAATGAGTCCATTCTTCTCAATAACTTGTTATTTATGAGTTGTTTCATGTACTCCTTGGTCTATGTGTTAAATATGTTTTATTCTATGAGATTATCAAGTGCTATTTAATCATTTTATTGTTAGTGGATGCAGGTTTCAAAGTGAAGGAGGAGCTCATCCGGATCAGCGAGGCTGGAGTGCTACAACAGCATTGGACTACAGGTAGGATCTAAACACTTGATTTCTTATATAGTAAATGCATGTTTAGAGAAGGATTGCTCTTGTTTGTCTTGTTTGTCACTAGAGAGTCTTAGGCTCCTAGGGAGGTTGGTTGTGTCCACACTATCGACTCTTTCCGCCTGACACGCAGGCCGATTTAGTTTCATCAAATTTTACATCTCTTCTAATGATAACATTTTTGGACTTAAATGGAATAAGTCTATAACCTTTTACATCTTCAGAATATCCAACAAAAGTACATTTCTCACTCTTAGGTTCTAAAGCTTTATGCTTTTCATCTGGAATATGGGTCCATGCTTCACTTCCAAAAACACGAAAGTGACTTACATCTGGTTTAATGGAACTCCAAGCTTCTTCTGGAGTGATATTCTTTAGAACCTTAGTAGGAGTGTGATTTATTATATAATTTGCACAATTAATTGCTTCGGCCCAAAAACTAAGACTGAGTCCTTTAGTTTGCAGCATACAATTAGCCATTTCCTTTAAGGTGCGATTTTTCCTTTCAGCTACACCATTTTGTTGTGGAGTGTATGGAACAGTATGTTGCATTTGAATTCCATTTTCGGTGCAAAAGTTGTTGAAGGTGTTTTTAACATATTCTCCACCATTATCAGTTCTTAGCTTAAGAATTTGATGTCCAGATTGTTTTTCAACAAAGGCTTTGAAGGCCAAAAATGTGTTAAATACTTCGCTCTTGAGTTTTAAGAAGTATACCCAAGTGCGTCTGGAGAAATCATCAATGAAAGTTAAGAAATACTTGCAGCCAGAGAATGAAGCAACAGGAATTGGACCACATAAATCATTGTGCACAAGCTGTAAAGGGGCTGAGGCGTGCCAAGAGGCACGTTTGTCAAAACTGTCACGATGATGTTTTCTGAGTACACATCCGGAACAAACACCATCTCTGCAAGATACCATAGGAAGACCTGTCACCATATTTTCTTTACATAGATGCTAAAGGGAGCGATAGTTTAAGTGACCAAATCGCTCATGCCAAAGTTTGCTCACTTCATCATTATGAGCAACAAATACTGAGGGAAGATTTGATGACCCAAAGTTGTGAAACTTATACAACCTTGTGGAATCATCAGCAATACCAGTAGCTAGAATCTGTTTAGGATCTCTTAGATCCTTGATTACAACATCATGAGGTGAAAATTCAACAATTTTACCTTCACCTGAATGAGTTATCTGATATACAGATAGAAGGTTGCAGGATAAGGTTGGAACACATAATACATCATTAAACTGACCATTGTCTAGATGAACAGTTCCAGTCCCTACAACATTAAGAGATCTATCATCACCAACATATATATTTTTGGTGTTACAATCATTTAAAGAAGAGAACATGGCTTGGTTTTTGGCCATGTGATAAGAGGCTCCAGAATCAATGAGCCACTCATGAGAAGGAGAAGAAGAAGATACATTTAATGCATAACCAGACTGAGATGATTGACAACGACATGCAGAAAGTGCCATTCCGGAAGTTGAAGTTGAAGTATGCTCCACATGGATGTTATGTTTCTTCATTGCGGCTTCCAAGGCTTCCATCTTCTTAAAGCATTTAGATTCTAAGTGGCCATCTCGATTACAAAAGTTACAATGTCTATCAGTCTTCTTCCATTTGTTTTTATTGGTCTTATCATTTTTCTGAAATGATCTTTCATTTTGAGGCTGAGTTTGCTTAGGACCCTTGTTTGGTTTAGGACCATTCTTTTTAGGATATGACTTCTTAGGATTCTTTGAATTTGGTTGCTGCTGGGTGGCTAACGCTTTCTTGGAAGAGTTTCCAAGATTAAGAAGACCAAGGTGTAAGAGTTTTTCTTGTTCTCTTATTAAGGAATCAGAAAAGGAGTCAAAGGAAGGGGCCTTGTAGTCTTTTCCTTGACAAATGAAAGCTTCCCTTGTAGAATGGAAAGTGGAAACAAATACAGAGTAGGCTGGTCCTAACTTAGTAAGGATGGAATAAATAAGGTTACCATCTTCTTTCTTAACCTTAACACCTTCCAAGAGATACCTAAGGGTCTTGAATTTGGACAAGAAATCTTCAATGCAAGAAAAATTATTAGGATCCAAAGTAAGCAACTCATTTTCAAGTTGATGGGCTCTAATTTCATTTTTTATCCCAAAAACTTTAGCGATTTTTTCCAATGCTTCATGAGGAGTCTCAAGTTCTGCAATATGGAATCTGAGATTAGGAGAAATAGACATCCCTATCAAACCACGTGCTTGATCTTGTCTATTTTCCCATTTTGCAGCCTTGTCTTCATCTTTTGGTTTCTTCTCTTGGTCTGTGGCTATTCTGTAGAGACCTTTACTTCTAAGTAAATCTTCCATGTAGGCTACCCATTGGAAGTAGTTAGTGCTGTCAAGAATGAATTGGCATGGAATTTCCATTTTTTTTTTTAAAACTGAAGCTGAAGATGCTGAAAGTAAGTGTTCCAATGGATATATCTCAAAAAATTAGGCTGTTTTAAAAAAAACGGCTCTAAAAAAGGCTTCCGGATGAAGAAGTTATGGCTTTTTGAAAAAAAAATTGTTGAAGTTGCCGGCAAAGTGCGCGAATGTGCGGGAATGAAAAAAATCCGCCCCCACAAAATGGAGACTTGAACCCAAGACCTCTACTCTCTTAAAATAGCTTTGAACCAATTGATCTATACAAAAAATTTGAGAGAGAGAGAGAGAGAGGGGGGGGGGGCCTTGGTTTGCGTGCTTGCCTTGAGAAAGCTCTTTTTCCCTACAAAACACAAAACACAAAACCCAACACGAATATGCAAAGAAAAATGAACCTTGCGGCTCGAAGTTAGGTTAAGTTAGCTTTAGCCGAAAAACTAAATATTTTTCTCAATGTTTTTGATTTTCCGAGATCACACTAAGGTGCAGGGAAAAGAGCATACGCATGAGAAAAAT
Source organism: Pinus tabuliformis (assembly GCA_031772625.1). NCBI lineage: Eukaryota > Viridiplantae > Streptophyta > Pinopsida > Pinales > Pinaceae > Pinus > Pinus tabuliformis. Next base: position 502,081,082 of record CM062818.1, on the reverse strand, counting down.
CCTTCCTTTCTGTTTCTGATTTGCCCAGATCGCACAGAGTCGTAGGGCAAAGAGCATACGCAGAAATGAAAGGTATAGATCCGGTTAAAAAAAAGGGCTAAATAAACCGAAACCGAAATAAGCAGAGAGAAAATAACAGTAAACTGCAAAAACACTGTATATCTCCTGATCTGAAAAATGACGCAGCTAGGGCTACCGTAAACCTTTTCGCGTGAAACGAAAGGGGTTCCTCACTGGAACAGATGCTCCGAACGCAACAAAGTAGTCCTCTCGGCCCGAAAGCAGTCAGAAACAACAGATCTAGGAAACGACAACCGCATGCAGTTCTACCGGCTTCAGATTTGGATCACCAACGGACGCGGCCCTCAAATAGCTCCGATACCATGTAGGAATTTACAGGGTAAGTTCCTCAGAAAGAATACCAAGAGGACACCGCTCACATCCAGATCACAGATCAATACACCAGTATTTTTGACGTGGTTAAAACCCTCAAAGAGGGAAACAGTCCACGGCCTGTCCCAACGTGGGTACTACAGGCAATTTATTAATCAAAGAATGAAAATTTACATAAGCTTCTCTCATGCACGGATTACCCGAACAATGACCCTCCATGCGCTTTAAATAGAACTCATGGACCAATCGGGTGTCAAGCCACGGATCAAGTGTCGGTAATACCGAGGAGAGAGTGAACCGTTGGATCACTACATATCGTGACCGTCGGATTGTAAGTTACAAAATGTACAACGGTAAAGAAACACACTTTACCTAACTCTATACTAGACCAAGTTGAACTTAACTATTTCCTATGTGTCGGAATATCCTAACAATTTCTCCAGTGGAGTCTTTATTGTGAGGATGATGTGGAGTCGCTAGGTGGATGAATCAACCTTAAAGTGCCTTATCTCTGTCCACCATCACAGATCAGAGCTGAACATGAAAAACCCTGAAGAAAAGAAACACTTTCTCCAGAAAACGAGGCGAACTGGTCAAAATTGAGGATTCACACTAATAAACACATGATTCATGTCCCCAGCGGAGTCGCCATTATGTTATCACTCAGGTTGTCCCTTTTGACTCCTAAAGGGATACGGCCGAGGTAACCACAAACCAACTTTGGACTGCCGGCCCTAGCCTGCCTGCAGTCAGAGAGGGCTCTCTCTTTATGATTTAGCTTTGTTGAAAGGGATGATTTTAGGCTAGATATGATGCACAGGGGTTTTGATTGAGTTTTGGTGGGAAAACTGACATTCTCAGGTAGAGAGGCTGAGTATAGTCTGAATGTTTCAAACCATTGGGCGTGGAGTCAAGGAGGGGGAACTGCTGGTGTCCTTCCTTTATAACAGTGACGGGAAAATGGAGCAAGATAACTGAAGCAGAAGCAACTTTCAGGTTCAAAGGATGGCATGAATGCTAAAGAAAGAGAGGCAGTTAAGAATCTCTCCAACAGATTAGCAGAGAAAGTAACAGGGCGCTACCTAAGGGCAGTTAAGAATCCCTAGATAATTGGCCAGCACAGGTGAACTGGGGCAAACATGAGCTAGAAGGAATTCAATGTTCATAACCAATTCATTTAGAAGAAAACATCAAGAAACAACAGGAATTGAGCATAGAAAGTATTTAAACTAATTCTAGGCTATTCTTTCTTCCTGTTATTTAGATAATGGCAAACACATAAACAGAGATAAGAGGCACTTATTGCTTCAGGCCGCAACGCAGGAATTCCATCTTCAACTCTTCAACACATTCATCAACAACAGACAGTTCGCTCTCCAAGCTTTAAGCAATCTTTGATTACAGAAAAGTTCAGGTATACACAGCGAGTCTCTAGTGAAAATTACCAATTAACCCACCCTTAAAACTATACAGAGGGTGGAATATATAGGGCCAAAACTCTTTGCAGAGTTCCTTTATTACATTTTGACCTAATTAGGTCATAAAAAATGACTACTTGACCTAATCCTATCTAGAAATAAATGCAAATAATGTCTCGGGCCGTGCTCAGGGCCGATGTGTCAAAACTGAATAAATGATGCTGTCCTCGATGGCTTGATGCAGTTTTTTCTGCAATAAATGGGTATGGGTTTATGCTTTCTTGCTGTCCTGGTGCCTTGAATGCCTTGACGGTGATTTGAAGGCAAGGATGGGCTGATGCTTATCGATTTGATTTTCTGGGGGCTTCATCAATGTTCAAGTGCCTCGAGCCCCTAAAAAATCATGACTGATTCTCTCTGTCGTCCTTTCTTCCACTGATACTCTCTGACAAAATCTGGGCTGCTGATCTGCTGTGTTGCGGGTCTAATCACTAGTAAATAGCCGTTGTTCAGCCTCTGTATCATCTGGAATTGTCTTCTAATCCTTTCGGTATGCTCTGTGAAGAAAACAGATCATTTTTGCGCCTTTTCGGGCTTCCTGGGGCTGCATGGAGCGAAGATTCCTTAAAGATTCCCTGAAGATTCTCCATTTTGGCCCAAAAAATCCTGCGATGAGCGATTTGCGCCTGCGATAAAAAACTGCCTCAGAATTTGATTCCGAGGCTCCGAAGTGCGACTTTTGCGCCTCTACGCCCAAAAAATGTTGATGACGTCAGCATGACGTCAGCATTGTACGGTGGGTGACGTCAGCATGGCGACTTGGCGAGATGATGTCAGCATGGTGACGTGGCAGGATGACATCATCACGTACAGACAATGACGTGGCAAGTACGGTGGCGGGGACACGTGGCAGTGACATGGCAGGAGGCCACGCAGGCTGGTGACTCATCGGGTGACTGGACAGGGGGTGACGTGGGCTGGTGACTGTACAGGGGGGTTGACGTGGTGGTGACGTCAGCTGGCAGAAGGCAGTAAGCGGTATGTGGCGCACCGCTTATTGGGAGAGGTGGTTTCGGAGGGAGGGGCTTCGTCACAGCCCGGCGCCTGACGCGTGGTGGGAGTACGGCGGCAAAACTGCCGAACTCCCAGATGTTAAATACCGGGCGTGTCGAGGATGAGGATGCCTGGCAGCCGTTGATCAATGGGGTGGGCGATCGAATGGCTGGCAGTGGACGCGAGGGGATAGGGAGTTAACGGGTGGGAATATTCGCAAGAATATTCCGAATTTGATATTGCACGGCGGATGGGTTATAAATTTAGGAAAATGGGTTTACGGGGTTAAATAAAGCCACATGTTAATATTTATGCATAGGAACTTTGGGTTAGGGGCATAATGTGGGTTTTTACAGCGTTAGGGTGAAGTTTTACAAGGGGGAAGGTAACAACATGGGTTTTTTGGGGGTTTTTAGGTTTAAGGGAGAGGTTACTAGCTAACCAGATGTCAAACCAGTTCCTCAATGACGCGGATGGGCTAAAAATAATCCCAGATGTACTGATATTTCCTGGACTTAGTAGAATTATGGCTATAATGCCAGGGAGGGGTATTTACATAGGGGGATTTATATACATGACTTTAATAGGGGAAGGGGAAAAACGAATAGGGAGTTATATAATAAGGGTGATGAGAAATAGAGAGATGTTAGTGAACTCCAGCCTAAGTACCTCCAACTAAAAAAAACTGCCTCAAAACAAAAAATGTATTGCTTTATCAAAATTGGAACACAGCAGTGGCACTTGGAGTAGCACAATCCTATGAAGACTTCTTTTGGCCATCTGTAGCAAATATGGAGCATTGCAGCATGCATAGCACGACATATTTGGCATGTAAAACTGTCGATCATGAAAGATGATTAACCTGCTGCAGCAGGAGGCTAACAGTATCGAGATTTTTTTTGCTAATTAACTCCGAACCTGGGTCAGGCCCCAACAAGCCAACAAATGGTTCCGTTGCTAGGACTGGGATCTACATAGAGATGTCTGATGTCGTATCACTGGAATCCAACAAAGAAAGGAATTGAAGATTGGTTGGACAGGAAGATTCACGAGTTCGCGGCACAGGAAAATAGGAATCCGTGACTATCAAAGGAAGAGTGGTTAGACTACTACTTATATACAGAGATCCATGAAATTTTCTTTGCATCCTTCCCCACTGAGTTGTACGAGTGGATCGCGAAGCTAGCAGATAGCCAAGGAAGGTGTAAACTCGACAAACCTATTGTGTGGACTCCAAAATTGGTGAGAAGACTAGAAGCATCGGAATATAAGACCATGTGCGCTATCGATCACTGGCTCAGTCGAATCATAGGAGGATTCATCACCGAATTCGCGGTAGATACTTCAGTCAGTTATAGCGAGGCAAAATGACACTTCCTCAAGGGATTGCGAGGTAAGTACGTTAAATCTTTGAACACTTGGATTAAAATGCTATTGTGTGAAAAGTGGGTTATGTGAATAAATTGATGTTTGGGGCTATGCGATGTGGGAGAATCTATAGAAACAAAGGTAGTGCAGAACTAGAAACTAGCCCCTTGATTAAGAAGAGCTCACGAAGGTTTCGCCAAGAAGTGCGATGAATCTGATAAGATAGAGAATTCCGCGCATACCACCACCACCCACACCAGCTCTAGTTTCACCGTCTTCACCCCTGTCTTTGCCCATACCACCTCCGCCACCATCATGAAGCAGTATGGCAAGCATAATAAAGCTACCAGTGTTAAAGGGAGTAGGGAATGAAGATCCGGACCAATTTTGGTTTGTGATAAAAGCTGTATGGGAAGCACAGGGTGTCACAGATGACAATATAAAGAAGGCAACATTGGTCAACACTCTACAATATCACATGTTGACCTAGTACATTAAGCATTCCAATGATAATCTAAACGTAGGAATCGCAGATATCCAAGCTGCACTAAACAAATATTCAAAGAATTTAGTAGGCCAAAGTCAGAGACATAGTCGATCATTGGGTTCAAGGAAATCACAATGCTACCAGGTGAGACCCCGTGGGAGTTGGATCAAAGACTAAAGTGAACAATTCGTGAAGCAAACATGACATTAACAAATGGGCAGCACTGTGAATGGTTTGTAGCATCGTTAACACCACATCTATGGAATGTGCTGTTGCAAAAGAGGCTAACCACTCAGGTCGAGGCCTTGGAGGTTGCGATGGGATTGCACAAGACCTTGATACAAGATCCTAACCTCGGAGTTCAGAATATTCACGCATAGTTGAAAAGCTTGTGCCTAGAGATGCAAAGTTTGAAACAAGACAAGACAACCCACCCGGAGATGTGCGATGAGGAATGGCGCGTAAAATGCAAGGGCCAGGGGCATGACAAGGACCACTTCCCAGTGTTCACAAATTACCTTGCAGGAGGAAGGCCAATGCCACTAAGACTAGAGGCACAAGTAGGACCAAGCACGGTGCCTGCACTGTGTTGTGCGATTTGTTAGATATGAAGAAAGCATGCTACAGATAACTGCCATCTATTACAGAAGTATACGTAGAATTCACAACAGTTGTTCTATAATTTCTGTAGGTCAGTAGGAAATGATGAGCACACCTATAGAAGTTATGAGATGATGATGGATCGAATTCCTACCTACAAAGTTCAAGCCGAAACATGGCCCCTCGATCAAAATGCAGGAATGGTGCGCACTGGATTTCTAGGGCGCGGACAAGTCCGAGGTGACGGGGGACCAGGAAGAGGTTGCAGATAGCTGATATGTTACAACTATGGAGGGCTAGTGAATTATGCCTGCGATTGTATGAATCCAACGTGACAATCATGCTTGTATTGTACGTTGTTTGATCATGAGATGGAGGACTGTCCCACATTGATAGCGAGGTTGCGCGATAAAGGAGCACTCCAACCTCCCCTAACTTAGAGCCTACAAATGATGAGGTTTGAGCTACGCGAGGAAGACCCTAATGTAAATATTGTGCTCTGGAGTGTAATTACGACAGGGGATGACAAAGGCAAGCAACCTGAAGAAAGTACCTGGGTTCGCAAGTCTCCAACAAAGGAAGCAGAATTTGATTTGGAGCGCGCTAAGGAGACTTTCATGGAAGCGAAGAGGAGCTTCCCTGATGCCTCCACTTCAGGAAATAAAGATAAACTGGAGCCGGAAATGGACCCATCGATGCTCACTATGTTCTTGGATACATGCATGAAGCTGCTACGCGACAACAAGGCTGTAAAGGGGCTACAAGAACTCATAAATAGATCTGCTGGGATCGCGCCAGGAGAACCACGTGTATTCCAAAGGCTCCAGAAGCAGACAATGTGAACAGGAAGAGAGATGAGGTTGACCGTGAAAATTGGGGAATATAAGATGGACCAAGTGATTTTGGATCTAGGATCAGACACGAACGTCCTACCAAAACAGACATAGGAGCGCATGGGCAGGTCTGCATTGCAAAGGTCTCCTATCCAACTACAAATGGTGAACCAACAAAAGATCCTACCAATGGGGAGATTGCAGGGAATCATAGTAGATATTGAAGGAGCAAGCGCACTAGCAGATTTGAAGTAATAGAGATTGTTGATGAAAGAAATCCCTACCCCACGCTATTGGGAATAGATTGGGCCACTGACATGAATGAAGTGATAAATTTGAAGAAGCGCAAGATGATCTTTGAGAAAAAGTCATTGCACGTAGTGGTACCTTTAGACCTGCAGAAGGATCATGCTACATGGAGCCAGTGTGTGACTACGACAGTGACGACGATTTGGACTGCATTTACAAGATAACCACGCGAGAGCAAGACTGGGTAAATCTAACCACGGATGGCCGAATCTCATGGGAGCTTGAAAGCTCCTACACATTAGATTCTAATGAGGAGATAGAACGATGGCAGAACCGGTTACACGAGGTAACCACGCTCAACTGTAACATGATGACGAGGTCATTACGCTGCGTAGCAACAGAGGTAAGAGAGATACCTACGTATGAAGGGTTAAGCGAGGTGGATGACTTCCTGAAAAAATTTGAAAGAGAAGTACCAGAACAGCAGCATTTGGACGCTTGAAATGGGTACTGTGAGCTACACCCGCAAGACGGTGGGGTACGCACCAAAGAATTTTTTAGGACTGGCACGAATGGAGAAGGATGATGTGCATGTGGTTTTGGAAGCCACCGATGTGATTAACAGACAAGATTGTCAGATGAACCAGCCTGCGCACCAACCTATCCAGGTGGATATAGGTATATGGTGCAAAACCTGCATGAATGCACACCGTCCTTGCGGTAGGAAACACGATCAGTAAGCAGGTGCGGGTAAGGCAATGACATGAATGACCCCTCTGATTAGAACCACGAAGTATGGAAAGATCAAGTGCACATAAGGATATCCACACAGAAGCCTTTAACAAAGTACGTGAAGCATTGAACAAGGACCACAATGTGAAATGGACTGACTGGGACTTGCACGTACTAGCAATTCTATGGGTTTATAGGACCATGAGCAAGAACCTGACCGCATAGGCACTACCAAGGCTGGAGTATCAAGCAAATGTTGTAAGCCCTATAGTACATGGAAAGCTTAGACCATGCATGGTAGCACAAATAAATACGACGGTTCATGGAACCTTGGAAGAAGAAATCCAACTGGGAAATTCTAGGCTCCAAGCACTTGAAGAAGAAAGGGTACGATTTAGGAAGAAAAGCGTTATAGTGGATGCGGAATTCAAGAAGTTGGAAGATGAGATAAAGGAAGATTTTCTCGGTAAAAAGACCAGTGTGATAAGGCCAGATTCGCACGATCACGATAATAGGTTTGAGGCCTATCACCACGAATTGATCAGTCTGATGCCTTGGCTTGGACTGCACATTACTAAGTGAATCGACCAGGCTAGAGCATTGCAGATGCTACAATGCGTGATGCCGCCTATAACAATTAAAGTTGGGTATTTCCCAGGAAATGTCATGGATGAGAGGATGAAACTTTACACAGGTGGTGCGACCACCTGACTAGCCGAGGGAAGTACTGTGTTAGCGCTCCAAGAAGTTGAAAGGAAGTGTGGGGCTATAAACTACTATGTTCAGGAGTTGTGCGATGTTGGAGCTACGGACAGAAGCAAAGAGTCATAAGGTCTGCGACTATGCACGGGGGGGTTGTGCTGCCATGCGGGTTGGCCAAAAAGTGACCGTTGAAGTCACTATTCATGATGGGATGCTCGACTTGAGACCAAATGGAGCGGGCGACAGGCATTTAAGATGCAATTTATGGGCAAGATTTGGGTAAATCTGCAGCCAAGGGAGCATTAATGAACCAGATTTGGGGGGAACGGTCGAATTCAAATTCAAAAAGCTCTATAAATACAAGGGGTTGCCCAAAAAACAACACTTGGTCATTTACGAATTGAGCATTGAGCAGAGCCCTGTTTGTTTTGTGCCAAGGGTTGATTGAGCCCTTGAGTTCGCAAGTGATAGATTTCTGCATAGACACGATGGCATCAACTGAGGAAGTTATGGAAATAACTGAATTGACAACCGAAGAGGTCGTGCAAGCCCTGACTGTGGGGGATGCTCCAGAAGGTGCCGGGATTGTGGCAAAAAACTCGAAATCACCACGCACACCAAGACCCAAGAAGGACAAACAGGCGATGGTTCCCATACGTGTGTCCCCGTGGAACCCGCTGCGCACCAAGCTATCAATGGAGGATAAGGGAAAAGTCGTCACCATAGAGATTGATGAAGAAGAAGAAGACTTGGAGGATTTAATTATCGAAGAGGATGAGGACGAAGGCATGGAGGAGGAAGCTGAGCCTATGCACCCCCCGTGGAAAGGGAAGGCTAAAGTGCCTAAGGACCTTGATGAGACCAAGAGCCCGCTCCAGACCCTGATCCTATGTCCCCTAAGGGAAGGCTAAAGTGCCTAAGGACCTTGATGAGACCAAGAGCTCGCTCCAGACCCTGATCCTCCCAGACAACATTATTTTTTAGGGCATGCACTTGGGACAGGTGCCGAGCTTAGAATTCAAAGATTGGGACCTTGCTGACAATGAGAAGTTCCCTCCCCTTGAGACCTCGCACCTCATGAAGCCCAAGTAGAACACCGCGGCGGGGCTCACAGAATTAGCCGCGAAAGTGGTTTGCACATACTGGAAAATGCTAGGCTACTTAAACTACTCTGGGTGTCACATTTCCATCACGCCCCAATAAATTTTTTTGTCATGGGTGTTTATGGCTAGAGGAGCCCATCCCCATCATGGCAGACTTGATTCACCGCATTTCCTTGCTCCCATGCAAAGGAGAGGACCCTGCAGACATCTCGGAAGGGAAGAGCAGTGACTTGGCCATCGCAGAGGTCATGAAGAAGAAGTACAAGCTGGCAAAGAAGAAAAGGGGCTATGCCAGATCCAGCATCAATGATAAAAAAATGAGAGTGGCGACCCAAATAGTGGCCGGTAAGGTTATGTGCAAGTGCACGCGGACGAAGTACCCGCACCGGTGGTAGCACTTGCTGAACAGTGCATAGAGGAGGTCCGGTTTAAATGGTCTAAGTTCCTCTGCAAGGATTTTTTGGAAAATTGATGCGAAGCTCAGGAACAGGGCAAAACGTTCCACTATGCATGGCTTCTGCTATCCATAGTGCTCGTGTCAAGGGAATCGCCAGAAGATAGTCAATTCCCCACAATTGACAGGGATCTGTCAGAGGCCGCGAAGTACGCTTTGCTCTGGGTGACAAAGGATGCCAATAGGATCCGCAACAGTAAAATATTTTGGGTCTTCATGGAGATGAACCTTAGAATGGGGATCAACCACAAGCCACGGTTTTCATCCACTGTCTACAACAGCCTGCAGAGTTTTGCAACATTTAAAGTGGACATCCATAACATATACATCAGACTACGCAAGGACCCGACCAAACAATGGAGGAAGCTACCCTTTGTGGCCACAGACAATGTCATCTTTAACGTCCTGGAGACATGGCTGCCGGAGTGGCGCGCCCCAGACGTTGTGGAGATGGAAAAGTCAGTGGCACAAAGGAAGAACGAAGAGGCCAAACTGAGCATCGCCAAGTTGGCAAAAAAACAAAGGAAGGAGGCAGTGGCAGTAGAAGCACGGGTAGTGCGAGATGTTGCACAAACAACAACTGAATAGGAAAAGGCCGCAACAACAGTAGTAGCGTAGGAGGCAACCACAAAGGCACGTAAGGCCCAAACGTCACCTTCGCATGGGCAGGAAGCAGAGGAAGAAGAGGGAGGTGCGGACCCACAAACCACATCAACACAGTTGAAGCGCCAGTACCCAACCAAGTGGATAAGGCCACAAAAGAAGGTCAAGGCATCGAAGTTGTCTATTGACCTGATCACCCTAATCGAGGGTGATCTGCACAACAACGGAGAGACAGTTCATGATGTCAACTCCAAGGCCCTACAAAATTTCATGCAAGAGAACCAGATTGTGTTGGGGGCCCTCAGAGAGTAGCTGTAGGAGTTGCAAGTGTGCCCTCCTCTGGCTGGCACCCATTCGACCAACCTTGCAGTACCCATTCGACCAACCTTGCAGTGGGAACAACAACAGCAAAATAGATGTTGTGTGCTCGGGTGATGAATACCATAGTGATGCCAGAAGGGGCACTAGTGACAACAAATGAGGCCGACAGGCCTATAATTAGCATACTGAAGGGTCGCAGAATCAACATTGCTACACTCCCGCGAGAGACCTTATACATTCTGTAGGATTGGATAACTACAGAATTGCGGGCTAGGGAGAGGCGCACATTGCAAGTCATCATTGAGAAAATCAATATGGAACAATTGACCTTGCAGTGCGATGAAGTGGTGTCGTAGAATCAATAGCTGGTATAGGCAGTAGATGAAGCTTGTCAGAGCGTCCTGGAGTTGGCCATCCCAGCAGACACACTAGTAGAGGTGTGCATCCACAGGTTAGCAGCAAGTGTGCGTGAGGCGAGGGAGGAAATGACAAAGGTTAAGCTGGCGCTGAAACTTCAGATCATCGAGCTGTGGTTAAAGGCACAGCCGTCCACCCCTTCAAAATTCAAAGAACAGCACACTAGTGCTATTACAGTGAGACTAGACGAAATTGGCAGTGCAGTGCGAGACCAACATCCAACGCTTAGAGATAGAGACGTGAGAACTCCAACATCAGTATGACAACATCAAAGGAACTGTGCAAATAGTGGCCCTCACTCAGAGGATCGTGTGGATGCAATAGGCCAAAGCACTGAAAGAATAGGTGGACACGACACGACACAAGGAAGTAGTCCTAAAGATGCGCATTCAGCCTTGGATGGACGAGGCCTTCACCATCAAAACAAAAATTGAAGACAAGCTCGCCCACATGTAGGGGATACACACACAGATGCAGAGAAGCACTTTTGACGCCGCGGTCTCAGAGCAACGCATGCCGCAGATCTAGCAGGCAATAGCTCAGTGCGCTGCCGACCTTGCCGCAGTTCGAGAAAAATTGGAAGGACTCTAAGCAAAGATCTATGTGCTGATAAAGTGACTCGAGGGAGAGTCACAATGTTTGTGTTGGGGGCCTGTTGGGCATGGAATCCCCCCAAGGTAGTTTTTGGGGATTAAAGCCCAAGCTTTGACTGAATCTTTTTGTAAAAGCTCCATGAATTGCGAGCGTGGGGTGCGAAATTATAATAGAGTCATAGGGTTGTCCGCCCTAGTTTTGGTAATGTAATGTCAGCTGAATAGACCTACCCATGGTCCGCGAAACATGGGATTGTATAAATAGAGAGAGGCTTTAAGTGTATAAGATAAAAAGCTAAAGGAGAAGATAGAATAGAAGAGCAAGAGAAGTCTATGGGATTGAGGAGCAGTGTAAAGGGCGTCATTTGGGTTGTAGAGTAGGGAAAGGTTCTGCAGCTGAGTGTGCAGAGGCCTAGTAGTCCGCAGCTGAGTGCGTAGACCCATGCAACTGAGTGCGCAGGGAAGGTCAAGTCTGTAACCGTTGGAGGAATCAATACAGAGAACTTTTACCATATTTCTGTGCATATTTTCTTGTTTTAATATATGATTGGGTATAATCTACAAGTATACTGTTTATATGCTGCGTGAACTTATTTGAATGTTTTGTATAACTAATTATAACATAAGACATCCAAGTATGCGAAGGTAATTAACTGGAATAGGAAGATAAGTAAGATCACGGGTAATAGCACAGAGCATGGCTCTAGCAATGCAGAAGCTCCACAATCCCTGGTTAGGGCTGCGTGAAGGCAGTGTATTAGGGCGTAAGGGATAGGGAAGTGCGTGGAGTGACCTGTGCATAGGGACAAACAGTGGGACCAGTCGAACCTCTCAGACATCTCAAGGGTGCAGAAACCTGGTTCTAACACCCTCCCATACTGCTTCGGGTGAGACCTCAGCTTGCGCTCCGCGGGCTGTTGCCGAAAAGGCCAGTAGTACCAGGATTTTTTTGGCTAATTAACTCTGAACCTGGGTCAGGTCCCAACAAGCCAACATCAAGCCATTGGAAGTTGGACCAAGAAAATGTAGTCAAGGAGGGGTGAACTCCTTTATCAATTGCTGAGTGTATTACTGTAATGTTGTTGTTCAATGTTTTTTTTTCTTTTAATTTGTGTTTTAAGCTCATGAATTACATATAAAGACATAAAAAATAATGTAAAACTTACAATTTACCTCATAATCCTCAAGCACTTTGTTTACTATTTTGAATTTGAAGTTAGCACAGAAAACACTAACTTTCCCATTTAGATCACCCATGGATCTTCATTGGGCCCAAAGTGCTTCCACTACAGTTTAACTTGCTTGATTGCTCGATTTCGGAGCATGAGCATCTTTCTCAACAAATTGAATTGAGGTTCCAGCTGGAAATATCCTTCTGGTTCCACTTGGAATACAAACCAATCAATAACATGATAAACATCCTTTACATATCTTTTAAGCAATGAAACATGGAAAACATCATGGACTTTCATTATTGGAGGAAGTGCAAGTTTGTAGACCACTCATCCAATCCTCTCAAGGATCTCGAAAGCCCACAATACCGAGGTTCCAGCTTTTCACATGACCTAATCCTCAAGGATCTCTTCTTGGGCTTGATGTGTAAGGACACATGTTCCCCAACTTGAAACTCCTTAAATGTCATGTGTTATTCTACATAAATTTTTTGTTTGTCATGTGATGTCTTTAGATTCTTCTTAATAACCTGCATTTCCTGTTCCATTTCTGCCAACATGTCCGGCCCTATCAATACCGTGTTCAATGGATCAATCCAACTGATGGGAGTATTACAACTCCTTCCATAAAGTGCCTCAAATGGACTCATTCTCAGTGACTCCTGATATTTATTGTTATAAGAAAAATCAACCAGTGGAAGATACTCTTCTCACTTCCATTGTTGGTGCATAGCATACATCCTCAACATATACTCTAGTATATTGTTGAACCTCTTTGTCTGTCTATCTGTTTGTGGATGATAAGTTGTGTTGAAGGCCAACTCTGTACCGAAACTTTCAAATAACACCTTCCAAAACTTGGAAGTGAACTTAGCATCCTTGTTTGACACGATATTCTTTAGAACACCATGCAATCTCACTATCTCCTTGATGAGGACATGTGATACATCATTAGTTGAATAATTAGACTTCACTAGAATGAAGTGTGCTACCTTTTTCAACCTATCCAACACAACCATGATGGAATCATGTTGTCTAGATGTCCTCAAAAAACTTATAATCAAATCCATGGAAATGACCTCCCATTTCCACCCTATAATCAGAATCGGCTGTAGTAAAATACCTGGATGCTTACACTTTACTTTTACCTATTGAAAATCCAAACATATAGCCATAAAATCAACTACTTCCTTCTTCATATTTTACCAATAGTAGAAATTCCTCACTATTGTCAATGTATTTTGATATCCTGGGTGACCTGAATATGACTTAGCATGATATGACTTAGCATGAAATTCCCTCAAGATAAGATTCTTGAGCTCACTTTTTCTGGAACATAGATATTGTCCCTAAATATCACCAAACTATTTGTTGTGAGATGATATTCCACATCTTGATCACATGTATCATGTTGTAACCTATGCCTAAGCTCCCTATAACTGCCATCCTGCTAATGTGCCTGTAAGATATGATCCTCCAGATTTGTCATGTATGAAATCATAGTTGCAATGTGATTAACTTGTAGTATTTTGCTAAGAGCATCTTCAAACCAGTTCTCCTTGCCCTTAATGTACATGATCTCAAAGTAAAACTCACTGATCATGCACAACCATCTAGATTTCCTGGCATTTAGATTCGGTCGGTAAAACAAATATCTCAATCCACTTTGATCACTCATCAAGATGAACCTTTTGCCAAGAAGATAGCACCTCCACATATTCAATGCATGAATGATCGCTTCCAACTCGAGATCATGTGTCACATAATTTTTCTCGTGCTCATTCAATTTCCTTGATTCATAACACACTACTTTTCCTTCCTACATCAATACTCCACCAATTCCTCTCTTGCAGACATCTATACACACCACAAACTCTTTATTTCGATTTTCAATTTGTAGAATTGGAGCATTAGTTAATATATGCTTCAACTGCTCAAAACTTGCTGCACATTCCTCTATCCATTCAAATTTCTTACCTATTCGCTACAATGATGTGATAGGATATGAAATTTGTGAGAATTTCTTGATGAACCTCCTGTATTAACCTTCTAACCCCATAAATGACATTATCTCATCCACATTCCTAGGAGGTGCCCATTCCATGATAGCTTTGATCTTTTCTAAATCCCTTGTTATTCCTTACTTGGAAACTACATGCCCCAAGTAATGTACCTTTATCTGAAAGAAACTGCATTTGATAAGCTTGGCATACCACTGATGATCTCTTAGAAATCTCAACACTAGTTCTAAGTGTTCATCATGCTCTTCCTCATTGTTAGAATATATCAATATATCATCAATGATTGCAATCACAAACTTGTCCAAATAAGGTTGCAATACACTATTCATCAAGCACATAAAAGTATATGGAGAATTAGTCAAACCAAATGGAACTACAAAAAATTCATAATGCTCATACTTGGTCAGTAAAGAATTCTTGTAGATGTCCTTTTCTTTTATGGGTACCTGATGGTATCTTGATCTCAGATCAATCTTCGAGAATTTTTTTTCTTCCTTCAACTAATCGAAAAAGTCATCAATCCTTGACAAAGGATACTTGTTCTTGATGGTTACGTTGTTCAACTGCTTGTAATTAATGCACAGTCTAATATTACCATCCTTCTTCTTCCTAAACAGTATCATGCACCCCACAAAGATACACTTGGACTAATGTATCCCTTTTCAAGAATTTCCTTCAAATGCAACTTCAATTCCACTAACTCTGGTGTGATCATCATGTAAGGTGTCTTTGTCATTGGTGTTATCCTTGGTATCAATTCATTAGAAAATTCCACTTCCTTGTGAGGTGGAAACTCTGAAATCTTTGATGGGAACACATCCTGAAACTGTTATAAGATCAGGTACTTTCTCAATACCTCTGCATCCTCAACATCCTTACCTTTATCACTAGAAATATGTTCTACAAATAGCACACACCCTTTCCTATGACTACGCTTCACCTCCATAGTTGTAACCATTTTGACTAATATAGCCTTCTTCTTACCTTGCATGATCCTATGTTCTCCATTATCATCCAAGCACTCAATAGCCTTGTCATAAGAATCCACCTTGGTCCTATGAAGATATAACCAGTCCATACCCAACAACATACTATATGATCCCAATGGAAGCACATTCAAATATGTTAATGTAGGCATACCATTCAACTCAAATGCACAAGCTCTTACCTAATGATGAACTCTTTTCTTTGTACTTGTAGTCAACTGCACTAACCAATATTAAACATGCACTTCTTTATTCAAACCACTCTTATACACCATGTGAGGATTAACATCACTATAAATATATACATAGTCAATCAAAATAGAAACAACTTGATCATAAAGCTTACTGTCCATCTCGATAATAGATGCTCGAAGATCCACCTGCCTGTTATCTAATGTTGCATAGATATGAGAAATACTCTGCCCAACATCCCAAACTATCTGCACCTCCTTAGCACTATAGATATGAGGTATACCACCCTAATTATGTGGAAAATATTTCTTAATATGCTCCCACATGTCCAACACTGTAACTGTCTCCTACCATCACCTATGTTATGTTGTTCTCTAGGTTTATATCTATTAAAATTCTTGTAAGGTACAACATTCTCTTTCTCACTTGCATCCCGAGGCCTTGTTCTTTTTAGTTTCCACTTTCCCTTATCTTTTGCTTTCCCTTGCCAACCTTGCTGAGACTCTGTCTTACACATTGATTTTTCATAAAAATTCTTCAACTTTCCAATGGCTTCTTTGAGTGACAAAGGCTCATCCTACTCAATCCGATATTTAAATGGTAATGGTAATCCATTGAAAAATATATGAACTTTGGCTTTCTCATCCTTAATATATGGTACATACCTCAACAACTCTAATAACTTGGTTGTATACACCTAATCTATCATGAGTCCCATCTTTAGCTCATAGAATTCCTTGGATTTAATATCATAGTATCTCTCTAACAAATATTTATTCCTGAAAAGTCTCTTCAATTCATGCCAACTCAACTCCTTTGTCTTGATATCTCTAACATGCTTTACATCTTCCCTCTAGATTTTTGATTTCCCTTTGAGGCTAAAGATAGTTATTTTGGCCTTCATATTCTCTGTGTAATCATGCAGCTCAATACTTATTCATCTCAATTAACCATGACTTTGCATCTTCCATCTTCTTCAAATTTCCATCAAAGGTAGGTGGCTTGGCTTTCTTGAACTCATCTGGAAAATATCCCCTATCATTCTTCTTATAAGGATGATAATAATGATGACCATGGTACCTATCATAACTAGAACTAGAATAGAACCTATGCCCATCACCTCTCCTATCCGGCATATCCAAGAACATGCCATCTATGACCATGTCATACCTATCTGACATGTGCCCATCATGAGACCTACTACTATATGCCCCATTATTACTATCCTCCTATCCATGATTGATCCTACGTGGTCCTTGTCTCTACAAATTTAACAAACTGTAAAGGATAATTGTATTAACCTTTGTTTTTTTCTCCCGTTCTTGAATGATTCTATCATTATCTGCTTTGAAACTTATTATTTTTGCCTTCAAACTTCTTAATGTGTCTGTTATGTCAGGAGAGTACCCATCACTATGTTTCTTTTCTGATCTATAGGGAGAATCTCATGAATTGTAGTTTACCATTTTCCTAGTCATCTTTGATCTTCTTCCTGCAATTATACCATGTCAACTAAACCAAAATATAAACATAATCAAAATACCTTAGTATAGTTCAAGTGATAATATCTCACCTGCAAGATCAACCAGATTAGCACAATTCATGTATAATCATAATCATAACAGTATATAGATATTGTTGTAACATAAATAGTTTTGATAAGTTAGATATTTATAAAAGAGGGTATAAAAAATAGAAAACAAAAAATAGAATAAAAGAATGAAAATATGAAAATTGTGTTGGAAATACTGAGAGGGGGTTAAATCAGTATTTTCTTTCAATTGTTATTATTACCAATTAGATTCTTCACAATTTAATCAGAGAAATATATAAGTGTAATTGTATTGAATATAAAGGAATAAATACAATGTATGATAATTATTCCCAAGCACGAACTTGGTTTTTGATGAGGCTCCGACCTCTAGGGCTTCGACCCTATCTCATCCAAGGCACTTACCTTGAGTTTAGGAGCACCAACTCCAAGGACACCAATCTTGTTGTTTTAATAGGGAATGTAAATATATCTTACTTGAAATGCTTCATTGTCTTCACTTTTAAACCATTTCAAATATCACTTCATGTCTTCAATTATATCAATAATCTTCACACCAAGAAGAGAAAGTGTCACTGTCCAACATAAACCAAATTTCTCCAAGGTAAATTTGTAGTCCAAGGCACAGATTACACAACCTTTTTCCCAATTGGTATGAAACAGGTTCAAAACACAGTCCAGTAGTCCGAACAAGATCTTTTAGGTTTAAGTTATAACCCAATTCAATGGCCCTAATCCACAGTCATCATGATAA
This sequence comes from Pinus tabuliformis, assembly GCA_031772625.1. Lineage (NCBI taxonomy): Eukaryota > Viridiplantae > Streptophyta > Pinopsida > Pinales > Pinaceae > Pinus > Pinus tabuliformis. The sequence goes on along the minus strand of CM062818.1, from coordinate 502,063,079 downwards.
AGGAAAAAACGGGACTGCGACAATTATAAACAGTCAGCAATGTTGTCCACAAAAATTTGCATGCTTCATAGAGATATTCTGCTCCACAAAGATTTATCTTCTGCTACTCAATTCATGAGATGTGAACTTTCGCTCTGTTCTATTCCAATCAACTATCATTTGAATTAACTCATGTCGTAATTTGTATGCGCACTTGTTATCCATGTCCAAGTTTCTGTGCAAGTATAATGATGAGCTTCTATGCAGTCCGTTGATGTAGCGAGATGAAATCCAACACTGTCCTCTTCACACTATTTGAGAAGGTTTTTTTCTTTTAATTCTTCTATTTTCTAACTGTTCACAAGATGTGAACAGATCCTTGATTTGTCTTTTTCTTCTCCAAAGTATTCCAAAGAACCGAAGTATATATATATATATATATATAAACGTGTCAATATGGTGAAGGAACATGGCATTTATTTGATTGAAGTTGACTTTCAAACTGGTGGAGCTGACGTCTAGCATGGAGCTGTTTATCATGAGTCGGATCCTACATATCGACTTTGGTGGAGTTGAACATAGATTAAATTATTTTATTATAACATAAAGTTAAAATTTTAACTTTATATTAAAATTAAAGTTTTATTAAATTGAACAATTTGTTATAAATTTTAATTAAATTATTTTAAGACTTAAATTATTAAATTTGTAAGATTTAGGGTTAGGGTTTATCTTTTTAAATTATTAGGATTAAGGTATCATTAGGAGCAAGATTTTAGGGTTAGGGTTTCATAGTCTAGGGTTAGGGTTTCATCAAAAAAATTAGGGAAAAGGGTTTTTTCTTTTAGGGTTTCATAAAAAATTAGGGCAAAGTGTTTGCTCATGTATTGAGGATCTAGGGTTTGCTTACTTAGGGTTTTCACAACATCTAGGGTTAGGGTTGACTTCTAGAGTAGGTTTCAACAAGCAATGCTCGATAAGGCTATGGCTTCCAAGGTTTAACCATATTCAACAATGCCATATTGACATCAATGACAACCTTGATTAACAATCTCCCCCTTTGTCATTGGATGGAAATATTCTTCTTCTCTCCCCCTTTGACGCTAATGGAAAAAGGGTGCACAAGAACTCCCCCTGTCAAAATCCCCCCCTGTCATGCAACATCTTTATGAATCGGCTTAGTGTGATGCTAGAGAAATAACCCCCATATTTTGGCAAAGATGTTCAAATGCTTCTCGAGGAAGAGGTTTTGTGAAAATATCAGTAATCTGCTTCTTGGTATTGATATATTCCAACTTTATGGTTTGTTCAGCTACTTGTTCACGAAGGAAATGATACTTGATTGGTATATGTTTGGTCTTTGAGTGCATCAGTGGATTTTTGCTGAGACTAATAGCACGTGTGTTATCACAATAGATGGTGATTGGTTGGTTGGTATCTATGTTGACATCCTTTAGAGCTTCCTTCATCCATAATATTTGAGTACAACAACTAGCAGCAGCTATATACTCGGCTTCAGTTGTAGATATTGATATGGATGTTTGTTTCTTACTGAGCCAAGATACTAGACAATCTCCCAAGAAGAATGCATTTCCACTAGTACTTTTTCAATCATTGATACTTCCGGCTCAATCAGCATTGATGTATGTAGTTACAGTAAGAGTTGAGCTCTTAGGGTACCAAATACCAAAATCAAGAGTTCCTTTCAAGTATATGAGAATTATTTTTACAGCCAACAAATGGGATTGTTTAGGAGCTAATTAAAATATTCCCACCATTCTTATTGCTTACATAATGTCAGGACTCATAGCAGTTAATATAGGAGGGCTCCAATTATTGACCTGTAATGAGTTTCATCTACCAGACGAGAGTCATCATCTTTGCTTAATTTGCAATTTTCGGTCGTAGGTGTGCTCATGGGTGCACAATCTTCAATTCCATATCTTTTAAGCATGTCTTTAAGATATTTTGCTTGAGATATGAACATGCCTACTGTGGTTTGATATAATTGTAGTCCAAGGAAGTAAGATAACTCTCTTATCATCGACATTTCAAACTCTTTTAACATATTTTGAGCAAACTCATGGCTCATCTCATCATTATTGCTAGCAAAAATCAGATCATCAACATAGACAATAGTAACTAGTAATGTATCCTCGTCCATCTTCATGTAGAGATTACTTCCTTCCACCCCCTTCTTGAAGCCTTGTTGTTGTAGATAGTTATCCAATCTTGCGTACCAAGCTCTAGGAGCTTGTTTCAACCCATATAATGACTTTTTCAACTTACAAACAAAGTCTTTTCCTTCTGCTAGATTAAACCCTTCTGGTTGCTCCATGTAGATTTCTTCCTTGAGTTCTCCATTCAGAAATGTTTATTTTACGTCCATTTGATAGGGTTTGAGTCCTTTTGAGCAAGAAAATTCCAAGAAAATCCTTACAGATTTCATACGAGCTACCGGTGTAACGGTTTCTTCCAAGTCAATTCCTTCAATTTGTGAATAACCTTTACAAACAAGCCTTGCCTTATTTCTGATGATTTTTCCATCTTCATTCATTTTATCCTTTGGACGAGGTACCAGCTCCCATGTCTCATTCTTCTCTATTTGAGACATTTCTTCTTCCATGGCTTCCGCCCAATGAGGATCCTTACTTGTTTGAGTAAAAGTTTTTGGTTCTATCATAGATTAGGAGGGAAACATCATTTTTCCTTGGTGCACTATGAAGCTTCTTCAGGTTTTTATCCCCTCATCTACATTACCATTAATCTTCTCTTCTGGGTAATGTTTTTGGAGGAATTTCACCTTTGAAGGAGTTTGAGATGGTTCTTTTGCCTTTTGTTTTTCTTGATCTTTTTCCTCTTTTTTAGGCTCTTCTTTATTTTCTTCGATGAGGTGGTCAACTTCATGATATTCAATTTACTTTTTTGGGTGGGCTTCATCAATCTTCACATTCATGCTTTCCACTATTTTCCGTATTCGATTATTGTAGTACTTGTAAGCTTTTCTCCTAGTAGAATATCTAAGGAATATTTCTTCGCCAACCAAAGAATCAAATTTTCTTGGTGAGTCATTATTGATTTTCATGAAGCATTTTCTTCCACAAATCCTGAATAATTTTACTAAAGCAGGTCTTCCTTTCCATAATTCATAAGGAGTCTCCTCATTATTTGGTCTTAGTTGAGTTCGATTCAAGGTATAAACTATTGTCCCGACTGCTTCTCTCCAAAATTTTGGCTGCAAGTCAGCTGCTAGTAACATTTTTCTTTCCATTTCTTGGATAGTTTGGTTTCTTCTTTCAACTACCCCATTTTTCTTGGGTGTTCTAGAAGTAGAGAGTTCTCTTTCGATTCCATGTACTTTACAGAATTCATCAAATTCTTTTGATGTGAATTCTCCTCCTCTATCTGTTCTAAGACATTTAATCTTAGAATCCTTTTCATTTTCTGCAAGAGCTTTAAGATTCTTAAAACATTCAAATGCTTCGGATTATATTTTATTAAATATACCCATATCATTCTAGTATATTCATAAACAAATAAAGCAAAGTACCTTTCTCCTTGGAGCGTTGGAGTTCTAATTGGTCCACATAAATCAGCATGAATGATCTCCAAAGGTTTTGATGTAGAGAACTCCTTGGTATTGTGGCTAGTTCTAGTTTGCTTTCCATGTTGACATGGACCACATACAACTTGATTTGGCTTGAATAACTTTGGAATGTCTTGCACTGTAGTAATCTTTCTGATATTGATCAAGTTATCAAAACTTGTGTGTCCCATTCACTTGTACCACAACCAACTTTCATCTGTTTGACTTAGGTAACATTTATCTTCTTGAATTTTGTTCAGAATGTAGACATTATCTGATGTTATAACTCCTTTCGCCAGAAGTTCTCCTGAGGAAGAGTTCCTTATTTCAAAATATTTAGTGCTAAAGACAAAATTATGTCCTTGATCACAGATTTGGCTAAGACTCAAGAGATTATGTTTGATTCGTCTACCAGCAAAGCATTTTGAACCTTTCCTTTTTAATTAATAAGGGTAACTGTTCCTTTTCCAACAATTTTGGTATATCCATTTCCAAAGGATACATTTCCTTCCTTTTTGTTCATTGAGACAAAATTCCTTTTCTCGCTTGTCATATGTTTAGAGCACCCACTATCCACAAACCAATAATTCTCATCACTGTGAGCACATAGAGATAGGCCACATTTATCCATATTGGGATTCTCATCTTTTGCTTCTCTTCTTTTGAGGGAGAAATTTTTTTCATTATGTCCATTATCATTACATAATGAGAAAATTGGATCAAATTTGGCCAAAGGATCAAAAGAGTTGTGGGTCTTGATTTGCCCTTTCCCTTTGAGACCACATGGTTTGTTTGTTTGATCCTTCAATCTTGGTGTTTTATTCTTATGGGCCATGCAATGTTTAGCTTGATGACCAAAATTTTTACAATAATAACAATGCCCAAAAAATATAGTTTGGTGCCTGTCGTAATAGCTTGAATCAACATTTTTCCTTGAAGTTACACTTTATTCATTCTTTGGATTTGATATGGGCCTTTGATGAGATGATTTTTCTTCCTTTGGATTGCTGGAAAGTATGTCGGCATAGCTTCTTGCATTATTCTTAGTACTTGATGATTCTCCTTTAAAACCAATCTCAGATTTGTGATATTGAGGTTTTTGAGCATTTAGGATATTGTCAAGTGTTTGAGAGCTTTCCCAACTCTTTTTGACTTTCTCCAATTCCTTCCTTAGAGATACTATTTCAACTTCACAATTTTCACAGATTTCTTCCTTTTCTTTTATCTTATTTTTCAAGAGGTCTTCCCTTCTTTTTGTTTCCTCCTTTTCTACCTTGAGAGAAATGATTTTATTTCGTAATTTCTCATTTTCTTAAATGTAACTCATTAAGAATTCATCTACATTTCCCTCTAGTTCTGAATCATCATCATTTTTGAATGCCATGAATAATACTTATTGGCTTCCAGCATTGTCATTTTATTCATCTAATTCATCATTACCTCTTTGCGATGAGGGAAATGATTAGTTGATTTCTTTTTTATGACTACAAATTCATCTTCATCAGACTCATCTTGCTTAGAGAAGAAATTCTTCTTATCAAACCCTTTGTTTTTGTATACCATCCTTTTAGAATCCTCCTCATCATCACAATCATGCTTATGAGGACATTTTGCAGCATAATGACATGTTGTTCCACATTCGAAACAAATAATAGCATACTTGCCTTTTAGCTTGGATCCTTTCTTTAGTCTTCGTAAAAATTGTGCCAATTCGGATTCAACATCGCAGTCATCACTGTTGGTATTCCATCCTTTCCCCTTTTTTTATTTTGAGGCCTTGAATGCTGCATCTTTGGAATTTGGGATTCCTATTCTCATCTCATAGGGAATGAGGATTCCATGAAATTATCCATCTTGAGAGTATCTAGGTCCTTCATTTCATCTATAGCACTTAATTTGGTGTCAAATATTTCAGAAGAGATCTTAATACCTTTTGAACAACAACGTTTTCTTCAATCTTTTCTCCCAATCCTTTAAGAGAGTTGACCACTTCAGCTACTTGGAGAAAGTATGATGCAATATCTTCTTCATCATCCATTTTTAGACTTTTGAATTTCCTTCTATGAGTTTGAATCTTTTCCTTCTTAACTTTGGAGTCCCCATCGTATAAGCTAACCATCTTATCCCATACTTCTTTGGCCGAGTCACAATTCATGACTTTTGTAAATTCAGAATCAGTGATTCCACTAGTGATGGAATTTAAGGCTTTTGCATTTGAAATGTAAGATTTCCTTTTGTCTTGATCAATTGGAAGAGTGGAAGGAGCAGTGTACCCATTCAAAACCGAATGCCAAACTTTAGGTCCAAGGGACATTAAGTAGTAGGACATTCTTTTTTTCCAAAAACCAAAATTTTTTCCATCAAACAAAGGAAGCCTTTTTGACACTTCTTGATTTTTCATTGTGACTTAGAATCCTTCTTCCAGCTATTAGGTTGATTATGAAGAACTTGGTTCTGATACCAATTGTTGGAAATACTGAGAGGGGGGTGAATCAATATTTTCTTTCAATTTTTATTATTACTAGTTAGATTCTTCACAATTTAATCAGAGAAACGTATAAGTATAATTTTATTGAGTATAAAAGAATAAGTACAATGTATGATAATTATTCCCATGCACCGAATTCATTTTCTATGAGGCTCTGACCTTTAGGGATTCGATCCTATCTCATCCAAGGCACCTACCTTGAGTTTAGGAGCACCAACTCCAAGGACACCAATCTTGTTGTTTTAATAGAGAATGTGACTATAGCTTACTTGAAATGCTTCACTGTCTTCAGTGTTCAACTTGACTATCATTAATGAAATTCTCAGTGTCTTCAATGTTCAACAATTTCCAATATCACTTCATGTATTCAATTATGTCAATAATATTCACACCAAGAAGATAAAGTTTCATTGTCCAACATAAACCAAATTTCTCCAAGGTAAATTTGTAGTCCAAGGCACAGATTACACAACCTTTTTCCCAATTGGTATGAAACAGGTCCACAACACAGTCTAGTAGTTTGAACAAGATCTTTGAGGTTTAATTTATAACCCAGTTCAATGGCCCTAATCCGTAGTCATATCATGAAAAATAAAGAAAAATGGGACTATGGAAATTATAAATAGTCAACAATGTTGTCCACAAAAGTTCGCTTCCTTCACAAAGATATTTCGCCCCACAAATATTTACCTTCTGCTGCTCAGTTCATGAGATGTGAACTTCTCACTCTATTCTGTTCCTCTATATCTTTGCTCCAATCAGTTATCCTCTGAATGAACTTGTGTCGTAATTTGTATGCATACTTTCTAGCCACGACTGAGTTTCTACACAGGTAGAGGGATGAGCTTTTGTGCAGCCCGTCGAGGCAGAGAGATGAAATCTAACACTATCTTCTTCACGCTATCCGAGAAGGTGTTGTTCTTTTAATTCTTCTATTTTCTAACTATTCACGAGATTTGAATGGATCCTTGATCTGTCTTATTCTTCTCCGGAGTATTCCAAAGAACCGAGCTGTATATATATATATATATATATATATAGAGAGAGAGAGAGAGAGAGAGAGATAAAATCGTGTCAATATGGTGAAGGAACATAGTGTTTATTTGACTGAAGCCGACTTTCAAACTAGTGGAGCCGACGTCTAGCGTGGAGTTGTTTATCATGAGATGAATCCTACATATTGATTTTGGTGGAGCTGAACATAGATTAAGTTATTTTATTATAACGTAAAGTTAAAATTTTAACTTTATATTAAAATTAATTTTTTATTAAATTGAAAATTTTGTTATAAATTTTAATTAAATTATTTTAAGACTTAAATTATTAAATTTGTTATAAGATTTAGGGTTAGGGTTTAACTTTTTAAATTGTTAGGATTAGGATAACATTATGAACAAGATTTTAGGGTTAGGGTTTCATCAAAAAAATTAGGGCAAAGGGTTTTTTATTTTAGTGTTTCATAAAAAAATTAGGGCAAAGTGTTTGCTCATGTATTGAGGATCTAGGGTTTGCACAACATCTAGGGTTAGGGTTGACTTCTAGAGTAGGTTTCGTCAACAAGAAACACTGGATTAGGCTATGGCTTCGAAGGTTTAACCATTTTCAATAATGCCATATTGACATCAATGACAACCTTGATTAAAAAATTGTTGAAAGAAAAATGAAAAGAAACCCCATCAAAAGAAAAACAAGTGTACAAGTGAGCAAGCTCAAATGCCACTTAAAATAATTTTGTTTGAATCATATAGTATAATCATGATCAAACATGTTTAAATTTATGTTCTAGGATTAGAAAATAATTCAACGAAACTGTTTAATATTGGTTGAAATTAGAACATAGGATAGATTAGAGAAAAAATGACCAAAGAATTTAATCTTGGTTAATTGCATTTTATGCACTAGAATAGGGTTAAGAGTTACTTTAAGAAATAAAGGAGGGCATGCTTGATCAAATGCACCCTTAAAATTTTTAATCATGCTTTGTTAGATTTATTTTGGTTAAATAATAAACTAATCATTTCATTTAAACATGATTATCAAGATGTAATGGGCATTAAACATGATTTTTATTAAAACGTTGGGAGATGATTTAATGTTTTGTCATTTTGTAATATCCAATGGGAACTTTTCAATGGCCATGATTTTCCCCAACCAAATCAACGGTAGAGAAACCAATTCGCACCCCCTCGTCCCATTTCTCATTAACACTGGGGAGGGGGTCCAAAAAGCAGTATCATTTTTTCTGGGCCCCACGCAATGTGGAACTCCCTCATAACTTCGTACCCCCCTCATCCAAAACCGCTTACCATCGGCCCCCCTGAAATCTGCCTATCGCTCCTTCGCTCCTGCCAATGGTCAATATGTCACCTCCCGTGCATTTCCTTCCGCTAATCATGTCTCGCCACATGTCCATCTATCATTCACTCACATCTATAACCATTATCATTTTTGGGCATGGAATCCCCCCAAGGCATGTTTTGGGGCTCAAAGCCCAAGTTTTGACCCAATATTGTTGTAAAGACTTCGTGAATTGTGGGCACGGAGCATGAAATGTATGATAGAGTCACAAGGTTGTCCACCCTAGTTTTGTAATGTAATGTCGGCTAGATAGACCTACCCATGGTCCACGGACCATGGGATTGTATAAATAGAGTGAGGCTCTAAGTGTAAAGAATAGGAGAGCAAGAGAGATAGGAAGAGTCTAAGTGACTAAGTTAAATGTGTCTTTAGGTCGTAGGGTAGGAGAAGGTTCTGCAGCTGAGTGTACGGATCCCTGCAATTGAGGGTGTATGGTGGAGTTGAGTTTCTAACCGAGGAAGGAATTAATAAAGAGAAGTTTGTTATCAATTTGTGTATTTGTTCTTGGGTTAATGCATGTTTGATATAAATTGCAAATATATTGTTTATTTACTACGCGCACCTATATGAATGATTTATGTTGTTAAGTATAACTTAAAGCACGCAAGTAGGCTAAAATAATCAACTAACATTGGAATACTATTAAGGACTTTGGTAATAACACAAAGCGTGATGCTCAGCCCCCAAGTAGGGCTGCACGAAGGCAGTATATCAGGCTACAAGGCATGGGAAAGTGTGCGAAACGACATACCTGCAAGGTCAAACCGCGAACAACTTGAACTCAACAAACATCTCCAAGGTGCGGAATTCTAGTTCTAGCACCCTCCCATACTACTTCGGGTGAGACCTCACTCTACACTCTGCGGACTATTGCCGAAAGGGTTAGTAGTACTGGGATTTGTTTGGCTAAATTAAATCTGAACCTAGGTCAGGCCCAATAAGCCAATAAATGGGTCCGTTATTGGGACCAGTATCTACATAAGAGATGTCTAATGTTGTGTCACCAGAATCAGACAAAGAAAGAAATTGAAGAGTGGTTGGACAGAAAGATTCACGAGTTCATGGCGCAGGAAAACAAGAATCCACGGTTATCAAAGGAAGAGTGGTTATATTGCTACTTATATACGGAAATCCACAAAATTTTCTTTGCATCCTTCCCCTCTAAGCTATACGAGTGGATCACGAAGCTAGCAGATAGTCAAGGAAGGTGTAGGCTTGATAAACCTATTGTGTGGACTCAAAAGTTGGTGTGCACACTGGAAGCATCAGAAGATAAGATCGCGTGCACTGTGGACCATTGGCTCAATCAAATTATAGGAGGGTTTATCACTGAGTTTGCAGTAGATACTTCAATGAGCTATAACGAGGTGGAATGACGCTTCCTCAAAGGACCGCAAGGTAAATACGTTAAATCTTTGAACACTTGGATTAAAATGCTACTATGTGAAAAGCAGGTTATGCGAATAAATTGATGTTTGGGGCTACGTGAAGGAGGAGGATCTATAGAAATGAAGATAGCGTAGAATTAGAGTCTAGTCCCTTGATTTCACCTCTGTGGGAAAGCGAGGAAGAGCTCATGAAAGTTTCACCAAGAAGTGTGTTTACTCTAATAATGTAGCGAATTCCGCGCATACCACCCCCACCTACACCATCACCAATTTCACCGTCTTCACCCCCATCTTCGCCCACACCACCTCCACCACCACCATAGTTCAATATGGCAAGAGAAATAAAGTTGTCGATGTTCAAAGGGGTAGGGAACGAAGATCCGGACCTGTCAGGCGGAAAGAGTCGATAGTGCGGACACAACCAACCTCCCTAGGAGCCTAAGACTCTCTAGTGACAAACAAGACAAACAAGGGCAATCCTTCTCTAAACATGCATTTACTATACGGGAAATCAAGTGTTTAGATCCTACCTGTAGTCCAGCGCTGTTGTAGCAGTCCAGCTCCACTGATCCAGATGAGCTCCTCCTTCACTTTGAAACCTGCATCCACTAACAATCAAACGATTAAATAGCACTTGATAATCTCATAGAATAAAACATATTTAACACATAGACCAAGGAGTACATGAAACAACTCATAAATAACAAGTTATTGAGAAGAATGGACTCATTTGCATTAATAGGAAACAAAAGGAACAATTACAACCTGAGCCTTGGTGTTGTGCAAGTCCCTCCCAGGGTCCATCAAGAGTTCTCCTTTACTTTGACAAAGCTCACCCACTTCCAAATAGAACAAGCAAAGATAGCAATCTCTCCTCACAAGCTTCTAAATGGGAGTCCTAATTCCAGCAACATCTACCCTTAGAAATGTTTAGCTTTCAACCTCCCCTCCTTCTGGCCCAATGCCTGTATTTATAGTGCTCAAGAGAAAGTTAATCAGGTCCACCATTAATGGGATAATCCCCTCTTTGGATGGGATAGCTCCCTTATTGATGGGATAAGTTCCTCTTTGATAGGGGTACATGAACCATCTGGAGGCACTCAATACACGTCGAACAACCTTCTAGAATGCTCTAGAAATGACCACAAGTAACTTTTTAAAGATGAAACTTGCGCATTTTGACCTTTACAAGGGGACGCACCTGCCCCTTTACATACAGAGCGTACAAGTACGCAGCTTTTGTGAACAATGGGTGTGTACCCGCAGGTAAGGTTGAGAGAACCTGCGTACCCAGAGATAAATACATTTATAAAGACTTTCTCTCTTTTTGGAGTTTGACATGGAGAGCAGAGGCATAAGACTTGCCTAAGAGGATAGCATGACTGTTGATAGAGCCATACTAACTGTAAATAGTCATGGTGACATTTTTTAGTGTAACAGATTGCCCCCTAAAGTTCGAAGCCTGTAATAGATTAGGGTTTTGTATTATCTAGGAAGGGTGAAGCGCTTTATCATTTCAAGGATTATCTCGTGGAGAGCCTGGTCAGAACCTGCAATTTTCAACACAAAATACATGTATAAGATTATATCATCACTGAGGTAGGCATTCCCATACTCAGATCAAAACTTTTAACTAACAGACTAACTACTCTGATACAGGAATGATCTTGCAGTACATCATAATCATAGACTTTTGTAGACACAGTATGGGCACAGCCATCTGTTTATGATTAGTCTACTTAGATAATGAATACAAAACTCCTCGCAGCCTGGATGGTAGAAACTAGATCCAGGTTCTTCATTTCTACTTCCCGAATTGGTACGATTCTAGCCATGCGAATAAATGAGATGATGTCGAACATGGTAGAAACCACTTGATTACTAGTCGATGATGTAAACTGTTAACAAGTGTGAGAGAGACCACCAGTAATGTCAATGGTTGTCAAAGTACCCAATACAATCCATGAGATGTGAATGAATGAGTTGATGTCGAACATTCCACGGAGTCCTTCGATCGAAAGTCAATGATGTAAACTGACGTCAAAGGCGAGAAACCTGCCATTGATGCATGCAGAATTCAAGGTACTGACGATTTCTAAGTCATCTCTCTACATAATGTGTTGATGTCGATAGAAAGCGACCCGTTGCAGGCAAGCCCACAACACGAAATCATTGTTCAAGTTGAAGAAATGTTGCTGTAAGGACTGACTCAGGGATGGTCAAAATGGATGACAAGGTATTTTGCAGATGAAAGTTTTGCTTGCAGACCTCTTGAACACATAACGACACAACAGATGGCTTGGTGATAAACGACTCAAAGTTAATCCCCGGAACTCGGCTGAAGACTTTCAAAGTGGTTTGATCAACTGTGAGGTAAAGGATTTCCCAACCCAGGTGAATGAAAAGTGTCGTGTCCAAGAGTGGTAATAAATTTTCTTCTGAGACAAAAGATAACAGATAGGCTCATTCTTCTCTCTTTTCCCCCACCATTTCTGGCAAGTACCTCTTTATTTTTAACAAGCTTGAGGAGGATAACATATGCTTGATTATAAGCTCATCCTTCGGATGAGTCCAACCTAGTTTTGATTCGAACCCTAGGAAGGAGTGGTTCGTTCCTGTTTGTAATTGAACAGGTCCTTTACTGTGAAATTTTAACGAGTCTAGTATAGGAAAAACTCGGCGTTTTTCAATTTTAGAGAGTCTGAAAAACTTAAGAAGACTCCAAGTTGAACTTTTTCGTAGATTTGTGTCCCTTAAGCCCGAAAAAGTATAAAATAATACCTGGGGGAACCGCTTGATCTTCCGACCAAGGAGTACTTTCAAAATTAGTGCCACTGACCTGAAAAGTAAAAAGCAATCAAGGACACGTCGTTTTATTTCCAGTATCGAGTTTGAAACAACAAAAACCTGGCAACCTTTTCCTGTTTTTACGGTCAGAAAAGGGCTATAAGGGGACCGTCTTTTAATTCCGTTTTAACGAGTGTAAAAGAAATGCTCGGCAATCTTTTCATATTTTAGGAGTCAGAAAAGGGCTTAAAAGATGACTCTGATATTTTGGTTCATGAAAAATGACAATTTTCCCTCTAAATCCCTTTGTCCTGCACAAAAACGACACATTACTCATACCTGTTTAAGATAGGCAAAAATACATTGAAAAATATCCTTCCATGGTGAAAAATAAACAAACCTAGCATTCATTCATCCAAAAAACCTATAAAAAGACTTTTTACCATGTCATTTTTACCATTTTACTGTTGAGGTTGAAAAAAGGGCTTTTGGCAAGAAACTTCCCGTGGTCGTTGCGGAGAATCCGACCGTCAGAATCGAACGCCGTCTCTTCCAGGTATTTCACAACATCCTCCTTTTCAATTTCATCCAATTAAAATTTTGTTTTAGGTTTTAGTTTTGGTTTTTGAGGGGTTTTAGGTTTTAAAAACCGCTCTGCGGGGTACGCAGGTGCCCTAAGGGTGACCTGCGTCCCCCAACCTTTTCCTACACAGGAAAAAGGTCGGGGTACGCAGCCCACCTTCAGGCCAGCTGCGTACCGATGCTTTGTGTCCTAAACGCGGGGTGCATCCCCCGCAAAGGGCGGAATTTGAAATCCCAAACCCCAAAAATAACCATTTAAATTTTCCCAAATTGATTCTAATCTTTATTTCTTGGTGTGTAGGGCACTCACCATGTTGGATTGGAGAGAAAGAGAGCACGAGGACGTTGATTTAGCCGCAATTAATCACCAACCTTCCATTGATGCCCTAAAAGCATGCGGACTATATAAATACTGGGCCATACCTGGCATGAAGGCTCAGGTGAGATTCTTGGAGTGGCTGGTTGAGAGATGGAACATTCATGAGCAATGCTTTTACATCGGAGGGCACCAGCTCGAGATAGAGCCCTCTGACATATACTTTCTCACTGGCTTGCCAAATAGAGGCGAGCAACTCAATCTAGTTGGGACTAGGCCGGGTGGCCAATCCCTTGCTAGTCTCCGGGCAGACTGGTGCATACCCAATCAAAACCATGCGAAAGGCGTAGAAATCAAATACATCTCTCGGCATGAACTCAAGGTTATAGCTTTCACGGTTACCAGAATTTGCGGTGCAGCCGCTTTACATATTTCCATCGGGTCCCAAATGCGGATGGCGATTGACTGTTTGCGAGGCACCATATTCAACTGGTGGGATGTTGTGTCGGCCAATATGAAGGGCCAACTGACTAGGGCAAAGAACGAACAACTGAAGACCTTTGGATATGGGCCTCTAGTTGTGAGCTTTGCCTTAGAGAGAGTTCTGATGCTGATCCCTCAGCAACTCACTGTTGATATCTTGGGTCCTCGGGAGCCAAAGCTGATACGATGGGTTACGGTGATGGCCCGGCATCCTGACGAGGGCGCGGCAGTTGTTCGATTCCCTGATGGTTATTTTCACTGGTTAGAGGACCAGGTCTTTGCTATTCAGGACTTTCCTTATGCCGGAGTGGATTTTCGAGGTGATCCGGACATGGTTCTTCCACAGGGAGAACAATGGGACGACAGAGGTACTTTATTTTTCACAAGTTTTAAATTTATCTATTTTTTTTTTGTTTTTTATATATATCGTCTCAAAACTGACAGTAAAAATTTTCAAAATGCAGATGTTGGTCCACAGCGCCCAGCCAACCTCCGACCTTTTGAGAGGAGAGTACCAGCTGTACCAGCACCAGCCCCACAGGATGCGGCCGCAGAGACCTTGGCCGAGCTGGAACAGGATCTAGAGCATCTGACGGCGGATATACCAGAGACCACCATAGATGACATTCCCATTCGACTTCAGCGCTATGTGGTCGCAGTCCCAGGACCTTTTAGGAGGTTCTTGTGTAGGGTAGCGCGGGCAGTGGTCTCGTATAGAGAGCACCACCAGTGATTGGCTAGTCACTTTTGTAGACACATATGACATTTTTGGCTTTTTGTACTTATCATTTTGCCGATCATAAGGTGTTTTTCAACCTATGATCGAAGACGATGTATATTTTTTGACACACTCCTATCTATATATATATCATTATTACCGGCTTATCTTGTTTAACATATGTGATGAAATGTTTTTAAATTTACTTGCATGATTATCGTAAATGTCTGTCCAACATTCGAGAAGCAATTGCATCTGCTAATGTATTTAAAGACCTTGGAATATGCTGATATTCAATGTAATCAAATTCACGTTCCAAGAGACGCACTCTCAAAAACAACCTTAATAACATAGGATTTCTAATGGCATATACTCTATTAAGCTGTAATACAACAAGTTCAGAATCTAACCTCACTATCAAATGTCGAATTCCAAATGAAATAGATTCAGATAATAATTCAACCACTGCACTGTATTCTGCAATGTTGTTCGTCGTTTGACCGAGGCTTACCCCATGCATAGAAACTAACTCGTCAGAGGGCGAATAGATAACCCAAGCTGCGGAAGAGATATTCCGTGTACTACGACAAGCACCATCAGCAAATCCGATGTATGTTTGGAGAGGCGTCGACATCTGCAATATCAAGAGTAAAACCAAGATAAGCCAGAATAACGACGAAAAACACACCTTCTAAGCTAAGCACACTGACTAAACTAACAAACATACTAGCTAGAAAGAAAACCTAACCTAACTAACATTCTCCATACCCAGCATTTAAGCATAATACCTCTTTAGGTAAAGTCCATTTCTGGGTTTACCCAAAGAGTCCCCATCAAAATCTACCAGCTCATAAGCCCCTTTTGCTAGCTTTCGCTTTACAATGTAGGGTCCATGCCACATAGGAACGAATTTTCCAGCACCTAGCTTATCGTTAGCTTGATCATATAATAGCACTAGGTCTCCCTTCGAAAAACTTCGAGGGGTCACATTTCTATCATACTGAGCTTTCATTCGCTTCGCGTGAGTCTCGATTGCCAATGCAGCGTCACGTCGAGTCTCATCTAATTTAGCTAAGTATAATAAACGCTTCTCCTCTTCGGAAGTAGCTGGAAGTAATTCGACAGCCATTTGAAGTGATGGGATTTTGCATTCAATGGGTAACACAGCTTCCAAGCCATAAACTAGCTGGAAAGGAGTGAACCCTGTTGAAGTTTTCACTGAGGTTCGGTATGCCCATAGCGCTGAAAATAACATGTTGTGCCAATTCGACCGATGAATACCAATGGTTCGTCGGATCATGATAACCAGAACTTTGTTGATAGACTCAACCAAACCGTTGGCTTGCGGATAATAAGGAGTAGAGCTATCATGGTGCAAACCAAGCTGGCTTGTAAGCTCAGTCATCATGATGTTTCGAAAATGGCTCCCATGGTCAGTGATGATTGCTTGTGGGACACCAAACCTAGTTATAATATGATTGAATACGAAAACTGTAGCTGTTTTGCTGCTTGCGTCGAATGTAGGCATCGCCTCGGCCCATTTAGTAAAATAATCAACCGCGAGGATGATATACGCATGCCCCCCGGCCGAGTGAGGGTTACAAGTAATAAAATCGATACCCCATTTGGCGAATGGACCAACGGCAATTATGGGATGGAGGGGAGCAGGTGGTGCGTGCATCTTGCGATCAAACACTTGACAGTTGTGGCACTTACGGACTGCAATGATACAATCTTTAAACATAGACGGCCAGAAATAGCCAGCGCGCAACATCTTCTGAGCTGTGGCATACCCAGAAATATGACCGCCACATGCTCCAGAGTGACAATCATTCAAAACCCTCTCAGCCTCTTCGTGATTTAAACAACGTCGAAAAACTAAGTCTGCCCCCCGGCGATAAAGTGTATCTCCAATAATCTTGTATTGCTGGGATTGAAACCGAATTTTTCGACGTTCCGACTTTGAAGCTTCAGGCCGAAAGGTTTGGGTTTGGAGATAGATGATTATATCCCCATACCATGGATCTAAAGTACTGATAAGAAACAAAGATTCATCCGCAATGGACTCCTCTGCCACAGTTTCTGTGTCAGCATGCGGGAAATCACACATCAATTCCGCAAAAACTAAGGATTTCTTAGACTTGGACTTTTCAAACTCCAAGTCGAACTCTTGCAGGATAACGATCCATTTAGAGTACTTGCCCCCTAGCATTTGTTTTGTCAAAATATAAATCATAGGGTTGCAATCCGAAATAACTGTAGTTTTACGGAGAAGAATGTAGTGACGAAAACGCTGGACAGCTTGAACGGCTGCCAGGGCCAATTTCTCCACATGCGAATATTTTAGCTCAGTGGGGTTTAATGTCCTACTAAGATAATATATCACATGTTCCGCTCCAAATTCATCTTCTTGAACTAACACCATTCCAATGGTGGAATGCGAAGCTGCGAGGTATAAGAAGTAGTCCTGGTTGTAGTTGGGAGGATGCAACAACGGTGCATGGGTCAACGCGTGTTTAAGTGCATCAAAAGATTGTTGGGCAATCTTGTCCCAAAAGAATTGAGTGTTCTGTTTCAACAACCGTGTAAAACCTTTAGTGACCTCGGCGTAGTTTGGAATGAATCGGCGTAAAAAGTTCGCTTTCCCTTGCAAACTTTGGAGTTGGCGCAAACTCGAAGGAGGAGGCAATTTGATGATAGCTTCGACCTTCGAGGGATCGACGCGAATGCCGGCTTTTGAAACAACAAATCCTAGCAATCGATCCGTCTCTATACAGAACACACACTTGTGGGGATTCAACCGAATTCGATAATGCCTACACCTCATAAAGATTGCTCGTAAGTGGACAAGGTGATCAGCTCAGTGTAAAGAATGAGCAGGCAAATCATCGAGGTACGGTTGCACAATGTGCTTGATGTCATGAAATGCATAAGACATCGCCCGTTGAAAAGTGGCCCCGGCATTCTAAAGCCCAAAAGGTAATTTGCAATAAGCAAATGTCCCCCATGGACAAATGAATGTCGTTTTTGGTTGGTCGGCAGGTAGAATATTGATTTGATTATAGCCCGAAAAACCATCCATGAAGGAAAACATTTCACTTCCGGCACAATCATCAATAATTTGATCGATATAAGGCGTAGGATAGTTGTCTTTTGGACAAGCTCGATTTATATCCCTATAGTCGATACAGATTCTTATTGTTCCTTGTTTCTTGTTGACCGGAACAATATTCGATACCCAATCCGTTAACGGGATTGGATAAATGAAACCTGCTTTCAACAGCTTCTCGACTTCTGCTTTAATCGCAGCCGCTTTCCGAGGGTGAATCTGACGCAACCGTTGCCGGACGGGTTTAGCATCCGGGTAGGTCTTTATTTCATGAACAACAATGGCAAGGTCGATTCCTGGCATTTCCTCATAAGACCAGGCAAACACATCGCGGAATTCTTGGAATAGGGCCTTGTAAGTTTGGATTTCATCTTCTGTACATGAGGCACCTATATGAATGTTTTCCTCAATTCCGGGCTTCACTGAAATATCAATGGGAATAGTGCGAAAAATATTCCCTAAATTCAACTCTGAATCAGAATGTTTCGTTGGATTCTGAGCGTCTTTGACATATTCAGCGGTAAAGATAAATGAAAAATCATTTTCAAAAGCATCATCCTTAGGTAAAAACAAAGATCTGTGATGGAGATCTTCCCATGGTAGATCGTCTACACTTAGGATTTCACGAAGTTGTTCGTCAGATGACACGACTTCGGGAAACGCTATCCGTTCTAAGGTTGACGTGAAAAGTGATTCTTCACTGACCACATTCATTTGGTCGATCTCGGTCGAACGTGAGTCGGTAAAATACATGACGGCTTCATAAGCAACTTCATATGGACTCAAAGGCATAGTATTACCGAATGAGTCTATCTCAGATTCAGATGGGACGACCCAAGGATCATCATAAATAATGTTTTCTGATGTAATCATATGAATTGATGCAAATGAAGGGTCTATGTTGATTGGAGGGAAAGGAAAAGTTCCCAGTAAACCAGAATCTTTAACTAAACCTATGCCAACGTCCCTATAAGGGATTGTCGTCTTACCGACATGCTGGATACTCTCTGAAGAGGCTGGGTCGGATGAAAAGTATGTCAGCTGATCAATCGTCACGATCTTACCGTTATGTGGAAACTTAATTACTCTGAAGACCGATGAAACGACCGTTGTCATAGCATATGACCAACTTCGACCCAAAAGAAGGTTGTAGTCTAGAGGGGCATCAACCACCTCCACATCCAGACTAACGGTTTTACCTTCTACCCCTATAGGCAATTCCTGTAGAATACCAAACGGACGGAACCCACGGCCATCAAAGGCCTTAAGGATGGTCGGGGATTGGTTCAACGAAGGAGAACCAAGCGATCTCCAACATTGAATCGACATAATACACGTAGAAGCCCCCTCATCAATCACAGTCCGATGAATAGGCCTGTTTTTTACTATCACTGGAATTTGGAAAGCCATTTGATGGGGTAGGCGCGGTGTACTATTTTCTAGATCGAAGATTATCAGGTTCGGGTCCTGAACATCAACAGCTCCGATAGCCGACAAAAGTAATTTTCGTTGTGCTGGGCATGATTGCAGCACTTCTAAAGCCGACATTGCTGAGGGTGAAACAGCTAAGTCCTCAACAATGTTGTAATTCTGGGCCGCTCTCGCATGTGGATTGAAAGCAGACCTTCGAAGTACACCCTTGGCGGGTGGTTTAATTACTAAGTCAGGGTTAGGTTTGTCGATCTGTAGTGTATCGGAACCAGGAGCTGAGGTTGATGGATTAGAATGAGAAGATTCTGCTTCTTTACCATCAACAGGATTCTTACTACCATAATCTTGCGATCGAGTCGCAATCCTCACATGAGACATCATCAAAATGGGTTCTTCACTGGCAGTCGAGGAAGAACCTATCATCTTATTCTCCTACTCTGGAAATGGATTTTTTAACAAAGCAGGAGTGGGAGAACCTTTGACTATTTTCACAACCTCGGCCCGATGAGGGCAATCTCTTGTAAAATGATCCTCTTCACAAATAAGACAAGGATATCGAGGTTTGTGCTTTTCGTCATTGGTTCCCGACTTTTTCTGTTTTCTCCTTCGGAGCCTTGTCTGCTTTAGCCTTCTTCTTTCCTTTCTTCTTCCCACCGTTTTTTGATTTGACTGTAGATGACTCTACAGCGTGAATATCGGCGGAAAGTTCAGGAGAAGACTCTCCTGTCGGGGAATCGGGCAAAGTGATTATAGGAGTAGTTGAAGTCTTGGAGGATTTCTTCTTGCTCTTTGTATTCACGATGCCAATCATACCATCAGCGGCATGAGATCCCGAAGGAGCAGCAGTGATTTGATTTGATTTTGGAAGATTTGGGATCTTCTTGTGTAACGTACCCGACTGAGTGTAAACTAAGTCAAGGTACTGCGCTTGAGCAATGACTTGCTCCTCAGTAACTACTCCGGCCTTAGCTACATATTCAGTAATCTTCGGTAATAATGATTTAACAAACCATTCAGCTAAGATTTGGTCCGGAATAAAAACTTTCACTAGCCTTCTTCGACGTCTCCACTCATGAATGTGATCAGAAATATACGTGGACGTCGATTGTTTTAGTGAAGTTAATAACTCCGTGCCGTTATCGTATCTGACCGGCAACTGAAAGTGAGTTAGGAACGAGGTAGCTAACTGGCTGAAATTGTAAAAAGAGGCCCGTGGTAACTCAATGTACCACTTGGCCGCGAGACCAATGAGTGTACGCTGGAAAAGACGTAAGCGGATCGAATCATCCGAGATAGAATTTGAAGCACACCAGAGATGGTAAGTCATCACATGATTGGACGGATCCTCTCCAGACTTACCTTCAAACTTGGGTATATCACTGGGCAACTTATTTGGCATTGGCGTCCAGAACGGAAGATATTGAATTGGATCGTTCGTTAGGCGCGTCAAGTCTGGTAAATCCAAAGTTGCGATAAACGGTAACTGCCGGTTAGGATCTCTAAAACTCTGGGTCACAAGACCAGTCCCAGGAGGAGGATATCCAGGATAACTAGGAACAAGAGTTGCATTAGGGATATTATATCCTCCTGGAAAACCAGGATTAACCGGACCGTACTGGGGTTGTTGAGGTTGTTGATAAGTGTACCCAGGATACGGTTGATACTGGTAAACCAGCTGTTGGACAGCTTGCCCATGTTGGTACTGTCCCTGGTACGGTTGATGAACAAATTGAGGTTGAGTAGTGACAACCGTACTTATACCAGGCTGACCTTTAGGCATCTGGACCGTGTTTTGAATTGTAGATCCAGACAACGGTAAAGATGTCTGAGGAGTGGTTGCAGAGACAGTAGAAACCGAAGCTGTCGATGCTCCAGAAGTAAGTGTGGCAGATGTAGTGGTAGTTGTAGCAACCGTTTGAGATGGAGTACTAGGTGCAATTGGTGGCTGAGTAACTACCGAAGTTACAGAAGTTTAAACATTTGACTGGACAGGTTGCGGTTGCTGGGGTGGACCAGAAACTACGGGTTGTCCAACTTGAGTTACCAATTGTATACTTGGCTGCAACACCTGTTGACCCTGTGATGGATCCCATACTAACATTCCGAGGTATTGACCCATAACAGGTTGAGGATACTGAGATCCATAACCGGATTGAGGATAGGATTGATAATTGAAAGGTGTAGTTCCCATACCTTGAACATATGACTGACCTTGAGGTGGTTGATAACCTTGACTCGAGTATTGACCTTGAGGTTGATAACCTTGAGGTAAATACGGATACTGGGGTTGACCTTGACCTTGAGGTTGATACCCTTGGGGTTGATACCCTTGAGGTTGCCATCCTTGGGGTTGATACCCTTGAGGTTGATACTGAGGTTGACCCTGGGGTACATATTGAGGCTGGGGTTGACCTTGAGGCATGTATTGCACCATAGGTACATACTGACCTTGAGGTTGCCCCCCAGACACGATTTGTGTACCTTGAGGTTGCCCCCCAGGCGTTAACTGAGGCTGCCCCCCAGGCGGTAATTGGCCACCTTGAGGTTGGGAAACGGGAACTGAACCTGACATCATGTAAATGTCTCCTACACCCAATGGTATATTACCACTGTTTCCAGCTAATAACCCATGATCAATGGGTTGAGGAGATGCCCCCGCAAAGGTACCAGAAAGTGATTGATACCCGGTGGGAAGAGAAGGACCGCCGTGTAAGAAAGATTCAGGAGTTTGAGTAAACACGGACGACTGACCAGACATATTTACAGGAGTATAAATACCTCTAGGTGGAAAGGGAGTACGAGGTGTAGAAAAACCTACCCCTGAGTTGTCTAAATAATTGGTTAACGAAAGGTACCAAGTAGTACTTCTAGGAGGACTGTAAAAGATAGATTCATGCTCCCTGAGCTCAATAGTAAGTTGATCTTCAAGGTTAGAGACGCCTATTTCTTCCTCTGGAGCAAGTTCTTCGATAGCAATCAGACCAGTAGGAAGATTTTCGGTGATAACTCGTTCTACTCTTGGTGAATCTGGAACACTAGAAGTCAGAGTAACAGGTTCAGATATTTCAGGTTCTTCGCGTGTATCACTATTAGACGAAAAACTAGCAACAAGCTCAGAAACTGTAACAGCTTCGGGATTATAACCTGTCTCTAGACCTTGGTAATCTGAATGGACTACCAAGGAAGATTCTCCTTCTTCAGGTGAACCTACTCTACTGCCACTAGGAGGAGTTACAAGGACCTTCAAACCTTTTAGATTACTGGGGTCGTCTCGAGGAGGTTCACCCCTAAGTCTACGGGATCTTCTCAACAATTCGGCCACATAAACAACTTCAGGAGACTGGCCCCGAAGTCTACGGGACTGTCTCGGTAATTCCGCCACAGCTAAAAACTTTTAACTACTACACACGAAAACAAAGTAAAATCTCAAATCAAACCACCTAAAGTCTCTAAAGAACCAAACAAATTTGAATCACACCCCTAAAGAATCTAGGGCGTAAAACCAAGCACAAACAATAGCCTTCCAGACCAAAAATTCTAGTTGGAGATGAAACCCAACATCGCCGGATTCAGTACAGAAGTGGCGGGTGGAACAGTTACCTTGGCAACCTGCTTAATGAATAGACCGGCACAAGTTCCTCCACTTTAACCGTCTCGAGTGAAGTGAACCCCCCGGAAAATCCAAGTGAGTCTAGCCGACGTCTGCTCCAGGTACAGTGGGATCTTCCCTCCACCGTCACCTCGGTAGAATCCTAAAGATAATGGTCACTAAGGTTACCAACCGCAACAAATGCACCTGGGGAACAGTCTACACTCCGACAGCACGCAAGGGCAGAGTATCAAGCTCAATCCCCTTGCCGGTTCCTTGACAATAATCCAAGGTTTACCGACAAGTGACCCCTGGTTCCTCGACAATGGTTAATCCAAGGTTTACCATTTGTAATACGTGCGTGTCTGGCGTCATTCCCAACGAGGGGGGATTGATCCCCTCACTGGTGCGGACACGAGCTCGTGCTTCTCCTTTAAGAGGAGCTTTCCAAGCGTACAAATGAGACAATTGGATTTATTCTATCACAAGATAAGCTACTTGTTTGGTTTTGTTATCTTGGAGAGTTAATTACTCTCCTACTCCAAGACACTAGCCTAATCTAAATTGGTGTTTCAGAGCCCTAGTAAATAAAAGTTACTACGTTGATTTTACTTTAAGCGTTAATTTTATGGTTTTTCTTAAAGACAAAAGGTAGCGGAAGTGAAACCAATGGTGTGTAGACTCGACTCAAACCACTACAAAGATGCACCTAAGATGATTTACGCTACTTTTCTCTTTCAATGAAATTCCTAACTAAGAGAGTTGAGAAATGCAAATCTTATAGAAAACAACTTTCTTAGTAAAGACAATCAAAGAAACAATTCTCTTTATCTTTCCAAGCATACAAACATGACCACTCCCTACGTGCACGAAAAACTCTTTTTCTTTCAAAACTCTTCAAAGCTACTTGAAACAAAATTTTTCAAAGGAGATGTTTTTGTATTTTCTCTTATTTAATAAAGCATATAAATCCATTTTAACGAAAATCAATCCCAAAAGTTATAAAATCTATGAAAACTTGACTCACAAGCAAATCAAAAAGAAATTTACTCTAAGCAAACCTAACGAGGCAAAAGCCTACAAGGATGATTCTAGGTTGTTTTACTTGACCACAATCAAGTCAAGGACCAGCTAATGCAGAATGAAAAGACCAGTCAAAACAAAACTCAAATCTTTTTGTTCTTTTTGTAAAATGGAATTCAATACTCAATCAACAAGCACTTCGAAATTTGCCAAAGAGACAACTCAAAGGTAAGTTGCTCTCACAGGTAGACTTTATGACAGGTCTGACTTCTAAGAATGCTGACAAAACCAGAGAGATCTAAGGCTTGACAACTTCTACCGCCAAAGTCACTACAAGACCTACTCAAAAATCAAACCCCAGGGCTTAAACTTCTATGAAATCCACTAAAACACTCAATGCTACCGAAACAAGTTCAGGTGAAAATCTTTGACAAGAGACTAATGGATATGGGCAGTAAAAACTAATAAAAAGCAAAATCCAAGAGAAAAAATGCAAAAAATGGAAATTTCTTAATTTTTAGCAGGGGACGCAGGCAACCAGTTAAGCCAGGTGCGGGCCCGCTCTGTGCACACCACAACAGTGCGTACAAGTACGCATTGTGCAATACTCAGAGGGTGCGTCCTACTGAAAAAACTAAGAAAAGCTAAATTCAATCTAATCCTAAGCTAACCCACCCAAATGCAAAGTCACAGAGCCAAAAACTAGAAAATAAATGACTTTTCTCAGATCAAAGTTGCATACAAAGGAAAAGACTTTCACATCAATGGATTCCCCAACGGAGTCACCATTTTGTCAGGCGGAAAGAGTCGATAGTGCGAACACAACCAACCTCCCTAGGAGCCTAAGACTCTCTAGTGACAAACAAGACAAACAAGAGCAATCCTTCTCTAAACATGCATTTACTATACGGGAAATCAAGTGTTTAGATCCTACCTGTAGTCCAGCGCTGTTGTAGCAGTCCAGCTCCGCTGATCCGGATGAGCTCCTCCTTCACTTTGAAACCTGTATCCACTAACAATCAAACGATTAAATAGCACTTGATAATCTCATAGAATAAAACATATTTAACACATAGACCAAGGAGTACATGAAACAACTCATAAATAACAAGTTATTGAGAAGAATGGACTCATTTGCATTAATAGGAAACAAAAGGAACAATTACAACCTGAGCCTTGGTGTTGTGCAAGTCCCTCCCAGGGTCCATCAAGAGTTCTCTTTTACTTTGACAAAGCTCACCCACTTCCAAATAGAACAAGCAAAGATGGCAATCTCTCCTCACAAGCTTCTAAATGGGAGTCCTAATTCCAGCAGCATCTACCCTTAGAAATGTTTAGCTTTCAACCTCCCCTCCTTCTGGCCCAATGCCTGTATTTATAGTGCTCAAGAGGAAGTTAATCAGGTCCACCATCAATGGGATAATCCCCTCTTTGGATGGGATAGCTCCCTTATTGATGGGATAAGTTCCTCTTTGATAGGGGTACATGAACCATCTGGAGGCGCTCAATACACATCGAACAACCTTCTAGAATGCTCTAGAAATGACCACAAGTAACTTTTTAAAGATGAAACTTGTGCATTTTGACCTTTACAGGGGGACGCACCTACCCCTTTACATACAGAGCGTACAAGTACGTAGCTTTTGTGAACATTGGGTGCGTACCCGCAGGTAAGGTTGAGAGAACCTGCGTACCCAGAGATAAATACATTTATAAAGACTTTCTCTCTTTTTGGAGTTTGACATGGAGAGCAGAGGCATAAGACTTGCATAAGAGGATAGCATGACTGTTGATAGAGCCATACTAACTGTAAATAGTCATGGTGACATTTTTTAGTGTAACAGACCAGTTTTGGTTTGTGGTAAAGGCTGTATGGGAAGCACAGGGAGTCACGGATGACAATATAAAGAAAGCAATGCTGGTTAGTGCCTTGCAAGATTGCACACTGACGTGGTACATTAAGCATTCCAATGAAAACCCAAACATAGGGATCGCAGATATCCAAGTTACGCTAAACAGGGAATGTAGCAGGCCAAAATCAGAGACACAGTCGATTATTGGATTTAAGGAGATCGCGATGCTTCTAGGCGAGACCCCCTAGGAGCTAGATTAGAGACTCAAGCGTATGATTCATGAAGTCAACATGACCTTGATAGATGGGCAACACCGTGTATGGTTTGTAGCGTTGCTAACGCCGCATCTAAGGAAAGTGTTGTCACAATAAAAGCTATCCACTCACGCCAAGTCCTTGGAAATCGCAATGAGACTGCATGAGACCCCGATACAAGATCCTAACCCAGGAGTCTAATAGATCCACGCACAATTGAAAAAATTGTGCCTTGAAATGCAGAGTTTGAAGTAAGACAGGATGGCTCACTCAGAAGTGCACGAGGAGGTATGGTGCGTAAAGTGCAAAGGCCAGGGACATGTCAAGGACCATTGTCTAGTATTCACGAACTACTTGGTGGTAAGAGGACCAATGCCATTGAGACCAGAGGCATAAGCAGGACCAAGCATGGAACTTACATTATGGTGCGTGATTTGTCAGATAGGAGGAAATCATGCTACAGATAACTGCCATCTATTACAAAAGTATACGCAGAGTTCCCAGCAGTTGTTCTGTAATTTCTACAGGTCGGTAGGTCACACTGAGCGTACCTGTAGAAGTTATGAACTAATGATGGATCAGACTCCTACCTACAGAGTTCAGACCAAAACACAGGCCCTCGATCAAAATGCAAGGATGGCGTGCATAAGATTTCAAGGGCGTGGACGCGTTCAAGGTGGAATGGGACCAGGAAGGGGTCGCAGACAATTGATCTATTACAATTGTAGAGGGATAGGGCATTATGCCCGTGATTGTACAAATTCAATGAGACCATCATGCTTATATTGTACCCAGTTTGATCATGAGATGGAGGACTGTCCCATGCTGATAGCGAGGTTGCGTGATAAAGGAGTGCTCCAACCTCCCCTGACTCAGAACCTGCAAATGATGAGATCTGAGCTGCATGAGGAAGACCCGAATGTAAATATCGTGCTTCGAAGTCGTATTACGATAGGAGATGATAAGGGCAAGCAGCCCAAAGAGAGTGCCTAGGTTCATAAGGCTCCAACAAAGGAACCAAAATTTGATTTCGAGTGCACTAAGTTGACATTCATGGAAGCTAAGAAGAGCTTCACCGAGGTCTCCACTTTAGGTAGTAAAGACAAACTGGAGCCACAAATGGACCCATCAATGCTCACTACTTTTTTGGAGACATGCACGAAGCTGCTGAACGACGACAAAGCTATGAAGGGACTACAAGAAATCATCACTAGATGTATTGGGACCATGCCAGGAGAACCACGTGTAGTCTGGAAGCTCAGGAAGCACACAATGCAAATAGGAAGAGAGATGATATTGATTGTATAGATCGGGGAATATGAAATGGATAAAGTGATTTTGGATCTAGGATCAGACACGAACATCTTGCCAAAGATGACATGGCAGCACATGGGCCGACTCGTGTTGCAATGGTCTCCTATTCAATTTTGAATGGCGAACCAACAAAAGATCCTACCTATGGGAAGATTGCAGGGAATAATAGTGGATATCGAAGGTGTGGGTGCGCTTGAAGATTTCAAAGTGATAAATATTATTGATGAAAACAATCCCTATCCTGCACTACTAGAAATAGATTGGGCCATTGACATGAATGGAGTGATAAATCTAAAGAAGCACAAGATGATTTTTGAGAAAAAGTCACCACGTGTAGTGGTACCTTTAGAACTTGTGGAAGGATCGCGCTACACAGAGCCAGTGCGCAACTATGACAATGATGATGATCTAGGCTGTATCTACAAGATAACCACTCGGGAGCAAGACTGGATGAATCCAATAGTGGATGGCAAGATTTCTTGGGAGTGCGAAAGCTCCTGCACCTCATATTCAGACGAAGAGATAGAACAATGGCAGAACCGGTTACACGAGGTAACCATGCTCAATTTCAACATGATGACAAGGTCACTGCACTACGTGACAATAGAGGTAAGAGATTTGTCTGTGTATGATGGATTGACCGAGGTGGATGATTTCCTAAACCAATTTGAAAGAGAAGTACCGAAAAAACAATGTTTTACGCCTGCAAGATGGTGGGGTATGCATCAAAGAAGTTTTGAGGACTGGCACGAATGCAAAAGAATGATGATCATGTAGTTTGGAAAGCCTAAGATGCAGATGAAAGTTGAGTATGATGGATGAAACAGCCTATGCGCCCACCTTTTCAGATGGGTATAGACGTATGGTGTGCAACTTGCACGAAAGTACACCGTCCTCGTGATAGGAAACACGCCCGACAAGCAGGAGCAGGCAAGGCGATGTCACGAACAATGACCAGGAAGTATGATAAGACCAAGCGTGCCAAAGATTATCTACATGGAAGCCTTTGACAAAGTATGCGAAGTACTGAACACGAACCACCATGTGAAGCACACTAACTGGGACCTGCACGTAGTAGCGATTCTATGGGCTTATAGTACCATGCACGAAATCCTGACAGCACGGGCACTTCCAAAGCTGAAGTATGAAGCCGATGTTGTAATTCCTATGGAACATGTGAAGCCTAGACCACGCACAGTAGCACCCATAGATACGATGGTTCGCGAAGCCTAAAAAGGAGGGATCATACAGCCGCAAGGAACATAACGCATGTGACTTGAGGACAAAATCCAATAGGGAAACCTTAGAATCCATGAAATTGAAAAAGAAAGGGTACGATTAAGGAAGAAAAGCGCTTTGATGGACACAAAAGTGAAGAAGATGGGGGACGAAATAAAGAAATATTTTCTCGGCAAAAAGACCAGGCTGGTCAGAGAGGGTGCATACGGTCTGGATGACAGGGTTAAGACCGATTGCCACGAATTGATCAGTCTGATGCCTTAGCTTGGACCACATGTTGCTAAGCATAGTGACTAGGGTAGTGCATTGCAAATGGTGAAATGCACAATGACAACCGTAATAATACAAGGTGGGGATTCTCTAGGAACCATGACAGAGGACAGGATGGAACTATACATGGGTGGTGTGACCACTTGACTAGCCAAGGGAAGGATGGTCTTAATGCTCTAGGCAGTTGGAAGGGAGCGTGGGACTATAAATTATTCTGCCTGGGAGCTGCGCGATATTGGAGATGCACGCAGAAGCAAAGATTCACAAGGTCTGTGACCGTGCACGGGGGGCTGTGCTGCCACATGGGTTGGCTAGAAAGTGACTGTTGAAGTCACTATTCACAATGGGATGCTCGACTTAAGGCCAAATGGAGCGGATGGCAGGCATTTAAGACATGATTTATGGGCAATATTTGGGAAAATCTGTCGCCAAGAAAGCATTAATGAATCGGAATTGGGGGGAACGGTTTAATTTGAATTCAGAAAGCGCTATAAAATACAAAGAGCTGCCCAGCAAAGAAAACTTGGTATTGTGAGTTGAGTGTTGATTAAGCCATGAATTCGCGAGTGATATATTGTTGCACAGTTACAATGACAACAACTAAGGATGGTATGGGAATAGAAGAGGTGACCACTGGTGAGGCCACACAGGCCCTAACTGTGGAGGATGTTCTAGAAGGTGCCGAGGTTGTGGCAGAGATCCCCAAATCACCGTGTATGCCAATACCCAAGAAGGATAAACAAGTAGTGGCTCCCATACACGTGTCCCCGTGGAACCCACTGCGCAAAAAACTATCGACGGAAGAGAAGGGGAAAGCTGTCACGATAGAAACAGTTGAGGAGAAGAATATTTGTAGGTCCTTATCATCGC
This sequence comes from Pinus tabuliformis, assembly GCA_031772625.1. Lineage (NCBI taxonomy): Eukaryota > Viridiplantae > Streptophyta > Pinopsida > Pinales > Pinaceae > Pinus > Pinus tabuliformis. The sequence goes on along the minus strand of CM062818.1, from coordinate 502,033,442 downwards.
AGAGGAAGAAGACGAAGGCATGTAGGTGGATATTCAATCTACGCACTTTGAGACAAAATTGTCCACCTATGTCCCCCTGCGAAAAGGGAAGGCCAAAGTGCCCAAGGACCTGGATGAGACCAAGAGTTCCCTCCAGACCCCGATCCTCCTAGATGACATTATGTTTGAAGGCACGCACCTCGATCATGTGTCGACCATGAAATTTGAAGATTGGGACCTCGCTGACTACGAGAAGTTCCCTCACCTTGAGACCACAAATCTCATGAAGCAGAACACTGCGGGGTTGGTGACCACCTTAGAGCTACGGAAGTGGTTGCGCGGTGTGGAAAAGGCAGGCTGCTGAACCTACTATGGGTTCCGCATTTCCACTGTGCCCCAATAACCATTTTTTTCATCAGACAACTGCTCTACCTAGTGCATGATGGGTATTTATGGCTGGAGGATCCCATCCCCATCACAACAGACTTGATTCATCGTGTTTCCTGGCTTCCATACAAAGGAAAGGACCCTGCGACCATATCGGAAGGAAAGGGCAGTGATTTGGCCATCGCAAAGGCCATGAAGACGAATTACAAGCTAGAAAAGAAGAAGAGGGGCTATGCCATCTCCAGCATCAAGGAAAAAGTAGTTCGCGTAGCTACCCAAATCCACATAGGAAAATTTATGCACAAGTGCCACGCTAACAAGGTACCTGCGTCGGTGGTTGCACTGGTTGAGCAGTGCGTGGAGGGGGTCCAATTTAACTGGTCTGAATTCCTATGCACAAAATTTTTAGAAAATTTCCGCGAAGCCCAGGAGTAGGGTAAAACCTTCCATTATGCATGGTCGTTGCTATCCATAGTGCTCATAGCAAGGGAATTCCCGGAGGACAGTCAATTCCCCATAATTGACAAAGAATTACTGGAGGCCGCGAAGTACACTTCACTTTGGGCCACGAAGGATGCTACAAGGATCCAAGACAGTAAGATCTTCTGGGTGCTGATGGAGATGAACATCCACATGTGGATCAACCATAAGCCATGCTTGTCACCCACGGTGTACAACAGTCTGCAGAGTTTTGTAGAATTTAAGGCAGACATGCACAACGTATATATTAGGGCACAAAAGGATTTGACAAAGTAGTGGAAAAAGCTACCCTTTGTAGCCACTGACGACAGTCTGCAGAGTTTTGTAGAATTTAAGGCAGACATGCACAACGTATATATTAGGGCACAAAAGGATTTGACAAAGTAGTGGAAAAAGCTACCCTTTGTAGCCACATCTGCTTAGAAAACGCATCAATTATCGCAAGAGAAGAGCAGCATCAGAAACGGAAAATCAGAGAAGCCCTCGAAATCTTGAAGCATCCTTGTAATCTGAACAGAGACAGTGGTTTGGAGATTAGCGGAAGTTGGCTTCCCCTGATCAGTGAAATCAAGAAACGTTAGCCCGGCCCTAGGTGAGTTGTCTAACAGGTAAGATAGTTATTAATATTGATATTAATATAAGTTTACATATAAAAATAAATATTATTATTATAGATATTATCATTGTTTTGATTTTAATATTAATTTTAATATTAATTTTGTCCCTAGGTATTAATAGTATATTAAAGCCCTAATTATTAATATATCTTCAATATTGGTTTTTAATATAATTTAGGCATTAATGTATGTTCTAAAATAGTCTAGATTTTAATATTGAATTAATATAGGTTTTAGGTTATATTAATATCAATTTATTTAGATAAGTGATATAGATTTTAGGTTTTTATTGATATTATTACATATATTAAGCTATATAGACTTTAGGTTATTTAAATATTAAGTTATAGAGTTATCAAGTTTTATAAAAATATTAAGTTATATAGTCTCATATATATTAATATTAAGTTATATAGTCATATATATTAATATTAAGTTATATAGTCTTATATTAATATTAAGTTATATATTAATACTAAGTTTTATAGTCATATTTAGTCATTAAGTTATATAGTCATTTAATATATATATTGGTTTTTTGAGATATTGATATAGGTATTAGGCTTTATTGATATATATATATTAAGTTGTATAGTCTTTAGGTTAGATAAATATTTAGTTATATAGTTATCATGTTTCATAAATAGTAGGTTATATAGTCATTAGGTTATATAAATATTAATGTTATTTATTAGGGTTTATGATATTAATACATATTCTAGTTTTTAGATATTAACATCATTATAGATTTTAGGTTATTTAAAGTTTTTTGATATTATTATTATTATATATATTAGTTTTTAGATTATTATATTAATTTAGATTTTAGTTTAAAAAAAAAAATTTGTTTCAAAAATATTTAATAAATAAGATTAATTTATTAAAATCATAATCAAAATTAAAATTAAAATTAGGTTTCATTATAAAGGATGTGCTTCTCTTAGTCTAAAAATTTTGTTTCAAAAATATTTAATAAATAAGATTAATTTATTAAAATTATAATCAAAATTAAAATTAAAATTAGGTTTCATTATAAAGGATGTGCTTCTCTTATTATATATATTAGTTTTTAGATAATTATATTAATTTAAATTTTGTTTCAAAAATATTTAATAAATAAGATTAATTTATTAAAATTATAATCAAAATTAAAATTAAAATTAGGTTTCATTATAAATCTTTCTTGCCGACCTGTGCTTTGCCTTTAATTTTCATCCCTCATGAGTATTTATTTCCTCCATCTGGCTCTTCTTTTATCATCTTTCTCTTTCCCTGATGATGGATCCCATTTGGGATTCGAAACGTTGGTGTAAAAACTCTATTACTGTGGGTTCTCCGATCAAAAATTCAAATAGCACAAACCACAGATCTCTGAAATCCGACACCTTTTTCACTGTCTTGGAGGCATGGCCTCTGGGAATGGCATGCCCTAGATCTTGCAGAACTTGAGAGGGAGGCATCACAGAAGAAGAAAGACGATGCCAAGATGCGCATCGCACAGTTGGCTGAGAATGATGGAAGGAAATAGCAGCCGCTGAGGTGCGGGTAGCAACAACAGCGACACATGAAGCAGCCGCGAAGGTGGCCAAGGGTCAAACAACACCTTCGCAAGGGCAGGAAGCATAGGAAGTAGAAACAGAAGAAGGAGGTGCTGACCCATGGACTGCGTCCACACAGTTGAAGTGCTAACACCTGACAGAGTGAGTAGGATCAAGGAAGAAATTCAAGGCCTAGAAATTGTCCATTGACCCAATCACCCTAACCGAGTGTGATCTGCATGACATTAGCGAGACAGTGCGCAATGTCACAAATGAGGCTCTCTAGGATTTTATGCAGAAGAACCAGATTGTGTTGGGGGCCCTCAGAATGCAGTTGCAGGACTTACAGACGCGCCCCCCTCAAGTTTGTACCCTTTCAACCAACCTTGCAGTAGGATCCATGGCAGCAGAGCAGATGGTGCGCTCATGGATGACGAACACAATAGTGTTGCCGGAAGGGGCTCTAGTGACATCAAATGAGGACAACAGACTTTTGGTTAGCATGTTGAAAGGCCTCAGTGTTAATCTAGTTGCCCTTTGAGTGAGATACTATATCTATTGCAGGATGGGATAATGGAAAAGTTGTGTTCTAGGGAGGGCCGCGCACTCCAAGTCCTCAATGAGCAGAAGATAAATATGGAACAACTCAGCTTGGAGTGGGATGAATTATTGTCGCAAAATCAACCACTGGTGCAGGTGATAAGCAATGCTTGCCGAAACGTCCTAGAGCTGGCCATCCCAGCAGATATACCAGTGGAGGTGCGAATCCATAGGTTAGCAGTAGGAGTCTGCAAGGCCAGGGAAGAAATGACAAAGGTTCAGTTGGAGCTGAATCTTCAAATCGTCAAGTTGTGGTTAAAGGCATAGCCATCCACTCGCCCAGAAGACAGAGAACAACGCACTAGCACTATCACAACAGGATTGGAGGAAATCAAAGGTGTAGTGAGAGACTACACCAGCATGTTGGCAGAATCACTTGAGGTCCTCACAACTCTGTAAGAGGACCCCAACATCCAGTGCTTAGAGAAAGAGGTGCGACAATTCCAATAGCAGTACGAAAATGTTCGAGGAACTGCACAAACAGTGGTCCTCGCCCAGCGGCTTGTGAGGATGTAGCAAGATAAAGCATTGAAGGAGCAGGTGAATGCAACACGACATAAGGAGGCAGTTCTGAAAGTGTGCGTCTAGCCTTGGATCAATGAGGCCCTCACCATCATGGTAGACATCGAAGGCAAGCTTTCACACATATAGGGGATGCACACATTGATGCAGAGAAGCACCCCAGACACAAAGGTCTCAGAACAATGCATGCAACAAATCCAGCAAGCAGTAGCTCAGTGAGCTGCTGACCTCCATGCAATTCGAGAACAGTTGGAGGGACTCCGTGAAAAGATCGTCGTGCCGACAGAGTGACTTGAGGGCAAGTCACGATGTTTGTGTTGGGAGCTTATTGGGCATGGAATCCCCCCCAAAGCATGTTTTGGGGCTCAAGGCCCAAGTTTTGACCCAATATTGTAGTAAAGACTTCGCGAATTGCGGGTGCAGAGTGCGAAATGTATGATAGAGTCAAAGGGATGTCTGCCCTAGTTTTGTAATGTAATGTCAGCTGGATAGACCTACCCATGGTTTGCAGACCATGGGATTGTATAAATAGAGCAAGGCTCTAAGTGTAAAGAATATGAGAACAAGAGAGAGAGGAAGAGTCTAAGTGACTAAGTGAAGTGTGTCTTTGGGTCATAGGGTAGGAGAAGGCTCTACAGCTGAGTGCGCAGAGGCCTAGTAGTCCGCAGCTAAGTGCGCGGACCCCTGCAATTGAGTGCGCAGGGCAATGTCAAGTTTGTAACGAAGGAAGGAATTAATAAAGAGAAGTTTGTTATCAATTTGTGTATTTTTTCTTGGGTTAATGCATGTTTGATATAAATTGCAAATATACTATTTATTTACTGCGTGCACCTATATGAATGATTCATGTTGTTAAGTATAACTTAACATGCAAGTAGGCTAAAATAATTAACTAACATTGGAATACTAGTAAGGACTTCGGTAATAACACAGAGCACGATGCTTAGCCCCTGAGTAGGGCTACGCAAAGGCAGTATATCAAGCTACGAGGCACAAGAAAGTGCGCGAAGTGGCGTGCATGCAAGGTTGAACCACGGACCACTTGAACTCATCAGACATCTTCAGGGTGCGGAAACCCGGTTCTAGCACCCTCCCATACTACTTCAAGTGAGACCTCAGTCTGCGCTGCGTGGAATGTTGCCCAAAGGGCTAGTAGTACTGGGACTTGTTTGGCTAAATTAACTCTACCTGGGTCAGGCCCCAATAATCCAACAATCATTTTCCCGTTACATGATTATCGATTACAATTTTCCCATTACTTATTAATACGCCTAAATCTAGTTTGGTAATGGTTCCATCGCAATAGTAATCGATCAAGGCCTATAAAATCATGTTGACTACTTTCGCGTGACTCCCATAGCTACTTTGATTATTGCTTTCAAATTGCAGGTATTTTTTTAAGTTTCTGCGACCCCTATTGTTCAGCACCTGAGAATTTCGGCAATTCAAAGCTTAGATACCCTTGACAGAGACTCATTGCTTATCCAGTGACCCATTTAATCCAAAGTTCTGTCCTTTGATATCATTTTCCTTGTCAAACTTCTTAGTCATGGCACCAAAGGGAAAAGCTCGATCTTCTAGCAGTAAATCAAAAAGTGATGATAACTCTAAGACCTATGTTACCCTATACCTAGATCACATGCCATTAGCACACCAATACTTCAATATTTTCAACGCCGAGTGTGAATTCGACTTGTTCGAATTACATCACTGGTTAAAGAATAAAAACCTAGACCAACAAGATGACATTAATATTTGGGAATACCTATTATCTATGTTTATCTTTCCATAGACACATTATTTCCTTGATCCGGTTATGTGGTTTCAAGCCAAGTATAATCCACTGAACAAAACCATTGTGGCCCAGAATGGAGACATTCTGATTTCAATTACATCTAAAACCATAAACCAGATGTTGTTGATTCCTCAAAATGACTCCCTTGGCCATTTTTCTATAGTTGTTCTTATGGAACTATATCATAAGTTAACCTTTCCCTAGAGAGCCCAGATTTTTGAAAATTTTCTTCCAAAAGACTCTAAGCTTCCTAAGAAAAATCCCCCTTACCCAGCTTCTATGTTCCCAGAGAAAGCCAAGTAGATAATTGCCTTAGTTTCTTACCTTTTAGGGTATCCATCAGACCAATGGGTAGATGAGCCTATTCTAGGCTTTCTATCAATTTTCTCCAATGAGCACAAGTCAACATTTATGTTCAATTTCAACCAATTTTTGGATGAGAATATGCATGAGCAGATGATGAAGATTACTATAGAAGGCATATTTAATTATGCATCTATACTAGTCTAGGACACCAACAAAGGACACTAGAATCAAAACATTAGAATATTTGATGATCAAGCTGGGATATGATCCCAGTGATGTCAAAGCAATGGAGGAGATCATCAAGAAAAAGAATGCAAACATAGCAGCACTAAGGAAACAACTAAATTTTCCTTCTACAGAGGATCCACTAACAAAGGAGATAGAAGAAAGTGAGCAGCATAAAGAATATATGTTTAAATTGATCATTGAGAAAAATATTCAGATAAAAGAGATGGAGGAACAGATAGGTAAGCTACTAAAGGACAAAGGAGAGGTTGCACAATTAACTGTAGCTCTAGTAACGACCTAGCACATTACAGTTGCAGGGACAACAGGGGAATCTACAATAGCACCAGAGGATTTGAACAAGGTTGTACAGGACCTGTCTCTGGAATATGATAATCTCCAAGATAAGCTAAAGAACTTAGAAGCACATAAAATAAAAAATGATACCCTCTTGGTCGAAGGGATGCAAAAATCTCATCAACTTGCCAAGAAGATAGATCAATTTTAAAATTAGTCATTGATGCCTCAAACCTTGACCCAAGCTATGGAAAGAATTTAGGTAGATATCAATCATGCCATAATTGAGGTTTGGCCATCCATTCAAATTATGTTTGAGCACGAAGAGTTAACTGGCAGGTTCCAAACAACAATTGAACAAGTCAGAAAAACACTGGAACAAAAACTAGCAGAGGCTACATCTATGATCAAAGTGCTGAACTCAAAGACTAGAGCAGAGATAGAGCAAATTCAGATTGTTGATAGGATTGAGAAAATCCTAGAGATTAAGAAGGTATTGCAGAAAAGGAACTTAATGACTCAGTTGGAGACTAACTGTCAAGCTCTGGAAAATGTTTTATAGAGATTTCATATTAAGCTCAATTTGTCGAATCAAAGAGGATTTCTAGGGTTAGTAGCACCCAATAATTGGTTAATTATCTTGGAATATTACTGTGACAAATTTTACACCATTGCAACAGATAAATAATTTTTTTTACAGGTATTAAGGGACATGTCACAGAGAAAGCGTTTATTGAAGCATTAGAGTTTGATTTAACTATCAAAAATGAAATCAAGCATACTTTTATGAACAAGCCAACTTTTGAGAAGTACACTGAAGTAGGTGAAGTTTATAGAAAGCTAATAAATATTTCTATATTGAATGATGAAAGGTGGGATGAGTTATGTGATACCATTCAGTAATTTTTTTTTATCTCCAACAGAGAGACAACAAGACATCATTTTGGGGTCAAGTCATCAACGATTTCCTTGAAGATAGTTCCAACAAACTCAGCAATTTAAGACCTCCTACATTTTTGTAATTAGTTAGATGTTTCCTGAGTTTTATATTTTTGTATAAATAAGTAGTGATTCAATGTATTAAGGGTTGAAAAGTTGGATGATCTTTCCAAAGGAGAATTGTACAGACTGAAATTGCTTCACATTAATGAAAGGATTATGGATTTTCTTCAAACAACTTGTCACTTTGTGAGTTTGTCTTATGTTTTCACTTCAATTTGTTATTCTGCATGTATTTAATTTTTATGAAGATAATTGGGTAAGAGTCTAGAGAAAATTGAATATCTATCTATCTTAAACCCCCTCTTAAGTTATAATCTATTTTAGAGATTATTTTATTGGATTGTTTTTCTTTATAATCTCCTCTACATTTATAAATTGCCAACCATCTTTATAAGGTTAAATATATTTTGTTGGGCTATAAACATTGTTTACTTGCATGCTTTCTTATGACTAACTAAAAATTCATTCTAAATATTTACTAAATCATACTCTCTTATATTTCTGCCTTTCCATGCATTTTTAAATCAAATTAATATTCAGAGGTAAATAATCAGCCCTTTCTTAATTTTCACTATTATTGTGGTTTAAGCACCTGCCTTATCTGCTCATAACATTGGTCATCCAAAAACTTTTAAAACAACAAAAACTTTTAGATGCTTTGGCATAATTAATTAACCTGGAATTATCTTAGAGGACAACATCAGATTGGCATTGTTGCCGGGGAATGAAAATTGAATTATTTTTCCATGGGGCAACGATAGAAATTTTTGTTTAAGGTGAATAAAGGAATAGTAGGTTAAAATCTTTCACCTGGCAACTTCACAAACCCAAACTGGCTCCTTCAAGACACACCAGGTCTCATTCTGATTCTGAAATTGTTTCTCCATTATCTAATCTAGAGAGATTGGTAAGAGAAGCCTCTTTAAGAAGAAGACTTGAAGCTTCTTCCTCTTTTTATATACCACTACAACTTGATGATATTTTAGCCTCTAATCCTTATAGTTCTATTGCATCTCCTTTAGATTTGGCTAACTTAACACCTAGGGTTTTAGAATTACTATCCAAAGGAGTTGATCTACTGTCAGCTCTTTTAGTCCATTCACTGGAATCATATCAAATTCATGAAATACCTTTAGATTTGCCAAAGTTAGAAGAAGAATTGGATGTACATTTACCTGATTTAAAACCTACTGATTTTATCTCTCCCACCCATTATATTTTTCCATCTACCTCTGCCCAGCCTTAGGAAACTTTTTTTGTATATTCAAATCCTTTGTTTGAAAACAAAGAATAAGTTGAAAAATAGGTCCAAAGTTAGTAACCAAAACACCTTTAAAAACTTTAAGAAATACTCCACCCTTTTTTTCTCCTCCACCTACTTTTACACCTCCATCTTCACCTACAACTTCATCATCCTCTACCTCATCCTCTACCACATCTTCTACTGATTCATCTTCATCTTCAAGTATGGCTTCTTTTCAACCTATTGTTCAAGCTAGGTATGTTGCTTTACAGCTTCCTAATATACTCAATAATTTTCCTGATGGGTATTTAAAACACCTACCTAGGTTTAATGGAGAAATTGGTTTGTCTATTGAAGACCATTTAGCTTCCTTCTTGGACTTTGCTAATGACATGAACATTGAAAATGAAAATGTGTATATGAGATTGTTTGTTCAATCACTAGAAGGGAATGTTTGGTTTAGACAACTTAGACCAAATTCTATCCGATCTTAGAATGAATGAACTACCATATTTAAGAATCAATGGGGGGTTAAGAAGGATCATGTTTATTTTCTCACAGAATTTGAAGAACTTAAAAGAAACCATGGTGAGCCAGTGGTTGATTTCAAAAAGAGATTTAATAAACTTTATCATAAAATGCTACCTGACTGTAAACCACCAGTAGCAGCAGCCAAATTTAGATTTTATAAAGCATTTGAAGATGATTTTTCAGTTATTCTTAGGGAAAAGACATGTCATACCCTAGAAGACATGAAAATAAATTCCACATAAGTTGAATCCAATAGGTCAACATCAGCTAAACATAAAGCTAAGGCAGAAAAAGCTAAAAGGAAAATGAAATCCAAGGAAGAAGGTTCTTCCTCAAAAACTAAAAATGAAGAGAGAAGGATAGATGAAATCACTTCATTGCTTAGAAACCTTTCAAATAAAATTTCAAAAATAGAAGCTCACCCTAGAATAATTCAATAAACTGATGCTAGACCTCAAACTCAATTTAGGAGAGATTCCCAACCCGAAATTTTTCAAATGAAAAATGTTGATCAAAAAATTCAACCACCATTAATGATTTATGATTAACAACCTGAAGACACTAGCCCTTTGATTACTGAGGATATAAATAATCTTGAACATCCATCTGTATAAAAAGTTATTGCCTCTCTTCCTCTAATTCATTCTTCTCAACAAGATCAAGAAGACTCACAAGTTTCAAAATACCAGGCCTTTTCTAAGTTTTTTATTATAGAACTGAATAGGAGATATGACTTAAGACCAAGGTTAGGGCCTCGTAGACCTCCCAAAAATCCCATTGTAAATGAACAACAAATTAAATCTACTAAATCTCAAAGAACAACAATCCAACCATTGGATCAGTCAAATGAAACAACTTCAATTGATAAAAAAGTTTTAACCACTTTCAATGTTGAAAATGAATTAGAAAGAGTAAAAATACCCATTCCTTTATCTGAAATTTCAAAGAATCCAAGATATAAAAATCAAGTTTCTAAATCGATCCAGTCATCAAGTGTTCATGCTGAAGGATATGTAATAAGCTTACAAGATGAAAAAACTTCAGTAGTCTTTGATCCCAGCTCAAATATGATTGATGAAAATGTAGTACCATTCTATGTTACTTTAAAAGTTCATGATTTCTTATTATACAATTGTATGTTAGATTCTAGAGCCTCCCATAATCTGATGCCAAAGGTAATCACGGACCAACTTCAATTAGAGGTTACCCGAACTTATCATGATCTATATACTTTTGATTCCAAGAAAGTACCTTGCCTTGGACTTATAAAGGATCAATTGGTCACTTTAGCTCAAATCCATGTTAAGAGTGTGGTATTAGACATTGTAGTTACTCATATTCCTCCTAAATTTGGCATGATATTATCAAGATCATGTTGTGCCAAATTAGGAGGAAGTCTTCAAATGTGCATGTCTTTTGCAACCATCCATGCATATGGGGGTGAGAATATCAAATTATACAGAGAGGTAAGATTCATGAATGTTGTTTGAAAATCAAATCAAGAAAGAAATCATCCCATTTATGCAGTAGATCAATACTTTGGATGTTTTGAATTATCATCAAATAAGTTTCAAAACACTTAGCTTAGCATTGAAAACATTGTAGAAAAACCAAAGACCTTTAAGACTCATATTTGGAGGTTATATTTCGATGGTTCTTGCACAAGGGAAGGAGTTGGAGTTGGTAGTGTCCTAGTTTCACCAGACAAAGAGAATATAACTCAATCCTATAAACTTGAATTTGATGTGACAAATAATGTAGTAGAATATGAAGCCTTCCTTCTAGGATTGGAATTAGCCAAAAGTCTTAAAGTGCAAAATCTAAGTGTATTTAGTGACTCAGAGCTCATTGTTAAACAAGTAAGGAATCTTTGTCAAACAAAACATCCTAGACTTAGATATTATAGAAATGAGGTATGGGACTCAGTGGATAATTTCTTCCAAGCATTTAACATCATTGTTATTCCAAGGGATGAAAATATTCATGCAGACCCTTTAGCTATTTCAGCTAGTTCTTTTAAAATTCCTGATCAAATGCTTGTGCAATATCAAATTCAAGTTAAATATAGGCCTTTAATTCCTGATAATCTTAAACATTGGAAAATATTTGATGATGATGAGCAGTTGAAATCCTTTTTGCAAGTAATTGATGAATTTTCAGCCTTACAAATTGAAGAAGAACAACTGGATAATAATGAGTTGAATAAGGAAAATCAAACTTCACAATTTGACTCAAGAATTGGTGATCATAGTATCATTTAGTTATCTAACAATTTCATTCCTAAGGGCTTGGTCCCTCTTGAAAAGTTGTTTGACCACAATGATGTTCCTAAAAATCCATTATTAAATTCACATGAATAAGATATAGAAGAATGTAATATTGGAACTTTAGAAGAAATCATAAATACTAAAATCTCTGCATCTTTGGCAATGGAAGTGAAAGATAAATATGTAGCTCTCCTTAAAGCTTATAAAGATGTCTTTTCTTGGTCTTATAGTGAGTTGAAGACATATGATACAACACTCATTGAACATAAAATCCCTTTAAAACGAGAAGCTAAACCCTTTAAGAAAAATTTAAGGAGAACTAATCTTGTCCTTCTTCCTACCATTGAGAAAGAACTTAAAAAGCTACTTGATGCCAAGATCATAGTTCCATTAAGATATTTTGATTGGGTAGCTAGTTTAGTTCCAGTAAGAAAAAAATGGTGAAATGAGTCTGTGTGTATATTTCAGGAACTTAAATAAATCATCTTTGAAAGATAATTATCCATTACCCAAGATGGACCAAATGCTTCAAAAAGTTTCAGGTGCTAATATAATTTCTATGTTAGATGGGTTTTCTGGATACAATCAGATCATGGTGAGCCCAGAAGATAGAGAAACAACTCCATGGGGTACATTTATGTATGCAAGGATGCCTTTTGGATTAACCAACACTCAAGCTACCTTTCAAAGAGTTATGGATTTAGCATTTGTGAATAAGACAAATAAATTTGTTGTCATTTATCTTGATGATCTCACTGTATTTTCTAATTCTGATAAAAAACATTTAAAGCACTTGAGGAAAGTTTTTGACAGGTGTAGGAAGTTTGGGATTTCACTTAATCCCAAAAAGTCCATGTTTTCAATCAAAGAAGGAAAATTTTTTGGCCATATTATTTCTAAGGAGTGCTTAGTGATCCCTGAAGAGTTTCAGCTATCCAAGCACTTTCATTACCAAGGAATAAGAAGGAAATTTAGGCTTTTCTTGGAAAAATCAACCTTTTAAGGAGATTTATACCTAATTATGCTGAAATAGTTAAGGATATCATTGATATGTTGAGGAAATATCATGAAGTTAAATGGACAATTCAAGCAAGATATTATTTTGAAAATCTATTTCAGAAGCCTAATATTGGCCAGTCTAAACTATTATGAACCATTTAGCATCTTTTCCTTTGCCTTTGAAACCACCTTAGTTGTTGTTCTATTGCAAAAGAATGAGAATGGAGATGACCAGCCTATTTTTTTTTCCAGTAAAGTTATAAGAGATGTTGAACTCAAATACGATATTATTGAAAAACAGGCCTATTCCTTAGTTTAAGCCCTGGAATCTTTTAGAGTCTACGTCCTTCATTCTTACATTATTGATTATGTTCCCAATAGTGTTGTTAAAATTGTGTTAAATCAACCTAATACTGATGAAAGAAGAGGAATATGGATTACTAAGATATTAGAATTTGATCTCATTATCAAAACTACAAAGTCGGTAAAGGGTCAAGGTTTGGATAAACTCTTAGCTGAGTCAAATTGTAAAGTTTTGGGAATAAATTTTGTTTTTGAAATTTCAGCAGAGAAGTATCCACAAGAACTTTCTCAGACTTCAGCAGAGAAGAGTCCACATTAACCTTCTCAATCTTCAGCAAAGGAGAAACCACAAGAACCTTCATCTTCAATTCAATCAACTCCTATTCATATTGATGATAATTTTTTATTATCTGAATCGTATACTGATATTGTACATTTTCTTAGAGATTTTGAGTGTCCATCTGAATTTACAAAGAATCAATGTAATATTTTCCCGGCTGGAAAAATCATGAACAAAAAAATACCCTTCTAGCATATTTAACCATTTATCTACAATGTCTACATCTATCTAACCCTCAAATATGGGAATGTCAAAGTTCACTTGTTCCTTAAAGGGTGTGGCGCTTCTAGAGTATCTGCTGGAAGTAGATGTGTTGCCCCTGGGTAGCCGCAGAAGGATCTGGGCAAAGTTTTCCATCATCGTGTTCCTTTGCCACTCTAGGGCCTCTTTGAGCAAGATTTTGATAGGATCTCCTACCACCTAATCTTTCTTTTCATCCGCCATGGGAGGTCGTCGGGATTTGTAAGGCTGGTCTTGCAAAGGTTCAACCAGTTCAAGCCCTAACTCCTTATATCCCGACCTGGTTGGGGACATGTAAATAAAAACAGAGAAAGAGTAGACCACTTTGATACTATTGATATGGATTTAAACAAGAACACAATAAATTATAGAGATTACCATAAATACAGAGATACAACAGAAATAATACTTCATTTCATTAATTTTCCTGATGGGTAATTAAAACGCCTACCTATTCCAGCAAGATATTTTTTTGACCAAATTAAAAAATATATTTCAGAAGGCCCAATATTGGTCAGTCCAAACTATTATGAACCATTTAGCATCTTTTCCTTTATCTCTGAAACCACCTTAGTTGTTGTTATTTTTCAAAAGAATGAGAATGGAGATGACCAACCTATTTTTTCAGTAAAGTTATGAGAGATGTTGAACTCAAATATTATATTATTGAAAACCAAGCCTATTCCTTAGTTCAAGCCCTGAAATCTTTTAGATTCTAGGTCCTTCATTCTTCCATTATTGCTTATGTTCCTAATAGTGTTGTTAAAACTATGTTAAATCAACCTGATACCGTTGGAAGAAGAGGAATATGGATTACTAAGATATATGAATTTGATCTCATTATCAAAACTACAAAGTTGGTAAAGGGTCAAGGCTTGCTTAAACTCTTAGCTGAGTCAAATTGTAAAGTTTTGGGAATAAATTCTGTGTTTAAAATTTCAACAGAGAAGAATCCACAAGAACTTTCTCAGACTTCAACAGAGAAGAATCCACATGAACCTTCTCAATATTTAGCAGAGGAGAAACCACAAGAAACTTCATATTCAATTCAATCAACTCCTATTCATATTGATGACAATTTTTTATTATCTGAATCATACATTGATATTATACATTTTATTAGAGATTTTGAGTGTCCATCTGAATTTACAAAGAATCAATGTAATCTTTTCCTGGCTGGAAAAATCATGAACAGAAAAACACCCTTCTAGCATATTTAACCATTTATCTACAGTGTCTGCATCTATCTTACCCTCAAATATGGGAATGCCAAAGTTCACTTGTACCTTAAAGGGTGTGGCACTTCCAGAGAATCTGTTGGAAGTAGATGTGTTGCCCCTAGGTAGCCGCTGAAGGATTTGGGAAAAGTTGTCCATCATCGTGTTCCTTTGTCACTCGAGGGCCTCTTCGAGCAAGATTTTGATAGGATCTCCTACCACCTCATCTTTCTTTTCATCCGCAATGGGAGGCCGTCGGGATTTGCAAGGCTGGTCTTGCAAAGGTTCGACCAGTTCAAGCCCTAACTCCTTATATCCCGACCTCGTTGGGGACATGCAAATAAAAACAGAGAAAGAGCAGACCACTCTTATACTATTAATCTGGATTTAAACAAGAACACAACAAATTATAGAGATAACCATAAGTACAGAGATACAACAAAAATAATACTTCATTTCATTAATTTTCCTGATGGGTATTTAAAACACCTACCTATTCTAGTAAGATATTCTTTTGACCAGATTAAAAAATCTATTTCAGAAGGCCCAATATTGGTCAGTCCAAACTATTATGAACCATTTAACATCTTTTCCTTTGCCTCTGAAACCACCTTAGTTGTTGTTCTTTTGCAAAAGAATGAGAATGGAGATGACGGGCCTATTTTTTTCAGTAAAGTTATGAGAGATGTTGAACTCAAATATGATATTATTGAAAAGCAGGCCTATTCCTTAGTTCAAGCCCTAAAATCTTTTAGAGTCTATGTCCTTCATTCTTCCATTATTGCCTATGTTCCCAATAGTGTTGTTAAAACTGTGTTAACTCAACCTGATACCGATGGAAGAAGAGGAATATGGATTACTAAGATATTAGAATTTGATCTCATTATCAAAACTACAAAGTTAGTAAAGGGTCAAGGCTTGGTTAAACTCTTAGCTGAGTCAAATTGTAAAGTTTTGGGAATAAATTCTGTGTTTGAAATTTCAACAGAGAAGAATCCACAAGAACTTTCTCAGACTTCAGCAGAGAAGAATCCACATGAACCTTCTCAATATTCAGCAGAGGAGAATCCACAAGAACCTTCATCTTCAATTCAATCAACTCCTATTCATATTGATGACAATTTTTTATTATCTAAATCATACATTGATATTGTACATTTTCTTAGAGATTTTGAGTGTCCATCTGAATTTACAAAGAATCAATGTAATCTTTTCCCGGCTGGAAAAATCATGAATAGAAAAACACCCTTCTAGCATATTTAACCATTTATCTACAGTGTCTGCATCTATCTTACCCTCAAATATGGGAATGCCAAAGTTCACTTGTACCTTAAAGGGTGTGGCACTTCCAGAGAATCTGTTGGAAGTAGATGTGTTGCCCCTAGGTAGCCGCTGAAGGATTTGGGCAAAGTTGTCCATCATCGTGTTCCTTTGTCACTCGAGGGCCTCTTCGAGCAAGATTTTGATAGGATCTCCTGCCACCTCATCTTTCTTTTCATCCGCAATGGGAGGCCGTCGAGATTTGCAAGGCTGGTCTTGCAAAGGTTCGACCAGTTCAAGCCCTAACTCCTTATATCCCGACCTCGTTGGGGACATGCAAATAAAAATATAGAAAGAGCAGACCGATATGATATTATTGATCCGTATTTAAACAAGAACACAACAAATTATATAGATAACCATAAATATAGAGATACAACAGAAATAATACTTCATTTCATTAATGTAAAATACTGAAATATGCTTATAAACAGAAATGGAAATAAACTAGCTCGGGCAATGGAAACTTATCTCTGAGGAGAGATGTGGCAGCTACATGCCTCTGAGCTATCTGAAAATGAGGCTTGAAGGCCTATTTATTGTTGAGAAACAATGGAAAACCATAAATATCCAAAACCTTAACCCTAGGAGATGAAGCACCAAACTACGGGCCCCGTTTTGGGTAAATTGGTACATTAACTTCTCGGGGTCGTGACTTTGGCATATGACCTCCGTTTGACGCACACAATACCTCGTTAAAGACCTATTCGAGGACTACAACTTTTGGAAGAGAAACATTGGTTGATGGACCCATCTTGCTCCCAGTTTTCCCAAAAAATGTCATTTAGGGCCTCAAAACAGCTCCGAAAGTTTAGGACCCGAAAAACTGCCAAAAATAGTAAATTGTGATACAAATAAGGAAAATGAAAAACTGAAAGAAACAATGGTGGGGGTCCAAGTGGAATTGGTGGGTGGCCACCAATATCCAACTGGATCAAGAGGATTTGAACAAGGTTGTGCAAAACCTGTCTCTGGAATATGATAATCTCCAGCATAAGCTAAAGAACTTAGAAGCACAAAAAATAAAAAATGATACCCTCTTGGTCAAAGAGATGCAGAAATCTCATCAACTTGCCAAGAAGATAGATCAATTTTAAAATTAGTCGTTGATGGCTCAAACCTTGACCCAAGCCAAGGAAAGAATTTGCGTAGATATCAATCATGCCATAACTGAGGTTTGGCCATCCATTCAGATTATATGCCATAACTGAGGTTTGGACATCCATTCAGATTATATTTGAGCATGAAGAGTTAATTGACAAGTTCCAAACTGCAATTGAACAAGTCAGAAAATTATTGGGACAAAAACTAGCAGAGGCTACATCTATGATCAAAGTGTTGAACTCAAAGACTAGAGCAGAGTTAGAGCAGATTTAGATTGCTGATAGGATAGAGACAATCCTAGAGATCAAGAAGGTATTGTAGAAAAGGAACTTAATGACTTAGTTGGAGACTAAGTGTCAAGCTCTAGAAAATGTTGTCTAGAGATTTCATACTAATTTCAATTTGCTGAATCAAAGAGGATTGCCATGGTTAGTATCACCTAATAACTGTTTTATTAGCTTGGAAGATTACTGTTTGAATTTTTACACCATTGCAACAGATACATCAAAGTTTACAGGTATTAAGGGACATGTCACAAGGAAAGCGTTTACTGAAGCATTAGAGTTTGATTTAACTATTAAACATGAAATCAAGCGTATTTTTATGAACAAGCCAACTTTCGAGAAGTACACTAAAGTAGGTGAAGTTTATAGAAAGCTAAAAAAATTTTCTATATTGAATTATGAAAGGTGGGATGAGTTATGTGATACCATTGAGTAAATTTTTTTATCTCCAATAGATAGACAACAAGACATCATTTTTGGGCCAAGTCATCAACGATTTCCTTGAAGATAGTGCCAACAAACTAAGCAGTTTAAGAACTCCTACATTTTTGTACTATTTTTGTAATTAGTTAGATGTTTCTAGAGTTTTATATTTTTGTATAAATAATTAGTGATTCAATGTATTAAGGGTTGAACCGTTGGATGAGCTTTCCAAAGCAGAATTATAACAGACTAAAATTGCTTCACATTAATGAAAGGATTATGGATTTTCTTCAAAAAACTTGTCACTTTGTGAGTTTGTCATATGTTTCCACTTCAATTTGTTATTCTGCATGTATTTAATTTTTATGAAGATAACTGGGTAAGAGAAAACTGAATATTAGTCTATCTTAAACCCCCTCTGAAGTTATAATCTGTTTTAGAGATGAGTTTATTGGATTGTTTGTCTTTATAATCTCCTCTACATTTATAAATTTCCAACCATCTTCATAAGGTTAAATATATTTCGTTGGGCTATAAACATTGTTTACTTTCATGCTTTCTTATGATTAAAAATTCATTCTGAATATTTATTAAATCATACTGTCTTATATTTCCACCTTTCCACACTTTTTTATATCAAATTAATATTCAGAGGTAAGGAATCAACCCTTTCTTAATTTTCAGTATTATTGAGGTTTAAGCACCTGCCTTATCTGCTCATAACATTGGTCATCCAAAAAATTTTAAAACAACAAAACATTTTAGCTGCTTTGGCATAATTAATTAACTTGGAATTATCTTAGATGACAACATCAGATTGGCATCATTTCCGAGGAATGAAAATTGAATTATTTTTCCATGGGGCAATGTCAGAATTTTTTTTTTAAGGTGAATAAAGGAATAGCAGGTTAAAATCTTTCACCTGGTGACTTCACAAACCCAAACTGGCTCCTTTAAGACACACCAAGTCTCATTCTGATTCTAAATTTTTTTCTCCATTATCTAATCCAGAGAGATTGGTAAGAGAAGCCTCTTTAAGAAGAAGACTTGAAGCTTCTTCCTCTTTTCTATACCACTAAAACTCGAGGATATTTCAGGATTTGATCCTTTTAGTTCTATTCCATCTCCTTTAGATTTGGCTGACTTAACACCTAGGGTTTTAGAATTACTATCCAAAGGAGTTGATATGCAGTCAACTCTTTTAGTCCATTCACTGGAATTATATCAAATTCATGAAATTCCTTTAGATTCACCTAAGTCAGAAGAATAATTGGATGTACATTTACCTAAGTTAAAACCTATTGATTTTTGTGATGTAGGTAAAATTCCCTCTGCGAACAGAGGCAACCCCTCTAGCCCTAGAGTGGGTCTAGTCACAGCAAGACAAATACAACAACTAATTCCTTAAATAGTGATTATTGAAAGATCCTACCTTACGCCAGTGTTTGATGCAGTCTTCGTTACGCTGCTCCAACTATATTTTTCTTCTCCTTGATGAGTGATTCACCTGAAACAACATAAGAGAACAATGAAACACATAATAGAGAACAACAATGAACTATTTACTTACAAATTCAAGGAACCATAAGCTATCAAATATATTTCATACATGATATAGGAAACAACCATTGATTGTATTAATATGAGCAAAAGTAAAGCTTACAACCATGCCTTGACGTCGCAAGCTTCCTTGAAGGGTCCAGTCAGTATGTCTCCACAAGCATTCACTCTCAAAAGGTCTCCCAAAAAGGCTGATGACTCTCTCTCTCACCCAAAAGCACTAATATAAGGCTAAGGAAATCCACAACCAATTGCTAGACTATCAACAATTCACACTACAAACTATCAATCCAACACCAATAACTAGCTAATTTCCTCACTACCAAAAAACTCGTTGATCATAGCAATGAAGGATGCTTTTGTAAGAGGAGGAGCCTCCAAAAATGAGGGAGAGGGAGCTTATCTTCATGGGAGGTTACTCAAAAGGCAGAACCACCATCCCAAATGAGGAAAGGTCTTGACCCAACAACCAGTTCCAGAACCACCCAGAAGCATTCTGTTTGAACTAATTCGCCATATCTGGGTCTTCATGAGTCAAAGACTAAGACTCAAAGATGACATCACGAGGAAACAGTGTATTCAGAGCTATCGTCGCAAGTAGGATACTGATGACTTGCAATGATCCCTAAAATCCAACCATTGTAGAGAACAAATGTACTCTTGCGACAATGTCAGGAGGTTCTAGTTCACTTTGGTCCATTGTCACAGACAAAACACTGATGTATTGCGACAATCTTGAAACATAGGTAAAAGGGGTCAACTTCAGGATTAATGAGCATGGTTGATATTCTTGAGTGATATGGAAGATATGGACACATATTTTGATGTATGACACAGAACAGATGCCATTCAGGGACCAACTCTACCCGTGATCAGGTGATGCGGAGTTGGTGACAAAAGAACAAGATGTAGATGGATGAAACAGAGAACCATAGGAGGATGTAAGGGCGCAAACTACAGAAAGATTATGCTCTTGAACATATCGGCGACATGACTCCGGAATGTGGAAGAATTTTCGTACCAAGGGATCGAAGGTCATGCGGAGATAGTAGGAATCAGATGGAATGAGGCAAAATTAAGAACCTAAACCCCGGAAGGCCAATGACGAAGTGAGGATATCCCAAACCCGGCGAGAAGCAACAAAGGTGTTGATGTTCAAGAGCGACAAGCTACCGTAGGTAATCAACGTAATATTTCCAAAATTTTCCCCCACCATTGCTAGCGGGTACCCCAATTATTTTTGAAACACAAGCTCAAAGGGGATAGCATATGCTTGCAATATAAGTTTGTCCTTCAGACAAATCCAACCTAGTGAAGCTTTAACGAGCCCTAGGTTGGAGAAGCTCGGGTATCATCATGGCGACAAGTCCAATGTCATCAGGGTTTAACAAGTCCAACATAGGTAAAAATCAAAGTCTTTTTCATATTTAGAGAGTTTGAAAAAGACATGGAAAAGAAAACTCGAAAGGGGCCCTTTTCGTATGTTTGTGTCTCTCAAGCCCAAAAAGGTAGAAAACGATACTTGAGAGAACCGCTTGACCATTTCAGTCAAGAAGTACTTTTCGTAAATAGTGCCTCCAGCCTGAAAAAAGTAAAAAACCTACTGGGGACACGAAGTTTCATAGCCATTAATGAAATCAAAATGATAAGGGCTCCGCAATATTTTCACGTTTCAAGAGTCAGAAAAGAGCTTAAAGTTGACTCGGAAAGGGTTTTTCGGTACTGCTTGAGTATATAATTCAACATCGATCATCACCAGCACTTAGAACACTTGTCACTGCACAAGGAAATTCAAGCATAAGACCTATTTCACAAAAATACACGACTAACACTTAAAACCCTAATTCAAAACCCTAGAAAACCTTGAATTTTGAACAAAAAGGCTATAAAAGAGACATTAGGGTAAAAAATAATTCACTTTGTGTCTTTCACTGTGGTAAAAAAACTTCAACCCTTTCATACCTGTGAAACTGAACAATCGTTTCCAGGAAACTCAATGGTCCATTGCTTCTTGTGCTTTCTCTAGGTAAATACCCCATCCCTATATTTGTTTTTCCACCAAATTTAAATGCAATTTCATGTTTTAGACTATAGTTTGGAGTGATTTTTTGGTCAAAAATTCTGCCTCAGTCGTCGCAAGTTTTCCCCTTGGGGTTGCAATGACCGAGAAATTTGCATGGGGAAAAATCGGGATCGTCGCTAGAAAGTGATGTACTCCTGCGACGACCAGAAAATTTCTAAACTGTGTAAATCAGTCTGTCCCAGCTATTTTAAAAATAACTGCAACAAGTACTGGGATAAGAAAAAAAAAAAACCTTCATTTTAAACAGGTTTAAGAGATGAAAATGGTTGAATGGTGTTTAATAAAAGGGTTTTGGTGCATGCAGGGGTATAAAATGGCTTTCTCTTGGCAGGAACGCACAAATGATGATGATGATGAGATGGGGGCAACCGATCCTCATTGCCAGAATATCCTATGGAACTATGGGCTCTTAAAATTATTCCTAACGCCACTATTGAGAGCTCAACTAGATCTCTTGGAGTACCTTATCCGAGTGTGGAATCCAACGGAGGGAAAATTTATCATCTGAGGGCAAGAAATCGAATTTGATGCCACAGACATTTATTTTTTGACTGGATTGTCACGACGAGGGGAGAGACCTCGCATGATGGGTACTCGAGTTACTGGGGACTTGCTAGACACTCTTATTGCAAGAGTGTGCCCAGGGGCATGAAAATCATCCACTAGTGGGAAGTTATAGATTACCTCGGTGAATGATTTGTCATTGCGGGTTTTTCTATTCACTATCACTAGGGAAGCTGGCTCCCAAGCCCAGCACAAGGCATGATCAGGAGCTCAAGACCAAGTGTCGAAAAATGCTCAAAAATGAAAGTGCTCAAATTGGGTTGGAACATAAATGACTGGATAGATCTCATCTTCCTGATTCTAGCACTATGAACAATTTGAAAAAGTGACTCCATATGGAGAAGTTATTCCGATTTAAAAATCACCTAATGACCTTCATTTTTGAATTTTGAAAAAAATTAAAAAATAATACTTCGAGGAATATTCCTTGGAATATCCTTTAGAATATTCCATTTGGTTGGTTCAGCAAAATTTTTACAACTCCACTGATTTGAACCCTAGTCTCTTCGTTGCAAGTGCACAGGCCTGATTTCTCGGGTTGCGTGTTGGTTCTTAACCAACATGGGGCGTGGCACATACTTAAGGCTTAACGAAATTGCGGTTGGGAGAAAAAGGAGCTAGCCCCTCACCATGTGACTCGGGAGTGCGGAACTAGGCCCTAAACCCAAGTGGCTAAACCAACTCCGATAGTTACGATGGTCATATGGTCCAGTTTATTTGGTAGTTTCGGCTCCAAACCCGCAGCACTAAAACTTAACTTAACCGCCCGAAGGTTGCGCTCACATGCACGCGGTTTCTGCCTGCGGTTACGGGCTATGTGACAGTTAATTTGGCAGAGACCACCAATTTTGGCACGTTTTCCAGTTTTGTCAGGGTTATCTGGCAGTTAACTAAAGTTGGCCCATAATTAGTGGGATTTTTGCTTAAAATTGGGAAAAGAGTGTTTTGCTCATATCTTTCACAGGGGATATCATTTTTGAGTGTATTTCTTTTTTTTGGGGTCTCTTGGACATTCTGAATCCATTGGCATAGATTTCACCGCCAACAGAGGTCATTTGCAGGTGTTTTTGCTTCAGGGAAGTTCCAGGAGCCACTAGGGCCTGTTCAGTGTTGGAGTTGCATTAGGTTGTGTGCAGCCATTGAATGTGAAACGAAGGTCATTCCTCACTTTATTCAGTGTTATGAGTCTATTTATACATCTCTTTTTTCCTGTTGAGGCATTCTTCACCTAGAAACTCTTCAGGGAAGCTTTCAGGGCCACTAGGGCCATTCTAGTGCTTGAGTTGTTTAGGGGGTGTATTCATCTGTTTTCGGTGATTCAAAAGACTACTTCTACTATCTTTGAAATTTTGAGTCCATTGGCAGAGGTTTTAGAGCCATTGGAGGTGATATTCACCTCGAATTTCTTCATTGAAGTTTAAAGTGCCACTAGGGCCATTTGGAGAAAGTATTGTTTAAGGTAAAATTTCACTGTTTAGTGCTTGGGGAAGAGCATTCTTAGCTATTTCCTATCTTTTGATTATATTTTTATAGTCATATTTACCTTTAGAGGCACTTATTTACTTGCATTAGCCTTTGCAACTTTCTTAATACAAGAGAACAAGCCCATTTTGGGAGGCTTGGTCCAACAGATGTAGCCCAAGAGGAGTGAACTACTTCATCATCTTTGTGTCAATATTTGCTGAAGATATCATGTTAAACAAATCTGGTATAATGGGTTAAACAACAAATTTACATAACTTGCCTTCACACATAAACACCTAAGTTGCTCAAACTTATTTTTTTTATTCCACAAGACATCAAGCTTCAAGCATGAGTATTTTAATGGCATCTGAGTGTTTACTTCTATTATCTCTTTAGGTAGAGCTTGTAGAGGGCCAGTAGCCTTGGATCTCATCCTCTATTTAGAGTTGACATATTCGGTAAATGCCCCTACAATCTATCTCTCTATTAGAAATAAAAAGTTCTCACATTTTCAGAGTTAACCTTGGAGTTGTTTGCACATTTAAAATGATTGGAAATGGATACCTTGCACCCTTTATTCAAGTACATTCCATTTTCAGATCAGATGGTATCAAAGCTAGGTTTTTGCTATTTATATGCTTTAGGAAAAGTTATATAAACTATAGACAGGGTCTGAAGCAAGCCTAGAAGCCTTCGAACCGCTTTTGTTATTCAATTGCGTAGTAGATAAATGCTACTTCAATCAATCTCTGGTTTAGTTTATATTTTGAGCATTTGTGCAATCAACCTTGACTTTTTTATTGTGTGAATGAGTTTTCTTGAGCTCATTTTGGGATAGCTGGTGTTAACCCTCTCCAAGAGTTGAAGGCATTTGGTCAACAACTTGCAATTGTTGAAAGCTTTGAGAACTTCATTTGAAGTTCCTTTTGTTATTTGACCATTTACATGATGTCAATTTCTTCTGCAAGTAAAGTTTCCTCCTTCACGAAACTCTTCAATGATGACATGAAAGAAGATTTCATTAAGGTGAAGGACATGGTGCAGATTCTCCTTGAGGATCAGAGGGAAAGTGTTCAACTTCATGCACAATTGTTGGCTATGCAGGAAGAGAAGGAAATAATTCTCCAAAGACTGCATGACATGGAGAAACAACTCCTGCAAGCTCAAGAAGCTTTGTCCAAGAAAATACCTCTTCTTCAGGAGGTAAATCATGAGGTAAATCATTCAGATTTGTCTTCAGTTTCCTCTATTGAAGGTTCTTTTGAAAGGCATACAAGAGGTATAGGGTCCAAATTGATGTTGAAAATGGGCTATCAAGAAGGCAAAGGTTTGGGCAAGCATGCATAAGGCATTGTTGAGCCTATTTGTGTTGTGGAGCGACCCAAGAATGTTGGTCTTGGATATGACTAGTCTAATGGTGAAGCATTGATCACATGCATTCAAGAATGTGATGTAAATTTGAAGAGAACATTTCTCCCAAGTTCTCAATTGCATCAATGTCATGATGGAAATCTTCCTTACCATTGTTTGAAGCCTTTGTTGCAGCAAGAAGATGGTAGACATGCAACTTATGGCAAGCATGCAATTTTATGAAGTTTTCAAGACGAGAACGATGATGTTAGTTTGTAATTGAAAACTGGAGCCTCTACTAGTTATTCTCCTCATGGAGGCAAAAAGGATGAACATGCAAAGCAACACAAGAGGTATAAATCTTTTCATGATCAATTCGATTGTGTTTTTGTAAGGCATGATAATGTTACATGCTTTAATGGAAGAAAGAATTGTTGTACATATTGTGGTCGATTTAACCATCATGTTTCGAGATGCTATTGAGAAAGAAAACACACAGGAAGAAGATGAAGCAAAGACTACCTTCAAAAAAGGTGCATAAGATTTGCATTTTTTGCCAAAAGAGGGGACATGTTATCTCCCATTGTTGGACTTTACATCCAACTCGTCGTCCCACACACATGCAGCAAGAGGATGAAAATATTGGCGAAGGTGAAACCACAGATGCCATTATTAATGTGAAAAGGGAAGTTTCACATGAGGAGGAATTGCAGCAGCAAAAATTGCCATGCAAGTGGCTTGGTGAGAAGTGGGTGGACTTCTTGACATAGTAAGACATACTCCTTTTGTACATATACAAATGTTGGATGTATGCATGTTTTTTTATGTTGTTGCAAAATTTCGCCATGGAGGTAAAATACGAGTATGGTACTCACTATTATTGTAACAATGTCTTTCATTTAAGCTCTTTGTCACCCACATGTTGTTTTTTGGGTTGATGTACTTGCTGGTCTTTGAAAAGAAGAGTTGAAGTTTCACCCGTACATAGAGGTTGTAGGTGTATTTGTTGAATTGTATATAGTTCATTGTACATGATACATGCATATGTTTTTTTAAATGTGTCTTGTTGTTGGTCGACTAGTGTCGCTTGTGAGCACACTTTTTACATTGTCGATTGTGTCACACAATGCTTATCGACTTGTGTCGATTGTGTCACACCTTGATTATCAACTTGTGTCGATTGTGTTGCATATGTTTTGTCGAATTGTGTTGGTTGTGTACACACTTGCTACATTTATGGTTGAGTCCATTGTTCAACACATTTCAGGTCAACTTGTCGTTGATGATTGTCTTATTGCACAAGGTACCTTTGGTGTCATTTGGTGCAGAGAATGAAATTGCTGCAAAGCTGTGCACAATTCCATGAGATGGAAAAGCATGCAAGCAAAGAGGCCTCAAATTTCAACATGGGTCTCTACTTGGTTCATTGGTTTGCTTACTTTTATTATTTGTGAATAGAACCATTGTACTTCTTTTTGAGAAGCTTTTGCAGCATGTATCCCAAGATTTTGGGATGAGCATTTGCATTACTTTCAACATGCTATAGCCGGTACAAGCATTCTTCTACAGCTACTTCATTTTTGGAATTTTTTTGTGGGTATTGGCCTAAGTCACCTTTAGTTTTCCTTCTGGAGAAGGAGGTTCCATTGATGGGCATAGTGATAGTTGGAAAGCCCGCATGTTTAGTGGAAGATTTCAGCTCATACATCAACAAGTGTCATTGCTGGTTTCTGCAATTTTTAGATTTGTCTAGTGAGAAAACTTGGTTGGGATTTGACAAGTACTTGGCTTGTTTAGCAAAAATTCGCCATGACGACATTTGGCAAGGCAGGAGATTTTGGTTATCTTTCTGCTCATTTGGCTGAACAGAAGAGGATGTTTTTGTTCTCTCATTTACTGTACAATTTAGTTCAGAGTTTTCAGTAAGAATTTTGGGTCCAAAAGCCTCTCATTTGGGAGTTGTGATTAGGAGCTCAAGACCAAGTGTCGAAAAATGCTAAAAAATGAAAGTGCTTAGATTGGGTTGGAACCTGAATGACTAGATAGATCTCGTCTTCCTGATTTCGATGCCATGAACGGTTTGAAAAATGGACTCTGTCTGGAGAAATTATTCTAATATAAAAATCGCCTAATGACTTTCATTTGGTTGGTTCCACAAAATTTTTACAACTCCACAGATTTGAAACCTGGTCTCTCCACTGCAAGCACACAAGCCTGATTGCCCAGGCTGCGCGTTGGTTCTTAACCAACATGGGGTGTGGCACATACTTAAGGCTTAATGAAATTGCAGTTGGAGGAAAAAGGGGCCAGCCCCTCACCATGTGACTTGGGAGTGGGAAACTAGGCCCTAAACCCCAGCGGCTAAACCAACTCTGACAATTACGGTGGTCATATGGTCCAGTTTATCCGGCGGTTCTGGCTCCAAACCCACAACACTAAAACTGAACTTAACCACCCGAAGGTTGCGCTCACATGTGCACAGTTTCCACCTACGATTACGGGCTATGTGACAGTTAGTTTGGTGGAGACCTCCAAGTTTGGTGCATTTGCTAGCTTTTTCAGGGTTATCTGGAAGTTAACTAAGGTTGGCCCACAATTAGTGGGACTTTTGCCCAACATTGGGAAAAACACTATTTTGCTCAGATCTTTCACAGGGGAGATCCTTTCTGAGCGATTTTATTTATTTATTTTGGGTCTCTTGGACATTCTGAATCCATTGGCATGGGTTTCACCACCAACATAGGTCATTTGCAGGTGTTTTTACTTCGGGGAAATTCTAGGAGCCACTAGAGCCTGTTTAGTGTTGGAGCTGCACTGGGGTGTGTGCACCCATTGAATGTGAAATGAAGGTCATTCTTGACTGTATTCAGTGTTTTGAGTCAATTTCTATAGCTCTTTTTGCTTGTTGAGGCATTGTTCACCTCGAAATTCTTCAGGAAGGCTTTCAAGGCCACTAGGGCCATTCCAGTGCTTGAGCTGTTTGGGGGCTGTATTCATCTGTTTTCGGTGATTCAAAAGCCTAATTCTATTGTCTTTGACCTTCTGAGTCCATTAGAAGAGGTTTCAGAACCATTAGATGTCCTCTTCACCTCGAATTTCTTCATTGAAGTTTAAAGGGCCACTAGGGCCATTTGAGAAAGTATTGTTTAAGGTACAATTTCACTATTTAGTGCTTGGGGAAGAGCATTCATAGCTGTTTCCTATCTTCTGATTCTGTTTTTACAGTTAGATTTGCCTTTAGAGGCACTTATTTACTTGTATTATCCTTTGCAGCTTTCTTAATACAAGAGGACAAGCCCATTTTGGGAGGCTTGGTCCAGCAGATGTAGCCCAGGAGGGGTGAAATGCTTCATCATATTTGTGTCAATATTTGCTGAAGATATCATGTTAAACAAATCTAATATAATTGGTTAAACAACAAATTTACATAACTTGCCTTCACACATAAACACCTAAACAACTACTCAAACTTATTTTTTTTATTCGCAAGACATCAAGCTTTAAGCATGAGTATTTTAATGGCATCTGAGTGTTTACTTCTATTATTTCTTTACACAGATCCTGTAGAGGGCCAGGTAGCCTCTAATCTCATCCTCTCTTTAGAGGTGACATATCTGGTAAATGCCCCTATAGTCTATCTCTGTATTAGAAATAAGAAGTTCTAACATTTTCAGAGTTAACCTTGGAGTTGTTTGTGTTAGAGCCTAGATTTACCTTAGGCTGAAAAGGTAAGATTCTAGGTCCACATCAAACCACGCTCAGCCTCGTAGCTAGCCCTACGAGGATAGGAGAGAGCTCTCTCCGGGTTAATCTCAGCAAAAGATAATCAATGGGGCTGGAGATGACTGAAATACAAACTAATTTTAGGTTAGGTATGAAGTGCAAGGATTTAATTTGAGCTTTTGAGGGTTTTCTTGGAAAAAAGGGAAAGGCAAATTTGGTTCTGGGGATGAGGACCAGTTTTGTAGAGTTCTGGTTGGGACAAGAAAGGCAATCATTTTGATGCTTTAATTTGTAAAGGTGGAGCTTTCAGATAGGTGAGAAGCTGAAGAGGGACAGAGGGTACCAAGAATCCTCTTCAAACTAAAGAAAACATTGAAAATTAAACAAAACTAACAGGCAGAGCACAACAAGCTAATGAATTCTACCTTTATCACTCATTTGTTTAATTTCAGAAGCAAAGAGAAAAGAAAATGATGCACATAAATATCAGTGAACTCACAAATTACATAGAGAGGAACACCATCAAAACACAGAGCCATAGGAATCCCAAAAAGTGCTGCAAAACCCTGGTCTTTCCTTTGCCAAAAATGCAGAAATCAGATGTACAATGGAGTGTCAAGAAATCCCAAGTGTCCAACCCTAAAAATGACTGAGAAATTACATGATATAGGCAAGCTTAACTCATTCCCATACCTCTAGGGGTCGAGCTCATCATTCTAGGAGTTGTTTCAACGATATCTAAACAAGGAACTGAAAAATAGGAAATGAAACAACTTGCCTCTATATGTGCCAAAATTACATCATGTTCATGAAATTACATCAAGGTAGATCAAGAGTTACATGAAAAAGTGAAACTAGTCAAAACTGGGTGAAATTCTGAGCTGAAGAGTGAAAAATAGGCCAAAATTCTCTATGCGCTGTCGCCCAAAACCTGTATGCATAGCACAAATTTGGAGCTGATTTTGAGGCATTTTCTGAAGTCCAAATTGAGCTCAAGATAGCTCGTTGGAAATCCCTACCTATCTAATTTTCAAACCAAGTGGAATTTCTGGATTTGGATGTCATTTTCCCCATCAAAAGTCAAATCTCCCAAGACTGGTCAAAATGTGCCAAATGAGGTTGCCTCAAGGCAGAGTGTTGTTGCGGTCAACTTTTGAAGGTGTTCTGCAACTCAAAATTGAGCTCAGGATAGCTCATTGGAAATGTATTTGTGTCTAGTTATCATTTGACTCATCAAGCAAGTAATTTAGCCAACCACGCTAGGAGAAAACTTGATTTTCCCAAGGTCACTTCAGAAGTGCATCAATTCTCCTAAGGCAGCTGTATTTTTGACATTTCTCTAAAACCACAAAACCTGTGTAAAAAATGAAGGAGGTTTCTCTTAATTATCCTATTTTGGACAAAAACCTCTCTTATTTTTCCCAAATACATCTTCTATTTCTCAGAAACATCATTTGAGTAAAACCTACCCCGATGTGTGGAACAGGGGATTTGTCAAAATGAAGCGAAATGAAGGGGATAAGGGGCTTCTAAATGTTTGAGAAAATTTTCACAAGTAGGGAGGGATGTTAGGAAGTAGGGGAAAGTGGAATTTCAAATATTGAGTGAGGGGAAGGGGTCCAAAAGGGCAAAACACAGGCGTAGTCTTGAAAATTGTCAAGTTGTAGCAAGAAACTAGGGTTTGTGCAAAAATGAGGAATTTGGGGGATCTCAGTGATGGGAAGTGTTTAATACGGTACATTAAGGATAGGGGAAGGTGTATGAACATCAGGATGCAAGTTTTGCTGATGATTTGACCATCCAAGAGAAATTGCCTTCAAAATCCTAAGAGAGAGAAATGAACCTTACCTAGGTACAACTGAAGCATGAACAAGGTGTAAAATGACCCAGTGGAACTTGACATGATGATGAAAACCCTCTAAGTGATGGTACACTCAGCTGAATAGTGACATGGACTGACATTTGGACAACTTTGACACGAGTAAAAGCAAACCCTGGACCTAATACCTAGTGACCAAATTTTGCTTGAAGACTCACTGAAATGACAAAATTTGACCTTGACACCTTAAAATCACTTTGTAAGAGCATGTTTGATCACTGAAGGAAGGCTGTAAAGACTGACACTAACATTGTCTCCAATGGGGATGGTAACTCCTTGGAGGTGCCAAGAACGACAGATCTTTTGGAGAGCAGGGAGTGCCTTCGTCCATTGGGTAATGGAGTCAATAACTTCAAAACACCCCAAAACCAATTACTATGAAACTTTGACTCAAGACTCATAGTTGAACTGACTAGTACAAAACTGAAACAAGACTCTTAAAAGTTGAAACTGAACACTCAGCTGAAACTATCTTTAAACTAATTGAAACAAAAAATGACTCAAGACTGACTTAATTGAAACAAGTCCTTACAAACCTTTTAAATGGCAGCAAACCATCGAGATTTGAGAACTTAAAATCATGATGACAACCACCTGCCTACTGATGAAATATGTATAATCATGTGATGTGGGCCTTCCAATGTAACCAATCCAACAAATGGCCACTCAATGAAATTCTGCTCTCTCTTTCCTCGAGCAAGCAGAACGATGTACATGTAGGCAACTCACAATAACAATTGAAACCAAGGCTTATGCTAACCAACCAGCCAACATTAATTTTCTCTGGTGCTTGCAAAAGAATGCCAAAGGGATCTTGAAAATCCTGAAGCACTAGCTTATCTTGAGATCCAACAGTAAAAATACAAGTACTCCCTTCATTATGATCTGAAAGAACAACTGGTTGTTGAGTGATAGAAAGGCACAAAGAGGTATAAGCTTCTGCCATCTGAGTGTTAGCTGTAAATTCCTTGACCATGAGAAATTCTGGCATATTGTCTCTCTCAGGCTCATATTCCTCAATTTCATGGTCAAGGTCATTCTTGAACAGAAAACAATCTTCAAGATTATCAAACATGACAACCTTATCATCTCCATGAAAGAAAATATTATGTGTTTGCTGATCTATAAATCTAATTTCAAGACTATCATCATTTTTAAAAGAGGAAGAAGTTCCACCATCACCTTCTTGACCATGTGCACACTGCAGACCTGCATTAGCTTGTTATAGACATTTTTGTACCTTACAACATTGAGCATGAAATGTCCATAATCTAAGGGATCCAAAGTCCCTAAAAATGTTGTTCCTACCCCTAGAGGAACAAGGCTAACAAACCACAGCGATTCACAGAAGTTCTCCACCAGAAACTGCTCAAAAAAAAGTCAATTCAGGATCAATTCAGTGGCTCCACTAGCTGTATGCGCTGAATGTCAAAGTCAACACTGGCTACCTGCACTGCAACGTAGGTAGAAGCACTACCAGGGTGTGCTGAGCGAGATTTGACATGTGGCAAGTTCATTCAACAAGGTGTCAAGACCCAGGAAGCTTCCAAAATCTTCCTCAATGACACTTGCCTCAGTGAATTCGACTATGATGAGTAAGAGGTTCCAAATCTCCAAGTGGAAGCAAGAACCTCCATGTGTCAAGAACTGACAGAGGGAGAGGACACTAGTCAGATCTCAAGCTGACTCATCCTCTCTCCAAACATCTATATATGGATCTCTCCTCCATGAGATCTAGAGGCTGGAATTTTGTTATTGCAAAGAATTGCTGTTGGTTTGAGATTGGAACCATTGGGTGCTTAATGCTTTGAAGGGAGGTGAAGATAGGAATTCCATTTGCTGGGAAGGAGATGCTGGATTAGAGCCCTCTGGGTTGTATCTCTTCCTGAACCTTGTTATTCATCAATAAAGCTATCTTGGTTCCTCCTATATACTGATGTATCTTTGATGTATGATTGCATTAGTATGTTTAGTTTATTTCTAATCCTAAACTAGTTATGAATATGAGTCCATGTCTTGTGTAGTGTTCTCTTCTTGTGATCTTGCAGAGACCTGTTGAAGCTGGGTGAGCGAGAAGGCAAGTAGCTGAGAACTCTCAAAGAGAAGAGAGACCGGATCGAGGGACAAACGGAAGACATCGGTTAGTTCATCTACCTCTCTTCATTCTTAATTCATAAAGGAAGAATACTAGAATAGTTGTCTCTGTTTGTTGCTAGGGCACTGTCACACCTTAGGTGGATAGGATCGTCCTGCATAGGCATTTTTCCCCACAGCAAATTGGTGACTCCACTGGGGAAATCTGTTTAGTTATTTTATTTGTGTCTCTATCATTGTTTGTTTCATAGACTCAACAGCAACAATCGAACTGCTTCTGCTATTCTCAGATGCAAAGTAGACAGTTGCTGCTTTGATCCAATCACTGGATTTGTCTATGATCTGAACAATGGACTCACAAATGATTTGATGATCCTTTGTGATACATCTTAGTACTCCCTCAAAGCATCCCTTTGATTGTACCTTGCTTGTTGCTTTTATTTGGCCTGAAACAGTAGATTAATCAGCAATTTGTGACCTATAACCCAGTGAGAAACTCTCGTTTCTCCTTCAGCGCGACCCCTGTGAAGAGGTTCTGCATTTCAACGCAGGTCCCGTGAGGGCCACCTGCGCTGAATGTCAAAACCCCTGTGTTGAGGTTGCGCTGAACCAGTTAGGCCTTGTGCAGCTGGGGTTCTCTGCTCTGTTTTTCCTTGTTTTGATCTCTGATTTTTGCAGCCTGTAACCAGCATAGGTACCAGCCTGATAACTCCTTTTCGCTGCTTAAATTCTGCCTCCTTTTGTACAAAAATACTGTGAGTGTTTTTATGTGTTTGTGGCGTCATTTGTAGTTTTCCTTTGTAAGAGTGAAATAATCATCCTGTGGCCTTTGATTCAGATCTGTTGATTGTGATCTTAGGAGAGAGTTCATTGGCTGTTTACAGTTGATTATACATTTACTTTTGCTTTTGGTTTGAGTTTGTCTCTTTTAAGTGTCGAAACAAGTTTTCATTTCGAAAGTCGTAAAGTGTTTTATTCTCTTCTACCCTTTCTGATTTCGAAAAAGTAAACTTGTTTGTATTTTTCATTTAAAAGAAAATTCAAAGTTGTACAAAAAGCTTTCTTTGTAGGCATCAATACTAAGAAAGCGGAAAACAAACACCTGCATTGTGCATTTGCATTTTGATAGTTTGCATGTTTGATTTAGGGAAAGTGCATTAGAGTGTGCTGATTGCTCTTTGAGAAAAGATGGTGTCTTTATTTTCCCTTAGTAGCTAGGATTTTCAAAGTTGAAAAGATATAAAGCTTGCTTATCATCTTTAGACTGCATTTAGGAATTGTATCATACATCTCGTGGTGATCCAGAAAGGCAAACTTCTAAAAGATCAACTTAAAATAAACTGAATGAACTTAACAACGCTTTGCAACATAACGCACAACATAGAGGTCTAGGCTAGAGACGTGTTCCGGTGTCGTAAAGCCTGGTGACTGTCGATCTCGTTGAAGGTGGGTGATTCCTCCTGAGGGACGATAGCGCCAGTACGGATTGTGATCCCACGTACCGTCGCGTATATATTGGGAGACCCCTATAGGAATATAACCTTTATCCTTAGGAAGCCGTGTCGGCTGCCCTACTGATCGCAACGCACTGAACACAACATTCAGGAAGATCGACCGCCCGTACCCTAAAAAGTATTCTGCGGTTTTGCGAAAAGTTTGGCACACCCTCTGCCTAGAACTCCAGAGCAGTTTCTTTTGGCCTTTTTCAGACTCTATAACAGAAAAAGTCCATCCGAGCATTTGTCACTTCGGGCTCGTTAAAACATCGAAGGAGACTAGAGTCATCTTTAGCTTTTTCTCGACTCTTTAAAATTGAAAAAGCAAGTTGTGTCTAAAGCGTCGTTAAAAATTTATTTTAAACGGAACAATCACCCTTTATTCCTGCGTTGATATTTAGGTTGAAAAAATGGAGCCCACCAACCAAGGAATTCCCCTTGGTGGAAATCCTAGTCCCTTCTCCTCTTGGGGAGATGTTGGTGCACCCCATATGGCCACATTGTCGCTTCCAGGACTGACAATTGGCCTGCCGGTCTGGCTCTTTTCAACCAATGTCGTTCAGAACACCACTATTCCTGAACAGTCGAGTCAACAGTTAGACCAGACCAGAGCTGCCCACCAGCCTTCTACTTCATCTAATTCTTCTTCTCCTCCTTCCTCTTCGCTTGATGGAACTGGTAGAACAAAAAACCAAGTTCCTAAGGAGAAGAAGGAAAAGAAGAAGAAAGAGAAGAAGAAGAAGGAGCCAAAAGCGATTGGGGGCAAACAAGTGTCGTCTGACAAAAATCCACACACAGCACTGACTAGGCCTAAATCGCCATGTGTCATATGCAAGGGAGACCACTTCCACAGAGATTGTCCCTGCATCCCTCGGATACTAAGGGACTGGTCTCCCCTTTTGCACAATTTGATGGCGTCAACCTCTGATAGCCATGTTGACAGCACACCGTCAACTAGTGGAAGTGAAGCCACAGGAAAGAGAGGGAAAGCTAGATTTCCCTGCAAACTGTGTGAAGGCAATCATGCCATCCACCGCTGTCCCTTGTTAGACGAGGCTAAAAGAGTTTTGGAAGATCGCCCGATTTTACGAGCGCAACTTCCTCCTGGATATAAAAAACTCCTGCCAAGTCCTTCACTAGTTGAGAACCCGGCTGGCCTGCTCAGGTGGTCAGCCGAAGCACCTATCATTGAAGATGAACCGTTTGAATCCATACCTGACGAAATTCAAAAGGTTGAGGCGGCAGTTGACCCGATTTTGCCTTCAGAGGCTCTATCTTCGAATGATACCATCACAGAGGAGAATAAAGATGACACCGTCCAAATTCTCTTCATCAACACTGACTCCGACGAACACGGGGGCAATGCACCCATTCCTTTATCGCAGGAAGGAAGTTCGTCAGAGCGATATCCGGTCGTCTATTCGGTCCCACCACCAACCAACCTGGTTGTGTCCTTTGACTGGAACCAACTAGGCAGACCCCGGTTACCAGCCAGCATTCCATTCAGAATTATCGTTCAAATATATAGAATGGTAATGGCTGGCACTATCATTGATGAGGGGGCATCTGTGAGTATCCTTTCCTCTATTGCTTGGAAAGTGCTTGGTTCGCCAACGCTTTTGCCTGAAATGAGAAATATATCAGGCTTCGATAAAGGAACCAGTCGACCTTTAGGGATCCTCCCCAATGTGCCCATAACATTGAAAGGGAAGACCGTTCAAATGAACGTGATGGTCGTTCAAGGACCCTTGGATTATAACCTACTCCTTGGACGAGACTATATATATTGCATGGGAGCCATCATCTCCTCACTCTTTAGAGTAATGTGTTTTCCGCACGAAGGAAGAGTGGTCAAGCTCGTGGACCAACTTTCATTTCCCGGATCACGCATCGCAAATAGTCATGTACCATCCCTAAATGGTCTATCCACGCAAGAAGTGTCTCAACCCACGGTCCGTCCTCCTGATGAGCGCGAGTAATCCGGGTGGATATGACTGGAACCCAGGGGGCATGCGTCCTGGTCTGCTTCGGCAGGAAAACTTTGGGTATAGAGTAGGTTTCCGCGGGAGAATATGACTAGTCTATACCCCGTCCGTCTAGGAAGAGGGGTTATCCTAGAATAAGATTCTTTTGTCAAAGTTATGTGAGTTTGCGGGCTTCGTCGCTCACCTTTTTCTATTTCGGTAGACATTGCCGAAGAAGTGTTTTGTTTGAAAGATTAACGAGGCAATCTTTGGGTAACCTGAAAGAGGTAGGCCTCTCTCGGTGAAACGAATGTTTTGACAGAAATGAAGTAGAGGTAACTTTGAAATCGTACTTTATGCCTGGGGGCATGCAAACCTTTTTGAGTGCAAGCAAGGGGCGGCTATTTATTTTTTAAATTTTTAGGACCTCTAACCCTTTAAACTCGTAGGATTAGTCGTTTCTGAACTTGCATAACGAAAGGATGCGGGGCATAGCTTTGTGAGATGAAGCTCCATAAAAAATAGAATCTCAATGAGACACTCTTATCATATGACTGGGTTAATCGAGCAATTTTAGCACACAGTTCATGCTCGTTAAAAAATAAACGCAAGATCCGAGCAGTTTTAACGCGGACTTCATGCTCGTTAAAAAATAAACATAAGCAATGCGCAAGTGTTTCCACCAGCGTTTAAGCTCATTTTAAAATAAAAAATGAACCAATTTCTGGTAAATAACCATCTGTGAATGTAACATTATCCGCCATTAAAGCCTTGGTCGTGTTTGCACCGTCACCTCCACTTTTCATTTGGCCGATCGTTCACCTCCATATGTTTGTTTACCCATTTTGAGGAAAAGCTGCGAAGAGTGATTTCACTAGCCATCCTTGTGATACTGCCGTGATTGGAAAATTCCAACCTGTACCTGGAAACAGCTGCTAACCCGTTTCATCACTCGTTCCTCAAAAGACAAGTCTTCTTTAAGCTCTTTTCAATTGACTCGTAAAATATGAAAAGATTGCCGAGTCCTTGGCCTTCCAGCTCGTTAAAGGGACAGGAAGTGTTATCCCTCCTCTAGATTTTAATCTTTTTGGACCCGAGGGATTATTGCACAAAAAGATCGAGCGCTTGTTTTGTTCGGCTCGTTAAAACTATCGAAAACTCATCCCTTCTATATTGTTTTATACTTTTTTGGACCTAAGGGATTAGATGAAAAAAAAGGACTTTTGGAGTTAACTTTATGTACCTTTTCAGACTCTCTAAAAATGAAAAGGACCGAGTTATCTTTGTTGTTAGACTCGTTAAAATCATTAAATAGTGACAAACTTGTCTTTAGACGAGAACGAGTTTCACTATCGCTAGGCTCGTTAAAACATAGCGATGGGCTTGCCTGAAGGGCAGGTTATAGAACAAGCATATGTTACCCTCCTCAAGCTTGACAAAAATAAAGAGGTACTGGTCAGCAATGACTGGGGAAAAATCGGGAGAAACTCAAGAAAACTTTGATGGTAGCAAGTCGCTCTTGAACATGACACTTTTCCTCCGTACCACAATCGGGTTGGGTTGTTTCATTCACCGGTCACATCACCATGGTCTCGCCATACCATCCATATTTGGGGTAATGCTACCGATCCATCGCATCAGTGTCGCTATATGTTCAAGAGAAGTCGTTCAGAAAAGTCAACCGTGTCCCATCCACTGCCATACATTATCCTTCATCCTTTCATGACCGCCACCCTGAATCATATGTCACAGATCGTTTTCACCTCCATCAAAATCATTAGCTCCGTTCTATGTCATTGATGTGGGATTCATTAAGGCCCTCCTTTGACGGATCGCTTCTTGTCGACATCAGCTCATTATCCAAGAAGTTGATCTAGGAACAACCCCTTCAGTACTTTGAAGCTTGCATGCCTCAATGGCAAGTTTCTCACTTCCGGCGACAGGTATACATCAATGACCTTCGACCAGAAGATTTTGCGTGGTGTTCGACGCCAAGTCCTTTATTCACACCACGTGAATTGTACTGCAGTACCTTGAGGGTCATTATCATTATCGGTGATTCCTCTCGCGCTTGTTAACGGTTTACCTCATTGACCGGTAATCAATCGATGTCTTTCCATGTTCGACTTCAGAACATTTTTCACATGGATCGACTTGTACTTAGAGTGAAGATCGAACGAGTTTGAAGACCCCGGATCTAGTTTCATCCATCCGGGCTGCGATATATATTCAAGAAAGATAAAGACATTGGCATGTACATCATTGCAGCAGATAATCATCCTACCCAAAGGATGATAATTTTATCAAAATTATCAGTCTACCATCAGATGATTGTCTACTCTATGTACAAAAAAATGAATTTATAAAGCTGAGCATGGGAATTCCCGCCTCAGCTAGATCATGAAAGCAGTATGAAAAATAATGTATTGTATTGTATCTTATTACAGGTCTCCTCCCAGCATTGGATGAACTTCGGATCCTCCTGGATAAAGCATTTCACCCGATAAACAGCCTCATACTTTAGGGGGCAACTGTTATAGACATTTTTGTGCCTTACGGCATTGAGCATGAAATGTCCATAATCTAAGGGATCCAAAGTCCCTAAACATGTTGTTCTTACCCCTAGAGGAACAAGGCTAACAAACTACAGCAATTCACAGAAGTTCTCCACCATAAACTGCTAAAAAACAAGTCAATTTAGGATCAATTCAGTGGCTCCACTAGCTGTCTGCGCTGAATGTCAAAGTCAACACTGGCTACCTACACTGCAACGCAGGTAGAAGCACTACCAGGGTGCGCTGAGCGAGAGTTGACATGTGGCAAGTTCATTCAACAAGGTGTCAAGACCCAGGAAGCTTCCAAAATCTTCCTCAATGACACTTGCCTCAGTGAATTCGACTATGATGAGTAAGAGGTTCCAAATCTCCAAGTGGAAGCAAGAACCTCCAAGTGTCAAGAACTGACAGAGGGAGAGGACACTAGTCAGATCTCAAGCTGACTCATCCTCTCTCTAAACATCTATATATGTATCTCTCCTCCATGAGATCTAGAGGCTGGAATTTTGTTATTGCAAAGAATTGTTGTTGGTTTGAGATTGGAACCATTGGGTGCTTAATGCTTTGAAGGGAGGTGAAGATAGGAATTCCATTTGCTGGGAAGGAGATGCTGGATTGGAGCCCTCTGGGTTGTATCTCTTCCTGAACCTTGTTATTCATCAATAAAGCTATCTTGGTTCCTCCTATATACTGATGTATCTTTGATGTATGATTGCATTAGTATGTTTAGTTTATTTCTAATCCTGAACTAGTTATGAATATGAATCCATGTCTTGTGTAGTGTTCTCTTCTTGTGATCTTGCAGAGACCTGTTGAAGCTGGGCGAGCGAGAAGGCAAGTAGTTGAGAACTCTCAAAGAGAAGAGAGACCAGATCGAGGGACAAACAGAAGACACCGGTTAGTTCATCTACCTCTCTTCATTCTTAATTCATAAAGGAAGAATACTAGAATAGTTGTCTTTGTTTGTTGCTAAGGCACTGTCACACCTTAGGTGGATATGATCGTCCTGCATAGGCATTTTTCCCCACAACATAGCATTGGTTGTAACCTGACCTTTCAAGAGTTGTTCTATCTCATCTTCAGATAGAGGAGATAATACTTTCTGTTTTGTTTTGCTCAAGCAATTATTGTCTTCTTGAAATAACATTTCTAAACATGAAAAACCTGAATGGCAGTCCTTAATTCCCTGATCTTTTGAACTTTGAAAATATTGTTGATCATCCTCATATAACATGGCAATCAAATTATCATTTATCACTGAGTTATTGAAAGAATATTTTCACTTACTCGAACAAAGATTTCATCTTGTTTTTCATGAACTGACTGGATTACCTCCTCATGAAGGCTTGGTTCTAATGAAATGAGAACACTTGGGTCAATAAATCTATCTTCTTCTTTCCAGATGATCTCAATAGCAGATCTCTCCCTAATGGAATTCATACCAAGGTACTCTTGATCATCACGATCTAAATCTAGATCTGAAATAGCTGACTTGACTTTATCACATTCTAAGATTGAAACTTGACTTTCCTACATGTTGTCTTCTTCTATGGACAGATCTGAAATAAAACCTTCTCTTTCATCATATTCCACCGTACGAAGATCTTGATCCTGCTGCAAATTTTCCTGATCATCTTGATAAGTATCACTCTCTTTATGCTGCTGAAATGGATTTTCATATAGGGCTTCCATGATCTCATCATCCATGAAGTCATAATCCTCATAAACTTTCTCAAGATTTTCAATAAAACTATAAGAATGTGTGCAATAGTTCTGAACTAAATTTAATGATGGATAAGATTCTTTATACCTCTCAAAGAACATGGTATGAAAATCCTTCAAACAGTAAATACAAGCAGGCAACAAACTTTCATACCAAGATCGGGCTTCACCTTCTAGAGTGGCCATGAATATCTTCATCAAGCAATCTTCAGGAAAATCAACCTTCAACTTGCGAATATGTATGTGAAATCTAACCAGATGTAAAGCAGCATCATTCCTATTATCATCTTTAAACATAGGAAAATTCCTTTGCCAATTTACCTTTGGAATTTTATTTGGAAAACCTGGAATGTGATCTCGGCTCATGGGAGCATACCATCGAGCAAGAAAATCCATTTTGATAACAATGAATTGACCAAGAAATTTTTCAGGCTATTGATTCTTGAAGGGTAGAGTCACCATAAAAAGTCTGAACCTTGGGATTCTTCGACACTGGAGTCACCAGGTGAATGATTTCAGCCTTGCTGTGTCTGATCATTGTCCACCATCAACAATCAGATCTGAACTTGATACATGTTACTCGGGCAATTTTCAAGTCAGATGTTCCGTTTATAAGACTAGACCGGAGATTGACTGAAGTAGCTTTTATCTACTTTCGCTAATGCAAAGTAAGAGTGTTTCGAAGGCTACCTGGCTAACTTTAGTCTCCATCTGTAGTCTAAAAAGCCAAATAATGAAAATAAACTTTCGTCCCCAGTATGGTCGCCACTATGTTAGGGCCTAGATTTACCTCAGGCTGAAAAGGTAAGATTCTAGGTCCACATCAAACCACGCTCAACCTCATAGCTAGCCCTACGAGGACAGGAGAGGGCTCTCTCCGGGTCAATCTCAGCAAAAGATAATCGATGGGGCTTGAGATGACTGAAATACAAACTAATTTTAGGCTAGGTATGAAGTGAAAGGATTTAATTTGAGTTTTTGAGGGTTTTGTTGGAAAAAAGGGAAAGGCAAATTTGGGTCCGGGGATGAGGACCAGTTTTGCAGAGTTCTGATTGGGGCAAGAAAGGCAATCGTTTTGATGCTTTAATTTGTAAAGGTGGAGGTTTTAGACCGGTGAGAAGCTGAAGAGGGCAAGAGGGTACCAAGAATCCTCTTCAAATTGAAAAAAAACATTGAAAATTAAACAAAACTAACAGGCAGAGCACAACAAGCTAATGAATTCTACCTTTATCACTCATTTGTTTAATTTCAGAAGCAAAGAGAAAAGAAAATGATGCACATAAATATCAGTGAACTCAAAAATTACATAGAGAGGAACACCATAAAAAAACAGAGCCACAGGAATCCCAAAAAGTGCTGCAAAACCCTGGTCTTTCCTTTGCCAAAAATGCAGAAATCAGATGTACAATGGAGTGTCAAGCAATCTCAAGTGTCAAACCCTAAAAATGACTAAGAAATTACATGATATAGGTAAGCTTAGCTCATTCCCATGCCTCTAGGGGTCGAGCTCATCATTCTAGTAGCTGTTTCAACGATATCTAAACAAGGAACTGAAAAATAGGCAATGAAACAACTTGCCTCTATATGTTAGGAAACTAATTCATTCAGTTGTTTTTCACTTTTTAGTGAATGAATCTACTAAAACAAGTAAATATGTGCCAAAATTACATCATGTTCATGAAATTACATCAAGGTAGATCAAGAGTTACATGAAAAAGTGAAACTAGTCAAAACTGGGCGAAATTCTGAGCTGAAGAGTGAAAAATAGGCCAAAATTCTCTATGCACCATGCCCAAAACCTGTATGCGTAGCACAACTTTGGAGCTGATTTTGAGGCACTTTATGAAGTCCAAATTGAGCTCAAGTTAGCTCGTTGGAAATTCCTACTTGTCTACTTTCCAACCCAAGTGGAATTTCTGGATTTGGATGTCATTTGCCCCGTCAAAAATCAAATCTCCCAAGACTGGTCAAAATGTGCCAAATGAGGCTGCCTCAAGGCAGATTGTTGTTGCGGTCAACTTTTGAAGATGTTCCTCAACTCCAAATTGATATAATGATAGCTCATTGGAAAGATATTTGTGTATAGTTATCATTTGACTCATCAAGCAAGTCATTTGGCCAACCAAGCTAGGAGAAAACTTTATTTTCCCAAGGTCACTTTAGAGGTGCATCAATTCTCCTGAGGCAGCTGTATTTTGAAATTTATCTAAAAACACGACACCTGTGTAACAAGTGAAGGAGGTTTCTCTTCCTTAGCATATTTTTGACAAACAAATCTCTTAGTTTTCCCAAATTCATCTTCTATTTCTCAAAAAGATCATTTGAGTAAAACCTACCCCGATGTGTGGAACAGGGGATTTGTCAAAATGAAGCGAAATGAAGGGGATAAGGGGCTTCTAAATTTTTGAGAAAATTTTCACAAGTAGGTAGGGATGTTAGGAAGTAGGGGAAAGTGTAATTTCAAAGATTGAGTGAGAGGAAGGGATCCAAAAGGGAAAAACACAGGCCTAGTCTAGAAAATTGTCAAGTTGTAGCAAGAAACTAGCGTTTGTGCAAAAATGAGGAATTTGGGGGATCTCAGTGATGGGAAGTGTTTAATAAGTTACATTAAGGATAGGGGAAGGTGTATGAACATCAGGATGCAAGTTTTGCTGATGATTTGACCATCCAAGAGAAATTGCCTTCACAACCCTAGGAGAGAGAAATGAACCTTACCTAGGTACAACTGAAGCATGAACAAGGTGTAAAATGACCCAGTGGAACTTGACATGATGATGAAAACCCTCTGAATGATGGTACACTCAGATGAATAGTGACATGGACCGACATTTGGACAACTTTGACAGGAGTAAAAGCAAACCCTAGACCTAATATCTAGTGACCAAATTTTGCTTGAAGACTCATTGAAATGACAAAATTTGACCTTGACACCTTAAAATCACTTTGTAAGAGCATGTTTGATCACTGGAGGAAGGATGCAAAGACTGACACTAACCGTTTTCACATTTAAAATTATTGGAAATGGATACCTTGCACCCTTTATTCAAGTACATTCCATTTTTCAGATTAAGGCAACTAAAACGCAATTGCGGTTAGCCTTGGACTGTCTAAATCCCACTATGTTTGACTGGGCGGAGGCCGTGTCTCTTAACATGAAGAGACAATTAACCAAATGCCATAATGGTGAGACAAAAAAGTTTGGTTATGGCTCGATCTTGGTACCGCTCATGTTGGAGCGAGTACCAATCCTTTAGCTACAGGACA
Organism: Pinus tabuliformis; assembly: GCA_031772625.1. NCBI lineage: Eukaryota > Viridiplantae > Streptophyta > Pinopsida > Pinales > Pinaceae > Pinus > Pinus tabuliformis. The sequence continues at coordinate 501,989,705 of CM062818.1, read as the reverse complement.
TGCGAGTGGGGTGGCCAGGACCACGAGAGACTCGAATTACTCAGTGGGCTCTTGTGATACCGCGAGGAGGCAATGGCTAGCTAGTGTCATGGGGTATTGAATTTATCGAGTGGATAAACTGTCAGTAGGTTGTAGTTGAGGATTGGCCATATGCTAGGATGGACTTCAGAGGTGACCCAGACATGTTGCTTCCTCTTGGAGAACAGTGGGATGAGAGAGGTAAAATACTCAATTCGACCGACAAGCTTTTTGTAATTTGTTTTTTGTTGTTTTTGGATTTTAAATATACATGCCCTGATTATTATGTTCAATTCTTTGCAGATGTTGGACCTGAGAGACCTGTAGGTCTTGCTCCTACTGCCTGGAGGGCTGCCAGAGAGATTGACCTACCACCTCCGAGTGGAGATGCTAAGGAGGAGATAGCCTGGAACCTAGAGGGCTTGACTGAGGGGATCCTAGATTACAGAGGATTTGAAGAGATCCCCAGAAAGTACCAACGACACACCCCTAGTGTGTCGAATAGGATACATCGACTGCTTAGACGGGTGGACCAAGCAGTAGTCTGCTATAGAGATCATCATCCATAGTAGACTTCTAGGTTTTTTTTACTACAAATTTTGAGAGACATGTGTCTCGCGATGTAACTTGAACACACATATATATTTTTTGGACATATACATATATTTTTTGAGCACCATGGTGCACAACACATGATATACACCTATCTATGTTTTACTGCATCTACCTATTGCATCTGAATACTTGTTTATGATTTTTATAAATTGCGTAAATGTCTATCTAATACATGGTTTTCTAATGCATCAGTTAACGTATTTAGCCTTCTAGGAATGTGTTGATATGTGATATAATCAAAATTTCTTTCCAGTAAGTGAACTCATAAATAAAACCTTAAAATATGAAAGTTTCTGACGGAATAACGCCCGTTAAGTTGAAGAACAACATGCTGAGAGTCCAGATTCACAATCAATGCACAAATATTGAAGCCAACAGCCTCAGCCAGTAATTCGATGACGACTCTATATTCAGTGACATTGTTTGTGATACACCCTAGACAAACACCTTGAAGGTCTACTAACTCACTGTGAGGATCATAGATCACCCATGCCACGGACGAAATATTCCAGATACTGCGAGAGGCACCATCAGTGAAACCAATATAAGGTGCAATATACATCTGCATAAGAAGTAAAAAGACAAAATATGCGGAAAATGCTTACACACCAATCCAAACATGTACAAAATGAAAAGCATACTTATGTACACAACAGATGCAAGAAAGACTTATGCATAGTATTTTTTAAGATAAAGCCCATTCTGGGGCTTATCCAAAGGGTTTACTTCATAGTCAATTAGATCATAGGCCTCTTTTTGAAAAACGCATTTCACAATATAGGGCCCATGCCACACAGGTTTGAATTTTCCTGCCCCCATCTTATCATTTTCTTTATCATATAACATGACTAAATATCTCGTAGCAAAAGAACAAGGGTTAACAGTCTAATCAAAGTGAGTTCTCACTCTCTTCTTCTGTGCTTCAATGACTAAAGAAGCAAGTCGATAGGTCTCGTCTAGCCGCTCTAGATAAAGAAGGCGTTCTTCCACGAGAGTAGTATTCGGGAGCAATTCGATAGCTAACTTGAGAGAAGGTATTTCACATTCAATCGGAAGGGTAGCTTCCAGACCATAAACCAATTGAAATGGTGTGAATCTGGTTGCATCCTTCACTGAGGTATGGTAGGCCCATAAAGCAGAAAACAACATCAAGTGCCAGTTGGACTTGTGCATTCCACTGGGACGCTGAACCATCGTAACCAAAAATTTGTTAACATATTTGACTCGGCCAAGGGTAATAAGGCGTCGAACTATCGTGATGCAAGCCTAATTGGGTTGTTAACTCAATCATCATATAACCATGAAAATGAGAACTATGATTAGGGACAATATCCTAAGGGACTCTGAATCGGGTAATCACATGATTGAATAGGAATTGTGTAGTTGTCTTAACGTCGTTAGACAAGGTAGGCATCACTTCGGTCCATTCTGTAATATAATCGACAACAATGATGACATACCCATGCCCCCCAGCCGAGTGAGGGTTACAGGTCATAAAATCAATGCCCCATTTAGCAAAAGGGCCCACGGTAATGACAGGATGCAAAAGGGAAGGTGGTGCATGCATCTTCCATTGGTAATCTGACATGCATGAAAGGAACAGAAAACATTAATGCAATCCTTAAAAATGAAGGTCCAAAAGTAACCAACATGAAGGATTTTTTGGGCAGTAGCATAACCAGACATATGACCACCACAGGTGCCAGAGTGGCAGTCATTCAAGACTCGTTCAGCTTCCTCGAATGTCAAACAATGACGGAGAACTGAATCAACACCGAGACGGTACAAAGTGTCTCCAACAATACGATAAGGCTGAGAATGGTGACAAATATGTCACCGAGCATCCTTAGACAAATCAGGATGGAAGGAAGATGTCTGGAGGTAGACAATAATGTCACCGTACCAGGGATTGAGGGTACTGATCAAGAAAAGAGTGTCGTCCGGAATGCGATCCTCTATCCGAGAGGGAGCAGTAGTAGATGGTAACGAGCAAATCAACTCAATGAAGACGAGTGACTTCTTAGACTTGGTAGTAGTAAACTCCAAATCGAACTCTTGAAGGATAACAATCCATTTCGAGTACTTGCCCCCCAGCAATTGGCGTGACAAAATGTATGTCATCGGGTTGCAATATGAAATCACAGTCATCGTACGCAACAAAATATAATGACGAAAGTGTTGGACAACTTGGACGGCCTCCAAGGCGAGCTTCTCGACATAAGCATATCGAGTCTTAGTGTCAAGAAGGTTGCAGCTAAGATAATAGATAATGTGCTCAAAACCATCGTCGTCGTCTTGAACCAAAACCATACCAATAGTACTATCAGCAGCAGCTAGATAAAGTGAATAGTCACGATGATAGTCGGGTGGACGCAACAAAGGAGCAGAAACAAGAAGTGTCTTGAGTTGCTCGAATGACCTTTGGGCGATGTCATCCCAAATAAATGGAGTGTCACGCTTAAGGAGATGCATGTAACCTTTAGCAATCTCGGCGTAGTTAGGGATAAAACGACGTAGGAAATTGGCTTTTCCCTGCAAGCTCTACAACTGATGCAAAGAAGCAGGAGGTGGGAGATTCATTATAGCTTCAACCTTGAGGGGGTCGAGATGAATACCTTCTTTAGAAATGACAAATCCAAGGAGTTTGCCAGATTCGACGCAGAAGACACACTTATGTGTTTTAAGGCGAATATGGTAATGTCGACAGTGAAGAAAAATCTCGCGGAGGTGGTTCGGATGGTCAGAATGTTTTGCTAAATGAGCCAGAAAGTCATCCAGATATGACTGGACAATGTGATGGATGTCATGAAATGCGTAAGACATTGCTCACTGGAAAGTGGCACCGGCATTTTTTAGGTCGAAAGGAAGCTTTTTGTAAGCAAAGGTACCCCACGGGTAGATGAAGGCGGTTTTGTGTTGATCTGCAGGTAAAATATGAATCTGGCTGTAGCCAGAAAATCCATCCATAAATGAGAAAATCTCACTCCCAACACAATCGTCGATGAGGTGGTCAATAAAGGGAGTAGGATAGTTATCTTTCAAACACTCGCCATTGATGTCACGATAATCAACACAAACCCTAATAGTGCACGGCTTTTTGGTCACAAGGAAAATATTAGATACCAAGTCTGTTAGTGGGATAGGATAAACAAACCCTGCCTTGAGAATTTTCTCAACTTCTCCTTTGATGGCCGCGGCTTTTCTCGGGTGCATGGGGCGCAAACGTTGTCGAACTAGCTTAGCACCAGGGTACGTAGGTATCTCGTGTACCACAATACTGGGATCAATACCAAGCATTTCTTCATATGACCAAGCAAACACGTCGCGAAACTCTTTGAAAAGGTCGGTGTAAAGCTGAATCTCTTCTGGAGAACAGGTAACTCCAATGTGAATATTTTCAACAATCCCTGGTTTGACAAAGATGTCGATGGGCATAGTTTGCGTAATATTCCCCATATTTCCTTCAGAAAAAAACTTCATGAATCAGGATAGGTGTCTGAAGGGGCTGAGAGGGAATACAGGAAGAAAACTTCTCTAGACAGGTAGTCATGGCCCCATGGCTTGGGAGAAACGAGGAACAATGGTGATGATCGAACCAAGGAGGATCCTCAAAAGACATAGTTTCAAGAATTGCTTCATCAGAAGGAAATGTCTCTTGTAACGGATCTGGAGAAACAACGTCTCCAAGCCAAGGGGATTGCACATACGCGTCGAGAGATCTGCTCAAAGGAGCAGAGTCGGATGATGAAACCGAAGCTGAAACAATTTCAACATAGTTGAGCTTGGCAGGGCTCAACGACATAACCTCGCCTCATGAATCTACCTGATCGTCAAGAGGAATCACCCAAGGATCAGAACGGGTAGAAATCATATTAATATAGGTGACATTGGGAGGTGGGAGTGAAAAAACTCCCATAAGGGAAGGATCTTTCAAAGGTCCAGCACCCACACTCTCATAGGGAATATTGGTATGCTCCACAAATAGAACATTGCCATTCGAAGAAGAAGAAGCAAAGAAGGATAGTTGATCTACTGTGACAATTTTCCCTTGATGAGGAAAATGAAGTACGTGGAATAAAGATGAAGCGACTGCACACAGGGCGTAGGTCCAACTTTGGCCTAACAAAAGGTTATAAGTCAAATTTGCGTCAACAACTTCGACTTCGACCTCAACTATATTCCCTTCTAGGGTAATAGGAAAACGTAGGAGGATACCAAATGGATGAGAATCTCTTCCATCAAAGGCTTCCAAAGTATTAGGATATTGACTCAAAGATGGGGAGCCAATGGCCTTCCAATAAGCAATAGACATGATGCAAGTGGAGGCACCCTCATAAATAATAGTGTGATGAATATTCTTCGAGTTAATGATGACTTGAATGAGGAAAGCAATTTGATGAGGAAATCACAGCACATGGTTCTCAAGATCAAATGTAATTAATTCCGAATCAGCCTGGTCAATGCCACCAATGCAGATAGTAGAGACTTCCGTTGGGGGGGGAAAACTTTGGAGAACTTCAAAAGAAGACATAGCCGAAGGAGCCTAGGCTAAGTCCTCAACAATACTATAGTGGTACACATCATGAGAATTGGGGTTATAAGAAGATTTCTGGAGGACTCCCTTAGTAGGAGGTCGAATGACAGACTCAGTGCTAGGCTGTTCAATATGAAGAGGGCCAGAACTAGATGAAGGAACACTTGAAGGGACTTCAGGTTCCTTGTCGATAGATGGAGGATATTCTTTCGCTCGAGTACTCACATGGATAGGGATAGTCCCAGCCATAAAAACTTGGGAGCCAAAAGTGGAAGAGGACTGAGGTTGATCGACCACCATTTGAGTTTGTTGAGAGGGAAAAGGCTCTTTAAGCACAACAGGAGTTCTTGGAGTCCCCTTAAGCAAACGACTAACTTTAGACCATCTAGGATAGTCTTTAGTGTAGTGATCCTCGTCATAGATGAGACAAGGGTACTTTGGTTTGCATTTAGCACCATCATCGGCCGGAGGCTTAGGAGGGTCCTGCTTCAGTGGATCGACCTTATTTTTTCCTTTCCCCTTTTTCTTACCTTTCGAAGCTTTATCTACCACGGTGGACTGGACGGAATTGACTTCGAAGGTTTTACCAGTATTAGATGTGGCCTGAGAAGCATTTTCACTAGGAGTAGTAGATTTTTGCTTCACAGGATTCGTGGAAGACTTTCGAGAAGATTGAGCAACAGAACCAATAACACCATCGACGGAGGGTGTCGACGGGGCTTTAGAAGTTCCAGGACGTGGTGAACTAGTCAGTCAAAAGATGATCAGGGATCCAAAACTTAATTAAATGACGTCGCCTTCTCCATTCATGAATGTGATCAGAGATGTGTGTCGTCGTGTCTTGTTTCAGAGAAGTAAGGAGGTGTGTGCCCATTTCATAACGAATCGGTAACTAAAAATGGGTAAGAAATTCCATCGGAAGCAAATTGAAGAGTTGGAAAGTTCCACGAGTGAGTTCAATATGCCATTTCACTGTGGAACTAGTGAGAGTTCTTTGGAAAAGATGGAGATGGATATAATCATCAAGCCATGAGTTAGATGAGCACTAGAGGTGATAAGTCATGACATGCGCTTGAGGGTCCTCTCCAGATTTACCATCAAATTTAGGACAATCACTGGGAATTTTGGTCAGAACTGGTGGCCAATATGGATTATGAAGGATTGGATCATTCATCAGCTTGGACACATCAGGCAGTTCCAAGGTTGCCAGAAAAGGTAATTGAGGATTAAAGGACATCATAGGCCTCTGATAAGAGCCAGCATTAGGGTTCCATCCAGATCCTTGTTGCCCCCATGGGTTTTGTCCATAAGGATTTTTCCCATAAGGGTTTTGTCCATAAGGATTTTTCCCATAAGGGTTTTGTCCATAAGGATTATAAGTATAACCTGATGGTTGTCCTAGGTTTTGACCACCAGCAACCCATTGGTTACTAGCTTGACCAACAGGGGCAGCATAGGGTTGCTGAAAATTTTGATAAGGATTGACCTGTGGTTGCTGATAATTTTGATACGGAGCACCCTGAGGTTGCCCTTGGGGTTGCTGAAGTACTTGGAGACTGTATTGCGGCTGAGCTCCAAACTGCGCCTGAGGCCCAGGCTGCATTTGATAAATAGGTTGGGCTTGAAATCCAACTTGAGTTTGGAGACTGGGTTGAGTCTGGAGTCCAACCTGAGTCTGGAAACTGGGTGGGGCTTGAGAAACAGTTAGTGTTTGAACGCCCGATTTACTGAGAGATGGATGGATTTGACCGGACTGATGTCCTTGTTGAAACTGGGGTTGACCCAACTAGCTAGAAGGCTATCCTTGTTGGTACCGAGGTTGACCTATTTGCCCAGAAGGTTGAACTTGCTGGGTAATAGGTTAACTTTGCTGAAACTGAGGCTGGACCATTTGACCAGAGGGTTGACCTGGCTGGACAGTAGGCTGGCCTTGTTGAATCTGAGGCTGGCCTATTTGACTAGAGGGTTGACCTTGCTGGACAGTCGACTAACCTTGCTGGATCTGAGGCTAGCCTATTTGACCAGAGGGTTGACCTTGCTAGATTTTGAGGCTATCCAGAAGGCTGACCTTGTTGGACAACAGGTTGGCTTGGCTGGAATTGAGGCTGACCTGGTTGACCAGAAGGTTTCCCTAGATAAACAAAAGAGGAACTTGTAAGGGCTGAAGGTTGTCCCTGTAAGGGTTGTCCTTGTAGGCCTGAAGGTTTCCCTTGATACGGTTGCCCTTGATATGACTTCCCTTGAAAACTGGAAGGCTGCCCTTGTAAAGGTTGGCCTTGCAGACCATGGTAGGTAGTATGAGACCAGGCAACCGATAGTGGAATGAAAATTTCAACCGTAGGTCTAGAGGGAGGGACCCAGTGTGATAAATATGAGCCCCTCGAGGATCATAATAGTGCAACGAGTTATGCAGATAGGACAGTGGTTGGGAGCCTAGAGGGTTATGATTCAGGTTTTGAAGAGCAAACATGTATTGCTCATATGACCACCCTGCTGGAATGGAACCAGAAGAAAGTGGGATATTACCTATAGGGTTAACGACTCTGGACACCGAGGATGAAGGACCACTGCTAGCGGGTTCCACAGAGGGCCCGGTAACAGTGGTAACCACCAAGGATGCAATAACGGCACTAACAGTAGGAGCTGTAGAGGCCACACAAACAGTAGGCATTGATAGAACAGACGTGACTGATACATTGTGAATCTGAGGTATGAAAGGCCCTGAGGTCGGGGTTATAGCACGAGACCACACAGAACTCTGATTTAGAGATGTGGAACTCATGATCAGGGAAAATTTTAAGAACTCCCCCTAAATTTATAAATATAATAAATGGGCGAATCTCCATGGTATATAGGAAAAATGGAAGGCAATTTTATCAATAATATAATATGTATATATAATTTTTTGGCGAATCTCTGACCAGGCATGGCGAATATTTTACTCAATTATAAAATCTTGTAAGATCTTGGCGAGTCTTTCACTAAATAATAAAACTTTGTAAAGTCCTAGTGAATCTTAGCATAGGCTACATGATGGTTTAATTCCCCCATTTAAATAGGCTACATTCCAGGTGAATACCATGGGTCAATACCATGTGCCATTTTGGTGAATACCATGGGTCAATACCATGTGCCATTTTGGTGAATACCATGGGTCAATACCATGTGCCATTTTGGTGAATACCATGGGTCAATACCATGTGCCATTTTGGTGAATACCATGGGTCAATACCATGTGCCATTTTTATTTTTATTAATTCTAATATTAGGGTTAATAATGGTTTTTTGCATGGTATTAATAACAATCTAGTCCATGGTATTTGTCCCATAGTATTTTGGCCATAGGTTTCACCTAAATATAACCCATTTTTTGAGTGTTCGTAAATATAAGGTGACTTATGGAGTAAATATAAAAAAATGTTTTATTTGTTTACCATACCTCTCGTTTATTTATATTTTTATTAATTTACCATACCTCTTTTACAATATGGTATTTGGTCCATAGGAATCACTTAAATAAAACCTCTTTCTTGAGCCTTCATAAATAGAACGAGGGTTATGGACTAAATATAAAAAGAGGTTTTATTTATTTATGATATGTCTAGTTTATTTATATTTTTAGTTATTTACCATACCTTTTGAGTAAGTATAAAAAGACGTTTTATTTATTTACCATACCTCCACTTTACTTATATTTTTATTTGTTTACACCCTTACATGTATATAAGGTGACTTATGGAGTAAATATAAAAAATGTTTTATTTATTTACCATACCTCTCATTTATTTATATTTTTATTAATTTACCATACCTATTTTATAAATATGGTATTTGGCCCATAGGATTCACTTAAATAAAACCTATTCTTGAAAATGGGCGAATGGATTCACTTAAATAAAACCTATTCTTGAAAATGGGCGAATGGAAGGTTGTAAGTCCTAATTTCAAGGGCTAAATTTACCTTTTTTACCCTCTCCCTTAAAATAAGGTGGGCTATTTGAGGTGATTTGTAAAAATGTACTATGATACAAAATATTCGCCCACTAAAAATTTAAAACCCCTTAATTTCGCAAAAGGGCGAACATTCGCCCCTAAAATTATCCTTGCTCATGATGTCAGAAAAGGCATGATAGCGCAATGGTAATGACATGCCAAGAGGAGTGCTAAAAGGGAAACCTTCTGAGGGAAGAGGAATTTCTCTGCTTGACACTAGGTTCTCTTCACTGGTAATGGGGCTTGTCTCATCCATGTCAGAAGAAGAAATTGCAACCAAAACACCAAGGGGAGTAAACGGGAAGTCTTCTTCTAAAGGCTCCCAAAGAGGATTCCAATTGATATCAAAAGGCTCCCCTCCTGGAGCTCGAGAGTCAAGAGGTTGAACACTTGGGACAATGGGAAGGGTACCACCAATAGTCAATACCTCATAAGAGACAGGGGATGCAGAGTCTCCGTCGCTTGGTAAAGAGGATGGGATCGGTGAGTCCGCCAGGATGGCCTAAACTCAAAATTTGAGAAAAAGAGACAATCGAGTAGGGTTGCAACTCTACGTGAACCAAGAACACGACCAAGATTAATAGGTAAAATGTGAGCATGGACAAATAAATTTTATGACATAGAAATGAAACTTGACCTTTTCATGTTTAAAGAGTCGAGAAAAAGGACAAAAGATGACTCTAGTCGCCTTCGAATATTTAATGAGCCTGAAAGGACAAGTGCTCAGATGATCCTTTTACTTTTAAAGAGTCGAAAAGGAATGAAAGTGACTGCTCTGGAGTACTAGACAAGAGGTTTACTAGACAAATCGCAAAACTGCATATACACCTTGGTAATCAAATGAAAGAGAAATTACCAAGGACTTTCCGTATGGCAGTCAATCTTCTCGAATGCTGTGTTCAGTGCGTTACGAATTGTAAGGTGACAAACTCAACTTCCTATGGATAATATGATGATGACCTAGTGGGGTCTCCCAATATATACTCAATGCTACGGGGAGCACAAATCTATACTAATACCTATTGGATCACAAAAGGAGGAATCACCCAACCTTAGTGAAAACAATAGTAACTAGGTTTAATGACGCCGGAACACGTCTATAGCCTAGACCTCTAGATAAGTGGGGGTTAGGTTCCAATGCATTTTAAAGTTCATTCAATAGATTTTAACAGTTAATCTTGAATTAAGTCTTGGTTTCAAGGCCCTACCGAATGTATTTCAACAATTCCTAGGATGCAACTACAATGAGTAAAAAACCATTCCTTTCGATGAACAACTACCTAAATGAGGGTAAGGAGTTCATTTCCAAGCGAATGAAAACAATAACAAGAAAATGCAAGAACAATAGTGCATGCAAGCAATCCAATCACTAGGAAACATGATGCATCAATTTCACTTATCTTGCAACTACTATGATGGAAAATGAAAGATTTGAACTTTGCTTTTTAATTTCTCAATCATGAAAAATCCACTAATGCAAACATGCTTTCACTTTCGTATGCTAAATGAGTGCAATGTTTTTTATTTTTTGGACTTAATAACAAACAAGAAAATGCAAGCCTGACTGATCAAAACAAATGTAATCTATGTTCGATAGTGAACGGAAATCAAATCAACACATCAAACTAATTTGATGACCAATCACTACAGACCAATCAGAAAGGATAGACAAGTAGCAAGGAAATAGCTTCAAACAAGCCAATAAGATGGTTGTGGATGTAGTTCAGAATCTTGGAAGGACAAGCAACCCAAAATAAGTGACTTTCGGACGAAACCTTAAAAGACTTAGGTCACACAACCCAAATACTCAAAACTCAGACAAACGGAACCAAGAAGGATATACCTTAGCAAACATAGCCAAAACAAGCTTGATAATATGTAAGAGATAGCAAAGGACAAGCTACACTGGCCTATTTAGGAGGCAGGGCTGTGAAAAGCAACCCTACAGGAATCGTCGTAGGGGTTAAACTAGCAACTTGAGACGAAAGCCAAATCGTCGCAGGCACAACATTAGCAACTGAGTGATGTCGTCGCAAGAGTACACCTGTCTTTGGTGATAGTCCGATTTCAGGAATCATCACAGCTATATGATGGGATATTCGTGATGTACAGCTTGGTCAAAGAGGACAGGGGCAATTCGTCGCAGCTGTTAGGAACTAAACAACGACGAGTTCAACAGACGAGGAAAACAAGGAAAAAGCAACTGAAAGAGACTAGGCTTGTCACTCAAATAGTGAGGTGGAATACTAGAGCTACTCAAGTGATCCAAAACACTGACAGTTCAGTCCTAAAACCAAGAGACACTATGTAATTCAGTCAAAAGAAAATCAAGAGCAAAACAAGAGACAACACACAAAGGACTTCCCCAGTGGAGTCACCAACTTGTGATGTAGGTAAAATTCCCTCTGCAGATAGAGGCAACCCCTCTAGCCATAGAGGGGGTCTAGTCATAGCAAGACAAATACAATAGCTAATTCCTTAAATAGTCATCGTTGAAAGAGCCTACCTTATGCCAGTGTTCAATGCAGTCTTCGTTACGCTGCTCCAACTATCGTTTTCTTCTCCTTGATGAGTGATTCACCTAAAACAACATAAGAGAACAACGAAACACATAATAGAGCACAACAATGAAATATTTACTTACAGAGTCAAGGAACCATAAGCTATCAAATATATTTCATACATGATATAGGAAACAACCATTGATTGTATTAATATGAGCAAAAGTAAAGCTTACAACCATGCCTTGACGTCGCAAGCTTCCTTGAAGGGTCCAGTCAGTATGTCTCCACAAGAATTCACTCTTAAAAGGTCTCCTAGAAAGGCTAATGACTCTCTCTCTCACCCAAAAGCACTAATATAAGGCTAAGGCAATCCACAACCAATTGCTAGACTATCAGCAATTCACATTGCAAACTATCAATCCAACACCAAGAACTAGCTAATTTGCTCACTACCAAAAAACTAGCTGATCATAGCAATGGAGGATGATTTTATAAGAGGAGGAGCCTCCAAAAATGAGGGAGAGGGAGCTTATCTTCATGGGAGGTTACTCAAAAGGTAGAACCACCATCTCAAATGAGGAAAGGCGAACTTCCTTGACCCAACAACTAGTTTCAGAACCACCAAGAAGCACTTTGTTTGAACAAATTTGCCATATCCGGGTCATCGCAAGTCAAACACTAAGACTCAGAGATGACATCATGAGGAAATAGTGTATTCAAAGCTATCATCGCAAGCAGGATACTGATGACTTGCGACGATCCCTAAAATCTAACCGTCATAGAGAGCAAATGTACTCTTGTGACGATGTTGCAAGGTTCTGGTTCACTTTGGTCCATTGTCGCAGACTATACACTGATGTCTTGCGATGATCTTGAAACATATGTAAAAAGGGGTCAAATTCAGGATTAATGATCATGGTTGATATTCTTGAGTGATATGGAAGATATGGACACATATTTTGATGTATGACATAGAACATATTCCATTCAGGGACCGACTCTACCCGTGATCAGGGGATGTAGGGTCGGTGACAAAATACTGTGTAACAATTTTATCTCTCCCACTCATTATATTTTTCCATCTACTTTTGCCCAGCTTGAGGAAACATTTTCTATATATTTAAATCCTTTGTTTGAAAACAAAGAAGAAGTTGAAACAGAGGTCCAAAAGTTAGTCATTAAAACACCTTTAAAAACTTTAAGAAATCCTCCACCCTCTTTTCCTCCTCCACCTACTTTTACACCTCCATATTCACCTACAACTTCATCATCCTCTACATCATATTCTACCACATCTTCTACTAATTCATCTTCATCTTCAAGTATGGCTTCTTTTCAACCTATTGTTCAAGCTAGGTATGTTGCTTTACAACTTCCTAATATACTCAATAATTTTCTTGATGGGTATTTAAAACACCTACCTAGGTTTAATGGAGAAATTGGTTTGTCTGTTGAAGACCATTTAGCTACCTTCTTGGACTTTGCTGATAACATGAACATTGAACATGAAAATGTGTATATGAGATTGTTTGTTCAATCACTAGAAGGGAATGTCAGAATTTGGTTTAGACAACTTAGACCAAATTCTATCCGATCTTGGAATGAATTAACTACCATATTTAAGAATCAATGGGGGGTTAAGAAGGATCCTGTTTATTTTCTCACAGAATTTGAAGAACTGAAAAGAAACCATGGTGAGCTAGTGGTTGATTTCATAAAGAGATTTAATAAACTTTATCATAAAATTCCACCTGACTATAAACCACTAGTAGAAACAACCAAAGTTAGACTTTCTAAAGCATTTGAAGATGATTTTTCAGTTATGATTAGGTGTTATAGCTCCAAATCTCACTCTTGATGTTTGTGATGCTGCACTCATGGCCTAGGGCAACCCCTCCTTCCAGATCTGGTCCAAATATTTAAAAAACAGAGTTTTACTCCCTATACGTGACATTGCCCTGAGCTAAACGCATGTGTACACGGGTTTGTGTATACCCAACCCGTGTATATGTCTTAAAACACTTAAAAAAATTAAATCTCCTTAATTTCAGGTGGAGATCATGGTTTTACCTGCTGATTACCTATTAGTGCCCGTGGCCCAACTGTTCCCAACAAATTCCCAACTAAAAAAATACTTTGGGAGAAGTATAAAAAGGCTTCAATAGGAAGGCCTAAGGGAGGAGAGAAGAGAGAGAAAGATCACTCAGCTAAGATTATCCTTGACCAGGTCTGAAGATCCTTGTGCTTCCAGTACTTCCCCCATTTACAGGAAACCCTTGTTTCCTTGTGTTATGATGTCTTTCTACTACTTGAGATATCATGGAGTAAGTCATGGAAGGAGTTTGTTGAAGGCTTGAGAGTGGGCGAATCTGGAGGACGGTTCTGCTTGGAGCCTATGAAAAGACGAATCAGGTGAAATCATTCATTTCTGTACTTTAGTTATCTATAATAAAAGAAACACTTGTCTTGTTCCTGATATGAATCTTCTTCATGTTTATGATATCAATGTTATGATTCACATATGAATGGTTGTTTTAATTGTATAACTAACTACCTTTCCATATGTTATGAAGATGATTTCTTTATGATTCTTGGTCCATATACTGTTGTACTTTCTTGAATTGATTGTTTTGCAAGTTGAAGGAGCGAAAGGAACTCCAAGAGGGTTTGGACCCTGGCTGGATCTTCCCAAACGAAGGAACCCCAGGTGCACCTCTCTTCATTTAGTTTGTTTATATTAGCATCATGGCTGTGTGGAATGTGTGTTTCTCTGTGTAGATAACCTTTGATCTGCTAGGGTATCAACCCAAGACCCTAGGGGAATTTATCCCTTAACAGAATTGGCGACTCCACTGGGGACAACAGTATTGTTGTTCCTAGTTTGGGTTTATTCAAGCCAATTAGGGCTCAACTGTCTATTTGCTTGTTGTTACTGTGTTGTCTGTTCTTGTAGGAACTTGAATCGTAAGTTTGATCAGTTTCTTCAGTCTGTTTTTTTATTTTTCTTGTAATCTTTTATATACGCTGTTTTTTCAGTTTACAGAAGCGTATATACACATGTTTCCTTAAGTAAACCTGCGTATACACATGTTTCCTTAGGCTAAATTGCGTATACACGCAACTGTGCACTGAAACAGTTGCGTATATCCTGAAATCTTCAAGATTTTTCAAATATTTTTGTTTCTGAAGATCTGTTTGCTAGTCTGAATCAGTCCTGAATAGTTACTTTTTTGTGTCAGTCTTTATTTCTACAGAAAGTTCGTGATTTCAAACTCTCTCCGGTTGTGGAAAGTGTCGGTCTTGTTTTGTTTTGTTGCAAGCGTCATCTTTTTGTTCAAGCACACAAGGTTTCTTGTTAGGAATCTTGGCTGCTCTGGTCTTCCAGGGCAGAAAGATTGATCTCAATCTTTGTGTTAAATCTTGTTTTGGTGACTTTTTGTTTGCATGTCAAAACTACACTTTTATGACCATCTGCTTTTCTTACTTTCTGAAAGTTGTTGATTCACACTTTCTTGAAAGTTGTCTTTTCAATCTTTTGGTCTTTATTGCCAAGCTCTTGTTGTTGCTTTTGATTGTTAAGAGCATCTTGAAACACATTTTTGTTGTTGAGTTTTCATCCATTTTGTGTTGTCAACTTGCAAAGTGTTTTGTTGCCTATTCTTCAATCATAAAGTTTTAGTCTTGTTGAGAGCACTTTTGAAAAGACGTTTTTGTTTTTTCTTTTGAAGAAAACTTCTTGAAAACTTGGTTTTTCTTTCTTGAACTTTGTTTTGATTTAGTTTCTTTTTGTGAATGAAAGTGCATTTTTGTTTGTCTTGAAACTTGCTTTTAGTGTAGAGACGAAAATGAGCATTAGCAACTCATATTCCATCTAAACATCTTAAGTGGAAAATTAGTATTGATAAACAAGTTACTTTCATTTCTTGATCTAAAGAAGTCTTAAGTTTTGCATCAACATGTACTCATTGCATTAAGATAAATTTGTGCATCTTTTTAGGGCATCCATAGTTTTGTTAATTTTTGTGAGTGTGAAGCTTGAGTAAAAGAAAAGAAAAGAAAAATTTGTTGCTTTCTTAGAAGTCCCTCTGAACCTAGTATAAATTTCTTTCATCGAAGAACAAAAGCAGGTGCATTTGCATATAGTTTGGTTTTTATTAATTTCTTTTGCGTCAAAACACCACAAGTTTCACTTCTGCTTATCCCTTGACTTAAAGAACAGCCCATTTAAAAACAAGCGCTAATTAAAATACACTAAAACTTTTCTATAATTGTCAAGTTAGACACACCAACAAGTTTTAGGATATTTTAGGGCCTTGGATTAGGCGAGTGGAGAGAAAAATCTCCAAGGCCATTTAAATTGTCAAACATAGGAGTATGAATAGTGAGTGCAAATCCAATAGCATTAGGGAGACCAAGAAATCTCTGGATCAGGGAATTAAGCACGAGGGTTTTTGAAGATAAGGAAGAGAGATACCCCCTCTCCTACTTATCGGATCTTACCCCAAGACTATTCTGCCTGGCTTCTGACAAAAGTTGGTAACCTTAGTTGCTACTCCTAGGGATCTACATAGGTGGATGCGGAGGGGAATCCCGTGGCACCTCAGGTCGAGGTTGTATCACTCTCAACGATACTACTGGAGGGCACCCCTGCGAAGCTTGGGGGCTTGCACCAACGCAAGCTGTTGTTAGGAGGTCAGCGTAACTTCCTCTATTACCTTCACTGGTAGGACTGGGCCGTCATTATCCCAGACTATCTTTGGAAGGCCCCTTACTTCACTTTCTTATATTTTGGTGTCCGATCCTCATCACCCGGAGCAGAAATACTTGGAAGTTGGTTGACTGGCTGACATATTTTAGGGACTTTATAGTTGAGTGCTCTTTGCTCCTTGTATATAGTTGGCTTTAGGTATTTTTGTCTAGTCACTTTTTGGACTTTGTATCCTGAGTGACTGACTTGCCACTCTGCCAATCTTGAAAGGCATTTGGTCGTTCTTTCGAAAGTTGTGGAGTTGCCTCCTCAAGGGCAAAGGTTTTGATTGCGTATCTATCTTCCTTGGAAAGTAATTTCTACATCCATGTAAGGGAAGGGTCTATGAATCAATTAGATATGGCCAATATTCTTGTGGAAACCAACCAAGGTACCCTCCCAAAAGGGGATCCTTGTGCTTTTCCTTTCTTTGGAAACGTTGGTACTCCCTTGATGGCCACTTTGAATATTCCTGGATTGAATGTTGGACTACCAGTTTGGCTGTGGTCCACTCCGAATATTCCAAATGTTCTTGAAGCTTCTCAGATGAATGCTTTATTTCAGGGGCATCACATGGGTGCTAATTATTCGTCTTCTTTCAAAGAGAAATCTAGGATTCCTTTTTCTCCTCCTTCTTGTAATAAGAAATCTAAAAAGAAGAGAAAGAGGAAGTCAAAGAAGAAGAATAATTCTATCCCTTCATCATCAACCTCTGATAGTCATGTTGAAGATGGGCCTTCAACCACTGCAAGTCATGCTGGGGGTACGAGTCTAGTCACTGCAAGTCATACTAACACTTCATCATCAACCTCTGCTAGTCATGTTGAAGATGGACCTTCAGCCACTGCAAGTCATGCTGAGGGCATGAGTCTAGTCACTGCAAGTCATACTAGCACTTCATCATCAACCTCTGCAAGTCATGTTGAAGATGAGTCTTCAGCCACTGCAAGTCATGCTGGGGGCATAAATCTAGTCACTGTAGATCATACTAGCAAAGAGTCACCGACCTCTGCAAGTCATGTTTAGGACTCTCCACAAACCACTGCTGGTCATGTTGGCGGATTGGAGGTTGATAAGAAACTTGGACGTAGAAGTTTTAAACCTAAGTTCCCTTGTAAGATATGCAAGGGAGGCCATCTTACTCATTTTTTCCCTGGCATTCCAGAGGTACAAAGGATATGGTCCGAGTCTGAAAGTACTTCTACTCCTAGATCTGATATGGGTTCTCATCAATCCCATCAACCATTAGTAGATAATGTGGTTGAGCCAGTGCAATCGATGGCTGATTAGTTGGGGGGTGAAGCACCTAACAAAAGAGTCTGTTTGATCTCTAGTACAGAGTCTTCTGGTATAGGGGGCATCCCAGTCTCTTCGAATTCTCCCCCTCCAAGTTCTAGGAATGTTTCCTTTGATTGGGATAGTCTTGTCAAGCCTCGTCTTCCTTCCTCTGCACCTTTCCAAATAAAGCTCATAGTTAATTCCACAAATGTCTATCGATGTATGGTGGATGAAGGATCCTTTGCAAGTATTATATCCTCTATGACTTCGAAATATTTGGGTTCCCCAAATTTGTTGATAGCTTCGAGTTAGTTGTTAGCCTATGATAGAAGACCTGGTGAATCTATGGGTGTTCTTCCTCAATTGCTTATCACTTTAGGTGGGAACACTGTCTTAGTTAATATGATGGTGGTTGATAGCCCTTTAGACTTTAATATGCTATTAGGGTGTGATTATGTCTATGCTATGAATGCTGTGGTGTCTTCACTCTTTCGAGTAATGTGCTTTCCTCATAACGGGAATATTGTCACTATTGATCAGCTTGCATCTGATAATTACCATCCTAATTTGAGTTTATTGCAGAATTCCCCTTGGTTTGTTCCAAGTGTTCAAGTAGACTCTACCCCGCCAAGGGTGAATTATGTGGCATTGAATCCCCAATGTTCAATCGCTTCTAAGAAGGATCCTTTGACCTATTATTCTCCTTCTTGGGACTTGGTCTCGGCAGTTGACCGAGAGATTCTTCCTATAGGGACATGGGACCCCTTAATTCCCTCTTTTGATCCTTGTAGTTCTCATGGTTTTCTAGAACTTGATTTGCCTTCACAAGAGGAACTCTTTGAAGCCATGAGTTTTGACTACCAAAGGAGTCCTTGGCCTGAGCCCTGCAAGGGGTTTGTTCAGAAGAACCATTATGCATAAGCCGCAAGGTTGCGTGGTTCCCTGTACCATATTGTACATATGAGGTACGTATTTTCAAGTTTTATATTCTATAAACAAAAGATTTTATATGAAGTTTATATGTGGGATGTATTAACTTCTTGTCTAGTGTTCCTATTTATGTATACATAACTTGAAAGTTTTCTCCTTTGGAAATTTCTCTGGTTGGTCTGTTTTGACAGGTATTGGTTCTCGAAACTGCCATATAGGTTAGGTTTTTCACCTGCATTGTGCACTTATCAGTTTCCTTTTCCATTTTGGCCTTAGGATCGACCTCACCAGGTTATGGTGTGGAACCTTCTCATTGCTTAGAAGTATCATGACTTGTGTGGTAGAGCCTACCTTATCATGGGTGCCCTAGTTAGTACCTTGTTGTCACTTGGCACTCATGCCAATTTTTTGTCCCTAGGCTCAGGATTCCTCTGCAGTCCCGCCATGACTTATGCGATGAAGACTCATTCCTCTTTGCTTCTTCGCTTCGTTCCGGCCTTATACCCTAGAGTCTCCTTTGTGTTGATTTGTACTACTGCATTGCATTTTGACCACTTGCACCTTTTGGCCTTGAGCCAGCTTCACTTGGACTCGTGTTTAAGCCAAATTTTGACCATGACAACTGCAAAATCAAACTTGCATGCCCTTGACTTCTGCAACTTGACACACCTTGACCTGTGGAAGGAACACACCTTTGAGTGTCTTTGACCAGTTTTCACCTCCCTGCATTGAGCATAGGAATGTTCCAATCCCAGGAACTAGATCATCTATTTCACCGACACTCGTTCTTTCCACTGTACTATAGCATTCTTTTATTCTTTTTCCAGCTTAAAGAAAAAGACAAAAAAATTATATATTCCAAAAAAAGAGCGGGAATGGGACAATATTTCTACTTATTATTGGCAGCTAGATTCAGTTGTGTCACCCTTGAACAAAGCACTCAAAAAAAAGTCTCCTCCATTTGGGTGGGATTTAGTTTGACTTAGGTATGCCTTAACCTTGTTATTGAGTCAGTTCTCGCCCAATTGGTTGTCTCTTCCAATCATATGGAGGGTTCATTCGTGCCTCCTGCACAACGAGCTTATATAGAGTCATCATATGCTGCCACATAGTCACATTGAGTCGTGATTTTGTTCAAGGGAAGTTAACCTAAGTCGACCTCTCTGCAGTGTCTCTTGACTCATTTTTTAGTCGGCCATCCTTGGTTGTCAGTGTCTTGACTATCATCACATCAGCTATATTGATCCTTTACTTATGTTGGTTTGAGAAGGTCCCCATTGAGTTCTTGCTGGCGGGTCTTGTCCTTATCGACAACAACATCTTGCTCTGAGGACAGGCCTAGAGCTGCACCCTGGCCCTATTTTCATTATTGATAGGTCACCTTGTGCTCAACATCAATCAGTATCATGGGTCTTTGACTGAGTGGTTTCCCTTGTGCTCGACATCATCTTACATTATCACACATTGGGATTCCTGTAGTACCTTGGTTTCCATTTTACCCTATTGGTGGACACCTCGCCTCTATGTCAACTTTCATTATTGGTTGGTTCAGAGGGTTTCTTTCGTGCACTAGCCACATCTTGTGTATGTCGGAAACATGCTTCGGTCGGGTTACTACATCTTTTTTGTTTGATTCCTTCCACATTATTTGCCTACGGGTTACACTCGTGCTAGATTTATGAAGGATGCCTTATTGTCTTCCTTCTAGAGGATCTTTCCCTATCGACTACGTCATTGCTCTGGGGTAAAGATCTAGAGTCCATTTGGCAGTACCTTGGGGTTTGCAGTCATTAGTGGTAGATCCTTCACTATCGACAGTGGGAAACCATCATTGTCTCCTGATTGATAGATTCTTACAGGTGTTCGACTTCAGCTCATCTATTCACACTTGTTAGATTTTACTGGGTACCTTAACGCTCATTATCATTATCGGTGAGTAGTCTCGCATTTGTTCACGGTATACATCAATGATCGGTAATCAAACGATTTCTCACATGGTTGACTTCAGATCATTTATTCCCATGGTGTAGAAATGTACCACGGTGGTTGGTGAAGACCTCAGGTTGTATCAACATTCATTGGTTCACTTGACAGTTGCTCCAGTTGCTGCTAGTTGATACCATTCCACCTTATATGTTGCAGTCATTCATGGCGACATTCTATATGTTGGCACCTGAGTTTGCAGTGTAGTACCATTTTACTCCATCATGTTCATCTGGTACTTTTTGGGATCAGTCTTTGATATCAGTGATCCGCTTCATCCTTCAGCATCATTGACATCCTTATATGTGATATTCAGACATGTACTTGTTCGATCATGATCAGATGATCCATTATGTATCTTCCAGTCTTTTATACTTGTGTACTTAGTGGATCCACTTGTACTTGATATGTAGACATGCTTTACTTTCTCTGAGCATGGGTATGCCTACCTCAGATAGTGTTTCTTTCTGATCTCCTTTTGTGGCTTGGCAGGATGAAATTTAGTGAAGTCCTTCTCAGTTTTTAACAGATTTCCTTTCCATGTACTTACATAATATATTTCGGACATCATGTACCCCTTCTAACCTCATATATTAGGGGGCATCTATTATAGCTCCAAATATCACTCTTGATGTTTATGATGCTGCACTCATGGCGTAGGGAAAACCCTCCTTCTAGACCTGGTCCAAATACTTAAAAAATAGTGTTTTACTCCCTATATGCGACATTTCCCTAAGCTAAACACGTGTGTATGTGGGTCTGTGTATACCCAACCCATGTATATGTCTTAAAACACTTTAAAAAATTAAATCTCCTTAATTTTGGGCGGAGATCGCAGTTTTTACCTGTTGATTACCTATTAGTGCCCGTGGCCCAACTGTTCCCAACGAATTCCCAACTAAAAAACTACTTTGGGAGAAGTATAAAAAGGCTTCAATGGGAAGGCCTAAGGGAGGAGAGAAGAGAGAGAAAGATCACTCTGCTGAGATTATCCCTAACCAGGTCTGAAGATCCTTGTGCTTCTAGCACTTCCCCCATTTACAGGAAACCCTTGTTTCCTTGTGTTATGATGTCTTTCTACTACTTGAGATATCATGGAGTAAGTCATGGAAGGAGTTTGTTGAAGGCTTGAGACTGGACGAATTCGGAGTACGGTTCCACTTGGAGCCTGCGAAAGGATGACTCAAGTGAAATAATTCCTTTCTGTACTTTAGTTGTCTATAATAAAAGAAACCCTTGTCTTGTTCCTGATATGAATCTTCTTCATGTTTATGATATCAATGTTATGATTCACATATGAATGGTTGTTTTAACTGTATAGCTAACTACCTTTCCATATGTTATGAAGATGATTTCTTTATGATGCTTGGTCCATATACTGTTGTACTTTCTTGAATTGATTGTTTTGAAAATTGAAGGAGCGAAAGGAACTCCAAGAGGGTTTGGACCCTGGCTAGATCTTCCCAAACGAAGGACCCCTAGGTACACCTCTCTTCATTTAGTTTGTTTCTATTAGCATGATGGTTGTGTGGAATGTGTGTTTCTTTGTGTATATAACCTCTGATCTACTAGGGTATCAACCTAAGACCCTAGGGAAATTTATCCCTTAACATTAGGGAAAGGACATCTAATACCCTAGAAGACATGAAAATAAATTCCATAGAAGTTGAAGCCAATAGGTTAGCATCAACTAAACTTAAAGCTAAGTCAGAAAAATCTAAAAGGAAAATGAAAGCAAGGGAAGAGGGTTCTTCCTCAAAAACTAAAAATGAAGATAAAAGGATAGATGAAATCAATTCATTGCTTAGAAACCTTTCAAATAAAATTTCAAAAATAGAAGCTCAGCCTAGAACGATTCAACAAACTGCTGCTAGACCTCAAACTCAATTTAGGAGAGCTTCCCAACCCCAAATTTTGCAAAGGCAAAATGTTGATCAAAAAATTCAACCACCATTAATGATTGATGATCAACAACCTAAAGACACTAGCCCTTTGATTACTAACGATATAAATAATCTTGAACATTCATTTGTACAAAAAGCTATTACCTCTCTTCCTCTAAATCAGTGTTCTCACTAAGATCAAGAAGACTCACAAGTTTCAAAATACCAGGCCTTTTCTGAGTTTTTAATTGTAGAACTGAATATGATATATGACTTAAGGCTAAGGTCAGGGCCTGGTAGACCTCCAAAAAATCTCGTTGTAAATGAAACAAAAATTAAATCCACTGAATCTCTGTTATGCTCTTAACTTGCAAAATAATACCCAAATACAGAATATGCGAAGAAAAAGATACCCAGAACACAGAATAGCAATGATTTTATTATTCAGAGAGCAATGTTCACATGCCTCTTCAAGGGGGCAACCTCCAATAGAGTAGAGCTCGATTACAGAAATAAGACACAATGCTCCTCACAGGGAGTCTCTATCCTTTATATATGACTCATGCATGCAATACCACGGGCCAATACCGTGGGTTTTATTAATACCATCTATCTAATACTACGGCCCATTTGCAACTAACTTGGTCCCGTCATTAATTGTGGGTTAACCACTTACAAATATTAATATGGGCTTTATTGACTCTTTACTATGACGTGATCCCATTACATAAATAAGGGGGTTAGGGTGGGACCCTAACATGCCCTCCCCCTTAAGACTAGCCTTGTCCTCAAGGCTGAAGCTGCGGAAACTGCTGAAGAATAGTGGCTGGTTCCCAAGTTGCATCTTCCGGAGAAGTGTCTTTCCATTTGACGAGGACTTCCTTAATCATGCGGCCACGTAGGTGCTTGTCTCGTGTATCTAGAACCTATTCGAGTTGAAGCCAGATTGACCCTTCTTCGTCCAATTCAGGTAGACTAGTTTGAACTCGGAAATTGTTCCCAATCACTTTCTTGAGGCACGATACATGGAAAACTAGATGGATTTTTGCTGTAGGTGGCAAAGCCAACTTGTAAGCCACTTCTCCAATGCGTTGAAGTTAGAGACTGCCCATACAAAACAATGCACTGCTTCTGCGATTTTTTGATGGATGAAATTATGGGTACTTCCACTATCAATCAAGACTACTACTGGGTGATGTTTAAGAAAACCCCTGATTTTGAGAGTTTGAGGGGAAGAAATTCCTGCCAACGCATTTAGCAAAATAACTGGTTCGTCAGATACAATATCCTTTTGGTTGTCTTCTTCAATCACCTCTGGTTCCTCAAGTGGTGGATCTTCCTCGGTGGAGCTATAGTCAGTGGCATCTATTTGAAAAAACTTGGGCTCCTTGCATTTATGACCCGGGGAATATTTTTCATCACAGTAGTAACATAATCCTTGCTTCCTTCTTTCGGCCATTTCCGCAGGTGAAACCTTTTGAATCTTAAGTGTCTGAGTCGTGTTGGGAGCCTGTGGGGGACGACCTTTAGCGGGGAAATTTGGGCGGCTGTATTGGGCTGCTAATGCACGTTCCACCTTACGAGCTACCTGGCAAGCCTCTGTCCACGTGGGAGGGTGGTGGAGTAGAACTTGAGCTTTGATGGCTTCTTTAAGACCGTTGATAAAACATTCCGTGTAGAACTCATCTGTGAGACCCTTAGTGCGGAAGGCTAAGGCTTCAAAAGCGGTAACATATTCATCCACTGTACCCGTCTGTCGGAGCTTAGTGAGATGCCCCAAAAAAGAGTCTTCCTGTTCAAAGCGATTTCGAAGAGCTTTGGTAAATTATTCCCAATTCTGAAAAGGTCCATTGCAACGCTGATGCCATTCCCCCCATTGCCATCGTTCATTGTCCAAGTACATGGTCCCCACCATAAGCTTAGTTCAATCATCTAGGATATGATTCAATTTGAAATACTGCTCCCTTTGTGCTAGCCATGCAGACGTGTGAGAACCGTCAAATTTAGGCATATCCAACTTGGGAGGTCGCTGACTGGGTGGTGGATGGGTGTGCTAGACGTGAGGAGAGTGGCTCGACTCACCCTCATGGTATTCATGGCCCTTATACGCCTCCTCATGGGCTGGTTCCTTGCCCTTTGAGAGTGCCTCCTGTACCTGGAGACTTAGTCCGTTAATCTCATGTTGGAGGGAGCTCATGTTTGCTTCAAGTTTGTCCAACCTTTCATTGGCCATCGCTTGAGCTCTAGTTTCTACCATACACCAACTTGATGAAAAAACTGGGACCGCCTAATTTTATTTTTTTTTAATAAATTGAATGGTACCACCTTTCTCAGCTCGTTGTCATGATGCTGATGGGCTAGATCACCAATAAGCACCTTGGAGGATCTCAGACTTTTTTTTTTTTTTTTTGGAAAACTCCTAACAGAGTTTTACTCCTTCTTGATCAATACTGCAGTTGCCAAATCCTCAAAATGTCAATGCTGCCAAAAGTCCTGCAAAAGTATACCCCGGTATAGGAACCCTTCACAACAACTCCAATTTGGTGGATCTGAGAGATCTGAATGGTGGAACAACTGCTGTTGCGGATCTGAGGGAGCTGCGGGACTGATGTCTGCTGCTGTGGCACGTCTTTGCACACACGGATATGGAATAGATGATGTGTGATCCCCCTATAGAAAAGGGAACTATGGTCTAGAGGAGTGTCAGGTGCTACAGATAGCAATATACATAAGGGTCTGACAGTAGTACTCGGTCCAATGTTTCAGGGCTCTAACTAAGGAGGATCAACCGTACCCTTAGCCGTACAACCCGACTACCCTATCGTACGGGCGAGTAATCTCTCTGAGTGCTGTTCTCGGTGTACTGTAGCCACAAGATGGCCGAAGGTTTATCTATGGCGAGGTTCCAAGGGAGCCTAGAGGGCTTCTTATATACCCAGAGGGTACGTGGAAGATAGTCTGTGCGCGGTTCTGTCTAATGCGCTACTACTCGAAGGGGTACCCACAGGGGTTACAAGGGAGTCCAACAGACATGACCACCTCTTGTATTTCCTGCGTGCATGCCTCCCCAAATCCGCAGGTTTATGCGCTTAACGACAGATTCCGTGGTTTAAAGACGCCGGAACACGTCTCTAGCCAAAAAATTTTGCTAAAAATTGGAGATCGCACCGAGCCCTGGAAAGTGCTCTGATAACACTTGTTATGCTCTTAACCTGCAAAATAATACCCAAATACAGAGTATGCGAAGAAAACGATACCCAGAACACAGAATAACAATGATTTTATTATTCAGAGAGCAATGTTCACATGCCTCTTCGAGGGGGAAACCTCCAATAGAGCAGAGCTCGATTACAGAAATAAGACACAATTCTCCTCGCAGGGAGTATCTATCCTTTATATATGACTCATACATGCAATACCACGGGCCAATACCGTGGGTTTTATTAATACCATCTATCTAATACTACGGCCCATTTGCAACTAACTGTGATCCCGTCATTAATTGCAGGTTAACCACTTACAAATATTAATATGGGATTTATTGACTCTTTACTATGACGTGATCCCATGACATAAATAAGGGGGTTAGGGTGGGACCCTAACAATCTCAAACAACAACAATCGAACCATTGAATCAGTCAAGTGAAACAACTTCAATTAATAAAAATGTTTTAACCACTTTCAATGTTGAAAAGGAATTAGAAAGAGTCAAAATGCCCATTCCTGTATCTGAACTTTCAAAGAATCTAGGATATAAAAATCAAGTTTCTAAATCGATCCAGTCATCAAGTGTTCATGCTGAAGGAGATGTAGTAAGCTTATAAGATGAAAAACCTTCAGTAGTCTTTGGTCCTAGCTCAAATATGATTGATGAAAATGTACTACCATTCTATGTTGCTTTAAAAGTTCATGATTTCTTATTATACAGTTGTATGTTAGATTCTGGAGCCTCCCATAATCTGATGCCAAAGGTAATCATGTACTAACTTCAATTAAAGGTTACCCGAACTTTTCATGATCTATATACTTTTGATTCCAAGAAAGTACCTTGTCTTGGAATTATAAAGGATCTAGTGGTCACTTTAGCTCAAATCCATGTTAAGAGTGTGGTATTAGACATTGTAGTTACTGATATTCCTCCTAAATTTGGCATGTTATTATCAATATCATGTTGTGCCAAATTAGGAGGAAGTCTTCAAATGGACATGTCTTATGCTACCATTCATGTATATGGGGGGGAGAATCTCATATTATACAGAGAGGTAAGATTCATGAATGTTGTTTGCAAATCAAATCAAGAAATAAATCATCCCATTTATGCAGTAGATCAAGACTTTGGATGTTTTGAATTATCGTAAAATAACTTGCAAAACACTCAGCTTAGCATTGAAAAAATTGTAGAAAAACCAAAGACCATTAAGACTGATATTTGGAGGTTATACTTCAATGATTCTTGCTCAAGGGAAGGAGTTGGAGCTGGTAGTGTACTAGTTTCACCAGACAAAGAGAATATAACTCAATCCTATAAGCTTGAATTTGATGTGACAAATAATGTAGCAGAATATGAAGCCTTCCTTCTAGGATTGGAATTAGCCAAAAGTCTTAAAGTTCAAAATCTAATTGTATTCAGTGACTCGTAGCTCATTGTTAAACAAGTAAGGAATCTTTGTCAAACAAAACGTCCTAGACTTAAATCTTATAGAAATGATGTACGGGACTCATTGGATAATTTCTTCCAAGCACTTAACATAACTATTATTCCAGTGGATGAAAACATTCATGCAGACTCTTTAGATGTTTTAGCTAGTTCTTTTAAAATTCCTTATCAAATTCTTGTGCAATATCAAATTCAAGTTAAATATAGGCCTTCAATTCCTGACAATCTTAAACATTGGAAAATATTTGATGATGATGAGCAGTTGAAATCCTTTTTCCAAGTAAATGATGAATTTTCAGCCCTACAAATTGAAGAAGAACAACTGGATAATAATGAGTTGAATAAGGAAAATCAAACTTCATAATATGACTTAGGAATTGGTGATCATAGTATCATTTAGTTATCTAACAATTTCATTCCTAAGGGCTTGGTCGCTCTTGAAAAGTTGTTTGACCACAATGATGTTCCTAAAAATCCACTATTAAATTCACCTAAATAAGATATAGAAGAATGTAATATTGGAACTTTAGAAGAAATCAACAAGACTAAAATCTCTGCATCTTTGGCAATGGAAGTGAAATATAAATATTTAGCTCTCCTTAAAGCTTATAAAGATGTCTTTTCTTGGTCTTATAGTGAGTTGAAGACATATGATACAACACTCATTGAACATAAAATCCCTTTAAAACGAGAAGCTAAACCCTTTAAGCAAAAGTTAAGGAGAATTAATCTTGTCCTTCTTCCTACCATTGAGAAAGAACTTAAAAATCTACTTGATGCCAAGATCATAGTTCCATTGAGATATTCTGATTGGGTAGCTAGTTTAGTTCCAGTAAGAAAGAAAAATGGTGAAATGAGTCTGTGTGTATATTTCAGGAACTTAAATAAATCATATTTGAAAGATAATTATCCATTACCCAAGATGGACCAACTGCTTCAAAAATTTGCAGGTGCTAATATAATTTCTATGTTATATGGTTTTTCTGGATATAATCAAATCATGGTAAGCCCAGAAGATAGAGAAAATACAACATTCACAACTCCTTGGGGTACATTTATGTATGCAAGGATGCCTTTTGGATTAACCAACGCTGGAGCTACCTTTCAAAGAGCTATGGATTTAGCATTTGTGGGTAAGACAAATAAATTTGTTGTCATTTATCTTGATGATCTGACTATATTTTCTAATTCTGATAAAAAACATTTAAAGCACTTGAGGAAAGTTTTTGACAGGTGTAGGAAGTTTGGGATTTCACTTAATCCCAAAAAGTCCTTGTTTGCAATCGAAGAAGCAAAATTGTTTCACCATATTATTTCTAAGGAGTGGTAATTGATCCCTGAAGAGTTTCAGCTATCCAAGCACTTTCATTACCAAGGAATAAGAAGGAAATTTAGGCTTTTCTTGGAAAAATCAACTTTTTAAGGAGATTTATACCTAATTATGCTGAAATAGTTAAGGATATCATTGATATGTTGAGGAAAGATCATGAAGTTAAATGGACAATTCCAGCAAGATATGCTTTTGACCAAATTAAAAAATCTATTTCAGAAGCCCCAATATTGGCCAGTCCAAAATATTATGAACCATTTAGAATCTTTTCCTTTGCCTCTGAAACCACCTTAGTTGTTGTTTTTTTGCAAAAGAATGAGAATGGAGATGACCAGCCTATTTTTTTCAGTAAAGTTATGAGAGATGTTGAACTCAAATATGATATTATTGAAAAACAGGCCTATTCCTTAGTTCAAGCCTTGAAATCTTTTAGAGTCTACGTCCTTCATTCTTCCATTATTGCCTATGTTCCCAATAGTGTTGTTAAAACAATGTTAACTCAACCCAATACCAATCGAATAAGAGGAAGATGGATTACTAAGATATTATAATTTGATCTCATTATCAAAACTACAAAGTCAGTAAAGGGTCCAAGCTTGGTTAAACTCTTAACTGAGTCAAATTGTAAAGTTTTGGGAATAAATTCTATTTTTGAAATTTCAGCAGAGAAGAATCCACAAGAACCTTCTCAGACTTTAGCAAAGAATAATCCACAAGAACCTTCTCAATCTTCAACAGAGGAGAAACCACAAGAACCTTCACCTTCAATTCAATCAACTCCTATTCATAATGATTACAATTTTTATTATCTAAATGGTACACTGATTTTGTACATTTTCTTAGAGATTTTGAATGTCCATCTGAATTTACAAAGAATCAATGTAAAACACTGGAGTTGAAGGCCATAAAATATTGTATCATCAATGCAAATTTGTATTGGAAGGACCCACTCAACATCCTTTTACTATGACTGATAGAAGGAATTATTGATCAATTCCATGTAGGTATTTGTGGAGGACATTATGCTTGGAGAGATACATCATATAAGATTTTAAGAGCAAGATTTTATTGGCCTACATTGTTTTCACAAGTAGGATCAAAGGTTAGAAGTTGTACCCAATGCCAAATGTTTATTGGAAAACAACGATTAGCAACACTTCCACTAGTTCCAGTACTAGTTCAAGCACCTTTCCTGCAATGGGGATTGGATGTCATTGGGGAAATTCATCCAGAATCAAGTAGCCAGCATAGATGGATATTTACTGCCACATGTTACTTTACTAAATGGGTAGAGGCAATTCCAGTTAGAAATGCAACTGAAACTGTAGTTATTAAATTTATTGAAGAGAATACACTATCTAGGTTTGGATGTCCCCAACAGATAGTTACAGAAAATGAAACAGCATTCAGTAATGTCAAAATGATTGAATTTTGTTAGAAGTACCAAATTTTGTTTCATCTTTCTATCCCCTACTATCCATAAGGAAATGGACTGGCAGAGTCTTTAAACAAGAGCCTAGTTAAAGTCATTAAGAAAACATTGGAAGACCATAAAAGAAGTTGGGACAACCATCTCATATATGTAGTTTGGACAAACATAATATCTCCAAAGAGGTCAACAGATAAATCACCATTTCATCTTGTTTATGGTAAAGAAGTCATATTTCCTACACATTTAGCTTTTCCTGTCATGATATTTTTCCAAGAAGCAAATGAAGAACCTGATGAATTTTCTTGGATAATTAATCAGATTATAGAACTTAATGAAAAAAGAGATGAATTTCATTATAAGCTTCGGAAATATCAGAACAAAATGAAAAGTTTGTTTGAAAAAAAGGCCAGAGAAAGAGATTTTAAAGAAGGAGATTTAGTATTAAGATGGGATGCAAGAAGGGAAGATAAAGGAAAACATGGAAAGTTTGAAAATCTCTGGTTTGGACCTTTCAGCATTGCATAGGTTAGAGGCAAAAATAACTTTATCTTGCAGAACTTGGAAGGACAATATTCCTCATTGTCTATCAATGGGAAATATTTGAAGCATTATATCCAATATTGAGATTCCTTCATTCATTCATCATTTGTACATCACCAGATTGTTTTTATTTTTTATTAAATGTGTGATTGTTTTCAACAGAGACCCCATTAGCTCAAGGAGAAGGCACATGGATCTACAAGTTCTTTGCATCCTACAAGAGGAAGTAGTCCTCAGTTGGAGCTGATGTTGTAACATAAATAGTTTTGATAAGTTAGATATTGATAAAAGAGGGTATAAAAAATAGAATAAAAGAATGAAAATATGAAAATTGTTGAAAAAAAAAATATGAAAAGAAACCCCATCAAAAAAAAAACAAGTGTACAAGTGAGAAAGCTCAAATTCCACTTAAAATAATTTGTGTTTGAATCATATAGTATAATCATGATCAAACATGTTTAAATTTATGTTTTAGGATTAGAAAATAATTCAGCCAAAGTGTTTAATATTGGTTGAAATTAGAACATAGGATAGATTAGAGAAAAAGTGACCAAAGCATTTAATCTCGGTCAATTTCATTTTATGCACTATAATAGGGTTAAGAGTTACTTTAAGAAATGGGTAAATGAGCCTATTCTAGGGTTTCTATCACTTTTCTCCAATAAGCACAAGTTAGCATTTATGTTCAATTTTAGCCAATTTATGGATGATAATATGCATGAGAAGATGTTGAAGATTACTACAAAAGGCATATTTAATTATGCATTTTTGGCTTGATGGGGGCCTAACCCAGGTTTCGAGTTAACTAACCAAACAAATCCCTACACTACTGGCCCTTTTGGCAATAGCCCGCGGAGCATGGACTGAGGTCTCACCCGAAGCAGTATGGGGGGATGCTGGAACCAAGTTTCCGCACCATTGAGATGTCTAAGGGGTCAGTTTAGTCCAACTATGAATACCTTTGCATTGGTCACTTCACGCACTATCCTGATCTGTGAGGCCTTCGCGCAGCCCTAACCAGGGGCTGAGGTGCTTTCGTGCTGCTAAAGTAGTGAACTGCACTATTTCCCAAGTTACACCACACATATTACTTATCTTCTTATAACTATTAGTTACCTTCACGTAAACTGATACCTTATCTTATATTCACTTAATCAACATAATCATATAAGTTCGCACATCTTATAAACAACAGAAATGAAATTTATACCCAATAAATTCAATGTACAAAACAAGAAAAAGATACACAAAAATGATTTGAAACTTCATTGTATTACTTCTCCAACAGTTACAAACTAGACTCGCCCTATGCACTCAGCTGCAGGGGCCTGCGCACTCAGTTGCAAACTACTAGACCTCTGTACACTCAGCTGTGGACTACTAGGCCTCTGCGCACTCAGCTGCAAAGCCTTCTCCTACTCTATGACCCAAAGACTCGACTCTACACTTAGATAAGACTTAATTCTCCATCTATTGCTTCCACTTCTCTTACTTATTTACAACTTAGAGCCTCGCTCTATTTATACAATCCCATGGTTTGTGGACCATGGGTAGATCTCTAAAGACGACATTACATTACAAAGATGAGGACAGACAACCCTATGAATCATTTACAAGCTCGCGCTCCGTGCCCATAAAACGCGGAGTCTTTACGTCGGATTTAGTCAAAATCTGGGCTTTAAGCCCCAAAACTTACTTTGGGGGATCCCGAGCCCAATGGGCCCCCAACACAAACATCATGACTCACCCTTGAGTCACTCTGTCGGTGTAGAGATATTCACCTGGAGACCTCCCAAATCTGTCCGAACTACTGCAATATCGGCAGCACACTGAGTAGCTGCCTGTTGTATCTCCTACACGTGTTGTTCAGAGACTGCTGTATCTGAATTGCTTTCTTGTATCTACTCCTACGTTCCCTACATCTGCACGGGCTTGGCTTCGATCGAGGCTGTAATGAAAAATGCCTCATTGATCCAAGGTTGTACACACGCCTTCAAAACCACTTCCTTATGCCACGCTGCATCTACCTTCTCCTTAAGCGCTTTTTCCTATTGCATCTGTGCGAGCCTATGTGTAAGGACCACCATCTGTGCGGTCCCTTTTATATCATCATATCTTTGCTGCAGCTCATGCACCTTTGTTTCTAAGCGATGTATATTTGAGTCCTCTTGTAGAGTGGTGAGGACCTCGAACGACTCTTCCAAAAGTTTGGTGCAGTCTTTCACTGCACTATTGATCTCCTCCATCCCTGATGTAATGGAATTGGTGCACTGTTCCCTCACCTCTGGAGGAGTTGAAGGTTGCACCTTCAATCACAGCTCTGATATTTGAAGGTTTAGCTCCAACTGAACCTTAGCCATCTCTTCTCGTGGCTCGCACACCCCTGCTTCTAACCTCTGGATGCAGACCTCTGCTGGGATGGCCAACTCAAGGACCACCTGGCAGGCCTCCTCAAATACCTGCACCATCTACCAGTTCTACGCCACTACCTCATCGTGTTGCAAGCTCAGTTGTTCCATATTAATTTTCTGCTCGCTCAACACCTATAGTGCATTGCCCTCCCTAGCCTGCAGTTCTACAGTCACTCCGTCCTGTAGGACATAGAGTGTCTCCCGAGGGAGCACAGCCATGTTGATCAATACTCCCTTAAATACACTGACCATAGGCCTGTCGACCTCATTCTCTGTAACCAGTGCCCTGTCTGGTAGCACTATGGTGTTGTTCATGCAGGCACACAACATTTCCTCAGCCACGACCATTCCTACTGCAAGGTTGGTCGAGAGAGTACCAACCTGAGGAGTGCACACCTGCAACTCTTGTATCTGTGCCTGGAGGGCCCCCAACACAATTTGATTCTCCTCCGCCAGCTACTGGAGGGTCTCCGCAGTGATTTCATGCACCATCTCCCATATATCATGGAGATATCCTTCGGTGAGGGTGATCAGGTTGAAAGAAGTCTTAAAAGCTTTCGACTTATTTCGCGACCCCATCTGCTCTCTCGAGTGCTGGTGCTTCAACTGTGTAGATGTTGTTTCTAAGTTTTCACCACCTTCCTCTGTCTCGGGCTCTTCCTCGAGTGACGGCAACTTATGGCCCTCGCGCTCCTTCTCTGCTACCTATTGTTGTTCTGCCCCTGCCTTCGCGGCATCCTACGCCTCCTATGCCTTTGTTGTTGCTGCCTCTTTTCTTCTCTTCTCTACCAACTATGCCATCTACAGTTTTGCATCCTCCTTCTTCTATTGTGCAACATACTTTTCTGTTTTCATCGTAGATATGGCTGGAGCGCGCCACACCGGCAGCCATGACTCATGCATAGTGAATACAACATCATCTATGGTTAGGTATGATAGTTCATTCCACTTCTTCGCGGGGTCCTTGTGCACCCTGATGTACACGTGATGGAAGTCCACCTTGAACTTTGCAAAGCTTTGTAGGCTATTGTAGACAGTGGGCAATAACCGTAGCTTGCGGTTAATCCCCATTCTTTTGTTCATCTCAATGAACACCCAAAATATCTTACTATCTCGGATCCTATGCATGTCTTTAGTGGCCCACAGTGAAGCATACTTCACTATCTCCATAAGATCCCATGCAATTGGGGGGAACTGGATGTCCTCAGGAAAATCCCAAGCTACTAGCACTATGGATAGTAGAAGCCATTCATAGTGGAAGTTCTTCCCCTATTCCTGTGCCTTGCGACAATTCTCCAGGAATTCCTTTCACAGGCACTCTGACTAGTTAAACTTGACACCTCTGCATATTGCACGACAAGTGCTACCACCAGTGTGGGCACCTCATCCGCGTGACACTTCCGCATAACCTTGCCATCCAATATCTAGGTCACAACTTTGACTGCCTTATTTTTGATACTAGAGATCACGTACCCTCTCTTCTTTTTCTCCAGCTTGAACTTTTCCTTCATGGCCTCCGCGATGGCCAAGTCATTGCTCTTACCCTCTAAAATATCTACTAGGTCCTCCCCCTTGCAAGGGAGCTGGGTAATTCTATGAATCAGGTGGTCCGTGATGGGGATGAGCTCCTCCAGCCACAAACACCCATCATGCACCAGGCAGAGTAGCTGCCTAATGACAAAGATAGTTACTGGGGCGCGATGGTAATGCGACACCCAGAGGAGGTTCAACAACCCTGCTTTCTCTACTCCGCGTAACCACTTGTGCGGCTCCAACTCTATGACTCCCACCGCAGTGTTTTTCTTCAGCTTCATGAGCTGTGCGGTTGCCAAGTGTGGGAAATTCTCGTGGTCTGCGAGATCCCAGTTTTCAAACTTTAGACATGACACCCGTCCCATCTGTGCTCCTTCAAAAACGATATCGTCAGGTAACAGCGGAGTTTGTGGAGAGTTATTTCTCTCATCTAGGTCCTTGGGCACCTTTGCCTTTCCCTTTCGTAAAGGAACATACGTGGGCAGCCTGGTTAGAGGGCCTGCACCCTTGGTTTCCACTTCCATGTCTTCATCCTCCTCCTCTTCGACAAGGATTTCCTCAAGGTCTTCCTCCTCCTCATCAGTTTCCAGATTAACCGCTTTCCCCTTTTCTTCCATGGTCAATTTAGTTCGCAGCGGGCTTTGAGGGGACATGCGCACTGGAGCCATGGCCTGTTTATCTTTCTTTGGTCTTGGCGTGCATAGTGATTTAGGGATTTCCATGAAAATCCCGGCACTCTCAGGGGCATATCCTATTGTCATGGCCTTCACGGCCTCTTCAGCAATCATCTCTTTGATTTCCTTGGCTTCTTCAGATGCTGCCATCTTTCTTTTCCAAAAATCTCTCAACTGCTTAGATAGGTGCCCAAACAATGCCTTCAACTCTAACAGGTCGGGGTTCAAAAATCTTTGGGTGCACAACAACTAAATTCTCAAATGGCCAAGTGTTGTTTGCTGGGTAGCCCTTTGCAATTTATAACACCTTTTAAATTTTAATTCGACCGTTCCCCCCAAATCTTGTTCGTTAATGCTCCCTTAGTGGTAGATTTTCCCAAATCTAGCCCATAAATCCTACCTTAAATGCTTGCTGCCTGCTCCATTTGGTGTCAAACCAAGCATCACATCATGAATAGTGACTTTAACAGTCACATTCCAGCCAACCCACGTGGCAGTGCAATGACCCTTGCACTGTCGCAGATCCTGTGACACTTCGCTCTTGCGCACAACCCTGACATCGCGCAGTTTTCAGGCATAGTAGTTTATAGTCCTGTTCCTCCTTTCAACTACCTGGAGCACTAAGATTGTGCTTCCTGCAGCTAGTCAAATGGGAAGAGTTCGCCATTTAACTTCACTACCAGTTACTTTTCCTGGGAAGAGTCTGCCATTTGACTTCACCAACTGCATCGCACCCCTATCCGAGGTTTCCTTAATAACATACAGTCCAATCCAAGGCATCAAGCTGATCAACTCTCGGTGGTAGTCCCAAAATTTGTCAACTTAATCGTGCGCATCCTGTTTTATCACCACAGTTTTCTTATCAAGAAAGTCCTTCTTTATTCCTTCCTCAAGCTTCTTGACTTCTTCTTCCACCATGGTGCTTTTCTCCCTCAACTGAACTCTTTCATTCATGAGTGCTTGGAGCCTAAGATCACCCTGCTGAATCTCCTCATCAGGTCCCAAGAATTCTTCTTCAATTTCTTCCAACTACACGATCCCTTCTTCCAAGGCTCCGTGATCTATCATATCCACGGGCATTGCTATGCACAGACTAGGCATGATATACTCCATCAACATTATAACGTTCACTCCATTGGCCAGCCTAGAAGGCACTTGTCCCATTAGTTTCTTGCATGTTTTCCTATAAGCCCATAAAAATTTTAATACGCGTAGGTCCCAATCACTTCGTTGCGCGCTGCATACCTTGTTCAGTGCTTTTCACACCTCGTTAAATGATTCCGCATGGATAACCTTCTGCGCGATCGTTCTCTCCACATTCTATTGTTCCAATTTGAGGAGCCATTTGCACAATTTCCCCCCCAACACATGCTTATTGACCATATCTCCCAATGCAAATTTCATGTACATCCGCGTAGGTCGTTTTCCATATGTTGGCATCCACCTAGCTAGATGTGTGTGCAATTTATCCTACCTGTTGCATTTATCTATCAATCACACTCTAGGCCTCCCAAACCACGTGCGCAACATTCATATGCCTTCGTTCCAGTCCTTAAAGCTCCCTTTGTGCGTACCCCACCACCTCGTGGGCGTAGCGCACAATACCCAATTCAAGGCCTAGAAACATTGCTTTCCCAACACCTCCCTTTCAAACTTATCTAGGAAAGTATCTACCTCACTTAACCCATCGTAAGTAGGCAGATCCCTCACTTATGTCGATACACAGCACAACGATCTTGTCATCATATTACAGTTCAGCGTGGTTACCTCGTGTAACCGATTATGCCATTGCTCTATCTCCTCATCATAATTCGACATACAAGAGCTTTTACGCTCCCATGAGATGCATCTGTCCACGGTGGGATTTACTCAGTCTTGCTCTTGTGCAGTTATCTTTTAGATGCAATCCAAATAGTCGTCACTTTCATAGTCGCGCACCAGTTTTGTGTAGCGTGATCCATGAGCAGGGTCTATGGGTATAACTATGCGTAGAGAATTCTTCTCAAAAATAATCTTGCACTTCTTCAGGTTAATCACCCCGTTCATGTCAGTGGCCCAATCAATTCCTAAGAGCGCGAGGTAGGGATTACTGTCATCAACAATCTCTATCACTTCAAAGTCTGCTAGCATGCTCACTCCCTTAATATCCACAGTGATTCCCTGCAATTGTCCCATGTTTATTATCTTCTGCTGGTTTGCCATTCGCAGCTAAGTAGGAGACCATTGCAACGTAGGCCTCCCCATGTGCTCCCTTGTCTGCTTCGGCAGAATATTCGTGTCCGATCCTAAATCTAGAATTACTTGGTCCATCTCATATTCTCCAATTTGCGCGGTTAGCCTCATTTCTCTCACTTTCTTAGTCTTGTGTTTTCCAATCTTCCAGACTACACGCGGTTCTCCTAGCGCAGTCCCAACGCATCTGTTAATGAGTTCCTGCAATCCTTTTATAGCCTTACTGTCACGTAGTAGCTTCATGCATGTTTCAAGGAATGTCATAAGCATAGATGGGTCCATTTTCGGCTCCAGTTTGTCTTTTCTTTATGAAGTGGAGGTATTGGCAAAGCTCTTCTTAGCTTCCATGAAGGTTTCATTAGCGCGCTCCAAGTCAAACTCTGCTTCTTTCATCGGAGCCTTGCAAACCCAAGTACTATCTTCGAGCTGTTTGTCTTTATATCCCCCGTTGCGATTCCACTTCGAAGCACAATGTTCACATTTAGATCTTCCTTGCATGGCTCAGACCTCATCATCTATAGGTTCTGAGTCAGGGAAGGCGATAACGCTCCCTTGTCGTGTATCCTAGCTATCAGCATAGGATAATCTTCCATCTCATGATCAAACAAGGTACAATACAGACATGATGGATGCGTTGGGTTCATACAATCATGGGCATAATGTCCTGGCCCTCCGCAATTGTAGCATATTAACTATTCGTGACTTCTTCCAGGTCCTCATCCACCTCGGCCTCGTCCGCGCCCCTGAAATCCTATTCGCCCCACTCCTGCATTCGGGTCTAGGGGTTGCATTTTGGCTTGAACTTTATAGGTGGGAGTTCTATCCATCATTAGCTCATAGCTTCTACAAGTGCACTCATCGTGTCCAACCGATCTACAGAAGTTACAGAACAACTATTGTGAATACTGCATGTACTTCTGTAAAAAATAGCAGTTTTCCATAGCATGCTTTACTCCTATTTGACAAATCTCACACCACAAAGCAGGTGCCACAGAAGGTCCTAGTTGCACTTCTAGCCTTAATGACATCGGTCCTCCTCTCGTGAGGTATTTCATGAACATAGGGTAGTGGTCCTTATCGTGACCCAAACCCTTGCATTTTACGCAAGTCACCTCTTTGTGCACTTTTGGTTGAGTTGTCCTATCCTGTTTCAGACTGTGCAT
This sequence comes from Pinus tabuliformis, assembly GCA_031772625.1. NCBI lineage: Eukaryota > Viridiplantae > Streptophyta > Pinopsida > Pinales > Pinaceae > Pinus > Pinus tabuliformis. Next base: position 501,951,248 of record CM062818.1, on the reverse strand, counting down.
CTCAAGGCATAAGTTTTTCAACTGCGCGTGGATCTGCGGAACTCCCAAGTTAGGATCCTGCATCGGGGTTTCATGCAACCTCATTGCAATATCAAAGTCCTTTTCCTGAGTCATTAACCTCTGTTGTGAGAACACATTCCTCAAATGCGGCGTTAGCAATGTTACAAACCATTCGTGGTGTTGTTCATCCATCAAAGTCACATTAGCTTCGTGAATCGTACACTTCAGTCTCTGATCCAACTCCCAAGGAGTCTAGCCTAGTAGCATTGTGATCTCTTTCAATCCAATGATCGATTGTGCTTCTTACTTCGGCATGCTCTCTGTTTAGTGCAATTTGGATATTTTCGATTCCCGCATTCTGATTGTCATTTGAATGCTTAATATACCAGGTCAGCGCACGATCCTGTAGAGTGCTGACAAACGTCACTTTCTTTATATTATCATCTCTAACACCTTGTGCTTCCCATACGGCTCTTATCATGAACCAAAACTAGTCCGAATATTCATTTCCTACTCCCTTGAACACAGGCAACTTTATCGTGCTTGCCATATTGACTCGCAGTGGTGGCGGAGGTGGTATGGGAAAAGATGGAGGTGAAGGCGGTGAAACTGGGGGCGGTGTGGGTGGGGGTGGTATGCGTAGAATCCTTTTCCTTATCAAATGGATTGCACTTCACGGTGAGACCTTCGCGAGCTCTTCCTTGTCCCCTTGCAGAGATGAAATCAAAGGGCTATTCTCTAGTCCCTTCCTTCGTTTCTGTAGGTTTTTCCGCTTCGCGTGGCTCTGGACATCAAGGTAATTGCATAACCCTCTTTTCACACAATAAAATTTTAATCCAAGTATTCAGAGACTTTATGTACTTACCTCACGGTCCTTTGAGAAAGTGTCCCTCCGCTTCGCTATAGCTAGCTGAAGTATCTATCGCGAACTCAGTAATGAATACTCTTATAATCCGATCAAGCTAGTGATCAACAACGTGTGCAATCTTATCCTCCGATGCTTCCAATCTGCCCACCAACTCTAGGGTCCACACAATAGGATTGTCGAGTTGCCACCTTCCTTAGCTATTTGCTAGCTTCGCGATCCACTCGTACAGCTTAGTAGGGAAAGATGCGAAAAATATTTCATGGATATCTATGTATAGGTCACAGTCTAAACACTCTTCTTTTCTCAGTTGTGGGTTCCTATTCTCGTGCGCCGCGAATTCGTGAATTCTCCTATCCAACCAACCTTCAATTTCCTTCTTAGTTGGATTTCAATGATACGAAATCAGACATCTTTATGCAAATTCCGGTCCCGACAACAGAACCATTTGTTGGCTTGACGGGGGCCTGACCCAAGTTCGAAGTTAATTAGCCAAACAAATCCCTACACTACTGGCCCTTTTGACAACAGCCCATAGAGTGCAGATTGAGGTCTCACCCAAAACAATATGGGGGGATGCTGGAACCAAGTTTCCACACCCTTGAGATGTCTAAGGGGTCGGTTTAGTGCAACTGTGAATACCTTTGCGTAGGTCACTTCGTGCACTATCCTGATCTGCGAGGCCTTCATAGTTTGTTATAATCGCCTTCGCGTAGCCCTAACCAGGCGCTGAGGTGCTTTCACACTACTAAAGCAGCGATCTGCGCTATTTCCCCAAGTTACACCACAGAATTTACTTATCTTCTTATAACTGTTAGTTACCTTCACATAAACCGATACCTTATCTTATATTAACTTAATCAACATAATCATATAAGTTCGTACATATTATAAATAGCATGAATGCAAATTATACCCAATACATTCAATGCACAAAACAGGAAAAAGATATAGAGAAGTGATATGAAACTTCTTTTTATTACTTCTCCAACGGTCACAAACTCGACCCACCCTGCGCACTTAGCTGCAGGGGTCTGCGGACTCACCTGTGGACTACTAGGCCTCTGCGCACTCAGCTGTACAGTCTTCTCCTAATCTACGACCCAATGACTTGATTCTACACTTAGATAAGACTTAATTCTCCATCTATTGTTTCCACTTCTCTTACTTATTTACAACTTAGAGCCTCGCTCTATTTATACAATCCCATGGTCTGCAGACCATGGATAGATCTTTAAAGCTGACATTACATTACAAAGATGAGGGCGGACAACCCTATGACTCATTTACAAGCTCCCACTCTGTAGGTTTTGACCCCGTACAAAAATTACCTGCATACGAATTCTAAAACACAGAAAATAAACAATGCGAGATCATAACACATAAAACACATATACACAGAGATTTTCCCCTGGATCCCAAAACCGGGACTACTAGCTTGATTTTTTTCATTATGTTCCTTTCAATGTTACAATACATATTTATATATGCTGAAGCATCCAATACCATGGACCAAAAACCATCGCGTCCAATACCATGGACCGAAAACCATCGCATCCAAAAAACATGTGCAAAAATCATGCACAAAACCATAGATGGGTCCACCCAACCCAACATAGGGTCCAAAACCAAAATTTTCCAGGGCGTTGCCCTGTAACCCATAAAGCGAGGTTACGGGTGCCCTTCAAACCCCCTATTAACTACGTGGAAAGAATATAACACAACCCAACATTCTCCCACTTTTTGTTTTCTTTCCATAGGGGGCCACAAGAGAGGTTAGTCATTTTCCCAGCCCTGAAATGCCCATTGTCTCTCTACACCAAGAGAACTTCTTAGAGCTCACAGATTTTGTTAATGCATCTGAAATATTCTTCAAAGTGTCAACCTTTACCAGCAACACCTTTTTGTCTTCTATCATATCCCTCACAAAGTGATATTGGACATCAATGTGCTTTGTCTTTGAATGATATGCAGGGTTATTTGCCAATAAAATTTCACTTTGGCTGTCACAATCTATCCTTATAGCTTCCTGTACTAACCCCATACTTGAACACAATCTCTGCAACCACACTGCTTCCTTGCTTGCATGAGTGGCTGCCATGTATTATACCTCTATAGTTGATAGTGCCACTACAGATTGTTTCGTACTCATCCAACTGACTGCACCTCCAAATAGGTTAAACACATACCCACTTTTAGATCTTCTCTGATCCAGATCTCCAGCCCAGTCTGCATCAACAAAGCCATGAATATCCAACACTTTTTCCAATCTTGGTCTTCCTTGGTAGCACAGACCATAATCACTAGTGCCACGTAAATACCTGAAAAACCGCTTCACTGCTATCTAATGCTCCTTTCCTGCTCAATACTCCCACTGCATGTGCAATGTCTAGTCTAGTACAGACCATTGCATACATCAGGCTACCAAATGCACTTGCATATGGAACACATGACATGTCCTCTTCCTCTTCTTGTTTCTTGGGACATTGTTCAGCAGATAACCTCACACCTACAGGAATAGGAACCTTCACCGGTTTACTATCCTACATTTTAAACCTCTACAGTATTTTCTTGACATACTTCCTCTGGTTTAACCAAAGCTTCCTCTTTGCCCGATCTCTTTTAATTTCCATGCCCAAAATATAGTTTGCAACACCAATATCTTTCATGTTGAATTTGGAAGACAATTGGGTCTTCAAATCCTAGATAATTTCTTTGTCATTTCCAACTAGCAACATATCATCCACATACAAGACCAGATAAATAACACGGTCACCAATTAATTTAAAATAAACATAATGAGTTGCTTTGCTTCTGGTGAAGCCAAGTTCCCATATAAATGTATCAAATTTCTAATACCACATCCTTGGTGATTGTTTAAACCCATATAGAGACTTCTTTAACTTGCATACTAGTTCTTTCTTACCCTTTGCTGCAAAACCCGCAGGTTGCTTCATGTAGATTTCCTCTTCAAGATCCTCGTGAAGAAATGTTGTCTTCACATCCATCTGTTCTACCTCAAAATCAAAACCAACAGCAACAGATAAAAGTAATCTAATAGAAGTTACCTTAGCAACAGGAGAAAAAATATCACTAAAATCAATTCCCGACACCTGGGAATAACCTTTTGATACCAACCGAGCTTTGTATTTATCCACTTTTCCTTCTAAATTTGTCTTCTTTTTGAACACCCATTTGCTACCAATGGGTTTCCTTCCAGCCGGCAACTCCACCAAATCCCAAGCCTCATTTTTGTGCAAAGATGAGATTTCATCAACGATGGCCTCTTTCCAGACTTTTCCATCCTCTGAATCTATTGCTTCCTTCACAGTTCTGAGATCATCATCAGTAATAGATAAAGAAAAATTTGAATAGAAAGTAGATGAACTATAACTTTCAGGCTACCTTCTTTCTCAAACTGATGTTCTCACATTTGAAGTTTGTGGCTCTTCATCTTCTGATTCCTCCTTTGCTGTAGAGTCTAATTCTTCCTCCTTTAGCTCAAACTCTATCTTCTCAGGTTCTTTTCGTTGGACTTCATGTTTAATAGCATCTTTCACCTCTTTGAATGCCACATCTCTGTTGTACACAACCTTCCGTGTGACTAGGTTCTAAAGCTTATAACCCTTTAAACCATCCTTATACCCAATAAAGATGCACTTTTCAGATTTACTATCCAACTTGGTTCGTTTCTCCTTTGGAACATGTACATATGCATCACATCCAAATACCCTCAGATGTGAAAGAGAGGGTTTATTACCAGTCCATACCTCTTGTGGAGTCTTATCCTCCAACGCGGATGAAGGTGACTTGTTGACCAGGTAACATGCAATATCCACCACATCTACCCAGAATTCCTGTCTTAACTCGACACCACTGAGCATGCTTCTTGCCCTTTCCATCAACGTCTTATTGATTCTTTCTACAATTCCATTTTGCTGAGGTGTATATGGAGTAGTCTTCTACCATGCTATACCACACTTCTTACAGAATTCTTCAAATTCATTACTACAAAACTCTCCACCGTTATTTGTCCTCAACACCTTTATCTTCTTCTCTGTCTGGGTTTCCACCAGAGCCTTAAATTCTTTAAACCTGTCAAAGACTTCAGATTTCTTCTTAAGGAAATATATCCATGTATTCCTTGAGAAGTCATCTATAAATGATACATAGTACACAGACTTACCCAGTGATGGAACCTTCACAGGTCCAAACACATCACTGTGCACAAGTTCTAATATCTGTTTCGCCCTCTTACTACTAGAGGGGAAACTCACCCGATTCTGCTTCCCATATACACAATTTTCACAGAAATCAAAATCCAGAGAGCTATTACTCATACCTTCTACCATACCTTTACCCTAAAGTATCCAAAGGCCCTTTTCTCCAATATGTCCAAGCCTTTTATGCCACAGCATGGTCTTCTGTCTAGAGACCACTATATTTTCTGCTCCACTTTCAGGAACCACAAAACTATTGCACCCATCAATAACAGTGCTACCTTGCAGCTTGTACAGAGTTCCAATCCGAACTCCCCACATCAATACCAGTGCTCCCCGAACCATCTTGCAGGTATCCTTCTCGAACACTGTTTTTAATCCTACATCATCCAGCTTGCTAATAGAAATCCGATTTCTGGCTAATGAAAAAATATGTAGAACACCTGGAAGCGTTCTAACCCTTCCACCTTGCAACTTCAACTTTACTTTTCTGTGACCAACGATTCTAGCCTTCTTGTCATCCCCCAAGAAGACATCACCACCATCATATTTCTCATACTCAGAGAACCACTCTCTATGGGGAGTGAAGTGAAAGGATGCACCTGAGTCAATCAGCCATGCCTCATGATCTACATGTGTACTTGAAGAAGCCAAGTACACATCCCCACCTTCATCTGAGGTAGTTTTTGCCTCTGCGGAAGGAGCCTCATTAGATCCCTTTCGTTTGTCAGGAGATTTAGGTTTAAAGTCCCTTTTGTAGTGCCCTTCCTTTCCACATTTCCAGCACACCACCTTTACAAGTTTTCTTGGAGATTTAGACCTCCCACTCGATGACTTATTTTTTTTTCTATTCTGGGTCCGCCCTCGTACAGACAAGGCATCACCATTTTGGCTCTCCATATTTTTCTGTCTCATCTCCTCTGTCAGCAAGGATGAGACTATTTCATCAAAATAAAAGGCAGTTGTATTTCTACCTATTGCAATAACCAGACTATCCCACGAATTTGGTAGAGAACACAACAAACTAATGCACTTATCTTCATCTAAAATTTTAGTATCAACAGATGCTAACTGACTTACCACAGTATTAAATGCATTCAGATTCTCTGTCACCGAGTCTCCATATTTCATCCTCAGGTTATACATATTTTTCCGCAGGAATGGTTTATTCACCAGAGACTTAGATTGGTACAAAGTCCCTAACTTATCCCATAAAGCCTTCGCCATAACTTCCCCTGATACATTCAACAATACTGAATCTGAGACACACAATCGTATTGTGCTCTTCACCTTCCAATCCAACTTCTTCCATTCTTCATTGGACATTCTCGTTGGTTTAGTACCTGGATCTACCATGATCCACTGGTCTTTATCCACCAATAGATCCTCCATCTTGAGTTTCCACAACTCAAAAATCTGACCATTAAATTTATCGATCTCTATCTTTCCACTGCTCGCCATCTTCTTTCACCACCAGAATCGATCTCACAGATCTCCCACTGAATAGGGTCTACCACAGGCCCGAGTGAAACCCCTCAGCAACAAAGGCATCCCCTTGAAGCTAAACTTATCTCTGATACCAAATGTAGGTTTTAACCCCGTACAGAAATTACCTGCATACGAATTCTAAAACATAGAAAATAAATAATGCGAGATCATAACACATATACACAAATATTTTCTCCTGGATCCCAAACCAGGACTACCAGCTTGATTTTTTTCATTATGTTCCTTTCAATGTTACAATACATATTTATACATTTCGAAGCATCCAATACCATGGACTAAAAACCATCACTTCCAATACCATGGACTGGAAACCATCGCATCCAAAAAACATGTGCGAAACTCATGCACAAAACCATAGGTGGGTCCACCCAACCTAACATAGGGTCCAAAACCAAATTTTTTTATGGGTTCCCTTCAAACCCCCTGTTAACTATGTGGAAAGAATATAACACAACGCAACACGCTCTGTGCCCATAAAACACAGAGTCTTTACATCGAATTTAGTCAAAATCTGGGCTTTACGCCACAAAACTTGCCTTGGGGGATCCGGCGCCCAACATGCATCTATACTAGTCTACATGTTCCTTTTTTAGTAGGGAGACAAGTTTCCAATAGATTTACATAAGAAATATGACCAGGGAATCAATCAATGAGTGATACAGTGGACTTCATTAGTCAAGAGAAACTCAACAGGGTTTAAGTTTGCAAACTTCCTTGACATTTTTGTTCATACAGTTGTAGGGCTTCTTAGCAGTCAGAGTGAGACAAGGATTAGTTAAGAAATCAAAAGGGTTTTGCACTTGAGTGAGCAGACAAAGACTGGAAAATGGTATTCATACCAGAATTACACAAAAATAAGAGTATATGGATGTGAGTTGGCTCCCTACAAGTTGCCTAAGTATGTTCTAATGAGAATTTTTTGTCTGGAATATATAAGGTAGATGATCAATATGGATGAAATCCATTTTGTATCAGGTAAAATGAAATAAAAATTTAAGATCAAGACTCAAGTAGGAACATTTATATACAATACTAGAACAATGGGTGATGAGGAAGATTCGATCCTCATGCAATTCAACTTTCAACCTAGTTTTACCTAGTCATATGATCCATTCAGCATTATTTGTAATCTAGGGGTGGAACTCAAAACCACACCTTATAATCATACCCCCAAGCCAGAAATTGAGAAATTTATGAATCAAGGCCATTGGGAGGAGAATACGATTCAAGAATCATAAGAGAAGATTTTGTCTACAGCTACCCTCCACACTCCAGTACCTTAAGATAAACAGGGAAAAAGGCAAAGAGAAGAAACTTCATCTCCAGCCTATACAGAAATAAGTGCTCAAGAATTCATCATTCAACAGAAAAAACAGAAAACACATATTAAATATGTCACCATTCAGAATGAAGAAGAACATCAGACCATTGTTATGAGTGGTTTACAGTTTTCCACAGGGCCAGAGGAACATCTCCCTGACACCCCATCCTCCTCGGCCTCACAAAATCCTTCAGAAAAATCACTGTCAACATAATTGGGTGAACATGATGATCCCAATATCTTCAGTAATTTTTTGCAGATTAAGCAGAAGAATGAAACACTAAAAGCCAATACATATGCTCAATTTTGGAAGCACACTTAACCTCCCAGCACATGTTATTAACAACATTTGATAGTGAGAAAGGAAGGATGCAAATGGAATTCTTATAGGCTCAAGTACCATCTCCAAAAACTCCTGTAGATTATAAAAATACTATCTTCTCATTTGATGCAAAACTTATACATCCCATTGATCAAATGGATATGCATGGACAATCTGGAGAAATAATTTTCTCCTCCATGACAAATACTTCTATTGAACTGTCAAAGTTAAGGACATCTCTTGCAAATGTCTAGACACAATTAAAATTGGAGAAAATTTCTTCATTAGCAAAGGACACCAAAATCAAAGCATTAGAATATTTGGTGATCAAGCTGGGATATGATCCTAGTGATGTCAAAACAATGGAGGAGATCATCAAGAAAAATAATGAAAACATAGCAACACTAAGGAAACAACTAAAATTACCTTCTACAAAGGATCCATTGAAAAAGGAGATACAAGAAAGTGAGCATCATAAAGAATATATGTTCAAATTGATCATTGAGAAAAATATTCAGATAAAAGAGATGGAGGAACAGATAGAGAAGCTACTCAAGGAAAAAGGAGAGGTTTCACAATTAACTATAGCTCTAGTAACAACCATACCCATTAAAGTTGCAGGGACAACAGGAGAATCTACAACAACACCAAAGGATTTGAACAAGGTTGTGCAGGACCTGTCTCTTTAGAGACAGGAAAATGATAAGCTCCAGCATAAGCTAAAGAACTTAGAAGCATAGAAAATAAAAAATGATACCCTATTGGTTGAAGAAATGTAGAAATATCATCAACTCTCCAAGAAGATAGATCAATTGGAAAATCAGTCATTGATGGCTCAGACCTTGGCCATTTTTCTGCAGTTGTTCTTATGGACTTATATCATTAGTTATCCTTTCCCCAAAGAGCCCATATTTTCAAAACAATTCTTCTAGAAGATTCTCACCTTCCTAAGAAAAATCCCCCCTATCCAGTTTCTATGTTCCCACAGAAAGCCAAGCAGATAATTGACTTAGTTTCTTTCTTTTAGGGTATCCATAAGACCAATGGGTAAATGAGCCTATTCTAGGGTTTCTATCAGTTTTCTCCAATGAGCACAAGCCAACATTTATGTTCAATTTTAGCCAATTTCTCGCTGATAATATTCATGAGAAGATGTTGAAGATTACTATAGAAGGCATATTTAATTATTCATCTATACTAGTTGTTAGAGCCTAAATCTGCCTTAGGCTGAGGAAGGCAAAATTCAGGATAACCAAAAACCACGCTCAGTCTGGTAGCTAGCCCTACCAGAACAGGAGAGGGCTCTCTCCGAGTCACACTCAGTAAAAATAAACAATAGGTTCTGATATGAATCAAAAATGAATACTGATTTTAGGCTAGTAAATAGATATGGAAAAAAAGCGATTTTTTGAATAACTGAATTTTTTGGGCTGTGTGGGACCAAAGGATCGCATGAGCTGGGAAATTAAATCAAAGACATAGGATATTTCATGAGGCAAGATAGGTGAGAGGTTTAGCAATCAGATTTAAATAAAATGGAGTGGAAAGATTGTTTGAGAAAAAGCTAAAAAGAGCATACACATGAATCCTTTTCAAACAAAAGAAGATATACAAAATATGAATGCTTTACAGGGCAGAGCATAAACTGAATTCTACCTCTTCTACTTAAGAGAATTCAACCAGAAATGATTATGAATGGATGGTAAACATAACAAAATACATATGAAACATAGAAATAAAAACACATTTGCTAAACTCACACCACAAGGATCTCATGAATCCGAGCTGCATCATTCTATTAATTTCCAAGCCAAAACTGTACAAATGAAAGTGTTAGGTTTTTCTCCACGCTATTCCCAGAAACTCCAACCCTTTACAAATGACTTTCAATACAATAAATAAGCTTAGAAGTCGGAAATCAAATCAATGAATATAGGGAGTCGTTTAATCATCATTAATGAACTGAAGCTGAAGAGCCAACCGTTTGCCAGTGTTACATTTTCCACCCAAACGACCGATGGAGAGGTCTCGAGACTCAAAACTTGCCCAAATTTCTTGGCCATGCACCATCAGTCATGATTTTTCATGCCAAATCCAATGATGTAAACTTTTTTCAATTTGGATCTCCCTAGCAAAATCACGCGCCACGTATGCGGCGCATAGGGAAGTGGCATGGGGCATTGGGCTTGAGGCACGGTGCATAGAGCCTGTGTGTAGCACTTTTTGCAGGAGACTTTTGGAGGCCTTCCCAGTGTCCAAAATGGGCACAAGATAGCTTGTTGGAAAGGTATTTGAGTTGGCTTTCCAACCCAACTAGAATTTCTGAATTTAGAGTTCATTTCCCTGTCAAAAATCAAATCTCCCAAGACTGGTCAAAATGTGCCAAATGAGGCTGCCTCAAGGCAGAGTGCTGTTGCAGTCAAATTTTGAAGTTGTTCCTCAACTCCAAACTGAGATCATGATAGCTCATTGGAAGGCTATTTGCCTCTAGTTATCAGTTTACTCATAAAGCAAGTCATTTGGCTAACCAAGCTAGGAGAAAACTTGATTTTCCCAAGGTCACTTTAGAGGTGCATCAATTCTCCCGAGGCAATTGTATTTTTGACATTTCTATAAAACAATGCAAAGTTTGTAAAAATTGAAGGAGGTTTTTCTTCCGTGGCATATTGGGGACAAAAACCTCTCTCAGTTTTCCAAAATTCATATTTTCTTCCTCATAAACATCATTTGAGTGAATTATTGAACCTTCCTCTGGCTTGCAAGTATTATTGAAGCACTTTGAGAACAACGATTTGCAAACCCTAGACCTAATGACCAAGTTGACTCTTTGCTTATCAAGTGATAAAAACAATATTGTAAATGATTTCAAGACTGTCTTAATGAACTTTAATAAACAGAGCTGAGCCAGCAGGACATGGCATGAGGGATAAATGAGTGACCAGGTCCTTCCATCAGAATATGGAATGCTCCTAAATGGAATGCAGGTGATCAAGTAGAATGGGACACCTAAAAATGAAATGAAAAAAGAGTTTTGATCTCTGAGGAGGACTGAAAAGACCGACTCTAACATTGGCTCCAATGGGGAATGGTAGCTCCCTGGAGGTGCCAAGAACTGCAGATCTTTGGGGGAGGAGACAGTGCCTTTCGTCCATTGGGCTATGGAATCAAAACACGGAAACTGACATTATGCAGACGGACTCTGACTGAAGACTCAAACTGAAAACCATAATAAAACCAAACATGACTAAATCCTAACTAAGAAACTGGAAAGATGCTCATATTTGAGCTTATTCAGCAAACCTACCCTAATTACTCTTTTCACCACCCGATCAAGTGAGATGGAACAGCCAATGCAACAAGGTAAGCATCATGGCTAATATTTGATTTCTTCCCAAATGCTTTTTGATGCGCAGGAAAAGGGAAGAATCAAAAGGCAACTCCCATGGAAACTTGGAATCAAGTTCACTGCTGACAAACTTGCAAAGCATGAATTGGCTAGATGACTTCAAGAATAATGCAAAAGGATCTTCATAAGCATCGCCATTTATTTCCATTAACACATTACTGCTCTGGTCCAAGTAATCTTCATAGCTGGATATTAAAATTTTCCTCACATCTGTGTTGTCTTTCTTTAGTGATAGCAGTTGGCTGTCAAAAGGATCTTGAATTTTGTGAAGAACCAAACTTTGTTGCTGATTCCAAACAGAACCAAAGCCTCCTTTATCAATCTCCTCATATGACTGCAAACTTTGGTATGGGCTATGAAATGAAAAATCTGTTAAACAAGATAATGAAGGTGACCTTTGAAATAGATGATTATCAACATTCTCTTTTGTCACATGTTTGGCTAATGGAGAAGAATTTTTACAGCAAACAGAATCTAACACATGAGCAAAAGGATCATCAAAAACTTGAGGGGACTGCTGCGATGTATCTATTGAAACTGTATGACATCCTATTTGTTGTTCATCTTTTTCTTTTGAGATATTATGAAGATTCTACCTTATAAACTGAAGTACTTCGAAACAAAAGGGTATAGAATCCTCTTGCATCATTAGATCATGTATTTCGGCTACCACACCTTCATCTGTAATATGACCTTCCACTGTGTTTGGTGGCTGCAAATCTGGTTCTAGAGAGGGTTTTATATCCAAAATGATTTCATCAATCATTTCAGGGGGAGATTTCTTATTAACAACTTGCTCAAGAATTTCGCCATCTATCTCATCCTCAACATTAAAACTGAGAGATTGTTGATTTCCTACAGGCTGCTCATTTGAAGATTTACTATGCAATTTACCCCTCAAAAGATGAAATGATTCAAAACAGAAAGGTAAGGAATCTTCTTGTATCATTTGATCGCATGTGCCAGCTTCCATGTCTTCATCTGCAACTTGAAAATTAATGGCATTTGGGGGTTGGAACTCTGAATATAAGAAGTTTGGAACAAAGTTTTCGTCACCCTCAAGAGGATCCAAATCAAGACTGGTCGACAACTAACGTTTGATTGCATGGAAATTGTCTCTGATGAACTGACATGAATCAAAGCAAAAAGGAAAAGATCCTTCACATACTTCAAAACCCGCTGCACTTTCCTCATTATTTCCATAGCTGATATGCATCGGTTGATCACTGTACCTGAGCCGCTGTAAGTGAACTTCCTCATCCCACAAACTAGCTGTTGATTTGTCTGCAAGATTAACTTCTGTTTGGAGAGCATAATCATCATCATCATACTGATCAAACTGAGGCAAATCGTCAGTATAAAACACATCATCAAGCATACATGTCATATCAACAGGTCTTTCTTCTCCCAGATGATCTACAAAACAATCCTTATGACAACTGAGATAAGAAACAATATGTTTTGGATCAACCACTTGCTCATGAACGTCATTTTCATTTTTTTCAGTCATTTTCCGCACCATCTCTTCTACTGCACTCACAAAAATGTCGAGCTTTTCCTCTGAAGGTGTCGTTTTCTATGGATTCATGTTTTTCATCTCTTCTTCTTTCAACCTTGCCCTTCTGATCAGCAAGTGAGCCTCTACATTTACTGCACTTTTATGCATCTCTTCAAGTGTTGCGACATTCTTTTCTATCAGCTAAAACTCCATTTCCGGATCAAAGGCACCCGGGTAATGCAAGAGAGCAGATCTAGGAGGAGGTCTTATATGAACCGGCATTGAATAATAAAGTTGATTAAATCTGGCTGAAAACTGTTGTACTGTCTCCCCTGGCAGTCTTTTCAGCTGATTATACTCTTCTATGATAAGGAAAAGGTTCTGTCCAATCCTCCACCTGTCAAGAAAAACTTTGATGAACTGCTGTAAATCTGTGATGCTCGCATCAGGCAGGGCTTTGAACCAACTCTTGACTTTGCCTCGCAAAGAAAGAGCAAAAAGCCTTATACTGACATCTTCTTCATCAATTTCAAAAAGGTCTAGAAAAGTCTCAACATTCTGCACATGTTGCTCAACATTGACATTCTTACATTCACCGTCAAATCTTGGCAAGTATAGATCATAGTTTTTGGGGAAAGCATGAAGAACAGAAGGTAAAACAAGAGGTTTATACCTATCTGGGATTATAACAGCTGTAGGAATATATACAAGAGCTATGGGATCAGTTTTGTTTTCTTTAGGCTCATCACTTTGCAGAGAATCATCATAAGATGTAGGAAAAGTAAGGAGGCTAGGATCAAAGGGAAACTTAGTATTTATGCTTTTTGAATGGGTCGATTGAAGATTTTGATTAGCTTTATCATACAACAAGTTCTGAAAAACTTTCAAGACAACTTCAAGAATAGCAAAGAAGTAATTCACAAGAAAGCAGAGTAGGTCCTAAATACCATTACACTTTGGATACCCGAACTTTGTGTAAGATCCTTCCATTTTCACAGAGAAAGAGTTAGTCCTCTAGTGGAGTCACCATGAAGCACCGATTGCTGGATTCTTCAATGAATGGAGTCGCCAGGTGAATGATTTCAGCCATCTTCTGTCTGATTGTTGTCCACCATCAACCATCAGATCTGAACTTAATACATGTATTGGGGCAAGACAATCTTCAAGTAAACCATTTTCATCCCCAGTATGGTCGCCACTATGTTAGAGCCTAAATCTACTTTAGGCTGAGGAAGGAAAAATTTAGGATAACCACAAACCACGATCAGTCTGGTAGCTAGCCCTACCAGAACAGGGGAGTTCTCTCTCCGGGTCACACTCAGTAAAAATAAACAATAGGGTCTGAGATGACTCAAAAATGAATACTGATTTTAGGCTAGTAAATAGATATGGAAAAAGGCGATTTTTTGAATGACTGAATTTTTTGGGCTGTGTGGGACCAAAGGATCGCATGAGCTGGGAAATTAAATCAAAGACACAGGATATTTCGTGAGGCAAGATAGGTGAGAGGTTTGGCAATCAGATTTAAATAAAATGGAGTGGAAAGACTGTTTGAGAAAAATCTAAAAAGGCATACACATGAATCCTTTTCAGACAGAAGAAGATATACAAAATATGAATGCTTTACAGGGTAGAGCATAAACTGAATTCTACCTCTTCTACTTAAGAGAATTCAACCAGAAATGGTATGAATGGATGGTAAACATAAAAAAATACATATGAAACATAGAAATAAAAACACATTTGCTAAACTCACACCATAGGGATCTCATGAATCAGAGCTGCATCATTCTATTAATTTCCAAGCCAAAACTGTACAATGAAAGTGCTAGGTTTTTCTCCACGCTATTCCCAGAAACTCCAACCCTTTACAAATGAATTTCAATACAATAAATAAGCTCAGAAGTGGGAAAGCAAATCGATGAAGATAGGGAGTCGTTTAATCATCATTAATGAACTGAAGCTGAAGAGCCAACCATTTGCCAGCGTTACATTTTCCACCCAAACGACCGATGGAGAGGTCTCGGGACTCAAAACTTGCCCAAATTTCTTGGCCATGCACCATCAGTCATGATTTTTCATGCCAAATCCAATGATGTAAACTTTTTTCAATTTGGAGCTCCCTAGCAAAAGCGCGCGCCACGTGCGTGGCGCATAGGGAAGTGGTGCGGCGCATTGGGCTTGAGGCGCGGCGCATAGAGCCTATGCGTAGTGCTTTTTACAGGAGACTTTTGGAGGCCTTCCTCGTGTCCAAATTGGGCACATGATAGCTTGTTGGAAAGGTATTTGAGTTTACTTTCCAACCCAACCAAAATTTTTCAATTTGTAGTTCATTTTCCCTATAAAAAATCAAATCTCCCAAGACTGGTCAAAATGTGCCAAATGAGGCTGCCTCAAGGCAGAGTGCTGTTGCAGTCAACTTTTGAAGCTGTTCCTCAACTCAAAATTGAGCTCATGATAGCTCATTGGAAGGCGCTCTATGTCTAGCTATCATTTTACTCATCAAGAAAGTCATTTGGCTAACCAAGCTAGGAGAAAACTTGATTTTTCCAAGGTCACTTTAGAGGTGCATCAATTCTCCCGAGGCAATTGTATTTTTGACATTTCTCTAAAACCATGCCACCTGTGTAAAAAGTGAAGGAGGTTTTTATTCCTTGGCCTATTTTGGACAAAAAAATCTCTCATTTTTCCAAAATTCATCTTTTCTTGCTCAGAAACATCATTTGAGTGAATTATTGAACCTTCCTCTGGCCTGCAAGTATTATTGAAGCACTTTGAGAACAACAATTTGCAAACCCTAGACCTAATGACCAAGTTGAATATTTGCTTATCAAGTGATAAAAACAAGACTGTAAATGATTTCAATATTGTCTTAATGAACTTTAATAAACAAAGCTAAGCCAGCAGGACATGGCATGAGGGATAAATGAGTGACCAGGTCCTTCCGTCGGAATATGGCATGCTCCTAAATGGAATGCAGGTGATCGAGCAGAATGGGGCACCTAAAAATGAAATGCAAAAAGAGTTTTGATCTCTGAGGAGGAATGAAAAGACCGACTCTAACACTAGTCTACATGTTTCTTTTTCAGTAGGGAGAGAAGTTTCCAATAGCTTTACATAAGCAAGATGATCAGGGCATCAATCAATCAGTGATACAATGGAATTCATTAGTCAAGAGAAACTCAACAGGGTTTAAGTTTGTTGATGAGCCCCAAAAATGGGTAACTTATTGGGCTCATTTTGCCTATTTTTCTCCATTAATCCACCATTCTTCATAGTTTATGCATGCTTTTGAGTATATTTATATTGATTGAACGAATGAGGATAGTCACTTGACCATGAAGACTAATACGTGTTTATTGCAGATTTTTGGACAACTTTTGGACCAAGGTCAAGCATTTATGAGCCATTTGATAGTTGAATGCAAAGGGACAAGGCTGAGGATTCGTAGGAAGGGTGCCTCCTGCACTAAATGGCCTCTTCCTCGAGTTCTCCACCATTAGCTCGGAGTTTAGCAGCCCACCAACGTTGATTCCCAAGGGCAGCCGAGCAGCTTTTATGAAGTGATTAAGTACTAGCAGTTTGGGTAACCAAGCCCCTCGAATCAAGGAGGACTGTTGGAGGTCCTCGTGGTGCATAAATAGGAAGGCTTCCAGCCTTCGTAGGTTACTTTTTGAATAGTTGTATTCTGCACTATAGTGCTGCTAGTTTCTCAGCTCATTTTGTAGCTTCTACTGTACAACTTCTTTTGTGACATGGTTATTTTTGAGTAATGGAAAGCAGTTTCATTTGGCACCAGTTCTGAGCTTCTTCTTAGGAGCCTACAGCTCTTGGGGTTGGGCCCAACCCAAGTGCCAAGGCTTCCTTTGTGTACTGTTATGTGTTGCTGATGTCTTTATCAAATAATTTCTATTAAGTAGATTAAATTGTTTCTTGGTTACCTAGGTCATTGTTAATGATTAAAAAAAGATTTTCATGTTTAGATTGGTTTGATAGGTTGACAACAGAGAAGATCTTTAGAAAAAGGCTATCAAGCACCCCTGATCTCACCTCTCCCTCCGTGGGACCATGAGTTGGGACCAAGGCATCCTTGCCGCCACCAAAAACACTGTCTTTGCTTCATCATGCAATTGTTAGTGTTAGATTCTCATTTGTGGAAGTTGATACCAGTTGCGGTTACATGCTCAGGTCCATGATTGCTTAGTTTGCATAGCTATTTCACATGATTTTGTTTCCAATAAACTTCTGTTCATTTTCTTTGCTGATATTTAGGTCAGATTAGGTTAAAGTAGCTAGGTCTTTGGTTTTCCAAGTCTTTGTTTGAATAGTTTGGAAAATAACTTGCAGAGCACCTGTGATACCTCTTTGCCTACCCCTACTCCATCAATACCACCTGCTTCGTCCTCTAACTCTGATTCTTGCCTCACATTTGCTACGTTCCCTCACTTTGACCTAATTTCCATATTTTTGTGCAACATTGCTCTACCCCTCCTTGAACAAATCCAACCATCCTTATCACTCACCCGCTTCGTTCGCTAGGTCCTGGACCCCTCCACATCATCATCCAACCTCCGTACCCACTTCTTCACCTTTCTTCCACCCTCAACCCTCCAAAAATCCCCTTTCAGAACATCCTGTAGAAGCCACAGAACATCTCGTCGAACCCCTGTAGACTTCGTGTAGAAGCTCACGAAAGTGGTTTCTTGAGATCTGAACACTGTGAAACTCTCTAGAAGGGTGCTAGGGACCCCCTAGGCCCTCTTCTAACCTTCCCAACCTCCTACAAGTACCTACTCCATTTGCTTTTGCTAATCAACCTCTGCACAGTCAAAAACAGTTAAATCATATGCAAAATAATTCTGACAAATTACTCAAAAATACAAAAAGATGTTTTATTCATATTTCTCTTTAGAAGTAGCTTAGTCACATGCATTTTAACTTTCTAGAAGTCAATGGCATCCATTTCTGTAGCTTTCATCCTTTTACTTGCACCAGTAGGGTTAGTCGCTAAAACTAGGGTTTGTTAGGGTTTGCGTCCCTTTCTAGCTTTCAACTTATTTCTGCAGGTATATTAGCCTCCGGTTGAGTTAGTTTTCGTCCATCACAGTTAAAAGCTTCTTCTAAGAGCTCATAGAAGTTGGCTTAAGCTCCTAGCGGACTTGTGCCAGCTGATCAAGTGACAGCCTGTGGCAAGAGCTAGTACTTGTGCATATAACACCGTCGCTTCCAAGTTTGTTACGAACTACTGGGTTGATAAAAGGAAAGAAGGGAGTCCCAGGAGTTGCAGCATTATTGCTGCAATACTAGAGCCCACCATTATTTTTGGCGTCGTTGTCAGGGAAGTGTCAGAGTATTTATGATTGCTGCTTTTCTTCTATTTTCTACTACAACCTTCTGCTAAGTAGTTTATTTCATTTCTATTCTGCAAAAGTAGATTAGACCTTTCCTACTTTCATAGATTAGCATTTCAATTCTGCAAGCGTAGATTAGCATTTCATTTCCGCAATTTCAATTTTTCAAGCATAACCTAGCATTTCATTCATGCAATTTCATTTCAGCAAAATAGATTAGTCCTTTCCTGCTTTTATTTCAATTCTGCATTTTCATTTCACCAAGATAGATTTTAGTTAGTTGCAATTCAATTTATTTCAGTTTTGCAGGTACAAGAAGAAGAAAAAAACAAAAGCAAACAAAAATATTTCATTTCATGACTCGTAGGAACAGAGAAAATACTGGAAAATTCCTACCCAACACCCCCACCACATCACTGAGTCACCCTTCTCTCTTCTTTGGTGGCAGTGATCCAGAAGAACCTATAGGTGAACCTCCTGAGATATACGAAGATCCTATAACAGAAGAAGAGCAAGAAAACATTCCTTTTGAGACCATGGCTAAAAACAAAAATGGTAGAGAAGATGAGGAGAGAATAGAAGGTGTCTTTCCCATCCGAGAGACCAACGGGGACATGAAGATGAAAAACATAAGTCCCTCAACCTTACCTCATTTCCATGGATTGACCACTGAAGACCCTGATACCTTCCTGTTTGAGTTTTTTGTCCTTTGTTGAACTTATGACTATGCAGAAGACAAGCAAAATTTGAAACTCTTTCCCTCTACCCTCAAGGATGCAGCGCTACGCTGGTTCGTAGGGTTACCTGCAAACAGTATCACAACTTGGGCTCAGATGCAGCAAGCCTTTAACAACAAATACTGGGACTACTGTAGGTCAAAGGAAACAAAGGGAGAAACCTTTTGGATGACGATGGGAAGTGATGAGTCTTTAGAAGACTACAAGGAAAGGTTCCAACTTAGCTATAAACGGGCCAGGTGCACGCTTGACCCTGAATCTCTGAAGCTAGTTCTGCTCCAAGGAGTCCCTGAAGACCTTCTAGATACCCTCCATCTGCTAGCTGGAGGAGACATCTACCAACTACCTTATGAGGACATAAAGACTGTGTTTAGAAACCACTCTAGGGCAGCCTGGAAACGAGGTAGGGGGAATCCACTCTCAGCTAGTACCACCTTCTCCAAGCATGAGTTTGCTAATCAGATGGAAGACCTCAAAAGTGAGATGAGATAGACCATTGCCATGCAACTGGATACTTTTCGAATCCAACAGAAGAAAGAGGAAGCTGAGAGGCCTTTGGCCAATTTTTGTCCCAGATGTACAAGGAAGCATCCTAAGAACGAGTGTCCATTACACTCAGTGGAGGTATGTTTCGTTTGTGAGGAAGACCACCCCACGAACCAGTGCCCAACCTTACCTAGACTTAAAGCCATGTACCAAGGGGCTGAAGGGGCCACTGAGCCACTCTACTTCCTTAACCAAAGGAGGCCACATGGGTCCAGACCTTACCAGTAGGGGATGCAAGGAACATCCCAAACTTATTACAACCCCAACCAATCCGCTCACATGCCTTCTTGGGGGCCCCCTGCTCATCCTTCCTGGTCCACACCTCCTCCTTGGTCTTATCCATCTCAATACCATACTCAACCTGCTGCTCATTCATTTCACTCTCATGTCCAGCCACAACCTCAGTGGAATGCACCTCAACCGGGGTGGAGGCCCCAATACAACTCTCCTCCCGCTATTTTGCCTCCACCTCCTACTCAACCACAACCATTACCTCCTGCTCCTCCAAGACAACCCCAGATGCCTGCTCAACCGAACCCGAACCCCAACAATAGACAGGCCCAACAGGTATACACTGGAGAGACAACATGCCCTACCTATGCTGTGGAGATTCAGGAGATCAACCTACGATCTGGAAAGGTCCTTCCAGATCGCCAACCTCCTCCCCTAGAGGAAGAGGAAGAGAAACAGGAAAGTGAACCCAAATCCATTCCACCCTTTCCTGAGAGACTAACAGTAGCCACGCAACCAAACCTAGAGGAGACTGAACTTCTGGGAGAACTTAAACAGTTGTGTGTGAAAATCCCACTTCTCTAGGCCATAAAAGATGTACCAATCTACAACAAATTGATCAAGGAGAAGTGTTTCAGGCACCCAGGAAGGTGCAAGAGAGATGCCTCGACTATTAATGTCATAGGACAACTATCTGATCTAATGTTGGGGCAAGTAATCTGTCCAAAATATTTGGACCCTAGGAGTCCTGTAGTTGATGTCGACATCAATTGCACCATGATCCCCCACACCTTGATTGACCTAGGGGCTGCCATTAATGTGATGACGAGGGACACTATGCTTAAACTTAACCTTCAGAGTTCCTTAAGAAAGACCTCGACAGTACTGCAGTTGGTAAACCGCTCCACTGTGACTCCCGAAGGGATTGTGGAGGATGTCCTGGTCTCTGTTGTTTCTTGGGAGTACCCTGCGGACTTCTTGGTCCTTCAACCCAAGGAAAAACTCACTGGATACCCCCTTATTTTGGGAAGGCCTTGGTTAGCTTCTGCGGATGCTTACATCAGTTGTCGAGCTGGAAGCATGACCATCAAGAATGGACCTATGTCCAAACAACTAGTCCTATAACCTTCTGCCCAACCTCTGTTAGAACATGAATTACCACTCTGGTTGGGGGAGGGAGATGAGGGTGAAGTCTACTCTGCACCATTGTGCATAGTAGAAGCCGCCAGGGGAGGTCCTCTGACCGAGGATGACTTGATCGAGAATTTGATTCAAAATCCATCTCCCAGTGCACTATCGTTAGAGGAGTTATTGGAAGGTACCCAAGCCAGTGCTTTAGTGGACCTCTGTTTGGCCGATCCGACCTCACCCAGAGTTAAAAATGTGAAATTTGGCCCTGAAAGAACCTTAAAGATCAGCTCATCCCTATCTCCCTCCTAGGAGGAGCTGTGTAGCTTATTGAGCCACCATTTGGATGCCTTCGCTTGGAGCTATAAGGAGATGAAAGGAGTCCACCCTTTGGTCTGTACCCATCACATTTACATCAAAGAGGATTGCAAACCAGTTAGGCAGCCTCAGAGGAGAATGAACCCAGCCCTTAAAGACATTGTCAAAGAATAATTGCAAAAGTTGTTGGATGCAGGATTCATCTACCCCATCTCAGACAACGAATGGGTTTCTCCTCTAGTGCTTGTACCCAAGAAAAATGGGAAGTGGAGAATCTGTGTAGATTATCGAGAACTTAACAAAGCCACCAAGAAGGACCATTTCCCTTTGCCATTCATAGATCAAGTGCTAGATGGGCTGGCAGGGAAGAAGTTCTTTTCTTTCCTAGATGGGTTCAACGAGTATAATCAAATCCAAATCAGCCCGGAAGACCAAGATAAGACCACCTTCACTTGTCCTTGGGGAACCTTTGCCTACCGGGTCCTTCCCTTTGGGCTATGCAACGCTCCTGCCACTTTCCAGAGAGCAGTATTGAGCATATTTGCTGAGCTGGTTCACGATTCGGTGGAAATCTATATGGATGACTTTACTCCTTATGGGTCTAACTTCCAAGAAGCATTATCTAACCTGGGAAAAGTTTTAACCAAGTGTATTGAGATGAACCTGTCCCTTAGTCCTAAAAAATGTGAATTCCTGATGACTAAAGGGACCGTGTTAGGTCATACCATTTCTCAGCAAGGATTACAGGTGGATCCTAACAAAATTGCTATCATCCAAAAGGTTCCACCTCCTCAAAAGGTAAGAGATGTTCGGAGTTTCCTAGGCTTAGTAGGATATTATAGAAGATTCATTAAAGATTTCAGTAAGCTAGCCTCGCCATTGTTTGGCCTCTTAGGGAAAGATGTTGAGTTTAAATGGACTAACGACTACCAAGGGGATCTGGATGAGTTGAAAGATGAGCTAGTGTCTGCCCCAATCTTGAGAGGTCCAAACTGGGCCCTACCTTTCCACATCCACACCGATGCCCTGAACAAAGACATAGGGGCAGCCTTAGGACAAGTTGAGGAGAAACTACCATATGCCATATACTTTGTCAGCAAAAACCTGTCCAAGGCAGAGATGAACTATACTGTAACCAAAAAAGAGTTCCTAGCTGTAGTCCATTCCCTAAACAAGTTCAGACACTACATCATTGGTTATCAAACATTCGTACACACTGATCATGCTGCGATTAGATATTTAATGAATAATCCTGATGTAAATGCTCGTATCATTAGATGGTTACTCTTGTTGCAGCAATTTGATTTGACCATTGTGGACAAGCCAGGTAAGGAAAATGTTGTTGCTGACTTTCTGTCTAGATTGGATTTGCCTGTAGGTGAAGAAGGGACAGTGGATGACTAGATTCCAGACGAACACCTGTTTGCTATTTCAGTACTCTCTCCATGGTTTGCTGATATAGCAAATTACTTGGTCTCAGCACAGTTCCCTCCACACCTATCCTCAAGAGAGAAGAGCAAAATTGTGAGGAAAAGTGCCCCATTCACTTGGATCGGGGGAAACCTATTTAAACTTGGCCCAGATCAGATCTTGAGGTGTTGTGTTAGGGAGGAGGAAGTTTTCGACATCCTCCTGACCTGTCACAATGGGCCCTGTGGAGGTCACTTTGCAGCGAAAAGGACTGCCTTCAAAATTCTACAAGCAGGCTACTATTGGCCCACTCTTCATCAAGATGTCAGAAGATACATCAGCCAATGTGACCAATGTCAAAGGATGGGGAAACCGACTCCAAGGGATGAAATGCCCCTCCAACCTCAAGTGACCTTCGAGCCATTTGAGAAGTGGGGCATGGATTTTGTGGGTCCTATCAACCCTCCTTCAAAGCAAAGGTCTTACATCATTGTGTGCACAGACTACCTAACAAAGTGGGCAGAAACCAAGGCAATCAAGGCAGTGACAGAAGGAAAAGTGGCTGAGTTTTTAAGGGAAAATATCTTCTACAAATTTGGCTACCCAAGAGAGCTAGTCACCGATCAAGGAAGTTAGTTCACCTCTAACCTGATTGAAGACCTGCTCACTCATCACAAGATCAAGCATAGAACTTCCACCCCTTATCATCCGCAACCTAATGGGTAGATGGAAGTTGCTAATAGATCATTGGAAGAGATTTTGACTAAAGTGGTGAGCAGCAGCAGGAAGGATTGGGCAGATCACTTGGTTGAGGCCACCTGGGCTTACATAACCACTTGGAAAACTACAACATGTTTCACACCTTATGAGCTGGTCTACGGGAAGAAGGCTCTGCTGTCCATAGAATTTGAGTACAACACATTGAGGGTGGCAGCTCAGCTGGACCTAGATCTCAGCCATGCACAACGGGAAAGATTACTGCAGCTGAATGGATTAGATGAACAAAGAATGCAGGCCCTTCTCCACTCAGAAGTAGTTCAACTCTAGAGGAAGATATGGCATGACCGACACCTTAATGAAAAGCAATTCCAGCCAGGAGATTGGGCGCTGCTGTATGACTCAAGATATAAGGATTTCAAAGGGAAACTGAGGACAAGGTGGTTAGGACCATATACAGTGGAGAAATACAACGAAAATGGTTCAGTCCTTATCAGGACCATTGATGAAGAAGCCATCCCCATGCTCGTCAATGGGCATCGATTGAAAATATACAGGAAACCCCTTTCGAGGTAGGAGTTCATTGAAACTTTGGACAAATCAGTGCTAGTAGTAGAGCAGGGCCCTGTCTCTACTCCACCCACACCTTAAGCATCCAAAAAAAAAAAAAGAGAGAAAAAATAGAGAAATGAAATAAAAATATCCCTGGGTGAAAACTTCTTAGAGGCATCCGGGGTAGACAGTGAGGGTGAAAACGTCATGGAGGCGCCCCAACTGTCTCTCTCTCAGATAAAAAAAAAAAAACAGGCCTAATCTCTGTGGAATAATTGCAGGTTGCAGGGAATATATTGCAGGTTAGGAAGGTCGCGCAAAACAAGGACATGGGTCCACATGACACCCTCACAAACACTTCCTCCATGACCACTTGCCTCTCCTAGGATTTGATCATATTCGGGGGCAAATTTCACCTTCTATAGGAAGTTCTGCCTATTCTACAGGCAGTTTATGTCTTCTACAGGAAACATCCTGTAGAACCTTCAGGCAAGCCAAAATCAATCTTGGAGGGGAATCTGAAGGTTGGAATCTATTTGTTAGGCATACAGCCACCCCTGTTTCCACCCATCACCATATGGCACCTTGTTCCACCTCTTTACACCTCCGTCACCCACCTGGTTATGTGTTCTTGCACAGTCACACAAGAAACCCTGTTTTCCTCATATTGCCAGCAAGAATTTTTCAGCGACAAATTAAGCAATGATGTCTAGTTCACCCTACCTGTCATTCTCCATCTGGACTCTTCATCAACCGAATCCCTTGTCAGCAATATAACCCTGCTCGTTTAGCTTGCATTCCAGGAGGATAAGCAGCTACAGGAATCCTCTAGCAGCTGATCCCTCTGGGAGACATATTCTGGAAGCAGGAACAACCAAAACCAAATAGAGCTTGTACATGCAGTGTTAACAACCAAAGGATCAGGTTCCAAAACCTGTGCATACAGCATCAAAGAATGAAGGAATGGTTTCTAACACCCGTGCATAAGGCAACAACAAGCGAAGGAATAGTCCCGCGACCTGAAATCTCCATAATGTGTCCATGGCCATGCAGGTAAGTGCCTAAACCCATTCGTCAATTGCAAAAACTATATTTCGAAAGCTGCATGCCTTTGAAAATGGTTCGGATTGAATGGGATCAGTGGCCAGTCAACTGGCCACCCTCAGCCAGTTACATAGCTTTGTGGGATTCGAACAAGCTCAATTACGTTCAAATTTATCGATGAGACATGCAGCCGACACGTGTGGAGTGTCCAGTTGGGGAAAATTGTCGGGACTTGCAGTGGTGGCGGCGATTAATGGCCAAAGGGGAGGTGATGGCGGTAAGAGACACACAGAGAAATGATGGCCGTGACGTTGGATCAACGGTTCAGTCTAACCACCTCATCCCCTCACCACGAATTACACCACAGTTAAAAGATACTCAGCTGAAGACTCTCACCACCCTTTGTTCATTTGCACTTGCAACGTCCTCGGCTGAAGTACGCGTCCTCTGCTTCCAAAATCTGTTAACCGTCGTCCTCCACCGAGTTTTCAGCCTGTTTCAAAAAAATCTCCCGCGTACCGGGCTTGTTCAGAGGCGCAGTGACATCCTACAGAAGCCGGTAAGAATTCTACAAGAAGAAGCTCTACAAGAAGTACGACATAGCTTTCCGAAGCAGAGAAGCCTGGACTTTTCTTCGTCGAATTTGGAGTTCCGAGAGAGGTAGGCTCGAAAACACTCTTCCATGCATGGTATGTTTCGAAAAGGTGGTGAATTGAACTGTCTCAAATTGGGGAGTCCGAGAAAAATCTGCCTATGATTTGGAAATAGTAGTTTTCCTATGTGTTGCATGATATTTCTCAGTCGTTCTTGCGTCAAAATTATCCTCCACAGTTCCTGCTAAAAAAGAAAATTCTCCTGTAGGAAAGCTACGCAACTGTGAGGGCTAGCCTGTGTATGAAGAATTTGAATTTGCATGTTTGTATGTATGCTAGGAATAAACATTGAGCTCTATACACTGTCTGTGGAAACCTAATTTCTTCCTTCATAAATGGACAGCCGAGTTCCGGGCAGCAACATCCTTAAAGCTAGGGAATTGGTGCTAATTGATAGTTGAAATCCCTTCTCAAAGTTCAAGGGAGAAATCCATAAACAACATTCCCTTTTCTGATCAGAGCATAAAACAAGGCATTCTCACCATGCCAGGGGGGTTTATCAGGAAAGAACCTTCGAATCCCAGCAAGCTGCGTGAGCATCCGGAGGTGGTGGACCTCTTCACCCGCGCCAATTGGATGTCCTTTTGTGACAAAATTCAGGGTCATGACGATGAGATAACGGAGGAATTCTTAATGTCCCTAAAACCTGAATCAAAGACACAGGCCACAATGAATTTTAGGGGTTTGACCCTAGAAGTTACCCCTGAGCTCATCAGTCGTGTTACTGGTCTCCCATTAGGGCTCCCTTGGAGCAAAGAAGAAAGGTCATTGGGCCAGGTAGCCAAGAAAGCATTCTTCCTGCCTGAGGAACATCCTGTAGAAGACAAGAACGGGGTCCGGAGAACCAGCTTACCTCCTCTCTAGAGTGAAGTCAGTTTCCAAATCATGAAATACATTACCTGTGAAGGGAGGTTCAGCATTGTCTACGGCTATCATTTCAGGTTGTTGAGTGAACTAAGACATGGAATGGATTTACCTCCAGAACAAAAGTTGAGCATCCCCTATTTTCTTCTGCAGTCATTAAGTGAATGTGGCACAAAATTTAATGAAGGGACACCGGATCAGTTAGCCCATCATGGGCTCATTAAACTTTTAGTGGAAGATGCCCTCCACACCTACACTATCCCCCTCTCTTGGGAAATTTTCCGAAACATGTCCAGAGATGACAATATTAGAATTCTGGCCGAGGAGCTCACCTCATCCAGCAGTGAAGAAGGGGAACACACTGAAGCAGGAGAGAAAAACAGTGGTAAAGAAACACAGGACAAACAAGCACAAGCAGGACAAAAAGAGAAAGAGGGAAATGGCCAAATTGCTGAGCCTAAAACAGAGCAAGGAGCAACAGCACAAACACTGAGGGAAAAGAGACTACAGAGGAGAGCAGAGAAGGCAGAAACATCCTAAGTAAAGGCTGGCACAGCCACAACAGTCACACCAAAAAAAAAGGTAAAGACAGATCCTGAAATGGCCACAATACAGGCAGAAACAATTGACACAGAGACTTCTACAGGAAGCATGGAAACAGAAAAGCAAAGGGGGAAATAACCGAAAATATTGGCAAGAGAGGTAGCAACTATGCTTGCCGCCTTACAAAAACCTCCAAAACAAAAATGGAAACAAAAGAGGCAAACCTCCATGTACTTTAAAGCAAGAAGGAGCACACGGATCAAAGTAGGTAGACCCCAGTCGCAGTCAAAGGAGCCAATTATCATTGAGGACACAACCCCTAAACCAAAGGAAGGGTCTCCTTCAAATATATCCGTCACCTATGAACGAGGAAGCCCAAAAACTTCCACCTGGAGAGAAATACTGAAGACAATGGACTCAAAGACAGTTCTACAGGAAGCTGAGAAATCTCTACAGGAAACTCGGGCTAAGCTAAAAGAAACCGAGAAATTGGAGGAAAAGGCGGCCAAACAACCACAGGAAGAAGAAAGGACAGAGGAAATATTGGAACCAAGCCCTCAGCCCAGTTTGGGCTCATACTATAACCTGTTAGAAGCTGGGAAAATAATTCCCCAGAAATTTGCGGTGCCACTATTCTTTGCACTAGAAGAAGAAAGAATTAGGACTCACACTTGGATGAGGATTGCCAAGTCCAAGGGTGTGGCAGACATAGGCCCCCTAGAAGAACAACTCAGGGAGTCAAGGGAAGAATTGGCCATGGTGAAGCATGTGGAAAGCAGTCAGAGGGCCAAACTACAGGAAGAGCAGCTACAACTACAGGGAATCCATAAGGAAGAGAGGCCCTCCATTCTAGGAGGAAAGCAGCAACGGGAAAAGCCTCCAACAGACAAAGAAACCATGGATGAACAACAAAGAAAGGATGGGCTACAGGTTGAGATCGAGGCACTAAAAAAACAGCTACAGGAGAAGGAGTTGCAGGCAATAGAGGAGATATAGTCTCTAAGGCAACAGGTACATGAGAAGGATGCCCAACTGGCCTGCATGGCCAGCTGGGCAATAGAGACCGTACAATGCAGGAAACCTGCCAAGTCATACGCTTTTTACCTTAAAGATCAATGGTTGCAGTTTCAGATTAACATTCTGGCCCAAAGGGGCACTACTCCGTTTCAAAACTACCATCAATTCATGGCTTTATGTGATAGTAGCTCATCAGAGGACAAGGCTAAATTATCAGAGTTTTATTTACACAACTTGGCCCTTCCAAACATGAATTTGTGGGATCCCAACGCTGTGGTAGGAGATGTGCAACTTATGGCCATGGCCTCTTGGTTGAATCATGAGGAAAAAAGGGCAGTAGAGGTCCAAGATATTATGAACAGGGAACTCAGTGAACCACTAATGATCAGAGCAGAGCCGGAGGATCCCTCAGCATTGATAAGCGCCCACCAACACTTGGCCAACAACCCTTAGGATTTACCAGATTACATTGAATGACAAGCTCAAGCTATTGCCCACTTTGAGGACATGGAGAGACTGTTGGGGGATGACTGCCTTCATGCTTGCACAAGGAGGTGGAACGCACTACCCCACAGTTTGAAGATAAGAGGATACCACTCTCCAACCAGGATGAGGGAGGCCTTAGCAAGGGTACCCCTCTATAAATAATCAATGAAAAATCTGCAGGCCAATTGGATCGGCCTAAAGTTCAGTCCTCCCTTGCTTTTGGGATTGCTGGAAGGAGTTAAGGAAGAAGAGGAAAACAGGCAGTGGGAGGAAGTGGAAAGAAAAGCAGGATTTCATGACTGGGAAGAAGACATCACCTCGGAGGCCTGGGACGTGAGAGAGGCAGTCAAAGCTATCAAGGATGATGAGCTAGATTAGTTTCTCAGAGGATGAGCAACCCATTTAGCAGGGGGGTGATGATGAGCCCCAAAAATGGGTAACTTATTGGGCTCATTTTGCCTATTTTTCTCCATTAATCCACCATTCTTCATAGTTTATGCATGCTTTTGAGTATATTTATGTTGATTGAATGAATGAGGATAGTCACTTGACCATGAAGACTAATACGTGTTTATTGCATATTTTTGGACAACTTTTGG
The DNA here is from genome assembly GCA_031772625.1 of Pinus tabuliformis. Taxonomy (NCBI): domain Eukaryota; kingdom Viridiplantae; phylum Streptophyta; class Pinopsida; order Pinales; family Pinaceae; genus Pinus; species Pinus tabuliformis. The sequence continues at coordinate 501,921,911 of CM062818.1, read as the reverse complement.
ACCAAGGTCAAGCATTTATGAGCCATTTGACAGCCGAATGCAAGGGGACAAGGCTGAGGATTCATAGGAAGGGTGCCTCTTGCACTAAATGGCCTCTTCCTCGAGTTTTCCACCATCATCTTGGAGTTCAGCAGCCCACCAACATTGATTGCCAGGGGCAGCTGAGCAACTTTTATGAAGTGATTGAGTACTAGTAGTTTGGGTAGCCAAGCCCCTCGAATCAAGGAGGACTATTGGAGGTCCTCATGGTGCATAAATAGGAAGGCTTCCAGCCTTCGTAGGTTACTTTTTGAACAGTTGTATTTTGCACTATAGTGCTGCTAGTTTCTCATCTCATTTTGTAGCTTCTGCTGTATAACTTCTTTTGTGACATGGTTATTTTTTAGTAATGGAAACCAGTTTCATTTGGCACTAGTTCTGAGCTTCTTCTTAGGAGCCTACAACTCTTGGGGTTGGGCCCAACCCATGTGCCAAGGCTTCCTTTGTGTACTGTTATGTCTTGTTGATGTCTTTATCAAATAATTTCTGTTAAGTAGATTAAAGTCTTGCTTGGTTACCTAGGTCATTGTTGATGATTAGAAAAATGTTTTCATGTTCAGATTGGTTTGATAGGTTGATAACAGAGAAGATCTTCAGAAAAATTCTATCAAGCACCCCTGATCTCACCTCTCCCTCCGTGGGACCATGAGCTGGGACCAAGGCATCTTTGCCGCCACCAAAAACACTGTCTTTGCTTCATCATGCAATTGTTAGTGTTAGATTTCATTTGTTGAAGTTGATACCATTTGTGGTTACATGCTTAGGTCCATGATTTCTTAGTTTGCATAGCTATATCACATGATTTTGTTTCCAATAAACTTCTGTTCATTTCTTTGCTGATATTTAGGTCAGATTACGTTAAAGTAGCTAGGTCTTTGGTTTTCCAAGTCTTTGTTTGAATAGTTTGGAAAATAACTTGCAGAGAACCTGTGATACCTCTTTGCCTACCCCTACTCCATCAATACCACCTGCTCCGTCCTCTAACTCTGATTCTTGCCTCACATTTGCTACGTTCCCTCACTTTGACTTAACTTCCATATTTTTGTGCAACATTGCTCTACCCTCCTTAAACAAAGCCAACCATCCTTATCACTCACCCGCTTCGTTTGCCAGGTCTTGGACCCCTCCACATCATCATCCAACCTCCATACCCACTTCTTCACCTTTCTTCCACCCTCAACCCTCCAAAAATCCCCTTTCGGAACATCCTGTAGAAACATCCTATAGAACCCCTGCAGACTTCCTATAGAAGCTCACGAAAGAGATTTCTCGAGATCCCAACACTGTGAAACTCTCTGGAAGGGTGGTAGGGACCCCGTAGGCCCTCTTCTAACCTTCCAAACCTCCTGCAAGTGCCTACTCCATTTCCTTTCGCCAATCAACCTATGCACAGTCAAAAACAGTTAAAGCATATGCAAAATAATTCTGACAAATTACTCAAAAATGCAAAAAGATGTTTTCTTCATATTTCTCTTCAGAAGTAGCTTAGTCACATGCATTTTACCTTTCTAGAAGTAAATGGCATCCATTTCTGTAGCTTTCATCCTTTTACTTTCACCAGTAGGGTTAGTCGATAAAACTAGGGTTTGTTAGGGTTTGCGTTCCTTTCTAGCTTTCAACTTCTTTCTGCAAGTAGATTAGCCTCTGGTTGAGTTAGTTTTCATCCATCACAGTTAAAAGCTTCTTCTAAGATCTCATAGAAGTTGGCTTAAGCTCCTAGTGGACTTGTGCCAGCTGATCAAGTGACAGCTTGCGGCAAGAGCTAGTACTTGTGCATATAGCAACGTCACTTCCAAGTTTGTTACGAACTACCGGGTTGATAAGAGTAAAGAAGGGAGTCCCAAGAGTTGCAGCATTATTGTTGCAATATTGGAGCCCACCATTTGTAGACTTCCTTGACATTTTTGTTCATACAGTTGCAGGGTTTCTTAGTAGTCAGAGTGAGCTAAGGATCATTTAAGAAATCAAAAGGGTTTTGCACTTGAGTGAGTAGAGAAAGACTGGAAACTAGTATTTTTACCATAATTACATAGAAATATGAGTATATGGATGTGAGTTGGCTCCCTACAAGTTGCCTAAGTATGTTCCATTGAGAATTTTCTATCTGGAATATATAAGGCAGATGATCAATATGGATGAAATCCATTTTGTATCAGGTAAAATGAAATCATAATTCAATATCAAGACTCAAGTAGGACCATTTATATACAATACTAGAACAACGAGTGATGAGGAAGATTCGATCCTCATGTAATTCAACTTTCAAACTAGTTTCACCTAGTCATATGATCCATTCATCATTATTTCTAATCTAAGGGTGGAACTTAAAACCACACCTTATAATCATCCTCCATGACAAATACTGCTATTGAACTGTCAAAGTTAAGGACATCTCTTGCAAATGCCCAAACAAAATTAAAATTGGAGAAAATTTTTTCATTAGCAAAGGACACCAGAATCAAAACATTAGAATATTTGGTGATCAAGCTGGGATATGATCCCAGTGATGTCAAAGCAATGGAGGAGATCATCAAGAAAAAGAATGAAAGCATAGCAGCACTAAGGAAACACCTAAAATTACCATCTATAGAGGATCCACTAACAAAGGAGATAGAAGAAAGTGAGAAGCATAATGAAGATATGTTCAAATTGATCATTGAGCAAAATATTCAGATAAAAGAGATGTAGGAACAGATAGAGATGCTACTCAAGGAAAAACGAGAGGTTGCACAATTAACTGTAGCTCCAGTAACAACCATACCCATTACAGTTGCAGGGAAAACAAGGGAATCTACATCAGCACTAGATGATTTGAACAAGGTTGTGTAGGACCTGTCTCTTCAGAGACATGAAAATGATAAGCTGCAGCATAAGCTAAAGAACTTAGAAGCATAGAAAATAAAAAATGATACCCTATTGGTCGAAGAGATGTAGAAATGTCATCGACTGTCCAAGAAGATATATCAATTGGAAAATCAGTCATTGATGGCTCAAACCTTGGCCCAAGCCAAGGAAATAATTTGGGTAGATATCAATCATGCCATAACTGAGGTTTGGCCACCCATTCAAATTATATTTGAGCATGAAGATTTAAATGACAGGTTCCAAACAACAATTGAACAAGTTAGAACAACACTGGGAGTAAAACCAGTAGAGGATACATCTATGATCAAAGTGTTGAACTCAAAGACTAGAGCATAGTTAGAGCATATTCAGATTGTTAATAGGAAAGAGACAATCCTAGAAATCAAGAAGGTAGTGCAGAAAAGGAACTTAATGACTTAGTTGGAGACTAAATGTCAAGCTCTCGAAAATGTTGTCCAAAGATTTCATACTAAGTTCAATTTTATGAATCAAAGAGGATTTCCAGGGTTAGTAGCACCCAATAATAGGTTAATTAGCTTGGAAGACTACTGTGAGAATATTTACACCATTGCAATAGATACATCAAAGTTTGTAGGAATTAATGGACATGTCACGGGGAAAGAATTTATTGAATCATTAGAGTTTGATTTAACTATCAAACATGAAATCAAGCATATTTTCATCAACAAGCCAACTTTCGAGAAGTACACTGAAGTTTATAGAAATCTAATATACCTTTCTATATCGAATGATGGAAGATGGGATGAATTATGTGATACCATTGAGTAAATTTTTTTATCTCCAACAGATAGACAATAATACAACATTTTGGGGCCAATTCATCAACGATTTCCTTGAAGTTAGTGTGAGAAAACTCAACAGTTTAAGCACTCCTACGTTTTTGTACTATTTTTGTAATTAGTTAAATGTTTCTATAGTTTTATCCCAATTCAAACATGTGTGAATTAACATGTTTCTTGGGGTAGGCGACTTATCGTTAGTGGAGGATCTGGTTTGTTCTTAAGAACTAACATATACTTTTCAAACAATTTTGATTCTATCATAATTGAGCTCTAATAAATATGATGTCAATTTTTAACACCAAAAATCGTACACATGTTTGCACAATCCAGAAGATGTTAAAAGGCATCTAGCAGAATGCACAAGTGAATATTTTCTAGCTAAATACATCATGAAGTTTAAAAAACTTAATTTCTCCAAAGGTCCAAAGTTTACAAAGATAAAAAATTGAGTTCGATGCGGCTATTTCTTTGATAGTCATGCACGCTCAGAATATCCATCAAAAGTCATGTGGTCGAGGAAATGGATGACTCAACGATTCGGGACCACTCCACACACTTGGAGCCAATTCTTTGACATGATCTCAGTCCAGGACAACCGAATTTGAGTTGCCCTGAAGATATGAAACCATAAATGGAATCATATTATCCTACATTTAGGTCCCTATAATACTAGTTTAACCCCTTATTGTTATTATTATAACCCCCTTATTAAATTGTTGTGCCCATGTAGTCCCCATATTGTTATTATTGTGCCCCATAGAAGCCCACTATTGTTATTATTGTGCCCTTACATTATTATTGTTATGTCGGCTCTGATTATATTATGACCCCTTAGACTCCTATATATAGAAAGGAGGTCTTGTCATTTGTATCATCCAATAATTGTTTATTTGTGTAATGTAAAGGAGTTTGTGATGTAGGAGAATCCAGCTAGGGGTGAACAAAGAAGAATTCTTTGTCTCACAGGTTGACAGGCTGAAAGGTTATTGTTTCTGATTTTTTAAATTTTCTTAGTTAATAGAATTTAGGACGTAGTAGTAAGTTCTGTTTTATTTTCATTATGATGTTTTTTTCTAAATTTACGATTTTAAGTTAATTTTAGAATTTAGACAAACAGAAATAAAAAGTTGCCATGAGTAACTACATGTAACTATTGACAGTTTTAGAAACTATTCAACAAATCATACAAAGAGAAAAAAATGAAACATTGTAAGATTGATTCCACCATAGCAGAAGAATAGAATTACACAATTATTCTCTGAAAGCATCTGTATCCATTTGCAGCAAGAAGTTATATTTATTCCTAATTAAAACAAATTGAGTGTGTTCCTAAATAGTAATATAGCACTGGCAGATTAATTCCTTACAGACATCGAAAATCCCAGAACCAGCAGGGTGACAAAGGCCTTATGATAGTATAAAGGATGGATTAACCAGTAATAAAGTCGAATGAATAAAGCAACTAATTAATACAGTTTCCAAAGCATACAAGGAGTCAGGCCGCTTTACAGCCGAATGACAACAGAGAGATAATTTTCAAGGAAAATAACACAGTCATGAAAATTCCATATAGTTCCAGGTACCATATAACTCAAACATTCTCATTTTTCTTTCACAAATTCTGTATATCATTTATATTCAAAATATCAAGAAATTTATAGTCCCTAGCAAAATAAAAAACTGCAACGGAAGAATCCGAATCATGAAAACTGGGTTCAAAACCCCCAATCTACAACCAAACTAAGTGATCGACTGTGTATCGAAACTTTACAACTGAAGGGACCGGGGTTTGAAACCCCTGAATGTTAAACTGACAAACAGACAGAAACTGTACACAAACATTCAACTATGTGGAGGCGCAAGGGAATTTCTATGTAATGCAAATGACGGAGGAAACGACACAAGGTAATTAATAGAGAGGGTAAGGCCCTCGACTAAAGACTGAAAACCAGACAACAGACAAATTTTATGGAAAGACCCTACCCGGTCTAGCAAGTCGCAATAGGAACAGAGGCCCGCAACTGAAGTGCCAACATCCACCTGCAATCACAGTATAGAGGAGTAAAAAAACTGGAAGGACAAGACCCTAATTGAAAAGAAGGAACAGAGCAAGGGTTTTTCAGCTCATACTTACCAGAGGAGGAGCCGAATCACAGAAGACCTCGACAAGCCACAAACCACCAAGGACCCCCTGCTCAAAAGGAGCAATATCTATTAGAAAAGATAGTAAATAAAAACAAGGAGCTGAATCAAGGAGAGAAGGCTTACCTTGCCAAATTGATGAGCTGTAGATGAGGACCAGGTCACCTTGTGGTCGTAGCCTGAGACAGTAGAAAAACAACTAGTTAACCAGAGAAATGACCATAAAAAGAATTTAAGGATGGGAGAATCAGCAAGTAGGCAATCACAAACAGAGTTGCCACACCACCAGGCAGAGCAGAGCCCATGGCTGAGCGCGAACAGAGCACCATTAAATCACTATCAGAACCACAGACGAACAAACTAACAACCCTCACAGTAAGAGCAAACAAATGTTGCAAATGCCAAATGAAACGAGGGTTTACGGCGTGAGAGCAATAGGTGCGTGAACGAAGTTTGAGGCTGGGACAAGTGTCCCCTTCAGACCAACCACTTGTACCATTTAATTAAATACAGAATCAAATGAATCAACCACCAAATATCCAAAGCATTTGTGAATGTAATTATCGGGTTAATCAATATATTAATTATTGACAGATTACGAGGGTTATGAGGGTTGGACCCATCATTTTTGGTATCAGAGTGGGATTGATTTTTTTTTTTTACATAAATGGAAGTTGGAAGGCAAGGTCGTGGGAGAGCTATTCGAAGAGTAGAAGATGAAGGATTGAGAGAGGAGATTAGAATCCTAAATGCCCGTTTGGCGACAGTAGAAGCAAGAAGGAGAAGGGATCCAGATGGAGGAGATGACAGTGAGGAGGAAGTTGCAGTGACAATAGATCGATCAGATGAGGAAGGACCTAAAATCAGGCTATTGAAGTCAGTTTTGTTGGCTAACAGTAAGCCAAAGCTAGAGATTTCGAACTATGATGGAAGTTTGTCAGCAGAAATACTGCTAGACTGGCTCAGTGAGCTAAATAAGTATTTTGAGTACGAGGAGATCAGCGAAGATAAAAGAGTTAAATTTGCTGCCACTAAGTTGAAAGGGCACACAACCTTATGGTGGGATAGTGTACAAGCAGAGAGGAAGAGGTTGAACAAGCAACCTATCAAGAAATGGACTAGGATGGAAGCCAAGCTGAAGGGTAAGTTTTTGCCCAAAGATTATCAGATTGCTATGTACAGGCAGGTACAAAATCTGAAGCAGAAGGGAATGACCATAAAAGAGTACACCAAATAATTCTATCAGGTGAACCTAAGAGCAGGTTACGTGGAGGACACCCCAGAAAAAACAGCGAGATTTGTAAATGGCTTAAGGCTAGAGATATTGGACGAGATAAGTATTCTTTCACCCAAAACCATAGATGAAGCCTATCAGAGTGCCTTGAAGGTAGAGGAGAAGATTAATAGGAAACAGAATGCCAGAAGAGGACGAGGATCTGGTAGAGGGAAAGGACAATCCTTTGGCAGAGGTAGAACTGCCAACCAAAGTGAAGAAGGCAGCAGTTTGAAGACTTCAGGAATAGTAGAGAAGGACAATGGAACTAGGGGAGGAAGGCCATACTAGCACGGGAGAGGTAGTGGCAGAGGCAGAGGAGCTGCCATCCAATGTTACAAGTGCCACAAGTGGGGGCACAAGTCCTATGAGTGTCCTGAAGGTGAACAGGCTAGAGCAAGAGGAGCATATGTTGCTCAAACAGAGGAAGTAGAGGCACCAGCCCAGGAGGTAGAGAATGTGCTGAAGATAGGGGAGGCCTTAGTTTTGAATAAGGTACTGCTGAAACCAACAAAGGAGACAGCTGACCAAACCCAAAGAAAGGAATTATTCTGGACTATTTGTAAGTCACACGGAAAATGCTGCAAGCTGATTATCAATAGTGGAAGCACTAATAATCTAGTTGCCACAGAGATGGTGGAGAAGTTGGGTTTGAAAAGGTTGAAGCACCCCACTCCTTATAAGGTGTTGTGGTTACAGAAAGGGCATCAACTGTTAGTTGATGAACAGTGTGAGGTTGAGTTCCATATTGGCAAATATAGGGACAAGGTTATTTGTGATATTATGCCTATGGACGTGTGTCATATACTGCTAGGAAGACCATGGCAGTATGACAGAAAGGTAGTTCATGATGGAAAGACAAACTGTTACAAGTTTGTCAAGGATGGGATTAAGCACATGCTTGTACCCATCAAGGAAGAAGAGACAACATAAGCTAGTGGAGTCAAAGCATTGCTGGTGGGAGGAAAGGAATTTTTAAAATAGATCGAAGATAGCGAGATAAAATATTTTGTTGTAAGGAGGCCGAAAACAGTGTTGTTACACATTGAAATTGAAGATTTGCCTGAAGAAATTCAGGATATGTTGCAAGAGTATAGTGACATTGTGGTGGATGATTTGCCGGATAAGTTGCCTCCCAAGAGAAGTATTAGTCATCACATAGATTTTATACTTGAAGCTAGTTTTCCAAACAAGGCTGCATACCGAATGAGTCCTAAGGACAATGAAGAGATCAGAAAATAGGTACAGGAATTGTTGGACAAGGGGTTGATAAGGGAGAGTTTAAGTCCTTGTGCAGTTCTGACAGTCTTAGCTCCCAAGAAAGGAGGAGAGTGGCTAATGTGCACAGATTCAAGGGCCATCAATAAGATTACTATCAGGTACAGATTCCCATTGCCATGAATGGATGACATGATGGACTGCTTAAGTGGAGCAACATGTTTTTTGAAAATCAATCTGAAGAGTGGATACCACCAAATCAGAATCAAAGAAGGGGGCGAATGGAAAACAGTTTCCAAACAAATGAAGGTCTGTATGAGTGGCTGGTGATGTGATTCGAGTTAAATAATTCCCCTAGTACTTTTATGCACCTGATGAACGAGATGTTGAAAGAGTTCAATGGGAAGTTCGTGATTGTATATCTTGATGATACACTGATTTTCAGTAAGAACAAAGAAGAACATTTTCGACATGTTAGGTGTGTGCTGGAAAAATTACAGCAAAACAAGTTGCTGATAAATTTGAAATTTTTTATTTTTCAGAGGGAATTAGTTTATTTGGGTTTTGTGATTTCAGAAAATGAGCTGAAAATGGACCCAGAGAAAGTTGCAGCTATAATCAACTGGCCATCCCCAAAGAGTTTGTTCGAGGTTCATAGTTTTCATGGGTTAGCGAGTTTCTTTCATAAGTTTATAAAGAATTTTAGTGGGATCTGCACACCTATGTTGGACATTATTAAAAAGGCAAGTTAGCCTTTCTGTTGGACTGAAGCAACAGAGAAGAGCTTCTAGACATTGAAGAAGAAGATCACTGAAAGGCCAATCTTGAGATTGCCTGATTTTAATAATCTTTTCCAAGTTCGTTGTGATGCCAGTGGTACAACCATTAGGGCCGTAATCAGCTAGGAAGACAAACCAATAGCTTACTTCAATGAAAAATTGAACAAAAGCAAGCAGAAATACTCATCTTATAACAAGGAGTTTTATGTTGTTGTCCAAGAATTGAAGCATTGGAGACACTATTTGCTGGGTAATGAGTTTTTTTTGTTTTCTGATAATTTTGCATTGCAGTATGTTATGCAGAAGCATAAGCTGAACCACAAACATGCAATGTGGGTTGAGTACTTGCAGAGTTTCACATTTGTATTGAAGCATATTAGTGGACAAGCCAACAAGGTAAGAAATGCATTATGCAGGAGAGTTTTTCTCTTGCAGGAGAGCACGATACAAATGCTGGGTTTTGAACACCTGAAAGACTTGTATCAGACAGATGCGGATTTCAAGGAGGCTTATGAAGCCTACCAAAACCCTTTGTTGAGGAATAATAGTCCATGGTTGGACTATAACTTACAAGAGAAGCTGCTATTTAAAAGAGGATAGCTATGTATTCTCGACTGTTCGATGAGGGAGAACATCATCCGAGAGAAGCATAGCGGAGGTCTAGCCAGACATTTTGGCATTGATAAGACCTTGGATTAGCTTAGTCACTTTTATTATTGGCCGAAGATGCGAAGGGATGTGCAATGATATGTAACCAGATGTAAAGTGTGTCAGTTGGTGAAAGGACACAGTCAGAATACGAGACTCTACACACCACTGCCTATTCCAAGTAGACCATGGGACTCAGTCAGCTTGGACTTTGTCTTGGGTCTGCCAAGAACACAACGAAGTTATGACTCCATTATGGTGGTAGTGGACCGATTCTAAAAAATGGCACATTTCATTCCTTGCAGGAAAACCAGTGATGCCACTCACGTAGCACACTTGTTTTTCACGGAGATTGTTAGATTACACGGCCTACCTAAGTCCATTGTTTCCAACAAGGATGTGAAATTCATAGGACATTTCTAGCGCACCCTCTGGAAGAAGCTGGACACACAATTAAACTTCAGCTCCGCTTATCACCCATAGACCGATGGGCAGACGGAGGTGGTGAATAGGAGCTTGGGAAACCTGATACGAAACTTAATTGGAGAAAATTCACGTTTGTGGGATCGTGTACTTTCCTAGGTGGAATTTACTTACAACGATTCGCCGAATCGAAGCACGGGATATAGTCCTTTTCAGATCTTGTATGGCATGCATCCTCGCGGAGTGCACGAGTTACGAGATCTAGGATAGCTAGAGAGAAGGAGTGCTAACGAGGAAGATTTCACCAATGCAATGAATGACCTACATGAGCAGGTAAAGTCAAAGTTGCAGGACAACAGTCAGAGGTATAAACAGTAGGCAGATCTGAAACGGTGAGAGGTACAATTTAATGTGGGGGATGAAGTCCTCACACATTTACGTAGAGAAAGGTTCCCTAAAGGTGAGTACAATAAATTGAAGTTTAAAAAAATTGGCCCTTGCAAAATTCTGCATAAATTCTCTGCAAATGCCTATGAATTACAGCTGCCTCTAGGAATAGGCATATCGCCTATCTTTAATGTGGCAGATCTGTTTCCATACACTGCTAGTCCTGAAGATGACAGTTCGACACGGCCAGATCGGGAGACCCAGACAGAAAGTAGTTCTTGGATGAGGCAAATTCATTTGGCTCAGCCCCTTGAGATTGAGAGAATCCTCGACACACGGGTGGCCGGGCGAACTCGCAGAAAAGAGTACCTACAGTACCTAGTCAAGTGGAAGAACCATCCCATTGAGGAAAGTTCATGGCTTGACGCAGGACAGATACAGCGTGCAGGGTATTCTGTCGAGGAGCTCATGGACCGGAGCCATGAATTTTTGTTACCCCGGGAGCCTGATGCAGGAGCATCCAGCTAGGGGTGAACAAAGAAGAAGTCTTTGTCTCACAGGTTGACAGGTTGATAGGTTACTGTTTCTGAGTTTTTAAATTTTCTTAGTTAATAACATTTAGGACGTAGTAGTAAGTTCTGTTTTATTTTCATTATGATGTTTTTTCTAAATTTATGGTTTTAAGTTAATTTCAGAATTTAGACAAATGGAAATAAACAATTGCCATGAGTAACTACATGTAACTGTTGATAGTTTTAGAAACTGTTCAACAAATCATACAAAGAGAAAAAAATGAAACATTGTAAGATTGATTCCACCATAGCAGAAGAAGAATAGAATTACACAATTATTCTCTGAAAGCATCTGTATCCATTTGTAGCAAGAAGTTACATTTATTGATGATTAAAACAAATTGAGTGTGTTCCTAAACAGTAATATATCACTGGCAGATTAATTCCTTACGGACATCAAAAATCCCAGAACCAGCAGGGTGATAGAGGCCTTATGAAAATATAAAGGACAGATTAACTAGTAATAAAGTTGAACGAATAAAGCAACTAATTAATACAGTTTCCAAAGCATACAAGGAGTCGGGCCGCGTTACAGCCGAATGACAGCAGAGAGATAATTTGCAAGCAAAACAATACAGTCACGAAAAGTCGATACAGTTCCAGGTACCATATAACTCAAACATTCTCATTTTCCTTTCACAAAGTCTGTATATCATTTATATTCAAAATATTGAGAAATTTATAGTCCCTATCAAAATACAAAACTGTAACAGAAGAATCCGAATCATGAAACCTGGGTTCAAAACCCCCAATCTACAACCAAACTGAGTGAGAAACTGTGTATCGAAAATTTACCACTGGAGGGACCAGGGTTTGAAACCCCTGACCGTTAAACCGACAAATAGATAGAGACTATACACAAACATTTAATTATGTGGAGGCCCGAGGGAATTTCTACATAATGCCAATGACTGATTCGAATTGGATCCATAAAGAACTGTCAAAAAACCATGACTGTATTAGGTCGAGACAAAACATTAAATAATTCCAAAACAGCGATCAAAAACACCTTGAACTAGTGGCAATGGCAGCCAGCATGGAACGACGAGGACTTCGGTTAAAGCGCACTGACCGAGGCCCATGGAGACTACGCAGGAGGCTAAATTAGCCCTTGGGAGCCCCAGATCGTGAAAATAAGGAGGTTTTTGATGCGCGATTAGCGCTGGGAAAACAGAGCCGAAATGGAGAAAGCCCGAGCACTCGGTTGCATTGGGAGCCGGAGGACCACGCGAAGAAAAGGAAAAAGGTGCTAAATGTACAAAGGTGGGACCCACACCCTGGAAACCAGCGGTATTGTTTGGGGTGCCCTCAGACAGTAAAAGGTTTTGGATGAGAGCAGAGCGATTCCATACATCGATCAATGCATGGCAAGTGGAGGTGAAAGAAAACCGTTGTTGATCACGCGCTACTGGTTGAGCAAGTCAACCGCACAGGATGTGCATATGACGTTGGATCTGGGGGACCCAGATCGAATGGCTAATATTGCACCCAATGGAGGAAGCGGAATCAACGAATGATTAAGCCATGTTTGTAAAGATTTGAGGTCCATTTCACTGCCACGGTAGAGGAAAGACTTCATCCATGACGTAACTAAAGAAACGAACCGACGAAGTAGGATAGCGCCATTTAGAGGAGGACATGTGTCCACTCCCTGAGCGTTCATGATGATGTCGAACATGGAACTCCAAGCACGGTTGCAGAAGGTGAATCAATAGTGGTGAAAGAGGAACCAAACTGGCATGGGAATGAATCGCTAAAAGCCATGAACAGAGGCAAAACACGCAGAGAGAGTGTTAGAGTCAGTCAGAGTGAACCTCGAGAGGAGGACTGAACACTGAGAGACAGAAAACCAGAGAAGAAGGTAGCAAAGAAAAAGAAAAAAGAGACAGAGGGCTGAGCTGACCAACGACAATATTGAGCACCAAAGGCTTGAGAGATTCAAGCCATCCCATAGAGGAATCTGTCCAGACTGAGCACCACATTTGGCTCTTTCCATTGTAGACCAGAAGGTCACAGAGCTAGTAGGAATAAGAAGATTCTGTGTACACCGGCACATGAGTCTGTAATACCTTTGTTTAACAAATCTTCAACTGATGTCACTCATAGGGTGATTATCAGGTCAAGTGGTATCAGAGCTCTAGGCTGTAAGGTTAGACAAGCTTGTGTTGGTTTAGCTGTGAATGCTCACTAGATCAAAGCTCAAATTAGGAGAAGGAGAGTTAGTGGAAACTAATCCTGAAATTGGGAGAGTCTATACTCAGAAGACAATGTCGGAGGAAGGTTCTATGGGGGCAGACCCTCAATTCATAGAGTTTCCTAGCTATAAAGTCTATGGTAGAAGAAATGTATAGGGACTTTAGAAAGCACAAGGATGAAGATTCATTAGGTTCTAAACAAGATAAAGAAGAAGATGAGTCTCATTCCCATGACCACTCAAAAGGAAAGGGGAAAGAGGAAAGCTTTCTCAAACCTCCTAATAGCCCTGTGCATAATAAGAAAGCATCTTTGATTGAGCTAGATGTTAAATTTGATTTTCCTATATATGATGGAGAGCTAAATGCTGAAAAGTTGGACAATTGGATTAGACAAATTGATGTGTATTGCAGGGTACAGAACATAGACTCAGACAAGAGTAAGATTCAGCTGGCAATCCTACGCCTAGGAGGCACCACCTTGGTTTGGTGGGAAGGTAGAACCCAAGCTAATATGAAAAGATATGGTAATACCATCTCTGTCTGGAGTGAATTTGTTGCTGCAATCAAAAAACAGTTCTATCCATAGGCCTACATGCAACAAGCCATGATGAGTTGGCAAACTCTTCGGCAGTTGAAAGGGCAAAGTGTGCAAGGGTATACTCAAGAGTTTAGAAAGAGAGCATTGATGTTGGGTATCTCATTAGACTCACCAAAGACTCTTTTGAAGTACATTGGTGTTCTACACAGCTACATGAGGCATACCATCCTCATGTTTAATCCCACTAGTATAGATGAGGTATATGTACAAGCTACTCATCTAAAAGCTAGAGGAAAGAATGGAAATCTAGAAGTTAGGGGACCATCCAAACCCACTGTAAGAAGGAGAAAGGAGAAAAGAAAGCAGAAGTGGAAAGTAAGGAAAGCCAACACTGCACAGAAAGGCAAAGCTTCATGCACTCACTGTAAAAATAAGGGGCATGATGATGAGCACTGTTGGATTCTACATCAAGAGCTGAGACCTAAAAAGTCTGAGGGCAAGAAAAAGAAGACTGCTACAGCTATTCAGAAAGATTTGGGGTCAGACTCGGGAGATGAAACAATCATTGCAACCATAGGTATAAAAGGTAAGAATTTTGAAGAATCTACTAGTAATTCTGCTCAATCTGTTATTGATGAATAACATGAGAGAAAAAGACATGAGCTTTTCCATATTCGAGTTATTTCCAAAAATCAAAAGATCGATACTTTATTTGATAGTGGCTCACAAGTAAATCTAATTTCTGAAACAATTTTAAAGAAATTGGGATTAGCAACTACACCTCATAAGAAAACATACCCATTAGGATGGTTGAATGATAAAGCACAACTACAAGTGACTAGACAGTGCAAACTCAAGTTTTCTTTTGGGTCAACATTTGTAGATGAGGTTGAGTTAGATATAATTCCTTTGGATATATGTGGAATTGTTTTAGGAAGCCCTTACTTGTATGATAGAAAGGATATTTTATATAGAGATGAGAACAAGTATCTACTTGTTAAAGATGGAATCGAATACTTTTTAAGAGCTCATAAACTCAAGAATAATTATACTCTCATAAACTCAGGACAGATGAAAAGAATGATAAATTCATGCAAACATTTCTTACTGACGGTTGTAAAGGAAAAGAAACCTAATAAAACCAATGTATTTGTGGTTGTAATGCTGATCAACAAGCTGATATAGGAAACATTGTTTCAGAGTATGATGTCTTGTTTCAAGAACCTAAAGGTCTGCCACCCAAAAAGGGAATAGTACATGATATTATTTTGCAGCAAGATGTTCCATTGCCTAATATTGGGATGTATAGGTTGTCTACTTTAGAGAATGTTGAAATCAAGAAGAAAGTTCAGGAGTTGCTCGAGAAAGGGTTCATCAGGCCTAGCACATCACCATGTGGGTCACCAATCGTTTTGGTGAGAAAGAAAGATGGCTCGTGGAGAATGTGCATTCACTACTGAGCACTGAATAAGGTAACAATAAAAAATCGTTATCCCCTTCCTTGCATAGATGATCTTTTAGATCAATTAAAGGAAGTTGTCTATTTCACCAAGCTGGATTTGCACAGTGGATACCATCAGATCAGAGTTGCAGAGAAAGATGCATGGAAGACTGCTTTCAAAACAAAGCAGGGATTGTATGAATGGCTGGTTATGCCTTTTGGCTTAACTAACGCTCCTACTACTTTCATGAGATTAATGAATGATGTACTCAGAACTTTTCTTGATGATTTTGTTATTGTGTATCTGGATGACATTCTGATTTTTAGTAAAATGTGGGAAGAGCATTTAAAGCATGTTAAGCAGACATTAGATGTTTTGAAAAGAGAAAAAATTTATGAATTGAAAATAGATCCCTCTAAAGTGGCATTCATTGTGAACTGGCCTAAAACCTGATCTGCTACAGAAGTGAGAATCTTCTTAGGAGCAACACAATATTGGAGGAAGTTCATTTCTAATTTCTCTTCAATTGCAGCTCCCTTACATGCTTTAACAGGATTGAAAAAGGTGTTTCAGTGGGGAGGCAAACATCCGAAAGCCTTCGACACCTTGAAAGAGAAGATTAGTACAACACCTGTACTAGCACTACCAGATCTGCAAAGACCATTTGAGATCCAAATTGATGCCAGTGACTATGCCATTAGAGTAGTGTTGACATACCACGGTAAACCCATATGTTATCATTCTGAGACTTTTAATTCTGCAATAGTTAACTATCCTACATATGATAAAGAATTATATGCATTAGTTCAAAGTGTGAAAAAGTGGAAACATTACTTAATGGGCAAAGAGACAGTAATACATATTGATCATCAACCACTTCAATACCTACACTCCCAAACTAAGTTGCAGCAATCAAGACATTACATATGGATGGGTTTCTACAACAGTTTCATTTAGTCATCAGATATAAAAAGGGCATACATAACAAGGTTGCAAACATGTTATCTAGACCTATTATAAATGCATCTACCATACTTAAGCATAATTCTGTGCTACATGAAAGCTACATAGAACAATATGCTCAGGATATGGACTTTAAAGATGTATATGCAACTTTGAGTCAAGGCAAAAGAGTAGAAGAATTGGACTATCATGCGAAGGACCAACTCTTATACCATTGTGGGAAACTCTGCATTCCACAAACTGAGAGGGTAAAGATAATTAGGGAAGCACACACTTCTCTGATATTCAGTCACTTTGGGGTAAGTAAAACAGTTGCACAGTTGCAAAGGTTCTTCTAATGGCTGAAAATGAATGAGAAAATTTCTAGATATGTAAGAGGGTGTGCCATGTGTGCCAAAAGCAAGCCCAACAATAGAAAACTAGGCTTGTACACTCCATTGCCAGTCCCTTCTCACCCTTGGGACATTGTTTCCATGGATTTTTTCGAAGGACTGCCTAAATCTAGGAAAGGTCATGATTATCTATATGCTATTGTGGATAGGTTCAGCAAAATGTGTATTTTGATACCTTGTAGTAAACAGATTACAACTGAACAAACTGCAAAATTGTTTTTTGAACATGTATGGGTTCATTTTGGATTATCCACTTCCATTATATCTGATTGAGACACCCGATTTGTGGGGAAGTTTTGGTCAAGCCTGTGGGAACTGATGGACACCAAATTAAAGAAAAAAATAGCTTTTCATCCACAAACAGATGGTGAGATAGAAGTAGTTAACAGAATAGTGATCCAGTTACTGAAAGGATATTGCAGCAAACATCCTAAGCTTTTGGATGAAAACTTGTGTTATGTGCAGCATGCTTACAACAGAGCCAAACACTCTTCTACATAGAGATCTCCTTTTGAGACCTGTTTCGGTTTCACACCAAGGTCTCCTTTGGATTTTTTCTTTGGTAAAGATACCACGGTTGATAGACACAATGATGTGGATAAGGCAACTAGGTTCATTGAACAAATCCAGGAGATCCACCAGGAAGTACAGGAACAGCTGGAAAAGAGCCAGGCCAAGTATAAGGATAGGCATTATAAGCATCAGATGGAGCATAGTTTTCAAGTTGGAGACTAAGTCTGGCTATATATCAGCAAGGACAGGATGCAAGGTGAAGGTAAAAAGCTAAATCCTATTAGGTATGGACCCTTCAGGATACTTGAGAAGATTGGTGAAAATGATTTTTGCCTTGATCTACCAACTTACATGCACATCTACTCAATCGTAAATGCAGACTGCTTGAGGTTGTTTGAGCCTTCAATGACTGAGGACCCTAAAGAGCAAATACAATTTCCTTCTGTTGACGACTTGCTACCTGAATATCTTAATGAATTGTAGGAAGACACGGTGCTAGATAGGAAGGTAAGGATGACGTGAAAGGGAGATGTGGAATACCTTAGGATTGGGCTCAGAGGTTCAAAGCCGAGCAGTGCGAAGTGGATTGAGCTTAGACAAGTGAGAAAGAAATACCCTCACTTAGTCGATGCTTGAAAACCAACTTTTGGTGGTCCAAAAGCTTTTTCAATGGGAAGGCCGTGATCCGAATTGGATCCATAAAGAACTGTCAAAAAACCATGACTGTATCAGGTCGGGACAAAACATTAAAGAATTCCAAAACAGCGATCAAAAACACCCTGAACCAATGGCAATGGCAGCCAACGTGGAACGACGAGGACCTCGGTCAAAGCACGCTGACCGAGGCCCATGGAGACTGCGCAGGAGGCCGAATTAGCCCCTAGGAGCCTCGGATCGGGAAAATAAGGATGTTTTTGATGTACGATTAGCACTTGGGAAAATAGGGCCAAAATGGAGGAAGCCCAAGCACTCGGTCGCATTGGGAGCCGAAGGACCACATGCGGAAAAGGACAAAAGTGCTAAATGTACAAAGGTGGGACCCGCACCCTGGAAACTAGAAGTATTGATCAGGGCGCCCTCAAGTGGTAAGAGGTTTTGGCCAAGAGTGGAGTGATTCCATACATCGATCGACGCGTGGCAAGCGGAGGTGAGAGAAAACCGCTGTTGATTTCATGCTATTGGTCGAGCAAGTCAACCGCACGGGACGTGCGTTTGACGTCGGATCTGGGGGACCTAGATCGGATGGTTGAGATTGCACCCGATGGAGGAAGCAGAATCAACGGCATTAAGCCGCGTTTGTAAAGATTTGAGGTTCGTTTGACTGCCATAGTGGAGGAAAGACTTCATCCACGATGTAACTGAAGAAACAAACTGATGAAGTATGCTTGTGCCGTTTAGAGGAGGACATGTGGCCACTCACTGAGCGTTCATGATGATGCCAAACAGGGAACTCCAAGTGCAACTGCAGAAGGTGAATCGATAGTGGCGGAAGAGGAACCAAACCGGCATGGGAACAAATGGCTAAAAGCCATGAACGAAGACAGAACACACAGAGAGAGTGTTAGAGTCAGTCAGAGTGAACCCCGAGAGGAGGATTGAACACTGAGAGACAGAAAACTAGAGAAGAAGGCAGTAAAGCAAAAGCAGAAAGAGACAGAGGGCCGAGTTGACTAGCAGCAGCATCGAGCACCAGAGGTTTGAGAGATTCAAGCCATCCCATAGAGGAATCTATCCAGACTGAGCACCACATTTGGCTCTTTCCAATGTAGACTAGAAGGTCACAGAGCTGGTAGGAAGAAGAAGAGTCTGTGTACTCCAGTGGCTTGGGGAATCCAAGAACCACCCTACCAAGAAAACCTGCTTCAGGAGAACTCCCATTGAGTCCCTGCATTGTAATTCTCTACTTAAAGATACAATAAAACAAGGCCACCACTGAAAGCTGGACCGGAGATGTAGCCCTGGAGAATAGGGTGAACTCCTTATTAAAATTCTTGTGTCTTTGTGTTTCCTTACTGTATTTCTTTGCTGTCTTTCCATTTTAAATGTCTTTTTATTAGCAATATGATCGATCCGTTGCTTAAATAACATAGAACACACACCAGCACATGAGTTTGTAATACCTTTGTTTAACAAATCTTCAACTAATGTCACTCATAGGGTGATTATCAGATCAATGACGGAGGAAACGACACAAGGTAATTGACAAAGAGGCCAAGGCCCTCAACTAAAGACTGGAAACCAGACAACAGACAAATTTTATGGAAATACCCTACTCGGTCTAGCAAGCCGAAACAGGAACAGAGGCCCGCAACTGAAGAACTGACATCCACCTGCAATCATAGTGTAGAGGAGTAAAAAAAATTGGAAGGATAAGACCCTAATAAAAAAGAAGGAACAAAGAAAGGGTTTATCGACTCATACTTACCAGAGGAGGAGCCGAATCGCAGAAGACCTCAATAGGCCACGAACCACCAAGGACCCCTTGCTCAGAAGGAGCAAGATTGTTTAGCAAACATAGTAAATGAAAACAAGGAGCTGAATCAAGGAGAGAAGGCTTACCTTGTCAAATTGGCGAGCTGTAGACGAGGACCGGGTCACCTCGTGGCCATAGCCTGAGACAGTAGAAAAACAACCAGTTAACCAGAGAAACGACCATATAGAGAACTGAAGGAAGGGAGAACCAACAAGAAGGAAATCACAAACAGAGTTGCCATACCACCAGGCAGAGTAGAGCCCGTGGTCGAGTGCGGACAGAACACCATTAAACCACTATCAGAACCACAAACGTAAAAAATAACAACCCTCATAGTAACAACAAACAAATGTCACAAATTCCAAATGAAATGAGGGTTTAGGGCATGAGAGAAACAAGAGGGTGAACGAAGTTCGAGGTTGGGACAAGTTTCACCCTCACATCAACCACCTATACCATTTAATTAACTGCACATTCAAACGAATCAACCATCAAATATCCAAAGCATTTGCGAATGTAATATCGGGTTAATCAATATATTAATTATTGACTGATTACGAGGGTTATGAGGGCTGGACCCATTAGGTTTCCCCCTCAAAGAGGCTGAATTCTAAGGTGTTGATCTATCTTTTCTATATTTTTGTGTGTTGGTTTTGTAACACCTACTCATGTATCAGTATCATGCATGAACCAAGAGGGGGAAGATGGATTCAAAAATTATATATAAACAGGCCATGGGAGAGCCAAAATATGAGACATTCTTACGTTCGACAAATTTCTATTATAGCAAACCACCCTTCCATTTTTGAAGCCAAATAAGGGAAGAGAACTAGCATGTTGGTCATATTGCGTCTAAGCAATCCATCATCTTAGTGAGAAAAGAGGAATCCACTATTGGAGAGTTTTCATACTTCTTTGAGAGAGAGGAGAAACTTACAAAGAGATTGAGGAAAAGAACCCCCTTGCTAAGGATTTTTGAGCACCATAGCTCAAAAAATTCTCTTCAAGTGTTTAAGATTCATCTATTGTATTCAACTTATATTAACAACAACCAATAAAGGGATCTTTTTCCATTATTTTGTTGACTTGTTTGCTCCATTGAGCATTGTTTGTGTATTTACATTTTTGTTTTAGTTTATGTTTATGTATGCATTGTTTTCACTATTTAAAATGTTGTGTTTATCTAATTCTTTCCACTAACAACACCAATTTTTTCTGTGATCCTTTGCAGGGAACTATAAACTATTAAGGAGGTTTCTTTTGGTACATTATCGCCACAAAAACACTACCACATAAATGGTGACCATACTGGTGTATTTTCATCAATCTAAAGATTTTGTTTGCAGGACCTTCTCTCTGCATAATCATTCTAAACCCACACAATCACCAGAAAGCAAAAAAGAGTCGTGTATTTTCTCTTTTCTCAGGTGATTAACAGCCTTTACTGAATTGCCTTCACCTCAGCATTCTGTATTTTCTATTTAGTATGCCTAGTTTCTTTACTAACCTTGATTGGTGGAGCAATTAGATTATTTTTCATTTGTATTTGCAATACACACATAACTTAATTTGGGAGAGAAGTAAGTGGCCAAATTCCACATATGTTTTTCAAACTATTTTGCTAATTTTTTTCTGCAAATCACATAGCTTAATTAGTAAGGATTAAGTGGTCCATCATCCACAAATATTACTACTAACCAAAGCATTCATTTTTTCATTTTTGGGACTAGGAGCAAGTGTGATTATAGAAAGTAAGTAATCTCTGCTTCCCTTGCATCTCTTAGACGAACCTAGGTTTGCATATGAAAAATTTCTTAAAGCATTTGAATTTCCATCTCCCTTGTTGAAATTCACATAGTTTAATAGGAAAAGAGTAAGTGGCCCATGATCCACAACATATTTCTTTTTCAATGCAAGGAACAATCAACACTTAGTGTAATTAGAAGGATATTGTAAAGGATCAACACATATATGCATCTTACCACACTTTGTATGCTCACTTGCATCACACACTAAGCTTCCATAAGCTTTTTACTAGAAGGCATCTAGTTTCTGGAGCTTTGTGTACTTAGTTTATTTTGGCTTACACAATCACTCCATAATTGAATTAGGACCCCTTAAAAACAACCATAACTTGAACCAACTAAGTTTCCCCACACAGGTCACCAAAAAATGTATAGTTCAGGTTAGGACCATTGGGGATAGGCATCCCATAAGCTTCCATGGTCATGTTACAACTTTGAAACATAGTTGTTGACTTTTTAGGGAGCTTAAAATCCTTCAATCATCCCATGGAAGGGAATACCCAAGCATGGCAGAGACCTGATTCAGAGGGGGTTCGACTTAGGTCTAGTGTGTGCATCACTATTTGGGGCTACCTAACCCATCTAGTGCTTGATACTGGTAAATGACTACTGGGGTGAAGTAAACTTATAAGTGCGGACACAAACAAATTCCTCTAGCCTGATAATGGGTCTAGCCATAATAGATACATTCTATGGAATATTTCCTTAATTTAGAACCAATTAAGAGGGCCTACCTACTAGTACTCTTATCCCATTTGATGATGTCCTTGCTTGCTTGCTCTATATATCTCTCACTTCCTTCTTCAAGCACCTGAAACAAGTAAAAAACAACAAGCAACAATTATGATAATAGACAAATTGTAATTCAACCTACTTAACAAGTCAAGAAACATTAAGCCATGAATATGTAAGATGAAAAATCATGTAGGAAATCAATCGATAGTTGCATATATTAATATCAAAGAGAGATTACAACTATTGTCTTGACATTGCAGTCCTCCTCTAACAAGACCAGGTTCCCACACACTTCTGCTAGCATTCCATGATGGCCTCAATCCATAATAGTTTTAAGGCTCTTCCCTTTAGGCTTCACTCCAAACCAAATCACACTTCTCCCTCACACAACTAGATAGCTACAACTTAGAATAGCTTGTTGTTTACTCCAAACCAAAATAGCACTAGCACACCAACATTAACACTAGCTTGTGCTTGGGAAGAAGGGAGGTTTATATAGGATGAATGGATGGGAGATGGATCCTCTTCTCATGGGAGAAGGGCTTATCCCTTGAGGTAGTTCCATCATTATAGGGGAAAGGAGCCCAAACTGACATCCTCAACCCCATCTGGCCAAACCATTTACCAGACTTCCATTACGAAGCTTCTAGAGCTGGAAGCTTTAGCTCCTAATTTAAAAAACCTTCTATAACAGGACCAATGTGACTAGAACACAGCTCAGCCATTCCGGTCGGCGCTAGGGATAGTGACAATATCTGTACATCGGTGTGGGGGAGACAAAGGTCATTAGCGCCGGTATTGTAAACTAGGAAAAACAGAAGTTTCAGGGGAAATGGTGCAAAAGGGAATTGATCTGTTCATGAAGAGGGACACAATGGGAGTTTCTTCATGAAGGCAAAGCATGTGGGGTTCACTGTAGAGGTCCTCCAGGATCAAGGAACGGGGAGTACAAGGATAGTGACAAAATGATGTGTAAAAGATGCCCCCTAAAGTGTGAAGGTTGAGCTACAGTGAGGGACGAAATTCTTTATGAATCAGTGTGGGGAACCGTAGTTTTCTGTCGGAAAACCTACAAGAAAGTACATATACATATACATAACTGAGAACTCTGTCAAATGATACATGGATCATGGCATGGACGCAGCCATCCAGAGAATGATCATGTAGATGGATCTAGGTATGGGTGCAACCATCCGTTCAAAGAGGATCATAATGAAACCAAGGTATGGTTGCAGCCATCCAATAATGAGAAAGATCACATATGATAAGTCATGGTCTGGTCGTAATCAGCCATCTAAAAGAGACATGCATATCATCATAACCATCTCAAATCACTTCGTAACCTGGACTTTTTTGATTTGAGTCCATGGTCTTGCGCTCCAACACGATCCAATCAAAGTACAAATTCTAACATGTGAATAGATGTGTCGACGTCGAACATGCTAGAAAGTCACTTGATTACCAGTCAATGATATAAATTGTTAACAAGCGTGAGAGAAACCACCGATAATGATAATGATCCTCAAGGTATTATTAGCACAATCCATGGAATATGAATAGAGGAACTCAAGTTGAACACCCATAAAATCACGCGATTGAAAGCCAATGATGTGAACTTGTTGTCGAGTGCGAAGAACTTGCAATTGGGGCATGCAAGCTCAAAGGTACCGGAAAGGAGTCTCTCGGTCAACTTCTTGGATAATGAGCTGAAGTTGACGAAAAGTGGCCGTGTCAAAGGAGGGCCATAATGTTTCCCACATTATCAACATGAGACGAAAGGATGAAAAATGATTTTGGATGATACAGAGAAACCAAGGTAAGTGTAATTGCAGAAGGAAAACTCTTGAACATATCGATGACACAACTGGAATTTTGGTAGCTTTTGGATCCATAGGATCAGAGGTCATGATGACGTGGTAGAGATCAAATGGAAGGCAAAAATGAACGGCCCAAACCCAGGAAGGTCAATGATACAAAGGAGGATATCCCAACCCAACACGAAACAAAGAGTGTCATGTTCAAGAGTGAGCTGCTGACATAACTGATAGATTTCCAAATTTTCCCCCACCATTTCTGGCAGGTACCCCAAATATTTTTTAATCGCAAGCTTGAAGGGGATAGGATATGCTTGCACTATAAGTTCATCCTTTGGATGAATCCAACCTTGTAAGTTTAACGAGCCATAGGAAGGAGAAGCTCATGTTCGTCATGGTGACAAATCTGATGTCGTTTAATAGTTTAACGAGTTTAACAAAGGTGTAACTCAGTATCTTTTTCATGTTTAGAGAGTTTGAAAACTACACGTAAAAGAAAACTCCACATGGTCCCCTTTCGTACATTTGTGTCTCTCGAACGCAAAAAGGTAGAAAACAATACTTGAGAGAACCGCTTGACCATTTCAGTCAAGGGGTACCTTTTCCATAAATAGTGCCTCCTAGCCCGAAAAAGGGGTAAACTTATACTAGGCACACTGTGATGCAGGTAAGTTCCCTCTATGGACAGAGACAACCCCTCTAGCCCTAGAGTAGGTCTAGTCACAACAAGACAAAGACAATAGCTAATTCCTTAAATAGTTATCGTTGAAGAGGCCTACCTTATACCAATGTTTGATGAAGTCTTCATCATGTCGCTATCTTCTCCTTAATGAATGATTCACCTGAAACAACATATGAAAACGACAAAACACATAATAGATCACAACAACGAACTATCTACTTATAAAGTCAATGAACCATAAGCTATCAATATACATTTCATACATGATATAGGAAATAACCATTGATTGTATTAATGTAAACAACAGTAAAGCTTACAACCATGCCTTGACATCGTAAGCTTCCTTGAAGGGTCCAATCAGTATGTCTCCATAAGCATTCACTCTCAAAGGTCTCCCAGAAAGATTGATGACTCTCTCTCTCACCCAAAATCACAAGTATGAAACTAAGGCAATCACAACAAGGCTTCCTTCTTACAAACCATTTACAATCTCACAACATGAAAGGCAATCCAAACTGTAAGCTATCAATCCAACAAGCTAAGAACTAGCACACCAAAACTCAACTAGCACTCTTAGAACTCCCAACTAGCTGATCATAGCCATGGAGGATGTTTTTATAAGAGGAGGAGCCTCCATAAATGAGGGGAGAGGAAGCTTATCTTCATGGGAGGTTACTCAAAAGGTGAAACCACCATCTCAAATGGGGAGAGGCGAACTTTATTGACTCAACAACCAGCTCCAGAACCACCCAGAAGAATTATGTTTGAACTAATTCACCATATCTGGGTCATCGCAGGTCAAACACTGAGACTCAGAGACGACGTCGCAAGGCGTTAGTGCATTCTGGGTTATCGTTGCAGGCAGGATACTGATGACCTACAGAAATCCCTAAAATCTGACTGTCGCTAAGAACAGATGTACTCTTTCAACAATGTCGCAAGGTTCTTGTTCACTCTGGTCCATCGTCATAGACAGGATACTGATGTCTTGCGACGATCTTGAAACATAGGTAAAAAGGGTCAACTTCAGGATTAATAAACATGGTTAATCTTCTTGAGTGATATGGAAGATGTGGACACATATTTTGATGTATGACATAGAACAGATGCCATTCAGGGACCGACTCTATCCGGGATCAAGGGATGCGGGGTCGGTGAAAAAATACTGTGTAATAGATGCCCCCTAAAGCATGAAGGCTAAGAAAGTGGGAGGGGTTAAATGCTTTACGAAACCATAACTGAACCGAAACACCATCGCAGAAAATTTGCAGATGTAAGTACAACTGATATCCCTGATAGTGAAAGAAATACATGTAGTCGAGGTATGGGCACAGCCATCCAAAAGACAAATAGAACTGGTCTGTGGTATGGACACAGCCATCCAGTCGAAAAGACCATATGAAAACATAGGTATGGTCGTAGCCATCCAGAAAGACTCAAGTATGGTCACAGCCATCCAATCAAAAGAGTCATGTATAAATAATCGATGCAACCTGGACTTGTGTGATCTGAACCCAGGGTCTTGAATCCCAACCTGTCCATTGTATAATTTCTAATATGTGAGTAAATGTGTTTAAGTCGAGCATACTAGAAAATCGCTTTCTTATTGGCCAATGATGTGAACCGTTAACAAGCGTGAGAGACCACTAGTAATGTCAATGGTTCTCAAGGTACTGCTAGTACAATCCACAAAGTGTGAAGAATGATCTAGAGTCAAACACTTGTGGAATCACCTAATCGAAGACCAATGATGCAAGTATGTCATCGAATGTGAAGAACTTGCCATTGAGGCATGCAAGCTCCAAGGTACCCGAAAGGCGTCTCTAGATCAACTTCCTGGATAATGATTTGATGTCAACAGGAAGCGATCCATCGTAGGAGGGCCATAATGTTTCCCACATCAATGACATGAGACAAAGGAACAAGATGTAGATGGATGAAACAAAGAATCAGAGGAGGATGTAAGGGTGAAAACTGCAAAAGGATTAAGCTCTTGAACATATCGGTGACACGACTCCGGAATGTGGCAGCATTTTGGTACCAAGGGATCGAAGGTCATGCAAAGACAGCAGGGATCGAATGGAATGAGGCAAAATGAAGAACCCAAACCCTAGAAGGCCAATGACGAAGTGAGGATATCCCAAACCCGATGAGAAGCAACAAAGGTGTCAATGTTCAAGAGTGACAAGCTGTCGTAGGTAATCAACAAAATATTTCCAAATTTTTCCCCCACCATTGCTGGTGAGTACCCCAATTATTTTTGAAACACAAGCTTGAAGGGGATAACATATGCTTGTAATATAAGTTTGTCCTTTGGACAAATCCAACCCAGTGAAATTTTAACGAGCCCTAGGGAGGAGAAGCTCAGGTCTCATCATGGTGATGAGTCCAATGTCGTCAAGGTTTAACGATATCGACATAGGAAAAACTCAGAGTCTTTTTCATGTTTAGATAGTTTGAAAAAGACACGAAAAAGAAAACTCCAGATGTCCCTTTTTGTAAATTTGTCCCTCGGATCTGAAAAGGTAGAAAACAATACCCAAGGGAACCTATTTACCATGATAGATCAACATATACCTTTTTCGTAAGTAATCTATCCCAGTCTATAAAAGGGGTAAACTTATACTAGGTAGATGACGCTTTGAAGCCTTTAACGAGTTCAAATTGACAAGAGCTCAGAAATCTTTTCGTTTTTAAAAAGGGTCAAAAAAGAGCTTGAAAGCAGACCCCCCATTTTATTTCCTTAACGAGTCAAAAAGGGAAAAATAATTTGCAATCTTTTCAGCTTTTACGAGTCAGAAAAGAGCTTAAAGGTGACTCATCCTAGAAGAACGAGTGATATAAATGGTAGCAACTGGTTTCGACAATGGTGGAACTGCTCAAAACATGTAATGGTCAAGAGGTTGGCTAATAAAACCACTCATCGTTGTGGTCTCTCAGGAAAAAACAACCAAGTGAAAGCATATGATCACCCAAAGAGATGGAGACGATGGAATGAAACAACCAAGGCTCATCTAGTAGAAATTAGTTGATAAAAATGGCAATCACAAGATGTAAATCAGATGTGGGTTCATTTTTACACAAGCTCGAACCATGGAGAACTCTGCTTGGATTCAGTTTCATGTTTACACAAGCTTGAAATGAAAAATGATTCTTGAACAAGTTTCACATTCCCCCATCATAATGATTCAATCGAGGTACATACCCCCCAAGCTTCATTGCATTCAACTAGGTGGATGTAATGAAGGTTCACTTTCGAGATCCAGGAAAGACTCGACTGGGATTTTATGAGATCTCAATCAAAGACTCGATTGGGAAAAGGGAGTTGTTTCATGTTTTAACGAGGTTGACACAGTGAAAGAACTATCCTCAAGACATTTGTTTCATTTTTTAACGAGGTTGACACAATATCAAGAACTCTCCTCAAGATGCCTTGATTCATTTTTTTAACGAGCTTGACACAAGACAAGGAACTATGCTCCATACTCCTTGTTTCATTTTTTAACAAGGTTGACACAAGATCACGAACTATCCTCACGACCCTTGTTTCATTTTTTAAGGAGCTTGACACAAGATAAAAACTATGCTCATCACCCCTTGTTTCATTTTTTAACGAGGTTGACACAAGAACAAACTATCCTCGGGACTCCTTGTTTCATTTTTTAACGAGGTCGACACAAGAAAAGAACTATCCTTGGGACTCCTTGTTCATGGACCATATGAAAACAGGGCTCCCAAGAGGTCTTCACTAGACGGAAGGACCACGCTCCGGGAGGAATATAGATCATGGGGTACCAATGATAGATTGGGTCCTAATGCCCCTAGTATATGGTGTACTAGATCATCTGCGTGATCATCAATCGAGGTGGAGATGGAACGGGTAGCCACATAATTAACCTGTTGCAGGGAAGGTACTGCTGGAAAACAAGAGCCGATAGGGGATGATGGTTGCAAAGGAGGTACCTGGTGACCAAAGAACGACAATTGATCTATAGTCACAATTCTTCCGTCATGTGGAAAAAAAACCACACGGAAAAGTGAAGAAACAAGAGCTCCCATGACATAAATATAGTTGTGGCCAAGGAGAATATTGAAATCCAACGCACCTTGGACGACCATCACATCTATATAGACGATTTTACCTCCCAAAGTAATAGGGAGCTTCAAAAGGATCCCTAAGGGTTGACTGGTTCCTCCATTGAAAGCCAACAGATTCTGGGTGACAGGCACAAGCTATGGGGAGCCCAAAGCATTCCAAGTAATGGAAGACATGAGACTAACAAGCACACCCTCATCCAATAAAGTGCCAAGTACTGCCATATTATAGGCGTGCACGGTGATATGGAAAGGCACATAAGGTGGGAGGTGGAAAGAATTCAAGTGACTCCAATCGAAGGAAACAATAGAACTACATGGTGGGGGTATCATATGATTGCCCCCATGCTCCGCGGGAATTGAAGAAGGACTCTCTTGATCAGCCAGGATAGGAGGGTCGCTCTTTGATTCAGGCAAATTTGATGAGACGAGAAGAACATCAGAAGTATGATCATGATGCTCTTCCGGAAGAGAGTGAACAACTGGTGGCGAGACCAATTCGACACTCTTTTCAACCAATGGTTGGTCGGGAATAGACATAACACAACGAGGCTCAGGGAGAGCAGGATGGGCAAGAGATGAATCCAAGTCAATATCTTTGTCAACTGAGAGAGGGTCAGAAGAAAACCTTTGATAACCAACTGAAAGTTGGGGTTGAGGAGCTATAAGATTTTCCAAAACGGTGGAAGCTTTATCCATGAGTAGACAAAGGTGAAGAAGATTTTTACCTTCACATAACCTACAATGGAATCTAATCTTCCCTTTCTTCTTACCACTGCTAGTTGAGGGTGTAACATCGACATGATCGTCAGAGGGTGATGAGGATTGACGAGTTGGATCTTGAGACCATACTTCTAAGATCCTAGGAATACAGGAGAATCACGAATAAAATGGTCACCCTTGCACAACTTACAAGGAAATTTAACCTTCCGTGGATGATCAGAAGGTTTTTCTACCAGAGGTGTACTCAGAGCAATAGTTGCATGGGTGGTGTTATCACTGTAAAAGTTTTAACAATTTTGGACAACCCGTATGGTTCCAAAGTTTTTTATGTTAAACATGGTCAAGTCATTTTTATTGTTTTGTTTAAGAAGTCTAAATCATAGAGTGGAGTCTTGTTCCCATTATCAAATAAGGTCAACAATCTTGTTTTACCTATCATTGATCCCACATCATTTCAAAAGTGTCATGTGTTAAGGTTGTTTCAAAATTGACATGCGCTATGAAATCAGGGATTCGTAGTTAGCAGTTTTCATAGTGCAAAACCCAGAATTTGCACTGGATGCGCTATGAAATCACTGAAGTAGCCTTTTTTCAGCAGAAAAACTGGTTTAAGTAGTCAACTTCCAGGAGGTCTCTTGAGCAACTTAAAGCATATTTTGGAAAACTGAAAGAGGTTTTTATTCCTAACATATTGAACTACAAAAAATTATTTAAGTTTCTTCAAATTCATTACGAGATAGAAGAATCTGGTGACTCAAATTGTGCTACGAAACTACTATAGGAGCAGTTTTTCAGAAATCACAATTTCCAGTTTACACCTGATATTCAAATACAGTTTCTGTGCAGTAGGAAAGGTATTGAAAAAAAAACAAGAGAGGTTTTTGTTCAGCATAGAGTGGTCTACAAAAGCCTCCTTCAGTTTTGCAAAATAAATTTTTTATGAGGATGAAAAAGCTTTGTCCCAACACCTATTTTTCAGCCAGAACAGAGCAGGGGATAGATTCCTAGTTTTTAGGGCAAATGAAGGAGAAGCTTTTGGAGGCCAGTTGGGGGGTTATGGACATCACCAAGCTCGATGTTAAGAAGGAACAACTTTCAAAAATCGAATTTATTCCACATCCTAGGTTGTTGCTAGCATAATAAGGAGTTACACTCCCAGTTGTATTAGGACTCTAGGACTATTAGTTAACAGCTAGTTGTAATTAATAGTTTGTTTTAGGTATGAGTAGGTGTGAAGTCAAGAAAATTAGAATTATATTGATGAAGGATCATGGAATACTTATTTTAAAAGCTATATATGAAGCAAGAGATGACACTAGAAGAGGTTTTATTTTTTCATTAGTAAAGGAAAGATTTTGTTATTGTAAAAACTGTGTTTTTTCATACTTAATACAGTGATCAGTTTGACTACTCAAGATTCACAAAGAGTTTATATGTTTGATGTTCTTATGGCTTTATAGAATTAATTATATGCAGTGGTATGAGCTTGTGATACTTAGAATTCATTGGAAAATGCTCTAACTTCCTTCACATGCTTGTAAACTGTGTTGTTTCACTGTGTTACAATTTTCTTCATAAACCTAAACTCTAACTTCCTTGATTTCCATATCTTGTTGATCATGTTGTTTTTTCGAAGACCATTTTGACTCCATAGTCCAATAGATGTTTGCTAATCGAACTTTCAACCAGTCAATATGTTATACTTCCATTCATTTTGTTCCTAGAGTTAGCCATCTAATCATTAATCAAAAACCCTAAACCTAGTGAGAGAACCCTCTCAGGTTGAGGAGGCTAAGCCTTAGCCAAAAGATTGGTTTGAAATAGTTACACTGAGATTGACTTGATGAGCTGCCTATCAGGGTCCTATTTTGGTGATAAAATTTTGTTGCATCTTCCAGGTGTCTGAAGATTATTCATTCCTGAAATCAAGAAAGCTGAACTTCTGAAGGTAGCAGGAGCTCAGAAAGTTTTCGAGACTACAATCTACCTTGGTGACTCCACACATCAAATAACAAATTGGAAGGTGACTCCACTGCTAGAATATTAGTAGCTTGATGAAGTTTCAAGATGATTTTCATTACAAGAATGAATGCCAGGTATGCCCCTATGAATAGGTCTCATATCCATGGTTTTCCAAATCCTATGCCAAAGGTTGATTGGTTAGATGATCTTCCAATATTCAAAGATGAAAAGCAAGACAATGCTTCTGTTCATTTGGTTAGGTTCCATATGCATGTATGCAGTCTTAAGGTTCAATTCCCTGAAGATTGTCTCATGAAGATGTTTATGACCACTTTAGAAGGAAAAGCATGGTCTTGGTATAAAAGCTTGGAAAATGGTTCATTATATTCTCTTGTTGATTTCCATGATGTATTCTATGACATGTATAAAGAGTGTCATCCCTCCTTATTGATAGTCAAATATTGTTGTAAACATTTTGCGCGTTTTATTCAATATTTGGAGGATTGTTATGATGATGATGAATTCATGGATGAAGAAATTTTAGAGGCTCTTCATAACAATACATTTCAACACCAAGAAGAAAGGATAACATCCCATCAAAAGCAGCATGAAAATCAGCAGGGGTTTACTTATGAAAATCATATTACATCCTCTGAGATTGATGTGAAGATGCAGCAAACTTGCCAGTCTTTTGATCATAAAGAGTATGAAAATGATTGCAAACACCAAGAAGAAATATTGGAGGAAATTTTTTATAGCCCTCAGGAAGAGGAAAAGGTTGATTTTTTATGACATACTTTGCAGCAGCTTACATTAATGAATGATCTTAATAATGAAGAAAATTACATTGTTTGTGGGAGTCGTTCAAAAAAGCAGTTGGATAGCATATCAAAGGAATCGTGTGTGGCTGAGAATCAGTTGTCTGAATATATAGAATGTTATGATGATCATCAAAATAACCATGTCCTCTTTGACCCTATAAATGAATACATGGCAAAGCTTTGCGCACCAGTATTTCATTTTCATTTGCATTATGAAGATCAGATACATTATAAGTTGATTTGGTTATCTCACTATCATCATTATTTTTAGGTCAAATACAGTCAAGAGCCTCAAATATCAAAAAATACAATTGATTGGCTTTATTGTAAATATCATGTTGCCTGACCTAAAGTGGAAATTGCAGCTGATATGTTAGGTTGGAATGTGCAAATAAGCTCAGGGTAGGTTGAATGAGCATTTTTTTTAGTAGGTGCAGGTTGAGTCCCTCTTACAAAAATCATTAAAGCTTGGGGAGTAGATTGGGCAGCATTTCAGAATTTTATTCTAAAGGATGGATAGTAGCACTAGAACTGCAGGTTCTTAGTGTACCACAAGGGCACACTATCCCAGGTGGAGCCACTGTTATCACTATAAAAGTTTTAACAATTTTGGGCAGCCCGCATGGTTCCAAAGTTGTTTATGTTAAACATGGTCAAGTCATTTTTATTGTTTTTTTTTAAGAATTCTAAATCATAGAGTGGAGTCTTGTTCCCATTATCAAATAAGGTCAACAATCTTGTTTTACCTATCTTTGATCCCACATCATTTCAAAAGTGTCATGTGTTAAGGTTGTTTCAAAATTGACATGTGCTACGAGATTGCCTAGCAGTTTTCGTAGCGCAAAACTCAGAAAACACACTAAATGTGCTATGAAATCGTTGATTCGTAGTTAGGATTTTTCGTAGCACAAAACCCAGAATTTGCACTAGATGTGCTACAAAATCACTAAAGCAACCTTGTTTCAGCAGAAAAGCTGGTTTAAGTAGTCAACTTCCAGGAGGTCTCTTGACAAAATGAAAGCATGTTTTGGAAAATTGAAAGAGGTTTTTATTCCTAACATATTGAAATACAAAAACCTCTTTTAGTTTCTTCAAATTAATTATGAGTTGGGAGAGGTTGGTGACTCAAATTTCGTTATGAAATTGTTGTAGGAGCAGTTTTTCAGAAATCACAATTTCCAGTTTACAAATGATATTCAAAGATAGTTTCTATGCGGTAAGAAAGGTATTGTAAAAAAACCATGAGAGTTTTTTGTTCAAAACAGAGTGGTCTAAAAAATCATCCTTCATTTTTGCAAAATAAATTTTTGATGAGGAGAAAAAAGCTCTATCCCAACAACTATTTTTTAGCCAAAACAGAGCAGGGGGCAGTTTCCTAGTTTTTAGGGCAGATGAAAGAGAAGCTTTTGGAGGCCAGCTGGGGGGTTATGGACATCACCAAGATCGATTTTAAGAAGGATCAATTGTAAAAAATTGAATTTATTCCATATCCTAGGTTGTTGCTAGCATAATAAGGAGTTACACTCCTAGTTGTATTAGGACTCTAGGACTGTTAGTTAACAGCTAATTGTAATTAATAGTTTGCTTTAGGTATGAGTAGGTGCCAGGTCAAGAAAATTCGAATTCTCTTGATGAAGTATCATGGAATCCTTATTGTAAAAGCTATATATGAAGCAGGAGATGAAATTAGAAGAGGTTGGAGTTTTTCATTAGTAAAGGAAAGATTGTGTTATTGTAAAATTGTGTTTTTTCATACTTAATACAGTGATCAGTTTGACTACTCAAGATTCCCAAAGAGTTTATATGTTTGATGTTCTTATGACTTTATAGAATTACTTATTTGCAGTGGTATGAGCTTGTGATACTTAGAATTCATTGGAAATTTCTCTAACTTCCTTCACATGCTTGTAAATAGTGTTGTTTCACTGTGTTACAGTTTTCTTCATAAACCTAAACTCTAAGTGCCTTGATTTCCATATCTTGCTGATCATGTTGTTTTGTTGAAGACAATTTTGACTCCATAGCCTAGTAGATGTTTGCTAATCATACTTTCAACCAGTCAATAAGTTATACTTCCATTCATTTTTTTCCTAGAGTTAGCCATCTAATCATTAATCAAAAACCCTAAACCTAGTGAGAGAGCCCTCTCAGGTTGAGGAGGCTAAGCCTCAGCCAAAAGATTGGTTTGAAATAGTTACACTGAGATTGACTTGATGAGCAACATATCAGGGTCTTATTTTGGTGATAACATGTGGCCTCTCGCATATCTAACTTCTTCTTCTTCGTCTTCGTCTTCTTCTTAGCCTCCTGGTTACTGGATTTAGAACTTTCACCAGGCGAAGTAGAAGGGGAGGGTGAAGAAATAGGGGAAGAAGGTGAAGGGTCAACCCTATAATCATCTTGTCATGATTCAAATTAATGAGACAGTGGAATAGGAGTCATGACGCTCGAGACCACCAAGGTTGAAAACAACTAAACAGGTAAACCGATGGTTAACCTAGGCAAGGACAACGTTGCCATATACGAAGCACCAACATTTCCAAAAGAAGGAAAAGGACCAGGATTCCCATCTGGGAGAAGACCTTGAATGGTAGACTCGGGAAGTGTTTCCATGGAATCGACCTTGAAAGGAACGCTAACTTTAACCAGGAATATTCAGTGGGCAGTTAATTTTATGACATTGAAACAAAACGTGGCCTTTTCATATTTTAAGAGTCAAGAAAAGGACGAAAGGTGACTCTATTGCTTTCAAATTTTAATGAGCCTGAAAGGACAAGTGATCAGATGATCCTTTTACTTTTAAAGAGTTGAAAAGGAATGAAAGTGACTACTTTGGAATTTTAAGCAAGAGGTTTACCAGACAAATTGTAAAACTGCATATACACCTTGGTAATAAAATGAAAGAGAAATGACCAAGGACTTTTCGTACGACATTCAATCTTCCCGAATGCTATGTTAGGTGCATTACGACTCATAAGGCGGTAGACTCGGCTTCTTAGGGATGAAAGGATTTCAAACTAATGGGGTCTGTTATCACCCCAAGAAACTCTCCTAGGTTGTAGCTTGGAGATGCTCGGGACATCACAAACTCAACTTAATGTTGGAAATGGATGAATGGAAGGAATGATGCTTGTTCAAGCCAGATAAACACCTCTACTATGCTTAACCCCAGACATGCATGAACACCCCCAAACTACAAGGCTTTAGACCACCAATCACTCATAGTTTAAAAATTGGGTGAATATGGAGAATAGTGACCACACCAGTAGATGCACAAGACCATGTGATGGTCGGCTGCAACCAGTAAATAGGTCTGCAAATCTATTCCCTAATGCACAGATAGGATGACAACTCTCTTGCACTAAGTAAACAGAAACCTAAATAACATAATCACTGAAACATACAAGATTTTAATACAGAGATATGATGACATCTCCTCTAATGCTAAACATCAAGAGTCCATGAAAATTTCATAACAGGCACAACCTAGAACATAATAGAAGTGGAAAGTGAGCAATTAACAACAAAAAAAGCTTGTATTAGCTGAAAATGAAGACGAGACACTGCAGGTATCAAAGTAGTTACAGTCTCCAGAAGTTGAACCTTACATCAATACAACAACCATCAACCCTGATTACATCTGTTTTCTGGGTATATATAGAGTTTGATTAAAAAAATGTTCTGCTATTCTATGCGTGGAGGGGTCATAATGGACCACCAACCACTCTAACTGCTCGGCAGAACTTCTGAGTGTAATTTCTTTCCGTAGTGAACAAAATTGATCTTCTGGGACACTCTGCTGTACCTCTCGGGCACGTGGACTGTTATATGGGATGGAGTCCCATAGCCATTAAATGTGTTTACCTGCTCGGCTTTGTACCTTTCTTTCTCGGCCATGCTATTTGTTGAAGATGGTGGTTGAGGAATAACTACGCAGAGTACTGGATGCTAGCCACCTTCATCCTTTCGGGAGTCTGAAATGGCTATGGACGTGGACAGTATGGACAAACGGATGGGGGAAGATCGACCGTTGGATCACGCAGATCGATGGCGGGAATTGGTCAGAGGAGGGTATCGGGAGATACGGAGGCAGAGAAACGTGGGCCATTGGATCAAATGAATGGATGGGGGAGACTCTCGGTGAGAGGCATCAGGCCGAAGCAGGAACAGACAATCGCGAGCTGTTGGATCTCGGGCAGATAGATCTGACGGTCATCGGGCGGAGGAGATACGCGGGGGTTAACCGGCGGGGACGGGTGGTTTCAGCGGTGAGCGGTATTTATCGCACTGCCTTTGGGGGGAAAGCGGTAATCGTACAACGGGGTGCGATCCCTATCATCGGGCGAAGCGTGGCGAACGGGGCGTGACGAAAACCGCTTTTGATTGCGGATTATCGTGTGGTCAATTTGCGGGCGTGGGAAGAGCGGATGTCGTCCGATCGTGGCGGAGATGATCGGACGGTGGAGGTTTAAACACATAGGTTTTGTTTGATGTGACAGGGCAACAGCGGGTTATGGGTTTTGCGAGAGTGCACGGTTATATGAGTTTTGGGGTTTTTAATGCCTAGGGCTTAAAAGGGCTTTAAATATGGTTTTTAACAAAAGACACGGGAAATAAAAACCAAAGGAGGGTGAAAGAGGTAGAGGAGAGTGCGAGGGCAACCATCATAGCCTTTCTTTTGAACATGATCCTGCTTCTGATTCAGAAAATCACTGTTATATGGAAAAACTAACACTAGCTCCTTCTGGGGATGAGATCCTCCCTGTGAGGTCTCAAGAACTGCAGATCAATGCCTTTCCTGTGAAAAAAAATTAGCAAAATTTCCTAGTGTTGCATTGGGCATGGAGTCTAACTGAGCCTACAATAAACTGATAAAACCAACATATTTACAACTTTAAGGCCAAAAGACCTTAAATAAAATAAATTTTCAGAAAACACCCATTAACTGGGACATCGAAAACTTCTTCTCCTCCCATACTTTTCAACATGAAGGTATTGTTCCCTTGGATTTGAGAAATGATAAAAGGCCCTGTCCAGAAAGCATCAAATTTCCCATGGTTTCCTTTCTTCTCTTTCAGTGCATCCCACTTCAGAACCAAGTCTCCAACCTGAAAATAATCTGATTTTGTCTTTCTATCAAAGACTTCCTTAATCTTCTTCTGATTGTTTGCAGACCTTTCAACCAATTGTTCTCTGATTTGATGTACCTCTGCTAAATCAGTGATCCTTTTTGCCATGTCTTCTTCCTCATTCTGCTCTTCTTGTAGGAACTTTGCCACAAGGAGAGTTAACTGAATCAGGAATACAGCTTCAGTGCCATATACCAGCCTAAATGGAGAATTCCCTGTGGATCTCTTGATGGTTACTCTGTCAGCCCACAGTGCATATTTGAGCTTAGAATCCCAATTCGTTTTGTTGTCTTCCAGTAGCTTTTTAATTATCCTTATTAGGCTTTTATTTGAAGATCCTGCTAGACCGTTGCCTTGAGGGTAATAAGAGGTGTAATGAACTAGCTTAATTTCCATTGAGTCACACATATCCACCAATTCTTTTGCCCTGAAGGCTGCTGCATTATCTGTGATTATTTTATGTGGACACCCAAATCTAGCGAAGATATTCTCTGTCAAAAACTTCAGGACCACTTTATGATCAACCTTCTTGGTAGGGATTGCTTCAATCCACTTAGTTAAGTAGTCAGTGGCAACTAATATCCACCTATGCTGGCCACTGGAATGTGGATTGATTTCTCCAATGAAATCCAAGCCCCACTGCTGAAAAGGCCCATTAGCATATATTGGTTTTAAGAGCAGGGACTTCAATTTCTGTTTCCCTTCAAATCTTTGGCACCTGTCACAAGATTTAACAAATGAAAAGACATTAGAAAACAAGGTGGGCCAATAGTACCCGATGCTAAGAATTTTGTGCGCTGTGGTTTTCCAATAATGGTGCCCTCCACACATGCTAGAATGAAATTGCTGCATAACCTCAAAAGCATTCCAGATGGGTCCCTCCAGTAGAGTAGATTTTTATGAATGCAATATTTAGCTACCCTGAGCTTAATAGTTCTGGCTTGAGTTGAACTAATGCCTGGAGGGATTTCTAGCTTCAGCAAGAATTTAGCTATTGCAAAGTACCAATCACAAGAAGCTAGATTTTTTGCTAATGACTGCTTTCTCCCTGGTTCAGCTGCTTTCTCTTCTTCTGTTTGACCATTTTCTGCAGTTGTGCTCATGAGATTTATGTCCAACGATCTGCAATTTTCTTCAGTCAATAATCTAGCAAGGCCCTGACCTCTGAAAAACTTAGTGGGCTTCAGTTATATGTTAAACTCAATGAGATTCGCAATCCATTTAGCCCTTCTTCCATCAACATCAGGCTGCGTTAGAACATCTTTTACTGAAGCAGAAGGTACATATGCAATTATCTTGGAATGCAGAATGTAAACTCTAAAAGCTTTCAAGGACTTGATAAGAGCATATGCTTGTTTCTTGATAATATCATACCTCAGCTCAGCATCCCTTAAGGGTTTGCTAAAGAATGCCACTAGATGCTCTGAGCCTTCTTCATCTGCTTGCAATAAAACTGCTGCAAGGGTGTCATTAGAGGAAAATGAAAATATGTGGAACTCCTTGCTGTAATCTGGGCTGATTAAAGTAGGAGCTTCCATAATAGCTATCTTAATGGACTCAAAGGATCTTCTTACTGCATTAGTCCATTTGATCTATGACCCCTTTTTCAACAGGGAGGTAATATACTTCACAAGTTCTGCAAAATTTGGGATAAACCTCCTTACAAAATTTATCTTGCCCAGAAAGGACTGGATGTCCTTCTTTGATCTCGGGACAGACAAATTCTGTATTTCCCTTACTCTTTCTAGGTCGATTTTGACACCCGCAGCAGAAACAACATGTCCCAACAACTTGCCTTCTTCTAGAGCAAACTGTGACTTCTTAGGATTGACTGAAATCCCAAACCTTCTGCACTTCAGGAACACTTTCGTCAAATGCTGCAAATGGTCAAGATGGCTGTTGGAGTACATTGTTATATCATCTAGGTAGATAAGGACAAATTTATCCTTCTCTCCCACAAATTCTATATCCATGGCTCTCTGAAAGGTGGCTCCAGCATTCATCAACCCAAAAAGGCATCTTGGAATACATAAAAGTGCCCCAAGGAGTGGTGAATGCGGTCTTCTCTTGGTCATCTAGATGTACAACAACCTAATTATACCCTGAAAATCCATCAAGAAAAGACATCACTTTGGCTCCTGAGACCTTCTGCAGTAGATGCTCCATCTTGGGCAGAGGATAATTGTCTTTCTTGGAGAATTTGTTTAAGTTTCTGAAATCAACACAGAGTCTAATTTCTCCACTTTTCTTCCTCACCACAACCAAACTGGCTACCCATTTTGAATATCTGAGAGGGACTATGATTATGGCAGCTAGTAATTTCTTTATTTCTTTTTCAATCAAAGGAAGGAGTAAAGGGTTTATTGGTCTTAGCTTCTTCTTGAAAGGTATGGTGTCTTTCTCTAAAGGAATTTCATGCTGGATGATCTTTTTGTCATATGTTTTCAGGTCACTATATTCCCAGGCAAACACATCAGCAAATTGCTTCATTAAACTACAGTATTCAGCACTTTGGATAGTAGACAAATGGGTGGATAGATTTACATATCTGGGATGATCTGGACTCCCTATATTATGCTTACAGACTGCAGATTGGTCCTCTTTTTGGGCAGCCTTGTAAGGCACATCATTCTGGTCAAACATTCTTTCTAGAGGAATTAAACCCTTATGTATATGATTGCTGGGAAGTTGGACAATGCTATTTTTGCCAATTTTGTTTCTAAGCTAAGATTGGGGGCTTTCTTCCAAGGCTTCATTCTCTTGGTCAATTTGCATTTCATAAAATTCATCAATGACCTGCAGGAATCTATTCACTTCATCATCATCCTCAAAAACTTTCCAATGCTGGACATTATCAAGCAAGGATGGTCTATACTTCATTTGGACTTCATAAACTAGTCTGGGAAGCATGGGAGGGATAAACATGCTAGTAGACACAATAAGGGAATCAACAAGCTGATTTTTGGTTCTAAGGATGTTTGAGATATAAAAACTATCAAAAGAATCTTTGAGTCTCCATACCTCGTCTCTATATGCTTTCAACCTTGGGTGCTTTGCTTGAAATGTTCTGTTTACTTTGCTGAATGATAAGATCAGTGTCTCCAAACACCTTTTTGTTTCTAATTCCTCTGTCTTTGGCTGAATTAAGGCCCAATAGCATAGCTTCATATTCTGCTATGTTGTTTGTGACTTGAAAGGCTAGCTTAAAAGACAGATGTGTGCTTTCTTGATTTGGAGATACCAGCACCACCCCTGCTCTTGTAGTCTCCCTGGAGCATGCTCCATCAAAGAACGTCTTCCAAACCTGACTTCCTTGCTCTCATTCGGCCTAAATCACTAGTTTCTTTATCTGTATTGAGGCCTTCTGAGATTCTTCAATTTGGAGGATACATGCTCCAAAATCAGTGTCCACAGCATAAATAGGATGATTAGAAGGGTTCTTCTCATCACTGATGATGTATGCCAGTTGTGCTTCTCTGTACAATCTCTTGCTTTCTCCTCCAAAAACTGGGATAGTGGCATAAGATAAGTCGTTTTGTAATGTCCCACCTAGTCTCTTAATCCATCCTCTGGACAACAGCATACCAAACTTGGGAGGGACATCTGCCACCACAATATCCATCATCATGCTCTTCATGGGCAGCTGAGTTAGGGTAATAGCTAGGTCTTTAATCAACCCCAGACATTTCACCTTTCTTGAATCAAATGAGAATAAGTCATGATATGGTCTGTTGATGTCAAGGCCCAACTCTTCCATCACAACTTTAGGCATCAAATTGTGGCTGGCCCATGTGTCTAGTAGGAAATTGTGGAGGATTTTATCATGAATGGTCAAGGAGACATAAAATGATGGAGAATTATCATCAGCAGGTTCAGTCATTGGGCTAAGCACAACTGCAGGCTTATCATCTTGCAAATTGACATAGTCAGTGGAGGTTTGTGTGGCTTTCAGCTCAAGAGCATCAAGGATAGGCTTTCTAAAAACTTCACTCTTTACAAGTTCTATCAGAGGCACATATATTTTTAACTTCTGAACTTCTGATTCAAAGCTTAAAAGGGTAGGGGACTTATCAGGAGCTCTTACCTCTTGAGTTGGTGCTTTGAGTTATGACTGGATCAACTGCTGGTCTTTTCTATCTAATATTTTGTGACTTTATCTGGACAGCAGCTCTTTGGGCAGGATTCTCCTTGACATTGTTTGCTTTTGACCTCAAATTATATCTTTATTATTCACCAGTCTAAAAAATAGCCTCTCTGTCCCACTCTTGATTGTTTTGGTCTAGTAGTAATGATTCTTCATATGCAGCCAATGTCAAAAAGGTAGCACTACCTTTATCTTCCATGCAATGGATTTCATCCTCTTCAAATCCTCCATGACTAAATTTTGAAAAGGAGCCTTAACTTTCTATTCTTCATTTTCTTCTTTACCCCTTTGAATGATTTGTAATTGTTCATTTGCTCTTCTGAATGGATTCGGATTTTTTGGAGCAAATGTGTTTTGAAACCTTGATTTCCCAGAACTCTGCTCTACTTTCAACTTAGATATCTCAGCAACCAATGACTCTATCATCTTAGTCATTTTATCTAATTTAGGTTCTGAAGATGAAGCAGAGGAAGAAGAAGCCTCACCTCTCTACCTCCTTCTATCAGCATGACTTTTAAGTTTTTCTGCAAACATAATATTTGATTCTACCTCTAATGCTGCATCTTGCATATCAGCTAGAGTGGCACATCTTCCTTCCCTCAAAAGCAGGCAAAAGTCAGAGTCAAAAGCATTGGCATAAGTGAGTTTGGCAGAGGTGGGGGTAGGCTTTACTTCAACTGGTATCTTACTATACATACGATTAAATCTTTTATTAAAATCAGGCAGTGATTCCCCATTCTCCCTCTTTAGGTTTCCAAACTCTGTATGGTAGTAGAGCAGGTCTTTTCTATCTCCCCATTTCTTCAGGAATGCATCATCTAATGCCTCAATGTCTGTTATGGACCTATGGGGCAATTCTCTGAACCACTTTCTAGCCTCTCCATCAAGGCTCTGAACAAAAACCCTCATCCATACATCATCCTCACTGATATCCAGATTATCAGCATAACTATAAAAAGACTCAAGGTGTTCTTCAGCTGTTACTCCCTATGTACCAGTAAACTTAGGCATGTATTTCTGGTATTCTACAACAGGCATGGCATTTAAAGGAATAGGCAAGACCAAGGGTCCATATCTAGCAGCTATGATTCTTTCAATCTTTGTGGGTGCTTGTTGGCCTACCATGACCGGGATACGTGGAAGAATACTGGTAGATTGATTGGTAGGAAGTAATGGAATAGATGACAGAAATGAAGGAAAATGATGGACTGTATGGGATGATCTCTTTGGACTGAGATCCAAAGGGGAACCTAATAAACAAGGAGCTTTATGAATCTCTGAAGGTGATTCTTCACTAGCAATACTAGGTTCTAGATTTTCAAACTGTGTATTCCCAACTATAACCTTCTCTTGCAGAGATACATAATATTTCTTGGGCTTACTTGATCCTGATGCTCCTTTCTGTGATGTTTTCTTCTACTTAGCAATCTTCTCAGGGTTAGGCACTAGGTCAGCTGGTGATTTATGAGGATTTCTTCGAGTATGCCTCACAAACTGAGCCAGGACTATACTGTGGAGTCGCCAAAGGTTGGTCTTCATCCAGTGGAGTCACCAGATAGATGATTACAACCAGAAATGTATTTAGAATTTTTCTATCATCAAAGTTGGAACTATGTCATTCTCCCAGGGAAGCTGATCTTCAATCTCCTCTCCCCGGCAATGGCACCAATTAATGTTATCACCCCAAGAAACTCTCCTAGGTTGTAGCTCGGAGATGCCCTGGACATCACAAACTCAACTTAATGTTGGAAATGGATGAATGGAAGGAATGATGCTTGTTCAAGCCAAATAACCACTTCTATTATGCTTAACCCCAAACATGCGTGAACACCCCCAGACTACAAGGCTTTAGACCACCAATCACTCACAGTTTAAAGATTGGGTGAATATGGAGAATACTGACCACACCAGCAGATGCACAAGACCATGTGATGGCCGGTTGCAACCAGTAAAGAGGTCTGCAAATCTATTCCCTAATGCACAGACAGGATGACAGTTCTCTTGCACTAAGTAAACAGAAACTTGAATAACATAATCACTGAAACATACAAGATTTTAACACAGAGATAGGATGACAGCTCCTGTAATGCTAAACATCAAGAGTCCATGAAAACTGCATAACAGGCACAACCTAGAACAGAATAGAAGTGGAAAGTGAGCAATTAACAACAAAAGAAGCTTGTATTAGCTGAAATGAAGACGAGACGCTGAAGGTATCAAAATAGTTACAGTCTCCAGAAGTTGAACCTTACATCAATATAACAACCATCAACCCTGATTACATCTATTTTCTGGGTATATATAGAGTTTGACTACAAAAATTTTCTGCTATTCTATGTGTGGAGGGGTCATAATGGACCACCAACCGCTCTAACTACTCGACAAAACTTCTGAGTGTAATTGCTTGCTGTAGTGAACAAAATTGATCTTCTGGGATGCTCTGTTGTACTTCTCGGGCAGGTGGACTGTTATATGGGATGTATTCCCATAGCCATTAAATGTGTTTACCTACTCAGCTCTATACCTTTCTTTCTCGGCCATGCTGTTTGTTGAAGACGGTGGTTGAGGTGTAACTGCGCAGAGTACTGGATGCTGGCCACCTTTCTCCTTTCGGGAGTTTGAAATGGCTATGGACGTGGACAGTATGGATGAATGGAGGGGGGAAGATCGGTTGTTGGATCACGCAGATCGACAGCGGGAATTTTTCGGCGAAGGGTATCGGGAGATACTGAGGCAGAGAAACGCGGGCCGTTGGATCAAATGAATGGACGGAAGAGATCTCTCGGCGGGACGCATCAGGCG
Source organism: Pinus tabuliformis (assembly GCA_031772625.1). NCBI lineage: Eukaryota > Viridiplantae > Streptophyta > Pinopsida > Pinales > Pinaceae > Pinus > Pinus tabuliformis. The sequence goes on along the minus strand of CM062818.1, from coordinate 501,877,534 downwards.
GAAGCGGGAACAGACAATCGCAAGCCGTTGGATCTTGGGCGGACAGATTTGACGGCCACCAGGCGGAGGAGATACGTGGGGGTTAACTGGCGGGGACGGGCAGTTTCAGCAGTGTGTGGTATTTATCGCACCGCCTTTGGGGGGAAAGCAGTAATCGTACAACGGGGTGCAATCCCTATCATCGGGTGACGCGTGGCGGACGGGGCATGATGAAAACCGCTTTGATCGCGGGTTATTGTGCGGTCATTTTGCGGGCACGGGAAGAGCGGACGCCATCCAATCGTGGCGGAGATGATTAGACGTCGGAGGTTTAATCGCACAGGTTTTTTTTGATGTGACAGGGCAATGGCGGGTTATGGGTTTTGCGAGAGTGCATGGTTATATGAGTTTCGAGGTTTTTAATGCCCAGGGCTTAAAAGGGCTTTAAATATGTTTTTTAATGAAAGACACGGGAAATAAAAACCAAAGGTGGATGAGAGAGGTAGAGGAGAGTGTGAGGGCAACCACCACAACCTTTCTTTTGAACGTGGCCCCGGACAAAATGTGCTTCCGATTCAGAAAATCACTGTTATATGGCAGAACTAAGAGGGTCTCCCACCATATACTCGATGTTACAGGGAGCATAAGTCCATACTAGCACTTATTGAATCACAGAGGAGGAATCACCCAACCTCAGTGAAAACAACAAGCACTAGGTTTAACAACGCTGAAACACGTCTCTATCCTAGACTTCTAAATATGTAAGCGTTAGGTTCCAATGTGTTTTTAGATTCATTCAATAGATTTTAACAGTTAACCTTGAATTAAGTCTCTATTTCAAGGCCTTATTGAATGTGTCTTTAACACTCCTAGAATGCAACTAGATGAGAAAAAAACCATTCCTTTCGATGAACGACTACCTAAATGAGGGAAAGGAGTTCATTTCCAAACAAGAAAATGTAAGAACAATAGCGAAAGCAAGTAATCCAATCAACACGAAACACAATGCATCAATTTCCATTTATCTTCACAAATACTATGAAAAAAATGAAAGATTCGAATTTCGCTTTTCAATTCCTAATCATAAAGAATCTACTAATGCAAACATGCTTTCATTTTCGTATACTATATGAGTGAAATTGTTTTTTATTTTTTTGGAATAAATAAAAAATAAGCTAATGCACAACTTGAATGATCAAAAGGAAAATGTAGTTTATGCTTCAATAGTGAATGGAAATCAAATCAACACAACAAGCGAGTTTGATGACCAATTACTATGGATCAACCAAGAAGATGGGCAAGTAGCAAGAAAACAACTTCAAACAAATCAACAAGACTGTTGTGGATGTAGTGCAAAACCTTGGAAGGACAAGCAACTCAAAACAAGTGACTTCTTGATGAAACCCTAAAAGACTTAGGTCACACAGCCCAAAAACCAAAATTCATACAAACAGAATCAAGAAGGATATGCCTTAGCAAACACAGTCAAAACAGGCTTAATAAGATGTAAGAGACAACAAAGGACAAGCTACACTGGCCTATTCAGGAGGCAGGGCTATAAAAAGCAACCCTACAGGAATCGTCACAGGGGTAAGACTGACAACCTGAGATGATCGCCAAATCGTCACAAGCACTACACTAGCAACTGAGTGATGTCGTTGCAAAGGTACACTTGTTCTCAGTGACGGTCTGATTTCAGGAATCATCACAGCTGTATGACGGGATATCTGTGACGTACAACTTGGGTAAAGAGGACAGGAGCGATTCGTCACAGCTGTTAGGAATTAAATAGCAATGAGCTCAACAGAGAAGGAAAACAAGGCAAAAACAACTGAAAGACACCAGGCTTATCACTCAGACAGTGAGGTGGACTACCAGATCTACTCAAGTGATCCAAAACATTGATGGTTTAGTCCCAAAACAAAGAGACACTATGTAATTCAATCAAAAACAAATCAAGAGCAAAAATAAGAGACAACACACAAAGGATTCCCCAGTGGAGTCACCAACTTGTGATGCAGGTAAGTTCCCTCTGTGGACAGAGACAACCCCTCTAGCCCTAGAGTGGGTCTAGTCACAGCAAGACAAAGACAATAGCTAATTCCTTAAATAGTTACCGTTGAAGAGGCCTACCTTATACCGGTGTTTGATGAAGTCTTTGTCACATCGCTTCAGTTGTCAATATCTTCTCCTTAATGAATGATTCACCTGAAACAACATATGAAAATGACAAAACATATAATAGAGCACAACAACGAACTATCTACTTATAGAGTCAAGTAACCATAAGCTATAAATATACATTTCATACATGATATAATAAATAACCATTGATTGTATTAATGTAAACAACAGTAAAGCTTACAACCATGCCTTGACATTGTAAGCTTCCTTGAAGTGATCAATATGTCTCCATAAGAATTCACTCTCAAAGGTCTCCTAGAAAGACTGATGACTCTCTCTCACCCAAAATCACAAGTATGAAACTATGGAAATCACAACAAGGCTTCCTTCTTACAAAACCATTTACACTCTCACAACACGAAAGGCAATCCAAACTGTAAGCTATCAATCCAACAAGCTAAGAACTAGCACACCAAAACTCAACTAGCACTCTTAGAACTCCCAACTAGTTGATCATAGCCATGGAGGATGTTTTTATAAGAGGAGGAGCCTCCATAAATGATGGGAGAGGAAGCTTATCTTCATAGGAGGTTACTCAAAAGGTGGAACCACCATCTCAAATGGGGAGAGGCGAACCTCCTTGAACCAAAAACCAGCTCAAGAACCACCCAGAAGCATTCTGTTTGAACTAATTTGCCATATCTGGGTCATCGCAGGTCAAACACTAAGACTCAGAGATGACGTTGCAAGGCATTAGTGCATTCTGGGCTATCGTCGCAGGCAGGATACTGATGACCTGCGACGATCCCTAAAATCCAACCATTGCTAAGAACAAATGTACTCTTGCGACGGTGTCGCGAGGTTCTTGTTCACTCTGGTCCATCGTCGTAGATAGGATACTAATGTCCTGCGACGATCTTGAAACATAGGTAAAAAGGGTCAACTTCAGGATTAATGAGCATGGTTAATCTTCTTGAGTGATATGGAAGATGTGGACACATATTTTGATGTATGACACAGAACAGATGCCATTCAGGGACCGACTCTACCCGAGATCAGGGGATGCGGGGTCGGTGACAAAATACTGTGTAACACACATGATGTTTCGCATCTGTTAACGAGTTCGAAATGACAAGGGCTCGACCATCTTTTTGATTTTAAAAGGGTCGGAAAAGCTTGAAAGAGGAACCCCCATTTTATTTTCTTTTACAAGTCAAAAGGGAAAAACACTTGACAATCTTTTCATATGAGTTTAACGAGTCGAGAAAAGAGCTAAAATGTGACTTGTCATCATCGTCGAACATCCATCATCTATCGTTGCACAAATAAGGTAAAGTGTATTATCGAGTTCTTAAGGAAAAATAGGCCAAAATATTTACAAAAACCTGATATTTTCATGAAAGAATGAATAAAAAGGGGAAAAGTAAATATACTTTTACCATTTACCATTTTACCTTTGCTGTGAAGACTTTTTACTCACTTTTTCCGTAATTGTTCTGGAGAAGATTGTGGGAGATTCGAGAGGTCAATCGATGAGTCTCCAATTCCAGGTAATAGCTAAGGCCTTGAGCTCCATTTTCATGTCCTTTATTTATGTTTTTAAACCATTTTTTTAGTTTTTTGAGGGGGTTTTTGAAAAAAAAATTCGCCCTCGGTCGACACAATTTCCAAGCACGAAATCACGTCGGACGGGGGTGATTAACAAAGCTAGCCATGCCAATTGGCATAACTATTTTTAAAACAAGTGCGTCGGCACCGTGAATAGGTAAAAGCCTTATTTTCTCAAAAAATCACCGTTTAAACTTAAATTTTATGGGCCAAGGATGATTGTTGACTCAAATTAATGGCTTTGCAGGAAAGAATCACTGAAAATGGTGGACTAAAAAGAATGGGAACGTGAGGATGTTGACACCTAGGCAATGAATGGCCCAAATTGTCTTGAAGCTTTGAGGGCTTGCGGGATCCTCAAATTCTTTCTCACGCTAGGGATGCGGGCCTAACCCAAGTTGCTTCGGTACCTTATTATCCTTTGGGACATTAACCAGGAGATTTTTGTCATTGGCGACTAGGAGCTAGAGTTGGAAACTTAGATATATACTTCATCACTAGATTGTCCCACAGAGAGGAACCAATGAACTTGTACGAGCCGCGATCGATTGGGGCAAACATATCTTCCTTGCTTTCCGAACACTGCCCTGAGACCCTAAAATCCAAAAGTGGGAAGATAGAGATTTCCAGTGTTCGGGATTTGACACTGAGAGTGCTTCTGTTGACTATCAACAAAGTGGCGGGGTTCAAGGTAGAAAATGAGACTAACAATTCGAAGTTCCTTTATGTTATTGACTGCACAACTCCTACAATCTTCAACTGGGCAGAGGCCATGAAGATGAACATAAAGTGCCAGCTGTCCAAAGCCAAGGCGGGGAATCTTAAGAAATTTTGCTTTAGATATGTACTTGTGGCCTTCTTCTTGGAATGAGTACCACTGTTCCAGTATCAATTGGCTGAGGTAGATTGTCCTATGCCACGCGATCCACAAATGGCTCGCTGGAGTCGTTTAATGCCCAGGATCATTGGGGGTCAACACATGTCATACTAACCTGCATTCTTTTCATGGCTACGACGACAGAAGATCGTCATGGAGGACTGGCCATACAATGGCACTGATTTCCGTGGAGATCCAAATATTCCCTTACCAGATGGAGATGACTTTTATGATGAAGGTAAAAGACCAAATTTTTTATTTTGAGATTTTTAATTGTTTTTTGTATATATGTGCTTATAACATTTCTCTTGTTAATGCAAATGTTGGACCAGAGCGACCTGCTGGGATGTCACCAATAGCCAGGCGCATTCCCCACCCTATTGATTTCATCTCTCCTTATCAAGAAGGGATTGACAACAAGGAGGAGATTGCGAGGAACTTTGAGGGGTTGACTCGTGGCATCCTGGAGTATGCTTGGGTAGGAGACATTCCTCATCAGTACCAAAGACACACGGTGGGAGTCTCAGATCGGATCCTTTGATTGATGACTCGTGTTTCACGATCCATATCATGCTACCACAATCACCATGTTGATTAGTTCCTAGGTCCAGCATTTACATTTTTTGAGGCCTGCGAGCCGTCGATGTTATTTTGGACACACATATTATTTTTTTGGGTTTTGATGTATCAAACATTATCACTATATATATATATATATATATATGTTGCATTTTCCTATCTACTATGGTACAAATGGTTTTTTTTATCTTTTACATGTTTCATAAATGTCTATCCAACACATGATTAGCTAATGCATCTGTCAATGTATTCATGCGTCTAGGAATATGATGATATGTAATGTAATCAAAATTCCTTTCCAATAGATGGATACGGAGATACATTCTCAATATTTGAGGGTTTCTAACGGAATATTTCCCATTGAGTTGAAGGACGACAAGTTGTGAATCCAGATTGACAACTAGTTCTCTGATTCCCAGAGTGATGGCTTCTGACAACAGTTCGATGACCGCACTGTATTCAGCAATGTTGTTGGTTGTGCGACCTAGACAGATACCTTGAAGGTCAATCAACTCACTGTTAGGGTTATAAATAGCCCATGCCGCGGATGATAGGTTTTGGGTACTACGACAAGAACCATCAGCGAAACCAATGTGGGGAGTCGCAGATATCTGCAAAGCAAGAAAAGCATAGTAAACAAGAAAGTTGGTTGAGAACTATCACACAAAACCATGCTTCACAAAAATGAATGACACACTAATGTACACAAGTAACCATGCGAGATGTCCTAAGCATAGTACTTCTTGAGGTGGGAGTCCATGTTGGGACTCGAGTAATCAATCAACACAGAAGGACACCAAATTTTTACCGTTGTCATGATGAGTAAGCATCGACTCAGCCAAATAATGGAGTAGAACTCATATAAGGCTTTTCCCCCATGCCCCCTAGGCGAGGGAGGGTTACGAGTCAGATGGCAACCCCATTGCAATAATGGGAAATCGGTAAAAACTCAGGGAGGGTGAAAAATCCTGAATCCATGAAGGGATAAAGGTGCCCTCAGTTGAAAGATCTTGATCATGTCAAGATAAATTGACACATCAATAAGCAACTTAGAATAAAACTTCTTAGAACACATAGAAATGACCGTCGGGTGAGGCAAGAACAAGGAGCAATGATTAGTATCGATCCAAGGTGGTTCCTCGAGAGGCATGACCTCCATGATACCTTCATCAGCAAGGAAGGTCTCAGCTAAGGGATCCGACGATTCCAAAGTGCCAAGCCGGGGGGATTGAGAGTACATATCGAGATAGGCCTTCAACATAAAAGAATCAAAGGATGCAGAACCCAAAGTCAAAACAATTTCCACGTAATTGACTTCGGTCGGACTAAGCAGCATAACCTCGCCCCAGGTATCAACAAGATTTGGTGAAGGTATGACCCGGGGATCATATTTGACCGAGATCATGTTGACAAAGGCAACATGAGGAGGTGGGAGTGTAAAAAATCCCAGTAAGGTAGAATCTTTGAAAATACCTACTCCAACACTCTCCTAGGGAGCACCAATGTGCTGTCTTATGGAACATTACCATCTGAGGAGGAAGAGGCAAAGAAATATAGTTGGTCGACGGTGACAGTCTTCCCTTGATGGGGAAAATGAATCACGTGAAATAAAGAGGAAGCCACAGCATGCATGGCATGGGTCCAACCTCGGCCGAGTAGAAGATTATAATTGAGATTGGCGTCAACAATTTCTACTTCGACATGCACTGTCTTTCCTTCTAGTGTGATGGAAAGGTTAGGTAAGACACCGAAGGGTTGCAAATCGCACCCATCAAAAGCTTCCAAAGTGTTCAGAGATTGGTTCAGTGCAGAGGAACTAATAACCTTCCAACATGCGGTCGACATGATGTAGGTGGAAGCACCTTCATCGATGACAATCCGATGGATGGTTTTCTCATTGATGATAACCTGAATAAGAAAGGAAATCTGATGAGGAAGCTGTGGAACATGGTTCTCTAGATCAAAACATATCAAATTGGAATCGATGGGATCGATGCCCCCAATAGCTGACAACAAATATTTCCACCGCGATGGTCAGCTTTGGAGCACCTCGAGGACTAACATAGCTGATGGTGCCTGAGCCAAATCCTCAACAATATTATAGTACTAAGCAGCTTGGGCATTGGGATTATACGAGGATTTCCGCCGCACACCTCGAGAGGGTGGCCGCATAACAGAATCAGTGTTATGGCACTCAATATTAAGAGGGCCAAAACTAGGGGTAGAAGGAGAAAGTGTGGCTTCTTTCTCTTTCCCAATTGCCGAAGCAAGAGTTTGATAGTCTTTCAACCTAGTAGCCACATTAATAGGCATACTCATCATGAACACTTGAGATCTGGAGGAAGCAAGTTGGAGTTGGTCTACCATTTGGGTCTGCTGAGATGGAAACAACTCTTTGATGACAACGGGGGTCCCTTTGAGCAAGTGACTAACTTTGGATCATTGGGGACAATCCTTAGTGTAGTGAACTTCCTCACAAATGAGGCAAGGATACTTAGGTTTCCATTACAAAGATTTGCCAGCAGACGATTTGGGAGGACCCTGCTTCAGGGCATCAACTTTAGCTTTTCTTTTTCCTTTCTTCTTCCCTTTCAAGGATTTGTTCGCTGCGGTAAACTGGACAATGTGGACCTCTAAGGTTTCGCCAAGGCTAGGTGGATTCTGGGATGAACTATTAGGAACCACATTTGAGACTGACTTCTGTTTGGAAGAAGATTTAGCAGGGGTCTCAGATAGTGAACTAATAACTCCATCAATGGGAGGTACATCTGGTGACTTTGATGTTGCGGGATCAGATTATGGTTGCGGAGCATTGGGTAATAACTCATACAAAGTGCCAGACTAAGAGTAAACTAGATCCAAGTACTGGGCACGGGCGATGGCCTGTTCTTTAGTGATGCATCCACACATATCTATATCGCGAGAAATTGGGGCCACAAATGATTTGGTGAACCATTTAGTGACCAATTAATCAATAATCTCGAATTTGATCAGGCGACGTCTACATCTCCATTCTTGGATGTGATCAGAGATGTGTGTCGCAGTATCTTGCTTAAGTGATGTGAGAAAATAGGTGCCAGTTTCATAACGAACTGGAAACTGAAAATGCCTGAGGAAAGCCATGGCTAAAGATTTAAAGTCATGGTAAGTACTTTGAGGTAGCTCGATATACCACTTCACTGTAGCACCCGTGAGGGTTCATTGGAAAAGACAAAGACGAATGGAATCATCCATGTACGAGTTCGACGAGCACTAGAGGTGATATGTTGTCACATGGGCTTGAGGATATTATTTAGCTTTCCCATCGAATTTTGGACAATCACTTGGTATCTTGGATGGCACCGGAGGCTAGTACGACAAATGAAGGATCGGATCATTCGTAAGGCAAGATACATCTAGCAACTCGAGTGTAGCCAAGAATGGAAATTGGGTGTTAAAAGGCATGGGAGGTCGATAAGCAGGTCCATATGGAGGAGTCCATCCTTGTTGGTAAGGATTTTGGTCCCACAGTGGTGGATTTTGGTCATATAGCATTTGAGGCTGCCCCCATTGCGGATTACCTTGACCATAGGGAGGATTTTGACCATGAATACCTTGGAACTGTCTGGCCATAGGTTGTTGATAAGCAAAGTAGGGGTTGAAAGATGGTTGAGCCTGTTGACCTTGGACATATGGATATGGGACTTGTTGCCCTTGAACATACGGGGAATGAACTTGTTGTCCCTGAACAAGAGGGTTTTGGACCTGCTCTCCTTGGGCATAAGGTTGATACACTTGTTGCCCTTGGACATAGGGATTCTATACCTGATTCCCTTGGCTGGAAGGATTCTGAACCTGTTGACCTAGGACATTAGGATTTTGAGCCTAATGCTGGATGACTTGACCTTGACCCTACCCCTGCAAGGGTTGACCTTGTTGATATGTATATAAGGGTTGTTGCTACCCTGGTTGTTTTTGTTGTTGCAAAGGTTGACCTTGCAGTTGAAAAATTTGTCCCTCGGGTTGCAGAGGTTGGCCCTGCAAGGATAGGGGTTGAGAGATGTGCGGAGCATATTGCATCTGCTACTGTGCAATTTTCTACAATGGTTGCAAGAATTGACCTTGCGGTGGTTACAGTTGACCTTGCTATGGGATCATTTTCCCTTATGGTTGCGCAAAGAGCCCTTGCTACAACAACGATAGCCCTTGTGGGAAAAAAGGCTGCCCATGTTGTTGTAGAGGTTGTCCTTGCTATTGTAAGGGTACTTGAACAATGCTTGAGAAATTTTCGAACTGAATCTAGCCATAGTCAAGCTGGATGTATTGCCTAGACTGGAGGGTGTAAGGTTGATTAACCATTCCTTGAGAACCATATGGAATGTAAGGATTTTGGTATTGGACCTGAGCCCCATAGGGCTGCTGATACTGAACATTGCTTGATCTAGATGGACCAATAGGATTCTGAACCTGTTGGTACTGGACATTGCTTGATCCAATGGGATCAGCAGGGTTATGAATAATACAAGAAGAAGGTTGATTTATACCAAGCATGTGAGCTTGTGAGCCACTCACATTAGTGGCACGTAACACCATAGAAACATTTAGGTTCTTCCCCCCAGGTGGTGGCACAGTCTGGCCACCGAATAAAGGGACAGAGGAACTAACAGAGACATTCTTTGAAACTGTTGGTTGTGCTTGACGGGTAACTGGGATTAACAATACAAGAGTATTTAGGTTGTGGGTTGCACTGGGACTAAGGTAACAGCCTGTTGGGAAGTCATGTTCATAACGAATGAACCTGAAGTAGGCATGGCACTTGATGCCCAAACAGGGTTATGGTAAAGTGATGAGGCACTAGGTGTACCTAAAACCAATTGCATCAAAGACACATAGTTGGGTGGAAAACTAGCGAGAATACCCCATGACAAGGGGAAAACCACAGGAGGAAAAGGCAATTCTTCACCCTCAACAATGTGTGGAGTAGAAAATTCAGACTCATCCGGATATGTGACTGGAGCATCGCCTTCAAGTTCCATGTCTGAAAACAAATGACAATGAATGGCCAAATGAGTATGAGGGGATAGTTCCAAAGGAATACTCGGTTGGTCATACAAATTGTAAGGCCGCTGTAGTCATATCACAACAGGGTCAAAAAGAGGGTTTGGAGGGTAGATAACCAGTCCAAGTTGACCGTTAGTGGCTAGTGAGTTCTCTAGAGTTTGAACGAGATTGTACAGAGATTCTGGGCTAAAATCAGCAGATGACCCAGTATCGAAAGTAGGTGGAGGACGAGAAGAAAAAGGTTGAATGCTCAGAACAATTCTGAGTTCAACACCTTGGTCCTGAAGTGACTCTGGTAACTTAGGAAACAACTCCTCAGACAATCTTTCAGACGGAGGAGAGGAAGAGGAATTGGGTGAACCAGATGGTTCAACCACGATGACCTTGTCTTGGCTAACAGAACAATTAACTTTAAGGCTTTAAAATGTTCTTTTAAGGAAACTCACGATTTTTTCTCATAAAAAGACTAACAGGGTGTTTTTGGATCATGGGGAATCAATTATTAAGACACATAAAATATTGGTTCTATTTCATTTTTTAAGAGTTGAGAAAGAAACAAAGATGACTCTATCACTTTTAATTAGAAACGAGCTTAAAAGGACAAGTGCTCAGATGATATTTTAAGTTTAATGAGTCAACAAGATCAAATGACTCCTCTAGATGATCTAGTTAATAGGGTTACCAGGCAACTATGAACTTCAGAATACCTCCCAGTGAACCAAGAAGTATGAGCAGGAAATCTCCCTGAATGTTGTGTTTGGTGTATCACGTTTGCAAGGCGGACGACTCGGCTTACTAAGGATAAAAGGATTGCAACCTAGTGGTGTCTCCCATTATATATTCAATGGTATGGGGAGCACAAATCCATACTAGCATTGTCTAATGCCAAAGCTAACAACAACTGCTAGGTTTAAAGACGCCAGAACACGTCTCTAGCCTAGATCTTCTAGATATGATCATTAATGTCAAATGCATCTTAGGTTAATTGAATTCATTTTAAATTTGATCTTGAGTTATTTTTTAGTTTTTTGGTCTTAGCGATGTGACTCAAAAAACCTTAAATGCAACTAAATAAGACAAGACCCTTTCAACTCGATGAAATTCCCACATTAGATAGGGTAGAAACTACTCAATCAAATGCAAAAAATCAAGCAATTGAACATGAAATGATCTTTCACTACCTTAATTTTCAAAAAATAAACTAATGAAAAATGCATTCCAATTCCTAATTTCCTAACAAGCATTTATCTATTATTCCTTTGAAAAGAAAAAGAGTTCTCTTCCTTTTTCAAATGTTGATGCAATTATAGTCTTTTAATGATGCAATTTATCGTAGCATAATGATGCAACAAGCTAGCATTTCATACTTTTTCATGCAAAAATGAAACAAACTTTTCACATATAATATTTCAGTGAAAAAGTTCTTGAGACAATAATCTCTTCAAGCAGATGAACACATGAAAAGAGAAACTCATTTAGACTAATGAAACATTGACTTTACCAACCACAAGACAAGCAACGTAATCCATGCTGGAAAAGAAATGTTTAGGAAAGCAAACAAAAACTTTTCAAACTTGTGTAAAAGAGGTCAAAGTCGTAAAAGGACTAAAAACGAAACGCAAGGAGTAAGTACACCTACAACTCAACTTACTAAGCTTACAGACTGTTGAATGGACAACAAACTAGATGCCCTCGTGTCGCTAACCACTCAATGACTTAACCAATCAAGCGGAAAGATGATAAGTCAACAAGCAAACAAAACCAAATGAAAATTAGCTTTCTAATCAGCGAGAAAATGGTCCAAAAGGCTTATGGGGCCAAAACGACAAGAGCAGAACACATTGGCCATGATTGGGGTCAAGCCCTAATCCTCACTTATAGGAATTAGCATGACTGCCTAATTGACAACAAGTGCCAAGGGCTGGTCGGCATGATTGTTTCTGAGCAACTTGCGCTGATTAGCACGACTGTCAGCGAATTAAGTGAGCTGATCGAGGGAGCTAAGGAAAAAAATTAAAAAAAAATTGAAACAAGAACGAGATCTGCTACTATGAATTTTAGACTTAGGCTAGTAAGTAGGAAAAAAGAAGTAGAACCAAAGGAAAAAAGTGGAACTAGAAATTTTTTCACGAAATCATGAAATCCAAGACAAAAAAAAGGATTGGGATCCCCAGCGAGTTTCCAATTTGTGGTGAAGTAAAATTATAAGTGTGGACACAAACAAATTCCTCTAGCCCGATAATGGGTCTAGCCACAACAGATACGTTCTATGGAATATTTCCTTAGGTTGGGACCAATCAAGAGGGCCTACCTCTTGGTACGCTTATCTCATTTGATGATGTCCTTGCTTGCTCACTCCAACTATCTCTCGCTTCCTTCTTCAAGCACCTAAAACAAGTAAATAATAGAAAACAACAACTATGAAAATAGACAAATTGTAATTCAACCTATTTAACAAGTCAAGAAACATCAAGCCATGAATATGTAAGATGACAAATCATGTAGTAAATTGATCGATAGCTGCATATATTAATATCAAAGAGAGATTACGACCATTGTCTTGACATTGCAGTCCTCCTCTGACAAGACCAGTTTCCCACACACTTTTGCCAGAATTCCATGATGGCCTCAATCCAAAATAGTTTTAAGGATCTTCCCTTTAGGCTTCACTCCAAACCAAATCACACTTCTACCTCACACAACTAGATTGCTAAAACTTAGAATAGCTTCTTGTTTTCTCCAAACCAAAATAGCACTAGCACACCAACATTAACACTAGCTTATGCTTGGGAAGAAGGGAGTTTTATATAAGACGAATGGATGGGAGATGGATCCTCTTCTCATGGGAGAAGGGCTTATCCCTTGAGGTAGTTCCATCATTATAGGGGAAAGGAGCCCAAATTGACATCCTCGATCCCATCCAACCAAACCATTTACCAGACATCCGTTACAAAGCTTCTAGAGCTGGAAGCTTCGGCTCCTAATTTAAAAAACTTTCCATAACAAGACCGGTGCGACTAGAACACAGCTCATCCACTCCAGTCGGCACTAGAGATAGTGCCAATCTCTGCACATCGGCATGGGGGAGACAAAGGTCATTAGCGTCGATCTTTTAAACTGGGAAAAACAAAAGTTTCAGGAGAAATGGTGCAAAAGGGAATTGATCTGTTCATGAAGACGGACACAATGGGAGTTTCTTCATGAAGGAAAAGCATGTGGGGTTCACTGTAGAGGTCTTCTAGGATAAAGGAACAGGGAGTACAGGGACACTGAAAAAATGTTGTGTAACACTACCAAGAAGCTAAAAACTCAAATTCTCACGTGGGACGAAGGTATTTTAATCAAAAAATTCTAGGGCATCCTTTCCCTATAGGTGATAGTGCATGAAACACTTGAGCCTCATTTCTATTACCTTGGTTGATTCTTCGACTGTTGGAAGGCATCGCCAATTCTTTCAGGATGTTTCCCTACGACCCATCAGAAGATATCTCTACAAGGCCCAGTAACTTTGAGAGTGGTATGGACGATTAGATCTGCATATTAATTTTTTATCATAAACAACAAACACAAACCATTTCTTTGTTTGATTAATCACATAACTTAATTGTAAAAGGACAGTGACCATTTATATTTTCGCTTTTGTTTTATGTATGTGATATTATTGAATTGATATTTATATCCTTCCCTCACCATACACAAAATAGCACACACTCTAATCGACACCATAGGGGACTCCATGGCTCCCTATCGATCTAAACGTTTTTTAAACCTCCCCCCATTACTAGGAGGTGTGTCAGGTTTCCTGCCATTTAGGTGTAGAGGAGGTCATGCAACCACCATTATTGGATCTTCCTTTTTTTGTGCATCTTTGCTCGGGACCCTTCCCCATCAAAGTACACCCCTCACCACCCCAGAAGGGTCCCCACGTGATGCTCCTTTGGTGAGCCCACACACCACTCCTTCGGACAATCTGTGCGACACCCATCGAGGTAGTTCTCTTGAAATTTCCCCACAAAGGACCCCTTTGCACATAGCTATACCCACCAAGCTCCCTTTGGACATTCCAAAGTTTAAAGGGAAATAGGGCGAAGACGCAAGAAACCATGTCATGACTTTTCACCTACGGTGTTCATCTAATAGTGTCACCGACGATACTATTAGATTACAACTATTTCAATGCACCCTGATTGGGCCTACATCGAAATGGTACGTTGACAAACCTTCTGCATCACAAGGAAACTTTAGCTCCCTAGCTACATCTTTCCTCACCTTCTTCCAACTCTCGATTGGCCATGATTTAGGCTTGGAACTCCTCACCCACTTCAAACAAACACCTTCTACCCACATCTTAGATCATATACATAAATGGTGACATGTTGTAGCATGTGAAATGCTCAATTTTAAGATAAATTCCTCTTGGAATTGTTTATGAGATCCCTCACATCGTAAATCTCCAAAGATGTGGAAAATTCATCCCCACATAACAAGGAAGAAGCCAATAGTAAAGCTCAATAGTTGGAGCTTATCTACACCTAGTCTAGGTACATTTATCATGTGCTTCCAGATGCCCCACACCTACAAACTTATAAAGAGACACTGGGCGCATCCAATTTTATAGATGGATTGATTGGGTCCATAACCCAAAACCAACTCATCAATAACTACTAGTACCCTAGATACTTGTTCAATGGCTAAGCATTTGATGCAATGAAAAAAGCACCACCATTGCAACATGCAAGATAATGCCTTGGTCAACCCGCACCTATGCAAAATATGGTCAATAGGGTTAACCAATATCAACCCCCTTATGGAGGCTCATACCCTCCCCCACAGGGAAACCAATACTCTTCTAGGAATATGTATGTAACATCCTCTTCCCAGAATCCATATAGAAATCAGGGGCAAGGAAACTAGTATTCTCCTTTCTCCGCACAACAACAAAATAACCGACCAATGAAAAATAATGCAAGGTTCAATCTAGTTCAACCTTCTCTCACTTTACAGAAACAATCGGAGGATCATATGAATCCAGATAACCCCCCTAATGTTTCTAAGAAAAAACCTAAAAGAAAACCAAAGGGAGAACATGAACAAGGGGGCAACAACCACCAGTGACCCCCACAGGCACCGGGAAGGGGCAACCCTAACCGGAATCAAAACCAAGGATCCATAAAAAATAATCCACATAAACAAAGCAAGAATACAAGTCCACAGACTAATCATTCATGTGTTATCTGTGGGGAATATGGTCATTATACCCATCATTGTCCTCAACTCCCTAATTTAAAAATGATACAAGACAATAGGGGCAAGGAGATCAACAAACTGCAGTAATGCAAGACCCTTTCCCTCATCAGGTAGTGGTTAACACCCAACAAAAATCATCCCACTCTCATCCATCTGGAGGGAAACCCCATAACAATTATAATCATGACATTTTCAAGGCAGGAGAATACATCCTCTTGCAAACACGAAATAGAAGTTATGAAGTTCCCCTAGAGCCCAATCCATCCACCTCAACCATGGAAATACCTTTAGGGTCGTTGACCATCCCTCAACCTTCTATAGAACCTATCTCTAAAATGGTAAAAGGACCTTTACGACAAGCATGACATAACTCAAAAGTTGATCATAACTATAGCATAGTCGATGACTTAGCACAATCACCATCATCTATGTTAGCATTAGAGGTCCTGCAAACATTCCCAACCCAACAAAATGCCTTAATTTCTGCTCTAGGAATAATTGATGTAGCCAATTCTCACCTAATGGTCTTGGAATTGGATAAAGCTACCCCATGGCTATAATCAGAAGTAGCTTTCCAAATTCCAGTCTCAGTCCAAAACATTAACATACATCGTTGCATTTTCGACGAAGGGGAATGCACATATATCATGTCCAAATATGTTTGGAAGAAACTATGATCACCCAAACTCAAGCCTTCTAAAATCACGCTTAGAGTGTACGACAAGTGACATTCTTCTCCCGTTGGCTTGTATCCTAGTGTGTCAATTAAGTTGGTTGGGAAAACTATGTTAATAAATATCGAAGTACTAGATGCCTAGTTGGATTAAAATATCATACTAGGTCGAAGCTACATGTATGAGATGTTAGTAGTTGCCTCATCGGTGTTTGGGATAATGATGTTCACCCACGACAGAAAAATCATTACAATTGATCAACTCACATACTATGAGAAGAATACCTTAAGCGCACCTAATAGTGTGTTACCCCTAGTCTCATTTTGCTTAGACCTCGCCATTTTAAGACATCAACACTCCAAGGAACATTCCGAGGAGACCCTCCAATGATAGAGAAAATTTACTCAAACGCTGGAGCATCAGTGTGCATGATGAGTTCATCAAACATCCCTCGGCTCAGGAACCAATTCCAGACACCACGCAATCTACAATTGTCTATTCCATGTCCCTACCTCACACCATTATGCAGACACTCATTTTGTGCCCTCCTCCCAGCTTTGTCTAGCACCAATTCATGGCAATGCTCACATTACCAAATATGCTCTCACGATACCGATCTGGTATCTGGGCACCGTACTAACATATGCACTTAGTTAGATGATTTAAAAACTCTTATGCATGCTTCCAAAACACTAGTAACCTAAACCCCACCAAAAGGAGCAAAGGATATGCCATTACATAATAAAGAATTGTACATCAATCATGCATGCACTATATGTGAAATATGGGTGCTACACTCATCACTGCCCTAAGATCCCTCGATACCGAGAGACACTAGGAATGCTCATTCAACCTAGTATTAATGAACCATTAGCACCAGCCAAACCCGAAGTTGACGATGGATCCAAAACAATATTCTACATTCAATAAGAACCAAATTCATAATCTAACCCCTCTCAAACACCCTCCCATATCACACGAAGCCAATGTGAACAACCAACCCCCTCCCTTGCATTACCATGTGCTCTATCCGATGACCCAAATCATTAGGTTAACTTATGCCTAGAATTGTGGACATTTAACCAAAACTATCTGGTCCCCCAGGTTGCTTAGGGAAGCAGACCTTGGCATAGGCACCATACATGCATTATATGTGCAAGAAACCATCATAGGTGATGGTGGCCTCACCTTCCCCAGTTCCGCAAATCATTGAGTTTTGTATGTTGATTCATGGTCGAAAACACTTATTTACTAGACTATGATATCAAGTCTAGAGAACCCATTCCCTCACCAGCGTAAGATGGTCCCTTGGAAACGTTATGTGTTTTTTAGGAAAAACAACCACCAAAAACAAAGCAGGGTCTCCATCATTTCATCTCCCCTCACTACCATCAATCTATATCGAAAAAAATGATCTAAGACCACTTGAAAAAGAAGGTCACCAATCACATGTGCCCTATATGATAAACCCAACCATTTGGTGAATGAATGTCATGAATTGAGTAAGTTCAATGACATCTTCTACTTAGTGGTCCAAATTCCACACAAGCATCTCTCCAATAAAGAGAAAATCACACGTTGTTATTGCCACATTTGCGCTCAATTACAACATACAAGAAATTGTCAATACCTTCCACGTTTTTGCACAAAAAGAGCAACACTAAGGCCAACCCACACTAGGAGGCCATGTCATACAAATACTAAGGTCTAGAGATGGATACCACCTCAGGATATTCCATCTCATGATGTCAACCAAGCATCAACATATCATATGATGAGCAATATCGCCTCCCATACTATCTATCTAGTTAGTTCTAGTTAGGTATGCAGTATCTATACCAATGCCTCTTATAGCGTTGAGGCATGCCCTATGTTACACAAATTTAAAAAACTTAGTATCTAGCTTCAAAATCCTATCGAGGAGGCTACTTTTTCCCCTTGTACATCAACAAGAATGCAATAGATTCCTCCCACACAACATCAACCCACCATAACCAAAATTCTATCACCACCCAATGTTGGCAACACAACATCACATATGATTCATTTCCTCATCTGTAGGAACCATGATTCTTGTTTCTTGCTCATCTTTTTTGGTGTTGAGACCGAAAAATCCACCTGAATAGTGGTATCACCACCAGTGGTGCAGAAACATACCATCTGCACTTTTTCAACCTCTCTTGGTTCCACGACATTAACCAATGAATCATATTCTTGCTTGTCGAACAATAAGACAATACTTCAAGACTTGGTGCAACCCAAGTGTGGATCACCATCACTTTTTGGTCTGCATCCCAACATCGGATCAAAAAATGTAGGAACCTATCTTGCGATCTCAGAAGGCGGTTCTACAAAAACTTCAGAAGACACCAATACACCAACAACTAGCTAGCGGTTGGTTCCCCTGCCACTTCGAAACTTAGGCTCACCGAGTCTCGCTCTCTCCAAATCATCCTACCATCAAGGATGTCACGCATCAAATTTATAGCTCCCTAGGCTATAAAAACACAGAGAAAAACCTTATTTCTCATAGTCACGTGCCCTATGAGCCTTACAGATGTGTTGATGCACGCTTGTTTTTCGAATAGACACACGGAGGTGCTTCTGTTTCTTGAACAAATGCGCGGAGCTACATCTGTCAAGCCCTATGTCATGGCGACCAAAGTGTTGAAGACCCCACACCTATTTTAAAAACAGTGCACAGTCTGCATGTCTATGTTTTACATAGATGTGGGGACAATGCGCATTCTAGTAGCTAGCCTGTGACAACCCCCAAAGGGTTTCGCCGCAACATATCCCACCTTAGATGCAAGGATAGTGTGTTTGAGGCCCACTTTTGCACGGTGTCACTACGCAGTGACCCCCATATGGTTTTGTCACAGCGTATCCCATGTCAAATGCATAGACCATGCGTCTGAGGCCCACTTTTGTGTGGTGTCACCATGCAAAACCATGAGTTTTGCATGGCGACTGTGCGACTCCACAGGAGTCACCCATGCGGCCATAAAATTCCAACTTTAAAAGACCATACAGGGGACCCCTGTACATCCTATCTACCCTAAGTCTACAAAAATCACAAA
The DNA here is from genome assembly GCA_031772625.1 of Pinus tabuliformis. Taxonomy (NCBI): domain Eukaryota; kingdom Viridiplantae; phylum Streptophyta; class Pinopsida; order Pinales; family Pinaceae; genus Pinus; species Pinus tabuliformis. The sequence goes on along the minus strand of CM062818.1, from coordinate 501,858,326 downwards.
GGGTAGGGTACGAGCCCTTACCTGTCTCTCCCTGCCCACATCCCTGGTGCTTTAGCTGATCGCAACGACAAGAAAAGGTCCCAAGCCTAGCTTTGAGCTCTCAAGCTCATTAGTCCAAATGAAGTGATATTTGGCCCCCTCAACCCTATATATCGCCCTCTTCATCATTTTTTGGAGCCCATTATAGAAGACTGGGAACTTCATTGACAAAATTGGAAGAGACACAAGGATCAATACCACACCATCTTCATCATGGAACTCTTCATTTCAGTAACTTACAAAACTATTTTTTTGGGCCCACCACACACTCAAAAACTCGTTTCAGGTACTCCTCTCATTCTTTAATTCGTATCATTCAATCAGTCACAAATTATGTATATGTTTTAAAAATATGCTTTCGCTTGGGGTATTGGCCGTATATATTGTAGGTACATCACACACGATTCACTTTAACCAACACTGTGACAGGAAAATAACAGAGAAAGTATCATTCTCCACTTAGCATGATAGGCTTCCTCCTAGGCTTTTCATATCTTGACATCATTTCTCCATGATGCACCTTAGGGTCCATCATCTTGACCATGTTTATCACCATCTCACTTGGCATATCATAAACATCCATGTCAGTTGATAGAGCCCTCCCACTCATGCCTCGATTCATGTTTGCAGATCCCTATTCACTATCACGAGCCATGGCCACCTACTCTAGCCCAGCAACCACTCCACTTACATGCTTTGAATTTCAGCCTCATTATGCTAAACTCATTGCACATGCACCCATTTCCTAGGCCATCCCTGGTACTTTATGACAGATCAAGACGAATGCACCTCCACATCCTATATTTGGCCTATCTTTCACCCATATTTCATAGCCTACCTATGTCACTTCATCCGCCTCACCAACCCAACATGGAGACCAACCAATGGGGCCCCCACCCTTAGAAAAAAACACTACACCTCCATATTGGTCACCATTATTATGGGCACCCATCTCCATGTCTGTACAACCAAATCACCCTCATATTCTTTTGGCGAGTGTACAAAGACTTTTTTTAGGAAAAAGACTCCCACCCACATTTTTCATGTCTTTTCCCGGTGGTTGTTTCTAGTCACCCTTGGTCGAAGCTTGCACATCACCCATAGGCATTTACCATCTTCACGCTAGTCATAACATACTCACACCCACCCTATAAATCCTACTGAATCCAGGGCCATCCTTATCAGCAAACATGTTTTAACTGCTACCATTTGCACAAAATCTCCGACCTTGGGCTAGTTGTCCATATTATCTCATATCTTTAGCTCTCACTATCATGCCTTATCTAACCCACACTATTACAGTCTATTTACATCTCATATTGATTCCCCGACACAACATGTCAAGTGGTTAATGCTCGATTCCTATCAACTTCAACATTCGTATCCTAGGATAGACGCAGTACCTTGGATACTCCCCCCTTGAAGGGATATCCTTGGGTGGCACAATGTGAATCACTATTTCCCACTAATTTTATCGGTCCCCTTCACATTTGACACCAACACAAGTTTTCATGTCAAGGTTGTGTCGTACTTAACATTTTTTGCATTTCTTTCATTTAGTCGAAGACCCTTGCATCACTAATCACTTCATTCAACAATTCTTACACCATGATATGGGGGAGGTATTGGAAGTCGAAGACCCATGCATATTGCATCGCCTCATTCAGTAGTACTTCACCTCTATTATGAATGGGGGAACCAAATTAAATCTATTTGACCAAGAAGCACCCTTGAGGACGTAAAAAATTATCATCATCAGCCATCAGCACATTAACCACCACAACATTGTCTAGATAGGACCATTCCCTGTCCGATTATAATAATTCTAAACTAAGTCATCATAATGAAAATGGGACATGCCCGCCTCGTATATAAATTTTTTACTCTTTAGATATTCTCCAGAGCATAGTTATCATTTATACTCAGTTAAGGGGTTTCTCTACTTATCTCTATAACAACTTATCCTCTATCTCGAAAAAGTTGATTAGAATCTCCATCGGAATAGACAACGTGATGTATTCTGGCATATGTTTTCTCCTAACCTCATACATCAGGGGGAAATTGTTAACACTATAAAATCATACATATGTTTGAAAAATCCAAAAGACACTAAAAGGCGTCCAATAGAATGCACAAGTGAAAATTTTCCAGCTGAATACATCATGAAGTTTAAAAATTTTAATTTCTCCTAAGGTCCAAAGTTTACAAAGATAAAAAAAAATTGAGTTCATCGAGGCTATTTCTTCAATAGCCGTGCGTGCGCGGAATATTCTTCAAAATTTGTGCGATCGACGAAATGGATGACTTAGCAATTCAGGACCACTCCACACACTTGGAGTCGATTCTCCGACATGATCTCAGTCTAGGACAGTCAAATTTGAGTCTCCCTGAAGATATGCAACCCTCAATGGAATAATCTGGTCCTACTCACGTGTCATTATCATGCATGAACCAAGAGGGGGAAGTTGGATTCAAAAATTCTATATAAACATGCCATGAGAGAGCCAAAATATCAGACATTGTTATGCTGGCCAAATTGCTATCAGAGCAAACCACCATTCTATTTTTGAAGCCAAACAAGGGAAGAGAACTAGCATGTTGGCCATATTTCTTCTAAGCAATCCATCATCTTAGTGAGAAAAAATGAATCCACAATTAGAGAGTCTTCATACTTCTTTGAGAGAGAAGATAAACTTGCAAAGAGATTGAGGAAAACCACCCCCTTGCTGAGGATTTTCAAGCACCATAGCTCAAATAATTCTCTCCAAGTGTCTAGGATTCATCTATTGTATTCAACCTCTACTATCAGTAGTCAATAAAGGGAGTTTTTTCCATTATTTTTTTGACTTGTTTTCTCCATTAAAAATTGTTTGTGTATTTACCTCTTTGTTTTAGTTTATGTTTATGTATGCATTATTTCCACTATTTTCAATTTTGTGTTTATCTAAGTCTGTCCACTAACAACACCAATTTTGTCTGTTCCCTTAAGGATGTGTCTTTTGGACCTACACCATTGCCACAAAAACACTACCACACCAATGATGAATATTTTGAACAGGTTTGGTGTGATGTCAAATATATCATCCACTAGTGGCGGGCTGAACATGTTGACTTGTGATACTTGAAAGTTTAGAAGGGAAGCACATTCTTACCATTCAAGTTTTAATTCTTATTAAAGTACATACAAAAGTTGAAGATAGGACTTTTGATAAACTAAAAATGGCAAAATTCATCCTGTGATTCAAGAGGAGGAAGGCCTATTTGAATGTTTTTTAAATAGAATATAACAAATAGGAATTTTGCAATACTTAAAAAATTATCATTCAACTGGAAAAATAGGACTTATAAGGTTGTTTCTCACAATATCTACAACCTAGAGATGACGAATCCATCCATTTTGAAACACATGAAGATGGGAAGAATGATTACAAAAAGTGGTGAGAATCCCACTAATATGTTAATCAAGCCTCTCAAGGAAAACCAAGCATATTGTAGATTTTAATCTTGATATGGCCCATTCACCCCTTGACATCAATGACAATTCTTCCAACACAACAAAATTTCCTTAAAACTCCTAAAGACATCGCAAAATACTCTTAGAACTCATATACCTATAGACAATTTGGATGGATTTTGTAAGTAGCACTTTGTTGTTGCATTTTGTTATATTTAAAGATTCTTAGTGAGACATTGTGGTCATTTGATTGTGGTCAATATTTTGATTCTAGCCATTTGATGGCTATAATTTGCATAATTTTGGTCTTGATCTGCTTTATTGGGTGGTTTCATTTTTTATTACATATTTTTGGATGTAGGAATAAAGTGTGGGTTATATTATGGCAACTGAAAAAGGCTAAGGAAGAAAACTCAATAAAGATCAAGCAAGAAGAAGACAAGGTACCAAAGGTAACAAACCTAGTGAATTCGGTAAAAACAACTCATCATATTCATCTTCTAATTTTCCTTTGAGATTTGAAGCGAAGCTTGAAATACCCATGTTTGATGGACAAGATAACGCTGAAGTATTTAATAGTTAGTTGAAATAAATGGGAGTGTATTTCGACCTTTATCAAATCCAAGAAAAGCGGTAGACGTTTTTTGCTTGGTTGAAGATAATTGGACATGCTCTATTGTGGTGGGAGAGTTATGTGGGTGCATTGAAGCTAGGCAAGAAGCCCATGACTACAAAATGGGAGGAATTCAAGACATTTTTGATATTACACATTTATCCCATATACTATGAAGAGGAGCCACTCATGAAATGGTAGTACCTTAGGCAAGAATACACTTTTGAATTCAAGAGGCAAGCCATTAGGTTGGGTATCTCTTTGAAAGCTCTAGGCACTAGCCAAGACACCTAACTATCTTCCAACATGTGTCCTTAGAAATAAATCTATTATGCTTGGATTGCAAAATTTGACAACATTGATCAACTAATAGCCTTTTCTTTTCCAAAGCAATGTTTGTGTTGATTGTTCTATCATGCTCCTTATAATATTAGTCTCCAATGATTGTCAATTCAAAAAGATAAGCTACCAAAACATCCATAAATTATATTTCAATCAGTATTGATACAATGAAGATGATGCTAGTAGTGAAGGATATGAATGCCATGGAGGTGATGTAAAATAAGCTCTATGAAGGGAAGCTTCACTGTAGTCAACCTCTCTTGGCACATAAGTCCTACTGATTGCATCAAGATATGTCATCTCTAAAAATGCATTCTCATATTTTCTAATGGTGTAGATATTGAAGCCTTGGATCTATTGCATAATAATTAATACCAAATACCATCCCATTTCTCATTGGAAATGGATTAGGAGGTAAATAATGCCTCAGATACACACATGAATAAGGATATGATTCTTACAAATAGTAAGCATCAAAAAATGGTGCACGATGAGAGTGCCCCAGATCAAATTATATCTTTTTTAATGCTTAGGAACTCATTGGATATTCTACTTAGGTGGAAACCATCGAATATATGACTTTAAGCTGACGGAAAATTGCATTGGAGCCATAACACTCCCATTGCAAAAAATTCTTATAACATCCATTATCCAACACTTACCCATCAAACATCTGACTCCATACCAATTGAACAAACCGTCGGATCCCATCAGACTAGACTAATATGGTGTTGAATATCCAATGTCAAAGTGTCACATGTTGGAACTCATTTTTGGTGTCTAGGGTGGTGGCTATCCGACATTTTTCCCGTCACATATCTTAAGGATGTTGGCGTCGCAAAATCAACCGCAAAGCATCGAATGATTAAACACATTTTTGGCCATCTTCACCATCGTATATTCGACATTAGTCTCATCGAATATTTGATGCTTAATAAAGTGTCGACTATTTGACACAATCCCACTAACGAAAATTATGACTCCAATGTGTCAAATAGTCGACGAATATACATCAGATTTTCACCCCATTTTTACAAGTGCGTTGATAATAATAATCCATTCATTATGAAAAAATATGAAAACTCTTTGGAATTAGAATTTATTTAATAATAAAAGAAAGTTTGATTATGATAACCATGTTTTTTATGACTATGCTTATTTTTCCAATATTGGTTTGAGAGGAAATATATCATTCATTGACCCTTTAAAACCTACAACTACTAATATCTTTCCATAGATGCCAATGGTAGAAGAAACAATGCATGGAGTACAAAAATAATTTCCAAATCTACATGGAGGAGCAATAATAGATACACACCCCAAAATCATGCACAATAAAATAAAAAGCGAGTTGATCCCAAAAGCAATGTTAGTTAGATTTTTTTTAGAATTGCTAATCAATATCCATGAATTGGTACATCACTTACATTTGTGCTTCTTTTTTATACTCCAACATTTCCAAAATGATGGTGATGATATCATTGGAGACTTCTTCATATTATTATTGGGTGTGGAGCCCGATTATCTTCCTGATTCAAAGATCGTGTTTAAGCCTTGTTTGGATCCCAATCCATGACAAGTGGGTGTGGGGGGCTTGCCCTCCCACTATTGTTGTTGCTCCAAAAGCAAAATTTCGAGAAAAAATTACCTTGTAAAATATTTTAATTTCATAGTCAATCTAGGTCATTCATTATGTGAAAGATATAATGGTAGAAGTTATGTTAATTTAGGGTTTTTTTGCCCTGGAAGGAAACACTCGTTTTTTGAGGGAATTGTATTGTGGTTGTGTATTATTCTGTGAGAAAAAGAGAGGAGATTGCGTCATAGAGAAGAGGAAGTTGCAGTGTCCATGCGTTGTAGGTTGTATCCCTTTAGATTGTTGGATAATATAAAAAGAAAGACTAGTTATTTATCTGTAGACGTAGCACAAATTGGATCAACCACGTATATTTGTGTCTCTCTTGTTTTATTCTTTTGTGTTTCTAATTTTTTTGTTTCAATACTTTGTTATTTAATTTTTAACGCTTATCTTTTGAGAAATGGTTTTTTCAAACAATGATTTAATGCTTTCTCTTTTAAACCCATTTCTTAATGCTTTAATTTTTTCCACCAAACATTATTTAATACCTCCATTGCACTTACCTACAAAATACCATGATATCTCAATTGACATGAGATAAATAAATGGTTAAATTAGTTTTATAACTTCACATAACATTTGTTGGGTCTGACCACATTCATAGGGTTAAAGCACTAGGAGCGGGAGTACTGGAGAGATGGTCTTCGCTGCGTTTTCAATCTGGGCAAGGAATGGAACCCTCGGCAAGATGATCGTCGGAGGCGGCGTGGGGGGCAAGGACGCAGTCCCCCACAGGATCGAAAGCAAGAACGCACTGCGGGAGTTTTATGACCCTCCTCAAACCCCTGAAGCAGCCTCGATTATGCGGCCAAATACCTGGAAGTTACCGGAGGTTGTGGGTACAGTGTTTACCCTTCGCCCATACCACCCAATGCATGATGGGCCAAATGAAACTGGGGCCGATCTGAAGGAGAAGAAAACAAATCCGTCCGAGACCAGAGATCTGCAGCCGGTCTTCGTTTTTGGGTTCAGAACTCAGTTTGGGGGCGGATTTTTGTCAGAAATCGGCCTGGCATATTCCGGATCTGCCAACCCTGGTCATGCATGCAAAGTAGTAGGGTTGCATGGGGCAGATCCGACTACGGACCCTTTTGCATGGCCCTTTTCTTGTAGATCCAGGACGGATATCACAAATATGAAAAAGATGCAAGACCTCCAGGAGGTTAGGCAGTTGATCGGTGGCTATATACATCGATCCAACAGAGAGCTGGCAGATCGCGACAAGCAAAGGGTAGAATGTCGCATTAGAAGACCAGATCTGGAAGATCGCCGACAGATAGATCACAAGGAAACCAGCAATGTCACCGTCTCAGGCAAAGCAGGAACTCAGCAAAATTGCAGACATCAGGTAACTCCCTTTCAGATTTTCATTAAAACCCCAGAGATGCAATCCTCTTTAGTATGGGTACATGCAGAAAACACTGTGTTGCAGCTGAAGCAGAAAATCTGTGCATTGACTGGATACCCCAGCCAGATCCAACATCTAGTCAATGGCAGATGGTCTCTCCAAGACAACAGAACCATGGGAAGCTATGGAATTAGCCCAGGGGAAACCATTCTTTTGAACCTCAGACTGAGAGGAGGAGCCCCTCCTCAGGGCCAGCCAAGCAGCTCAGGGGGAGACAAAAACTCCTCAGGAGGGGACAAGGGGAAAAAACCAGCATCTCAGCAGCCTCCCAAAGGAGGCTCCTCCTACAAGAACATTCTTCAGGGTAACAAAGACACAGGGTCCTCTCCAGATCAAGGCAGGTATACTCCTAGGCCATACATAGTAGATCAGTTAGGGCAAACCCCAGCCCTAAATTTTGACGCTACAGGGCTTGATGGTTTCGTACAGTCCTATGAAACACAGGCCCTAATCTGCCGTTTTAACAGCTTCTGGCCAAAACCAATGGATCTATTCCATTGGATCTTCACCTCTTGGACCATGGAATGTGATATACATTTATGCTCCAAGGGTTTTTTTATAGTTAGATTTGCATCTTCGGAAATCAGAGAAAAAATCATCAGAGATGGGCCATGGTTCTGGGGAACATCGGGGCTGTTCATGACCCCATGGTTCCCAGATTTCGATCCAAATAACATGACGGTATCCAAAGTACCGGTTTGGGTCCGCCTATACAACCTTCCCCTTCACTTTTGGAGTGAACCAGTCTTGGAAGGAATTGGGAACAGCATAGGGAAATACATCAAAACAGATCTGGAGAGGACTGATGAAAGGATTTACACTTTTGCACGCATTTGTGTAGAAGCAGATCTAAGCAAAGGGCTGCCAGACAACATAAGGCTGATCTATAAACAACAAAACTGGCTGCAAGCACTAGACTATGAAAATACTGCCTTCAGATGCAGGCTCTGCAGACAGACAGGACACCTGCAAAGCACATGCCCAGAAGCAAAAAAAGCAAACAGCAAAAAGAAGCAGAAAGGGAAGCAGAGGAAAGGATGGCAATTTCCTCCCCCTGACTCAGATGATGAAGAATCAGAAGCAGAAGAGGATGACACCCACGCAGAGAATGTAGGGGTAGCCCAAGAAATGGAGACACAGAAGGAAACTGCAACAGAAAACAAGATCACAAAGCTCCATCAAAATCAGGCAGACAAGGATCAAAGCATGGGAGGGATCAAACGGCATCACCACTCAGATACTTCAGACTCAGACAAGGATACAACACCACCAAATGCAGAAACACAGTTAGTCATAGCTACGATCGAACCCACTCAAGGAGAGTGGCGTAAGGTCGAAAAGAAAAAGGGGAGAAAAACTTGAAGCGTGAGTTTTTACTCACTGCCGGCATTCAGTTTTTTCTGCCTTTTTCTCTCTCCTCTTTCTCTTCTCTTTTCTTATTCTTTTTATGCACGTTAGTTCTGCTAACGTTGCGTGGGGTGCAAATGCACTCGAGCCCATATGGGCAACTTATGGAATGCTTAAATGCATCTGCTAGTGTAACTTTTCATTTTTCAAATAAAAGGTTACCGTTTTTTTCTTTGAAAAAAGAAAAACATTTGTTGGGCCAATGTAGGTTAGGGTAGGAGTATAACAGTTTTCTTTTCATTCCTATTGTCAAAATAGGATTTGACTTATTTTGGTTTTTCACATAAAATCCACGATACGTTTTAGGTTTTGGTATGTTTCAAGATAGATTAATTATCTCCATTTCCTATCCCATAAGACTTTTTTTAAGTGAATAATGTTTTTTGATTCCTATCCCATAAGACTTTTTTTTATTGAATAATGTTTTTTGATTTGTTTTTTTTAACTTGAAGCATGGTTTGATTTTGGCATTAACTTTTTTACTTCAATACTTAACTTGGCATTAAGAATCATTTTTTACTTAATATTTAAGTTGGCATATACAATCATAAATCAGTAAGTTGGAGACCACAATTAAGAATTTCTAAACAATGATCAGTTGCATGAATAATTGTAATGCTATGACACATAAATTTTAAACTGTGTGCAATGCTAACATCCATACTTTTTTTATTCAAAATACTTTCCTTTATTATTGCTTATCTTTTTCTCATCATTTATCAAAAGTGATTTTGAATAAATGATTTCAAGATTAGATTTGTTTGATTGATTTAATTTTCTTTATAACGTTATTTACATTTAATTATTTGTTTAGTTTAGTTAGTTTTATTGGCTTATGTTTGTTAAATTTGTTTCATTTTTGGTAATTGGATTTATGATTAGTTTTCAGATTTCACATTATTTGTTTCTTGCTTTGCATGATTTTTTGTATATTTTTCATAACTGATTTTTGTTGTTTTTCCTAAATCATTGTGGATGTATTGACTTTTCATCCTCTAATAAAACATGACATTTAGTTATTAGTTGCATATCTTATTTGTTGGATTATCAATAATAAGGTGTGTTAATAATGAACATGGGAAGAACCCATAAAGCACTTGCAAGTTCATTCATGTGTGATTTTGAGAAAAAACCATGTTATGTTAGTGGTGGTAGTGGCTATGGTTAAATATGAATGGATCAAACATAGTCGAATTCTAAAGTCATGGTTTAAATAATGAGGGTAAACATATGAATGCATTGCTTCTTTTAGAATGGGTAAGATTTAAATTTTGGGTTCCTAACTTACTTCATTAACGGGTACCATTCTCAGGAACTTAATAGTGATTTCACTCAAGTTCCTCTTATATAAATAGTCATATAATATTTTATTGTGTATATAAATAAATAAAAGTTGTGTTAAACAAATGAGAGATTTTGTTCAAGTGAAACATATTTTTAAAGAGGGAATGTATATATATTTTATAGGGCTATGAAAACTTTGAAACACTCTCCTCCCACATTTATCCAAGCTATCTATCGGGGTAAACATGTGACTAAGAGTCACTATGATACGATTCAACTCTTCAAGTACAGTTAAGGAAGTGGAATCAATAATCTAAAACCAAATTGACCTTCCTCAGGAGCTACAAGACCCCTCGAGGGATAACCAAACACCCTAGGTGCCCAACCTCTGAGTTAACTTTATTTTTACTGACCTAAACCCTCATTCGCTCCTATGACAAACCCTCCAAGTGACTATAACCCTCCAGTCACTCCCAAAACAAGGCCTTCATGCGACTGTAGTCTTTTTCAAGCAATTTTGTGCCAACGACCCCAAAATATGAGCCACTTTTTTAGGGCTAAGATTCAGGCCTCTACCCAGAACTTGATGAAATTATCAGAAATTATAAATAACAATAATGCAAGGCCTCTATTACAAAAGTTTAACAAGGAACTGACCAAACTCATCCTAACCATGACAGGCATTCCATCAAACACATCATGAACATGTAATGTATAGGTCATAAAAACACATCTGAACATAGGGACCTCATACTTATCTGAGATTCCTCAAGAAGGTTTGATGCCCTCTCACCTTAGTTGCATTATCTTCTATTAGGTCATACATTCATTAACATGTCATTTACTAAACCAAACGTGATGAGAGATAAAACCAAAGTCTGCCATAAACCATGCTTATAACCAACATATAACTAACAGATTAACAATGATAGAACATCCATTAAATTCACACAGTAACAAGCACATTTACTCATAAAAGTCAAGAGGAAATATTCTTATTATTCATTTGAAAAATCCAACCAAGTCAGGGACTTCCACATACCACCCGACTATAGATTGGGCTGAACCAAATCTTTCTTTCAACCAATCACCCCCATGCCCTATTCCACGCATGAATGTGGGACTTACAACTAAACTGACCATGTTTCTCAAGTTTTACTACATATCTTTCAAAAAAACGATCAAGGATTTCTAGGCTCGAACAATGCACCAATACAAGCAGGCTTTACTGTATATCCCACCAAAATATTCCTAGGCCCAAACAAGAAACATACACTACCAGTATTTAACGCAATCCCACCAAATATCGGTCCAGGTATCACTAGGCCTATACAAGCATGGATGTCTCCAGATCTCTCCACCTAAACCGCGAGGAATTTATCTATCTCCACGCTCTAGGATTTACCATATAGCCTACCAATTACTGGCTGAGGATTCTTAGGACCAACAAGGGTATACACAACTAGGCTTTACCACTATCCCACCTTTAACAGTTCAAGGATTCTTGTGCCTTGTTATTTCTCCTAAGTCCACACCACTCAATTTTAAAACCATCCGGAAATCCAACTCAACTAAGTAATAGAAACCCCATCACACCATGGCTATACGAAAATCAAGGTGATGAGCCCCAAATTTGGTAACATTTTGGGCTCATTTGGCCTAACTACCTTTTCTCAATCCTTCATTTTTCATAACTTATGCATCATTTTGTAGTATGTTTATGTCATTTGTACGAATAAGGGTAGTCACTATTCCTAGGTGGCTAACACGTGCTCATTTCAGGTTTTTTTGACACATGATTGGAACAAAACCGAGCAGATAAGGGCCAAGAGACAGCCAAGATGGGGTTGAGGATTCGTAGGAGGGTTGTCCACAGCATTAAATGGCCTTCCTCGAGATCTTCACCCCCAACTCCGAGCTCCAACAGCCACCACAACCGGATCTAGAAGGCATCCAAACGGATTTTGAGGAAGCAGCTGTTCACTCCTAGTTTGGTCAGCCAAGTACCACTGATTTAGGAGGCCAGCTTGGGGCCTCGTGATGTATAAATGATAAGGCTTTAGCCTTTGAAAAGGACTTTTGAAACATTGTTTCACATTCTGCACTACGAGCTGCTAGCTTGGTTTTTCTCTTTTGTAGCCATCATTGGCATACTTGTTGACTTATGATTACTTTTTTTTTAATGGGAAGCAGTTAGATTTGATCTCAGTTCTAAGTTTTTAAAGGAGCCATAGCTCTCGGGGTTGGGCCCAACCTGAGAGCCTAAGGCCTCCTTCTTTTGTATTGATATCTTTCCTTTCAGCATTATGGTTTTCTTTACATGCATTTGAAACGCAGTTTGTTGAGTTAGATTTCTTGGTGTGGTTAAGTAGGTCATTTTTAGAAGATAGAGTTGCTTCAGACATTTAGACTAGAGTGAAGAGATTAGAATTGATAAAATTTCCAGAAAAGGGTTGCCTGCACTCTCATTTTCACCACTTTCTAGGGGCTGGAATTGCAAACAGTGTTACCCACCAAAAACATTGGTTTACGTACTCATGCAATCTTCGGTGCAATATTTTCATTTGTAGTAGTTTTCCATGCACTAAGACCTCTTGGAATGTTTCTTTGCTTCAGTATCATACATGGTTTTCTTTAGAAATAATGTTGTTGTTCATTGGTTCCATTAATCAGTTAGGACAGATTAGGAATGTTTTGATTATGTGCAGGACGTGGATGATTTGGTTTAGTTTACATTGTGTAGTGCAACTCCATCCCTCTCTTGTCCTTCTAAGCCTTGTCCAGGCCAACTAATCATCTCCCAATTAGAACCCTTGTCTCTCAACTACTCTACTACCCACGTTATCCTACCTTTTCGGCCTTCAATTCCCTCTACCCTCCTTCAGAAAAAATAGCTTTGCACACCCCCTCATCATCTCATCTCTCTGTCACTAAGTCATTACAAACCCCTCTCCTACCTCCCTATCCACCCATGCAGCCTCTTCCACTCACCCATCACCCAAAATCCGATCGTAGAACATCTTGTAGGAATTACTGAACATCCTGTAGAAATTCTGAAACGTCCTGTAGAACCCCTGCAGACTTCCTATAGAAGCTCATAAACGCGGTCTCTTGGTAGCAAAACTTTGTGAAACTCTCTGGAAGGGTGTTAAGGACCCCTTAGACCCTCTCTGAACCTTCCCAACCTTTTTCAAGCCCTTCTCCTCCTTGATCCACCTCTGCACAGTAAAAAGCTAGTTAAAAGCACATGCATGATAATTCTAATAACTGAGACAAAATACAAAAAGATGTTTTCTGTAGGTAGAAGTAGTATAGACACATGCATCTCACCTTGGTAGAAGTAATGGCATCTCTTTCATTCGTTTGCATTCCCATCTCTGCATCAGTAGGACTAGCTGGTAGAATTAGGGTTTGCTAGGGTTTGCGTTTCTTGTTGGCTTTCCATTCCTTTCTGCAAGTAGATTGGCTTTCTTTGAGTTAGCTTTCATCCATCAGTTAAAAAGCTTCTTCTAAGAGCTCATAGAAGTTGGCTTGAGCCCCTAGCGGACTTGTGCCAGCTGACCAAGTGACAACTGCGACAAGATCTAGTACTTGTGCATACAACACCGTCGCTTCCAAGTTTGTTACGAACTACCGGGTTGATAAAATTAAAGAAGGAAGCTCCAGGAGTTGTGGCATTATTGCTACAACAATGGAGCCCACCATATTTTTGGCGCCGTTGCCGGGGAAGCGTCAAAGTATTAGTGATTGTTGCTTTTCTTCTATTTTCCTACTCTCGCCTTCTGCTAAGTAGTTTATTTCATTTCCATTCTGAAAAAGTAGCATAGACATTTCCTGCTTTCATAGATTAACATTTCAATTCCGCAATTTCATTTTTGCAAGCGTAGATTAGAATTTCAATTCCGCAAGTGTAGCCTAGCATTTCATTCCTGCAATTTCATTTGAGCAAAATAGATTAGTTCTTTTATGCTTTCATTTCAATTCCGCATTCCCATTTCAGTAAGATAGTTAGTTGCAGTTCAACTTGTTTTAGTTTTGCAGGTACCAGAACAAACCAAAGCAATAAAAAGTCTTTTCATTTCATGCCTCATAGAAATCGAGATAAAACAGGGAAATTCTTACCCAACACCCCCACCACATCACTGAGTCACCCTTCTCTCTTCTTTGGTGACAGTGATCCAGAAGAACCTATAGGCGAACCTCCTGAGATATATGAAGATCCTATAGCAAAAGAAGAGTTAGAGAACACTCCATCTAAAGCTATGGCTGACAATAGGGGAGAAGATGAGAGAATTGGAGGTGCCTTCCCCATCCGAGATACTAATGGAGACATGAAAATGAAGAACATCATCCCCTCCGCTTTACCTCACTTCCATGGACTGACTACTGAAGACCCTGATACCTTCCTGCTTGAGTTTTCCATCCTTTGTCGAACCTATGACTATACCGAAGATGAGCAAAAACTGAAACTCTTCCCCTCTACCCTTAAGGATGCAGCATTACGCTGGTTCATGGGCTTACCTAGGAACAATATCACCACTTGGGCCCAGATGCAACAAGCTTTCAATACCAAATACCGGGACTACTGTAGGTCCAAGGAAGCCAAGGGAGAAATCTTTCGGATGACCATGGGGAATGATGAGTCTTTAGAAGATTACGAGGAAAGGTTCCAACTTAGCTATAAACGGGCCAGGTGCACACTTGACCCTAAATCCCTCAAGTTGGTCCTGCTCCGAGGAGTCCCTGAAGACCTCTTAGATACCCTTCACATGCTAGCTGGAGGAGATATTTACCAACTACCTTATGAGGACATAAAGACTGTGTTTAGAAACCACTCTAGGGCAGCCCGAAAAAGAGGTAGAGGAAACCTCCTCTCAGCTGGTATTCCTTTCTCCAAACATGAGTTTGCAAATCAATTAGAGGACCTCAAGAGTGAGGTGAGACATACCATCGCCATGCAACTTGATACATTCCGAATCCAACAGAAGAAAGAGGAAGCTGAGAGGGCTTTGGCTATCTTCTTCCCTAGGTGTACAAGGAAACACCCTAAGAACGAGTTCCCATTACATTCGGTTGAGGTATGGTTTGTTTGTGAGGAGGACCACCCCACAAACCAATGTCCAACCTTACCTGGGCTTAAAGCCATGTATCAAGAGATAGAAGCGCCCACTGAACCTCTTTATTTCCTCAACTAAAGGAGGCCACATGGACCTAGACCTTATCAACAGGGGATGCAAGGGACACCCCAAGCTTATTACAGCCCCAACCAATCCACTCCTATGCCTTCCTGGGGTCCCCCTGCTCATCCTTCCTGGTCTATACCTCCTCCATGGTCTTACCTGCCTCAGTACCATACTCAGCCCACTACTCATTCGTTTCACTCACATGCCCAGCCACAGCCTCAGTGGAATGCACCTCAATCGGGGTGGAGGCCCCAATACAATACTCCTCCCGCCATTTTGCCTCCACCACCAACTCAACCACAACCATTACCTCCTGCTCCTCCAAGGCAACCCCAAATGCCTGCTCAACCGAACCCAAACCCCAACAACCGACAGGATCAGTAGGTATATACTAGGGAAATGTCATGCCCTACCTATGCTGTGGAGATCCAGGAGATCAACCTGCGATCTGGAAAGACTCTTTCGGATCACCAACCTCCTCCCCCGGAGGACGAGGAAGATAAACAGGAAAGTGAACCAAAGGCAATTCCACCCTTTCCTGAGAGACTAACGACCACCACACAACCCAACCCAGAGGAGGATGAGCTTCTGGGAGAACTCAAACAGTTGTGTGTGAGAATACCACTTCTCCAAGCCATCAAAGATGTACCGATATACAACAAACTGGTTAAGGAAAAGTGCTTCAGACACCCAGGCAGGCGAAAAAGAGATGCTTCAACCATCAATGTCATAGGAAAACTGTCTGATATTATGTTGGGGCAGGCCATCTGCCCAAAGTATCTGGATCCTGGGAGTCCTGTAGTGGATGTCCACATCAATGGCACCATCATACCTCACACATTGATTGATCTGGGGGCTGCCATTAATGTGATGACCAGGGATACCATGCTCAAACTCAACCTTCAAGGTTCCTTGAGAAAGACCTCGATAGTCCTGCAACTAGCAGATCACTCCATCGTGACTCCCGAAGGAATTGTAGAGGATGTCTTGGTCTCTGTCGACTCTTGGGAGTACCCTGCAGACTTCTTGGTTCTGCAACCAAAGGCAAAGCTTACTGGATACCCCCTTATTTTGGGAAGGCCTTGGTTAGCCACTGCAGATGCTTACATAAGCTACTGTGCAGGAAACATGACCATCAAAAAGGTCCGATGTCCAAGCAGCTAGTCCTGTACCCTCCTGCCCAACCCTTATTAGAGCATGACTTACCACTTTGGTTGGAGGAAGGAGGAGAGGATGAGGTGTACTCAGCACATTTATGCACCCTAGACACCACTAGGGGAGGCCCCCAACCGAGGATGATTTGATTGAGACCTTGATCCAGAATCCACCTCCCAGTGCATTGTCCTTAGAGGAATTGGTGGAGGATGCCCAAGCCAGCACCTTAGTGGACCGTTGTGTGACCAACCCTGTCGCTCCCAGAGTAAAAAATGTGGAGTTCGGCCCTGAGAGAATGTTAAAGATCAGCTCCTCCCTATCTCCTTCCCAGGAAAAGGAGCTGTGTAGTCTGTTGGCTAGTCATCTAGATGCTTTTGCTTGGAGCTATAAGGAGATGAAAGGAATCCATCCTTCGGTCTGTACCCATCACATCTGTTGGAAATAATATTGAGAGGGGGGGGTGAATCAGTATTATCAGATCAATAAAACTTTTTCAATGCTCAGAAACATATACGCTACTTTAGTTAAGTGAACCAGCGTGTACACGCTACTGTGTCTAAAGAAAACAGCGTATAACCAGAAAACTTATAATTCAGTTAGTTTATCTTCAGTTAAGTGCATCAGGTCATTATTCACCATATTAAGAGTAAACAGATGCAGTATAACAGAACAGATCATCACACAAAAGCCACACACATGAACACCATGATATAAGGTGGAAACCCAATGTGGGTGAAAACCACTTGCTTCAAGTCGTCTCTATCTTTCTTTAATAAGAATTTCAGTTTACAATCTTTTGTACTGGTGTAGCCTTATACCAGTACGCAGGCTACAACCTGCAGAAAGCTTCAACCTTCTCTCGTTCTCCAAACTTCCTTGGAAGGGAGCTCCAACCCCCTTTGCTCTTGTACTAGCTAAGATACTAGTACGTAGGTGCTGGCCTACAATATTCTTTCCTTCAGGTACCACTTTTCATCAATTTTCAGACTGGATACTCCTGAAGCACAACATTACAATCTGAAGACCACGATTCATTCACAAATCATATAAAACAACCAATACTAGCATCATCAATCTTTGAATCACTGAACCACTGAAACCCTGTCAAACCCAGTCACTAGAACACAGAGCAAACTACAGAACTCTGCAATAACAGTCAGATCCAGCTGCAACCCCAAAAATCAAGCTCCAAAAGATATACGCTACTACTATGAAGGCAACCCGCGTATACACGCGGTTTTACGGAAGACAACCTGCGTACAGATCTAAAAATAATTTTTCATAACTTGCAGCTGTACCAGATTTCAGTTATACCCAGAACATAACATTGCGTCAGTATGCAGATCTAGAAATTCGCATAATCAACCATATAAAGATATTTCATTTCAAACCATTTGATCCTGATCTCTCCTTAGATCTTGTTTTCCATCAACCGATGAGATCTCTACTTAGCTCAGATCAAGCAATACACCATCACCCAATAACCTGCATACTGGATCTAATACTTCATCAGATATTCAAGACATTTCAGATACATTGCCTCATGATTTCCTTCTCCTTATATAGCCTTAGGCC
The DNA here is from genome assembly GCA_031772625.1 of Pinus tabuliformis. Taxonomy (NCBI): domain Eukaryota; kingdom Viridiplantae; phylum Streptophyta; class Pinopsida; order Pinales; family Pinaceae; genus Pinus; species Pinus tabuliformis. Next base: position 501,840,227 of record CM062818.1, on the reverse strand, counting down.
TTGTTCAATACCAAGAGCCAAAACCATAGAAATCCAATACCATCAACTTCAAAACTAGGGATCAACACGTCCGCCGAGACGCCAAGGTCCAAAACCATAGGCACAACTTCCAAGGAATAACCGCCATGGACCAAAGATAAGTTTTCCACATACACGCGCTTTTACTGAAGCCAACCAGCGTGTACACGCGACTTGGTACATAGCGAACCAGCGTGTATCTATTTTTCTTCATACTTGTAGACTGATCATCAATTCCTTGCTGCTATCCTTCTGCACTATGATTTGTTATCAGTGTGATTTTCCATCAAGGACAATACTTGTCTCATAATGCCAACAATCTCCCCCTTTGGACTTGATGGCAACCCCAAGATCCTTAGAATCATTCTCCCCCTTTGTCATCAAGGGCAAAGGGTTGTGCTCCCCCTGAGTACATGCTGATTTCTCTGCTCTGCTGTGCTGAACATGCTCCCCCTGACTGTAGGCAAGATCTGCAAAAGATGTTCTTCAAACGAACCAAGACTTATACATCATAAAGGACCTTCCTATCACCAAAAGACTCAATGCATGCATCCATACTCCCAACCAAGAGGAGATACATCAGAAATATAATAACCAATAACATTACATCATTCATCCATCCCAGGCATAGTGGGGAAATCATAGGCCGTTACATGACCTTGACACTATAAAAGAAATATGACATAGAGACAAAAAATCTAGACCAAGACTTTTGAAAGACACCAGCAGTATCTGATAAACATCTTTTATATCAGCAGCCAATATTTCCTTCTGAGCTCCTTCTCCTAAAATTAACAACAGTTGTGGACTAGGACCGAAAGCATCTAAATGCCAACAATGCTTTATGAGACTTTAAGCTGCTCCCCCTGAATCTGTGCCTGCTGTACCCCCTGAAACTGTGCCTGAAGAATTTTGACTTACCCATCTCAGACCTTCTCCAACCAGAGTCTTCCCTTATTGATCAGAACTCCATATACGCGACTTCTCCTGCATAAAACAGCGTATGTACGCGGATAGAATTTCTGCAGCACGCGTACACCATACACGCGACTTTCCCTGCATAAATCGGCGTATATACGCGGATATCCCTTACAAAACTTGCGTATACCAAATTTTCTGTAGAGCAGACAAGCTTTAACAGCAGGATGAACCATCCATTACTCCCAACTTTTGTCTGAGATATTCAAAAGTTTCCCTGGGCAGTGGTTTTGTGAGAATATCAGCAACTTGTTCCTTAGAAGGAACATACTCCAACTTGACCTTCTGCTCAAGCACTTGTTCCCGAAGAAAATGGTACTTGATTGGTATGTGCTTGGTCTTTGAGTGCATGACTGGATTCTTTGAAATGCTGATTGCACTTGTATTATCACATAAGATAGAGACTGGTGGCGTGCAAGTGATTTGAAAATCCTGCAAGGTCTGTATCATCCAAAGAAGTTGTGTGCAACAAGATGCCGCAGCCACATATTCTGCTTCAGCTATAGATAAAGCAATCGAACTCTGTTTCTTGCTGAACCAAGATACTAATCTGGAACCCATGAAGAAAGCACCACCACTTGTGCTTTTCCTATCATCCACACTTCCAGCCCAATCTGCATCTGTGTAAGCATGAAGAGTGAGATCTGTATCTCTAGGATACCATAAGCCATAGTTTTGGGTCCCTTGAAGATACTTGAAGATTCTTTTGACTGCCTGAAGATGAGTTTCCTTTGGGTTGGCTTGGAATCTTCCAACAATTCCTACTGCATGCATAATATCAGGTCGTGTACCTGTTAAATAAAGCAAACTCCCAATCATGGATCTATAAGTTGGTTGGTGAACGACTGCTGATTCATCATTTGCACTGAGGCTGCATCCTGTAACCATGGGGGTACAAACTAGCTTTGAATCTTCCATGCCATACTTCTTCAAGATTTGCTTGAGGTACTTGGTTTGAGACAAGAAAATGCCTCCTTCACTTTGTTGGATTTTCAATCCAAGAAAGTATGTCAATTCTCCAAGTAATGAAATTTCAAATTCTTTCTGCATAACCAAGGCAAAGTTCTAACTCATAGCCTCTTCGCTGCTGCCAAAGATAATATCATCTACATACACAACAAGTATTAGCAATTTGTTATTTTCAATTTTCATATAGAGATTGCTATCTGCTGATCCTTTTGAAAAACCTTGTTGGTGAAGATATTTGTCCAACCGATAATACCAAGCCCTTGGAGCTTGTTTGAGACCATAAAGAGCCTTTTTCAATCTGCATACAAGGTTTGGATCATTCCCAAGAATGAAACCATCTGGCTGCTCAACATATACTTCTTCTTCTAAGTCTCCATTCAGAAAGGCTGATTTCACATCCATTTGAAATACCTTGAAATTTTGAAAACTTGAGAGAGAAAGGAACATTCGGATGGCCTCAAGTCTTGCAACAGGAGCAAAAGTCTCTTCAAAATCTATCCCTTCTTGCTGCGCATACCCTTTACAAACAAGTCTGGCCTTGTTTCTAATTACTTCTCCATTTTCATTCAATTTATTCTTGAAGACCCATTTTGTCCCTATGACATTCTTATCTTTTGGTCTAGGAACCAGTTCCCAAGTGTTGTTCTTTTCTATCTGCTCAAGTTCTTCATCCATTGCTTTGACCCAACATTCATCTTTGCATGCTTCTTTCACATTTTGTGGTTCAGTGGAAGATAGTAACGCCAAATAGCTTGAAGCTTCTGTAATTCTTCTTCTTGTTTGTACTCCTGCTTCTTTTTGCCCCACAATCTGAGATTCTGGATGATTCTTTTGAACATATCTGGATGGAGTCTTCTCTTCTATTCTTGTTTGCTCCTCTGGTTCTTCTTGAGGTTCTTCTTCTTCATCATTCTGCCTTTGAGGATAGTCTTCATCTTCTTCAATGTCTTCACGATGAATTTGCCTAGGAATGTATCCCTTCTCATCAACCACTACATCAATGCTATCCACAATTCTCCCAAGTCTTTTATTGTAGAATTTGTATGCTTTGCTATATGGAGAATAACCAAGAAGAATACCTTCATCTACTCTTGGTTCAAGTTTTCCAAGTTGCTCATCAGTATTCTTAATATAACATTTGCTCCCAAAGATTTTGAAGTGCTTCACCGAAGGAGTCTCACCACTCCAGAGCTCATGAGGTGTTTGAGTGCTGTTTACTCGGACATTTGTTTTGTTAAGAATAATAACAGCAGCATGTGCAGCTTCACCCCAGAAGGTTGCGGGAGTACCTGATTCATCAAGCATAGCACGAGCCATTTGTTGGATTGTTCTATTCATTCTTTCCACAACCCCATTTTGCTGAGGAGTTCTAGCTGTAGAGAATTCTCTTCTTATCCCATGTTCTTCACAGAAATCAAAAAATTCGTTTGAGGTAAACTCCCCACCTCTGTCAGATCTGAGGCACTTAATTTTGTGTCCTGATTCATTTTCAACCAAGGCTTTGAAGGATTTGAATTTTTCGAATGCTTCATCTTTGTGCTTCATAAGTCCTAAACAGACAAACCTGGAGAAATCGTCAATGAATAATATCAAGTATTCTTCTCCTCGAGGTGTTCTTTTTCTGAATGGACCACATGTATCTGTATGTACTAGCTCAAGAGGCATGCTAGCTGATCCTTCCTTCTCTGGAAATTTAGTTCTGGTTTGCTTTCCAAACTGACAAGATTTGCATATAGTGTTGTATGGAATTTTGATATCTGGAAGACCACGAACTGCCTGATATTTGCATGCTTTCCTTATTTGTGAAAAACTTAGATGTCCCAACCTCCGATGCCATAACCAATGTTCATCATCCTTGCTCAAGTAGCATTGTTGTCTTTCCTCAAAGGTATATAGATTATTTGGAGTCCTTCTTCCCTTGAGCACTGTTTCACCTGTATCAAGATCGCGAACACAACATCCATTTGATCTAAATATTACCTTTGTTCCTTGATCGCACATCTGACTGACACTCAGAAGATTATGCTTCAGTCCATCAACATATAAAACATTTCCTGCTTTGACCTTCTCTTTCAATGGAGCAACACCTTTTCCTTTTATGGCTGCAGAGATATCGTTTCCAAAAGAAACTTTCTTCCCTTTTTCTAATGCGGTATATGACTCAAGCTTTTCTTTGTCCCCTGTCATATGCTTCGAACAACCGCTGTCAATGTACCATATACCTTCTTGACCTTCTGCATAAAAGGCTATCCCACATCTTTCTGGTTGCGGTTCCTTTATTCTCCATGTTCTGACATTTGAAGTTTGTTCCTTCTGAGTTGTCTTCCGGAACCTGCTCCTGCATTCAGAGTCTTCATGACCAAAGTTATTACAAATAGAACATTCAACTTCATTTTCAAGAACCGAAAAGTTGTTATAAGTTCTTTTCATGGTTTCAGTCATTCTCCCTTTCTTTTGAGCTTCTCTAGTCATGATTGTCTTGTAGGAAACACATTGAGCTGCTTTGTGACCGAAGTTATGGCAAGAAAAGCATTGGCCATTAAAAAAACTTCTGCGATAATCAGATCTATCATCCAACCGATTGTAGCTTCTATTCACATTCATTCTTGGAGCAAATTGGGAAGATTTTACCTGTGGCTGATTGTAGCTTCTGTTTGTCCTTAAGATGGATTGCCCCTGATAGTTTCTGTTTGCAATTCGTCCCTGCTTTACCTGATGGTCTTCATTGTGCTTTTGCTCATTTCTTCTTGCTGCATCAAGATAACTTTTAGAGGTAGAGGCTTGAGATGTTTCTCCATTATATCCCAGACCTGTCTTGATCAGAGGAGATCGCTGCACATTGATAATCTCATCCAAGGTTTCAGATCCTTTAACAAATTTGAGATTAATAGCTTTTGTTTTCTCAATCTCTTTTCTAAGACCAACAATTTCACCTTCTAATTTTTCAAGATGTCTTTCCTTTTCATCAATTTGAAATTGTAGAGTATCAATGATCATATTCTTCTCTTCTATACATCTCTTAAGTCTAGTAATTTCTTCATGAAAATAATCCACATCTATAGCATCCATATATTCATCATCTTCGAATGCCATTAACAATTTATATTCATTACCTCGTTCATCTTCATCACTGTTTGATAGGCCATCACTATCTTCATGAGTGTAGTAGCTTTTCTTATTTGCACTTTGTTTCTTGTTCCATCTAGCAGGTTCCTTTCCTTTATCCTTATAAGGACATTTAGCAGCATAATGACCTACTCTTCCACAAGCAAAGCATTTAAAGGGCAACTTACCTCTGAACCTTCCAGAACCCCTTTGAAGATTTCTGACAAAGTTTGATTCTTCTTCTTCTTCTGGGACGTGGCTTGCTTCATAATAATCTCCTTTCCTTGATGCCTTGAAAGCAGCTTCTCTTCTGTCTGATGGACCTCCCTTTCTCATTTCATAAGCAGTTAGAATTCCATGTAGCTGAGACATAGTAAGAATTCGTAGATTTTCTTTTTCTTCTATTGCAGATACTTTAGATTCAAACTTGGGGGACAATGATCTTAGACCCTTTTCAACCACAATAGCCTCTTTTATTTCTTCACCCAAATTTTTCATACAATTAACAACTTCATCTACCCGAAGAAAATAGTTAGCCACACTTTCATCATTATACATCTTGAGAGTCTCATACTGAATCCTGAGAGTTTGAAGTTTGGCACGCTTTACCTGTTCATCTCCTTCATAGCTCGTGACAATTTTGTCCCATATCTCTTTTGCGGATTTATAGTGCATTACCTTCATGAATTCCGATTGAGATATACATCCTAATAGGGTACTGACTGCTTTTGCATTTGTTTCATACTTCTTTTTCTCGTCTGCATCTGTAGGAGTAGCTGAAGGAAAAGCATATCCTGTCTCTACGATGTCCCAAACTTCTGTGCCAAGAGATTGAAGATAGGCAGTAACTCTTACCTTCCAATAATTGAAGTTTGTCCCATCAAAAACCGGTGGCCTGATTGATGCTTCTCTCTCGTAGTTGCTCATGATGAACGATCTATCTTCAAGTGATCAAGCTTCTCTGAAGGACCTGCTCTGATTCCAATTGTTGGAAATAATACTGAGAGGGGGGGGGGGTGAATCAGTATTATCAGATCAATAAAACTTTTTCAATGCTCAGAAACATATACGCTACTTTAGTTAAGTGAACCAATGTGTACACGCTACTGTGTCTAAAGAAAACAACGTATAACCAGAAAAATTATAATTCAGTTAGTTTATCTTCAGTTAAGTGCATCAGGTCATTATTCACCATATTAAGAGTAAACAGATGCAGTATAACAGAACAGATCATCACACAAAAGCCACACACATGAACACCATGATATAAGGTGGAAACCCAATGTGGGTGAAAACCACCTACTGCAAGTCGTCTCTATCTTTCTTTAATAAGAATTTCAATTTACAATCTTTTGTACTGGTGCAACCTTATACCAGTACGCAGGCTACAACCTGCAGAAAGCTTCAACCTTCTCTCGTTCTCCAAACTTCCTTGGAAGGGAGCTCCAACCCCCTTTTCTCTTGTACTAGCTAAGATACTAGTACGTAGGTGCTGGCCTACAATCTTCTTTCCTTCAGGTACCACTTTTCATCAATTTTCAGACTGGATACTCCTGAAGCACAAAATTACAATCTGAAGACCATGATTCATTCACAAATCATATAAAACAACCAATACTAGCATCATCAATCTTTGAATCACTGAACCACTGAAACCCTGTCAAACCCAGTCACCAGAACACAGAGCAAACTACAGAACTCTGCAATAACAGTCAGATCCAACTGCAACCCCAAAAATCAAGCTCCAAAAGATATACGCTACCACTATGAAGGCAACCCGCGTATACACGCGGTTTTACCGAAGACAACCTGCGTACATATCTAAAAATAATTTTTCATAACTTGCAACTGTACCAGATTTCAGTTATACCCAGAACATAACATTGCGTCAGTATGCAGATCTAGAAATTCGCATAATCAACCATATAAAGATAGTTCATTTCAAACCATTTGATCCCGATCTCTCCTTAGATCTTGTTTTCCATCAACCGATGAGATCTCTCCTTAGCTCAGATCAAGCAATACACCATCACCCAATAACCTGCATACTGGATCTAATACTTCATCAGATATTCAAGACATTTCAGATACATTGCCTCATGATTTCCTTCTCCTTATATAGCCTTAGGCCTTGTTCAATACCAAGAGCCAAAACCATAGAAATCCAATACCATCAACTTCAAAACTAGGGATCAACACGTCCGCCGAGACGCCAAGGTCCAAAACCATAGGCACAACTTCCAAGGAATAACCGCCATGGACCAAAGATAAGTTTTCCACATACATGCGCTTTTACTGAAGCCAACCAGCGTGTACACGCGACTTGGTACATAGCGAACCAGCGTGTATCTATTTTTCTTCATACTTGTAGACTGATCATCAATTCCTTGCTGCTATCCTTCTGCACTATGATTTGTTATCAGTGTGATTTGCCATCAAGGACAATACTTGTCTCATAATGCCAACAACATCTACATCAAAGAAGATTGTAAACCGGTTAGGCAACCCCAAAGGAGAATGAATCCAGCCCTTACGGACATCGTCAAGGAGGAATTACAAAAACTGTTGGATGCCGGATTCATCTACCCCATCTCGGATAGTGAATGGGTGTCTCCTCTGGTGTTGGTTCCCAAGAAAAATGGGAAGTGGAGAATCTGTGTGGACTACCAAGAACTGAACAAGGCCACCAAGAAAGACCATTTTCCTCTACCCTTCATAGATCAAGTGTTGGATGGACTGGCAGGTAAGAAGTTTTTCTCTTTCCTAGATGGGTTTAGCGGGTATAACCAGATCCAAATCAGCCCGGAAGACCAAGATAAGACCACCTTCACTTTTCCTTGGGGTACCTTTGCTTACCGAGTTCTTCCCTTTGGACTATGCAATGCTCCTGCCACCTTCCAGAGAGCCGTCTTGAGCATCTTTTCTGAGCTGGTCCATGATTCGGTGGAAATCTATATGGATGACTTCACTCCTTATGGGTCCAACTTCCAGGAAGCATTGTCCAATCTGGGAAAAGTCCTAACCAAGTGCATTGAGATGAACCTGTCCCTTAGTCCTGAAAAGTGTGAATTCTTTATGACTGAAGGGACCGTGCTAGGCCATACCATTTCTTGCCAAGGGTTACAGGTGGATCCTAACAAAATTTCTCTCATCAAGAAGGTTCCACCCCCTCAGAAGGTAAGAGATGTTCAAAGTTTCTTAGGTTTAGCAGGGTATTATAGGAGATTCATTAAAGACTTCATCAAGCTAGCCTCACCATTTTTTAGCCTCTTGGCAAAATATGTTGAGTTTAAATGGACTGACGATTGTCAGAAGGCTCTGAATGAATTAAAGGACAAGTTGGTGTCTGCCCCAATCTTGAGAGGTCCAAATTGGGCCCTACCTTTCCACATCCACATTGATGCCTCGAACAAAGCCATAGGGGCAGCCTTAGGACAAGTTGAACAAAAACTTCCATACGCCATATACTTTGTCAGCAAAAACTTATCCAAGGCAGAACTGAACTACACTGTAACTGAGAAAGAATTCTTGGCCGTGGTCCATGCACTGAATAAATTCCGACATTATATCATGGGATATCAAACATTTGTACATACTGATCATGCTGCAATTAGATATTTAATGAATAAACCAGATGTGAATGCTCGTATTATTAGATGGTTACTTTTGTTGCAACAGTTTGATTTGACTATCATTGACAAACCAGGTAAAGAAAATGTTGTTGCTGACTTTTTGTCTAGATTGGATTTACCTACAGGAGAGGATGGAACAGTGGATGACCAGATGCCAGATGAACATCTGTTTGCTATTTCAGTACTCTCTCCATGGTTTGCTGATATAACAAACTACCTTGTCTTAGCACAGTTTCCTCCGCACCTATCCTCAAGAGAGAAGAGCAGGATCGTACGGAAGAGTGCCTCATTCAGTTGGATCGGGGGAAACCTGTTCAAGCTTGGCCCTGATCAGATCTTAAGGCGTTGTGTAAGGGAGGAGGAAGTCTTTGATATCCTCCTAACCTGTCATGACGGGCCTTGTGGAGGACATTTTGCAGCCAAAAGCACTGCCTTCAAAATCCTGCAGGCGGGCTATTATTGGCCCACGCTTCATCAATATGTCAGAAGGTATATCAGCCAATGTGACCGATGCCAAAGGATGAGGAAACCGACTCCAAGGGACAAAATGCCTCTCCAATCTCAAGTGACTCTTGAGCCATTTGAGAAGTGGGGTATGGATTTTGTGGGTCCAATCAATCCTCCTTCGAGGCAAAGGTCTTACATCATTGTGTGCACAGACTACCTGACAAAGTGGGCAGAAACCAAGGAAATCAAAGCAGCGATAGAAGAAAAGGTGGCCGAGTTCTTAAGAGAAAACATCTTCTACAAATTTGGCTACCCAAGAGAGCTAGTCACCAATCAAGGAAGCCAGTTCACCTCCAACTTAATTGAAGACCTACTCGCTCATCACAAAATCAAGCATAGGACTTCCACCCCCTATCATCCTCAAGCAAATGGGCAGGTGGAAGTCACCAATAGAGCATTGGAAGGGGTCTTGACTAAGGTGGTGAGTAGCAGTAGAAAATATTGGGCAGATCGCCTGGTTGAGGCCACGTGGGCTTACAACACCACTTGAAAGACCACAACCGGCTTCACACCTTAGGAGCTGGTCTATGGGAAGAGAGCTTTGCTGTCGATTGAGTTCGAATACAACACCTTGAGGATGGCAGCTCAGCTGGACCTGGATCTTTGCCATGCCCAACAAGAAAGGTTATTGCAGCTGAATGGATTGGACGAGCACCAGATGCAGGCCCTTCTCCACTCAGAAGTGGTTCAACTTCAGAGGAAGGTGTGGCATGACCAACACCTTAATGACAAGCAATATCATCCGGGAGATTGGGCGCTGTTGTATGATTCCAGGCATAAGGATTTCAAGGGGAAGCTGAGAACCAGATGGCTGGGACCATATGCAGTGGAAAAATGTAATGACAATGGGTCTGTTCTTATTCGGACCATTGATGAGGAGGCCATCCCCATGCTTGTCAATGGGCATCGACTAAAGATCTACAGAAAACCTCTTTCAAGACAAGAATTCATCAAAACTGTGGAAAAATCAGTGATGGTCATAGAGAAGGGTTCTGCCTCTGTTTTGGGCATACCCTGAACATCTCAAAAGAAAAAAATAAATAAATAAAAAAATAAAGATCCTTGGGTGAAAACCTTTCTGAGGCTCCCAAGGCAGATGGTAGGGGTGAAAACCTCATTGAGGCGTCCCTGCTGTCTTTCTAAAAATGTTTGAAAAAGACCCTTGGGTGAAAACCTCTCTGAGGCGCTCAAGGCAGATGGTAAGGGTGAAAACCTCACGGAGGCGCTCCTGCTGTCTTTCAAAAAAAAAAAAAAGAGAGAAAAAAGAAAGAGAAAAAAACAAACAAAGAAACAGGGAAAACAGGTTCAAGATTTGGAAATGCATGCAGGTTGCAAGTATTCCACGCAGGAAAAGAGGCCCCTCAACTCAAGGACAAGGGTCCCTACTATGCTACCAGGTGACCTCACCAGCACTCCCTCCAGAAACACTCATCTCTTCCAAGGTCTGGGCATGATTTGATCACCGTTTAGCCTTCTACAGGAAGCTACAGGATGTTCTACAGGAAGTTCTGTATTTCTACAGAAACGTCCTGTAGAATCTTTGGACGGCCAGGAGCGACTGTGTGGGAAGATTTGAAGCCCGAGGTCTGACACGGAGGCATGCAAGCTAATGTTTTTCTCCATCACCCACTGCTATCGCCTCCTTCTACCACCCGAGTCGCCATGCAATGGAAATACCTGCACAGTCAAATCAGAGCGTTGAATTATCAGAGGAAGCGATTCTCAAATGGAATAAAGGATGCAGAGACCCCATGCGCTACTTAGCAAAGCCATCCGAGTATCCTGCGACCGTGACCGTGATGCCACTGTCTCCACCGTTTCGGCATGCACCCGAGGAGGAAAAACTGCTATAGGACATCCTACAGGAATCCCGTAGTAGTTCATCCAGCTAGAGTGTACACCATCAAGGTGCCTACAACACATAGAGCGGGCACATGCACCATCCGCAACCAGGTAACAAGCTTCGTAATTAGCAGCAATCTGCAAGGAGGAACCCCCGTGCCTATGCACAAAGCAGCAGCAAGCTAATCCATCACCCTCGTCCTGAAACCTGAAAATAACGTCGCAACCGCATAGGTAAGTGCCTCACCCTTTTTTCGTCAAATTACATCAATAATACTCTAAAATGTTTGTGAGTGTGGAAATGAATGGGTTGAGCAGTCAGGTAGCCATTCAACTGGCCACCACGACCAGTCCGATGGTCTCGTCAAATTTGGAAAGTGTTGGTCGTGGCAAGAAAAACGGGTAATGGACACGTGAGAAGCGTCCAGTCGTGGAGAAGCGGCGATCTAACGGAAATGGCGGCAGCAGATCTGCAGGGAATGATGTGGCGGTCAGGAAAACTTGCAGTGAAATGAATAGGTGACGTCGTCCAATGGTCCGGCAGGGACAGCTCACCCCCGCGCCACGAGTTCGACCGGGATTCAAATCCACTGGCTAGATCGTCACTCCACTCATTTATCACCAGCCGTTTTGCAGTCGAGTAAGCGTCTGAATTTATTTGAAGCTCATTACTCCAAGTCCTCGGCTTGTTCAAACGTTTGGTGGTTGCACAGAAGGCGCAAAACCACTGACGTGCTCTCCGGAACTTGTGCGCGACTTCTACAGGAAGCTGCGCTACAGGAAGCTCGCCGCTACGAAGGAAATCGATCTATTCACATCAAAGGTGGCGAGTTGGAAAAGGTAAGCCTGAACCTGTTCCTCCCATGCAATTGGTTTGAAGGGTGGTAAAGTCGACGTCCTAAAAAAAGTAAAACTACAGTCTAAGCATAAAATTGCAAGCGTCGTCTTCCTTTTGCATGAAAATTGTCGTCGTAGTATATGCGGGGTTTTCTAGAGGATGTGGTTCGTAATTGAGCCCCTGTCAAGGCTCACCTGTAGATAGCCGAGAATTCACGAATTGTGTGCGTGACAGAGGCGTAATTCTGCGCTCTGTCTCAAGAAATCCGAAAGGCCCATATTTTGATACACACCAGCCACCTCCAGCTAACATAGCAAGCTTTCACCATGCCGGGTGGATTCATTAGGAAGGAACCGACAAACTCAAAGAAGCTACAGGAAAACCCGGAGGTGGTAGAACTATTCACTCGTGCGCGATGGATGTCGTTTTGCAACAAGCTTCAAGGTTATGATGATGAGGTGGCAGAGGAGTTCCTGCGAGCTTTTAAGACAAAATCAAAAACAGTGGTTGTTGTCAATTTCAGGGGTTTGAATCTCAGACTCACCCCACAGTTCATCAGCAGAGTCACTAATCTCCCAATGGGGGTACCGTGGGATAAGGAGGAGTGAAAACTAGGCCAGAAGGCTAAAAAGGAGTTCTTTCCACCGGAGGAGCAATTCTCAGAGGATAAGAACGGGGTTCACAGAGCTAGCCTACAGCCACTTTGGAGTGAAGTCAGCCTCCAAATTATGAAATATATCACGTGCGAAGGACGATTCAACATCGTATATGGGTACCATTTCCAGCTGCTCACAGAATTGAGACACCAAATGGACCTACCTTCAGAAAACAAGCTAAGTATTTCTTACTTCCTCCTGCAGTCCATGACTGAATGTGCCACCAAATTATGAGAGGGCATGCCAGACCAGGTAGCCCATCATGGGCTCATTAAGCTCCTCGTGGAGGATGCACTCCACACCTACACCGTCCCTCTCTCGTGGGAAGCCTTCCAAAATCTGACTAAGGATGGTGATATGAAAATGTTGACCGAGGAGCTCACCTCCTCGAGTAGCGAGGAGAAGGAGCCAGTACACACAAAGAAGAAAGGGAAAGGCCAAGAAACCGCGGCCAAAGCACCGAAGAAAGAACAAAAGGGGAGGCAAGAGAAACCCCAGGTTGCCCAAAAGGAGGGTGACAAATCCACATTGACACCCAGAGAGAAAAGGTTACAGAGTAGGGTGGAAAGGACTGAACAAGTCCACGTCAGTAGAGGCACCTCGAAAGTAGCCTCAACCAAGTCAAAAGGCAAAGCACCCTCAGCCAAACAGGCTAAAACGGTGCCACCTGTTTCTACAGGAAAACAAAAAACGGCTTCTACAGGAAGCCAGAAATAAGCCGATACAGGGCCTTCTACAGGAAGCCCTGAGAAAGGAAAACCAAAGGAGAAGACAGCTGAAATTCTTGCAAGGGAGGCAACAGCCGTGCTGGCCACCCTTAGTACCCCTCCTAAGCCGAAGGAAAAATGAAAGAGGGAGATCCCTCTGTATTTCAAAGCCAGGAGAAGTGTGAGAATCAAAACAGGCAAGCCCCAACCTCCATCCAGCAGCCCAATTACTATAGAAGACACCCCTACCTCGCCAAGGGAGAGGTCCCCCTCAAAAATATCAGTCACTTATGAGCGAGGGAGCCCAAAGACAACTGCTTGGAAGGAGAGAATGGACAGGTTGGCTTCAAAAGCCCGACTTAAGGAGACAGAGAGGATGGAGGGAGAGGCACCCACATCACCACTTAGGGAAGATGAAGTAGAGTCACCGAGGGAGGAAGAGAAAGATCATATTCTGGAACCTAGTCCCTAGCCAAGCTTGAGCTCGTATTATAACTTTTTGGAGGCTGGGAAAATTATTCCACAAAAATTCACAGTGCCGCTTTTCTTTGCATTGGAGGAAGAGAGAGTGAGAACCTACACGTGGATGAAGATAGCTAAATCAAAAGGAGTGGCAGATATAGGCCCCTTGGAGGAACAACTCAAGGAGGCACGAAGAGAGTTAGCTATGGCCAAATACGTGGCAAACTGCCAGCGGGTATTCCTACAGGAAGAGAATGAAAAACTTAAACTGCAGCTACAGGAACTGAAGAAAGAAAAGGGCACATCATCAGGGGACACTACAGCAGAACATCAAGGCAAAGAAGGACTGCAAGTTGGTCTTGGGGAGCCAACCTCGCATCTACAGGAAAGGGAACTGCAAGCAAAAATCGAGATACAAGCTCTCAAATAGCAGTTGCAGCAAAAAGAGGCACAACTGGCTTGCATGGCCAGTTGGGCCATGGATGCTCTACAATGTAGACAGCCGGCCAAATCTTATGGCTTGTACCTACGAGACCAGTGGCTACAATTTCAAATTAATGCATTGTCACAGAGGGGTATCTCCCAACTCCAAGACCCCCAACAGTTCACAGCGTTATGCAATAGCAGTTCATCAGAGGATAAGGCCAAACTATCGGAGTTCTATCTCCATAATTCGGCCCTTCCTAATGTGACTTCATGGGATCCCAACACAGTTGTAGGGGATATGCAGTTCATGGCATTTGCCTCATGGTTGAACCATGAAGAAAAGAGAGCAGTAGAGGTCAAAGAGGTCGTGGACCGAGAGTTACATGAGCCATTGCTGATTAGAGCCGAGCCAGGGGATCCCACTGCATTGATATCGGCCCACCAACACTTAGCCGCCAACCCTCAAACTTTATTGAAATACATGGATCAACAGGCTCAGGCCATAACACATTTCGAGGATATGGAGCGACTATTAGGGGACAACTGTGTTCATGCTTGCACCCGCCGATGGAACAGATTGTCCCACGGCCTTAAAATCAGAGAATATCATACTCCAACTCGAATGAGGGAAGCTCTAGCACGGGTGCCCCTCTACAAGAAGTCCGTACAGAACCTCCAAGCCATCTGGATTGGCCTCAAGCTAAGCCCACCTCTGCTGTTAGGATTGATGGAAGGGAGCACAGAAAAAGAAGAGCATAAGAAGTGGGAAGAGGTGGAAAGGAAGGCTGGGTTCCATGCCAGTGAGGAGGAGACCACTTCAGAAGCCTGGGATGTGAGGGTGGCGGTGAAAGCAATGAAGGACGAGGAGCTGGATTAGTTGCTCAGGGATGAGCAATCATTTTAGCTGGGGGGTGATGATGAGCCCCAAATTTGGTAACATTTTGGGCTCATTTGGCCTAACTACCTTTTCTCAATCCTTCATTTTTCATAACTTATGCATCATTTTTTAGTATGTTTATGTCATTTGTACGAATAAGGGCAGTCACTATTCCTAGGTGGCTAACACGTGCTCATTTCAGGTTTTTTTGACACATGATTGGAACAAAACCGAGCAGAGAAGGGCCAGGAGACAGCCAAGATGGGGTTGAGGATTCGTAGGAGGGTTGTCCACAGCATTAAATGGCCTTCCTCGGGGATCTTCACCCCAAACTCCGAGCTCCAACAGCCACCACAACCGGATCTAGAAGACAGCCAAACGGATTTTGAGGAAGCAGCTGTTCACTCCTAGTTTGGTCAGCCAAGTCCCACTGATTTAGGAGGCCAGCTTGGGGCCTCGTGATGTATAAATGATAAGGCTTTAGCATTCAGAAAGGACTTTTGAAACATTGTTGCACATTCTGCACTACAAGCTGCTAGCTTGGTTTTTCTCTTTTGTAGCCATCATTGGCATACTTGTTGACTTATGATTATTTTTTTTTTAATGGGAAGCAGTCAGATTTGATCTCAGTTCTGATTTTTTAAAGGAGCCATAGCTCTCGAGGTTGGGCCCAACCTGAGAGCCTAAGGCCTCCTTCTTTTGTACTGATATCTTTCCTTTCAACATTATGGTTTTCTTTACATGCATTTGAAACGCAGTTTGTTGAGTTAGATTTCTTGGTGTGGTTAAGTAGGTCATTGTTAGAAGATAGAGTTGCTTCAGACATTTAGACTAGAGTGAAGAGATTAGAATTGATAAAATTTCCAGAAAAGGGTTGCCTGCACTCTCATTTTCACCACTTTCTAGGGGTTGGAATTGCAGACAGTGTTACCCACCAAAAACATTGGTTTACGTACTCATGCAATCTTCGGTGCAATGTTTTCGTTTGTAGTAGTTGTCCATGCGCTCAGACCTCTTGGAATGTTTCTTTGCTTCAGTATCATACATGGTTTTCTTTAGAAATAACGTTGTTGTTCATTGGTTCCATTAATCAGTTAGGACAGATTAGGAATGTTTTGATTATGTGCAGGACATGCATGATTTGGTTTAGTTTACATTGTGCAGTGCAACTCCATCCCTCTCTCGTCCTTCTAAGCCTTGCCCAGGCCAACTGATCATCTCCCAATTAGACCCCTTTTCTCTCAACTACTCTACTTCCCACGTTATCCTACCTTTTCGGCCTTCCATTCCCTCTACCCTCCTTCAGACAAACTAGCTTTGCACACCCCCTCATCATCTCATCTCTATGTCACTAAGTCATTACAAACCCCTCTCCTACCTCCCTATCCACCCATGCAGCCTCTTCCACTCACCCATCACCCAAAATCCGATCGTAGAACATCCGGTAGGAATTACTGAACATCCTGTAGAAATTTTGAAACATCCTGTAGAACCCCTGCAGACTTCCTGTAGAAGCTCATAAACGCGGTCTCTTGGTAGCCAAACTTTTTGAAACTCTCTGGAAGGGTGTTAGGGACCCCTTAGACCCTCTTTGAACCTTCCCAACCTTTTTCAAGCCCTTCTCCTCCTTGATCCACCTCTGCACAGTAAAACGCTAGTTAAAAGCACATGCATGATAATTCTAATAATTGAGACAAAAATACAAAAATATGTTTTCTGCAAGTAGAAGTAGTCTAGACACATGCATCTCACCTTGGTAGAAGTAATGGCATCTCTTTCAGTCGTTTGCATTCCCATCTCTGCATCAGTAGGACTAGCTGGTAGAATTAGGGTTTGCTAGGGTTTGCGTTTCTTGTTGGCTTTCCATTCCTTTCTGCAAGTAGATTGGCTTTCTTTGAGTTAGCTTTCGTCCATCAGTTAAAAAGCTTCTTCTAAGAGCTCATAGAAGTTGGCTTGAGCCCCTAGCGGACTTGTGCCAGCTGACCAAGTGACAGCTGCGGCAAGAGCTAGTACTTGTGCATACAGCACCGTCGCTTCCAAGTTTGTTACGAACTACCGGGTTGATAAAATTAAAGAAGGAAGCTCCAGGAGTTGTAGCATTATTTCTACAATACTGGAGCCCACCACAAGGCAAGGCTAAAAACCACTATCACACCTAGCAAAACCCATGCCAATGACAACAAGATAACCAAATACACATATGCATGCCAAAACTAGCAAGGAAATCATACATGCAACTCGCTACCTACAAGTAATCATGTTGTAGCTACTTGATCCTGCTCTTCCTTGGTTGATCTTTGATTCCATTTGCTTTCTTGTCCTTCCTTTGCCTTCCTTTCTCCAATGCTAGAGTGCAATGTGCAAGAGTATGAGAGAATAGAAAGAGCTCTAAGCTAAAACTAACAAAAGGTTGTGAGCTAATCCTTAGAATCCTTTTTATTAATGAGGCCTATATTTCTTCAATTTTCATTAATTTTCCTCCTCACATGCAACCTATGACCTTTCTCCTAATTTCCTTTATTTTCATAGATAAAATGCCAATTAATGCCTCTTTCCTTTCAAAATTCGTTTCCATTGCCTTTGTTAATATCCCTTAGCCATAATAAACAAAATAAACACCCACTAGGATTTTTTTCCAAACATTTAGCTTGGAATACGTGTCCCATGACCTTGGCCTTATTTTTCCTTTATTAACTTTATTACATGAACTTTTAACTCAAGGTTGTTACATATCCCTCCTCCTTAGGGGAAAACTGTCCTCAATGTTCAATGACACCTGTAACCAGCGAGACTGTTGAAAAGAAAAACATGATGCCCATGGAGCTTTATAAATTAGCTCGTTGTAGTATTTAAAATGAACAACCTGCTGAAAAGAAAGCCAACATGAAAAACATAACAACATGACACCCATACCGCTTATTGGAGCTCACAACTCGTTGTGGTATTTACATCCATATATATATATATATATATATATATATATATATATATATATATATATATATATATATATATATATATATATATATATATATATATATACATATATCAAAAATGTTTTTCCTCAACTGAAAACAATGAAGGATACATAACCTGCATTTGATCATCCGTCTCCCATCTAGCTTCCACTGTACTTTAACATGCTCGATTGCTCGATTCCGAAACATGAGCATATTTCTCAACAAAATGAATTGAGGTTCTGGCTAGAAATATCCTTCTGACTCCACCTACAATATAGACTAATCAATAACATGATCAACATCCTTTACATACCTTTTAAGCAATGAAACATGGAAAACATCATGTACATTCAGTATCAGAGGTAGTGCAAGTACGTAGGAAACTAGTCTAATCCTATTAAGGATCTAAAAAGCTCGCAATATCAAGGTGCCAACTTCGCACATGACCTAGTCTTTAAGGATATATTCTTGGGCTTGATGCGTAAGGACACGTGTTCCACAACCTGAAACTCTAAATGCCCTCTGTTGTTCTGCATAAATTTTTTGTTTATCCTTTGTTGCCTTTAGATTCTTCTTGATAACCTGCATTTGTTGTTCCATTTATGCCAACATGTCTGGTCCTATCAATACCTTGTTCACTGGATCACTCCAACTGATGGGAGTATTACAACTTTGCCCATAAAGTGCCTCAAATGGACTCATTCTTAGTGACTCCTGATATTTAGTGTTATAAGAAAACTCAACCAGTGGAAGATACTCTTCCCACTTCCATTGTTGGTGCATAACATGCATCCTAAACATATACTCAAGTATCTTGTTGACCCTCTTAGTCTGAAAGGCCGACTCTGTACCCAAACTTGTAAATAACTCCTTCCAAAACTTGGAAGTGAACTTAGCATCCCTGTCTAACACAATATTCTTCGGAATGTTTTATAGACATTTTTGTGCCTTACAGCATGAAGCATGAAATGTCCATAATCTAAGGGATCCAAAGTCCCTAAACATGTTTTTCCTACCCCTAGAGGAACAAGGTCACCAAACCACAGCACTGAATAGCAGTTCTCCACCTGAAAACACTCAAAAACAAGCTAATTCTGGATCATGTCAACTGCTCCACTGAGCATCTGCGCTGAATGTCAACTGCTCCACTGTGTACCTGCGCTGAATGTCAATTGCAAAGAAGGCTACCTGCGCTGGGTGAGTTTGGACAAGTGGCACAGTCATTCCTCAAGGTGTCAATGCCCAGGAAGCTTCCAAAATGACACTTGGATCAGAAAATTCGACTGGTGATGAGTAAGAGGGTCTAGATCTCCAAGTGGAAGCAAGAACCTCCAAGTGGACTCAAGAACTGAAGAATAACTGAAGTGGGAGAGGACACTAGTCAGCTTCATGCCAGCCTCAAGCTGACTCATCCTTTCTCCAAAACTCCTATATATAGAGCTCTCTCATGAGGTCTAAGGGGGCTGGAATCTTGTGAATGTAAGGAAGTGCTGTTGGTTTGAGTTTAGAACTATTGGGTGATTTGCTTTGAAGGAGGTGAAGAGGAGATTTCTTTCTGCTGGGAGGTGATGCTGGATTGGGCCTCTTATGGTTGTATCACTTCCTGAACTTTACTTCTTCCATTAATAAAGCATTTGAGGTTCTTCTATATGCATGTGTCTCAATGGTGTATTGTCATACTTGTGTATTTGATTTATTCTAATCCTTGAATCAATTATGAATGTATGCTTCTTGTAGTTTCCCTCTCTTGTGATTTTACAGGATCTTGGTGTAGCTGGCTAGTGAAAGAGCAAGGATCTGGGAGCAAGCAGCAAGGAGAGAAGATTGGATCAATCATTAGCAGAAGACATCGGTTAGTGGATCTCTTTCTCCCCTCTCTTACATCTCATAAAGAAGTAATCTCAAATAGCTTTGCTTTGATTGTTGCTGAGGTACTATCACCCTTAGAGTGGGATAGGGTCATTCTGTATTGGATACTTTTCCCAACAACAAATTGGCGACCATACTGGGGATCGTATCTTGTTGGTTGTTTGTGTTTTTGCTATTCATTTCATAAACATAGGGAGTACCGAATCGAACTGCATTCGAATCTTTCAAATGCAAAGTAGAGGGCAGCTACTCTAGCTCAGTTTCTGGGCATGTTTATGATTTGAAGAGCTGATCCACAAGGACTCTGAATAGCTCTTAGTGATAGCTTTTCATCCTCCTTTTCATCCATTAGTGTGTACTTGATTGATAGCTTCTGATTTGGCCAAAAACTGTTGATTTTTGAGCAATCTGTAACCCGGAAACTGAGAAAAATGAAAGTTTGTCTCTTCATTATGGGCACTGTGAAGGCAGTCTGCATTTCATCGCAGGTCCCGAAGGGGCTACCTGCGCTGAATGTCAAACTGACAGTGTACTACCTGCGCTGAACCAATTTTGCCTTGTGCTACTGGGGTTCCCTGCTGTTTATTGCCCTGTTTTCATCCTTGTTTTTGCAGCCTGTTATCAGTCAATGTGCCTATCTGAAACCACCTTTCTTTGCCACTATTCTTCCTCGGTTGTATAAAAAAACTGTATTTGTTCTTTGTGGATTTCTTATATCATTTCCAGTTTCCCATAACAAAAGTGAACTAGTCTTGTTGTGGCCTCTTAGATCTAGACCTGTGATAAAGTGTCGTTTTGATCTTAAGAGTTAGTTTGTTTGCTGTTCATAGCTGATTGAGCTTTTGCTTTCGTCATATGGTTTGAATTTATATATTTCTAGTGTCGAAACAAGTAAATCTTAAGGTGTCTTTTGATTTTGGACAAGCTTGTTTGCTTTCACTTGAAATTGAATTCAAAGTTATACAACAGCTTTCTTTTTGTATTACATCAACATTAAGAAAGAGAAAAGAAATACCTGCATTGTACATTTTGCATTTGATAAGTTTGCATGTTGATTTAGGAAAAAGTGCATTAGTGTGTGCTATTTGATCTGTGTGAAAAGATGATGTCTTTCTTTTCCCTCAGTAGTTAGGATTTTCAAAGTTAAAAGATTGGAAAAGCTTGCTTCTCATATTTAGACTGCATTTAGGAATTTCTATCATACATCTCGTGGTGAACCTTGAAAGGAAAACTTTAAAAAGATCAACTTAAAATATATTGAATGAACCTAACAATGCTTTGAAACATAACGCAAACACATAGAGGTCTAAGCTAGAGACGTGTTTCGGCGTCGTTAAACGTAGTGACTGTCGATCTCGAAGAAGGTGGGTGATTCCTCCTGAGAGTCGGTGGCACTAATACGGAGTTGTGCTCCCACGTACCGTCACGTATATATTGGGAGACCCCTATAGGAATATATCTTTTATCCTTAGGAAACCATGTCGGCCGCCCTACTGATCGCAATGCAGTGAACACAACATTCACAAAGATCGACCACCCGTACCGTAAAACGTATTTTGTGGTTTTGCGAAAGGTTTGGCACCCCCTCTGCCTAGATCTCCAGAGTAGTTTCTTTTGGCCTTTTTCAAACTCTATAACTAAAAAAGTCCATCCGAGCATTTGTCACTTTGGGCTCGTTAAAACATCGAAGGAGACTAGAGTCATCTTTAGCTTTTTCTCGACTCTTAAAAAGTGAAAAAGCAAGTTGTGTCTAAAAGCGTCTAATAAAATTCATTCAATTCGGAAACACAAATTTCCCCTTTTAATATTTTGGTTGATCGAGTAATCCGCAATCGTGGAAGAAAGTCAATTGAAACCCCGTCGTTCGCAGAGGCTTACGAGTCAACCGTCTTTGTCTCCGGAATCGAAAACAGTACGGACAAAGCGAACTCGTTTAACCGGCTCAAAATCTCCTATAAAAGTTAGAACAAGTGTTCCAACTGCATCTGAGGTTCCGGTTACTCCAAACATTTCTGGAAACCCTGCCTCTATAGAAGAAGTTCAACAGCCACAGAAGGATAGTAATACTGATCCTAGTCTGGGGGCAAATACTTGTATAACTGAACCAGTTCCATCTGTAACTGGTCCAGAGAGTTTTGTTCCTCAAACGACTGTCGCTGTCGAAACAACCACTTCTTCGACACCAGAAATATTTTACGGACCTGACGGTCTTCCTCTTCCACCGGGTTTGATTGCGATAGAGGAAATCGCAGAGGATCCGCAAGCAAGTACTCCAACCCATTTTGGAGTCGGGGTCACTCTATTTCCTTCATCAGAAGTTAATCCACCACAAGTGGAGGTTCCTGTAGAATCGCTAGGCAATCTATTGGATAGAATTAAAATGTCTGAACAATCGTCATCATCTAGGACTGTGTCAAATGACACAGCGACAGCAGAAGCCCCTGCCGTCACTCCAACAATGTTTGCCAGCATACCAGCTATCCCAACTAGCTCTCAACGGCTAGAAGGAGTCCACCAAGGGACTATGACGACAGTATGGTCTGTTCCAGTTTGTTCACCCGGAGTAATACCCGGCAACTCTTACGTTGAAACTCGACAGATTGATCCTCATGGAGGTCAATTTGGGCCATCCAGTCCTCAAGGACTAACAATCCCTCTGAGTTCCGGATTGCTACCGCATGGGGGGCAGCATGCCCTTTCATTACCCCCTCCGAGAGGGTACCCATACGTGAGTTCACAACAGTATTCAGGTTATACTGGAATTGCATCAAGTAGTTGGGTACCTATGCTACCTCAACAACCAAGGGTTGTATATTCTATGCAACAGTGTGTACCTATGACGAACATCCCAACCACACCGGCTATTGTAACAGTGTCACAAGTTCAAGCGATGCCTGTTGCATGTCAACCTCAGATTTCTCAGGTTGTAATGCAACAACCCCTTGAACATGGGTCACAACCACAATCGCCAACTGGTGGGGCGACACAGGTCCAAACGGGTACAATTACCCCACACCTTGGTCCAACGGTTAGCATAGCACAACAGAACATGGCTTCACAACCATGGCTTGTGCAATACCAACAACCGCAATTCCAGCGAGTGTACCAAGATTCTGAGCAGCAGATCTTTGCAAATAGTGGACAACCGTATATCCAAAACGGTCAAAACAAACCACTTTACAGTGGTCAAATCCACCAACCGTATCAGTCATACCAACATCAATTACATTATGCTGGTATGCAAAGACCCACTGCTCAAGTGATTCCATTGTACCCTGGTTATGCTTCGCCTAACCTAAATCAACAGTTGCCATTCGTGGCGACTTTAGAGTTTCCTGATTTACACCGGTTAACTAACGATCCGATTGCTTATGCCCCTTGGTGGCCAGTGATTCCTCATAAACTTCCATCTGACATTCCTATATTCAATGGAAATCCAGGTGAAGACCCATCGAATAACGTGATGAATTTTCATCTGTGGTGTTCGTCGAACACCCTAAATGACGATTCGATAAGGCTTCGCCTTTTTCAGAGGACATTGATAGGTCCAGCGGCTAAATGGTATATTGAATTGCCAAGAGCCTCTTTTGACAATTTTAGTTCCCTAGCCACGACTTTCTTAACCCATTTTCAATTACCGATAAGGTATGAAACGGGAACAGAAATATTAACCAACTTCAAGCAGACAACTGCCACCCATATATCTGATCATATACATGAGTGGCGTCATTGTCGTAGGATGGTAAAAACATACGTTCCCGATCAGCTGTTGGCTGAATGGTTTATAAAGTCATTACTTCCTGCTATAACGGAAGATGTGGCTAAGGGGGGAGTCGTAACAGAGGAGCAAGTTATCGCTCGTGCACAGTATTTGGACTTAGTTTATACTCAGTCCGGCACGCTCTACGAAAAAATACCTGACGCCCCTAGACCATAATTTTCAATTCCTCCTCCTCCTAAATCAAATAGTGACTCTCATGCCGGTGATGGTGTGATTGGCACGGCAAACGCGAAATCGATAAAGGCTTCGTCAAAGAAAGCCCTTAAGAATTCGGATCAAAATGAAAAAGAAGAAATTCTTGCTTCGGAAGTAAATGCCGTATCAGCAGATAAGGGCAAAGAAACCAATCAACCAGGAAGCAAGAAGAAGAAAAACAAAGGGAAGAAGAAGAAACAAGGTGAATCATCTCCTAGGAAAAATTCTTCAAACCCTCCTGGGCAAGGGAAACAAATTTATCCATGTCAAATATGTGATGAAGAGGATCATTACACAAAGAATTGCCCATTCAAAGCTGAGTTAAAGAGGTTTTTTAAAAGTTCCCAAACCTCAGCTGTGTTAACTGATCCATTTCCCAACCTAGGTCAAAATCTGGTTGATAGTGGAAATGCTTCCCCGTCACAAGTACTTATGTTGTCGATTTCAAAACAGCAGAATGATGCTTTGATTTCGACAAGGAACAAAGGTTACGGGAATCCTCAGCTGTCGAACGAAAAAGGTAAAGATCAACCGAGTAGTTCGACAACAACTTCGACAGAAGTTGTACCACGCATCATTCCTGAATTAACAATAAAACCGCCAAAAGGGGTAATACACAAGTCGACATTTAATCCTCGCGCCAGAGCAGCGCAGCATTATAACATAGTGGAAGATTTGGCACAATCGCCATCCGCTATGTCGACTCTTGACGTATTACAAAATTGTCCATCCCAAAGGCAGGCGTTGTTATCAGCAATTGGTGGGGTTGATCCTAAGGATTCTAATCTTGTGTCTTTTGATCACAAAGGATACGATCCTCAATTACCAGCTCAACTAGCTTTCCTTATTCAAGTGAAAGCCCTCAACAAAACTGTTCACAGAACAATTATTGATGAGGGAGCATCAACATGTATTATGTCAATGAGCTGCTGGAAAACTTTAGGATCTCCAACCTTGTCGTGATCATCGATGACATTAAAATCTTTCGACGGAAGGACTTATACCCCGTATGGTATCCTTAATAACTTGAAGGTTGAACTAGGAGGAAAAACAGTAGAAATTGATGTTTAGGTCATTGATGGAAATCTTGACTATAACATTCTACTGGGTAGACCATGGATTTATGCCATGGCAGCTGTCGTGTCGACTTAGCTTAGGAAGATCGCATTCCCGTTTGAAGGAGGGATTACGGTCGTCGACCAAAAGAACTTCCTCCCTAATGGTTCACAAGTTACAGGAAGCATTCCCATGATCCATGAAAGCAACCATTCGCTTCAAGACATCGGAGTAGGATTATTGAAAGACCCCACATTGATGGGAACTTTCGTGCTACCACCTCCTATTTATATAGGAAATGTACCGTTTGTAGCAACCTGCAACATGATATCTTCCACGAAGGTCGACATGGATCGTGCAATGGTTTTGCCCCCAAGCCCTCTAGAAATATTGTAGCAATCAATGTTTCAAGCATGGGAGGCGAACCCAAATCAACGCTCGTCAAGCGTTTGGGTAGATAGGTCTAGAGAATATGGAACCCCATTAGATCCTTGGTCGAAAGTACATGGGACTAACGAAGGAATCTTACAATCAATGATGATTGAGGGGGCACCATGGAATGATTACCACCATCGTTCCCTTCTTCCGGAATATGAAGAAGATACTCAAAGTGACCTTTATCACCCTTCAGTTTTTGAATTCCTAACAAATACTGTAAACACGGTGGATTCCGAGCGAAACCTATCCAATATTGAAGAGACTATAGCCATTAATATCTCGACTAAAACAAATGTTGTAGATAATATTTATGTCGGCAAAGGTTGTTCCCCTTCAGAACTGGAAATATATAACGCTCTTTTTCGCGAATTCAGAGATGTCTTTGCTTGGTCATATGATGAAATGCCAGGCATTGACTCGAGTATCGTTGAACATGAAATTAAAATGTATCCTGATGTCAAACCAGTAAGACAATGGCTTCGGCAGGTGCACCCAAAGAAAGCCGATGCCATTAAGGCAGAAGTTGAAAAACTTCTCCATGCTGGATTCATCTACCCGGTTCCTCTAACTGATTGGGTATCGAATATTGTCCCTGTTATGAAGAAACAAGGGACGATTAGAGTGTGTGTCGATTATAGGGATGTAAATCAAGCTTGTCCGAAGGACAACTACCCTACACCCTTCATCGACCAGATAATTGATGAATGCGCCGGATGTGAAATCTTTTCATTTATGGATGGATTTTCCGGGTATAATCAAATAAATATCCGCCCATAGGACCGGTCAAAGACTGCATTTATTTGTCCGTGGGGCACATTCGCTTATCGAAAATTACCCTTTGGTTTAAAGAACGCAGGGGCGACGTTTCAGAGAGCAATGAATTATGCCTTCCATGACATCAAGAACATAGTTCAACCTTATCTCGACGATCTTCCGGCTCATTCGTGAAAGCGGACTGATCATCCGCAGCATTTAAGAGCGATATTTCTATGTTGCCGACACTACAAGATAAGATTCAATCCACAAAAATGTGTGTTTTGCGTCGGTTCAGGTCGTTTACTTGGCTTTGTAGTCTCTAAGGATGGAATTCGTCTCGACCCCTGCAAGGTCCAGGCAATCATTAATTTGCCTCCACCTTCAAATTTGCTTCAGATTCAGAAACTCCAAGGGAAAGAAAAATTTCTGAGGAGGTTCATTCCAAATTACGCAGAACTTGCTAAAGGTTATACTCGTCTTTTGAAAAAGGATGTACCTTTCGTCTGGGACCAGGTGGCGCAAGCTTCCTTTGATCCTCTGAAAGATTGTCTAGTAAAAGCATCATTAATGTACGCCCCAGACTATCAAAGAGATTTTAACCTGTATCTGGCAGCAGTGGATATGACCATTGTGATCGTTTTAGTTCAAGAGGTCGATGGAATTGAACATCCTATCTATTATTTAAGTAAAAACTTAAATGATACAGAAAGTAAATATTCTTATGTTGAAAAACTAGCGCTTGCAGCTGTTCAAGTGATTCAAAGGTTTTGACATTATGTCCTCTTTCGGAAAACTACCATCTTGTCAGATTGCAACCCCATGACTTATATACTGTCGTGACAGTTGCTGGGGGGCAAATATTCAAAATGGATAGCGATCCTTCAAGAGTTTGATCTGGAATTTGTAAAGTCCAAATCAAAGAAAGCTCTAGTTTTCGCAGAATTATTGTGAGATCTCCCATCGTTGTCCAATGATGAAACATCAGAAGAGTCAATCGTGGCGAAAGCTTGTTTCTGATATCTACAAGCGATGAGTGGTATGGAGATATCATAGTTTATCTCCAAACCCAAAAGTTCAGGCCAAACACCTCTCGCTCCGAACAAAAATGTATACGATACCAAGCAAAAGACTACATGATCGTCGGTAATACACTTTACTGTCGTGGTGTCGATACAGTTCTGAGGAGGTGCCTTACCCATGAGGAGGCCAAAAAAGTCCTGAATGAGTGTCATTCAGGCGTGTGTGGGGGGAATCAATCTGGATATGCAACAGCACAAAAAATCTTATGAGCAGGATACTTCTGGCCAACCATGTTCAAAGATTGCATAACCGCAGTCAGAAGTTGCCATGCTTGTCAAATTTTTGATAGCAAAACCAGACGACCCCCCGCACCTTTACAGCCGATAGTTGCTGTTGGGCCCTTCGCCAAGTGGGGCATCGATTTCATGCAATGTAACCCCACCTCGACCGGGGGGCATGGGTATATTATAGTCGCTGTTGACTATTTTACCAAATGGGCCGAGGCGATGCCTACATTGGATAAAACTGGTGAAATAGCTATCCTTTTCTTTTTTAATCATGTAGTCGCCAGGTTCGGCGTACCACAGGCTATAGTGACAGATCATGGGTCACATTTTCGCAATCACATGATGATCGAATTAGCTGCCAAGCTAGGGCTATCTCACGACAGCTCTACCCCATATTATCCGCAAGCCAACGGACAAGTTGAAGCAATCAACAAGGTCCTGAAGCGTATGTTGCAAAGGATGATCGGGGTTCATAAAAGAAGGTGGCACCTAATCCTGTACTCAGCCTTGTGGGCTTACCGAACGTCGGTAAAGAACGCAACCGGGTTCACACCTTTTCAACTGGTGTATGGCCTGGAAGCAGTCTTGCCAATCCAGTGCGAAATTTTTTCGCTTAAACTCGCAATCGATCTTCTCCCCGGAACTTTAGAAGAAGAGGCTCGTTTCTTGGAACTAATCCAATTGGATGAAACACGTCGTGATGCCGCTTTGGCTAACGAAACCCATAAGAAACGAGTCAAGGCTCAGTTCGACAAAAGTGTCAAACCCCATGTCTTCTCAGAAGGTGATTTGGTCTTGCTTTATGACCAAGAATCCGATAAATTGGGAGCAGGTAAATTCAAGTCCTTATGGATGGGCCCCTACATTGTTAAAAGGGTGTTAGCAAAAGCAGCCTACGAGTTAATGGATTACGACGGAATTCCACTGGCGCAGCCCCGCAACGGGCTGTACCTCAAGCGTTACTATGCTTAAATAGCAACCTACATGCTTTTGTTGTATTTTGTTTTTGTTAAAGTATTTGTTCTGGTCGAGTGATCCACCTTTTCTATTTGTTGCAGATGTCGAACCTTCTGGAGACATGTGTTGGATATGCCGACGGAGCGAGTCGTACTTTGCGGAACCTATCGTCCGCAGCCTGGGCCATTTTTGATCCAAGCGGCGAGTTAGTAAGCTTCAGAGGTGTATGTATTAGGCAATCAACGAATAACATCGCTGAGTATAGCGCGTTGATAGAACTACTCTCTGATGCCATCACACGTGGCATACGCCGACTAATTGTCAGGCTAGACTCACAGCTCGTAATACTACAACTCAATGGTATATATTCCGTTCACAATCCAGCTATTTATTGCATGTTCCTAAGGGTTAAGACTTTGGAAAGGCCATTTGATTCAATTCAATATCAACATATTTCCAGGAACTTAAACACATTAACTGACTCATTAGCAAACTATGTGTTAGATAGACATTTGCAACATTTATAAAAAGGACACATCATCAAAGATTGTACATATGGATCATATAACTCAAACAGAATAAAACTCGAAAATCAAAATATATATAAGTTGTTTATAGTTCATACATAATGTTCTGTAACCAAGACAAAATTGGTCATATGACCCAAAACTCAAAAAGTGCTAGGGGGCACCCTAGCCTAGTGGTGCTCATGATAGCACGTCACGGCCTGTGCAATCATGCGCAAGAGACGAGTCCATCGTCTAGGCACACCAGTAGTGTGTCGCTACAGCTGTAAAGGTAACTCATCAATCCTCACATCGGGAATGCCGAGAGTAAGGCTCTCAACCTGCTCCTGCACAACTGTAAGGGTATCAGTATCGTCAAGGTCGCGGAGAATAGCTCTCCTAGCAGGCTCCACTGCCGGGGCAACAACTGGCGGTCTCGGACGAACTGCTGGACGAACAGGACCAACATCTGCATGCACCCAAGAGTATGATTAAAAGTCTTGATAGAATAAAGCACAACAACATTATGAATAAAACAGTAAACAATGATATGGTCAAAGAGTTTACCAATAGCGCCCCACTGTTCGCCATCCAGTAGCACCAAATCCGGATCACCTCAGAAATCCATACCCACATATGGATACTTGGAAAAGACCATCTCCTGGCGCTCGAACCACCTGAAGAAGGCATCAGTAAAAGTAATCTGAGGTTGACCAGCATGCCTAGACATGTGATCGACCCACCTCTGCATGCGTGGCTCGGTCGGAGAAGGCAAGTCGAGTATAATGTACTGAGGCTGCATCAGTGGAATTTTCTCCAAGGCGAAGGCAGTCAGAATAGAACCAAATCCAAAGTTCTTCAGCTTCCCGTCCTTTACCTTGGTCAACTGACTTTTCATCTGAACAAGTACTGCATCACACCAGTTGAATACTTTCGGTTGGAGACACTCCAAGGCATGCTGGACATAAGATCTGTTGGCAACATGTAGAGCTGCGCTACCGGCCATCCTACCAATGGTATACAGAATGGACCTGAGAGACCTGTCAGTAATCTCACGGATAACAACCTTGCCGTCTCTGCTCGGCTGGGAACCTTCCCTGCAATACTGGCGGACATAATCTCTAGTGGAATCAGTCCCCCGGGCCGTACCTGACAAGGAAATGGGGGCACCTCGCCTTGACAATCCAGTCAAGAAGTACATGTCCTCTATGGTCAAGGGGATGGATTTTCCCCTAATCTGGAATACTTGGTTAATAGGATCCCAAGCATCAAGCATATACTGCAGCAAAGTGATCTGTGCTCTCATGCTAGAGATACGGAAAAACTTCAGCAGGCCACAGTTCCGCAACGCGTTCACTGTGACAGGGTCATGGAGGGCAATCATGTCCTCCTCTTCATGTTCTCGTTCTCGCTATGTAAGGGACATTTTGTTCAAAGTTCCCTGCAAATCAAACAAGAGAAGGAGTAAGTTCCTGATTTTGATGAAAAACTGGCGAAAATTCATCAAAAAATGAGCTGGAAACTCAGTTTTCTGAGCCCAGCGTAGGCAGAGAGTGTCCCCCCTGCGCTGAAGGTCAGGCTGCCTCAAGGCAGCTTGACATTCAGCACAGGTTTCGAATGGGGAACCTGCGCTGAAGCTAGGGCGCCCTGGAAAATCCCCTGAGGCCTAGAAAGACTGAAAAACAGACATAAAACTAGAAAAGAAAACCATGAAAAGAAAGAGCTAGGGTTTAGCTCCTACCTGGTCCAAACGGCGCCGAAAATCGTCCGCAGAATCTCCCGGAATCAGCTGGTGAAAATCAAGGGGGAAGAGGCACCTCCAGAGCTCCAACAAACCAAATGCAAATGAATTGGTAAATGAGAGGTAAAAACACCTTTTAATGGCTTTTTACGTAGTTCAAATTGAAATATTAGGGTTATAATCTCATTTTCATGCAAATATTATTCATTTCTAACAAAGTTTGTTGCAGCAATTGAGAATGCAGTACTATCATTGAAAAGAGAAAAGCTAAAAATGGTAGAAAATCAAAATTTGACCATATGTTCGAGCAGTTTTACCACGGAATTTATGCTCGTTAAAAAATAGAAAAGCGAGATCCGAGCAGTTTTAGCACATAGTTCATGCTCGTTAAAAAATAAACATAAGATTGAGCAGTGTTTTGGCGCATTCAAGCTCGTCAAATAAAAAATGAACCTATCCTGGTAAATAACCACTGTGATCGTAAATTTATCAACCATAAAAAGCCTTGGTCGTGTTTGCACCTGCCACCTCCATTCCATTTGGCCGATCGTTCACCTCCATATGATTATTTACCCATTTTGAGGAACAGCTGTGAAGAGTGATTTCACCTAGCCATCCTTGTGACACTGCCGTGATTGGAAAATTCCAACCTATACCTGGAATCTGCTACTATCCCTATTTATCACTCGTTCCTCAAAAGACGAGTCTTCTTTGAGCTCTTTTCTCTTGACTCGTAAAATATGAAAAGTTTGCCGAGTTTTGGCCTTCCAGCTCGTTAAAAGGACCGGAAGAGCTATCCCTCCTCTAGATTTTAATCTTTTTGGACCTGAGGGATTATTGCACAAAAAGGTCGAGCGCTTGTTTTATTCGGCTCGTTAAAGTTATCGAAAACTCATCCCTTCTGTATTGTTTTATACTTTTTCGGACTTAAGGGATTAGATGACGAAAAAGGAATTTTGGAGTTAAATTTCTCTACCTTTTCAGACTCTCTAAAAATGAAAAGGACCGAGTTTTCCTTGTCGTTAGACTCGTTAAATTGATTAAATAGCGACAAACTTGTCTTTAGATGAGAACGAGTTTCCCTATCGCTAAGCTTGTTAAAACATAGCGATGGGCTTGCCCGAAGGGCAGGTTATAGAACAAGCATATGTTATCCTCCTCAAGCTTGACAAAAATAAAGAGGTACTGGTCAGAAATGACTGGGGAAAAATTGGGAGAACCTCAAAGATTTAATGGTAGCAAGTCGCTCTTGAACATGACACTTTTCCTCTGTATCACATCGGGTTGGGTTGTTTCATTCACCGGTCTCATCACCATGGTCTCGCCAAACCATCCATATTTGGGGTAATGCTACCGATCCATCACATCAGTGTCGTTATTTGTTCAAGAGATGTTGTTCAGAAAGAGTCAACCGTGTCCCATCCACTGCCATACATTATCCTTCATCCATCCATGATCGCCACCCTGAATCATATTTCACAGATTGTTTTCACCTCCATTAAAATCATTAGCTCCGTTCCGTGTCACTGATGTGGGATTCATTAAGGCCCTCCTTTGACGGATCGCTTCTTGTCAACTTCAACTCATTATCCAAGAAGTTGATCTAGGAACAACCCCCTCAGTACTTTGAAGCTTGCATGCCTCAATGGCAAGTTTCTCACTTCCGGCGACAGGTATACATCAATGACCGTTGACCAGAAGATTTTGCGTGGTGTTCGATGCCAAGTCCTATATTCACACCACATGAATTGTACTGCAGTACCTTGAGGGTCATTATCATTATCGGTGATTCCTCTCGCGCTTGTTAACGGTTTACATCATTGACCGGTAATCAAGCGATGTCTTTCCATGTTCGACTTTAGCGCAATTCTCACATGGATCGACTTGTACTTAGGGTGAAGATCGAACGAGTTTGAAGACCCCAGATTTAGTTTCATCCATCCGGGCTGCGATATATATTCAGGAAATATAAAAATATTTGACATGTACATCATTGCAGCAGATGATCATCCTACTTAAAGGATGATAATTTCAGTAGAGAATTATCAGTCTACCATCAGACGATCGTCTGTTCTATGTACCAAAATGAATTTATAAAGCTGAGCATGGGAATGCCCGCCTCAGCTAGATCATGAAAGCAGAATGAAAAATAATGTATTGTATTGTATTTTATTACAGGTCACCTCTCAGCGATTGAATGAACTTCGGATCCTCCTGATAAAGAATTTCACCCGATAAACGACCTCATACTTTAGGGGGCAACTGTTATAGACATTTTTGTGCCTTACAGCATAAAGCATGAAATGTCCATAATCTAAGGGATCCAAAGTCCCTAAACATGTTGTTCCTACCCCTAGAGGAACAAGGTCAGCAAACCACAACACTGAATAGCAGTTCTCCACCTGAAAACACTCAAAAACAAGCTAATTCTGGATCATGTCAACTGCTCCACTGAGCATCTGCACTGAATGTCAACTGCTCCACTGTGTACCTGTGCTGAATGTCAACTGCAAAGAAGGCTACCTGCGCTGGGCGAGTTTGGACAAGTGGCACAGTCATTCCTCAAGGTGTCAATGCCCAGGAAGCTTCCAAAATGACACTTGGATCAGAAAATTCGACTGGTGATGAGTAAGAGGGTCTAGATCTCCAAGTGGAAGCAAGAACCTCCAAGTGGACTCAAGAACTGAAGAATAACTGAAGTGGGAGAGGACACTAGTCAGCTTCATGCTAGCCTCAAGCTGACTCATCCTTTCTCCAAAACTCCTATATATAGAGCTCTCTCATGAGGTCTAAGGGGGCTAGAATCTTGTGAATGTAAGGAAGTGTTGTTGGTTTGAGTTTAGAACTATTGGGTGATTTGCTTTGAAGGAGGTGAAGAGGAGATTTCTTTCTGCTGGGAGGTGATGCTGGATTGGGCCTCTTATGGTTGTATCACTTCCTGAACTTTACTTCTTCCATTAATAAAGCATTTGAGGTTCTTCTATATGCATGTGTCTCAATGGTGTATTGTCATACTTGTGTATTTGATTTATTCTAATCCTTGAATCAATTATGAATGTATGCTTCTTGTAGTTTCCCTCTCTTGTGATTTTACAGGATCTTGGTGTAGCTGGCCCAGTGAAAGAGAAAGGAGCTGGGAGCAAGCAGCAAGGAGAGAAGATTGGATCAATCATTAGCGGAAGACATCGGTTAGTGGATCTCTTTCTCCCCTCTCTTACATCTTATAAAGAAGTAATCTCAAATAGCTTTACTTTGATTGTTGCTGAGGTACTATCACCCTTAGAGTGGGATAGGGTCATTCTGTATTGGATACTTTTCCCAACAACAGAATGCCATGCAATATCACTATCTCCCTAATGAAGATATGCGCTGCATCATTAGTTGAATAAGTATACTTCACCAGAATGAAGTGTGCTACCTTTTCCAACCTATCCACCACAACCATGATGGTAATATGTTGTCTAGATGTCCTCAACAAACTTATAATCAAATCCATGGAAATGACCTCCCATTTCCACTCTGGAATCGGAATTAGTTGTAGTAAACCACCTAGATTCTTACACTTTGCTTTTACCTATTGAAAATCCAAACATCTATCCATAAACTCAACCACTTCCTTCTTCATATTCAACCAATAGTAGAACTTCCTGACTGTTTTCAACTCCTTTTGATATCCTGAGTGACCTGAATATGATTTAAGATGAAGTTCCCTCAATATAAGATTCTTGAGCTCACTATTGTCTGACACATAGATAATGTACCTAAATCTCACCAAACCATCTATTGTGAGATGATATTCCACATCTTGATCACCCATATCCTGTCGTAACCTATGCATAAGCTCCCTATAATTTTCATCCTGCTAACCCGCCTGTAAGATCTGATCCTATAAATTTTTCTTGTATGAACTGATAGTTGCAATGTGATTTACATGTACTCATCTACTAAGAGAATCTGTAAACCATTTCTCCTTACCCTTAATGTACATGATCTCAAAGTCAAACTCATTGATTGTGCATAACCATCTAGCTTGCCTGGCATTCAGATATGGTCAATAAAACAAATATCTCAATCCACTATGATCACCCATCAAGATGAACCTTCTGCCAAGAATATAGTGCCTCCACATCTTCAAAGCATGGATGACCGCTTCTAATGAACAACATGTTGAAATGCAAACCAACATGAAAAACATAACGACATGACACCCATACCGTTGATTGGAGCTCACAACTCATTGAGGTATTTACATCAATATACATATATATATATATATATATATATATATATATATATATATATATATATATATACACACACACACACACACACACACCAAAAATGTTTTGCCTCAACATAAAAACAATGAAGGATACAAAACCTGCATTTGATCAGCCATATCCCATTGATCTGAAGCTCAAAAATTTGCTCAAAATTCAAAGTTTTTGTATCAGTGTGGAACCTAAATGACCATACAGTTCTCATTGTCTTGAAGCCAACGCAACTCGTTCTGCGTGAAATGGACATCGTATGCTCCCATAAACATGTTTTGCTTGTTTTCTCAAATAGGTGAATTTGTCGAAAAAATGAGCAACACTACACAGTCAGCAGTCTGTACTGCTGATGTGGTAGGCTGACTAGGTTGCCTACATGGTAGGCTAACCTAGCAAGGTGAATGTACACGACTGGGCTCCTCTGTTGAATCACGTGGTGAAACGTGGCAAGCCTATGGCAGACATGGGCGATTTTCATTAGTTAGAGGGTGGCCAATCACAAGCTACCACGTGGCACAACCAAGGGCTACCACGTGGTAGCTCGAGGGCCACCGAAATTTAGGGCAAGTTCTGAACAGCAGCGAGCAAGGTCAAACTCGTGACCTCACGATAGACAACCAAGCGACTTCACCAAACTGACTACGCAATGTTTCTTATTATACTATGGTTTCCATATAGTTTTGTTGTAATATGGTTTTGGCATTGGGGGCGAGGGCCAGAGTCTAGCCCTAGTCTTGGTCACTGCACCCTAGGGGCTAGGGGCGGGACCATGAGTGGGAGGCTACTCCCCTACTAACCTTAACCGTGAATATAACCGTTTCTGAAACATGTGACCACACTGGAATTAAGCCGTCAATGAAGTTGTTACCTGGAGTTTGTAAACTGCTAGCGTTAACATTTAACAAGACCGCCATATGTGAACGCATCGCGGGTTAACAAATTGTTGCATCAAACTTCAATGTAATTTCCAGCACAATTACCACATGTGACCGGAACCACAGAAGTTAGTTAGTGGTTAGCAGATTGGGCGAGGGCAGGAGTTAAGAGCCCAACCCCCGTTCCGATGCACCCCACATGCCCGAAAAGTTCGGAATTAAGGGATTAGTGGGAAAATTAACACCCCATCAATTTCACCCAGAAATTGGGAAAATTTTCTCTCCGATAGATGATTTTTGCATGAAATTGTAGGACCTGTGCCGAATTTTTGGGGAAATTGGAGAGCCACTAGCAGAAAGGCTAGGGAAGCTCATATCTTCTTCAGTTTTTTATCTTTTTAGGAGCAGGAAGAGTGTAAATATGAATTTTTGGGTCTTCTGAAGCCAATGAAATAGGTTTAAGAGGCATTGGAGCACTTTTGAAGAGACTTTTCTCAGGTTTGAGTCTATGGGTGCTAGGATCAATCAGTGGGTTGATTTAGTTTTTGAAGGCTTTTGAGAATGGAGAGGACCTTGTAGGGGTTTTCTAACCTTCATATGTTTTATGCAATTGTTGATACATCTATGGTGTATCTCATGTTTCTCTTTTCTCATTATGTCTTCGAGGAAAGTTCTCTTTTAGTACTTCAAGTGAATTGTTGTACTTGATATGCTCATTGTGAGATGGAGTATGGGGTCTTGATTTGAGAACCCTTTTCTTGTTGATTGTTACATGACTGACTGTAGGTTGGCATGTTTTTAAAGTGAGATTTCTTTGCAGGAGAATGTTTCCTTGAAGGGGAAACTAGCCAATCTTTTGGTCAAAACACTTTATGTACTCTTTATCACTGAAGTATTTTGAGCATAATGAGACTGGGTCAAGCCATTGGAAGTTGGACTAAGGAGATGTAGCCCAGGAGGGGTGAACTCCTTTATCAATTGCTGAGTGTATTACTGTAATGTTTTTGTTCCATTTTTTTTAATTTATTTATTTATTTATTTTTATTGTTTAATTCGTGTTTTAAGCTTGTGAATTACATATAAAGACATAAAAAATCATGTAAAACTTGCAATTTACCTCATAATCCTCAAGCACTTTGTTTATTATTATGAATTGGAATTTAGCACAGAAAACACTAACTTTCCCATTAATATCAAGTTTGGTATCAGAGCTCTTGGTTTTCTTTGTGCAAGGAAAATTTAATTGTTTGCAAGTGAATGTGAAGCTTACAAGTTTGAATCTCAAGAGAGGAGAAGGTTTCGGTACGAGATCAAGATTGCCACAATCTCCACCACTAGTTCTACATCAAATTGCAGTTAAATCTTTAGCAAACATAAAGGAGATCCTACAAATATGTCAAAGGATGAGAAGGCTTTGAGGAAGTATTTCTTTGACATGTTAGAAATGGTGAAAGTCCTCTATGAAGAGGGGAATACCAGACTACATGGTGAAATCTCCAAGCCTCCAAAAGGAGAAGGTTCTACAAGAGGAGGAGGTAATGGGAATGGTGATAAACCACCATCCTCTTGTTGGGCATGGGATCCCCCACAACATGTTTTGGGACTCAAAGCCCAAGTTTTGGTCAATTGTATTGTAAGACTCCACGAAGTGTGGGCATAGAGCACGAAGTGTAAAATCGAGTCATAGGGTTGTCCACCCTAAGCATTGTATTGTAATTTAATGTAAAGTTGTGTCGGCCTACCCATGGTTTGTGGACCATGGGATTGTATAAATAGAGCGAGGCTCTAAGTGTAAAGACAGCTTAGTTAAATAGAGAATAGATAGAGATGTGAAGGCATGGTTAGAGCATAGAGTGGAATCTGAAGCGTACTGGGTCATAGTAGTAGGTAGAGGCTCTGCAACTGAGTGCGTAGAGGCCTAGTAGAGTCCGCAGCTGAGTGCGTGGACCCCTGCAGCTGAGTGCGCAGGGCGGAGTCAGGTTTGTACTTGGAATTGACAATTAATAAAGAGAAGTTTACTTTGTGCATCTGTTCTTGAATCTATATTTTGATGTTATGCATTACTTTTATTTGGTTTATTTACTGCATGCACTTGATGAATACTCGTATAAATGCTTCAATGTGAATTTAATCAAAGTAATTAGCTAACGAAGACTAATTAAGGAAGATTTGGGTAAATAACACGGGTTGCGTTGTTGCTAGAACTGTGCGAAGGCAGTATCACAGGGTGCAGGGTGCCTACAGGTGCGCGTAGCATAGTAAGTGCGAAGGTTGGACCGCGTACCAATCACCACATATCAGACATCCCTAGG
The DNA here is from genome assembly GCA_031772625.1 of Pinus tabuliformis. Lineage (NCBI taxonomy): Eukaryota > Viridiplantae > Streptophyta > Pinopsida > Pinales > Pinaceae > Pinus > Pinus tabuliformis. The sequence goes on along the minus strand of CM062818.1, from coordinate 501,802,183 downwards.
GTGCGGAAACCTCATTCTACCACCCTCTCATACTACTTCAAGTGAGACCTCAGTCCGCGCTTCACGGACTGTTGCCGAAAGGGCCAGTAGTACCGAGATTTTCTTGGCTAAATCACTTGTGAACCTGGGTCAGGCCTCACTAAGCCAATAAATGGTTCCGTTATCGGGACTGGGATCTGTATAAGGGATGTATGATTTCGTGCCACTGGAACCCAACAAAGAAGGAAATTGAAGAGTGGTTGGACAAGAAGATTCATGAGTTCGCGACACAATAAAACAAAGCTTCGCAAGTATCTAAGGGAAATTGGCTGGATCTCTACGTGTATACAGAAATCCACGATATTTTCTTTGCATCCTTTCTATCTGAGCTATATAAGTGGATCACGAGGTTAATCGACAACCAGGGAAGGTGTAGGTTCAACCAACCAATAGTGTAGACTCCGGAATTAGTGCGCAGACTAGAAGCATCAGAAGATAAGATCACACGAGCTATGGACCACTGGCTTGACCGAATAATAGGGGGATTTATCACTAAATTTATGGTAGACATGACCGTGAGCTACAACGAGGCAAAGCGACGCTTCCTCAAGGGACCACGAGGTAAGTATATTAAATCTTTGAATACCTGGATTAAGATGCTATTGTGTGAAAAAAGGGTCATGCGAATACATTAATGTTTGGGACTACGCGGAGCGGAAAAATCTACAAAAGTAGCGAAGAATTAGAAAATAGTCCCTTAATTTCACCCTCGTGAGAAAGTGAGGAGGAGTTCACTAAGGTCTCTCCGAGAAGCATGGTCAGTTTGATAAGGCAACGCATCCCGCGGTTACCACCTCCACCCACCCTGCCACCCACTTCACCTCCCTCACCTCCATCTCCACCCACTCCACCTCCACCACCTCCACAGTGCAGTATGGTGAGCATGATCAAACTACCAGTATTCAGAGGAGTAGGGAATGAAGATCTGGACCAATTCTGGTTTGTGGTAAGAGCAGTATGGGAAGCAAAAGGTGTCATGGATGACAATATTAAGAAGGCTACATTGGTGAGCGCGCTATAGGATCGCGCATTAACATGGTATATCAAGAACTCTAACGACCACCCAAACGTAGGGATAGCAGAGATCCATAATGTGCTGAATAGGGAATTTAGCAGGCCAAATTCAGAAACATAATCAATCAATGGGTTTAAAAAAATTGCAATGATCTGGGCGAGACTCCCCGGGATCTAGATCAACGGCTGAAGAGTATGATCTACGAATCCAATATGACATTGACAAATGGACAACATCGCGCATGGTTTGTAGCATCTCTGACACCCCACTTGAGGACAACATTGTCACAACATAAACTTTCTACCCAGGCCGAAGTGTTGGAAATGGAAATGAGATTACATGAGACCCTGATACAAGACCCTGGGTTGGGAGTTCAACAAATCCATGCATAGCTATAGAATCTATGTTTGGGAATGTAAAGTTTGAAGCAGGATAGGGCACTGCAGCTAGAGGCACATGAGGAAGTATGGTGCATAAAATGAAAAGGCCAGGACCATGACAAGGATCATTATCTAGTGTTCACGAACTACTTAGCAGGAGGAGGGTCAATGACATTGAGGCCGGAGGCATAGGCAAGGCCGAGCGTGGCACCAGCTTTATGATGCGCGATCTGCAGAAATATACCCAAACACCCCATCAATTGTTTTGTAATTTATGTAGGTCAGTAGGCCATGATGAGCGCACTTGCCGCAGTTACGAGCTAATGATGGATCGGACCCCTACCTATAGGAAGCAGACTAAAACCTGAGCCCTCGACCCAGATGTGGGGATTGTGCTCACTGGATTTCAAGGGTGAGATCGAGGACGAGGTGGAATGGGACTAGGAAGGGGCCACAGACAATTAATTTGTTACAATTATAGAGGACCAAGGCACTATGCCCGCAACTGTGCCAACCCGATGAGGATATCATGTACGTATTGTGCTCAATTTGATCATGAAACAATAGACTATCCTATGTTGATCACATGGATGCGCGAAAAATGGGTATTCCAGCCTCATCGGACTCATAATATACAAATGATGAGGTCTGAACTGCACGAAGAGGACCTGAATGTAAACATGATGCTCACAAGCGGTACAGCCATGGGAGAGTATATGGGGCAGCAGCCAGAGAAAAGTATGTGGGTTCGCAAGGCTCCTACAAAGGAACCGGAGTTTGACTTAGAACACACAAAGGAGACATTCATGGAAGCTAAGAAGAGCTTTGTGGAGGCCTCCACTTCAGGTAGTAAGGATCAACCAGAGCCAAGAATGGATCCTTCAATGCTCACTACCTCTCTGGAGACATGCATGAAACTACTGTGTGACAACAAGGTAGTTAAAGGACTACAGGAAATGATCACTAGGTGTGCGGGGTCAGGAGAACTGCACGTAGTCCAGAAGTTAGGGAAGCATGCATTGTACACTACAAGGGAAATGAGGTTGACTACACAGATTGGTGAGTATGAAATGGATTAGGTAATCCTAGATCTGGGCTCAGACGCGAATGTATTACTGAAGCAAACATGGGAACGCATGGGCAGGCCCGCATTACAATGGTCCCCTATTCAATTACTAATGGCAAACCAACAGAAGATTTTTCCCTTGGGAAGGTTGTAAGGGGTAACAGTTGATATTGAAGGTGCGAGCGTACAGGCGGATTTTTAAGTAATAGAGATTGTCGATGACAACAATACCTATCCCACATTGTTAGGAATAGACTGGGCCACCGATATGAGTAGAGTTATCAACCTAAAGAAGTGCAAAATGATCTTCAAGAAAAAGTCACTACGCATAGTAGTCCCACTGGACTAGCCTGTAGGAGTGTGCTACACTGAACCAGTGCACGATGACGATAGCGACGATGATCTTGATTGTATTTACAAGATAACTACGCGAGACCAGGATTAGGTGAATTCGATTTCAGATGGTAGGATCTCATGGGAGCGCGAAAGCTCCTGCACTTTGGATTCAGATGAAGAAGTAGAGCAATGGTAGAATCGGTTGCACGAAATGACGATGTTGAATTGTAACATGATGGTTATATCACTGCGATGCATGACAATAGACACAAGAGAGCTGCTAACATATGATGGATTGACAATGGTGGATGAATTCCTCAGCAAATTTGAGAGCACAGTAATGGAGCAGCAGCGGTTCGATGCCTTGAAGTGGGCACTGCGTGCAACACCCGCATGATGGTGGGATACACATCAAGGAAACTTCGAAGACTGGCGCAAAGGTAGAAGGATGATGCCCCTATGGTTTGGAAGCCCCCAACTTAGAAAAAGAATCAGCCCGCAAGGATGGAGCAACTTGCATGCCCACCTATCTCAATGGGTACAGACATGTGTTGTGAAACAAGCGCGCCCCAAACTCAGGATTGAAAATCGGAACAGGACGTAGCAGCAGGAAAGGTGACACGCACCACAAACATTCCACATAGAAGCATTCAATAAGGTATGTGGAGTCTTAAACACGGTTAACCAGGTAAGATGAACTGATTGGGACCTGCACGTGCCAAAGATTCGATGGGCCTATAGGGCCATGTGCAAAAACCTGAGCACAAAGATGATTCTGAAGCCGAGGAGCATAGTCGAGACCATAAACCTTGAGGAAAGGAATCCTCCTACAATAGCTCCCACAGTTGGGACAATACGCAAGGACCAGGATGAAGGAATTATGCAGCTACGCGAGCACAAACATATGCAAATTCAGGAAGCCATTCGGCGAGGGAACCTTAACCTTTGCGAACTCAAAGAAGATCGAGTACGATTGAGGGAGAAAAGTATGTTAATGGACGTGGAAATAAAAACACTGGAAAACAAAATCGCGCAAGCATGTCTCATTGATAAACTAAGAATGACAAGACAAGATATGGACAACCATACTACTGCATTAGAAGATTGTCACCGAGAATTTCTGACTCTGCTACCATGGCTGCAACCGCACCTTACCAAATAAAGTAACCAGGGGAGTGCACCGCATAAGGAAGAACGCGCAGCATTGAATGTTGCAAGGGTAATTAAGGAATGCCCATGAACTAGGCTAGAAAGTGAATTGAAGTCTCGCACAGGTGGTGCGGCCACCTAACTAGCCGTAGGAAGCATAGTCTCAGTGCTCCAAGCAGTTGAAAGAGAGTGCGAGACTCTAAAAGATTCTGTGAGGGAGTTGGCGATAAGGAGGTTGCGCGCAGGATCGACATGTCACAAGGGTCGCGCCCACACAGAGGGGGCTGCGCTACCACGTGGATAGGATGGGAAGTGACCGGTTGGTGTCATTGTTCATGACAAGATATCCAATTTAAGACAAAGAGGAGTGAGCAATGGGCAATTAAGACACGAAGTCAGAACTAGATTTGCAACGATCTACCACCAAGAATGCATTAATGACTCAAAAATGGGGGAACGGTCAAATTCAAATTCGAAAGACGCTATAAAACTACCAAGGTTGGCCACAAGACAACACTTGTTTGTTTGAGATTTGAGCTATTAGAGAGAACACACAGTGTTGAGCACCAAGAAGTGTTTGAGCCTCCAAAGTCGCAAACAACTATAGACAGCTTGAACAAGATGGTAACTACCAGGAGAGGTGTGGGATTTGTTGAAATTACCACCGAGGAATCCGCGCAAGGCCCTACGGTGCAGGTGGGTGATGCACTGGAAATTCTGAAATCACCCCGGACGCCGAGGCCCAAGATAGATACACAGGCAGCGGGACCAGTCCGCATGTCCCCGTGAAATCTGCAATTTGGTAAACTTTCTATGGAAGACAAGGGCAAGATAGTTAACCTTGAGATAGATGATGAGGAGGAGGACCTCCAAGCTTTCGTAGAGGAGATAGAGGTGGATGAAGAAATGGAAGAAGATATCCAGCCAGTGCGCACTGAAGCAAAACTACCCGAGCATATCCCTCCGCGGAAAGGGAAAACAAAAGTACCCAAGGATTTGGATGCTAATAAGAGTGCACTCTAGACCTCGTTCCTCCCAGATGGAATATTTTTTGAAGGCCCGGTCCTGGGCCGCGTGCCCACGATGAAATTTGAGATTGGGACCTTGCAGACGGTGAAAATTTCCCACATTTACAAACTGAAAACCTCATGAAGCAAATCAAGGAGGGGTCTGTTACAACACTGGAAACACAGAAATGGCTGCGCAGTGTGGAGAAGGTTGGGCTACTCCACCTACTATGGATTCCACATTTTCACCGCGCACTGATTACAATATTTGTCATCAAGAAGCTGCTTTGCCTAGTACACGATGGGTACTTGTGGCTGGAGGAACCCATTCCCATCACGGCGGAGCTTATTCACAAGATTTCTCAGCTTCCATGTGAGGGAAGGAACCCCATAGAAATCGCTGGAAAAAGTGGAGATTTGGTGCTCGCAGAGGCCATGAAGAAGAAATACAAGTTGGAAAAGAGGCAGAGAGGTTATGTAATTAGTAGCATTCGAGAAAAAGGGGTGCGCGTAGCCGCCCAACTGCTAGCCGGGAAGGTGATGAGAAAATGTCGCGGCAATGAGGTACCAGTGACGGTCATCGCGCTGGACAAACAATGCGTGGAGGGTGTCCAATTCAACCAGGCCACCTTCCTTTATGAATAATTCCTCACCTACTCCAAGGAATTCCAGGAGTAGGGCAAGACCTTCCACTATGCATGGTTGCTCTAGTCCATCGTACTGGTGTTAGGGGAACTGCATGAGGACAGTCAGTTCCCTCCTCTTGAACAGGACTTGCTAGAGGCTGTAAAATATGCATCGCTCTAGGCTACGAAGGACACCACACGAATCCATGAGACCAAGATCTTCTGGGTGCTCATGGAGGCGAGCATACGAAAATGGATTAACAGAAGGTTGCACCTATCCCCCACAATGTATGGTAGTCTGCAGAGCTTTGCAGACTTCAAGGCAGATATGCACAATGTGTATATTAAGGCACGTAAAGATCCGGCACAGAACTGGACAAAACTTCCTTTCATCGTGATTGATGATGCCATCTTCATTGTCCTCGACTCATGGCCACCCATGTGGCGCGCCCTGGCTTTGGCAGCGTGTGATAAGACAACAATACAAAAATAGAATGATGCTACCAGGCTGTTGGCTCAGCAGAAGCGCAACGAGTAGTTGGCCGAGGAGGTCAGGGCTTTCCATGATGCATCGAAGGTTGCCATAGAACAGACCAAGGGCTCCAAACAAGTAGCAACAACACAGGAAACAGGGACCACCACGATGGAAGAAGAGGGGGGCTCAGACTTGACCACGAGATAGGGAACATAGGATACTATGGAAGGCACGGACCCATGCATGACATCTACACAACTGAAACGGCCACACAGTATGGAATGAGCAGGCCCACGGAATTCGAAACTGGATAGTGAACCTATTACACTGACAGACGGTGACCTCTATGACATTGGTGACATAGTTTGCAAGGTCACCAGGGAAGTGCTCCAGGAAGCAATGACGAATTAGTAGAATGCGTTGGAGGCACTCAGGGTGCAGCTGCAGCAACTTCAGGTGCGGCCCCCAAAAGAGGGAATGGTAGCCGCCTATAGTGTCATAGGTACATCAGCAACGGAGCAATTGTTGCGGGACAAAATGGCTAACACCATCGCAATTTTGAAAGGAGCACTGGTAGTAGACAACACGGAGGATAGAGCCATAGTGGGCCGGATCAAGGGACTTGGCCTAAACTTGGCTACCCTTCTGCGGGATATATTATACCAGCTATAGGACGAAGCGAAAGCATAACTCCGCATTAGGGAAGGACACGCGGTACAAATGCTTAGCAAAAAATGAATCAACATTGAGAAGCTTAGTCTACAACGTGATGAAGCGTTGGTGCAAAATCAACAGCTGGAGTAGATAGTAGAGGAAGCATGTTGTCGTGCTCCAAAGTTAGAAATTGCGACAGACCTACCAATTGGAGTGCAAATTCACAGGTTGGCTAGTGGATTTCACAAGGCAAAGGAGGAAGCAATGAGGATACAGCTAGACCTCAACCTCCAGATTTCCGAACTACGATTAAAGGTGCAATCATCCACACCCCCAAAAAATAGGGAATAGCACACTGGTGCTATCCAAAAAGGGCTGGAGGAAATAAGACAGGAAATGTAGAACTGTACTATGATGATGGAAGAATCCTTAGAAGTCCTCATTTCCTTACAAGAGGACCCCACCAATAAGTGCTTAGAAACAGAAGTGCGGGAGCTTCAAGTGCAATATGATAGTGTGTGTGGAATGGTAGAGACAATTTCCCTGATCTAGCAGTTGGCGAAGCTACAACAGGAGAAGGCATTGAAGGAACACGTGGATGTTGCGCGATAGAAAGATGTAATACTTAAAGTGGGCGTCTAGCCTTGGATTAATGAGGCCTTCCACATCACTATCGATATCGAAGGAAAGCTCACACAAATGAAGGTGATGCATGCCTTAAGATAGGGATTTTCCCCTGAAAGTGAGCATTCGGTAGAAGGAGTAGAGTAGATCCAGCAAACAGTAGAAAAGTGCACTGCGGACCTTTGCACAACACAGGCACAGTTGAAGGGGCTCTGTGCCAAGACCATCGCACCAATAGAGTGACTTAGGACGAGTCATGATGATTTTTTTGGGGGCCTGTTGGGCATGGGATTCCCCGTAGCATGTTTTTGGCCTCAAAGCTCAAGTTTTAGTCAATTGTATTGTAAGACTCTGTGAAGTGCGGGTGCGGAGCGCGATGTGTACAATTGAGTCATAAGTTTTTCTGCCCTAAGCATTGTATTTTAATTTAATGTAAAGTTGTGTCGACCTACCCATGGTTTGTGGACCATGGTGTTGTATAAATAGAGTGAGGCTCTAAGTGTAAAGACAACTTAGTTAAGTAGAGAATAGATAGAGATGCGAAGGCATGGTTAGAGCATAGAGTGGAATTTGAAGCGTACTAGGTCATAGTAGTAGGTAGAGGCTCTGTAGCTGAGTGTGCAGAGGCCTAGTAGAGTCCGCAACTGAGTGCGTAGACCCCTGCAGCTGAGTGCACAGGGCGGAGTTGGGTCTGTACTTGGAATTGACAGTTAATAAAGAGAAGTTTACTTTGTGCATCTGTTCTTGAATCTGTATTTTGATGTTATGCATTACTTTTATTCAGTTTATTTACTGCACACACTTGATGAATACTCATATAAATTCTTCTATGTGAATTTAATCTAAGTAATCAGCTAACGGAGACTAATTAAGGAAGACTTGGGTAAATAACACGGGTCGCGTTGCGGCTAGAACTGCGCAAAGATAGTATCATAGGGCACAGGGTGCCCGTAGGTGCGTGTAGCACAGTAAGTGCAAAGGTTGGATCGTGTAGCCATCACCATATATCAGACATCCCCAAGGTGCAGAAATCTGGTTCTAGCACCCTCCCATACTACTTCAAGTGATACCTAAGTCTGCGCTCCATGGACTATTGTCGAAAGGGCTAGTAGTACTGAGATTTTCTTGGCTAAATCACTTCTGAACCTGGGTCAAGCCCCACTAAGCCAAAACCTCTCCACCATCATCCTTTTCCACAACAACCCTTACACAAGCAGCTAGTGCAGAAATCCCCTTAGAGAAGGAAGATGGCCAAGTCTACACCTTTTGTCCTATTAACACGATGAAATTTTGCTATGCCCACAAAGGGAACCAACCCGATCGCAGACCCTGATTAGATCTGCTTTCGTTTGGAATGGCTAGTTCCAATGGGTTTTAAAGGACCCCGTAAACTGTTATAGGTGTTGAAAGACTTCTCCCCGGAGGAAGACTTCCATTAAATCAACAAAGGAAACGACTAACCTATATGTATAAGATCCTATCTATACTGATTCTAACTACTTATGCTAGTCCTAACTATTCTAATCTATCCTGCAAGAGCATTAAAAAAAAAGATTAAATATCATATATAGATTCCAAGTCCAAATAAATCAATTACTAGTTCACAGCTAAACAAGGTTATATTAAATCTTAATTGCAATCTAATTACTCATACAGGAATACACATTCCTTTCCATACAAATAAAACTTGCAATTGATGTTTAATAAGGTTCTGAAGCAGCAACCACTCATGAATTAACCATCGTAACAAATTATATTTGAATAACCAAGACTAGTCACAAACTATCTATTATCAATATACAAAAAAACCAAACATATTTATATTTGTGCCAGCAAAAACATCTTGATTCTAAACACATGAAAGAAATGAAGATAAATCAGAAAAAGTTTCCTTCTTGACCCAAACAGTCTTATTTATTAGCACAATAAATCCAAAAGTTGTTCTTCCCAAAAAAGCCCCTCCTCCCATCTCTGGAGGTAATATTTATGCAGAATAAGACTGACCCTCCATCTTCCCCTCGACTTTCCACCTTCTGGCGCTTTATAATATACAAACTAAAATATACAGACATAGAACGATCGGTGAAACCGCTGACACGTTGAGGTCACATTTGTTGGAGCGTTCTATTTCTTGGGGGGAATGAATGGATGCCGATGGAAAGGAGAATGACTGCGTGTCATCTCCTCATGATGAAACTCGGGACAACATCACTTTCAGAATACACAAGTAACACATGGAGACCCGACCGTGAAATCCTAAGGCCAGATCTTAAATAGAGTACACCTGCATACATGTATTCTTTGGATCCGCTCATGCATATTTTACCCATAGCCATTCTTGATGCTTATGCATCCACTCTTCGACCTCGCTTGCCTTCTCTTGGTCCTCACCTGCAGAAATAATCAACATCAGCTACGCTTATGAAAATATGATAGAAATGCCTAAAAACACAAATCTTTCCCTCAATAAAACTTTTATAAAATCAAAAGGAACAAGTGTGAAAGAATTGGCCCCTGGTTCAACCAAGGTTGCGATGCGATTAAGTTTCAATCGCACATCATAGCGGGCAGTCACATGCAACATCACCCTTGGTCTTGCCGATTGTGATTTACAATTGGGGAGCGGACCTGAAATCATATGTGTTATGCTTAATAGTCCTGTTGGGTCTGTTGTATTGCATCGCGCCTTATATATAAGCTTTGAATTCTGCCGATTGCGATTTGCGATGGGCTTCGAACCTAAAATCATATGTGTTGTGCTTAACAATCATGGCGGGTCCACCATATCTAGAATGCATTATGTATGGAACTTGGGTTCTACCAATTGTGATTTGTGATAGGCCGGATCCAAAAAATATATGCGCCGCGGTTAATAATTCTGGCGGGTCCGCTCTATCACATCGCGCTTTATGTATAAACACTGAACTCTATCGATTGCGATTTGTGATTGGGGAAGTGGAACCAAGAAATATATGTGTTATGTTTAATAATCCTGGCGAGCCCAGTGTATCACGGTGTGCCTTATGTATCAGTGTTGAAAGTGTCGATTGCGATATCCGATGCGATCAGAGACTTGATAGCATCGCAGTAACTCATGGGAGATAGACCTTAGCCCTTTACCAATGTGAAAGCGATATGCGATGGAGGAGTGGTCAAGCGATTGCGATAAGCGATGAAGGCATGCATCGAGAGATGTGTAAAGACCGAGGGAGCACGAAAAGAGTAAGTTATGCATATTTGTATAGTATTTCTATTATCAAAGCATTGATATAGAAATAAGGGTGTGATAGAAGGTTTTAAGGGTTGAATCCATATACACCCACAGTAAAGAGTCGAGGTTGGTCATATGTGTGGGCATAAAGCACCATGAAGGTTTATGAGGATTGAAAAAGTCCTGATGAAGGATATGAATGAAGGGCTAGACTGAATTATAAATGAATCATGCCGCAGAGATTTCTTCAAGGGGGCTCTTAACCATTAAGAATTGAAGATTTGACTTGGCAGAGAGTTAAAATCCCTCGGATAAAAACATATCATTCAGAGATTTATCATTCGGAGAAATGAAAGATCAAACTTCTAGGGGACCCATTCAAATTTTCTACAAGAGAAGTTTTAATAGGGTGGTGGTTGTGGCCACAACAAATGGCAAACCGTTGGGAAAACCAGTTATCTTTGTTACCAAATAAACTTTGGATCAGTAGAACGTCAGGGTGTTAAGATAAACTGAAATGAAAACTATATAGATGGATGGGCATGGGTTCCACTTTAGCATTAATAGCTTTAGGCGGGATAAAGACAAATAGCTTCTACTTACTGATAGGGTTTTGACAGGCATTCTCCAATGGTCACATTATGGGATTTATTGACCTTCCTTTACCTGTTTTCTACTTTCAAAATACTTTTGGGGCCATCACCGGTCTATCAATACCTGTTTAGGTGTGTACCTCAGCTCTTTATCGCTCATCAAACTTGATGTAGATATGTTTATCTTCACTTTATGTAAGAATTTTAGTGCTATACTTTCGTATGATTGAATGGGGCATAGTCATGGATCATGCCATATTTTTAAACTGATTAAGCAAGGTTGGGCTTACTATGTCAACCGGTACTCTGAGTCCAGCAATAGTCCCTACTCCAATCGGCTTCCCAAGCAACCTATCCTTCCAGATTGGCACAAGGACTCAACATTTCATTTTCTTTTACATAAGTCCTTCCAGTTTCAGGCACAAGGACTAGAGCACAATTAAATTTGCCACAGGATATACGACAGTGACCTTAGCCCATGAGAGGAGGTTTACTTGTAGATGATAGATAATGGAAATTTTAGTGTGGTGGATGAAACCGATGGAGAATGACTGCAAACCTCATAGACAAGTATAAGATAGGTCTGGATGGGATTTTAAAAACGCAGCGTTCTGCCATGCCAGTCCTGTTGTGGTTACACATTTTTTTTTTAATAAAGATGCCCCTACATGCTCCGGGTATCCAGGTTATCAACAGGTCCTAACTAGTTCCCAACAAATGCCAATGAGTGGCTTTGATTTGAATTTCACCACTGATTTTCCAGTTCTCATAGGCTCATTGAAAGTTTTCTTGATTTGCAAGGAAATAATGAATTTAGGATTGACAAAATCACCAACAGGTTACTGAGGGAGGCAAAAAGCTGAAGGTGGTGAATGAGGGCAATCTGAAGAGAGTTATAAAGGTGAAAATGAGACTGAAGGAATGAAATCAATTGGCTGAAAAGGACTGAAATTCAATACAAAAGGAAAATAAACTTTGCGAAAAAAACAAGAACGGACGGGACGAAAATATAATTTAAGCTAACAGCAAAAATAAAATGAATCCTAATCTACTCAGGAGGTAACCACCATGTGGTGGCTATTGGAAGTATCTCTTAAGATGTTGGCCATTAAAAGGGAGTTTTTCAGTTTCTCCCTGTAAAGTTTTCAATCTGTAAGTTCCCTGACCAATTTTTTCTTCAACTTGGAACGGGCCCAGCCATAAGTGTTGGAATTTCATGTGCTTACCTTTTGGCTCACTCAACTCGTCCCATTTTAGGAAAAGCTCTCCAACTTGGTAATATTTATCTCCTGCCAGATGGTAATCAAACCATCTCTACACAATCATTTGGTGATTCTTGAACTTGTTTCTGGCATTATCTCTCAATTCCTCCAACCTCACCAGTTGGCTGATCCTTTTTTGAAGTAAGGCTAAAGGGGTCCCTCTCGAAGCTTGGGAGAGCTGTAAAGAGGGAAGGGTAGTGTTAGGAGGCAAGATGGATTCCTGTCCATAGACGAGGAAGTACGGGGAGTTTCCTAATGCTAATTTTGGGGTGACCCTATCGACCCAAAGGGAGTTTGTTAGAGCATTGTGCCAATTCCTCTGGTTGTTGGCAATAGATTTATGGATTATGTGGATGAGGTTTTTATTTGATGACTCTGCAACTTCATTTCCCTAGAGGTAATATTTTGATGCATACCTTATGCGAATTGATTTATCGATGGAAAATTCAGTCAATTTTAGTGATGAAAACTAAGAAGAATTATCAAATATGAGAGCATCAGGGATGCCAAATCTGTTGATAATAAATTTCTCAATGAAAGATATTACCTCGTCTTCACTCTCATTCATAAGCTTTTCATGCTCTTTTTCATCAATGAGTGCATTTTTGAATGTCTTCTCACAATGCAAGAACTCAAGGATTTTCTCGTCACCTTCGAATACCTTCCAATTTGAGATGTTATCAGGTACGGATGGTCTAAAAATCAATTCAACATAATATTTTTTCTTGTTTAATATAATATCATGCAAAAGTTTTGCAGCCATACTAGCCATCAGATCGGCATCTTGGTTTTGCCATTGAGGTATGTGTATGACATTAAAAGAATCAAAACTATCAATTAAGTCCATAACTCGTGTTGGTATCTTACTAGGTGTGGTGAATTGCAATGTATCCTTTTCCTTACCTAGTCCACAATTATCTATGAATCACCAAAAGCTTTAAGATTTCTCACCTTCATATCAATGGATTTTTTCAAGCCATGTAGCAAGCCTTTGTATTCTGTCATTTTGTTGGTGCATGTGAACTCCAACTGGTTGGCCATCAAATGTTGATTCCCTTGCGGGTTAATGAGAATGCTCCCAGCACCTGCACCTTCTAGGAAGTTAGAGCCATCAAAATAGAGCATCCAAAACATAGAATTTGATGTTATATCAAATGAACTTCCTTTTATGAAATTGGCCCTATCATCTACCATATTATAGGGTAGCTCATCAGTCGGACTACGGGGGAGAGCTTCCAACCGTGTGTTTATTGCAGTTTCTTCAATTGTCTCTGCATGGAATTCTCCAAAAGAAGTTTCTGTGGCACAAACGTCGAAACTATAATTCCCAAGGATAGAGTTGGTAAACATTACAGGTTCACTGGGGCTGTTTAGTTCTGTCACTACATACTTCACGTATCTTTCTCCATCAATTCTCAACATATCACCTTTTCCCTTCTAAGGTAATAAGATATGGGACCAATCAGTTGAGAAATACCCATTCAGATTTGCTGACCAGTCCCTAATAAGCAACATTCCATATGCCTCGGGTATGTCGACTACCACTATGTCAATGACTTGTTTGTATTGTGGTTTGATAGCCATCTGAATCAGCGCATCTTTCAATTCTCCAATTACTTTCACATTCGTTCTGTCCAATTGCATAATTTGAGTTCCATTTTTTGCAAGCATTGCATGAAGTCTTTTAGCAACAGTGTAAGGCGTAACAGTGGACGAGGCACTAGAATCTACTAGGAAATTGTATACGTTCATGTTGAAGTTTTCAAATGTGATAAGGAAAGGTGGAGTCATGGATTTTTATTGCCTTCCTATCATCGTTGCACTGACATCTTGAGGCGTTCGATTCATTTTTTACAGAGTGGCTTCCATGGCTAATGGCATTTGAGTTGTACTAGGGGTACTAATAGGTCTGGATGCTGACTTCTTGGTTTGGCTACTCGGATTGGTGGGAGATTTGCAATTATGTTCATTCATAGCTTTCAAAAGCAGATCTCTTTGATGCGTTAACTTTAACAAATCGATGTATGTGATATTAGCTCGATATTTCTTAAGATCATCTGCAATGTTGTAATCAATGTTATAAACAGGGTAGGGCAGAGTAAATGTACCTATTTTTCCATTCTTAGGAGGGAGTTTACCATTTTTAGTCGCCTTTGTTGCATTTGGAGATGTATTATCTTTCTGTGGACAGTTCACAACTGGAGTACTCTTGGAATCACCACTAGGTCTACCCTTCTCAACAGGAACTTTGGGAGCGGATGCCTTCAAAGGGCGAACATCTTTCTTTGCTTGGTCTACAGGCTTCATCACGCCCGCAAGTGGCCCTTTACTTCATGTGTGGATTTCATTAGTGTGGATTTCTGCCATACTATCTCCTTTGTCATCATCGTTCTCATTTGTATAGAAATCCCACAGTACATTGATTTGAGATTCCTCGTCCAAGGGCTCTTCTACTTGGTACTCTTCCTCATCTTCTTGTTCTGGCTCCAGATATATTATAGGTTCTTCTTTGGTAAGAAGCAATCTGATAAGAGCCAGCTCTTCCATATCTAAATTCCCTTTGTTGGGTGGAGCAAGCAATGCAATTTTACCATGACCACCTTTTGTCTTTTTACAATAGAAAGGTTTGAAGGGTTTTCTGTTGTTATAATCTCCTCCATTCCCACTTGTACTCTCTCCATAATTCCTTTTCATATCGATGAATGTGTTTGTCAATTTCTTAATGATCTGATGCAAACCTCCCACATCTGTGGTTTCCTTTTCTTTGATCTCAACCACTTTTGTATCACTTCCATTATTCTTCTTGGATGACTGAGAGGCTTTCTTTCCTTCGGTTGTATGATGACATGTTGTGAGACTGATCATTTCATTATCAACTTTTACTACTTCATCAATAGCACCTTGTAAGGTTTGTGCGTTACTCCTCTTGACCCACATCGCAATAGGGACAGGGAGAGAAGTGATGTAGAATTCCATGAGAACCTCATCAGTAGGTCCAACATTAGTTGGGATTCTGTTGAGAAAAGTGTTGAACAAGATGTTAAAATCCTTGACCTTTTCTTTGGCTTCCATTTTTATACGGGATAGTTCTAAAACTAAGGCCGCGGGCATCTTATCATCGCTAAACTTGTCTAAGAAGGTCTGCTAAAAGGCACCCCATGAGGTGATCAATCCTATTCTCAAGCTAAAGTACCATGTGGAGGCCGCACCAATTAGAGTAAAAGGGAATAAGCGACATATTACATCTTCATCAACTACCCCAAACATGCAAACGAATAGGAAGAAAGAGTGAATGTGGTTATCAGCAGTGTCTCCCCGCTCAGGGTCGAATTTAGGCAATACTCTTTCTGCATTCCTGGGTAAGTGTTGAGTAGTGGATCCCCCCATAGCATGTTTTTGGGGCTTGAAGCCCGAATTTTGGTAAACTGTAATGTAAAGACCCTGCGAAATGCGGGCACGAAGCACGACATTCTAGGGTTGTTCACCCTAATATAATGTAATTTAATGTAAAGTGTGTCAGCCTACCCATGGTCTGCGGACCATGGGATTGTATAAATAGAGCGAGGCTCTAAGGGTAAAGTCAGTCTTAGCTTTGAAAAGAAACATAGGGTTTTGGATGATGAATTAGCTCTGAGTCTGTAAGTCTGAATCTTGGGTTGTAGTAGTAGGAAGAGGCTCTGTAGCTGAGTGTGCAGAGGCCTAGTAAAGTCCGCAGCTATGTGCATGGACCCCTGCAGTTGAGTGCGCAGCGTAGAGTTGGGGTTATACTTGGATAGAGAATTAATAAAAGATAAGTTGATTCTGGAGTATTCTGTGTCTATGCTTCTATTATATTTATTCATCTCTTACGGTTTTATGATTACGTGCACTTGTTATGAATGTTGAATGATTAATGAGAATATTAGGCCCACATAATTAAGATAAGATCTATAATAATAGCACAATAAGGAATAAAGATCTAGACAACACCTCTTCGCACTCTTTACAGAGCTATGCGGAAGTAGTTGCACAAGTGTGAAGGACAGACAGTTGTGCAGAGCAGCGCAAGCGTGCGGGTTCGGTTCGCGAACTTCCTAGACCTCATCAAGACATACCTAGGGTGTGGAAACTTGGTTCCAACACCATCCCATACTACCTCAGGTGAGACCTCAGCTTGCGCACCGAAGACTATTTCCGAAAGGGCTAGTAATTTTGGGATTTGTTTGGCTAAATCACTCCTGAACCTAGGTCAAGCCCCAACAAGCCAACAAATGGTTCTGTTTCCGGGACCGGGATCTACCTAAGGGATGTCTGATGTTGTGCCACTGGAACCCAACAAAGAAGGAAATTGAAGAGCGGTTGGACAAGAAGATTCATAGATTCGTGACACAGGAAAACAAAACTCCGCAGGTATCCGAGAAAAGGTGGCTGGATCGCTACGTGTATACGAAAATCCACGAGATCTTCTTCGTATCCTTTCCTTCTGAACTGTATGAGTGGATCACGAGGTTAGCTGACAGCCAGGGAAGGTGTAAGCTCGACCAATCGATAGTGTGGACTCTGGAATTAATGCGCAAAATAGAGGCATTAGAAGATAAGATCACGCGAGTTGTGGACCATTGGCTCGACCGGATAATAGGGGGATTTATCACTGAGTTCACGGTAGACACAACCATGAGCTACAGCAAAGAAAAACAAAATTTTCTCAAGGGACCGTGAGGTAAGTAAAATAAATCTTTGAATACCTGGATTAATATGTTGTTATGTGAAAAATGGGTTATGTGAATACATTAATGTTTGGAATGACACAGAGCAGAAAGATCTAAAAAGATAGAGGGGAATTAGGAAATAGTCCCTTAATTTCACCTTCGCGAGAGAGCGAGGAAGAGATCGCTCATGTCTCTCCGAGAAGTGCGGTTAATTTGATAAGGCAGCGCATTCTGCAGTTACCACCTCCACTTACGTCACCACCCACTTCACCTCCCTCACCTCCATCTCCACCCACTCCACCTCTACCACCCCCACAGTTCAGCATGGGGAGCGAGATCAAGCTACTCGTTTTCAGAGGAGTAGGGAATGAGGATCCGAACCAGTTTTGGTTCATGGTAAGAGTAGTGTGGGAAGCACAAAGGGTCACAGACAACAACATTAAGAAGGCTACATCAGTGAGCACACTGCAAGATTGTACATTGACATGGTATATCAAACACTCTAATGATCACCCAAATGTAGGAATAGCAGATATCTAGAATGCTCTGAACAGAGAATTTAGCTGGCTAAAATCAGAGGCACAGTCAATCATCGGGTTCAAAGAGATCGCAATACTTCTAGGTGAGACCCCTTGGGATCTAGATCAGCGACTAAAAAGTACAATCTATGAGGCTAATATGACACTCACAGATGCACATCATTGCGCCAGGTTCATGGCATCTCTAGCATTGCACCTGAGGACGGCACTGTCGCAACAGAAACTGTCTACCCACGCTGAAGCATTGGAAATGGAAATGAGGTTACATGATGTTAGTGCCTAGATTTACCTGAGGCTGAAAAGGTAGGATCTAGGGCCAACATCAAACCATGCTCAGCTTGGTAGCTAGCCCTATCAGGTTAGGAGAGGGCTCTCTCCGGGTCAATCTCAGCAAATAATGATCGATGAGGGCTTGAGATGACCGAAATATCTTCTAATCTTAGGCTAGGTATGAGTGCAAGAGAGTTTGATTGAATAAAATGATGTTTTTGTTGGCTCAGATGGAAAGGTAGATTTTGGGTGCAGGGATTGAGGCTCAGTCCTGCAGAAATCTCAATGGAGCAAGGTAGGCAATTGTTTTGGCACTTAAAATTGAATGAGATGGAAGGAATAGATAGGTGAGGTGTTGAAGAGGGCAAGAGCAACCATGGATCCTCCCGAAACAGCTGAAAACATCAACAAACTAAAGCAAATTTCAAGTAGAGCACTGCAATTTTAATGGATTCTACTTACACTCTTGTTTGTTTAGTTCAGAAGAAACAATATAGAGAATTACATACATGACATATAAGAAAATTCACAATTACAAAGAAAAGCACTGTACCAAGACAAATTTTCACAGGGATCCCAAAGAGTGTTGCAAATCCTGGTCTCAATTCCTTAGCCAAAATGCTGATATGAATATACAATGAAGCTCAAGGATTTCTCAAGAGTCCAACCTTCTACCAAATTCCAACCCCTACACTACGAAATTCATAAAATATATACATTTTCTCATCCTTGTACTAAGGGATTGAGCTCAACCATTTTCTTCAAAATAGAATTAGTTACATTAAACTTGGGCCGAATTTCTGAAAATAGGTGTTGGAGATGAACTTGTATATCCTAAACCATAGCACCTGTTACAAACCTGAAAGAGGTTGTTGTAGATAAGGTCATTCTGGAGAAAAAACTCTCTCAAATTTTGGAAATTCATTTCCAGTTGCTCACAATATGTTCCACAAAATCATCTCTAAAACAAAAAATCATTAAAAATTTAAATCTGTGAAAATGAGTTGTAAATATCTAGTCACATATCCCAATCCATGACACCTGTGAATAAACTGAAAGAGGTTTTTTTTATATGACTCATTCTTAACAAAAATGTCTTTGGGTTTCTCAAAATTACTTTCCATCTGTTGTAAAATGGCCCTGCACTAAAATGACTAAAACAGTAAAAAATATGAAAATTTTGCTTTCTTTAAATGTAGGCTTCAAATATCACTATATATATCCCACATAGTAGCACCTATGCATAAACTGAAGGAGGTTTTTTTTATTTAGTATGTGATGAACAAAAACCTTTTTCACTTTTGAAAATTACTTATCATTATTTCAGAAACTAATTTTTTACTAAACTTTTCATTGTGTGCAGCAACTGACCTCAAAACATGCATAACCAACAATCACTCATTCATTTCTTCTAATCCAGGAACCGGTTAGGGGAGTGTGATATACCGTTGGAAATATTTTTCCGAGCTTCTTCTGATGGACACACTTGTGAAATGTTTTGTGCTGAAAATCATGTGCAAAACATCTAACAAAACAAGACATAGTAAGAGCTCATGTTGATCACTGGTGCAGGCTGCGGAGACTGGAACTAACATCGGCTCCAATGGGGATGGTAGCTCCTTGGAGGTGCCAAGAACTACAGATCTTTGGAAAGTAGACAGTGCCTCTTCCATTGGGCATGGATGGTCAAACAACTGAAAACCCAAAACAACTCATACCAATCCAAAAACATATACATACTGCAACTTGTACATAAACAAATACCTAAAACTGAAATGCTGCCTTGGGCAACTTATTTATGTACAAATCTAACCCACTTTTCTGCAAAATTGATAGATCAACTAATGTTGTAATGCCATATCAGCCAATTAAGTAACTGTGACAAGGATGCTGCTTGAAAGTGCTTCAACCATGACACAAATGTAAATGATGACAGCCATACATGCACATAACGAGTCTGGTTGTGTAATAGACAATTTGATCTATCATTTAAACTGAAAAAAATTTCCATGTACGTTGCAATAGGATCGAAAAAAACAGACTCTATTTGCTGCCCGAACTCCTCAATGCATGCTTCTAGCAGCAAACTATCAATGCAAATATCCATGGGCAGCCTTACCTTCTGTTCCTTCTGCTGAAAAAGGTCCCCAAAGAATGGGACTTGACAATCCAGATCCTGGGACTGTATTTGGGTCTCCAATTCAATTATATCTCCTTCAATTTTGATGGCAAAGTCTTGCAAAAAATTGAGCTTAACTTCATGGCTACATCGACAAGATTTCAGATAAGAAGAAAGAGATGAAGCAAAGTTCTCATCTACCTCATCATCTGTGCACATATCTTCCCATTCTCTAAAACCTTGAATAGAGGGCACCTTTGTTTTGAATTCTTCCTCTTTCTCCATCCATGTTTCAAGAAAGATATGCCAAAAATCTACAAAGGACTTAATAGATCTGATAGGAAAACCTTCAATCCATTTTCTACATTTTCCTTGAAACGAATCAAAGAACAATCTGATGAAGACATCTTCCTTTTTTACTCTAAGAATGTCCAAAAATGTTTTAAAATTTTCTATATGTTCTAGAGTCAAATTCAGATCTTCCCCATTGAATTTAGGGCCATTACTAAAAATGTATGCATCCTTTGGTAATTGATTATGAAAACCAGGAAGATTAGAAAAATCGATACATGAATACCTTGAACAAATAGAAGCAACATCTGAGTCCTTCATTTAGCCAGTGGAGCCACCATCAATACTTTGAAACTCAGGACTTCGAACAGTGGAGTCGCCAGGTAGATGATTTCAGCCTTCATATGTGTCTGACTGCTCTCCACCATCAACAATCAGATCTGGACTTCATTACAAAATTGTACTGGGGCAATTTGCAAGTTAGATATTCCGTTTATAAGACTAGACCAGAGATTGACTGAAGTAGCTTTTATCTACTTGCGCTAATGCAAAGCAAAAGAGTTTCTAAGGCTACCTAGCTAATCTTCAGACTCAGTCTGTAGTTTATAAAATGAAGAACACTAACAAACAAACAATTTCTTCCCCAGTATGATCGCCACTATGTTAGTGCCTAGATTTACCTCAGGCTGAAAAGGTAGGATCCAGGGCGAACATCAAACCACGCTCAGCTTGGTAGCTAGCCCTACCAGGTCAGGAGAGGGCTCTCTCCGAGTCAATCTCAATAAATAATGATCGATGAGGGCTTGAGATGATTGAAATATATTTTGATCTTAGGCTAGGTATGAGTGCAAGAGAGTTTGATTGAATAAAATGATGTTTTTGTTGGCTCAGATGGAAAGGTAGATTTTGGGTGTGGGGATTGAGGCTCAGTCCTGCAGAAATCTCAATGGGAAAGCTAGGCAATTGTTTTGGCATGTAAAATTGAATGAGATGGAAGGAATAGATAGGTGAGGTGTTGAAGAGGGCAAGAGCAACCATGGATCCTCCCCAAACAACTGAAAACATCAAGAAACTAAAGCAAACTTCTAGAGCACTGCAATTTCAATGGATTCTACTTACACTCTTGTTTGTTTAGTTTAGAAGAAACAAGATAGAGAATGAAATACATGACATATAAGAAAATTCACAATTACAAAGAAAATCACTATACCAAGACAAACTGCCACATGGATCCCAAAGAGTGCTGCAAATCCTGGTCTCAATTCCTTAGCCAAAATGCTGATATGAATGTACAATGAAGCTCAAGGCTTTCTCAAGAGTCCAACCTTCTGCCAAATTCCAACCCCTAAACTATGAAATTCATAAAATATATACATTTTCTCATCCTTGTACTAAGGGATTGAGCTCAACCATTTTCTTCAAAATAGAATTAGTTACATTAAACTTGGGCCGAATTTCTGAAAATAGGTGTTGAAGATGAACTCGTATCTCCTAAACCATAGAACATTTTACAAAACTGAAAAGGGTTTTTGTAGATACGGTTATGCTGGAGAAAAACCTCTCTCACATTTGGGAAATTCATTTCTAGTTGCTCGCAATCTGTTCCACAAAATCATCTCTAAAATAGAAAATCATTAAAAAATTAAATCTGTGAAATGAGCTGTAAAGATCTAGTTACATATCCCAATCCATGACACCTATGAATAAACTGAAAGATTTTTTTTTTATATGGATCATGCTTAACAAAAACCTCTTTGGGTTTCTCAAAATCACTTTCAATCTATTGTAAAATGGCCCCGCAATAAAATGACTAAAACAGTAAAAAATATGAAAATTTTGCTTTGTTTAAATGTAGGATCCAAATATCACTATATATCTTCCACATAGTAGCACCTGTGCATAAACTGAAGGAGGTTTTTGTTATTTAGTATGTGATGAACAAAACCTTTTTCACTTTTGAGAAATTCCTTACCATTATTTCAGAAACTGATTTTGTACTAAACTTGTCATTGTGTGCAACAACTGACCTCAAAACATGTATAACCAAGAATCACTCATTCATTTCTTCTAATCCAGGAACCAGTTACGGGAGTGTGATATACTGTTGGAAATATTTTTCCAAGATTCTTCTGATGGACATACTTGTGACATGTTTTGTGCTGAACATCATGTGCAAAACATCTAACAAAACTAGACATAGTAAGAGCTCATGTTCATCACTAGTGACAGGGTGCGAAGACTCGAACTAACACATGAGACACTGATACAAGATCCGGGCTGGGAGTTCAACAAATCCACATGAAACTATAGAATCTCTACCTGGAAATGTAGAGCTTGAAGTGGGATAGGGCACCGCGGCTAGAGGCACGCGAGGAAGTGTGGTGCATAAAATGCAAGGACCAGGGCCATGACAAGTATCACTGTCCAGTATTCCCGAACTACTTGGCAGGAGGGGGGCCAATGCCATTGAGACCAAAAGCACAGGAAGGGCCAACTGTGAAACCCACATTATGGTGCACGATCTGTCAGATAGGAGGAAAGCACATGACGGATAATTGTCATTTGTTGTATAAGTATACAAAGGCACCTCACCAACTGTTTTGTAATTTATGTA
Source organism: Pinus tabuliformis (assembly GCA_031772625.1). NCBI lineage: Eukaryota > Viridiplantae > Streptophyta > Pinopsida > Pinales > Pinaceae > Pinus > Pinus tabuliformis. Next base: position 501,779,225 of record CM062818.1, on the reverse strand, counting down.
GGTACGTGGGACACAACGAGCGTACTTGTCATAGCTACGATTTAATGATGGATCTGACCCTAGCCTATCAAATGCAGATAGAAATGTGAGCCCTCATCCCAGTGGCAGGGATGGCACATGCTGGATTTCAGGGGCGAGGTCGAGGACGAGGAGGAATGGGGCTAGGAAGGGGCCGCAGATAGTTAATTTGTTACAATTGCGGAGGACCAGGGCACTACGCCTGCGATTGTACCAACCCAACGAGAGTATCTTGTTCATACTGTGCTCAGTTTGATCATGAAATGGTAGATTGTCCTACGTTGATCACACAAATGTGCGAGAAAGGGGTACTCTAGCCTACTCCGACTCAAAATATTCAAATGATGAGGTCTAAACCGCGTGAAGAGGACCCAAATGTGAACATAGTGCTCAGAAGTGGTGCGACCATAGGGGAAGATAAGGGGAAGCAGCCCAAGGAAGATACATGGGTTTCACAAGGCTCCTATAAAGGAACCTGAGTTTGACTTAGAACACACAAAGGAGATGTTCATGGAAGCTAAGAAGAGCTTCGTGAAGGCTTCCACTTCAGGTAGTAAGGATCAACTAGAGACAGGGATGGATCCTTTTGTGCTTACTACCTTTTTGGAGACGTCCATGAAACTGCTACACGACAACAAGGTAGTTAAGGGACTACAGGAGTTGATCACTAGGTGCACAGGGTCAGGGGAACCATGCGTAGTCTGAAAACTGGGAAAGCATGCATTATGCATTGGGAGGGAAATGAGATTGACGACGTAGATTGGTGAGTATGAAATAGATCAGGTAATCCTAGACCTGGATTCGAATGTGAATGTTTTACCAAAGCATACATGGGAACGCATGGGCAGGCCCACGTTATAGTGGTCCCCTATTCAATTGCGAATGGCGAACCAACAAAAGATTTTGCCCATGGGGAGGTTGCAAGGGGTAACAGTTGATATCAAAGGCACAAGCACACAAACAAACTTTGAAGTAATAGAGACTGTCGATGACATCAATCCTTATCCTGCATTGCTAGGAATTGACTAGGCCACTGATATGAATGGAGTCATCAACTTGAAGAAGCGGAAGATGATATTCGAGAAAAAGTCCCTACGCGTAGTAGTTCCGCTAGACCTAGCCAAAGGAGCATGCTACACTGAACTAATGCACGATGATGAAAGCGATGATGAGCTAGACTATATTTACCAGATAACCATGCGAGACTAGGAGCAGGTGAACCTGACTACAGATGGGAGAATCTCATGGGAGTGCCACAGTTCCTGTACTTCGGACTCAGACAAAGAAGTAGAACGCTGGCAGAATAGATTGCACGAAGTGACAACGCTGAATTGCAACATGATGATTAGATCACTGCATTTCATGATGATAGAGGAAAGGGAACTGCCAACATATCATGAAGTGACAGCGATGGATGAATTCCTGGACAAATTTGAAAGCGCAGTACCAGAACAGCAGTGGTACGGTGCGCTGTAATGGGTGTTGCACACCACACCTGCACGATGGTGTAATACACATCAAAAGACCATTGGAAACTGGCGTGGATGTAGGAGATGGATGAGCTTGCAGTTTGGAAGTCCCCAGTGTCAAATGAGAGCTGGGAAGCTAGGAAAAAGCAGTTTGTGTGCCTACCTATGTTGATGGGTGCAGACGTGTGCTGTGCAAGCACATCTCAGACTAAGGATCGAAAATCAGAACCCGACGCGGTAGCAGGAAAAGTGACGCACACCACAAATATTCCACATCGGAGCGTTCACAAAGTTATGCGGAATCACGAACAAAGTTTACTAGGTGGAACAAAGTGATTGGGACCTGCGCATGCCAGTAGTCCGATGGGCCTATAGGGCCATGCAGAAGAACCTGAGCGCGGGAATGATTCCAAAGACGACAAGCAGAGTTGAGGCCGTAGCTTTGGGAAAGAATCCTCACGCAATAACTCCCATAATTGGGACAACATGCGAGGACCAGAGCAAAGAGATTATGCAGCCACGTGAGGATGAACATATGCAGATTCAAGAAGCCATTTGGCGAGGGAACCTTGAGCTTCATGAACTCGAAGAAGATCGGGTACGATTGAAGCAGAAAATCATATTAATGGACGTGGATATCAGAAAACTAGAAACCAAAATCGCGCAAGCATTACATGTCAACAGAAGGATAGGGCAACATATGGGCAACCCTACCACCACACTAGAAGATTGTTGCCAATAATTTTATGGCTATACTACCATGGCTACGACCGCACCTTATCAGACAAAGTAACCAGGGAAGCGCACCGCATAAGGAAGAATGCGAGGCACTAACTGGCGCGAGGGTAACTAAGGAAGGCCCGCAGACCGGGTTGTAAGGTGACTTGAAGCCTCGCACCAATGGTGCGACCACCTGACTATCTGTAGTAAGCATAGTCTCAGCGCTCCAAGTAGTTGAAAGAGAGTACGAGACTATAAAAGAGTTTGTATGGGAGCTGCGCCACACGGAAGCTGCGCGCAGGGTCAGTATGATGCAGGGGTCGTGTTCGCGCACAAGGGGCTACGCTGCCGTGTGAGTAGACTGGAAAGTGACCGTTGGCACTATTCATGACAAGATGTCCAATTTAAGGCAACGAGGAGTAGATGGCAGGCAATTAAGACACAAAGTTAGAACTAGATTTGGGACTAGCTACCGCCATCCTCGAATTAATGAGCCGAATATGGTGGGAGCAGTTGAATTTGAATTCAAAAGGGCCTATAAATCATAGGTGGCTCTCCACCAAACAACCCTTGGTGTTTTGAGAATTTAGTTGTTGCGTTATCAAGTGGGTATGAACCTGACGAATTTCAAGGTTATGAGAGAAAGTTCGTGGTTTGAAACATTGTCGAATGAGACATAGGATTCCTTGATAAAAAAGATGTCAACAACCAAGGGAGCCACGCAGAGCTCTACGCCACTGGTAGGGGATGCACCAGAAATTCCTAAATCTCCCTAGACACTGAGGCCCAAAAAGGATTCACAAGAAGTAGGACCGGTCTATATGTCTCCGAGAAATCTGTGATTCGGTAAATTGTCCATGGAAGATAAGGGCAAGAAGATTAATATTGAGACAGATGATGAGGAGGAGGATCTTTAGGCCTTTGTAGAAGAGATTGAACCAAATGAAGAAGTGGTGGAAGACATTCATCCAGTGTGCGTTGCAGCAAAACTTCCCAAATATGTCCCCCATGGAAAGGGAAGGCAAAAGTACCTAAGGACATGGACATCGTTAAGAGTGCACTTAAAACCCCACTCCTCCCAGATGGAATTCTATTTGAGTGTTTAGCCCTGGGCCACGTACCCACGATAAAATTTGAAGATTGGGACCTCGCAGACAACGAAAAGTTCCCACATCTGGAGACTAGCCAACTTATGAAACAAAGCAAGGAGCGGGTAGTTACAGTGCTACATCCACGGAAATGGTTGCGCGCGGTGGAGGAGACTGAGCTACTCCACCTACTATGGATTCTGCACTTTCACCGAGCACCAATCATGATATTCATCATCAGGCAACTGCTTTGCCTAGTGCATGAGCAGTACTTGTGGCTAGAGGAACCGATTCCCATTACAGCAGAGCTAATTCATAGGATTTCAAACCTTCCCTGCATGGGAAGGGACCCTATGGAAATAGCTGGCCAAAGCGGAGACTTGACGCTCACAAAAGCCATGAAGAAGAAATACAAGTTAGAGAAAAAGCAGAGGGGCTATGTGATTACTAGCATTCCAGACAAAGGGGTGCACATAGCCCCTCAACTGCTGGCAGGAAAAGTGATGAGAAAATGTCGCGAGAAAGAGGTACCAGCAACGATCATTGTGCTATCCAAACAATGTGCCGAGGGGGTATAGTTCAACTTGGTGCAGTTCCTCTGCGAGGAGTTCCTGACGAACTGCAAGGAGGCTCAGGAGCAGGTTAAGAACTTCCACTATGCATGGTTGTTCTTGTTAGCTACCTATATCAATAGGTTTCATATTTCATGATTGATAATGAAAAGTTCCAAATATGCTCTGCTTTTATCATGCAAAGATCACATATTTCCAAGAGAAAACAATCTGTGTATATAGCTTGATGTTGTCTAAATTTTGATGGATGGTCCAACAGCCTAATCTGGATCATGCCATGTTTTAAATTTTTAGTTGTAGAATAGAGAAAGAAGTTTGTCCAAACTGTTTAATCTTGGCAGACAAGTAGCTTAGGTAGAGAAGTAAGGCTCCCAACTGCATAATCTGGGACCTTGGAAGCAATAAGGGTAGCAGTAGATAGATAATCAAAAGGAAAAATCCAAAGAAAAGAAAAGGCAAATAAGGGTCTGCAAGTCCAAGTGCACCCTCCAAGAAGAAACAAAAAATGCTAGGCAAGTAGATGGGTAGACAGTGGGGTTGCAGAAATATCATTCCTTGCAAATAAGTGTGTGCTGAAATGTCCACAAAGGAAAATCAATGGTTGAGAAGCTCCTCTTCTCCATCAGGTTGCAGCAAAGAAAGGAAGCATGTCTAACTTCCCAAATTTCCCCTTTCACTCTTATTACTAACATCCCTTCATCTATGGAGATTGATGAAAAGATCTGAGGTTTTATGGTGGTTCTTGTTCCTTTAAAGGCCACATTTCTTGTCTAAAAATATTTTCATTTTGATCTACTCCCTAAACTAAGTAACTTTCAAATACACTTGATGAAATCACTCCTCATTCACTTTCCTTATTCACATTAACCCCTAACTTCTATTATCTAAATCCCCTAAATTGCCCTTTCCCTACTATTATAACACCATGGTGTATAAACCCCAAACATGGTATAAATATCCCCCCCCCCTTTGGCACTATAGCTAAATAAGTTGTTTAGGGAGACTTCAGTCCACCAGGGGCTGTGGTCAACCCTGTCTTGGGGCTGCTCTAACCTCTGGTTATGAGCAACAACCTTTCCCCTAAGCCCTCACCTTCCCTCTGCTAAAAAAACACAGAAAACCCCTTTCCCCCTGCTAAACCCACTCCTAAAACCTCTTTTCCCTTATAAAACCCTTGAAAAACCCAAAAATCCCAAAAACGCATGCAAAAACCCTTAACCCTAAGGTTCTCCACCCGAAAATATTTAATTGAATATTTTAATAGGCCAGCGGGACCCCCCCAACCTGCACGATCCGTTGGAGGACCCGCCAGCTGTCCGATCTCCGCCACCCAGATCTAACGGTGGGCGGTAATTTTCGCTCCCCGACCTGCCGACCTTTAGCATTCGGGGAAAGTGGTTTTCCGCCCCGTACAAGGGACGCGTGGCAGGCGGTGGGGTTGTTCGGAGCCCCCCTCCCCGATACCGCCTTTGCCCAAAGGTGGTGCGGGGAACCCGCTTACCACCATCCCCTTACCGCCTTCCCTTACGTCATCAATACGTCAGCATGACGTAGCGCCCTCCCCCGCCCCCGCGCCATATGGTCCTCCACGTAACCCTGCCACCTTATCCACCCGCCACCGTGTCCTGCCACCCTGGCCTACACCTCAGCAGCCACGTCATCCTCCGTACCCGGGCCCGCCATGACATCATGCTGACGTCATCGGCGGAAAGGCGCCAATTACCCATTTTTTCCGAATTTTGTCGTTAAAGTCATGTTTTGGGCAGTTTTTATGTCATTTTCGCGCAAAGGAAGAGATAGCCGTTGCAGCTGCCAAAGCACCTCCAGACCTCCAAATTCAAATTCCAACCGATCCAATTCATCAATTCGACCTCCAGAGTTCAGCCCGCAGGCTTTTCAAGCATTTCATCTAGGTATTCACCGTAATTCCTCTGTTTGGCCCATGCATACCATTTCTCTGTAAATTGCCATAAAAATACTTGTTGAATCCCACATAAACTATGCACCTACTACCTTAAGTAAGCCAAGCTAACCTGCTTGCCCCCAGAACCACAAATTCAGCATTGAAACAGGCAATTCGCGGGCCAAAACTATGAAATTATCTTCAAGGTGCCCGACATTGTTCCCTTTTGCCGGGTGTAGACCAACAACAATTTTTTTTTTACTAAAGAAAACCTCATATCCTCTGCAATTCACCCCTAGCAATTCACAATCTCTGTGAACCTACCAAGACTACTGAAACAAGCCTGTTTTTCACTAAAAAAAAAAAAAGCATTTCAGACTTTGTCCACAGTTGGCCTATCACCTAAGCTCTTAACAGCTTTGCAAACCAGTGCACTCATATCACTCAAAATCAAACCATACAATGGCTACCCCTGCACCCACAGCTCTCAATGTTGCTCCATTGAATCCACCTAATAAAGACCTGCAGTCTTTATCTCTTGCTAACCAGGACTACCTTATTGAAGACTATGTGGGAGACAGAGATTTTCTGCAAACCTTCAGACAGTTGAGAGAGGACTACTTAATGGGTCATGACACATATGGCATCTGGGAGTCAAACCTACCATACTATTGTCTCCCCTCTGTGAATGTGTTTCCTGAAATCATTCGCCTATGTGCTGGGAACTATGATGTGCACCACAGGGAAATCAGCACCCCATCTGGGAGGGTCCTTTTCTACATCAATCCTGAGACCATCAACAAAATGCTGCATTTTGACCAGACAGAGTTGTTGTTCCCATTCTCTATGAACTATCTGCTGGACACTGGTACCAAAATGACCAGTGAGGAGATTCAAAGGGTCACCAGGACATTCATGAGACCTGAGTGCCAGCCTACAGGGCCACCTCCTTACTTAAATGTCCACTTCACTAAAATAGGCAGATTACTCCTGGACATGATTGCTTATGTGCTGGGTTACAGCACCAGTGAGCATGTGGATCAAACCATGCTGGTATTGCTGGCTGTTTACAGCCCAGGCCAACCCCCTGCCCGCAAATACAAATTTGCAAAGTTCATTGCTAATAAGATTCATGATCAGCTGAGCAGAGTGGACAGACAAGGTGTCTTCAAGTACTCAGCCTATATTTATCATCTCTTCATGTATTATCAGTCTGAGGCTTTTCCATGCTATATTAGAAAGCTGGATTATAGAGGGGAAAGAAGATCTGTCATCTTCTGGACCTCTGTCTATCACAATGTCACAAACTCGCCCTATTCCTATTGTGAGTTTGTTGACCAATTTGTGTATCCAGTCTCTTGCCTATTAATGAGGTCCCCTCCTCCCAGAATGTCAACAGAGATACAAAAGTCTCTGCAACTCTCTAAAAAATGTAAAATAGGTGATTGGTACCTATATGAGGAACACACAGTCATCAGGGTCTATGGCTGTGAGCTCTGTCCTTTCAGACTCCCAAAGTATGTTCCCATGAGGATATTTGCCTTGGAATATTATAGGCAATTGATTCAGTCTGACCTCACCTATTTCCACAGCTCGAGGAAGAAGGCTCACCTCAAGTTCAAACACCAGTTGGGCCCATTCATCATGAATAAAAAAGAAGGATGGGAAGATGCTGACCTCATCCTCAAGGACAAATATAAACTGTCATACAGTTTCCGGTGGGTCCCTTATGACCCTGAGGGCGTCATCACTGCAAGAAGAACCAAATACAGACTTCTAGGCTATAGGCATTGTCAATACCCACATATTGAGAAATATGCCAACCAGCAAGAATGGCTACAGGGTACTTTAGTTGAAAAGCTGACTGAAGAAGAAATAATGCTTAAGAATATGATGGAGCTTGAAAAGACCTTTGACCTAGACTCTGTGCAGCAGGTACCCCTCAAACGGCCTCACTCAGCAGGAGAAGGGACCTCGGCCACAAGGACTGCACCACAGGCACCCTCTACATCAGCACCGGTGACAGACAAAGGCAAAGGCATAATGGGTGCAGAGGAGGAAACAGTGAAAGAAAAGCCTGCCCCTGAAACAGAGCAGCAAACAGGGCAGCAAACAGGGCAGCAGACAGAGAAGCAGCCAGAACAGCAACAAGGGCAAACTGTCCTGCCACAAACTGGGCTGCCAGCAGCTCCAATAATGCAAACACCACCACCTCAAACTGAGCAATTGACTACCCCAATTTTGCAGACCCCAGCACATGAGGAAAGGGGTACAAAAAGAGATAGAGAAGAGTCCACTCCTCTTAGTGGATCCTCCCAGAAAACAAAAGCCAAAAGGCAAAGGCTAGACTCCCCAGAGGTGGAAGACATCACTGAAGAATTCCTTGACAGCTCAAGGAAAAACAAGGAGGGCAGCCAGCACACAGGAACAAGCTCCCTTCAGCAGAAGCAAGGATTGCAGCTTGGTTTGGAGGTGTCTTCCTCCTCCCAGTAGAACAAGAAGCCCAAGAGCACTAAGGCTTCTTTCGAACAAATAAAAGCTCAGAATGATCCGCTAAGGGCTGAGGTCTACATGCAATTCATAGATGCAACACCAGCCCAGCAAGAAAGGCTAATGTCAGTATATGACATTCAAGAGGAAAAATTGCTCCTCAGCCACTTTAAGCCCAAAGGGCCGCAGCCTAAGTCAGTTGCAGATTTTGTGAAGACAAGGGTGGAGGTCCTAGCCAGAGATATACATCCCATGGACCAGATTGAAATCCATAAGCAAGCTAGGGAGATGGTCTATGCAACCTTGGTGGAGAAGGCCACCATGGCACATGAGCTGAAAGAGTCCCTGAAAAACACCAATACATAGTTGGCCTTTGAGAGAATGTCCTCTCTGGCCAAAGACAATAGAATAAAGTCTCTGGAGGAGATCATCATTGATCTAGGACATGATCCTAGTGATCCAAAGGGTGTGAAGGCCCTTATGAAGAAGAAAGATGATGACCTCAATGCATTGAGGAAAAGATTGAAGCTGCAGCCCATAGAGCACCCTCAAACAACAGAACTTCAAAAGCAAAAACAGGCTGAGGACCAACTAGACCTCCTAATGCAGCAAGACCAAAGGATCAGGGAATTGGAGAAAGAGTTGGAAGGAGCACTACAAGATAAACAGGGAGAATCCACTTCCCAAGCTCCTCCAACTACTTCCACAACAACAGCAACTTCAGGGGCAGCAGTGGCCCCCACAACAGAAGCAACAGGAACAACAACAGCTCCAGAAGCCAGCAAAAGTGTAGAGGAATTGACCAAGGCCATCAAAGAAATGGAGCTCCAGGCCAATGAAATAAATAAGGCCAAGGAAAAATTGGCAGAACTGGATGCAAAATATGACAAGTCGAAGGTAATTGTGGCTGAACAGGGCAGAGAGATAAAGGCCCTCAAGGACAAGATAAAGGCCTTAGAAAAAGAGCTGAATCTAGAAACAGCCATGGCTGACATAAAAAGGATTCTATGGGCCAAAATAGGCCAATCTATCACCCAACAATGGAGATCAATAAAAACAATGCATGAACAGATGGACTTCTTGGGCCAAGCACAAACAGAAATCAATAAGGCCAAAACACTGCTGCAAAACAGACCAGAGTAGGCCAACAGAATGATAGACTTCCTGAACAGGCAGGAAAAGGAGGAACTGGTAGCCATAGGCATTCCCAACAGAACAAAGGTTGTCCTCACTGCCAAGAAGGTGCTAACTCTCAGAAACTATGTACAAAATGTGGAGAGGAAGTGCTATGAGATCACAGCAGATGTGGAGGAGTTCAAAGTCAAATTGGCAGTGCTGCAAGCAAAAGGCTTGCCCAGCCTCCTAACTGGTGTAGGAAAACTAGTCTCCCGGGATCAATTTGCCAACAGAATGGCAACATACATTGAGAATCAGATTACTGCATCTGGCAGTACATCTGAACAAACAGGACCTCCCTCAGGACAGAGCTTGTATGACAAATTGGAAGGCCTGTTCTTTATTGAGAATGAAGTGAATCATCTTTTTGAGACTCCTCCTAATTTCTACAGATATACAGAGGCCGATGAGACCTTGATAAAGATTAGGAGGCATCAAATGCCAAAAGAGGATTGGTGGCAAGCAATGCTTCAAATTCTGCCACGGTAGCTTCAGCTGTTCGGTCACTGCCAGCTCCAGGTCACTATAAGACAAACAACATGATAAAGTCAGCATTAAAAGCAGCTAAAATGTGACTCAGCACATAGACAACGATGGCTAGACCAAAAGGTAAAGAAATGCACAAATTTTGACAGCATACCCTCAGCCGACTCCAACTGCCACCAAGTCAACAGGCTCTGACCATTTTTTGACAGCTAAGGGAACAAAAGTTATTACAACATTAACTTTCTCAGCTGCTACACTCCAGCGGTTGGCATGCTATTAATGAAGCATTTACTCTCCATTCAGATATTTTCTTATGTAAACTTTGTATATATACTCCCCTTAGTAACGCATAAGGGGTTGGTAATTTTTCACTCTGAGGCATGTAGACTGTATTTCAGAATTGTTTAATACAAAGAGCTAGATCAGCTCAGTGATTTCCTGGAACTATGGTGTCTTGCTGATGATTCATGTGTTGATGCAGAATTCCTCTGCTGTCTGATGAAATAACAAGTTTTTTCTTTAACCTCTGTTCTTGTCTTTCTTGTGTTTATCAAAATCATATTCATGTTACACTAAACTAGCAGTAAAGAAAAAGAATAGTGCAGAATTTGTTTACTACACCTTATACTCAATTTTTACTGCTGTGAATGTTTGTCTTCAGAATTAACCATGAACATGAATTCTTAATTGCTCATGTAGCTGTTAATTCTATATGTACGAATATTACCTATAAATTCTCAAATGCTCCTAGGTCAATATTCTCACTATTTTTCTCTAGTAGTTTACTGTAAGATTCTTGAGTGCCTTGCATAAACTGGACACAACCCACCCAATCACTTTACGAAAGTTTATTTCTCAGACACTAACCTTGCTCTGCAACATCACTACAGCATCACACAACACCTCAAAGCAGCTAAAGGACCACTGACTCCATTGCCCAATGAAATATAACATTCTAGTGAGAGCATACATATCTTGACTGAAACATTCTCCAACCAAACACAAAAAACAAAAGTTTGAACAACATAACTAGCCTAAAATACTATCAGAACAGAGACAAATTATAAAGAGAGAGCCCTCTCTGATTACAGTTTGGCTAGAAACTGTGATCCAAAGATTGGTTAGTGGTTACCCCGGACGTATTCCCTTGAGAGTCATAGGGAACAACCTGGGTGATAACAGTTCTTATCCATCTTGTTGGTTGTAGGGGAATTGCTGGAGGACAGTCTATTTCCTCCCATGGACCAGGACTTGCCAGAGGTAGTGAAATACGCGTCGCTCTGGGCGACAAGGCATGCCACGTGCATCCGCAAGATTAAGATCTTTTGGATACTCATGGAGATGAGCGTACGGATGTGGATCTACAAATGGTCATGCCTATCCCCCATGGTATATGACAGTCTGCAAAGCTTTTTAAGGTGGATATGCACAATGTGTATATCAAGGCGCAGAAGGACCCATAGCAGAACTGGACCAAACTCCCATTCATCACAATCGATGACACAGTGTTCGCGGTGCTCGACTCATGGCCACCCAAATGGCGCGCCCCAGATCTGGCAACGTGTGATGAGGCAGCGATACAAAGACAGAAGGATGCCGCCAAGCTGCTGGCACAATAGAAGTGGAACAAGCAGCTCACTCAGGAGGTAAGGGCTTCCCATGAGGCAGCGAAGGCTGCCGCAGAGCAGACCAAGGCCGTCGAAAGAACAATAGTAGCAGGGACCACCACGACGCAGGAGGAAAGAGGCCTAGACCTGACCACAGGACATGGGACAGATGATACAGTGAAAGGCGCGGACCCAAGCACCACCTCTACACAATTGAAATGGCCACGCGAGATGGAACGAACATGGCCATGAAAGAAGACCAAGGCTTCCAAATTGGATGGGGAGCCTATTACACTGACAGAGGGTGATTTATACGACATTGGTGACACAGTTCGCGAGGTCACTAGGGAGGCACTCCAAGAAGCAATGACAGAGTAGCAGAATGTGTTGGGGGCACTCAGGGCACAACTGCAGGGACTTCAGGTGCGACTCCCACAAGAAGGAACGGTAGCTGTCTACAGTGCCACGGGAGCATCAGCAACAGAGTAGTTGTTGCAGGCCAAAATAGCCAACACCATCGTGCTGCCAAAAGGAGCAATGACAACAAACAACATGGAGGATAAAGCCGCGGTAGGGTGGATCAAGGGACTCATCCTAAACTTGGCTGCCCTTCCGCGGGATATTTTATACCAGCTACAAGATGGAGCGACGACAAAACTTTGCGCTACAGAGGGATGCGTAGTGAAAATTATAAGTGAACAGTGAATCAGCATCGAACAACTTAGCATACAATGTGATGAAGCAGTGGCTCAGAACTAAAAGTTGGAGCAGATTGTAGAGGAAGCATATCACCACGTCCCAGAACTAGAAATTGCGATAGATCAGCCAGTAGGAATGCGAATCCACAAATTGGCCAGTGGATTTTGTGAGGCGAAGGAGGAAGCTACGAGGATCCAGCTGGACCTCAACCTGCAAATTGTTGAACTATGGTTAAAGGTGCAGCCCTCCATGCCACCAGAAGTTCAAGATCAGCGCGTCAGCGATATCCGAAAAGGGTTGGAAGAAATTGAATAGATAGTGCAAAGCTGCACCATGTTGTTGTAAGAATCCTTCGGGGTCCTTGCAACCTTACAGGAGAATCCCACCATACAGTGGTTGGAAAAAGAGGTGCGGGAGCTTCAAATGCAATATGACAGTGTGTGCGGGATGGCGCAGACACTAGTCCTAACTCAGCGGCTCGCGAGGCTACAACAAGCAAAGGCATTGAAGGAGCAAGTGGACGCAACGCACCAAAAAGAGGAAGTACTTAAAGCACGCATCCAGCCTTGTGTCACATGGAATGAGTCAATCTTTCGGACAAGATCGACCTCCCTAGAATCTTAAGATATCTAGTGACAAGCAAGCCAATCAAAAACTATCTTTCTCTAAATATGCAATTATAAACAAAGGCAAACAAGTATTTTAGGCCTACCTTGGGTCCAATGCAAGCTTGTGGATGCCTCACTCCTTTGATCCAAATGAGCTCCTTTGTAGCAAATTTTCAAACACAAAAAAACAAACAAATTAAATAGCACCTGAAGAGCCAATATCATAAAGCATACTTAACCTGATGATCAAGGAATTCATGAAACAAATGACATAAGACACTTTGTTGAGAAAAATGAATCTGATTGTATTAATTCAAATGAAGAAGAACTTTACAACTTGTGCCTTGATGTTGTACAAGCTCCTCCCAAGGTCCAACAAGAAGTCTCCTCTACCTTGGCAAGTTTCACTCTCTTCCCAATAAAGCCAAAAATGTATGTGATCTCTCCTCTCAAGCTTAACTAGGAAGTCTCAATTTCACTAGCATTTATCCTCAAAAATGTTCAGCTTCTAACCTCTCTAGCAACCAACCCAATGCCTTCATTTATAGTGCAATGGAGTGAAGTTACTAGGTCCTCCTTCAAAGGGATAAAGACCTCCTTCAAAGGGATAGCTCCTCTCATCAAGGGATTAGCTCCTTCTCTTTTGGGATGCATGAACCACCTCAGAGCGAACAATCCACGTCAAAATTCCTTCTAGAATCATCTAGAATTAACCCAAAGTGAGTTTTTTATAATAAACTTGCGCCTTTTTGACTTTCACAGGGGTCTGCACCCACTCCTTTAGGGACAGAGCGGGCAGGTCCGCAGTTTTTCTGAACAGGGGGTGCAAGACCGCAGGTAATAGTGAGAGAAAGTGTAGAACCAGAGCTTTATTGATTTTCAATGTCTTTCTCTCATTTTCAAAGCTTGACTTGAAGAGCTGAGGTCTAAGACTTGCTTAGGAGGACAGTATAAGTGTTTATGGACATATACTGACTGCAGATAGTCATGGTGACGATATTTTTGTGTAATAGATTTCCCCCTAAAGTGCGAAGTCTGTAGTAGATGAGGATTTCATTTATCATATAGGAAGAGTGAAGTACTTTATCATTTCGAGGATCATCTTGAGGAGAGCCTAGTTGGAACCTGTAAAAACATTCAATGCAAAATATATATATGAGATCATATCATCACTGAGGTACGCATTCCCATACTCAGATCAAAACTAACTAGAAAACTATCTACTGCTCTAATATAGGAATGATCTTGTAGTACATCATAAGTATAGACACATGTAGACACAGTATGGACGCAGCCATCTGTTTATGAATAGTCCACAGTATAATGAATACAGAATTCCTTGCAGCCTGGATGGTGGAAACTAGATCTAGGGTCTTCATTTCTACTTCCCGAAACAGTACGATTCTATCCATGCGAATAAATGTGTTGAAGTCGAACATGGTAGAAACCACTTGATTACCAGTCAATGATGTAAACTGTTAACAAGTGTGAGAGAAACCACCATTAAAGTCAATGGCTCTCAAAGTACCCAGTACAATCCATGAGATGTGAATAGATGTGTTGATGTTGAACATATCACGGAATCCTTTGATCGAAGGTCAATGATGTAACCTGTCATCGAAGGCGAGAAACCTGCCATTGAGGCATGCAGATCCCAAGGTACTGACATTTTCTAGATCATCTTTCTAGATAATGAGCTGAAGTCGATAGAAAGCGATCCGTCGCAGGCAAGCCCACAACACGAAATCATAGATCAAGTTGAAGAAATTTAGTTGCAAGGACTGACTCAGGGATGGTCAAGATGGATGACAGATATTTTGCAGATGAATGGCTTATTCACACAGACCTCTTGAACACATAACGACATGACAGATGGTTTGGTGACAATTGACCCAAAGTTAATACCCAGAAACCGGCTGAAGACTTTCAATGTGGTTTGATCAACTGTTAGGCAAAGGATTTCCCAACCCAGGTGAATGAAAGTGTCGTGTTCAAGAGTGGTTACAAAGTATGACAAACAGGCTCATTTTTCTCATTTTTCCCCCACCATTTCTGGCAAGTACCTCTTTATTTTTGACAAGCTTGAGGAGGATAACATTTGCTTGATTATAAGCTCATCCTTCGGATGAGTCCAACTTAGTTTAGATTCGAACCCTAAGAAGGAGTGGTTCATTCCTGTTTGTAATTGAACAGGTCCTTTACTATAAAATTTTAACGATTCCAGTATAGGAGAAACTCGGCGTTTTTCATTTTTAGAGAGTCTGAAAAAAATTAAGAAGACTCCAGGGTTGACCTTTTTCGAAAATTTGTGTCTCCCAAGCCCGAAAAAGTATAAAATAATACTTTAGAGAACCGCTTGATCTTTACGACCAAGGAGTACTTTTCGTAATTAGTGCCCCTGATCCGAAAAAGTAAAAAAACGATCAACGACACGTCGTTTCATAACCAATATCGAATTTGAAACGACAAAAATCCGGCAATCTTTTCATGTTTTTACGGTCAAAAAAGAGCTGTAAGTGGACTGTATTTTTAGTTCCGTTTTAACGAGTTTAAAAAGAAAAAACTCGGCGATCTTTTCATGTTTTAGGAGTCAGAAAAGAGCTTAAAGGTGACTCTAAATGTTTTTTCGTTGAAAATGATAGATTTCACCCGAATAATCTGTTATCCTGAACAAAAATGCAAACATTACTCATACCTTCTTGAAATGGATAAAAATGCTGCCAAAATTACCTTTCTAAAGTGAAACATAAAAAAATTTGCAATTCATTTACTCAAAAAACTTATAAAAAGGGCTTTCGTCAATTCATTTTTACCGTTTGAGATTTGGGTGAGAAAATAGTGCTTTTGTTCAGAAACTTCCCGTGAATATTGCGGAAAATCCAACCGTCGGAATCGAATGCCATCTTCTCCAGGTAATCCACATCATCCTACTCTTCAATTTTAACCATTTCACTTTTTGTTTTAGGGTTTTATTTCATTTTTTGGAGGGTTTTTAGGCTAAAACCCCGCTCGCGCGGGCCTGCAGGCGTAACACTGGTAGCCTGCGGACCCCGACTTTTCCTCAATGGGGAAAAAGTCAGGGGTCCGCACCTTGCATGAAGGCAAGATGCGAACCCACGCACTGTCTCTAAAGAAGAGGGTGCGTACCCCGCAGCAAGGGTTTTTAACCCAAAAATTCTCAAAATTGATCCAAACAATTTAATTTCTTGCGTTCTAATTTGCCTTTCTGTTGGATGTAGAGTGTACATCATGCTAGATTGGTGTGAAAGAGAGCATGAGGACGTGGATCTTGCCGCTTTGAATCACCAACCTTCGATTGATGCATTGAAGGCATGCGGCTTGTACAAATTCTGGGCCATACTTGGCATGAGGGCCCAGGTGGATTTCTTACAGTGGCTGGTAGACAGGTGGAGCATACAGGACCAGTGCTTCTTCATTGGTGGCCACCAGCTTAAGATTGAGCCGGCAGATATATACTTTTTGACTGGTTTGCCTAAGAGAGGCAAAGACTTGACTCTATTCAGGACTAGGCCAGGTGGCCAGTCTGTCGATAGCCTCCGGCTAGAGTTCTGCAACAGCCAAGCTAGAGACAAAGGGATAGACATAAAAACCATATCCCATCCTGAACTCATGGTGATTGCATTTACTGTCACCAGACTTTGCGGGAGTGCCACACTACATATTGCCACTGGATCCCAGATGTGGATGGCAGTTGACTGCTTTCGAGGCACCGTCTTCAACTGGTGCGATGCTGTGTTGGCCAATGTAAAAGGCCAACTGACCAGAGCCAAGAACGGACAACTAAATACCTTTGTTTATGGGGCTTTGGTTGTGAGCTTTGGTCTGGAGAGGGTACCAATGTTGATCCCGCAGCACCTTACTGTTGGAGCTGGGCTTCCTCGAGAGCCCAAATTGATGTGATGGGTTGCAGTTATGGCCCGTCATCCGGACGAGGGGACAGAGGTTGTTCGATTCAAACCTGAGTATTTCCAATGGTTGGAAAACTAGGATTTTTCTATTCAAGATTTCCCTTACACTAGGGTAGATTTTCGTGGTGACCCATACATGGCTCTTCCACCAGGAGAGCAATGGGATGACTCAGGTAAAATCATTTTCAACATTTTCCTATTTTAATTTTTTTTATTTTTTATATCGTCCCAAAACTGATAGTAAAAGTTTCAAATGCAGATGTGGGACCACAGCAACCATTCGCTCTCTGGCCTTACGAGAGGAAACAACCAGCTGCAGCCGCACCGACCCCACAGGACAAATCAACAGAGACCTTGGATGAGTTGGAGAGCCATCTAGAGCGATTGACAAGAGACATTCCCGAGATCGACGTAGATGACATTCCTCGTTGACTTCAGCGCTATGTGATTGGGGTCCCAGGACCTTTTAGGAGGTTCCTTTGCAAAGTGGCTTGTGCAGTGGTTTCTTATCGAGATCATCACCAGTGATAGGATGATCGCCTATTGTAGGCACATATGACATTTTTGCTTTTTGTACTTATCATTTTTGCCGATCATAAGGTGTTTTTCAACCTATGATCGAGGACGATGTATTTTTTGACACACTCCTATATATATATCACTATTACCGGCTTATCTTGTTAAACATGTGTTATGAAATGTTTTTAAATTTACATGTATGATTATTGCAAATGTCTACTTAACATTCGAGAAGCAATTGCATCTGCTAATGTATTTAAAGATCTTGGAATATGCTGATATTCAATATAATCAAACTCACGTTCCAAGAGATGCACTCTCAAAAATAATCTCAATAACACTGGATTTCTAATGGCATATACTCTATTAAGTTGTAATACAATGATTTCAGAATCTAACCTCACTGTCAAACTCTGAATCCCAAATGAAATAGATTCAGATAATAACTCAATCACTACACTGCACTCGGCAATGTTGTTTGTTGTTTGACCGAGGCTTACCCCATGCATAGACACCAACTCGTCAGAGGGCAAATAAATAACCCAAGCTGCGGAAGAAATATTCCGTGTATTACGACAAGCGCCATCAGCAAATCCAATGTATGTTTGGAGAGGCATCGACATCAGCAATATCAAAGTAAAACCAAGATAAGCAGGAATAATGACGAAAAACACTCTCTAAGCTAAGCACACTTCTTAAACTAAAACACACCAGCTAGAAAGAAAAACTAACCTAACTAAAGATCTCCAAATCCAAATTTTAAGCATAATACCTCTTCAAGTAAAGACCATTTCTGGGTTTACCTAAAGAGTCCCCGTCAAAGTTTACCAATTCATAAGCCCCTTTTGCTAGCTTTCGCTTGACAACATAGGGCCCATGCCACATAGGAACGAATTTTCCAGTGCCTAATTTATTATAAGCTTGATCGTACAATAACACTAGGTCTCCTTCCAAAAAATTTCGAGGGGTCACATTTCTATCATACTGAGCTTTCATACGTTTTGCATGAGTTTCGATTGCTAATGCAGCTTCACGTCGATTCTCATCTAATTGAGCTAAGTATAACAAACTTCTTTCCTCATCAGAAGTAGCTGGAAGTAACTCGATGGCCATTTGCAGTGACGGGATTTCACATTCAATGGGTAACACAGCTTCCAGACCATAAACTAGTTGGAAAGGAGTGAACCCTGTTGATGTTTTCACTGAGGTTCAGTACGCCCAAAGCGCTGAAAATAGCATGTTGTGCCAATTCAACCGATGAATCCCAATGATTCGTTGGATCATGACGACTAGAACTTTGTTGATGGACTCAACCAGACCATTAGCTTGTGGATAATAAGGAGTTGAGCTATCGTGACGCAAGCCAAGCTGGCCTGTAAGTTCTGTCATCATAACGTTTCGAAAATGGCGCCCATGATCAGTGATAATCGCTTGTGGAACACCAAACCTAGAAATTATGTGATTGAACACGAAAATTGCAGTTGTTTTGCTATCTGCCTCAAATGTAGGCATCGCCTCGACCCACTTGGTAAAATAATCTACCGCAAGGATAATGTACGCATGCCCCCCGGCCGAGTGAGGGTTACATGTAATAAAATCGATACCCAATTTTTCGAATGGACCGACGGCAATTATAGGGTGGAGAGGAGCAGGTGCAGCGCGCATCTTTCGATCAAACACTTGGCAGTTGTGGCATTTTCGGACCGCATTAATACAATCTTTAAACAAAGACGGCCAGAAGTAGCCAGCGCACAATATCTTTTGGGCTGTGGCATACCCAGACATATGACCGCAACATGCTCCAGAGTGATAGTCATTTAAAACCCTTTTATCTTCCTCATGTGTTAAGCAACGTCGAAAAACAGAGTCCGCCCCACGGTGATAAAGAGTATCTCCAATAATTCTGAATTTTTGGGACTGGAATCGTATTTTTCGACGTTCCGACCTTGAAATACTTGGCCGAAAGGATTGGGTCTGGAGATAGACGATGATATCCCCATACCACAGATCTAAAGTGCTGATTAGAAACAAGGATTCGTTCGCAATGGGCTCCTCCGCCATAGTTTCTGTGTCAGCACGCGGGAAGTCACACATTAACTCCGCAAAAACTAAAGATTTCTTAGACTTAGATTTTTCAAACTCCAAGTCAAACTCCTACAGGATCACGATCCATTTGGAGTACTTGCCCCCTAGCAATTTTTTTGTCAAAATATAGAGCATAGGGTTGCAATCAGAAATTACTGCAGTTTTATGTAGTAAAATGTAGTGACGAAAGCATTAGACAGCTTGCACAGCTGCCAATGCCAATTTCTCCACATGTGAGTATTTTAGCTCAGTTGGATTTAAAGTTCGACTAAGGTAATATATCACATGTTCACTTCCGAATTCATCTTCCTGTACTAACACCATTCCAATGGTGGAATGCGAAGCTGCGAGATTTAAGAAGTAGTCCTAGTTGTAGTTGGGAGGATGCAACAACGGTGCATGGGTCAACGCGTGTTTTAGTGCATCAAAAGATTTCTCAGCTATCTCATCCCAAAAGAATGGAGTGTTCTGTTTCAATAACCGAGTAAAACCCTTAGTGACCTCGGCGTAGTTAGGAATGAATCGACGTAAAAAGTTTGCTTTCCCTTGCAAACTTTGGAGTTGGCGAAGGCTCGAAGGAGGAGGCAATTTGATAATAGCTTCAACCTTCGAGGGATCGACACGAATGCCGGCTTTCGAAACAACAAACCCCAGTAACCGACCCGTTTCTATACAGAAAACACATTTGTGTGGATTCAACCGAATTCGATAATGCCTACACCTCATGAAGATTGCACGTAAATGGATGAGATGATCAGCTCGATGTAATGAATGAGAAGGAAAATCATCGAGATAGGTTTGCACAATGTGCTTGATGTCATGAAATTCATAAGACATAGCCCTTTGAAAAGTTGCCCCGGCGTTCTTAAGCCCAAAAGGTAATTTGCAATAAGCAAATGTCCCCCATGGACAAATGAAAGCCGTTTTTGGTTGATCGGCAGGGAGAATATTGATTTGATTGTATCCGGAAAAACCATCCATGAAGGAAAATATTTCGCTGCCGGCACAATCATCAATTATTTGATCGATATAGGGAGTTGGGTAATTGTCCTTCGGACAGCCTCGATTAATGTCCCTATAATCGATACATATTCTTATTGTCCCTTGCTTTTTATTCACAGGAACAATATTCGATACCCAATCCGTTAACGGGAACGGATAAATGAACCCTGCTTTGCGTAATTTTTCAACTTCTACTCTAATGGCAGCAGCTTTTCTCGGGTGAATCTGACACAAATGTTGCCGGACGGGTTTAGCGTCCGGGTAAGCTTTGATTTCATGAACAACAATTGCGGGGTCAATTCCTGGAATTTCCTCATAGGACCAGGCAAACACGTCGCAGAATTCTTGGAATAGGACCTTATATATTTGAATTTCATCTTCTGTACACGAGGCACCTATATGAATGTTCTCAACAATTCCGGGCTTAACCGAAATGTCAATAGGAATAGTTCGAGAAATGTTTCCCAAATTTAACTCTGAATCAGGATTTTTCATTGGATTCCGAGGTTCCTTGACATATTCAGTTGTAAAAATTGATGAAAAATCATTTTTAAAACGATCACCCTCGGGTAAAAACGAAGATCTATGATGGAGATCTTCCCATGGTAAGTCATCGACACATAGGATTTCACGAATTTGCTCATCAGTTTGAAGAAGTTTAGAAAATGTTTTTGAATCCGAGTTTGATGTGAAAAGTGATTCCTCACGTACCACATTCATTACGTCAATTCCGGTTGAACTTGAGTCGGAAAATGATTGCACGGCCTGATACGCAATTTCATATGGACTCAAAGGCATAGCATCACCAAATGAGTCTATCTCAGATTCGGAAGGTACGATCTAAGGATCATCATAAACAATGGTGTCTGATGTAATCATATGAATGGTTGCAGTAGAAGACGATGCGTTGATAGGAGGAAAAGGAAAAGTTCCCAGTAAACCGGCATCTTTAACTAGTCCTACTCCAACATCCTTATACGGGATTGTTGTTTTGCCGACATGCTGAATGCTTTCAGCAGGGGCTGGGTCGGACGAAAAGTAAGTCAGCTGATCTATTATTACAATATTTCCATTATGTGGGAATTTTATAAGCCGAAAGACCGATGAAAGGATAGCTGTCATAGCGTAAGACCAACTACGACCCAAGAGAAGGTTGTAATCTAGAGGGGCATCAACCACCTCCACATCTAGATTAATAGTTTTTCCTTCCACCCCTATAGGTAGATCCTGTAGAATTCCAAAAGGATGAAACCCACGACCATCAAAGGCCTTTAGAATCGTTGGGGATTGATTTAGTGAAGGAGAACCAAGCGATCTCCAACACTGTATCGACATAATACACGTTGAGGCTCCCTCATCAATCACAGTCCTATGAACAGGTCTGTTTTTTACTATCACTGGGATCTGGAAAGCCAATTGATGAGGTAAGCGCGGTGTACTATTTTCTAGATTGAAAGTTATTAGGTTCGAGTCCTGAACGTCAACAGCTCCTATAGCCGACAAAAGTAATTTACGCTATGCTGGGCATGATTGCAGCACTTCCAAAGCCGACATTACTGAAGGTGAAACAGCTAAATATTCAACAATGTTATAGTTCTGAGCCACTCTCGCATGTGGATTGAAAGCAGACTTTCGAAGTGTACCCTTGGCGGGCTGTTTGATTACTAATTCTGGATTAGGTTTCTCGATCTGTAGTGGATCGGAACAGGGAGCTGAGGTTGATGGGCTCGAATGAGAAGATTCTGCTTCCTTCCCATCAACAGGACATTTACTTCCATAATCATGCGATCAAGTCACAATCCTAACATGGGACATCATCATTATAGGTTCCTCAGAGGAATTTGAGGACGAACCTATCATCTTACTGTCTTGACTTGGAAAAGGATCCTTCAAAACAGCAGGAGTTTGGGAACCTGTTGAAGCCCCGAAAATCGGGTCGACAACAAGGGGGATACCCGCCCGGTCCGGACCTTGGTTGGCAGCTCCTTATCCGTTTGGTATAGCGGGTCCGACTGGGGATAACGGGACCAGTTTCCCAATTTAAGGGTATGTGTGTGTGTGCAGAGTTGGATGATGTTGATCTAAGAGTACTTAAGCTACTTTAATCTAACTTTATGCTATTGTAATCTAATGAAAACAACACATCTAATCTATGCTAACCCGGGGTGTATTTCTTCTATTATGCGATCTAAATAGATTTCAAACAATAACTGGTAATAAAGATCATTCAGCTATCATAAGAATAGGAATCAATTAAGATGAACTACTTTGCATAAGAAGTTAGGCAAAACAGTTGTGAACATCATATCGCATAATAAGTTATTCATATATCAGATATAAATAAATGGCTCCACTGTACAAAAGTGCCAAATGGTAACTCACAGATTCATGCAATAACATATAAACAACTAAAACTGTATATCACTCTGAGAATATAAGCAGAAATGGCCAAGAGATAAAAGTACCATTTATGACTGGTCCTACTCATAAGCTTCAAGCAACAATGATTCATCTCTACTTGTTCTAATATCTACCAAGAGTACAAAAGTGCAACATCAGTAGTAGATAGTAAATGCAAATATCAATAAATCTCGATCCATCCATTCATCAAAACCTCCTCTGAGGGTGCAGAAGTGCATGTTCTGAGGACATGTTTTTGACAAATTTCTGGACCCTTCTCTAAATGCATGAGAAGGGTTTAAATACTGCTAACTAACTAACTTAATTACATAAATTTAGGATACAGTTTAAATGACCGCCCTTTTTCTAAGCAAACTTATTTCTAAAATTTGAATCTAATTCCTAACTATTTCTGCATTTTCTCGTTAATGTTGTGAGCATTCAACATTTTCCTGGGAAGAGTCGGTTGGTTGCCTTCTGCTTTTGTCTGAGTTACGCAAATAGAAATGGCAAGCGCTGGCACCACTTTTTTAGTAAAATAGAAGATATTTTTGGGAATCTTCGTCTGGTTACTGCGTGTATACTTGGTAATAGCCCAGATTTCCCTCAAACTGCTTCTTCTTTTGCTATTTCGGTTTCCGGCCTTGCGAATGACTAAGCAAATTAGGGACTTTTCTTTCTAAACAATTTTCTTAGTGATGCGCGATTAGCGCTAGGCGCTAATCGCGCATCAAAAACTACCTCTGTTCTTTGATATGGGCCTTTCTAGTGCATTTTCCGCCTTTAGCGCCTTTTCCTTCGCCGGGTACAAGCTTCCGGATTTTTGTAAACATGCTGCTTTTGTGAGCTCTTGACCTTGAGTGTCGCATCGCCCATTGATATTAGCATCTGTTCAATAATACTCTGAAATATGTGTTTATGTTGCATGCAGTATCCGTTCATGAGGACATTTCCTCTCTGTTCTTCGAGCTTTGACGCTTTCCCCTCTTCCTTAGATGTTTCCTACACCCTGCTTCATATTGTTTCCTGCTTTTCATTTCTGCAGTTCACGCAAAGGAAAAGAGTAAAGATAATAAATATTGACATGAAAGCTCTAAGCTCTATGAATGTATAAAATCATGACACCCATTGTGAACTGACTCTTTGAAAAACACAAAATTGTCCTTCATGAATACTTTGGCGTACATTCATTAATTTCCTTTAAGGCGCACGCCCAATTTTGGTTTACGGACAGCTTTTCTTGAATGTTGCGCCGAGGAATATTTTCGATGGGTGATTTCTGCGACTAGCATCGCAGCATTGCGAATCGCATTATCAATAAGTGTCATCGTAGATTTTCCTGATCAGTTTAGCGCATAATCGCGTTATTGCGTTGATCGCAGATCGCAGATCGTAGTGAGTCATTAAATCATTGTGCGCTGCCTATGCAATATTGCGATATGCGACGTCGCATATTGGCTGTCGGAGATTTCTTATGATTTTTATTTAAGAGCGCTACTTGATGTATGCGATGTGATGAATTTCGCATCGCTTCTTTGCTGTTTTTTATGCTCATAAGGAAATGCTTTATCCTCTTCTCGCGATGCGATATGTTTTAAGGAGTATAATAAAAAAAAGCTTTATAAAATGTTTTTTGAATTTTTTATTAAGGGTCCCCATTTGCTTAGTGTTATTGCTAATACTAAACAAAGAGGGGGGGTGTTGGTGGCCACAACAATGGCGATTCACTTGGGAGAACCAGTTATCTCTGCTTTTCTATTGAATTTTTTCAAACTTCCAAAACAGAAAAATTTTCATAAATCTAAATTTTGTTATGGACAGATAGAGTACATTATGCTTCATTCTATCAATGACATTTTGTTTCAACCTTTTTCTTATTCTAATTGCTTGCTTCCTCAGGCTTGTCCTTGCATTCATATCAGTCATTACTTGGTCTTTTAAAGATAAAATAAAGTCTTCTATGTATGCCAGCTTTAAAAATATGCTCGTTTGTCGTAGGTAGAGCCTCTGCTGCCAGCAGGCGTCCATAGCCTTGACAGGGTTACCTGTTATCCAGCAATGATCCTTTATCCTGCTTAAGGCTATCTACAACCCTCAAAGAAAAATCCAAATTGACACTTTTTCCTTTTTTTATTCTTAAAGAACAATGTCTTGGTTTGGTAGCCAAATTATGACACAGTCATTCACTTGATTTACACTTTTGCTGAACAAGCTGGCTCGTGATGAGACCCCTTGTCTTTTGATTTCAACAATCTTGAGTCATTGCCCTGTTTTGATGGACAGTGTTTGGCAAAGTCGGCAAAGTTATAATATTTGTGATCATGATAAGTCGGCTCGTGATGAGACCTCTTATTCTTTAAAATATATTGTTTCTTGGATATTTCCTCTGAATACTGCAATTTTCTTTAACAGGGAGGAAGTCATTGTTTTCCTTAAGAGAGCTCTAGACGAAAATAATACAGTATGAAAACAGTAGTTTTACATAGAATCTTTATTTTGCTATTGATACCTTTCATTGTGCTGATACAAAACAATTTCTTCGCTAAAGGTTGCTTTCATCAAATTTTTGAAGTTGAAACTAGTATCATATCTAGGCTAAAGTTCTTAACTGCATCTGTTAATAATAAAAATCAGGTTTTCAAAAAAAATTCTACTTATACAAGTGGAAAGCTCAAAATCTGAAAGAGAATTAGTGTCTTTTCGTGAATACCTGTAGTAACCATCTGCAACTGGTTTTATTATGAAAAAAGAAAAAGAAACTAAAACTATTCTACAAAAAATAGAAGAATGATCTTCTATGGAAAATATATTTTAAGGACTTGTCCATTAACAGGCAAAGAATCCCTTCTACCTGCTAAATCCTGTAACACAAACGTTGATGGACCTATGACTTCAACAATCTGAAAAGGACCAAGCCACATCTTTTGAAATTTTGTATGTTTGCCCTTTTCTTCATGAGCCTTATCCCATTTTAAAACTAAATCTCCCATCTGAAAAAAATTTCTGGTCATTATGTTTGAATCAAAAGAGGATTTTATTAGCACTTGGTGATGAGCATGGGTTTTCTTAGCTTGTTCTCGTTGTTCTTCTAATTTAATTATTTCCATTTTCCTTAGTTGTATGGAGGAAGTAGATACTTCATCGATGTATTATACTAAAGACAAAGAGGGGATGACTAAGTGAGTTGGAAGAACCACTTCTTTCCCATAAACTAAATTAAAGGGAGAAGTGTCGATCGAAGCTTTCTTCATTATTCTATCTTCCCATAAAGCATTTACCAAAGCTTTGTGCCAATTCTTTTGGTTCTGGTCAGCTGTTCTTTTAATAATCCTGATTAGGTTTTTATTTTTTGACTCAGCTAACCCATTACCCTGCAGATAGTAATTGGTCGAATATTTTAGTTTGAATCCTCTTTTAAGTGCAAATTCAGTCATTGCATTCCCAGAAAAGTATGATGCATTATCAAACATTAAAGCCATCGGAAATCCAAACCTAGTGATTATAAATTGATCTATGAATTCAATGATGTTTTCAGAATTAGCTGTCTTGAGAGGAACTGCTTCTACCCATTTAGTAAAATAATCTGTTGCCGTGAGGATGTATCTGTGCTGCTTAGAAGAGTGAGGAACGATCTCACCTATTATGTCCAAGCCCCACTGACTGAATGGTTGCTCGATGTTTACCGGTTGTAGTGGCATGGACGGTTTTTTTTGTCTCCCAGCAGTAGTTTGGCAGACTTGACATTTCCTCACGTAACTGTGTGAGTCTTTGAACAGCGTAGGCCAGTAATATCCTGCACGTAAGATCTTATGTGTAGTAGCATCTCTAGCGTAGTGTCCGCCCGCTGGTCCATCGTGGAGTTCCTGCAAAACTTTTTCAGCTTCAGTTTTCTCAAGACATCTAAGAAGAACATAATCATAATTCTTTCTAAAAAGAATATCATTTATGAGCTGATATTGTTTAGTTTTCAACCTCAGAGCTCTTTTCTTAGTGTGATCCAGGTGTGATGGAGCATACCTGTTCTTAAGATAATAAATGATGTCAACATATAATGATTCTGCTTCATTTAGGCTTACCTCATACACTTGTACCTCTTCAGATGAATTTTTAGAAATTTGTGATGCTACAGCTAACATTTTCCAGAAGCCTTGTCCTCTTACAATGTTTGCTGGTTTGATCTCAAGGTCGTATTCCTGTAAAGCAGTGATCCAATTCGCTCTTTTCTCACCCACCTCCTTCTGTACTAGAAGGTTTCTTACCACTGGAAATGGTACTATGATATTAGTATGGGTTTTAAGTAAGAAAGGTCTGAAATATTTGACCGCTTTGAAAACATCATAGGCCTGTTTCTCCACGTCTGAATAATTGAGTTCAGCACCTTGTAAATTTGAGCTAAAAACGCAATTGGAGCTTCCGCTTTTTCTTGATTTTCTTGAGTTAAAATCGCAGCATATGATTTCTTTGAGGCAAATGTGTATAAGATAAAAGATTCTGAAAATTTTGGGGTTGCTAAAGATGGAGCATTAATAATAGCTTTTTTGATCAGGTTGAATGCTTCGTGTTCATCTTGAACCCATTTAAAATTTGAATTCTTTTTAATCATGGTTTGCAAAGGAGAAACAATTCGTGAAAAATCTGGGATAAATCTCTTTACAAAATTCATTTGACCAAGGAAAGATTGCATGGCTTTTTTATTATGAGGTAGGGATATTTCAAAAATTTCTTTGATTCTGTCAGGCTCAATGTGAATACCAGATTTTGACATTATGAATCCTAGAAGTTTCCCTTCACTTAATGCGAAAAAAGATTTCTTTGGGTTAAGTGAAATCCCATACCTTAAACATCGTTGAAAGATTTGTTTCAAGTCTTTGAGATGATCACTTCGCTTCTTGGAGTACACTGTTATATCATCCAAATAAATTACTACAGATTTATTGACTAAACCCTTGAACGCGATGTTCATGGCTCTCTGAAATGTAGCGCCAACATTAATCAAACCAAATGGCATCTTCTGATATGCGTATGTGCCCCATTTAGTTCTGAATGTGGTTTTCAACTGATCATCGGGATGTACCAGCACTTGATTGTATCCTGAAAATCCATCCAAAAAAGACACCAGTTCTGAGCCTGCTACTGCCTGTAATATCTGTTCCATAGGTGGGAGAGGAAAATTATCTTTTTGACAGGCTTTGTTAAGATTCCGAAAATCGATACAGATTCTAATATCTCTGTTTTTCTTTCTAACGGGTACCATGTTGGAGACCCATTTGGAATGTCTGACGAGGAAGATTATTTTGGCTTTTAATAACTTATTCAGCTCAGTCTTTATCTAATTTTCTAAATTGGGGTGGATCTTTCTCAGTTTTTGTTGGACAGGTTTCTCGTTGTCAATCGTAGGAATAGTATGCTGAATGATAGAAGTGTCGTATGTTTTCAGCTCATCGTAATTCCAGGCAAAAACATTTTTATACTGTCTCAAAAGATGAATATACGCTAGTTTTTCTTCAGGGGCTAGGCCGATGCCTAGATTAACGTTTTGTGGTTTATCATCGGTTCCTAGGTTTACTAATTCGTAGTTCAGAGTTGAACTGCAGAGCTTTGAATTGGTAGACCTTTTAAACCGACTTTTCAAATCGTATAAGTCTTCTAACTTAACCATCGATTTAGGTATAGCATTATCAGTGCTATCTTGTTGTATTTGTTGATCGTGATGGTCTTCGTCAATTATTTGATTGGAGTAGGATCCTTCAGAAGTGAGAAAATTTACAATATCAGGATCGTCATTGAATACTCTCCAATTTGTAATGTTGTCAGGGAAGGACGGTCTAAAGATTAATTCTATTGAGAATCTATCTGGACTAAAATCTTCGGAGGGAATAAGTCTAGAGGCTACGTTAGCCAAAAGGTCTGCGCTTGCGTTTTGGAGTCTGGGGATTGAAGAAATATTAAATGCTACAAAATGCTCAGTCAGATCCTGTACTAAAGATTGATAGTGTTTTAAATGACCTGATAGGCAATGTATAGTGTTACATACCTGTTTGACGACAATCTCAGAGTCTCCGAAGACTTGAAGATACTTGACGTTCAACCTGATTGCTTTGTACAGGCCTTGCACCAAGACCTCGTATTCTGCTGTATTGTTTGTGAAATCGAATTCGAGTCTGCACGTAAGCATGGTCTTATTTCCTTCTGGACTAATCAGAACGCATCCTGCTCTTGCTCCTTCGTTAGATTTAGAGCCATCGAAATATAATTTCCAAAACAAAGATGTATTTACAGGTTTATCTACAAAATTAACACACTTTGAACTATCAGTTTGGGAAAAATTTTCGACTTGGGACAAAACTGAATTTTCTAAGTAGGGTGATGTGTGAGCATTGAAATTACCGAGAAAAGAATCTACCGAGTAATTGCCTATGATGTTGCTGTTATATGATACTACTACATTTTCTCCCTCTAATTCCGTTACTATGTACTTCTGGTGTAACTCTCGTTCAACTTTTATTTGATTTGGTTTACCATTGTAGGGTAACCACATGTGCGACCAGTCGGTTGAAAAGTATCCATGGAGTTTCTCAGACCATTCCCTGCTAAGAATTAAGCCATAGAATTCTGGGATATCAGCCACTAAAATGTCAATAACCTGACATACCTTCGGGTTGGATGACAATCTTATGGTTACTTGATTAAGTTCAACAATCAATTCGACTTGCAATCGATGAAGCTGAACTATGCGCACTACGGATTTTTGTGGTTGAAAATTCAATTTGGCACATATTGATTTGGGTAAAATATTTGATGAAGCACCAGAATCTACCAAACAATTGTGCACGTTTTTATTGAAAATTTCATAAGTGAGAAGAAACAGGGGAGTGTGAGATCTTGATCTTCCTCCAATCAAGGCGATATCATTTGGATCAATTTTATTGATCGCATTAGTTGGAGGTCTTCCCGTGTTGTGGGAAGATTGAGAGAGTACAGTGGTAGGCAAAGGTGCAATAGGCACGGCATGTAATTCTTTCATCATTATCTTCTGTTGATGTTTCAATTTGCTCAATTCATAAAGAGTGATATTAGCCCTAGTCTTTTTCATGTCATCAATAATATTGTACTCCATTTCATCCAATACTATCAGTGTTTTTGATGGAGTTGGTTGATCTACTTGGACTGGGCTAGATTGAGTCGCTTTAGCGGTTGTTTTCTTTGTTGCGACTTTATCTTTTGTTGTAGAGCTTGTGCTCTTCTGCTTAGGGGTAGTTTGGGGAGGATCAAGCTGATTTTTGCTTCGTGTGCTAACCGGAAATACTTCTTGATCTTCTTCTTGTGGGAGGATGAAATCCCACATTCCTTGTAATTCCACAAATTCTTCGTCATCAGTTTGCCCTTCAGTGGCACTTTCTTCTTCTCTTTCTTCCTCAGTTTCAGCATTTGAGATGGCATTGGGTGGTTTCGGATCCATTAAAGGGCCTCTTTTAAAAGTTCTGAAGGGTTTATTTGTTGAAGTTTCTGCTACTTGTTTTTTATGTCAATCATCTCATTAGACATGGTTTTTAATACTTTCTGCAATCCTTCCAAATCGAAAGGGTCTTTCGTTTGTTTCTTCTTGGAGTCTTCCTTGAAGGTGACTTTTTTAGACTTGCGTTCCTCGATCGCAGATCTCTTTTCTAAGGCTATTACGCATTTTTCTACTGCTATCGCCTCTGTCAAGTTCTCAACTAAGGTTGTTTTATTTTCTCTATCTACGAAGATTGCTATGTTTAATGGTAGAGAAGTAATATACCATTCACATCGTACTTCTTCGCTAGGTTGGGAAGCAGTGTGAATTTTGTTGAGAATTTTATTGAACCGTAAATTGAAATCTTTGATAGGCTCTTTAGCTTCGGCTTTAAGATTGGATAGGTCATTTATTAACGTTTTCGTTGATCTGTCATCACAAAACTTGGTAAGGAATTGATTCTGGAAGATATCCCAACTTGTGATAGATCCGGAGGGTAATGAAAAGTACCATGACCCGGCTATCCCTTGCATTGTATAGGGAAAAAGCTGAACAACAGCGTCCTCATTAGTGACTCCGTTGAGGTTGACAGAAAGCATGAAATTGTTAATGTGTTCTTCAGCTAGCATGCCTGCTTCCGGATTGAATTTGGGCAGCCATTTCTCAGGATGGGCCAGTATTTGACTCAAGGGTGCAGGCATTAAAACTGCCCCAGGATTGTTCCATGGAGACTGGGCCATCACTGAGCTGCTAGTAAACGAAAGTGCAGAAGATGATCCCTGTGGCTGGGAAGATGAGGATACTATGATCGTAGATGATTGAAGAGGGGTTGTGGTAGTTCCGGTAGACGGATGGATGATGGTTTGGAATGGACGTGTGGGTGGTTGACTTCACGGTGATATAGTTGAAATGGGTGATGTAGACGAAATAGTCTCACTGACAGACTCTTGTGGAGATTTCCTCGCTCGTTTCCTGGTGGGAAGAGGCAACTCAGTTGGCTGGATGCCAAATTTTTCACTTTTTAACCTGGTTAGGGGATGAGCAGGATTGTACTGCGAAGTCACGCTGCTTTGAGATTTATCAGACTCCTGAGGAGAAATGGAAAATCCTTCAAGTTTGTGAATCAGAGATTCAACTCCAGGAGGTTCAATGGTAAATTGGTTTGAAATATCAGGGTGTGTAGCAGCGATTGATACCCGAGCGACTTCTGACTCTGGATTTAAATATATTGGAGAAGTCGGGGGAGATGATGAGGGCGATTTACTCTCAGAATGGTATTTAGATTTTGATTTAGGTGCCATTCATAGTTCAGGCCCTCCTTCTAGCGCCAAATATGTTGAAGCCCCGAAAATCGGGTCGACAACAAGGGGGATACCCGCCCGGTCCGGACCTTGGTTGGCAGCTCCTTATCCGTTTGGTATAGCGGGTCCGACTGGGGATAACGGGACCAGTTTCCCAATCTAAGGGTATGTGTGTGTGGGCAGAGTTGGATGATGCTGATCTAAGAGTACTTAAGCTAATTTAATCTAACTTTATGCTATTGTAATCTAATGAAAACAACACATCTAATCTATGCTAACCCGGGGTGTATTTCTTCTATTATGCGATCTAAATAGATTTCAAACAATAACTGGTAATAAAGATCATTCAGCTATCATAAAAATAGGAATCAATTAAGATGAACTACTTTGCATAAGAAGTTAGGCAAAACATTTGTGAACAACATATCGCATAATAAGTTATTCATATATCAGACATAAATAAATGGCTCCACCATGCAAAAGTGCCAAATGGTAACTCACAGATTCATGCAATAACATATAAACAACTAAAATTGTATATCACTCTTAGAATATAAGCAGAAATGGCCAAGAGATAAAAGTACCATTTATGACTGGTCCTACTCATAAGCTTCAAGCAACAATGATTCATCTCTACTTGTTCTAATATCTACCAAGAGTACAAAAGTGCAACATCAGTAGTAGACAGTAAATGCAAATATCAATAAATCTCGATCCATCCATTCATCAAAACCTCCTCTGAGGGTGCAGAAGTGCATGTTCTGAGGACAAGTTTTTGACAAATTTCTGGACCCTTCTCTAAATGCATGAGAAGGGTTTAAATACTACTAACTAACTAACTTAATTACATAAATTTAGGATACGATTTAAATGACCACACTTTTTCTAAGCAAACGTATTTCTAAAAATTGAATCTAATTCCTAACTATTTCTGCATTTGCTCCTTAATGTTGTGAGCATTCAACATTTGCCTGGGAAGAGTCGGTTGGTTGCCTTCTGATTTTGTTTGAGTTACGCAAATAGAAATGGCAAGCGTTGGCACCACTTTTTTAGTAAACTAGAAGATATTTTTGGGAATCTTCTTCTGGTTACGGCGTGTATAATTGGTAATAGCCCAGATTTCCCTCAAACTTCTTCTGCATTTGCTATTTCGGTTTCCGGCCTTGTGAATGACTAAGCAAATTAGGGACTTTGCTTTCTGAACAATTTTCTTAGCGATGCGCGATTAGTGCTAGGCGCTAATCGCGCATCGAAAACTGCCTCTGTTCTTTAATCTGGGCCTTTCTAGTGCGTTTTTCACCTTTAGCGCCTTTTCCTTCGCTGGGTACAAGCTTCCGGATTTTTGTAAACATGCTGCTTTTGTGAGCTCTTGACCTTGAGTGTCGCATCGCCCATTGATATTAGCATCTGTTCAGTAATACTCTGAAATCTGCGTTTCCGTTGCATGCGGTATCCGTTCATGAGGACATTTCTTCTCTGTTCTCCGAGCTTTGACGCTTTCCCCTCTTCCTTAGATGTTTCCTGCACCCTGCTTCATATTGTTTCCTGCTTTTCATTTCTGCAGTTCACGCAAAGGAAAAGAGTAAAGATAATAAATATTGACACGAAAGCTCTAAGCTCTATGAATGTATAAAATCATGACACCCATTGTGAACTGACTCTTTGAAAAACACAAAACTGTCCTTCATGAATACTTTGGCGTACATTCATTAATTTCCTTTAAGGCGCGCGCCCAATTTTGGTTTACGGACAGTTTTTCTTGAATGCTGCGCTGAGGAAAATTTGGGATGGGTGATTTCTGCGACTCGCATCGTAGCATTGCGTATCGCATTATCAAGAAGTGTCATCATAGAGTTTCCTGATCAGTTTAGCGCAGAATCGCGTTATCGTGTTGATCGTAGATCGCACATATCGCAAGATCGCAGATCGTAGTGAGTCATTAAATCATTGTGCGCTGCCTATGCGATATTGCGATATGCGACGTCGCATATCGGCCGTCAGAGATTTCTTATGATTTTTATTTAAGAGCGCTACTTGATGTATGCGATGTGATGAATTTCGCGTCGCTTCTTCGTTGTTTTTTATGCTCATAAGGAAATGCTTTATCCTCTTCTCATGATGTGATATGTTTTAAGGAGTATAATACAAAAAAGCTTTATAAAATGTTTTTTGAATTTTTTATTAAGGGTCCCCATTTGCTTAGTGTTATTGCTAATACTAAACAAAGAGGGGGGGTGTTGGTGGCCACAACAGAACCTTTGACAATCTTCGCAACCTCTGCACGATGAGGGCAGTCTCTTGTAAAATGTTCTTCGTCACAAATGAGACATGGATAACAAATTTTGCGTTTCTCATCATTGGATTCCGCTTTTTCTGGTTTCTCTTTCAAATTTTTGTCTGTTTTATTTTTCTTCTTCCCTTTCTTCTTACCACCGGATTTTGATTTGGCTGTAGATGACTCTACAACATGAATATTGGCGGAAAGCTCCATGGAAGATTCTCCTATCGGGGAATCTGGCAAGGTTATGATAGGAGAAGAATTCTTGGAAGACTTCTTCTTACTTTTGGTGTTAACCGTACCAATCATACCATCAGCGGCATGAGACCCTGAAGGAGCTGCAGCGATTTGATTTTGCTCAGGAAGATTGGGGATTTTCTCGTGTAACGTACCTGACTGAGTGTAAACTAAGTCAAGGTACTGTGCTTGAGCAATTACTTGCTCCTCAGTAACGACTCCGGCCTTAGCTACATCTTCAGTGATCTTTGGCAACAAAGATTTTACAAACCATTCGGCTAAGATCTGATCCGAAATAAAAACTTTCACTAAACGCCGTCGATGTCTCCATTCATGAATGTGATCTGAAATGTAAGTGGACATCGACTGCTTTAATGAAGTTAGTAACTCCGTGCCATTGTCATATCTGACTGGCAACTGAAAATGAGTTAAAAACAAAGTAGCTAACTGACTAAAATTATAAAAAGCGACTCGCGGTAACTCAATGTACCACTTGGCCGCAAGACCAATTAGAGTGCGCTGGAAAAGCCTTAAACGGATTGAATCATCTGAAATGGAGTTAGACGCACACCAGAGGTGATAAGTCATCACATGGTTCGACGGGTCCTCTCCCGATTTACCTTCAAACTTAGGTATATCACTAGGCAACTTATTCGGCATTTGCGGCCAAAACGGAAGATAGTTAATTGGATTGTTCGTAAGGTGCGACAAGTCAGGCAATTCCAAAGTTACAATAAATGGTAACTGACGATTAGGGTCCCTGAAACCCTGGGTCATGAGACCAGCCCCAGGAGGAGGATATCCAGGATAACTAGGAATCGGAATTGCATTTGGGATATTATATCCTCCCGGAAAACCAGGATTAACCGAACCGTACTGGGGTTGTTGAAGTTGTTGATATGTATACCCAGGGTACGGTTGATACTGATAGGCTGGCTGCTGCATAGTAGGACTGAATTGGTACTATCCCTGGTATGGTTGATAAGTAAATTGAGGTTGACTAGTGACAACCGTACTTGAACCAAGTTGTCCTACAGGCATTTGAACCGAAGTTTGAATTGTGGGTCCAGACTGAGGTAAAGATGCCTGAGGAGTTGATACAGGAACAATAGAAACCGGAGCTATCGATACTCCAGAAGTAGGTGGGGTAGATTGAACAGATGTTGCAGCAGTTGCAGCAGCCGTTTGAGGCGGAGTACGAGGCATACTAGGCCCAGGCTGAGAAACTACAGAAGGTGCAGAAGTTTGAATAGTAGACTGGATGGGTTGCTGGGGTGAACCAGAAACCAAGGGTTGTCTAGTTTGAGATGACAACTACACATTCGGTTGCAAGACCTGTTGAGTTTGCGATGGATCCCACACTAAATTCATTCCGGGGTACGGACCCATAACAGGTTGAGGATATGGAGGACCATAACCGGGTTGAGGGTAGGGTTGATAATTCAAAGGTACATTTCCTGTTCCCTGAACAAATGACTGACTGGAAGGTGGTTGGTAACCTTGGGTTGGGTACTGACCTTGGGGTTGAAAACCCTGAGGCACGTACTAATACTGGGGTTGACCTTGAGGTACATATTGGTACTGGAGTTGACCTTGAGGTACATATTGAGGTTGGGGTTGACCTTGAGGAACGTACTGACCCATAGGTATGTACTGTCCTTGAGGTTGCCCCCCAGACACAATTTGGGTACCTTGAGGTTTCCCCCCAAGCGATATTTGAGGACCTTGAGGCTACCCCCCAGGCGGTAACTGGCCACCTTGAGGTTGAGGATTAGGAATAGTACCTAACATCATGAGAATATCTTCTACACTCAACGGATTAGTACCATTGTTTCCAGTTAATAACCCTTGTTCAATGGGTTGAGGAGATGCTCCTGCAAAAGTACGAGAAAGTGACTGATACCTAGAGGGAACAGAAGGACCGCCGTATAAAAAGGATTCTGGCGATTGAGTAAACACGGACGACTGTCTTGACATATTTAACGGAGGATAGTAACCTCTAGGTGTTGGATGATAAGGAATACGAGGTGGAGAAAACTTAACCATGGGTTTTCCAAAAAATTAGTCAATGAAAGATACCAAGAACTACTCCTAGGTGGACTGTAAAAGATCGACTGACGCTCCCTAAGTTCTATATCTGGTTGATTTTCAGGGATAGGGATACCTTCTTCCGGAGTAGCAAGTTCTTCAATAGCTATTAGTCCAGAAGGAAGATTTTGGGTAATTACTCTTTCTACCCTAGGTGAATCAGGACCACTAGAAGCTGGAGAGGCAAACCCTGATGTTGGAGTAACAAGTTCAGATATCTCAGGTTCTTCACCTATATCACTAGTAGATGAAAAGCTACCAGTAAGTTTGGAAACTAAAACAGATTACAGATTATAATCTATTACTAGAGCTTGATAATCAGGATGTACAACCAATGAAGACTCTCCTTCTTCAGGTGACCCAATCTATAGTCACTAGGAGTGACAAGGGCTCGTAGCCCTTCAGGTCAGCTTGGTGAAAACTCAGGAGGTTCGCCCCGAATTCTACGGGACTTCCTTGGTAATTCAGCCACGATTAATTATTTAATCTACTTCACACGCAAACAAAGTAAAATCTCAATGAAAACCACCTAAAGCCTCTAAAGAACCAAAAAAATTTGAAACACACACCTAAAGAATCTAGGAGATCAAACACACACAAACAGTAACTTTCCGGACCGAAAACACTAGTTGGTGATGAAATCCAACGTCGCAGAATTCAGTACAGAAATGGTGGTTGGAATAGTTACCCCGGCAACCTGCTTAATGAATAGACTGGCACAAGTTCCTCCACTAAACCGTCTCGAGTGAAGTGAACCCCCCAGAAAATCCAAGTGAGTCTAGCCGACGTCTGCTCCAGGTACAGTGGGATCTTCCCACCACTGTCACCTTAGGAAGAATCCTAAAGAATATGGTCACTAAGGTTACCAACCAAAACAAATATACCTGGGGGAATAGTCTACAATCCGATACGCACGCAAGGGCAGAGTAACAAGCTCAATCCCCTTGAAGGCTCCTTGACGTAATCCAAGGTTTACCAACAAGTGACCCCAGGCTCCTCGACAATGGTGAATCCGAGGTTTACCATTTTTAATACCTAAATATTTGGCATCGTTCCCAATGAGGAAGGATTGATTCCCACACTGGTTCGGACATGATCTCATGCTTCTCCTTTAATAGGAGCTTTCCCAGAGTATAAATGCAACAATTGGATTTCTTCCTACCACAAGATACAACTACTTGTTTGTTTTACTATCTTGGAGAGTTAATTACTCCCTACTCCAAGACACTAGCCTAAGCTATGTTGGTGTATCAGAGCCCTAGAAATAAAAATGTTACTAGATAGATTTTACTTTAAGGATTATTTTTATTGGTTTTTGCTTAAGTCAAGAGGTGGCGGAGATGAAACTCCTGGTGTAAAGACTCGACTCAAAATCACTAAAAAATGCACTTAAGATGATTAAGCAATCTTTTCCCTTCAATGAACTTCTAGCTAGGAAAGAGTTTGAGAATGCAAATACTTGTAAACACAAATCTTTCTTAACAACAAATTAAAAGAAGAGCTTTTCGTCTTTTCCAATGCACTCAAAACGAGACAACTAGTTATTTTCACAAAAATTTCCCTCTTCTTTCAAACACTCAAATCACTACAAAAACAAACTTTTTCCAAAAGAGATTTTTTATATTTTTTATAAAACACTCAAAACTATGGAAACAACTAATCTTGATATCTATAAACTATAAAAAACTATTTGAAGTCAAATCATACAAGATGTTTTTTCCAAGGATGTTTTACTTAGCTATATGCAAACTAAGGACCAATTTATGCAGAATCACACATCAGTAAAAAAACAACCAATTTTCGTTTTCTTTTCTAAAAATGAAATCCAAACTTTTAACACAAGCTTTTCGAAGTTTCGTAAAAATAAAACACAAGGTGGATTCCTCAAAAAAGGTAGATTTTGCAAATGGTCAGACTCATAAGAAGGCTGGTAAAAACCAAGGTGATCTGAGGCTTCTACAGCTTCTAAGCTCAGAGCTACTACAAGACCAAAATGAAAACCATACCCAACAATCAAAACTTCTAGGAATTTCACCTAAAACCCTAACACTAATGAAATTAACCTAAGGAAAGCTTCTGACACGTTATATGCAGGTCTGGGCAGTGGATAATAAAATCTAAATAAAAACTAAGCTGACTAACAGAGAAAATCTTAGGTTTTCCAAAATTTTGACAAGGTCCGCAGGCCCACAGTTAACATAGGTGTGGTACCGCTCTGTGCTAAAAGACAAAGTGCGGATAGGTCCGCATTATGTCCCAAGCTGAGGGTGCGGTCCTCTCCCAAATTTATGAAAGACAAAAATAATCCTGGATCTACTAAATCTACCCAATTCCACACACAACAAGCGAAAAACAGAAACAAAAAACACAGTTTCTCATGGCAAAGTAAAAACAAGGAAAAAATCAAGTCCCCAGTGGAGTCGCCATTTTGTCACACGAAATGAGTCAATCTTGTGGACAAGATCGACCTCCCTAGAATCTTACGATATCTAGTGACAAGCAAGCCAATCAAAAACTATCTTTCTCTAAATATGCAATTATAAACAAAGGCAAACAAGTGTTTTAGTCCTACCTTGGGTCCAATGCAAGCTTGTGGATGCCTCGCTCCTTTGATCCAAATGAGCTCCTTTGTAGCAAATCTGCAAACACAAACAAGCAAACAAATTAAATAGCACCTGAAGAGCCAATATCATAAAGCATACTTAACATGATGATCAAGGAATTCATGAAACAAATGACATAAGACACTTTGTTGAGAAAAATGAATCTGGTTGTATTAATTCAAATGAAGAAGAACTTTACAACCTGTGCCTTGATGCTGTACAAGCTCCTCCCAGGGTCCAACAAGAAGTCTCCTCTACTTTGACAAGTTTCACTCTCTTCCCAATGAAGCCAAAAAGGTATGTGATCTCTCCTCTCAAGCTTAACTAGGAAGTCTCAATTTCACCAGCATTTACCCTAAAAAATGTTCAGCTTCTAACCTCTCTAGCAACCGGCCCAATGCCTTCATTTATAGTGCAATGGAGGGAAGTTACTAGGTCCTCCTTCAAAGGGATAAAGACCTCCTTCAAAGGGATAGCTCCTCTCATCAAGGGATTAGCTCCTTCTCTTTTGGGATGCATGAACCACCTCAGAGCGAACAATCCACGTCAAAATTCCTTCTAGAATCATCTAGAATTAACCCAAAGTGAGTTTTTTATAATAAACTTGCACCTTTTTGACTTTCACAGGGGTCCGCACCCACTCCTTTAGGGACAAAGCAGGTAGGTCCACAGTTTTTCTGAACAGGGGGTGCGGGACCGCAGGTAATAGTGAGAGAAAGTGTGGAACCAGAGCTTTATTGATTTTCAATGTCTTTCTCTCATTTTCAAAGCTTGACTTGAAGAGCTGAGGTCTGAGACTTGCTTAGGAGGACAGTATAAGTGTTGATGGACCTATACTGACTGCAAATAGTCATGGTGACGATATTTTTGTGTAACACCTTGGATTGATGATGCCTTCTTTATCATGGCTAACATTGAAGGAAAAATCGTGCAAATGAAAGCGATGCATGACCTGCGACAGGGATTTGACCCTAACAATGAGCATTCAGTTGAATGAGCAGAATGGATCCAGTGGATAGCAGAACAGTTCGCTATAGATCTTCATGCAACATAGGCACAGTTAGATGGACTTAGCGCAAAGATCACAGCACCAGTAGAGTGACTCCGAACGAGTCATGATGATTGTGTTGGGGGCCTGTTGGGCAGCGGATCCCCCCCATAGCATGTTTTTTGGGCTTGAAGCCCAAATTTTGGTAAAGTGTAATGTAAAGACCCCACGAAATGCAGGCGCAGAATGCGAGAGTCTAGGGTTGTCCACCCTAAGATAATGTAATTTAATGTAAAGTGTGTCGGCCTACCCATGGTCCGCGGACCATGGGATTGTATAAATAGAGCGAGGCTCTAAGTGTAAAGTCAGTCTTAGCTTTGAAAAGAAACATAGGGTTTTGGATGATGAATTAGCTCTGAGTCTGTAAGTCCGAGTCTTGGGTTGTAGTAGTAGGAAGAGGCTTTGCAGTTGAGTGTGCAGAGGCCTAGTAGAGTCTGCAGCTATGTGCGCGGACCCCTGCAACTGAGTGCGTAAGGCAGAGTTGGGGTTATACTTGGACATAGAATTAATAAAAGATAAGTTGATTCTGGAATATTCTGTGTCTATGCTTCTGTTATATTTATGCATCTCTTACAATTTTATGATTGTATGCACTTGTTATGAATGTTGAATGATTAATGAGAATATTGGGCCCACATAATTAAGTTAAGATCTATAATAATAGCACAGTAAGGAATAAGGATCTAAACAACACCTCTTGGCACTCTTTACAGAGCTACGCAGAAGTAGTTACACAAGTGTGAAGGACAAACAGTTGCACGAAGCAGTGCAAGCGCACAGGTTCGGTTCGTGAACTTCCTAGACCTCATCAAGATATCCCCAGGGTGCAGAAACCTGGTTCCAACACCCTCCCATACTACCTCAAGTGAGACCTCAGTCCGCACACCGCAGACTGCCACCGAAAGGGCTGGTAGTTTTGTGATTTGTTTGGCTAAATCACTTCTAAACCTGGGTCAAGCCCCAACAAGCCAATAGTAAGGCATGTTGCTGCCTAGGTACTGCTACGGCATCCTGAGCGAGCCAGGGAGGGAGTGCTTCCGAAAGAGGTGGGGGTTAATTCCCACCTAAAGGAGGCAGTAAAGGTGGATTCCCACCTGGAGGGGGCGGTGGAGGAGGATTCCCACCTGGAGGGGGCGATGGAAGCTGATTCCCACGTGGAGGGGACAGTGGAGGCAGATTCCCACCTGGAGGGGGAAAGTGCCGATTGGGATATCCGATGCAGATAGAGACTTGATAGCATCGTAGTAACTCATGAGAGATAGAACTTAGCCCTTTACCAATGCGAAAAGTGATATGCGATGGAGGAGTGGTCAAGCGATTGCGATAAGCAATGAAGGCATGCATTGAGAGATGTGTAAAGACCGATGGAGCGCAAAAAGGGTAAGTTATGCATATTTGTATAGTATTTCTATTATCAAGGTGATATGCGATGGAGGAGTTGTGAAGCGATTGCGATAAGCAATGAAGGCATGCATTAAGAGATGTGTAAAGACCGAGGGAGCGCGAAAAGGGTAATTTATGCATATTTTTATAGTATTTCTAGTATCAAAGCATTGATATAGAAATAAGGACGTGATAGAATATTTTGAGGGTTGAGTCCATACACACCCATAGTAAAGAGTGGGGGTTGGTCATATGTGTGGGCATAGAGCACCATGAAGGTTTACGAGGATTGAAAAAATCTTGATGAAGGATATGAATGAACGGCTAGACTGAGTTATAAATGAATCATGCCACAAAGATTTATTTCGGGGGGTCTTAACCATTAATAATTGAAGATTTGACTCGACAGAGAGTTAAAATCCCTGGGATAAAAACAAATCATTCAA
Source organism: Pinus tabuliformis (assembly GCA_031772625.1). Taxonomy (NCBI): domain Eukaryota; kingdom Viridiplantae; phylum Streptophyta; class Pinopsida; order Pinales; family Pinaceae; genus Pinus; species Pinus tabuliformis. The sequence continues at coordinate 501,737,575 of CM062818.1, read as the reverse complement.
GGAGTTATCATTCTGAGAAATGAAAGATCAAACTTCTAGGGGACCCATTCAAATTTGCTACCAGAGTAGGTTTTAATAGGGTGGTGGTTGTGGCCACAACATGTCCACATGATTATGAGGATGAGGCTCTATCAGCGCCAAAGTCCAAGGAGATAAAAGAAGAAGGACAAAAATTCCAAGAAGGAACTTGAAGAATTAGGAAAGAGTTTAAGAGCATCTTTGTCCCTCAGTCGAAAGATGAGGAAAATGGTAAGCTTTTACATGTAGTTTCTTTACATGAAAATGTTGATTTAAGCTCTTTTGCAGCCTTTGAGAATCATAGCAAAGGCATAGGAACAAATCTCTTGTCCAAGATGGGTTACAAGGGAGGAGTTCTTGGAGTGAACAATTAAGGCATTTTCCATCCAATTTAGGCAAAGGAGAGACCTCAATATGAAGGTTTGGGCTATGTTCAAAAGGAAGAATGGTATTCCGCCGATAGCTCTTGGGTATCATTTTCTTTTTTTCATAAGAGAGGACATGTTGAGGAAAATTGTTGGGATTTGCATCTGGAATTGGTACCATCTTGGTTTCTAAAGCAAAAAGAGGACATGAAATGCAAGAGCTATCCAAAGAGAGTTGAGCAAGTTGAAGAAGAGACTAAGACAATTTCTTCTCACCATTCAAGTTACTCATGTAAGAAGCATGGTTCAAAGGATAAAAAGGGAAGAAGTAAGTCAAGTTCTCATCGCCAGGCTCATAAGCCAAAGGACAACCATAAGAGGTATAAGTGTCCTGATTATTCAAAGGATTTTTATGATTGCAAAGAACATGATGATTTGAATAACATGCTGTGGAATGTTTTTCCTTGCACTTTTTTTTATGCACCTAACCATTGTGTAGCTAAGTTCCACAAAAGGAAAGCATTAGTCAAGAAGATGAATATGTCAATTGGAATTGAGACCAAGAAGGGAAATTCTCATCCAAGTTTAAAGACATTTGTGCCAAGAAAATCTCACAAAAACTTTTGCACTCATTGCAACATAAGTGGGCATTGGATTGAAAAGTGTTCGAAGTTTCATCCAAAGAAGGACAAACAGGTAATGGAATCACCTGGGAAGGAGAAGTTAGAGGAATGTGAAAGGCATGCCATAACCGTTCTAGAAGTAGTTCAAGAAGGAAGTGAAGTGCAGAAAGAAAATTCCCTAACATGGTTGGGTAAGAAATGGTTGGAATATTTGTCTAATTAAAGACTGCATTAATCTTTGTATTTCACTTATTGCATGTCCCCGTAGTTGGGCATTTTGTAAAAGTGATGTTTGTGAATAAATCACTTATATGAAACAATAATTTCTTTTGCATTGTTATGCTATTTTTTCTTGATGATGAGTCAATTTGTATGGGAATTTGGGAATCAAATCTATTCCATATTGTAAGATGCATTTCCATTTGTGGACTAGTAAGTGTTACACAGTAATTTGTCACTGTCCTCATCTTAGTCCCTCTTCTGTGTCATGTGTCAAATAAACATGTTCATATCTTCCCACCAATGTAAGAAGATTAAGCAAATTCTCTCTAATGCTGAAGATTGACCCTTTTTTACTAAGTTTCTGCATCTTTGCTAGTAAACCCTTAAAATCCACAAGATTCTCTATCATGCACTGTATCGTTGCGACATCATCACTAGTACCCAGTTCATGACCCAGGACAATCTAGATTTGGCGAATTAATTCAAACAGTAAGCCTTCTGGATGTTTCTAGAGCTAGTTTTTGGGTCAGTTTGGGTCGCCTTTCTTCCTCTGGGATGGTGGTTCCGCCTCTTGTGAAACCTCCCTTGAGGATAAGATCCCTCTCCCTCATTTCATGGAGGCTCCTCCTCCTATAAAATCACTCACCATGACTATGATCTGCTAGTTTTTTAGTTACTAGTTCTTTTGGTTGGGGCAGTGCTGCTAGTGCTTTTGAGTTTGATAGATAGCTAGTGTGAGTGTGACAAGTGTGGGATTGTTAATAGCTTGTGAGAGGTTGTGGAGTGCCCTTAACTTTGTATTAAATATTATGAGTGAGAGAGAGATATTGTATGTTGGGAGACCCATCTTGGAAGAGTGAATGCTTGGAGAAACATACTGGGTGGACCCTCCGAGAAGGCTTGTGATGTCAAGACTTGGTTGTAAGCTTTGCTCTTGATTTATTATTAATATAATCAATGATGATTTCCTATGTCTTGTATGTAATTTACTTGATAGCTCATGATTTCTTGACTTTATGAGTAAATATATCATTGTTGTTTCTCAGTTACGTGCTCTATTGTTTTCCTGTGGTGTTTCAGGTTGATTGCTCATTAAGGAGAAGGAAATGGAAGCTGGAGCAGCACAATGGAACTTCATCAACCACCAGTTTGAGGTAGGCCTCCAACGATGAATATTTAAGGGAATCAATTGTTGTTTTGTCTTTGTTGTGACTAGACCCACTCTAGGGCTAGAGGGGTTGCCTCTATCCGCAGAGGGAACACTTTCCTACATCACAAGTTGGCAACTCCGTTGGGGAGTCCTTCCTCTATTGTTTCTCTTATTTACTTTTGTTTTATTTTGAGTTAGTGTCTCTTGAATTTTGGGGTTGAACCATTAGTCTTTTGGGTTACCTGGGTCAATCTGGGAAATCCCTTTATTGTCTGTAAGGACAGACTGGTCTTTGTTTGGGAGTTTTCATTCATCTTTCATTGTTTTTAAGTTCATCACTGAAAAAAGCTAAACAGTCGTGCCGACGTTGCCTTGTCTCTGTTTTAAAGGTCTGTGCATCGCTGAATCCTGTCGTATAGTCGCGACGATTCCTGGAATCGCCCATCACATAAGAGATGTGTACTCCCGCGACGATGTCGCTCTATTGCTACAGCTAGTGGCTGATTTTCCCTAGTTTCTGGTGTTACGCCCGCAACGATTCCTGTAGAATTGTTTTTTCAATTCTACCTCCTAAATTTGCCAGTCTGGTTAATCCCTTACTGTCTTTCTCTTTCCTATTAATTTGCTTTAATTGCTTCTAGTTAAGGTGCTTACTTTTTGGCTTCATTGAGTGAATCTTGCGTTTTTTACTTTGTGTCCTAGCTTTTCAAGTTTTGGATTATTTGGCTTGGGTTACTTGTCTATCCAAGGTTCATCTACAACCGTCTTATTGATTTTCTTGAGGCTTTTTCGTTGCTTGTTTTCTTGCTGGTTGATTTTTAGTGTCGATTATTGAACCAATTTTTTATGTTGATTCGATTTCTTCACTACCAAGCATAGATCACAATTGTTTGGATCGATTAGTTCACACTTGCTTTTTTGTCTCTTTAAATTCAAAACAAAAAATTAAAGGATTGCATTCATTTGATATACAAAAGTGAAAGTATATGTGCATTTCAAATTTCCATGTTTGAGAAATTGAAAAGAGAACTATAAATCTTTCATTATAGTATCGATGCATCATGGAATTGATGTGTTTATGCACTGTGTCTCTTAGTGATTGCATTTGTTGATCTTGGTTTTGTCTTGGTCTGGGAATGATCTCTCTACCTTTCTATAAGTAGGTGTTCATCGAAGTAAAAGATGCTTTACTCATTCTAGCTGCATCCTAGGTTTGATATACATACAGTAAGGCCTGGAAATTGAAACATAATTCAAGATCAACTCTAAAATGAACTGAATGAACATAACAACACATTGGAACATAACGCACATTATTTAGAGGTCTAGGCTAGAGACATGCTCCGATGTCGTGTTGAGGGCCCCGAAGTCGGGTCAACAACAAGGGGGATACCCACCCGGTCCGGAACCTGGTTGGCGGCTCCTTGCCCGTTTGGAGTAACGGGTCCGACTGGGGATAATGGGACCAGTTTCCCAATGTGAAGGGTGTGCATGTGTGTGTAGAGTTTGATGCTATTAATCTAAAAGGTTTCTCTGGACTAGTCTTAATTCTAACAGCTAAACTACTTCTATACTAATGTGATCTAATGAAGAGAAAACAATACATCTAATCTACGCTAACCCGGGGTGTTCTATTTTGTTATGCGATCTAGAAAGATTTCTAACAACAGCTGGTAATAAAGATCATTCAACTGTTATCAGAATATAAATCGATAAAGATAAACCATTCTGCATAAGAAGTTAGGCAGAGTAGTTGTGAACAGCATATCGCATAATCAGTTTTCTATATGTCAAGCATAAATAAATGACTCCACCGTATAGAAGTGCCAAATGGTAATATAGACATTCATACATTAACATATAAAGAACTCAGCTATATATCACTTTGGGGATACTAGCAGAATTTAGTCAAGAGATAAAAGTACCATTTATGACTGATTTCACTAATAAACTTCAAGCAATAATGATTTACTTCTACTTGTTTCTAATATTTGCTAAGAGTACAGAAGTGCAACATCAGTAACAGACATTAAAATGCAAACATAAATAAATCTCGATCCATCCATTCATCAAAAACCTCCTCTAAGGGTGCAGAAGTGCATGTTCTGAGGATAAGTTTTTTGACAGATTTCCGGACCCTTCTCCAAATGCCATGAGAAGGGTTAAATACTACTAGCTAATTGATATTAATTACACGAATCTAGGGAATTGGCTTCAAATGACCGCCCTTCACTAAAAGCAAATTTATTTCTAAAACTTTAAATCTAATTTCTGACCGTTTCTATATATTCTCTTTAGTGCTGTCAACTGCGCAACGCTTTCCTGGGAAGAGTCGGCTGACTGCCTTCTTCTTTTGCTCGGGAGATAAAAGTGGAAATAACAAGAGCTGACACCTCCTTCTGACAGACCAGAAGATATTTTCTAAAACCTTTCTCTAGCTGGGTGTATTCGCCGCATGTATACCTAGCACAACCCAGGTTCTTCTCGAACTGATTTTGCTGTTGCTGTTTTGGTTTCCAGTCGTGCGAATGATTGAGTGGGTTAGGAGTCGCGCTGTATGGACAACCCTCTATTTCGAGAATTGTTTCCGCTCTTTGTTCCAGGCTTTTCTGGAGCGTCCCCCTTCTTTTGCGTTTCTCTTTTTGCTTTACCCAGTCTGAGCTGTAAGATCTTTTGTGAACACGCTGCTTTTGTGCGTCTTTGACTCTGAGTCCTAGATAGTCTAATTTCATCAGTGCCGGTTGTCTGATAGTCTAGAATCCGCGGTCCTGCTGCATGCGGCATTCATTTGCGGAAGCATCTTCTCTCTGCTATTTAATTGGCACTTTCCCCTTTCTCTCAGATGTTTCCTGCATATAGATTTATATCATTTGTGTGTCTTGCAGTCTACGCAAAGAAGAAGGGAAATGAAAAGATTGACATAAAAGCATTAAACTCCAATGAATGCATAATCCTGACACGAATGATGACTTGACTCTTCGATAAATGCGATGCAATCATTTCTTGATACTCAAGCATGCGGTCATTAATTTCCTTTAAGGCGCGCGCTTGGCCTTGGGTTTATCGTGTGATGAGTCTTTTCGGATTGCAGATCGCAGTTTAGTGATATCGCAGTCATCGCAGATCGCAGATCTTATTCAATGGTTCATGGTGCCATAGCGTGACGTTTGCGATGTGCAATGTCGCATATCGGCGATCGACGCTTCTTGGAGGCCCTCCTTTTAGAGCGTGTTTGAGATGCATGCGACGCGATGAACTTCACGTCGCTTTTTTGCATTTTTACTTTTCGCGCTTTGAGTAATGCTTAGACCTTCCTTTGCGATGCGATTTAAGCCTTAGGGAGAAAAATACAAAAATTTAACAAAACATTTTTTGGGATTTTTTGTTCAGGGTCCCCCCTTTGCTCGACGTTATTGCTAATATCAAGCAAAGAGGGGGGGTTGTTGGTGACCACAACAATGGCGATTCACTGTGAAGAACCAGTTATCTCTGCTTGTTCTATTGCATTTTCACTTCCAAAACAGAAAAATTTTCTTATGTCTAAATTTTGTTATGGACGGATAGGGTATTACCCCTTATCCTGTCAATGATGTTTCGTCACAACTTTTTATTTCATTCTGATTGTTTTCTTCCTCTGGGTTATTTCTTGTATTCACACCTAGACATTACTCAGTCTTTTCAAAGACAAAATAAGGTCTTCTCTGCGTACTGGCTTTGTAAAGTATGCTCATTTGTCGTAGGCAGAGCCTCTGCTGCCCGCAAGCGTCCATAGCCTCGACAGGGTTACCATATTATCCAGCAATGATCCTTTTTCCTGCTTGAGGTTATCTACAACATTCCAGAGAAAAATCCTTTTGACACTTTTCTTTCCTTTTTGATTTTTATTTTTTATATTCTCTAAAGAACAATGTCTTGGTTTGGTGGCAAAATTATGACACAGTCATTCACTTGATTTACACTTTTGCTGAACAAGCTGGCTCGCGATGAGACCCCTTGTCTTTTGATTGCAACAATCTTGAGTCGTTGCCTTGTTTTGATAGACAGTAGTGGCAAAGTCAGCAAGTTATAATATCTGTGATCATGATAAGCCAGCTCGTGATGAGACCTCTTATTCTTTGAGATATAGTGTTTTCTTGGATTGTTTCTCTGGATGCTGCGATTTTTCTTAACAGGGAGGAAGTCATTGTTTTTCCTTAAGAAAGCTCTGGACAACAATAATAGAGTTTAAGAACAGCAGTTTTGCAGAGAATATTTATTTTGCTATTGATGATACTTTTCATTGCGTTGGCATACAACAATTTTTGCCAAAAGTTACTTTCATCCCAGATTTCTTTGTGAAGTTGAAACCAACATCATATTCAGGCTAAAGTTAACTCTATCTGTCAATAATAAAAGTCAGATTTTTCGAAAAGTTTTACTATTTATACAAGTGAAATCAAAATCTGATAGAGAAATGGTATATTCTTCATAAATACAATTTATGATCACTCACAACCAACCTTATTTATAAAAATAAAACTAAAATAAAACTAAAATTATCCTACAAAAATTAGAAGGATAACCTTCTATGGAAAATACATTTTGAGGATTTGTCCATTTATAGGCAGAGAATCTCTTCTGCCTGTCAAGTCCTGCAACACAAAAGTCGACGGGCCTATGACCTCTACAATCTGAAAAGGACCAAGCCATAGCTTCTGAAATTTCGTATGCTTGCCCTTTTCTTCATGTGCCTTATCCCACTTCAAAACTAAATCTCCCATCTGAAAGTTTTTTCTGGTCATTATGTTCGAATCAAAAGAGGATTTTATCAATGCTTGGTGGTGAGCATGGGTTTTCTTGGCCTGTTCTCGTTGTTCTTCTAGCTTGATTATTTCCATTTGCCTTAGTTGTAAGGGAGAAGTGGATACTTCATCAATGTATTGTACTAAGGACAAGGAGGGAATGACTAAGTGAGTAGGAAGAACTGCTTCTCTCCCGTAAACTAAATTAAAGGGAGAAGTGCCGATAGAGGCTTTCTTTGTAATTATGTCTGCCCATAGGGCGTTTACTAGCGCTTTATGCCAATTCTTTTGGCTTTGGTCGACTGTCTTTTTGATAATCCTGATTAGGTTCTTGTTCATTGATTCAGCCAACCCATTACCTTGCGGATAATAGTTGGCAGAATACTTCAGTTTGAACCCTCTTTTGAGCGCGAACTCAGTCATGGTGTTTCCAGAAAAATATGAAGCATTATCGAATATTAAGGCCGTTGGCAATCCAAACCTAGTAATGATAAACTGATCTATGAATTCAATAATATTTTCAGAATTAGTTGCCTTGAGAGGAACTGCCTCTACCCATTTAGTAAAATAGGTAGTTGTCGTGAGGATATACCTATGCTGTTTAGAGGAGTGAGGAACGATCTCACCTATTATGTCCAGGCCCCATTGGCTGAATGGTTGTTCTATGTTAACCGGCTGCAGTCGCATGGATGACTTCTTTTGTTTTCCTGCAGCAGTCTGGCAGACTTGGCATTTTCTTACGTGATTGTACGAGTCTTTGAACATCGTGGGCCAGTAGTATCCTGCATGTAAGATTTTGTGCGCGGTGGCTTCTCCAGTATAGTGTCCACCTGCTGGTCCATCGTGGAGTTCCTGCAAAACCTTTTCGGCTTCCGTTTTCTCAAGACATCTAAGAAGCACAGAATCATAATTTCTTTTAAACAGGACATCATTCACGAGTTGGTATTGTTTGGCTTTTAATCTCAGGGCTCTCTTCTTGATGTGATCCAGGTGAAATGGAGCATGCCCGTTCTTTAGAAAATAAATGATGTCAGCATATAATGATTCTGCGTCGTTTAGGCTTACCTCATACGCGTGTACCTCTTCAGACGATTCTTTGGGGATTTGCGATGCTCCAGCTAACATCTTGCAGAAGCCTTGGCCCCAAACGATGTGTGCTGGCTTGATCTCCAGGTCGTATTCTTGCAAGGCGGTGATCCAATTCGCTCTCTTTTCGCCCACATCCTTCTGTATCAGGAGATTTCTTACCGCTGGGAACGGTACTATGACCTTGGTATGGGCTTTTAGTAAGAATGGTCTGAAATATTTAATCGCTTTAAAAACGGCATATGCCTGTTTCTCTACGTCCGAATATTTCAGCTCAGCACCTTGTAAGTTTGAGCTAAAGAATGCGATCGGAGCCTCTCCCTTTTCTTGATTCGCTTGAGTCAAGATTGAAGCATAAGAATTCTCTGAGGCAAACGTGTATAAGACAAAAGGCTCTGAAAAGTTTGGGGTTGCTAGAGATGGAGCGTTGATGATGGCTTGTTTGATTCAATTAAAAGCTTCGTGCTCGTCTAGACCCCATTTAAAGTTTGAATTCTTTTTTATCATTTTTTGTAAAGGAGAAATAATACGTGAAAAATCTGGGACAAATCTTTTGACAAAATTGATCTGTCCTAGGAAAGATTGCATGGTCTTTTTGTTATGGGGCATGGATATCTTGGAAATTTCTTTGATTCTGTCTGGTTCAATGTGAATGCCAGATTTGGACACTATGAATCCTAGCAATTTTCCTTCACTCAATGCGAAAAAAGATTTCTTCGGGTTAAGCAAGATCCCATATCTTAAACATCTCTGAAATATTTGCTTCAAATCTTTGAGGTGGTCGTTTCGGTTCTTGGAGTACACAGTTATATCATCCAGGTAAATCACTACCGATTTGTTGACTAAACCTTTAAACGCGATGTCCATAGCCCTTTGAAAAGTAGCGTCGACGTTGATCAAACCGAACGGAATTTTCCGATACGCGTAGGTACCCCATTTAGTTCGGAAGGTGGTTTTTAACTGATCATCTGGGTGTACCAACACTTGGTTATATCCCGAAAATCCGCCCAGGAAAGACATTAACTCCGAGCCTGCGACTGCCTGTAATATTTGCTCCATAGGTGGGAGGGGAAAATTGTCTTTCTGATAGGCTTTGTTGAGGTTCCGGAAGTCGATGCAGATTCTAATATCTCCGTTTTTCTTCCTAACGGGTACCATATTGGATACCCATTTGGAATGTCTGACCGGGAAGATTATTCTGGCTCTCAACAATTTATTCAGCTCAGTTTTTATCTGACTTTCCAAGTTGGGGTGGATTTTCCTGAGCTTCTGCTGGACAAGTTTCTCGTTGTCAATCATGGGGATAGTGTGTTGAATGATAGAAGTGTTGTAGGTCTTCAGCTCATCGTAATTCCAGGCGAAGACGTTTTTGTACTGTCGGAGAAGACAGATATATGCTGATTTTTCTTCAGGAGCCAGGCCTTGGCCTAGATTAACGTTTTGCGGCTTCTCATCGGTTCCTAGGTTCACTGATTCATAGTTCAGAGTTGAACTGTAAAGTTTGGCATTAGCTGACCTTTTGAACCGACTTTTCAAGTCGTATAAGTCTTCTAGTTTGACCACCGATTTGGGTATAGCATTATCAGTGCTATTTTGTTGTATCTGGTGGTCATGACAGTCTTCGTCGATTATCTGGTTTGAGTAGGATCCTTCGGAGGTGAGGAAACTTACGATGTCTAGGTTGTCGTTGAATACTCTCCAGTTAGTGATGTTGTCAGGGATGGACGGTTTAAAAATCAATTCTATCGAAAACCTATCTGGACTAAAGTCTTCTGAGGGAATGAGTCTGGAGGCTATGTTAGCTAACAGGTCTGCGCTTGCGTTGTGAAGTCTCGGGATTGACGAAATATTGAATGCTGTAAAATGTGCAGTGAGATCTTGTACTAAAGATTGATAGTGCTTTAAATTACTAGACAGGCAGTGTATGGTGTTACGTACCTGTTTGACGACGATCTCGGAATCTCCAAAGACTTGAAGATATTTGACGTTGCAACCGATTGCTTTGTATAGGCCTTGCACCAAGGCTTCGTATTCCGTTGTGTTGTTCGTGCAATCGAACTCCAGTCTGCATGTGAGCATGGTCTTATTTCCGTCCGGGCTAATCAAAACGCATCCTACTCCCGCTCCGTCGTTGGATTTAGAGCCATCAAAATATAATTTCCAAAATAAAGAAGTATTTACAGGGTTATCTAAGAAACTAACAAATTTTGAATCATCAGTCTGGGAAAAGTTTTCTACTTGGGACAAAACTGAATTTTCTAAATATGGTGATATATGAGCATTGAAATTTCCGAGGAAAGAGTCTACCGAGTAGTTGCCTATGATGCTGCTGTTTTATGCTATGGCTTCGTTCTCTCCTTCCAAATCCGTCACTATGTATTTTTGGTGCAATTCTCGTTCAACCTTTATTTGATTTGGTTTCCCGTTGAAGGGTAACCACATGTGCGACTAGTCGGTTGAAAAGTATCCATGGAGTTTCTCGGACCAGTCCCTGCTAAGAATCAGGCCATAAAATTCAGGGATGTCAGCCACTAGGATGTCGATAACTTGGCATACCTTGGGGTTAGACGACAGTCTTATGGTCACTTGATTCAGTTCGCCTATCACTTCGACTTGTGATCGATCAAGTTGAACTATGCGCACTGCGGATTTTTGCGGTTGAACGTTGAGTTTGGCACATATTGACTTGGGTAGAATATTGGTTGAAGCACTAGAATCAACCAAGCAGTTTTGCACGTTTCTGTTAAAGATTTCGTAAGTGAGGAGGAAAGGAGGAGTGTGAGATCTAGATCTCCCTCCAATCAAAGCAATGTCATTTGGATCGATTTTATTGATCGTGTTGATTGGAGGTCTTCCTATATTATGGGAAGCTACGGCTGTAGGTAAAGGCGTAGTAGGTACGACATGTAACTCTTTCATCATGATTTTCTGTTGGTGTTTCAATTTGCTCAACTCGTACAGGGTGATATTAGCCCTAGTCGTTTTCATGTCATCGATGAAGTTATACTCCATTTCATCCGACACTATTAGTGTCTTTGATGGAGGCGTTTGCTCTGATTGGACTGGGCTAAAAGAGGTCGCTTTAGCAGTTGTTTTCTTTGGTGCGACCCTTTCTTTTGCTGCAGGGCTTGCGCCCTTCTGTTTTGGGATATTCTGGGGAGGATCAAGCTGATTTCTGCTTCGTGTGCTGACCGGAAGTGCTTCTTGATCTTCCTCTTGTGGGAGGATGAAATCCCACATTCTTTGCAGTTCCACCACTTCTTCATCGTCGGTCTGCGTTTCGATGGTGCTCTCTTCTTCTTCTTCTTCAGATTCAACGTTTGAGACCACGTTGGGTGGCTTCGTCTCCATAGGAGGATTTCTCTTAAAACTCCTAAAAGGCTTTCTTGGGGACGATTCTGCTACTTGTTTCCTTATATCAATCATCTCATTGGACATGGCTTTTAATACATTTTGTAATCCTTCCATGTCGAAAGGATCTTTCGTTTGCTTCTTCTTGGTGTCTTCTTTGAAAGAGATTTTCTTAGATTTACGCTCTTCGATTGTAGATCTCTTTTCTAGGGCTACTACGCGTCTTTCAACTGCCAACGCCTCAGCCAAATTTTCAACTAAGGTTGTCTTGCTCGCCCTATCTACGAAGATGGCCAAGTTTGAAGGTAAGGCCGTGATGTACCATTCACATCTTAATTCCTCACTGGGTTGAGAAGCAGCGGGGATTTTGTTGAGGATCTTGTTGAACCGTAAGTTAAAATCTTTAATGGGTTCTCTAGCCTTAGCTTTTAGATTGGATAAATCATTGATTAATGTCGCTGTCGATCTATCATCGCCGAATTTGGTGAGGAATTGATTTTGAAAAATGTCCCAGCTATTGATAGATCCGGAGGGCAGCGAAAAGTACCATGACCCGGTTGTCCCTTGCATTGTATAGGGGAAAATTCGGACCACGGCATCTTCATTGGTAACTCCGTTGAGATTAACAGAAAGCATGAAATTATTGATATGTTCTTCAGCTAGCATTCCTGTTTCCGGATTGAATTTCGGCAGCCATTTCTCAGGATGGGCAGGTATTGGACTTAGGGGTGGAGGCATTAAAACCGCCCCAGGATTGTTCCATGGAGATTGGGCCATCGCTGAGTGACTAGTTAACAAAAGTGCAGAAGATGATCTTTGATGTTGAGAAGATGGAGATGTTGCGACCTTCGACGATTGCGGAGGAAGGGTTGTAGGAGATGGATGAGTGTTTTGAGGTGACGACGTGGGTGGTAGACTTCGCAGAGAGGGAGTTGAGATGGACGAAGTGGATGAAAGAGTCTCTCTGTCAGACTCTGGAAGTGCTTTCCTTGCTCTTTTCCTAGTAGGGAGAGGGGTTTCAGTTGGCTGGATGCCAAACTTTTCACTCTTCAATCGGGTCAGGGGATGAGTAGGGTTGTATTGCAAAGTCAAGCTACCTTTAGATTTATCAGACTTCTGGGTGAAAATAGAGAATCCCTGGAGTTTACGGATCAACGTTTGAACTTCAGGGGGATCGAAAATAGGACGGTTTGATGTATCGGAGTGTATAGCAGCGGTGGATGTCCGAGCGACTTCTAGTTCCGAGTTTAGTCGTACTGGAGAAGTCGGGGAAGTTGGTGAGGGTGGTTTGCTCTCAGAATGGTATTTGGATTTTGAATTATGTGCCATTCATAGCTCGGGCCCTCCTTCTAGCGCCAGAAATGTTGAGGGCCCCGAAGTTGGGTCAACAACAAGGGGGATACCCACCCGGTCCGGAACCTGGTTGGCGGCTCCTTGCCCGTTTGGAGTAGCAGGTCCGACTGGGGATAATGGGACCAGTTTCCCAATGTGAAGGGTGTGCGTGTGTGTGTAGAGTTTGATGCTATTAATCTAAAAGGTTTCTCTGGACTAGTCTTAATTCTAACAGCTAAACTACTTCTATACTAATGTGATCTAATGAAGAGAAAACAATACATCTAATCTACGCTAACCCAGGGTGTTCTATTTTGTTATGCGATCTAGAAAGATTTCTAACAACAGCTGGTAATAAAGATCATTCAACTGTTATCAGAATATAAATCGATAAAGATAAACCATTCTGCATAAGAAGTTAGGCAGAGTAGTTTTGAACAGCATATCGCATAATCAGTTTTCTATATGTCAAGCATAAATAAATGACTCCACCGTACAGAAGTGCCAAATGGTAATACAGACATTCATACAGTAACATATAAAGAACTCAGCTGTATATCACTTTGGGGATACTAGCAGAATTTAGTCAAGAGATAAAAGTACCATTTATGACTGATTTCACTAATAAACTTCAAGCAATAATGATTTACTTCTACTTGTTTCTAATATCTGCTAAGAGTACAGAAGTGCAACATCAGTAACAGACATTAAAATGCAAACATAAATAAATCTCGATCCATCCATTCATCAAAAACCTCCTCTGAGGGTGCAGAAGTGCATGTTCTGAGGATAAGTTTTTTGACAGATTTCCGGACCCTTCTCCAAATGCCATGAGAAGGGTTAAATACTACTAGATAATTGATATTAATTACACGAATCTAAGGAATCGGCTTCAAATGACCGCCCTTCACTAAAAGCAAATTTATTTCTAAAACTTTAAATCTAATTTCTAACCGTTTCTGTATATTCTCTTTAGTGTTGTCAACTGCGCAACGCTTTCCTGGGAAGAGTCGGCTGACTGCCTTCTTCTTTTGCTCGGGAGATAAAAGTGGAAATAACAAGAGCTGACACCTCCTTCTGACAGACCAGAAGATATTTTCGAAAACCTTTCTCTATCTGGGTGTATTCGTCGCGTGTATACCTACCACAACCCAGGTTCTTCTCGAACTGATTTTGTTGTTGCTGTTTTGGTTTCCGGTCGTGCGAATGACTGAGTGGGTTAGGAGTCGCGCTGTATGGACAACCCTCTGTTTCGAGAATTGTTTCCGCTCTTTGTTCCAGGCTTTTCTGGAGCGTCCCCCTTCTTTTGCATTTCTCTTTTTGCTTTACCCAGTCTGAGCTGTAAGATCTTTTGTGAACACGCTGCTTTTGTGCGTCTTTGACTCTGAGTCCTGGTTAGTCTAATTTCATCAGTGTTGGTTGTCTGATAGTCTGGAATCCACGGTCCTGCTGCATGTGGCATTCGTTTGCGGAAACATATTCTCTCTGCTATTTAATTGGCGCTTTCCCCTTTCTCTCAGATGTTTCCTGCATATAGATTTATATCAGTTGCGTGTCTTGCAGTCTACGCAAAGAAGAAGGGAAATGAAAAGATTGACATAAAAGAATTAAACTCCAATGAATGCATAATCCTGACACGAATCATGACTTGACTCTTCGATAAATGCGATGCAATCATTTCTTGATACTCAAGCATGCGGTCATTAATTTCCTTTAAGGCGCGTGCTTGGCCTTGGGTTTATCGTGTGATGAGTCTTTTCGAATCGCAGATCGCAGTTTAGTGATATCGCAGTCATCGCAGATCGCAGATCGTAGACCTTATTCAATGGTTCATGGTGCCATAGTGTGACGTTTGCGATGTGCGATGTCGCATATCGGCGATCGGCGCTTCTTGGAGGCCCTCCTTTTAGAGCGTGTTTGAGATGCATGCGACGCGATGAACTTCACGTCACTTTTTCGCATTTTTACTTTTCGTGCTTTGAATAATGCTTAGACCTTTCTTTGTGATGCGATTTAAGCCTTAGGGAGAAAAATACAAAAAATTAACAAAACATTTTTTGGGATTTTTTTGTTCAGGGTCCCCCCTTTGCTCGACGTTATTGCTAATATCAAGCAAAGAGTGGGGGTTGTTGGTGACCACAACACGTCGTTAAACCTAATCACTATTGCTTTCACTTAAGGTTGGGTGATTCCTCCTTCTATCACTCAATAGCTGCTAATACAGACTTGCGCTCTCAGTACCGTCAAGTATATGTTGGGAGACCCCACTAGGTTATCATCCTATATCCTTAGGAAGCCGTGTCTGCCACCTTGCAAACCGTAATGCACCAAACACAACATTCGAGAAGATTGACTGCCGTACGGAAAGTCCTTGGTTTTCATATGATCGCCAAGGTGTATATGCAGTTTTACGGGTTGTTTGGTAAACCTTTTGCCTAGTTCTCCAGAGTAGTCACTTTCGTTCCTTTTCAGACTCCTTAAAAGAAAAGGTCCATCTGAGCACTTGTCCTTTCAGGCTCATTAAACCTCGAAAGAGATAGAGTCACCTTTTCATCCTTTTCTCGACTCTTGAAACATGAAAAGGTCAAGTTTTGTTCCTGCATCATAAAATTTACTGCCCATGAAATATTCCTGGTAACAGTTTGAGTTCTTGGTTGTGATAAGAGTGTTTTTCAGGCTTGTTCCCAATGGCAACATTCCCTGAGTCTACCAGCCAAGGTCTTCCCCCAGATGGAAATCCTAGTCCGTTTCCACCTTTTGGAAATGTCGGTGCTCTGTACATGGCAATGTTGTCTTTGCCTAGGTTAACCATCGGTTTTCCCATGTGGTTGTTTTCAACCTCGGTGGTCCCGAGCGTCATGACCCCTGTTCCAATGTCTCCTTCATTTGAATCAAGACATGATGATTCCAAGGTTGAGCCTGCACCTTATCCCCTTGTTTCTTCCTCTTCATCTCCTACTTTGCCTGGTGAAAGTTCCACATCTAGTAACCAAGAGACTAAGAAGAAGAAGAAGAAGAAGAAGTCCAATAAGCATGAGGCCACCTATGCAACTATTTCCCCGAGTACGTCTCAGGTCGGAACAACTTCTACTCCTTTGCAGAAGGTTAAGTTTCCTTTTAAATTGTGCAAAGGTGACCATCTTCTTCGTGATTGTCTTGGCATTCCTAGGATCTTAGAAGTATGTTCTCACGATCTGGATCATCCCTCATCATCTTCTGAAGCTCATGATGATGCTACCCTATCAACTGGTAGCATTAAGAAGAAAGGGAAGATTTGATTCCCCTGTAGGCTGTGTGAAGGCAAACATCCCCTTCACCTTTGTCCACTCATGGATCAAGCTTCCGCCATTTTGGAAAGTCTTACAGCTTCTTCACCCTAACTCCCTATTAGTTATCAGAGGCTCTCTTCAGACCCTCTCGTTGTTGACAAAGAGATTGACTCAGATTCTTCTCTTGTATGTCCTCCTCTTTCCAAACCTTGTTGTGCTAAGCCTGCTCTAGACCAACCATTGGTCAGAGAGAGTGTCGACTTGGATTCTCCACCTGTTGATCACTCTATTCCAGAAGAGCATCATTATCATTCTGCTCATGTTCTCCTCGTCTTGTTAGATTCTCTAGAGCTCAAGAATGACCCTCCTATCCCAGTTGATTCAGAGAGTCCTTCTTCGGTGCCTGTTGAGCATGGGGGCAATCATACGATACCCCCACCAAGTAGTTTAGTTGTTTCCTTCGTCTGGATTCATTTGACTACATTTGGCCTTCCATCCTATGTGCCTTTCCAGATTACAATACATGCCTACGCTAAGGCAATACTTGGAACTGTTTTGGATGAGGATGCATTAGTTAGCCTCATGCCTTTCACTACTTGGAAAGCTTTTGGCTCCCCACAGCTTGTGCCAGTCACGCAACATCTGTTAGCATTTGATGGAGGAACCAGTCAACCTTTAGGGATCCTTCCAAAGTTTCCTATTACATTGGGAGGCAAAACTGTCTATATAGACGTAATGGTTGTCCAAGGTGCTTTAGAGTTCAGTATTCTCCTTGGCCGTGACTATGTTTATACCATGGGGGCCCTTGTCTCTTCACTTTTCCGTGTGGTTTGTTTTCCGCACGATGGAAGAATGGTGACTATTGATCAATTGTCATTATTTAGTCTTCTTTAGTCACCCGGTGCCTCTTATACCATCATCCCCCATCGGTTCTTATCCACAAGTAGTACCTTCCTTGCCATAGGTCAATTATGTGGCTACCCGTTCCATCTCTGCATCTACTGATGATTATGCAAATGGTCTCGTACATCATGTACTGGGGGCATTGGAACCCAATCTGTCATGGTGTCTAATGACATGTGTTCCTCTAGAGCAAGATTCTTCCATCCAGTGAAGACCTCTTGGGAGCCATGTTCTCATATGGTCCATGAACATATGATCGAGGAGAGTTCTTGTTCTTTTGTCAACCTCATTAAAAAATGAAAACAAGGGTCTCGAGCATAGTTCTTTGTCTTGTGTCAAGCTCGTTAAAAAATGAAACAAGGTGTCTTGAGGAAATTTCTTGATCTTGTGTCAACCTCGTTAAAAAATGAAACAAGGGTTATGAGGATAGTTCTTTTACTGTGTCAACCTCATTAAAAAATGAAAGAACTTCCTGTTCCAAACTGAGTCTTTTGATTAAGATCTCGTAAAATCCAAGTCAAGTCTTTCCAAGATCCTCGAAGTTGAACCTTCATTCCATCCACCTCGTTGAATGCAATGAAGCTTGGGGGGCATGTACCTCGAGTTGCGTCATTATGTTGGGGGCATGTGAACTTATAACAAGCATAGTTTTTTCGTTTCAATATTGTGTAAACATGAAACCGAATCCAAGCAAAGTTCTTCACGGTTCAAGCTTGTGTAAACATGAACCCATACCCGATTTACACCTCGTGATTGCCATTTTTATCTGCTAAATTCTGCTAGGTGAGCCTTGGTTATTTCGTTCCATCATCACCATCTCTTTGGCCAATCATATGCTTTGACTTGGTTTTTTTTCCTTTCTCGAGGAACCACAGCAATGAGTGGTTTTATTAGCCAGCCTCTTGACCATTACATGTTTTGAGTAGTTCCACCATTGTCGTAACCAATTACTATCGTTTATACCACCGTTCCTCTAGGAAAAGTCCTCTTTAAGCTCTTTTCCAACTTAAAAGACGAAAAGATTGTCGCGTTATTCCTTTTGACTCGTTAAACAAAATAAAAGGCGATCCTCTTTGAGCTTTTTTTTGACCGTATAAATGTGAAAATATTGCCAGACTTTTGTCGTTTCTAGTTCGATATTGGTTACAAAATGTCGTGTTTTCGATTGCTTTTTCTACATTTTTGGATCGAGGCCACTAATTACGAAAAGTACTCCTTGATCGTAATGGTCAAGCGGTTCTCTCGAGTATTATTTTATACTTTTTTGGGCTCAGGGGACACAAATTTACGAAAAATGACCCCTGTGGAGTTTTCTTTTCCGTGTCTTTTTCAAACTCTCTAAACATGAAAAAGACTCCAATTTTTACCTATGTCAGACTCATTAAACCCTGACAACATTGGACTCGTCACTATGATGAGACTCGAGCTTCTCCTCCCTAGGGCTCATTAAACTATCACTAGGTTGGATTTGTCCGAAGGTTGAACTTATATTACAAGCATATGCTATCCCCTTCAAGCTTGTTTTCAAAAATAATTGGGGTACTCGCCAACAATGGTGGGGAGAAATTTGGAAGTCATCATTGGTTACCTACGGCAGCTAGTCACTCTTGAACATCGACACTTTTTCTTCTTGTCGGGTTGGGATATCTACATCGTCAGTTGGCCTTCCGGGGTTTTGGGTTGCCATTTTGCCTTATTCCATCTGATCGAGGTTGCCTCCGTCAAGCCTCTGATCCTTTGGTACTAAAATGCTGCCACATTCCGGAGTCGTGTCGCCGATATGTTCAAGAGTATAATCCTTCTCCAGTTCACACCCTTACCTCCCCCTCTGATACTCTGCTTCACCATCTACCACTTGTTCCTTGTCTCATGTCGTTGATGGGGGAAACATTATGGCCCTCGTGCGACGGGTCATCTCCTATTGATGCCAGCTCATTATCCAGGAGATTGATCTAGAGACCTCCCTTTGGTACCTTGGAGCTTGTATGCCTCAATGGCAAGTTCTTCGCACCTGATGATAGACTTTAATCATTGGCCTTCGATTGGGTGATTCCACGGGTGTTTGACTTCAGTTCATTTTTCACACTTAGTGGATTGTACTGGACAGTACCTTAAGAGCCATTGGCATTATTTGTGGTTTCTCTCGCACTTGTTAACGATTTTCATCATTGACCGGTAATCAAGCGACTTTCTATCATGCTCGACCTCAGCACATCTATTCGCATGCTAGAATTTGTACTATGATCGTTTAGGTTTCAAGACCCCAGACTGAGATTACATATGTTCGAGTTACGTGGATTGGTTCATGATTACATATATGACTCTTTGATGGATGGCTGTGACCATGCCTAAGTCTTCATGGATGGCTAAGACCATACCTTTATCGTTATCATGGTCTTGTCAACTGGATAGCTGTGTCCATACCACAGACCTAGTCTCCTATGTCTTCTGGATGGTTGTGCCCATGCCTAGACTACATGTATTTCACTATCAGAGATATCAGTTGTACTTGCACCTGCAGGTTCTCCAAGGTGGTGTTCCAGTTCGGTCATGGTTTCGTAAAGCATTTCACCCCTCCCACTCTCTCAAACTTCATGCTTTAGGGGGCATCTGTTACACAGTAATTCGTCATTGTCCTCATCTCAGTCCCTCTGTTATGTCATGTGTCAAATAAACATGTTCATATTTTCCCACCAATGTAAGAAGATTAAGTAAATGCTCTCTAATGCTGAAGATTGACCCTTTCTGACTAAGTTTTTTCATCGTCGCTAGTAAACCCTTAAAATCTGCTACGATTCTCTATCATGCATTATATCGTTGCGACGTCGTCGCTAGTCCCCAATTCATGACTCGCAACGATCTAGATTTGGCGCATTAGTTCAAACAATCGGCCTTATGGATGTTTCTAGAGCTGGTTGTTGGGTCAGTTTGGGTCGCCTTTCCTCCTTTGGGATGGTGGTTCCACCTCTTGTGCAACCTCCCTTGAGGATAAGCTCCCTCTCTCTCATTTCATGGAGGCTCCTCCTATAAAATCACTCACCTATTGGAGCACCGGCATTTCCATCTGAGGGAAGCCCTCGGCCGGTAGACTCAGGGAATGTTGCCATCAAGAACAAGCCTGAAAAACACTCTTATCACAACCAAGAACTCGAACTGTTACCAGGAATATTTCGCGGGCAGTAAATTTTATGATGAAGGAACAAAACTAGACCTCTTCATGTTTCAAGAGTCGAGAAAAGGACAAAAAGGTGACTCTATCTCTTTCGAGGTTTAATGAGCCTAAAAGGACAAGTGCTCCTCTTCCTCCTCCATGAAATTCTGTTTCCACCTTTTGGAAATGGCGGATGACATGGGAGATTTTCATTGGTTGGAGGGTGGCCAACCACAGGCTACCACGTGGCATAGCCAGGGGGCACCACATGGCAGCCCGAGGGCCACCAAAATTTATGGCAATGTATGAACAATGGTGAGCAGCGTCGAACTCACGACCTCATGGCAGACAACCAAACTACTTCACCAAACTGACTACGCAATATTTCTTATTATACTCAGGTTTCCATATAGTTTTGTTGTAATATGGTTTCGGCATTGGGGGTGGGAGTTGGGGTCTAGCCCCAGCCTTGATCACCGCATCCTAGGGGATAGGGGCAAGACCATTAGCAGGAGTCTAGCCCTATGCCCTCCCCCACTAACCTTAACCACGAATATAACCATTTTCAGAACTTGTGACCACAATGGAATTAAGCCGCCCGCGAAGTTGTTATGCAGAGTTTGTAAATCGTCAGCGTTAACATTTAACAAGACTACCATATGTGAACATGCCACGAGTTAACAAACCATTGCATAAAACTTTAATGTAACCACCATCACAACCACCACATGTGATCGGAACCGCAGAAGTTAGTTATTGGTTAGTGGATTGGGCGGGGAAGGGAGTGAAGAGCCCGACACCCAGTGCCATGCGCCCCACATGCCCAAAAATTTTGAAATTAAGGGCTTATTGGAAAAATTAGCACCCCGCCAATTTCACCTGGAAATTGGGAAAATTGGCGCTCCGATAGCGAATTTTGGGGTGAAATTGTAGAATCGGTGCTGGATTTTGGGGAAATTGTAGAACGACTAGCAAAAAGGTTAGGGAAGGTCATATCTTCTTCATTTTTTAGTCTTTTCAGGAGCAGGAAGACGCTAGACAACCATTTTTGCGTCTTCTAAAGCCAATGGAATAGGTTTTAGAGACATTGGAGTACTTCTGAAGAGACTTTTTGTAGGTTTAAATCTATGAATGCTAGGATCAATCAATGGGTTGATTCAATTTTTGAAGGCTTTTGAGAATTGAGAGGACCTTGTAGGGGTTTTCTAGCCTTCACATGTTTTCTGCAGTAGCTGAGACATCTATGGTGTATTTTGTGTTTCTCTTTTCTCATTATGTCTTCACGGAAAGTTCTCTTTTAGTGATTCAAGTGAATTGTTGTACTTGTTATGATCCTTGTCAGATGGAGTATGGGGTCTTGATTTGAGAACCCTTTTATTACTGATTGTTTCATGATTAAATGTAGGTTGTCATGTTTTTAGAGTGAGAGTTCTTTGCAGGAGAATGTGTCTATTGGGAACGGGTCCCCTAGTGTCAATTTTGGGGTTAAAAGCCCAAGTTTTGGGGTCAAAGGCACAATTTTTGTATAAAGAATGTAAAGTCTCCACATTTTGTGGTCGCAGAACGTGAAGATGTAAAGGGTCATCAAGGGTTTCCGCCCTTAGTTTATGTAACTTGTGTCAACTTTATGAGATCCACCCTTGGTCTATGGACCATGGGATTATATAGAAAGAGAAGTCTTAGAAGAGTCTAAGGGAGTTTTTAGTTAGTTTTAGATATGTTTTGAGGAGTCACTAATGTAATGGGTCTGTGATAGCTAAGAGCGAAGAGTCTTAGAGTAGGAAAAAGGCTCTGCAACTGTGTGCACAAGGTAGTTAGAGTTTGTAAAGGAGATATGAACATCAATAAAGAGAATTATTCTGGAATTACCTGTGTATGATCTATTTTACTTTTGTTACGAATGCATGCGATTATGTTATGTTGAATATTGGGTTTATGATTTAATGTTGTATTGATGTGTGAATCTATGTGTTTTACTTTGTTATATGAATGCAAGTAGGAATATATGTTTATGCGAAGATAATCATAATGCATGTTGAAGTTATCCACTACTTAAGCTAATCTGGGTAAATACAGTAGTAAGAGTAATTATAGAGGCATGTAAGTGTCTAAATCGCCTATTTAGGGTATGTGAATGACAGTAGTAACCCGAATGACAATCGTAGAACTTCGCTTAGGTCTAGAGGATGACTAAGGGAAGTATATCGATAAGCCCTAAAAGGCTTATCGATCTGAACAAGGGAAGGGTTAGGTTATAAAGCGACATCACTGCCATCTCAAGGTGCAAAAACTTGGTTCCTACATCCCCCCATACTGCTTCGAGTGAGACTTCAGTTCGCGCGCTCCGTAGATTGATGCCGAAAGGGCCAGTAGTGTAGAGATTTTCTTGTCTAATTAACGTTGAACCTGGGTCAGGGCCCATCAAGCTAGCAAATGGTTTCGTTTCTGGGATCAGGATCTGCATAAAGAGATGCGTGATGTCGTATCACTAGAATCCAACTAAGAAGGAGATCGAATACTAGTTGGATAGAAAGAGCCATGAATTTGCGGCACAAGAGAACATGAATCTGTGATTGACGAAAGAACAATGGTTGGAAAAATATCTGTACATAGAGATACATGAGATCTTCTTATGTTCCTTCCTGGTTGAATTGTATGAGTGGATCGTGAAATTGGTAGATAGCCAAGGAAGGTCGAGGCTTGATGGTTCAATAGTCTGGACCCCAGAGTTAGTGCGGAGATTAGAAGCCTCTGAAGATAAGATCGCGCACACTGTCGACCATTGGCTTGATCATATCATAGAAGGGTTCATGACAGATTTCACGGTCGGTACCTTGGTCAGTTACAGCGAAGCAGAGTGCCGCTTCTTCAAGGGGCCATGAGGTAAGTATTTAAAATATTTAAATACCTAGATTAAGATGCTCTTGTGTGAAAAGCGGGTTATGCAGCTACCTTGATGTTTTGGGTTACGCGAAGTGGAAAGACCTTTAGGAACAGAGGGAAAGTAGGCCCTGAATATAGCCCACTGATTGAACCTTATCTGAGTGATGACGAGGAAGAAGCATAGGCTTCTTCGCAGAGCATTGTTTAGTTGATAAAGCAAGGGTTCTCGCGATCACCCCATCCACCCACACTGTCTCCATCTTCACCTCTATTTCATACACCTTCGCCTACACCACCACCACCATTCATTATGGTGAACTCAGTAAAGCTACCTGTGTTCAAGGGCTTGGGAAATGAGGATCCAGACCAATTTTGGTTCATCACGAAGGATGTATGGGAATCTTGGGGTATCACAAATAATCAAATGAAGAAAGAAACGTTGGTTAGTGCTTTTTAGGAACGCACACTAACATGGTACATTAAGTACTGCACTGATAGCATGACATCTGTGTTGGCAGATATCCAAATCGTGTTGAATAAGGAATTCAATAGACCTCAGTTTGAAGTGCAATCAATTATGGGATTCAAAGAGATCATGATGAAGCCTGGCGAGACACCTTGGGATCTAGATCAGATATTGAAGTGTACAATCCATGAAGATAAAATGAATCTAACAGATGGGAAGCACCGCGAATGGTTTGTGGCTTCGCTCCTACCCCATCTAAGGGTTGTGCTGTCACAACAAAAGATTGGGACCCAGGAGGAAGCTCTGGAAATTGCAATGAGATTACATGAGACACTGATGCAAGATGTTAATTTTGGGGTTCAGCAAATTCATGCGCAGTTGCAGAACCTTTTCCTAGAAATGCAGAGTCTGAAGAAGGATAGAACAGCTCGGCTAGAGGCACGTGAAGAAGTTTGGTGCCTAAAATGTAAAAGCCAGGGGCATGACAAAGATCAATGCCCAGTGTTGTAGGGAAAAGTATCCGACTCGGATGACCCTATCCCACTCTAAGGGTGATAGTACCTCAGCAACAACTGTAAAGAAAACTACTTAAGGTTTACTTCTTTATGAAAGCAAAAGAGAGTGGATAAATGCACTAACCGTAGCCTTGCGCTTAATGTCGAATCCAAACTCCTCTCTTCACCGCTTGCTCCCAGCTCTTTGCTCTTTTGCCGGCCCAGCTACAATGAGATCCTGCAAAATGACGAAGAAGGAAACTACAAGAGGCATGCAATCATAACTGATTCACAGATTAGCATAAACCAAATATACAATTATCACAAAACATCATTGGAACAAATGCATATAGAAGAACCTCAATAGCTTTTATTAATGAAGAAGTAAAGGTTCTGAGAGTGTTACAACCTTTGAAGGCCCCAATCCAGCAACACCTCCCAGCAGAAAGAATTTCTCCTCTTCACCTCCCTCAAGAAATCACTCAATAGCTCTATAGTGAAACCAACAGCATATCATTACTTTGCACAAAATTCCAGCCTCCTGAGCTCATAGGAGAGAGCTCCATATATAGATGAATTGAGAAAGGATGAGTCAGCTTGCAACTGATGTGTAGCTGCCTTGTGTCCTCTCTCTCTTCA
The DNA here is from genome assembly GCA_031772625.1 of Pinus tabuliformis. Lineage (NCBI taxonomy): Eukaryota > Viridiplantae > Streptophyta > Pinopsida > Pinales > Pinaceae > Pinus > Pinus tabuliformis. The sequence continues at coordinate 501,712,842 of CM062818.1, read as the reverse complement.
GTTGATCTTCAGTTCTTGAGTCCACTTGGAGAACCTTGCTTCCACTTGGAGAAACAGAGCCTCTGACTCATCACAAGGTGAAATCCCTGATCCAAGTGTCATTTTTGGAGCAATGACTCAGTGTGCCACTTGTCCAATCTCGCTCAATGCAAGTGGCCTTTGTTCTACCTGCTTTGCAACGCAGGTACACCATGGAGGAGTTGTGTTTCAGCGCAGAAGCCTAGTGGAGCACCTGCTTTGATTTCAGGATTGCTTGTTTTTGAGTGTTTTCAGGTGGAGAACTGATCTGAGAGCTGTTGGTTTGCTGACCTTGTTCCTCTAGGGGTAAGAACATCATGTTTAGGGAACTTTGGATCCCTTGGATTATTGACAATTCATGCCTGTTGCTGCAAGGCACAAAATTGTCTATAACAGATGCCCCCTAAAGTATGAGGTCATTTATCGGGTGAAATGATTTATTGAGAGGATCCGAAGTTCATTCAATCTGCTGAGAGGTGTCCTGTAACAAGATACAATACAATACATTATTTTTCATACATTTTCATGATCTAGCTGAGGCGGGCATTCCCATGCTCAGCTTTATAAATACATTTTGGTACATAGAACAGACGATCGTCTGATTGTAGACTGATAATTCTCTGCTGAAATTATCATCCTTTGAGAAGGATGACCATCTGCTGCAATGATGTACATATCAAATGTCTTTATATCCTGAATATATATATCGCAGCCCGGATGGATGAAACTAGATCCGGGGTCTTCAATCTCTTCCGATCTTCACTCGATGTACAAGTCGATCCATGTGAGAATTTCTTGAAGTCGAAAATGGAAAGACATCGCTTGATTAGCGATCAATGATGTAAACCGTTAACAAGCGCGAGAGGAATCACCGATAAGGATGATGACCCTCAAGGTACGGCAATACAATTCACATGGTGGGAATAAAGGACTTGGTGTCGACCACCATGAAAAATCTTCCGGTTGAAGGTCATTGATGTATACCTGTCGCCGGAAGTGAGAAACTTGCCATTGAGGCATGCAAGCTTCAAAGTACTGAAGGGGGTGTTCCTAGATCAACTCCTTGGATAATGAGCTGATGTCGACAAGGAGCGATCCGTCAAAGGAGGGCCTTAATGAATCCCACATCAGTGACATGGAATGGAGCTAGTGATTGTGATGAGGTGAAAACAAACTGTGATGTATGATTCAGGGTGGCGGTCATGAAATGGATGAAGGACAATGTATGGCAGTGGATGGGACACGGTTGACTCTTTGCAGAACTACATCTCTTGAACATATAACGACACTGATGTGATGGATTGGTAGCATTACCCCAAATGTGGATGGTGTGTCGAGGACCATGGTTATGAGACCGGTGAATGAAACAACCCAACCCGATTTGATACGGAGGACAAAGTGTCATGTTCAAGAGCGACTTGCTACCATTAATGCTGTGAGGTTCTCCCAATTTTTCCCCAGTCATTGCTGACCAGTACCTCTTTATTTTTGTCAAGCTTGAGGAGGATAACATATGCTTGTTCTATAACCTGCCCTTCGGGCAAGCCCATCGCTATGTTTTAACGAGCCTAGCGATAGGGAAACTCGTTCTCATCTAAAGACAAGTTTGTCGCTATTTAATCATTTTAACGAGTCTAACGACAAGGAAAACTCGGTCCTTTTCATTTTTAGAGAGTCTGAAAAGGTACGAAAAGTTAACTCCAAAATTCCTTTTTCGTCATCTAATCCCTTAAGTCCGAAAAAGTATAAAATAATATAGAAGGGATGAATTTTCGATTTCTTTAACGAGCCGAACAAAACAAGCGCTCGATCTTTTTGTGCAATAATCCCTCAGGTCCAAAAAGATTAAAATCTAGAGGAGGGATAGCTCTTCCGGTCCTTTTAACGAGCTGGAAGGCCAAAACTCGGCAAACTTTTCATATTTTACGAGTCAGTGAAAAGAGCTCAAAGAAGACTCGTCTTTTGAGGAACGAGTGATAAACAGGGATAGCAGCAGATTCCAGGTACAGGTTGGAATTTTCCAATCACGGCAGTGTCACAAGGATGGCTGAGTGAAATCACTCTTCGCAGCTGTTCCTCAAAATGGGTAAACAAACATATGGAGATGAACGATTGGCCAAATGAACGGATGGAGGTGACTGCATATAAACACGACCAAGGGTTTTAATATGGCTGTCAAAGGTTACATTTCTCAAGGTTATTTACCGGTTCATTTTTTCTGGGTGAGCTTTAACTGTAGGGGAAGATTGCTCACAACTTATGTTTATTTTTTAACGAGCATGAACATTGCTAAAACTGCTCGAATTCTTGCGTTTATTTTTTAACGAGCATGAACATTGCTAAAACTGCTCGATGATGGATGCCCCCAGCATAATAATAATGCAGATGAGGCATATGCCCCCCTAAACTTTAAGGGGTAGTTCATTTTTTAACGAGCTTGAATGCGTCCAAACCTTGCTCAATCTTGATGCCCCCAGCATAAAAAATGCAGACGAGGCATATGTCCTCTAAACCTTAAGGGGACATTTCATTTTTTTAATGAGGTTGACATCGTAAAGAACTATCCTCTTGATTCCTTATTTCATTTTTTAAACGAGGTTGACTTGAGATAGGAACTATCCTCGAAACTTTTAGATCCATTAAAAATAGAAGGCTTCATATTCCGTTGCACCCATCTCCGTAAGATTACTTGGTGGTGGTGGGGCAAAAGTGCCCATTAAAGAAGGGCCTTTTAGGAAAATTACTCCGATATATTGGAGAGGATGATTGCCTCCATGGATCGTCGGAATGCTTCTTGTATTGGATGGCGGCACAACTTCTGTCGAAGTTGTTGTCGAACTGCCTAATCGACCTTTTCTCTCGCCATTCAACAACTGCGGGTTCCCATAATTTTTGTTCATTGTCGAAGTTAAAGCATTGTTTGGTCGCTTAGCACTTGACAACATTAGAACTTGGCACCCGGAAGTGTTTCCACTATCAACCAGATTTTGACTTGGGTCGGGAAAAGGATCAGTCAACACAGCTGGAGTATGCGGATTCTTTACGAATCTTTTAAACTCAGCTTTGTACGGGCAATCTGCCGTCCAATGATCATCGTCACATATGTGACATCTCCTAGGTGGTTTCTCCTTTCTACGAGGAGTTTTTCGAGGAGATGACTTTCTTTGATCTTTCTTCCCTTTGTTTTGATTCTTCTTGCTTCCTGGTTGATTGGTTTCTTTGCCCTTATCTGTCAATACGGCATTTACTTCCGAAGCAAGAACTTCTTCATGCGCATTTTGATTCGAATCCTTATGGGCCTTCTTTTGATGGGTCCTTTTCGGATTCGTGTTTGCCGTGCCAATCACGCTATCGCCGGCATGAGAGTCACTATTTGATTTAGGAGGAGGAGGGATTGAAAACTCTGGTCTAGGGGCGTCTGGTATTTTGTCATAGAGCGTGTCGGACTGAGTATATACTAAGTCCAAATATTGGGCACGAGCAATAACCTGCTCTTCTGTTACGACTCCCCCCTTTGCCACATCTTCCGTTATGGTCGGAAGTAACGACTTTATAAACCACTCAGCTAAAAGCTGATCAGGAACGTATGTTTTAACCATTCTTCGGCGATGTCGCCACTCATGTATATGATCTGATATATGAGTTGCGGTTGTCTGTTTGAAGTTAGTCAATATCTCTGTTCCCGTTTCATACCTTATTGGTAATTGAAAGTGGGTTAAGAATGTCGTGGCAAGGGAGCTAAAATTGTCGAACGAAGCTCTAGGCAATTCTATATACCATTTTGCCGCTGGACCTGTCAATGTCCTCTGAAAGAGGCGAAGCCTTATCGAATCATCATTTAAAGTGTTCGACGAACACCATAGATGAAATGTCATCACATGATTCGACGGGTCTTCACCTGGATTTCCATTGAATTTAGGAATGTCGGATGGAAGTTTGTGCGGAATCACTGGCCACCAAGGGGCGTAAGCAATTGGATCATTGGTTAACCGATGTAAATCAGGCAACTCTAAAGTCGCCACGAATGGTAACTGTTGATTCAATTTAGGTGAAGCGTAACCAGGATACGATGGAATCGCTTGAACAGTTGGTCTTTGCATACCAGCATAATGGAGTTGATGTTGGTATGATTGATACGGTTGATGGACTTGACCACTATAAAGTGGTTGATTTTGACCATTTTGGATATATGGTTGTCCAGTATTCGAAAAGATTTGCTGTTCAAAACCTTGGTACACTTGTTGGAATTGTGGCTGTTGGTATTGCACTATCCACGGTTGTGATACCATGGGTTGTTGCGCTACACTAACCATTGGACCAAGATGTGGGGTGATTGTACCCGATTATACTTGTGCCGCCCCACCAGTAGGCGATTGTGGTTGGGTAGCAGGGTCAAGGGGCTGTTGCATGAGAACCTGAGAAATCTGAGGTTGACATACAACAGGCATCGTTTGAACTTGCGACATGGTTACAATAGCCGGTGTAGTTGGGATGTTCGTCACAGGTACACACTGTTGCATAGAATATACAACTCTTGGTGGCTGGGATAGCATAGGTACCCAACTACTCGTTGCAATTCCACCATAACTTGAATAAGGTTGAGAACTCCCGTATGGGTACCCTCCCGGAGGGGGTAATGAAAGGGCATACTGCCCCGCATACGGTGGTAATCCAGAGCTCAAGGAAATTGATTGTCCTGGAGGACTAGATGGCCTAAATTGATTCCCAAAAGGGTCAATTTGTTGAGTCTCACCATAAGAGTTACCAGACATTACTCCGGAACAAATAGGAACAGACCATACTATCGAGGTAGTCCCTTGGTGGACTCCTTCTAGCGACTGAGAGCTAGTTGGGACAGATGGTATGCCGGCGAACATTGTTGGATTTGCAGCAGGTAATTCTGCCGTCGTCGTGTCATTTGACACTGTCCTAGATGTCGACGGTTGTTCAGACATTTTTAGTCTATCCAATTGATTGCCTAGTGATTCTACAGGAACTTCCACTGGTGATGGACAAACTTCTGTCCTAGCAGGAAATAGAGTTACCCCTACTCCAAAATGAGTTGGAGTGGATACTTGCGGTTCCTCTATAATTTCCTCTATCACAATCAGACCAGGTGGAAGAGGAAGACCGTCAGGTCCGTAATAGATTTCTGGTGCCGAAGAAGGGGTTGTATCGACAACGACAGATGTTTGAGGAACAAAACTCTCTGGACTGGTTACAGATGGAACTGGTTCAGTCATACAAGTATTTTCCCCCAGACTAGGATCAGTATTACTGTCCTTCTGTGGCGGTTGAACTTCTTCTATGGAGGCAGGGTTTCCGGAAATGTTTGGAGTAACCAGAATCTCAGATGTTGTTGGAACACTTGTTCTAACTTTTAAAGGAGATTTTGAACTGGTTCGACGAGCTCGCTTTGTCCGGACTGTTTTCGATTCCGGAGACAAAGACGGTTGACTCGCAAGCCTCCGAGAACGATGGATATTCAATTGACTTTCTTCCACGATTGCGGATTACTCGATCAACCAAAATATAAAGGGGAAAATCTGTGTTTCCGATTTGAATGAATTTTATTAGACGCTTTTAAACATAACTTTTCTTTTTCATGTTTTAAGAGTCGAGAAAAAGCTAAAGATGACTCTAGTCTCCTTCGATGTATTAACGAGCCCGAAGTGACAAATGCTCGGTTGGACCTTTTCAGTTATAGAGGTTGAAAAGGGCCAAAAGAAACTGCTCTGGAGATCTAGGCAGAGGGTGTGCCAAACCTTTCTCGAAACCACAGAATACGTTTTACGGTACGGGTGGTCGATCTTCGTGAATGCTGTGTTCACTGCATCGCGATCAGTAGGGCGGCCGACACGGTTTCCTATGGATAAAGGATGATTGCCTATAGGGGTCTCCCAATATATACGCGACGGTACGTGGGAGCACAAGTCCGTATTAGTGCCACCGACTCTCAGGAGGAATCACCCACCTTCGTAGAAATCGACAGTCACTATGTTTAATGACGCCGGAACACGTCTCTACCTAGACCTCTATGTGTTTGCGTTATGTTTCAAATGCGTTGTTAGGTTCATTCAGTATATTTTAAGTTGATCTTTTTAAATTTTGCCTTTCAAGGTTCACCACGAGATGTATATGACAAATTCCTAAATGCAGCCTAAGATGAGAAGCAAGCTTTTTCAAATCTTTTTGACTGATGAAAATCTTAACTACTGAGGGAGAAGAAAGGCAAATTCTTTTCACACAGTTCATACAGCACAAACTAATGCACTTTCTCCTAAATCATCATGCAAACTTTTTCAAATGCAAAATGCACAATGCATGTATTTTCTTTTCCCTTTCTTAATGTTGATGTATTACAAAAAGAAAGTTGTTATATAACTTTGATTTCGATTTAAAGCGAAAACAAACAAGTTTGTCCAAAATCAAAAGACACCTTAAGATTTACTTGTTTAATCACTGGAAATACATGAAATCAAACCATAATGACGAAAGTAAAATGACTAATCAGCTATGGACAGCAAACAAGCTGACTCTTTAGACCAGCAAAAATGCCTAACACAGGTTCAGATCTAAGAGGCCAAAGCAAGACTAGTTTACTCTTCGTTATGGGAAATTGTAAATGAAATAAGAAATACAAAAGAACAAGTACAATTTCGTTATATAACAGAGGCGGAATGATGGCAAGTAATGTTGGTTTCAGAACAGGTACAAGAAAGACAACTTCAGCAAAATCTAAGTGAAAACAAGCAAGAAAAAGGGAGGAAACCCCAAATGCACTAGGCAAAATTGGGCCAACGCAGGTGCTGCACAGCCAGTCTGGCTCTCAGTGCAGGTAGCCCCTTCGGGACCTGCGTTGCAAAGCAGGTAGCCTGTGTACTACCTACTTTGGAAAACGAAAGTTGCGTTTTCACAGTTTCCGGGTCACAATTTTCTCAAAAATGCACAGTTTTTGCTCAAATCAGAAGCAATCAGTCAAGCACACTCAAAGGGATGATAAGGAAGGTGAAAAGCTATCACTAAGAGCTTACAAGGATCCTTGTAGATCAGCTTTTCAAATCATGAACATGCTCAGAAATGAGCTAGAGTAGCTGCCCTCTACTTCGCTTTTGATATAGTCAAAAGCTTTTCGATTTGGTACTCTTTTGTTCAAGAAATGAATAGCAAAATACTACAAACACAATCAAACAGATACGATCCCCAGCGGAGTCGCCAGTTTGTTGTAGGGAAAAGTATCCGACTCGGATGACCCTATCCCACTCTAAGGGTGATAGTACCTCAGCAACAACTGTAAAGAAAACTACTTAAGGTTTACTTCTTTATGAAAGCAAAAGAGAGTGGATAAATGCACTAACCGTAGCCTTGCGCTTAATGTCGAATCCAAACTCCTCTCTTCACCGCTTGCTCCCAGCTCTTTGCTCTTTTGCCGGCCCAGCTACAATGAGATCCTGCAAAATGACGAAGAAGGAAACTACAAGAGGCATGCAATCATAACTGATTCACGGATTAGCATAAACCAAATATACAATTATCACAAAACATCATTGGAACAAATGCATATAGAAGAACCTCAATAGCTTTTATTAATGAAGAAGTAAAGGTTCTGAGAGTGTTACAACCTTTGAAGGCCCCAATCCAGCAACACCTCCCAGCAGAAAGAATTTCTCCTCTTCACCTCCCTCAAGCAATCACCTAATAGCTCTATAGTGAAACCAACAGCATATCATTACTTTGCACAAAATTCCAGCCTCCTGAGCTCATAGGAGAGAGCTCCATATACAGATGAATTGAGAAAGGATGAGTCAGCTTGCAACTGATGTGTAGCTGCCTTGTGTCCTCTCTCTCTTCAGTTGATCTTTAGTTCTTGAGTCCACTTGGAGAACCTTGCTTCCACTTGGAGAAACAGAGCCTCTGACTCATCACAAGGCGAAATCCCTGATCCAAGTGTCATTTTTGGAGCAATGACTCAGTGTGCCACTTGTCCAATCTCGCTCAACACAGGTGGCCTTTGTTCTACCTGCTTTGCAACGCAGGTACACCATGGAGGAGTTGTGTTTCAGCGCAGAAGCCTAGTGGAGCACCTGCTTTGATTTCAGGATTGCTTGTTTTTGATTGTTTTCAGGTGGAGAACTGATCTGAGAGTTGTTGGTTTGCTGACCTTGTTCCTCTAGGGGTAAGAACATCATGTTTAGGGAACTTTGGATCCCTTGGATTATTGACAATTCATGCCTGTTGCTGCAAGGCACAAAATTGTCTATAACACCCAGTCTTCGCGAATTATGTTGCAACAGGAGGACCAATGCCTCTAAGGCCGGAGGCTCAAGCAGGGCCAAGTGAAGGACCCATGCTATGGTGTGTTATCTTCCAGGTAGTTGGAAAACATGTGATAGACAATTTCCATTTTCTGCAGAAATTTGTACAGACACCACAACAACTCTTCTGCAACTTTTTTCAATTGGTGGGTCATGATGAGCATAATTTCCGTAGTTACGAGTTAATTATGGATAGAACACCCACATATGGGATGCAGGCAGAAACCAGGCCTCTAGACCAAGGTGTTGGGAAGCGCGAGGTGGATATCAGGGGTGCAGATGAGGTTGAGGTGGAAGAGGACCTAGTAGAGGTCAGGGACAGGTCATTTGTTACAACTGTGGAGGACCAGGACACTACGTGCAAGATTGCCCGAATCTGACACGTCTGTCATGTCGATATTATACTCAATTTGACCACGCAACTGAATATTGCCCAGTATTTCTAGATAAGATACGTGAAAAGGGGGTGCAGCCTCCACATCTGACTCAGAACCTATAGATGATGAGAGTCGGGCCTTGCGAAGAGGATCCCAAGATAAATATTGTGCTACGGAGTGGGATGATGACTGGCGAAGATAAGGGGAAGTAGCCTAAAGAAAGTGAATGGGTCCGCAAAGCTCTAGAAAGGGAGGTCGAGTTTGATATGAAGCGCACATGGGAAACATTTATGGAAGCAAAGAAAATCTTCACTAAGGCCTCTACCTCATGAATTCAGGATAAGCCAGCTGAAGAAATGGACCCTTCCATGCTTACTACTTTCTTGGAGACATGTATGAAGTTGCTGCATGACACCAAGGCTGTGAAAGGACTACAGGAGATGATAAATAAGTGTGCTAAGAAATATAACACTCCTGATGGACTGCGCATAGTCAGGAAGATTTCTAAGCATAAGGTAAGAACGGGGCGTGAGATGAGGCTCATTGCGCAGATAGGAGAGTATGAGATGGATCAAGTAATTCTGGATCTGGGGTCGGACATGAATGTTCTGCCTAAACAGACATGGGAAAGGATGGGGAGACCTGTGTTGTAGTGGTCTCCGATCTAGTTAAGGATGGAAAATTAGAAGAAAATTATCCCCCTGGGAAGATTGCAGGGAGTGACTGTGGATATTGTGGGCGCAAGTGCATTAGCTGACTTCGAAGTGATAGAGGTTGTGGATGAAAACAATCCCTACCCTACGCTCCTTGGGATTGATTGGGCCACTAACATGAATGGAGTAATCAATTTGAAGAAGCGGAAGATGATATTTGAGAAGAAATCGCTCCACATAGTAGTGACCTTGGACCTTGCAGAAGGACCACGCTATACTGAACCAATCCGCGATTATGAAAGAGATGATGATTTGGACCAAATTTCTAAGATAATGGCACGAGATCAGGATTGGGTGAATCCAACAGTGGATGGATGTATTGCATGGGACCGCGAAAGCTCCTGCACTTCATATTCAGATGAGGAGTTGGAACACTAGCAAAACCAACTACATGAAGTATCTACGCTACATTGTAATATGATGAACAAGTCGATGCATTGTGTATCATTGAAGGTAAGGATTTTTCCTTATTATGATGGTTTAACTGACGTTGATAAATTTTTGGATACATTTGAGAGGGAATTTCCAGAGAAGCATTACATCCAAGCCTTGGATTGGGCATTGTAAGCTACACCTACGAGATGGTGTGGTATGCACAAAGACAGTTTTGAAAATTGGCACGTGTACAGAAAGATGATGAGATTCCAGTTTGGTCACCCATAAGTGTGGCTAACAGAGAAATATGATGGAAGGAATGACCCACACGATCACCTGACCAAATGGACTAAGGTTTATGGAGCGGAGCCTCAACCTAAATGGGTACATTTGTTTTGTCATACTTTGTATGTAATACCGATGAACTAGTACTTAGAAACAGAGCTCCGCCATGGTACTGAAGAATGGGACATTTTTTGAAAGGGATTCTTAATGACGTTTAGCTTTGAGGATGGGTTTGAAAGTATTAATGAGGCATTGTAGGAAGTTAACGCAACAATCTTCAGAGTACCACAGGATCCCTTGGACTTAATTCAATCGAATTGGACCACCCAGCTAAGCCATGCACTAGAGTGCTACAATGTGAGTGTCGAAGAAGAGGACGAGGACCCAAGGAACATTAACATCCTAGAGACTGAAGGTCACCACGAAGTTGAAGGACCGCAAATTGAAAATCCAAATATCACTGCGCCGCTAAAAACAAGACAAGTGAACATTGGGATAGAGGCGAATCCGAAGTTTGCAAATATTGAGGACTACTGGGATGACGCTACAGTAGATAAGGTTGTTGAATTTCTCCGCGAATACCAATACTCGTTCCCTACGAAGTTCTCAGACCTAAAGGGGATAATAGGAGACCTAGGGGTTATGAAAATTACACTGAAACCGAACATGAAGTCAATCAAGAAGAGGCCTTACCGCCTCAATCCGAAGTATAAAGAAAGAGTCCGCTTAAAATTGGATAAAATGCTTGTGGCGGGCATCATTGAACCAATAGAAGAGTCTGATTAGGTAAACCCAATAGTAGTTTAGGACAAGAAATAGAAGGATGAAATAAGGATATGTGTAGATCTCAGGAGGTTGAATGACACCTGCATACATAATCACTTTCCAACTCTGTTCACTGACGAGGCACTGGATAATGTAGGAGGACAGGAGGCATATTCATTCATAGATGGGTTCTTAGGGCACCATCATATCAAGATCGTGCTGGAGGATAGAGGTAGACAACCTTCACCACGGAGTGGTGGTGATTCTAGTATATCGTAATGCCTTTTGGGTTGAAGAATGCACCGACGATCTTTTCGCGTGTGGTCATCGCGGTGTTTAAGGACTTCATTCACAAGTTTCTGGAGGTATACTTTGACGATTAGATAGTGTTTGGGTTGGTAAAGAGCCACGTAGCTAGTCCACGCTTGATGTTGGATACATGCCGGAGGTACCAAATTGTGCTCAATTTAAAGAAATGCTTGTTCTATGTTCCTTTTGGGATCTTGCTGGGTCATGTGGTATGCAAACAAGGCTTGATGGTAGACCCTGCTAAGATTGCGCTTATAATTAATTTCGAGGCACCAAGAAGCATGAAACAGTTGCGCGCAATGTTAGGGCATAAAGGATACTATAGAAATTTCATCAAAATCTATGCCCAGATTACTACGCCAATGGATAATCTGTTAAAGAAGTATGTTATGTTCTGTTGGAATGAAGAGTGTCAAAAAAGCTTAGATATGTTGAAGGAAACAATGGTCACCACGCCGATCCTAGTCTTCCTGGATTGGAAGAAGGAATTTCATGTGCATGTGGATGCATCATGTATTTCACTCGAGGTAGTACTGACACAGGGCGGTGAGGGAGAGATGGATCACCCTATAGCATTTGCAAGTAGAAAATTGTCTAATGTTGAGAAGAACTATTCAACGACAGAGCACGAAGGATTGGCTATGGTATACGCGCTTCAAAAGTTCAGACATTACCTAATAAACGGACACTTTAAGATGTATACAAAACATTCTGCATTGAATTACTTGGTGAACATGCCTGTGTTGTGGGGGAAGATATGCAGATGGTTGTTGCTATTTCAGGAATATGATTTTGAAGTTATTGTGAAGCCAGGACAATTGAATGTTGAACTGGATCATCTATCGCACATTGAAACAGGAGAGGAGCCTACTAATTTGGAGGAAGGATTTCCTGACACGCAACTCTTTGCAGTACATGTTGTAGACAATCACTTTGCAGATATCATACACAACTCCCTGACGACAGGGATGGCTCCAGAAGAGTATACTAGTAAACAAAAGAAGGAGCTAGTGGTGCGTGCGCAGAATTTTCTGTCATTATAGGGAATTTATATAAAATGGGCTCAGATGAAATTTTGCGACATTATGTACCTGACTTTGAATGAAAAAACATCCTTGCTAAAGCTCACGGAGGAGCCGCGGGAGGAAATTACGCAGGAAAAGCTACAACGCATAATATTTTACGTGTTGGGCTATGGTGGTCGACACTTTATAAGGATTCCAAGGCTTATTGTAAGGCATGTGATGCATGTCAAAGGACAGGCAGGCCATCGCGAAGGGATGAGCCACCTCTGAATCCATAGATGTCATTACAACCATTCAAAAAGTGGGTGATTGGATTGGTAGGACCAATTCATCCTCCAGGAAAGAGGACGAGTGTGTGGTACATCATCACCGCAACTGAGTATTTGACCATATGGGTAGAGGCGTAGCCTGTGAAGGACTATACAGGGGCAACAGTAGAAAAGTTCATCTTTGAGTATGTATTGACTAGATTTGGTTGCCCGAAGATTTTGATGAGCGATCGCGATACACATTTCCTTAATGAGACGATCAGCGCACTGACAAAGGAGTTCCAGGTTTATCATCAGAAGAGTATGCCATATCACCCACAGGCTAATGGGATGGTGGAAGCTTTTAATAAGATATTGGAGAATGCATTGACGAAGGTCTACAATGCACAAAGGAATGACTTGGATATGTGCGTACCCGCGGTGTTATGGGCTTATAGAATGACTTGCAAAAATTTGACTCGACAAACACCTTTCATGCTGGTTTATGGTGTAGAAGTTGTGATGCCAATGGAGTACATTGTACCTAGTTTGCACATAGTAGCATTCATAGGAATGGCGGATCGTAGAGCCCTAGAAGAAAGGCTCGTGTAGCTGGCAGATCTGGAAGAGGATATATTTTTAGATGGATTCCATCATCAAGTTCAAGAGGAGTGTGAAAAGGCATGGTACGATCGGCACATCAAACTGCACACCTTCAAGGTAAGTGATTTAGTATTATTATATGACAACAAGTTTGATAAATTTCCAAGAAAATTTCAGATGCATTAGCTGGGTCCCTATGTCATCAAGGAGATTACCGATGGTGGAGAAGTTCAGCTGGTGATGTTGAATGGAGAACCATTTCCAGGGAAGTTAAATGGCAATCGATTGAAGCCATACACTGGGGATATGGCCAGATGAATATATGGTGGAGGCACAGTATTAGCGCTCCAAGCAACTGGAAGGAAGCACGAGACTATAAACTACACTACCTGGGTTGTAGAGCTACACGACTGGGGGACTGTGCGGAAGGGTGGCATGTCACAGTATTGGTAGAAGCATGAAGGGAGCTGCGATATAGAAGGAGAAACCACGCAGGGTAGCTAGAAAGTGACTGTTATGGTCACTGTTCATGAGTTGACAATAGGAAAATGACTCAGTGGAGGGGGGGTGGTATTTAAGTCGAAATTTAAGAGCAATATCTTTGAAAATCTATCTCCAATCTAGCATTTATTTGTGGATTTTGGGGGCAATGGTCAAATTTAAATTTGAATTTGCCTATAAATTACAGATGGCTTCCCAACAAAAAACACTTTGCATTCTAAGAATTGAGGTGTTGAGCTATTAGGCGCACATGAACCTTGATCATTTTGAGGCTTTGGTGGCTAGTTCAGTATTTGACAAGTTTCCTAAAGCAACCCAGGAGCTTCTTACTAAACTCATGTTGGTGCCCATGGAAATCGCAAGTGTATAAGTTCCCATAGAAGTACCAAAATTGCAGAGGTCACCCAGGCTGAGACCTACGCTGCCCAAAGAGGGTTATAAGGGAAAGAAGGATAAGAAGAAAGCAACACAGTCGGTGTGTGAATCGCTAAGAAAGCACCAGAAGGAAAAGCCCACCGCATAGGAGAAAGGCAAGGTGGTAGACTTAGAATCTGAGGAGGGCGCCGAAGATATGGATATGGGTGCAAAGGACATTGACATTGAGGGTGTAGACCCTATCTAAAAGCTACTCTAGTACATCCCTCCACACCATGGTAAGATGAAGGTCCTGAAGGACTCAGATGTGGGGAAATTTATGTTAAATACCCCGTTGATGCTAGACCATATCACGTTTGAAGGGCTGTGTTTGGTGTGCATTCCCGCTCTCAAGCTAGAGGATTGGGACTTGGCAGACATAGAGTGATTCCCCCACTTGGCGACTGATACCTTTATGACCCATGTGTTTTATAAAGATTCTGGTGTCACCACACTAGAGCCGCGACAATGGATTAAAGGGGTGGACAAGGCAGGACTGTTAAACCTGCTATGGGTGCCGCATTACCACCGTGCGCCCATAACCTTGATGGTGATCAAACAATTGCTATGCTTAGTGCACAATGGGTGCCTATGGTTAGGAGAACTCATACCCATCACAAATATGTTGATCCATAGGGTCACATTTCTACCACATTCAAGGTTGAATCCAACCATGACATTTGGTGGAAAGACGGGCCAGCGCGACCTCGGCATGAGAATGAAGGGAAAATTCAAGCTCAACAAGAAACCGCATAGATATTCAATTTCTAGCATAACTGACCCTGCGGTTAAGGTCACCACCGAGAATTTGGCTAGGAAAATAATGAGGAAGTGTCGCGCAGATGAAGTACCAGCACCTGTTGTGCCATTAGAGGCCTAGTGCATGGAGGGCATACAATTTAATTGGGTGTGTTACCTCTGTGGTGAGTTCCTTGTGAACTGCAAAGAAACACAAGACGAGAGTAAGACCTTCCATTATGCCTAGCTCTTACTCTAAATTGTGTTGGTTTCATGGGAATTACCGGAGGACAGCTAGTTTCCTTTGGTCACGTCAGATCTACCAGAGGCAACAAAGTTTTATTCGCTCTAGGCCACCAAGGACGCCATGAGGGTCATAGAAGCTAAAATCTTTTGGGTGCTGATGGAGGCAAGCATCCGCACCGCAATAAAGCACAAGCCAAGGTTATCCCCAACTGTATTTGAGTAGTTGTCAGGATATGTGGAGTTCAAAGCGAACATCTACTATGTTTCCATTCGAGCGCGGAAGGATCGAGAGCAAAAATGGTATGATCTTCCATACCTTGCAATAGATGATGAAATCTCAGTGGTCCTAGAGAGTTGGCCATCAGATTGGAGCACGACCTCAGGTTTGTTAGCTGGGTCTAGTAAGTCCACCACGAAATAGAAGAAGGAAGAGACCTGGCTAAAGATGTAGCAATTGGACGAAAAAAGGAAAAAGGAGGTTGAAGACAAATCTAAAGTAGAGTGTGCTGCTAATAATTAGGCAGAGGAGGAAGAAGAAGAGGAAGAGCATGACTCTGATAGAAGTCAGAAGTCTCCTTCGCTATACACAGAGGAAGAAGAGCAGCAATCAGGACAGGGAGTTGTAGACCCGAAGACTACTCCATTATGGGTTAAGCACACTAGGGAGCAGGAAAAAGTAGGGTCGTGGAAGAAGTCCAAGGCTAGCAAATCATCACTTGACCCGATCACTTTGATTGAAGGTGATCTGAATGATATCGGGGACACAGTGAGGGATGCAACCGTGAAAATACTGCAGTAGTTTGAGTAGCAGTAGAAGCGAGCCTCAGTCGCCATCTAGAGGGGTCTGTGCGAGCTACAGATCCAGGCCACTAAAGTGCAAACCAGTGTGGGACAGCACAGCGTGGCATCAACTAGCTTGGCCTCTGGGACCTCAGAAGCAGCGGAGATGGTCCGCTCCTTGGATCCCCAGGCTGTAGTGTTGCCGGATGGAGCATTGACTACAGAAGTGGAAGCCGACAAGGCCACCATCAGCTCTCTCAGGAAGGTTGGGTTGAACTTAGTCGTGCTACCAAGTGAAGCCCTTCACACCCTGCAAGACAGTGTGATCACGGAACTTTGAGCTAGAGAGCATCACATGTTGAATGTGATCAGTGAGAAAAAGGTCAAAAATGCCTAGATGTTCATAGAAAAGACTTATGTGATTGATCTCCTTAAGAAGATCACAGAGAAGAATGAGCACACCACAGTTGTGGTAGCTGAGGCCTGCAGAACTGTTCCAGAGTTGAATATCCCAGAAGATGCACTAGTTGACGCAAGAATTCGAAAGCTCACTATAGGTGTGCACAATGCAAGGATGGATTTGGCTAAGGTTCAGCTTGAGATGAACCTTAAGATCACAGAGCTTGAGTTGAGGGCCCAGCCTATGACTCCACCAGAAGTCAGAGAGCGGCACAAGGAAGTTGTCAAAGATGCAATTGCTGCAGTGGACGTCGCAGTGAAGGATTGCACTTCGCTCTTCGAGTAGTCGCTCAAAGTAGTTACCAACTTGTAGGAAGATCCCAATGTGCAACATCTAGAAGAAGAGGTAAAGGAACTGCAATAGAAGTATGATGAGGTCAAAGCGACGGCGTGCACTGTCATCATCACACAAAGGTTGGTGAAGCTGTTGGAAGCGAAGGCACTAAAGGAATAGGTGGACACAACACATTGCAAAGAGGCAATACTGAAGGCCAGAGTGGGGCCTTGGCTAGATGAATCCTATGTGCTCACAGCCTTCATTGAAGGAAAATTGGCTAGTCTGTAGACAACACAGTAGAAAATACAAGCAGAAAGCGTGGGACCAATGAAAAAGCAACTGGTTGAATGAGTTAAGCAAGCGGCGACACATTGTACTGCCGAGGTTGCGGTAGTACAGTTGGAGCTAGGAGGTCTTCGCGACAAGATCTCCGCGCCAGCAGAGTGACTCAGGGGTGAGTCACTAGATTCATGTTGGGGGCATGTTGGGAACGGGTCCCCTAGGGTCAATTTTGGGGTTCAAAGCCCAAGTTTTGGGGTCAAAGGCACAAATTTTGTATAAAGAATGTGTTCCGGGCCCTGAAATCGGGTCAACAACAAGGGGGATACCCACTCGGTCGGGAACCTGGTTGGCGGCTCCATGCCTGTTTGGTGTAGCGGGTCCGACTAGGGATAACGGGACCAGCTTCCCGATCTAAGGGGGTGTGTGTGTGTGTAGGGTTTGATTATGCTATTTCTTGAGAAATTTTGAGAGCTAATTTAAATCTAACTCATGATTTGACTATAAGCTGCTGAAATATAATGAAAACAACATGTGCAATCTATGTTAACCCGGGGTATATCTTTTCCATCATGCGATCTAAAAAGATTTCATATAATAACTGGTAATGAATATTATTCAGCTACTATAAGAATATAAACCATTTAAGATAAACCATTCTGCATAAGAAGTTAAACAGGACAGTTGTGGACTGCATATCGCATGATAAATCATTCATATGTCAAGCATGAACAAATGACTCCATCGTACAAAAGTGCCAAATGGTAACCACACATTTATATATTAACATATAAATAACATCAACTGTATATCACTTTAAGCAAATAAGTAGAAATTCATCAAGAGATAAAAGTACCATTTATGACTGATTTTTACTCACAAACTTCAAGCAATAATGATTTACTTCTACTTACTTCTGACACCTACTAAGAGTACAGAAATGCAACATCAGTAGCAGACATTAAGATGCAAATATAAATAAATCCGATCCTTCCATTCATCAAAACCTCCTCTGAGGTGCAGAAATGCATGTTCTGAGGACAAGTTTTTGACAAATTTCTGGACCCTTCTCCAATGCAATGAGAAGGGTTTAAAATACTATGTCCTAATTATAATAATAGTATTATTACAAAATTAAGGATTCGGTTTTCAAACGACCGTCCTTTTTCTAATCTAACTAAAAACAAAAAGAAACAACATTCTAAATAAAACTACTTGTGGACTTGGTCTTTGAAGTTGCATGTTTCTAACATACGCTTGAGAAGAGTCGGTTGGTTAATTTCCGTTCTGAGCTGGGCTGCGAAAACGACATCTATAAGAGCTGGCGCTACCTTCTCGGCTGCGTTCATGATACACTTTACCGTCATCCATTGGCTATGTGGTTTAACCAGGTACATCCAGTAATTTTCCCAATTCAGTCTAGCCAGTGCTTGGATAGCTTTCCCTTTTGCTTGTGCCTTTTCTCTCCATTCTGTCTCTAGTTGCAACTTGTTTGGTAGGTATCCCGGGGTGGTCTCTGAAATCAAATTGGCCCTGTGTAAATTTTCATTTACACAGTCGATAAGAATACTTGCCTGTGTCGCTGCTGTCTCTGCTGCTTGCTCTACCTGCGTGATCTGCTCGTCCCATTTATTAAAGAGCATTTCTTTATGGTTTTCATTAATTCTAGGTACTCCTGCTCTTTTTCCCTCCTCATCGTCTTGCCAATTAGATACTCTATCACCCTCTTGTCGTTCTGATCATATTCGCTTCGCAATTCCACCACCTGACTGGTGATTTTGTCGCTTAGCTCACAGAAGTGCCTCCACTGTGATATTTTACGCCCCAATTCTTCTTGTTGCTTCAGTAGTTGCTCATTCAAGCCGATGGACTCTGTAATAAACTCTGCAAGCTTAGGTTCATCTTTTTTCATTTCTTGCTCCGTCTGCAGTTGTTTTTCTTTTTCTTCAAGACTCTTTTGGTAGCCTATTTGCATCTGTTGGAAGTCTTCTTGGAGCTTTTCGAGCTGTCTGGAAGCTTCATTGTTTGTGTTGGCTTGTTGTAACTGTTGTTGTAGCAGTTGTATGTGATTTTCTTGTTCCTTTCAGAGCTGCTGAACTTCAGAGGCCTTGTCAATAGTTGCAGAAGCATACACTCCTAAAATTTGAGACAGCTTCGTAAGATTTTCTGTTGGATTATTATTTGGGTCTTTCCACAAGATGTCTAAATGTTCAGCGTCTTGAGACAATGCATTTTCGAGCTTTCTTTTCTTTCTCTGTCTTCTCACAACTGCTTTGTGTTGGGGACTGTAGAACACATCTAGTGGGGCAATTTCTTCTACGTTAAGTAGAAGTTCTGAGGATGGAGTGATGGAGAGATCTTCTGCTTCTGTGGTAACACTGACTATGGTCGGAGAAACTTCTTGCACCTCCTGTGTATCATTCACAGGCATCTTCGGGACTTGCCCTTTGAGGTTGATTAATTCATTGAAGGACTCCCACTCTTTATCTAGCTCTGCTGTGACCAGAGGAGCTTCGATAACCGAAGGGGGAACATCTCTTGGTGGCGAGGTGATAATTTGTTGCTGAAACATTACACTGGACTGAGTTGTATCTTTGACTGCTTCTTCGTTAATTCTTTTGTCATGCACAGACTCTTCAAGATGTTCGGAACCTTCTTGCGCGGCGTTGGACTTAGATCTGGAAGTGCTGGAGTTCTCACTAAGGCTGATGCTCGGAGTTGGCTCTCTAGTAGGTATTCGCAGCCTTTCTAGTGGAATGCTAGCCAGCCTTCTATTTCTATATGATGTAAATTTCTGGAGTTCACCTGGAGATAACCTTGACTGAGCTTCTCGCAAAATCTCTTTGAGTGAGCTCTTATCCTGAAAGAGATCGTCAAACAAATCTTTGTGTCCGAAGAACACTCTTATCTTGACGTTCATAGTAAACTCTTGGGCAACTTTATTTGGGTCGAATGGCCTCATCGGGAACTTATATAATTGAAGGCATGCCACGTTTTCCACCTCACCAAAAGCGTGTCCTACATCGAATAAAGAGAAGGCCCCACAATTGACGGGAAATTGAGGCCAAATGGCCTTTTTCTTATCTTTTAATTCTTTGGTTAAGCCGCCTTCAGAGCAGGTTTGATAAGCGATTTCTCGAGCCAAAAGCTTATCTGGGACATACAAGGGTAGGACATGTGGAGGTACAGTGCTTCCATAAACTCGAATGTAAGTAAACCATTCTTCCCCAAACCATCTTGCGATGGGGATGATATCTGTCTCGGCTTTGGGAGAGCACCTTGGGGGGTCCTTATCATATATCATTCTATATATGGGCAATATAAGCCCATGGCAAATCTGGTAAAAATGAGGGGCAAACTGGGAATCCCACAAGACTTTGTGATAGACATGAATAGGCAACGGGTCTTGGGTAGTCCATTTCCATCCCATAATGGGAAAATTAGATACAAGGCAAATAGAATCCATAACATAGGCAGCCAAATAGAAAGGAGGATAGACCCTTTGAGAAAAGGATCTTTTGGACCTGTAACTAACCACAGCCGTATATAGAGTATCGGAAAGGATTTTAGCCCAATCTACTATATCGGCATTCGTGGCAACGTCAATTAATGGCAGCCACTCAGATGAAAACTTGTTGATATCGGGCATACCAAACAACCTACACAGCATGGCTACAGCAAAACAATATGGAGAAGTAAGGGAACCAGTGTTGTACATACCGTTCTTATCCTTCTTTAACGTCTCATCTCTTCTATACCATTCTTTAGTGGTGTCCGATAGATCTGGGTTCTCCATTGCGAACTTCCTAAGAAATTGTGCATTATAGGTCGCTTGCGGTTCGGGCAGATGTTACATTAGCTTCAGATCTTGGGCGGCGAAAGATCCCACGAGCCCATGTCCCTGAATCTTGAATTGTCTATTGTTTAATTCTGCATCATCCAGAATCCACTTGACCATATCTGTGTATGGTAGGATCTTAGGCCTTGCCGCTATTCTGTGAAGGAATGAACATGCTAGGTCTTCTAGGGATGCTTCAGAGGAGCGTGGTGCACCTGCAACGGCAGTCACCTTCATTATTCTTGGCTTCTCCTCTTCTAATAGCCTGTACATGCCTTCCCATGTGGAGATTCCTGCATCTCTATTGCAGGCTGTATCTGTGTATAGGGGCGCCATCTCCTTGGTCTTCTCTCTTGCTTCGGAGCTTTGAGCTTTGTTCTTCTTTCCCATTTTTACTTCGTGTTTCTTTCTGAGTCGCCTTTGCACTTTGTTCCTGCAGATTACAAGTGAAATGGAATGTCTGATCAGAAAGGTGATGGGAGAGTTTTAAATGCAAGAGATAAATCAATTACGCCACCTTACATGAAGCAAATATCCAACAAGGCACGCGTCTTTAATCCTCTTAATGACTGACAACCAATTCATTTACTAACATTAAAAGCGCATGATTTCAGGTCATGTTATGGTAAGTGGCTTTTCCTTTGAAAGGCGTGCCCGAAGGATTCGTACTAAGATGATTTTATGATTTGCTGACGTACCCTCGCATGTCGCACGATCGCAATATCGCAGATCGCAAAACTTAGTGCTTGCCAAACCTCGTCTGGCTTGATTCTGCGATATGCGATCTAGCGATCGCAATATCGCAGATCGGTGAATTTCTTGGCCTTTCGCTATGGACATTAGTATGGTGCGATGCGATGTCGTTATTAATCATGAGGGTGGCACGTATTTTGATTTTAGAAGAGTAACGGAGATGTTTCCTATCTTTTTGCATACGCGAATTTTTTAAAAAAATTATTGTCTACCATAGAAAAATATCTAAGATGCCTTTTCTAAATTATGATTTGTAACTTCAAAAAGAAAGTCTAGCTTTTCCTAAAATTTTTATCTAAGGGTCCCCATTCATTTGGTATCATGATTTGATACAAAATGAATAAAAAAAAAGGGGGGGGGTTGTTGCTGGCCACAACAATTGGTGATTCACTTGGGAGAACCAGTTATCTCTGCATTTCTATTGACGCTTTTTTAAAAACTTCTGAAAATTTTAAAAATTTTGAACTTTATTATAAAAAGATAAGACAACTGAGACTTCAAAACTGCCTATGATGTTTCGTTTCAACCTCTTTCCATTTTAATTACTTGTACACCCAGTTCGTCTTTGCATCTAAATCAGTTTTTACTTGGTCTTTGTGAATCATAAAATAAAGTCTTCTCTGTTTATCAGTCCTTTAGTATGCTCCTTAGTCGCAGGTAGAGCCTCTGCTGCCAGCAGGCGTCCATAGCCTCGACAGGGTTACCTTTTAACCAGCAATGATCCTTTATCCTGCTTGAGGTTACTCGCAACATTCCAGAGAAAAATCCTTTTTGACACACTTTTCCTTTTTTAATTCTGTAAAGAACAATGTCTTGGTTTGGTGGCCAAATTATGACACAGTCATTCACTTGATTTACACTTTTGCTGAACAAGCCAGCTCGTGATGAGACCTCTTGTCTTTTGATTGCAACAATCTTAAGTCGTTGCCCTGTTTTGATAGACAGTATTGGCAAAGTCAGCAGGTTATAATATCTGTGATCATGATAAGCCGACTCGTGATGAGACCTCTTATTCTTTGAGATATAGTGTTTTTCTTGGGTTGTTTCTCTGAATGCTGTAATTTCCTTTTAGCAGGGAGGAAGTCATTGTTTTTCCTTAAGAAAGTTCTGGACGACAATGATAGGGCCGATTTTTTTTTTTTAATAAAGGCTGTTTTGACAGAGAATACTTATCTTAAAATTGATACCTTTCATTGTGCTGATTTAAAAAAAATCCTATACTGAGAGAGCTTTCTTTAAAATTTTGGAGTTTGAAACTATCATCATATATGGGTTGAAGTTCTAATGATAATAAAGATCAAAACTTTTTTAAAATATTCGCTGTTGATAGTAGCAAAAGTTTCAAATTTTCAACAGAGACAAGGTATCTTCAGTAAATGTCAAATGTCATTGAACCAGAACAAACATTATTATGGAGGAAATTAAAAAGGAATGATAGGCAAATATTTTTTGAGGTTATGGAGAGGATATGTATAGCTTTGCCTATCAGTTATTAAAAACAAAAACCTAACTAAATTACTCCTACTCCTACTCCTACTCTAACGATATACAGGAAATAACTATGTGAAATGATATTTCCAATGGAACCATCTATTCATTTTTATCCCTAGCCGAATGAATATTCCAAGCATTAATGAAAAGAATCGAATTTTTCTTGGATCGTAATTGTTGGCTCAGAAATAAAAACACAGAACTTCAATTGGAATTCTGGCTGATTTTCTTTTCTTATGCAAAGTTGTTTCCAACTGGGTACCTATTGGATCATAAAAATCAGAATGAATTTCAGTTGTGAATTGATGACGTCACAATAGGAAGGATAACAAGTCAAATTGTGGACAAGATTTTTTGATTTCAAGGACTTGTAACCTTTTATCTGTTAATTTTGAGTTTTTTGTGATTTTGTTCGAAAAGAAAATTCTCATATGTAAGTCGCTAAAACATAATCTATCAAAAGTTTGAAGATTTGAAAAGAAATCCGATTTTGTACATAATGAGTTTGAGTGAGAAAGGAATGATTGGGAATCTATACAAATAGTGTTACAGCACGACTGGGTTTTACTTGTGACATCTTGTTTTTCACAAAAACTGGCCAGGTTTTGTGAATAGGGAACTAGGTCATGATTACAAACAGGGATGGATCTTTCTTCATGATACGAATCATAGATCGGGGTATTACCTGGGATAGTAAAATCATTTAAGTGATTTTCTACTTCGAGATGAGGGTGGACTGGCATGATTTCTGATTTAAGATGTCCTTTATCTTCTGACCCTAGTTGAGTTATCTGAGAAAACTCAACAACATCATCATTGTCAAAGTAACTATCACAAAAGACTCTACAGATTTCCCCAGGTTCCTCCTTTTCATTGTATGTTTTCTAACAAGGGAGGTCAGGCAATTCCTTTTTATCATTGATCGAAAGCTGTGTTAATGCGATCTCTTTAACTTGAAAACCTAATGATGAGTCACTTAAATAACCCTCTGTAGTTTTTGAGATATCTTGAATATTAAGAGGGGAAATATTGTCATCACTAAAAACATCAGGATAAAGAGAAAAATGTAAATCTGGAACAATGCATTTGAAAACATCATAAAAGAAACTTTGTTCATCATATCCATCACAAATGTCTGGCTTTAGATCATACCTTTTTGCGCTGATACTTTTTGAAATAGAAACAGTTGATTGATCTAACCTTGGCATGTGCATTCGTTGACTTGAAATGATATTGTCAGAGTCATCTTCTGTTTCCAAGGTAATTTTCTTTTTAGCATCCTCATCTCTCTTTTCTGGTAGTAGAGCATGCATGACTCCCAGGCTTTGTCGATTTTCTTCATTATGGATGCTTTGTGTATTTGACTTGGAATGATCATTCATATTAGAAGAAAAGCTAGCAAAGGTAGAATTAATTTCTGATTGGTCAGACACAGGAGGTAGGAAATACTCATCGTAATATGAAGATTCTTCGTCTGTGAGCTCTTTCTCGAGATCATACTGTAGGCATTTAAGATGAAACCGCATATTGAAATCCCTTACGGGTTCATCTTGTTCTCTAAGATAATAAATTTCATCATATATCTGGTCGTAATCATAACAATCAAATTCCAAGATGAAAATCTTAACGAAATGGTCCCAGCTGTGAATTGATGCAACTGGGAGGGTTCTGCACCATTTTGTAGCTTCTACTGTGAAGGTAAGAGTAAAAATCCTGCACAAAACGCCTTCATCAATTTTCTGAGTATCAGAAGTTGAAACTTTTTGTATAAACTGAAGCGCGTGATTGAATGCAGAAGATTTTTTCTTACCATTGAACTTTACCTGAGACAATAGCCTTACCACGTCCGGTGGAATGTTGGAAGAGGTATGAACATAGATGCAACTCCAAATAGGAACTTCATGAGTAGTCATCCTGTTTCAAGATTTACAATTTGAAAAACATTCCAACAGGTATTATGCTCAGGCCCTCCTTCTAGTGCCAAATATGTTGAGGGCCCTGAAATTGGGTCAACAACAAGGGGGATACCCACCCGGTCGGGAACCTGGTTGGCGGCTCCGTGCCCGTTTGGTGTAGCGGGTCCGACTGGGGATAACGGGACCAGCTTCCCGATCTAAGGGGGTGTGTGTGTGTAGGGTTTGATTATGATGTTTCTTGAGAAATTTTGAGAGCTAATTTAAATCTAACTCATGATTTTACTATAAGATGCTGAAATCTAATGAAAACAACATGTGCAATCTATGTTAACCCGGGGTATATCTTTTCCATCATGCGATCTAAAAATATTTCATATAATAACTGGTAATGAAGATTATTCAACTACTATAAGAATATAAACCATTTAAGATAAACCATTCTGCATAAGAAGTTAAACAGGACAGTTGTGGACTGCATATCGCATGATAAATCATTCATATGTCAAGCATGAACAAATGACTCCATCGTACAAAAGTTCCAAATGGTAACCACACATTTATACATTAACATATAAATAACATCAGCTGTATATCACTTTAAGCAAATAAGTAGAAATTCATCAAGAGATAAAAGTACCATTTATGACTGATTTTTACTCACAAACTTCAAGCAATAATGATTTACTTCTACTTACTTCTAACACCTACTAAGAGTACAGAAATGAAACATCAGTAGCAGACATTAAGATGCAAATATAAATAAATCCGATCCTTCCATTCATCAAAACCTCCTCTGAGGTGCAGAAATGCATGTTCTGAGGACAAGTTTTTGACAAATTTCTGGACCCTTCTCCAATGCAATGAGAAGGGTTTAAAATACTATGTCCTAATTCTAATAATAGTATTATTACAAAATCAAGGATTCGGTTTTCAAACGACCGTCCTTTTTCTAATATAACTAAAAACAAAAAGAAACAACATTCTAAATAAAACTACTTGTGGACTTGGTCTTTGAAGTTGCATGTTTCTAACATACGCTTGAGAAGAGTCGGTTGGTTAATTTCCGTTCTGAGCTGGGCTGCGAAAACGGCATCTATAAGAGCTAGCGCTACCTTCTCGGCTGCGTTCATGATACACTTTACCGTCATCCATTGGCTATGTGGTTTAACCAGGTACATCCAGTAATTTTCCCAATTCAGTCTAGCCAGTGCTTGGATAGCTTTCCCTTTTTCTTGTGCCTTTTCTCTCCATTATGTCTCCAGTTGCAACTTGTTTGGTAGGTATCCTAGGGTGGTCTCTGAAATCAAATTGGCTCTATGTAAATTTTCATTTACACAGTCGATAAGAATACTTGCCTGTGTCGCCGCTGTCTCTGCTGCTTGCTCTGCCTGCGTGATCTGCTCATCCCATTTATTAAAGAGAATTTCTTTATGATTTTCATTAATTCTAGGTACTCCTGCTCTTTTTCACTCCTCATCGTCTTGCCAAGTTAGATACTCTATCACCCTCTTGTCATTCTGATCATATTCGCTTCGCAATTCCACCACCTCACTGGTGATTTTGTCGCTTAGCTCACAGAAGTGCCTCCACTGTGATATTTTACGCCCCAATTCTTCTTGTTGCTGCAGTAGTTGCTCGTTCAAGCCGATGGACTCTGAAATAAACTCTGCAAGCTTAGGTTCATCTTTGTGCATTTCTTGCTCCGTCTGCAGTTGTTTTCCTTTTTCTTCAAGACTCTTTTGGTAGCCTATTTGCATCTGTTGGAAGTCTTCTTGGAGCTTTTTGAGCTGTCTGGAAGCTTCATTGTTTGCGTTGGCTTGCTGTAACTGTTGTTGTAGCAGTTGTATGTGATTTTCTTGTTCCTTTAAGAGCTGCTAAACTTCAGAGGCCTTGTCAATAGTTGCAGAAGCATACGCTCCTGCAATTTGAGATAGCTTCGTAAGATTTTCTATTGGATTATTATTTGGGTCTTTCCACAAGACGTCTAAATGTTCAGCGTCTTGAGACAGTGCATTTTCGAGCTTTCTTTTCTTTCTCTCTCTTCTCACAACTGCTTTGTGCTGGGGACTGTAGAACACATCTAGTGGGGGAATTTCTTCTACGTTAAGTAGAAGTTCTGAGGATGGAGTGATGGAGAGATCTTCTCCTTCTATGGTAACGTTGACTATGGTTGGAGCAACTTCTTGCACCTCCTGTGTATCGTTCACAGACGTCTTTGGGACTTGCCCTTCGAGGTTGATTAATTCATTGAAGGACTCCCACTCTTTATCTAGCTCTACTGTGACCAGAGGAGCTTCGATAACCGAAGGGGGAACATCTCTTGGTGGCGAGGTGATAATTTGTTGCTGAAACATTACACTGGACCGAGCTATATCTTTGACTACTTCTTCGTTAATTCTTTTGTCATGCACAGACTCTTCAGGATGTTCGGAACCTTCTTGCGCGACGTTGGACTTAGATCTGGAAGTGCTGGAGTTCTCACTGAGCCTGATGCTCAGAGTTGGCTCTCTAGTAGGTATTCGCAGCCTTTCTAGTGAAATGCTAGCCAGCCTTCTATCTCTATATGATGTAAATTTCTGGAGTTCACCTGGAGATAACCTTGACTGAGCTTCTCGCAAAATCTCTTTGAGTGAGCTCTTACCCTGAAAGAGATCATCAAACAAATCTTTGTGTCCGAAGAACACTCTTATCTTGACGTTCGTAGTAAACTCTTGGGCAACTTTATTTGGGTCGAATGGCCTCATCGGGAACTTATATAATTGAAGGCATGTCACGTTTTCCACCTCACCAAAAGCGTGTCCTACATCGAATAAAGAGAACAATTGACGGGAAATTGAGGCCAAATGGCCTTTTTCTTATCTTTTAATTCTTTGGTTAAGCTGCCTTCAGAGCAGGTTTGATAAGCGATTTCTCGAGCCAAAAGCTTATCTGGGACATACAAGGGTAGGACATGTGGAGGTACAGTGCTTCCATAAACTCGAATGTAAGCAAACCATTCTTCCCCAAACCATCTTGCGATGGGGATGATATCTGTCTCAGCTTCGGGAGAGCACATTGGGGGGTCCTTATCATATATCATTCTATATATGGGCAATATAAGCCCATGGCAAATCTGGTAAAAATGAGGGGCAAACTGGGAATCCCACAAGACTTTGTGATAGACGTGAATAGGCAACGGGTCTTGGGTAGTCCATTTCCATCCCATAATGGGGAAATTAGATACAAGGCAAACAGAATCCATAACATAGGCAGCCAAATAGAAAGGAGGATAGACCCTTTGAGAAAAGGATCTTTTGGACCTGTAACTAACCACAGTCGTATATAGAGTATCGGAAAGGATTTTAGCCCAATCTACTATATCGGCATTCGTGGCAGTGTCAATTAATGGCAGCCACTCAGATGAAAACTTGTTGATATCGGGCGTACCAAACAACCTACACAGCATGGCTGCAGCAAAACAATATGGAGAAGTAAGGGAACCAATGCTGTACATACCGTTCTTATCCTTCTTTAATGGCTCATCTCTTCTAGACCATTCTTTAGTGGTGTCCAATAGATCTGGGTTCTCCATTGCAAACTTCCTAAGAAATTGTGCATTATAGGTCGCTTGCGGTTCAGGCAGATGGTACATTAGCTTCAGATATTGGGCGGCGAAAGATCCCACGAGCCCATGTCCCTGAATCTTGAATTGTCTGTTGTTTAATTCTGCATCATCCAGAATCCACTTGACCATATCTGTGTATGGTAGGATCTTAGGCCTTGCCGCTATTCTGTGAAGGAATGAACATGCTAGGTCTTCTAGGGATGCTTCAGAGGAGCGTGGTGCACCTGCAACGACAGTCACCTTCATTATTCTTGGCTTATCCTCTTCTAATAGCCTGTACATGCCTTCCCATGTGGAGATTCCTGCATCTCTGTTGCAGGCTGTATCTGTGTATAGGGGCGCCATCTCCTTGGTCTTCTCTCTTGCTTCGGAGCTTTGAGCTTTGTTCTTCTTTCCCATTTTTACTTCGTGTTTCTTTCTGAGTCGTCTTTGCACTTTGTTCCTGCAGATTACAAGTGAAATGGAATGTCCGATCAGAAAGGTGATGGGAGAGTTTTAAATGCAAGAGATAAATCAATTACGCCACCTTACGTGAAGCAAATATCCAACAAGGCACGCGTCTTTAATCCTCTTAATGACTGACAACCAATTCATTTACTAACATTAAAAGCACATGATTTCAGGTCATGTTATGGTAAGTGGCTTTTCCTTTGAAAGGCGCGCCCGAAGGATTCGTACTAAGATGATTTTATGATTTGCTGACGTACCCTCGCATGTCGCATGATCGCAATATCGCAGATCACAAAACTTAGTGCTTGCCAAACCTCGTCTGGCTTGATTCTGTGATATGCGATCTAGCGATCGCAATATCGCAGATCGGTGAATTTCTTGGCCTTTCGCTATGGACATTAGTATGGTGCGATGCGATGTCGTTATTAATCATGAGGGTGGCGCGTATTTTGATTTTAGAAGAGTAACGAAGATGTTTCCTATCTTTTCGCATATGCGACTTTTTAAAAAAAACTATTGTCTACCATAGAAAAATATCTAAGATGCCTTTTCTAAATTATGATTTGTAACTTCAAAAATAAAGTCTAGCTTTTCCTAAAAATTTTATATAAGGGTCCCCATTCATTTGGTATCATGATTTGATACAAAATGAATAAAAAAAGGGGGGAGGTTGTTGCTGGCCACAACAGAATGTAAAGTCTAGACATTTTGTGGTCGTGGAGTGCGAAGATGTAAAGAGTAATCAAGGGTTTTTGCCCTTAGTTTATGTAACTTGTGTCGGTTTTATGAGATCCACCCTTGGTCCGCAGACCATGGGATTGTATAAAAAGGGAAGTCTTAGAAGTGTCTAAGGGAGTTCTTAGTCAGTTCAGATATGTTCTGAGGAGTCATTGATGTAATGGGTCTGTGATAGCTAAGATCGAAGAGTCTTAGCGTAGGAAAAAGGCTCTGCAACTGTGTGCGCTGGGTAGTTAGAGTCTGTAAAGGAGGTCTGAACATCAATAAGGAGAATTATTCTGGAATTATCTGTGTATGAACTATTTTTATTTTGTTACAAATGCGTGTTATTATCTTATGTTGAATACTAGGTTTATGATTTAATGATGTATTGATGCGTGAATCTATGTGTTTTAATTTTTTATATGAATGTAAGTAGGAATATATATTTACGTGAAGGTAATCGTAATGCATGTTGAATTTATCCACTACTTAAGCTAATTTGGGTAAATATAGAAGTAAGAGTAATTACAGAGGTGTGTAAGTGTTTGAATCACCTATTTAGGGTATGCAAATGATAGTCGTAGACCTTTGCAGAGGTCTAGAGGATGACTAAGGGAAGTATATCGATAAGCCCTAAAAGGCTTATCGATCTGTGTGAAGGAAGGGTTAGGGTATAAAGCGACATCACTGCCATCTAAGGGTGCAGAAACTTGGTCCCTGCATCCCCCCATACTGCTTCGAGTGAGACTTCAGTCTGTGCTCCGTGGATTGATGCCGAAAGGGCCAGTAGTGTAAGGATTTACTTGGCTAATTAATGTTGAACCTAGGTCAGGGCCCATTAAGCCAACAGTGTACTTGGAGGGGAAACTAGACCACTCTTTTGGTCAACACACTTTATGTACTCTTTATCATTGAAGTATTTTGAGCATAATGAGATTGGATCAAGACATTGGAAGCTGGACCAAGGAGACATAGCCTGGAAGGGGTGAAATCCTTTATTAATTGCTGAGTGTATTACTGTTATGTTGTTATTTAGTGTTTTTTTTTTTTAATTCATGTTTTAAGCTCATGAATTACATATAAAGACATAAAAACTCATGTAAAACTTGCAATTTACCTCATAATCCTCAAGCACTTTTTTTACTATTCTGAATTGGAATTTAGCACAGCAAACACTAACTTTCCCATTTAGATCACCCATGTATCTTCATTGGGACCAAAGTGCTTCCACTTCACTTTAACCTGCTCAATTGCTCGATTTCGGAGCATGAGAATCTTTCTCAACAAAATGCATTGAGGTTCTAGCTGTAAATATCCTTCTGGATCCACTTGCAATACAAACTAATCACTAACATGATATATCTTTTAGGCAATGAAATATGGAAAACATCATGGACTTTCATTATCGGAGGCAGTGCAAGTTTGTAGGCCACTCATTGAATCCTCTCAAGGATCTTGAAAGCCCGCAATACTGAGGTTCCAACTTCGCACATGACCTAATCCTCAAGGATCTCTTCTTTGGCTTTATGTGTAAGGATACATGTTCCCAAACTTGAAACTCCTTAAATTCCATGTGTCAATCTGCATAAATTTTTTGTTTGCCATGTGTTTCCTTTACATTCTTCTTAATAACCTACATTTCTTGTTCCATTTCTACCAACATGTTCAGTCCTATCAATAGCGTGTTCACTGGATCAATCCAACTAATGGGAGAATTACAACTTCTTCCATAGAGTGCCTCGAATGGACTCATTCTTAGTGACTCCCAATATTTATTGTTATAAGAAAAATCAACCAGTGGAAGATACTCTTCCCACTTCCATTGTTGGTGCATAACATACATCCTCAACATATACTCCAGTATATTGTTGAACCTCTTTATCCGTCTATCTATATGTGGATGATAAGTTGTGTTGAAGGCCAACTCTGTACTGAATCCTACAAATAACTCCTTCCAAAACTTGGAAGTGAACTTAGCATCTATGTTTGACACGATATTCTTTAGAATGCCATGCAATCTCACTATCTCCCTGATGAAGACATGTGATACATCATTAGTTGAATAATTAGACTTCACCAGAATGAAGTGTGCTACCTTTCTCAACCTATCCACCACAACCATGATGGAATCATGTTGTCTAGATGTCCTCAGAAAACCTGTAATAAAATCCATGGAAATGACCTCCCATTTCCACCCTAGAATTAGAATCGGTTGGAGTAAAATACCTGGATTCTTATACTCTGCTTTTACTTATTGAAAATCCAAACATATAGCCATAAACTCAACCACTTTCTTCTTCATATTCGACCAATAGTAGAAATTCCTCACTGTTGTCAATGTATTTTGATATCCTAGGTGGACTGAATATGACTTAGCATGAAATTCCCTCAAGATAAGCTTCTTGAGCTCACTTTTTTCTAGAACATAGATATTGTCCCTAATCTCACTAAATCATTTGTTGTGAGATGATATTCCACATCTTGATCACATGTATCATGTTGTAACCTATGCCTAAGCTCCCTATAACTGTCATCCTGCTAACTTGCCTATAAGATCTGATCCTCGAGTTTTGTCATGTATTAAATCATAGTTGTAATGTGATTTACTTGTACTCTTCTACTAAGAGAATCTTCAAACTAGTTCTCCTTTCCCTTAATGTACATGATCTAAAAGTCAAACTCACTGTCTATTCACAACCATCTAGCTTTCTTGGAATTCAGATTCGGCTGGTAAAACAAATATCTCAATCCACTTTGATCACTCATCAAGATGAACCTTCTGCCAAGAAGATAGTGCCTCCACATATTCAATGCATGAATGATCGCTTCCAACTTGAGATCATGTGTCACATAATTTTTCTCATGCTCATTCATTTTCCTTGATTCATAACACACTACTTGTCCTTCCTACATCAATACTCCACCAATTCCTCTTTTGCAGACACCTGTACACACCATAAACTCTTTATTTGGATTTGCAATCTATAGAACTGGAGCATTAGTTAATAGTTCCTTTAACTGCTCAAAACTTGTTGCACATTCCTCTGTCCATTCAAATTTATTACCTCTTCGCTACAATGATGTGATAAGATATGAAATCCATGAGGATTTCTTGATGAACCTCCTATAGTAACCTTCTAACCCCATAAATGACATTATCTCATCCACATTCCTAGGAGGTGCCCATTCCATGATAGCTTTGATCTTTTCTGAATCCACTGTTATTCCTTACTTGGAAACCACATGCCCCAAGTAATGTACCTTTATCTAAAAGAAATTGCATTTGATAAGCTTGGCATACAACTGATGCTCTCTTAGCAATCTCAACATTGGTTTTAAGTGTTCATCATGCTCTTCCTCATTCTTAGAATATATCAATATATCATCAATGAATGCAATCACAAACTTATCCAAATAAGGTTGCAATACACTATTCTTCAAGCTCATAAAAGTAGATGGAGCATTAGTCAAACCAAATGGAACTACAAAAAATTCATAATGCTTATACTTGGTCCATAAATAAGTCTTGTAGATGTCCTTTTATTTAATGCATACCTGATGGTATCTTGATCTCAAATCAATCTTCGAGAACATTGTTTCTCCCTTCAACTAATCAAACAAGTCATCAATCCTTGACAAAGGATACTTGTTCTTGATGGTTACATTGTTCAACTTCTTGTAATCAATGCACTATCTAAGATTACCATCCTTCTTCTTCATAAACAGTATTGGTTCACCCCACAAAGATACACTTGGCCAAATGTATCCCTTTTCAAGCATTTCCTCCAAATGAAACTTCAATTCCACTAACTCTGGTGTGATCATCATGTAAGGTGTCTTTGGTGTTGGTGCTATCCCTAGTACCAATTCAATAGAAAAGTCCACTTCCCTGTGAGGTGGTGTTGTAGGGAAAAGTATCCGACTCGGATGACCCTATCCCACTCTAAGGGTGACAGTTCCTTAGCAACAACTGTAAAACAAACTACTAAAGGTTTACTTCTTTATGAAAGCAAAAGAGAATGGATAAATGTACTAACCGTTACCTTGCGCTTAATGTCGAATCCAAACTCTTCTCTTTGGCTGCTTGCTCCTAGCTCCTTGTTCTTTTGCTTGCCCAGCTACAATGAGATCCTGCAAAATAACAAAGAAGGAAACTACAAGAGGCATGCAATCATAACTGGTTCATGGATTAGTGTAAACCAAACATGCAATCATCACAATATATTATTGAAACAAGAGAACATAGAAGAACCTCAATAGCTTTTATTAATGTAGAAGAAAAGGTTCTGAGAGTATTACAACCATTGAAGGCTCCAACCCAGCAACACCTCCCAGCAGAAAGAATTGCTCTTCTTCACCTCTCTCAAATAATCACCCAATAGCTCAATAGTGAAACCAACAGCATATCATTACTTTGCACAAAATTCCAGCCTCCTGAGCTCATAGGAGAGAGCTCAATATATAGATGAATTGAGAAAGGATGAGTCAGCTTGCAACTGATGTGTAGCTGCCTTGTGTCCTCTCTCTCTTCAGTTAATCTTTAGTTGATCTTCAGTTCTTGAGTCCACTTGGATAACTTTGCTTCCACTTGGAGAAACAGAGCCTCTGACTCATCACAAGGCGAAATCCCTGATCCAAGTGTCATTTTTGGAAGATTCCAAAGCAATGACTCATTGTGCCACTTGTCCCATCCCGCTCAGCGTAGGTGGCCTTTGTTCCACTTGCTTTGCAACGTAAGTACACCATGGAGCAACTGAGTTTCAGTGCAGAAACCTAGTGGAGCACCTGCTTTGATTTCAGGATTGCTTGTTTTTGAGTGTTTTCAGGTGGAGAACTGATCTGAGAGCTGTTGGTTTGCTGACCTTGTTCCTCTAGGGGTAGGAACATCATGTTTAGGGAACTTTGGATCCCTTGGATTATTGACAATTCATGCTTGTTGCTGTAAGGCACAAAATTGTCTATAACAGATGCCCCGTAAAGTATGAGGTCGTTTATCGGGTGAAATGCTTTATTGAGAGGATCCGAAGTTCATTCAATCTGCTGAGAAGTGTCCTGTAATAAGATACAATACAATACATTATTTTTTCATACATTTTCATGATCTAGCTGAGGCGGGCATTCCCATGCTCAGCTTTATAAATACATTTCGGTACATAGAATAGACGATCGTCTGATTGTAGACTGATAAGTCTCTGCTGAAATTATCATCCTTTGAGAAGGATGATCATCTGCTGTAATGATGTACATATCAAATGTCTTTATGTCCTGAATATATATCGCAGCCCGGATGGATGAAACTAGATCCGGGGTCTTCAATCTCTTCCGATCTTCACTCGATGTACAAGTCGATCCATGTGAGAATTTCTTGAAGTCGAACATGGAAAGACATCGCTTGATTACCGGTCAATGATGTAAACTGTTACCAAGCGCGAGAGGAATCACCGATAAGGATGATGACCCTCAAGGTACGGCAGTACAATTCACATGGTGGGAATAAAGGACTTGGCGTCGACCACCATGCAAAATCTTCTGGTCGAAGGTCATTGATGTATACCTGTCGCCGGAAGTGAGAAACTTGCCATTGAGGCATGCAAGCTTCAAAGTACTGAAGGGGGTGTTCCTAGATCAAC
This sequence comes from Pinus tabuliformis, assembly GCA_031772625.1. Taxonomy (NCBI): domain Eukaryota; kingdom Viridiplantae; phylum Streptophyta; class Pinopsida; order Pinales; family Pinaceae; genus Pinus; species Pinus tabuliformis. The sequence continues at coordinate 501,677,713 of CM062818.1, read as the reverse complement.
TCCTTGGATAATGAGCTGATGTCGACAAGGAGCGATCCGTCAAAGGAGGGCCTTAATGAATCCCACATCAGTGACACGGAACGGAGCTAGTGATTGTGATGAGGTGAAAACAAACTGTGATGTATGATTCAGGGTGGCGGTCATGAAGTGGATGAAGGATAATGTATGGCAGTGGGTGGAACACGGTTGACTCTTTTACAGAACCACATCTCTTGAACATATAACGACACTGATGTGATGGATTGGTAGCATTACCCCAATTGCGGATGGTGTGGCGAGGACCATGGTTATGAGACCGGTGAATGAAACAACCCAACCCGATGTGATACGGCGGACAAAGTGTCATGTTCAAGAGCGACTTGCTACCATTAATGCTGTGAGGTTCTCCCAATTTTTCCCCAGTCATTGCTGACCAGTACCTCTTTATTTTTGTCAAGCTTGAGGAGGATAACATATGCTTGTTCTATAACCTGCACTTCGGGCAAGCCCATCGCTATGTTTTAACGAGCCTAGCGATAGGGAAACTCGTTCTCGTCTACAGACAAGTTTGTCGCTATTTAATCATTTTAACGAGTCTAACGACAAGGAAAACTCGGTCCTTTTCATTTTTAGAGAGTCTGAAAAGGTACGAAAAGTTAACTCCACAATTCCTTTTTCGTCTTCTAATCCCTTAAGTCCGAAAAAGTATAAAACCATACAGAAGGGATGAATTTTCGATTTCTTTAACGAGCCGAACAAGACAAGCGCTCAATCTTTTTGTGCAATAATCCCTCAGGTCCAAAAAGATTAAAATCTAGAGGAGGGATGGCTCTTCTTGTCTTTTAACGAGCCGGAAGGCCAAAACTCGGCAAACTTTTCATATTTTACGAGTCAGTGAAAAGAGCTCAAAGAAGACTCGTCTTTTGAGGAACGAGTGATGAACAGGGATAGCGGTAGATTCCAGGTACAGGTTGGAATTTTCCAATCACGGCAGTGTCACAAGGATGGCTAAGTGAAATCACTCTTCGCAGTTGTTCCTCAAAATGGGTAAACACACATATGGAGGTGAACGATTGGCCAAATGAACGGATGGAGGTGATGGCATATAAACACGACCAAGGGCTTTTACTATGGCTTTCAAAGGTTACATTTCTCCAGGTTATTTACCGGTTCATTTTTTCTGAATGAGCTTGAACTGCTAGGGAAAGATTGCTCACAATTTATGTTTATTTTTTAACGAGCATGAACTCTATACAAAAACTGCTCGATTCTTGCGTTTATTTTTTAACGAGCATGAACATTGCTAAAACTGCTCGATTATACCAGTCTTAATACGAGGAATGCCTTAGGTGAGGTAATCTTATTTAAGGAGCGATACCCCACTAATTACTCCAATTTGGCAGGTTTTAACTTTTGCCCTTCATCCTTTCTTTATGCAAGCTGGAAACGGCTAATCCTACGAGTTTAACGGGTTAGACCTACAGGTTTAAAGGGAGGACCTAAAAATTTAAAAAATAAATAGTCGTCCCGTGCTTGCACTCCAAAAGGTTTGCATGCCCCCAGGTATACAGTATAATTTTGAGATTCTATCCTCTTACTTATTATCCGAAAAATGGCTTTGTTTGCTGCCGCAAACTAAACTCTCTTTTCGGCGATGTCTATCATTAGGTTGCTAAGGATGGTGACTACTTGTTACAGCAATTTCCTCTCTTTCTTTGAAGACTGCCCCTACTTCTCTTTTTAAAACATATTGTTTTAATGGGTGAGGCTTGACATTCAAAGATGGTGCCTTCTTGCTGCCACAAACAGATCCCCTCCTTAGGAGAGCCCACTTCTTTAGACAAAGGGAGCGATTCTTCCACTTCTACATAACTTTGACAAAAGAATTTTATCCTAGAACAACCCTCTCTTCCTTTTTCAGACGGGGTACGGACTAGTCCATTCTTCTGCGGAAATTTACTTTATACCTAAGGTTTTCTCTGCCCAAGGCAGGCCAGGGTGCATGCCCCCTGGGTCCCAGTTCTTTTCTTCTCGAATTACTCGCATTCATCGGGAAGTAGAACCGGGGGCAGTGGCATTCCTTGAGTGAATAGACCGTTAAGGGATGGTATTTGACTATTTGCAATGCGTGATCCTGGAAATGAAAGTTGGTCTACGAGCTTGACCATTCTTCCTTCGTGCGGAAAACACATGACTCTAAAGAGTGAGGACACTATTGCCTCCATGCAATATATATAGTCTCGTCCAAGGAGTAAGTTATAAACCAAGGGTCCCTGGACGACCATGATGTTCATATGAACTGTCTTCCCTTTCAATGTAACTGGAACATTGGGGAGAATCCCTAACGGGTGACTGGTTCCTTTATCAAAACCTGATAGATTTCTCATCTCAGGTAAAAGCGTCGGGCAACCCAATGCTTTCCAAGCAATAGAGGAAAGGATACTCACAGATGCCCCTTCATCAATGATAGTTCCAGCCATCACCATTCTGTAGATTTGGACTATGATTCTGAATGGGATACTGGCTGGTAACCGGGGTCTGCCTAGTTGATTCCAATCAAAGGACACAACTAGGTTGCTTGGTGGTGGGACCGAATATATGGCCGGATATGACTCTGACGATGTTCCTTCCTGCGATAAAGGAATGGGCGCATTGCCCTGATGCTCATCAGAGTCTGTGTTAATGAAAAGGATATGGACGGTGTCATCCTTATCCTCTTCAGTGAGGGTGTCATTTGAAGATGGGTCTTCAATGACGGAGTCATTGGATGATGAAACCTCTGAAGGAAGAACCGGGTCAACTGCCGTTTCGACCTTTAGACTTTCGTCTGGTCTGGATTCAGTAGGTTCATTCTCAATGACCGACACTTCAGCTGACCACTTGAGCGGGTCAGCTAGATTTTCAACTATCGAGGGATTAGGCGTGAGTTTTTGATATCCAGGAGGAAGTCGTAACGGTGAAACCGGAGGATCTTCTAAAACTCTCTTTGCCTCATCTAAGAATGGACATCGGTGGATGGCATGCTCGCCTTCACACAACATACAGGGTGATCTTGGTCTCCCTTTTCGTCCTTCACTCTCGCTAGTTGACGGACTGCAATAAACATGACTACCAGAGGTTGATGCTACCGGATTGTGCAACCTTGGGGACCAGTCCCTTAGTATCCGGGGAATACAAGGACAATCACGATGGAAGTGGGTCCCTTTGCAAATGACACATGGCGATTTAGGCCCGGTCGGTGCAGTGTGTGGGTTTTTGTCAGCTGTCTTCTGCTTGCCCCCAGTCGCCTTCGCCATAGGCCCCTTCTGCTTCTTTTCTCTCTTCTTCTTTTCCTTCTTCTCCGTGGGAGGCTGACTTTTGCCGGCTCTACCTTGTGAAGATGAAGGATCAGAGGAAGAATTGTAAGAAGTGGAAGGCTGGTGGGTAGCTCTAGACTGTTCTGACTGTTGATTCGACTGCTCAGGATTAGTTGCGATCTGGACTACATTAGTTGAAAAGAGCCATACAGGTAGGCCAATTGTTAATCCTGGAAGTGACAATGTTGCCATATGAGACGCACCAACATCTCCCCAAGAGGAGAAGGGATTCGGACTTCCACCAAGGTTATTTCCTTGGTTGGTGGGCTCCATACTTTTCAACTGAAAGATCAACGTGGGAATAACAGCTGATTATGTTCCGCTTAAAATAAATTTTATTAACGACGCTTTTAGACACAAACTTGCTTTTTCATGTTTTAAGAGTCGAGAAAAAGCTAAAGATGACTCTAGTTGCCTTCGATGTTTTAACGAGCCCGAAGTGACAAATGCTCGGATGGACTTTTTCAGTTATAGAGTTTGAAAAAGGCCAAAAGAAACTGCTCTGGAGTTCTAGGCAGAGGGTGTGCCAAACTTTTCGCGAAACCACAGAATACGTTTTACGGTACGGGTGGTCGATCTTCGTGAATGTTGTGTTCACTGCATCGCGATCAGTAGGGCGGCCGACACGGCTTCCTATGGATAAAGGATAATTGCCTATAGGGGTCTCCCAATATATACGCGACGGTACGTGGGAGCACAAGTCCGTATTAGTGCCACCGACTCTCAGGAGGAATCACCCACCTTCGTAGAGATCGACAGTCACTATGTTTAACGACGCCGGAACACGTCTCTACCTAGACCTCTAGATGTTTGCGTTATGTTACAAAGCATTGTTATGTAAATTGGATTTATTTTAATGTTGATCTTGCTTAACAGTTTGCCTTTAAGGATCACCACGAGATGTATATAACAAATTCCTGAATGCAATCTAAGATGAGAAGCAAACTTTTCAATCTTTCAACTTTGAAAACCTTAACTACTGAGGGAAAAGAAAGGAAAATATTTTCACACAGATCATAGAGCACACACTAAATGCAAATTTTCCTAAATCGTCAAGCAAACAGTCAAATGCAAAATGCACAATGCATGTATTTTCTTTTCCCTTTCTTAATGTGGATGGATACAAAAAGAAAGTGGTTATATAACTTTGATTTCGATTTAGAGCGAAAACAAACAAGTTTGTCCAAAAATCAAAAGACACCTTAAGATTCACTTGCTTAATCACTGGAAATACATGAAATCAAACCATACTAACGAAAGTAAAATGACTAATCAGCTATGGACAGCAAACAAGCTAACTCTTTAGACCAGCAAAATGCCTAACACAGGTTCAGATCTAAGAGGCCAAAAGCAAGACTAGTTTACTTTTCGTTATGGGAAATTGTAAATGAGTAAGAAATACAAAGAACAAGTACAATTTCGTTATATAACAGAGGCAGAATGATGGAAAGTAATATTGGTTTCAGAACAAGTACAAGACTGACACTTAGCAACAAATCTAAGTGAAAACAGGCAAGAGAAAGGAGGAAACCCCAAATGCATTAGGCAAATTTGGGCCAACGCAGGCTCTGCACAGCCAAACTGGCTCTCAGCGCAGGTAGCCCCTTCGGGACCTGCGTTGCAAAGCAGGTAGCCTGTGTACTACCTGCTTTGGAAAACGAGAATTGCGTTTTCACAGTTTCCGGGTCATAATTTTCTCAAAAATGCACGGTTTTTGCTCAAATCAGAGACATTCAGTCAAGCACACTCAAAGGGATGATCAAGAAGGTGCAAAGCTATCACTAATAGCTTACAAGGATCCTTGTAGATCAGCTCTTCAAATCATGAACTTGCTCAGAAATGAGCTAGAGTAGCTGCCCTCTACTTCGCTTTTGATATAGTCAAAAGCTTTTCGATTTGGTACTCTTTTGTTCAGGAAATGAATAGCAAAATACTACAAACACAATCAAACGGATACGATCCCCAGCGGAGTTGCCAGTTTGTTGTAGGGAAAAGTATCCGACTCGGATGACCCTATCCCACTCTAAGGGTGACAGTTCCTTAGCAACAACTGTAAAACAAACTACTAAAGGTTTACTTCTTTATGAAAGCAAAAGAGAATGGATAAATGTACTAACCGTTGCCTTGCGCTTAATGTCGAATCCAAACTTTTCTCTTTGGCCGCTTGCTCCTAGCTCCTTGTTCTTTTGCTTGCCCAGCTACAATGAGATCCTGCAAAATAACAAAGAAGGAAACTACAAGAGGCATGCAATCATAACTGGTTCATGGATTAGTGTAAACCAAACATGCAATCATCACAATATATTATTGAAACAAGAGCACATAGAAGAACCTCAATAGCTTTTATTAATGTAGAAGAAAAGGTTCTGAGAGTATTACAACCATTGAAGGCTCCAACCCAGCAACACCTCCCAGCAGAAAGAATTGCTCTTCTTCACCTCTCTCAAATAATCACCCAATAGCTCAATAGTGAAACCAACAACATATCATTACTTTGCACAAAATTCCAGCCTCCTGAGCTCATAGGAGAGAGCTCAATATATAGATGAATTGAGAAAGGATGAGTCAGCTTGCAACTGATGTGTAGCTGCCTTGTGTCCTCTCTCTCTTCAGTTAATCTTTAGTTGATCTTCAGTTCTTGAGTCCACTTGGAGAACTTTGCTTCCACTTGGAGAAACAGAGCCTCTGACTCATCACAAGGCGAAATCCCTGATCCAAGTGTCATTTTTGGAAGATTCCAAAGAAATGACTCATTGTGCCACTTGTCCCATCCCGCTCAGCGCAGGTGGCCTTTGTTCCACTTGCTTTGCAACGCAGGTACACCATGGAGCAACTGAGTTTCAGCGCAGAAACCTAGTGGAGCACCTGCTTTGATTTCAGGATTGCTTGTTTTTGAGTGTTTTCAGGTGGAGAACTGATCTGAGAGCTGTTGGTTTGCTGACCTTGTTCCTCTAGGGGTAGGAACATCATGTTTAGGGAACTTTGGATCCCTTGGATTATTGACAATTCATGCTTGTTGCTGTAAGGCACAAAATTGTCTATAACAGGTGGAAACTCTGAAATCTCTGATGGGAACACATCCTGAAACTGTTATAAGCTCAGGTACTTTCTCAATACCTCTGCATCCTCAACATCCTTAGCTTTATCACTATAAATATGTACTGCAAATAGCACACACCCTTTCCTACAACTACGCTTTGCCTCCATAGCCATAACCATTCTGACTTATATAGCCTTCTTCTTACCCTGGAAGATCCTATGTTCTCCATTGTCATCCAAGCACTTAATAGCCTTGTCATAACAATCCACCTTGGTCCTCTGAAGATATAACCAATCCATACCCAAAAACATACTATATGATCCCAATGGAAGCACATTCAAATATGTTGATGTAGGCATACCATTCACAAGCTCTTACCCAATGATGAAATCTTTTCTTTGTACTTGTAGTCAACTACACTAACCAAGATTCAACATGCACTTCTTTATTCAAACCAAACTTATACACCATGTGAGGATTAACATCACTATAATTAGATCCATGGTCAATCAAAATAGAAACAAATTGATCACAAAGCTTACTATCCATCTTGATAATATATGCCTAAAGATTTGTCTACCTTTTATCTAATGTTGCATAGATATGAGGAATACTTTGCCCAACATCCCCAACTGTTTGCACCTCCTTAGCACTATAGATATGAGGTATACCACCCTAATTACGTGGACAATCTTTCTTAATATGCTCCTTACCACATGTCCAACATTACAGCTGTATCCTACCATCACCTATGTTATGTTGTTCTCTAGGTTTATATCTATTAAAATTCTTGTAAGGTACAACATTCTCTTTCTCACCTACATCCCAAGGCCTTGTTCTTTTCAGCTTCCACTTGCCCTTATCTTTTCCTTTCCCTTTCCAACCTTGTTGAGACTCTATCTTACACTTTGATTTTTCATAACAATGCTTCAACTTTCCAATGACTTCTTCAAGTGACCGAGGCTCATCCTACTCAATCTGATATTTAAATGCTAATGGTAATCCATTGAAAAATATATGAACTTTGTTTTTCTCATCCTTAATATATGGTACATACCTCAACAACTCCAAGAACTTGGTCGTATACTCCTAATCTATCATCAATCCCATCTTTAGCTCATAGAATTCCTTGGATTTACTATCATAGTATCTCTCTGACAAATATTTCTTCTTGAAAAGTCTCTCGAATTCATGTCAACTCAACTCCTTTATCTTGATATCTCTAACAGCCTTCACATCTTCCCACTAGATGTTTGCTTTCCCTTTGAGGCTAAAGATAGTTATTTTGGCCTTCACATTCTCTCTGTAATCATGCAACTCAAATACTTATTCATCTCAACTAACCATGACTTTGCATCTTCTATCTTCTTCAAATTTCCAACAAAGGTAGGTGGATTGGCTTTCTTGAACTCATCTAGAAAATATCCCTTGTCATTCCTCTTATAAGGATGATAACAATGATGACCATGGTACCTGTCAGAACTAGAATTAGAATAGAACCTATGTTCATCACCTCTCCTATCGGGCATATCCAAGAACATGCCATCTCTGACCGTGTCATCCCTATATGACATGTGCCCATCATGAGACCTACTATTATGTGCCACATTATTCCTATCCTCCTATCCATGACTGATCCTACGTGGTTCTTGTCTCTACAAATCTAACAAACTATGAAGGATAATTGTATTAACCTCTAATTTTTTATCTTGTTCTTGAATGATTCTATCATTATCTTCTTTTCAACTTATTATTTTTGCCTTCAAACTTCTCAATGTGTCTGCTATGTCAGGAGAGTACCCATCACCATGTTTCTCATATGATCTATAGGGAGAATCTCGTGAATTGTAGTCTACCATTTTCCTAGTCATCTTTGATCTTCTTCCTGCAATTATACCATGTCAACTAAACCAAAATATAAACATAATCAAAATACCTCAATATAATTCACGTGACAATATCTCATCTGCAAGATCAACCAGATTAGCACAATTCATGTATAATCATAATCATAACAGTATACATATATTGTTGTAACATAAATAGTTTTGATAAGTTAGATATTTATAAAAGAGGGTATAAAAAATAGAAAACAAAAAATAGAATAAAAGAATGAAAATATGAAAATTGTGTTGGAAATGCTGAGAGGGGGGTGAATCAGTATTTTCTTTCAATTGTTATTATTACTAGTTAGATTCTTCACAATTTAATCAGAGAAACGTATAAGTATAATTTTATTGAGTATAAAAGAATAAATACAATGTATAATAATTATTCCCAAGCACCAACTTGGTTTTTGATGAGGCTTCGGCATCTAGGGCTTCGACCCTATCTCATCCAAGGCACTTACCTTGAGTTTATGAGCACCAACTCCAAGGACACCAATCATGTTGTTTTAATAGAGAATGTAAATATAACTTACTTGAAATACTTCACTGTCTTCACTATTCAACTTGACTGTCATTAATGAAATTCTCATTGTCTTCAATGTTCAACCATTTCCAATATCACTTAATTTCTTCAATTATATCAATAATTTTCACAGCAAGAAGAGAAAGTGTCATTGTCCAGCATAAACCAAATTTCTCCAAGGTAAATTTGTAGTCCAAGATACAGATTACACAGCCTTTTTCCTAGTTGGTATGAAATAGGTCCACAAAATAGTCCAACAGTTCGAACAAGATATTTGAGGTTTAAGTTATAACCCAAGTCAATGGCTCTAATTCGCAATCATCATGATAAAGAAAAAATGGGACTACGACAATTATAAATAGTCCGCAATGTTGTCCACAAAAATTCGCATGATTCACAGAGATATTCCACTCCATAGAGATTTACCTTCTACTACTCAGTTCATGAGATGTTAACTTTTCGCTCTGTTCTGTTCCTCTATATATTTGCTCCAATCAGCTATCCTCTGAATGAACTCATGTCATAATTTGTATGCGTACTTGTTATCCACATCCGAGTTTCTGTGCAGGTAGAGTGATGAGATTCTATGCAGTCCATGGAGGCAGAGAGATGAAATCCAACATTGTCCTCTTCACGCTATTCGAGAAGGTGTTGTTATTTTAATTCTTTTGTTTTCTAATTGTTCACGAGATGTGAACGGATCCTTGATTTGTCTTGTTCTTCTCCAGAGTATTCCAAAGAACCGAGTTGCATATATATATATATATATATATATAATCGTGTCAATATGGTGAAGGAACATGCCATTTATTTGATTGAATCTGAATTTCAAACTAGTGGAGTCGATGTCTAGCGTGGAGCTGTTTATCATGAGTCGAATCCTACATATCGACTTTGGTGGAGCTAAACATAGATTAAATTATTTTATTATAACATAAAGTTAAAATTTTAACTTTATATTAAAATTAAAGTTTTATTAAATTGAACATTTTGTTATAAATTTTAATTAAATTATTTTAAGACTTAAATTATTAAATTTGTTATAAGATTTAGGGTTAGGGTTTATCTCTTTAAATTGTTAGGATTATGGTATCATTAGGAGAAAGATTTTAGGGTTAGGGTTTCATAGTCTAGGGTTAGGGTTTCATTAAAAAAATAGGGAAAAGGGTTTTTTCTTTTAGGGTTTCATAAAAAATTAGGGCAAAGTGTTTTCTCATGTATTGAGGATCTAGGGTTTGCTTACTTAGGGTTTTCACAACATCTAGGGTTAGGGTTGACTTCTAGAGTAGGTTTCATCAATAAGCAACGCTTGATTAGGCTATGGATTCCAAGGTTTAACCATCTTCAACAATGTCATATTGACATCAATGACAACCTTGATTAACAATCTCCCCCTTTGTCATTGGATGGCAATATTCTTCTTCTCTCCCCCTTTGACACCAATGGCAAAAGGGTGCACAAGAACTCCCCCTGTCAAAATTCCCCTCCTGTCATGCAACATCTTTATGAAACAACTTAGTGTGATGCTAAAGAAATAACCCCCATCTTTTGGCAAAGATGTTCAAATTCTTCTCAAGGAAGACGTTTTGTGAAAATATCAACACTCTACTTCTTGGTATTGATATATTCCAATTTTATGGTTTGTTCAGCTACTTGTTCACGAAGGAAATGATACTTTATTGGTATATGTTTGTTCTTTGAGTGGATCATTGGATTTTTGCTGAGACTGATAGCACTTGTGTTATCACAATAGATGGTGATTGGTTGGCTAGTATCTATGTTGACATCCTTTAGAGCTTCCTTCATCCATAATATTTGAGTGCAATAATCAGCAGTAGCTATATACTCGGCTTTAGTTGTATATATTGATATGGATGTTTGTTTTTTGCTAATCCAAGATACTAGACAATCTCCCAAGAAGAATGCATTTCCACTAGTAATTTTTCGATCATCGACACTTCTGGCCCAATCAGCATCGATGTATGTAGTTACAGTAAGAGTTGAGCTCTTAGGGTACCAAATACCAAAATCAAGAGTTCCTTTCAAGTATTTGAGAATAATTTTTACAACCAACAAATGGGATTATTTAGGAGATGATTGAAATCTTCCAACCATTCCAGCTACTTGCATAATGTCAGGTCTCGTAGCAGTTAATATAGGAGGGCTCCAATTATTGACCTATAATGAGTTGCATCTACCAGAAAAGAGTCATCATCTTTGCCTAATTTGCAATCTGTGGTCATAGGTGTGCTCATGGGTGCACAGTCTTCCATTCCATATCTTTTAAGCATGTCTTTAAGATATTTTTCTTGAGATATGAACATGCCTACTGTGGTTTGAGATAATTGTAGTCCAAGGAAGTAAGATAACTCTCCTATCATCGACATTTCGAACTCTTTTGACATATTTTGAGCAAACTCATGGCTCATCTCATCATTATTGCTAGCAAAAATTAGATCATCAACATAGACAAGAGTAACTAGTAGCGTATGCTCGTCCATCTTCATGTAGATATTACTTCCTAACACCCCCTTCTTGAAGCCTTGTTGTTGTAGATAGTGATCCAATCTTGCGTACCAATCTCTAGGAGCTTGTTTCAACCCATATAATGCCTTTTTCAACTTACAAACAAATTCTTTTCATTCTGCTAGATTAAACCCTTCTGGTTGCTCCATGTAGACTTATTCCTTTAGTTCTCCATTCAAAAATGTTTATTTTACATCCATTTGATAGACTTTGAATCGTTTTGAGCAAGAAAATTCCAAGAAAATCCTTATAGCTTCCATATGAGCTACCGTGCAAAGGTTTCTTCAAAGTCAATTCCTTCAATTTGTGAATAACCTTTACAAACAAGCCTTGCCTTATTTCTGATGAATTGTCCATCTTCATTCATTTTGTTTTTAAACACCCACTTGGTTCCAATTATATTTTTATCCTTTGGATGAGGTACCAGCTCCCATGTCTCATTCTTCTCAATTTGAGACATTTCTTCTTCCATGGCTTCCACCCAATGAGGATCCTTACTTGAATAAAAGTGTCTAGTTCTATCATAGATAGGAGAGAAACATCATTTTTCCTTGGTGTACTTATCATCCTTCTTCAGGTTTGTATCCCCTCATCTACATTACCAATAATCTTCTCTTTCGGGTAATGTTTTTGGAGGAATTTCACCTTTGAAGGAGTTTGAGATGGTTCTTTTTCCTTGTGTTTTTTATCTTTTTCCTCTTTTTTAGGCTCTTCTTCATTTTCTTCAATGAGGGAGTCAATTTCATGATCTTCAATTTCATTTTCTGGAAGGGCTTCATCAATCTTCACAATAATTCTTTCCACTATTTTCCATATTCAATTATTGTAACACTTGTAAGATTTTCTCATAGTAGAATATCCAAGGAATATTTCTTCGTCAATCCGAGAATCAAATTTTCCTAGTGAGTCATTATTGATTTTCATGAAGCATTTGCTTCCAAAAATCCTGAAGTATTTTACTGAAGTAGGTCTTCCTTTCCATAATTCATAAGGAGTCTTCTCATTATTTGGTCTTAGTTGAGTTCGATTCAAGGTATAAATTGTTGTCCCGACTGCTTCTCTCCAAAATTTTGGCAGCAAGTCAGCTTCTAGTTACATTGTTCTTGCCATTACTTGAACAATTTGGTTTCTTCTTTCAACTACCCCATTTTGCCTGGGTTTTCTAGCAGTAGAGAGTTCTCTTTCGATTCCATGTACTTTACAGAATTCATCAAATTCTTTTGATGTGAATTCTCCTCCTCTATTTGTTCTAAGACATTTAATCTTAGAATCCTTTTCATTTTCTACAAGAGCTTTAAGATTCTTAAAACATTCAAATGCTTCAGATTTATATTTTATGAAATATACCCAAATCATTCTAGTATAGTCATAAACAAATAAAGCAAAGTACATTTCTCCTTGGAGCATTTGAGTTCTAGTTGGTCCACATAAAGCAGCATGAATGATCTCCAAGGTTTTGATGTAGAGAACTCCTTAGTATTATTGATCCAGGTGGCTCTAGACACATGCAGAAGTCTAAGAGGACTCAAGGAGGGTCAAAAATCAAAGTGTTTGGATTGTTCTCAAACTAGGTTCATGTTGAAGATTTCGTCGTCATGATCATGGTGGTGTGAACGGTTCATCAAACTGAGTCTGTATGCGAAAGTTAGGAGCAGTCAAAGTTTAGGGTTGACTTGGGTGACTAAGTAGGCTTTAGGAGGCAGCAATTTGACAAAATCCAGCCACCAGATTCTAGCCAACCTGGGCCAGATTCTGAGTGAATTTGTGGCCTATTTAATTTGTCTCCTTCAGTCATTTTTTGAATTTTCAAAAATGACTAATTGTTGTTTAAATAAAACAAAAAATATAATTTTGGGGTGGCGAGCCACCAACCCCACCACCCCCCATATCCAATGTATTAAAATAAAAAAATATATTAATTATGGGCCAATGGGCCATGACCCCCACCGGCCCTCCCTCAACCACCGAAACAAACAATTAATTAAGGGGTGGGTGGCCATGACCCCACCACCCCCAAAGCTGCTCATTAATGTTACCATTAAAGGTGGGGGCGTGGGCTGTCAACCTCACCGCCCTCTCCAATTCCCATAGGTACCAAAACAGTAAAAAAAAATGGGGGCGAGCCACCCAAAACAGCGGACCCGCCACCCCAAAATTTAACAAAAAGATGATTACGTGGGTTAATTTGGGAGGGGCGGGATTTGACCCCCTAACCCCTCCTCAACAAATTCCTAAAGGTACCAATGCACTAACCATATTATTGGTTAATCTGCCTTCCAAACCATTAAATAAACCTATTTACTCAATGCGCTGGGGAATAAGAGCGTGCATGCAGTTCAAGGTAGATCCATTGTAGGTGGCAAAACAATTAGTAGTGCAGAGAGGGGTGCGGAACCATGATCTAAGCAAGTTCTCCAGGGGGCCAGATTTTCACTTTGTTAGTTTTTGACAAATTTTATATGGTTTTAGCATTTCTCAACAACACGAACTCAACAATGCTATCCGTTTCTCCATCAGAGATCTACAATTTTCGGGCTTCTTCAATTTTGGAGGTATAAGGCTGTCCCTTCCCCATCATGTTCAAAATGTCTATCCATTCATCTCTAATGGCTTTCAATAGAAGGGCTTTCAAGGTCTCCTCATCTAAGTTCTTCATTTTTGCTCTTTTCAAGTTGTATTGAAATCTTTCAAGTGAATCCTCCAAATTTTCATCTTCTTTTTGCATCATTTTGAATACCTCATCCTTGTGATTGGTGGGCATACAATAGTCCAGGTACCTATCCAAAAATGTTTGTTTCATATCATTCCAAGACCTAATGGATTGAGTGAGTAATCCCATGAACCATTTCAAGGCTGCTCCTTTCAATGTTGAAGGAAACAGTTTGAGTTTTTGAGAGTCTTCCAGATAATCATAAGTTCGACACACGACTTCAAACTCAAATAGAAATGTTTCAGGGTCCTCATTCCTTAACCCATGGAAGTTTGGGAGGACAGATGGTGAGATGTTTTTCATGGTGGCTCGGGAGTCCTCATCGACTATAGGAAATCCGAATGAGTTATCTCCATCCCTATTTCCCCCAATGTTACCTCAACCTCCTCCATTGTTTCCTCCTCCTCCTCCTCTACCTCTACCTCTACCAAATCCGGGTGCTCCTTCCTCTGTCATGGTAGTTTCTCCGGAGACTTCAGAGTTTTCCGGTTCCTCTACTAAGTGTGAACGAGAAGGAATTTCTCCCTCTTCTTCAGATGTTTCTACTTCTTCAATTACAATTTGTCCTCCTATGGAAGGAAGAAAAGGGTCTCTTTCAGATTCGATGGATGGTGTGGGAGAGTCAACTATTGCCTCTTGAATTCCAGGAATCCTAGGGCTAGGAGTGTAAGTTGGAGATGATGGAGGTGTCTCCTGTCTATTCCTTGAAGTAGATGGACTTGTAAAAATCGAATTCTTGGCTCTAGCTAAAAACCTTCCCCTAGAATCTCTTGCTCTATGCATGTCATTTTTTATTTTTCTTCAAGTCTGTGTAATAATTCTCTTTCTGATCTTCCAGGTCACTCTAGGTGCAAGAAGAGAGCATACTCAAGAAACTATTAAACCAATAACTTTCTCTTTTCTGATCCTCCAGATCACTCTAGGTGCAAGAGGAGAGCATACTTTGAGAGGTTATCAATTTTCCTTCCTTGAAATTTTCTTGTTTTTTTTTAAGAATTTGGCTACCTAATTTCACTTCCCCGGCAACGACGCCAAAATGTTTGGTCAACTTAGTGATGTCTAAATTGCAACTTTTAAATGTCAACCCGGGGTTCGTAAGCTGATGAAGTGAGGTGTACTATATGTACTTAGGTAACTGTTTTCTTAGTATTTTGTCGTTTTTAGCTTTTTTAAGTTTGTTTTCAAATGTATCTTTCCTACTGTGATGTGATGGAAATGTAATAAAGCAAGTGAAATGTGGATGATTGTGGTGATCTCTAAATTATTTCTCAAAACTTAAAAAGTATTCTATAAGAAAGCTTGCAATAAAGTCAACTCTTAAAGGAAAGTGAAGACATCAAATAAAGGACTAATGACATCGGCCCAGTATCTCTGTTGCTGCATGAAAATGAAAATGAAATCTATATTAAATCCAACTAAAAGTAAGAACAACTATCTCACACTATTTCAACCCTTCAACTCAATCTTCTCTATGAAAAGATATCATGAAATGTTAAGCAATGTGAAATTGAAATGAAACTACATAAAAGAGACTAGTCACAAATACTTTAACTTCCTCTTAACCTCTTGCCTTTCAGCTGAATTTATTATGTAAGAAACAGTTATGAATAAGTCAAGTAATGTGATTTCTAAAGCAAACTAAATCAAGCTATGCTAAGTGATATTTTGGTTCCCAATAAAGTTATTTGATTATGGAAAAGGAACCATCAATAGATGAACAACTTGATATCTAAGAGCAGAAAGTAAATATGCAAATTAAAAAAATGACAGTAAGGAAAATCAAAGCTGCAAAACAATGAAGGTCAGCAACATAGACAAGATGATCATGCGTGCCACTAGTTATGAAAAGAAAAGAAGGAAAACTGTCCTGGGCTTGCCTAAGAAACCTGCATAACACACTGATCAGTCATGAACATAAAAGTGCAGAAATGTAAATCAATAGAAATCAAAGTTTATGTACAACTATTATACATGTTGAAAAGAAATAAAAACACAGCAATTTAAAAGACATCTGTACAGCTAATATACATGAAATAAGAGAAAGAAATGTAAGAAATTAAAGGTTACTATACAGGACTTCAGCAAACAGGGGCCCTCTGCCTACTTCAGCCGGTTCAAGAAGCATTTATACGCTTAAATGTAAAACAGTCTTCTCATGTATTGAACATCAAATGTAAAGTACAATGGCGAGTTCAAAATTACATACAAAATGATCACAAGAATGATTAATTCTACAACGTTCAAGGACGCTTTATTTATAAGGAGAAAGCAAACTACTTTAACGAGATTTATGTTATTCAACCAGCTATTTAAAAACACGTGAATCCTCTGCGTCCTCGGATCTAGGTAACTGTCATAGTGATCATTCAATCTGGAGAGTATGGTTATTGGATTCGTGCTTCTAGATTGTCTCCGTGGTTGAGGATGATGCCACCTAGCTTCACGTGCCCAAAAATAGAGCAACGCAGAGCCGTGCCACCGCTGAACACTTCTGTTGACCGGTAATTGCCTCCTCGTTGACCGCGGGCTTTTATGGTTGTTCTGGGTGATCTGGAGGGACACGTACCATGTCCTTGACTCCTGGAACTTGCCCATGTGGCTCATCTTCTCGGAGGACACCTGTAACATATCATTTAATAAAACAACTGGGGAATCCTATGTTGGCTGCAGAAACCTAGATCAGCTACGGAAACCTGTGTTGGCTGCGGAAACGCAACATTCTGAACCAAAATTCTAAACCAAACAACATGCATTAGCTTAGTTAGAAAACCATGTAAAAAGTCCTAAAATACAATGATTTAATCAACTTGGTGGATGAAATGAGTGGGAAAAGGAGGCTGAGAGGTGTATGGGAAGGTACAGGTTCAAGGCTCTACATACCCCCACTGTGAAGGTGTTGCATGTCCTCATGCAACCAAAACTTAGTTCTTTTCCTCAATCCATGTGCTCTGATGCTTCTGCAAGAACATCCAGCCTTCTTCTCTTTCTCCTTGATGCCAAAATGGTCCTTGGTTTCTTGACTAGACATCTGAACTTCAAATTAATCAATGCCATGCTTAGCTTCTTACACTTTTTCTTCAGCTTTCTATTCTTCTTTTTCCACGGTCCTAAGTGAAGCATGGTATTGTCATGGACAATCTTGTCCACTTTACTTTGCTCTTTCAATGCTTCATTTTCTTGTTTAATATGCCTATTCAAGACTTCCAATTCAAATACTTCCTGTTTTAGAGACTGTACTTGTGCATCAAGTGGCAAGGTGATACTGGGTCCTGCAGCTGATTGTTCCAAGGACTCTAAGTAGTTATATGCTTCTTGCTGGGTGGAATCTACCTCAGGTGTCTTTCTCGGCCTGAACTCAAATTCTGGTGAAGGAGGACTGTTTTCCCTTTCCGGTCGAAAATGGCTTTCCTCGCGTGGAGGAGTTGACTCAATGTCAGGCTGAGTTTGAAGTGTTCCCTCACTTAGATCAATGAAGTGTGATTGTTTTTCTTGGGTCACTTCTTTCTTTTCTTTGAGCCTACTGCTTCTTCTCACATATGGACTAGTGCTCTCTTTCTGGGCACTCTTTTTTTCTTTTTGTTTTCTCTTTTTGATGGCAGCAGCATGAAGATGTGCTAATCTATCGGCCAGAGTTTGAGTCTCTTCTTCTACAGATGGTTCAGGGGATGGATATGTCTCTTGAATAGTTATTTTACCCTTGTCCTTTTTCTGCTTCTTATTTCTAGCTCCCTCCCCTTCTTTCTCCTGAACAGTTTCCTGAGTGTCTACTGTAGGAAGGTCCTGGGCTGTAACATTTCTTTCTTTCCTCCTACTTCTTTTTGGGATTTTTGGGGAACTGCTGGCAGAGGCTTCAGTCACTTCTTGGAAGTGATTTCTGATCAAAAACTTTTCCCAAGTATCGTTATTATTTTTCAATTGATCTTCAATGAGAATTCTGATGAGCCCGTGATGGTAAAGGTGGGATTCAATATGGCCTACATGTTTCTGGAGAGTAGAGCTCATTTTCTTCAGGCTTGCTAACAGGAAGTAAGGTAAATTAAGGGTATGGCCTTCCATGAAATTCATCATAATCCTTGCATGATACATGTACATGGTGCCAAAAAGACCCTCGCATGTAATAAACTTCTGAACAAGTAATAATAGCGTAGACCATTCTTCTTTGATTACATGCACAGGAATACCTTTAGTAAATATAGAAGTATCCATACCTGGGTTTTTAAGCATGAATTTCCATCCTTGATCATCCAAACCTCTGTTTTTAAACCATCTGTCTCCCTCTTGTGGTAAACTGGTTGCTGCTGCTATTGTGGCCTCTGTTATTGTAAATTTCAAATCCCCTACCTCCACTACGTGTCCATTAAAGGACCGAGCAAAGGTTTTAGTGACTTCCTTATTGTAACCTCTGAAATTTTGAATAAATTTCAGCCATTTTGCTTTCTTCAATGATTCCTTCGTCTGCGGATACCCCTCCAAGTATGTTGGGCCCTCAGGTTCAGCTCTGAGTAACTTTCCCATTCTCGGCTTTCAACCCCGGCTGAAAATTTTACTGTGTGTGGATGTTCAAGGGAAAAACGAGCTGATTACGGGATTCTTAAGGTAAGTGGAGTGGCCGTAATCGAAATGCAAAGCGTATGCAGTGACTGTAATCAGGGTTTAGAGCAAAGCTATGGAGGTTGCAGTGGAAATGGAGAGTAGGAAATAGTATGAGTACGAGGGAGTAAAGGATAAATAGCAGAAAGGAGTTCAATGCATGCAGGAGTGGAGTGATAATGGCAGAATAACGGCTGAGTCCTTTTGGGATCGGATGACTTACGCCACGTCTCAACGTTGGCTGCGGAAATTATGGTGGAGGAGAGCCGTAGTACAGTAGGTCACTTCTTTCTTGTACGACCAATAAATGAAAGAGCAGCCCCATTTCGAGTTTGAATTAATAGTGATTATGGGACCGTTAGAAAGGAATGAGGTGGACGGATTATCATCGTGGAAGAGAAGTGATATGGATCTATCCATATCAAATCATTGTATTTAGTGGAATTTTCATGATCTAATAACTATGCATACAATGACATTAAATTGTTATTTGGTAGAGATTTTGATCATACCTTTGGAAGTTTGCCATTTTTTGTTTAAGGCTTCTGATCCATTATTGCTCTTTGATCTTTCAGGTACCTCATATCTTTGCTGCCTTTGGTGATATTGATGCTAACCTTTGACTGTGATTTTTTTTTTGAAAACAGAGTGTTGCTGGCTGTGGAAATCGTTTCTGTCTACGGAAAGCTGGTGCTAGCTGCGGAAACGGTTTCCAGCTACGGAAACTAAGACAACACCCCTTTAACTGCACAGAGATAGTTAGAAAAAGAACTAACTGAATGGAAATAGTCCTGAGAGGGACTTTTATTGATGATATGAGATGGAATGAATGGAATGAAGTGATGATGAAATGGAATGAAGTGAAATGGAGATGGAAAATGATGAAGGTGGAGTGAAATGAAGTGAAGATGGAAAGAGAAAGAGATTTTTTTTGGAAAATATAGAGTGTCAGGTGTCCCTGATTTTCACTCCATATTTTCTGTATAAGACCGCCAATATGGGATTGGTTTTCAGGCTTATACACATTTTTCTTTTTTTTCTTTTTTTTTTCTTTTTTTTTTCAAATTCAGAAAGAAACAAAGACTAGGCGGATGGAGGAGAACAATTCTTCTCCACCAGCCTCATTGCAGAATTTTCTTGAAACATTTTGACAAAGTCCTCTTTTGAGAGTGGCTTATGATCAATTTTCAATCGGTGGCCATTCACAATGAAAGGAGTTTGAAACTCATCAATAGTCTTGACTCGAACTGCTCCATTGCTAAAGACTTCATCAATCTCATATGGTCTAAGCCAATGAGTCTGAAATTTCCCTTTGAAGTCTTTAAACTTGGAATCAAACAATAACGCCCAATCTCCCTTTTGAAACTTCTTCTCTTTGATATATCTGTCATGCCACTTAGTTCTTTGGTGTTGAACTAGATCAGTCCTTAAAATGGCATCTTGTGTTATTTCATCTAGCTCATTCAGCTGCTCCATTCTATGCTTTTGGGCTTCTGATAGACTCATCCCCAACTGAACTGCCATCTTGAAGGTCTTGATTTGAAACTCAATGGGGAGCAAGACTTCTTTCCCATAAACAAGTTCACAAGGAGAATGTCCTGTTGTGTTCCTCCATGTAGTTCTATAGGCCCATAAGGCTTCAGGAAGCCTTTCTGCCCAATCTCTTCTGTGGAGGTGAACAGTTTTGGTGATGATGCTCTCAAGAACTTTGTTTGTAGATTCCACTTGACCATTTGCTTGCGGATGGTATGGAGTAGATTTTCTATGCTTGATTTTGTATTCTTCCATCAGCTTCTCCATCAAGTTAGATGTAAATTGACTTCCCTGATCTGTCACAATTTCTCTTGGGACACCAAAACGAGTAAAAATATCCTCAAAAAGAAATTGAACAACTGAATTTTCAGTGGCAGAAGGCAATGCCTTGGCTTCTACCCATTTAGTAACATAATCAGTGCAAACCAATATATACTTCTTTTGTTTAGATGGTGGATTAATGGGTCCAATGAAATCTAAAGCCCATTTCTCAAAGGGTTCGATGAGTACCTGTGGCTATAATGGCATTTCATTTGAAAGAGTTGGTCTCCCAACTCTTTGGCAATTGTCACACCTTCTAACATATTGTTCTGCATCTTTGAAGAGAGAAGGCCAATAATATCCTAAAGAAAGGATTTTATAGGCCATCCTCTTGTCAGCAAAGTGTCCTCCACACGGTTCATCATGACATGCCTTAAGGATGTCAGGCATTTCATCTTCCTGAACACATCTTCTGATCACACAATCTAGCCCTGTTTTAAACAATTCATTAGAAATCCATGAATACTTTGAACTCTCTTGAATGATTTTCCTTTTCTCATTAGGAAATAAGTGTGGAGGTAGCTTCCTTGTAACCAAATAGTTAGCAATATCTGCATACCAAGGAGTCTTAGTAGTTACTGCAAACAAATATTCATCTGGAAACTTATCCTCTACAGGAGAATCTTTGTTAGTATTTTGGATTCTAGACAAGAAATCAGCTATTGTATTTTGTTTCCCTGGTCTATCTAACAGGGTAATATTGAATTCTTGTAAAAGTAAAATCCATCTTGTAACTCTGCCATTAGTAACAGGTTTTTTCATGAGATATCTAATTGCAGAATGATCAGTATGGAGAAAAGTTTCATAGCCTGTTATATAGTGTCTAAACTTGTTGATTGCATGAACAACGGCTAAGAACTCTTTTTCAGTCATAGTATAATTTAACTCAGTGGGAGTCAAATTTTTACTGGTGTAATAAATGGCATAAGGAACTAAATCCTTTTGACCCAACACAGCTCCTAGAGCTGTATCTGAAGCATTTGTAGAAATATGGAAAGGAAGTTTCCAATTTGGCCCTCTCAAAATGGGTGCTTCAGATATTCTTGTTTTTAAAGTTTCAAATGCAGATTGACAGTCAGGATCCCACTTGAATTCACAGTCTTTTGTAAGTAATTTGAAGAGTGGAGATGCTATCTTGGTGAAGTTTTCAATAAATCTTCTATAATATCCAGTAAATCCAAGAAAACTTCTAACATCTTTTTGACAATTTGGAATAGGTAACTTGGAGATGACTTCAACTTTTGATCTATCAACTTTAATTCCATCTCCTGAAATATGATGTCCTAAAACAATCCCTTCAGTAAACATCATAAAAAAAAATTCATGACTTAATGAAAGATTTTTTTCTTTACATCTTATAAGGACTTTTTCCAAATTTTCTAATGCCTCTTCAAATGAATTACCATAAACTATAAAATCATCCATATAGACCTCTACACAATCATGAATTAGATCAGAAAAGATTCCTAGTACTGCCCTTTGAAATGTTGCGGGTGCATTACATAATCCAAAAGGAAGTACTCGGTAAGCAAAAGTTCCCCATGGACATGTAAATGTGGTCTTGTCCTGATCTTCAGGTGCTACCTGAATCTGATTGTAACCACTAAAACCATCCAAAAATGAGAAATACTTTTTGCCTGCTAAAGTATCTAATACTTGATCAATAAAGGGTAAAGGAAAGTGATCCTTCAAAGTTGCTTTGTTCAATTCCCTGTAATCAATGCAAACCCTCCATTTACCATTCTTTTTAGGTACTATAACCAAAGGGGAAACCCACCAGCTATCTGAAATGGGGTAAATGAAGTTTACATTAAGTAACTTTTGGAGCTCTTCTTTCACTATCTCCCTAAGGTTTGGATTCATCCTTCTTTGAGGTTGTCTGATTGGTCTACTGTTTTCCTCAATGTAAATGTGATGAATGCAAGTCTTAGGATCAATACCTTTCATATCGGTATACTCCCATGCAAATGCAGTAGAATGTTTTTGCAAGATTTTGGTTAGCTCACCCTGTTGTGATTTTTCCAAGTTTCTGTTGATATTCAATGTTTTTCCTGGAAAAATCTCAATGGCAGAACTACCAAACTCTTCCATATAGAAAAGAGACATTTGTCTAGATGATAGACACTCAATGTCAGAATCCAACTGAAATTGTGTGTAGTCATATTCTGAAGATGGTTCAAAGTTTTCTAATGTGTTCAGAATTTGACTATCTTCACTAATCTCAGAAATGGTAAAGACAGGTTGTATAGTATCTTCATCATCAACCCACTCATTATCTCCTATTTCTGTAATTGCTTTTGCTGGAGGATACAGATTGAACTTCTTTGTCGAATTACCATCAGAAATATACATATCCCCAGACCTACAACTTATGAAAGCATCAGCTGTGGCTAGCCAAGGTCTTCCTAAAATAAGAGGATGTCCTCCTAGATTACTCTTGGGAGTTAAAATCATGAAATCCACTGGATATTCCCAAAAATCTAAGGAGACTGGAATGTCTTCTAATACACCATCTGGTTTAATAATTGATCGATCTGCAAGTTGCAATAAAGTAGGTGTAAAAAGAAGATTAGGAAGTTTTAGTTGTTCCATAGTTTGTCTACTCATGATGTTAATAGCAGCCCCTAAATCAATCAAAGTATTTGGTATTTCTACCCCATTGATATGTGTTTTGACAATTGGACTACCGGGATCTACATATTTCTGCATAGTAATTTTTCCCATCATGATATCTGCAATTTTTCCTACCAGGTGGATCCTTCTGGTATCTCTTGGTTTCCTTCCTGATATTTTAAGGCTCAACTCCTTTATTGTTTTTGCTAGAATAGGAATTTCCTTAATGGCTTGTAACAAGGGAATCTTGATACAGACATTCTTCAATTCATCTAGAAAATTATAGTCAGGCAACCAAATTTGTTTTTCCACTCCTTTGTCAATTTGTAATCTTTCAGGAAAAGGAGGTATGGATAAAGATGCAGGTTGCTCAACTATGGGAGTTGTGGGGGTTAATTCTTTTTCTTTTTCTTTTTGAGTGTTTGGGTTTTGAAGAGATGCTTCAGAACCCTTATTGGCTTCAAGAGACTCTTCCTCAAAAATGCTTTGCTCTTGAGCTTTTATAGAAGGTTTATCTAGGACTCTACCTGATCTGAGTTGTACTTCATTGAGAGGAACAATCATATAGGTAGGAAATTGTTGACCTTCCATCATGTAAGCATTTTGAGGGTTTTTATTATTGGGGTTTGGCAATGGCTGAGAAGGAAGTTGATTTGACTTCTGTTGGAATGGAAGCAAGAGTTGAGAATTTGGATTCTGTTGAGAAGGTTGTTGTTGTTGTGGAAATGGCAATGATAGTTGTGGATTTTGATTTGGAAGTTGTGGAGCTTGTTAATTTTGAAAAGATGGAGGATATTGGTAAAATTGAGCAAATCTCCCATAAGGATTTTGCATACCTTGTACCCATGATTGAAAAGGATTTTGAGGTTGGGACCAAGGTTGTTTCCAAGGATTCCAATTTGGTGGGGGTCGAAAATTCATAGAGTTGTTAAACCCTTGATTTTGTTGCCCCTGCCAAGGTCTCCTTGCAACAAAACAGAGAGATTCGATTGTATTTGGATCTTCTTGAAAGACAGCTTTGAGCCCAGGGATTGAAGGACAATCCTTAGTCTCATGATTCTCTGAACGAATTACACATGTCTCTACAACTTTTGCATCCAAGGGACATTCCCTTAGAGCATGTTTCTTCCTACACTTTGGGCAAAAGATGGCCAAAGCCTCAGCTTCTGCTTTCTGCTTATTGTGAATCTTAAGAGTGTTTAGTTGCTCGCTAAGACTCCCTAAGATGTCAGTTTTAAATTCATCAAGCATGTTTCCAATCTCAGCCCTACTTACTGATCCAGTTGCAGATTTGTTTGCTTTGATGAGAGAAGGATCTCTAGGCCCTTTTTGAGTTTTAGATTTCCCCCTTGAGAGATGGATACATAGTTCTGCTATATCATTGAGTGAAAGTTGAGATATATCTCCCTTCCCCATCATGTTCAAAATGTCTATCCATTCATCTCTAATGGCTTTCAATAGAAGGGCTTTCAAGGTCTCCTCATCTAAGTTGTTCATTTTTGCTCTTTTCAAGTTGTATTGAAATCTTTCAAGTAAATCCTCCAAATTTTCATCTTCTTTTTGCATCATTTTGAATACCTCATCCTCGTGATTGGTGGGCATACAATAGTCCAGGTACCTATCCAAAAATGTTTGTTTCATATCATTCCAAGACCTAATGGATTGAGTGAGTAATCCCATGAACCATTTCAAGGCTGCTCCTTTCAATGTTGAAGGAAACAGTTTGAGTTTTTTAGAGTCTTCCAGATAATCATAAGTTCGACACATGACTTCAAACTCAAATAGAAATGTTTCAGGGTCCTCATTCCTTAACCCATGGAAGTTTGGGAGGAAAAATGGTGAGATGTTTTTCATGGTGGCTCGGGAGTCCTCATCGACTATAGGAAATCTGAATGAGTTATCTCCATCCCTATTTCCCCAAATGTTACCTCGACCTCCTCCATTGTTTCCTCCTCCTCCTCCTCTACCTCTACCTCTACCAAATCCGGGTGCTCCTTCCTCTGTCATGGTAGTTTCTCCGGAGACTTCAGAATTTTTCGGTTCCTCTACTAAGGGTGAATGAGAAGGAATTTCTCCCTCTTCTTCAGATGTTTCTACTTCTTCAATTACAATTTGTCCTCCTATGGAAGGAAGAAAAGGGTCTCTTTCAGATTCCATGGATGGTGTGGGAGAGTCAACTATTGCCTCTTGAATTCCAGGAATCCTAGGGCTAGGAGTGTAAGTTGGAGATTATGGAGGTGTCTCCTGTCTATTCCTTGAAGTATATGGACTTGTAAAAATCGAATTCTTGGCTCTAGCTAAAAACCTTCCCCTAGAATCTCTTTCTCTATGCATGTCATTTTTTATTTTTCTTCAAGTCGGGGTAATAATTCTCTTTCTGATCTTCCAGGTCACTCTAGGTGCAAGAAGAGAGCATACTCAAGAAATTATTAAACCAATAACTTTCTCTTTTCTGATCCTCCAGATCACTCTAGGTGCAAGAGGAGAGAATACTTTGAGAGGTTATCAATTTTCCTTCCTTGAAATTTTCTTGTTTTTTTTTTTAAGAATTTGGCTACCTAATTTCAATTCCCCGGCAACGGCGCCAAAATGTTTGGTCAATTTAGTGATGTCTAAATTGCAACTTTTAAATGTCAACCCGGGGCTCGTAAGCTGATGAAGTGAGGTGTACTATATGTACTTAGGTAACTGTTTTCTTAGTATTTTGTCGTTTTTAGCTTTTTTAAGTTTGTTTTCAAATGTATCTTTCCTACTGTGATGTGATGGAAATGTAATAAAGAAAGTGAAATGTGGATGATTGTGGTGATCTCTAAATGATTTCTCAAAACTTAAAAAGTATTCTATAAGAAAGCTTGCAATAAAATCAACTCTTAAAGGAAAGTGAAGACATCAAATAAAGGACTAATGACATCGGCCTAGTATCTCTGCTGCTGCATGAAAATGAAAATGAAATCTATATTAAATCCAACTAAAAGTAAGAACAACTATCTCACACTATTTCAACCCTTCAACTCAATCTTCTCTATGAAAAGATATCATGAAATGTTAAGCAATGGGAAATTGAAGTGAAACTACATAAAAGAGACTAGTCACAAATACTTTAACTTCCTCTTAACCTCTTGCCTTTCAGCTGAATTTATTATGTAAGAAACAGTTATGAATAAGTCAAGTAATGTGAGTTCTAAAGCAAACTAAATCAAGCTATTCTAAGTGATATTTGGCTCCCAATAAAGTTATTTGATTATGGAAAAGGAACCATCAATAGATGAACAACTTGATATCTAAGAGCAGAAAGTAAATATGCAAATTAAAGAAATGACAGTAAGAAAAATCAAAGCTGCAAAACAATGAAGGTCAGCAACATAGACAAGATGATCACGCATGCCACTAGTTATGAAAAGAAAAGAAGGAAAATTGTCCCGGGCTTGCCTAAGAAACCTGCATAACACACTGATCAGTCATGAACATAAAAGTGCAGAAATGTAAATCAACAGAAATCAAAGTTTATGTACAGCTATTATACATGTTGAAAAGAAATAAAAACACAACAATTTAAAAGACATCTGTACAGCTAATATACATGAAATAAGAGAAAGAAATGCAAGAAATTAAAGGTTACTATACAGGACTTCAGCAAACAGGGGCCCTCTGCCTACTTCAGCCGGTTCAAGGAGCAATTATACGCTTAAATGTAAAACAGTCTTCTCATGTATTGAACATCAAATGTAAAGTACAGTGGGGAGTTCAAAATTACATACAAAATGATCACAAGAACAATTAACTCTACAGCATTCAAGGACGCTTTATTTAAAAGGAAAAAGCAAACTACTTTAACGAGATTTATGCTATTCAACCAGCTGTTTAAAAACACGTGAATCCTCTGCGTCCTCAGATCTAGGTAACTGTCATAGTGATCATTCAATCTGGAGAGTATGGTTGTTGGATTCGTGCTTCTAGATTGTCTTCGTGGCTGAGGATGGTGCCACCTAGCTTCACGTGCCCAAAAATAAAGCAACACAGAGCCGTGCCACCGCTGAACACTTCTGTTGTCCGGTATTTGCCTCCTCGTTGACCGTGGGCTTTTATGGTTGTTCTGGGTGATCTGGAGGGACACGTACCATGTCCTTGACTCCTGGAACTTGCCAATGTGGCTCATCTTCTCGGAGGACACCTGTCACATATCATTTAATAAAACAGTTGCGGAATCCTGTGTTGGCTGCAGAAACCTGGATCAGCTGCGGAAACCTGTGTTGGCTGCGGAAACGCAACATTCTAAACCAAAATTCTAAACCAAACAATAGTCATTAGCTTAGTTAGAAAACCATGTAAAAATTCCTAAAATAAAATGATTTAATCAACTTGGTGGATGAAATGAGTGGGAAAAGGAGGCTGAGAGGTGTATGGGAAGGTACAGGTTCAAGCCTCTACAGTCGTCATGATCATGGTGATGTGAAGGGTTCATCAAACCGAGCCCGTATGTGAAAGTTAGAAACAGTCAAAGTTCATGGTTGACTTGGGTGACTGGGTAGGCTTAAAGAGGCAACAATTTGGACAAAATTCAGCCATCGGATTCCAGCCAACGTGGGCCAGATTCCAAGCGAATTTGTGGCCTGTTTAATTTTTCTGCTTCGGGCATTTTTCAAATTTTCAAAAATGACTAATTATTGTTTAAATAAAACAAAAAAATATATAATTTTGGGGTGGAGGGCCACAAACCACGCCACCCCCCGTATCCAACGTATTAAAATAAAAAATATATATTAATTATGGGTCGACGACCCATGACCCCCACCTACCCTCCCTCAACCACTGAAACAAACAATTAATTAAGGGGTGGGCAGCAATGACCCCGCCACCCCCAAAGCCACTCATCAATGTTACCATTTAAGGTGGGGGTGCGGGTTGTCATCCCCGCTGCCCTCTCCACCTCCGGTAGGTACCACAACCATTGGCGGAAATGGTGGTGGACCACCCAAAATAGCGAACCCACCACCCCAAACTTTAACAAAAAGATTATTACATGGGTTAATTCGGGAGGGGTGGGATTTGACCCCCTGACCCCTCCTCAACAAATTCCTAAAGTTACCAATGCACTAACCATATTCTTGGTTAATCCACCTTCCAAACCATTAAATAAACATATTTTCTCAGTGCACTAGGGAAGAAGAGAGTGCACGTAGTTCGAGGCAGATCCATTGCAGGTGGCGGTACCATGAGCAGTGTAGAGAGGGGGCCGGAACCATGATCTGAGAAATTTCTCCAAGGGGGCAGATTTTCAATTTGTTAGTTTTCGACTAATTTTATATGATTTTAGCATTTATCGACACCACAAACTCAACGGTGCTATCCACTTCTCCATCAGAGATCTGCAATTTTTGGGCTTCTTCAATTTTGGAGGTATAAGGTCGTCATTTTGACTTTTGATGTATTGTCATTATTTTGCCATCTAATGAAAACAGGGCCTCCCCACTAATTCGAGCAGGGCTCGGAGACGTAGTCCCTCCTGGACGAACTCCGATATCAATCCAGTGTCTTCTATGCATGACTTGCTATTCTTCTATTCCTCTTATTTTATGCACTTGTAATTCCATGGATAAATGCAAGCTTAATATGTAATTCTTTAATGCATTACAAGGAAAATATTTTTGGGATCAATTGTGGCTAGTCCTAGTTTGCTTTCCATGTTTACATGGACCACATATAGCTTCATTTGGCTTGAAGAACTTTGGAATGTCTCGCACTACATTAATCTTGCTAATATTGATCAAGTTATCAAAACTTGTATGTCCCATTCGCTTGTTCCACAACCAGCTTTCATCTGTTTGACTTAGGTAACATTTATCTTCTTGAATTTTGTTCAGAATGTAGACATTATCTAATGTTCTAACTGCTTTCACCACAAGTTCTCTTGAGCAAGAGTTCATTATTTCACAATCTTTAGTGCTAAAGACAACATTATGTCCTTAATCATAGATTTGGCTAACACTCAAGAGATTGTGTTTGATCCCATCTACCAGCAAAGCATTTTGAGCCTTTCCTTTTCAATTAATAAGAGTAACTGTTCCTTTTCCAACAATTTTGGTAGATCCACTTCCAAAGGATACATTTCCTTCCTTTTTGTTCAATGAGACAAAATTCCTTTTCTCACCTGTCATATGTTTGGAGCATCCACTATCCACAAACCAATAATTTTCATCATTGTGAGCACATAGAGATAGGCCACATTTATCCATATTGGGATTCTCATCTTTTGCTTCTCTTCTTTTGAGGGGGAAATTTTGTTCATTATGTCCATTATCATTACATAAAGAGAAAATTTGACCAAATTTGGTCAAAGGATCAAAAGAGTTGTGGGTCTTGATTTTTCCTTTCCCTTTGAGACCATATGGTTTGTTTGTTTGATCCTTCAATCTTGGTGTTTTATTCTTACGAGCCATGCAATGTTTAGCTTGATGACCAAAATTTTTACAATAATAACAATGCCCAAAAAAGATAGTTTGGTGCCTGTTGTAATAGCCATTATTTGAATCAACATTTTTCCTTGGAGTCACTCTTTATTCATTCTTTAGATTTGATATGGGCCTTTGATGACATGATTTTTCTTCCTTTTGATTGATGGAAAGTATGCCAGCATAGCTTCTTGCATTATCCTTAGTACTTGATGATTCTCCTTTAAAACCAATCTCAGATCTGTCATATTGAGGTTTTTGAGCATTTAGGATATTGTCAAGTGTTTGAGAGCTTTCCCAACTCCTTTTGACTTGCTCCAATTCCTTCCTCAGAGATACTATTTCAGCTTCACAATTTTCATAGATTTCTTCCTTTTCTTTTAGCTTATTTTTCAAGATCTTTTCCCTTCTTTTTGTTTCCTCCTTTTATACCTTGAGAGAAATGATTTTATTTCGTAATTTCTCATTTTCTTCAATGGTACTCATTAAAAATTCATCTGCACTTCCTTTTAGTTCTGAATCATCATCATTTTTGAATGCCATGAATAATTCTTCTTGGCTTCCATCATAGTCATTTTCTTCACCTGATTCATCATTACCTCCTTTGCAATGAGGGAAATGATTAGTTGATTTCTTTTTTATGACTACAAATTCATCTTCATGAGACTCATCTTGCTTAGAGAAGAAATTCTTCTTATTAAACCCTTTCTTTTTGTATACCATCCTTTTAGAATTCTCCTCATCATCACAATCATGCTTATGAGGACATTTTGTATCATAATGGCCTACTATTCCACATTTGAAACAAATAAGAGGGTACTTACTTTTTAGCTTGGATCCTTTCTTTAGTCTTCGTACAAATTGTGCCAATTTGGATTCAACATCAAAGTCATCACTATTGGTATTCCATCATTTCCCCTTTTTTGATTTTGAGGCCTTGAATGTTGCATCTCTAGAACTTGAGATTCCTTTTCTCATCTCATAGGAAATGAGGATTCCATGAAGTTATCCATCTTGAGAGTATCTAGGTCCTTCATTTCATCTATAGAACTTAGTTTGGAGTCAAATATTTCAGGGAGAGATCTTAAGACCTTTTGAACAACAATGTTTTCTTCAATATTTTCTCCCAATCCTTTAAGAGAGTTGACCACTTCAGCTACTAGGAGAAAGTATAATGCAATATCTTCTTCATCATCCATTTTCAGACTTTCAAATTTCCTTCTATGAGTTTTAATATTTTCCTTCTTAACTTTTGAGTATCCATCATATAATCTAACCATCTTATCCCATACTTCTTTGGCTGAGTCACAATTCATGACTTTTCTAAATTCAGAATTAGTGATTCCACTAGTGATGGAATTTAAGGCTTTTGCGTTTGCAATGTAAGATTTCCTCTTGTCTTGATCAGTTGAAATAGTGGAAGGAGTAGTGTATCCATTCAAAATCGAATGCCAAACTTCAGGTCCAAGGGACATTAAGTAGTAGGACATTATGTTTTTCCAAAAACCAAATTTTTCTCCATCGAACAAAGGAAGCCTTCTTGATACTTCTTCATTTTTCATTGTGACTAAGAATCCTTCTTCCAGTTGTTAGGTTGATTATGAAGAACTTGGCTCTGATACCAATTGTTGGAAAGACTGAGAGGGGGGTGAATCAATATTTTTGTTGATTTTTTATTATTACCAATTATATTATTCATAATTTAATCAGAGAAGCGTATAAGTATAATTTTATTGAGTATAAAAGAATAAATACAATGTATGATAATTATTCCCATGCACCAACTTCATTTTTTATGAGGCTCCGACCTCTAGGGATTTGGCCCTATCTCATCCAAGGCACCTACCTTGAGTTTAGGAGCACCAACTCCAAGGACACCAATCTTGTTGTTTTAATAGAGAATGTAAATATAACTTACTTGAAATGCTTCACTATCTTCACTGTTCAACTTGACTGTCATTAATGAAATTCTCAGTGTCTTCACTGTTCAACCATTTCCAATATCACTTCATGTCTTCAATTATATCAATAATATTCACACCAAGAAGAGAAAGTGTCATTGTCCAGCATAAACCAAATTTCTCCAAGGTAAATTTGCAGTCCAAGGCACAGATTACACAGTCTTTTTCCCAGTTGGTATGAAACAGGTCCACAACACAGTCCAACAGTCTGAAAAAGATCTTTGAGATTTAAGTTATAACCCAGTTCAATGGCCCCAATCCACAGTAATATCATGAAAAATAAAGAAAAATGGGATTGTGGCAATTATAAACAGTGAGCAATGTTGTCCACAAAAGTTTGCTTCCTTCACAAAGGTATTTCGCCCCACAAATATTTACCTTTTGCTGCTCAATTCACGAGATGTGAACTTCTCACTCTGTTATGTTCCTCTATATCTTTGCTCCAATCAGTTATCATCTGAATGAACTCATGTCGTAATTTGTATGCGTACTTGCTAGCCAGGTCTAAGTTTTTGTGTAGGCAGAGGGATGATCTTTTGTGCAGTCTGTGGAGGCAGAGAGATGAAATATGACACTATCCTCCTCACGCTATCCGAGAAGGTGTTGTTCTTTTAATTCTTCTGTTTTCTAACTATTCACGAGATGTGAATGGATCCTTGATATGTCTTTTTCTTCTCCGGAGTATTCCAAAGAACCAAGCTGTGTATATATATAAAATCGTGTCAATATGGTGAAGGAACATAATGTTTATTTGATTGAAGCCAACTTTCAAACTAGTGGAGCCGACATCTAGCATGGATTTGTTTATCATGAGTTGAATCCTACATATCGACTTTGGTGGAGCTAAACATAGATTAAATTATTTTATTATAACATAAAGTTAAAATTTTAACTTTATATTAAAATTAAAGTTTTATCAAATTGCAAATTTTGTTATAAATTTTAATTAAATTATTTTAAGACTTAAATTATTCAATTTATTATAAGATTTAGGGTTAGGGTTTAACACTTTAAATTGTTAGGATTAGGGTATCACTAGGAGCAAGATTTTAGGTTAGGGTTTCATCAAAAAAATAGGGAAAAAGGTTTTTCTTTTAGTATTTCATAAAAAATTAGGGCAAAGTGTTTGCTCATGTATTGAGGAACTATGGTTTGCGCAAAATTTAGGGTTAGGTTTGACTTCTAGAGTAGGTTTCATCGACACGAAATGCTCAATTAGGCTATAGCTTCAAAGGTGTAACCATCTTCAACAATACCATATTGACATCAATGACAACCTTGATTAACAAATTGTTGAAAAAAAATGAAAAGAAACCCCATCAAAAGAAAAACAAGTGAGCAAGCTCAAATGTCACTTAAAATCATTTTTGTTTGAATCATATAGTATAATCATGATCAAACATGTTTAAATTTATGTTCTAGGATTAGAAAAAATTCAACCAAATTGTTTAATCTAGGTTGAAATTAGAACATAGGATACATTAGAGAAAAAGTGACCAAAGCATTTAATCTTGGTCAATTTCATTTTATGCACTAGAATAGGGTTAAGAGTTACTTTAAGAAATAAACGAGGGCATGCTTGATCAAATGCACCCTTAATATTATTAATCATGCTTTGTTAGATTTATTTTGGTTAAATAATAAACTAATTGGTTAAGTAATTAGTTAAGTAATTATTTATTTTTGCCCTCGTTTATTTTGGTTAAGTAATTATTTATTTTTGAATAGAAAATATTGAACTAATATGGATTATTTGGCCATTAAAGGAATAATACTCTTGGACCTTATCCTTAATTTTGGCTGTTACTTAGGATAAGAAACTGTTTAGTTAGTGAGTAGTTATAGATTATTCAATAAGCATTTATTATAGGTTTAATTACCATTATATTTAAATAATAAAAAACTAACCTACTAAGGGCCATTAAGAAATTATTACCAATTATCCATTGTAACTAAATTATAAATAGTACCGCATTATTACATAATAATTAGATAGAAATTGAATAATAATAAATCAATATTATATGATGACCATGTAGATAATTGAAATCATATTAAACTAACAAATGAATTCAATTATATATCTTTTATTATTAATAAATATATTATTAATAATAATTATTTAGTAATATAATAGTAATAAAGCAATTAAATAATATATATAATGACCATTATAATTAAAATATTCTCTTAGTAATGTTATTAATATATCTAATTTTAAATTAATTTATTTATATAATAATTGAATAATATTGAATATATATTATATAATGACCATTAGAATTAAAATATTAATATTATCCTTGAATTAACAAATAAAATCCTTCATTTACCTATTTTAACTATCTCTTGAAATATTAATTGTTATTTGAGTAGTTTGACCAGGTTCATTAGGTCAAACTAGCCGTTATCCTATAGCCGTTGGAGTCTCTGCACACCCTATTTAATCGAGCTAAGCCTGATTCGATCTTCATCTTGTCCTGACGATGAACCACACTTGTTGGTTCGAAACGCGTCGACAAACGATTGATTATGTGATTTTGCCGAAGATTATTTAAACAAATAAACTAATCATTTCATTTATACATCATTATCGAGATGTAATAAGCATTAAACATGAGTTTTATTAAAACGTCGAGAGACGATTTGATGTTTTGTCATTTTGTAATATCCAATGGGAACTTTTCAACAGCCATGATTTTCCCCAACCAGATCAACGGTAGGGAAACCAATTCGCACCCGCTTGTCCCATTTCTCATTAATGCCAGGGAGGGGGTTTGAAAAGTAGTAGCGCTTTTTCTGGGCCCCAAGCTGTTATAGACATATTTGGGCACTGCTACCCCAATCTTATATGTCGATAAACCAAGGGCTCTTTAACCCCTAAAAGTGTTATTTCATAGCCTAAAGGATCATGGTCAACTAATTACATCATTCCCCAGAAGTTCCACCTGAAAAACCACTCAGAACTGGCCAAAACTTGACCATACTAACTGCTCCACTGTCAGGGTGCGATGCATACTGACTCTTATACTAGCCAGGTTTGATGCATACTGAAGAGGCCTTATGTGGGGTGCGATGAGTGAGAATGGAAAAATGTCCGAGACAGTTTGCTAAGTGGATGCTCATGGAATCTTCTAGAAACTTCTCCTATGGCACTTGCCTCTCTGAATTCACCCAGGGATGAGTAAGAGATCCAAGAAATCTCCAAGTGGAACCAAGAACAACAAGTGGAATAACACTAATAAAAAACTTAGAGATGACTCACACCCTTGCAGACATCTATAAATGGATCCCTCATCTGAGAGATCTAGAGGTTGAAATTTTGTAATTTACAAGGAAATGCTGATAGTTTGTATTTGATAAGGAGCATTGTATTGTTGGGTGATCTTGTTTTTCATGAGGTGAAGAGGGCTTTGATGCTCGGAGGATGATGTTGGATAAGACAGCTGGGTTTTAATTCTCCCTTCTATTTTAATAAATTTCTTTGAGTTTTCCTCCATACAATCGTGTATTTGTGAATGTTTATATTTGTGAATGCCATTGTATGTTCATTGTATTTCTGATTCTGCAATGCTTATGATATAATAGATTGAGATTATTTGATGGTGTTTTGTTACTTTGCCTCTACAGGTATTCTTTAAGTGAGATAAGTAGGAGAAGAGTTGCAAGCTCTATCAAGGGGGAGATAAATCAAGCAAGGAGTCAAGCGGAAGATTCAGGTTGGTTCCTTTGCCTCTCTCTTATCTATCATACATAGAGGAAATCTCAAATTGCTTTGATTGTTTGTTTCTAAGATAGCTGCCAATCCGAGAGGGTTAGCAGATCGAAAAGACACTAGTTTTCCTAGAAACAAAATGGAAACTCCGTTGGGGAACAAATAGTTTGTTTGTTTGTTGTTGTTGTTTGCTTTATAAACTATAGACGCAGCTTGAAGTTAGCTAGATAGCCTTCGAACTGCTCTTGCTCTGCAATTGCAAAGTAGATGAATGTTGCTTCAGTCAATCTCCGATTTAGTTTATGAATCAAACATTTGACTTACAAGCATTCTAGATGCCCTTTTGGTAGCTCAGTAACCTCCCAAGATCATTCCTCTGTACTTTTCTCTTTACTGTCCATCATAGCTCAGCTTAACTCATTGAAATCAGCTACAATTTTGAGCCAAAACCCACCTCAGTTGCGCTCCCTGGCCCATGGCACTGTCTATCACTGTCAACCAGTATGCATCACACTTCTCGAGTGTAGCAGGTGTGATTCATACTTGTTTCTATGAAGCATAGGTGCGATGACTGACTGAGCCTATTTCCCTTCTTGGAATTTGGGTTTTTTGTCCTTGTTTTCAGTTCTGTTTAATTGTTTTGCTGCTTATGAATAGTACCTCATTACTGAAGCCTGCTTGATTTACAAATATCAGCCTCCATTGATTAGGATTAGTAAATGTTTTTATGTATTTTTCCATCATTTACAATCCTTTGTCGAAAAGTTGCTTGAATCGATCTGTCATTTTGGTACAAAGAGAGTCGTCACTGTCGTTTTGTGTCAAAAAGAGAAGTGTCGTAAAGTCTTCCTTCTCCGAATAGCCGATCAAACCTTTTGTCATATATTTGAATTGATTTGTTGTTATTCGAAGTTTCAAAAGCATTTTATATTTGAAATTGAAAAGTTTCATTTAGTCTTCCTTTCCATTTTGAAAAGAAATTGTCGAAATGTCACTTTGAGTGAAATGTTTCAGATCTATACTTAGTTCTCTTTTTTGGCATTCCTCACATTAAGGGAACGAAAAACAAATACATGCATTTGCATTTGCATTTAGCTTGTGTGCGAAAAATGATTTAGGAAAGTGCATTTAGAGTGTGCTCTTTGCTCTTTGTCTGAAAGAATCATAATTTTCTTTCCCTAGTAGCTAGGATTTTCATTGATCAAAATAAACAACGATTGCTTATCATTGTAGATTGCATTTTTAGGAATTTTACATCTACATCACGTGGTGAACCATTGAAAGGAAAACTTATAAACAAGATCAACTCTAAAATAAATTTCAATGAACTTAACAACGCTTTGGAACCTAACACAACACATCTAGAGGTCTAGGCTAGAGACGTGATATGGCGTTGTAAAATCTAGTAACTATCATTTTCATCGAAGGTTGGGTGATTCCTCCTCTTTGATATGACAAGTGCTAGCATGGACTTGTGCTCCCCATACCATCGCGTATATATTGAGAGACAATAATAGGCTTATATCCTTTATCCATAGGAAGCCGTGTCTGCCACCCTATCGATCACAATGCACTGAACATAGCATTTGGGAAGATTGACCACCATACATAAGTCCTTGGTAATTTCTCTTTAATTTATCACCAAGGTGTATATTGCAGTTTTGTGATTGGTTTGGTAATCCCTCTCTCTAGATTTCCAGAGTAGCCACTTTCGTTCCTTTTCGACTCCTTAAAGAAAAGGTCCATCTGAGCACTTGTCACTTCAGGCTCATTAAAAATCGGAGGGGACTAGAGTCATCTTTAGCTTTTTCTCGACTCTTAAAAATTGAAAAAGCAAAGTTGTGTCAAAGCATCATTAAAATTTATTAAATTCGGAATAACATCCCTATTCCTTTGTTGATCTTAGGTTGAGATAATGGAGTCCACCAATCAAGGAATCCCTTTTGAGGGGAATCCTAGTCCATTTTCTTCTTGGGAAATATTGGTGCTCCGTATATAGCTTCATTGTCCCTTCCAGGAATCAAAATTGGCCTGTCAGTATGGCTATTCTCAACCTCGGTCATTCAAAATACTGTGATTCCTCAGCAATCGAATCAACAACCATTAATACTGAAGTTGACCATTCGCCTTCTTCTTTTTTTATTTCTCCCTCCCCTCCTTCCTCTTCTCTTGGTGAAAGTAGCGATGCTAGTAACTGAGTGACTGAGAAGAAGAAGAAAGGGAAGGAGAAGAAAAAGAAGTCAGTTAAGCAAGGGGGAAACCATGCAGCATCTGGTGAAAATCCACACATTGAACTTTCCAAACCCAAACATCCATGCATAATTTGTAAAGGAGACCATTTTCATCGAGAATGTCTGTGCATTCCTCGGATCTTGAGATAATGGTCCCCCTATTCACACCAACAGGTGTCACCAACCTCTGGTGATCATGTTGACAGCACACCATCAACTAGTAATAGTAGACAGAAAGGAAGAGTCAAAACTCCATGTAGCTTATGTGAAGGGGACCATACCCTTCCCTGTTGTCCTTTTTTGGATGAAGCCAAAAGAGTCTTGCATAACTGTCCTGCTTCACCGCAGCGACTTCCACCTGGATACAGGAAACTCTCCCCAAGTCCTTTACTAGTTGAAAATCCAACTGACTTAACCCAACCATCGGTCGAAGCACCTATCACTGAAAATGAATCTTTTGAGTCCATACCAGACCAAAGTCAACAGGTCGAGATGGCAGTTGACCCAATTTTACCTTCAGAAGATCCACCTTCAGATGATACCATTCCTAAAGAGAGTGAGAACGGTATTGTTCAAATTCTTTTTGTTACTTCAGAGTCCGATGAACTTGGGGCAAATCTGCCCTTTCCTTCACAACAGGAAGAGAATCTGCCAGTTCCCACTACTCAAGGGGTTAATTCAACCATTTATTCATTACCCCCTCCAAGCAGTCTAGTCACTTCTTTTGATTGGAATCGACTAGCAAGATCCCGCCTTCCTTCTAATGTACCATTTCGGATCATAGTACAAGTTTACAAAATGATCGTGTCTAGCACTATCATAGATGAAGGGGAATTAGTGAGTATCTTTTCCTCAACTGCTTGGAAAGCGCTTGGTTCACCATCACTTATGCCTGTTACTCGGAATCTGTCGGGCTTTAACAAAGGAACCAGTCGACTGTTAGGGATCCATCCTAAGTTACCGATTACTTTGATAAGGAAAACCATTCACTTGAACGTGATGGTAGTCCAAGGACCGTTAGATAACAATCTACTCCTTGGGTGTGACTATGTTTACACATGGAAGCTATTGTCTCAACACTCTTTAGAGTGGCATGTTTCCCGCATGAAGGCAAAATTGTCACTGTTGACCAACTTTCATTTCCAGGTTCAAGCACAGCTTCAAGTCAAACATCATCCCTAAATGGTCTTTTTGCATCGCGAATTTCTCTTCAACCTTCATTCCATCCACCTAATTTCCGCGAGTAGTCTGGCGAATGTAACAAAGCTTAGGGGGCATGCACCCTTGTCTACTTCGGTGGACGAAACCAACTGAAAAGGTAGGTTTCCCTGTAGGTTTTGTGATTGGTCTAAAAAACCATTCACTTTTGTCTGCACTGCAAACGAAGCCAAGCAAGTTTTTTGTCTATTCTGTGGACGAAACTATCCTACCATATGAGTTTCCCTATAAGTTATGTGACTGGAACTGTTATCTCACACCAGTCACCTTTGTCTATTTGATGGACAAAGCCAAGGAAGTATTTTGTCTAACCACTAACAAAAACAATCCTGCTTAACCACAGTGATTTCCATATGGTTACTGGAGACTCTCCTTTTCTCGATGCCTGGGGGCATGCAAACCTTTTTATGCAAACTAAAAATGACCAATTTCATTTTTTTAGATTTTTAGCTTTTTTAGCTTTTTAGCTTTTTAGTTTTTTTTAGCTTTTAACTTCTTAGGTTAGGTGATTGGTCTAACACACCATTCACCTTTGTCTACACTGCGGATGAAGCAAAGGAAGTGTTTTGTCTGTTCCGCGGACGAAACCATCCTACCTAACCTCAGTAGTTCCTTAGCTTTCTAGTTTTTCTAGCTTTTTTAGCTTTTTAGTTTTGTCGTTTCTAGCTTACATAAAAAGAAAACCTACCTTTGAGCAATGTTATCGCATGGTTCAAGCTCGTTAAAAAATAAACCTACCTCTGAGCATATTTATCACATGGTTCAAGCTCGTTAAAAAATAAACCTACCTCTGAGCATAGTTCCCCACAGTTCAAGCTCGTTAAAAAATGAACCTGCCTTCGGTAAATAACCTTTGTGATTGCCATGCTATCAACCTTTTGAGCCTTGGTTGTGTTCCTGCCATCACCTCCATCCTTTCGGCCGATCATACGCTTCCACTTGATTGTTTACCCTTTTGAGGAACAGTGGCGACGAGTGGTCTTGTTAGCTACCCTCTTCACATCACCATGTTTTGAGAAGTTCCAAGCTTACCCGGAACCGATTGCTACCCTAAAACGCCACTCGTTCCTCAAAAATGAGTCTCCTTTAAACTCTTCTCAGACTCGTTAAATATGAAAAGATTTTCAAGCTATTGGCCTTTCCAGCTCATTAAAGTAAGGGGAAGTGCCATCCCTCTTGTATATTTTAATTTTTTTTAGACCTGAGGGATTATCTCACAAAAAAGTTCGAGCGCTTGTCTTTTCGGCTCACTAAAGTTATCGAAAAATCATCCCTTTCGTATTATTTTATCCTTTTTCAGACTTAAGGGATTAGGCTATGAAAAAGAACTAGTAGAGTTTCCTTTTCATCCCTTTTCAAACTCTCTAAACATAAAAAGGACTTAGTTATCCTTGTCGTTAAACTTGTTAAAACAATAGCGACAAACTTGTCCACCCAGACAAGAACGAGTTTCACTGTCACTAGGCTCGCTAAAACATAGCGACAGGTTTGCTCGTAGGGAAAATTATAGAACAGGCATATGTTATCCTCCTCAAGCTTGACAAAAATAAAGAGGTACCAGTCAGTAATGAATGGGGAAAAAGGGAAGAAAACTTGAAGAATTTTATTGGTAGCAAGTCGCTCTTGAACATGACATTTTCACTCCATCACCATGATTGAGTCGGGTTGGGTTATTCCATTCACCAGTCATATCACCATTGCTCCTCCATACCATCCATATTTTGGGGTTAACACTACCAATCCATCTCAGTGTCGTCGATATGTTCAAGAGAATTCATTCAGAGAATTCGCCATCGAGTTAATGCCTCATCCACTGCAATACCTTCACCCTCCATTTTGCATGACCACCATTCCTGAACCGTGCATCGTCAGATCATTTTTCACCTCCAGAAAATCATTTGCTTCGTTTCATGTCATTGATGTGGGATACATTAAGGCCCTCCTATGACGGGTCACTTCTTTTCGACATCAGCTAATTATCCAAGAAGTTGGCTTAGAAAAACCCTTTCAGTACTTTGAAGCTTGCATGCCTCAATGGCAAGTTTCTCACTTCCGACAAAAGGTTTACATCAATGGCCTTCGACTGAAAGAATTTGTGTGGTGTTTGACATTGGATCATATATTCACACCACGTGAATTGTACTATAGTACCTTGAGGGTCATTATCATTATCGGTGATTCCTCTCGCATCTGTTAACATCTTACATTATTGGTTGGTAATCAGGCAATGTCTATCCATGTTCGACTTCAGGACATCTTTTCACATGAATTGACTTGTACATCAGGCGAAGATTGAACAATTTTGAAGACCCCGAATCTAGTTTCATCCATCTGAGCTGCGATATATTTAGGAATATAAGGACATCAAATGTACACAAAATTTGCACAGATGATCATCCAGGCTAAGGGATGATGACTCTACATATAAAGAATCACCAGTCTGCAACTGCAGAGGATTATCTGTTCTATGTACATGAGAATGAATTTATAAAGTTGAGCATGGAAATTCTCACCTAATCTAGATCATGGAAAATTATATTGTGATGATGTATTGTATTGTATCTTATACAGGTCACCTTCTAGGTCGAATACCTCGGATCCTCATGATAAAGCATTTCACCCAACATCAAAAGATTTATGACTTCATGCTTTAGGGGGCAACTGTTATAGACATATTTTGGCACTGCAACCCTAATATTATATGTCAATAAAACAAGGGTTCTTTAACCCCTAAAAGTGTTGTTTCATACCCTAAAGGATCATGGTAAACTGATTACATCATTCGCCAGAAGTTCCACCTGAAAAACCACTTAGAACTGGCCAAAACCGGACCATACTGACTACTCCATTGTCAGGGTGTGATGCATACTGACTCCTACACTAGCCAGGTGCGATGCATACTAAAGAAGCCTTCTGTGGGGTGTGATGAGCGAGAATGGACAAATGTACCAGATAGTTTGCTAAGTGGATGCTCATGGAATCTTCTAGAAACTTCTCCTATGACACTTGCCTCTCTGAATTCGCCCAGGGATGAGTAAGAGATCCAAGAAATCTCCAAGGGGAACCAAGAACAACAAGTGGAATGACACTAATAAAATACCCAAAGATGACTCACACCCTTGCAGACATCTATAAATGGATCCCTCATCTGAGAGATCTAGAGGTTGAAATTTTGTAATTTGCAAGGAAGCACTGATAGTTTGTCTTTGAGAAGGAGCATTGTATTGTTGGGTGATCTTGTTTTTCATGAGGTGAAGAGGGCTTTGATGCTGGGAGGATGATGCTGGATCAGATAGCTGGGTTGTAATTCTCCCTTCTATTTTAATAAAGTTCTTTGAGTTTTCCTCCATACAATCGTGTATTTGTGAATGTTGTTATTTATGAATGCCATTGTATGTTCAATGTATTTCTAATTTTGCAATGCTTATGATATAATAGATCAAGATGCTTTGATGGTGTTTTGTTACTTTGCCTCTACAGGTATTCTTTAAGCGGGATAAGTAGGAGAAGAGTTGCAAGCTCTATCAAGGGGGAGAGAAATCAAGCAAGGAGTCAAGCAGAAGATTCAGGTTAGTTCCTTTGCTCTCTCTTATCTATCATACATAGAGGAAATCCCAAATTGCTTTGATTGTTTGTTTCTAGGGTAGCTACCAATCCTAGAGGGTGAGGAGAATGAAAAGAAACTAGTTTTCTTGGAAACACATGCAATGTGAAACTCCCTCATAACTTTGTACCCCACTCATCCAAAACCACTTACCATTTCTCCCCCCCGAAACCTGCCTATCGCTCCTCCGCTCCCGCCAACGATCACTGCATCACCTTTCGTGCATTTCCTTCTGCTAATCACACCTTGCCACATGTCCATCTATCATTCGCTCACATTTATAACCATTATCATTTGCTCGTTACACACTTATCAATTACAATATTCCTGTTACCCATTAATACACATAAATCTCATTTGGTAACGGTTCCATCGCAACGGTAATCAATCAAGGGATATGAAATCATGTTGACACCTTTCTTATGACTCCCATAGCTACTTTGATTACTGCTTTAAAATTGTAGGTACTGTTTTAAGTTTCTGTGACCCCTATTATTCAGCACCCATCAATTTCGGCAGATCAGAGCTTAGATACCCTTGACAGAGACTCATTACTTATCCAGCGACCCGTTTAAGCCAAAGTTATGTCCTTTGATATCATTTTCCTTATCAAAATTCTTAGTCATGGCACCAAAGGGAAAAGCTCAATCTTCTAGAAGCAAATCAAAAAATGATGATAACCCTAAGACCTATGATACCCTAGAACTAGATAACATGCCATTAGCAGACCAATACTTCAACATTATCGACACCGAGTGTGAATTCGTCTTGTTCGAATTACATCACTGGTTAAAGAAAATTTACCTAGACCAACAAGATGACATTAATATTTGGGAATACCTATTACCTATGTTTATCTTTCCACAGACACATTATTTCCCCGATCTGGTTATGTGGTTTCAAGCCAGATATAATCCAATGCACAAAACCATTGTGGCCCAAAATTGAGACATTCTGATTTCAGTTACACTTGAAACCATAAAACAGATGTTGTTGATTCCTCAAAATGACTCCCTTGTCCATTTTTCTACAGTTGTTCTTATGGAATTATATCATAAGTTAACCTTTCCCTAGACAACCCATATTTTCAAATTTTTTCTTCCAAAAGACTCTCAGCTTCCTAAGAAAAATC
Source organism: Pinus tabuliformis (assembly GCA_031772625.1). Taxonomy (NCBI): domain Eukaryota; kingdom Viridiplantae; phylum Streptophyta; class Pinopsida; order Pinales; family Pinaceae; genus Pinus; species Pinus tabuliformis. The sequence continues at coordinate 501,634,323 of CM062818.1, read as the reverse complement.
CTCCTTATCCAGCTTCTATGTTCCCAGAGAAAGCCAAGTAGATAACTGCCTTAGTTTCTTTCCTTTTAAGATATCCATTAGACCAGTGGGTAGATGAGCCTTTTCTAAGATTTCTATCAATTTTCTCCAATGAGCACAAGTCAACATTTATGTTCAATTTCAACCAATTTCTAGATGATAATATGCATGAGCAGATGATGAAGATTACTATAGAAGGCATATTTAATTATGAATCTATACTAGTCTAGGACACCAGCAAAGGAAACCAAAATCAAAACATTAGAATATTTGATGATCAAGCTGGATATGATCACAGTGATGTCAAAGCAATGGAGGAGATCATCAAGAAAAAGAATACAAACATAGCAGCATTAAGGAAACAACTAAAATTACCTTCTACAGAGGATCCACTAACAAAGGAGATAGAAGAAAGTGAGCAGCATAAATAAGATATGTTCAAATTGATCATTAAGCAAAATATTCAGATAAAAGAGATGGAGGAACAGAAAGAGAAGCTACTCAAGGAAAAAGGAGAGGTTGCACAATTAACTGTAGCTCCAGTAACAAACACACCCATTACATTTGCAGGGACAACATGTGAATCCACATCAGCACCAGAGGTGATCCGGATTTAAAAAGGAACGCAACAAAATACAAAGATAACCATAAATACATAGATAGACCAGAAATAATACTTCATTTCATTAATGTAAAATACTGAAATATTCTTACAAACAGAAATGGAAATAAACTAGCTCGAGCAATGGTAGCTTATCTCTGAGGAGAGATGTGGTGACTACATGCCTCTGAGCTATCTTACAATGAGGCTTGAAGGCCTATTTATTGTTGAGAAACAAAGGAAAACCCTAAACATCCAAAACCCTAACCCTAGGAGATGAAGCACCAAACTATGGGCCATGTTTCGGGTAAATTGGTACATCAACTTCCTGGGGTCGTAACTTTGGCATACACTTTGTTTTACAAGTATAATACCACATTAAAAAGATCTATCTGAGGACTACAACTTTGGGAAGAGCAACATTGGTCCATGGAAATATGTATTTTGCCCCCAGGTTTCCCAAAAAAACATCATTTAGGGCCTCAAAATGGCTCCGGAAGTTCAGGACCTGAAAAAACTACCAAAAATAGTAAATTATGCTATAAATAAGGAAACTAAAAAACTGAAAGAAACAATGGTGGGGGTCCAAGTGGAATTGGAGGGTGGCCACCAATATCCACTTGGATCATTCCTCCCCCCTTAGGAAGAAATGGTCCCCATTGCATTGAGTTCCTCCATGAGATGAGGAAACTTCTGTTGAACTTGGTCCCTGGTGAGCCACTTGCCTTGGTGAAGGAGTTGACCTGCTTTGACAACCCGATACAGTTGGATCTTCTGCTGGCGAGTGTTCTTGATCTGTGTGTACATGATCTGATTAGTTGCATATTGTTCCATGTAATCTAGATTTAACTCCGTTGGTGCGAGTTGTTCTGCAATTTTGGATGTGTCTAGTAATGGTGGAAAGTATGGTCAAAGGGAGTCCACATTGAACACTAGGTGAAGGCCAAGGAATGGGGGAATGCTGAGCTGAAATGAATTATCTCCCACAACCTTGGTAATGGTGTAAGGACCATATCAGAGTGGTTTCAGTTTTCGATAGGCTCCGGTAAGGCATTCCTTTTGCAAATGCAACCAGACTTTGTCGCCCACCTGAAACTTGTGTGGCACCCGAAGTTGATCATGTCGTTTCTTGTACTTGGAATTTGATTTCTCCAGAATGTCATGGACCTACTGGTGGATAAGTTGGATGTGATCAATGAAGTTGTTTTCCTTATCTGTTTCGAACTGGACATGAGCTCAATCTACCTAAGAAGCTACAAATGGCATGGCTACATCAATGGGACATAGTGGTTGGAATCCCAAGCCTGCCTAAAAAGGGTTGTGGCCTGTCGAGCTGTGGAGAGCCTGGTTATAGCTGTGTTAAACATAGGGAAGGCTCTCATCCCATGTGCATGGATGCTTCAAGTTGTACTGTTGTTGGGAAAAGTATCCAATACGGAATGCCCCTATCCCACTCTAAGGTGTGATAGTGCCTTAGCAACAAACAAGGAAAACTATCTGAGTGTTCTTCTTTATGAAATGCAAATAGAGAAGAAGGATGTAACTAACCGGTGTCTTCCGCTAGTTTGCTGATCCAATCTCTCTCTTTTGTTCGCTTCCCGCTGCCTGCTCCTTCACTGGTCCAGCTTCGTCAAGGTCCTGCAAGATCACAAGAGAGGAAAACTACAAAAAGCATAGATTCACATTCATAACTAGTTTAGGATTAGAATAAACTAAATATGCAAATATAACAAAACATCATTGATATACAAGCATATAGGAGAAACTCAAATGGTTTTATTGATGAAGTAACAAAGTTCAGGAAGAGATACAACCAAGTGAGGCCCAATCCAGCATCACCTTCCCAGCAAAAGGAATCCCTTCTTCACCTCCTTCAAAGCAAATCACCCAATAGTTCTAATCTCAAACCAACAGCAATTCTCTGCAAAGTACAAAATTCCAGCCTCTTTGAACCTCTGGGTGAGAGATCCATATATAGATGTGAGTAGAGAGGATGAGTCAGCTCATGTTTTGACTTGTGGCTTCTCTCTGTCAGTTCTTGCTTCCACTTGGAGGTTGAGAGCCTCTTACTCATCACTAGTCAAATTCATTGAGGCAAGTTTCATTGAGGAAGATTCTGGAAGCTTCCAGTGCTTGGACACCTCATTGAATGAGCTTGCCATTTGTCATTTCCCGCTCAGCGCACCCTGGTAGTGCTTCTACCTGCGTTGCAGTGCACCTAGCCAGTGTAAGTTTTGCATTTCAACGCAGGCAGCTAGTGGAGCTCTTGAATTGATCCTGAATTTACTGTTTCTGAGTGGTTTTTGGTGGAGAGCTTCTAGGAGAAGCTGTCTTTGGTTGACCTTCTTCCTTTAGGGGTAGGAACAACTCATTTAGGGACTTTGGTCCCTTGGATTATGGACATTTCATGCTCAATGTTGTAAGGCGCAAAAATGTCTATAACAGTTGCCCCCTAAAGTATGAGGCCGTTTATTGGGTGAAATGCTTTATTAGGAGGATCCGAAGTTCTTCCAATGCTGGGAGGAGACCTGTAATAAGATACAATACAATACATCATTTTTCATACTGCTTTCATGATCTAGCTGAGGTGGGCATTCCCATGCTCAGCTTTATAAATTCATTTTTTTGTACATAGAACAGACAATCGTCTGAGGGTAGACTGATGATTTTGATGAAATCATCATCCTTTTGGTAGGATGATTATCTGTTGCAATATTGTACATGTCAATGTCTTTATTTTCCTGAATATATATCGCAGCCCGGATGGATGAAACTAGATCCGGGGTCTTCAATCTCGTCCGATCTTCACTCTAAGTACAAGTCAATCCATGTGAGAAATGTTCTGAAGTCGAACATGGAAAGACATCGCTTGATTACCAGTCAATGATGTAAACTGTTAACAAGCGCGAGAGGAATCACCGATAATGATAATGACCCTCAAGGTACTGCAGTACAATTCACGTGGTGTGAATAAAGGACTTGGTGTCGAACACCACGCAAAATCTTTCGGTCGAAGGTCATTGATGTATACCTATCGTCGGAAGTGAGAAACTTGCCATTGAGGCATGCAAGCTTCAAAGTACTGAAGGGGTTGTTCCTAGATCAACTTCTTGGATAGTGAGCTGATGTCGACAAGAAGCGATCTGTCAAAGGAGGGCCTTAATGTATCCCACATCAGTGACACGGAACGGAGCAAATGATTTTGATGGAGGTGAAAACGATCTGATGATATATGGTTCAGGGTGGCGGTCATGAAAGGATGAAGGATAATGTATGGTAGTGGATGGGACACGGTTGACTTCTCTGGATGACTTCTCTTGAACATATCGGCGACACTTGTGTGATGGATTGGTAGCATTTACCCCAAAGGTGGATGGTATGGTGAGACCATGGTGATGTGACCGGTGAATGAAACAACCCAACCCGACTCAGGCACGGAGTGGAAGTGTCATGTTCAAGAGCGACTTGCTACCAATAAAGTTCTTTGAGTTTCTTCCCAATTTTCCCCCAGTCATTTTTGACCAGTACCTCTTTATTTTTGTTAAGCTTGAGGAGGATAAGATATGCTTGTTCTATAATTTACCCTTCAGGTAAACCCATCGCTATGTTTTAACGAGCCTAGCGATAGTGAAACTCGTTCTCGTCTAAAGACAAGTTTGTCGCTATTTAATGCTTTTGACGAGTCTAACGACAAAGATAACTCGGTCCTTTTCAATTTTAGAGAGTCTGAAAAGGTATGTAAAGATAACTCCAAAGTTCCTTTTTCGTCATCTAATCCCTTAAGTCCGAAAAAGTATAAAACAATACAGAAGGGATGAATTTTCAATAGTTTTAACGAGCCGAACTAAACAAGCGCTCGATCTTTTTGTGCAATAATCCCTCGGGTCCAAAAAGATTAAAATCTAGAGGAGGGATAACTCTTCCGGTTGCTTTAACGAGCTGGAAGGCCAAAACTCGGCAATCTTTTCATATTTTACGAGTCAGTTGAAAAGAGCTTAAAGAAGACTCGTCTTTTGAGGAACGAGTGATGAACAGGGTAGCAGTTAATTCCAAGTAAGGCTTGGAATTTTCCAATCACGGCAGTGTCACAAGGATGGCTAGTGAAATCACTCTTCGCAGTTGTTCCTCAAAAAGGGTAAACAATCAAATGGAGGTGAATGATCGGCCAATGAAAAGTGGAGGTGACGGTGCAAACACGACCAAGGCTTTTAATGGCTGATAAATCTACGTTCGCAGTGGTTATTTACCGGATAGTTCATTTTTTAACGAGCTTAAACGCAGGTTGAAACATTTGCTCGATCTTATGTTTATTTTTTAACGAGCATGAACTATGTGTTAAAACTGCTCAATTATTATGTTTATTTTTTAACGAGCATGAACTATGTGCTAAAACTGGTCAATAACATGGTCTACTTTTGATTTTTTTACCATAAATAGCTTTGCTCTTTTCAAAGATAGTACTATATCCTCAATTGCTGCATCAAACTAGTTAGAAATGAATAACATTTGCTTGAAAATGAGATTAAAACATTAATATTTCACTTTTAACTACGTAAAAAGCAATTAAAAAGTGTTTTTACCTCTCATTTTACCATTTCATTTGAACTTGGTTTGTTGGAGCTCTGGAGGTGCCTCTTCCCCCTTGATTTTCATCAGCTGATTTCGGGAGATTCTGTGGACGATTCTCAGCACCGTCTGGACCAGGTAGGAGCTAAACCTGAGCTCTTTCATTTCATGGTTTCCTTTCTGCATTCTGTGCTTGATTTCCTGTTTTCCTGAGCCCCTGGGATTTGATGGGGTCATTCTCCCATCAGCGCACCTTGTGCATTCGAAACCTGCGTTGAATGTCAAGCAATATGAAGGCATTTTGACCTTCAACGCAGGTGGAACACTGGGCAGGTGCGTTGGGCGTAGAAAAGGGTTTTGTTGCATAGTTTTTGATGAAAATTTTTGCTAGCTTCTCATCAAAACCAGGATCTAACTCATCTCATGTTTGTTTTTTAGAGATATTGGAGTAAAATGACCCTTACATGGCGAGAACGAGAACATGAAGAAGAGGACATGATTGCCCTACATGATCCTGTCACGGTGAACGCGCTGCGGAACTGTGGCCTGCTGAAGTTCTTCCGTATCTCTAGCATGAGACAGCAGATCGCCCTACTGCAGTATTTTCTTGATGCTTGGGATCCTATCAACCAAGTATTCCAGATTAGGGGAAAATCCATCCCCTTGACCGCAGTAGACATTTACTTCTTGACTGGCTTGTCGAGGCGGGGTGCCCCCGTTTCTTTGTCAGGTTCGGCCCGAGGGAGTGACTCTGTGAGAGATTATGTCCCCCAGTATTGCAGGGAAGGATCTCAGCCGAGTAAAGATGGCAAGATCGTTATTCGTGAGGTTGCTGACAGGTCCCTTAGGTCTATCCTGTATACTATTGGTAGGATGGCCGGTAGTGCGTCCCTTCATGTAGCCAACAGATCTTATGTGCAGCATGCCTTGGAGTGCCTCCAACCGAAAATATTCAACTGGTGTGATGCAGTACTCCTTCAGATGAAAAGTCAATTGACCAAGGTAAAGGATGGGAAGTTGAAGAACTTTGGGTTTGGTTCCATTTTTATCGCCTTTGCTTTAGAGAAGATACCACTGATGCAGCCACAGTACATTACTCTCGATTTGCCTTCTCCTACTGAACCACGCATGCAGAGATGGGTTGATCACATGTCTAGACATGCTGGTCAATCTCAAATTTCTTTCTCTGATACCTTCTTCAGGTGGTTTGAGCGTCAGGAGATGGTCTATTCCGAGTATCCATATGTTGGTATGGACTTCCGGGGTGATCCGGATTTGGTACTACCGGACGGCGAGCAGTGGGGCGCTATTGGTAAAAAATTTGACCATATCACTGTTAACTATTTTTATTCATAATGTCCTTGTGCTTTATTCTATCAAGACTTTAATCAAACTCATGTGTGCATGTAGATGTTGGTCCTGTTCGCCCAGCAGTTCGCCCGAGAGCGCCAGCCGCTGCCCCAGCAGGAGAGGCTGCCGGTAGGGTTATTCTTCGTGACCTTGATGTGGCCGAGACCCTCACAGCTGTGCAGGAGCAGGTTGAGAGCCTTACTCTTTGTATTCCAGACGTGAGGATCGACGAGTTACCTTTACAGTTGCAGCGGCATTACTACTGGTGTGCCTAGATGATGGACTCATCTCTTACGCATGATTGCACAGGCCGTGACGTGCTATCATGAGCATCATTAGACTAGGGTGCCCCCTAGCATTTTTGAGTTTTTGGTTCATGTGACCACTTTTGTCCTGGTTACAGAACATTATATGTAAACCATAAACAGCTTATATATATATTTTGATTTTCGGGGTTTTATTCTGGTTGAGTTATATGATCCATATGTACAACATTGATGATGTGTTCCTTTTTATAAATGTCGCAAATGTCTATCTAACACATAGTTTGCTAATGAGTCGGTTAATGTGTTTAAGTTTCTGGAAATATGTTGGTATTGAATTAAATCAAATTGTCTTTCCAAAATTTTAACCCTTAGGAACATGCGATAAATAGCTGGGTTGCGGACGGAATATATACCATTGAGTTGTAGTATTACGAGTTGTGAGTCTAGCCTGACGATTAGTAGGCGTATACCATGGGTGATGGCATCAGAGAGCAGTTCTATCAACGCGCTATACTCAGCAATGTTATTCGTTGATCGACCAATACATACGCCTCTGAAACTTACTAACTCGCCGCTTGGATCAAAAATGGCCCAGGCTGCGGAGGACAAGTTCCGCGAACTACGACTCGCTCCATCGGCATATCCCACACATGTCTCAAAAAGGTTTGACATCTGCAATAAATGTAAAAGGGTGGATTACTCGACCAAAACAACCACTTTAGCGAAAACAAAATACAACAAAAGCATATTGGTTACTATTTAAGCATAGTAACGCTTAAGGTACAACCCATTACGAGGTTGCGCCAGTGGAATTCCGTCATAATCCATTAACTCGTAGGCTCCTTTTGCTAACACTCATTTAACAATATAGGGGCCCATCCATAAATAATTAAATTTACCTGCTCCCAATTTATCGGATTCTTGGTCGTAAAGCAAGACCAAGTCACCTTCTGAGAAGACACGGGGTTTGACATTTTTGTCGAACTGTGCCTTGACTAGTTTCTTATGGGCTTCGTTAGCCAAAGCGGCATCACGACATGTTTCATCCAATTGGATTAATTCCAAGTAACGAGCCTCTTCTTCTAAAGTTCCGGGGAGGAGATCAATTGCGAGTTTGAGAGATGAGATTTCACACTGGATCGGTAAGACTGCTTCCAGGCCATACACCAGTTGAAAAGGTGTGAACCTGGTCGCATTCCTTACCGATGTTCGGTAAGCCCACAAGGCTGAGTACAGGATTAGGTGCCATCTTCTTTTGTGAACCCCGATCATCCTTTGCAACATACGCTTCAGGACCTTGTTGATCGCTTCAACTTGTCCGTTGGCTTGCGGATAATACGGAGTAGAGCTGTCGTGAGATAGCCCTAGCTTGGCAGCTAATTCAACCATCATGTGATTGCGAAAATGTGATCCATGATCTGTAACTATACCCTGTGGTACGCCGAACCTGGCGACTACATGATTGAAAAAGAAAAGGGCAGTTGTTTCACCAGTATTATCTAATGTAGGCATCGCCTCGGCCCATTTGGTAAAATAGTCAATGGCGACTATAATATACCCATGCCCCCCGGTCGAGGTGGGGTTACATTGCATGAAATCGATGCCCCATTTGGCAAATGGCCCAACAGCTACTATCGGCTGTAGCAGAGCAGGCGTTCTTCTGGTTTTGCTATCGAAAATTTGACAAGCATGGCAACTTCTAACTGCGGTTATGCAATCTTTGAACATTGTTGGCCAGAAGTATCCTGCTCGTAAGATTTTTTGTGTTGTAGCATAACCAGATTGATGCCCCCCACAGGCGCCTGAATGACATTCATTCAGGGCTTTTTCGGCTTCTTCATGGGTGAGGCACCTCCTCAGAACTGTATCGACACCACGACGGTAAAGAGTATCACCGACGATCATGTAGTCTTTTGCTTGGTATCGAATACATTTTTGTTCAGAGTGTGAGGTGTTTGGCCGAAATTTTTGGGTTTGGAGATAAATGATTATATCTCCATACCACTCATTGCTTGTATGTATCAGAAACAAACTCTCATCCACGATTGATTCCTCGGAGGTTTCATCGTTGGACGACGATGGGAAATCGCATAATAATTCTGTGAATACTAGAGCTTTCTTTGATTTGGATTTCACAAATTCCAAATCAAACTCTTGAAGGATTGCTATCCATTTTGAATATTTGCCCCCCAGCAACTATCGCGACAATATATAAGTCATGGGGTTGCAATCTGACAGAATGGTAGTTTTCCTAAAGAGTATATAATGTCGAAATTTCTGTATCGCTTGAACAGCAGCAAGTGCTAGCTTTTCAACGTAAGAATATTTTCTTTCTGTATCATTTAAGTTTTTACTTAAATAATATATAGGATTTTCAATTCCATCAACCTCTTGAACTAAAACCATCGCAATGGTCGTATCTGCTGCAGCCAGATACAGGTTAAAATCCCTAAGATAGTCAGGGGCGTACATTAATGATGCTTTTACTAGAGACTCTTTCAAAGTGTCAAAGGAAGCTTGCGCAACCTGGTCCCAAACGAAGGGTACATCCTTTTTCAAAAGACGTGTATAACCTTTAGCAAGTTCTGCGTAATTTGGAATGAACCTCCTTAGAAAGTTTGCTTTCCCTTGGAGTTTCTGAATCTGAAGCAAATTTGAAGGTGGAGGCAAATTAATGATTGCCTGAACCTTACACAGGTCGAGACGAATCCCATCCTTAGAGACTACAAAGCCAAGTAAACGACCAGAACCGACGCAAAACACACATTTGTGTGGATTGAGTCTTATCTTGTAGTGTCGGCAACGTAGAAATATCGCTCTTAAATGATGCGGATGATCAGTCCGCTTTCGCGAATGAGCCGGAAGGTCGTCGAGATATGGTTGAACGATGTTCTTGATGTCATGGAAGGCATAATTCATTTCCCTCTGAAATGTTGCCCCTACGTTCTTTAAACCAAAGGGTAATTTTCGATAAGCGAATGTGCCCCACAGACAAATGAATGCAGTCTTTGACTGGTCCTGTGGGCGGATATTTATTTGATTATACCCAGAGAATCCATCCATATATGAAAATATTTCACATCCGGCGCATTCATCAATTATCTGGTCGATGAACGGTGTAGGGTAGTTGTCCTTTTGACAAGCTTGATTTACATCCCTATAATCGACACACACTCTAATTGTCCCTTGTTTCTTCATAACATGCACAATATTTGATACCCAATCGGTTAGAGGAACCGGGTAGATGAAACCAGTGTGGAGAAGCTTTTCGACTTCTGCCTTAATGGAAGCAGCTTTCTTGGGGTGCACCTGCCTGAGCCGCTGTCTTACTGGTTTGACATCTGGATACATCTTAATTTCGTGTTCAATGATACTCGAGTCAATGCCTGGCATTTCATCATATGACCAAGCAAAGACATCTCTGAACTCGCGAAAAAGAGTGTTATATATTTCCAGTTCTGAAGGAGAACAACCTTTGTCAACATGAATATTCTCTACAACATCTGTTTTGGTCGAGATATTTATGGCTATAGTCTCTTCAATATTGGATAAGTTTCACTCGGAATCCACCGTATTTACAGTATTTGAAAGGAATTCAAAGACTGAAGGGTGATAAAGGTCATCTTGAGTATCTTGTTCGCAATCTGGAAGAAGAGAATGATGGTGGCAATCATTCCATGGTGTTCATTCAATCATCATTGATTCGATAATTCCTTCGTCGGTTCCATGCACTCGCGACCAAGGATCTGAAGGGGTACCATATTCTCTAGACCTATCTACCCAAATGCTTGATGAGCGCTGATTCGGGTTCGCCTCCCATGCTAGAAACATTGATTGCTACAATACTTCTATTAGGCTTGGGGGCAAAGCCATTGCATGATCCATGTTGATATCGTTTTCTGAGATCTTTGTGGAAGATATCATATTGTAGGTACCTATTGACACTACTTCTGCCAAATTGATTGGAGGTGGAAGAGCGAAAGTTCCCATTAATATAGGATCTTTTAGTAGGCCTACTCCGATATCCTGAAGCGAATGGTGGCTTCCATGGATCATGGGAATGCTTCCTGTAACTTGTGAACCATTAGGGAGGAAGTTTTGTTGGTCGACGATCGTAATCCCCCCTTGGAAGGGGAATGAAATCTTTCTAAAATAGGTCGACACAACAGCTGCCATGGCATAGATCCACGGTCTTCCTAGTAGGATATTGTAATCAAGATTCCCATCGATGACTTCAACATCTATTTCTACTGTTTTTCCCCCTAGTTCAACCTTCAAGTTATTTAGGATACCATATGGGGTATATGTCCTTTCGTCGAATGCTTTCAATGTTGTCGAGGATCGCGACAAGGTTGGAGATCCTAAAGTTTTCCAGCAACTCATCGACATAATACATGTAGATGCCCCCTCATCATTAATTGTTCGATGAACAGTTTTGTTGAGGGCTTTCACTTGGATAAGGAAAGCTAGTTGAGCTGGTGACTGAGGATCGTATCCTTTGTGGTCAAAGGATACAAGATTGGAATCCTTAGGATCAACCCCACCAATGGCTGATAACAAAGCCTGCCTTTGGGATGGACAATTTTGTAGTACTTCAAGAGTCGACATAGCGGACGGCGATTGTGCCAAATCTTCCACTATGTTATAATGCTGCGCTGCTCTGGCGCGAGGATTAAATGTCGATTTGTGTACTACTCCCTTTGGCGGTTTTATTGTTAATTCAGGAATGATGGGTGGTACAACTTCTGTCTAAGTTGTTGTCGAACTGCTTGGTTGATCTTTTTCCTTGTCGTTCGACAGCTGCGGATTCCTGTAATCTTTGTTCCTTGTCGAAATCAAAGCATCATTTTGTTGCTTCGAAATTGACAACATTAGCACTTGCGACGGGGAAGCATTTCCACTATCAACCAGATTTGTGCCTGGATTTGGAAACGGATCAGTTAACACAGCTGAGGTTTGCGAACTCTTAAAGAATCTTTTAAGCTCAGCTTTGTATGGACATTCTTTTGTCCAGTGATTCTCGTCACATATCTGATACCCATAAGGTGGTTTCCTATCTCTAGGAGGGTTTGAAGAAGTTTTTCAGGAGATGACTCTCCTTGTTTCTTCTTCTTCCCTTTGCTTTGTTTCTTCTTGCTTCCTGGTTGTTTGGTTTCTTTGCCTTTATCTGCTGATACGGCATTTACTTCCGAAGCAAGAATTTCGTCTTTTGCATTTTGATCTGAAATCTTACGGGCCTTCTTGGACGAAGCCTTTGTCGATTTCGCGTTTGTCGTGCCAATCACGCCATCGCCGGCATGAGAGTCATTATTTGATTTAGGAGGAGGAGGAATTGAAAATTCCGGTCTAGGGGCGTCAGGTATTTTGTCGTAGAGCGTGTCAGACTGAGTATAGACCAAGTCTAGATATTGCGCACGAGCGATAACTTGCTCTCCCGTTACGACTCCCCCCTTCGCCACATCTTCCGTTATGGCAGGAGGTAACGACTTGATAAACCATTCAGTTAATAGCTGATCGGGAACGTATGTTTTTAACATCCTATGACAACGTCGCCACTCATGTATATGATCAGATATATGAGTGGTTGTTGTCTGTTTGAAGTTGGTTAAGATTTCCATTCCCGTTTCATACCTTATCGGTAATTGAAAATGGGTTAAGAAAGTCGTGGCTAAGGAGGTGAAATTGTCGAATGAAGCTCTAGGTAATTCAATATACCATTTTTCCGCTGGACCCATTAACGTCCTCTGAAAAAGGCGAAGCCTTATCGAGTCATTGTTTAGGGTGTTTGATGAACACCATAGATGAAATGTCATCACGTGATTCGATGGGTCTTCACCTGGATTTCCATTAAATTTAGGAATGTCTGAAGGAAGTTTGTGAGGAATCGCTGGCCACCAAGGGGCATAAGAAATTGGATCGTTTGTTAGCCGGTGTAAATCGGGTAACTCTAAAGTTGCCACGAATGGTAATTGTTGATTCAGGTTAGGTGAAGCATACCCAGGGTATGATGGAATTACCTGAGCAGTTGGCCTTTGCATACCAGCATAATGTAGTTGATGTTGGTATGACTGATACGGTTGGTGGACATGACCACTGTAAAGTGGTTGATTTTGACCGTTTTGAATGTACGGTTGTCCACTGTTCGCAAAGATCTGCTGCTCAGAACCTTGGTACACTTGTTGTAATTGTGGTTGTTGGTATTGTACCAGCCATGGTTGTGAAGCCATGCTCTGTTGTGCTATACTAACCGACGGACCAAGATGTGGGGTAATAGTACCCGTTTGGACCTGTGTCGCCCCCCCAGTTGGCGATTGTGGTTGAGTCACAGGGTCAAGGGGCTGCTGCATTACAACCGGAGAATTCTGAGGTTGACATACAACAGGCAACGCTTGAACTTGCGACACGGTCACAATAGCCGGTGTAGTCGGGATGTTCAACATAGGTACACATTGTTGCATAGAATACACAACTCTTGGTTGTTGGGGTAGCATAGGTACCCAACCACTTGTCGTAACTCCAGTATAACCTGAATATTTTTGAGAACTCCAGTATGGATATCCTCCCGGAGGGGGTAATGAAAGGGCATACTGCCCCCCATACGGTGGTAATCTGGAACTCAAGGGGATTGTTTTCCCTTGTGGACCGGATGGCCCAAATTGACCTCCAAATGGATCAATTTGTCGAGTCTCAACGTAAGAGTTGTCGGATATTATTCCGGAGGAACAAACAGGAACAGACCATACTGTCGAAATAGTCCCTGGATGGACTCCTTCTAGCGGTTGTGCGCTAGTTGGGACAGATGGTATGCCGGCAAACATCGTCGGAGTGACGGCAGGGAGTTCTTTTGTCGCTGTGTCATTCGACACAGTCCTAGATGTTGACGGTTGTTCAGACATTTTGAGTCTATCCAAAAGATTACCTAGCGATTCTACAGGAACTTCCACTGGTGGTAGACTAACTTCAGATGTCGAAGGAAATAGAGTGACCCCGACTCCAAAATGTGTTGGAGTACTTGCTTGCGGATCTTCTACAATTTCCTCTATCGTAATCAAGCCAGGTGGAAGAGGAAGACCGTCAGGTCCGTAAAATATTTCTGGTGCCGAAGAAGGGGTTGAATCGACAGCGACAGATGTATGAGGAGCAAGACTCTCTGAAACGGTTACAGATGGAACTGGTTCAGTAACGCAAGTGTTTGCTCTCAAGCTAGGATCAGTATCACTGTCCCTCTATGGCTGTTGAACTTCTTCTATAGAGGCAGGGTTTCCAGAAATGTTTGGAGTAACTGGAATCTCGGATGTTGTTGGAAAACTTATTCTAACTTTGATAGGATATTTCGAACCGGTTAAACGAGTCCGCTTTGTCCGTACTGTTTTCGATTCCGAAGACAAAGACAGTTGACTCGTAAGCCTCCGTGAACGACGGGGTTTCAATTGACTTTCTTCCACGATTGCGGATTACTCGATCAACCAAAATACAAAAGAGGAAAATGTGTTTCCGAATTAAATGAATTTTTAGACGCTTTAGACACAACTTGCTTTTTCAATTTTAAAGAGTCGAGAAAAAGCTAAAGATGACTCTAGTCTCCTTCGATGTTTTAACGAGCCTGAAGTGACAAATGCTCGGATGGACTTTTTCCGTTATAGAGTTTGAAAAAGGCCAAAAGGAACTGCTCTGGAGTTCTAGGTAGAGGGTGCGCCAAACTTTTCGCAAAATCGCAGAATACTTTTTAAGGTACAGGCGGTCAATCTTCCCGAATGCTGTGTTCAGTGCATTGCGATCAGTAGGGCGACCGACACGGCTTCCTATGGATAAAGGCTTTATTCCTATAGGGGTCTCCCAATATATACGCGACGGTACGTGGGAGCACAATCCGTACTGATACTTATCGCTTCACCATGGAGGAATTACCCAACCACTCGACGGTAAGATACCAGGTTTTACGACGCCGGAACACGTCTCTAGCCTAGACCTCTATGTTGTGCGTTATGTTACAAAGCGTTGTTAAGTTCATTCAATTTATTTTAGGTTGATCTTTTTTAGAAGTTTTCCTTTTTGGATCACCACGAGATGTATGGTACAATTCCTAAATGCAGTCTAAAGATGATAAGCAAGCTTTTATATCTTTTCGACAATGAAAATCCTAGCTACAAGGGGAAAAGAAAGACACCATCTTTTCTCAAAGAGCATAGAGCACACAGTAATTCACTTTTTCCTAAATCAACATACAAGCTGTCAAAATGAAAATGCACAAATGCATGTATTTGTTTTCTCTTTCTTAATATTGATGTTCTAAAAAGAAAGCTGTTGTATAAATTTGAATTCAATTTCAAGTGAAAACATAAACAAGTTCCTTTTTCAAAACCAAAAGACGATTACGACACCTTATGATTTACTTGTTTCGACACTAGAAATGCATAAATTCAAACCAAACGAAAAAAGTAAAAGCTAAATCAACTGTGAACAGCAAACAAACTCACTCCTAAGATCAAAATGACACTTATGACAGGTCAAGGTCTAAGGGCGACAGTATGACTAGTTTACTCTTGTAATGGGAAACTGTAAATGATGTAACAAACACACAAAGAACAAATACAGTTTCTTTACACAACTGAGGTGGAATTGAGGCAAAGAAAATGGGTTTCAGATAGGTACATTGACTGATAACAAGCTGCAAAAAACAGAGATAAAACTGAGCAAAAGGAAGCAGGGAACCACAGCTGCACTAGGCAAAGACTGTTCAACGCACTCCTAACACAGAGGTTTTGACATTCAGCGCAGGTAGCCTTCACGGGACCTGCGTTGAAATGCAGAACCTCTTAACAGAGTCTGCGCTGAAGCAGAAACGAGAGTTGTTTCTGGGTTCTGGGTTATGGTTTGCAGTTAAATTCACAGTTTTTGGCCGGATAAAAGCTATCAATTAAGTACAATCAGAGGGATGATTTAAAGGAGGACTAAGATCTATCACAAAGGGCTGTTAGATCACTTATGGATCAGCTCTTCAGATCATAAACAGGCCCAGCGAATGGACTAGAGCAGCAGATCTCTACTTTGCATTTGAAAATGGCAAATGCAGTTCGATTCGGCACTCTTTGGGAAAAGTATCCAATACGGAATGCCCCTATCCCACTCTAAGGTGTGATAGTGCCTTAGCAACAAACAAGGAAAACTATCTGAGTGTTCTTCTTTATGAAATGCAAATAGAGAAGAAGGATGTAACTAACCGGTGTCTTCCGCTAGTTTGCTGATCCAATCTCTCTCTTTTCTTCGCTTCCCGCTGCCTTCTCCTTCACTGGTCCATCTTCGTCAAGGTCCTGCAAGATCACAAGAGAGGAAAACTACAAAAAGCATAGATTCACATTCATAACTAGTTTAGGATTAGAATAAACTAAATATGCAAATAAAACAAAACAGCATTGATATACAAGCATATAGGAGAAACTCAAATGGTTCTATTGATGAAGTAACAAAGTTCAGGAAGAGATACAACCAAGTGAGGCCCAATCCAGCATCACCTTCCCAGCAAAAGGAATCCCTTCTTCACCTCCTTCAAAGCAAATCACCCAATAGTTCTAATCTCAAACCAACAGCAATTCTCTGCAAAGTACAAAATTCCAGCCTCCTTGAACCTCTGGGTGAGAGATCCATATATAGATGTGAGTAGAGAGGATGATTCAGCTCATGTTTTGACTTGTGGCTTCTCTCTGTCAGTTCTTGCTTCCACTTGGAGGTTGAGAGCCTCTTACTCATCACTAGTCGAATTCATTGAGGCAAGTGTCATTGAGGAAGATTCTGGAAGCTTCCAGTGCTTGGACACCTCGTTGAATGAGCTTGCCATTTGTCATTTCCCGCTCAGCACACCCTGGTAGTGCTTCTACTTGCGTTGCAGTGCACCTAGCCAGTGTAAGTTTTGCATTTCAACGCAGGCAGCTAGTGGAGCTCTTGAATTGATCCTGAATTGACTGTTTCTGAGTGGTTTTTGGTGGAGAGCTTCTGGGAGAAGGTCTCTTTGGTTGACCTTGTTCCTTTAGGGGTAGGAACAACTCATTTAGGGACTTTGGATCCCTTGGATTATGGACATTTCATGCTCAATGCTGTAAGGCACAAAAATGTCTATAACATGTACATGCACAGAATGTGTACAATCATCCTATTGACAACCTCTGTCTGGCCATCAGTTTGGGGATGGAAGGTTGTGGACATAGTGAGTTTGGTGTCCAACATCGACCAGAGACTGGACTTAAATGTACTGAGGAACTTGTTGTCCTGATCTGAGATGGTAGACTGTGGGATCCCAAAGTGTATCCACACTCATTCAAAGAAGACTTTAGCAGTGGCTTCTGTTGTGATATTCTTCTTGCTAGCTGCCATAATGGCCATCTTTGAGAGCCTGTCGACGACCACAAAAACACAGTGGTTTCCATGCTTAGTAGAATGAAGGCCCAATATGTAATCCATGGAGATGGATTCCCAAGGTCGACTAGGGGTAGGAAAGGGAGTATAGAGGCCTTGCTTCTTGATGGTCAGTTTGGAAATTGCAGAGGCAGTGCAAGGTCTGATGTCCTTTCCGACATCCTATAAAAGATTCGGCTAATAGAAATACTTCTGCAGTACTACCACCATTTTCTCAACCCCAAAATGCCCAGTAGCCTGACTGTAGTGTGCTTCCCAAATCATCTTGGAATGCTTTCTTGAAGGAACACAAAGGTGACCCAAGTGGCATAACAGGGCATCCTAGAGGTGAAAATCTGGAACATGCTGACCCTCCAAGAGTGTCTGGTATGTGTGGCTGAATTCTGGGTCACTTTTGTATAGAAGTGGCCAATCAGAAGTCTCGTGCTCATAAGAGTTGAGGACGGTGGTGTTGTGCTCTACAACAACCCCCCATTTCATATCATCTTTACTTATAAATATTAACGTATGAAATGGGTCCCTTCAAAGTTTAATTGGTATCAATATTTTTATTGTTCAAAAGAAGTCCAATAATCAAATGAATTCATTTCATAAAACCCTTTTTGAAAAAACCATTTAAAAAATAAGGCAAATCTTTGTCATTGCGATAAAGCGATCGCAAGATCACATATCGCAATGACATAAGAAATATAAATAAGCGGAACATTGATTACCCCCGATGTGATATCGCAATCGGCGATCGGCAACACTTCATACACATCTTAAAATGCACATAACATAAAGCTCTGACGCGACGCGATATCGGCGATCGGCTATCGGCGATACTCCGTATGCGATCAAAGCATCTTAAGTCATTTACTCCGATCCGATGCAATTGCGCAATCGACAGTCGGCAACATCCCATGCACATTAATGAGGCGCCCAGGTCTTACCCCCGATACGATGCGATATCGGCGATCGGGGAATCGGCAAATCACTCTAAATGCACCTTGTCATATTTATTCGCACTAATCCGATGCGACGTCGCAATCGGCATTCGGGAGGATTCTATGCTTATGATTATATAATACCTATTCTCCTAAAGCGATGTGATATCGCTATCGGCGATCGAAATTTCAAAAGGCATAGCTTGAAGATCTAAAGTATTATTGATATCCGATAAATAGAGCGCGGATTTCGAAAAAAGTCGTTAAATGGAGGGATAAGGTGATGTATTCATATTTAAAGTTTTGCCCCTTCGATTAACGATCACCTGCGCTCAACCGCCAAAATATCCATTGCACGCTTAAGGGAGTCATTCAACCGGATAATGGTGTAATAAGCATTTAAGGAGTAGCAGGCCTTAAACGGCCATTTAATATATCTATAATATCTTCTCATTGATTGGATCTGCAACCATTTTTGAGAGTTAATCTCTCAGCACACTTCAATGGATATATCTTTCCAACCATGAGTCCTCATTATTATATTTCTATGTTACGGTTTTTCTTGCCTTTGTGCAGAATTCATCCTCCAACAGAAGCCTGAGCATGATGGGAAAGAAATCTAAGAAAACCGCGGGTTCCGCTGCTACAACAGTTGCAGTACAAGCTGCCACAGATAAAAAGAAGGGCTTAATATCAAATACTACATGCACGGGTCTTACCAGAGCTACATGGCAAGGCACGTATAATTTGATTGAAGCCGAACAACCAGAAAAGGCAGTGACAGAAGCTACTGCGGATCCTACTCGCAAGTCTGATTCCACTCTCAAAGACTTAGCCGACTCTTTCCTTCACAGGATAGCGGCCAGAGAACAGATTCTCCCCTACACAGACGTCGTGCGATGGGCAATTGAGGAAATTCCAATCCTCGACAGAACTTTTAGCACCAGAGATGGGAGGATTTTTGGATCATTCAAGCCAAAACATCTAAGGCAAATGTATCATTTGCCTGAGCTAGAGAAAGTCTATAACAAGACGTTCCTGGAGAAATTTGCAGCTGATAATGAAGTGGAATCCGAACCCATCCGAGATTGGAGGCAGAATCCAGCCAAACACAAGCACGAGTCTTCCGGTAAGTACTCAGTCGATTCTTTGGCTTCTCCCTATTGTTATTCGGGGATAATGATGTGTAGGCTATGGGGATTACATGACTCTGCTAATTTTACCATAGATATGGTTCCTCTAATGGAAGCAGCAGTAAACAGCATAATTATGGATTGGGCTACTATTCTCTCTGATAAGCTAGCCGTAGCTGTTCGTGATTTTAGAAAAGGTTCTGTTGTTACTGAAAGGAAAATTCCCCCATTTTATTACAGTGCATATATTTTAGATACATTATGTTTCAATTCTGAGTTTCCTGTCCTCGGTTGGAGGTGGACTTCCCAAGACCCCTCACCCATTCATATATACCACCAGAAATTGTGGAAATCTTCTTACAAACACCATTTGTACCAAATCTGCAATGGCTTTATGGTTCCCATTCATTATTCTATTTTTGATAAGCCCATTCCCAGAATCTCCTATCTAGCTTCCTTCGATTTACCGGCGGTAGCGAGTTGGTTTGGAGAAGAGAGATTTACTTACATTAGGGTTTTTGGCAGCCAAGCCAATCCGCATGTTCTCCCTTTGTATATTCCAGATAAACTGCTAGCAAGAGAAATCTCTTATGAAATTATGGCAGAAAGTACTACACAGACTCTCAAGAAAGAAAAGAAGAGGGGCTGGCCCTCTTTTCCCTTGAGAATTGGTGTCTATACTCTGCATGATCTAAAACACGCAAAAAAGGAAGCCACAAAGATTCAGTCCTTAACCCTGGCCACTATCCCGAATAGGCTATATGATCCAAACAAACACGCATATACTGCATTAGAACAGGCCAAATTAACAAAATGTGACCATCAAGAAGATTGGTTTGACGACCTATTTGTTTCAAACGAAACAATAGGTCAAACTAGAGAACTTGCTCGATTGAAATATAATGATGAAGGGGTAACTGAGTTCAATAAACTTAGGGAACAGAGGTTGCAAACTTTGCCTCTAGATTTACTGGCAACAACCCCAGCGACGTCTTCAAGCGAGCCTGGTTGGCAACAGTCAAGCCAGCCTCCTGTTATAACAAAAGATCAGAAGAAGCAACAGGAGGAAAATCAGAAGAAGCAACAGGCAGAAAGGCAGAGAAAAGAACAAGTGGAAAGGCAAAGGAAAGAACAAGCAGAAAAGCAACAGAGAGCACAAATGGAACAAGAAGAGAAAAAGAAGAAAGAGGTAGAGGCACAGCAGAAGAGGGAACAAGAAGAGAAACAGGAAAAAGAACCAGCAGATAGGCAGAAAAAGGAACAAGAAGAAAAACAGAGGAGAGAGCAAGAAGAGCAGCAGAGGAAAGAGCAAGAAGAGCAGCAGAAACAAACCACCGATGTCAATGTGGACACTACCATAGACCCCAAACTATTTCAAGAATGGCAGCAATTTCATTCCATCATCAGTGGATTGGAATGTTCAAAAGATGGGGACACTTCCAAGACAAATGATACGCAGGACATCACTTCTCCTCAGGTTCTAAGTGGAACCAGCGGCCCACCCATTTCCCAGGATGTTGAGGTAATTCCTAAAGACCCTTCCGATCAAATCGTTCTCCAAGTGGAAGATATTCCTCCCTTGGATGTTTTCTACAGCCCAAGGCATAGAGCAGTTGTGAAGCGATCAAGGAAAAGACGAAGGATTGATCAACCTTCTATCTTTCTAGAGCAAACAGTCACGGGTAATGTAGTATGGAAGGAGGAATTAGACCCCTCCGATGACCTAACAAAGCTGTCACAGTATGCAGGTGCCTATTCTGCAGCAACTATCGACAAGGCATCAGAGGTAAGTCTTCTACTGAAGACTAAGGACCAAGATATTTTTGCATTACAAGCAGAATTGACCGAGACAAAGCAGAAGGCAGAGGAGCAGTTGCTGGTACAACAGCAAATGAATGATCGATTAACCCAGCAATTGCAAGAAGAAAGGCAGAGGATTGACCAAAGCGCGATCCAGAAACAAAAGGAGTTATCGGAGGCATTGGCACAGTTGAGAACAACAAATGAGCTGATGATGAAAACGAAGGACGAGAAAATAGCTCAATTATCATCACGGCTCGAAGTCATAAAAGGCACCCAAAAAGTGGAGGATTTCAGAGCAGTGGCATCGCAAATAAACAGTGCTTTAATATCGCAGATTAGACTCCTGTGTAATCAACTCACTGAGGCAGAACCATTGTGCGAGCTAACTACATCCATTAATCAGCAGGTAGAGAAGGTCAGAAATGAGTTAGACCAGGCCGATGAGATCATAAGTGGATATCTTGACTGGCAAGATTCTGATGTAGGAAAAGCAGCGAATTTGCCTAGAATCCAAGAAACCTACAAGGACATACTCTTTACAGAATGGCACACTCAAGTGATGAAAGCAGAAAGGGCGGCTTCAAGATGTAAATTAACTGCCAGCAATATGATTGATCTGGTCAACAACACCCTCTACCTGGCAAACATGATCTCCCAGTGTACACCTGGAAGAATAACAACAACAAATGTGATTGAGCAAACAAGTTATCCTGAATTAGAGGAGAAAGGGAGATTAATCGTTGGGGTTAACACTTTGACTTTCGATGCATATTGGCTCTTTCTGATCAAGCCACACACACAAAGGTCTGCCCTCAAGTGTTTAACTGATGCACTCGGGTGTATAATTCCCGATATTCAAGATGCCACATACGCTGCTCAGCTCAGTTCGTGCCTCAACAAACCACCTAAAGTAGAGCCAATGCTTGTGACAAGTCAGCTCAGGTTTAAAGGCAAAGAGCCTACCCGATGAATCATTGCCGCCGATTTCCAATCGCTCCAGTAAATAAGATCAATATTTATTGATACCAATTATGTAGGATTTTTGTTTATTAGATATTTAGATTAGCTTAGTATTTATAGACCCTTTCATTGTTTTGGAAAGGGTCGTAAAATTTTGTAATAGACTTAAAGACTGAAGTTTGCACTACTGTGCTTCAGCCTATATTATTTTATGAAACTCGACCAATCGTTCTTAATTTGACAAGGAAGTTTCTTTATGCAATTGCGCACTACTGTCTTTTGTTGGGGATGTTTTCTGAGTCGAAGGAAGAACTGCGACATAGCAATTGATATATGGGAGTGTTAAGCAGCTTATATGGTACTTTTATCTGTATCTGTATTCATTCCTTTTATATGAATTGTTGTGTAATTATTCTTGCTATTGTTGAATACATGTATGTGTTGTAACAGCAAATCTCTATCTCATTCCACTATTGGATATTTTGCGATATGCCTTTTCCTTTAATCATGCATGTAACAATGATATAAATCATAAAGTGTGGTAATTTCGCTGTTATCGCTTTGCATAACTATTTATGCACAGCAGTCTTAAATGATTTAATATCTATGTTTTAGAGATGGAGTCATCTATATGCCTATCTTAAAGCACAGATCATCAAACGCTACGCTTTAGAAAATCGATAAGTTCCCGGGATAGATCATAGTTATTATATTTTGTTGATAGTTTTAGTTATTCTCTTATCGCCAGCATATTCTATAAGTCATTCATCCATCCCGTTTACCTATAATTTTTGGGAAACTGGTCCCATTATCCCCAGTCGGAGCCACTATTCCAAACGGAAAAGGAGCTGTACTAAGGTCCGGACCGGGTGGTTTCCCCTATGTTGTTGCAGCGATTTTCGAGGCATCAACAGGTGGTTAACGCCATGGTTGGTGGTTGACAGAGGCAATCTGCAAGATTATTGGTGATGCCCTTCTTATACTTGATATTCAAATGGAACTGTTGAAGGTATGTGGACCACTTTTGATGGTGTTTATTCTGCAACTTCCCTTGCATCTATATGAATTGCAAGGGCTGATGGTCTCTATGGATGACCGTTTCCTTCCCCAAAATGTCATGCTTCCATTGTTGGCAGGCCTACACAATGGAATACATCTCTTTGTCATAAGTGGGATACTTCCGGACAGTGTCTGAAAGTGTCTCACTGTGATACGCCACTGGATGCTCGTGTTGAGTAAGGACTGCCCCAATAGCATAGTCAAAGGCATCTATTTCAATCTCAAATGGTTGTTGCAAGTCTGGTAATGCGATCCCTGGTGTTAAGCAGAGGTGATGTTTCAACTCTATGAATGCCTTCTGTTGAGATTCATACCAAAATAATTTTTCTTTCGCTCCTCCCTTGGTGACTTGACTCAAGGGCCAAGTGATATGAGAAAATCCCAACACGAACCTGCGGTGGAGGTTGGAAAGACCCAGAAAGTTGTGGAGCTTTGTCAGAGTGGTTGGAGATGGCCAATCCTAAATGACTTGGATCTTGGCTGGATCCACATGCCCCAACTGCTCATCAATAATGTATCCGAGATATTGAACTTGGGTCATGCCAAAAGTGAATTTCTCCAAATTGGCACATAACTTGTGTTGTCACGGTGCTTGGAGAACCTGTTGGATGTGGTGGAGGTGCTCTTCCCAACTCTAGCTAAAGATCAAGATGTCATCCAAGTATACCACTACAAATGAGTTGGTGAATGGCCGCAAGATGTCATCCATTAGCCTCATGAAGGTTGCAGGAGCATTTATTAACCTGGAAGGCATAACCAACCATTCGAAAAGGCCTTCCTTGGCTTTGAAGGCAGTCTTCCACACATTGGAGGGTTCGATTGGTACCTAGTGATATCCTAACTTCAAATCGATCTTGTTGAAGTGTTTTCCCCCCCTTTAGTTGGTCCAGAAGGTCATCAATCCATGGGATCGAGTACCTACTTCGGACAGTGATCTTGTTTAGCACCCGATAGTCAATACAGAGTCTCCAAGTCCCATCCTTCTTCTGTACCAACATGATTGGGCTCCCACAGGGCGATGAACTCGGTTGGATGTGACCTTTCTGCAGCAACTCCTAAATTTGCCTCTTAATTTCATTGTTCTCTAGAACAGAATGTCGATAGATTGTTCCATTGGGCAGTGGTGCACCTGGGGTCAAATCGATGGAGTGCTTGACCTGACAGTGCAGAGGAACCCCTATGGGGGAGTTGAAGATGTTCTAGTACTCCTCCATGACCTTTTCCATCTGTAGTTGTCATGTGGAGGGGCCCTATCTGGAGATCGTGGCCATCGTCTTCTTCTTTCCTTGAGGGTGTATCATCAGGAAAACAAATTTCCCAGTTTTGGAAATGAGCTTACTGCATTGTTTTGTAGTAACCAAAGAGATGGCAGTAGGCAGTGCTACCTCTGGTATCTGGTACAACTTGTTTCCCAAAGTAACAATAATAGCATGAGGCCTTGAATCATATACAGCATGTCACTTCTACAACTATGCTTGGCCTAATAATACATCACAAACATCAAGGGGAGCAACACCACACAATACCTCATCCGTGAAAGGCTTGATGTTGTATGGATGGTGAGACTGCTGGCTCACATGAAGATCCCCGTCCTTGGTGAAGCCACCCAATGGTGTACGGTTGTGGATGTGTTGTGGTCAATAATCCCAGCTGCTTCACAACCTTTGTCGAAATGAGGTTCTTTTGGCTCCTTCTGTTGACAATGAACTGTAGCGGGGAGCCCTTTACCCACATCTGGGAGTAGAAGAGGCACTCCTCCTCCTCTGGATCTTCGGGTTCCTCCTTCTGGATATTTGTGGTGGAAACGGTGGCATTGGACTCCGCATTGATAATCTACTTCCCTTTTTCATTCCCCTTATCGAGTTTTAACTCAAAGTCTAAACATGCATCTGATTCCAAATACTTTAGCTTGGCCACCAGTGACTGCTTGGCCCAACACTGACTTGTGTTGTGAGTGGAGCTCTTACGGAACTCACACCACTTTCCCGTGTCCTTCTTCGGCTTTGCAGTGTTTTTCTTTGCTTGTGGCTTTGGTGGGTTGTCCTGGGCCACCCCGCCTTGGCTTTGTCCTTTGTCTAGTGGTTTGGGGGCGCCTTTCCCTTGCTTTAGATTTGCAGATCCAAAGTCTCGCTTCTTCTGTTTAAACTTTTGCTCGATCTTGACAGCGTATCGGTATGTTGTGCCGAGTGAGGAGATGTCCAAGAACTCCATCTCGTCATGGATGTACCTATGTAGGCAGTCGCGGTATTTGAGTACCACATGCAACTCAAAATCCTTGATACCAAACTTTGTGCTAAGGGTATGAAAAATATTGGTAAACTTCGGCACGTCTTGGTCGCTTCCCTACCGTAGCATGGTCCACTTTATGTATTTATCCTCATAGATTTTGACAAGGTAGTATTTATCCTTGATGGCATTCCGGAATGAATTCCAAGTGGGTGCGGCTAAAAAACGTGAGGTCGTAATTTCATCCTTCTACTTGCAATAGGTTTCCCACCAGTCCTTGACGTGGGGGGCGTCTTTGAGAAGAGTGAAAGTAATCTTTTCCCAGTTGGAAAAATCATGAACAGAAAAATACCCTTTAGCATATTTAACCATTTATCTAGAGTGTCTGCATCTATCTGACCCTCAAATATTGGAATGTCAATGTTCACTTGTACCTTAAAGGGTGTGGCACTTCCAGAGTATCTGCTGGAAGTAGATGTGTTGCCCCTAGGTAGTTGCTGAAGGATCTGGGCAAAGTTGTCCATCATCGTGTTCCTTTGTCACTCAAGGGCCTCTTCGAGCAATATTTTGATAGGATCTCCTTCCACCTCATCTTTCTTTTCATCCACCATGGGAGGTCGTCGGGATTTGTGAGGCTGGTCTTACAAAGGTTCAACCAGTTCAAGCCCTAACTCCTTATATCCCAACCTCGTTGGGGACATGCAAATAAAAACAAAGAAAGAGCAGGCCGCTCTGATACCACTAA
Organism: Pinus tabuliformis; assembly: GCA_031772625.1. Lineage (NCBI taxonomy): Eukaryota > Viridiplantae > Streptophyta > Pinopsida > Pinales > Pinaceae > Pinus > Pinus tabuliformis. The sequence goes on along the minus strand of CM062818.1, from coordinate 501,608,260 downwards.
TCCGGATTTAAACAAGAATGCAAAAAATTATAGAGGTAACCATAAATACAGAGATACAACAGAAATAATACTTCATTTCATTAATGTAAAATATTGAAATATGCTTATAAACAGAAATGGAAATAAACTAGCTCGGGTGATGGAAACTTATCTCTGAGGAGAAATGTGGCATCTACATGCCTTTGAACTGTCTTAAAATGAGGCTCGAAGGCCTATTTATTATTGAGAAACAATAGAAAACCATAAACATCCAAAACCCTAACCCTAGGAGATGAAGCACCAAACTATAGGCCCCGTTTTAGGTAAATTGGTACATCAACTTCCTGGGGGCGTAACTTTGGCATACAACCTCTGTTTGATGCGCATAATACCTTGTTAGAAAGATCTATCCAAGGAATACAACTTTGGGAAGAGAAACACTAGACAATGGACCTATCTTGCTCCCAATTTTCCCAAAAACAACGTCCTTTAGGGCCTGAAAATGACTCTGTAAGTTCAGGACCCAAAAAACTGCCAAAAATAGTAAATTGTGATACAAATAAGGAAAATGAAAAACTAAAAGAAACAATGGAGGGGGTCAAAGTGGAATTGGTGGGTGGCCGCCAATATCCACTTGGATCAAGAGGATTTGAACAAGTTTGTGCAAGACCCATCTCTAGAATATGATAATCTCCAACATAAGCTAAAGAACTTAGAAGCACAAAAAATAAAAATTGATACCCTCTTGGTCGAAGAGATGTAGAAATTTCATCAACTTGCCAAGAAGATAGATCAATTTTAAAATTAGTCATTGATGGCTCAAACCTTGACCCAAGCCAAGGAAAGAATTTGGGTAGATATCAATCATGCCATAACTGAGGTTTGGCCATCCATTCAGATTATATTTGAGCACGAAGAGTTAATTGACAGGTTCCAGACAGCAATTGAACTAGTCAGAAAAACATTGGGACAAAAACTAGTAGATGCTACATCTATCATCAAAGTGTTGAACTCAAAGACTAGAGCAGAGTTAGAGCAGATTCAGATTTCTGATAGGATAGAGACAATACTAGAGATCGAGAAGGTATTGCAGAAAAGGAACTTAATGACTTAGTTGGAGACTAACTGTCAAGATCTAGAAAATGTTGTCCAATGATTTCATACTAAGTTCAATTTGTTGAATCAACGAGGATTTCCAGGGTTAGTAGCACCATTGAGTAATTTTTTTTATCTCCAACAGATAGACAGCAAGACATCATTTTTGGGCCAAGTCATTGACGATTTCCTTGAAGATAGTGCCAGCAAACTCAGTAGTTTAAGAACTCCTACATTTTTGTACTATTTTTGTAATTAGTTAGATGTTTCTACAGTTTTATATTTTTGTATAAATAAGCAGTGATTCGATGTATCAAGGGTTGAACCCTTGGATGAGATTTCCAAAGCAGAATTATAACAGACTGAAATTTCTTCACATTAATGTAAGGATTATGGATTTTCTTCAAACAAATTGTCACTTTGTGAGTTTGTCATATGTTTTCACTTCAATTTGTTATTCTACATGTATTTAATTTTTATGAAGATAACTGGGTAAGAGAAAACTGAATATCAGTCTATCTTAAACCCCCTTTGAAGTTATAATCTATTTTGGAGATTAGTTTATTGGATTGTTTGTCTTTATAATCTCCTCTACATTTACAAATTTCCAACCATCTTCATAAGGTTAAATATATTTTGTTGGGCTATAAGCATTGTTTACTTGCATGCTTTCTTATGATTAAGTAAAAATTCATTCTGAATATTTATTAAATCACACTCTCTTATATTTCTGCCTTTCCACGCATTTTTAAATCAAATTAATGTTCAGAGGTAAGGAATCAGCCCTTTCTTAATTTTCAGTATTATTGCAGTTTAAGCACCTGCCTTATCTGCTCATAACATTGGTCATCCAAAAACTTTTAAAACAACAAAACATTTTAGATGCTTTGACATAATTAATTAACATGGAATTATCTTAGAGAACATCATATTTGCATGGTTGCTGGGGAACGAAAATTGAATTATTTTTCCATGGGGAAACAACAGAAATTTTTGTTTAAGGTGAATAAAGGAATAGTAGGTTAAAATCTTTCACCTGGCAACTTCACAAACCCAAATTGGCTCCTTCAAGACACACCAAGTCTCATTCTGATTCTGAAATTGTTTCTCCATTATCTAATCTAGAGAGATTGGTAAGAGAAGCCTCTTTAAGAAGAAGACTTGAAGCTTCTTCCTCTTTTTCTGTACCACTACAACCTGAGGATATTTCAGCCTCTGATCCTTTTAGTTCTGTTCCATCTCCTTTAGATTTGGTTGACTTAACACCTAGGGTTTTAGAATTACTATCCAAAGGAGTTGATCTGCAATCAACTCTTTTAGTCCATTCACTGGAATCATATCAAATTCCTGAAATACCTTTAGATTCACCTAAGTCAGAAGAAGAATTGGATGTACATTTACCTGAGTTAAAACCTACTGATTTTATCTCTCCCACTCATTATACTTTTCCATCTACTTCTGCCCAACCTGAGGAAACGTTTTCTGTATATTCAAATCCTTTGTTTGAAAACAAAGAAGAAGTTGAAATAGAGGTCCAAAAGTTAGTCATCAAAACACCTTTAAAAACTTTAAGAAATCCTCCACCCTCTTTTCCTCCTCCACCTACTTTTACACCTCCATCTTCACCTACAACTTCATCATCCTCTACCTCATCTTCTACCACATCTTCTACTAATTCATCTTCATCTTCAAGTATGGCTTCTTTTCAACCTATTGTTCAAGCTAGGTATGCTGCTATATAGCTTCCTAATATACTCAATAATTTTCCTCATGGGTATTTAAAACACCTACCTAGGTTTAATGGAGAAACTGATTTGTCTGTTGAAGAAACTTGGCACGCCTCCTGCCTGTTGAAGAAATTATTCTTTGTTTTCAAACAAAGGTTTTGAATCATTATTATTAAGGAATATCGTAATGCAAGTCTGCGGGCTCCCATAAATAAACTTGAAGACAGCATTGTGTGCAACTCTTCCTCAGGGTGCAGAGATGGTTCACCGATATCCTCTCCAGGTTCTCCCCCGCTGGTTTTCTCTAATCCGGCTAATAAATCTGTTCCTGAGTAATCCAAATAGCTGATTGATGGCTTGGCTCCGGTCGTTAGATCTGCTTCTGAGTTGTCTGAACAGCAGATTGGTGACTTGGCTCCGCTCATTAATATAACTGGCCTATGTGATAGCGCAGTCCTCCCCAATTTTCATAATAACATTTTTAACTATGGTAATAATCATAATAATTATAATTATAATAATGTGAATAATTATAATGATAAGAATTAGAATAACAATTTTAATAATAATTATAAGGATAATAATTATAATAATTATAATTATAATAACAACAACAACAACAATAATAATAATAATAATAATAATAATATTAATAATAATAATAATAATAATGAGTTGGATGGTTCTACAGATGATAATTTTAGGGGTAGAAAGAATCATAGTATAAATAATAAGGTTATCAATTTGTCCAACTTCTCCTTTCCCCCTTCTGTGTTTAATGTTTTAAGTAAAGGGTTAAATTTTTCCTTAGCCCCTAAGAAGATTCCTGTGGATGACATTATTTGTGACATAGAGTTCGGGATTAGAGGTTTACCTGATAATATTAAAAACACTATCAGGCAGGATTGTGCAATAATCCTGAGGAAGGCAAAGCCCCCTAAGAGCAACCTTAGCAAGGATGAATTGGTAGCCCTTAGATCCTTAAACCAGAACAATGATATCGTTGTTCTGAAAGCCGACAAAGGTGGGGCTATTGTCATTCTCAACAAAGTTGATTACCGCAATAAGATGTTGGATCATCTTCATAACAGTGGAAGCTATAAGAAGCTTCCCAAAAACCCTTTAAAAAAGATTTCTAGAAATGTGGCACTTGCCATTAAATCCTATAAATCTGTGTGTGACTTGCACCATAAGCTCATTGAGAGCAATCCCATAACTCCTAGGATCTATGGACTTCCTAAGATCCACAAAGAAGGAGCTCCCCTTAGGCCCATTGTCAACACCATTGGTGGGCCTACCTATCTTCTTGCTAAGTTCCTTGCCTTCAAACTTAAGCCCTTAGTTGGTCGTACAGAGTCCTTCGTCAAAGACTCTGCTTCCTTTATTAAGGAGCTCAAGGGCATTAAGCTTGACCCCGAGGACATCCTTGTTAGTTTTGATGTTGTTTCCCTGTACACCTGCATCCCTATAAATGAGGCCATGGAGGTGATCAACCACCTAACTGATCCTGATACTGCTCGATTAGTGGAGATCTGCCTCACCTCCACCTTCTTCAGTTTTGAAGGAGAGTTCTTTGAGCAAACTTGTGGTGTTTCCATGGGCTCCCCCCTTTCCCCTGTCATAGCTAATATTTTTATGGAAGATTTTGAATCCAAGGCTCTAAACTCGGCACGCCTCCTGCCGAAGCTTTGGAAAAGATATGTAGATGACACTAATGTCATCTGGTCTCATGGCCAAGAGGAGTTGGATCTCTTCTTCGATCATCTCAACAGTCAATCGTCAGCCATTAAGTTCACCAAGGAACAAGAAGTCGATGGTTGCCTCTCGTTCCTTGATATTCTTATTTCTAAGAATAGTGATGGTTCCCTCTCCCGCCAAGTGTTTCGAAAGAAAACACATACGAAGCAGTATCTTCATGCCAATTCCCACCATTTCCCGGCTCAGAAGTTGGGTGTTCTCAACACCCTGGCTACTCGTGCCCTTAGGATCTCTGATGAAAAAAGCTTTGAGAAAGAGAAATCCCACCTCCTTAATGTCTTTGTTGAGAATGGTTATAGCAAGTACCTGGGTCAGAAAGCTTTCCTCAAAGCTGCCAAAAATTCATTAGCTAAAAAAGAACCGAAAGAGCGGGTCCCAGGTGTCCATCTTCCGTATGTGCAGGGGACCACTGATAAGATTGCTAGGATTCTTAAGAAGCATAATGTCCCCTCGACCTTTAGACCCCTCAACACCATTCGTAAATCCCTCAGATCTGTGAAGGATCCTATCGACCCTAAGGACATGAAAGGGGTTTATATTATTCCTTGTTCCTATGGGACCCCCTATATTGGTGAGACTGGTCACTCCATTAATCAAAGGATTAGTGAGCATGCAGCTAACCTCAAGCATAGGAGAACCAAGTCTTCCGCTTTAGCTGAGCATGCAGAGAGTACCAAACATCATGTTTGCATAGAGGAGGTGAGTGTTATCGCTAAGGTTTCACAATTCCATCACCACAAATTTAGGGAAGCCCTTGAGATTGAGAAAAGACCGAACAATCTCAATAGAGAAGATGGATGGAAGATCAGCAGTTGTTGGATCCCAGCCCTCTCTTCCTAGTCGTTTTCTTCCCTTCCTCCCCTCCCTCCTTTTTTAGCTTTTTTCCCGTATCCTTCTCTTTTGGGCCTTTAGTCTTTGATGTGATTTTGAGTCCCGACCCTCTCCTCTTGAGTCGCTCTTCAAGGTTTTGTTATCTATTATAAGATATTTATATAGGATATTTAGGAGTATTATGATAACACTATTATATTAATCCTTTCATAACTCTAATAATAACCTGATATCAATCTAGGATATTATGATAGTTTAACCCTTAAAAAATAAATAAATAAGAATAATTTAACCCCTAAAATTTTCCATAATATCTATCAATAACTTCTAAATTAAAAATGATTTTATTTTATAATTAATTTATAAAATAATTCCCCTTATCTTTAATATATGATGATGATGATGGTTAACGTCCACTGAGACCAAATTGGTCTATCGGACCTACAATTTTCTTAATTTTTACTTGTCTGGCTCCTCGTCTTTCTTGGCGAGATTGGTGTTGTAGCTTTCTTTCTTTTCTCTACGGTCTTCCAACTTCCTTTGTCTTGCATCTCCTTCATCTCTTATGGTTCTTGGGACATTGGTGTCTTAGCTTCGCGATCTATAGTCAGAGAAGTTTGGTTTAGGAGATCTGCTTCGTTGTTAAATGAAGATTTATTTTCTGCGGTATTCAAATCCTCATAACTGTTGATTTGTTGGGGCGGGCTTTCTCCTTGCTTGCTTTGAGAGTTGTTTCCTTCTTCCTTGATTTCTTGTGACTCAGAGTTTTCTCTAGAATATTCTTCTTTGATGACAGTGTAGTGTTATTTTTGTGCTCCTTCCCACCATGTAGATCTATGGTGGTTTTTTCTAGCAAAATTTTTCTCAGAGGCTTTTGGGCAATTTTTGGCTAGATGCCCCGTCTCAAAGCACGATCGACATCTGAAGAGGACACTTTCATAATCAAGCTTCTGGTTCCACACATAGTCTTTACTTGTTAGGTTTATTTCAGCTGGGAATCCGACGCTGAAATCCATTTCCACACAGATGCGTGCATAGGTGGTTTTGGCATATTCCTCTGTTTCTGGGCACCTGCAGTAAAATTTCCCAATTGCATTTCCGATGGCTTTTAGCGAGGAGAGATTCCAGAGATGCAAGGGTAGGCTTGGCAATCTCACCCAAACTGGTGTTGAGGTTATCACTGCTGTAGAGGGATCGAATGATGGGTTCCATGGCTTCATGAATAGGCCTGATTTTTCCCAAAACCAAGGGTCGGAATCTAGAATACATTGTCTGCTTTCAGGATTTTCAAAATATACTATAAAGAAACCTCTAGCACAGGGGTAGATATTTATTTCATCAGAAATGATAGGCTTCCATACCTCCGAGATCCAATTGTGGAGTGCTATCAGCCGCGGCCAAAAACCATTGAACCGGCAAATTAGGGCACTTTCGGAGAACTTCAAAGCTTCATCGAGTGAGTCCTGGACCACTTGGATAGTGGGAGCTGGGGCTTCACTCACGATATGGGCAGGAGATTGCCCTCTAGAGGCGGATGAGCCACCAGTTATTTTTGCGAAGCTCGGAGCCATATTTTACGCAGATCTGCACCAGATCGAAAGCCAAACCGCAGATCTAAAGAGGATCTGCGAGATCTGAACCAGAAGAGATTTGCGAGATTTGCGAGATCTGCGAGAATACTAGACCTGCGAGATCGACGCAAAGCCCTGAAGTTCTGTCTTATCGAGTAAAGACCTGCGAGATCTGAACCAGAAGAGATCTGCGAGATCTGCGAGAATACTAGACCTGCAAGAATACTATATTCTCCATTCTATTATCTCACATAATATAGAATATATGTGTTTACATGCTTTTAAATACATGCGTTTACATGCGTTTAAATATATGCGAGTTCAGAATGCGAGTGCTGGATATATATGCGAGAACCCTCAATGGAGAGCCGCAGAGAGCCGCTGGATGTGTAGAGAACCCTCAATGGAGAGCCGCAGAGAGCCGCTGGATGTGTGGAGAGCCGCAACTGCTAAAATGTCAACGGAAACAGATCCCTTGCTAACGAAAACAGATCCCTGAGCGAGATCCGCAGAGAGCCGCAAAAATATATGCGTTTACATGCAACCGCAGATCTGAACGAAGAACCGCAGATCTGAATGAAGAACCGCATATCTCAGAATGTGAATAAATACAGTTCATTGCACATGGAATGAGAATAGAGCAAAATGATCCTCCGATTTCGTCTGAACAAAGAATTCATCGCAGATCTGAACGAAGAACCGCCGATGTCAGAAGAACCGCCGATCTCAGAAGAACCGCATATATATATAACTATGTACATTTAATAACTTTTTAACTAACTATTAGTTTAAATTAATCTAGTTATTCACTTTTTAACTAACTACTAATTTAAATTTATTTATTTATTTTATATAGTCCCTTTAACCTCGATTTTAATAAGAATATAACTAGTTAACTTTTTGATATTTATTTAAATTAACTTAATTATTAAAATATAGGTCATGCCCTTAATCCTGTCCATCTAATGTCTCCTGGTCAAATTTAGTCGTTTCTTGATTAAGAAATATAGTCGTTTGATTTTCTGCTCTGACTATTTAATATGCAAAGCTTGATCTGATTCTTCAACTTTTCCTAACGACGAACCACACTGGTTGGTTCGAAACGCATCGACAAATGAAATCTCATGTGATTTACGCCGAAGAATCTCTCATAAATCAAATGAAACAACTTAAATTGATAAAAATGTTTTAACCACTTTCAATATTGAAAAGGAAATAGAAAGAGTCAAAATATCCATTCCTTTATCTGAACTTTCAAAGAATCCAGGATATAAAAATCAAGTTTCTAAATCGATCCAATCATCAAGTGTTCATGCTGAAGGAGATGTAATAAGATTACAAGATGAAAACCTTCAGTAGTCTTTGGTCCTAGCTTAGATATGATTTATGAAAATGTACTACCATTCTATTTACTTTAAAAGTTCAAGATTTTTCTATTATACAATTGTATGTTAGATTATGGAGCTTCCCATAATCTGATGCGAAAGGTAATCATGGACCAACTTCAATTAGAGGTTACCCGAACTTTTCATGATCTATATACTTTGATTCCAAGAAGGTACCTTGTCTTGGACTTATAAAGGATCTAATGGTCACTTTAGCTCAAATCCATGTTAAGAGTGTGGTATTATACATTGTAGTTATTGATATTCCTCCTAAATTTGGCATGTTATTATCAATATCATGTTGTTCCAAATTAGGAAGAAGCCTTCAAATGGACATGTCTTATGCTACCATTCATGTATATGGGGGGAAGAATCTCAGATTATACAGAGAGGTAAGATTCATGAATGTTGTTTGCAAATCAGATCAAGCAAGAAATCATCCCATTTATGTAGTAGATCAAGACTTTGGATGTTTCGAATTATCGTCAAATAACTTGCAAAACACTCAGCTTAGCATTGAAAACATTGTAGAAAAACCAAAGACCATTAAGACGGATATTTGGAGGTTATACTTTGATGGTTCTTTCTCAAGGGAAGGTGTTGGAGCTGGTAGTGTACTAGTTTCACCAGAAAAAGAGAATATAACTCAATCCTATAAGCTTGAATTTGATGTGACAAATAATGTAGCAGAATATGAAGCCTTCCTTCTAGGATTGGAATTAGCCAAAAGTCTTAAAGTGCAAAATCTAAGTGTATTCAGTGACTTAGATCTCATTGTTAAACAAGTAAGGAATCTTTGTCCAACAAAACATTCTAGACTTAGATCTTATAGAAATGAGTTATGGGACTCATTGGATAATTTCTTCTAAGAATTTAACATCATTGTTATTCCAAGGGATAAAAATATTCATAAAGACTCTTTTGTTGTTTCAACTAGTTCTTTTAAAATTCCTAATCAAATGCTTGTGCAATATCAAATTCAAGTTAAATATAGGCCTTCAATTCCTGACAATCTTAAACATTGGAAAATATTTGATGATGATGAGCAGTTGAAATCCTTTTTGCAAGTAATTGATGAATTTTCAGCCTTACAAATTGAAGAAGAACAACTAGATAATAATGAGTTGAATAAGGAAAATCAAACTTCACAATTTGACTTGAGAATTGGTGATCATAGTATCATTTAGTTATCTAAAAATTTCATTCCTAAGGGCTTGGTCCCTCTTGAAAAGTTGTTTGACCACAATGATGTTCCTAAAAATCCATTATCAAATTCACCTGAAGAAGATATAGAAGAATGTAATATTGGAACTTTAGAAGAAATCAAAAATATTAAAATCTCTGCATCTTTTCCAATGGAAGTGAAAGATAAATATTTAGCTCTCCTTAAAGCTTATAAAGATGTCTTTGCTTGGTCTTATAGTGAGTTGAAGACATATGATACAACACTCATTGAACATAAAATCCCTTTAAAACCAGAAGCTAAACCCTTTAAGAAAAAGTTAAGGAGAATTAATCTTGTCCTTCTTCCTACCATTGAGAAAGAACTTAAAAGTCTACTTGATGCCAAGATCATAGTTCCATTGAGATATTCTGATTGGGTAGCTAGTTTAGTTCCAGTAAGAAAGAAAAATGGTGAAATGAGATTGTGTGTATATTTCAGGAACTTAAATAAATCATATTTGAAAGATAATTATCCATTACCCAAGATGGAGCAACTGCTTCAAAAAGTTTCTATTATGAAACCAACTCACAAAAAGATAGATCAATGCCTTAGAATTCAACCTCTTCGAGGGGGAAACCTCCTTTACATTATATAAATAAACAATTCTTGGATGATACAAATGACAAAACCTCCTTTCTATATATAGGAGTCTATGGGGTCACAATATAACCAAGCCGGCCTAACACTAATAATATAAAGGCACAAAAATAAAAATAGAGGGATTCTATGGGGCACAATAATAACAATATGGGGACAATAGGGGCTCAACAATATTAATAAGGGATACAACTACAATAGTAATGGGGGAATCACTAGTATTATAGGGACCTAACATGCCCATCTCCTTCAAAAAAGGGTTGTCCTCAATGCTTGAGTAGTTATGGATGCTTCTATATAAAACTCTCATCCTCCCATGTGGAATCTTCAGTGGATAAGTTCTTCCACTTGATGAGATACTCCGAAATTGATAGGTTTCGTAGTTGTCGAGTTTTTGTTTCTGTGACTGCTTCCGGTTCCAATATAATTTTTTCATCCTCGTCAAGTTCTGGAAATATTGTTTGAACTAGGAACTTGTCGCCTATAACCTTCTTTAAACATGAAACATGGAAAACTGGGTGCACTCAAGAAGCTGCAGGAAGCTCCAATTTGTATGCCATAGTACCAATCTTTTGCAACACCTTGTACGAACCATAATTCTTTGGTGATAATTTATTATCCTTCTTAGCTTGCTTGAGGGACATTTGTTTATATGGTTGTAGTTGTAAGAATACCCAGTCACCTACATCAAACTTCTTTTGCTGCAATGTTGATCTGCCTGTTGTTTCATTCTATTCTGTGCCAACACGACATTATCCTTTAAGAGTTGGAGAACTTGTTGTTGATGCTTGATGTGATGTTACACTACTTGAACCTTAGAATTTTCTCTTAAATATGATGTGATGGATGGTGGCTGATATCCATAAAGTGCCATAAATGGGGTCATTTTTGTTGCAGTATGGAAGGAAGTGTTATACCACCATTCAGCCAGAGAAAACCATTTGACCCATTGTGTTTGTTTATCATATACAAAGAAACGAAGATATCCTTCCAAACATTTGTTTACTATCTTAGTTTTCCCATCAGATTGAGGATGATAAGATGAGGTATGAGCTAACTGAGTACCAAGACAAGAAAATAATTATGTCCAAACATTTCCAGTGAAAATAGGATCTTTGTAACTTACAATAATCTTTGGGTTTCCATGTAGCTTTTGAATTTTTTCCATAAATGCAGTAGACACTATACTGACTTTAAATGGATGTGATAATGCAAAAAAGTGTGCATACTTGGTAATTCTATCAACTACCACCATGATGACACTCTTTCCCTCAGACTTGGGTAAACCTGTGATAAAATCCATTGAAACCTCCTCCCAACATTGGCTTGGAATGGATAAAGGTTGTAATAGACCTGGGGTCTTAATTGTTTCAACTTTATTTTGTTGTCAAACCAAACATTTCGCCACAAACTTTTGAATATCCGATTTAAGGCCATCATAAAAAAATTCCTTCTTAACCCTGTGGTAAATTTTTAAAAATACTGAGTGCCCTCCTAAGGGAGAAGTGTGCAATTCCATAAGAATATTTTGTTTGAGTTGGGAATTTTTACAGAGGTATAACCGATCTTTGTACCATAATGAATAATTTTTCCAGCTAAATGTATCAGATGTACTGGAATCTTGTTGTAACTTTCGAATAAGTGCCCACACTTCTTCGTCATTCTTCCATTCCTCCCTTGCTTCGTTTATCCAATCTGGTTGGATAATAGAAATGGCGCACAACAATGCTTCCACATCCTCATCCTTTCTTGAGAGTGCATCTGCCACAACATTTTGCTTCCCTTTTTTGTAGATGATTTCAAAATCATAACCCAACATCTTTGTGACCCATTTTTGTTGCTCTTCAGAGGATAATCTTTGTTCTAAAAAGTATTTAAGGCTATCATGATCCATTTTTACCTTGAAGTGTCTTCCCATTAGGTAGGGTCGCCATTTCTTAAGTGCATGTAGTATTGCCAACATTTCCTTCTCATAAATAGCTTTGTGTAAATACTTTCCCTTGATTGGACAACTTTCGAAAGCAATGAGTCTTTCATCTTGCATTAAAACAGCACCAATTCCATTTCCTGAAGCATCACATTCCACAATAAAGGTTTTTCTGAAGTCCGGTGTAGCTAAGACCGGTGCTTGGCATATTGCCTCTTTAAGAAGTTCGAAGGCCTTTGTTGCTTCTGGATTCCATGAAAATGCAGCTTTCTTCAATAATGTTGTTAAAGGTGCTTCTATTTTTTCATAATTCTTAACAAACTTGCGATAATACCCTGTCAACTCGAGAAATCCTTGCAGATTCTTTATGGATGTAGGGATTTTCCATTCCTTAATGGCTTTAATTTTGCTAGGGTCTACCTTAACTCCTTCATTAGAGACAATATGACCCAGATATTCCACCTCTGTACTCCAAAGAAACATTTGGATCTTTTTGCATATAATTGTTTCTCCTCCAGTAGTTGTAGCACCCTGTCAACATGTTCAACATGATCCTTCCAAGACTTGCTGTAGATTAGTATATCATCAAAAAATACTAACACAAATTTTCTAAGGAAGGGTTTAAAAATGGAAATCATCAAACCTTGAAATGTAGAAGGTGCATTGGCAAGGCCAAAAGGCATTACCAAAAATTCATAACGACCCTCATGAGTTGTAATTGTTGTTTTTGGAATTTCTTCAGTCTTCATTCTGATTTGATGTATCCTGAATGAAGATCCAACTTGGTGAAGTAAATTGATCCATGCAATTCATCCAATAATTCATCAATGACAGGAATGGGAAACTTATCTTTAATAGTGAGCTTGTTGAGCTCCCTATAATCCGGACACATGCGCCATGATCAATCCTTCTTGTGCACCAATACTACTCAAGAAGAGAAAGAACTTTGACTAGGTTGAATTATACCAGCCTCTAACATTTCTGCAACCATATGTTCAATTTCACTCTTTTGGGCATAGGGATATCTGTATGGCCTGATGTTTGGAGGAAGACTTCCTGGAATCAAATGAATAGCATGATCATGATCACGAATAGGTGGGAGACTTTTGGGAGTCTCAAATACCTTGGAATGATTGTCTAAGACTTTTTGGAGATCTGGAGAAATAGATGATTTTGATGTGGAAACATCTAGCGAACATAATTGTGCAATTACACCTCGTTGTTCCTTTTTTAGAAGTTTTGTCATACCATTAGAGCTTATTATCTTTCATGGTTTCCCTACAATACCCCTTAATTCAACTTCATTTCCTTCTATAGAAAATTTCATGAAAAGTTCTTGAAAATTAAAAGCTATTGTACCCAAGGATTGTAGCCATTCGACTCCTAGTACAACATCAACACCTCCCATTAGAATGGAAAGCATTGGGCTATCCAATACATATTCTCCCATGGATAGCTTGATATTATGGCACTTTCCAGAGCAATTTATGGTTCCTCCACTTGAAACCATCACTTAACACTCTGGTGCTATATATAGGAAGCAATTCAATTCTTTTTCTATCTTACAATGAATAAAATTGTGGGTACTTCCTGAAACAATCAACACTATTACCATTTTCTTCTTGGTATGTCCTTCTATCTTGATAGTTTGAGGAGTGGTAATTCCAACCAATGCATTATAAGATATGGTCAGATTCATTACTTCTTTATCTAGGGTTTTTTCTTGGAGTATATCCTCTTCTTTTGAAATTTCTTGTTCCTTTTCTTCCTCCTCTTCACAATCTATGTAGAATAATTTCTTCTCAGCACACTTATGACCTTTAGTGTATTTGCCATCATAACTGTAACAAAGCCCTTTTGCTCTTTTTTCTTCCAATTGTTGTGGTTTCAACCTTATAGGTTGTGGAAGGCTAGGGGCAACAACTCTTCCATCTTTATAGTTGTGAGTGGTAGGCTTCCTGGTTTCCATAATTTTGCTTTCCAATTTTCTTGCTAACCTAAATGCCTTCTCCAATGAACCAAGTTCCCAAAGGTGAACCTCAAGTTGGATATTATCCTTTAGAGTCCCTAAGAACACATCAATCCTATGCTCCTATGGAATATCTCTTACCCTTATGTTCAATTTTTGGAAGTCCTCAATGTGCTCCATCATTGAACCCTTTTGTTTGAGACTTATCAATTGGCTAAAAAAGGTGTTGCTTTTTGTATCCTCATAATGTGCTCTCATTTCTTCTGTAAAAATTGCCCAAGTGACAATTTTTTTATGAGATAAAAGCCATCGATACCATACAAAATAATTTGGTTCCAAATATAAAGTTGCAATACGTACCTTTTGTGTGTTTTTCACATTATGGAGATCGAAAAATTGGTCGATCTGTAGTATCCATGTTGTGGGATCCTTGCCATCAAACTTCCTCATATCGATTTTTGGAATATGGTGGTTCTTCGATCCAAAATTAGAGTCTATGAAATCATGATTAACATTTATTTCGTTCTCATTATGAGTTTCCTTTACTACCCTTTCACCATTAGTAAGCATTTCTTGTAGAAACTTTGTCAAATCTGTCTTCAAATATTCCATGCCTGTCTTCACATCTGTCTTCAAATCTATCTTAAAATCATCCATCTTAGCTTCCACATCATTCATCTTATCTTCCACACCACACATCTTATCTTATACATCTTTCCTTAAACCATCCATCTTAGATTCTGTTACTTTTTGTGCGAGTGACATTTGTTGCACTTGGTCTTGTAATTTTAATATATCATGTTGCATTTCTTCCTCTTCTTCATGAGTCATGCTAGAGCCTTTAGGTTTCTTACTAGGTGTTTGCATTTTCTTTCCTCAGGGCATCAATTACCGATAATAATGCTTTACTATGCCCTTTGAATTCCTTCAAGCTGATTTTTCAAACCAAGCTTATGCAAAAATTAAAAAAAACTACACAACTCTTTTCACTTTGTAGGAGTTCAATATTGAATTTGATGTATCTCTGTAATTTCGGATCATCTAGTTATGAAATTGTGACCTGCAGTAGTGCTCTGCATCCTCTTTCCAATTCCACTAGTCTGATCAGATTTAGATTCACTAACAAAGATTTATGCACAATCTCCCAATATGACCTAATTATATACCTTTTCAGAAGAGTGAACTTACATGAAGTGCCACGTGTCACTGTTTTTACCTTCGGATCTAAAAAATATATACAAGAAACTACAGTCTATCCTCTTTCTAAAACTTCTTACGAAATTGTAATCTGATGCTCAAAACAAAAGTTATGAGGATTTTCCCCAGGTCACCTGTTTGGAATGTAATTTGGGAGTCTGAAAAAACGTCAAATTCCTCAGATCATATCTCCAAAAACATAGTGAAAAAATCTTTGAAATTTTGACCCGAGGTTCAAAATGATTCCAACCCAAATGGGTTTTTTTTGTAGCATCTGAAATGTCGCAGAAAAAAGTTATAGTGCAAATGCCACGATGACCTGTTTGGAGCAGCGAAACCATAGAATCCAAAGCTTAGATACCAAATGTTATGAAACCAGCTCACAAAAAGATAGAAAAGATAGATCAACACCTTAGAATTCAGCCTCTTCGAGGGGGCAACCTCATTTACATTACATAAATGAACAATTCTTGGATGATACAAATGACAAAACCTCCTTTCTATATATAGGAGTCTATGGGGTCACAATATAACCAAGCCGAACTAACAATAATAATATAAAGGCACAAAAATAACAATAGATGGATTCTATGGGGCACAGTAATAACAATATGGAGACAATAGGGAACAAAAATATTAATAAGGGATACAACTACAATAGTAATGGTGGAATCACTAGTATTATAGGGACCTAACAATTTCAGGTGCTAATATAATTTCTATGTTAGATGGTTTTTTTGGATACAATCAGATCATGGTGAGCCCAGAAGATAGAGAAAATACAACATTCACAACTCCATGGGGTACATTTATGTATGCAAGGATGCCTTTTGGATTAACCAACACTCGAGCTACCTTTCAAAGAGCTATGGATTTAGCATTTGTTGGTAAGACAAATAAATTTGTTGTCATTTATCTTGATGATCTGACTATATTTTCTAATTCTGATAAAAAACATTTAAAGCACTTGAGGAAAGTTTTTGACAGGTGTAGGAAGTTTGGGATTTCACTTAATCCCAAAAATTCCTTGTTTGCAATCAAAGAAGGAAAATTGTTTCGCCATATTATTTCTAAGGAGTGGTAATTGATCCCTGAAGATTTTCAGCTATCCAAGCACTTTCATTACCAAGGAATAAGAAGGAAATTTAGGCTTTTCTTGGAAAATCAACCTTTTAAGGAGATTTATACCTAATAATGCTGAAATAGTTAAGGATATCATTGATATGTTGAGGAAAGATCATGAAGTTAAATGGAAAATTCTAGCAAGATATGCTTTTGACCAAATTAAAAAATCTATTTCAGAAGCCCCAATATTGGCCAGTCCAAACTATTATGAACCATTTAGCATCTTTTCCTTTGCCTCTGAAACCACCTTCGTTGTTGTTCTTTTGCAAAAGAATGAGAATGGAGATTACCAGCCTATTTTTTTTAGTAAAGTTATAAGAGATGTTGAACCCAAATATGATATTATTGAAAAACAGGTGTATTCCTTAGTTCAAGCCTTGAAATATTTAAGAGTCTACGTCCTTCGTTCTTCCATTATTTCCTATGTTCCCAATAGTGTTGTTAAAACTATGTTAATTCAACCTGATAGTGATCAAAGAAGAGGAGGATGGATTACTAAGATATTAGAATTTGATCTCATTATCAAAACTACAAAGTTGGTAAAGGGTCAAGGCTTGGTTAAACTCTTAGCTGAGCCAAATTGTAAAGTTTTGGGAATAAATTCTGTTTTTGAAATTTCAGCAGAGAAGAATCCACAAGAACCTTCTTAGACTTCAGCAGAGAATAATCCACAAGAACCTTCTCAATCTTCAGCAGAGGAGAAACCACAAGAACCTTCACCTTCAATTCAATCAACTCCTATTCATATTGATGAAAAAAAATATATATTTGAATGGTACACTAATATTGTACATTTCTTAGAGATTTTGAATGTCCATCTGAATTTACAAAGAATCAATGTAAAACACTAAAGTTTAAGGCCATAAAATATTGTATCATCAATGCAAATTTGTATTGGAAGGACCCACTCAACATCCTTTTACCATGATTGACAGAAGGAATTATTGATCGATTTCATGTAGGTATTTGTGGAGGACATTATGCTTGGAGAGATACATTATATAAGATTTTAAGTGCAGGATTTTATTGGCCTACATTGTTTTCACAAGTAGGAGCAAAGGTTATAACTTGTACCCAATGCCAAATGTTTGCTAGAAAACAAAGATTAGCAGCACTTCCACTAGTTCCAGTACTAGTTCAAGCACCTTTCCTACAATGGGGATTAGATGTCATTGGGGAAATTCATCCAACATCAAGCAGCCATCATAGATGGATATTGACTGCCACAGGTTACTTTACTAAATGGGTAGAGGCAATTCCAGTTAGAAATGCAACTGAAACTGTAGTTATTAAATTTATTGAAGAGAATATACTATCTAGGTTTGGATGTCCCCAACAGATAGTTACAGAAAATGCAATAGCATTCAGCAATGTCAAAATGATTGAATTTTGTTAGAAGTACCAAATTTTGTTGCATCTTTCTATACCCTACTATCCACAAGGAAATGGATTGGCAGAGTCTTCAAACAAGAGCCTGGTTAAAGTCATTAAGAAAACACTGGAAGACCATAAAAGAAGTTGGGACAACCATCTCATATATGCAGTTTGGGCAAACAAAATATCTCCAAAGAGCTCAACAGGTAAATCACCATTTCAACTTGTTTATGGTAAGGAATTCATATTTCCTACACATTTAGCTTTTCCTGTCATGAAAGTTTTCCAAGAAGCAAATGAAGAACCTGATGAATTTTCTTGGAGAATCAATCAGATTATAGAACTTAATGAAAATAGAGATGAATTTCATTATAAGATTTGGAAATATCAGAAGAAAATGAAAATTTTGTTCGAAAAAAAGGCCAAAGAAAGAGATTTTAAAGAAGGAGATTTAGTATTAAGATGGGATGCAAGAAGGGAAGATAAAGGAAAACATGGAAAGTTTGAAAATATTTGGTTTGGACCTTTCAGCATTGCAGAGATTAGAGGAAACAATAACTTTATCTTGCTAGTGGGCACCAGTATTGAAAAAATAATGCTGCAACTCTTGGGGCTTCCTTCTTTACTTTTATCAACCCAGCAGTTCGTAACAAACTTGGAAGCGGTGGTGCTGTATGCACAAGTACTAGCTCTTACTGCGGGCTGTCACTTGGTCAGCTGGCGCAAGATCGCTAGGAGCTTAAGCCAACTTCTATGAATTCTCAGAAGAAGCTTTTAACTATGATGAAAGAAAGCTAACTCTACAGAGGCTATTCTAGTTGTAGAAACAGAAGGAAAACTGAAATGAAACGCAAACCCTAGAAAACCCTAATTTACCTATTAACCCTACTTTTGCAGAAAAAGAGATGGAAACTGATGAAATGAGTGCCATTGACTACTCAAAAGGTAAATCTCATTTATTCAAGCTACTTCTAAAAAGAAATGAGAAGAAAACATCTTTTTGTACTTTTGAGTGTTTTATGTGAGATTATTATGCTTGTGATTTATCTAGTTGTGACTGTGCAGAGGTTTGGTGGCAAAGGAAGATGGAGTTGGATTTTTCAGAGGGTGAGGAAGGTGTGGAGAGGTCATAAGAAGCCCCTAGTACCCTTCTGAAGACTTCCATAGCGATTGGACTTCAAAAAATCACTCACAGGAAATTCTACAAGAGGCTGCAGGGGATCTACAGGAGGATCTACAGGAGCAGGCCGAGAGCTATTTTTATCGTTTTGAAGGTAGAAAAATGATGGGAAAGGATAACTGAAGGCTGGATGAAGGTATTGAGGTGTCTAGAACTTGTCAAGGAAGATCAAGGACGAACGTGATGGTTGGATTTGTTCACATGGCAATAAAGCAGCTTTATGGAGAAAAACGCAGAAATTAGGGCAGATTGGCAAAATGTTGCAAATGACTTGGGAAATCTATTAAAAGTGAGTTGGTTCTAGATGTTCTATGGATGTATGGTGAGCTAAGATGTTCTACAAGAGATCTACGCTTTTACTTATCAAACCTGACCAATCAAAGAACTAAAAACTAAAATTTCCCTAGCTTGACCTAATTTTTGACCTAAAAACAGAAAATGTTGAACAGTAACTTGTGAACAGAAAAGAATGTAGAGAGTTCTATGGTAAAAGAATAGGAAATGATCTAAGCAACTGAATCTAAACCAATATCAATCTTTCCAAATCAAGTTATCACACTAGCAGTTGCATGGAAGAGAAAAAACTGTGTTTTTGGTGGCAGCAGAAGTGCCTTAACCTTAAATCATAGTCCCAGGAAGGGAGAAAGGAGATCAGGGCCTGCTGTTGTCCTTTTTGAATCTTATTCTATCACTATAGTAACCTAGTTGAGCAATTGAAACAAAAACAACTATACTAACCATCAAAAGCAACCTAATCTAACAAAGCAAAATGAATCTATGCAACAGAAATTAACTCATGAATTAAAGAAAAAAACATATAAGTACACAGAAGGAGGTGCTGGGCAGCTTGGGTTGGGACCTAATCCAAGAGCTTCAGTCCTATGAAAGAGATCAGTGCTGACTCAAAAACTGTTTCATCTTCATTATCAAAAATAGCGGTTACATTACATAAACTGTTCTCAAAAAGGAACTCGAAAATGAGTTGAACACAATGCTGCACAAAAGTGCAAAAATATACTAATAACTGCCTAACCTACTGAGGCTCTAAGCCCCCTTATTTATACAAATGGATTTTTCCAACAATCCTTCTAAAATCAAGGAACTCGGCTTCCTAGAACTGGAGATAAACAACAGTCCTACTTTATTTGCTCAGCTGCCCCTTAGAATCATCAATGTGGACCTTTGTGCTCTAAGTTGTTGATGGGAGATTTGAGGAAAGGGTTCATAAATAAAGGAGACACCCCCCCCCTACAGGTACTCTTCCCTATTTTCTTTGAGTTTTCGATGCCATTTGCTCATAAATTCCTTGGATTTGCCCAAAATTGACCAAAAAATCTGCATAAGGCACACATTAGACTACATGGAAAAATGACTAACCCAATTCACTCTATTAGTAGAAATATATTCAAAAACATGCAATAAACTAATGAGAATGGTGGATTAATTCAAAATAAGAGGCAGAATGAGCCCATATAATTACCCATTTCTGGAGCTCATGATCACCCCCCTGCTGAATGGGTTTCTCATCCTATGAGAAACTAATCTAACTCTTCATCCTTAATGGCTCTGACAAATTCCCTGACATCCCAAGCCTCTGATGTGATTTCTTCCTTTTTATCATGGAAACCTACTTTCCTATCCACTTCTTCCCATTGTTTCTATTCTTCCTCCTCCTCTACTCCTTCCAGCAGTCCTAGCAGTGGTGGAGGACTGAATTTAAGGCCAATCCAATTTGCCTTCAAGCTTTTCATTGAGTGCTTATACAGGGGCACTCTCGTCATGGATTCCCTCATCCTGTTTGGGGAGTGATACTCCCTGATCCTTAGGATGTGTGGCAATGTATTCCACCTTCTCATGTAGGCATGAATGCAGTGATCGCCAAACAATCTCTCCATATCCTCGAAATGAGCAATAACCTAGGCTTGCTTGTCGACATAGTCAAGGACAACTTGAGGATTAGCTACAAGGTGTTGTTGGGCATAGATTAGAGCGAAGGGTTCTGCTGGTTCTGATCTAATCATTAGGGGTTCACTTAGCTCTTTTTCTATCATTTTCTGGATTTCCACTGCCCTCTTCTCTTCATGGCTCATCCAGGATTCCATAGCCATTAGCTACAAGTCTCCCAATGCAACGTTTGGATCCCATAAGTTCATGTCATCAAGTGCCATGTTGTGCAGGTAAAATTTTGCTAGCTTCACTTTATCCTCAGCTGAATTGTGATTGCATAAATGCATAAATTGGCCATAATCCTGAAAAGGTATTATGCCCCTCTGGGCCAGTGTCTTAATCTGAAATTGGAGCCACTGATCTTTGAGGTATAGTGCATATGATTTGGCTGGCTACCTACAATGCAATGACTCCATTGCCCAACTAGCCATGCAGGATAACTGTGCTTCCTTTTCCTGTAGCTGCCTTTTCAAAATCAGCACTTCATTTTCTGCCTGGGATTCTTTTTGTTGTTGTTGTTTCATCAATGTCTCACTATCTGTCTGGGGTTCCTCTTCTTGTTGTTATTTATTTGCTGCCTCACTGTTTGCCTACGGTTCCCCTTTGCGTTGCTGTCCTTTTAAGATCAGCAACTCATTTCCTCCTTGAGGTTCCCTTTCTCGTAGCTCCTTTTTCAACATTTCATTTTTTTCCTCCAATTGAGCTCTTCTAATGCTTTATTTATGCCTAACCATGCTCAATTCTTTGCCCATCTCTCTCAACTTGATTTCCATGTGCCTAATGTCTTCTACCCCTTTTGATTTTGCAATCTGCATCCATGTATGGATCCTGACTCTTTCCTTTTCTAGCTCAAAGAAAAGAGGCACTGCAAACTTTTGTGGGATGATCTTCCCACCTTCCAGAAGGTTGTAGTAGGAGCCTAAGTTAGGTTGAGGTCTAGGCTCTAGTATCTCTTTTTCCTTATCTTCCTCCTGGGTCTGTTCTTCTACCTTCTTTTCAAGTTTTTCAATTTCTTTGAGCTTTGCCAATGTCTCCTGTAGAGAGGTCTGTGCCTCCTGTAGGACTGCTTTAGAGTCCATTAATTTGATCCTTTCTTTCCAGGTAGAGGTCTTAGGACTTCCTCTCTCGTAAGTGATGGAGATTTTGGAGGGAGATTCCTCCTTTGTTACAATAGGTACATCCTCAATGATGATGGGTTCCTTTGAAGGTGGCTGAGGCTTCCCCATCTTGATTCTAGTGCTCTTTCGAGCTTTGAAGTACATAGATGGTTGTCTTTTTATTTTCCCTTTTTGCTTGGCTGGAGTACTAAGTGCAACAAGAACAGTTGTTACTTCTCTTGCTAGTGTCTCAGGAGACACTTCTTCTTGTTGTTTTTCGTCTTCTTCATCTGTTGTTTTGCTTATGTCTGTTGTCTCTGACTTTGTTTGTACTGTCTCTGGTGTTGTTTTCTCCTCTACTTGTTGAGTTTCTGCCTTTCTTGTGGCGGCCTTTTTCTGAGCTGTCTTGGGCTTCTTCTTTTCGGTTCTTGTCCTCTTCCTTTTCTCTACTATGGTTTTCCCTTTTTCTGCTTTTGATGTTGTTTTCTTCTCTGCTTTAGGCTCAACTGTGGTGGTGTCATGTTTCTCCTCTCCTCTCTATTTTTCTTCTTTTTCTTCTTCCAATTGAATATTTTGTGCTTCTTCATGGATTTCCTTCTCAGGTTCCTCTTTTTTGTTCCTCCTCTTCACTTCCAGATAGACTAAGGTCATCAGTGAGGGTTTTTATGTCATCTTCTTTACTCATGTTCCTGAAAATCTCCCAGGCTATAGGGCTTTTGTAAGTGTGGAGGGCATCCTCCACCAGTGATTTAATGAGCCCATGGTGAGCCAGTTGGTCTGGAACCCTGCATTAAATTTGTTGCTACACTCTATCAAGGATTGGAGGAGAAAATATAGAAGACTGAGTTTTCTAGATGCAGGTAGGTTCATGCCATATCTTAGTTCATGTAACATTCTGAAATGATAACCATAAACGATGTTATATCTTCCTTCACAGGAGATATATTTCATGATTTGATAGCCGACCTCACCCCATGGATAACATATACTTGTCCTTCTGATCCCATTCTTATCCTCCACAGGATGTTCATCAGGCTGGAAAAAGGTCTTTTTAGTAACTTATCCTAGTGGTTTTTCTTCTTTGCTGCAGGGGAGCCCAAGTGGAAGACTTGTAATTCTGTTGATGAACTTTGGTGTAAGTTCTATGGTTAGACCCCTAAAACTGATTGTAGCATGGGTTTTTGAGTGGGTTTTTAAAGACAAAAAAAAATTCTCTATGAATTCCTCATCATACCCATGAAACTTCTCAAAGAAAGGCATCCAATTTTCCCTGGTAAAGAGGGCCACCACTTCTGATTGTTCATGCAATTTAGTTGAATTCAGAGGCTCCGTCCTCATAAAACCCCCTATCATGATGTTCAGTGACTACTAGAAATTCTCAGGTGAGGAGGAAGGCAACAAATTTTCAAACCCGAAAATAGAGGAACAATTAAGGTTTTTCCTTTCTGGAACCAGAGAGGGAATTTTTCGTGTTCTTATTTTTGTTTAACAAAAGCAATTTGCAATTTTCCTTCCCTTCAAACCCTGTTCTCAAACATAATTTACTTCTCAGTCTGTTTGAGGGAAACAATATCTTTAAAAAAAAAAACCAAAGAGTATACCAGACAGTGTTTTTTCCTTTTCACAAAGTAAGCAGACCACCCAATGCAAATTAACTATTTTACAGGCTCAATTTTCTATGGTTACATCACTTCTTTACACAGGAAAATATCACGGAGGAGAAAGAGACCAAATTTCAATGCAGAGAGTAAAATGGAGAGAGTGTATATATTTCAAAAAACACAGGCAAACTTCTGTTCTCACTTTCCCTTTCATTTCAACTCAGTACTTCGCTTCCAATCCACCACCTTTTGTAAATTTATAACATGCAGAGTGGGTTTTCTAAGCCTACCATTTTCAAGCTCAAATTTGGCATAAAATCCCAAATTTTCCCTCTGCAGAGCTGCTCACTGGCCTTCCTGTAGAAAGGCTCCTGTAGACTATGTTTCCGCTCCTGTAGAGTGTGATAATGCTCCTGTAGAGCCCGATAAGCAGAAGGGTTTCGAAACTGACAGAGAGCGATTGTTTTGAGGTTCTGAAGGTGGTAGGTAAGTTGTTGCAGTCGAGAGCATGATGATGCAAATGAAACAAAGTTGATGAAGGCGTCGACTGCAGCATACTTAAGCTTATGGCGTGTTCTGCGGTGATGAGGTGAGGTGGCAAGAAGGGTATGTTATCTTCATCCGGACCGTTGGTCCCTACTCTAGTGCCATTATGATACTTCATGCCACCTGCCTACAATCACTTCCATCATTCCCGTTATATGCCGCCACCACTACCTGTTTTGAGTTTTTCTTCCCGAGTTGACTGAACACACGTGTCGATTGCACCCACTGAACGTTGTTTGAATTGGATGAGGCTTGTTTGAACTAGACGAGGGTGGCCAGTTAGCTGGCCACCGATTTCATTTAATCACAACCATCTCAATGGTTCATGCATTTTCTAAATCATATTCATGCAACAGAGGAACAGGTTTCGTCACTTACCTGTTAGTCGCTACCGTGCTTTGCATGCTCAGACTTTGGCACTCTATTCATGGATTGTTGTTGTTGTTGGTGCTTGTGGCTTCTGAACTGGTGGCTTGGCTACCTCATGCTGGTGATCTTCTAATCAAGAATGGCTCCTTACGCATTGTATACACCTGTGGTTGCACTGACCCTGCCTCTGGAGCTTGTTTTTTAAGGGGATCAGCTATTACAGGAATCCTGTAGGATTTCCTGTAACTGCTTCTCCCTCTAAAATTTTTGGCTGAGGTTTGAGCAGGGACTGAAGAGATAGATAAGGAAGGTTTTGAAAGAAAAGGAAAAGTAGATGGCATGCACCAGGTAAGAAACAAGTTAATAATGCTACTGTTTACTCTTCATTTAAAAAAAAACAAAAGAAACAGGATTTCTGTGTTTTCTTCAGGGAAGAAAGAAGCGAGTGGAAATGTAGTGGTGCAGGGATGGAATGGAGAGTTAGGAAGGTGAATGGTGGCAGGGAGGTCCATAGGTCTTCTGGACAAATTTTTAGCCCTCTGATTCTTTTCTGAACTTGATTTCAAGCTCTCTGTGGTCTCTACAGGAGCCTCCTGTAGAATGCACAGAGCGACCTGTAGGATGCATAATTTCCAGAACAAGTGAGACCAAGGCCTGGGAAAAGATAATGGCGATGGAGAAATGATCTATCAGGGGTGTATTCAGCCTGGCCATGTCCTTTTTTTCTTATGTGACCCTCCTGCAATCTGCAATGCATTCAAAATAAGTTAGTTTTTCTGTTTTTCTTTTTTCTCTCTCTCTTTTTTTTTTTTTTTTTTTTTATGAGACACTTGGGCCACCTACAGGAGGTTTTCACCCTCATTGCATGCCCTGGGCACCTCCAGGAGGTTTTCACACAAGGATATTTTTTTTATTTTTATTTTTTTAGGGTGTGGGTGGAGTGGAGGGACAGACCTGCTCCACTACCAACATTGTTTTACTCAGATTCTCAACGAACTCTTGCTTGGAGAGGGGCTTTCTATAGATCTTCAACCTATGCCCATTGATGAGCATGGGGATGATGTTATAGACATATTTGGGCACTGCATCCCCAATCACATATGTCCATAAACCAAGGGCTTCTAAGTCCCTAAAAGTGTTGTTTCATACCCTAAAGGAGCGAGGTCAGCTGATTACATCATCTCCCAGAAGTTCTCCATGAAAAACTGCTCAGAACTGGTCAAAACTGGACCATCTCACTTGCTTCATGGTCAAAGTGCGATGCATATCACCTGATGCACACGGGGGGTGCGATGCATACTGAAAATCCCTTCTATGGGGTGCGATGGGTGAGAGTAGACAAATGGCAGAGACGGTTTGCAAGGTGGATGATCATGGAATCTTCTAGAAACTTCTCCTGTGACACTTGCCTCTCTGAATTTGCACAGGGATGAGTAAGAGATCATGAGACCTCCAAGTGGAATTGAGAACTATCAGAGAAATGACATTAATCAAAATCCCAGAAGCTAACTCACCCACCTGCAAACATCTATATATGGATCCCTCATCCCAGAGATCCAAACGCTGGAATCTTGTATTTTTTAAGTGTTGTTGGTTTCTTTGTGGAACATCATAGTGCTGGGTGATCTAGCTTTTCATGAGGTGAAGAAGGGCTTTCATGCTCGGAGGATGGTGCTAGGTTAGATCAATGGGTTGTAATCCTCTCTTCTACTCTTTCTATCAATAAAGCTATTTGAGTTTTCCTCCATATTATTGTATGTCTGAGTTGATATATGCATTTGTGTGGTCAATATATATTTGATCCTATATTGTTTATGATTGTAGATCCCTATGCTTTGATGGTATTATGCCGCTTTGACTCTACAGGTGTTCTTTGAAGCGAGACAACCGAGAAGAGAGTGGCAAAGATCTGTGAAAGGGGAGAGGAAACAAGCAAGGAGCCAAGCGAAAGACTGAGGTTGGTACTCTCTGCTTCTCTCTCATCTACTTCTCATAAAGGAAAATGCAAGTAACTTTAGTTTGTTTGTTTCTAAGATAGCTACCCATCTTAGTGGGACTAGCAGCTCTGAATGGACACTAGATTTCCCGATAACAAAATGGCGACTCCACTGGGGAGAAAATAGCTTGTTTTCTTGTTTATATTTGTTTGCTTTATAAACTACAGACAGAGCCTGAAGTTAAGCCAACTAGCCTTCGAACTGCATTTGCTATGCAAGTGCAACGTAGATCAATGCTGCTTCAGTCCATCTCCGGGTTTTGTTTATAAATTTAACAATTGATTTGAAAACATCCTAATTTCCCTGGTGGTGGCTCAAGTAACCTCATTATATTAGCCCCTACACTTTGTATTTATTGACTATCATTAGCTCAGCCTAAATCCCTGAACTAAGCTACAAACTGTGACCAAAAACCAAGTTAAAGTCTCGTCCCTGGACCATCGCACTATCTCCTTTTGACAGTCTGGATGCATCGCACCTCCCGTGTGCAGTAGGTGAGATGCATCCCTGTTTCCCTGTGTTATAGGTGCGATGATTAGATAAGACTGTTTCTTCCTCTAGATTTTGTTTTTTTCTTCACTCTCTTCAGCTTTATTCAGGAGTTTTGCTGTCTGTGATCAGTATACCATTGCTGAGACTCCCTTCATTTGCATCATTTAGCCTCCATTGTACAAAGAATTGTGAAATTTTTTATGTATTTTTCGCCATTTACAGTTCTCCTTTACAAAGGAGTAGCTTAATCGAACTGTCGTCTTTTGATTTGGAAGTGTCACAAGTGTCGTTTTCAATCAAAGAAAAGAATCCTACTCTTTTTTATGCTCGATTACACTATGACTCTTGTATTTGATTTGAGTTAACAGTATTTCAAGTGTCGAAAGCAGTTTTCAAATTGAAGTTGAAAGTGTCATCTTAGCCTTCCTTTCGTTTTTTAAATTCGAAATTGCAAAGTGTCATCTTAGCCTTCCTTTCATTTTTAAATTCGAAATCACAAAGTGTCGTCTTAGCCTTCCTTTCGTTTTTTGAATTCGAAATCGCAAAGTAGTCTTCCTTTCGTTTTTTGAATTCGAAATCGCAAAGTATCGTCTTAGTCTTCCTTTCATTTTTTGAATTTGAAATCACAAAGTGTCGTCTTCATCTTCCTTTCGTCTTTTGAAGAGAAAATTGTTAGTACTGTCGCTTTGAGAGAAAAGATAGTTCAGATTTGTACTTAGCATTCTTTTTGTCATTCACACATTAAGAAAGCAGAAAACAAATACATGCATGTGCATTTGCATTTAGACTACTTGTTGATTTTGATTTAGGACAATGCATCTAGTGTGTGCTCTCTGCTCTATGTTGAAAGGATTTCGCTTCTCTTTCCTTAGTAGCTAGGATTTTCATTGCAAAAAGAAGAGTAAACGATTGTTTATCATCTTAGATTGCATATTTAGGAATTGTATATCTACATCAATTGGTGAACCTTAAAGGCAAACTTCTTAAGAAAGATCAACTGTAAAATAAATTCAATGAACATAAAAACGCTTTGGAACCTAACGCACAACATTTAGAAGTCTAGGCTAGAGATGCATTCCGGCGTTGTAAAGCCTGGTAACTATCGCTTTCATCATAGGTTGGGTGATTCCTCCTCTTTGAGATGACAAGTGCCAATACGGACTTGTGCTCCCACATACCGTAGAGTATATATTGGGAGACCACAATAGGCTATATCCTTTATCCTTAGGAAACCCTTTCTGCTGCCCTATCGATCGCAATGCACTGAACACAGCATTCAGGAAGATTGACTACCATACCGTAAAAAGTATTCTGCAGTTTTGCGATTGGTTTGGTAATCCCTCTATCTAGATTTCTAGAGTAGTCACTTTCATTCCTTTTTAGACTCCTTAAAAGAAAAGGTCCATCTGAGCACTTGTCACTTCAGGCTCATTAAAAATCGAAGGCGACTAGAGTCATATTTAGCTTTTTCTCGACTCTTAAAAATTGAAAAAGCAAGTTGTGTCAAAGCGTCATAAAATTTATTTTAATCGGAATAACATCATTGTTCCCTCGTTGATCTTAGGTTGAGAAAATGGAGTCCACCAACCAAGGATTTCCCCTTGGGGGAAATCCTAGTCCTTTCTCCTCTTGGGGAGATGTTGGTGCACCTCATATGGCCACATTGTCCCTTCCAGGACTGACAATTCGCTTGCCAGTATGGCTCTTCTTGACCTCTGTCGTTCAAAGCACCGTGATTCCTGAGTAATCAAATCAGCAACCAGATGATACTAGAGTTACCCCCCAACCTTCTACTTCATTTTTTTCTCCCTCTCCTTCTTCCTCTTAGCTTGGTGAAGTTGGTAAACCTAAGGACCAAGTAAATGAGAAGAAGAAAAAGGGAGGGAGAAGAAGAAGAAGAAGCCAATGGTGAAAGGGGGCAACCATGCATCGTCTAGCGAAAATCCACACATTGCACCGTCCAAACCTAAATCTCCATGTGTCATCTGCAAAGGGGACAACTATCATCGAGATTGTCCTTGCATCCCACGGATCTTAAGGGACTGGTCTCCTCGTTTGCACAATCCGGTGTCGTCAACCTCTAACGATCATGTTGAGAGTACACCGTCAACTAGTGAAAATGAAGTCAATGGACAGAAAGGAAGATATAAATTTCCTTGTAGACTATGTGAAGGAAATCATGCCATCCACCATTGTCCCTTCCTAGATGAAGCTAAAAGAGTCTTGGATAACCGTCCTACTTCACCGCTACGGCTTCCTCCTGGATACAAGAAACTCTTGCCAATTCCATCGCTAGTTGAAAATCCAACTGACACACCTTTGTGGTCGGTCGTCGCATCTATCATTGAAGATAAAACCTCTAAGTCCACACCAGACCAAATTCAATAGGTCGAGACGGTAGTCGACCCAGTCTTGTCTTCAGAAGGTCCACCTTTAGATGATACAATCACCAAGGAGAATGAGAATGACACCATTCAAATTATCTTCGTAAGAACAGACTCTGATGAACATGGGGGAAAGCTACCCATTCCTTTACCACAAGAAGGAAGTTCATCGGAGACGTATTCAACCGTTTATTCGGTCCCACCTCCAAGCAACCTAGTTGTTTCCTTTGGTACCATTCCAAATCATAGTACAAGCTTACAGAATGGTCATGGTCGATACTATCATAGATTAAGGGGCTTCTGTGAGTATCCTTTCCTCAATTGCTTGGAAAACTCTTGGTTCGCCATCGCTTCTGCCTGAGATGCGAAATCTGACAGGCTTCAACAAAGGAACCAGTCGACCGTTATGGATCCTTCCAAATTTTCCTATAACTTTGAGAAGGAAAACTGTTTATCTGAACGTAATGGTAGTCCAAGGACCTTTAGATTATAATCTACTCCTTGGGCGTGACTACATTTATAGCATGGGAGCTATTGTTTCCTCACTCTTTTGAGTGATGTGTTTTCTGCATGAAGGAAGAGTGGTCCAACTTGTAGACCAGCTTTCATTCCTCGGTTCACACATAGCTAATAGTCAAGTGCCATCCCTAACTAGTCTTTTTGCACAAGGAATGTCTCATCAATCTCTAGTCAATCCACCTGATGAATGTGAGTGATTCGGTGATTGTGACTGAAACCCAGGGGGCATGCGCCCTAGTCTGCTTTGGCAGGAAAACCCCAAATATAAGGTAGGTTTCCGCGTAGGAATATGACTAGTCTGACACACTCGTTCGTTTAGGAAAATGGGATTATACTGGAATAAGATACCTCCGTCAGAAGGTATGCCTTTCCCGACAGAGTAAGTGTTTTGTCTACAAATTTAAGGGTAACCTGGAAACTCTACTTCGTTATACCTGGGGGCATGCAAACCTTTTTGTATGCAAGTGAAAAGCAACCAACGTAACTTTAACCCCATAGTTTCTACTAACTTCGATTGCTTAAGTTAGGTGATTGATTTGATCAACCATTCACCTTTGCAAGGGCCAAATGGCACTGGAAAAGTAAAGGAAGAGTTTTCCTACCTAACCCCAGTAGTTAATTAACCCCTAGGAAAGTAGTTGGTCGTTCCTAGCTTGCATAATGAAAGGATTCGGAGAAAAGTTTCGAATGGGGAAAGCTCCCTAAAAAATGAACCTATTGATGAGACATCCTTATTATACGACTGGCATGAGCAGTTTTACGCAAAGTTCAAGCTCATTAAAAAATAAACCTAGCAATGAGCATATGTTCCACCAGAGTTTAAGCTCATGAAAAAGTGAACCTACCTTTGGTAAATAACCATTGCGATCACGTTATCATCAGATTTTTGAGCCTTGGTCGTGTTCTTACCATCACCTCCACTCTATTTTAGCCGATCATACACCTCCATTTGATTGTTTACACCTTTTGAGGAACAGCTGCGACGAGTGATTCTGCTAGCCATATTCTTTACACTGTCGTGATTGAAAAGTTCCAAACCTTACTTGGAACCAGCTGCTACCTGAAAATATCACTCGTTCCTCAAAAAACAAGTCTCATTTAAGCTCTTTTCATCTGACTCGTAAAATATGAAAAGATTGCAGAGAAATTGGCCTCTCCAGTGCGTTAAAACGATCGGAAGTGTTATCCCTCCTTTAGATTTTAATCTTTTTGGACCTAAGGGATCATTACACAAAAAGATCGAGCGCTTGTCTTGTTTGGCTCGTTAAAACTATCGAAAAGTCATCCCTTTTGTATAATTTTATACTTTTTCGGGCTTAAGGGATTATATTATGAAAAAGGAATGCTAGATTTTCCTTTCTGTCTCTTTTCAGACTCTCTAAAATTGAAAAGAACTGAGTTATCATTGTCGTTAAACTCATTAAAACAATAGCGACAAACTTGTCCATGCAGACAAGAGCGAGTTTCATTGTCGCTAGGCTCGTTAAAACATAGTGACTGGTTTTCCCGAAGGGCAAATTATAGAACAAGCATATGTTATCCTCCTCGAGCTTGACAAAAATAAAGAGGTATTGGTTAGCAATGACTGGGGAAAAATTGGGAAAAAAACTTGAAGAAACTTTATTGGTAGAATGTCGCTCTTGAACATGACACTTTCACTCCATCACCATGATTGAGTCGAGTTGGGTTATTCCATTCACCGGTCATATTACCATTGGTCCATCGTACCATCCATTTTTGGGGTTAATGCTACCAATCCATTTCAGTGTCACCGATATGTTCAAGAGAATTCGCTCAGAGAATTCACCAACCCAGCTTGTGTCTCATCTGATGCAATACCTTCACGCTTCATTCTTTCATGACCGCCACCTTGAACCTTGTATCATCAGATCATTTTCACCTCCACAATGTCATTTGCTCCATTCTGTGTCGTAGATGTGGGATTCATTAATGCCCTCGTACGACAGGTCACTTCTTGTCGGCATCAGCTCATTATCCAAGAAGTCGACCTAGTAACAACCCTTTAAGTACTTTGAAGCTTCCATGCCTCAATGGCAAGTTTCTCACTTCCGGTGACAGGTTTACATCAATGGCCTTCAACCGAAAGATTTTGCGTGGTGTTCGACGCAAAGTCCCATTTTCACACCATGTGAATTGTACTGTCGTACCTTGAGGGTCATCATCATTATCGGTGATTCCTCTCGTGCCTGTTAACAGCTTACATCATTGGCTGGTAATCAGGTGATGTCTTTCCATGTTCGACTCCAGAACATCTTTTCACATGGATCGACTTGTACTTCGGGCGAAGATTGAACGAGTTTGAAGACCCCGGATCTAGTTTCATCCATCCGGGCTACGATATATTTAGGAAAATAAAGACATCAAATGTACATCATTGTTGCACAGATAATCATCCAAGCCAAAGGATGATGGCTCTACCAGAATCATCAGTCTGCCACACAGACGGTTGTCTGTCCTATGTACATGAGAATGAATTTATAAAGCTGAGCATGGGAATGCCCACCTCAGCTAGATCATGAAAATATTATGAAGATAATGTATTGTATTGTATCTTATTACAGGTCACCTTCCAGTTCGAAAAACCTCGGATCCTCATGATAAAGCATTTCACCCGACATCAAAAAGATTTACGACCTCATGCTTTAGGGGGAAATTGTTATAGACATATTTGGGCACTGCAACCCCAGTCACATATGTCCATAAACCAAGGGCTTCCAAGTCCCTAAAAGTGTTGTTTCATACCGTAAAGGAGCAAGGTCAGTTGATTACATCATCTCCCAAAAGTTCTCCATGAAAAACTGGTCAAAACTGGACCATCTCACCTACTCCATGGTCAAAGTGTGATGCATCTCACCTAATGCACACGGGGGGTGTGATTCATACTAAAAAACCATTCTATGGGGTGCGATGGGCGAGAGTAGACAAATGGCAGAGTCAGTTTGCAAGGTGGATGATCATGGAATCTTCCAGAAACTTCTCCTGTGACACTTGCCTCTCTGAATTTGCCCAGGGATGAGTAAGAGATCATGAAACCTCCAAGTGGAATTGAGAACTATCAGAGAAATGACACTAATCAAAATCCCAGAAGCTGACTCACCCACCTGCAAACATCTATATATGGATCCCTCATCCCAGAGATCCAAAGGCTGGAATCTTGTATTTTGTAAGGAAGTGTTGTTGGTTTCTTTGTGGAACATCATAGTGTTGGGTGATCTAGCTTTTCATGAGGTGAAAAAGGGCTTTCATGCTGGGAGGATGGCACTGGGTTAGGTCAATGGGTTGTAATCCTCTCTTTTACTCTTTCTATCAATAAAGCTATTTGAGTTTTCTTCCATATTCTTGTATGTCTGAGTTGATATATGCATTTGTGTGGTCAATATATATCTGATCCTATATTGTTTATGGTTGTAGATCCCTATTCTTTGATAGTATTATGCTGCTTTGACTCTACAGGTGTTTTTTGAAGCATGACAAGCAAGGAGGGAGTGGCAAAGATCTGTCAAAGGGGAGGGGAAACAAGCAAGGAGCCAAGCGAAATACTGAGGTTGGTACTCTCTGCTTCTCTCTCATCTACTTCTCATAAAGGAAAATGCAAGTAACTTTAGTTTGTTTGTTTCTAAGATAGCTACCCGTCTTAGTGGGACTAGCAGGTCTGAATGGACGCTAGATTTCCTAATAACAGATGGCTTCTTCATCAATGGTCTGGATCAGAACTGAACCATTGTCAAAGCACTTTTCTACTGTGTATGGTCCCAGCCATCTTGTCCTCAGTTTTCCCTTGAAATCTTTATATATTGAATCATAAAGCAACACCCAATATCCTTCCTGGAATTATTTCTCTTTGAGGTGTCTGTCATGCCATATTTTCCTTTGAAGCTCGACTACCTCTGAGTGGAGAAGGGCCTGCAATATTTGTTCATCCAATCCATTTAGCTGAAGTAACCTTTCCTTTTGTGCATGGCTGAGATCTAGGTCCAGCTGAGCTGCCATCCTTATTGTGTTATATTGAAATTCTATTGATAGCAAAGCCTTCTTCCCATAGACCAACTCATAGGGTGTGAACCCTGTGGTGGTTTTCCAGGTGGTGTTATAGGCCCAAGTGGCCTCAACCATCGATCTGCCCAATCTTTTCTGCTACTGCTCACTACCTTGGTCAAAATTCCTTCCAAAGCTTTATTAGTGACTTCCACCTGTCCATTTTCTTGCGGATGATAAGGGGTGGAAGTTCTGTGCTTAATTTTGTGATGTGTGAGCAGGTCTTCAATCAAATTGGAATTAAAATGACTCCCTTGATCTGTGACTAATTCTCTTGGATAGCTAAAATTATAGAAGATATTCTCTCTCAAAAACTCAACTACTTTTTCTTCTATTTCTGCTTTGATCACCTTTGTTTCTGCCCATTTTCTCAAATAATCAGTGCACACGATGATGTAAGATTTATGTTTTGAAGGAGGGTTGACAGGACCCACAAAGTCCATGCCCCACTTCTCAAATGGCTCGAAAGTCACTTGAGGTTGCAGGGGCATCTCATCCCTTGGAGTAGGTTTCCCCATCCTTTGACATTGGTCACATTGGCTGATATATCTCCTTACATCTTGATGAAGAGTGGGCCAATAGTAACTTGCTTGCAGAATTTTGAAGGCAGTCCTTTTCGCTTCAAAATGGCCCCCACAGGGCCCATCATGACAGGTTAGGAGAGTGTCAAAAACATCCTCCTCCCTGACACATATCCTCAAAATCTGATCTGGGCCAGGTTTGAAGAGATTGCCCCTAATCCAAGTGAATGGGGCACTTTTTCTCACGATCTTGCTCTTCTCTTTTAAGGACACGAGTGGTAGAAACTGTGCTGAAACCAAGTAATTTGCTATATCAACAAATCATGGAGAGAGTACTAAAATAGAAAATAGGTGTTCATCTGGCATTCGATCATCCACCATTCCTTCTTCACCTACAGGCAGATCTAGTCTAGACAGAAAATCAACAACAACATTTTCCTTACCTGGCTTATCAACAATGGTTAGATCAAATTGCCGCAATAAAAGTAACCATCTAATAATACGAGCATTTACATCTGGTTTGTTTATTAAATACCTAATTATAGCATGATCAGTGTTTATGAATGTTTGATAGTCGGTGATGTAGTGTCTAAACTTATTTAGGGAATGGACTACGACTAGGAGCTCCTTTTCGGTTACAGTGTAGTTTAATTCTTCCTTGGACAAGTTTTTACTTACAAAATATATGGCATAAGGTAGCTTCTCATTAATTTTCCCTAAGGCTGCTCCTATCGCTTTGTTCGAGGCATCTGTATGAATGTGGAAAGGTAGGGCCCAGTTTGGACCTCTCAAAATTGGGGCAGTCACCAGTTTACTTTTCAAGGTATCCAGAGCCTCTTGACAGTTGTCAGTCCATATGAACTCAACATCTTTTCCCAAAAGACCAAACAATGGAGAGGTTAGCTCACTGAAATACTTAATGAATCTTCTATAATACCTTACTAAGCCTATGAAACTCTGAACATCTCTTACCTTTTGAGGAGGTGGGACCCTTTGGATGATGGCAATTTTGTTGGGATCCACCTATAATCCTTGCTAAGAAATTGTATGACCTAACACGGTCCCTTTAGTCATCAGGAATTCACATTTTTCAGGACTAAGGGACAGGTTCATTTTGATGCACTTCTCTAAAACTTTTACCAAGTAGGTCAAATCTTCCTGGAAGCTAGAACCATAAGGGGTAAAGTCATCCATATAGATTTCCAATGAATCATGAACCAGTTCAGCAAATATACTCAATACTTCTCTCTGGAAAGTGGCGGGAGCATTTCAAAACCCAAAAGGAAGGACCTGATATGCAAAAGTACCCCAAGGACAAGTGAAAGTGGTATTATCTTGGTCTTCCGGGCTGATTTGGATCTGGTTGTACCCGCTAAACCCATCCAGGAAGGAGAATAACTTCTTCCCTACCAGGCCATCTAACACTTGATCTACGAAAGGCAAAGGAAAATGGTCCTTCTTGGTGGCCTTTTTTAGTTCCCGATAATCGACACAGATTCTCCACTTCCCATTTTTCTTTGGAAATAGCACCAAAGGAGAGACC
This sequence comes from Pinus tabuliformis, assembly GCA_031772625.1. Taxonomy (NCBI): domain Eukaryota; kingdom Viridiplantae; phylum Streptophyta; class Pinopsida; order Pinales; family Pinaceae; genus Pinus; species Pinus tabuliformis. The sequence continues at coordinate 501,572,248 of CM062818.1, read as the reverse complement.
CGTTCGTTGTCAGAGATAGGGTAGATGAATCCTGCATCTAGTAACTTTTGCAGTTCTTCTTTGACAATGTCCTTAAGTGTTGGATTCATTCTCCTTTGAGGCTACCTAACTGGTTTACAATTTTCCTTAATGAAAATGTGATGAGTGCAGATTAAAGGGTGCACTCCCTTGATCTCCTTATAGCTCCAAGAAAAAGCATCCAAGTGGTTTTTCAATAAGCTACAGAGTTCTTTCTCATGAGAGGTGGATAGGATGAGTTGATCTTCAAGGTTCTTTCTGGGCCGAATTCCACATTCTTAAATCGAAGAGAGGTTGGATCAGCCACACAGAGATCAACTAAAGGATTGGCTTGGGTTTCTTCCACCATCTCTTCTAATGGCAACACATTGGGGGTTGGATTCTGAATCAAGTTTTCAATAATATCATCCTCTGTTTGTGGGCCCCCCATGGTAGCTTCTACTGCACACAGTGGTGCGGAATAGACTTCATCCTCATCTTTCTCCTCCAACTAGAGAGGTAAATCATGGTCTAACAAAGGTTGGGCAGGAGGATATATGACTAGTTGCTTGGACATATGCCTATTCTCGATTGTCATGTTCCCCAGCTCGACAACTGATGTAGGCATCTGCAGTAGCCAACCAAGGTCTTCCCAGGATGAGAGGATACCTAGTGAGCTTTTCCTTTCGTTGGAGAACCAGGAAATCAGCAGGGTACTCCCAAGAATTGATAGAGACCGTTACATCTTCCACAATCCCCTCAGGGGTCACAGTGGAGCGGTCTGCTAACTGCAGTATTGTTGTGGTCTTTCTCAAGGAGCCTTGAAGGTTGAGCTTGAGCATAGTTTCTTTGGTCATCACGTTAATGGAAGCCCCTAAGTCAATCAGGGTATGGGGGATTATGGTGCCATTGATGTGGACATCGACTATAAGACTTCCAGGGTCTAGATATTTCGGACAGATCACCTGCCCCAACATCAGGTCAAACAGTTATCCTATGACATTTATAGTTGGAGCATCTCTCTTGCGCCTGCCTAGGTGCTTGAAGCACTTCTCCTTGATCATCTTGTTGTATATAGGCACATCCTTTATGGCTTAGAGAAGTGGTATCTTTACACATAACTGTTTCAATTCTCCCAGAAGTTCAGTTTCTTCTGGGGTTAGTTGTATGGTTCCAATTAATCTCTCGGGAAAGGGTGGAATGGCCTTTGGTTCACTTTCCTATTTTTATTCCTCATCCTCCTTAGGGGGAGGTTGGTTATCTGGGAGAACCTTCCCAGATCGTAGGTTAATCTCCTGAATCTCCACATCATAGTTTGGGCATGATGTTTCTCCACTATATACCTGTTGGGCCTGTCTGTTATTCAGGTTCGGGTTTGGTTGAGCAGGTATTTGAGGTTGCTTTGGTGGATCAGGAGGAAATGGTTGTGTTTGAGCAGGTGGTGGAGACAAAAGAGCAGGAAGATAGTTGTACTGGGGCCTCCACCTCTGATGAGGTGCATTCCACTAAGGCTGTGGCTAAGCATAAGAGTGAAACGAATGAGCAACTGGTTGAGCATGGTATTGAGATGGATATGACCAAGGAGGGGGTGTGGACTAGGAAGGATGAGTAGGGGGACCCTAAGAAGGCATGGAAGTGGCTTGATTGGGGTTGCAATAGATCTGTGATGTCCTTTGCATTCCCTGCTGGTAAGATCTGGGCCCACGTGACATCCTTTGGTTCATGAAATAGAGTGGTTCAGTGGCTCCTTCGGCCCCCTGATATGCAGCTTTAATTCCAGGAAAGGAAGGGCACTGATTCATGGAATGGTCTTCTTCACAGACTAAACACACTTCTATAGATTTCAATGGACATTCGTTCCTATGACGCCTTCTAGTGCACCTAGGACAAAAGATGGCCAAAGGCCTCTCGGATTTCTCTTGTTTCCTTTTGATATGCAAAGTATCCATTTGCATGGCAAGAGTCTGCCTCATCTCGCTCTTGAAATCTTCCAGGCGATTCTCAAATTCACTTCTAAGAGATGCACTGGATGAGGATGTACTGGCTAAAGGTTGACTTCCCCTACCTCTCCTTCTGGCTGCCCTAGAATGGTTTCTAAACACAGTCTTTATGTCATCATAAGGTAGTTGGTAGATGTCTCCCCTAGCCAGCAAATGGAGGGTATCTAGAAGGTCTTCAAGGATTCCTCTGAGCAGGACCAACTTCAAAGATTCAGGGTCAAGTGTGCACCTGGCCCTTTTATAACTGAGTTGAAACCTCTTTTCATAGTCTTCTAAGGATTCATCACTTCCCATGGTCATTTAGAAGATTTCTTCCTTGGTATCCTTTGATCTATAGTAGTCCCGGTATTTGTTGTTAAAGGCTTATTGCATCTGAGCCCAAGTTGTGATGTTGTTTCCAAGTAACCCCATGAACCAGCGCAATGTTGCATCCTTGAGGGTAGAAGGAAACAGTTTCAACTTCTGCTCATCTTCTGCATAGTCATAGGTTCGACAGAGAATAGCAAATTCAAACAAGAAGGTATCAAGATCTTCGGTAGTCAATCCATGGAATTGAGGTAAGGATGAAGGACTTATGTTTTTCATTTTATTGTCCCCATTGGTCTCTCAGATACGAAAGGTACCCTCTATTATTTCCCCATTTTCTCTAACGTTTCTGTTTTTAGCCATGGTCTCGGAGGAATGGTTTCTTGCTCTTCTTCTGCTATAGGATCTTCGTATATCTCTAGAGGTTCACCTATAGGTTCTTCTGGATCATTGCCACCAAAGAAGAGAAAAGGGTGATTTAGCGATGTGGTGGGGGTGTTGGGTAGGAATTTTCCTGAATTGTCTCTGTTCCTACGAGGCATAAAAGGAAATCTCTTTTTGGGTGATTTTTGTTTTTTTTCTACTTGTACCTGCAAAACTGAAATGGTTTGAACAAAAAATTGCAACTAACTGAAATGAATCTTGCTGTAATGAAATTGCAGAATTGAAATGGAAGAAAGAAAATTACTAATCTACTTTATTGGAATGGAAATTGCAAAATTGAAATGAAAACAGGAAATGACTAATCTACTCTTGTTGAAATGGAAATTGCAAAATTGAAATGGAAGCAGGAAATGCCTATTCTACTCTCATTGAAATGGAAATTGTAGAATTGAAATGAAAGCAGGAAATGCCTAATCTACGCTTGTTGAAATGAAATTGTAGAATTGAAATGAAAACAGGAAATGCCTAATCTACTTTTGCAGAATTGAAATGAAACAACTACTCTACTTTTGCTGAAATAAACTTCTTAGCAAAATGTTGCAGTAGAAAATAGAAAAAAAGCAGTAATCACAAAATACTCTGACACTTCCCCAGAAATGGCGCCAAAAAGAGTGGTGAGCACCAGTATTGTAGCAATAATGCTGCAACTCCTGGGGCTTCCTTCTTTACTTTTATCAACCCAGTAGTTCATAACAAACTTGGAAGCGAAGGTGTTGTATGCACAAGTACTAGCTCTTACTGCAGGCTGTCACTTTGTCAGCTAGCGCAAGATTTCTAGGAGCTTAAGCCAACTTCTATGAATTCTTAGAAGAAGCTTTTAACTGCGGTGAAAGAAATCTAACTCTACAGAGGCTATTCTAGTTGCAGAAAGAGAAGGAAAACTGAAATGAAACACAAACCCTAGCAAACCCTAATTTTCCTGTTAACCCTACTTTTGAGAAAAAGAGATGGAAACTGATGAAATGAGTGCCATTGACTACTGAAAATATAAATTTCATTTATTCAAGCTACTTCTAAAAAGAAATGAGAAGAAAACATCTTTTTGTACTTTTGAGTGTTTTTATGTGAGATTATTATGCTTGTGATTTATCTGGTTGTGACTGTGCAAAGGTTTGGTGGCAAAGGAAGATGGAGTTGGATTTTGCGGAAGGTGTGGATAGGTCCTAAGAAGCCCCTATTACCCTTCTGAAGACTTCCATAGTGATCGGACTTCGATAAATCACTCACAGGAAATTCTACAGGAGGCTGTAGGAGATCTATAGGAGGATCTACAGGAGGAGGCCGAGAGCTATTTTTAGAGTTTTGAAGGTGGAAAAATGATGGGAAAGGGGAAATGAAGGCTGGATGAAGGTGTTGAGGTGTCTAGAACTTGTCAAGGAAGATCAAGGACGAACGTGATGGTTGGATTTGTTCACATGGCAAGAAAGCAGCTTTATGGAGAAAAACGCAGAAATTAGGGCAAATTGGCGAAATGTTGCGAATGACTTGGGAAATCTATGATAAATGAGTTGGTTCTGGTTGTTCTATGGATGTATGGTGAGCTGAGATGTCTTGCAAGAGACCTGCGCATTTACTTATCAAAACTGACCAAAGAAAGAACTAAAAATTGAAATTTCCCTAGCTTGACCTAATTTCTGGCCTAAAAACAGAAAATGTTGAACAGTAACCTGTGAACAGAAAAGAATGCAGAGAGATCTATGGTAAAAGAACAGGAAATGATCTAAGCAACTGAATATGAAACAATATCAATCTTTCCAAATCAAGTTATCACACTAGCAGTTGCATGGAAGAGAAAACGTTGTGTTTTTGGTGGCAGCAGAAGTGCCTTGACCTCAAATCGTAGTCCCAGGAAGGGATAAAGGAGATCAGGGCCTGATGTTGGGCTTTTTTAATCTTATTCTGTCACTGTAGTAACCTACTTGAGCAACTGAAACAAAAACAACTATACTAACCATCAAAAGCAACCTAATCTAACAAAGTAAAATGAATCTATGCAACAGAAATTAACTCATGAATTGAAGCAAAAAACATATAAGTACACAGAAGGAGGTGTTGAGCATCTTGGGTTGGGCCTTAACCCAAGAGCTTTAGCCCTCTAAAAGAGATCAGTGCTGGCTCAAAAACTGTTTCATCTTCATTATCAAAAATAATAGTTACATTACATAAACTGTTCTAAAAAAGGAACTCGAAAATGAGTTGAACACAATGTTGCACAAAAGTGCGAAAATCTACTAATAATTGGCTAACCTACTGAGGCTCTAAGCCCCCTTATTTATACAAATGGAGTCCTCCAACAGTCCTCCTAAAATCAAGGAACTCGGCTTCCTAGAACTGGAGATAAACAACAGTCCTACTTTACTTGCTCGGCTGCCCCTTGGAGTCATCAACGTGGACCTTTGTGCTCCGAGTTACTCATGGAGGATTCGAGGAAAGGGGTCATAAATGAAGGAGACACCCCCCCTACAAGTCCTCTTCTCTGTTTTCTTCAATTTTTGGCTGCCATTTGCTCATAAATTCCTTGACTTTGTCCAAAATTGACCAAAAAATCTGCATAAGGCATACATTAGACTACATGGGAAAAGTACTAACCCAATTCAGTCTATTAGCAGAAATATATTCCAAAACATGTAATAAACTAATGAGAATGGTGGATTAAGTCAAAATAAAAGGCAGAATGAGCCCATATAGTTACCCATTTTTGGGGCTCATCACTTGCAGAACTTGGAAGGACAATATTCCTCATTGTCTGTCAATGAGAAATATTTGAAGCATTATATTCAATATTGAGATTCCTTCATTCATTCATCATTTTTACATCACCAGATTGTTTTTATTTTTTAATAGATGTGTGATTGTTTTCAACAGAGACCCCATTAGCCCGCGGAGAAGGCACATGGATCTACGAGTTCTCTGCATCCTACAAGAGGAAGTAGCCCCAGTTGGAGCCGATGTTGTAACATAAATAGTTTTGATAAGTCAGATATTGAGAAAATAGGGTATAGAAAATAGAATAAAAGAATGAAAATATGAAAATTGTTGAAAAAAATATGAAAAGAAACCCTATCAAAAGAAAAAAAAGTGTACAAGTGAGCAAGCTCAAATGCCACTTAAAATAATGTGTTTGAATCATATAGTATAATCATGATCAAACATGTTTAAATTTATGTTTTAGGATTAGAAAATAATTCAACCAAAGTGTTTAATATTGGTTGAAATTAGAACATAGGATAGATTAGAGAAAAAGTGACCAAAGCATTTAATCTTGGTCAATTGCATTTTATGCACTATAATAGGGCTAACAATTACTTTAAGAAATAAAGGAGGGTTTATTAATCATGCTTTGTTAGATTTATTTTGGTTAAATAATAAACTAATCATGTCATTTAAACATGATTAGCGAGATGTAATAAGCATTAAACATGAGTTTTATTAAAACGTCGAGAGACGATTTGATGTTTTATCATTTTGTAATATCTAATGGGCACTTTTCATTGGCCATGATTTTACTTGTCCAGTTCAACGATAGGGAAACTAGTTCACACCCCCTCGTCCCATTTATCGTTAATGCCAGGGGGGTCCAAAAAGCGGTATCACTTTTTCTAGGCACCACACAACATGGCATTCCCTCATAACTTCGCACCTCCCTCGTCCAAAACATCGCCCCCCTCCCCCCCTGAAATCTGCCTATTGCTCCTTTGTTCCTACCAACGGTCATTATGTCACCTCTCGCGCATTCCCTTTCGCTAATCACATCTCACCACATGTCCATCTATTATTTGCTCACATCTATTCTTGTTATCATTTTCCCATTACACACTAATTCGTTACCATATTCCTATTACCCATTAATACACCTAAATATAATTTGGTAAGGGTTCCATTGCAATGGTAATCGATCAAGGCCTATAAAATCACCTTGACTCCTTTCGGGCGACTCCCCTAGCTACTTTTATTATTGTTTTCAAATTTCAGGTACTTTTTTAAGTTTCTGCAACCCCTACTGTTCAACACCCATCTTTTTCAGCACTTCATAGCTCAAATACCCTTGACAAAGACTCATGGCTTATCCAGCGACCCACTCAAGCCAAATTTTTGTCCTCTAATATCATTTTCCTTATCAAACTTCTTAGTCATGGCACCAAAAGGAAAAGTTCAATTTTCTAGCAACAAATCAAAAAGTGATGATAATCTGAAGACATTTGTTACCCTAGACCTAGATCACATGCCATTAACAGACCAATACTTCAAGATTACTGACACCGATTGTGAATTCAATCTATTCAAATTACATCATTGGTTAAAGCAAAATTACCTAGACCAGCAAGATGACATTAATCTTTGGGAATACATGTAACCTATGTTTATCTTTCCACAGACACAATATTTCCTTGATCTTGTTATGTGGTGTCAAGCTAGATGCAATTCACTACGCAAAACCATTGTGGCCCAGAATGGAGACATTATGATTTTAATTACACATGAAACCATAAACAAGATGTTTTTGATTCCTCAAAATGACTCCCTTAGCCATTTTTCTGTAGTTGTTCTTATGGACTTATATCATTGTTTAACCTTCCCCAGAGAGCCCATATTTTCAAAACAATTCTTCCAGGAGATTCTCACCTTCCTAAGAAAAATCCCCCTTGTCCAGTTTCTATGTTCCCACAAAAATCCAAGAAGATAATTGCCTTAGTTTCTTGCCTTTTAGGGCATCCATCAGACCAATGGGTAAATGAGCCTATTCTAGGCTTTCTATCAATTTTCTCCAATAAGCACAAGCTAGCATTTATGTTCAAGTTTAGCCAATTTCTAGCTGATAATATTCATGAGAAGATGTTGAAGATTACTAAAGAAGGCATATTTAATTACTCATCTATACTAGTCTACATCTTTCTTTTTCAGTAGGGAGATAACTTAGTTTCCAATAGATTTACATAATCAAGATGATCAGGGCATCAATCAATCAGTGAGATAGTGGAATTCATTAGTCAAGAGAAACTCAACAAGATTTAAGTTTGTAGACTTCCTTAACAGTTTTGTTCATACAGTTGCAGGGTTTCTTAGCAGTCAGAGTGAGCCAAGGATCAGTTACGAAATCAAATTGGTTTTGCACTCGAGTGAGTAGACAAAGACTGGAAACTGGTATTTGTACCAGAATTACACAGAAATAAGAGTATATGGATGTGAGTTGGCTCCCTACAAGTTGCCTAAGTATGTTCCATTGAGAATTTTCTGTCTATAATATATAAGGCAAATGATCAATATGGATGAAATCCATTTTGTATCACGTAAAATGAAATCACAATTCAAGATCAAGACTCAAGTAGGACCATTTATATACAATACTAGAACAACGGGTGATAAGGCAGATTCGATCCTCATGCAATTCAACTTTCAACCTAGTTTCACCTGGTCATATGATCCATTCAGCACTAATCTAAGGGTGGAACTCAAAACCACACCTTATAATCATACCCCCAAGCCAGAAATTGAGAAATTTATGAATCAATACCATTGGGAGGAGAATACGCTTCAAGAAGCGAAAGATAATATTCTGTCTATAGCTACCCACCACACTCCACTACCTCAAGATAAACAAGGAAAAAGGCAAAGAGAAGAAACTTCATCTCCAGCCTACACAAAAATAAGCGCTCAAGAATTCATCATTCAGCAGAAAAAGTGGAAAACACATATTAAATATGTCACCACTCGGAATGAAGAAGAACATCAGAACAATGTTATGAGTGATTTACAGTTTTCCACAGGCCCAGAGGAACATCTCCCTGACACCCCATCCTCCTCGGCCTCACAGAATCCTTCAGAAAAATCATTGTCAACAGAATTGGGTGAACATGATGATCCCAATATCTTCAATAAGTTTTTGTAGATTAAGCAAAAGAATGAAACACTCAAAGACAGTACCTATGGTCAATTTTAGAAGCACACTTACACCTCCCAGCACATGTTATTAACAACATTTGATAGTGAGAAAGGAAGGATGCAAATGGAATTCTTACATGTTCAAGTACCATCTCCAAAACTCTTGCAGTTTATAAAAAGACTATCTTCTCATTTGATGCAAAAATTATACATCCCATTGATCAAATGGATATGCATAGACAGTATGGAGAAATGATTTTCTCCACCATGACAAATACTGCTATTGAACTATCAAAGTTAAGGACATCTCTTGCAAATTTCCACACATAATTAAAATTAGAGAAAATTTCTTCATTAGCAAAGGACACCAGAATCAAAACATTAGAAGATTTGGTGATCAAGATGGGATATGATCCTAGTGATGTCAAATAAATGGAGGAGATCATCAAGAAAAATAATGAAAACATAGTAGCACTAAGGAAACAGCTAAAATTACCATCTACAAAGGATCCACTAACAAAGGAGATAGAATAAAGTGAGCAGCATAAAGAAGATATGTTCGAATTGATCATTGAGCAAAATATTCAGATAAAAGAGATGTAGGAACAGATAGAGATGCTACTCAAGGAAAAAGGAGAGGTTGCACAATTAACTGTAGTTCCAGTAACAACCATATCCATTATAGTTGCAGGGAAAACAGGGGAATCTACATCAGCACTAGAGGATTTGAACAAGGTTTTGCAAGACCTGCCTCTTTAGAGACATGAAAATGATAAGCTCCAGCATAAGCTAAAGAACTTAGAAGCACAAAAAATAAAAAATGATACCCTATTGGTTGAAGATATGTTGAAATTTCATCAATTGTCCAAGAAGATAGATCAATTGGAAAATCAATCATTGATGGCTCAAACCTTGGCCCAAGCCAAGGAAATAATTTGGGTAGATATCAATCATACCATAACTAAGGTTTGGCCATCCATTCAAATTATATTTGAGCAGGAAGAGTTAATTGACAGGTTCTAGACAACAATTGAACAAGTCAAAACAGCACTGGGACAAAAACCAGCAGAGGCTACATCTATGATCAAAGTGTTGAACTCAAAGACTAGAGCAGAGTTAGAGCATATTCAAATTGTTGATAGGACAGAGACAATCCTAGAAATCAACAAGGTATTGCAAAAAAAAACTTAATGACTCAGTTGGAGACTAAGTGTCAAGCTCTGGAAAATGTTGTCCAGAGATTTCATACTAAGTTCAATTTGTTGAATCAAAGAGGATTTCCAGGGTTAGTAGCACCCAATAACATGTTAATTAGCTTGGAAGACTACTATGAGAATCTTTACACCATTGCAACAGATACATCAAAGTTTGCAGGAATTAAGGGACATGTCATAGGGAAAGAATTTATTGAATCATTAGAGTTTGATTTAACTATCAAACATGAAATCAAGCATATTTTCATCAACAAGCCAACTTTTGAGAAGTACACTGAAGTAGATGAAGTTTATAGAAATCTAATATATTTTTCTATGTTGAATGATGAAATATGGGATGAATTATGTGATAACATTGAGTAAAAAGGTTTATCTCTAATAGACAGACAAGAATACAACATTTTGGGGCCAATTCATCAACAATTTCCTTGAAGATAGTGCCAGAAAAATCAGCAGTTTAAGCACTCCTACATTTTTGTACTATTTTTGTACCACCCGACGATAGATTGAGCTAAACCAAATCTTTATTTCATCCAATCACCCTCGTGCTATATTTCAAGCATGAATGTGGGACTTACAAATAAACCGGCCATGCTTCTCGAGCTTTACCGCATATCCTATCAAAAACTCGTCAAGGATTTTCTAGGCCTGAAGCAAGCACCAATACAACTAGGCTTTACGGTATATCCTACGAAGGGGTACCTAGGCCCAAATAAGAAACATACACTACCAAGCTTTACTACAATCCCACCACATACCAATCCATAGATCACTAGGCCTATACAAGCATGGATGCCCCTAGATCTCTCCACCTAAACCGTGAGGAATTTGTCTTTCTCCACCCTCTAGGCCTTACCGAATATCCCACCATTTACTGGTTGAGGCTTCCTAGGCCCAACGGGGGTATACACAACTAGGCTTTACCGCAATCCCACCTTCACTGGTCCAGGGATTCCCAGGCCTTCTGATTTCTCCTGAGACCACCCCACTTAGTTTCAAAACCATTCGTCAATCTAGCTCAACCAAGTAATAGAAACCCCATCACACCATGGCTATCTAGAAATGGCAAGGAAAGGCTCAAAACCACTGTCACACCTAGAAAATCCCATGCCAATGATAGCAAGAGAACCAAATACGCACATTCATGTACCATGCATGTCAAAACTAGCAAGGAAATCATACATGCAAGTAATCCCAATGTAGCCACTTGATCCTGGTTTTCCTTGCTTGATCTTTGTTTCCCTTTGCTTTCTTGTCCTTCCTTTTCCTTCCTTTCTCCAATGATAGAGTACTCTAATAATTCTCTAAGTGTGCAAGAATATGAGAAAATAAAGAGATCTCCAAGCTAAAAGTGACAAAAGATTGTGAACTAATCCTCAAAAGCCTTTTTATTAATGAGGCATCTATTTTCTTCAATTTCCATTAATTTTCCTTCATTTTTCTCCTCACATGCAACATGTGACCTTTTACCTTCCTCTTCTTCTAATTTCCTTTATTTTCATAAAAAAAATGTCAATTAATGCCTCTTGTCTTTCCAAAGTTGTTTTCATTGTCTTTGCCAATTTCCCTTAGGCATAATAAACCAAATTAATGCCCACTAAGATGGTTTGTCCAACATTCATCTTGGAATAAGTGTCCCATGACCTTGGTCTTATTTTTCCTTTATTGACTTTATCACATGAACTTTTAACCCAAGGTTGTTACATAATTGTTGGCAATAAAGTAACCTGAGGGGTTTATAATATTGAGGTGACTCCATTACGGCTATGGATGCTCTCCAATAGCAAAGAAACACCAGAAGGGTGATAGGACTACTTAGAGATTACAAAATAATTATCTAATACAGAATTTAATTCTAATTTAGTTTATTTCTCGAAGTGTAATTCATTGATAAAAAAGACTCACCTTTTATGTATGGTTTAAATCCAAATCCCCTTGGTAAGATAAAGAATTATTTCTAAATTACATAGAAAAGGATCTATGGATAGTTTTAGTTAATTAACTTGCATATTAGATAATTATTTTGTAATCTTTAAGTAGTCATATCACCCTTCTAGTTTTGCTTTGCTATTGGGGAGCATCCATGGCCCTTATGGAGTCACCTCAATATTATAAACCTTACTTTATTGCCAACAAGTATGTAACAACCTCGGGTTAAAAGTTCATGTAATAAAGTTAATAAAGGGAAAATAAGACCAAGGTCATGGGATACTTAGCTTGGAATAAGTGTCTCGTGACCTTGGTCTTATTTTTCCTTTATTAACTTTATTACATGAAATTTTAACCCGATGTTATTACATAGTTGTTGCCAATAAAGTAACCTGAGGTTATTACATGCTCTCTAATAGAAAAACAACACCAAAAGGATGATAGGACTACTTAGAGATTACAAAATAATTATCTAATACAGCAGTTAATTCTAATTTAGTTTATTTCTCAAATTGCAATTCATTAATAAAAAAAGAATTACTTTTTATGTATGGTTTAAATCCAAATCCCCATAGTAGGATAAAGAATTATTTCTAAATTACATAGAAAAAGATCTATAAATAGTTTTAGTTTCTATTTTGTTCTAAATTCATCTCTATTTGAAATTGATTTGTTGTTACGAAAGGTGTAGGCAAATATTTCGATACATCTAATGAATCACTATTTATTGAGTACAAAACACTCTAAATGTTTGAAATATTTGGTAACACTTCATAGAAAAAGATCTATAAATAGTTTTAGTTTATATTTTGTTCTAAATTCATCTCAGGTGTAGGAAAAGATTTCGATACATCTAATGAATCACTATTTATTGAGTACAAAACACTCTAAATTTTTGAAATATTTGGTAACACTTCTTTTCTATATTAAGCATGTTTGTTTCAGTGAATTCCATGCACTTTATATAGCGTAGAAAGTGTTTTCAGTCTTAAGAAAACCCAAATAAGCTCTAAGTTTCAAATCCTATTTCCTAAAGCTAAAAAGTTGTATCATGTTGCTTGAGCTTTTCTGGAAATAAACTCATTTAAAATAAGTATCAATGAAGCTAAAAAAATAAATAGCACTAAACGAAGCATTTTGTAGTTCATCAATGCAAGAAATGAAGATATTGAAGTTCACCAAGGGATTAAAAAGTTGTTAGAGAAGCGTTGACAAAACAAAATTGGAAAGGAACCAAAGGAAAATTGAAGTTTTGAGTTCATTGAAAAGAGAGAATAAGTGTGTGTCGATGAGAAAAAAAATGGAAAGCACCAACAAAGAACAAATTTTATAAAGCATCAAAACAAAAGAAAAAAATTAGAAATGGTTGATGGAAAAGACAAATTTTAGAAAGCATCGTTATAAATTTTCATTTCAAATTTTGTTTGGAGTTTTCCTTACATTGTTGTAAATATATCATTCAAATATACAATTTTACATTGTTTGTTTCAAAATTTTGACATAAATGTATAGTATGGAAGTCTCTTTTGATATTTCCTCAATAAATTTTGCTCTTGTTTGTTGTTTTGGGCATGTATTATATTGTTGGAAAGATATTGCCAATTCTCGCAATTTTGTTTTTATATGTTTCATTGATTTGGCATGGTTTGTTTCATATTTTTGAAATAAAGATATTGACATGAGAAATGTTATAATATGTGAAAGGAAATAGAACTCAAGGAGTAACTGGAAAAAAACCTTGATGTAATGTCATGGATTTTTTATATTCAATGTGTTTTTAATTTATCTATCTTGCTATGAAGATATTCAGGTCCTCGTTAGTTGGAGATGTGGTGGTAGCAAATATAGGTCTTTGGGTTTTGGAGCATTAGAAGGAGGATTGTAGCTCTAAATTAGTTCAAACTTAATTATGAAACTCTCTTGGAGTCAAGGAACATTTTAGTTGAAAATTTTATTTTATATCAGTTCGTATTTGTAGATTATTCCCCCCTTGAATTCATGGTACCTCCATCTACAATCATTACTTGAAATTATGTTGCTAAGAATACAAAGTAATTAAGAAGTTTTTCCACATTGTAATTGATGATGTTATGGGTATTATTAGAATCAATCAACATTGTTACCTTTTTTTTAGTATATCCTTTTATATAAAGGGTTTGTGGAGTATTAACTCCAGCTAATGTATAACAAGATAATGTTGTAGTCTCTTCTAACTCTAGATATTACAATAGTTCAATTAATTGATCTTCTTCCTCTTCATAATCATTGTAGAATCATTTCTTATCACCATATTTATGCCCCTTACTATATTTGTTTTCATAATTGAAACACAATCATTTTTCTCTTATTTTACCCATTTTCTAAGGTGTCAACCTTGTTGGTTAAGTGACATTAGGAGAGAGAGCATGATGTTCTCTATAATTATTAGCAACCACTCTACCGGTAGACATATTTTCTTTCAAGTTTCCTTGCAAGATTGAAATCATGCTCTAAAAATTTGGATTCAAAGAGACACACCTCATGTCGGATGTTTTCCAAATCTAACAAGTTTCCCTCTTAAATGTTCTTTACCCTAAGACTCAACTTTTACAATTGTTGAAAGTGCTCTGTAATTGGACCTGTTTGCAGAAGATTTACATATTGACTAAAGAATGTTTTGCTCTTAATATCTCCATAATGTGATATCAATCCCTCTGTAAAAATGGACCAAGGTACATTAGAGCCTTTTTCCCCTTCACAAAGCCATTAATGCCATACAAATTGATCATGCTCTAAATACATGGATGAAATATTTATCTTTTGTAAGATTGTTGTTTGGTGTAAATCAAATATTTCTCCATTTGGAATATCTATGTTTTAGGATTGTTACCATCAAAATTCCTCATATCGATATTCAAAATCTAGTTCCTTGGTGCCACATTGAATCCCTAATCACATGGATCTTGAGATGATGAAAAATCGTGATTTTGGGACTCAATTTTTATTTCCTCCGCATTTTCGAGATTTCCTTGCATCTTGATATTTCCTTCAGGGAGTTTCTCCTCTCGAATGCGCAAAAGGGGGGAAGACATGGAGGTTTTCAAATACTCCATATTCTTTTCCATCTTATCCAGTTTGTTTTTCAAATTCTTTACCTCTTCAATATATTGAGAAATTATTTATTTTTCTTCTCGAGTCTTAATAGATCACTTTATGGGTTTAGTTGTTGAGGTATATTTTGAATCACCAAAAATAGATCTTCCAGTAAAAAGTTATGCCAATTATAAGTTATGTATCTTTCAAATCCATAATTTGTAGACTATTCATATGGTTGACCTTTGTCTTGATGTATCTTTGAAATTTTAGCCCCTATTAAGTTTGAAATTTTGGCATGTAATATTGTGATATCTCTCTTTTGCAATTCCACAAATTTGATGAAAATTTGATGTGCCTAGTAAAAGCTATGGTAAATTTCTCAAAACTTGATTTCTAACCCCTTTCCAAGAGTGAACTTATACAACATGCCATTTATCCAAATTTCCAAATATGATTTTGAAATTTCTACCTACAATACTTCAATGTCTCAGAACCCTGAAAATTTTATAGCCTAAAACTTTTTTGGGAAAAAGTCACAGTAACATACCAAGATGATTTTAGGGGTAGTCACAAATCGTAATTTCCGAGGGTGTATCTCAAAAATTATAGTGAACCCAAATTTGAAATTTTCGGCACTTGTACATTGATATTGCTCCTTAACATCCTCAAAATTTCACGATCTCAAACTTCCAAAAATAATAAGAAAATATTCCAAAATGGCTCATTCGAAATTGTTTTCAGGACCAGTCATAAACCCAAACTTCCAAAGGGTATATCTCTAAAGTTATAGGGAACCAAAATCTAAAATTTTACCCATATGTACTTTGATATTTCTCCTGAGTCTCCTCAAATGTTCAATATTTGAAGCTTCCCCAAAAAATACCATAGAAAGAATGCCACAAAGACTTGATTGAAGGAGAATAAAAGTCATAGGATCACACTGTTGATATCAAATGTTATGAACCATGCACCTGAAATAAGATAAGAAGTCAATTAATAGAATTCATTTCTATAGTGGAACCTATTTTTATAATGGTGGGTCTCCTTAGTGTATATATATATAGGAGATAAAGTACAATTATAATGAAAGGGTATAGTGAAAGATAATATAACAAAATAAATGTAACTCAGGATCAGAGCTTAATAAATAGTTTTAAGGTTAACATGGGGCTTGACTAGGGCTTAACAATGTTATTTTAAGTATGTTTTATTAACTAGTTTTTCAATTTTATAATTTTGGATTTGTCATTTAATTACATTAATTGTTGTAGAACTATTTATGTAATCATTACAGTTACAAGGCTATTTCCAACCACTTCTAGGTGCATAGGTTTCCTCTTTTTGCATTTTATGTTTCCTAAATGTTACAATGCAGTAATGCTTTTCGGTAAAATTAATTCTTACAGAATGAAAAGTTGTTGGTCACTTTCATTGAATAGTCCAAAGGGTTATCCTTTAATAACGTACTTCTCCAAACTTAGATTAGTTTATTTCCCATATTAATCACATAAATCATAAAAACATAAAGGAGTAGAAAGATAATGTTAAATAATTCATAATGCTCGTTAAAATATTGCCAACCCATAACCCAAAGAATTATTTCATACCAAACAAAGAAGACTATAATTGGGCCTCTCTTTTAGGTTTAATCCCTACTATTGAGTTTGAAAATCCAAACCCTCAACACAATTCTGTAGAAAATTTTGTAGATTCACAAGCTCATGCAATGTACTAAAGCACAGGACAAGAATCTACTTCTACTTTCAACCAGCAGGAAGCCAATAGGTCGGTGAAAACAATATGAACAAGAAGAAGATAAATCAATGGCACATAACACAAGATGTATCTGGAGAAATCCACTGCTCAAAACCTCGCTATTTGTATTGCATATATTAGAAATATGAGTGAAGATACAAAGCTTGTTCTCTCTAGAACAATTCCACACAAGTATGCTCAACTCTCTCATCTCACAAGCTAGCCCTTGGCCAACACTTAGCCAATTCTACAGCTCTCCAAGCCCATAATCTCTTGCATAATTCCTAGGATGAATAGCATGTATTTAAAGGGAATTCATGCTTCCAAAACTATGAAATCCAAACATAGGATCAATCTCTAATGCATGCATGATATTTACACTCCAGTAAATAATACAACTGATAGTGCAATGTCCTTGCACTCTAGTCTCAACTGGGTCTTTCTTTGAACTAACATGCATGAGTTTCTCATGATGGAATCTTTAGTTAACTGGAGTAGTGCTAGTGCACCAACTGATTGTTAGTCCTCTATTAGTTCCTCAAACAGTTTGGAACTAATTTAACTAAACTTAACTCAATAAACTGAGTGATCTAATTTCCAGCTCAATTTAAACTCATATAGGAACCCTAAAACTTAGGGATAACATAAACATTACTACAAAAAGACTTCCAACTCGAAATTCCTAAGCTAGTTAAGTTAATTAAACTTAATTAACTATTTACAAGTTGCTATGAGAATAGAATTCGATTTTGATTCTCAGTTTAATTCAAAGACAAATTAAACTGGATTTTCTGGTTTCCATTTCTCAACACTCCCTCTCAACAAGAAATGGATTATCAGCTACCCCAATCATGTCTCTATGAAACTCGAATTTACATCTTGACAATGCCCTTGTCAAAATGTCAGCATTTTGCTCCTCTGTGGGAATGTACTCTAAAAACATAATCCACCTCAATACACAATCTCTAAGATGGTGATATTGGATATCAATATGCTTGGACTGATCATGAAAAACTGGATTTTGAGAGAGTTTGATACAACTCTGATTATCGCAGTGAATCACAGTTGGATCCATCTATTGACCAAACAAACCAACTAGGATCTTCCTCATCCAAATGGCCTCACATGCTTCCTAACTAGCAACCATGTACTCTGCCTCTACCGAACTAAGTGCAATTGATCTTCGTTTCCTATTGTAAAAATAAACTGTTGTTGACCCAATACTGAAGATACCTCTTGATGTGCTCTTCTTGTCGGATGGACTCTGTCACACGGAATCTGTCAAGGGTGCGGACACGACTGACCTTCCTAGAAGTCTAAGACATTCTAATGACAAACAAGACAAAATGGAGTGATCTTTCTCTAAATACACCTTTTACAACATGAAAACTACAAGTGTTTAGGCTTACCTTATTCCAAAACGCTGTTGTTGAGGTCCGTTCTTGACGATCCGGATGAGCTCCTCCTTCAAGTCAATTCCTGCAACCACAAACAATCAAACAATTACCAAGCACTTGCGTTTCATATAATAAAACATATATTCAACATGCAGACCAAGGAACACATGAAATAACTCATTAACACAAGCTATTGAGAAAAATAAACCAGTTTGTATTAATAACGAAACAAAGAAACTCTTACAACCTGGCCTTGGTGTTGTGCAAGTTCCTCCCAGGGTCCATCAAGGGTTTTCCTCTACTTTGACAAAGCTCACCCTCTCCCAAGTAGAATCAAGTGAAGACAATCTCTCCTCACAAAGGCTCTAATGGAAGACCTAAATCCTGCAGCATTTACCCAAAGAAAATGTATAGCTCCAACCTCTTCTCCTTCTGGCTCAATGCCTTTATTTATAGTGCTGTAAAGAGGTTATTCAGGTCCACTATCAATGGGATCATCCCCCTCTATGGGTGGGATAGCTCCCTTATTGATGGGATAAGTTCCCCCTTAATAGAGATACATGAACCAACTGGAGGCGCATCCATTTCATCAAACCGACCTCTAGAATGTTCCAGAAGTAACCACAAGTAACTTTTTCAAGATAAAACTCGCGCATTTTGCCTTTTACAGAGGGACGCACCTGTCCCTTAACATACAGAGCGTCCATGGACGCAGATTTTGTGAACATGGTCAGCGTCCCCGCAGGTAAGGCTAGAGAGAACCTGCGACCCCAGAGATAAACATAGTTTTTACAAGACTTTCTCTCTTCTTTGAGTTTGAGATGGATAACAGAGGCATGAGACTTGCCTAAGAGGGTAGCATGACTGTTGATTTGAGCCATACTAACTGTAAGTAGTCAAGGTGACATTTTTTAGTGTAACAGACTCCCTACCCAATATGCATCGATGAAGCCTTGAAGCTTCACTCCCTCTATCAATTGTACCATAATCCATACTGGGAAGTGCACCTAAGGTATCTCAACACATGCTTTGCCGCCTTCCATTACATCTTGATAGGCCTAACCATCGCTTGACTAAGA
The DNA here is from genome assembly GCA_031772625.1 of Pinus tabuliformis. Taxonomy (NCBI): domain Eukaryota; kingdom Viridiplantae; phylum Streptophyta; class Pinopsida; order Pinales; family Pinaceae; genus Pinus; species Pinus tabuliformis. Next base: position 501,553,172 of record CM062818.1, on the reverse strand, counting down.
TGGTTAACTGCATAGCACATATTTGGTCATGTTTTCACAAAGTACATGAGTGAACCCACAAGCTGCCTATAAATAGTAGCTTCCACTACTTCCCCTGAAGTAGCATCCTCCTTCCTCCAGTTACCTGCTAAAGGAGTCTCCATGGGTTTGTTTCTCTCCATGCGGAATCTCTTGAGTATCTCATTGGAATACTTGCCCTGAGACACAAACAACTCGCCATCTTCCTGCCATACCTCCATGCTAAGAAAGTAACGCATGAGCTCAATGTCCTTCATCTCAAAGTCTCTTGCAAAGTCCTCCTAGCAAGACTTGATCAATTGATCATCACCTATTAGTATGAGATTATCAACATAAAGTACAATAATCAATAGTTTACCTTCCACCATTATGTGGTACAGGTTCACATCCGCTTCACTCTTCATGAAGCCCAACCTGGTGAAGTAGCTATCTATCCTAGCGTACCAAGCATGGGGTGCTTGCTTCAGCCCATACAACGCTCTCTTGAGCCAGCACACATGCGACTCACAGTCAAAGGTATCAAAACCTTCATGTTGCTCTATGTACACCTCTTCCTCTATCATGTCATTAAGGAAGGTTGTCTTTACATCCATCTGATGTATCTTCCAACCCATCTGTGCTAATAGTGCCAATATAGATCTAATCGAAGAGTACCTTGCAACAAGAAAAAAGGTCTCATCATAGTTAATCCCCTCTACCTTTGAAAATCCACGGACCACAAATCTAACCTTAATCTTCTCCACACTAACATCTGAATCTTTCTTTACCTTGTAAATCCAACGGGAGCTCACCACTGACTTGTCCTCTGGTCTCGAGACCACATCCCAAACACTATTACGAACTATGGAATCATACTCCACCATGGTATCAACCCATACTCACTACCGCATTGCTTCCTTAAAGTAAGATGTCTCTGTCACAACACATTCGCCCATAAGATCCATGTATCCAATGTACCTCTCAAGTGACCTCCTCTTCCTGCACTGAGAAGTGGGTGCTCCCACATTCTCCCTTGCATCATACAACAATCTCTCGACTTCTCTGGTGTTCTTTCTTCCCTCTATGGAATACTCTGACTGAGTGGATGCCTCCACTCCCAGATCCTCTGCATGTGACTGTTCCACATCAATCTAAGGCTCCTCAACCTTAGGAGCTAAAAGCTCCTCATCCGCGTGTAGCTCAAGATCCCTCTCAAGGGAAACTCGCATGGCCTTCTCCTCATCGAATCTAACATCCCTACGAACCATTGTCATCCTGTTGATCAGCAAGTACACCCAATAGTTGTGAGGTGTATCAGTGTGCCTCACAAATATCCCCAACTCTCCTATCGACTCAAGCTTCTTCCATGCATCTTTGGTCATATGGAAATATACCAATGACCCAAAATCTTGAAGTGACCAACATTTGGCCTCTTGCCGGAATAATCCTCCTCTGGTGTTTTCATCTCAGGTATCCATGTGGGCTACGGTTATGAACGTAAAATGATGTGTTGCATGCCTCAGCCTACAAGTGTAGTGGTAGGCCCTGATCATGTAACATCGCCCTGATCATGTAACATCGCCCTTATTACCCTACTATGCTTTTGTTCTTCTTCTCTGCCACACCATTCTATTAAGGGTTATGGGGTGTCGTCAACTCCCATTTAATCCATTCCATTGCACAAAAGTTCTTAAACTCATTTGAGACATACTCACCACCATTATCACTCTGTAGAGCTTTAACCTTCTTGTCTGACTTTTTCTCCATCAATGCTTTAAACTCACAAAAATTTGTGAAATTTTGATCATTTTTCTGCATGAAAAATATCCAACATTTTCGAGAAAATTCATCAACAAATATAACATAATACCTATGTTTGGTTGTAGATGTTTTCGAGAATGGTCCACACACATCTAAAGGGACTCACTCTATAATAGCCTCTGCTCTATTGTCTTTGTCGTGAAAGGAAGACTCGGTGTATTTTCCCAAAGTACACCCCTTGCATGTATCAACTTTCTCAAGCATACCTTTGGGAAGACCGGTAGAGATCTGTCGCAATATCTTCAAAGCCCCATGATGCAAGTGGCCTAATCGCTTGTGCCACAACTCACCAATGTCTTGCCTCTACACCCTTTCTGCTTTTGTGCTCAAAGTAGCACACTCCCCTACCTCCAGCTTATATAGATTCTTCACCCAAACCCTTATCTTCTTTACTTGACCCGTGGCTATGTATCGAAGGAATGCCTTTCCTTTTTGTAATATCACATCATAGCCTCTATCCTCAAGCATGGAAATGGATACCAAGCTCTTCTTCAGCCCGAGAACATACATAAAATTCTTCAAGGTGAGTGGAGCCCCATGCTCCCTCTGAAAAGTAATCATGCCCAATCCAGTAACATTATACTTCCCGTCGTCACCCATCTAGATATGCATCTATAGATATTTCTCCTCCAAGTCACTGAATAACTCTTTGTCATTAGTAATGTGGAATGAATCTCCATTGTCTAAGTATCATACACTTTTCATCATTGATGACACCATGCAAGAAATGGGGGAAAAGTCCAATTTGAATTAAGAGGCCAAAGCCTCACCCATCGCTCCTCCTGAGGACTTATTCTTGGACTTCTTGAGTGGAAAATTTGTAACAAAACGGCTTAGCTCATGACAATGAAAGCACTTAACTTTTGTCATGTCTTTCTTCTTACCTCTACGTTAAGAATCTGATTTGTAATGGGAAGCTTTCCCTTCCCCTTCTTCACCTTAATCGCTAAGGCACGATTCTATTCATCATCAATCTTTGTTGAAGAGCCATCCCTGGTGTTCCTCCTGATCTCCTCCTGCATCAAATCCAACCACAGTTGCTCCCAATCTGGCATCATCTCCCGACCATTGGCAGAGTTCTGATAACTATGCCAACTCTTTGGGAGTCCTAGAAGAACAAGACTCACCATATCATCCTCGGCAACTGTGATTCCAACGCTTCCATGTTCATCACGACATTGAGTGAACTTGATCAAGTATTTTGGAATCATCTCACCTTTCTCCATTTTTATTTTTAGAAGTTTTTCCTTTAGTACCAATTTCCTTTGGTCACTGCTATTCTGATACAAGTCCGTCAATGTTTTCCACATATCATATGGATTTTCCTTGCCATGGAGACCTAAGACAATGTGGTCTTGAACTCCCCCAAGGATTATCCGCCTCGCCCTCGCCACACACTTCTTCCATTCAGCCAAATTCTATGCATCTGATGTTGCTGGCTTAAGAATTTCTTGATCAATGAATTCCTTCAACCCATTATCCTCTAGCACAACCTCCATTCTATCCCTCCATGCTATAAAATTTGAGTTGCCTTCCAAGGCATACTCGAGCCGCAAATCGTAGAATGTCATCTATTGATCCTAAAGTATGTGTTAGCCTCTACAATGTCCTAGGCTGAGGAGGAAATCAAAAAAGGTAACTTCGAACCACTTTTAGTTCAGTAGCTAGCCCTACTGAACCATAGAGGGATCTCTCTAAGGATTTGTCAATGAATAACTAAAAAGAAATGGATTTTAGGCTAGATATATAAGTCTTGTTTGAGTATTTGATAATTTAGGGTTTTTAGTTTGTTGGACTAGGGATGAGAGCAGGCAATTAGGTCAAGGTATCAAGTTTGTAGTAGCAGACATAAACAGGAGCTAGATAATCTTAGAAGAAGAGAAACACAAACATGATTTTCCAAATAAATATAGCTTTAAATCTAAGAATTCTACCTATATGACTGTAAGAAAAACCATAAGAAGAAAGTAAAGCATGTAAAGAGAGCTGATTTCATCAATTAGACACTGATATGAAAGGAAAATAACACCACAGACTCACTGAATAAGTATTCCTAAAACATAGCTGCAACTGCTCCTTGATTAGCTATATAAAAACATAAGGTACAAGTCTCTCCACAAAAGTCTAACCCTACTCACTGAATGAGAAATCATACATATAGACTCAAAACAACCATTTCCCAACCTTCAAGAGTCAAATCCATAAGTGGTGGTGTAGTATACCTAGGGGAGATAGTACGGGGTACAGAGGGAGGTACCCAAGGGAATACTGTAATAATGGGATGGGCCATATTAATAAATAAAGTATAAGATAATAGAAATAAACCCAGAAATAATAAGATAGAAATAGATAGAAATGCTTCTTTATTGATCAAACCCTTAAGGTAGGGCAACACCATATATTCACTCCTTAAGGAAGGAGAACACTCCACAAGCCATATGCTTGTCCATACAATATTCCTTGACATCTCTTAATGGGGAGTCTCTAGCTTCTATATAGGCCTCATACATACAATACCATGGGCCATTACCATGGTTCCCTCAATACCATCTATCTAATACAATGGGCTTATTACGTTATTGCTAACTACTTGTGGTCCCTTACATGATACGGGTTAACCACTTTATTTATTACTATGGCCCATCCCATTATTACATTATTCCCTTGGGTACCTCCCTCTGTACCCCATACTATCCCCCGTAGGTATACTACATTCCACCCCCCTAAACATGTTTTGTCCCAGAAACATAAGAAGAACACAAATAATAAGATCTACTCAAAAGAATAGCCCACTGGTACCATGCACGTGCATCTAGCCATCCTAGAGAAAGGTGAACCCTCAATATAGCTAGTGCCTCTCTCGCTTGAGATGGAATTTGACCCCAGCGGCTCTTTTGTGTTGATGTGTAGTAGGTGGATCATTGCCCCTCTCTAGTTGTCATGCGAGGGTTGTTGTCCTTGTTGCTAATTCGTTTCCATCTTGTTGGTTGTTTTCTTGCGGGGTGATGTGGGTGGTGATATGTTGAAGTTTTAACCAATGGTGTATCTTTCTTTAATTCACCACCTGATGGAGCCTGATTGGTATCTGGTACATGTTGTGGTGCCTGTTGTTATTTCTTATCTTCCACTATTACTTCAACCATTGAGTTCTCATCTGATGTATCAGTACCTATAACATTTTCTGCTTCAGCCTCCTTGGACACAACCTGTTTTTCTGGTACCTGGTTTGATGTTTGTGTTTGATTGTCGACCATCAAAGGCTCATCATCTAATGTGTCAGTGTCATTAGAGCTTTGTTATTCTTCCTCCATAGTCTATGCTTGGATTTTAATGGAAATATCCTACAATTGTAATTTTCTTCTTTTTATACCAGAGCTTCATGAATTTCTTCTACACATTAATATTGATATTACCCAAATATTCCATCCAAGGATATCCCAAAACAACATCCATTATATCCATATCTGAAGTATAAAAATCACAATGCAACACATACTTATTCGTAGAAAGTTTCAAATCTTTATAAACTTGAACATCATCATTATCAACCTGTGTGTTTTCAATGTGTTTTGTTGGAACTTGTAATTTTTTTGCCAAATTAACATTGATAAAATTATGCTTGTAGCTAGGATTTATAAACACATTGATCTTCTCCTTCTGAATCAATCTATGAACATGTAATAAGGAGATACCAGCAGAAAATAACCCTTTAGGTTTCTTGGATCCCTTCTTTCCTGTAAAAGTAAAATCTTTGCTAGGTTTTGTGGTTTCCTCCTTTCTAGTATGAGACCATTCGTCCAAAAGTAGTTTTTCTATTTCATCAGAACTACATAACTTCAGAAACTCACTGTCAAGTGATTTCCACCATATAGCAACCTCATTTTTCAAATAATACCCTATTTTGTCCTTCAAACACCCTAGAAAGTCCAACTTATGATATGCTATAAAATTTTCAATAGAAGACCAATCATATTTTCCTTTAAAAAACTTATTGTTATAAGCCATGAAGAGGGTTTTTAAAACAAATTGCTTACTTAGGGAAAATTTGAAATGGCCACAATTCAGTAAATATTGCTCAAAATCCCTATTATGACCTGTTTTCTTAAATGGAACAACCATTCTGCTTCTTTCCATGTGATAGAAATCCTGATCTAGGCACTGGAATTTCATATTCATGCTGCAACTATCCTGAAAAAAGAAGAAGAAGAAGAAGAAGAAGAAGAAGAAAAACAAAAAAAAAAGAGAGCTCATTTTAAATCAGTGAGATCTCCCTCATCCAGACTCCGATTCGACTGATTTTTTTTTTGAAATTAGTTATTTTTGCAAAGAACCTAGATCTGCAATTATGTTATGCAAATGTTTCCCCAAAACGTATATATCTGATCTGCAAACTCGCTGCCCTGAAAAATGTCTACAACACAGCTGATTTTTAAATCTGCAATATCTCCCTCATCCGGACTTCGATTCAGCCGATTTTTTTTTTCAAATTGGGTATTTTTTCGCAAGGAACCCAAATCTACAATTAGATTCTATCAATTTTTCACCAAAACGTATAGATCTGATCTACAAACTCGCCCCCACAAAAAGTTCCTGCAAAAAAGTAAAAATAAAAATCCGCTTTTCCCAACAAAGTGCTCTGATACCACTTGTTATGGATCTGACCTGCAAATATATGGAATGATACCAATATACCCAATAACTGTAAATAATCACCAGAAATAACAAGATCTGAATATAGATAGAAATGCTTCTTTATTGATCAAACCCTTAAGGTAGGGAAACACCATACATTCACTCCTTAAGGAAGGAGAAACACTCCACAAGTCATATGCTTGTTCATGCAATATTCCTTGACATCTCTCAATGGGGAATAGTTCTCAATAATCTCTCAACAAACAAGAGAGAGTAAGAAGGTTAAACACAAACTCCTCTTTTAGACTTTGATTTGAGTTTTGCTACCTTTATGAGGCTTAATTAAACACAAAAACAACCTATCATACCTATTAACTCTATAATTACATCATCAAGTCTTTAAAATATCCAAATTACATCATAAAACCAAAATTTGGCAAAATTGAAGTGAAATATATAGCTATAGGTATAAGCGTAGCGCATTTGGCTATAAGCATAGTTCCACCTTGAAGACATATTTTGGAGGCCTTTTGGAAGTCAAATTTAAAAAGTAAGAGAACAATCAACTAGAATTTTCTGTCTAGTTTCTAGATCAACTTGAATTTTTGGAAATGGACCATGGGAAGGCCTTCAAAAATCAATTCTCCTGAGGTGACTCTATAAGCGCAGCGCCTGCTCTAGAATAGTGGCAGAAAGTGACTTTTTCACCCCTTTTTTGACTTTTTCTCCTCACCAGTTTGTTGACCTGCTTCAAAAAGTGGATATTTGAGATCCTTAGGGAAAAATCTATCCAGGGATATAAATTTTTTGGCTTTTGGAGCTCTGAGATGAAAGCGTAGCGCCAAGGTGCTGCGCTTATAGATTTTCCTGTGTTTTTAAAACAATAAAAAATCACCAAAATTTTGAAAATGACAAAAATTTCTCCAAATCTCCTCAAAATTGCTGAGTGAGGGTATAATAGGATATGTTATGCCATGAGGGAGGCCTCAACAAGTAAATCAAGCTTCTCCTTTTCCTTTTGACCAATTAGGTTTTCCTTGAGTTTTCTCTTCAAATGCTTGATTCTGACTTGAGATACTTTGTTTCTTGTATAGTAGTGCATAGCCATATGCCTCTGCAAGTTGTTGTTCCTATTTGCCTTCTTGAGGAGCTGCTCCAGGTGTCCATTTACCTTATCAAGCCAATAAACCCTATCTTCATTGATTTTTCTAGTGATTAGGTCATCTACCATAATTTGTTCTTTTGGTGGAGAAACCTCTCTTTGTAGCTCAAGGGCTCTTTTAGATGCTCTAGTTCTTGGTCTCCCTGATGTACTTTTCTTTCCTTTACCCTTTGACACTTTCATTTCAACCACTGCTTTTCCCTTTGCATCTTCTTTCCTTGAAGTAGTTGCTTGTTTGTCTTGAATCATTTGGTTCACCTTTAGTTACATATTCTCTTGTTGCAGGCATGCTATTAGAGAATTTTCTCTATCAACTTGCCTTCCACTCTCTTGATCTCAACCTCCTTATCCCTTATGATCTGATCTTCAACTCTACCCTCATATCCTTTCTCCATAGCTAACACATTTGTAACCAGATGAGAGGACTCCTCATGTTGTGAGAAAACTGTCTGTTTACCTAGTGTAGGCTTGGCCCTTGCAACATTCCCTTGAGAAAACACAAGCCTATCACCTCTGCAATATGTCTAAGACACTTCTACCCTATATTTCCTTTTGGTTAGTCTGCTTGAAAATTAACCTCTTACTGCACTGGTGAGCTTGAAGGTGTTGTTTCATCACTAGACCTAGTTGAAGAAGATGGAGGAAAAGTTGAACTTGCAAAATGGTCCTAAGACAAATTTTCTTGTGCTAATTGATGAAAAACTAGCACTTTCACTAATCCATGATGAAACAAACTAGTATAGTGATTCTCCCCTTCCTTTTGTACATTTTCTTCCATTTTGACCAAACTTTTGTACAAGTAATAGGAAAATTTGATTTTTTGCACAAGGTAAAATGTATCAGAAGTTTCATGTGATACTTATATATCCTTGAATACATTCCTTCACATGTGAAATACTTCATGAACATTTTAATGAGAGGGGTGTACCTTTTCAATAAATTTCTGAATGGAAAAATATATGTTGGAGCTGCCTTGTATTGCGCCTTTAGGTACATCTTTGTAGTTTTGAAGGTCAAGGTATTCTATTTTGAAACCTTCCACTCACCCAAATCTTGTAATTCAACTTTCCCTAGCTTCTTAAACTTCCTCACTATCACCCCAAATTTTCTTCGAATTTTCTCATATCCCTATCCCCTCATTTTCCCCAAACTCCCTCACAGTTATTGAGAATCCATTGTTTTCCTACAGTTAAAACCCTAGTTGCTATCCTAAGAGCTAAGTGCTGAGATGGAGTATGAAACCTCAAAAAAAAAGGAAGCATAGAGGAGGAAATGTTATCAGACATGGACCTACGTCAACCCATAAGGTCTTAACTTATTCTTTCATTAGGAAATACTGGAATCCCTGTACCTACGGAGATAAGTTGCCTTGAAACAGTGAAATGAAACCCTGTTATGGACACTTTGTCCCTTTTAAGTTTGGTGGCAAAAGCACTAGTCAATTGGTCATGATACTTCAATTCTTCAACCCTCTGACAAAAAGTAAGGTAGCCTACATCTTCAAAGTATTTCCTAATGAAAGAATAAGTTAAGACCTTATGGGTTGACGTAGGTCCATGTCTGATGACATTTCCTCCTCTATGCTTCCTTTTTTTTGAGGTTTCATACTCCATCTCAGCACTTAGCTCTTAGGATAGCAACTAGGGTTTTAACTGTGGGAAAACAAGGGATTTTCAATAGCTGTGAGGGAGTTTGGGGAAAATGAGGGGATAGGGATATGAGAAAATTCCAAGAAAATTTGGGGTGATAGTGAGGGAGTTTAGGAAGCTAGGGAAAGTTGAATTACAAGATTTGGGTGAGTGGAAGGTTTCCAAACAAAGAAAACACAGTCTTGTAGTTAAAAAGGGTGCAATTTGTCTAGGGTTTTGGTAGAATTGATGAATTTTAGGAGTGGGTTTGATGGAGGATGTTTGGGAGGGTGTATTTAGGATAAATGATGGTGTGGAAGCAAATGGATATGAGTTTTAGCAAAAAATTTAACAAGAGAAGGATGAAAACCTTGCTAACTGCATTCAAAACCCTAGGAGGTAGACATGAGACATAATAAGCATAGATGAGGGAAATGAAAGAAGTTTGAACCTTAAGATAGATTATCAACCTATTTTAGCAATAGAAAAATGCCACCATGATGGAGGAAATTATTACAGATGGCTCACAATATTGGAGAGATGATGGAGCAGCTACCTGGTATATGCGTAGCAGAAACAGGGTTATTTGCATAGCACAGTTTCATAAATCAAGTTTTGGATGCAACAAACTCTCTTGGCATGATAGAATCACCTTGGTGGGATGAGATGGAGTGTTGGAAAGTGCAATGGGAAAATGAGGAATGAATGAGAGTGAGTGATGAGCCTTTATAAGTGGAGAAAATCGATTTTCCCTTTGTACAATGATAGTGGACCCACCACAACGGTTTATACTTTGAACTTGACACTTAATTTTTTTTGGATATTATGATGATATTTCATTTCAGAGAAAAAAATAAATAAAAAACATAACCTTTAAACCCTAGTTATCAAACTAATCTCTATTATTCCTCGTAACATGAAATTAAATGGTAAAAAGACCAATTTTCAGGAATTACATCTAGTGACCTAGTGGTGACCTAATGATGACTTATTGTGTGGATTATGAACAAAATGAATATGGGACTCTACTAATGATGATTTGACTTGACCAAGATAGTGTCCTTTGACCATGAGACTGAAAGGAATAGTATAGACTGACCTTCTTAACCAGTGATCAAATTTTTATTGAAAAACTTTTTGAAACTAAAATTTGACGAGAAAACCTAAAAAATAGCTATGTAAAAGCACATTTAATCGTTGGTGACTAACATGAATTGACAGGCACTAATAGTATATATTGCAAATTCGAATTTCACCTGTAACCCGAAACTCAAAACTTTGAAATCTCCTCTAATATATTGTCTTCATCTCCAATACCATGTAGAAAATCATGTAGAGTCACAAGCTCATGCAATGTACTAAAGCACAGGGCAAGAATATACTTCTACTTTCAACTAGAAAAAGCCAATAGTTCGATGAAAACAATATGAACGAGAAGAAGATAAATTAATGGCACATAGCAAACTATGTATCTAGGGAAAGCCACTGCTCAATACCCTGTTATCTATATTGCATATATCAGAAATATGATTGAAGATAAAAAGCTTGTTCTCACTAAAACAATTTTGCGTAAGTATGTTCAACTCTCTCAGCTCACAAGCTAGCTCTTAGCCAACACTTAGCCAATTCTGTAGCTCTCTAAGCCCCTAATCTCTTGCATAATTCCTAGGATGAATAGCCTGTATTTAAAGGGAATTCATGCTTCCAAAACCGCACAATCCAAACATAAGACCAATCTTTGATGCATGCATGATATTTACTCTCCAGTAAATAATACCACTGATAGTACATTGTCCCTGCACTCTAGTCTCAATTGGATCTTTCTATGAACTGGCGTGCATGAGTTTCTCATGAGGGAATCTTTAGTTAACTAGAGTAGCACTAGTGGATGCACTAATGCACCAACTCACTGTTAGTCCTCTATTAGTTCCTCAAATAGTTTGGAACTAATTTAACTGAACTTAACTTAGTAAACTGAGTGATCTAATTTCCAACTCAATTTAAACTCATACTGGACCCCTAAAACTTAGAGTGAACATATAAATGACTACAGAAAGACTTCCAACTCAAAATTCATAAGCTAATTAAGTTAATTAAACTTAATTAACTATTTACAAGTTTCTATGAGAATAGAATTCGATTTTAATTATCAGTTTAATTCAAGGACAAATTAAGCTGGAATTTCTTGTTGTCATTTCTCAACAAATTCAAGGGACAAGATACCAACTATAGGCCAAGAAGTTCAAACTATTTTAGGGAAATCTTTAAACCAAATCTAAAATCATTGGAACTAATGCAAATTTACAACCCATGAAGCCAACGACATTGGTACAACCCTTCCATTCTCTCGAGAACTCTAGCTAGTCAGAACCAAGAAAAAACTTAACTCCACCAAGGACACTCCAATAAGCTAGAAACACCACTAGCAAGTCCTCCTTGACCTCATTCTTTTGTTTGCCAACAGGTACATTTTAGTATTTACTAAAAAACCCTAACTTTAGTACCTCCTTTGAAATCAAACCTTAATCTTGGACTTCAAAATGCTCCAAAAATCCCTAATGCATTAATACAAAGAGATAAAGAACAAAGATAGAACAAGAGAGAGAGACTAGTGCTTCTCCTCTTACATCTTGTTGAGTTGAGCAGTGAAAGCATAACCTACAAATAGATTTAACTGAAGAAAATAATGGTGTAGAAATTCCTTATAGATTCAAATTGCTTATGTGATTTGCTAAAACAAAAGACTTGAATCTACTCTACTCATCATCGGAAACAATTAATTGATTGAGAAATCTTGAAGCATACAAGAGAAAGAATTCAATCAACACATTACACAATGATTTCCTGGGGAAAGACACAGCTAAAAACCCCTACTATCTATATATTGCATTAGTCAGAAAATATGAGAAGATTACAATGCTTTTCCCAAGCCCAAGCAACCTCTGCACTATCTCTATCTATCTCATAGTTTCCTAGACAAGCCTTGGCCAATACTTGACCAATTTTCTGTTTTCCAAGTCCCTATTTCCTTGCGTTGTTTCCTTGGGAATTAACCCCTATTAATTAGGGAAATTCCTCAATTGGAATTGTGCAATCCATCATATACCTTCTTCTAACTGCATGCACCACCTGTACAATTTGGATGATTATACAACTAATAGTACACTACTCTTGAACTCCAATCTCAACTGGGTAACTCTCATATCTCACATGCATGAGTTATTTATGGCTGAATTATCAGTTAACTTGTTGAACACATGAAGCAACACCCCACTATTAGACCTCTTATTGAGTTGAGCAGCGAAAGCATAACCTGCAAATAGATTTAATTGTAGAAAATAATGGTGTAGAAATTCCTTGTAGATTCAAACTACTTATGTAATTTTCTAAAATAAAATACTTGAATCTACTCTACTCACCAATGGAAATAATTAGTCGATTGAGAAATCATGAAGCATACAAGAGAAAAAAATTCAACCAACACATTACATAATGATTTCCTGGGGAAAGCCACAGCTAAAAACCTCTACAATCTATATATTGCATTAGTCAAAAAATATGAGAAGATTACAATGCTTTTCCCAAGCCCAAGCAACCTCTACACTATCTCTATCTATTTCACAGCTTCCTAGACAAGCCTTGGCCAATACTTGACCAATTTTCTTCTTGCCAAGTCCTTATTTCCTTGTGTTGTTTTCTTGGGAATTAACCCCTATTAATTAAGGAAATTCCTCAATTGGAATTGTGCAATCCATCATATGCCTTCCTCTGACTGCATGCACCACTTGTACAATTTGGATGATTATACAACTGATAGTACACTACTCTTGAACTCCAATCTCAACTGGGTAACTCTCATATCTGACATGTATGAGTTATTTATGGTTGAATTATCAATTAGCTAGTTGAACACATGAAGCAACACCCTGCTGTTAGACCTCTTTTTGAGTTGAGAAGCGAAAGCATAACATGCAAATATATTTAATTGTAGAAAATAATGGTGTAGAAATTCCTTGTAGATTCAAACTACTTATGTAATTTGCTAAAACAAAAGACTTGAATCTACTCTACTCATCAGTGGAAACAATTAATCGATCGAGAAATCTTGAAGCATACAAGAGAAAGAATTCAATTAACACATTGCACAATGATTTACTGGGAAACGCTGTAGCTAAAAACCCCTACTATCCATGTATTGCATTATTCAGAAAATATTAGAAGATTACAATGCTTTTCCCAAGCCCAAGCAACATCTGCACTATCTCTATCTATCTCACAGCTTCCTAGACAAGCCTTGGCTAATACTTGACTAATTTTATGCTTTCCAAGTCCCTATTTCCTTGTGTTGTTTCCTTGGGAATTAACCCCTATTAATTAGGAAATTCCTCAATTGGAAATGTGCAATCCATCATATGCCTTCCTCTGACTGCATGCACCACCTATACAATTTGTATGATTATACAACTGATAATGCACTGCTCTTGAACTCCAATCTCAACTGGGTAACTCTCATATCTCACATGCGTGAGTTATTTATGGTCGAATTATCAGTTAACTAGTTGAACACATCAAGCGACACCCCATTGTTAGACCTCTTACTAGTTTCCCCATCAGTTGGAACTAGTTTAACTGACTTTAACTCAATTAAACTGAATTAATCAATTACAACTCAAAATAAACTCAACCATGGCTCCTATAAAGTAGGAGACACTCTACATGACTCATGACTCAAGTTAGACTCTCAACTTGAATTATCTTAACCAACTAAGTCAAATTAACTTAGTTAAATCGTAGAAGTTATCTTGTGATGTGGAATTACAATTTTTCTCCTAATTTAATTCAAGGGAAAATTAAATCAGGATTTTCTTGTTTCATTTTCAACAAATGGAAAATAAACAAAATAGAAAAATAATCAAACACAGAAATTGACAAAATGTTTTATGTGGTAAAACCCTCCTTGTGAGGGAAATATCCACAAGGCAATGATAATCGATATTCTATTAAATCAAGGGAGATTTACAACAGCCAACTCACAAGCATATATTATCCAAACATTCAACGCACTCTCCAATTGTTTATTTGTTTTTACTGCCTCTACAGACTTACATGGATAAATAGCAACCTGTCAAATTTTTTCTAATCTTGTTCACAGCTTTTGAAGTAGTTACAAAATATTTTTTTTACATAAAACAAAATTGTTCATTTTATATGTTTTTTTCTAAATTTGTATTAGAAAAAGCAACTCAAACCAGAGGAACCAATTTTAGCTACTATCCCAAGAATATAGGGAAATAGTTGGCAACTTCTAACAATCTCCACCTTGACAACAATTTACCTAATATATCATGCCCAAAATATTCATCACCTTCCTTGCAAGCCAAGAAAACTTTAGGCACCATTTCAATTTCTCTAACAAAACTTGTTTTGTGAACATGTTTGCACAATTTTGCTTTGTATACACTTTTACCAGAGCCACCGCTCCACCTTCATCAATAACTTCTCTTACAAAATGGTATTTTATAGGTATATGTTTTATCTTACAGTGATAAGTTGGATTCTTAGCCAAATAAATAGCACTTTGACTATCACAAAATACTTTCACCTTATCCTACATCCTTCCAAACTCACCCAGCAAGCCTTTTAGCCAAATTTCCTCTTTGCAAGCATGTAAGACAGTTATGTATTATACTTCAATAGTGGATAAAGCAATTATGTTCTGAAGCTTTGACATCCAATTAACAGCTCCACCTGCAAGAGTAAAGACATATCTAGAAGTGGATCTCCTCTTGTCCAAGTCACCTGCAAAATATGAATCAACATAACCACAAACTGAATCACTACTATCATTATAGGTGATACAATAATTACTTGTGCCCCTAAGATACCGAAGCACCCATTTCATTGTTTCCCAATGTTCTTTACCTAGATTTGTGATGTATCTCCTAACAACACCAATTGCATGTGAAATATTTGGCCTTATACTGACCATCGCATACATTAAGCACCCTACTGCATTAGCATATGGTACATGAGACATATACTTATTTTCTTCATCATTACTAAGACACAAACCTGAAGAAGCTTGGGAAGCTAAAGGGATTTTAACAGGTTTCACATTATTCATACCAAATCTCAAAAGTATTTTCTCCACATATTTCTATTGAGATAACCACAGCTTACCATTTTTCTTGTCCTTGTGTATCACCATGCCCATAATTTGTTTTTTTCTCCAAGATCCTTCATTTCGAAAGTCCTAGCCAACTGAGCCTTTAACCTGTTAATCTCAACCATGTTTTTGCTTGCTATAAGAAATCATCAACATATAATGCCAAAATAATGAATATGCCATTTTCCAACTTTTGAAAGTAAACACAATGATCATACTCACTTCTGGTAAAATTGTAGCTCATCGTGAAGGAATCAAACTTCGTATACCATTGCCTAGGAGACTACTTTAGGTCATACAATGACTACTTGAGTTTGCAAACAAACCTTTTGTTCTGATTTTGAACAAACCCTTCTAGTTGTTCCATATATATATATCCTCATCCAAATTTCCTTGTAAGAATGTTGTTTTCACATCTAGCTACTCTAACTCTAAATCAAGTAATGCAACTAATGCTAACACAACTCGAATTGAAACAAGTTTAACAATTGGTGAAAAATTATCATTGAAATCAATACCTTCCTTGTGAGAATATTCTTTTGCAACCAATCATGCTTTGTACTTCTAAGCAATATCATCGGCGTCTTTCTTTAATTTGTAAACCCACTTGAAACCAACAACCTTCCTGTCCTTAGGAAGTTCCACGAGATCCCACATCTTATTTCTTTGCAAGGCATCCATTTTCTCTTTCATTGCTACTTTCCATTTATCACTATCGGATACTTCCATTGCTTCCTGATAACAACTAGGTTCTCCATCATTAGCAATTAAAGCAATAGATGTAGAAAAATCATCATACCTTTTAGGAAAAGATCTAATCTGTGTAGATTTTCATAGATGTTATTTCAGTATTTCCTTAGTTTCTTGAGAAAATTTTATATCTTCATCTTCTTTTGCAATAATTTATTCATGATCCTCCTCCCTTAAAGATAACTAAGTTTCTAATTGAACTTGTTGAATCTGTGGTATTTTTGCATGTTTCAATTCACCATCTACATCAATATTATGAGTGAAGATTCATCAAATATGACATCTTTGTTAATGATGATTTTTTGGGTAGTAAGATCCCACAATCCATATCCCTAAACTCCATCACCATATCCAACAAAGATTAGTCTTTTTTATTTTGGATCTAACTTAGAACATTGATTCTTTGGAATAAGAGTATATGCATCACAACCAAAAACTTTAAGATTTAAATAATCATAAGGTTTTATGCCTTGGCCAAAATAGCACGATGTAAGAACTACTTTTGCCCACAATTCCTATTGCAACTTGGCATTACTAAGAATACTCCTTACTCTCTCTAAAAGAGTCATTCATGCGTTCAACAACACCATTTTGTCGAGTATAAACCATGGTTTTATGTCTTTCAATCCCAGTGTCCTTACAATAATTTTTGAATTCCTTTGAACTAAACTCAGTTCCATTGTCAGTTCTCAAACATTTAATTGATCTGCCAATGCTCTTTTCAACCAAAGCTCTATACTACTTAAAAGCATCAAATACATCAAATTTTCTTTTCAATAAATAGATCCACACCTTTCTAAAGTAATCATCTATAAATGTTACAAATTATAAAGATCCTCCAAAAGAAACTTTCAGAGATGGTCCCCAAATATCTGAATGGGTATATGTTATAGATCCATTTGGTCACATCAACCCCAACCTACAGATCAGTACTATTAGGGCCCATCAAACCCTAATTCAGTTGTTACATGCCCTAAATAAAGTCAATCATCATAATGCCTCCTTCCTAAGAGATTCCATGACTGAAATCATCCAAAAACTGCCTCTAAGAAGATTAGCACAGGCATGCCTTCATCAGGGTGCACTGCAGTGCAGTCCAGTACACAATCTGGGTGCTATGCAGTGCACTTGAGCCCTCTTTGGCCTACGCTGGGCGAATTTGAGTGAAATTTCATTAGGGTTTGGGAATATTCTTATCCATTGGATGCATCTAGAAGCTTCCCAAGTTTATCTACTCCTTTGAGCTCAAATTTGGATGAGGTAGGGAGTTGAGGAACATCAGTCCCTTTATCCCTTCCTCCATGGAACTAAATTCTAAGTTTGGGATGGCATTCATTATCAACATTTATGGCATAAATTCCTTCATTCACATATAAAAAGACCACTCATCTAAGTGATCAGGGGCTGGAAATCATTGAATTATAGGGAGATGTTGTTAGTATGAGACTTGAGTTGGTTTCAAGTATTGTAATGATGTCAAAATGTCTTACTTGTTATGAGGAGAGGATGCAATTGAACTGGAGGAGTGATACTAAATCAAGCAAATTGGGTTGTAACTCTTCCTTTTACTAATAAAGTGTTCAAAGCTTTTTCCATATGTTTGTATTGTCCATTGATGCTTTCATATGTGTATTATGAACTTGATTCCATTCTATGTTTAATCAATAGATCATTATCATATGCTTTGATTGGTTTTTGTCTTTTGTCTGTGTGCAGGTACTTTTCAAGTGGATTAAGTTTGGAAAGGAGCGACAGAATTGGTCAAGGGAGATAAGGGAAAGGAGCGACAGAATTGGTCAAGGGAGATAAGGGAAAGGAGCAATAGAATTGGTCAAGGGAGATAAGGGAAAGGAGCGACAGAATTGGTCAAGGGAGATAAGGAGTAAGTGAAAGCTACAGGTAGGCTTCTTTACTATCTTATTTAATCTATTGGTTATAGAAAAGGTAGAGAATGATTTGCACTATTGTTCTAGACTTAGCTACTAGTCTAGGGGTTCAAGCGTTTATCCGTAGACACTAAAACTTCCCAAAACAAAATGGCAACTTCACTGGGGAGCGATCATCCATGTTAGTAGCTTATCAGCCTCTTAGACATTTCTACATACTATACTTGTGGTCGTTGATTGAATTTCAGTCTGATTTCATAGAAAATTGAGTCAAAATTGTGTCAAATTGCCTTCAGAAATGGCTTATTGTCACCAGCGCAGCCCAATGAAGGACACAGTGCGTTGCAATGCACTTCCCTCTCATGGCAGCCTGTGTTGATCCCTTGAGGGTCAGTTTCCCATCTAGGAGCTGAAGTTTTGTGCCAATTTTCTCCTGTTTGAATGATTTGTTGAATGTCAATGATGTCTTGTCCATGAAAATAGTTTTTCATCTCCTTACCTAGACCTACTTAGATTAGGATTGATAAATGTTTATTATGTATTTATTTTTTCATTTTCAATCATATTTGAAATTTAGTTTGTGATCGATTGATCTTTTTCGAAAGAAAATGTCGTAAAGTCATCTTTTCCTTCGAAAGTTGAATTGTAAAGTCCTCATTCATGAAAGATCGATTGATTGATGTGTGCATAAGATTAGTCTTTTCATTGAAAGTGTCGTAATTCCTCATTTCTTTGAAAACAAAAGTGTTGTAAAGTCTTCCTTTCCTTGAAAAGAAATTGTCGCAAAATCATCATTTTTATGAAAAGAGTTTACTGATCGATCGTGCATTAGTTTTCATGTTTGTTCATTCACATTAAGGGAAATTGAAAAGAAATACATGCATGTTGCATTGAGAAATTTTGTGTGTGTTGATAGGAATAGTGTAGGGAATTTGCATTTAGATTATGCTCTTTTCTCTTTGATCAAAAGAAATCTGATTGCTCTATCCCTAAGTAGCTAGGATTTTCATTATTAAATTGAATGGAATTAATGCTTATCATGATAGTGGCATTCCTAGGAATTTCATAATACATCACGTGGTGAACTTGAAAGGCAAATTCCTAAGCAAGATCAACTCAAAATAAACATCAATTTACCTAATGGAGCATTGTCATTAACGAGAAAATTTAGTGGTTCTAGGCTAGAGATGTGTTCCGGCATCGTAAAACAAAGTAGCTGTCGCTAACTTGTCTGCAATACATACCGAGTGTGATACCTCATTCCACATACATGATTATATCGTAGCTCTTCCATGTACCTTTGGGTATATAGGGCGATGTTACAGTACGTAAAGTATATGGGAATGCTCTCACTGTGTGATATTGCATTAGACAGTGCTTATATAGATTGGGCCTCCACATACCTTCGAGTATATATGGGAGGACAACTCTAGGTTGCTATCCATCCTTAAGTAACTGAGTCGACTGCCTTGTAAACTGTGATATACCAAACACAAGATTCAGGGAGATTGCCTGCCCATACTTCTTGGTTTGCCAGGAGGTATTCTGTAGTTCATAGTTACTTGGTAAACCTTTTGCCTAGTATACCCCTTTTTGTTTATTTCTTTTTTGATAATAAAATTAATCAGCAATCATGGAGGAACATCAACCCATACCCTGTCATTCATGGAGAACAATGAGAAAACCGCCTTTGCCTCCCGAAGTGACACCAATTCGGGCAAAGCGGTCTTGCTTAACTGAGTCTAGTACATCAAGAACTCCTAGTTCTTCATCTTAGTTACTTGAATCATCTATTTCAGTAAGTACAGAGACTCCAGTTACTCCAACTATTTCTGGCACATCTGTTCCTAAAGAGGAAGTTTCACAATTACCTGAGGACATTAGCACTGATCCTAGTGAAACAGTAACCAAAGTTGTTCAACCACAAGTTGATTCTCAACTTGAAATTGCTCAACAAGAAAGTACTTCTGAACTTGAATCAGTTCAACTAGAAGTTAATCCAGAATATATCCCAGTTCAAACAAAAGTTACATCTGAACCTGAATTTGTTCAGGAACCTCTTTCAGAAACTGTCGTTCATTTACCTGAACATCTGGACTTCGAATTTGAACATTCAGAAGCTGCTACTTTACCGAAAGACGATCAACCGACTACCCCTCAAACATCAGTAACTATTGAAACTTTAACTTCATCAACACCAGAAATATTTTATGGACCTGACGATGAAGTTCTTCCACCAGGTTTAATTGCTATAGAGGAGGAACTGGAAGAAGATTCCACATCTGGAACCCCGTTTCACTTTGGAAGTGGGCTTTATCTTTACCCTAATACTCCTGATTTTTTCGCTTCATTTGATCCTGCTTCTTTTCAAGTACCCGTCGAATATCTAGGACAACTTTTGGGTCAGTTAACTATGGCTGAATAATCGTCAACATCTCAAACTATATCATCTGATGCAGATGTAGCAGAATATTCTGTTGTAACCTCTTCGATGTTTTCTACACACCTGAGTCGCAGTTGTATGGCGAATCGTCCATCCTGGTTGGTTACCAATCATTGTCTGGAACCCACTCAGGGGTTTCTTCTACACCATGGTCATCACCCACGTCCTCAACCGAAATTTTACCTGGTTCTTATCTAACGGGAACTCAACAGTTTGATCCTACATATCAGTATCAAGCTGGGAAATCTGGTCAACAAAGACCTATGTATCCATTAAATATTGTATTGCCACCATATGGAGAGCAATATGCTTATTCAGCGTATCCTCCTTATTCTGGGGGACTACCATATGGTAATATCCCACAGTATTAAGGTCAATCTAGAATTAGACTTTGTCAATGGAAACCAACAATGCCAATTCAACCAAGGCTTGTGTATCCAACACAACCAATGCAAACGATGTCAGTTATTCCTACTACACCTATTGACACTATTGTACCACAATCACAAGTTTAAATTGTTGTATCTCAACCCGTACAAACTGATCATTCTACCTTGCAATCACAAGTTTCAAGTCAAGAAGTTCAAGTTCCTCAAGTTGTTGTATAACAACCACTTGTTTCTGGAGTTCAAAAACAACCTCAAGTTAGTGTACCCTTATCTAGACTAACCCAGGCTTACACTAGTATAGTTTATTCACAACCTGGACAACCTTTCATTGTTGGACAACAACAATCGTTAAATCCACAGCAGTTGTACCAACAACAACAAAAGTTGATTCAACAACCTTGCCAGCCTCAATTTCAACAACCCCAATTCCAGCAATTCCAACGCCAGTTTGGACTTGTTCCATAGGCTCAATCTAGTTTTGGTCAATCTCAAGCTTACCAAGGTCCTGGTCAACAACACTTTGCAAGTTATGGACAACCACACATTCAACCTGGTTATCAACAACCACCTTATACTGGTTTTGTTCAACAACCATACCAAGGTTACCAAATGAAAATGCCCTATTTCGGTATGCAAAGACCTATTGCTCAGTCAATTCCATCATATCCTGGGTATGCTCAACCTAACTTGAATTGACAGTTGCCATTTGTAGCAACTTTAGAATTACCATATTTAAATTGGCTCACTAATGATCCAATCTTATATGCACATTGGTGGTTGGTAATTCCTCATAAGTTACCATCTGACATTCCAAAGTTTAACGGAAATCCTAGAGAAGACCCATCAAATCATGTTATGACCTTTCATTTGCGGTGTTCATCAAACTCCTTAAATGACGATTCGTTCAGACTTCGTCTTTTCCAAAAAACACTTACTGGTCCAGCTGCTAAATGGTACATTGAATTACCTAGCAAGAGCTTCTTTCGATGATTTCACCACTTTAGCCACTACCTTTTTGACCCACTTCCAATTACCTATCAGATACGAGACTGGAACAAAACTCCTAACCAACTTTAAACAGACTACTGCTACCCATATATCAGATCATATTCATGAGTGGCGGTGTCATCATCGAATGGTTAAGACATATGTTCTCGATCAACTTTTAGTTGAGTGGTTCATAAAATCCTTGTTGCCATCAATCACCGAGGATGTGGAAAAAGGTGGAGTTGTCACATAAGATAAATTTATTTCTCATGCCCAATACTTGGATTTGATTTACACACAACCCGGCACACTTTATGATAAAATTCCCAATGCACCTCGACTAGCTTTCACTGTTCCACCTCCTCCCCAATTGAGTAATGACTCTCATGCCGGTGACGGTGTGATCGGTTCTTCAAGAACACAATGGATAGGAAGACCATCTAGGCAAACTCTTGTTGTTTCCAATCAAACTCCCAATGCATTAGAAAATACTCTTGCCTCCAAGATTAATTCTGTGTCATCTAACAAAGGCAAAAATCCAAAGCAACCAGTGGGCAAGAAAAAGGGGAAAAACAAAAAGAAACAAGAAAATTCCCCTCCAGAGAAATCATCTGATTCCTCTACTTCGGCAAGTAAACCTCGTTATCCATGTTTGATATGTAATGACAAGCATTTTACACGAGATTTTCCACATCGCTCTCAGGGCTCTAAACTTTTAAAGACTTCAAACACATCGGCAGTGTTGACAGATCCATTTCCAACCCTGGAGACACATTTGGTTGCAACAGACCATGCTTCCACATCCCAAGTACTAATGTTATCTATCACAAAGCCACAAAACGAAGTTTTGGTGTCAAAAAGAAACAAAGATTATGGAAATCCATCATCGTCGAATAATCAGGCCACTGATCAACCTAATCCTTCAACTTCGACTTTATCTTAAGTTGTTCCACCCATTGTACTTGAATTGACAATAAAACCACCAAAGGGTGTTGTGCACAAATCGACATTCAACCCTCGGGCTTGAGCAACTCAAAATTATAACATAGTAGAAGATCTTGCTCAATCGTCTTTTGCTATGTCGACACTGAGGTGTTGCAAAACTACCCCTCCCAAAAACAAACTTTATTGTCAGCAATAGGCAGAATAGATCCTACATATTCAAATCTTGTGTTTTTTAACCATGCGGGATATTCACCACAGTTACCAGTGCAATTAGCTTTACTAATCCAGGTAAAAGCTCCCAATAAGAAAATTCACTGAACTATTATGGATGAGGGGGCATCTACTTGCATTATGTCCATAAGCTACTGGAAAACACTTGGTTCACCTTCGTTGTCATGATCACCAACCACGTTGAAAGCTTTTGATGGAAGAACATATACTCCATGTGGGATTTTGAGTAACTTGCAAATCGAACTTGGGGGAAAAACGGTTACCATTGAAGTTGAGGTAGTTGATGGACTCCTTTATTACAACATTTTACTGGAAAGGCCTTGGGTATATCCTATGGCTGTTGTGGTTTCCACGTGCTTTCGTATTATTGCATTCCCTTTTAAGGGTGGAATCACAGTCATTGATCAACTAGCCTTCTTTGCCAATAGTTCACAGGCTACGAGAAGCATTCCATTGGTACACAAACCCTCGTTGTCACTTCAAAGTGTTGGAGTAGGTCTCTTTAAAGATCCTTCCCTAATGGGCACTTTTACCCCCCCATCACCATCTGATTTGGTGGAAGTGGAAAGGGTAGAGACTTGCAACATGATTTCCTCCACCTCATCTAATTTAAGGAGGGTTTCCAACCAAGTTGAAGATGGTAGTAATATGGAGGTGTTGTCGTTAATCCCCATTGAATCATCATAGCAATCAATCTTTCGAGCTTGTGCGGCAAACCCAAATCCACACTCAACATTTGTATGGGTAGATAGGTCATTAGAATATGGTACCTCTTCGGATCCTTTTTCACATATACATTCTACGGATGAAGGAATCATCCAATCAATGATGATAGGAGAGGAATCGTGGGAAGATTATCATCATCGTTCCCATCTTCCAGATGACATCGAAGATTATTCAAATGAACTAAACCACCCGTTAATCATTGATTTCCTGTCAAATTTTGGTAGAGTAGATACTGTAGATTCTAAGCGTAATTTGTCAAACATAGAAGAAATGATTTCAATAAACATTTCGACCAAGCCTAACGTTGTATAAAACATTCACGTTGGCAAATCTTGTTCTCCATTGGAACTTGATAATTACCATGCTCTTTTTCATGAATTTAGAGATATTTTTGCATGGTCTTATGAGGAGATGCCAGGAATTGACTCAAGCATTGTTGAACATGAGATTAAAATGTACCCTGATGTCAAACCAGTACAACAACAGCCTCGACCTATTCATCCTTAGAAATTTGTTACCATTAAAGCATAGGTTGAAAAACTTTTGCGTTTTGGCTTCCTTTTCCCTGTACCTCTTACCAACTGGGTATCTAACATTGCTCCAGTTATGAAAAAATAAGGGACAACTCGAGTGTGTGTCGATTATAGGGATGTAAATCAAGCATGTCCAAAAGAAAATTATCCTACACCCTTTATCGACCCAATTATTGACGAATGTCCCGGATGTGAAATCTTCTCATTCATGGATGGATTTTTTGGCTACAATCAAATCAATATTTTCCCACAAGACCAATCTAAAACAGCTTTTATTTGTCTGTGGGGCACATTCGCCTATCGAAAGTTACCTTTTGGTTTGAAGAATTTAGGAGCTACATTTCAGATGGCAATGAATTATGCCTTCCATGACATCAAGCGCATTGTTCAACCTTATCTTGATGATTTTCCTGCTCATTCACCAAAGCGGACTGATCACCCGCAACATTTGAGAGCAATATTTTTACGATGTCAACATTATAAGATATGACTCAATCCACACAAATGTGTGGTTTGTGTTAGCTCTGGTCGATTGCTTAGATTCATGGTCTCAAAAGATGGAATTCGACTCGATCCAATTAAGGTTCAGGCAATCCTTGACTTGCCTCCACCTTTAAATTTGTTACAGTTACAGAGACTTCAAGGGAAGGCAAACTTTCTGAGGAGGTTCATTCCAAACTATGTTGAGTTGGCTAAAGGTTTCACTCATCTATTGAAGAAAGGGGTACCCTTCCATTGGGATCAGGTTGCACAAGCTTCCTTTGATGCTCTTAAAGATTCCCTAATTAGAGCATCATTAATGTATGCCCCAAACTATCAAAATACTATTACCTGTATCTCGCCACTGCAGATACAACCATTGGCATGGTTTTAGTCCAAGAAGAAAGTGGAATTGAACATCCTATTTATTACTTGAGTCGTAATCTCAACAATACAAAAAGTAAGTATTCTTATGTCGAAAAGTTAGCTTTGGTAGCCGTTCAAGCTGTGCAGAGATTTCGTCATTACATCCTCCTCCGAAAAACTACTATTATATCGAATTGCAACCCTATGACATACATTTTGTCACGTCAATTGCTGGGGGGCAAATATTCAAAATGGATAGTTATTTTGCAGGAGTTTGATTTGGAATTCATCAAATCTAAATCAAAGAAATCTCTTGTTTTCACCGAGTTACTTTGTGACCTTCCCTCATCCTCCAATGATTTAACATCAGAAGCATCAATCTTGGATGAGTCTTTGTTTCTTATTTCGTCAAGTGATCTGTGGTATGGAGATATACTAGTCTATCTCCAGACCCAAGCTTTCCAACCTAATACCTCTCACTCTGAACAGTGATGTACTCGATACCAAGCCAAAGATTATCTGATCATTGGTGATACGCTTTATTGTCATGGTGTCGATACGATTTTACATAGGTGCCTCACTCATGAGGAAGCCGAGAAAGCTTTGAATGAATGTCATTTAGGTGCTTGTGGTGGACACTTATCTAGATATGCTACCGCACAGAGAATTCTCTATGCTAGTTACTTCTGGCCAACCATATTCAAAGATTGCATTATTGTCGTCAGAAGTTGTCATTCATGCGAGATATATGACCGAAAAACCAGATTACCACTTGCACCATTGCATCCAGTCGTTGTTTTTGGTCCATTCGCCAATGAGGCATTGACTTTATGACATGTAACCCCACATCGGGGGTGGGGTGGGCATGGATATATTATAGTCGTTGTTGACTATTTTACCAAATGGGCCCAGGCAATGCCAACATTGAACAACTATGGTGAAACAAATTCTTTATTTTTCTTCAACCATGTGGTTTCCAAGTTTGGTGTACTACAAGCCATAGTTACAGATCATGGATCACATTTTCGCAATCACATGATGGTTGAGTTGACCACCAAGTTAGGACTGTCACATGATAGTTCTACTCCATACTACCCGCAAGCTAATGGACAAGTTGAGGCCATCAACAATGTCCTTAAGCACATGTTGCAAAGAATGACTGGAGTTCATAAAATAAATTGGCATTTAATCCTGCACTCGGCTCTGTGGGCATATCGAACCTCAGTGAGAAATGTGACCAGATTCACACCCTTTCAGTTGGTGTATGGTTTGGAAGCAGTCTTACCAATTCAATGTGAAATCTCATCTCTCAAACTCAAAATTGACCTGCTACCTGACACTTCTGAAGAAGAAGTGCGTTTCTTGGAGTCAATCCATCTGGATGAAACCCTTCGCAATGTGACATTGGCTAATGAAGCGCATAAGAAACGTATTAAGGCGCAATATGATAAAAATGTCAAGCCTCATGTCTTCTCAGAAGGTGACCTGGTCTTGCTTTACGATCAGGAGTCTGATAAACTTGGAGCAGGAAAATTTGAACTGCTTTGGATGGGCCCTTATATTGTTAAGCATGTTTTGACGAAAGGTGCCTACGAGTTAGTGGACTATGATGGGATTCCATTGTCGCAGCCCTGAAACGGGCTGTACCTTAAATGTTACTATGCTTAGTTAAGTGTAGTAAAGCTCACTGTACATATGCTTTGATTACGGGTGTGTGTTTCTTTTAGAGTTCTTATTTGGTTAAGTAATCCACTTTGCATTTGTTGCAGATGTCGAACTTTTCGGAACCATTTGTTGGTTATGCTGATGGGGCTAGTTGTAGTACACAGAATCTATCCTCTGTAGCATGGGCCATTTTCGCTCCAAGCGGTGAGTTAGTGAGTTTTAGAGGGATTTGTATTGGTCGATCGACGAACAATATCACTGAGTATAGCGCGTTGATTGAACTTCTCTCTGATGCCATTTCACTTGGCATACGTTGAATCATCATTAGGCTGGACTCACAACTCATTGTACTACAACTTACTGGTGTTTATATCGTCCAAAACCCAGCAATTCATCGCATGTTCCTTAGAGTTCATATTTTGGAAAGGTATTTTGAGTTTATTCAATATCAGCATATTTCCATAAATCTAAACACATTAACTGATTCTCTAGTGAATTATGTGTTAAATAGACATTTGTGACATATGTAAAGTAAATATTTTCAATTCACATCATCAATTGAATAGGATTGCATCACATAACCATAATAAAACTCTGAAAGTAAAATAAATCGTTTTTTTTTAAGTTTTTACAAACAGTTTGTGTCCAAGACAAAAATTGGTCATTTGACCCAAAAACTCAAAATGTATGCAGAAAACATCTAAGTAAACTAGTGGTGCTCATGATAATAGGTCACAACCTGTGCTATCATGTGTAAAAGCCTCATCCAACGACTCAGTGCACCAATGGTATGGCGCTGCAATCGCATAGGCAACTCCTCGATCCAGACATCTAGAATGCCTAGGGTCAAACCCTCTATGTGGTCCTATATCTCAACCAATGTCTCGGCTAAATATAAGTCTCGGAGAACTGCTCTCCCAACAAGTCTATGTGTTGGCCCACCTACCACTCATTGGTGCCCCGTAGGTCGAATAGGTCCAACGTCTACATACATAAAAAATAATTTTGTTTAGTCTTGGAGTTAGTCAAAAGACAAAAAAAAAATGTAGAAACTTTAAAATCAAAAAACACTTTGGTCAAACAATTTACCTATAGCACCCTTGTTTCCGGGAAAATTAGTGTCTTTTCAATCTGCTAGCACTCTAGGATTGGCAGCTATCCTAGAAATAAACAATCAAAGCAATTTAGGAATTTCCTCTATGTATGATAGTTAAGCGAGAGGTAAAGGAACCAACTTGGATCTTCCGCTTGACTCCTTGCTTAAACTCTCTCCCCCTCGACAGAGCTTGCAACTCCTTTCCTACTTATACCCCCTAGAGAATACTTGTAGAGAGAAAGTAACAAAACACCATCAAAGCATCTTGATCTATTATATCATAAGCATTACGGAATCAGAAATACAATAAACATACAATGGCATTCACAAATAACAACATTCACAAAAACATGATTGTATGGAGGAAAACCCAAAGAACTTTATTAAAATAGAAGGGAGAATTACAACCCAGATGTCTGATCTAGCATCATCCTCCCATCATCAAAGCCCTCTTCACCTCATGAAAAGCAAGATCAACCAACAATACAATGTTCCTTCTCAAAGACAAACTATCAGCACTTCCTTACAAATTACAAAATGCCAGCCCCTAGATCTCTCAGATGAGGGATCCATTTATAGATGTCTACAAGGGTGTGAGTCATCTCAAGAATTTTGATTAGTGTCATTCCACTTGTTGTTCTTGGTTCCACTTGGAGATTTCTTGGATCTCATACTCATCCCTGGGCGAATTCAGAGAAGCAAGTGCCATAGGAGAAGTTTCTAAAAGATTCCATGAGCATCCACTTAGCAGATTGTCTTGGACATTTGTCAATTCTCACTCATCACACCCCATAGAAGGCCTCTTTAGTATGCATCGCACCTGGCTAGTGTAGGAGTTAGTATGCATCGCACCCTGACAGTGGAGTAGTCAGTATAGTCCAGTTTTGACCAATTCTAAGTGGTTTTTCAGGTGGAACTTCTGGGGAATGATGTAATCAGTTGACCATGATCCTTTAGGGTATGAAACAACACTTTTAGGGGTTAAAGAGACCTTGGTTTATCGACATATAAGATTGGGGTTGTATTGCCCAAATATTTCTATAACAGTTGCCCCCTGAAGCGTGAAGTCGTAAATCTTTTAATGTCCGGTGAAATGATTTATCATGAGGATCCATGGTATTCGACCTGGAAGGTGACTTGTATAATATACAATTCAATACATCATCACAATATAATTTTCATGATCTAGCTGAGGCGGGCATTCCCATGCTCAACTTTATAAATTCATTTTCATGTACATAGAACATATAATCGTCTGCAGTTGTAGACTAGTGATTCTTTATATGTAGAGTCATCATCCCTTAACTTGGATGATCATCTGTGCATATTCTGTGTACATTCGATGTCCTTATATTCCTGAATATATCGCAGCCTAGATGGACAAAACTAGATCCAGGGTCTTCAAGCTCGTTCAATCTTCGCTCGATGTACAATCCATGTGAAAAGATATCCTGAAGTCAAACATGGATAGACATCGCCTGATTATCAGACAATAATGTAAGCTATTAACAGACGCGAGAGGAATCACCGATAATGATAATGACCCTCAAGGTACTACAATAAAATTCATGTGGTGTGAATATATGATTGGATGTCGAACACCACACAAAATCTTTCGGTCGAAGGCCATTGATGTAAACCTATCGTTGGAAGTGAGAAACTTGCCATTGAGGCATGCAAGCTTCAAAGTACTGAAATGGTTGTTTCTAAGTCAACTCCTTGGATAATGAGCTGATGTCGACAAGAAGTGACCCGTCATAGGAGGGCCTTAACGTATCCCACACCAATGACACGAAACGAAGCAAATGATTTTCTGGAGGTGAAAAACAATCTGACAATACAAGGTTCAGGAATGACGGCCATGAAAAATGGAGGGTGAAGGTATTGCAGTGGATGAGACATCAACTGGATGGTGAATTCTATAAATGACTTCTCTTGAACATATCGGTGACACTGAGATGGATTGGTAGCATTAACCCCAGAAGATGGATGGTATCATCTGAAGGTAAAAATGGTTTGACTGCCATCTTGACTTGTTGACTTTGGTCCGGTATGGACTCAGAAGATTCACTCTCAACGATAGGTGTTTCAACCGACGATTGAGTTATGTCAGTCAGATTTTCAACTAGTAAAGGACTTGGTGAGAGTTTCTTGTATCTAGGTGGAAGTCGTTGCGGTGAAGCAGGACAGTTATGCAAGACTCTCTTGGCCTCATCCAAAAAAGGACAACAGGGAAGGGTATGGTCCCCTTCACATAGTCTACATGGAGTTTTGACCTTTCCTTTCTGTCCGTGAACTTCACTATTACTAGTTGATGGTGTGCTGTCAACATGATCACCAGAGGTTGATGACACTAGATGGTGCGAATGGGGGGACCATTCTCTCAAGATCTGAGGGATGCATGGACATTCTCGATGAAAATGGTCTCCCCTACAAATTATGCAAGGAAATCTGGGAGATTTAGTGTGCGGATTTTCACCAGATGATTCATGGTTGCCCCCTTGCTTAACTGACTTCTTCTTCTTCTTCTCCTTCCCTTTCTTCTTCTTCTCATCTACTTGGTTACTAATATCACTATTTTCACCAACCAAAGAGGAAGAAGGGGAGGGATAAACAAATGAAGAAGAAGGCGAAGGGTCAATTTCAGTATCAACTGGTCGCTAATTCAATTGCTGAGGAATCCCGACATTTTGAACGACAAAGATTGAGAAAAGCTAGACCAGCAGACCAATTGTGATTTCTAGAAGGGACAATGTGGCCATATATGGAGCACAAATATTTCCCAAAGAAGAAAATGGACTAGGATTCCCCTCAAGAGGGATTCCATGATTGGTGGACTCCATTATCTCAACCTAAGATCAATAAAGGGATAGGGATGTTATTCTGAATTAAATAAATTTTAATGATACTTTGACACAACTTTGCTTTTTCAATTTTTAAGAGTCAAGAAAAAGCTAAAGATGACTCTAGTCCCCTTCGATTTTTAATGAGCCTGAAGTGACAAGTGCTCAGATGGACCTTTTCTTTTAAGGAGTCGAAAAGGAACGAAAGTGACTACTCTAGAAATCTAGACAGAGGGATTACCAAACCAATTGAAAAACTGCAATATACACCTTGGTGATAAATTAAAGAGAAATTACCAAGGACTTATGTACGGTATTCAATCTTCCTGAATGTTGTGTTTAGTGCATTGCGATCGATAGGACGGCAGACACGGCTTCCTATGGATAAAGGATATAAGCCTATTGTGCTCTCCCGGTGTATACTTGATGACACGGGGAGCACAAGTCCATGCTAGCACTTGTCGTATCAAAGAGGAGGAATCACCCAACCTTCGATGAAAACGATAGTTACTAGATTTTACGATGCCGGAACATGTCTCTAGCCTAGACCTCTAAATGTGTTGTGTTAAGTTCCAAAGTGTTGTTAAGTTCATTGAAATTTATTTTAGAGTTTATCTTGCTTAGAATTTTGCCTTTCAATGGTTCACCACGTGATGTGGATGTAAAATTCCTAAATGAAATCTACAATGATAAACAATCATTGTTTATTTTTAGCAATCAAAATCCTAGCTACTAAGGAAAGAAGATTACGGTTCTTTCAAACAAAGAGCAAAGAGCACACACTAAATTCACTTTTCCTAAATCATCTTTCGCACATAGTCTAAATGAAAATGCAAATGCATGTATTTGTTTTTCGTTCCCTTAATGTGAGGAATGCCAAAAAACAGAACTAAGTATAGATCTAAAAAATTCCACTCATAGCGACATTTCAACAATTTCTTTTCAAAATGGAAAGGAAGACTAAATGACACTTATCAATTATGAATAGAAAATGCTTTCAACACTTCAAATAAAAACAAATCAAATCAAATACATGTCAAGAAGTTCAATCGACTACCTAGAGAAGGAACACTCAACGACACTTCTCTTTTTGACACAGAAATGACAGTTAGGACACTTTTTCACCAAAATGACAGATCGATTTAAATAACTTTTCGACAAAGGATTGTACATGATGGACAAATACATAAAAAAATTTACTAATCCTTATCAATGGAGGCTGAACAACGTAATGCAAGTAGGCTTCAACAATGAGATATTTTTCATAAGCAGCAAAAACAACTAAACAGAGCTGGAAACAAAAACAAAAGACCCCAAATTTGAAGGAGAGAAATAGGATTACTCAGTCATCGCACCTATGCTTCACAGAAACAGGGATGCATCGCACCTGCTACACTCAGGAAGTGCGATGCATACTGGCTTCCAGTGACAGACAGTGTGATGGGCCAGGGAGCGCAACTGAGATGGGTTTTGGCTCAAATTTGTAGTTGATTTCAGTGAGTTAAGCTGAGCTATGATGGACAGTAAAGAGCAAAGTACAGGGGTATGATCTTGAGAGGTGACTGAGCTACCAAAAGGGCATCTAGAATGCTTGTAAGTCAGATGTTCAATTCATAAACTAAACTGGAGATTGACTGAAGCAACATTCATCTACTTTGCAATTGTAGAGCAAGAGCAGTTCGAAGGCTATCTGGCTAACTTCAGGCTTCGTCTATAGTTTATAAAGCAAACAACAACAACAACAAATAAACAAACTATTAGCTCCCCAACAGAGTCCCCATTTTATTTCCAGAAAAACTAGTGTCTTTTTTATCTGCTAGCCCTCTAGGATTGGTAGCTATCCTAGAAACAAACAATCAAAGAAATTTGGAATTTCCTCTATGTATGATAGATAAGAGAGAGGCAAAGGAACCAACCTGGATCTTCCGCTTGACCCCTTGCTTGAACTCTCTCCCCCTTGATAGAGCTTGCAACTCCTTTCCTACTTATCTCGCTTATAGAATACCTGTAGAGATAAAGTAACAAAACACCATCAAAGCATCTCGATCTATTATATCATAAGCATTGCAGAATCAGAAATACAATGAACATACAATGGCATTCACAAATAACAACATTCACAAATACACAATTGTATGGAGGAAAACTCAAAGAACTTTATTAAAATAGAAGGGAGAATTACAACCCAGCTGTTTGATCTAGCATCATCCTCCCAGCATCAAAGCCCTCTTTACCTCATGAAAAGCAAGATCACCCAACAATACAATGTTCCTTCTCAAAGACAAACGATTAGCACTTCCTTACAAATTGCAAAATTCCATCCCTTAGATCTCTCGGATGAGGGATCCATTTATAGATGTCTGCAAGGGTGTGAGTCATCTCTAGGATTTTTATTAGTGTCATTCCACTTGTTGTTCTTGGTTCCACTTGGAGATTTCTTAGATCTCTTACTCATCCCTAGGCGAATTCAAAGAGACAAGTGTCATAGGAGATGTTTCTAGAAGATTCCATGAGCATCCACTTAGCAAACTATCTTGGACATTTGTCCACTCTCTCTCATCACACCCCATAGAAGGCCTCTTTAGTATGCATCGCACCTGGCTAGTGTAGGAGTCAGTATGCATCGCACCCTAATAGTGGAGCAGTCAGTATGGTCCAGTTTTGGCCAGTTCTGAGTGGTTTTTCAAGTGGAACTTTTGGGGAATGATTTAATCAGTTGACCATGATCCTTTAGGGTATGAAACAACACTTTTAAGGGTTAAAGATTCCTTGGTTTATCGACATATAAGATTGGGGTTACAGTGCCCAAATATGTCTATAACAACCCCACTGTGCTCCAATTGGTAACATCATGTCTGGATCTTCGTGGAAATCCATCCCTGAATATGGATGCTCTACAATGGCCATATCCTATCAATCAAGCCACTTAAAGAATGCAGGGGTAAATGAGATCAATGACTGACCAACATGCCTAGCCATAATATCTACCCATATCTACATCTGTGGATCCCTAGGTTCAGATACACCCAGTGAAACATGTTGTGGTTGCATAAGTGGAATTCTCTCCAAGGAGAAAGAAATCAGGATCATCCCATAGCCAAAGTTCTTTGTCCTTTCACTTTTCACCTTGGTCAATTTTTCCTTTAAGGATGAAAGTACTGCCTCGCACCAGTTGAACACTTTTAGCTCTAAACACTCTAATGCATACTGCATGTATGATCTGTTTGCCAAATGCAGTGTCGCGCTACCAGCCAATTTGGCAATGGTAAAGAGGATCATCCTCAATGGTAAATCACTAACATCCCTGATGTTAATATTTCCATCCCTGCCAGGCTGTGAACCTGGCTGGAAAAACTATTGTATGTAATCTCTCATTGATTCACCACCTTTGGCAAATCCAGAAAGTGAGATGGGGGCACCTCGCCTTGACAGTCCTGTAAGAAATTATATTTCATCGATGGTAATTGATACCACTTTGTGTCATGTGAAATTGTTGATCAATAGGATCCCATGAATGAACAAGGAACTGAAAAATCTCCATTTGTTGTCTCATACCAGGTAATCAGAAATATTTGAGTAACCTGCAATTCCTTATGGCCTCAACCGTGCCCTATTTATTTAGGGCAATCATATCCTATTCTTCGTGCTCTCGTTCTCTCCATGTAATCGTCATTCTGATCCGATGAATACCTGAAAACAAAACCATAAGGCAAATTAGGATCCATTTCTTGCAAAAAATAGAGGAATGTTTGGGTAAAAACAACTGAATGAAATTGGATTTTGCACTCAGTGCAGCCCAACCTTAGGGACAATGCACTACAATACAGGCAGCTTTCTAGGTAAGTGCACTGCAGCGCACCTTTCGATGATTAAAGGGTGCGTTGATCCCATATTGGAAAATTGAAACCCTAGGGGCCCCAAAAACTCAAACTCAAAATTTTTGCCTGAAACTGAAAATGAATGATATGAAATTAAACAGAATAGAGATAGCTCCTACCTGGTCCGGACAGCATGAGGAATGGTCCACTAAATCCTCAGCAATCAATTGGTGAACTTCGAGGTAAAAATTGCTCGAAAGCACCAAAATCAAAGGGTAAATGTGAAATGGTAAAAATTGTTTTTATGTTTATTTCTTTCACATTAAATCACGTGAACATTAGTTTTTATTCATTTTATCCATGAAGCAGGTATTTTTAATCTATTATGATGCTGTTTTGATTAGGATTGACAACTGACATGCAGAATTTGATGTGCTCAAATGTAAATTGAACATCTTTGACCACAAAGACAACTTTTATCTCTTTTTCGAGCTTTGTTAAAAATGAAAAAGGAGCCCCCTTGTAGTCCTCTTTATGCTCTTTTCAGACTCTCTAAACATGAAAATATTGTTGAGCGCTTGTCCTTTCCATCTCGTTAAAGGATTGGAAATGATATCTCTCTTGTATTATTTTACGCTTTTTTGGACTTGAGAGATTAATCTACGAAAAAGAACTTTTGGAGTTTCATTTTCGTCCCTTTTCAAACTCTATAAACATGAAAAGGACCAAGTTATCTTTGTCGTTAAACTCATTAAAAGCATCAAATAGTGACAAACTTTTCCATCTAGACAAGACTGAGTTTCACCTTCACCAGACTCGTTAAAGCATCAAATAGTGCTGGATTCACCTGAAGGGTGGAATTATACAACAAGCATATGTTATCCTCCTCAAGCTTGATAAAAATAAAGAGGTATTGGTCAGTAATGACTGGGGAAAATTGGAAAAAGGGGAAAACACTTTATGGTAGCAAGTCGTTCTTGAACATGACACTTTCACCTCATTACCATGACTATGTGGGTTGGGTCATTCAGCTTGATTGTCATCACACTGTTGGTCTATCATACCATCCATTACTTTGTTTTGGGTCAATGCTACCAATTCATCTTAGTGTCGTCGACATGTTCAAGAGAAGTCATTCAGTTCAAACTTCATCCTTTGCAATATCGTAAACCTTCATTTTCATGACTGCCATTCCTGAACCTTCTGTCGTTAGTCGATTTTTCATCTCCAAAATCATTTACCTCATTTCGTGTCGTTGATGTGGGATACATCAAGGCTCTCCTGCGATGAGTCTCTTCTTGTCGAGATCAGTACATCATCCAAGAAGTTGACTTAGAAACACCCCTTCAGTACCTTGAGACTTGCATACATCAATGGCAGGTTTCTCGCTTCCGGTGATAGGTTGACATCACTGGCCTTCAACCAAAAGACTTTGTATGATGTTTGACATCAAATCATTTATTCACACCATGTGAAATGTACTGTAGTACCTTGAGGGTCATTATCATTATCAGTGATTCCTCTCGCGTCTGTTAACGACTTACATCATTGGCTAGTAATTAGACGATGTCTTCCCATGTTTGACTTCAGATCATCTATTCACATGGTTAGACTTGTACTTGAGTGAAATATTGAACAAGATTGAAGACCCCAAATCTTGTTTCATCCATCCTGGCTGCGATATTTTCAGGAGTACTAAATCGAATCTACAATGGCCTTACATTCATGGTCATCCATTCATGGGTCCTTATCTGTAGACAACTATACTTGTACATGAAATTAAAGTTTATAAGCTGAGCATGGGTATGCCTTCCCTCAGCAAGTTCATGAGAAAAAATCAAATTATCATGATATATGTATTGTAATTGATGCAAGTCACCTTCTGCCTCAAAACCTCCTCTCCACATGATAAATCATTTCACTCGACATATATATTTACGACTTCATTGTTTAGGGGGCAACTGTTACATATCCATTTGGGCACATCAACCCCAACCTACAGGTTAGTACTATTAGGGCCCATCAAACCCTAATTTAGTTGTTACATGCCCTAAATAAAGTAAACCATCAGAATGCCTCCTTCCCAAGAGATTCCATGACTGAAATCATCCAAAAATTGCCTCTAAGAAGATCAACGCAGGCAGGGCTTCATCAGGGCGCACTACAGTGCAGTCCAGTACACTGTCTAGGTGCTATGCAGCGCACTCGAGCCCTCTTTGGCCTGCACTGGCAAATTTTAGTGAAATTTCATTGGAGTTTGGGAATATTATTATCCATTGGATGCATCTAGAAGCTTCCCAAGTTTATATGCTCCTTTGAGCTCGAATTTGGATGAGGTAGGGAGTTAGAGAACATCAATCCCTTTATCCCTTCCTCCATGGAACTAAATTCTAAGTTTGGGAGGGCATTCATTATCACCATTTATGGCATAATTTCCTTCATTCACCTATAAAAAGACCACTCATCTAAGTGATCAGGGGCTAGAAATCATTGAATTATAGGGAGATGTTGTTAGTATGAGACTTGAGTTGGTTTCAAGTATTGTAATGATGTCAAAATGTCTTGCTTGTTATGAGGAGAGGATGGGATTGAACTAGAGGAGTGATACTGAATCAAACAAATTGGGTTGTAACTATTCCTTTTACTAATAAAGTGTTCAAAGCTTTTTCCATATGTTTGTATTGTCCATTGATGCTTTCATATGTGTATTATGAACTTGATTCCATTCTATGTTTAATCAATAGATCATTATCATATGCTTTGATTGGCTTTTGTCTTATGTCTATGTGTAGGTACTTTTCAAGAGGATTAAGTACGGAAAGGAGAAACAGAATTGGTTAAGGGAGATAAGGAGTAAGTGAAAGCTACAAGTAGGCTTCTTTACTATCTTATTTAATCTATTGGTTATAGAAAAGGTAGAGAATGCTTTGCACTGTTGTTATAGACTTAGCTACTAGTCTAGGGGTCAAAGTGTTTATCCGTAGACACTAAAACTTCCCAAAACAAAATGGCAACTCCACTGGGGAGTGATCATCCATCTTAGTAGCTTATCAGCCTCTTAAGACATTTCTACATACTGTACCATAAGGGCGTTACAATTTATCCTGAGGACCATTCACCTTTCATCCTAACCAAATGTACTAATATTTATTTTTAACTCGATGGTAATTTACAAAAGGCAAAAGTCTATTCAAATTTTAATTAGACTGAGTCAAAATGTTTAAAACATCTTTGTTGTCACGAAAAAAAGCTACATCTTAGAACTTTTTATAAAAATGTTTTTTAATATATAAAATAAAATATAGTTAAAATGTTTTTTAAAATGTATTACTAATTGTGTTTATCTTATATTTGTGTGATATGAGGTCGATTTCAACGTTTATCACTATAATCCCAGGTGAACCAAGTCATTCACTATAATTCCAAGAACGAGGTCTTTCGTGGCAGACCATAAATAACTAGTCATTGGAATAAGAAACCTTTGTCATCACATTTACTTTACATTTTCACAAATTTACAAAGTAAACTTCCAAAAAAAACTAAAACATTTTTATATTGATATACTTATAAAAAATTAATTTTATTTTATTATTACAATAGTTGTAAATTCTTATTTATAAAAAATAGTATTAAAATTAAAATTATAAAAAAATAAAATATAAAAATTCTAATGCAATAATATAAGTAAATATATAACTATATAATGTACATAAAAGTAAATAAACTAACCGTCGATGAAGATAGGCATCTTATCATGGTAACCACTGATTACCTACTTATCACAAACCATTTAGAACAGTTTCAAGACCATCCAAACTTTAATCAAATTACGTTTTTGATAAGGCAAACTAACAAGAATCAATAGGTAAATACTACTAATCATAATTGCATAAATATACTTCGTAGGTTACAGAGCTATAACTTATCATTAAACGCTCTGTAATGGCCTCAAACATATAAATTAATGGGATAAAATATAACTATAAATTATACTTCCTAAAGTGTTGTATCCTTTGACTCCAACAATCCATTGTATGTTGTGTCCTTTGAGATAGGGAATCATCCTGTTGGTTGCCATGGCCAAGACGAAAATCTCTGCAACTGTTTGAAAATGGCGATAGGTCATAGACAACCTCTTCAACTTTTTGAAAATGGTGATAGTTCATGGGATTCTGGATGTACTTGTTTCTCTCTGCTGAGAAAATTTTTATCTTAAAAAAATGCAGTATTCACCTGATAAGATTATTGTTAGTCATTCAAACAATAATAGAAAAAGTTTCAGCACTAACTGGTCTGGAATGGAAAGCCCAGAACCCAAATATAGCCAGAAATCGTTGACATTTCATTAGAACACCAAAAGTTTGAATACATGGAAATTTGTCACATATCTATTCTAAAACTTAAACTAAAGCAAAAAGAAAAGCAAAACAATATCTCATTTTTTTATGAAAGTTTTTGGCATTTATGATATTTTGGAATCTGCAATCGACATAAAGGTATTCTTGAAATTTTTCTTATGATCTTGCCCAAGACCATGTAGCAGAGAAATGAAGCTGAGTAGAACAATAAAGAGAAGCTGGCCCATACTTCTTGATGTGCATGAAATTGAACTAGAGATGACTCCTGCCCCTACCTCCAGTAGATCCTCTCATGCTCATGTTGGCATTGTGATGCATGTGTTGTACTTGATGGAAACCCACTTGTAGCAGAACAAGTATATGGCAACTAGATGAATCTATAGGATAGATCAGAGGTGATGATGGAACATAGGTGATGAAATGAGGGAAGAGAATAATGGTCAAAGGTTTGATACAAGGAGATTGTTAGTGTGTGTTGTCCTTGATATTTGATGAATGAACTAATTGATCAAAGTATAAACAGGCTGTGACAAAATGCATGGCAGTTGTGTTTATAGATATGACAAAATGTAGGGTAGTTCAGAGAAATCAGTTTAGCAGTAATGTATGATGAAAAATCACATTATAACGGTCAATTCAGAGGTAAACAAGATGTTGGAACAAAGGACTACAGATCAGAATCAAGAAGTCGAAGAAAAAGGATGTTTTCAGGTATGTTAAGTTATATACGTGAGTTCACTGTACAAAAAGAGCGTATACACACGGGTTCACTGTAAAAAAAGAGCGTATACATATGCATGCACTTTCACAAGAGGAAAAGCATTTATGGGATGAAAAATTAAGGAAATTAAGGTGAAAGAATACCAAAGGTCAATACCATGGTATTATACCACAATATTGAGTGGAGTAATGTTTATTTAATCCTATCTAAGAATAACACAGCTTCTAAGTGTTGTTTTGGTCTAAGGTATTGAGAAAGGATAAAACTATATAAGTAGGAGAAGATCAAAGATCTAAGTGCATATGTAATGAATATCTTATTAAATGTGAGATCAAAATAAATTATGCATGTTATGGGTTTCTGATTCTTTGCTTGATCTAAACTAAGTATGCACCTGAGTGTTTGATGATGGATGAGATCTAATAATGGATTATGATCATAATGACTTATCATTATGTGATTGATAATGGATAGGCTAGATATGAATGCTAATGAATGTTTTATCCTTTACATGTCATGATATGGGTATGTCTGAAGTCTGGAATGGCTGCAAAGTTATAAGTATTTGCAAATATATACGTTGGTTCTCCTTGGTGAAGGTGCGTATACACGTTGGTTCAGCATTTCCAAGTAGTGTATGCAAAAGAAAAGTCTGTTGTTCAGAGATGACTGGTCTATCTGATAAATGTTTTTGTTTTACTGTTGTTTGTCAATGATGTCTTCTTTAGATTTGAAAGTAAAATTGATTGTATAAGGAAATTGAGTCTGGTTGATTGATTGAGTAAGAAGGGTGATCCTTGCTGCTATCTATTTAGAACTCTGTAAATTGACAGTAGATCTCCATAATGTCACTGATTGGTACAGTTTGTGGTTCAAAGGTTTTATGATTCAATATCTTTATAGGTATACGCAGGTTGGGCTAAACGAAGTTGCATATACACACAGGTTGGCTTCATTGAAGTAGTGTATACATTATCCCACATGATTTTTGAGGCTGCAATTGGTTCTGGTTGTTGATGCAATGTTCTGGGTTCAGATTTGTGTACTGGTTACAATGATCTATCTGTTCCAGTTGAATGGTTGAATTTGACTAAGTTTGAATGAATGGTTGATTCATTTGTGTCAGAGGTTCATTGATTGTTTGATTCAGTATGTCAGAGGTTTCAGTGATTGTTTGATCTAATATGTCAGATGTTTCAGTGATTGATTGATTCATTTATGGTTTATTTAGAGATTGATGATTGGGTTTCAATTATATCAGAGATTGATGATTGGGTTTCAGTGATTAGTTGATGCAAATGTATTTCAATGGTTGTTGATTTTGAGCTTCATTGTTACTGATGGGTCTAGTGAGAAAATTTGATGAAACAAGGCCTTCATATTGTATTTTGTGTATCAGGAGCATCCAGTCTGAAAATTAATGAAACATGGTCCCTGGAGGATACTGAGGGTTGGAGCCTTCAGTGAGGAAGTCGAAGCTTCTTGCCAGTAGTGGCTAATACATAGATCAGGGGGTTGGAGCTCCCTTCCAGTAGCAGCTGGAGAATGAGTGAAGGTTGGAGCCTTTTGTAGGTCGGTGCCTACATACTGGTAAACATATCAGCTAGTACAAGAGCTAGGGGGTTGTAACTCCCTTCCAGTAGAAACTGGAGAATGAGAGAAGGTTGTGTCCTTCTGTAGGTTGGTGCCTGCATACTGGTATGGGTCTGCACCAGTACAAGATTGTAAGTAGATTATTCTTTATATTAAAAGAAGATACAGACAACAACAATAGGTGGTTTCTCTCCCGCATTGGGTTTCCACCTTAAATCTTGGTGTTCATGTGTGTTGCTTATGTGTGATGATTTATTCTGTTATTACTGCACATGTTACTGTTTAATGTTTAATAAAGTACTATTGCACTAATTAA
This sequence comes from Pinus tabuliformis, assembly GCA_031772625.1. Classification (NCBI taxonomy): domain Eukaryota; kingdom Viridiplantae; phylum Streptophyta; class Pinopsida; order Pinales; family Pinaceae; genus Pinus; species Pinus tabuliformis. Next base: position 501,511,620 of record CM062818.1, on the reverse strand, counting down.
ATATTAACATATGATGAATTAACTAAATCATAAGTTCACTGGATATACATTGGTTGCCTTAAGAATAGTTTCATGCACACGCAAGTTCCATTCACTGAAGTAGTGTATATAAATCTAATTATGGAAATGAAAAAGTTATTGATTTGTAAATACTGATTCACCCCCCCTAGTATTATTACCAATAGCCCATGCCAGGGAAACACTCATCATACAAAAAACTGAATTATTTCCACCATTTTTTGCTCACATCATCATCCCCATGCACAGAATGACGACCACCATCATAAGAGAGAACATCATAGTTAGCAAAGGAGACATATTTGGAGAGTGATTTGATCTCATATGAATCAAATAGAGAGGTGCTAAAATCATTGGTGTAGGCAACCAACTTGATGATGTTCTTGGTTTATGAAAAAATAACCTCATCCTCGGCTTTAAACGCGACCCTCTTGGAAGAACATGATCTGCTACTTCTAGGGTACTGATTGTAGGAGTCTAATCCATTAAAATCAAGCTTCTTGGATGCAACTTCCTTGGAAATATCTAAATCTATGTAGCTAAATATGTCATTTAGATAATCATGGTTGTAGGATACAACAGAAGGAGGGGGATGTGCGGAGAGAGGTTGTTGCTTCTTCATGATGTTGGAGTATTGGCCCTCCTGCATGGTTCCTTCTCCTCCACGGCCACTGTGATACCAAGCTCTAGTGGCCATATTCATGCTCTCCAATTCCATTTCTCTCTGTTGATACTCATGGATTGTGTCTCTTTGACAATCCCAAGAAATGTCAGTTTTATAGATACTGAGATCCTTCATTTCAAACTTTTATTAATTAAATTAAAACCAACTAAAATGAAAAAATCCTTATGATTAAATATTTGGCCCACAGATGAAGAACCCAACGTGTAATTTTGTAAAATATAATTTGACCATTGCCTCCTCTAAATAGATTTGTGATTTGCCTAGATTACTACTTTAGGAGACACTAAGTTGGAGTTGCTCAAATTATTCTAAAAATTCAACTTTGACTTCTTGCTTTATTCTACCATCACTACCAAAAACAACATGCATAATTCAATTACATCATAAAGCCTAAAATTTTCAATAATTCCATAACATTTTTTTTTTGCTAAGTAAGGTTAATCTATTAAAAGGAAAAAAGGTATTTACAGAGAGGAACTGGCTGTAAAAGAAAACAGCCTATCTCAGCTTGCCGAAGAACTGGTTCTAAGACTGCCCCAACAGAGGGGAAACCAGTCTGATAGTGCGGGAATTACAAAAAGAAGAAGGACATCATTGAACATTTTCCTCAGAGTTTTGTAGAGAGCTAAGAAAACAACATAAAACCAGCAATTCATCCTACTGGATGTACCTACATGGACAAAATAGAGGTGGAACCAAACGTTATATGAAGTGCCACCTAGCATTAGTAATTTGGTTGATGAACTCCTCCGTGGCAGGTCCCTCCACCATTGGGCAGCTCCAATCCTCGTGGTTATCTGGCTGCGATTGCTCGCCTTCTCCTCTTCCTTCAGCCTGTTGTGTGTTCTCCTCGTTCGTCTTGCCCACTTCCATGTCTGGCTTGGCACGCTGAGGCTCTGTATCCTCCTGCCTTTCCCTCATAGCCTTCTTCCCTTTCCGCTTAGGCTGACCACCGTGTGCAATTGCCTTGTCTCTTATTTTGTTCTGCTGGTCTCTGCGGTGACTAGGTTCTGGTTTAGGCATGTCGCCTCTAGGGCAGGGCATCTGGGCACTTTGAATCTCTTCCTCGAAGAAGGAGATGGCGATGGTGGCTGTGATAACAGGCTGGTTGAGAGTGCTGCGGAAGTGGAAGAGCGTAGTATGGGCGGAGGGGTGCTGGGGCAGAGGAAATGGAGCTGAGCGAAGGCATGCTCTACCTCGTCTGCTTCTAGTGTTGGGATGGCGAGGATTTTCCGCAGAGGAAGAGGGAGAGTCCGAGATGCTATGCCTCCAGACTTGCTGTTGAGAGCTGCCACCTCTCGAACCACCCCTTCTGCTAATTAACCGTTGTCTCACCATGATGGGAAATGGAGCAGAGAGAGCACACAGGTTCTCCGAGAGAGGAGAAAAGAGCCAATTTGGAGCTGGCGGAGGGCACGTCTCAGAAGCCGAGCATGACCCAACAGCGTCCCAGAACCCACCTTCGCCCAAGCAACAATGCATATGAAACTTCCAACCGAGACCATCTCTATACATGAGATTGATTGCCACCAGCTCTTCTCGACTTTCCCCCACCATAACTTCTGCAATAAATGGAGCCGAAGCCCAGCTATACCTGAAGCATGCGGAGGTGATGGTCCGGTCCAAGTTCCAGCTGTGCATGCTGCCTTCCCAATGCTTGAGGCCATGTGAACTCACCCTCCTCTGTATGAGGCTCGTCCCATCCTGATCCAAGTGGCGCTGGGCTGGCAGGTGTCGTCCTGCTTTGCCGCACCCCTGTCCCATCTCCTTAAATTCCAACTGAAGCACCCGCATTGGGGGAATAATTCCATAACATTACAAATAGGCCTATAATTCATTACATAGGTGTACAACTTTTCATGATTCAATCACATTGCAGATGGATCAACATTTCATATTTTTTTAAATTTATGGAGGTAATAAGCAATGGACTAATGATGAATATTTCAAAATATTCACATGTGCATATCATGGCAAAGGCCTAAATTGTAATGTCTTCATAAACTTAAATCACTTTTTTGGACTGGGCATTTTTCCCAATGCATCTCTTTTACTCAAATTGGGCTACATTTAGATCACATAAAATATCACATCATTCTTCGTCTATGCTCTTTTCTTATATGCTATCGTCTTACAACATTTCCTTTGCAACATTTGGTGCAATTTCTAGGTTATCTGCTTCACATATCAATTTATTATATATTGCAAAAGCAAGCCTATAGAGTTTGATTTGTTTACTAAATTCTATTAATTTAGCAATAAGCAATGTAAGTTATATTTTTTATGCAATTTTTCGTAAACTTGAGTGGAAAGAACTAAGTTGCTTGCAACTCTTTTAATATGGACATTGAAACTTGAGTTGTAAGGACTAAGTTTCCCTGCAATACTTTTAATATGGACATTGAAACTTGAGTTGTAAGGACTAAGTTTCCCTGCAATACTTTTAATATGGACATTCAAATATTTTACTTGTGGCTGATGGTAAAATATTATTTTGTTATTAATATATTTTTGTTTTAAGTATTACATGTAAATTGAAGATAAAATGTCATGCAATATCAATAATATTATTCTTTGTCAACTCCATATTAAGTAGTGAAGAAAGTATATATCTGCCTCATACTAAAAAGTACTTTCTTTTAGTTTAGTTTTTTCCCACTTACTTTATCTCTTTATCTAAAGTTGATGTAAAATTAAGGTAAAATTGAAGTATTTTATTTATGGTCAACAATTATTTTTTTAAATTAATCAACTTAATTAAAAAACCAAAAAATACATAATGACTTTGAAGATAAATCTCAACATTTGATTTGCGAATAATTATATTAAGAATATTCTATAATATTATATGGAGATTACGATCCACCTAATAATTATTGATAATTAAATTAAAATTCTAAAATCTTTATTCCAAAATAGACATGTCTATTCATGTAACTATGCTCTAACTAACTACCTTAGCATCTAAAATCCTTATTAAGAATAAATTTTATAATGAACATAAAATCAATTAATTTAGACATGAGTAACACTAACCTTAGGGTCATGGTTCCCAATTAACAAAAGTAGATAGAAAATATACCACCCGATCATTTCTAGTGATATCAACACCAATTGAATAGCCTACTCTTTGTTATGGAGAAATGACTATCAAGTGAATATATATACGAAGAAGATGATGATGATTAGTGTCCATTAATGATATTATGGTCTATCAAACTTTAAGTAAGTAAAATATTTCTTGGAATTCCTTAACAGTTTTATTTTTATTCTTGAAAAGTATTAAGAGAAGTGTTCCAAGATCACCATAGTTTTGCTAACTTAAAAGGTCAAGAAGTTTGGTAGTTTGAGAAATATTTTGAAATATGGACAATTTAAGAGAAAGTGATTTCCATCTTCAATCCTCTTAATGTCACAAATGTTCTTTTATAAATAGACATGTTTATATAGTCTTTGTGATGCTCAATAATCTACATCAAACATAAATTGACAATGCAGAAGGAATCCCCTCATTAGAATTCTCCCATGTCCTAAGTGACTTCAATAAACAAGTGGACCATTGCAATAATGAGAGGTGTAAATTACATATGGGTGAGTTGAAAGTCAATGGCCAAATTAAGCCTTCTCTAATCCCTTAGAAATGGATGGAGTTAAACTTAAAAATAAAAAATAAAAATAAAATGTTAAAAAGAAATGTTGGGGGCCCATGGAATAACATGGCAACTTCTATGAAGATAGTGCATGCAATAAAACCCAACATTCACTCCTATATCATTTTACAAGTTGTGAAGCTCCAGATGATAATTCCTTCCAAGCATCAAAGTATTGAGTACCTCACGTCCTATATCATACTCCCATGGGTTGCTTCAATATGCATGGGGAGTTAATTATGAAGAGTTATGGTGACTTGTGTGTTCATGAATGTGGGAATATGGTGAAAGGATGGTTGGGGTCAATCCCACTACAAACCTTCAGTGTATGATGTTCAAGTGTGGATTAATTTCGCTAATAGGAATGAGTGAAGCAATCATTCCCTATTTGGGCAGATTTCCTCAACAGGCAATGTTTTTTTAGGAGGAAGTGGGAATATTTTCCCTTCGAACCAGGGACAAGTTCTTGTGGCGGCCAGTGGAGGCCATGAAATTCTCCTCAGTGACATTTTCTGGCAGTTTTGGAGCTAGGTGTGAGTTTCTTCTAGGTTAATATTTAGTTTGTCTATATGTCTTCACATTGGCATGTAATGTGTGTTATCATGGGTAAATGTCTTCATAGTAGTTTTTAAAATGTAGCATCACCTGGATTTTTTTTATGAATGGTGTATGTCTTAGTTTGGTTCGAGAAATGTCTTATTAGTCATAGTGGATAATTATAGGAGGAAATGACTCCTATACTATGCTTTTAATCCTCTTATAACAAGGTTCCTTTATGTATCTTAAAATTGGCTAATTATGTGGGTCTCTATGGAATATTATGGTCCCATTCCTTTTACTTTGGTCAATGTTATACAGGGCCTTCTTGATCTTGGTATGATTCAGAGTTTAGTCCTGAATAGATAACTATGTTTCCACATTTCGATCACTTAAGGAATTAAAAACAAATTACCTGCACATAGTTGGTTTCTCAAGGGTTTGGGCATCAAACTAATTTTCCTCAACAAAATTAGTGTTGTTGAAATTAACAGTAAGGCATCCATGGGGTGTAATCACAAGGAAACCATTGTCCATCTTGCAAAGAGGCTTTACTCACTGTAATTGGATATTTTCAATCTTAAATTGAAGTATAAGGAACACACAACTTCTACCTCATGTGTCCTCCATGAGGTGAAAGGAAAATGAAGATAAGTGAATGCACTTCGAAGGTAGATAGAAGAGCTCCAAGCACAACTGAATAGCTCATCTCTTAAGATGATGGATACAATCAATTCAAATAATGTTAACTGTCCTAACTTACATGAACTTGCCCAAGATTTGAATAACATGATCAGTTCAATCATTCCAAACACCATCAATAGTACTCACGTAAATGAACTTGCCCACGAATTAAGCAAGATCATTATTATGAAATATTATATCTAAATTCAAGGTTGAATGAAATGTAAAGTTTTCTTTTTGATGGGACATTTTTGTAAGGTGTACACCTACAAAACCCCCTTTTATGATGTTGTGTCCATCCAGGATAAAATTGTAATTTTATTGGATAGAAGGGAACACTATGGATTTTTTTATATAATTATATGTAATACTTGAAGTACTAGATGCTATGGAGGTGTAGAGTTCTATTTTAATACAAAAATTCTCATTTTGATTTTAAAAAATACATAAATTAACATATATGAAAAACATATGATTATCATCAAATTTCCACTTAATAAGAAAAATAAATTTTAAATTTTAAAACTGTTTGGAACCATATATATGAAAACAAAGATAAGGAAACGACATGATGGAGAATGAAATGTCTATAAATTCGTTGAATTACATGCCACCGAATTCACGAGGAACTAAACTAGCAATTGCACCACATGTTGCAAAGGAAATGTGGTAAGGCGTAGCATATCGAAGAATATTATAGATGAATAAGATGTGATATGTTATGTGATATAGATGTTGACTACTCGGGAACTATTCACTTTGCAACATAAATTACTTCCTTTAATAGAAATTAATAAATAAATTTAGCTTTATCATTTATTTGTATTATTACACTAAACTAAAACTTATTCAAACTTCTAGAGTTGTTCTACCAAATACTTTTTCAAGACAAACATCATTTGTGAATCTACTTGGAAGTAATATATGTTGAATGAAACACTTCTCAGAGGTCAATAACAAAAATAAAAGTGAAATTAGGCACAATGCTACATATCCTACTCATAACAGAAAATGCACTTGCTTGTTTGGCTTAAATTCTTCCCTTGTAAAAGGAATTTAATGCAAAATGAATGGACAAAACCTTGCAAAAAGGCTTTGTAAATCCATTGCTCAAAGCCAATGTCTTATTATACCGTTCATTGTTCTCAGCCCAGAGGTCACTGAATTCATCCAGAAAGTGAAGCTTGTAGGTACTTGTGAGGGGTTCGAAGAACCTAGTGTCCATCTTATTTGTGGCAATATACACATGTCTACTATTTCTATTATATACCTAAGTTTCTCTAGTAGGGCATCAGGGATTGTGTCCTGGTCTAGATTAGGCATCAATTTCTTTGTTTTCAATTTCACATCCTTCATGTTCATCATTACATCTTTGTCTTACAATATGGATGTCGCAAATTGGACGTTTTTCTCTCCTCACTAGCCCCTCTCAAATTTTGTGCAGTAGCTTGAAGTCTTTCCTTCCCTTTACATAGGCAAGTTTCAGATTTATTAGTTACACTCAGGAGTGTATTATTCCACAGTTTGTGTTTTAGTATGTTCCGATCTTGGGAAGCCTTCAAATTTTGACTAACCTTCTTTACAGTTTGTTCCATTTCATCTAACATGTCTGATCTTAGTTTGATTTTATCTTAGGTTAGGATATTTAGAATTTTTTTTTTGTAACTATTAATGTATGCATGAAATCGAAATCTTAAATCTAACTTTTCAAAATCTTTTTTCAAGGGAGCTAGATGAGATTAACATTGAATAGTTATAAAATTCAAAATAAAGAATTTACAAAGCTACTCTGCCAAAATTTAACTTGAAACAAATTCTTGACAAGCACCATATTTCACCCTTGCAATAATAAGCCAAATATTCCCAACCAAAATTCATATCGAGGTATACCACATCCAACTTGTGCATAATACACATGTCAGAGTAAACTGAGTTCCACATTGTGTATTTTATCCACATTAGCATTAAGACATGATTTGTGCACACAAGTTGTCTAGAAGATTGTGATCTTGAGGAAACCTAGAATATTTCAATGATAATGACATTGGTTCAAAACCTGGTGGCCTCGCTCCTTAAGATGATATCATTAACCAAATTCTTTCAAGGTGGCAATCACATTTATATGAAAACACCAATTCCATGATAAAGAAAATATATATTAAAGGAAACCCCTGTACTAATGCAGTTTTCTATTCAGTTTCAAGGTGACAATCACATTTATATGAAAACACTAGTTCCAAGATAATGTAGAGACACATTAAAGGCATCCCTTGTACTAATGCAGTTTATTGTGTAGATGAAGTTATAATTATCACCATCTTCCATTTCTAGATATTGAGATTGATGATATTTATCTTCTTTTCTTAGATCTATTATGTAAGAGTAGTATGAGTTGGAAGCATTTTCTGTTTCTGAATATCAGATGAAGGTACAATAATCCCCCTCATTTGGTAGGCGACAATCTGTATTGTTGTGACCTTTATCAAATTTTCCCACTACAGACTTCAAATCATTAGCTTCACTTTTCAAAATTTTAGTCATATTTTCCATCACAATATCATCTTCTTCAATTTTTCCCTTTTTCCCATTACCTTCATCATCTACTTTAGATCCCTCAATTCAGGTTTCACAATCTTCTTCACCTTCTAAAGAAGTTTTGGGTATGACTGGAAGCCACCCTTTCAATGACATCCCGCTTGTCCAATCCACATAAAGAGCTTTATTTGTTCTAGGGTTTTGCACCCATGTTGAATTGACTGAACCACTTCGAAATAATCTTGAAAAAGAAGAAAAATTTACAAAAATCCTCCTATTGGAAATGAATAAATGCATGGGTTTAGAAGACAAGAATACCTGGAGAATAGGTTTAGATTATTGCTCGACTCTAAAGAAATAGTTTGTGTTTCAGTATGTGCCTTGCTCCCATATTTAAGCCTCTTTGGATCTTGTCTAGATTCTCTAGTTTGATTTTGTCTATAATTATCACCATCTTCCATTTGCAAATATTGAGAATTAGCCCTTATTTTGAGATCATTCGATTTGTAGAGTCATGGTAATGTAAGCTGCATTGCCTTGTATTATCTTCTTAAAACAATATATTCTTTGTTTCCAAATAAGTTTGTTTATTCCATGTTACCAACAATATGGTTTATGAACTATGTCATTAGATCAGTAGGGATGTAGTGAAAACATACAGTACCCGTGAAAAACGTTTCTCCAATTTTATTACCCCTTGGGTTACTAAAGAAAATATAACTCAGTTACCATCGTGATGTTGAATTCCATGATGTTATGACCCTTGTGAGACCTGAAATTCATGGGTATAAGGGAGGCATAGTTACAAGATAACATGTTTCTTCCTTTCTTTTCTGGTTACATAAACCCTTCATGGTAGAGAGTTAAACTTTGGCAAGTTCTTGTATTTAAACCATCAACCCTACTCCTAGATACCCCATGTTGCAACCACTCTTAAAGCCATAAAAATGCTTGGAACATTTGCTTTGTTTCAACTATCACTCCTTAAGATTGGGTTTAAAGAGTTTAGATCCTAAAAACCTCTGCAAGTATGGACATGAGAAAACTATCACCAAAAATCAAATTCATGAATAAATGTAATAATGAATTCATTGAATGAATTTGACTTGCATTTGAATTGTAAGTTAAAACTGCAGGTATGGTTTGAGTCTGAATCAAACTCTGAGGAGCTACTTTGACCTGATTTCCACAAAACGTAGATTCAAACTTAAGAGTTGACTTGGCCTATGAAGCCTCTAGTGGTACTGGTTGTCCCTTCAAAGAGTACATGCCATTTCATCATCATATCAAAATAAACTTTCCCTATGTAACTATTAATGTATGCATAAAATATAAATCTTAAATCTAACTTTTATTCAAGGGAATTGAATAACTATTAATCATTTTTAACTATGTAACTATTAATAATTTTTATTCAAGGGAATTGAATGAGGTTAACATTGAATAGCTACAAAATTAAAAATAGATAATTTGCAAATCTACTCTGTGAAAATTTAACTTAAAACAAATTCTTGACAAGCATTGTATTTCACCCCTGCAATAATAAGCCAAATCTACCTAGAAATGTAGACCAGGGTATACCACATCCAACTTGTGCATAAAACAGATGCAAAAGTAAATTGAGTTCTACGTTGTGGATTTTAACCACCTTAGCATTAAGACATGATTTATGCACGTGATTTGTCTGGCAGGTTGTGATCTCGACACAACCTAAAATATTTCAATGATAATGACATTGGTTCAAAATCTGGTGGCCTTGCTCGGTAAGATGATATAATTAACCAAATTCTTTCAAGGTGAGAATCACATTTATATGAAAACACCAATTCCATGATAATGCAAAGATATATTAAAGGAAACCCCTGTACTAATGAAATTTTCTATACGATTTCAAGGTGACAATAAAATTTATATGAAAACAACAGTTCCATGATAATGCAGAAAGACATTAAAGACATCCCTTGTACTAATGCATTTTTATGTGCTGATGAAGATATAATTATCACCATCTGCTATTTGTAGATATTAAGATTGATGATCTTTATCTTCTTTTCTTGGATCTCTTATATAAGAGCAATCTAAGTTGGAGGCATTTTCTATTTCTGAGTATAGGATGAAGGTAAAAGAATCCCCCTCATTTGGTAGGTGACAACCGTATTGCTAGAATATCTATCAAATTTGTCCACTATAGACTTCAAATCATTAGCTTCACTTTTCAACTTTTCAAACATATTTTCCATCACAGGATCCTCTTTCTCAACATTTCCCTTTATCCCATTGCCTTCATCATCTACTTTAGATCCCTCACTGTAGCTTTTAGAATCCTCTTCACCTTCAAAAGAAGTTTCGGGTATGACAGGCATCCACCCTTTCAATGAAATCTCGCTTGTCCTATCCAAATCAAGAGCGTTATTTGTTCTACGGTTTTTCACCCATGTTAAATTGACTGAACCACTTTCAAAGAATCCTGAAAAAGAAGAGAAATTTACAAAAAGACTCCTTTGGAAATGAATGCATAGGTCTATAAGGCAACAATACCTGGAGAAGAATGGTGAGTTTATTGTCCCTATGGGAAATGCAACCATTCCCATTTGTTGTAGCCTCAACAATCCTTTTCAATGCCCCATACCCTTGATTTATTTTACCTGTCTTGTCAACAAGATGGAACTACACATTACTTTTTCTAGACGTATATCTATTACATGAGATGCATGAATGTGTGTATGTGTGTTTTGAAGTGAGAGAGAAATAATGAGCACTGAGAACCTTTATATTTTCCTCTACCCCTATCCCAACTTGTCTGGTGTTTTTTGAGCCAGTCATGTCCACAAACACCAACCTCCCTCCAACTGATGGCACATCTACTATAATCTAGAATTTTAATTCCATTAGCATGGACATTGGCCTTTGACACTAAAAAAGGAAATGGGAATATCCAAAAACACCATGCATGAACATATATGATTATGCAATCATAACAAAACTTAAGATACCTTTCTTACAAAAATGTAAAATAACAATTACAAATATGCAAAAATTGTAGCACAACCTATGCAGGGATCCCAATGCATAAAAAAAACTCATTACAAATATTATGTTTTGTAGATATCCAATTCTGAAATCTATCTAGGATCATTTTTATATTACAGTATAACAGATATTTACATATGTTTAGAATATTTAAGTAGTCAAACAATTAGATAGTTTCAACAATCATACAGTTTCAAGGAAAAGGTAGTAAGACAAAGTGAGCTACCATGCAATGGTTGTGAGAGCTCCTCTCGTTGCAATTCGTACTCTTCACAATGAAAAAGGAAGTAAGACAAAGTGAGCTACCATGCAATGGATGCAAGAGCTCCTCTTCACAACACACTTTTTCTCCACCATTTGCATTTCCCAAAAAAATTCCTTTGCTTTCTTCCCACTTATTGAACATGCATTTTTAATCTTTAAACCCCGCACCTCCAATCTCGTCTACAATGCAAAAACAAGAAATCTCACCCCAAATCACTCAAAAGACAAATTATAGAAAAATAACATCAATGACAATCCACTAATAATCCCGGGGATTGAATGAATATAAAGACCACACTATGGTAGTTTCTCTGAAGTCAAACATTGCATTCCAGTGATTAGTGGTAACATATATTTTCATTGATTTAGGAAACCTAACCTACATAAGGAATAAAGGGGTATTTATGGAACAATTTAGAACTATGCATCTTTTATTTGATATTAGGCTCCTTTGCACATGTTTTAAGAAACTTACACTTTGTATCCCCTAGACATTATTTTTTTTCTTGCTCTAATTACAGTAACGTCCATAGACAACAACCTCACACTGCAAAAACTATTTACAATATGCAATTAATTGAATCATAAACTTAAGAATAGAGAAAACACCAACAAAATTGACCAAGGTTGTCAATTCTCTTCATGACCTTCATGATCCAAATATTTATAAGGTAAAGTAGGTTAAATGTTGCACTACATGCACCATTTTATGAAATAATACAAATGGCATAGTTTCAACCCTAAAAAAATGGCACCTAGAGCTCCTGGTAACAATCCTTATAACTACATCCACCATTTCCATGTATTTCGCCATCTGGGACAATAAATTGATTTTGTTGCTCCTATAACAAAAAGGGCCTAAGAAATCACCAGAGGGGTCTCAACACAAGAAAATTGTAATAGTAGATGAAGGCTTCCTCCTCTAGTAAGAGGAGGAGGAGGGCAACAGCTTCATGGGCATGTGAATAGAAACTGAGTTACAAAATGAGTTGTGGAGAGATGTTTTCACTCACTTGTAAGCCTCGATGGTGTCATCAGGAATGAGCAACGGGCCATGGAGAGCCCCTCCTCACTGCCAAAGACCCCATTCCCAAAAACAACAAAACCTTCTCAATGACCTACCTTTCCCATCGCTCTAGGGTTTCATCCACACAACTTGTTGTGCAATTGTAGACAAAGATTGAGAAGAATTCCTTAGAGACATTGAGGGATAGGTTCTAGCTCATCAATTCCAAACCCGCTATCCTGATTCTCGATAGTTCACCCACCTCCATCAATGGAGAAACAAAACCACAAAACTCGAACTGAAAACCATAGAATCTGAACACCTCTTTCACTGAAAGCAATAAGATCCACACTCTAGCGTTTCAGTGTGATGGAAGGAAGGAAAGTAGTGGAAATAAAGGAATCGACTCACAGTTCAGGTGGTTGAAGATGGTTGATAGGTGGTTGGATCCAACAGTCGAAAAGGTTTTAATCATCTAACAATCGATCGAAAAGTACCAGATGATGCAGAGTGGAAACGCAAGGGAGCTCTTCCCAGAGGAATGCCTTACGACGTAATTAATACTTAATTATTATTATTATTATTATTATTAACATTAATACACATTACTTAATTTATTAATTATCATCTTAATTAATTTTATTAATAAAATCAATGATTAGTTAACATTAATAAATTATCTAATGAAGAAAGTTTTTAAGTACCTCAAATATTTGATTCCTCTTGACCCTTGAAAGATCTAAAGTTAAGATGAATTTAGGTTAGTTTTGAACAACACACTAATAATAATAATTTTGTTATTTTCACTTGTTTTATATAATATACAGAATTGTTTTTGTTATTAATTCTTTCTCTTTTTTAAAATTAAATTTTTGCATGAAAACTTTATATTCAACATTGAAGGAAATACAAATATGTATAATACTTTGAATTAGAAAGAATATATCATATCCAAATCTTTTACTGAAGATGCATATTGAAATATTTGATTTATAATTCACATTAAACTTTACATGAACTCCATGTTATTGAATTAATTACACATCTCCCTCACAATAGGAAGTCAAAGATAAGGATTTTTTTATTTTTATTTATACCAAGTTGACATAAACTTATTGCACAGTGTCACACCTTAGACCACATACATAAAAAAAAAATTAATATACGCCTATATAATTAATCTTGCTATACATTGCTTGATGCAACTTTAATGTCTGCACGCACATTTAACTCACATAGAATTATTCACATACTTACTACCACACATTACACAGCTTATTAATCCTATGTTAAACTTCTGTTGTAATCTTGGTTTACATACGCTGCGTGGCAATAACATATGATGTCAATGGGTTTCGGTGTAACCTTTGACTTCTCGGTGGAACTTAGCTGTTAGTCCACCCAACAGTTGTGAGTATTAATGAGGCGCAGGCTTTGGTGGTCCTGCCGCAGCTCTTGCAGGCGCCAACTCACCCTTGCCTTAATAACATCCGTCCTTATAGCGAGAGGTGGCATTGCTTGGCTCCTCTGGCCATGTGACATCTCGATCACCGTGTTCTCGGCCTTTTCGCCTTGCGTTCCCGCCTTGCATGGACGGACAGGATCTCTCCCATGGATCGAAGGGTTGAGGTTCGATCGAGGGTTTAAGGCATTACATAACTTCAACCAAGCAGTCACGGGGTTTATTCTTTCGTTTGTTTCCTCCGACTCCGTCTCGGCGTTCCACCTCTGGTTCATTCTCATCAGCGTTATCTACTTAACCTGCATCTACTCCGGAGCTGTGCAGTGGCCGCCTTCAATACTACACAGGTAATGGTCTCGATTCTAAGTGTACCGCATGTATTTACAGTTGGTTTATTTGTTATGATTTCTTACAGACTTGTATTCTTTTGCTCATAGGGCATGCAGCTGGGTTATGCAACCCCACCGGTGGTGTCAAGCGGCTATCCATGACGGTTTCACCCTCGCAGCGGCCACAGGTAAGCTTCAAAAACTCGGTTTCTCTGCTCCTGTATACAAAAGCTTCGCGGTTCATCGATTTTAAGCTATTTAGGTTATGATTGCAGACCGCTGTTCGAATGAGGGCCTTCTTGCTTCGCTGACCGAGGTATTCTCCTCAGAGAGCCCTCATGACTTGCATTTAATTTTCTTTGTGACTGGTCGAGTCCATACCCGCCAGATTAGTTAATAAGCACGGCGGAACTCTCCATAGTTCGTTTACATGTGTTTATGGTCTTCCTTTGTTTGTATGGTTGCCCCCTTGCGGCATACCCGGATTTGGTTTGCCATATCTGCTCTTAGACATGGGGTTTCGGATCTGGCCGTGGCGCGCAGACCTGGTTAATGGTTTTAGGCTTTGTTTGAAGGTTTCAGTTAATGTATGAACAGCTGTAACATTCAAGATTTTACCACTCGGGTATTGTTCTGTTGTAGTCTGTATATAGAACCTTGTAATTTATATGTGAACTGTGACTCTATTTGCGCCCTCAGGGCAGTTTACATTTTGTATAACAAATGAATATATATACTCTGTGATTCTCACCGTACCAAAACAGTGTATGGGGTTTATATTATTAGTTGCTAGTTTTGCTCGTTTTCATAGCAGTATCCTCATAACTGTCTCAGGTTATAATGATTATTCCATGCCGTTCGCTCTGTATTCTTTATGCATCTGCCTTATTTGCTAGGTTTTGAATAGTATGCATTCGGTTAACTATACGGCAATATTTCACTTCCTTCTTTCTTTACAAGAATGTGTATATAAGTGAATACCTGCAATTTCTTTTGAATAACATGCACAGGATTTTCTTGCATTTATATACTTGTCTCGTCTTTGTTTCATGCTCCAATGAACTGGGTTCTCTATTATTGTCTGTAAATACTGTGAATTAATAACGTAGTATGACAGAATACAAAATGATCTTCGCTCTCTTATTTTGCATCGTTACAGAACAGACTCTATTCGTCTGATATGGTTTATTTATGTTTCTTGTTTCCACATCAACAGTCATTCGTCTTAATAACTGTAGGTTTATAGGTTATCTCTTCTGTCGGTGAGACTGAATCCGACTACAGTCGGGTCTTCTACCCAGACTCAGAGGTTCAAACCGCGTTCCTACTGTTACACTACAGTATCTACTTGTTTAATATCCGTATGCAACACGGTTTACCCCACTGTTAGCTTTTCTATTCTTGGACGGTACCTCTGTCTGTCTGACGAGGTTATGTTATGTCTGTTATTTCATAACCAGGTTCTTGAATAACCCTTCAATACATCAAGAACCAGTCTTATCTAAATACATCTATGTAACCAGATTTACAGTGAGTTTAGTTTGGACCATGTTTGGTGTCTGACAAGTCAGTCCCTTAATCTAAAACTACATTTGTGCAGTTATAATATTATTAAGATAGTATTAAGGAAATAAAACAAAGCTCCTATCTGTCTACTAAATTCACTGTGTATTCATAATCAATCAGGGACTTGCAGCCTGAATCCGTACCTGATTCACCAGAGTCGGAAATGGGTTCTCAGACAAGTCACTTGTACTTTTATTTTTCTCTTCCACCCAGCCATGAGATCCATCTCTCAGACGGAATTCTCCCCCCGAGCCATCTTGCAGGCCTCCAACCCTCAACAAGATTTGTGCACTTTCTGTGCCTGGTTATCTGGTCCTAACCAGACTTAACCAGTCTTCTTTTTTTTGTTTTCCTCTTTTTTCTTCTTGGAAAAAAGGTCCCTTCTGTCTGTCCACACAGCACAGAACTTCCCCCCTACAGCCAGGACTTTTCCTGTTTTTTTGGGAGGGTAGTTTCCATCAGTTAATATAACTGATCTCTTTCTTTTAAATCCACCTCTTAGAGGCTGCCAGCATTTCAAGAAAATATTTAAATTACTTTCATCAAAAATAGTTTGTCACAGTTTTGTTTTTAAACATAAACAACAACTGTATTAATGTCTTTTACCACAGTAAATTTCATATTTACATAATCTGGGGTTATTACATCTCCCCCTCCTGTGATTGGACATCGTCCCGATGTCCGTCACCCTTAAACAAATTCGGGTAAGCTTCTCTAAGGAGTTCCTCATCCTCCCAAGTGGCCTCTTCAGGCCCATAATGTTGCCACTGCACCTTAGCTTGGAAAATAACCCGTTTCCGCAGCTGCACTTCTCTCCGGTCGAGAATGGTCAGTGGTTCGACCAGAACCTCGCCTTCCGGCTCGACCTGCAATCAGCAACAGATTAAGTTATTTTCTTGTTTAGGAACAAAGCTTATCTAGGATGACCAGATTAATTCTTACCCGAACATTCTGCCATTGAATCACATGTTTAGGATCGTAGACGTATTGTTTTAATACGGAAACGTGAAAAACATTATGGATCCTAATATGGCCTGGTAGAGTGAGTTGATAAGCTACCGGCCCCACCCTTGCCAAGATTTGAAAAGGTCCAAAATAGCGAGGTGCAAGTTTGGCACACCCGCTCCACTGCAAGGTACTTCTTCTGGGTTGGATTCTAACAAACACATGATCCCCAACTTGGAATTCTTTGAACCTTCTTTTTCGATCAGCAAAACTTTTCTGTCTGTCCTGAGCGGCTTTTAAGTTAGCACGCACCTTTTTTACCGTGTCTTCCATTTCCTTGAGCATCTCAGGACCAATTCGTAACCTATCCTCAGGTCCACCCCAACTTGAGGGTGTGCGGCACTTCCGCCCGTACAGAACCTCAAAAGGACTCAACTGTGTTGAGGAATGATATCCGTTGTTATAAGCGAATTCGACCAGGTGGAGGTATTCCTCCCATTGAGTTGGTTTCATCATAACACATGCTCTCAGCATGTCCTCCACTACCTGATTCACTCTTTCCATTTGACCATCGGTCTGGGGATGATAAGCTGTGCTAAAGTTCAGCTGTGTTCCCAGTTCAGCAAACAATGTCCTCCAAAAGGTTGATGTGAACTTAACATCACGATCAGAGATAATCACCTTCGGAAGTCCATGCAATTTGAACACATTTTGCATGAAAATATGAGCAATTTGCACAGCCTTATACATTGATTGTACAGGTATGAAGTGTGCTGCCTTACTTAACTTGTCCACTACCACCATAATGGAATCATTATTTTTCTTCGTTCGAGGCAATCCGGTTATAAAGTCCATGGAAATAGTCTCCCATTTCCATTCCGGAATGGGTAAGGGTTGTAACAGCCCTGCTGGATGCATATGCTCCGCCTTAATCTGTTGACATTCTAGACATCGTGCTAGATACTCAACTACTTCCTTCTTCATTTTTGGCCAATAATATTCATTTCGAAGAGCGGTAACCATTTTCTGGTACCCTAGATGCCCGGTATAATGGCTAGTATGAAATTCGTCCAGAATCAGTCTTCTAAGACTATTTTCATTGGGTATATACAGCTTTTTATTAAAATACAACATTCCGGCATCATCTAGCTCATACCCCTGTTGTATTTCCTTACCAGACAGTTGTTGTACTTGTTGTTTAATTTGCTGATAAACAGCATCTTGATCAGCCGCTGTTTTTATCCTTTCAAGTAGAGTACTCTGCCACTTACTGACCGAAATCTTGCACACGCATTGTACCTTTCGACTCAATGCATCAGCTACTCGATTCTCCTTCCCCTTTAAATGTTTAATTTCAAAATCAAACCCGCTTAAAAAGTCAGCCCAACGAGCTTGCCTCGCATTCAAAGTGGGTTGGCTGAAATAATTTGTTAAGCTGTGGTGGTCTGTTAACAGCAAAAATTTTCTCCCCAAGAGGTAGTGTCGCCACATTTTCAGTGCATGAATAACAGCTGCCAGCTCCAAGTCGTAAGCAGAATATTTCTGCTCATGTTCCTTCAATTTCCTTGATTCGTATGCAATTACTCTTCCTTCTTGCATCAGCACTCCTCCCACACCTTCTTTACTTGCATCAGTACAGACCACGTAATCCTTATTAGGATCAGCTATACTTAGTATGGGCGCGGTGGTGAGTAAGTGCTTGAGCTGTTCAAAGCTCCGCTGACATTCTGAGGTCCACTTAAATACCTTTCCCTTCTTTTGTAAGGAGGTGATAGGGTATGCTACCCTTGAAAAGCCTTCCACAAATCTTCTGTAATAACCTGCTAGCCCCATAAAGGACCTAATATCTGCCACGTCCTTTGGTATGGGCCACTCCATTATAGTTCTGATTTTCTCAGGGTCTACTGCAATTCCTTCCTTTGTGATTACATGGCCTAAGTATTGTATCTCCTCCTTGAAGAAATCACACTTACTAAACTTTGCATATAATTGATGTTCTCGCAAAGTTTGCAACACCAATCTAAGGTGTTCCTCATGCTCCTTTCTTGATCGGGAGTAAATCAGAATGTCATCTATGAATATCAACACAAACTTGTCTAAGAACCTGTGAAACACACTGTTCATCAAACACATGAAGGTAGCAGGTGCATTGGTCAGACCAAAAGGTAGCACCACGAATTCATAATGCCCATACCGCGTTCTGAAAGCGGTCTTAGCGATATCCTCCTCTTTAATTCTGATCTGATGGTAACCAGATCGCAGATCGATCTTAGAGAATACCGTCGCTCCCTTCACCTGATCAAAAAGTTCGTCGATCCGAGGCAAAGGATATTTATTTTTGATCGTGAGCTTATTCAGCTGACGATAATCAATGCACATCCGAAAAGTTCCATCTTTCTTTTTGACAAATAGCACTGGGGCTCCCCAGGGTGATACACTGGGACGGATGTAATTTTTATCTAACAGCTCCTGCAGTTGCATTTTTAATTCTGTTAGTTCTGGTACACTCATACGGTATGGTGCCTGTGATACAGGTGCTGCCCCCGGAATCAGTTCAATGGTGAAATCCACATCTCTTTTTGGTGGTAATCCCGGTACTTCCTCGGGAAAAACGTCTGCAAATTCTTGCACCACCGGAATGTTACCCAACATGGCAGTTTTATCCTTCTGATTTGCGTAACCCACCTGAATAGCATAGATTTGACATTTCTTCTTGATGCATTTAGCTAACTGAGTTGCTGTTATGGGTCGAATCTGTACAGGATGTTTGATTCCTTGTAACTCCTGCTGCTCTTCATGGTCATCCTTATAGTAAATGGTTTTTGTCTTGCAATTCACTAAGGACCAGTGTTTCTCCAGCCAATCCATCCCAATCAGGATATCATATGAACCCAACGGTAGTACATTTAAATCTGCCACTATTGGCTGCCCTGCTATGGTTAAGGAGCAATTATTTACTTTGGCCAAGACTCGTCTCTTGGCTCCTGTAGCTAATTGGACCAGCCACGGATTTCTGAACTTTTCAGCTTGTAATTTACACTGTTCTACTATTTTTGGGCTAACATAACTTAAAGTAGCTCCTGGGTCAATAAGAACAGCTATAGAAAGGTTTGAAATTTTACCTTCAAATTCAACCATAGATGGCTGGTACTCCGCTTGGCGGTCCTCCAAAGCTGCATTAATTCTGGGTACACTACGTGCCACGTCCCCAACGGTCGATGCTTCATGAATTTGGGATATCTGGTCTGTCCCCTTTCGCTGTGGGCAGTTTTTAACATAGTGAGGCCCTCCACAGCCCCAGCATTGAACTGGAGGTCTGGTCATTCCCTCACCTTCTGGTCTAACAGGCTGCTCACTCACTCTGGTTTCACTTCCTGGCCTAGCTCGGGGCGCACTTCTTGTTACAGATCTACTGTTTAATCCTTTACCAGCTCCCTTACTTCCATTGTTGCGACCTCCCTTGCTGCTTCCAACCATCCGACTGCTCCTTTTCTCATTCCATCTTTTATTCGAAGTATCCCCCTTCTGCTTACTCTGCTGATAGCAGATCCTTGCTTTACGAATAGCCTCATCCATGGTCCTAGGATTGTCAAACTCAATCCTCTCTCTTATATATGCAGGTAAGCTGCTCACAAACCTTTGGACCTTGGCTTTCTCCTCCTTGATGTAAGGTACATAACGTAGCAGAGAGGTAAAGCGATTAATGAACTCGTCCATGGTCTGTTGTCCCAGTCTTAAGTCATGAAATTCCCTTGCCTTCTCATCATAGAAGCGCTCAGTCAGGTACCTTTCTTTGAAGTATTTCTGGAACTTCTCCCATGTAATGGTCCGTTCACTTACCCCCTTGACAATCTTGATTTCCTCCCACCACAAGGTTGCCTTACCTTGTAACTGGAAGATTGCTAGTCTCGCTTTCAAGTTATGATCATACTCATACAACTGAAAATATTTATTCATATTTATTAACCAGGCTTTAGCGGCTTCCTCCTGTTCGCCATCGAAATGTGGGGGTTTAATCTTCCAGAATTCTCCCTGCAGTTCCATTTTCTGACGTTTTGAGGTCTGCTGCTGTGGTGCATTATCAGAGTGATCCTCCTTGCCATCAGAATTTTCAGGTTCAATCTGATAGTCTTGTTCTTCTGTCAACCTCTGTTGTTCCGCGCTGGGGTTAGATAGAGGTGGATTTTGCCTGTCCGACAAACTCTTTAGAATTCTTTCTTGTTCAACTGTCAAACGCGCGTTGTCCTCTCGCAACCATGCCATTTCGTTTTTCAACTCCTGAACAGTTTCCAGGATTGCAAGGTTGGTACTTCGTGTTTCCTCACCCAACTGTACCCACAGCTCTGGGTTCTCTCGAGGATTACTGCCGGGTCCTTGCATTTTGTCTCCTTTCTGGCTTAACTGTTAGCTGTTGTAATTTTGTGCTTCACCCCTAAATAGACAGAACAACAGTTAGGTAAATTATTACTTACATGTGTACACATGGTGTACACTTCTGCACAGTGAAACATGTTTTTCTTGAGGCCACAGTGTTGAAACTGGGCTCTGATACCAATTTTTCACACCTTAGACCACATACATAAAAAAAAAAATTAATATACGCCTATATAATTAATCTTGCTATACATTGCTTGATGCAACTTTAATTTCTGCACACACATTTAACTCACATAGAATTATTCACATACTTAATACCACACATTACACAGCTTATTAATCCTATGTTAAACTTTTGTTGTAATCTTGGTTTACATACGCTGCGTGGCAATAACATATGATGTCAATGGGTTTCGGTGTAACCTTTGACTTCTCGGTGGAACTTAGCTATTATTCCACCCAAAAGTTGTGAGTATTAATGAGGCGCAGGCTTTGGTGGTCCTGCCGCAGCTCTTGCAGGCGCCAACTCACCCTTGCCTTAATAACATCCGTCCTTATAGCGAGAGGTGGCATTGCTTGGCTCCTCTGGCCATGTGACATCTCGATCACCGTGTTCTTGGCCTTTTCGCCTTGCGTTCCCGCCTTGCATGGACGGACAGGATCTCTCCCATGGATCGAAGGGTTGAGGTTCGATCGAGGGTTTAAGGCATTACATAACTTCAACCAAGCAGTCACGGGGTTTATTCTTTCGTTTGTTTCCTCCGACTCCGTCTCGGCATTCCACCTCTGGTTCATTCTCATCAGCGTTATCTACTTAACCTGCATCTACTCCGGAGCTGTGTAGTGGCCGCCTTCAATACTACACAGGTAATGGTCTCGATTCTAAGTGTACCGCATGTATTTACAGTTGGTTTATTTGTTACGATTTCTTACAGACTTGTATTCTTTTGCTCATAGGGCACGCAGCTGGGTTATGCAACCCCACCGGTGGTGTCAAGTGGCTATCCATGACGGTTTCACCCTCGCAGCGGCCACAAGTAAGCTTAAAAAACTCGGTTTCTCTGCTCCTGTATACAAAAGCTTCGCAGTTCATCGATTTTAAGCTATTTAGGTTATGATTGCAGATCGTTGTTCGAATGAGGGCCTTCTTGCTTTGCTGGCCGAGGTATTCTCCTCAGAGAGCCCTCATGACTTGCATTTAATTTTCTTTGTGACTGGTCGAGTCCATACCCGTCAGATTAGTTAATAAGCACGGCGGAACTCTCCATAGTTCGTTTACATGCATCTATGGTCTTCCTTTGTTTGTATGGTTTCCCCCTTGCGGCATACCCGGATTTGGTTTGCCATATCTGCTCTTAGACATGGGGTTTCGGATCTGGCCGTGGCGTGCAGACCTGGTTAATGGTTTTAGGCTTTGTTTGAAGGTTTCAGTCATTTAATGTATGAAAAACTGTAACATTCAAGATTTTACCACTCGGGTATTGTTCTGTTGTAGTCTGTATATAGAACCTCGTAATTTATATGTGACTGTGACTCTATTGCGCCCTCAGGGCAGTTTACATTTTGTATAACAAATGAATATATATACTCTATGATTCTCACCGTACCAAAACAGTGTATGGGGTTTATATTATTAGTTGCTAGTTTTGCTCGTCTTCATAGCAGTATCCTCGTAACTGTCTCAGGTTATAATGATTGTTCCATGCCGTTCGCTCTGTATTCTTTATGCATCTGTCTTATTTGCTAGGTTTGAATAGTATGCATTCGGTTAACTATACGACAATATTTCACTTCCTTATTTCTTTACGAGAATGTGTATATAAGTGAATACCTGCAATTTATTTTGAATAACATGCACAGGATTTTCTTGCATTTATATACTTGTCTCATCTTTGTTTCATGCTCCAATGAACTGGGTTCTCTATTATTGTCTGTAAATACTATGAATTAATAACGTAGTATGACAGAATACAAAATGATCTTCGCTCTCTTATTTTGCATCGTTACAGAACAGACTCTATTCGTCTGATATGGTTTATTTATGTTTCTTGTTTCCACATCAACAGTCATTCGTCTTAATAACTGTAGGTTTATAGGTTATCTCTTCTGTCGGTGAGACTGAATCCGACTACAGTCGGGTCTTCTACCCAGACTCAGAGGTTCAAACCCTGTTCCCGCTGTTACATTACAGTATCTACTTGTTTAATATCCGTATGCAACACGGTTTACTCCACTGTTAGCTTTTCTTTTCTTGGACGGTACCTCTGTCTGTCTGACGAGGTTATGTTATGTCTGTTATTTCATAACCAGGTTCTTGAATAACCCTTCAATACATCAAGAACCAGTCTTATCTAAATACATCTATGTAACCAGATTTACAGTGAGTTTAGTTTGGACCATGTCTGGTGTCTGACAAGTCAGTCCCTTAATCTAAAACTACATTTGTGCAGTTATAATATTATTAAGACAGTATTAAGGAAATAAAACAAAGCTCCTGTCTGTCTACTAAATTCACTGTGTATTCATAATCAATCAGGGACTTGCAGTCTGAATCCGTACCTGATTCACCAGAGTCGGAAATGGGTTCTCAGACAAGTCACCTGTACCTTGATTTTGCTCTTCCACCCAGCCATGAGATCCATCTCTCAGACGGAATTCTCCCCCCGAGCCATCTTGCAGGCCTCCAGCCCTCAACAAGATTTGTGCACTTTCTGTGCCTGGTTATCTGGTCCTAACCAGACTTAACCAGTCTTCTTTTTTTTGTTTTCCTCTTTTTTCTTCTTGGAAAAAAGGTCCCTTCTGTCTGTCCACACAGCACAGAACTTTTCCCCTACAACCAGGACTTTTCCTGTTTTTGGGAGGGTAGTTTCCATCAGTTAATATAACTGATCTCTTTCTTTTAAATCCACCTCTTAGAGGCTGCCAGCATTTCAAGAAAATATTTAAATTACTTTCATCAAAAATAGTTTGTCACAGTTTTGTTTTTAAACATAAACAACAACTGTATTAATGTCTTTTACCACAGTGAATTTCATATTTACATAATCTGGGGTTATTACACACAGAGAGGTGCTCTACACAATGGGGTAGATCACATGTAAAAACATAAACATGTAAACATAAACATAAACATAAACATGTAAACGTAAACATAATGTGTAACATTTAACATTTAACATTTTTAATTTAATGTGAGCTCTATATAAAAATAAATCTAATTATTATTATTTATAAACACAATATAAATTTAAAATATAAAGAGGTTTACGAACACTCAAAAAGAGAAATGGTAAATAAATAAAAATATAAATAAACGAGAGGTATGGTAAATAAATAAAACTTTTTTTATATATACTACAAAGTTATGGTAAATAAATAAAACCTCTTTTTATATTTACACTATAAACCTCTTTATATTTACCAAAACTCAAAAAATAGGTTTTATTTAGGTGAAGCCTATGGGTCAAATACCATGGGACTAATAATTATTAATACCATGAGCCAAATACCATATTTATAAAAGAGATATGGTAAATAAATAAAAATATATCAAATAGGATTAGAAATCAATTACCAAGCTTATGGGCCAAATACCATGATAAAGAAAAGAAATATGATAAATAAATGCAAATATAAATAAACTAGAGGTATGGTAAATAAATAAAACCTCTTTTTATATTTACTCCATAAGCATCTTTATACTTACTAACACTAAAAAAAGGTTTTATTTAGGTGAAGCCTATGTGCCAAATTATTATTAATACCATGCAAAAAAACATTATTAACTCTAATATTAATACTAAAAGATTAATAGCCCATGGGGCTTTGGATTGAGGGTGAATGGGTGCATTGTTAATGCACTCCCTGCGATAGGTCACTGGTTCAAATCCCCTGTCAAATTCCCCCGTGGGGTCACTGGTTCAAATCCCCCGTGGGTGCTTACCTACCAAAAAAATACTAAAAGTTTAATATTATTGTTACTATTAAATATATTATAATATTAATATTATTAAATTTAATAACTTTGGATTAATAAATATTAAATTTGCTATATTATAATATATATTAATATATCATGATATATATTAACTCTAGATATATATAGGAGGGAAAAAAAAAGACATAGTGTGATAGAGGTGGAGAGATAGGGGGAGTTACAAGGGAGATATGGAGATAAAATGGAGAGGGGAGAGGAGGAATGAAGAGAGAGAGAGGGAGAGGATAAGAGAGGTAGAGAAGGGTAAGAGAGGGAGAGGGAGACACAAATATGGAGGGGTGAGAGAGAGGCCAGACAGAGGGAGAAAGTGAGAGGATTGGAGGGAAGATATATATATATATATATATATATATATATATGGGGGAAGAGAGAAGAAGGTAGGAGAGAAAGGGAGAGAGAGGAAGAAGGAGAGACAAGACTTGAGAGAGAGGAGGAGAGTGATGGGGGAAGTGATAGGATTAGTGGGAAAATAGAGAGAGGGATATGGAGAGAGAGAGATGGGAAAAGAGAGAGGGAGGTAGGAGAGGAAGTATGAGAGAGAGGAGTAGAGAGGGAGGGAGAGATGAGGAGAAAGGGAGGGATAGGGAGATGGAGTTGGAGGGGGAGAGAGGGAGGGAAGAAGATATACATAGAGAGTGAGAATTGGAGAGAGAGGGGGAGTGACAAGGGGAGTATGGAGAGAGAGAGTGTATCTTTGGGGGTGAGATAAAGCGACAAAGAAGGAGAGATGGAGAGAATGGGGGAGAGAGGGAGAGAGGAGAGAGGGAGGGATATAGTAATAGAGTAAGAGAGAGAGAGAGAGAGAGAGAGAGAGAGAGAGAGAGAGAAAGATGTGGGAGAGAAAGGGGGAGAGAGAGAGAGAGGTGGGAGAGAAAGGGAAAGAGAGGAAGGAAGAGAGAGAGGATGTGAGAGAGTGGAGAGAGGGAGGGAAAGAGAGATAGATTTGGAGGGGGGGGAGGGGAGGGAGGTAAGAAGAAAGAAATAGAGAGAGAGGGAGTGATAATGAAGATGGAGAGAGAGGGAGAGAGGACAATAGGAGAGAAGAAAGATAGAAGTGTGGAAGAGGGAGAGAAGGGGAAGAGAGAGAGAGAGGAGGAGGGAGGGATAGATTGATTGATTGGAGAAAGAGAGTGTATGTTTTGGGGGTGATATAGAGAAACAAATAAATATAGAGATATAGATGGAAAGTGAAGAGAGGGAAGAAGAGAGAGATGGAGAAAGTGAGGGAGGGACAGAGAGATTAATAGATATGGAGTGAGAGAGAGTGTGTGCTTGGGGGGTTGAGATGGAGAGACAAAAAAGGATAGATGGAGGGGGCAGAGAGGGAAGAATATTTCTTTCACTAGATGCATTGATTTCAGTGTAGAGTGTGATTTCTAATCCTATTTGATTGCTTGCACTAGATGCATTGATTTTAGTGTAGATGTAAATTTCTAATGATATTTGATTGCTTGCAGTAGATGCATTGATTTCAATATATATTATTTTGGTTGCTTGTACTAAATGCATTAATTTCAGTTAGATGGTGATTTCTAATCCTATTTGATTGCTTTCACTAGATGCATTGATTTCAATATAGATGTTGATTTCTAATAATATTTGATTGCTTGCACTAGATGCATTGATTTCAATGTAGATTATTTCTAGTCCTATTTGATTGTTTGCACTAAATACATTGATTTCAGTGTAGATGATGATCTCTAATCCTATTTGATTTCTTGCACTAGATGCATTGATTTCAAGCACAAAAAAATATTGACAATGTACATTGATTTGTGTTATACTAATTCAACCTATTAATATTGGAGGGAAAGAGAGACAAGGTATGATGTTTACCACAACAACTCGAGCTAAATATTTAAATGGTTTATGATTTAGCTTGCCATCTTCATATAATCAATATGAAAAGATGACAATCTATATGAAAAGATGATAAAAGTAACAAAGGTGACAATATAAAAATAGTAGAAGAAAATAGTTTGAGATTAATCACAATGAAGACTATTTGTAATTTACTATATTCTTATCATTCACGTTTTCTATCATTCAACACTATCACATTTTCACTTTACATTCAAAATTCGTATTTCATCATTTTTTATCATTAAAGTTATTAAAAATATTTTCATCATTTTTTATGATTAAAGTTATTAAAAATATTTATCATCTCAACAAAGGTAACTAAGAAAATCTAAAATTAAAATGATCACATTAATCGAGAAATATTTAGCATATTTAAAATTATTATATTAATATGAGATGAATTTACATATTATTGATAAAATTAATCATATCTTCATAGATTTTCTTTGGCCGCACACTGCAACCGTCCTATATCCACTTAACTCGAATCCACTTAACTCTCGACCTATCAAATCTCTCGAGGTGAAAACTCTCGACCTATCAAATCTCTCGAGGTGAAAACCTTTCATCAAGTTTTGCTATACTCTACAACATATGGAGGTAGATCTCACGTAAAAACGTAAACATGTATAGTATGGGGTAGATCTCACAGGTAACTAAGAAAATCTAAAATTAAAATGATCACATTAATCCGAGACATATTTAGCATATTTAAAATTATTATATTAATATGAGATGAATTTACATATTATTGATAAAATTAATCATATCTTCATTAGATTTTCTTTGGCCGCACACTGCAACCGTCCTATATCCACTTAACTCGAATCCACTTAACTCTCGACCTATCAAATCTCTCGAGGTGAAAACCTTTCATCAAGTTTTGCTATACTCTACAACATATGGAGGTAGATCTCACGTAAAAACTTAAACATGTATAGTATGGGGTAGATCTCACGTAAAAATGTAAAGATGTAAACATAAACATAATGTGTAACATTTAACATTTTTAATTTAATGTGGACCCTATTTAAAAATAAATCTAATTATTATTATGTATAAACATAATATAAATTTAAAATATAAAGAGTTTACGAACACTCAAAAATGAGATATGGTAAATAAATAAAAATATAAATAAATCAAAAGTATGGTAAATAAATAAAACCTTTTTTTATATTTACTCCAGAGGTATGGTAAATAAATACAAATATCAATAAACTAGAGGTATGGTAAATAAATAAAACCTCTTTTTATATTTACTCAAACTTCTTTATATTTACCAAAACTCATAAAATAGGTTTTATTTAGGTGAAGCCTATGGGCCAAATAACATGGGACAAATAATTATTAATACCATGGGCCAAATACTATATTTATAAAAGAGGTATGGTAAATAAATAAAAATATATCAAATAGGATTAAAAATTAACGTCTAATTATATACCAAGCCTACGGGCCAAATAACATGGTAAATAAAAGAGATATGATAAATAAATAAAAATATAAATAAACTAGAGGTATGGTAAATAAATAAAACCTCTTTCTATATTTACTCCATAAACCTTTGTATACTTACTAACACTAAAAAAAGGTTTTATTTAAGTGAAGCCTATGGGCCATATTATTATTAATACCATGTGAAATAACATTATTAACTCTAATATTAATATTTAAAGATTATTATTATTATTATTATTATTATGATTAAATCTAATATTCATATTAATATATTATTGTATTAATATTATTAAATTTAATAATTTTGGATTGATACAATATTAAATTTTTTATATTATACTATATATTAATATATCATGATATATATTAACTCTAGATATATATGGGAGGGAAGAACAAAGACATAGAGTGATAGAGGTGGAGAGGTGGAGAGATAGGGGGAGTTACAAGGGAGAGATGGAGATAAAATGAAGGAAGGGGAAGAGGGGGAAGAGGGGGAATGGAGAGAGAGAGAGAGGGAGAGGAGTGAGAGATGTAGAGAAGGGTAAGAGAGTGAGAGGGAGACACAAATATGGAGGGGCGAGAGAGAGAAGGAGAGAGGGAGAGATATAGTGAGAGGATTGGAGGGTAGAGAGAGATGGGGAAGAGAGAAGAAGGTAGGAGAGAAATGGAAAGAGAAGAAGGGTGAGAGAGAGGACTTGCAAAAGAGGAGGAGAGAGGGAGGGATAGAGAGATGGAGTTGGAGGGGGAGAGAGGGAGGGAAGAAGACAAACATAGAGAATGAGAAGTGGAGAGAGAGAGGGAGTGACAAAGGAGAGATGGAGAGAGAGAGTGTGTATGTTTAGGGGTGAGGTAAAGAGACAAATAATGAGAGATATAGAGAGTGTTATGCAACCAACTTATAAAATAGAAGAATGAGATAGATCAATGAATTCAAAAGTAGCCTCTTCAAGGGGGCAACCTCCTTTACATTACACAAATGAATAATTCTTGGATGATACAAATGACAAGACCTCCTCTCTATATATCGGATTCTAAGGGGTCACAATATAATCAGAGCCTACATAACAATAATAATGTAAGGGCACAACAATAACAATAGTGGGATTCTATGGGGCACAATAATAAAAATATGGGGACAACATGGGCACAATAATAATAATAAGGGGCTACAATGACAATAATAATAAGGGAATACACTAGTATTATAGGACCTAACATGCCCCTCTCATTCAAAAAAGTGTTGTTCTCAATGCTTGATTAGTTATGGATGCTTCTATAAAAAATTATCATCCTCCCATGTGGAATCTTCAGTGGGTAAGCTCTTCTACTTGATGACATACTCTGAAATTGATCACTTTCGTAACTGTCGAATTCTTGTTTCAGTGACTGCTTCAGGTTCCAATATGATTTTTCCTTCCTCATCAAGTTCTGGCAATATTTTTTGAACTAGGAGATTATCACATATAACCTTGTTTAAGCATGAAACATGGAAAACTTGGTGCACTCAGGAAGATGCAGGAAGTTCAAATTTGTATGCCATAGTACCAATCTTTTCCAACACCTTGTACGGACCATAATACTTTGGTGATAATTTATTATACTTCTTAGCTTTATTAAGGGACATTTTTTTGTATGGTTGTAGTCGTAGAAATACCTAGTCACCTACATCAAAACTTCTCTTGTTGCGATGTTGATGTGCCTGTTGTTTCATTCTATTATGCGCTAAAGTCAGCTTATCATTTAAGAGTTGGAGAACTTTTTGTTGATGCTCGATGTGATCTTCAACTGCTTGAACCTTATAATTTTCTCTTAAATATGATGTGATGGACAGTGGACGATATCCATAAAGTGCCATAAATGGGGCCATTTTTGCTACAGTATGGAAGGAAGTGTTATACCACCATTCAGCCAAAGGAAACCATTTGACCCATTGTGTTTATTTATCAGATACAAAGCAACGAAGATATCCTTCCAAACATTTTTTCACTATCTCAATTTTCCCATTAGATTGAGGATGATAAGATGAGCTATGAGCTAATTGAGTACCTAGACAAGAAAATAATTTTGTCCCAAAAATTTCCAATGAAAATAGGATCTATGTCCCTTAAAATAATCTTTGGGTTTCAATGTAGATTTTGAATTGTTTCCATAAATGCAGTAGCAACAGTTCTGACTTTAAATGGATAAGATAATGTACAAAGGTGTGCATACTTGGTAAGTTTATCAACTACCACCATGATGACACTCTTTCCTTCGGAATTGGGTAAACTTGTGATAAAATCCATTGAAACCTCCTCTCAATGTTGACTTGGAATAGATAAAGGTTGTAATATACTTGGGGTCTTAATTGTCACAACTTTATTTTGTTGGAAAACCAAACATTCTGCCACAAACTTTTAAATATCAGATTTAAGGCAATCTCAAAAAAAATCTTTCTTAACCCTATGGTAAGTTTTTAAAAATAATGAATGTCCTCCTAAGGGACAGGTGTGCAATTCCAGAAGAATCTTTTGTTTGAGTTGGGAATTCTTACAGAGGTATAAGTGATCTTTGTTACCCATAACGAATCATTTTTCCATATAAATGTATCATATGTACTAGGATCTTGCTACGATTTTTGAATGAGTTCCCACACTTCTTCATCATTCTTTCATTCATCCCTTGCTTCATTTATCCAATCTGGTAGGATAATAGAAATGGCACAAACCAATGCTTCCACATCCTTATCCTCTCTTGAGAGTGCATCTGCAACAACATTTTGCTTCCCGTTTTTGTAGATGATTTCAAGGTATAACCCAACATCTTTGTGACCCATTTTTGCTACTGTTTTGAAGATAATCTTTGTTCTAAGAGTATTTAAGACTATCATGATTTTTTTTTACCTTGAATTCCCATTAGGTAAGGTCACCATTTCTTAAATGCATGTAGTATTGCCAACATTTCCTTCTCATAAATAGCTTTGTGTAAATACTTTCCTTTTATTGGACGACTTTCAAAAGCAATGGGTCTTTATTCTTGCATTTAAACAACACCAATTCCATTTCCTAAGGCATCACATTCCATAATAAAGGTTTTTGTGAAGTCTGGCGTAGCTAAGACTGGTGCTTGGCACATTGCCTCTTTAAGATGTTCAAATGGTTTCGTTGCTTTTGGAGTCTAAGAAAATGCATCTTTCTTCAGCAATGTTGTTAGAGGTGCTTCTATTCTCCCATAATTCTTAACAAACTTGAGATAATACCTTGTGAACCCAATAAATCCTCGTAGATTCTTTATGCATGTGGGGATTTTACATTCCTTAATAGCTTTAATTTTGCTAGGGTCTACCTTAACACCTTCATGGGATACAATATGACCCAAATATTCCACCTCTTGTACTCCAAAGAGACATTTGGAGGTTTTTTCATATAATTGCTTCTCCTCCAATAGTTTGAGCTCTCTATCAACATGTTGAACATGATCCTTCAAAGACTTGTTGTATATTAGTATATCATCAAAAAATATTAACACAAATTTTCTAAGGAAGGGTTTGAAAATGGAATTCATCAAACCTTGAAATGTAGAAGGTGCATTGGTAAGGCCAAAATGCATGACCAAAAATTCATAATGACCCTCATGAGTTCTAAATGTTTTTTTCAAAATGTCTTCAGTCTTCATTCTGCTTTGATGATATCCTGAACGAAGGTCCAACTTGGTGAAGTAAATTACTCCATGCAATTCATCCAATAATTCTTCAATGACAGGAATGGGTAATTTATCTTTAATAGTGAGCTTGTTGATCTCCCTATAATCCAAACAGATGCACCATGATCCATCCTTCTTGTGCACCAATACTACTAGAGCAAAGAAAGAACTTTGACTAAGTTGAATTATACTAGCCTCTAGCATTTCTGCAACCATAAGTTCAATTTCACTCTTTTGGGCATAGGGATATGTGTAAAGCCTGATGTTTGGAGGAACAATTTTTGGAATCAAAGGAATATCATGATCATGATCATGAATAGGTGGGAGGCCTTTGGGAGTCTCAAATACCTTGGAATTATCATCCAAGACTTTTTGGATATCTGGAGAAATAGATGATTTCGATGTGGGAACCTCTAGCGAACATAATTTTGCAATTACGCCATGTTGTTCTCTCTTTAGAAGCTTTTTCATGCCCTTATAGCTGATTATATTTCCTAGTTTCCCTGTGATACCCCTTAATTCAACTTCCTTTCCTTCTAAAAAAAATTCAAGAAACGTTCTTGAAAATTAAAAGCTATCATACCCAAAGATTGTAGTCATTGGACTCCTAGTACAACATCAGCACCACCCATTGGAATGGAAATCATTGGACTATTCAACACATATTCTCCCATGGATAGCTTGATATTATGGTACTTTCCAGAGAAATTTATGGTTCCTCCATTTGTAACCATCACTTAACACTTTGGTGCTAGATATAGGAAGCAATTCAATTACTTCGATATCTTACAATGAATAAAATTATGGTTACTTGCCTGAATCAATCAACATTATTGTCTTTTTCTTCTTGATATGTCCTTCTATCTTGATAGTTTGAGGAGTGTTAATTCTGGCCAATGCATTACAAGATATGGGCGTATTCATTTATTCTTTCTTTAGGGTTTGTTCCTGATGTGTATCCTCTTATTTTTATGTTTCTTATTCCTTTTCTTCTTCCTCTTCACAACTACGTAAAATAATATCTTCTCAGCACACTTATGACCTTTAGTGTATTTGTAATCACAACTATAACAAATCCCTTTTGATCTTTTTTCTTCCAATTGTTGTGGTGTCAACCTTGTAGGTTGTGGAAGGCCAAGGGCAATAAAACTTCCATCTTTATAGTTGTGATTGGTAGGCTTCCTTGTTGCCATAATTTTGCTTTCAATTTTTCTTGCCAACCTGAATGTCTTCTCCAATGAATCAGGTTCCCAAAGGCGGACATCATGTTGGATGTTATCCTTTAAAGTCCCTATGAACACATCAATCTTATTCTCCTCTAGAATATCTTTTACCATTATATTCAATTTTTGGAAGTCTTCAATGTGCTCCACTAGTGAACCATTTTCTTTGAGATTTATCAATTGGATAAAAAAGGTGTTGCTTTTTGTATCCTCATAATGTGCTATCATTTCTTCTCTAAAAATTGCCCAAGTGACCATTTTTTTACGAGAGAAAAACCATCAATACCATACAAATTGATTGGGTTCCAAATATAAATTTGCAATGCATAGCTTTTGTGTGTTTTGCACATTATGGAGATCAAAATATTGCTCCATATGTAGTATCCATGTTACGAGATCCTTGTCATCAAACTTCCTCATATCGATCTTTGGAACATGATGGGTCTTCAATCCGATGTTAGGGTCTATGAAATCATGAATAACATTTCTTTTGTTCTCATCACGAGTTTCCTCTACTTCCTTTTCGCCATAAGGAAGCATTTCTTGTAGAAAAATTGCCAAACCTCCTTTCAAACCTTCCATGTCTTTCTTCAAATCTTCAATGTTTATTTCTAAACCATCCATCTTAGCTTCCACACCATTCATCTTAGCTTCCACACCTTTCTTTAAACCATCCATCTTAGCTTCTATTACTTTTTGTGAGAGTGAAATTTGTTGCACTTGGTCTCGTAATTTTGATATATCACGTTGCATTTCTTCCTCTTCTTCATGAGTCATGCTAGAGCTTTCAAGTTTCTTACTAGGTGTTTCCATTTTCTTTCTTTGGGGTATCAATTAATGATAAATATGCTTCATTGTGCCATTTGAATCACTTCAAAAAAAAATCAAACCAAACTTATGCAAATTTTTAAAAAAGACTACACACCTTTTTTTCTCTTTGTAGGAGCTCGATATTGAATCTATTGTATATCTGTAATTTCAGATCTCCAAGGTATGAAATTCCATCTTGTGATATCCCTCTTCATCCTCTTTCCAAATCTACAAGTTTGATCCAAATTGTATTCTAAAAGAAAGATTTATGTCACATCTCCCACGATGACCTGATTATAGACTCGTTCAGTAGAGCGAACTTGTACGAACTTCCACATGTCACTGTTTCGACCTTCAGACCTAAAAATGATAAATAGAAAATTAAATCTATCCTCTTTCTATAACTGTTTACGAAATTTAAATCTGATGCTTAGAGAAACAGTTATAATTATTTTCCCAAGATGACCTGGTTGAGATCAAATTTAGGATCCTGCAAAAACACTAACTTCCTCAGTTCATATCTCGAAATATATAGTGATACGAGATCTAAAATTTCGTCTTAAGTTTCATCACACTTTCGGTTCAAATGGGTTTTAATTTCAGCTTCTGAAACTTCATAGGAAAAACGTTATAGCAAAAATTCCATGATGACCTGTTTGAAGTAGCGAAACCCTAGAATCCAAACCTTTGACAGCAATTGTTATGGAACCAACTCCCAAAATAGAAGAATGAGATAGATAAATGACTTCAAAAGTAGCCTCTTTAAGGGGGAAACCTCCTTTTCATTACACAAATGAACAATTGTTGGACGATACAAATGACAAGACCTTCTTTCTACAAATAGGAGTCTAAGGGATCACAATATAATAAGAGCCGACGTAACAATAATAATGTAAAGGCACAATAATAAAAATAATGGGATTTTATGGGTGTTGACTTGTTGGGGCCTAACCCAGGTTCGGAGGTGATTTAGCCAAACAAATCTTGGTACTACTAGCCCTTTCGGTAATAGTCTACGGAGCGTGGACTGAGTTTTCACCCGAAGTAGTATGGGAGGGTGCTAGAACCAGGTTTCCACACCCTAGGGATGTCTGATGGATTCCAGTGTTCTACGGTTCAATCCTGCATGCACGTCGTTACGTGCGCTTACCTATACCTCGTAGCCTGGGATGCGTCCTTCGCGCAGCCTTACTCGGGGACCGAACATTGTTATTACCCAAATCCTTACTAGTAACCTGATATTAGTTGATCAACTTAGCTTATCTGTATGCTTTCAGTTATACTTAACAATATTCACCATTCATATGAATGTGCATAGTAAATAAACAATATAATTGCAAATGATATCAAACAGGTAATAACACAAGAATAGATACACGGAATTCAAATAAAGCTTCTCTTTATTATTCTTCTTCCTTGGTTACAGACTCGACTACACCCTGTGCACTTAGCTGCAGGGGTCTGCAGACTCTACTAGGCCTCTACCCACTCAGTTGTAGAGCCTCTTCCTACTACTACGAGCCAAGATACTTAGACTCTTGCTCTATGCTTGCTATCTTATTCTATCTATCAGATTCCATCGATTTAGTCGTTAGTTTACAAATTAGAACCTCGCTCTATTTATACAATCCCATGGTCTGTAGACCATGGGTAGGCCGACACTACATTCAAAACTTAGGGCAGACAGCCCTATGACTCTAACATACAATTCGCGCTCTGTGCCCGTAATTCGTAGAGTATTTACAACAATATTACTCAAAACTTGGGCTTTGAGCCCCAAACCATGCTGTGGGGGGATTCCATGCCCAACAGGCCCCCAACACAAACATTGTGACTTGCCCTCAAGTCAATCTGTCGATGTGTTGATCTTGGCACGGAGCCCCTCCAACTATTCCCAAACGGTCTTGATGTCTGCAGCGCACTGAGCTACTGCTTGTTGTACTTGCTACATTCTCCCTTCTGAGACCTCTGTTTCCGGCATGTTGCGCTGCATCTGTGCAGGCATCCCCTAAATCTACGCGATCTTTCCTTCAATATCTACCGTGATTGTGAAGGCTTCGTTGATCCATGGCTAGACACATGCTTTGAGAATCGCTTCCTTATGGCGCGTTGTGTCCACCTGCTCCTTTGATTCCTTGGCTTGTTGCATCCTTGCAAGCTGCTAATGTTGGGGTCCTCCTACAATGTCGTGAGGACCTCAAGCGCCTATTCCAACATGTTGGTACAGTGGTGCACTGCACCTCCAATCTCTTCCAACCCTGCTGTAATAGCATTGGCGCGTTGTTCTCTGACCTCTAGGGGAGTGGAAGGTTGCGCCTTCAACTGCAGCTTGGCAATCTGAAGGTTCAGCTCCAGCTGAACCTTTGTTGTCTCTTCTCTCGCATTACGGACTCCACTTGCCAAACTATGAATCCGCACTTCTACTGGTAGGTCTGCTGCAATAACCAGCTCTGGGACACGTCGGCAAGCGTCATCTACCATCTGCACCAACCTTTGGTTCTACAACACCAACTCGTCGCGCTGCAAGTTGAGCTGCTCCATATTGATCTTCTGTTCACTAAGAACTTGGATCACACGATTCTCCGTAGCGCGCAACTCTGCTGTTATTCCATCCTATAGCTGATAGAGAGTTTCTCGGGGAAGGGCAGCTAGATTAAGGCCAAGGCCTTTCATCATGCTAACCATCATTCGGTCCATCGCATCTGATGATACTAATGCTCCCTCTGGCAACACTATTGTGTTGGCCATCCTCGCGCACAACATCTGCTTTGTTATTGAAATGCCTGCTGCAACATGGGTAGACAAGGTACCTTCCTTAGGGGGACACACCTGTAACTCCTACAGCTACGCCCTGAGGGCCCCCAACACACTTTGGTGCTCCGTCATAAACTCTTGGAGTGCTTCACTAGGGACATCGCAGATTGTCTCGCCGATGTCATGGAGATAACCTTCGGTTAAGGTGATTGGGTCAATGGCCAGTTTCGAAGCCTTGACCTTCTTCCTCGGACTCGATCTCTCTGTGTTGAATGGTTGTTTAAGCTGTGTGGACGCGATCCCTAGGTCCGTGCTCCCTTCTGTTATGTCTGTGTCCTCTGCCTCCTGCCCTGAGGACATTGCTTGGCCCTCCTCTACTGTCTGCGCTGTTTTTGCTGCTTCTGTGGCCTTCTTCTGCTCCGTGGCTTCCTGTGCCGCTTCGAGAACTGCCCTAACCTCGGCTACCGCTTGTCATTCTGCCTTCTCTCGGCCAGTTGGGTGACGCACAGCTTGGCATCATCCTTCTTTTTCTATCCTTTCGCCTTCTCCAGTTCTGCCAAATCTGGGGCACGCCACTCGGGAGACCATGTCTCCAATACAGTAAAGATCGCATCGTTAGTGGCTACAAATGGTAGCTTTTTCCACTACTGCGTTGGATCCTTTCGCGCCCTAATGTATATGTTGTGCATATATGCCTTGAAGTCTACAGACTATTGTGCATCGTAGGTGATAGACACAACCTCCTATTGATCCACATTCGGATGCTTGCCTCCATGAGCACCTAGAAAATTTTTGTATCACGAATCCATTTCACATCCTTGGTGGCCCATAGCGAAGCGTACTTTGCAGCCTCTGGTAAGTCTCGGTCGATGTTCAGGAACTGACTATCCTCTGGTGGTTCACCTGCTACCAACAATATGGATAAGAGCAACCACGCGTAGTGGAAGGTCTTACCCTGCTCCTGGGCCTCGCGACAGGTTGACAAAAACACCTCGCAAAGGAAGTCGGCCTAGTTGAACTGGACCCCCTCCGCACACTGTTCGGCCAACGCGACCACCGGTGCCGGTTTCTCATCGACGCGACATTTTCTCATCACTTTACCAGCCAGGAGTTGGGTGGTTATGCACACCCCTTTGTCCTTGATGCTAGTGATAGCATAGCCCCTCTTTTTCTTCTCCAGCTTATATTTTGCCTTCATGGCCTCTGCGAGAGCCAAATCGCTACTTTTTCCAACTATCATCGCGGGGTCCTTTCCCTTACAAGGAAGTCGAGAAATACAGTGGATGAGGTCTGCCATGATGGGAATAAGATCCTCCAGCCATAGATACCCATCATGCACTAGGTAGAGCATCTGCCTGATGACGAAAATGGTGATGGGCGCGTGGTGGAAATGTGCAATCCATAACAAGTGCAGCAACGCGGCCTTTTCCACATCACGCAGCCATTTTCATGGCTCTAGCATTATTACTGCCCCCTCAGTGTTCTGCTTCATCAGATTCATCGTCTCTAGGTGTGGGAAATTTTTGCTGTCAACGAGGTCCCAGTCTTCAAATTTCATGGTGGGCATGCGGCCCAGGTGCATGCCCTCAAATACAATGCCATCATGGAGGAGCGAGGTCTGGAGTGAACTCTTCGTTACATCCAAATCCTTTGGTACTTTGGTCTTCCCTTTCCACGGAGGGACATGCGTGGGCCTTTTTGCTGCAGAGTGAAATGGTTGGATATCCTCCCCCATGTCTTTTGCTTCTTCTGCGGTGGCAATCAGGGCCTGAAATTCTTCTTCTTCCTCATCAGTTTCAATTGTGACTACCTTCCCCTTTTCTTCCATTGATAATTTTCTGTGTCGCGGATTCCTCGAGGACATGCGTACTGGACCCATTATGTGTTTATCCTTCTTCAGTCGTAGCGTCCGCGGTGATTTTGGGATTTTTGTGACCACCCCAGCGCCCTTGGGAACATCTTGCACCATGGGGGTCTGCGCAACCTCATTGGTGGTTCCCTCTTCAATTCCCAACCCATCCTTAGTGGTTGTCATCATCTCTATACTGTATTCTGTCTCTCATGAATTTAGGGGCTCAATTACTGCTTGGTTCTCAACACTCTGTGCTCTGCTCAAACTCTCAATTCTCAAATGACCAAGTGTTGTTCGCTGGCCAGCCCTGTGAGTTTTATAACACCTTTTGAATTTGAATTCGACTGTTCCCCCAATTTCGGGCCATTAATGCTTTCTTAGCGGCAGATTTTCCCAAATCTTGCCCATAGCTCATGTCTTAAATGCCTGCCAGCTGCTCCATTTGGCCTCAAATCAGACATCCCATCATGAATAGTGACACCAACGGTCACTTCCCAGCCAACCCGCGCGGCAACGCAGCCCTCCATTCGTAGTCGCAAACCCTGTGATGTCCTGCTCTTGCGTGCATCTCTCATATCACGTAGCCCCCAGGCAAAATATTTTATAGTCCCGCACTCCCTTCCAACTGCCTGAAGCACTAAGACTGTCCTTCCTACGGCTAGTCAGGTGGGTGCACCACCCGTGCGGGGCTTCATATCATCCTCCACCATGGTTCGTGAAGAATCTCCATATTCCATTGTAGTGATCAACATTGTGCACTCTACTATTTGCACCGCGCTACCTTGGTCACTACGTTTGGCGAGATGTGATCTCAGCCATGGCAGCAGACTAACCAATTCATGACGATAGCTTTCCAATTTGTCAGTATGACTATATGCACCTTGCCTTGCCATCCTCGGTTTTTGACGAGAAATGCTTCCTTTATTTCGTTTTCTAGCTTCTTGACTTCTACATCCATTAAAGCACTTTTCTCCCTTAGTCGTACCAGTTCTTTTTCAAGTTCACGAAGTCTAAAGTTTCCCCGTCATATTTTTTCCTCAAGTCTTATACGTTTTGTTTTGCGCAACTATGTGATTTCTTCGTTCCGGTCTGCGCGGACCATCGTATATACGGGTGTTGTTATGCGCAGACTCGTCTTCGCATGCTCCACAAGGACTACAACCCCTGCTTCATACTTCAACTTCGGAAGCGCTTGCACAGTCAGAGTTTTGCACATGGTCCTATAAGCCCATACAATCGTTGGTATGCACAGGTCCTAGTCAATGCATCTCACATGGTGGGCCTTGTTCGGCACTTCGCACACCTTATCAAAGGCTTCCCTGTGTATGATTTTTGGCGCGCTAGGTTTTATCATGCTTCGTCATTCGCACACTTGTCTTGCCTACTTCTGGTTGTTGTTCCTGTTTCCTATTGTGATAGCGGTGTGCATTCGTGCGGGCTGCATGCCATACGTCTGTACCCATCTAGAAAGGTGGGCGCACAAGCTGTTTCGACCCTCATAACTGGATCTCATCCATAGCTAAGGTTTTCCAAATTGTATAAGCATCTCCCTTCTACATTCACGCCAGTCCTCAAAGCTTTTCTAATGTGTACTCCACCACCTTGCGGGCGTCGCGCATAGTGCCCATTTCAGAGCATCAAACCGCTGTTGTTCTGGCACTGCACTTTCAAATTTGTTCAGGAATTCATCCACCACTTTCAACCCGTCATACATAGGCAGATCTCGTACCTCTGTTGTCACGCAGCGCAGTGATCTTACCATCATGTTGCAATTGAGTGTGGTTACCTCATGTAACTGGTTCTGCCATCATTCTGTTTCCTCATCTGAATCTGATGTGCAGGAGCTTTCACGCTCCCATGAAATCCAGCCATCTATTGTAGGATTCACCTAATCCTATTCTCGAGCAGTTATCTTGTAGATACAATTTAGCTCGTCGTCATGCACTGGCTCTATGTAGCGCATTCCTTCCATAGGGTCTAAAGGAACCACTACGCGTAGTGACTTTTCCTCAATGATCGTTTTGCGCTTCTTTAGATTTATCATTCCGTTCATACCAGTGGCCCAATCTATTCCTAGTAGCGTGGGATAGGGATTGTTTTCATTGACAATCTCTATGACCTCGAAATCTGCAAGCACGCTCGCACCTTTGATGTCTACTGTTATCCCCTGCAATCTCCCCATTGGTAGGATCTTCTACTGGTTCGCCATTCACATTTGAATGGGATACCATTGCAACGCAGGCCTACCCATGTGCTTCCATGTTTGCTTTAGCAGCACATTTGTGTCCAATCCTAGATCCAGAATTACGTGATCCATTTCATACTCCCCGATTTGCGTAGTCAATCTCATTTCCCTTCTTGTTCGCAATGTGTACTTTCTAAGCTTCTAGACTACGCGTGGTTCTCATGACCCAGCGCACCTAGTGATAAGTTCCTGTAGTCCTTTCACAGCCTTGTTGTCGCGTAGCAGCTTCATACATGTCTTTAGAAAGGTAGTGATCATTGAAGGATCCATCTCCGGCTCTAGTTGGTCCTTACTACCTGAAGTGGAGGCCTCTGTGAAGCTCTTATTAGCTTCCATGAATGTCTCCTTCGTGCGCTCCGAATCAAATTCAGGTTCCTTTGTAGGAGCCTTGCGAACCCACGCACTTTCTTCAAGTTGCTTACCTTTTTCATCTCCTTTCGTGATATCGCTTCTGAGCACTATGTTTACATTCAGGTCCTATTCGTGCGACTCAGACCTCATCATTTGTCTGAGTCGGGGGAGGCTAGAGTATCCCTTTATCGCGCAGCCTTGCTATCAGTGTAGGGCAGTCCTCTGTCCCATGATCAAACTGAGTACAGTATAAACATGATGCTCTCATCAAATTCGTACAATCGCGGGCATAGTGCCCTAGCCCTCCATAATTATAACAAATTAGCTATCTGCGACCCCTTCCTGGTCCCATTCCACCTCGACCTCATCCACGCCCCTAAAATCTAGTGCTCGCCATTCCTGCATTTGGGTCAAGGGCTCATGTTTCAGTCTACACTCTATATGTAGGAGTCTAATCCATCATCAACTCATAACTTCTGCAGGTGCGCTCATCATGGCCTACCGACCTACAAAAATTACAGAACAATAGTTGGGACGTCTGTGTATACTTCTGCAATAGATGACAATTATTCGTAGTGTGTTTTCCTCCCATCTAACAAATCGCGCACCATAATGCAGGTGTCGCGCTCAGTCCTGCTTGTGCTTCTGGTCTTAATGGCATCGGCCTCCTCCCATCAAGTAATTCGCAAAGACTGGACAATGGTCCTTGTCATGCTCGTAGCCCTTGCACTTTATGCACCATACCTGCTCGCGCACCTCTGGCCGAGTCGTCCTGTCCTATTTTCAAACTCTACATTTCCACACACAAATTTTGCAGTTGTACATGGATTTGCTGGACTCCTAGGCCAGGATCTTGTGTTGGGGTCTCGTGTAGTCTCATTGTAATCTCCAAAGCTTTGGCCTGGGTGGATAACTTCTGTTATGACAACGTCGTCCTTAGATGCAATGTTAGTGATGCTACAAACCATGCGCGATGCTGCCCATCTGTCAAGGTCATGTTGGCTTCGTGAATCATACTCTTCAGTCTCTGATCTAGATCCCATGGGGTGTCACCTGGAAGCATCGCGATCTCCTTAAACCCGATAATCGATTGTGTCTCCGACTTTGGCCTACTAAATTCCTTGTCCAGCGTGGCCTAGATATCTGCAATCCCCACATTCGAATGGTCATTAAGATGCTTAATGTACCATGTCAATGCGCAATCCTGCAACGCGCTCACCAATGTTGCCTTATTTATATTGTCATCCACGACTCCTTATGCTTCCCATACGGCCCTTACAACGAACCAAAATTGCTCTGGATCTTTGTTCCCTACTCCCCTGAATACCAGAAATTTTATCACGCTTTCCATACTGAACTATGGTGGTGGCAGAGGTAGTGTGG
Organism: Pinus tabuliformis; assembly: GCA_031772625.1. NCBI lineage: Eukaryota > Viridiplantae > Streptophyta > Pinopsida > Pinales > Pinaceae > Pinus > Pinus tabuliformis. The sequence continues at coordinate 501,468,909 of CM062818.1, read as the reverse complement.
GCAAAGATGGAGGTGAAGATGGTGAGACTGGTGGTGGTGTAGGTGAAGGTGGTAGGTGCAGAATTCGCTTCCTTATCAGACTGACCACGCTTCTTGGAGAAACTTTCGCGAGCTCTTCCTCACTTTCTCACTGAGGTGAAATCAAGGGGCTATCTCTGCGCTACCTTCATTTCTATAGATCCTCCCACTGCGCGTGGTCCCAAACATCAATTTATTCGCATAACCCACTTTTCACACAATAACATCTTAATCCAAGTGTTCAAATATTTAATGTACTTACCTTGCGGTCGTTTAAGGAAGCGTCATTCTACCTCAATGTAGATGACTGTCGTGTCTACCGCGAACTCGGTGATAAACCCCCTATAATTCGATCAAGCCAATGGTCCACAGCGTGCACGATCTTATTTTCCGATGCTTCTAGTCTGCACACTAATTCTGGAGTCCACACAATTGGTTTGTCGAGCCTACACCTTCCTTGACTGTCTGCTAGCTTTGTGATCCACTCATACAACTCAGAGGGAAAGGATGCAAAGAAAATTTCATGGATTTCTATATACAAGTAGCGCTCCAACCACTGTTCCTTTGATACTCACAGATTCCTGTTTTCCTGCGCTGCGAACTCATGAATCTTCCTATCCAACCACCCTTCAATTTCTTTCTTTGTTGGATTCTAGTGAAGAGGGGATTGGAGAGAAAAGAGGGAGAGAGAGAGAGAGAGAGATGGGGGAAGAGAGAGGGATGTAGGAGAGAAAGGGAGAGAGAGGAAGAATGAGAGACAAGACTTGAGAGAGATGAGGAGAGTGATGGGGGAAGAGAGAGGATTGGTGGGAAAACAGAGAGAGAGAGAGATGGGAAAAGAGAAACAAAGGTAGGAGAGAATGGGAGAGAGAGGAAGTACAAGAAAGTGGACTTGAGCGAGTGGAGTAAAGAGGGAGGGAGAGAGGAGGATAGAGGGAGGGATAGGGAGATGGAGTTGAAGGGGGACAAAGGGAGGGAAGAAGAAATACGTAGAGAGTTGGAAGTGGAGAGAGAGAGGGAGTGACAAGGGAGGGATGGAGAGAGATTGTTTATCTTTGGGGGTGAGATAAAGCGACAAAGAAGGAGAGATGGAGAGAATGAGGGAGAGAAAGAGAGAGGAGAGAGGGAGGGATATAGTAACAAAGTTAGAGAAAGAGAGAGAGAAAGAGAGAGAGAGAGAGAGAGAGAGAGAGAGAGGATGTGAAAAAGTGGAGAGAGGGGGGGAAAGAGATATGGAGTTGGAGGGGGAGAGAGAGGGACATAAGAAGAAAGAAATTTAGAGATAAAGGTGGAGAGAGGGAGAGGGAGTGATAAGGAATATGGAAGGAGAGATGACAACAGGAGGGAAGAGAGATAGAAGTGGGGGAGAGGGAAAGAAGGGGAAGAGAGAGAGAGAGAGGCAGAGGAGGGAGGGATAGATAGATAGATTGGAGTAAGAGAGTGTATATTTTGGGGGTGATATAGAGAGACAAAGGGAGATAGAGATATAGATGGAAAGTGAAGAGAGGGAAGAAGAGAGAGATGGAGAGAGGGAGAGAGGGACAAAGAGATTGATAGATATGGAGTGAGAGAGCATTTGTGCTTGGTGGTTGAGATAGAGAGATAAAGAATGATAGATGGAGGGAGATATAGATATAGATGGAGGGGGGAGAGAGGGAATAATATTTCTTGCCCCAGATGCATTATTTTCATTGTAGATGGTGATTTTTAATCCTATTTGATTGTTTACACTAGATGCATTGATTTTAATGTAGATGTTTAATTCTAATTGTTATGAAACCAGCTCAAGAAAAGATAGAAAAGATAGATAAACGCCTTAGAATTCAGCCTCTTTGAGGGGGCAACCTCCTTTACATTACATAAATGAACAATTCTTCGATGATACAAATGAAAAGACCTCCTTTCTATACATAGGAGTCTAAGGGGCCATAACATAACCAGAGCCGAAATAACAATAATAATGTAAGGGCACAATAATAACAATAGTGGGCTTCTTATGGGGCAGAATAGTAACAATATGGGCACTACATGGGTACATCAATATAATAATAACAATAAGGGGTTACACTAATATTATAGGGGCCTAACATGCCCCTCTCCTTCAGAAAGTGTTGTCCTCAATGCTTGAGTAGTTCTTGATGCTTCTGTATAAAATTCTTGTCCTCCCATGTGGGATCTTCAGCAGGTAAGTTCTTCCACTTGATGAGATACTCTGAAATTGATTGATTTTGTAGCTATTTGGTTCTTATTTCTGTGACTACTCCAGGTTCCAATATGATTTTTCCTTCCTATTCAATTTCTGGCAATATTGTTTGAATTGAGATCTTTTGCAACTTTTGAATAGGTGGCCATAATTCTTCGTCCTTCTTCCATTCATGCTTTGTTTCTTTTATCCAATCTGATTGGATAATAGAAATAGCACAAAATAATGCTTCCATATCCTCATCCTTGAAGAGTCGTTCCATTCGGTAAGGTCGCCATTTTTTAGGTGCATGTAGTATTGCCAACATTTCCTTCTCATAAATAGCTTGCTTGCGATGTAGCAGTAAAAATACCGAATCAAAACATTTTTCACTACAATGTTGATATACCTGTTGTTTCGTTTGATTTTGCACTAAAGTGGCGTTATCCTTTAAAATTTGGAGAACTTGTTGTTGATGCTTGATGTGATCTTTCACTGCTTGAACCTTTTTCTTCTTGATATGTCCTTCTATCTCTAGAGTTTGAGGAGTGGTAATTTCTTCCAATTCTTTACAAGATATGGTCGGATTCATTTCTTGATGCTCGATGTGATCTTTCACTTCTTGAACATTTTTCTTTTTGATATGTCCTTCTATCTTGATAGTTTGAGGCGTAGTAATTTCGGCCAATGAATTACAAGGTATGGTTGGATTCATTTCTTCTTTCTTGGTGTGATCTTGCACTTCTTGCATCTTTTTCTTCTTGATATGTCCTTCTATCTTGAGAGTTTGAGGAGTGGTAATTCTTGCCAATGCTTTACAATATATGGTCTGATTCATTTCTTCTTTCTCTGGGGTTGGGTCCTGGCATATATCCTCTTCTTTTGATGTTTCTTGATCCTTTTCTTCCTCCTCTTCATACTCTATGTAAAATAATTTCTTCTCAGAACACTTATGACCTTTAGTGCATTTGCTATCACAATTGTAATAAAGCCCTTTTTCTCTTTTTCTTCCAATTGTTGTGGTGTAACCCTTGTAGGTTGTGGAAGGCTAGGAGAAACAACACTTCCATCTTTATAGTTGTGAGGGGTAGACTTCCTTGTTGCCATAATTTTACTTTCCAATATTTCACAAAGCCCTTTTACTCTTTCCAATTGTTGTGATGTTGCTCTAAAGAAGGTGTTGCTCTTTGTATCCTCATAATGGGCTATCATTTCCTCCGTGAGAATTGACCACGTAACAAGTTGTTTACGAGAACAAAGCCATTTATACCATAAAAATTAATCTAGTTCTAAATATGAAGATGCAATACATACCTTTTGTAATAGTGGTACACCATGTAGATCAAAATATTGCTCCATCTGAAGTATCCAATTTACCGGATCCTTGCCATCAAACTTCCTCATCTTGCTTTTTCTTGATTTTAGGACCTTGATATTCAAATGACTACAACTCTGTAATTTTTGGATATTTAAGTTATGAAATTGCTACCTGTAGTAGCCCTCTGTGTCCTCTTTCCAATGCCACTAGTTTGATCCAAATTGGATTCTCCAAGAAAGAGTTATGCACAATCTCCCAAGATGACCTTATTATAGACCTTTCCAGAAGAGTGAACTTGTATGAAGTGCCACGTGTCAATTTTTTGACCTTTGGCTCTGACAAAGATATACAAGAAACTACAGTCTGTCCTCTTTCTGTACCTTCTTACGAAATTTCAATCTGATGCTCAGAGAGAAAGTTATGACAATTTTCCCCAGGTCACCTATTTGGAATGTAATTCAAGAGTCTGCAAAAAGACCAACTTCCTCAAATCATATCTCTACAATTATAGCGCGAAAAGATCTGAAATTCGGACGTGTGGTTTAGCGCGATTTCTTCTCAAATGGGTTTTTTTTGCGACTTCTGAAATGTCACAGAAAAAAAGTTATAGCAAAAATGCCACTATGACCTGTTTGGGGCAGCGAAGCCCTAGAATCCAAAGCTCTGATACCAAATGTTATGAAACCAGCTCAAGAAAAGATAGAAAAGATAGATCAACGCCTTAGAATTCAGCCTCTTCGAGGGGGCAACCTCCTTTACATTACATAAATGAACAATTCTTCGATGATACAAATGAAAAGACCTCTTTTCTATATATAGGAGTCTAAGGGGCCATAACATAACCAGAGCCGACATAACAATAATAATGTAAGGGAACAATAATAACAATAGTGGGCTTCTTATGGGGCACAATAGTAACAATATGGGCACTACATGGGTACATCAATATAATAATAACAATAAGGGGTTACACTAATAGTATAGGGGCCTAACACTAATGAGATTTGATTGCTTGCACTAGATACATTGATTTCAATGTAGATGATTTCTAATTGTATTTGATTGCTTGCACTAAATGCATTGATTCCAGTGTAGATGGTGATTTCTAATCCTATTTGATTTCTTTCACTGGATGCATTGATTTCAATGTCAATGTTGATTTCTAATAATATTTGACTGCCTGCACTAGATGCATTGATTTCAATGTAGATGATAATCTCTAATCCTATTTTATTACTTGCACTAGATGCATTGGTTTTAATTTAAGCACAAAAAATTATTGACTGTGTACATTGATTTTTGTGTTATACTAATTCAACCTATTAATATTGGAGAGAAAGAGAGACAAGGTATGATGTTTACTACAATAGCTCAAAACAGTAGAAGAAAATAGTTTGAGATTAATCGCAATGAAGACTATTTGTAATTGAGTATATTCTTATTATTCACATTTTCTATCATTCAACACTATCACATTGTCACTTTACATTCAAAAATTTTATTTCATCATTTTTCATCATTAAAGCTATTAAAAATGTTTATCATCACAACAAAGGTAACTAAGCAAATTTAAAATTAAAATGACGAGATTAATCTTAAACATATTTAACATATATAAAATTATTATATTAATATTATATGAATTTACATATTATTGATAAAATTAATCATGCCTTCATTAGATTTTCTTTGGCCGCACATGACTGAAACCATGCTAGATCCACTTAACTCCAGATCTATCAAGGGTTGAGAGGTATCAAATCTCTTGAGGTGCAAACTTTTCCTCAAGTTTTTCACTCAAAAAAGAGGTTTGCATGAGATTTGATCCCTCTAGATGCTCAACAGATCCAGAATTAAGATGGATCTAGGATGGTGTTATTTATAGTTGATAGTAAAATATTATTTCGTGATTAATATATTTTTGTTTTAAATATTACATGTCAATTGAAGATGGAATAGATTACACATTTATGTACAATATTATTTCTTTTACATGTCAATTGTCAACCCCAATAGTGAACAAATTAGATATCTCCCTCATGTTAACAAAATTAAATTAATCTTTTTTTAATTTCAATTAGTTTACTTCATATAGAGTTTGATGTAAACTTAACATGAAAATTGATTTATTTTAGTTATTGGGGACATTGATATTGTTGTTAATAGCATATTTTAATTTGTTGATATAAATATTGTTTTAGTATTTTGATGTAAACTTAACATGAAAATTGATTTATTTTAGTTATTGGGGACACTGATATTGTTGTTAATAGCATATTTTAATTTGTTGATATAAATATTGTTTTAGTATTTTTAAATGTAATGATACGTGATAACATTTCTCTAGGATACACACAGGGAAATAAAATCATGTAAATTTCAAATGGTTAATTATAGAAAATAAATCATTAAAAATTAAATAATGATTTTAAATTTTATTTTCATAATCTAAAATCATTAAATTCTTATTTCAAATGATAAATCTAATTTATTTAATTCTCTTGTTTTCTTATTAACTAAATATTTAAGCAAAGTCTTTCTGTAGAAATCACAGAGAAATTTTTGGCCAACGCATTTCAAACGTGTGGTGAATCACCAAATGAAGAGGCAGACCATGGCAAAGGCTTAAATAGAGAGCAATGTTGAGACATAATTTCAACTAATGGCTATATTAAACAACTAGCTTTTGAAAAATAATAATTAAATAATGATATTACTTTATTAATTTATTAAAAATATTAATAGGTAAAGCTAGTTTTTGAGAAATAATATTTTAATTAATTTATTAAAGCCAAATATTACTAGTTTTTGAAAAATAATATATCATTATGAATTTATTAAAAATATTAATAAGTAACAACAATATTAACTAAATATTTATTTATTTATCAATTTTTTAAAAATGTGTGTCAACTTCCATAATACTAATCTATAAAATCTATCTTTCAACACAATGAAAATAAATTATATTATTTTCATGCTAAAAATTTCAAAAAATCAAAATATTAATATATTCAATTTTTCCTAAATAAAATTTTACCACAAACAATTATAACATGCACATTGTATACAATATAAGTGTTTAACATAAACTTCATCAAATACATTAGCAAACTATAAATGAATTAGATCTTTTAATTTTTATAAATCTCTCTCGCCTTACAAAACAAAAATATAAAATAGGTGTATATATCTAATTTTTTAAATAAACAAAAATATAAATATAATTCTATATATGTAATTTTGTAAATGATGTATCTTTAGAATTATGAAAACAAAATATTAATATATTCAATTTTTTAAATGATGCAGGGAGAGCTATAATTGAATTACAATTTTTTTTATTTAATAATAAAATTTTACATTAATTTCCATGCAAAATTATAAAAAATAATTGTTAATAATATTTCACCTTTAAATCAACCAACTACACATGGTTGTGGCTAGTCAATAATAAATAGTTAAATTTCTACACCAATTCGGTAACACTTCCTATCTGTCTGTATTTTGGGTGGCAACCCGCATGTGCCATTGATGGGAAACTTTTTTAAACAGAGTGGGTTTCTGTCACGACTTGACTTTAAATTATAGGGATGTGTATCCTCATTCAAGCGAGGTGTGACTTTTAAGTATATGATAGCAATTGTAATAATTATTTTGATGGAATATCGGCTTTACTTCCGTTTGTGATTTTGATTGGTTTTTTTAACTATACAATTTAATTTGTTTTTCTAAATATTAATAATTTAAATTTAAAAATATTTAATAAAAAAGGAAATTTACTTTTAGTAAAATATAATTAATATATAAGTTAAATATATATATAGATATATTTTAGCAAAATATGTAATGATGTTTTTAATTATGAATATTCAATATCATTTATTAAAATATGTAATGATATTTTTAATTATGGATATCCAACCCAACTTATTTCCCTAGGAGATGTTGAGCGAGGTGTAAAGGAGTCAAGTGGCCATCCACGTTGGTAGAGGCTTATTTCTCTGTCATAGGAGAGATTCAAGGGGTGAAGATTGCGGAGAAACTAGAATCCCTTCAGGGACAATTTAGCAAGGGACTACTAAATCCACTAGCCTGAAGATTGCATGGAAGGTTGACTAGAGGAAACGATTAGAACAATGGACAAACGAGGTAGTGACCACGAGACGAGGATGATTTCCTTGTTAGGTCGAGTCTGCAATCTTGGTCATGGCCAAATTGAAGCAGCGAGAGTCTCACGTAGTTCATGAAGAGGAAGCACCCTCAACATTGCTAGGTACCCCTAAACTCTCAAACATTTACTTTGAACTCTGTCTACAATTAGCTTGGGAAAATTATTAGTGGTTTGAGTCCTCTCATGCAAAATAATTTGTATGTATATGTTGTGAATGAGTGGGAAACTATTTGCATCCTTGCAAGCCGTTGAGTAAGGACTACGGTTTGCGTAGTCCCTCTAATGTTGTCGTACTGTTGCTGGAGTTCGCGTGCCTCTGTCTCTAGTCGTTGGATGTTAGGGTCCTCCTGCAACGTCGTGAGGACCTCAAGCACCTATTCCAACATGTTGGTACAGTGGCGCACTTCACCTCCAATCTCTTCCAACCCTACTGTAATAGCGTTGGCGCGCTGTTCTCTGATCTCTGGGGGAGTGGAAGGCTGCGCCTTCAACCGTAGCTCGGCAATCTGAAGGTTCAACTCCAGCTGAACCTTTGTTGTCTCTTCTCTCACATCACGAACTCCACTTTCCACACTGTGAATCCACACTTCTACCGATAGGTCTGCCTCTGGGACACGTTGGCAAGCGTCATCTACCATCTGCACCAACCTTTGGTTCTGCGACACCAACTCATCACGCTGCAACCAGAGCTGCTCCATATTGATCTTTTGTTTACTAAGAACTTGGATAGCAATTCTCCCTAGCGCGCAGCTTTGCTGTTATTCCATCTTGTAGCTAATAGAGCGTTTCCCGGGGAAGGGCAGCTAGATTAAGGCCAAGGCCTTTCATCATGCTAACCGTCATTCGGTCCATCACATCTGATGATACTAACACTCCCTCTGGAAACACTATTGTGTTGGCCATCCTCGCGTGCAACATCTGCTTTGCTGTTGAAGTGCCTGCTGCGACATGGGTAGACAGGGTACCTTCCTGAGGAGGCCGCACCTATAACTCATGCAACTGCACCCTGAGGGCCCCCAGCATGCTCTGGTGCTCCGTCATAAACTCTTGGACCACTTCATTGGTGACATCGCAGACCGTCTCGCCAATGTCATGGAGATCACCTTCGGTTAAGGTGATCAGGTCAATGGCCAGCTTTGAAGCCTTGACCTTCTTCCTTAGACCCAATCTCTGCGATGTGCGACCGTTTGAGCTGTGTGGACGCAGTCCCTGGGTCCGCGCTCCCTTCTGCTATGTCTGTGTCCTCTGCCTCCTACCCTGAGGACATTGCTTGGCCCTCCTCTGCCTGTACCGATGCTGCCTCTACTGTATGCGCTATTGTTGCTACTTTTGCGGCCTTCCTCTGCTCCGTGGCTTCCTGTACCGCTTCGCGGATTGCCCTTACCTCGGCTACATCTTTTTTGTTCCACCTTCTCTTGGCTAGTTGGGTGATGTGCAGCTTGGCATCATCCTTCTTTTTCTCTGTTGCCACCTTCTCCAGTTCCGCCAAATCTAGGGCGTGCCACTCGAGAGACCATGTCTCCAATACAGTAAAGATTGCGTCGTCATTGGTTATAAATGGTAGCTTTGTCCACTGCTGCACCGGATCCTTTCGTGCCCTAATGTATATGTTGTGCATATCCGCCTTGAAGTCTGCAGACTATTGTGCACTGTAGGTGACAGGTGCGACCTCCTGTTGATCCACATTCGGATGCTCGCCTCCATGAGCACCCATAAAAAATTTTTATTGCGAATCCGTTTCGCATCCTTGGTGGCCCAGAGTGAAGCGTACTTTGCAGCCTCTGGTAAGTCTCGGTCGATGTTCGGGAACTGACTATCCTCCGATAGTTCGCCCGCTACCAGCAATATGGATAAGAGCAACCACGCATAGTGGAAGGTCTTACCCTGCTCCTGGGCCTCATGACAATTTAATAAAAACTCCTCACAGAGGAACTCGGCCCAGTTGAACTGGACCCCCTCCATGCATTGTTCGGCCAACGCGATCATCGGTGCTGGTACCTCATCGACGCGGATTTTCTCATCACTTTACTGGCCAGGAGTTGGGTGGCTACACACACCCCTTTGTCCTTGATGCTGGTGATAGCATAGCCCCTCTTTTTCTTCTCCAGCTTATACTTTGCCTTCATGGCCTCTGCGAGAGCCAAATCGCTATTTTTTCCAGCTATCGTCGCGGGGTCCTTTCCCTTACAGGGAAGCCAAGAAATACGGTGGATGAGGTCTGCTGTGATGGGAATAGGATCCTCCAACCATAGATACTCATCATGCACCAGGCAGAGCAGCTGCCTAATGACGACAATGGTGATGGGGGCGCAGTGGAAATGTGGAATCCATAACAAGTGCAGCAACCCGGCCTTTTCCACACCGCGCAGCCATTTTCACGGCTCTAGCATTATTACCGCCCCCTCGGTGTTTTGCTTCATCAGATTCACCGTCTCTAGGTGTGGGAACTTTTCGCTGTCAGCGAGGTCCCAATCTTCAAATTTCATGGTGGGCATGCGGCCCAGGTGCGTGCCCTCAAATACAATGCCATCAGGGAGGAGCGAGGTCTGGAGTGAACTCTTCGTTACATCCAGATCCTTTGGTACTTTGGTCTGCCCTTTCCGCAGAGGGACATACGCAGGTCATTTTGCTGCAGAGCGCAACGGTTGGATATCCTCCTCCACATCTTCTTCTTCTTCTGCGACGATCATTAGGGCCTACAAGTCTTCTTCTTCCTCATCAATTTCAATTGTGACTGCCTTCCCCTTTTCTTCCATTGATAATTTGTTGTTCCGCAGATTCCTCGGGGACATGCATACTAGACCCATTTCCTGTTTATCCTTCTTCAGTCGCGGTGTCTGCGGTGATTTGGGGAATTCTGTGACCACCCCATCGCCCTCGGGAATATCCCGCACCATGGGGGTCTGCGCAGCCTTGCCAACAATTCCCTCTTCAATTCCCAACCCATCCTTAGTGGTCATCATCATCTTTACAGTGTATTCTGTCTCTCACAAATTTAGGGGCTCAATTACCGCTCGGTTCTCAACACTCTGTGCTCTGCTCAAACGCACAATTCTCAAATGACCAAGTGTTATTCGCTGGCCAGCCATGTGAATTTTATAGCACCTTTCGAATTTGAATTCGACCGTTCCCCCAAATTTTGGGCCATTAATTCTTTCTTGGCGGCAGATTTTCCCAAATCTTACCCATAACTCACGTCTTAAATGCCTACCAACTACTCCATTTGGCCTCAAATCGGACATCCCGTCATGAATAATGACACCAACAGTCACTTCCCAGCTAACCCGAGAGGCAGCGTAGCCCTCCATGCGCGATCACAAACCCTATGACGTCTTGCTCCTGCATGCATCTCTCATATCGCACAGCCCCTAGGCAGAATATTTTATAGTCCCACGCTCCCTTTCAACTACCTGGAGTGCTAAGACTATCCTTCCTACGGCTAGTCAGGTGGGTGCACCACCCATGCGGGGCTTCATCTCGTCCTCCACCATGGTTCACGGAGAATCCCCATCTTCCATTGTAGTGATCGGCATTGCGCACTCTACTATTTTCACTGCACTACCCTAGTCACTACGTTTGGCGAGATGCAGTCTCAGCCATGACAACAAACTAACCAATTCACAATGATATATTTCCAATTTGTCAGTATGACTATACGCACCTTGCCTTTCCATCCTTGGTTTTTTGACGAGAAATGCTTCCTTTATTTCGTTTTCCAGCTTCTTGACCTCTGCGTCCATTAAAGTGCTTTTCTCCCTTAGCCGTACCCGGTATTTTTCAAGTTCGTGAAGTCTAAAGTTTCCCCGTCGGATTTCTTCCTCAAGTCTTATATGTTCTGTTTCGTGCAACTGTGTGATTTCTTCATTCCGGTCTGCGTGGACCATCGTATCTACGAGTGCTATTATGCGCGGACTCGTCTTCACATGCTCCATAGGGACTACAGCCCCTGCTTCATACTTCAACTTCGAAAGCGCTTGCACGGTCAAAGTTTTGCACATGGTCCTATAAGCCCATACAACCACTGGTATGCGCAGGTCCCAGTCAGTGCGTCTCACATGGTGGACCCTGTTCAACACTTCACACACCTTGTCAAAGGATTTCCCGTGTATGATTTTTGGTGCGCTATGTTTTATCATGCTTTGTCGTTCGCGCACTTGTCTTGCCTGCTTCTGCTTGTTGTTCCTGTTTCCTATCATGATAGTGGTGTGCGTTCGTGTGGATTGCGTGTCATACGTCTATACCCATCTAGAAAGGTGGGAGCGCAAGCTGTTTCGCCCTCATAACTGGCTCTCATCCATAGCTGAGGTTTTCCAAATCGTATAAGCATACCCCTTCTACATTCATGCCAATCCTCAAAGCTTTTCTGATGCATACCCCACCACCTTACGGGCATTACACGTAGTGCCTACTTCAGAGCATCGAACCGCTGCTGTTCTGGCACTGCGCTTTCAAATTTATTCAGGAATTCATCCACCGCCATCAACCCATCATACATAGGCAAATCCCTTACCTCTGTTGTCATGCAGCACAGTGATCTTACCATCATGTTGCAATTGAGCATGGTTACCTCGTGTAACCGGTTCTACCATCGTTCTGTTTCCTCATCCGAATCTGATGTGCAGGAGATTTCGCGCTCCCACGAAATCCGGCCATCCGTTGTAGGATTCACCCAATCCTATTCCCAAGCGGTTATCTTGTAGATATATTCTAGCTCGTCATCGCGCACTGGCTCTGTGTAGCGTGCTCCTTCCGCAGGGTCTAAAGGCACCACTACACATAGTGACTTTTTCTCAAAGATCATTTTGTGCTTCTTTAGATTTATCACTCTGTTCATATCAGTGGCCCAATCTATTCCTAGTAGCGTGGGATAGGGATTGTTGTCATCGACAATCTCTATCACCTCGAAATCTGCAAGCACACTCGCACCTTCGATGTCTACTGTTATCCCCTGCAATCTTCCCATCGGTAGGATCTTCTACTAGTTCGCCATTCGCAATTGAATGGGAGACCATTGCAACGCGGGCCTACCCATGCACTCCCATGTTTGCTTTGGCAACACATTCACGTCTGATCCTAGATCCAGAATTACTTGATCCATTTCATACTCCCCGATTTGCGCAGTCAATCTCATTTCCCTTCTTGTTCGCGATGTGTGTTTTCCGAGCTTTTAGACTACGCGCGGTTCTCCTAACCCAGCGCACCTAGTGATAAGTTCCTACAATCCTTTCACAGCCTTACTATCGCGTAGCAACTTCATACATGTCTCCAGAAAGGTAGTGATCATTGAAGGATCCATCTCCAGCTCTAGTTGATCCTTACTACCTGAAGTGGAGGCCTCTGTGAAGCTCTTCTTAGCTTCCATGAATGTCTCCTTCGCGTGCTCCAAATCAAATTCAGGTTCCTTTGTAGGAGCCTTGCGAACCCACGCACTTTCTTCAAGCTGCTTACCTTTGTCATCTCCTGTCGTGATACCACTTTTGAGCACTATGTTTACATTCGGGTCCTCTTCACGTGGCTCAGACCTCATCATTTGAAAATTCTAAGTCGGGGGATGCTGGAGTATCCCTTTATCACACAGCCTCGCTATCAGTGTAGGGTAGTCCTCTGTCTCATGATCAGTATAGTATAAACATGATGCTCTCGTCAGATTCATACAATCGTGGGCATAATGCCCTGGCCCTCTACAATTGTAACAAATTAGTTGTCTGCGACCCCTTCCTAGTCCCATTCCACCTCGACCTCGTCCACGCCCCTGAAATCCAAGGCGCACCATTCCTGCATTTGGGTCAAGGGCTCGCGTTTTGTTCTACACTCTGTAGGCAGGAGTCCAATCGATCATCAGCTCGTAACTTCTGCAGGTGCACTCATCATGGCCTACTGACCTGCAGAAATTATAGAACAATTGTTGGGACGTCTATGTATACTTCTACAATAGATGACAATTATCTATAGTGTGTTTTCCTCCTATTTGACGAATCGCACACCATAATGCAGGTGTCGCGCTTGGTCCTACTTATGCCTCTGGTCTTAATGGCATCGGCCCTCCTCCCGCCAGTTAATTCGCGAAGACTGGACAATGGTCCTTGTCATGCCCCTGGCCCTTGCACTTTATCCACCATACCTCCTCGCGTGCCTCTGGCCGAGTTGTCCTTTCCTATTTTCAAACTCTGCATTTCCAGACACAAATTTTGCAGTTGCGCATGGATTTTTTGGACTCCCAGGCCAGGATCTTATATTTGGGTCTCGTGTAGTCTCATTGCAATCTCCAAAGCTTCGGCTTGGGTGGATAACTTCTACTATGACAACGTCGTCCTTAGATGCGGTGTTAGTGACACTACAAACCATGTGCGGTGCTGCCCATCTGTCAAGGTCATGTTGGCTTCACGAATCATACTCTTCAATCTTTGATCCAGATCCCATGGGTTCTCGCTTAAAAGCATCGTGATCTCCTTAAACCCGATAATCGATTGTGTCTCTGACTTTGGCCTGCTAAATTCCCTGTTTAGCGCAGCCTGGATATCTGCGATCCCCGCGTTCGAATGGTCATTAGAATGCTTAATGTACCATGTTAGTGCGTGATCCTACAACGTGCTCACCAACGTTGCCTTCTTTATATTATCATCCACAACTCCTTGTTCTTCCCATACAGCCCTTACCACGAACCAAAATTGATCCGGATCTTTGTTCACTACTCCGCTGAATATCGATAATTTTATCGTGCTCACCATATTAAACTGTGGTGGTGGCGGAGGTGTTGTGGGCGGAGATGGAGGTGAATATGGAGAGACTGGTGGTAGTGTAGGTGGAGGTGGTAGGCGCGGAATTCTCTACCTTATCAGACTGAGTGCGCTTCTTAGAGAAACTTTCACGAGATCTTCCTCACTTTCCCGCTGAGGTGAAATCAAGGGGCTATCTTTGCGCTACCTTCGTTTCTATAGATCCTCCCACTTCGTGTAGCCCTAAACATCAATTTATTCGCATAACTCGCTTTTCACACAATAATATCTTAATCCAAGTGTTCAAAGATTTAATGTACTTACCTCGTGGTCCTTTGAGGAAGCGTCGTTCCACCTCGTTGTAGTTGACTGTCATGTCTACCGCAAACTCGGTGATAAAACCCCCTATAATTCGATTGAGCCAATGGTCCACAGTGCACGCGATCTTATCTTCCAATGCTTCTAGTCTACGCACTAATTCTGGAGTCCACACAATTGGTTTGTCGAGCCTACACCTTCCCTAACTGTCTGCTAGCTTCGCGATCCACTCATACAACTTAGAGGGAAAGGATGCAAAGAAAATTTCGTGGATTTCCGTATATAAGTAGCGCTCCAACCACTGTTCCTTTGATACTCGCGGATTCATGTTTTCCTGCGCCGCGAACTCGTGAATCTTCCTATCCAACCACCCTTCAATTTCTTTCTTTGATGGATTCCAGTGACACGACATCAGACATCCCTTATGCAGATCCCAGTCCCAGCAACGAAACCATTTCTTGGCTTTTTGGGGCCTGACCCAGGTTTGGAGGTGATTTAGCCAAACAAATCTCGGTACTACTGGCCCTTTCGGCAACAGTTTGCGAAGTGCGGACTGAGGTCTCACCCGAAGTAGTATGGGAGGGTCCTAGAACTAGGTTTCCGCACCCTAGGGATGTCTGATTGGTTCCAGTGTTCCGCGGTTTGATCCTGCACGCACGTCGCTATGCGCGCTTACCCGTACCTCGCAGCCTGGGATGTTGCCTTCGCGCAGCCCTACTCAAGGGCCGAACAGTGTTATTACCCAAATCCTTACTAGTAACCCGATATTAGTTGATTAACTTAGCTTATCTGTATGCTTTCAATTATACTTAACAATATTCACCATTCATACAAATGCACGCAGTAAATAAATAGTATAATTGCAAATGATATCAAACAGGTAATAACACAAGAACAGATACACAGAATTCAGATAAAACTTCTCTTTATTATTCTTCTTCCTTGGTTACAGACTTGACTCTGCCCTGTGCACTCAGCTGCTGACTCTACTAGGCCTCTGCACACTTAGTTGCAGAGCCTCTTCCTACTACTACGACCCAAGATACTTAGACTCTTGCTCTATGCTCACTATCTTATTCTATCTATCAGATTCCATTGATTTAGTCATTAGTTTACAACTTAGAGCCTCGCTCTAGTAGGTCAACACTACCTTCAAAACTTAGGGCAGACAACCCTATGACTCTAACATACAATTCGCGTTTCGCACTCGCAATTCGTGAAGTCTTTACAACAATATTACTCAAAACTTGGGCTTTGAGCCCAAAACCATGCTGTGGGGGGGTTCCATGCCCAATAATGGGGCACAATAATAACAATATTGGGACAACATGGGCACAACAATAACAATAAGGGGTTACAATGACAATAATAATAAGGGAATACACTAGTATTATAGGGATCTAACAGAGAAGGGGGGAGAGAAGGAGAGAGGAAGGGATATAGTAACATAGTTGGAGAGAGAGAGGGGGGAGAGAGTGATGGAGGAAGAGAGGGGATTGGAGGGAAAAGAGGGAGAGAGAGAGAGAGAGGATTGGAGGGCAAAGAGAGAGAGAGAGAGAGTTGGGGGAAAAGAGAGGGATGTAGGAGAGAAAGGGAGAGAGAGGAAGAATGAGAGACAAGACTTGAGAGAGATGAGGAGAGTGATGGGGAAAGAGAGAGGATTGGTGGGAAAACAGAGAGAGAGAGAGAGATGGAAAAAGAGAAACGAAGGTAGGAGAGAAAGGGAGAGAGAGGAAGTACGAGAGAGTGGACTTGAGAGAGAGGAGTAGAGATGGAGGGAGAGAGGAGGAGAGAGGGAGGGATAGGGAGATAGAGTTGGAGTTGGAGGGGGAGAGAGGGAAGGAAGAAGAAATACATAGAGAGTTAGAAGTGGAGAGAGAGAGGGAGTGACAAGGGAGGGATGGAGAGAGATTGTTTATCTTTGGGGGTGAGATAAAGCGACAAAGAAGGAGAGATGGAGAGAATGAGGGAGAGAAAGAGAGAGGAGAGAGGGAGGGATATAGTAACAGAGTTAGAGAGAGAGAGAGAGGAGGGAAGAGAGAGAGGATGTGAGAAAGTGGAGAGAGGGGGGGAAGAGATATGGAGTTGGAGGGGGAGAGAGAGGGAGGTAAGAAGAAATAATTATAGAGAGAAAGGTGGAGAGAGGGAGAGGGAGTGATAAGGAATATGGAGGGAGAGAGGACAGCAGGAGGGAAGAGAGATAGAAGTGGGGGAGAGGGAGAGAAGGGGAAGAGAGAGAGAGAGAGGGAGAGGAGGAGGGAGGGATAGATAGATAGATTGGAGAAAGAGAGTGTATGTTTTGGGAGTGATATAGAGATACAAAGGGAGATAGAGATATAGATGGAAAGTGAAGAGAGGGAAGAAGAGAGAGATGGAGAGAGGGAGGGAGGGACAGAGAGATTTATAGATATGGAGTGAGAGAGCATGTGTGTTTGGGGGGTTGAGATAGAGAGATAAAGAATGATAGATGGAGGGACATAGATATAGATGGAGGGGGGAGAGAGGGAAGAATATTTCTTACACCAGATGCATTGATTTCAGTGTAGATGGTGATTTCTAATCCTATTTGATTATTTGCACTAGATGCATTGATTTTAGTGTAGATGTTTATTTCTAATGATATTTGATTGCTTACACTAGATGCATTGATTTCGATGTAGATGATTTCTAATTGTATTTGATTTCTTGCACTAAATGCATTGGTTCCAGTGTAGATGGTGATTTCTAATCCTATTTGATTGCTTTCACTAGATGCAATGACTTCGATGTCGATGTTAATTTCTAATAATATTTGACTGCTTGTACTAGATGCATTGATTTCAATGTAGATGAATTCTAATCCTATTTGATTGTTTGCACTAAATGCATTGATTTCAGTGTAGATGATTATCTCTAATCCTATTTTATTGCTTGCACTAGATGCATTGGTTTTAATGTAAGCACAAAAAATTATTGACTATGTACATTGATTTTTGTGCAATACTAATTCAACCTATTAATATTGGAGAGAAAGAGAGACAAGGTATGATGTTTACTACAATAGGTCAAGCTAATAATTTAAATAGTTTATGATTTAACTTTTCCTTTTCATATAATCAATATGAAAAGATGACAATCTATATGAAAAGATGACAAAAAGTAACAAGGGTGACAATAAAAATAGTAGAAGAAAATAGTTTGAGATTAATCACAATGAAGACTATTTGTAATTGAGTATATTCTTATTATTCACATTTTCTATCATTCAACACTATCACATTGTCACTTTACATTCAAAATTTTTATTTCAACATTTTTCATCATTAAAGTTATTAAAAATGTTTAACATCACAACAAAGGTAACTAAGCAAATTTAAAATTAAAATGATGAGATTAATCTTAAACATATTTTACATATTTAAAATGAATATATTAATATTAGATGAATTTACATATTATTGATAAAATTAATCATGTCTTCATTAGATTTTCTTTGGTCGCACATTACTGAAACCAGCCTAGATCCACTTAACTCCAGATCTATAAGTGCTGAGAGGGATCAAATCTCTCGAGGTGCAAACATTTCCTCAAATTTTGCACTCAAAAAAGAGGTATGCATGAGATTTGATCTCTTTGACACTCAATAGATCCAGAATTAAGATGCATCTAGGATGGTGTTATTTATAGTTGATAGTAAAATATTCTTTTGTGATTAATATGTTTTTGTTTTAAATATTACATGTCAATTGAACATGGAATAGATTACACATTTATGGACAATATTATTTCTTTTACATGTCATTTGTCAACTCCAACAATGAACAAATTAGATATCTCCCTCATGCTAACAAAATTAAATTAATCTTTTTTTAATTTCAATTATTTTACTTCATATAGAGTTTGATGTAAACTTAACATGAAAATTGATTTATTTTATTTATGGGGGACATTGATATTGTTGTTAATAGTATATTTTAATTTGTTGATATAAATATTATTTTAGTATTTTTAAATGTAATGATACGTGATAACATTTCTCTGGGATACACACAAAGAAATAAAATCATGTAGATTTCAAATGGTTAATTATGGAAAATAAATTATTAAAAATTAAATAATGATTTTAAATTTTATTTTCATAATCTAAAATCATTAAATTTTTATTTCAAATGATAAATATAATTTATTTAATTCCTCGTTTTCTTATTAACTAAATATTTATTTATTTATCAATTTTAAAAAAATGTGTGTCAACTTCCAGAATCCTAATCAAAGCTGATCCTAATACTAAGCTGTAAAATCTGTCTTTCAACACAATGAAAATAAATTATATTATTTTCATGCTAAAAAATTTAAACAAAAACAAAATATTAATATATTCAATTTTTCCTAAATAAAACTTGAATTTATTTTAACAACTTATAACATACAAACTATGCATAACATAAATATTATTTCATTCAAGTTTTCCTAAATAAAACTTTACCACAACCAATTATAGCATGCAAATTGTATACAACATAAGTATTTAATATAAACTTCATCAAACACATTACCAAACTATAAATGATATAGATCTTTTTAATTTTTATAAATCTATCTCTTGCCATGGAAAACAAAAATATAAATATATATATATATATATATAATTTTCTAAATGATGTATATCTAGTTTTGGGGTTATAATCGAAAACAAAATATCAATATATTCAATTTTTTAAATGATGCAGAGGGGTATATTGAATTACAATTTTTTTATTTAATAATAAAAAATTGCATTAATTTCCCTACAAAGTTAAAAAAAAAAAAAAAAAAAAAAAAAAAAATAAAATTGATAATGATCTTTCACCTTTAAATCAACTAAAATCAACTACACACGGTTGTGGCTAGTTAGTAAAACCTTAAATCAACTACACACGGTTGTGGCTAGTCAATAAAACCTTATTATTTTTATATAGTAATAAAAAAAATTACAATGGTTCGCCATACAAACATGAAAGAAATGAGGACTTCTAACTCCAAATTAAATGAGTGATGGTCTTCTACAATCAGCTATGGTCTTCTATGTCTAATAAATAGAGTGCATCCCTAATGGTAGAGTAACCCATTCATGGTATTATGGCTCGACAATCAATTATATCTCATTCCAAGGTTCGATTCCTCGGTGTCGTTCGCTCATCAGAGTGGGTGCAGTTGCTCGACAGTCTGGAACTCCAGGTCATGATAAGTACGCCCTTCTTACTCATTTTCTTGGTCATATGGGTTTTAAGAGGAAGATAGTTATTAACTCACTATTAACGAGAAACTATAATTAATTATTAATTTTAATATGACGGTTGATTATTGTTCAATTGTCTAACATTAAATTTGAAGGTGCAAAGTGGTGCAAGGTGACACTTAGGGAAGCTTTTGTCAAAGAGAACGCTTTACAACATAATTATGGTCAAATTAAATGCACTTGACATAAATACACTAGCAAGACCGGTCAGAGAATGGGTTAACCTATTTTACACAAGATGGTTTGGATAAATCCATTTTGAGTTTTTTTTCCAGAGCCGCAATATCATTTGGTTGAGAAATTGGCATTTAGAGTAATCTCACCAAGGTTACATATTTGTTCTCTGAAATGGACCGTAAAACTTGTGGAAACTTAACCTCACACACAGTGATTAAACTGCAACCCAAAACTTATAAATTTTGAAATTCTATAAAATGTGGTTTGCAAAGATTATGTGTATGAATTGCCTTGGTGGGCCAGAAGATGAATTGAGTGGCTTCTTGTTGTTGTAACTGTGTTCCATAGGGATGCAAGGACGGCTTAATATTCTTGCCTGTTGTTGTAACTGTGTTCCATAGGGATGCAAGGACGGCTTAATATTCTTGCCTCGGAGAGATAAGTGACATGGATAGAATTTGACAAGTAAATTATTTGTTATCACTTTCTAACGTGGATAGAATTGTCAAGTAAATTATTTCTTATAGGGCTATTTGTTCGTGAAGTATAACTAAAGATTTCACACGTAGTTATCCTTTTATATTAAAATAATAATAATTTCTTTTTATATTAAAATAATAATAATAAAATATTAGAATTAGAGAAATCATTAAATTTGAAATGATTGAGATTTGAAATTCCTACGCCTACGCTGCTTCCCAAGGATACACCAAATCCATAATTGCTTCACAACACTTACCATCCGTTTGAATTTTGGGTGGCAACCACCATGCGTTAATGATGGGAAACTTTTTAAAACAGAGTGGATTTCAGTCACGACTTGACTTTAAATTATGGGGATGTGTATCCTCATTCAAGCGAGGCGTGACTTTTAAGTATATGATAGCAATTGTAATAATTATTTTGATGGAATATCGGCTTTACTTCCATTTGTAATCTTGATTTGGATTTTTTCAGTGTACAATTTATTTTGTTTTTCTAAATATTAATAATTTAAATTTAAAAATAGTTAATGAATTTTTAATTTTATTTTATAGTGAATTATTGATAAATTAATTTATATAAATTAATCTTTATTTATTTATAATAATATTATAAAATTATTATAATTAGTATAGTTATAAAAATTAAATTGGTAATTATCTAAAAAAATAAATTATCATACATTTCAAGTTGTTAGAATTAGAAAAGATCATAATAATTAAAACTAAAGTATAGCTTTGGAGGGTTAGCTTATTCTCCCTATTCTGTTGAGGTCATGGGTTCTGTGGGATTGAGAAATCACAGAGTCAATGATAAAAATAATTACAATATTATAATGATAAAAATAATTAATATATAAGTTAAACATATATACATTTTACAAAAACTTGTAATGATATTCTTAACTATGGATATTCAATCCCACTTATTTAAACATGTAATGATATTCTTAATTATGGATATTCAACCCCACTTATTTCCCAACTGAGCGAGGTGGAAAGGAGTCAAGCAGCCATCCAGGCAGAGGCTTATTTCCTTGTCATGGGAGGGATTAAACGGGTGACCATTGCGGAGAAAGTGGAGTCTCTTGAGAGAAAGTTTGGCAAAGACTACTAAGCCCACTAGCCTGATGAATGCATGGAGGGTTGACTAGAAGAAATGGCTAGAACAATGGACAAACGATGTAGAAATTGCAAAAAATGGATGATTTCTTTGTTAGGTCAAGTCTGCAATCTTGGTCATTGCCAAATTGAAGCAGTGGAAATCTCACGTAGTTCATGAAGAAAGAAATCACCGTCAACATTGCAAGGTACCCCTAAACTCTCAAACATTTACTTTGAACTCTGTCTAAAATTAGCTTGGGAAAATTATCAGTGGTTTGAGTCCTCCTCTCATGCAAGATAATTTGTATGTATATGTTGTGAATGAGTGGGAAACTATTAATTATCCCTTGAATTGGGTAGCGCTAGGTTGTGGGTCATCACTCTGTGTCACTACATTGAATCTCTTTGTGCTATGTGGGCTCCCTCTCTACTTTAACATTAGTCTACACATTTCATATTTATGGAATGTTAGAGGTTCGGGTGGGAAAAGCTCTATAGTTTGTGTCCAACCTGGGTGTTCATTGAATCATGTACTCACTCTAAGGGTCACGGTATTGAGAACGAAGCATTCTTGAATTGGTTATGCCTTCTTATGTACCTTAACCTAAGCTTGTGGTTTCTTGAATGATCTACAAGTAGGGGCATAAATTTTCACAGGATTGATAATTGTGCCTTCTTTGCCCGAAAGTGGGGAGTCGTGAGCCTCATCCCTGAGTTTTATTATAACTGGTGGAATATGGTAAGATAAAGGATGTGTAGTAGGCATGGGGGAGGGGGTTGTAGACTGCAAGGCCACAGTGGAGCCCATTAGCACATTGAGGAAAATATTAACAACTACCATGCAGTAGTCCCTTCGGATACTCAGAATGAAATATGAAATTTGGAGTCTCCTGTTGTCAATGAGTGCTAGGTCTTTTTTGACTCAGAAATAGCCACATGGGTTCTTGACCCTGGGAACATCTGAGGTCAAAGGAAGCACTACTTTGGAGCACTTACTCTCTAATGGAAAATGAAGACCCTATTGGGTTGGATTCTCATTGACTGACATGGCAAGAGATACAATGTATTTGTTCAAGGATGTTAAGAGATACAAGTGTAACGTGAATTGTTTCTTAGACAAAATTGAAGATACATTGACCCATATTGAACTCCACCTTCAATGTAAACCATCTTCTCAATTAGAAACATTGATAATTCTTGATTTTTGGACTAATTATATTCCATTGGTAAGTCTCGTTGCGCATATTGAGACCACCTATTAGAAAAACCTGTGACTTGACTAAGCATGATAGATGTATGTGGTTTCCATGATTTTTGAAGGCAATACAACTTAAACTTACAAAACAAAAAAAATAAAATTTTTAATTTGTATACACTATTAATAATATTTTAAAATATTCTACTTTTTCATTCACCTAATAATTATTGATAATTAAATTAAAATTCTGAAAACTCTACTTTAAAACAAACATACTTATTAACATAATAGAAAACAATCCCCTTTTAATTAAAAAGCACAACTTTTCCTAATCAACAAAGCAAATATTGGAAACTATCTCTCATTCCGGAACTTATCAGTGTCATACTAGGGAGATAGATCGAGGACTCGGCGCACCTCTGAATCCTGATCTACTTGGCGAGCCAAGCAATTTAATCAGATTTCCTCAAAGTCGGAGATCACTATATATCCGGTGGAATCTGGCCAATGTAGAATTGCTGAAATATTATTTTGCATCTTTTAAATTTTAATTTTGAATTTTGAGAACAAAATTATGTTCAGATTGTAATTTATTATTTTTAAAATAATAGTTAATATTTATTTAAAAATTTAATAATTTAAATTTTTTTTTGCTGATTTAAGAATTTACTTTTTACTGAAGTTTTTGTTAAATTTTATTTTTATTTAAATAAAAATTAATTATATATATATATTAAATAATTTAAAATAAAAAATAATTTTGATAGAAATTTATAAAAACAGATTGTGTAATAATTCTGGTTTGTCTAGCATTTTAGATGGTTATCTTATTTATCATTAGAAATATAAACTCTTTAGTTCTTGATGATGAATAAATAACTATCTTAAACTGTAAAACAAACCAAACCATTATACTATTTACTTTCAAAAATCTTTATCGATATAAATAATTATAAAAACTTCCATCACAATTAACTCATAACACTTGAGGCTTCATAATACTTAGAGACAGTTAAACATTTGGAGTTAATGCACAAAGCTCAAGATTTGTTTGAATTTTTTAGGCAATAAACATGTGTAAAGATTAATCCTTTCAAACCTCCACATTCAGAGAAAGGGAATGGAATATCTTTTTCCTCTCGTAAAAGAGTTTGTTTGTTTATTTATTTATTATTATATCGAAACCTAATATGAAATTGGGAGTTATTAAAGATTTGGTGATTTAATGTTCGCCAACAACATATCATCATGTGCTGTAATTTTTATTTTAATAATTAAGCTTGTGAACAAAGAATTTTGTTGTATTTTTTTTTTCATTAAATTGAATTTTGAATCTTGAATCTGTAGGTAAAGTAATATGATGAATTTGTTTAACATTTGAGTCTAAGAGATATGATGTTACAAAAAATTATAATAAATAAATAATTATATGTAAAAATTAAATTTATTTATTTATTAAATATCTTAAAATGGGGTGACGAGTACAAAGTGTGGAGGAGGGAAGGAGGAGGTAATGTGCTATCGTTTCATTTGGTCAATAAGCAGGGGACACAACAACATGCTTCTGTAGCTATTATCATAATGTTATTTAATATGTCAAGAGTGTGGAGGTCCTTCACACGATCCAGGCTCAATGCATTTAGATGGTTACCGTGGAAAGGTGTGTGGGTAATGATGCCAACGCTACATGAATTCAAGACACAAGATGCATGAGAGATCAGGCATATCGTCCTAGACGATGGTAGTCACCTACAACTTGGTGTGTTTCAGTGGTGGCACCCTCAGATGGCTCGCAAGCCAATACAAAGCAATGATGACAAAGGGAGTGGCATTGTACCACCAATTATGGATAATAAGAATGCAAATAATGGCACCTGTGAATTCACCATAGGACTCACACAAAAATGGGATTTAAGGTGGTGTATATAGGGAAGGACATTAGTTGGCTTGATAAAGGCAGGAGGCCTTGGGCTGTCAAATTCTCAAACCCACACAGAGACTCTATGATGCTAGTAACAGTGTACGGGGAAAGTCACCTTGTGTTTAGCAGCGACTAGCTCGATGAGAAGTTCTTTGGACTACATAATGAACAAAATATGGAAGGAATGGTGTTTTAACAAGGATAACAGTGCAATTCCTAAATCAACAAAGTTCACTACCATAAAGCAGGTCTGCGCTTAGACTTTTTCAACATTGTGGACAACCTTCCCACACTTCTCACCCATGTATTACTTTGTGGCTATTGTGAAATTATTCTAGTTGTAGTGGATATTGCCAAGTTGTTTACAGTATGAATTGGCAAGTTTATCAACACGACAGAGAGGAATTGGGGGAATCCATCCTTTTTCGTGTTATTTCCCTTTGTTATCCTAGGCTACACTACCACAAGGGAAAATGATTGGGAGCCTCTAACAACTTTCAATTATTCATATAAATTGTGAAGGACTTAATAAGGGAGGACGAAGGAGTGAGGATTAAAGGAGGGGAGGAATTTAACATACCTCCATTGCTTTTAAAGACCCCCTTTCCCAGACTCTATGATACCACTTTTCTAAACAACATGGCATGTGAGAGGGGTCACCCACGAAGAGGCGCGCCATACTATGAAGCCCGTGTAGCTTGTGGGAACCAGGGAAGATTTTAAGGATGGAAGTTTATCTTAAAGTTTAGAAACCTTGGCGAATGTTACTAGTTCCTAATATGAAAATTGTAAAATTTGTGTTGACATTTTTGTAGAAATATTTAGATTTCCAATGATTTTATATTAGTCAATATAATATTTTGGCGATTTTTAAGGTAAAATAATGGTGTACTATAAAATTTGGACGAATCATTTGAGAAAAAAATGGAAATTGGCTAATCCTATTTTTGGAAAAAGCATGGAAAATTAGCCCATCTACGAATATTAGACCCTAAAATTTTCCCTAGTGGGAATTTTTGCCTCTAGGAATGAGCAAGAGGATTAACAACTCACTACCACGAATAGACATGTTAGTAGATACTGGAAAAAATAAATCAATTTGAATGGGCTGTAGCCACTCAGCGAGCTACCATCACGGATGAAGCAGTGTAGGCATACTGGCAAGCCTGGGTTTTGGACATAGGTTAGACACGAAGTAAAATGAGCTAATACCTTCAGATAGTTGACTTTTATTCGAAAATGCAATTTATCCTGGAAAGAGCTCTGAGGGACTGCCAGGAAGCAAGAAGAGACATGTAGCAGAACCTCAAGCATATGCATGGCCAACTCAGATACTATGATCGTCGCCTAGATCAAATGGATCAACAATTGGCCCGAATCGAGCAACATCTTTGGATCCTCCTGACAACACCCCATCCTCCTAATGATTGAGCAAGTCCAATCCCAATAGCGGGATAAGATTTTGACCCCCTCCTTTGATTAATGAAGATACATGTTTTGATTTTAGCTGTTGTTTTTGTAAATGTTTATGCTTGAAGTTGGATATGCCAACATCATTGTAAGGGCCTTTTTGAGGTTTTTCATGCTATGTTTTGTATGTCACTGGCGACTCTACATATAATACAATTTTGGCTATGGTTCAATCTTAGTGCGAAGAGATGAAACAAAACTATATATTTATCAAATGTAAACCTTGTTTTTGAAAGAATAATATAGATATTAAATATAAAACAAAAAAATTAATAAAATTATATATTTCTTATTATTTAATATAAAATATTATAAAAATAATGTATAATATGAAAGTAAATGTTTTTAATTAATTTTAATTAAAAAAATATTTATATAAATATATTACAAATATTTAATAAAAAAATGATATTGATTAATAAATGTTATCAAGGTACACAATATTAATGGTCAAACTTTATTTTATACATTCAACATATTTTATCAATATTAAAAATATTTATATTTATGGGAATATCAATTCCAATACAATGTTAGTGTTATATATATATATATATATATATATATTAAGAGATAACATATACATCATAAAGGTTTATGGTTTGCTACTAGGGAAAACGATGGAACAGTTGTTTTTTAATCTAAAATGTGACATGAAGCTAGAAAAAGACTATGATTATACCATATCTCATCATATGTATCAATACTATTATGCCATTGCTTAAGCCTAGATACATCAAAATGTCAATTGTGCTACTTAAAATCCAAGATAATTATATGCCTCCAAATCCAAGTTTGAAGTAAACAAAAAGAAATGTTATGGAACAAGTTAAGTGGTAGTTGAAACATCAATTGGAGCTGCAAGTGTGCCGAGTGAATCAAGACCCTTGCTCTTGGTGAGGATGGCCTTAATTCATAATAACCAGAAAGCCATGTTTCTATGTTTAAGAGACATCTCCTGGTTCTTCCCTTGAACAATACTCAGCAAAAGAGAACTTTCTTTTTATTTCCTTTTTGCTTTTTAAACTCTTTTCAATGAGATTTTTTATATATCAATATAATTTTACACTCTCTATGTACTGATTTTTTCTTCCTTGAATTTGAATAGATAAATATTGGAGAAAAAATATTTATCTTAAATTTAATGATAATTTACTAAAAGTCAAAAATACACTTTAATTAGACTAATTCAAAATGTTCAAAACATACTTTTCCATGAGCTTCCCCTGCTACTTTTATGAGGCTAATGGATGAAATCTTGCGGCCCTTCACCAACTTGTTTGTGGTGGTTTATCTGGACAACATCATCATCTTCAACAATAGTTGGGAAGAACACTTGCAACACATTCAACAAGTCCTTCAAACCCTTCGGCATCACAAATTGTATGCCAACTTGGAGTAATGCACCGTTGGCCTAAGTCAGGTCCAATTCTTGGGTTACATCATAAATTAGCGAGGTGTGCATGTGGACCCGACCAATATCCAAGTCATTCAGGATTGGCCAGCTCCAACCACTCTAATGGAGCTTCGCAACTTTCTGGGCCTTGAAAATTTCTATCGAAGGTTCGTGTTGGGATTCTCCCATATCACTTGGCCTTTGAGTCAGATTACTAAGGGTGGGGCAAAAGCAAAGTTTTCCTAGTCTGAGTCTCAACAGAAGGCGTTTTTTGAGTTGAAGCACGCCACTGCTCTACACCAAGACTCACACTACCAGACCTGCAACATCCATTTGAAATCGAGATAGATGCCTTAGACTATGTTATTGGTGTGGTCCTCACCCAACACAGGCATGTAGTGGCCTATCATAGTGAGACACTTTTTGATACAATTCAGAAGTACCCCGCCTATGATAAAGAGATGTATTGCATCGTGCAGTCTTGCCAACAACGGAAGCACTACATTCTGGGGAAGGAGATGGTCATCCACACCGATCATCGACCTCTTCAGTTTATACAGACACAGGGGAAGTTGTAGAATAATCACCATCAGAATTGGTCTACATATCTGCAATAATTCCACTTTAACATTAAATACAAAAATGGCAACACCAATCATGTTGCAGACTGCCTCAGTTGGCCCCTAGTTGTAGCACTGACTATTGTTCTCAACTCTTGTGATCACGGGACCTCTGGAGGGCCGCAAATATACAAAAATGATCCATAGTTCCCCTCGACATACCATATTCTAGTAGCTGGCAAGAAATTTCCTAATTTCCACCTCCAGGATCATGCATTATCATGCTACCTGAGCCACCTTTGTGTTCCTTCAAGCGAGTGTGCCAAGATGATTTGGGAGGCGCACTAAAGTTAAGTCGTAGGACACTTTGGTATGGAGAAAATTGTGGTTGTACTAAAAAAGTACTTTTATTGGCCCAAACTCTGACTGGATGTTGGGAAATATATCAAATCCTGCACTGCCTGCGCCATCGCCAAGCCAACCATCAAGAAGCAAGGTTTGTACACTCCTCTTCCTACTCCCAGCCAACTGTGGGAATCCATCTCCATGGACTATATGTCGGGCCTCCCTTCTACCAAGCATGGTAATGACTGTGTATTTGTGGTCATGGACAAATTTTCTAAGATGCCTATATTGGTGGCCTGCAAGAAGAGTATCACAGCAGAGGACACTGCCAAACTCTTCTTTGAACGAGTATGGGTACATTTTGGGATCTCACAGACCATTATATCATATCGGGATAGCAAGTTCCTTAGCACATTATGGTCAAGCCTCTGGACACTATGGACACCAAGCTCATCAAATCGACTTCCTTCCATCTCCAGATTGATGGTCAAACTAAGGTTGTCAATAGGATGATAGTGCACATACTCCGCATGTACAACTCCAAGCATCCTTGAACCTGGGATGAGGGTCTTCCATATGTGCAATGAATAAAATTGAATAAATACACATAAATTTTTCAGAGACATAAACATGGTAGAAAAGGCCTGAGAGCCTCAATGTATTCCTCTCATAATGTAATGTACAAAATCATGATAATAATACAAGTATAAATACATGAGGAAATTTTTCTCAAGATAATGCGTCTATCTTGGACACTTTGGTTGAGAAAATCTCTCAACCATACACTAATCTAGGAGCCTAACTAGTTGGAGAGAATCTCTCAACCAACTAGGTCTACACTGACTCCTAACTATGAGGAGAAAACCCAATCTAGAAAAGTAGGAATAAATCCTAACTTTCATTATTTTAATTATTTTGGACTTAGAATTGTTTTCATCACATGAGAGTGAGACTATCATTCCTCAATCATAAGTCCAAGATAAGAACCAGGAACCATCTTCCAAGATCTCATGCTAAAACTGTTGATCCTCAGAAAACACAGCCTGAAAAATCGCCAAACCTGGATGATGAAAAAACTCCAATCTGAAGAGAACATGAATCAGTTGCAAGTCTGATACATCTCTAAAATTTGCTTGACAACTCTAGTAGGTGCCAAGCTGCAAAATGATCCATCTGTCCTTCATTCAGCATCCTTTTTCCACTCACAAAATGTTGATGACACCCACTGTTGAATTTTCTTTACTTTGATGTTGACCGCCCATTGGCTGCTTTGATGTTGATGATAACCACCCACTAGCTCTTTTGATGTTGACTGCCCACTGGCTAATTTGACGATTACCACTTGCTAATTTGTTGATGATTCCCACTAGCTGATTTGATGATCAAACTTATCACTGGATTCTTTTGTTGATGTTGTCGAGACTTTTAGTCTAACAACCACCTTCAATTCCATTATCATTTCCCCCCTTTGTCAACTGAAAGGAGAGACAATCATCTGCATTTGATTTCTAAACTCCCCCCGCTTCAAGTGTAGGAGAGTGTCACTGTTGTAATCCCGCTTTCAGGTGCATGAGAGTACCATTTTTTCACTATTTGTTGTAATAGTTGTCTTCATGTGACACTGAATCCTTCAGTAACATGTAGACAATTGTTTGATTATGGATGACCACTTCCAAGGATCAATCCATGCATAATTGATCTTCACTCTGGGTGGTTGATTTTACTTGCAACATCTTTCTGAGGAATGATTTTTCTTGCCACAATGGTGACAAGGATGGAGGTCAAAGCATTTAGTCTCCATATGGCCATTTCGCTTACAATGATTACACTTAACCAAATTATGAGCATTGTCGAGAAAACCAACACTTACAAACTGAACTGGTTTTGAGAAATCTGGAATAAAAAAAGTGTTTTATTTGTTGTATCCTAGGCCATGTCGATCTTTGTTGACAGAGATTTCTTCCCAAGGTCTGATCACCTTCTTGGAAAGACTATCCTAATGTTGGCCTTCATACTTGTTGCTTCTGCTAACATTATGTCCTTTATTTATTAAATCTTTTGTATCACATTAGGCATCAGTCATTAACAATTCATCGGCTTGACATGTTGCACCAAATTGGTCAATTTGATCTTTGGTACTACTCATTGCATCATTAAGTAGTACAATTAGCTAGATAAGATCACTTATGTCGCAACTGCCATCAACTTGGTGGATTAGATCATTTGTGATACAACTTGCATCAATGTGGTGAATTAGATCATATGTATCACAACTTTCATCAACTTGCTGGATAAGGTATTTAGTGTCACAATTTGCGTCTAACTTCTCTGTAAATTGTGCATCTACTAAATCTCGTTTTTCACTTAACTTAATTTGAAGTGCATTGATGAGTTTTTCTTTTATTTCTAGCTCAATTTGAAAACCTTTTGTTGCTTCTAATGTGCTGGTCATTTGATTGATTAAGTTTTTATTTTTCTTTAAATTCCATTCCAGTAATTCAATTGTATTATGTAACTCTTGATTGCACTCTTTCAACTCTGAAGACTTTTTCCTCCTTTACCCATGTTGATCTTTGACACGCTCGCTTGAACTTTCTTTAATCAATTTCACACTCACTTGATTTGCTTCAATTAACTTCACGCTCGCTTGAATTTTTCCACGCTCACTTGCTTTTGTATTTGCTTGATTCTCTCGCTTGATGTTTGTTTTGATTGTTTCTTGAATTGCACGCTCGCTTGCTTTAGATTTGAACTCGCTCGCTTGATGCTTGGTTGATTGTTGCATGCTCGCTTGATGTAGATATGAACAGGCTTGATTGTTGTTTGAATATCACATTTTCTTTCTTTAGAGTTGAACTCACTTGCTTGATGCTTGCTTCAATCAGTTTCAGGCTCGCTTGATGTTGTGAACTTTGCACTTGCTTGAACACACTCACTTGATTGATCAAAAGAAGGGTGTCGAATACTATCGAAAATGCACCCAAGAAAATGCTTACAATGGTTTGAATGACAGGTTCAAATGAATTTGATGACTTAGTTGAAAACAATGGACTCACTGGACTTAATTGACTCCCTATCAATTCAAAGCTTGGGTGTCGGTTTCAACCGAGAATGCACCCTTACAATTCAACTCAATTTTATTTGAATTTGTTTACAAGTTAACTTACAAATTATGATTTTGCAAGTTACAATGTTGTTTTGAGTTGACTTTTACAAAAAATTTGCAAGTACATTGTCCAAAAATTGATGTAGATGACAACTTCATTAACTTTATTGCCTTGAGTGAATGATGTTGAATTGCATGTTGATGTAGAATCGTTTTTTGAATGTTGATGTTGACAACTTGATTATGTGTTGCAACTTCTTGATTGCGTGTACTTTTCTTATGAATGATTGATTACATGAGTTTGAAGAGAATTTCTTATGTGCATGAATTTGTTTAATTTTTTGTGTACTCCATGTGTACCATTTTACAAAGATAGTGTCAAAACTAGACACAAAAAATAAGCAACATCAAGAATCCAGAAAAGCATGCACCATCACAAATGTACTCATGGTGTACCTAAGATCCCCTTATTCAATTTCGAGTGCATTTAGGACACAATCACCATCAAAAAGATATGTTTTTATTAACTATACATAAGCAATCAACTTTCACCCTTATAACTCTATTGTTGACAGTATTTAACAACAAAGTTTTATCTTCAAATCTTTAACTTTTACTTGTCTTTGAAATGGACTTGATTGAGTCACTCCAAAATTACAACAAATTTACACTTATCTCTCCAAAATAAACACTTTATGACCACTTCAAACCTACTCATAACCCTCACATTTTCTTTCTTTCTTCATTTGCACCAGTATGCACAAGTCCTTCCAACAAAAGTATTTCCCATTCTTGGGATCTGGGGAATGTAAACCAGTTATTATCTCCATGACGAACAACCTCCAACTGAAGAATTCCACTTCCTTGTGAACCAACAACAGGAAATGTGCATGAGACAGAATGGTTATGGTGTGCTGGTGGGCTCCAGTATTGTAGCAATAATGCTACAACTCCTGGAGCTTCCTTCTCTAATTTTATCAACCCGGTAGTTCGTAACAAACTTGGAAGCGATGGTGTTGTATGCACAAGTACTAGCTCTTGTCGCAGCTGTCACTTGGTCAGCTGGCACAAGTCCGCTAGGGCTCAAGCCAACTTCTATATGCTCTCAGAAGAAGCTTTTTAAGTGATGAACGAAAGCTATCTCAAAGGAAATTAACCTACTTTGCAAGAATGAACTGAAAGCCAACAAAACATGGAAACCCTAGTAAACCCTAATTTGACCAGCTTAATCCTTACGATGCAATGGTGGGAATGCAACTTCTAAAAATGATGCCATTACTTCTAGTGAGATGAGATGCATGAGTCTAAACTACTTTCATCTGAAGAGAACATGTTTTTGTATTTTTGCTCAAGTGGTTGGAGTTATTATGACTGTGCTTCTTACTGGGTCTTGACTGTGCAGGGGTAGTTCAAGGGGAGGAAGGCTTGGAAAAGGTCAGGAGGACTCTGAGAGGTTCCAGGGGATCCCTAACATCATTCCACAGAAGTTCACAATGTTTAGATGCTTGGAAACCGTGTTTGCAAGCTTCTACAGGATGTCTGCAGGGGATCCTACAGGAAGCTCGGGATTTCTACAGGAAGTCTGCTAACTTCTACAGGATGTTCTGCAATCGGAATTTTGGGTGATGGAGGAGTGAATGAGCTGGATGGGTGGATAGGTAGGATGAGAGGGGAGCTTGTGATGGCTTATGGACAGAGAGATGAGATGGAGAGGGGGTGTGTAAAGCTGGTTGGTCGATAGAAGGGTAGAGGCAATGGAAGGCCGAAAAGATAAAACAACGTGGATAACAGAAGAGTTGGTGGGAAAATGATCTAGCTGGGAGGTAAGGAGATGGCTTAGGCACGGCTGAGAAGGATAAGGAAATGATAGAGTGGTGTTGCGCAGTGTAAATGAAACAAATCACCTCTGTCTTGCACAAAACCGAGAATTCATCAACCTATTCTAACTGTTTTATTGAAAACCAAAGAACATCAATGTAGTTTTAGAGAGAAATCGTGCATGGTGTTGAAACAAAGAGTTATTGCTCAAGATCTAAATGCATGGACACTTCTACCAATGGAAATATTACGTTAAAACTTGCATGAACATATAAAACTGCGTTTTTGGTGGTTGGCACGGTCTACACTCCCAATCTCTAAACAGAGGTGGAAGTGAGTGTACAATCAACCTTTTCTTGGAACTCTGATTAACTCTAATCCCCTTACTCTAATCTAAACTACTGAAAGCAATTTATCCATAAAACTAACCTACTTAATCACATCAAGAAATTCGAATCAGCAAACTGTGTTCCCAAGTGCATGTAAAGGAAAAGAAATGAAATGCTGGAAGAAAGACATGTAACAATACAACGAAGGAAGCCTTAGGCTCTCAGGTTGGGCCCAACCCTGAGAGCTTAAGCTCCTTTAAGAACTCAGAGCTGCCTCAAATCGGCCTGCTTATTCATTAAGAGATAATAATCAAAAGTCTGATAACATGCCAAAAATGGCTTACAAAAAGCAAAACAGAGCTATCAGCTCGTAGTCTAGAATGAACAACAAAGTTTCAAAAGTCTCCATCGAAGGCTACAGCCTCAATATTTATACATTATGAGGGCCAAGCTGGCTTCCTAAATTAGTGGGGCTTGGCTGCCCAACTAAAAGTAAACTGTTGTTCCCTTAGAATCTGTTGGCTGCCTTCTAGCTCGGTGGTGATAGCTGTTGGAGCTCGGAGTTGGGGTGGAGATCACGAGGAAGGCCATTCAAGGTTGTGGACAACCTTCCTACAAAACCGCAATGCCACCTTGGCTGTCTCCTTGCCTCCATCTGCGTGGTTTTGCTCCATTTAATGTAAAAAAAACCTGAAATAAACATGTATTAGCCACCTAGGAATAGTGACTGCCCTCCTTCCTACAAATAACATGAATATACTAAGAAATGATGCATAAGTGATAAAAAATGAAGGGTTGAGCAAGGTAAGTAGGCCAAATGAGCCCAAAATGTTACCAAACTTTGGGGCTCATCATCACCCCCCAGCTAAAATATTTGCTCATCCTTGAGCAACTAGTCCAACTCTTCATCCTTCATTGCCTTTACTGCCACCCTTACATCCCAAGCCTGTTGGCATTATGATTCAGGTGTTGTCCTTGATGGCAAACCCATTCAGGTGATAAATCAAGAAGGACGCAGGAAATATGTTCAGCAAGTGCGTCCCCGCAGGTATACCATACAGAACCCGCGTCCAGGGACGCAGGCCAGCCGTTCAGGAGGTGCGTCCGCCCAGTGCACACATTTCAAGGCAGAGAAAAGCACGTGGGGGTTTCTTGTGTGGTATCTAGCCGACGGTTTTGTGTTTCTATGGTGTCGGCTCGTGGTATTGTTCCATGTTTTGGGGAGAAGCTTGCCTATATAAAGCAAAGGAGTTCATTTGGATTATAAATCATCTTGTTGAATATCTTTTGGTGAGATCTAGTCCAGATCTATGAGGGCGAATCTTCTAATGGACTGTGATCTCTATGGCGCATGATCAGATCTGTGGATCTGAGTGTTTGGGTTGGTTCTGAAGTCCTCATATCTTTTATATCTGAAGGGACGCAGGTTCAGTGAAGGGCAAGTGCGCCGGGACGCAGTACAGTAAAGGCTCAGGTGCGTCTCTGAGGCAAAGGACGCGGCGCGACTGTGTTATTGGGTGCGTCTCTGAAGCAAAAGACGTGGCGCGATAGTGTTTCTGGGTGCGCCGGCCGCAGCAAAGCATAGAGGAACAGTGCGTCTGCACGCAGAACTGTGGAAGGTAGACTGCGTCCAGTCGCAGGCCACAGAAAGAAAATATGCGTCCCTGTCTTAAGATGATCTGTTGACTGTATATTTTTGTTCATAAGGTGTTCTGGGTTATTTCTGTAATTACTGATCTGATATCTGTAGTGGACTGTATCTGTTGTATACTTGTTGATCATTTGATTCTTCATGAAAAGAAGTAGGGGGTTGTAGCTCCCTTCCAGGAGAGACTGGAAAACGAGAGAGAGTTGTAGCTCTCTGCAGGTTGCAGCCTGTGTGCTGGTAAAGGACTGCACCAGTACAAAATCATTGTAAAAAGAATTTCTTGAAAGAAGATAGAGACATATTGCAGCAGGTGGTTTTCTCCCGCATTGGGTTTCCACCTTACATCTTGTGTTCTTTGGTGTGACTGTCTATTTTCTTTATTCATGCTCATTATTTTATGGTACTAATATGCAAGAATAATTCAAAAGATCAAATAAGGAAGATTTGGTAAATTGCTTGATAATACTGATTCACCCCCCCTCTCAGTATTATTTCCAACAATTGGTATCAGAGCAGGTCCTTCAGAAAAGCTTGATCGCTTGAAGGTAGATCGTTCATCATGAGCAACTACGAGAGAGAAGCATCAATCAGGCCACCAGTTTTTGATGGGACAAACTTCAATTATTGGAAGGTAAGAGTTACTGCATATCTTCAATCTCTTGGTACTGAAGTTTGGGACATTGTAGAAACAGGCTATGCTTTTCCTTCAGCTACTCCTACAGATCCAGCTGAGAAAAAGAAGTATGAAACAAATGCAAAAGCAGTCAGTACTCTATTAGGAAGTATATCCCAAACAGAATTCATGAAGGTAATGCACTTCAAATCAGCAAAAGAAATATGGGACAAAATGATCACAAGCTATGAAGGAGATGAACAGGTAAAACAAGCTAAACTTCAAACTCTCAGGATTCAATATGAGACTCTCAAGATGTATAATGATGAAAGTGTGGCTAATTATTTTCTTCGGGTAGATGAGATTGTAAATTGTATGAAAAATTTGGGTGAAGAAGTAAAGGAGTCTATAGTAGTTCAAAAGATTCTAAGATCATTATCCCCCAAGTTTGAATCCAAAGTATCTGCAATAGAAGAAAAAGAAAATCTCCGTGTTCTTACTATGTCTCAGCTACATGGAATTCTAACTGCTTATGAAATGAGAAAGGGAGGACCATCAGACAGAAGGGAGGCTGCTTTTAAAGCATCAGGCAAAGAAGATTACTATGAAGCAAGCCATGATCCAGAAGAAGAGGAAGAAGAATCAAATTTTGTCAGAAATCTTCAAAGAGGTTCTGGAAGGTTCAGAGGTAAGCTACCTTTCAAATGCTTTGCTTGTGGAAGAGTAGGTCATTATGCTGCAAAATGCTCTTATAAGGATAAAGGAAAGGAACCAGTTAGATGGAACAAGAAACAAAGCGCAAATAAGAAAAGCTACTACACCCATGAAGATAGTGATGGCTTATCAAACAGTGATGAAGATGAACAAGGTAATAAATATAGGTTGTTAATGGCATTTGAAGATGATGATTATGAGGATGCTGTAGATGTGGATAACCTTTATGATGAAATTACTAGACTCAAGAGATGCATAGAAGAAAAGAACATGATTATTGATACTCTACAATTCCAAATTGATGAAAAGGAAAAACATCTTGAAAAATTAGAAGGTGAAATTGTTGGTCTTAGAAAAGAAATTGAGAAAACAAAAACTATTAATCTCAAGTTTGTCAAAGGATCTGAAACTTTGGATGAGATTATCAGTGTGCAGCGGTCTCCACTAAATAAGACAGGTTTGGGCTATAATGGAGAAACTTCTCAAGCATCCACTTCAAAAAGTTATCTTGATGCAGCAAGAAGAAATGAGCAAGAGCACAAGGAAGATCATCAGGTAAAGCAGGGACAAATGTCAAACAGAAACTATCAGGGGCAATCCAGCTTAAGGGTGAACAAAAGCCACAACCAGCCACAGGTAAAATCTTCTCAATTTGGTTCAAGAATAGATGAAAATAGAAATTACAATCAGTTGGCTGGTAGATCCAATAATCGCAGAAGCTTCTTCAATGGACAATGCTTTTCTTGCCATAACTTTGGTCACAAAGCAGCTCAATGTGTTGCGTATAAAACAATCATGACTAGGGAAGCTCAAAAACAAAGAAGTATGACAGGGATTACAAAAAGGACCTATAACAACTTTTCAGCTCTTGAAAATGAAGTTGAATGTTCTATTTGCAATAATTTTGGACATAAAGACTTTGAATGCAAAAGCAGGTTTCCGGAAAGAAAGGTACAAGAGCAGAAAAAGGAACAAGCCTCAGGCACCAAAACATGGAGAATAAAGGAACCTCAAACAGAAAGATGTGGGATAGCATTTTATGCAGAAGGACAAGAAAATCTATGGTACATTGACAGTGGATGTTCGAAGCATATGACAGGTGATAAAGAAAAACTTGAGTCTTATTCTAATTTAGAAAAGGGAAAGAAAGTCTCTTTTGGAAATGATACTCCTGCAACTATAAAAGGAAAAGGTATTGCTCCTTTAAAAGAAGATGTTAAGGCTGGAAATGTTTTGTTTGTTGATGGATTGAAGCATAATCTACTAAGTGTCAGCCAGATGTGTGATCAAAGAACCGAGGTTATATTCAGATCAAATGGATGCCTTGTTCGTGATCTTGATACAGGTAAAACAGTTCTCAAAGGAAAGAGAACTCCAAATAATCTATACATATTTGATGAAGGACAACAACAATGCTATCTAAGCAAGGATGAAGAGCACTGGTTATGGCATCGAAGGTTGGGACATCTAAGCTTCTCACAAATAAGGAAAGCTTGCAAATATCAGGCAGTTCGCGATCTTCCAGATATCAAAATTCCTGACAACACCATATGCAGATCATGTCAGTTTGGAAAACAAACCAGAACTAACTTTCCAGAGAAAGAAGGATCAGCCAGCATGCCTCTTGAGCTAGTACATACAGATGTATGTGGACCATTCAGAAAAAGAACACCTAGAGGAGAGGAATACTTGATATTATTTATTGACGATTTCTCCAGGTTTGTTTGGTTAGGACTTATGAAGCACAAAGATGAAGCATTCGAAAAATTCAAATCCTTCAAAGCCTTGGTTGAAAATGAATCAGGTCACAAAATTAAGTGCCTCAGATCCGACAGAGGTGGGGAATTTACTTCAAATGAATTTTTCGATTTCTGTGATGAACATGGGATAAGGAGAGAATTTTCTACAGCTAGAACTCCTCAGCAAAATGGAGTAGTTGAAAGAATGAACAGAACAATCCAGCAAATGGCTCGTGCTATGCTTGATGAATCAGGAACTCCTGCAACCTTCTGGGGTGAAGCTGCACATGCGGCGGTTATTATTCTCAACAAGACAAATGTCCGAGTGAACAGCACTCAAACTCCTCATGAGCTCTGGAGTGGTAAAACTCCTTCGGTAAAGCACTTCAAAATCTTTGGGAGCAAATGCTATATCAAGAATACTGAGGAGCAGCTTGGCAAACTTGATCCTAGAGCAGATGAAGGTATTCTTCTTGGCTACTCTCCACATAGCAAAGCATACAAATGCTACAATAAAAGACTTGGCAGAATTGTTGACAGCATTGATGTAGTGGTTGATGAGAAGGGATACATTCCTAGGCAAATACATCGTGAAGACATCGAAGAAGATGAAAGCTACCCTCAAAGACAGAATGATGAAGAAGAAGAACCGCAAGAAGAATCTCAAGAAGAACCTCACGAAGAAGCAGAAGAACGAACAAGAATAGAAGAAAAGACTCCATCCAGATATGTTCAAAAGAACCATCCAGAATCTCAGATCATGGGACAGAAAGAAGCAGGTATACAAACTAGAAGAACAGTTGCAGAAGCTTCAAGTTATTTGGCATTACTCTCCTCTACTGAACCACAAAATGTGAAAGAGGCATGCAAAGATGAATGTTGGGTGAAAGCAATGGATGAAGAACTTGAGCAAATCGAAAAGAACAACACTTGGGAGCTGGTTCCTAGACCAAAGGATAAGAATGTTATCGGAACAAAATGGGTCTTCAAAAATAAATTGAATGAAAATGGAGAAGTAATTAGAAACAAAGCCAGACTTGTTTGTAAAGGGTATGCACAGCAAGAAGGAATAGACTTTGAAGAAACTTTTGCTCCTGTTGCAAGACTTGAGGCCATCCGAATGTTCCTTGCTCTCTCAAGTTTTCAGAACTTCAAAGTATTTCAAATGGACGTAAAATCAGCCTTTCTGAATGGAGACTTGGAAGAAGAAGTGTACATTGAACAGCCAGATGGGTTCATTCTTGGAAATGATCCAAATCTTGTATGCCGATTGAAAAAGGCTCTCTATGGTCTCAAACAAGCCCCAAGGGCTTGGTACTACCGGTTGGACAAATATCTTCATCAACAAGGTTTTTCAAAAGGTTCAGCAGATAGCAATCTATATATAAAAATTGAAAATGACAAATTGCTAATACTTGTTGTGTATGTAGATGACATTATTTTTGGCAGCAATGAAGAAGCTATGAGTCAAAGCTTTGCCTCAGTCATGCAGAAAGAATTTGAAATGTCCTTGCTAGGAGAACTGACATACTTTCTTGGTTTGCAAATCCAACAAAAGGAAGGAGGAATCCTTTTATCTCAAACCAAGTATCTCAAGCAGATTTTGAAGAAATATGGCATGGAAGATGCAAAACCAGTATGTACACCCATGGTCACAGGATGTAGTCTCAGTGCAAATGATGAATCTGCAGCAGTACATCAACCAACCTACAGATCTATGATTGGAAGTTTACTATATTTGACAGGTACCCGACCAGACATCATGCATGCAGTTGGAATAGTTGGAAGATTTCAGGCAAATCCGAAGGAGACTCATCTTCAAGCAGTGAAGAGAATTTTCAAATATCTTCAAGGGACTCAAAATTATGGCTTATGGTATCCTAGAGATACAGATCTTACTCTTCATGCCTATACAGATGCAGATTGGGCCGGAAGCGTGGATGACAGGAAAAGCACAAGTGGTGGTGCGTTCTTTATGGGTCCCAGACTGGTCTCTTGGTTCAGCAAGAAACAGAGTTCAATTGCCTTGTCTACAGCTGAAGCAGAATATGTTGCTGCTGCATCTTGTTGCACCCAACTCCTTTGGATGATGCAGACTTTGCAGGATTATCAAATCACTTGTACACCTCCAATCCCTATCTTATGTGACAACACAAGTGCAATCAGCATCTCAAAGAATCCGGTTATGCATTCAAAAACCAAGCACATACCAATCAAGTACCATTTTCTCCGGGAACAAGTACTTGAACAGAAGGTCAAGTTGGAGTATGTTCCTTCTAAGGAACAAGTTGCTGATATTTTCACCAAACCGTTGCCCAGGGACACTTTTGAATACCTCAGGCAAAAGCTGGGGGTTGTTGATGCATCATCTTACTGTTGATCATCTTCCTATTGGTGGTATAGGCTCAGGGGGAGCACATAATGCATTGTTGGCATTATGGAGAAGGAGATCTTGGAAATAGCTGCAATATGTCTCTATCTCCTTCATGATGGATTTCTGGTTACAGATCTGGAGATGCATGAGCATAGGGGGAGCATACCCTTTGCCCTTGATGTCAAAGGGGGAGAATGAAGCTGAAGATTATGTGGTTGCCATCAAGTCCAAAGGGGGAGATTGTTGGCATTATGATTCAGGTGTTGTCCTTGATGGCAAACCCATTCAGGTGATAAATCAAGAAGGACGCAGGAAATATGTTCAGCAAGTGCGTCCCCGCAGGTATACCATACAGAACCCGCGTCCAGGGACGCAGGCCAGCCGTTCAGGAGGTGCGTCCGCCCAGTGCACACATTTCAAGGCAGAGAAAAGCACGTGGGGGTTTCTTGTGTGGTATCTAGCCGACGGTTTTGTGTTTCTATGGTGTCGGCTCGTGGTATTGTTCCATGTTTTGGGGAGAAGCTTGCCTATATAAAGCAAAGGAGTTCATTTGGATTATAAATCATCTTGTTGAATATCTTTTGGTGAGATCTAGTCCAGATCTATGAGGGCGAATCTTCTAATGGACTGTGATCTCTATGGCGCATGATCAGATCTGTGGATCTGAGTGTTTGGGTTGGTTCTGAAGTCCTCATATCTTTTATATCTGAAGGGACGCAGGTTCAGTGAAGGGCAAGTGCGCCGGGACGCAGTACAGTAAAGGCTCAGGTGCGTCTCTGAGGCAAAGGACGCGGCGCGACTGTGTTATTGGGTGCGTCTCTGAAGCAAAAGACGCGGCGCGATAGTGTTTCTGGGTGCGCCGGTCGCAGCAAAGCATAGAGGAACAGTGCGTCTGCACGCAGAACTGTGGAAGGTAGACTGCGTCCAGTCGCAGGCCACAGAAAGAAAATATGCGTCCCTGTCTTAAGATGATCTGTTGACTGTATATTTCTGTTCATAAGGTGTTCTGGGTTATTTCTGTAATTACTGATCTGATATCTGTAGTGGACTGTATCTGTTGTATACTTGTTGATCATTTGATTCTTCATGAAAAGAAGTAGGGGGTTGTAGCTCCCTTCCAGGAGAGACTGGAAAACGAGAGAGAGTTGTAGCTCTCTGCAGGTTGCAGCCTGTGTGCTGGTAAAGGACTGCACCAGTACAAAATCATTGTAAAAAGAATTTCTTGAAAGAAGATAGAGGCATATTGCAGCAGGTGGTTTTCTCCCGCATTGGGTTTCCACCTTACATCTTGTGTTCTTTGGTGTGACTGTCTATTTTCTTTATTCATGCTCATTATTTTATGGTACTGATATGCAAGAATAATTCAAAAGATCAAATAAGGAATATTTGGTAAATTGCTTGATAATACTGATTCACCCCCCCTCTCAGTATTATTTCCAACAAAGCCTTTGTAGTAGTGTCCTCCTTGCTGATATGAAACCCAACCTTTCTGTTCACCTCTTCCCACTGTTCATTATCATCTTCCTCTGTGCTGCCTTCCATCAATCCTAGCAGCAGTGGTGGGCTTAGCTTAAGGCCAATCCAGCTGGCCTGGAGGTTTTACATGGATTTCTTATAGAGGGCCACCCGTACCAGAGCTTCCCTCATCCGAGTTGGGGTATGATACTCTCGGATTTTCAGACTGTGGGCCAATGTATTCCATCTGCGGGTGCATGCTTGGACAGTGTTGTCTCCTAACAGTCTCTCCATGTCCTCAAAATGAGCTATGGCTTGGGCCTGTTGATCCATATATCTCAATGAAGCTTGAGGATCAGTGGACAAATGTTGGTGTGCCGAGATTAGTGCAACTAGATCCCTTGGTTCTGGTCTGATGAGCAATGGCTCATTCAGCTCTCGGTTCATGACCGCTTTGGCTTCTGCTGCTCTTTTGTCCTCATGGTTCAGCCATGAGGCAAATGCCATTAATTGCATATCTTCCAAGGCCGTATTGGGATCCCATGAAACTACATTAGGCAGGGCCAAATTATGGAGGTAGAACTCCGCTAATTTGGCCTTATCCTCTGATGAGCTGGTGCTGCATACTTTAGTGAATTGCTGCGGGTCTTGGAGCTGAGAGATACCTCTTTGCACCAAGGTATTGATTTGAAATTGCAGCCATTGGTCTTTCAAGTACAGGCCATAGGATTTGGCCGGCTACCTGCATTGTATAGCATCCATGGCCCAACTGGCCATGCAGGCCAATTGTGCCTCTTTCTGCTGCAGCTGTTGTCTGAGAGTTTGCACCCCAATTTGTGCTTGTTGTTCTGCTTCCTGTAGATGTGTGGTTGGCTCCTTAAGACCGGTGTGCAGTTCCTTTTTGCCTTGCTGTTCTGCTGTGGTGTCATTGGAGGGTGTAGCTGTCCCTGTCCTCAGCTCCTGTAGCTGCAATCTCAGCTTTTGGTTTTCCTCCTGTAGGAACACTCGTTGGCAATTTGTCACGTGTTTAGCCATGGACAATTCACTTCTGGCCTCCTTGAGCTGCTCCTGCAAGGGACCTATGTCTGCCACACCCTTTGACTTGGCTATTTTCATCCACGTGTGTGTACGGACTCTTTCTTCCTCCAATGCAAAAAACAGTGGCACAATAAATTTCTGAGGTATAATTTTGCCAGCCTCTAAAAAGTTGTAATATGAACTCAGACTTGGCTGAGGGCTGGGCTCTGGTATATGCTCTTTCTCCACTTCTTTTGGTGGCTCTACTTCGCCCTCCCTCGATGGTGATGAGGGTGCTTCTCCTTCCATTCTCTCAGTTTCTTTAAGCCTGGCTAAGGTTTCCTGTAGAGCATCCTCAGCATCCTGTAGCCGAGCTTTTGTAGTCAATTGGTCTAACCTTTCTTTCCAAGTAGTTTTCTTCGGGCTCCCCCTCTCATAGGTGACTGATATCCTCGAGGGGGACCTCTCCTTGGGCGAAGTAGGGGCATCTTCGATAATGATTGGGCTGTTGGACGGAGGCTGTGGCTTGCCCGTCTTTATTCTCACACTTCTTCTAGCTTTAAAATATAGAGGGGCCTCCCTCTTTCTCTTCTCCTTTGGCTTAGGAGGTGTGCTGAGGGCGGCCAACACAGCTGCTGCCTCCCTTGCAAGAATGTCAGCTTTCTTCTCCTTGGGTTTCGCTTTTTCAGGGCTTCCTGTAGAAGACCCTGTTTTAGTTAATTTCGGGCTTCCTGTAGAAGCCGGTTTCGGTTTTCCTGTAGAGACAGGTGGCACCACTTTAGATTGCTTTGCTGAGGGTGTTTTACTTTTTGACTTGGTTGCGGCTGCCGACGTGGTGCCTTTGCTGATGTGGACCTGCTCAGTCTTGTCCACTCTGCTTTGTAATCTTTTTTCTCTGGCTGTCAAAATGGGTGTGTCATCCTTCTCTTTGGCACCCTTTTTCTC
Source organism: Pinus tabuliformis (assembly GCA_031772625.1). Classification (NCBI taxonomy): domain Eukaryota; kingdom Viridiplantae; phylum Streptophyta; class Pinopsida; order Pinales; family Pinaceae; genus Pinus; species Pinus tabuliformis. The sequence continues at coordinate 501,424,515 of CM062818.1, read as the reverse complement.
TTGTTTCTTCTCTTGCTTTTTCTTCTGCTCCGTGGTCGTGGTCTTCTGGCCTTTTTCTTTCTTCCCTGCGGGCACTGACTCTTTCTCCTCACTGCTAGATGAACCGAGCTCTTCGGTCAGCATCTTTATATCACCATCCTTGGTCAAATTTCTGAAGGCTTCCCATGAGAGAGGAACCTTGTATGTGTGGAGCGCATCCTCCATGAGGAGTTTGATGAGTCCATGGTGGGCTACCTGGTCTGGTGTGCCTTCTTTCAACTTGGTGGCACACTCAATCAGAGACTGTAGTAGAAAGTAGGGGAGACTGAGTTTGTTTTCTACAGGTAGGTCCATCTGATGCCTTAATTCCGTGAGTAACTGAAAATGGTACCCATATACAATGCTAAATCGACCTTCGCAGGTGATGTACTTCATAATCTGCAGGCTAACTTCACTCCACGGTGGCAGTAAGCTGGTTCTACGAACCCCATTTTTATCTTCTGAGAATTCCTCCTCTGGTGGAAAGAATTCTTTCTTAGCCTGTTGGCCCAACTTCCTTTCTTCTTTATCCCATGGTAATCCCATTAGGAGCTCAGTAACTCGGCTGATAAATTGTTGGGTGAGTTTGAGACTCAAACCCCTGAAGTTGACGGTGGCCAATGTTTTGGATTTCGGCCTCAGAGCTTGCAAAAACTCCTCTGCCAGCTCATCGTCATAGCCCTGCAATTTGTCACAGAATGATATCCATTACGCTCGCGTGAAGAGCTCCACCACCTCAGGATTTTCTCTTAGCTTTGTGGAGTCGGTTGGTTCCCTTCTGATGAACCCACCCAGCATGGTGAAAAACCTGCGACGTTAACTGGAGGTGGCGGGTGCGGAAGAAAATTGGCTAACTGGGACAGAGCGTAGAATTACGCCTCTGCCACGCATACAATTCACTAAACTTATCTCCCGACGACCTTAACACGGCTTAACTATAACTCACATCCTTTTGAATCCGCCACCTTTTGACGTGAGGAACCCAATTTCCTGTAGAAACAGCTTTCCTGTAGAAGCAGCGCGCGAATTCCGGAGGATACTGCAGTGGGTCTGCGCTCTCTGTGCTGCTTAACAGGCGTTCGAATGGCCAAAGACTTGGAGTGTCGAGCTGTAGAGGGATCCGGATGATCACTCGACTTTCAAACGGTGAATGATAAATGTGTGGGGTGGCAATCTAGCCGATTAGATTTGAAACCGGTGGAATCCGTGGCGCGGGGGTGAGCTGTCCCTGCCGGACCGTTGGATGACATCACTCCATCATTCGTTTGCGAGTTCCCTTACTGCTGCATCATTCCTCGCAGATCCGCCGCCGTCACTTCTGTTAAAACTCGTTTTTCCCGACTAGATGGCTCTCACGTGTGTACTGCCCATTCCTTTTTGCCACGACCACCGTTTACCATCCGACTAGACCACTGACTGGTCGACGTGGCCAGTCGAATGGCCATACAACCGCTCAACCCATTCACATCACACTTGCAAACATTTTCAAAGTAAAATTCATGCAATTCGACAGAAGAAAGGGCGAGGCACTTACCTGTGCAGCCGCGACACGATTCTTCAGGCTTTTGGACGATGATGAGTCGATTTGTTTGCTGCTGCGTGATTGCACAGGTTCGAAGGTTCCTCTTTACAGACCGCTGACGATGAATTTGATGCTTCGGCTGCATGCGCCCGCGTGATCTTTGCATGTTGCAGGTGGTGGAATGGTGTGCACTCTAGTTGGATTAACTGCTACGGGACTCCTGCAGGATGTCCTGTAGCAGTTTTTCCTCCTCGGGTGCATGCTGCACGGTAAAGACGGTGGCCCCATGATCATGCTCACAGGGCTCTTAGATAGCTGGGATGGGTATGGCACGACATCTCAGCGTTTTTTCATTAAAAAAAAAATTGCTTTCTCTTGAATCTCAATGATCTGCCTTGATTGTGCAGGTATCTTCATTGCATGTCGACAGGGGTGGTATAAAGAGGTGACAGCAGTGTGTAAGGGTGAGAATAGTAGCTTGCATGCGTCCAAACTGATCCTTGGTCGTTAGATCTCCACATACAATGAATTCTGGGCCGTCCCGAACTTCTACAGGAAGTTTCCTGTAGAAATACAGAACTTCCTGTAGAAAGTTTGCACCTTCCTGTAGAACGTCTGCACCTTCCTGTAGAAGACTTAAGCTGTGATGAAATCGTGCCCATACCTTGGAGAAGATGAGTATTCTTGGAGGAGGTGCTGGTGAGGTCTCCTGGCAGCATGATAAGGGTCCTTGACTTTGAGTTGAGAGACCCCCTCTCCTTCATAGAACACCTGCAACCTACATGCATTTCCACATTATAAACTTGTTGTCCCTGTCTTTTCTGCTTATTGTTTTCTTTTTTCTTTTTTTTTTTCTTTTTTTTTTTTTGAAAGATAGCAGGGGCGCCTCAATGAGGTTTTCACCCTTGCCATCTGCCTTAAGCGCCTCAGAGAGGTTTTCACTCAAGGATCTTTTTTCAAATCTCTTTTTTTTTTTTTTTTTTTTTGAAGGACGATAGGGGCGCCTCAATGAGGTTTTCACCCCTACCACCTGCCTTGGAAGCCTCAGAAAGGTTTTCCCCCAAGGATCTTTATTTTTTTTTTTTTCCTTTTTTTTTTTTTAGATCTTTCAAGGTATGCCCAAAGCAGAGGCAGAACCCTTCTCTATGACCAACACTGATTTCTCCATAGTTTTGATGAACTCTTATCTTGAGAGAGGTTTCCTGTAGATCTTCAGTCGATGCCCATTGACTAGCATGGGGATGGACTCCTCATCAATGGTCCGAATAAGAACAGATCCATTGTCATGACATTTTTCCACTGCATATGGTCCCAGCCATCTGGTTCTCAGCTTCCCCTTGAAATCCTTGTGCCTGGAGTCATACAACAGTGCCCAATCTCCTGGCTGGAATTGCTTGTCATTGAGGTGTTGGTCATGCCACACCTTTCTCTGAAGTTGAACAACTTCTGAGTGAAGGAGGGCCTGCATTCGGTGCTCGTCCATTCCATTCAGCTGCAATAACCTTTCTTGTTGTGCATGGCTGAGATCTAGGTCCAGCTGAGCTGCCATCCTCAAAGTGTTGTATTCAAATTCAATGGACAGCAAAGCTTTCTTCCCATAGACCAGCTCATAAGGTGTGAAGCCGGTGGTGGTCTTCCAGGTGGTGTTGTAAGCCCATGTGGCCTCAACTAGGCGATCTGCCCAATCTTTCCTACAGCTGCTCACCACCTTAGTCAAAATCCTTTCCAATGCTCTGTTGGTGACTTCCACTTGCCCATTTGCTTGTGGATGATAGGGGGTGGAAGTCCTATGCTTGATTTTGTGATGAGCTAGTAGGTCTTCAATTAAGTTGGATGTGAACTGGCTTCCTTGATCGGTGACTAGCTCTCTGGGGTAACCAAACTTGTAGAAGATGTTTTCTCTTAAGAACTCGGCCACCTTTTCTTCTGTTGCTGCTTTGATTGCCTTGGTTTCTACCCACTTTGTCAGGTAGTCAGTGCACACAATGATGTAAGACCTTTGCCTCGAAGGAGGGTTGATTGGACCCACAAAGTCCATACCCCACTTCTCAAATGGCTCAAGAGTCACTTGAGGTTGGAGGGGCATCTCATCCCTTTGAGTCGGTTTCCCCATTCTTTGGCATCGGTCACATTGGCTGACATACCTTCTGACATCTTGATGAAGAGTGGGCCAATAGTAGCCTGCCTGTAGGATTTTGAAGGCAGTCCTCTTTGCTGCAAAATGTCCTCCACAAGGCCCATCATGACAGGTGAGGAGGATATCAAAGAATTCCTCCTCCCTTACACAACGCCTTAAGATCTGATCAGGGCCAAGCTTGAACAGGTTGCCCCCGATCCAAGTGAATGAGGCACTTTTTCTGATGATTCTGCTCTTCTCTCTTGAGGATAGGTGCGGAGGGAACTGCGCTGAAACAAGGTAGTTTGCTATATCAGAAAACCATGGAGAGAGTACTGAGATAGCAAAAAGATGTTCATCGGACATCTGGTCATCCACTGTTCCATCCTCATCTGCAGACAAGTCCAATCTAGATAAAAAGTCAGCAACAACATTTTCTTTACCTGGTTTGTCAACAATGGTCAGATCAAACTGCTGCAACAAAAGTAACCATCTAATAATACGAGCATTCACATCTGGTTTATTCATTAAATATCTAATTGCAGCATGATCAGTATGTACAAATGTTTGATAGCTAGTGATACAATGTCGGAACTTGTTCAGTGCATGGACCACAGCCAAGAATTCTTTCTCGGTTACAGTGTAATTCAGTTCAGCTTTGGATAAGTTTTTGCTGACAAAGTAAATGGCATACGGAAGTTTTTGTTCAACTTGTCCTAAGGCTGACCCTATGGCTTTGTTCGAGGCATCAGTGTGGATGTGGAAAGGTAGGGCCCAGTTGGGACCTCTCAATATTGGGGCAGACACCAACTTGTCCTTTAATTCCTTCAAAGCCCTCTGACAATCGTCAGTCCATTTAAACTCCACATCTTTTGCCAACAAACCAAACAATGGTGAGGCTAGCTTGCTAAAGTCTTTAATGAATCTCCTGTAATACCCCGCTAATCCTAAGAAACTCCGAACATCCCTTACCTTTTGGGGAGGTGGAACCTTCTTGATGAGAGCAATTTTGTTAGGATCCACCTGTAACCCTTGGCAAGAAATGGTGTGCCCTAGCACGGTCCCTTCAGTCATCAGGAATTCACATTTTTCAGGACTAAGGGACAGGTTCATCTCAATGCATTTGGTTAGGACTTTTCCCAGATTGGACAATGCTTCCTTGAAGTTGGACCCATAAGGAGTGAAGTCATCCATATAGATTTCCCCCGCATCATTGACCAACTCAGAAAAGATGCTCAAGACGGCTCTCTGGAAGGTAGCAGGAGCATTGCATAGCCCAAAGGGAAGAACTCGGTAGGCAAAGGTACCCCAAGGACAGGTGAAGGTGGTCTTATCTTGGTCTTCCGGGCTGATTTGGATTTGGTTGTACTCGCTAAACCCATCTAGGAAAGAGAAAAACTTCTTTCCTGCCAGTCCATCCAACACTTGATCTATGAAAGGTAGAGGGAAGTGGTCTTTCTTGGTAGCTTTGTTCAGTTCTCGGTAGTCCACACAGATTCTCCACTTCCCATTTTTCTTGGGAACCAGCACCAGAGGGGACACCCATTCGCTATCTGAGATGGGGTAAATGAATCCGGCATCCAACAGTTTTTGCAATTCTTCCTTGACAATGTCCTTAAGGGATGGATTCATCCTCCTCTGGGGTTGCCTAACCGGTTTACAATCCTCCTTGATGTAAATGTGATGGGTACAGACCGAAGGATGGACTCCTTTCATCTCCTTATAGCTCCAAGCAAAAGCATCTAGATGACTGGCCAACAGACTACACAGCTCCTTTTCTTGGGAAGGAGATAGGGAGGAGCTGATCTTTAATGTTCTCTCAGGGCCGAACTCCACATTCTTGACTCTGGGAGTGACAGGGTTGGTTGCACAAAGGTCCACTAAGGTGCTGGCTTGGGCATCCTCCACCAATTCCTCTAAGGTTAGTGCACTGGGAGGTGGATTCTGGATCAAGGTTTCAATCAAATCATCCTCGGTTGGGGGGCCTCCCCTAGTGGTGTCTAGGGTGCACAAAGGTGCTGAGTACACCTCATCTTCTTCTCCTTCCTCCAACCAAAGTGGTAAGTCATGCTCCAATGAGGGTTGGGCAGGAGGGTATAGGACTAGCTGCTTGGACATAGGACCATTTTTGATGGTCATGTTTCCTGCACGACAACTTATGTAAGCATCTGCAGTGGCTAACCAAGGCCTTCCCAAAATAAGAGGATATCCAGTGAGCTTTGCCTTTGGTTGCAGCATCAAGAAATCTGCAGGATATTCTCACGAGTCAACAGAGACCAAGACATCCTCCACAATCCCTTCGGGAGTCACGGTGGAGCGATCTGCTAGTTGCAGGACTGTCGAGTTCTTCCTCAGGGAACCCTGAAGATTGAGTTTGAGCATGGTATCCCTAGTCATCACATTAATGGCAGCCCCCAGATCAATCAAGGTGTGAGGTATAATGGTGCCATTGATGTGGACATCTACTATAGGACTCCCAGGATCTAGGTACTTTGGGCAGATGACTTGTCCTAACATAAGGTCAGACAGTTGTCCTATGACATTGATGGTTGAAGCATCTCTCTTTCGCCTTCCTGGGTGTTTGAAACACTTTTCCTTAACCAGTTTGTTGTATATTGGCACATCCTTGATGGCTTGGAGAAGTGGAATTTTCACACACAACTGCTTGAGCTCTCCCAGAAGCTCATCCTCCTCTGGGTTGGGTTGTGTGGTGACTATTAGTCTCTCAGGAAAGGGTGGAATAGCCTTTGGTTCACTTTCCTGTTTGTCTTCCTCGTCCTCTGGGGGAGGAGGTTGGCGATCCGGAAGAGTCTTTCCAGATCGAAGATTGATCTCCTAGATCTCCACAGCATAGGTAGGGCATGATGTTTCCCCAGTGTATACCTGCTGGGCCTGTCTATTGTTGGGGTTCAGGTTCGGTTGAGCAGGCATTTGAGGTTGCCTTGGAGGAGCAGGAGGTAATGGTTGAGGTTGAACTGGTGGTGGAGGAAAAATGGCGGGAGGAGTGTTGTACTGGGGCCTCCACCCCGACTGAGGTGCATTCCACTGAGGCTGTGGCTAGGCATGCGAGTGATATGAATGAGTAGTGGGTTGAGTAGGGTACTGAGGTGGATAAGACCATGGAGGGGGCATAGACCAGGAAGGATGAGCAGGGGGACCCCAGGAAGGCATAGGAGTATATTGGTTGGGGCTGTAATAAGCTTGGGGTGCCCCTTGCATCCCCTGCTGGTAAGGTCTAGGTCCTTGTGGCCTCCTTTGGTTGAGGAAATAGAGAGGTTCAGTGGGGGCTTCTGTCCCTTGGTACATGGCTTTAAGCCCAGGTAAGGTTGGACATTGATTTGTGGGATGGTCCTCCTCACAAACGAAACACACTTCAACCGAATGCAATGGGCATTCGTTCTTAGGGTGTCTCCTTGTACATCTAGGGCAGAAGATAGCCAAGGCCCTCTCAGCTTCTTCCTTCTTCTGCTGGATCCTGAATGTGTCAAGTTGCATGGCAATGGTCTGTCTCACCTCACTCTTGAGATCTTCTAATTGATTTGAAAACTCATGTTTGGAGAAAGGAATACCAACTGAGAGGAGGTTTCCTCTACCTCGTTTCCGGGCTGCCCTAGAGTGGTTCCTAAACACAGTCTTGATGTCCTCATAAGGCAGTTGGTAAATATCTCCTCCAGCTAACATGTGAAGGGTATCTAAGAGGTCTTCAGGGACTCCTCGGAGCAGGACCAACTTGAGGGATTCAGGGTCAAGTGTGCACCTGGCCCATTTATAGCTAAGTTGGAACCTTTCCTCATAATCCTCTAAGGACTCATCATTTCCCATGGTCATCCGAAAGATTTCTCCCTTGGTTTCCTTGGACCTACAGTAGTCCCGGTACTTGGTATTGAAAGCTTGCTGCATCTGAGCCCAAGTGGTGATACTATTCCCAGGTAAGCCCATGAACCAGCGTAATGCTGCATCCTTAAGAGTTGAAGGGAAGAGTTTCAGCTTCTGCTCATCTTCAGTATAGTCATAGGTTCGACAAAGGACAACAAACTCAAACAGGAAGGTATCAGGATCTTCAGTAGTCAGCCCATGGAAGTGAGGTAAAGCGGAGGGGCTAATGTTCTTCATTTTCATGTCCCCATTGGTTTCTCGGATGGGGAAGGCACCTTCTATTCTCTCATCTTCTCCTCTATTGTCAGCCATAGCTTCAGATGGGATGGTCTCTAATTCTTCTTCTGCTATAGGATCTTCGTATATCTCAGGAGGTTCACCTATAGGTTCTTCTGGATCACTATCACCGAAGAAGAGAGAAGGGTGACTCAGTGATGTGGTGGGGGTGTTGGGTAAGAATTTGCCTGTTTTATCTTGATTCCTACGAGGCATGAAATGGAAAGACTTCTTTTTGATTGCTTTTGTTTTTTTTTCTTTGGTACCTGCAAAAACTGAAACAGATTGATCTACAACTAACTATCTTTGCTGAAATGAAAATGCAGAATTGAAATGAAAGCAGGAAAGAACTAGTCTACTTTGCTCAAATGGAATTGCAGGAATGGAAATGCTAGTCTACGCTTGCAGAATTGAAATGCTAATCTATGCTTGCAAAATTGAAATTGCGGAATTGAAATGCTAGTCTATGAAAGCAGGAAATGTCTATGCTACTTTTGCAGAATGGAAATGAAATAAACTACTTGGCAGAAGGCGAGAGTAGGAAAATAGAAGAAAAGCAACAATTACTAATACTCTGACGCTTCCCCGGCAACGACGCCAAAAAGATGGTGGGCTCCAGTATTGTAGCAATAATGCTACAACTCCTGGAGCTTCCTTCTCTAATTTTATCAACCCGGTAGTTCGTAACAAACTTGGAAGCGACGGTGCTGTATGCACAAGTACTAGCTCTTGTCGCAGCTGTCACTTGGTCAGCTGGCACAAGTCCGCTAGGGCTCAAGCCAACTTCTATATGCTCTCAGAAGAAGCTTTTTAAGTGATGAACGAAAGCTATCTCAAAGGAAATCAACCTACTTTGCAAGAATGAACTGAAAGCCAACAAAACATGGAAACCCTAGTAAACCCTAATTTAACCAGCTTAATCCTTACGATGCAATGGTGGGAATGCAACTTCTAAAAATGATGCCATTACTTCTAGTGAGATGAGATGCATGAGTCTAAACTACTTTAATCTGAAGAGAACATGTTTTGGTATTTTTGCTCAAGTGGTTGGAGTTATTATGACTGTGCTTCTTACTGGGTCTTGACTGTGCAGGGGTAGTTCAAGGGGAGGAAGGCTTGGAAAAGGTCAGGAGGACTCTGAGAGGTTCCAAGGGATCCCTAACATCATTCCACAGAAGTTCACAACGTTCAGATGCCTGGCAACCGTGTTTGCAAGCTTCTACAGGATGTCTGCAGGGGATCCTACAGGAAGCTCGGGATTTCTACAGGAAGTCTGCTAACTTCTACAGGATGTTCTGCAATCGGAATTTTGGGTGATGGAGGAGTGAATGAGCTGGATGGGTGGATAGGTAGGATGAGAGGGGAGCTTGTGATGGCTTATGGACAGAGAGATGAGATGGAGAGGGGGTGTGTAAAGCTGGTTGGTCGATAGAAGGGTAGAAGCAATGGAATGCCGAAAAGATAAAACAACATGGATAACAGAAGAGTTGGTGGGCAAATGATCTAACTGGGAGGTAAGGAGATGGCTTAGGCACGGCTGAGAAGGATAAGGAAATGATAGAGTGGTGCTGCGCAGTGTAAATGAAACAAATCACCTCTGTCTTGCACAAAACCGAGAATTCATCAACCTATTCTAACTGTTTTATTGAAAACCAAAGAACAGCGATGTAGTTTTAGAGAGAAATCGTGCATGGTGCTGAAACAAAGAGTTATTGCTCAAGATCTAAATGCATGGACACTTCTACCAATGGAAATATTACGTTAAAACTTGAATGAACATATAAAACTGCGTTTTTGGTGGTTGGCACGGTCTACACTCCCAATCTCTAAACAGAGGTGGAAGTGAGTGTACAATCAACCTTTTCTTGGAACTCTGATTAACTCTAATCCCCTTACTCTAATCTAAACTACTGAAAGCACTTTATCCATAAAACTAACCTACTTAATCACATCAAGAAATTCGAATCAACAAACTGTGTTCCCAAGTGCATGTAAAGGAAAAGAAATGAAATGCTGGAAGAAAGACAAGTAACAATACAACGAAGGAAGCCTTAGGCTCTCAGGTTGGGCCCAACCCTGAGAGCTTAAGCTCCTTTAAGAACTCAGAGCTGCCTCAAATCTGCCTGCTTATTCATTAAGAGATAATAATCAAAAGTCTGATAACATGCCAAAAATGGCTTACGAAAAGCAAAACAAAGCTATCAGCTCGTAGTCTAGAATGAACAACAAAGTTTCAAAAGTCTCCATCGAAGGCTACAGCCTCAATATTTATACATTATGAGGGCCAAGCTGGCTTCCTAAATTAGTGGGGCTTGGCTGCCCAACTAAAAGTAAACTGTTGTTCCCTTAGAATCCGTTGGCTGCCTTCTAGCTCGGTGGTGATAGCTGTTGGAGCTCGGAGTTGGGGTGGAGATCACGAGGAAGGCCATTCAAGGCTGTGGACAACCTTCCTACAAAACCGCAATGCCACCTTGGCTGTCTCCTTGCCTCCATCTGCGTGGTTTTGCTCCATTTAATGTCAAAAAAACCTGAAATAAACATGTATTAGCCACCTAGGAATAGTGACTGCCCTCCTTCCTACAAATAACATGAATATACTAAGAAATGATGCATAAGTGATAAAAAATGAAGGGTTGAGCAAGGTAAGTAGGCCAAATGAGCCCAAAATGTTACCAAAATTTGGGGCTCATCATGTGCCACGACAAGGTTTCATTATACCACTGGCCCCTTGTGATTGGCTCTCCTAAGACCTCTCGAAGGCTTACGTTATTGGTTACTTTCTCTATAGTCTTTCTACAATTATAATAGATTGCAAAGTCATCAAAAGAACTCAAAGAAAAATCTCCCGTGAGACCGAGTAATACAAATGATGTTGCTCTCTTCCCAAGTGTGGTAAATTGTTTATCAGCTATGGTGGTCTTCTAACTCCAAATTAAATGAGTGATGGTGTTCTACAATCAACTATGGTCTCGTACGTCTAATAAATAGAGTGCAACCCTCATGGTAGAGTAACCCATTCATGGTATTATCCTTTTTTGACAAGTTTTTGTTACTGTAAAACCAGCATGGCTCAACAATCAATTATATCTCCCTTGTGCAAATTCCTCCAAATTTTTTATCAATTTGTTATTGACAAAGTGACAAACGAAAAAATCAAACAGTAAATTCTAACTAAAATATTAATTTACAGTTGTGTAACTAAAACATCAATTATATTTCCCAAAGGGCATAACTCAATAAAACTTGAAAATTGAATTAGGGGTTGTTGAAATAAAAGAAATGAATCATTTAAGATATCATTCAATGTGGGTTTATCTCCAGAAATAACTCAATTTGAAGAATGAAAGTCGAGCCAGATGTTTGGCCACAAGATGGTATTATGGTATATTTCTTTGAAGAGAAGATCATTCCAAGGTTTGATTCGTCATCGGTGTTGTTCGCTCATCACAGTGGGAGAAGTTTGGCGACAAGATGGTGCTGTGGTCTAATCCTTTTAAGAAAAGATCATTCCAAGGTCCGATTCTTCAGTGTTGTTCGCTCATCAGAGTGGGTGCAGGGAACACTTTACAACGTAATTATGGTCAAATTAAATGCACTTGACATAAATACACTGGCAAGACTGATCAGAGAATGGTTTTACCTATTTTACACAAAGTGGTTTGGATAAATCTGTTTTGAGTTTTTTTTTCATGTTAAGCTCCATTAAGTTTTTCCCAACTGCTGCCTACAATTACGGAAGTGAACTGCAGTGATTTCCTTAATTTCTGGAAACCAACTGCAATAATTTCCTTAAATTATGGAAATCAACTGCAGTTAATTAATTTCTTGTTGGGAGCTTCTAAAGTGGTCCATTACTCCATCTGGAGTTCTCTACCATGATCTGTGGAACACCTGACACATAGCCAACAGAAGCTTGATGGAAGCTTGGCTATATATTTATCTGTTTGGTCCCCAAGCTTGCATCTCAATCCCCTTCAGTTTTTACACCATCAAGTTGAGAGAGCAGAGCTTGGAAGTGCCTTCCAGATTATCTGTGTTCTTTTATTTTTCTGCTTGCGTGAGGTTGTTATGTCTCCACCGCGTACAGTGCCCAGATTTTAGAATTCCTTTCTCTCGTTTTCGTGCTGCCATGAGCTTATGAATTACAAGTTAATTTCAGGATCCCGCTATTGTTTGTTGCGTTCCAATAAGCTGTTGTTTGATGCGTTGAGGAGTGTGCCTACGCATTGGAAGCGTGGAGCATTACTTCGCATGGTTTTGGTTCCCCGTAAGAACGTATGAAGGTCAACGTTTGTGGAGAAAACAGCAAGCAAACATAAGAGCTGGACTGAGTTGCTGCGCGTGGGTTTTGTGGAAAATAACAGAAGAGACTCCCTCAAAGCTTAGCAGAAAGTTTGTTTTCTGAAGTGTATTTAGCATCAATGGCTGGAGGTAAGTATTCTTGGGCATCCAGTTTTTATGATTCTTTACAATAAGTAATTTTAATGCTGCATATAAAGAATCGTTGTTCATAGCTATCATTTGGTATTAGAGGATTACATTGATATGCATAACCATTTATTCGAGGTAGCAGCTTCATTTTTATTAATGCTCTGTCGATGAAAAGGAGGACTTCAGTTTTTATTGTCAATTCTTATAAAACGCATAGATGCTGCTTCTTTATGATGAATAATTATTCTGCAGTAAAGAATCATTGTTAAATAGCTTACATTTTGGTATCAGAGCGTGAATTTATCTCTGCCTTGATGTGTATAAATTTATAACTGTGCTCTATTTAATTTGCGTAAAGCAGTGCTTTAATTTTAATTTTAATTTTATTTATCTTGTGAGGAATTATTACCGTCATTTACCGTAATGCTGACATTTATGGCAGTTTTTTTTCGAGAAACAGTTATATGGAGTTTGTTTAAAATGTCATTTTGACTTACTCCTTTCACGAAACATTATTTTTACTCTGGTTAAGATTTGTTTATAATTTTATAAGTAAATTTTTAAGTGTTTCTTCAGTGCGGTAATTGTTTCCGCTTTTCATATTTTTAAATTGCTTCATATTAAACTGTGTATACGCCATTTCACTTAGCATGAAATGTGAAGTACTATGTATAGTTTTGTTTATGCAATTTATGTAAGAAATAATGTCTAGTGATCCATATAATTTTAATTAATTAGAGAATAGCCACAACATCTCTAATTAAATAAAATTATATATTATGATTGGTTAGATCACATAAAGATTATTTAGACATTAAATTGTAATTAATTAGACTAAATATAATAAATTTTATCCCACGGGATTTTTTATTATATTTATGTAATTAATTAGGATAAAATTTCATAACTTACCCACAGGAGTTATGAATTAATAGTTTTATCATAAAGTTCAAAACTATGAATAATTGAATAATTGAATCTGCTTGAATTGAAAATTTAGCCCACAGGCAATTTTTATGTCATTAGATTCAATTTTGAGCATGATTTACATTGGTAAAACATGAAATTTTATTTAAGCCTCAATTTTAACATAAGCATGTGATTTTTTAATTTTGATGCAGTTGTACAACCTGCAAATTTCTCTGAAATTCGTTGTGATATCCCTGAACTTAAGGGAGATAACTATAAGGTCTGGAAGGAAAGGATTCTCCTTCATTTTGGGTGGATGGACATAGACTATGCTATTAGGAAAGATGAACCACCGGCACTCACTAATACCAGCACTACAGCGGACATCACGCTTTATGAACGATGGGAGCGATCCAATTGCCTAAGCATGATGTTCATTAAGACTAAAATTTCAGCTGGTATTCGTGGTTCCATTGATCAGCATGAAAAGGTTCGAGACTTGCTAAAGGCCATTGATGATCAATTCGTCACTTCAGACAAGGCACTAGCAAGCACCCTAATCATGAAGTTCTCATCCCTAAGGCTCACCAGTGTGAAAGGTGTGCGCGAGCACATCATGCAGATGAGGGACACTGTGGCTCAATTGAAGAAACTCGAGGTTGAAATATCGGAGTCCTTCCTGGTGCACTACATCCTGAACACCCTTCCACACCAATACGGACCTTTCAAAATCTCATACAACACACATAAGGATAAATGGTCAATAAATGAACTCATGACCATGTGTGTTCAAGAGGAAGAGAGACTGGTGATGGAACTGGGAGAAAGTGCAATGCTGGCAACGCGTGGAAAGGGCAAATCTCAAGCCAATCGGAAAGGAAAAGGTAAAGTACCTCCCCAAGCCGATATCAAGAAGGATTCCAAGTGTTTCTTCTATAAAAAGAAGGGACACATGAAGAAGGAATGCGCCAAATTTCAGAAATGGCTTGCGGACAAAGGTAATGCAATCTCGTTTGTTTGTTATGAATCTAATATGGTTAATGTTAATATTAACACATGGTGGATTGATACTGGATCAACAATTCACATTTCGAATTCCTTGCAGGGTTTGCAAAACCTAAGGAAGCCAGTGGGAAGTGAGCAAAGCATCTTATCAGGAAACAAGATGGGCTCGCATGTGGAAGCTATAGGAACATGTTATTTAACTTTAAGTAGTGGTTTTGTTTTAGAATTAGAAAAGACCTTTTATGTTCCAAGTTTTTCTAGAAACTTGATTTCAGTTTCAAGGCTTGTACCTTTTGGATATTCCTTTAACTTTTCAAAAAAATCCTTCAATCTATTTTATAAATCTGATTATGTTGGGAATGGTATTTTGTCTAATGGTATTTACTGCATTAATTTACAAAACAATGTCACTTATGATTCAATGCATGTTCACACTGGCACTAAAAGATGTGTTATTAATGAAGATTCCTCTAAATTATGGCACCAGAGACTAGGTCATATCTCCATAGAAAGAATTAAAAGATTGGTAAATGAAGGGGTACTTAATACTTTGGATTTTACTGATTTTGAGACTTGTGTGGATTGCATAAAGGGAAAGCAGACCAACAAGTCAAAGAAAGGTGCCAATAGGAGTTCGGACATATTAGAGATCATACATACTGATATATGTAGTCCAGACATGGACTCACATGGTCAGAGATACTTCATCTCCTTTATAGATGATTACTCACGATAAATGTATCTCTACATGCTTCATAAAAAGAGCGAAGCATTAGATGCCTTTAAGATCTTTAAGGCTGAAGTAGAGAAACAATGCGGCAAGCAAATTAAGATCGTGAGATCAGATAGAGGTGGAGAATATTATGGTAGATACATAGAAGATGGACAAGCACCTGGGTCATTTGAAAAATTTCTTCAAGAGCATGGGATTGTTGCCCAATACACCACGCCTGATTCACCCGACCAGAATGGTGTAGCAGAAAGAAGAAACCGAAAATTATTGGACATGGTGTGGAGGATGCTTAG